>OY776121.1:40968370-45768370 GCA_963675135.1 Galeopsis tetrahit
AGGAAATGAATTTGATGCATGCTGTGAATTTTGGTGAATCTTTCTTGACAAATTGGGCTTATGAATTTTATGGTTGCATGAAAAAGAGTACTGGTAGGAGATCATCTAAGTGGTATGGGACTGTAAACTTTAGGGGGAGGGATGTACCTTTTACTCCTGAGTTGATAAATGAGTTTCTGCATATTCTCAATGTTGAGGTGGATGAAGAACCTGACATGGATGTTGTTATTGCTGCTATAACTGGTGGTAGTGTAGTTAAGTGGACTAGACAGATGCTAGCCAAAGACCTCACTTCCCTACATTCTGTGTTATACAAACTCATTATCTACAACTGGATTCCCACCACAAATACCACTAAGATCACAAAAGACCAACCTGTTCTTATGTATAGGATCTCTGTGCTTAAGAAGTTCAATTTAGGCCTCACTATCTTCCACCATATGATGAGATTTACTGGAAAAGTTTCTGAAAAAGGCAACCTACCCTATCCTGTTCTGATTTCAAATTACTTGAGGCATCATGACCTTGTTGCCAAGAACACTGATGTGTTGAGGGGGAGAGTACCATTACTGGTCATAGCTCCTGCCTTACTCACTGGGGATAGAGTAATTGATCTGCCCTTGACTGCTCCTGGTACTGATCATCAGCATAGGCCTTCAATTACTGAACATCAGCAAAGACCCTCAACTTCTGATCATTCAGAATCATCCAGATCAAGACAGAGAAATGCACCCCCAAATGTTGAGAACATCCATATCAACATTTCTGGTAATGTGTATCTTTCGCAGGAATTCATCAAACTACAGCTCAAGCACTTGCAGGAAACCATTGATGAGCTTCAGTTCCTGAAGGACAGGTGGACCAGTATGCTTTCACCTACAACAGGGGGAGTACCACCACCATCAAATTCCCATGTGGTGATTGAAGAGTTGAATGATGATGGAGTTCCTACTGCTGCTGCTGCTGCTGGTGGTGAACCTGATGCTGCAGTGACTGATGTAGTTGCACATCTTGCTGCTACTTATTTTGTGGATGAAGCTGATGATGATGAGATGGAGACCCTGTATGGTGATCTACACTGATGAACAGGGACAAGCAAGACAGGGGGAGATCTGAATATATCATAATGGCTACTGTGCAGGAAGTTGATGCTGCAGCTGTTACCACAACAATATATGCCATTTATTCAGTTCAATCTCTGTAATTAATGTTTAAGTATTCTGAAATTCTGATACACTTGTTATTTATTTCTTAGTTGTTTATTTTTTGCAACTTGCTTAAATTATGGTTACATTTAATGATATTTGTTTACTGCCTTTGCTTAATATGCTTACAGATTATCATGTGTTTACTGCAGGTTGCTGAGTATTTGTTTTGTTTATTCTTTTTGCTTTGATATTTTGTATTGTGTCTTACTTAGATCTTAAGTTAATTCTTCCAGTTCAACTTATGATTTTAGTATGGTTACTTATGTTGTGAATAAGTATACTGTTTATGCTTATTCTATTTTGGATAAAATTATTTTGATCCTTTGGCACGGATTATTATAAGGTTACCCTTGATCTTCATTTGATTTGATCCAACGATTACAACAGGTATTGTCTTGACTAGTGCTTAGCAATTATGTCAACCTCAACTAAGTACATAAAACTGAGTATGTATAGAAATATATGTGCATCAGGTGTGTTGTAGTCGAAAGGTCAAATTAGGGGAGATTGTAGATGTTGTTAATCCTTGAATGCCTTAACATTATCAACAACATCTTAATTTGACCTTCTGAGATTTTTTCTAAGTCTTTTCTAAAATGCTACATTAAATGTTGACCTAAATGTTGTCGCATTTCTGGCAGGATCTAGAAACTTCTACAAGGATCTGGAACCTGGAAGATTCCAGAACATTGGAGAACATGCTAGAACAGCCTAGATGCATTTGGAACGACCTGGAGCAGGCTAGAAGGATCTAGAAAGATCATGGAAGTTGTGGAAGTTGAGTTCCTAAAAAATAGGACCTCAATGTGGAAGCCTCTAGAATTCGTATCCCACATCTATAAATACCGATTGAAGGCTTCATAATTCAGTGTTCTCTATTCGATCAATATCCTAGACCGAGCGTTAATCCCTGTTAGGAAATTGTGGTCAATAGTTCTACATTTTAGTTCATACGTTGTATACCACCCGTATGAGTGTGTGTCTTCTTATCTATTGAGAGTGTAATCATTAGATAGACTAGGCATTTCGACAGTGTATAATTTATACACTTAGTTCGTTTTCTAGACTTGGCACCTGCCTCGTTTATAGTTTCGTTGTGAAAGTTATTGTTGTAACATTTCACACAACATTTGTACTTGAAGATAAGTATCTATGTTAAAAGTATTTCCATTGTGTCTCGTTTGTTTTTAGTGTTTCAAGTCTTCCGCTGTGAATCTTAATTTCTGATATTCTGTTAGAGTCATTGTTGCACTATTTGTCTCAACATTCTGTGCAACATTTATCTACTTATACTTAAACACTTTTATACACCCCACACCACACTTTCAAAGTAATTTTATTAAAAGTGGTAATTATTATTATTGAAAAGTGATACTTTTATTAATGAAAAGTGGTAATTTTATTGCTAAAAAGTGGTAATTTTATTAATGAAAAGTGGTAATTATTATTATTGAAAAGTGATAAAGAAAATATTATTATTAAAAAGAAAAGTGAAAACAGAAAATATTATTATTAAAAAGAAAAAAATAGAAAAAAAAAAACAGAAAATATTATTATTAAAAAGAAAAAACTGAAAAAAAAATAGAAACCATAAATATTATTATTAAAAGGAAAAAACTGAAAAAAAAAATAGAAACAGTAAATATTATTATTAAAATAAACGTCACGAACTCAAACATGTGACCTCACGAACTCGAACATGTGACCTTATACATATGCGGGGATGTCTTTGACAAATAGGAAGAGAAATACTTGATTGTATAATTTAGCATCATAGATGAATCATTCACTTAATTTGTATCTCTATCTCCCTTCATTTTGACACTTTTTAATTTAAGTTTATTTTGACATCGAAATGATATATTTTTTAAAATTTTGTAAAATTAAATGAATTCAATTTCTATAAATTAGATAACTTGTTGTATCTCTTCCAAACAACTTTTTAGACTAATTTGTATTACTCCCAAACAACTTTTAGACTAATTTAGTAAAATTAAATGAAACAACTTTTAGACTAACTTGTATCACTTCCAAACCATGACTTTTACAATTTGCAATGCTTCACGTATTTATACTTTTTCTAAATGGATGATATAATTTTTTTTTTAATCTAAAACTTTTTAAAAAATACTATACAAATTTCTTTATAAGTCTTAATGGTCAAGATATTTAAAAACTTTTAAAAATTATTAAATGACACCGTACACCTCCTTTTTTTTAATCTAACGTCTCTGGACATCATACAAAATTGATATATGATTAGAGAATCAATTCTTGGAATATTTTCATTAGAGAGACAATTAATATATATATTGTTATATGGAATTGAAGATATAATATAATATTGTTATTATAATATCTATGGCTATCCTAAAATATATCTACATAGTATTATTGTAACATTTATGTTTATCATACATAGAAGATATATTAATTGATTTTTTTATTTTTACTATTTATTAATTATAAAAGAGTAATAAATTAATTAATATAACTCAATTCACCGGTACATATTCTCAATTCTCTATATATATAAGGATTTATATATCACAAATTACCTCTAAAAAAAAAAGAATTCACTCTCTCAAGAAAAGAATCCTCTCTCTCTCTCACTCAGTGTCCTACTGTTTCGGTTTCAAATACTCCTCGTGTGGCATCACTAGTAACTTACGAGGAAGGGTGTGTCGTTGTTCACTCAGACCTCCGATTGAGGATCCCCGTGACCTCCGATTGAGGATCCTCGTGTACACAGGATACCTCCTCATGTCGTGTCGTCGTCCTATTGTGTCGTCGCCTTTTCCTTCGTCTTTAAGTTTATTTTTTAAACAATTTAATGGTTTGTTTCTTTATTTTAGAGATGGTTAGATTTCGTATCACAAATTTTGTGTACCACATTGTCTCGTTTTATATCGGGGAGAAAAAATTGACTGTTTAGAGACGGTGGTATACGTATCTAATCCATATCTAAAACTCTCGAAACTGAAAGTCGCGTATCTAATTCGTATCTAAAACTCTTGAAACTAAAAGCCATATCTAATTTGTTTATAATGAGAGACGGTTTTATTTTCGGTTTCAAATCTCGATTTTTTAACAAATCCGTATCTATTAGAGACAGATTAGGTGTCCGTCTCAAAATTTCGGTATCAAAATCAAGCTTTTTTTGTAGTGATATATATAGTATATGTGTAATATTAATTTTAAAAAAAAAAACTCTTCACATTAAAAAGAACTCTTCATATCAATAGTTCCAGCGTCGAAGTTTATTAAAATCTGTGTAAATTAATTAAAAAAAATATATATTCCACAATCATGTCAAATCTATGAAAATCCATATGAATCAATAAAAAAAGTCGGTCAAACTGTGGACTCTATGAATTTTATAAATCACATACTTTTTAAAGTCCAACAAAACTCAATAAAATCTCAATTGAATTCACCCGGTTTCGTGCATGATTTGAAAGATATAATAAATTTATAAAAATATAACTTATTTTTTGAAAGCATAAAAATATAAGTCTAAAAAATATGCATTAGTTTGTTAAAAAAAAAAGTTTATACGCAATCAATCAAAAATTATTATATTTAATATTTTTTATTGTATTATGATAGTTACACTCGTATATATAGAAAAAATCTAGACTGAATTTAAGAGGAATGAAAAGTAAATAAAACTATTTCCAAATATGTCAAACGTTTTCTTCAAATTAGGGTTGGCAATGGGGCGGGTAAATACCCGAACTACAAAAAAAAGGGTTTTTAGCATCGGATTTTTTTTGATACTAAAAATAAAATATTTGATAGCAAAGGGTATTGGTATCAAAAAAAAATTTGATACCACTTCCGATACTTATACTCCCGATCCTAAAGACCGCGTATCAGAAAAAAAAGTCTGATACTAAAGGGTAACTCTTTAGTATCAGAATTGTATTTAGTATCGAATTATTGTATCAATTTGTTTTGATACAACAACGCATTTATAGTGTCGTAAACTTTTATTGATACTAAACATATAGTATCAATAAATATTTTTTGATACAAAATGATTAAACCCTTTAGTATCAAAATAATATTTAGTATCGGATAATTGTATCAATTTTTTTTGATACTACATTGTATTTTTAGCATCAATTTTTTTTAACGATACTAAATATATAGTATCTATAAATGTTTTCTGATACTAAAAGGATTTAACCTTTAGTATCAGAAAAATATTTAGTATTGGATAATAGTATCAATTTTTTTGATACCACATTGTATTTTTAGTATCAATTATTTTTTACGACACTAAATATATAGTATCAATAAATATTTTTTGATACTAAAGGATATTTAGACTGTGAAGCAAAAAATAAGAGATTGTCCTTACGTGGAAATTAAAAGAATCAAGAAACTTTGAACCTCCAGTATCGTAGAGATCGGAAACATTTATGTAAAGATGACAATATCAAAGCCCGTAGATGCCACACATAAGGAGATACTGCACCATCTCTGTCCTTGGAAGTCTTCAAACACAGCCATCAAGGAAGTACTTGAAGTACGGAACAAAAAAGTGACCTGATGTTAAGTACAATAACATTATTAAATGTAAAATTAAGAATATAATGTAATCTGAACTAAAATATAAAACAAAAGACAGAATGATCGCCAAAAGGATGAATCCATTGCAGTTGTCAAGATACAAGCAACTTGAACACAAAAAAAAAAAAAAAACAATGACTTCTAACTTTGATTTCACACATAAGAAACATACTGTATGTTCCTGTTAATCCCAAACATCCCAAAATTATTGGATCACTCTACCAGACATGCTATACACATTAATATAATTAGTTTGTTTCTTATCCTCAATAGTCTCAAATACTGAATAAAATCCCATGAGCACACAACATCACAGCCTATAGCATCTGAATGCTCCATCAAAACATATCTAAAGTCAATCAAAACAAAATTTCATTCCTGCTTACTATATAACGAAATGTCCTGCATCTATCTCATTTCATTTTTTAAATCTGGGATAGCGGTTATAATTAGGCTTTAGTGTAAGTTTTTAAATCATAAAACCAAAATTACATGAAATTAAACAATCTGCTCTGAGACCAATCAAGTTATCAATGAGAAAAATCGAAAATAATGCAACATGAGTCATTAACTTACTCCACACAATAATTAAACACATATAACTGAACAAATTGAGAAAACCATAGAAACAACATCATACCTTCTCATCAGAATAGTCCTTCAAGGATTATTCACTCTAATCCTCTTCCAAATTTCTCTAACCCGCGCACTGTCGTTGCCACTCCACGCAAAGTCAATGCAAGACAGTTTGGTGTAATACTTCTCCTCGCACAGAGGAATTGGGGGTGCCACCAGAGGCTTAGGATCGGCTTCACTTTAACTGTGAACCAGAAAATTCTAATTTTGTGACATCATTATCTAGCTAGTATCACATATATGTTAAAACATAATGTCATAGATCCAGGCTTAAGATGTCATAACTTGTGCTTAAGATTATAAAAACAAGAACAGGGAGAAAAAAATGTAGACAATATACAATTTGTCATCCAAAATATGGAAGGGAAGAACAAGTTAATATACTAACAACAGAGGACTTGAACAAAGAAATTCCAGGAGGTTCACAACCAACGTCTTGTCGTAGTGTTTAAATCATACTTACAAAGGGAAATGATCTTCAGCATTGTTCTTTTTCAGAACATTCTGCACCATAAGGATGAAAATAATCCTAATTGGATATGCCATATGCATTCACCTAATTTTTTTTTATTAATAACATAACCATATTGTATTGAGGCAGTTATTCCACAAATGTGTAAGGTACAAATATGAAGTGCTTTTGGAAATGAACCAATACTAAAACTAGGATTTACATAAATTCTCTGTATTGGAACATAAATCTTGCCATAGGAATCAACACACGACTGAGGCCTAAAAATACTTAGAAATAAACTGAAATAATTGATGTGATGAAACAAATAATTGCCTAATTAGTAGCTGCATTGCATATACATCATCATTAATTCATTATCATGCCAAAAACATTCCCTTCCCTTGTTCGACAACTTTATGATGAAATTTAATCTTTACTGGATGGAAAGCAATTCAAGATGTATAAACTCAATTCTTTTTTATTAAATGTGCATTTTAACATACATTTGGTGTGCATCAACTTGAACAACCAGATGATATACAAAATAAAACGAAGTACATAGCTCTTATTTGATCTATCTTCTCTGTACTCAACTCTTTCCAAATATCTTGCACAAAAATGAAAAATCCATGCACTCATCAGCAATGTAAAAACTGACAAAAAAATGAAACCTGTGCCGCTGCTCTGTTCTCATTTTATCTGAAAGATATACAATATCCTCATTCGATGATGGATTTACTGATTTTACGCAAGCTCCATAAACAGCATAACTGCGATTAATACCAGAACATTATTAAAACTGAACAACTACTTTGAATGCAACTAATTATCTGACTTGTTAATGAGATCTGCTTCTTCAATTCAACTATAACACAAGACAAATGCAAGACCGATTAATACCAGAACATTAAAATCGAAAAAATCTAATGCGCCGATCTGAAAAATAGTACTCGTAATTATATAAAACTCATCCAAATTTCCTAAATTAGTGGAAGATAGGGCTAAGAAAATAAATTAAGGCTTACCTGGTAGGGGAAGGAGGCCGACGCGAACGGTGATGAAAGGCGACGAACGACGGTGAACGGCGACGAACGACGGTGAACGGCGACGAACGACGGTGAACGGCGACGAACGACGGTGAACGACGACGAACGGCGACGAACGACGACGAACGGCGACGAACGACGACGAACGGCGACGAACGACGACGAACGGCGACGAACGACGGTGAACGGCGACGATCCAAAGACGAGTACGGAGTACCTGTACATGTATATAAATCGCGAGCACTAAAATATTTCCAAGTGTTTAGTTTACCAACTCTATTAATAATTTATGATCGAGCAATGGATATATGAGCATTAGTATCGGATATCTAATCATTTTTACTATTAAAAATTTGATTAAAAATTATATTATATTAATAAATAAATTATTAATGGTATCAAAAGTTAATCATCGATACCAATCATAATTACTATAAAAAAAAAAGGGGCATCAATAAAAAAATCATTCATACTAAAAATAAAATTAATAGTGTCGAAAATTTAATTTTCGATAAAAATGATAAATAATATCAAAAAAATTATTTGATGCAAAAAAATAAGAGGTATTAATAAAAAATTACTAATACTAGAAATAAAATTTATAGTATCGAAAATTTAATTTCCGATGCTAATGATAAATAGTATCAAAAAAAATTATTAGATTCAAAAAAATAAGTGCTATCAATAAAAAATTATCAAAATTTTAATTTTTGATACTAATGATATGTAGTATCAAAAAAAATTATTTGATGCAAAAATAAGTAGTATTGATAAAAAATTACTAATACTAAAAATAAAATTTATAGTATCAAAAATTTAATTTTCGATACTAATGATAAATAGTATCAAAAACATTATTAGATGCAAAAATATAGGTGCCATCAATAAGAAAATTACTAACACTAAAAATAAAATTTATAGTATCGAAAATTAAATTTTCGATACTAATTATAAGAAGAATCAAAAAAATTATTTGATGCAATAAATAAATTACTAATACTAAAATAATAATAGTATCGATAAAGTGATGGATACTATAAAATTAATGGTATCCGAAATTAAATTTTCGAAACCAATGATAAGTAGTATCCAAAAGATTATTTGATACAAAAAATAAGTTGTATCGATTCTATTAAATTAATGGTATCGGAAATAAAGTTTTCGATACCAATGATAAGTAGTATCAAAAATATTATTTGATACAAAAAAATAAGTAGTATCAATAAATGGATGCTATAAAATTAATGGTATCGGAAATAAAGTTTCCGATACCAATGATAAGTAGTATCAAAATTATTATTTGATACAAAAAAATAAGTAGTATCAATAAATAAATTACTAATGCAAAAATAGTAATAGTATCAAAAAAATGTTGGATGCTATAAAATTAATGGTATCGGAAATAAAGTTTCCGATACCAATGATAAGTAGTATCAAAAATATTATTTGATACAAAAAAATAAGTAGTATCAATAAATAAATTACTAATGCAAAAATAGTAATAGTATCAAAAAAATGTTGGATGCTATTAAATTAATGGTATCAGAAATGATACCAATGATAAGTAGTATCAAAAATATTATTTGATACAAAAAAAAATAAGTAGTATCAATAAATAAATTACTAATGCAAAAATAGTAATAGTATCAAAAAAATGTTGGATGCTATAAAATTAATGGTATCGGAAATAAAGTTTCCGATACCAATAATAAGTAATATCAAAAATATTATTTGATACAAAAAAATAAGTAGTATCAATAAATAAATTACTAATTCAAAAATAGTAATAGTATCAAAAAAATGTTGGATGCTATAAAATTAATGGTATCAGAAATAAAGTTTCCGATACCAATAACAAGTAGTATCAAAAATATTATTTGATAAAAAAAATTAAGTAGTATCAATAAATAAATTATTAATGCAAAAATAGTAATAGTATCAAAAAATTGTTGGATGCTATAAAATTAATGGTATCAGAAATTTAATTTTCGATACCAATGATAAATAGTATCGAAAAAGTATTTGATCATAAAACTAAGTAGTATCAATAAATAAATTTCTGATGTAAAAACAATATTAGTATCACTAAATAACGGATGCTATAAATTTGATAGTATCAAAAAAAAATTTTTTTGATACCAAGAATAAAGGTAGTATCATAAAATTTTTAGTTGATACCAAAGGTTACGATTTAGTATCAAAAAATGTATCAGATACCAATTTTCTGATACTAAAAACCTCTATTCTTGTAGTGCCGGTCAAACGGGTCCCGAGGCGGGTAAATACCCGGTCAACAAATACCCGCCGGGTATGGGACGGGTAATGGGATTACATATACCCGATCCGACCCCGACCCGTATATATATATATATATTAAAAATTAATATATATATATAATATTAATTTATTAATTCTCCCCTCTCCATTGGTAAGGCATCTAACAATTCTAACTAATTAGATTATATAGAGTGGTTGTAGGATTTATTGATTTACTGTACTTTATTTCTGCGGATTTAGGATGACTTCTAAAATTGCAGCCGATTTACTCTATTTTCAAAAAAGACTTAGATCCTTAGATTATTTATTTATTTTGTGATTAGTTGTTTATAACTTTATGTTATATTTAAAATTTTATGTTTTATTTGATGTTGAAATTGACGTTTTATTGTAGTTTTAAGAGTTGATTTTAATGTGCTATTTTTTTTAAATAAATAGATTAAAAAAAAAAGTGATGGCGGGGCCGGGCGGGTTTACCCGCCGGGTTCACGGGGCAAAACGGGGCGGGTTTTGGCGGGTATTGAAGCGGGGCGGGGCGGGTAACAGGTCTAAAAAAGTTTGGCGGGTCTTGGGAAAGGCCAAACCCGTCCCATACCCGCCCCGTTGCCAACCCTACTTCAAATGTAGTCCCAATTGGAGTGGGGCACGTGTTTTAAAAAAATGGTAGATAAAGTAGATGAAATAAGGATATTGTGGAGTCCATTGTGAATAAAGTTGATGACAATTTCAGTAATTAAGTGATGGTTGAAGGGTAATAGATTTTATTAAGGGTATGAGAATACATTTTGTGGACAAAGAATGTAAGACAAATAAGACTACTTTTCATGGTTGAAAGGAGTAATATATATATATATATATATATATATATATATTGTTTTCAATTAGTTTATTTTAAAAATGATTTTATTAGCACAATTTAAATAACATGTACTCAAATAGTAATAATTAACACATAATTCTAGAAATTTAATTGTAGTCAAATGCACAATTAAATTGTGGTATTATTTTTACATATAAATATATGAATTCGAAAAAACTTGATTTATGAAAATATATGTATTATTTATACTTAATTATTGTGTATACCATATCATATGCATTTATAGTTAATTAGTAAATTTTGCATTAATATATATTTAAATCTTTACTTTACTTATATTAAAAACAAAAAAACATATGTACTAAATTAATTTTATATTAGTCAATACAATCATATTCTATTTCTTAATAGAATTAAAGAATTATTTAATTATTATTTTATTTTTATATTAAAGTTTGATAAATTCTATTAAAAATTTTACTAATGTGCCACAATTTTCTCTATGAAAGACTACATATAAGACAAAATAGTTAAAATGAATATCTAGAAAATAGTGTATACAATTTGGTTTCAAAAATAAATTATGAATCATCAAAATAATTAATTACATGATCATCAAATATAAAATAAATTACTAAATCATGATATAAAAATTACTCCACATCATAAAAAAATTGCAGAAATATACATAGTTTTCATTCTTAACTTTAGAATTTACATAAGAAACCTATGTATATGGATAGTAAATGGAAAATAATGATCGTTAGGGTTCCGATTGTTGCTCTTGGATTTGAAACACGCTATTTGAACCTCTTAGCATGTCGTGCGCGCATGACGAAACAAAAATGAGACTTTTTCAATATATATAAATTTTTGTCATAATTAATATGAAGTCATTTGAAATTTAAACAATTTGTATATGTGATTAAATAAAGAGCAAATAGAAGCATCTAGCTAATGAGTACGTATTACAAATAGAATCTGCAGCATCTATATATATTAATCATAATTACATAATTAAGTAATGCTAATATTCGAAACAGTTACTATAAGAGATGAAATTAAAGTAGAGAGAGGTTCAACTCTTAAAACAAACAATAGTCGACATTTGTATAATATTTTGAAGAAACAGACCAACAAAAATACTTGTGATAATTTAGTGACATATAATATCTCAAGAGTAAAGATGAGGATAAGGATGTCGATATTCATTCTATTTTCAAAATCGCCTCTGCAGTTTGGAAACAGCTCTTCTGCAGTGCCTCAGCAACTTCAGACAAACATTGATGTGAGTCATAGGAGTCGACGACATCTCTGACTCGGATGACTAACTTCTCTAGCATGCTGGCTCGTTTTAACAACAAGTCAAAAAAACTGAATATTGAGCTTTCAAGGGGGGATGGAGTACTTATGTCAACTGCTTTTAATTGATGCAGAAGCGAAGAATTCGAGAGATTTGCGTCATACTCCACATCCGGAAGACTTGAACATGTAATAACTAACATCTTCAGATTAGGAAAAATACCAAGGAAATCCACCATGTCATCCAATTTCAACGTACAATCATCAAGTTTTAAAAACTTGACATTCTGTAATGGTGAAACCAAGTGTTTGTTCTTCAACTCACCAAGCGCCTGCAGGAATGGAATGAAAACAAATATGCAAGTTATAAATGGGTATAAAAAAAAAATGTAGATATATACCCGAACACATGAATATGATAGTGTGAGTTTTTCAAGGTGTTGGAGAGTTGAGAAAATCTGCCTCAACACGTCTTCATGCACTTTATCCCCCAACCCTGCAGGCAGTGAAGTATAAAACCCAATAGTTGCATCAGTTAAAGACGAGATATCTTTAAACAAACACTTAGAATACAGAGCTCCTGAAATTTCCAATGTTTCAAGATTTGGACAACAGATTGTCAGCACTCTAGGGGACGACGAATAATGGTTGCCGATCTTGAGTTTCTTTAAACTTGGAGACAGGATATTCACGTCCTCATTGTTTCCCATAAGGCTCAACTCAAACACTTCCAAGCGAGGACTACCAGATAGAATCGAGTTTATCGAACTGTCACTCACCAAAAATACATTATCAATGGTTAAACTCTTGAGTTGATTCCACAAAGGAGATTCTTCATAATTCTCTAGATTACAACCCACAATCTGTAGTTTTGTTAAAGATGAACATGAGTACAAGCAGTGTGGAACCCAGTATACATCTTCCTCTGGATCATAATGCAAATAAATATTCAATTCTGCAACTTCCTTTTCCATAGCAAATTGTAACCACAAATCCATATCATTATAAAGCTCAGGAGGCTGGATTTCAATTACAATTTCAATTTCAAATTTCTGAATCTTGGTACCTTTCCACGACGTCAGAACCCGGTTAACAAAGTTTTGTTCATCGTAATCATCACGGAAACTAAGGCAGGGGACGGTGGCCCACAAGTTTTTCCACCTTTTAGAGAGAAAGGTTGTGGAAACAACATCCCTCGTAGGCAAGAATGAGAGAATCGAGTGAATTAACTCCAGGGGTAACTCACTGAGTCGATCCACGCCCTCCGTTGATTCTTCCATCTCGTAATCACACATGCTTCCAACAATTGAAGCTAGAGTACGTATCTGATAAACAACAAATTCTTCGAGCATTAATAACACATATTTATGAAAACTATCGACGCAAACGTAATCAAACAGTAATTAATTAAAATCCAACACATTATACAAACCCTAATTAGACTCCCCGTTGGCGCTTCTCACACTTTTCAATCTTTCTCACTGTAGTAATTTATGAAATTCAAGTTGAGGTAAAAAAAGGTAAATTTAAAAATTGGTAAAAATACCCATTGACCAATACATTTTTGTCAAAAATATTTTCCTAAATTAATTGCCACCCCACCCATAATTACGGGTCTAAAGTAGGAGTAATTTTTTTTTTCCACAATACAGGAGTATTATACAGCAATTTTAAGTTAATTGAATAAATCTCATATTTTAAGCAATTATTAATAAATTATGAAAATAAATAATTTTAATTAATATTACACCAATCAAACCTTTCAATTTAAATTTTAATAATTCAATAAAGCTTTTAGAAAAATACATATTTCAATAAGTTTTTGTATAGTTATCTAAATAGATAATTCCAACTTAATGTCTTAATTTTTTTAATAAATGATCGCTATCATATAAATTAAATAATTTTTTATATAATTTTTTTTTATAAAATTAAACAAATAAACTTCTAAAAATATATAAATATATAGTAATTGAGGAATAACGAATAGTAAATATTACTCCATAGTTAATTTAATTTACTAAATATATTATTAATAAATACATTTCACATTTTATACAATTATTAATAAATTACGAAAATAATAAATTTTAATTAATAATTCACTAGTCAAACCTTCCAATTTAATTACACATCATATTTTTTTTTTAAATTAACAACCCCTTAAATTATGACACATAAACCAAATTAACCACAAGATATATCATCAATTTAAACTCCCTATTAGTATATAAAGGGATTCTATATTATAGGAGTAGTGTATTATGTATATATAACAAATTTGTTACTCTTGTAAAATAATATAATTATTTATATAATAAATATGTATAAAATTATATAATAAGTTTTTCATATATCTTTTCGAGCTTTATTTTTTAAATACATTAAAATTATAAATTTAAAATAATTACAGGAAAAATTTATTTGAGATCTAAGATAAAAGTAATTATAAAGTAAAATTCAATACACACCAATAAAAATACATTTTAGATTGTATTTTACTCGTTTTATACATTAAATCATTTAAAAATAAATAAAGCTAAAGAATAAAATGAATACTACAATAAAGTTAAGTAAATAAAATAAAAATGAATTTAATTTAATTAGTCAATATTAATATAATAAAATTTTCAACATTTCATATCAACCACAACACCTTAAATAAATAAATAATTAGGAAGAAAATTCAATATATAGTTAATAGGAATATAATATTTTGAAATAGTTTATGTATCACATCTTACCCAACCAATAACTTAATTATACATCATTCTTTTTTAAAATTAACAACCCCCTTGTATTATGACACTTTGGTAGATAATTTAGGGTAATTACTTCACTTCAAACATATCGATCACTGTTTATTTAGAACTCAATCGACAAACTATACTTTTACACTACACCTCCCTGTGGGATCGACCTTGTACTTATCACACTACGATATACACCGTATACTTGCGGTTGTGTATTTTGGTGTTGTTAAATACATGAATCAAGTTTATGGCGCAACTGCCGGGGAGGTTTTGTAGTTCTAGAGTGTAGGTTGATAAAGTTTTAGTTTAGACACCTTAATATCTTTCTTTATTTTCAAAAAAATCCAAAAAATATTTGTTTTTGTTATTTCTCATCTTACTTGCGATTCTCACTCTCTTTTGAAATTTTGCCTAGACATGGTTTATGATCACACGATCTAGGAGGAACCGACAAGAGTTGTTACCTCTTAATACGGAGATTGAAGCCATTTGTCGAAGATGAAATGCCGAGAGAAGAATAAGAGAGTTAGAAGAGATGAATAGAAGGGAGAATCCGATCGTAGAGGAGGTCGAGGAGGAATCGAATGGGAATGGGGGAAATCGACCACAAAGGGTACTAAGAGATCATTTTCGCCCAATTCCGAGGCCGTATGGAGGAGCGGGTCGGGAACCCGTAGATGCTCACAATTTCGAGCTCAAGCCGGCCTTAATTGTTATGGTGCAAAACAATCAATTTGAAGGACTTTCCAAAGAGGATCCTAACCTCCACTTGTCTCAATTCCTCGAGATAAGTGGGACGGTTAAGATCAATCGAGTTCCACAAGATTACATCCAGTTGCAATTATTCCCCTTCTCTCTCCGAGACCGAGCTAAGCAATGGTACCTCTCCCTTGATTTGAGGACCATCGAAAATTGAAATGATCTTGTTGATACATTTTTATGAAGTATTTCCCTCCGAGCAAGACTATCCAAATTCGAGGGAAAATATATTCGTTTAGGCAAGATGATGATGAGTCTCTAGCCGAAGCATGGGAGCGTTTCAAGGATGTTGGTCCCAAGTTGAGTTAAGATTGAGTAAGCTAAGAAAGTCTAGAGGGGAGGGGTGAATAGACTTTCAAAAATCTTTCAAAATATCAGAGTTTATAATGCGGAATAGTGTTCTGAATAGTACTGTTCTTACTGAGTCAGATCAGTACTTCCAGTTTTAGTTTTATACTCAACTTTTATTTAGATCTTTACTTTGTAAATTCTACTGTTCTTGTTTAAACAAATATCAAACAAATATCAAACAGAAAATAAAGAACACATAATTTTATAGTGGTTCGACCAATAAGTCTACATCCACTCTCACAATCCCAGTTGTGATGTTTTATTACTCTTCCTTGAGTTTCTTGTGGCTTAAAGTCCCAAGATTAAGACTGTGATCTTATCGATTACACTCCCAAGTGTATCTTCGATCGACTAGTAATTCTACAAGTAACTAGCACACTTGTTTTACAAAAACACAACCTTAAACTTGAAAAGTAAAACTTCTCTTTGAATAGCCTTTGATTCTTCTCTTCAATTCAGTGGCTTCTCCTTGATTCTTGATCTCTTCAACTCTGTGAGTTCTTCAATGCTCTGTAGACTTAGATTGCTTGTAAATGCTTTATGATCAGTAGTCTTAGCAGTAGGAGATCACACAGTATTTATAGAACTTAGTATAACAGTTAGCAGTTTGTGAACTAACTCTAAAACTGTTTTTGTAACTTCTTCTTGTAACCGACTTTGTAACTTCCTTCCAAGTCAGCATCTCTTCAATAAATCTTCAGTTACGCCTTAAATAAGCTTTCCAAACTTATTCTTCAATTTCAACAAATCAGCACAGTAACTTACTGTTCTGATTTTTACTGTTCGGATGTTTACTCTGCTGAGCCAGTCAGCACAGTAACTCAAAAACTGTTCAAAACTTCTCCAGATTTCTTCTAAGCTTCTCTTCAACTCTTCTTTGAAGTCTTCTTATTCTAAAGTAGTCTTCTGAGTCTTCATTAGTCTTCTGATCTTCTTCTAATCTATTCCTAATCTACTGTTCTGAATTTTACAATGCTGATTACAATCGAATACAACTTTACAAATATAAAACCTATCTATACATCAACTGAACTACATACAGATGAGTATATCTAAGTCCTATACTATAAGCTGTCTATACAATACAAAACATCAGCTTAGTTCCTAACAGTTCATATATCAGATCAGTAAACAATAAGATTAGTAAACACCTAAGATCAGTAACTTACATATAAGATCAGTAAGCATATAAGATCAGTAACTTAGACTTCAAATATCTCATTTAAGATCACTAAAATTATTCTCAGTTTCCATACTAAGATCAGTAATCTTATTCCATATGACTCAGTTAAGATCAGTAATCTTATTCTCAATATTACTAAATAAGATCAGTAAACTTATTTCAGATATCATTAAGATCAGTAATCTCATTTTAAGATGACTTAGTTAAGATGACTTAGAACCACATATATCATTAACTTTAAGTTGCTTTTGGTCATCAAAACATACAATCATCAATTAGAACATTGTTTCAAGGATTCATATCCCAACAATTTCCCCCTTTTTGATGAAGCCAAAACTACTTAAATGTTAATAAATCAGTAGTTAAGTATGTAGTCTATCATAACAGTTCATCATTTCAAAAAGTCATATCATATTCACAATCAGATTAGATAATGCACATATTACACATACTAACAAAATATCAGATAAACAAAAATATAAAAATAAAGATTAAGGTTAAGAAATGTTATCTTGTGAGCTTAGTCCTTCATCTTCTTTCTGTATCTTCAGATTCTGAATGCAACATAAAGCCTTGTTTTGATATCCATCATATGTTGATGATCAGTGATTATCTTTTCAACCATTTATTACTTTACCTTCCCCCTTTTTGGCTTCATCATACAACTCCCTAATAGATTTCAGTTGTTGCATGATTTCACCCTTCAAGGTCTAGGTAAGGTCATTAGTATATTGTTTAGTAGATACAACACCAAGTTATGTTAAAAATACTCTGCTGATTTTTATCAGCACAGTTGTTTCCAGCACACATTTACATCATTTTTATCACTTTTTCAATATAAAGAACTACTTATCTGGATTCAGCTGAGTACTGTGATCAGCTGAGTACCATCATTTTGAAGATCAGATCACTTTTTGGAGTTAGCACAGTACTATCAGATCAGTACTATGACTAAGATCAGTTCCCCCTTCAGTAAAGAACTCTTCTTCTGTGCCTGTTTTTGATAAATGTAGTGGTCTTTACATAGTCTTATTCTTATGGTTTACCCTTTTGATGTACTGTTCTTAGTATCAGCACAGTACCTGAAATGTCAGTACAATTCTATATGCAAGATGTGTTAGTGGTAGTAAGAGGAATCCAGATATACATAGAAGTTTTAAACAACAGAGACCTCTTAAGTCTTCTGCCCTTATGGTCACAAAACCAAACTTTGTTCACCTTTTCTTGACTATCAGTAGAGTTCACATTTACTCTTCTAAGGTAACCACCAACTGGTTTAACCTCTTTGAGAGCAGGAATGTGAGGCTTCTGATAATTAGAATAAGGTTTATAAGCTTGTGTGTTATAAGGTCTGTACTTACGCTGTGGTCTATCCTCTCTTATGATGTCATATGATAATGGAGGAGCATAAAGAATAGATTTTTCACGATTTGGTTGATTGTATCTCCTAGGCTTGGATGAATACAGTTGAGACTGCCTTAGATATGCTGGTCTAGGCTGTGTCCATCTAGGTTGGACTGGTCTAGTCGTATATAGATGAGTTCTACTCTGCTGAGTTTTACTCTTCTGAGTTTTACTCTGCTGATTAGTACTCTTCTTATATGACTTAGACTGTTCTGTTCTCACCATATTCATCTTATTACCATTTCTGATATTAGGATGAACAAGATTATTTTGAACTAGTCCATTAGTCTTGGAGGTTATGAATTTTACGGGTTCCATGGGTTTCTTACCCTTATCAAGAATTATAGAACTGTTCTTAACTGTATTCGTGTTCTTGATTACAGAAGTAGATGAGCTAGGTACATCAACACCTAATCCACTTTTATCAGCTGGGGATCTGTATTGATTTGATAATTGTTGATTAATCTTGGAAGATTTAATCATATCAGCCAATTTCAGATCTAAGCTTAGTACTTCTGTTTCCAAGAAACGATTACGTTCTTCAAGATTTTCATACTTAGACTTTAAATCATTGAAATCATTGGTTTCGAGAGCTTGAGTCTTGAGCATACCATTATATAAATTTTCTATTGATGCATACTTATCTTTAAGTTGTGACAACTCTTCTATTAAGCGTTCTTTTAAGGTAATTAATTTAGGGTCTGCTCTTGACTGTGCTTCTCTGAGACTAATGATTTCTTGTTTTAAAGCAATGTTCTCGTCGCTGACTTCCATGAAGGCTTTGTTAACGAGTATGAGGTCTTCTTCAGTCACTTCATTAAAGTGATGAAGACTACTTCTTACACCGCTGTCAGCCGTATCACTTTCATCAGTTTCAGAACTATCACAAGAACGAAAAGAAATAGTAGATGATACCTCAATCTCTTGTTTGGCCATGAGTGCCAAGTCGTCATCACGATCATAATCTGAAATAGAGAACTTAGGCAGTTTTGTAGCATTAGTATCCATGTTTGATCAGACATATAAGATCAGTAGTATAGCAGATAATTTTCAAGTAGTCAGATAATGACAAATATCAAGAAATAGTATTAAGATCAGTGAGATTTCCCTCAAGATCTGCAAGGTTATCAAGAAACAGCAGTCCAAAGAACTACTGCTCTGATACCACTTGTTGGTCCCAAGTTGAGTTAAGATTGAGTAAGCTAAGAAAGTCTAGAGGGGAGGGGTGAATAGACTTTCAAAAATCTTTCAAAATATCAGAGTTTATAATGCGGAATAGTGTTCTGAATAGTACTGTTCTTACTGAGTCAGATCAGTACTTCCAGTTTTAGTTTTATACTCAACTTTTATTTAGATCTTTACTTTGTAAATTCTACTGTTCTTGTTTAAACAAATATCAAACAAATATCAAACAGAAAATAAAGAACACATAATTTTATAGTGGTTCGACCAATAAGTCTACATCCACTCTCACAATCCCAGTTGTGATGTTTTATTACTCTTCCTTGAGTTTCTTGTGGCTTAAAGTCCCAAGATTAAGACTGTGATCTTATCGATTACACTCCCAAGTGTATCTTCGATCGACTAGTAATTCTACAAGTAACTAGCACACTTGTTTTACAAAAACACAACCTTAAACTTGAAAAGTAAAACTTCTCTTTGAATAGCCTTTGATTCTTCTCTTCAATTCAGTGGCTTCTCCTTGATTCTTGATCTCTTCAACTCTGTGAGTTCTTCAATGCTCTGTAGACTTAGATTGCTTGTAAATGCTTTATGATCAGTAGTCTTAGCAGTAGGAGATCACACAGTATTTATAGAACTTAGTATAACAGTTAGCAGTTTGTGAACTAACTCTCAACTAACTCTAAAACTGTTTTTGTAACTTCTTCTTGTAACCGACTTTGTAACTTCCTTCCAAGTCAGCATCTCTTCAATAAATCTTCAGTTACTCCTTAAATAAGCTTTCCAAACTTATTCTTCAATTTCAACAAATCAGCACAGTAACTTACTGTTCTGATTTTTACTGTTCGGATTTTTACTCTGCTGAGCCAGTCAGCACAGTAACTCAAAAACTGTTCAAAACTTCTCCAGATTTCTTCTAAGCTTCTCTTCAACTCTTCTTTGAAGTCTTCTTATTCTGAAGTAGTCTTCTGAGTCTTCATTAGTCTTCTGATCTTCTTCTAATCTATTCCTAATCTACTGTTCTGAATTTTACAATGCTGATTACAATCGAATACAACTTTACAAATATAAAACCTATCTATACATCAACTGAACTACATACAGATGAGTATATCTAAGTCCTATACTATAAGCTGTCTATACAATACAAAACATCAGCTTAGTTCCTAACAGTTCATATATCAGATCAGTAAACAATAAGATTAGTAAACACCTAAGATCAGTAACTTACATATAAGATCAATAAGCATATAAGATCAGTAACTTAGACTTCAAATATCTCATTTAAGATCACTAAAATTATTCTCAGTTTCCATACTAAGATCAGTAATCTTATTCCATATGACTCAGTTAAGATCAGTAATCTTATTCTCAATATTACTAAATAAGATCAGTAAACTTATTTCAGATATCATTAAGATCAGTAATCTCATTTTAAGATGACTTAGTTAAGATGACTTAGAACCACATATATCATTAACTTTAAGTTGATTTTAGTCATCAAAACATACAATCATCAATTAGAACATTGTTTCAAGGATTCATATCCCAACAAAGGACTTGATTAGAAGTTGCCCACAACATGGTTTCTCACGAGACCAACTCATATGCTACTTCTACAACGGAATTGACCACCGGACAAGAGGAATGGTGGATGCTTCAGCGGGTGGAGGATTGTTATTGGGAAAGACGACGGAGGAATGGTAATTTCTCTTGGAAGAGATGGTGAAAAACAGGAATCAATGGCCATCCGAGAGAAGACAAAACCGAAGGGTTCTCTTGGATAAGTTGACTTCTCTAATGACGACCAAAGCATTAGTGAGACCAATTGATGAGCAATACGAAGAGGCCCACTATATGAACAACCAAAGAGACCGAAATTTTAGAGAAAGAGGTTGGAATGAAAGGCAAAACCGTGAGAATCCTCCTAATCCGAACCAATATCATCCCGGTTTGAGGCAACATGAAAACTTTTCCTATGCCAACCCAAGGAATGCCATTCAACCACCACCGAGTTTCAACGTGAGGGACGGAATGATCATTGAACCTTCATCGAAGCCATCTTTGGAAGATATGTTTGGTGCATTCATGGGAGAAACCAAGAATTACTTGGCAAAGACATGGCAAACACTTTATGAACAAGGGGAAATGATCAAGAACGTGGAAAATAATATGAAAGCCATGGAGAAGCAATTGGGCCAACTTGCCAATATCGTTGGAAGTCAACACACTCCGAGGAAATTCCCCTCTAACACGGAGCTCAACCCCAAGGAGCAATGCAAAGCCATAAATCTAAGGAGTGGGACAATCTACGAAGGGCCCAAGATGCCATAAGAGGAGGAAGTGGTAATAGCACCCGAGAGTGTTGACAAAGGAGAAGGCCAAGAGAAAAAAAAAAGCAAGAAGAGCTAGTGAGGGAAGAAAAAGAGGCAAGAGGGGAATAAGAGAAAGAAGGGGAGAAGAAAAATGAAGAAGCTACTCCTCCACAAGACAAAGTCAAGAATGTAGTGCCTCTCTCATATCCTCAAAGGTTGAAGAAGAAAGGCGTGGACAAAAAGTTTGCCAAGTTCGTGGAGATGTTCAAGAAGATCCACATCAATATTCCCTTCGCCGAAGCTCTTGAACAAATGCCCCATTATTCCAAGTTTTTGAAAGAAATCATGTCAAACAAGAGGAAAATGGTGGAGTATGAGATGGTGCACTAAACCGAAGAATGTAGCTCCATCATCCAAGATAAGCTACCTCCAAAGCTTAGGGACCCTGGATCTTTCACTTTAACATGTGTCATTGGAGATGGAGGTACATTTCTTGCTTTATGTGATTTGGGAGCTAGTATAAATCTTATGTCTCTATCTATCTTTAAGATCTTTGGTTTGGGAAAGCTCACACCGACTACGATGAGCCTCCAATTGGCGGATAGATCTATGACACACCCTTTGGGTATAATGGAGGATGTATTGGTCAAAGTTGACAAATTTATCTTTCAGGTGGACTTTGTAGTTTTGGATATGGAGGAGGATAAGTACATCCCATTGATTTTGGGGAGGCCATTTTTGGCAACCGGAGGGGCTATCATTGATGTGAGGAAAGGAGAGCTAGAGCTTCAAGTGAACAATGAGAAAGTCTTGTTCAACATTTATAGAGCCATCAAAATCCATGATGATGAGGATGGAGAATATGGGAACCCTAAGAGAGATCACTATCCAATGCCCATGAAAGAGAAGGTGGAAGAAGATTTTAAGGTAAATTTTGTGAAAGAGAACCCCAAAGTGGAAGAAATTTAGTGATTTGAAGATGGGCAAGAAAAGCCACTTGTGCAAGTTTGGGGTTGAATGAGGCATCAACTTCCTATGATATGATTGAAGAGCCGGATGGGCTAGCTAGTGGGTGCTTCAATGGATTTAAAAAAGTTGGATGGGGAGAGAAGTTCAAGAACAAGGATGACAAGAGGGTGACTTGATAATCATCTCAAGGAAGAACCGTCCAGCATAGGACTTTAAAAATAGCGTTTTTGGGAGGCAACCCAAGGTTTTATTGTTTTCATTTTTTTTTTTTAGTAGTTTTGATAGCTTAGTTTCTTTTGTAGGTATGGATGAGGAACATTGTGGACATCATTTCTTGAAGAATGAAGAAGAAAACCAACTTCGGAAAAAGGGAGCAAGTGGTGCAATGGTAATCTTTGAAGAGTCACAATTCATAAATTCATCCCACCTTGTCCAAAGAGCCAATGCTACATCCTTAATTAAGTCCTATTGATCACATTGTTGAACACTTGAGTGGTGTATAAAGTAGAATAGGGGCAAGCTTATGGTGATTGCATAGCATAACCTTGTTGTTGAGTACATTCATATCCTCAATTTGTTTGTGTGTTTGAGAGAAACACTCCATCATGTGAGTAGAGAACTTGAGCATTTGGATTATGTTTCCCCATCACAATGTGTTGTGTACTTGTGTATTCTTTGATCTATGAGTGTGAATTGTAATAATGAGCCTATTAACATCATTGAGAAAGCACTTTGAGAAAGAGACGTCACTACACTTTACTTAGCATGTGTGATTTGCATTGAACATTCCATTGTGATCATTCCACCCTCATTTGTTTTAAAGTGCTTAGTTGTTTGAGGACAAACAACATTTTAAGTTTGGGAGGGTTTGATTTGGGTGGAATTTACACATTTTTTATGCACATGTGAAGCTCATTTTGATGTTTATTTCATTGATTTATGGGTTGAATATGATGGTTTTGATCAAAATAAGAGAAAGGTGGTGTTTTGTCGATTTTGTAGGAAAAACGAAGGATTTTGGGAGAAAAACACCTACCAAAATACACTGGACCAAAGAGAAAAGCATACCATTGGATCCGGCTTGAAAAATGGAGTGGAATAGCAAAAAGAATCGAGTCGATTGGTGATTCGGGTGGAATTTACACGTTTTAGGGGCACATGTGAAGTGAATTTTGATGAGGATTTCATTGAATTATGCATTGAATATGATTGTTTTAGTCAAAATGAGAGAAAGGTATTGTTTTGTCGATTTTATAGGTAAAACGATGGAATTTGGAGCAAAACACATACCACAAGTGATCGGACCGGAAAGAGGAGTGCACCATTGGATCCGGCTCGAAAAATGGAGTGGAATAGACAAAAGAATCGAGTCGATCGGAGGTCGGAAACTCAAGATACGGAGGGACGAAGTTGGAGGACGGAAAACAAGAGGCGGAGCCAAAACGAAGTTTTGGCCCGGCCGGGCCACATGACTCGCCCGGCCGGGCGGCCGAGCACTTGAAATCTGGGCAAACACGAAGTTTCGGCCCGGCCGGGCGGCACCACTCGCCCGGCCGGGCCACTCGACCCCTGTTTTCGTTTTGCTTGGCCGACTCATCCACCCGGCCGGGCCACTTCCCCACCCGGCCGGGCCGCCCCATTTTCGGTGCCAAACGCGTGATTTCTCTATTTTTGAGGGACTCACTTGCAAATATCCCACTTAAACCCTACCCCAACACTATAAATACCCCACTTCTTAAACTTCACACCATCTTACCCCTTCCTCAAGAATTCTTCACACATTTACACATATTTGGAGGTGTTTGGCCATAACTTCTTCGTCTCTCCACCAAATCATGCAAGACAAGAGGCATTAGCTTGGGAATTTCATTCCCTACCACATCCTAGACTAAGCTTTCTCTTTCTTTTTCTTTTTATTTAGTTATTTCATTTGGATTTTGTAATTTGGTTATGTTAGTAGTTAGCTAAACAATTTGTGGTTCTAAGGCATTGTAGAGATTTGGATTGATGTTTATGAGTAATTTCTTGCTTTAATTGGTGTTTATTTCTTATTTGCATATTCAATTATCCATTGCAAAGCATGTTGTTAGTGGCCATAATGATTTGCTTGATCCATTGTTAATTGGGGTAGTATCGAGAGATTTATTCCATTTAATCGTATGCGAATGTGCAACCCGGTATTATTATGATCTCGAGAGAGGATTAATTATCGGAGAGGGAATCGAATGATCTTAGGAGCTATTTTAGATGGTGTAATATTTGTGATGTAGACATACGAGCTTATATTACATTGCGTCTTTGAATTAATTTGTATCGAGAGATCGATTAGTTCTTCTTTTGCGATCACCTTATATGAGATAACCTTAATAGCCATTTAAACGAGATAACTCTCATAAACGGACGTCTAAATACTACAATTGCCTTGGAACCCACTTTCCTTCTTTGCGTTTTATCCATTTTACCTTCGTTTTATTGATTTGCATGGTATTTGATCGATTTCGTATTTACTCTTCATTACTTATTGGTGACACATTGTTAGGTAATCTTAGAGTAATTCACACCACTCAAATTATCGATCACGTCTACTTAGAACTCGACTAGCAAACTACCACTTTTACGCTTAACCTCCTCGTGGGATCGACCTCGTGCTTATCACGCTACAATAGACGCCGTACACTTGCGGTTGTTTATTTAGTGTTGCATAACACGTGTATCAATTGGAGGTCGGAAGCAAAAGTTATGCACGAAACAAGTTCGAGGTGCAAACTTAAACATTCAGCAACTCGGCCGAGTGAAAGAAAAAAATTCATTGTCTCGACCGAATGCTCAGAATCGGCCGAGTAGGAGCGATGGACTGAGACTGGAACAAGCAGCAACTCGGCCGAGTTAGATGAAAAACTCAATTCGGCGGGACTGCCAGAATCGGCCGAGCTCGAGCCATGGCCTGCGACCTTGAAGAGCCACAACTCGACCGAACTACCCTACTCGGCCGAGCTAGAGAGTTAGTCTCTGAAATCAGCCTTGCAATCCATCCCGACTCGGCCGAGTGGTCCCACTCGGCCGAGTTACCCCTGTTCTCGGCGGTTTTTGTGCATTTTCACCATTTTCAAGGGATCTAAGTGCAATTTTCAACCCCAAGCCCTACCCCAACACTATAAATACTCCCATTCCTGAATCATTTTCCATGAAAAATAGAGATAAGATATTAGAAAGATATATTTGAATTTTAAAGATTTGTATTTATTTTTAAAATATATTAATAAATTTCAATTATTTATTTTAAATTATAATTGATTATGTGGATAATGATTTGGTGACAACTCACTAATCTGGTTTTATAAAAACTAGATGGTTGGTTTTATATCATTACCATATATATGCAGATATACAAATATATATGCAAAAAACTGTTACATATTCTTGCTGACATAACTTAAAATACATGATAATATGCAATAGAATATGTATCTGTAATAAAATGTTCTAAAATATTAAATTTATTTTAAAAAATTAATATAGAATGTATAATTCGATAATTACACATCAGTAGTGATAGAGATGATTTTTTGGGTTTGAACCGGCAATTTAAAGCTAGTGTTGGTACAATGCGATACAAATAATTATTTGAGTTTGATCTGGTCAATATAATATTATATTGTAAATGAAATTAAAAATATAATATTACTTCACAGTTTATTTATATTTTAAAATCTGTGAATTTTATTTTTAAATAAATAAACTATTCAATTGTTGTTTAATTACATTTTAAGAACAAATCTATTTACATATGAAAAATATGAAAATATACTATTTCACTGCCTGGCATAGAAACATGAATGATTTATATATTTAACAATATATGACATCTATATAAAATATGTAAATATATTAACATGTCCGTATTGTATGTTGTCAGGGTGGAAAACGACCGGAAAGCAAGCATGTCCGTATTGTATGGAACATTCTGAAGCTTTCAGTCTTCTGTCGAGTAGGAAAGTTTCATGGTTCGATAATCACAGAAAGTTCTTACATCGAGATCATACATTTCGAAGGAATAAGCAGAACTTCTTGAAGAATAGAACAGTTACAAACAATCGGCCTCCCTTTCGAAATGGTATTTTATACATTTATTTTATGATAATTTATTTTACGAGAATTATACTTATTTTATACATTTATTTTATGAGAATTAATCGTATAGGACAAAGGTTGTTACATGAGATCTAGTGGACATTTATTTTACTCCCTCTGCCCACCAAAAGTGTGCTCACTTTTTTTTTATACATATTTTTAAAAAAAAGTATATTTTAATTATAAAATATATATATGGGGAAACGAGTAAAGAATATTGTTGGTAGATACTCAATCTTGTTAATAAAGTAGAAAAAATACTCAAAAGTTAATTATTTAAATAGAATAAGCATGTTTTTTGTGAACCCAAAAAAAGAAATGAGCACACTTTTGGTGGACGGAGGGAGTAGATAATAATAGAAACAGTTACAAACAATATGACCTTTATAAACGAGAAGTTGAGAAGTAGTTCTTCAGACTTTTATAAACGAGAAGTTGAGAAGTAGGTCTTCTGACCTTTATAAACGAGAAGTTGAGAAGTGACATTACATTTGTGGTAATTTAATTAATTGCTTATTGTATTTAATTTTGACAAACTTGTCCCCACTGAGCTATGGTTTGCTCACCCCTTCTTTTTAACATTTTCAAATTTAGGAGTTGGTGGCGAGAAGTAGCGGTGGATAACAAGCATCTAGTAAAATCAATTGAGACATTGTTGCTTCCTAGATATTTTAAAATTCTTTTGAGTTGCTATTCATTCTAAGCTTCTGCTATGTTAATTGTTAATTTTTTTATTTTTATTTTTTTTGGGAAAATAAAATTGTAAGCCTTATTTTTTAAGTATAAATTTTAGTTCATGACCTTTAATTTTTATATCAACAACTATTTTCATAAAATTCATTATTTTGGAAATTGGGGCATGACAAGCGGGGATGATCTATTTGTATTTGCCCATCAAGTATCTCAAGTATACTACTGCACGTATCCAGGACGATCACGTAGTAATATTGAATGTCACGCGCGTTGTTTGCAAAGTAAAGGCAAGGTCAATGGTAGAAGTCTCTAAAAAGAAAAAAAGTAATGAAGATGAATCTTCGTTTCAAATGGAACAAATAGAAATTTGAAGTGAAGTCTTTACAGGAGATTTGAATCTTTGCGTAGACTTGACGACTGCAAATCCACAATTGATCGAAATTGAAAACGATAGTGGAACTGAGAAAGATGATGCAAATGAAGAGTAGGATGATGAAGAGGAAGGGGAGGAAGATGAGGCAAATTTATCATTTAGTTACAAATAATAAATTAATCACAACTAAAAAGTGTGAAAACAAATTAATTTTGTGAATATTTTTTTCAAAAAAATTAGTAAATATGAATATTTTAATTAGAATTTTAATAAAACGTTCAAAAACTACATTTAAATTTTATAAATTACAAAAATTAAAATTTTGTGAATTTAAAAAAAAAAAATGGGTCGAAGAAAAAGAGTACATGCACTACAAAATTCACTCCCAATAGGAAGGGATTTAGAGAGGGAAAAAAGTTTATCAATACATTTAGCAAGGGCCCACTTCCCTCGACAAAATGTTCCTCTCGGTAATTTAGTAGCAAGGGAATATGAAAATCTCTCGAAAATAGACAATAGCAAGAGAAAATTTCCCTTGGAAATAGCAAGGGATAAATCCCTTAGAAATAGGTAGCAAGGGAATATGAAAATCTTGTTGGGCTAGAAGCTATTTTCTCGTTATATTTTAAATGCAATTAATCTATGTGCTATATTTCCAGTTTTTTCTTGTTTAATTTATTTAATTTAAACTTGATTTCTTATTTGATATTTTTTCAATACAAATATTAATATAAAATATCTTGTTATGAATAATTATCTTGATTTGTTAAAGTAAACAAAACTCTTATTAAATATAAGAGATAATAGCCAAATGAGTAAAATATCTTATAAATCGATCTATTTCTCTAGTAAAAAAAGATTCAATTTCATATTGAATCATTAATATAAATTTGCCCTAGCTAATTTTGGAAATGGATGGATGGATCAAACATTTGCAGGAACAAACTTAAACCATTGTAGTTGTGGATTGTCAGCACAAGTAGGAACATCACCAAGATCATCTCCAACACAGACACATTTGTTGGTGACAAGTTTAGAGTCTAAAGCATTCCTCTCCAAGCACAAGAAATTCTCATTTCCATCTGTCGCAGCTATATGAAGCTCAGAGCTCGTGGCGGTCTTCCAATTGGTCGAGCAATCATCCGAAGCACGAACGACGGCCCCATCTCCGGCCACACCCAGGCACAGTGCAGGACTCCCCGCCAGCTGGATCGGGCCATTGTCCTCGTGTTGGGCCCACTCACTCGCGAGATTGCAATTGGCTAGAACGGTGTCGTCGTTCATTCCAACTTGCACACATTGCCCACTTAGAGGATGGTACATTAGGTAATACGTTGGACGGGGCGGCGGCAAATCTGAATATATATATCAAAATTGAAAAACTTGTAAACTAATTTCTCATTCATCAAAGTTAGAATACCTACTTTTGGATAAGTGATAAGTATGTATGTACGTACCTTGATTGATTTGTCTAGGCAGTTGCAATCTGTCAAGAAAAGCCGGATTCCTGGGACGATCCCAGTTGAGATCAAAAACTCCGTATAGTTCGTCCAGGTTACGCGTCCCCTCTCGAAGTATATAACTTCCCTGTAAAGTCCATAAGGCCCAATCGAAATCTAACTCAGCTGCTGTAGCTAATAAACAAGTTATGTATCTGTTATCGGCCTCATTATCGCCTCTATTGTTCACACCAAATTCACTCAGAAAAATAGGAAATCCTGCATTCAATAAGAAGAGGAAGTTATCTTGAGCTTGTTTTGTGGCGTCCGCGCATAATTGGTTTGTTTTTGCAGCCCATTCAGTGGCAGGGGTGCCGAACGCGTACCAATGGGCTTCGTACACTAGTTTGTTGTCCAAGTTTGATGGTAAGGGGTTTGCATTGAGAAATGCTAAGTTTGTGTCGTATGATAGGCCTGATAATATGACTAGCAAATTTGGATTTTCTTTGTGAATGGTGTTTGCTCCTTGTTGCATGTATTTGTACCAATCTGCCTCGTTTTGACGATTTCCTCGTAGCTCGTTTCTCATGCTCATACCTACAACCGCAGGACTACCCTTATACGTCCTGGCCACTGTGGCGAGCCCCTCCAACCACTCGTTCGGATCAAAACTAGCGTCCCCGAAAAACCCGTTGCCGTCATCGGCGCCGCAACACCAGTTGGGGAGGCTGACGTGGTTATCTAAAACAACCATGAGATTATTCCTTCCGAGAGTATCCACCACCATCTTGTGTGAGTCCACCACCTTACTGTGCAAAATCTGAGGGTTATTTTTGGCAATTCCAGCTTTTGCATCGGAGAGGTTGAATCTATCCAGAGATTGGGCAACTGTAATCCTGCCGTAGTTAATGGGCCTCGTGAACATGTAAGTGGGCCACGTGAATCTCACGCAGTTGAACCCCATCGAAACGATCTGCTTCGCTATGTAATCCATCGGCTTCTTCTCCAGCCCCTCTGCCACCATCGGCTGCAAGTGTGAAACCCAGTTCACGCACGTCAGTTTCACTCGTTTTCCTGTCGAGTTCTCGATTATCCATCGGGAACTCGTCGCCAGATGGACTGAGTTGCCGAGTTGGAGAAGAAGCAGAAACACAAACAGGCAAACGTAACAGCTTCTACCCATTTTTTTTTTTTTTTTAAAGGTTAATTATACTCTTCTTAGTCTTCTATGTACATATATATATATATAGAGTATTGACATGCAGAAATTAATTAATTTTTTTGGTAGGGTTCATTATTGCATGGCAAGTATTTAAATTTGACAAGTGTATATTTCTAGAATGGTAACTCTTAATGTACCAATGGCAAGATTTGATTTAGAGTCCTCCGTTCACCAAAGTGTGTTTATTTCTATTTCTATTTTATGCTTATTCTATTTAAATTAATATTTATTTTTTTAGTCTTCTTTATCAACAATATTCTTTATTCATATTTTTTTTATAATTAAAATATAGTAATTTTTTAAAACATGTATAAAAAAAAATGTAAGCACTTTTTTAATGGACAGTTGATGGACAAAGAGAGTATTATTCAAAGAAAATTAATTTAGAATGAATAATTGACTAACATTTGTTAAGATTTTTAATATTATTTAAATTGTTCATTGCTAAAATTAATTTTATCATTATTTCATGGCAACTATTGAAATTTGATTTATGAATCTTCTCTAACCCATGTTCGGAATTAGACTAGAATAAATCCTTAATTTGATTAGTACTGGCCGGGTTTGTATATATATATGTTTGTGATCATACGCCTTTTTCAATACACACAAAAATATATTTCTCCATAATTTTTATTTTTTTCCTTGTTCAATACAATCTATCGATCATTCATTAAATTAAACCACGTACACAGATTTTGTACCGATTAAGTAAATGCAATTTTCCATCTTAATATATCAAATTATTTTTGGTATAAATAATATTTATGATTTTTGCCTATTTATATCACTATATTCATTTAAGGAAAATATTTGTGGTAAATAAATAAGGGTAAAGTAGTCAATCTTTTTTAAATAATATGTATTTTTGAAATAGTTTAAAAGTTAAAATTACATATATTAAAAAATAAGAGAATCCTATTACAAAAAAATGTGTAAGAAAGTGATCGAGTTTTATTTTAAGTGTAATCTTTTATTAATTAAAGTAAATAAAAAGAATAGATTGGATCGGATGTGAAAAAATAATGATATAAAGGTAAAGAATTTTATATGATCATGAAGGTGTTCGTCCTTCCTAACAACATGCATGAAATTTATTAAAAGGTGACACATCGCTCACATTCGTCACACGGTCTACTTTTGCTATATAATAATATAATTAAATTTTAAAATAAATGTATACAAAAATATCTTTGTAATATTTCTTTTAAAAACCTCAAAATTTATAAATTGATAATTTCATTTACGTCCTGTAATTTAGATCTAATTCAGTTTAAGTTTTTTAAATATTTGCTTTTTCATTTTACGTCCTCGAGATTTAATTTACGTTTTTTAAATTATAAATATTAACATTATTTATCTTATTCTTTTAATTATAAAAAATTTGATCATTTTATTTTCCATCTTAATTGACACAATATCAAGTACGTCAACTTCCTAGGTCTCTTTGGGTAAATGAAAATTAAATAAAATGATATCATTATAATATAGTACTCCCTCAATTTTCTAATATATGTCATTTCTAATATAAATTTATGTATAAAATATAATATTCTTTATTAATTATAACTATTGAATAACTAATTTTGATATAGAAAATTTATTTACTTAATAAAGAACCTGCCCAAGAATGTAGCTAATATTCATTAAAATATTATTTTACTCTTATTCATTTACCATAAATATTTCTTATAAATGAATATAATGGTATAAATAGGCAAGAATCATAGAAAATTATAAATATTGTTTATATCAAAATTAATTTTAGAATGACATGTATTTTAAAAATTAAAATGTACAATTATATGTAGTTGTTGTGCAATAATTTGCACGGTCAGATTGTATATCCCGTGGATTAAATATCCGGGATTTCGCTCTAGTATGAATGATCCTCGAATGTAATGTCTTCTTGGAATTAACCTCTCGAGAACCTGCAAAAAATACGTCGGAGGGGAGTCCGACGCGGACACTCCGATGCTTAAGTCAGTAAGTGTATTTTCGTATTAGGTAAGGACTAGAGAGTCCTCTGATCGTCAAAGAGATCCTCAAGAGGTATATGAGTATCAAGTAAAAGACTCAGTGTGTAAAAATGATGTTAGAGATCGTAAAAATATGAATGTACCTAAGCTTACCTATTTATAGAGGAATTCTACCTGAGGGGAAGTTAGGTTTTCCCCTTATCTCTCGAGTTCCCAGTCTCTGAAGAAACGCAACCACTCCCTCTTATGGACTTCAGCCGTTGAGAAGAGAAAGAATGAGCCTTCCTCTATCCAATCTTATCCCGCTTTATGTGGAACCTCTCCTAAACTTTCGGCCAACTAATTCCCCTCAGGGCCAGGTCTTCTTGATATCTCTCCCCTGAGGTCCTTGCGTGGAGCTCCCTCCGGAGGGACACCCGGATGAGATTCTCTATTCTGAGGAGTCCTCTTTAAACTCGTATCCTCTCATCAATCCTATCCTCTATACACGTGTCGACTTCTTACGAAATGACAATTTTAGGCCGCATCATCTACTCCCCCCTACTCTCATAAAGTGATCATATCTTTGTGAGAGTAAGAAATTCAAGGGAATCTAGCATAAAGGATATTTCTGGAGAGACGTGTTTTAACTTCACTTCGGAGGAAAGTTTCGGAAGTATTTCCCTCCATGAGTTTTCCCGCCCAAACTCCAGAAAAACGCCTCGACTTCCGCGTCTGGGCCCCACTTAGATACGATTTTCTCTTTCCTGCTACCTTCCCGAGGGGAAGCCTCGATTCTAGCCCCTTTCTACTCACTTCTCCGCATTTCGCATCCTCATTTCACATCTTCTCTCCTCGGAAACTCCCCCTTCAAGCAGTCTCTCGAAAGATTCAAGGAATCTTTCTCCATTCTGAGGAACCGCCTCGAGTTTTAAGTAGATCGGGGGGTTTTCCTCGGCCTCTAGGCCTCTGCATATCTTTTCCTTCCGTTCCCCAGAGATCTTAGTTCTTGGGAAGTAATTCTCTTGGGTTTCGGGCTAGAGGAGTAACCCTCCAGCTTTTCTTGGCAAAAGATTTTGGTTCATAAAATCTTTCTTTCGTTTTTAAGTAACCCATTTGGGTCTCAAGTATGGTGAGGAGCTCTCCAACTCTCTTCTATATATAATTCTTCTTTTATGCTTCATGTTTGCCTCTCAAATCATAACTTCTTATTTTCAAATTTTCCATTCTCAAACTCTAACAATCTCTTTTTATGTTCTACAAATAAAACTCTTTATATTTTTTGGAATAAGGTTAAGGTATCAATATGACGCCTACCCCCCTAGCCTCGAAGCCTCTCATGGGTGGAGTTCTCATTTCTCTGGATCGTCAATCTTTCATAATCGTCATTCCTCTAAATCCTTATGAGCTCTAGCACTTTTCCCATGCGCTATTTGCTTTAGAACCTTTTTAGAAATTTCGATCGTATCATAATTTGTCCCGTAATGTAGTTCGTATCATAAATCTCACAGGCTTTCCGATGTTCAACACCTGATGCTCCATCATTCAACTTCATCAAGACTCGTTGAAGAGTGTGGTTCATCTTTTGAACCTCATGATCTCTCAAGTGTTTCATCACTTGATATTTCAAAGAATTCAGCCATATCGTGGCTACTCAGAAAGGTATGGTTCATATCTTGAACCTCTCGAGCTCTCAAGTAAAAAATCTCAGCCAATCCTGGCTTATCAAACAATGTGGTTCATACCTTGAACCTCATTACTCTTAAGTGTTTCTCACTCTCAATTCAAGGTGTTGATCATATCAAGACCTTTCAAGTTCAAGTAATCCGCTTGGATTTAGAGTAGGGTGAGGAGCTCTCTAACTCTCCTCGGCCTCGTGGCCTCTGAGTGTTTTGGTTCTTGAACCTCTCGAGCTCTCAAGTAAAAAATCTCAGCCACATCCTGGCTTATCAAACAATGTGGTTCATACCTTGAACCTCATTACTCTTAAGTGTTTCTCACTCTCAATTCAAGGTGTTGATCATATCAAGACCTTTCAAGTTCAAGTAATCCGCTTGGATTTGGAGTAGGGTAAGGAGCTCTCTAACTCTCCTCGGCCTCGTGGCCTCTGAGTGTTTTGGTTCATATCTTGAACCTCTCGAGCTCTCAAGTAAAAAATCTCAGCCACATCCTGGCTTATCAAACAATGTGGTTCATACCTTGAACCTCATTACTCTTAAGTGTTTCTCATTCTCAATTCAAGGTGTTGATCATATCAAGACCTTTCAAGTTCAAGTAATCCGCTTGGATTTGGAGTAGGGTAAGGAGCTCTCTAACTCTCCTCGGCCTTGTGGCCTCTGAGTGTTTTGGTTCATATCTTGAACCTCTCGAGCTCTCAAGTAAAAAATCTCAGCCACATCCTGGCTTATCAAACAATGTGGTTCATACCTTGAACCTCATTACTCTTAAGTGTTTCTCACTCTCAATTCAAGGTGTTGATCATATCAAGACCTTTCAAGTTCAAGTAATCCGCTTGGATTTAGAGTAGGGTGAGGAGCTCTCTAACTCTCCTCGGCCTCGTGGCCTATGAGTGTTTCTCACTCTCATTTCAAGGTATTAATCTCATTAAACCTTTGTTAATTAACTAATACACTTGGATCTCAAGTGGGGTGAGGGACTTTCTAGCTTCCCTCGGCCTCGTGGCCTCTGAGTGTTTCTCACTCTCATTTCAAGGTATTAATCTCATTAAACATTTGTAAATTAAGTAATCCACTTGGATCTCAAGTAGGGTGAGGGACTTTCTAGCTTCCCTCGGCCTCGTGGCCTTTAAGTGTTTCTCACTTTTGAATTCTCATATCTCATATATGCTCGGTGATCTATAGATCATTCATCATTTCATCACTCCTAATTTTCAAACTTAGCCATCCGGCTACTCAGGGTGGTTAGCCCTCACGCGTTTCAGAATGCTCAAAGTATGCTTATGAATCATATCTTAAATTGTTAGGAAATATGTTCTCATACAAATTTCCAAAAATCTCAAAATGTTTTCATCACATCTCATAAAATCTTCAAATATTCATCAAAGTTAAACATACAATTTAACATAATTTAGAAAAAAATTGACTCATCACTAATCAAAAATACGTTCTTACCCATGCCTAAATTCTCAATCATTCTCTCGATTCAATCACGAAATTCTCCTAAGTAATCACCTTAGCATTTCTCAAATCAATCATTTCTGAAGCCTTAGCAAATGCTCATATGCTTCGAGGTTTTATGCTCTAAACAACTACGTCTAGGTAACTCATATCATAAAGTAAAATCTAAAGTAAAAAAGTAAAATATACACTTTTCACTTACGTGTCTTCATATCAGCATCTCGGAGGTAGTAGGCCTAGATCCTTCATCACCCCCTTTAAGCATCGAAGTGTAAGACATTTGCAAGGTTCGTCATCATGCTCATCTCCGAATATCGCATCTCAACACCCTAGATGATCTTACTGACCGAATAGATCGACTCTTGGGTATATCCTTCTTTACCGTAGCCTTGTAGCCCTCATGACTACCTGCACATCCTTCATGTGTTTCTTTTATCATGTAATCTCCTTCGGGAGACATCTTAGATAGGGATGAGTCAACGATCGCTTGTATAATTGGCCACCCAAGATGCAGTATCTTAACCGCAAAGCTCGAGCTTCTCAAGAAGCTGCAGGGGCTGGTCCTTTTTTCAGCTCTTCCAAAATTTCTTTCCTTTAATCCTCCCCTTCTTCGATCGCCCCAATCATGGGCTCGGTAGATTCTCTTTGTGCTATCACAAATGTTATTTTTCCTTGCCCCTTAGGCTCTACGGAGCTAGCCAGCTTTGACAGACTGTCAGTCTTCATATTCTTCGACCCAATCTTTTACACTCGATCTCCTGGTTTACCCAGAAGCCTCACAGGATCTGGACAAACTTAATCTGAAATCTAAAATCATATCTAGAATATCTAGGCATGTCAATCACACATAATTCAAAGATAATTAGCCTCATACTTTAAAAGCATGGACCACCAACCATCCTCAATCATGAATTATAAAGCATATAATAACCACATAAACTCAACATGCGGATTTTCTACTCATACTTACTTAGATCATCAAGTCATTCTCATATTCAGAGCACCTACGCAAAATAATCATAAAAATTCATGGGGGTTGTACTTAATCCAATAAGAAATAAGCATGGTTCTCATATATTAGTCACATCAAATCAACCAATAATCATAACCCATCCATGTCATACTCATTATGACCTCAAGTCATTGTAAAAAGATCTAACCTCTATAACTTTATCAAATACATGTACTAACCGGTGGTCCCAAATGTACTCGTCATTTGGGGATCAGCCCAATAACAGGTTAGGTGTTATGGTCCAGCGACTCGGCTGGTTTTCCATGGCTCAATTCTTTCTTCGGTAATCTTGCTCTCTCGAGCTCCTCTAGTACTTCTAGGTTCTCCAGGTTTACTCGTATATCAATCTCGAATCGATCCTGTAAAGATACACCAAAAAGGGCCTCCAACACAGGCTCTCAAGTGCTCAGATAAGCTTCATAAGCCTCAATTATATAATTTAAATATGAAATAATTAAAGAATGCAAATCAAGTCTCTTTTGATCTCAAACCTGAATCCTGTGCCCTCTCCAGGACCTCCAGTCTCGACAAGATGATTAGTCTCTCTAATCTCAAATCTCAGAAGAGGATCATTTTCTTTGATCCTCTCGCAGTATTGCGGTTTCCTGTTCCTCCGGAGCTTCGGGGAGTGTTGGGATATGAATCCTAGAACAAGTCCTAAATGATGAACAAAAGATAAAAGATAAAGTTTTGATAAGCCAAAAGAAGACTTGAATATTTTCTAAGTATTGATTGATCTAGTCTAGTTGAGTTGAAGTCATCTTGTACAAATCAGTAGAATTCACAAGACAAGTAAGAATTCACAAGACAAGTAAGAATTCACAAGACAAATATTATTGAAAGATAAGTACGATTTATAAGTACTTCATAATTGCTGTTACTTGTATATGTTAAGATTGTTTCTGAGCTATAATTACTGTATAGAGCTCATGATATTTCTATGTAATAGATTAGATTTGTTGTATAGTTTATAAGTTGACTAAGCTTGTATTATAAAAGCTTAATGTAATGTAATAGTCTTGTTAGGTGATAGGACTAGATTAGTTCTATTAGAAGTCTACTGCACAAGAAGAGAAGACCAGTCTAATACTCAAGACAGGTGGACTACAAGACAAGTGCATCTACTAGACTACACAAGACAAGTCAAATCTGAAGTTAGTTACAAACGCGTATTGAAGATGAAATTGAAGAATTAGTTATGGAATAACTAATTAACTGAAGAAACGCGTGGAAGAATAAAAGAATCAGTTACAAGTTAGTTTTCAAGAAAGGTTGTTACACAACTGAAAGTTCTTGGATTTGAAGTCTATAAATACCCCAAGGTATTCACTGACTACTGACTACTGAGATATTGAGAATTACTACTTACGAACGTTATTGAAGATTATTGAAGTTTACTCTCAGAGTTGATTGAAGTTCAGAAAGATAGCCAGAAGACAAGTGAAGAATCAAGAAGGTTACTACTGAAAATCAGAGAAGTTTTTTTTAGTTTAGTTTTGTTATTTTCAAGGTGCTAGATACTTGTAAAATTTCTAGTAAGATCGTAGACATATCTGGAGGTATAGTCTGTTGAAGATCTAAGTCTTCTTCTTGGGACTTTAAAGACAGGAACATACACTTGTACTCGATTGGAAGAGTTTAGTGGAAACATCACAACTGGGTTTGTGAGAGTGGATGTAGACAAGTTGTCGAACCACTATAAATCTCGTGTTCAATTTACTTTACTGTTTTTATTGCTTAATTAATTAATTGGTTGAATTACTTAACTGATCTAGACTAGTTGAGTATAGAACAGAGTTCTCGAAAATAAGTTGAGTATAATCTTGAATTGGGCTCATTGATAATTTCGTATTCCGCATATTGTACTTTGATATTTCGAAAGAATTTTGAAAAGTCTATTCACCCCCCTCTAGACATTTTGACTAGCTTACTCGTTATTAACTCAACTTTGGGACCAACAAGTGGTATCAGAGCAGTAGTTTACGAACTGCTGTTTCTTGATAACCGACTCAAAACTTAGGGTGAAGTCTTGGTCCTTGACTGTTCTTGTATACGTGTTCTTGATCATATTCTTGTATCATCTGTGTTTCGTGCTCCCTGTTCTTGACTTATCTGTTGTTCTTGATCATAACTCTACTTAGCACTTATTTCTTGAAATCATGTCTCTTGAGATCAGCGCCAACAAACTACCTAAGTTCCAGGTACAGGACTACGATTACTGGAAGTTAAGGATGGAAGCCATCTTCAGCTCCACTCACGACTTAATGATCTCCGTCGTTACTGAAGGTCCAATTGTGACCATGATCCCCAATACTGCTGCCCTTGATCCAAATCAACCAGTGGGTACTCTCGTCAAGAAACCAAGGTCAGAACTTACCTCTGAAGAAATGAGACAGAATAATTTGGATAGCTTGGCCAAGAATTACATCTTACACACTCTTCCTAACGAGTATCTGGGAAAAGTGTTAAAATGTAAAACTGCCAAAGAAATGTGGGATCGCTTAGCTATCATTTGTGAAGGGACATCCCTAATCAAAGAAAACAAGCTTTCCACTGCAGTCCAAAGATTCGAATCATTTCATATGAAAGCTGGTGAAACAATAGACCAGTTGGATACTCGCTTTACTAAAATCATGAATGACTTGGAAGTCCTTGGTAAATCTTATACTCCACGTGAAATCAATCTTAGGATTCTCAAAAGCCTTGATAGTCGTTGGAAGATGGTAAAAATGCTTGTTAAGAATACCCAAGATATAGACGTATGGACAGCAGAGACTATGTTTCAAACTCTAAAGGCTCATGAGTTTGATTTAGACGAAGATGAACCCATAGTAAGTAGCGATAGAGAACATGCTGTATCTAAGAACATTGCCTTTAAGGCTAGTTCGTCTAAGATAGACAGGTCTAAGACTAAGACTAGGTCTGCTTCTGTTAAAGACGAGATAGATACTGATCTTAGCCTGAAGGATCAGGTAAGCCTAATGGTTAGAAAGTTTGATAGGCTGAATAAACGTTTCGGAAGATATAAGAAGTTCTATAGAGAGCATAGAGGGTCTGCTTCTAAGAACTCGTCTGAAACCAGACGAGACCGAAACTCGTCCGAAAGGAGAGACGAAGTCTCGAAAGGTAACAGACAAGATAGAGAGTCTGATGGTAGGAAGATTACTCGTTCTGATAGACGTGATAAACGAAGGAACAACTCTCCTATTAAAAAGGCTACTAATGATCTTGTGTGCTATAACTGTGAGAAACCAGGTCACTACATATATGAATGTCCAGACCTGAGTACTGATGATCGAGAAGAACGCAAAGCACGAAGGGAAAGACGATACAACCGTGGTAAAAAGGCAATGATGGCCAATAATGACTCTGACTCTGACTCAGACGAGTTGCCATCATCCTCATCTAGCTACCCGTCTGAACCAGATCACGATGAAGCATTCATAGTTGATGATGGTCTATGCTTCATGGCTAAAATCGACCAAGAGGTATCATCTGTTACTTCCTTTCAATCATGTGATGAATCAGATTCTGATGAAAGTGATACTGCCAGTAGCCAAGTAGGGAGTAGTCTTCAGCACTCTACTAGTGCCGTTGAAGACGACCTCCTACTTGCCAACAAGGCATTCATTGAAGTCAGTGATGAAAACATCATTTTAAGACAAGAAATCATTGATCTTAAGGAAGCTCAGTCTAAAGTAGATCCTAATACAACAGTCCTAAATGAACGCTTGCAAGAAGAGTTGAGACAACTCAGAGAGAAGTGTGCATTGACAGACAAGTTGTATCAAGACCTACTTAAGACACACGCTACTGAGAAACATGAATTCAATGTTTTACAAAGTAAGCTCAAAAAGCTTGAAGAACGTAATAAGTTCTTAGAAACCGAGGTTGTCACATTAGACCTTAAACTTACTGACCTGGTTAACTCATCTAAGGTTAACCTTGAATTGTCAGATAGGTATAGGGCTCCTGCTGACAAGACAGGTATAGGTGCTGAGACACCTAGCTCGTCTACTCAAGTTCCTAAGAACCCTACTATTTTCATCTCAATCTCTTTGACTAATGATAAAGGAAAAGAACCATTGATATACGATATTGACACTCCATCAAAAGGTACTGTACCAAAACAAGCTCAAGTTAACATTCCAATTACCAAAGGTGGTAAAAAGAAAGTTAACAACAAGCCTGTTCTGTTTAAGACAAGTCAACAAAGGACTAGGAATCGTGGACGACCAAATCAGGTCAGATACGAGGACTGGTATCCTGAGGAGACTAGTACTAGATAAGTACAGACTAGACGACAAGAGTCTAGACCTCCTTTCATAAGGCAGTCTCAACTCTACTCGTCTAGACCTAGACAGGAAGGTCCAAAATATCGTATACAACCTGTTCTATATCCTCCACCTTTGTCATATGATATCGAAGGAGAAGAAAGACCTAAACATGTCTATAAACCGTATGGACCCAATGCATACAAACCTTACTCTGACTATCATAGACAAGTGCCTGCTCAAGTAGAGATTAAGTCAAAAGGCTATCTCCAAAGAGTAGACTCGAACTCAACTGATAGGCCAGATAAGGACAACAAGGTCTTATTTTGCAACAAATATGGTCGAAAGCTTAGAAGGTCAAACTTGTTCAGGACTCCAATGTACATTTGGATTCCATTGAACTCGACTAACCCCCAAGGACCCCAATAAACAAGGAGGGTACCTAAATTATGTATTATCATCTATTGCAGGGTCGACTCGATCTATACAAGAAAGGTGGCTCAACAGGAGAAACTTGGTACATAGACAGTGGTTGTTCGCACCACATGACTGGTACTAAGACTCTCTTATCAAGCTACCATGAGCAAGAAGGACCAAAAGTGATTTTTGGTGATAGCTCCATTGCTGTTACTAAAGGATTTGGTTACATTCGGAATGGTGACATAGAAATCCAAGTTATTTCCTATGTTGAAGGCCTGAAATACAATTTACTCTCTGTTTCACAATTTTGTGATCGTGGATACAAGGTGCAGTTCAAGAGTCAGAAATGTGAAATCATTGACAAAAGAACTCACACAGTCTTACAGGTCGGCATTAGACAAGGAAGTGTGTACATAGTGAACTGGAACAGTTGTCCGAGGGACACCTGTCTACTTACTAAGAATCCTAAAGAACTTGGCTGGCTCTGGCATAGACGCCTTTGTCATCTAAACTTTAAGGTTCTTAATAAGATAGCCAGAGACTACTTTGTGGAAGGTATTCCCAATGAAGTCTACTATAAGTCACATGTATGCACGTCCTGTCAAAAAGGTAAACAGGTGAAGGGCTCTTTTAAATCTATTCCATCCCTCTCAACCAGTAGAGTTCTTGAACTTCTACATATGGACTTACATGGCCCAATAACTCCTCCAACTTTGAACGGTAGAAGGTACACACTTGTTGTGGTAGACGACTATTCTAAGTTCACTTGGGTAGTCTTCTTACACAAGAAGAGTGATACACAAACACTTTTGCCTGATCTATTGAAGAAGTTACAGGTTGAGAAGAATCAGTCAATTGTCAAGATCCGTAGTGACAAGGGTACTGAATTCATTAACTGCTATATTAAAGAATTTTGTTCTAAGCGTGGCATCCAGCACCTTACTAGTGCAGCTAGGACACCACAGCAAAATGGAGTAGCAGAACGAAGGAACAGAACTCTTAAGGAGGCCTGCAGGACCATGCTGACAGAGTATAATACGCCTCAGAAATTTTGGGCAGAAGCTATCAACACTGCATGCCACTCACAAAATAGAAGTGCTATCAATAAAGCACAAGGTAAGACGCCCTATGAGGTATGGAAAGGTAGAAACCCCAGAGTTTCATATTTTCATATATTTGGATGCAAGTGTTTCATCCATAACAATGGGAAAAGCAAGTTGAATGCATTCGATGCTAAAGCAGACGAGGGGATATTCTTAGGATACTCCTCGACTAGCAAAGCATTTAGAGTATTCAACTACTCAACCCTTTGTGTGGAAGAAACACCACATGTGGTTTTCGAAGAATCTCAACAGGACCCGTCTACCAACAAGATCAGTGAGAAAGCTACTGAGCTAACTGTCGAAACTGACAAAGACTCAGAGGTATATGAATCCGTTCAAGCTTACAATCCATTCATGAAAGCTCTCGAGTCAGATGACCAGAAGAAGGTGAGTGCTCAAGGTAACTCTACTAGACCAGTTGACATGCCTAAACTAGTCGACTCGTCTACTCCCATTAAATCTTCTGATGATTATGATGTTGACATGCATGATGTTGTACATGATATAGATGATAGTATTATTGTTAAGAATAGAAATACATGGAAATCAGCGCATAATACTGAAAATATTATTGGTGACTCTACTGTTGGTGTGAAGACTAGACGACAACTCTTTGAGTCGCAAGAACAATCTAGTCCGTCTCTGTTTTGCTGGTGTTGTTTCCTCTCATCTATCGAGCCAAAAACCATTAATGAGGCATTGGCTGATAGTAATTGGATCATCGCTATGCAAGACGAGTTGAATCAGTTTGTTCGAAACGACGTCTGGGAACTTGTCGATAGACCGAAACATCATAATGTAGTTGGAACTCGATGGATTTTCAAGAATAAGAAAGATGAGAATGATGTAGTTGTCCGCAATAAGGCTAGACTAGTCGCCCAAGGCTATTCACAAGCTGAAGGCATAGACTATGATGAAACATATGCTCCTGTTGCTAGACTAGAAGCCATTCGATTGTTCCTTGCATATGCTGCTTACATGAAATTTACTGTATATCAAATGGATGTTAAAAGTGCATTTCTTAACGGTATTCTTGTGGAAGAAGTATATGTTGAACAACCCCCAGGTTTCGAAGTCAAAGGTAATCAGGTATACAAATTAAAGAAGGCCTTATATGGACTAAAGCAAGCTCCAAGAGCCTGGTACGATACTCTTTCTCAATTTCTATTAGAAAATAGTTTTACTAAAGGCAAGGTAGACAGAACCTTGTTTAGAAGACAAGAAGGGAAATACATTTTACTCGTCCAAATTTACGTAGATGACATCATTTTTGGTTCACCTAACAAAGAGCTGAGTGAAAGTTTCTCAACACTCATGCAAAGTAAATTTGAGATGTCTATGATGGGTGAAATGAATTACTTTCTTGGACTTCAAGTAAAACAGACCCCTGAAGGGATTTTCATAAATCAAGCAAAGTATACTAGAAATCTTCTAGACAAGTATGGTATTAAGACATGCAAGTCTGCTGGCGTACCTATGCTACCTACATACAGAATGGACCCAGACGAACAAGGTAAGTGTACTGATCAAACTCATTACCGTGGTCTAATTGGTTCATTACTATACTTGACTGCTAGTAGACCTGATATTGCATTTTCTGTTGGTGTATGTGCTCGCTTTCAAGCCAATCCAAAAGAGAGTCACATGGAAACCACTAAAAGGATTCTGAAATATTTGAAAGGAACCATCAATCGTGGTATATGGTATCCTTCAAATGATGATTTATCTCTAAGTGGCTACTCTGATTCTGATTTTGGTGGTTGTAGAATAGATAGGAAATCTACATCTGGTTCTTGTCAATTCTTAGGCACTAAACTTATTTCATGGTTTTCGAAAAAGCAGACAAGTGTTGCTACCTCTACTACTGAAGCCGAGTACATGGCTGCTGGTAGTTGTTGTAGTCAATTATTATGGCTTATTCAACAGCTTAGAGATTATAATATTTGTGAATCAAATGTTCCTATATTCTGTGATAGTAATAGTGCAATTGCCATTACACAAAATCCTGTTCTGCACACACGTTGTAAGCATGTTGATGTGAAACATCATTTCATACGTGATCATGTAGAAAAGAAGGATATTCGCATGGAAAAGATTCATACTGATTTTCAAAGAGCTGATATTTTCACAAAACCATTAGCTGAGGCACGATTTCGTGAATTATGCATTAGTTTAGGGCTAATTGATCTAGACCCTACTTGCCTATAGCTGTGTACTAACCAGACAGGTACATCAAACGAAGTATGGAGACAAGAAATAGACTAGAGCACTCGTCTACTCACGCAACAGACAGGTATACAAGGCTAGACAAGATGACCAGACAACCCGATGAGGAAGCTGGTAAAGCTGAGGGTAATACTAAGGGAATAAACATTTAAGGGGGAATCTATGATTTCTTAAATATCCTTATATTGACCCTTATGCTAGTCAATAGTCATCTTGTTCGAACCCTTGATCGTTGCTTTAGATTGATATTCATTTTATTTATTGTTACTTTACTTGTACCATCAATTACACGTTGAATGTGAGAAGATAGGTAAACGAAGTCGTTCGAGAATCAGAATTGACATGCACAGACGAAGGGGGAACTCGTCTTGTGTACTTAAGTCAACTCGTCTAGTGAAGCTTGAGTCTACTCATCTGTTCTGGATGGACTCGAACAGACAAGCTAAGTTTTTTTAATGCTAAGTGTTTAATCAAAACGGATTAAGGATATTATAGTAATTAGGTATTGATAGAATTTGAAAACCCTTGAATTAGATTTATACACTCTCATTTGATGTGGTGTATACATCCAGTTCTCACTCATCTACACTAGGACAGATGAGTTCACTCCTCTATTCTAACTAAGAAGGGGCGGATTTCAAAGCTTACAATATCAAATTACATAATACTCTCGGTTCCGTAACTGAATGCCAAAGGTCTTAACCGTCTTGATCAAAACCCAAGTTCTCACATGACTTAGTCCCATTGTTTGTTAATTCCTTGTTTTTTTCTCAAGAAGATTTTTCTCTCACTATTCTCAAGCAATCTAGTTACTGTTTTGTTGAGATGTCTATTCGATCAATCTTCGATCTTAGAACTAACATGCAGGTCACATTCGACCTAGGCCGGTACATCTCCGATAACAAAGTAAATGTTGAACCATCTGTGTTCTTCAAAGGCAGTCACTCAGACGACGATGCTGAGATTCTGGCTAAATGCACTCGATGTGGGCTCAAACCGTATCTAGAATCATTTCCTCAAGTGGTCTTGGAGGAGGAGGTGCTAGAGTTCTATGCCAACGTCATCAGACAAGGTGATATTCTTGAATCCTTCATTGGTGAAGATCGTGTGCAAATCACTCCAGAAACGATGTTCAACCGTCTACAGTTGCCCATCGGAACAATTGACATTGATAATTATGCTCTTGGACAAGAAATTCGATACTTGAGCATCTTCTGTGGCAAAAAGGTGAAACAAAAATCAGATGGCAAGTATGTTCCAGTCAAGAAGGGTGATCTTCTTAAGAAATATCGCACCTTATTGGATATTGCCAGCAAAATCTTGTTGAGTTCGACTGGTTCTCATGACTCTGTGACCTTTATGAAGGCAAGGGTTATGGCTGTCATTTTTGATGGTATCACTGAATGCAATTGGTTCAAGCTGATTGCAGATCGAATTATGTATTTTGAACGCAGTGTTCGAGTAGATGACAATACTCGAAATTGGGTGGTGTCTACTGCTGTTGGATATGGCAATAAGCTAAGTATCTTACTTCCTCTCCTTATGCCAAACAAGACGAAATGGAGTAAAGGAAAGCCGTTTCATCCGTTGAAATTTTACTTGAAAAAGGGGGCAGTGAGGAAACAAGCTGCGGCTAGGCCATCTGCACCTAGGCAAGCCAGAATTGACCCCATGGAAGCTTTGCCGTATGCTGGTGCGTCTGGATCTTCAGAAGATGAGTCCACTGAAGACAAGTCAATAGAAGCTGCACAAGACTCATCTGGTGCAGAAGACTCAGAGAAGACTCAGTCAGAGGAAGAGTCGACTCAAGAGCAGGAGTCGAGTGAACAAATACCTGAGATGTACACTCTCGTGAGAGTTGATTCGCCTACTCGTCCAGTCGAGTTGAGTACACAGGTTGGTACTTCTACTCAATCTGTTTCAATTCCTCTCTCTCTCCCGTCTACTTCTGTTCGAACCAAGGCTAGATCACACCGATCTAGGCCTAGACCTATTACCTCAACCTCACATGTACTGGCGGCATTACCGCTTCGAGCCAGTCATCCCCAAATCACTCCCAAATTAGATACAACTGATACTCCTACAGTTGTCATACCAGACCAAGCCACATTAAAGCCCATTGAAACCATTGCTTTCACACCCTCTCCCTCACCAGAATATGGTGAACCCCTCAACCCATCTACTGCAGACAAGACGCCAGTTGCCACTGCAACAACTGAGTTAGAGACCCCATCTACTCAGGACCCGTCTGCTGTTAGATTTGATTCCCTGGTTTACTATCCTATGTGTTTGAGAGAGAAGCGTATTCGATCTCGAATGACCAAGAATCTGAAGAGGACGCTCTCAACTGTCGAAGTCGACTATGAGTCAGAGCAGTTTGAAATTCTTGTAAGGATATGCACCTGGTTTGCTCTTAAGAAGTCCTCCACTGATGACCTGTTCGAAGTTATTCAAGGAATGGGAGGAATCTCCAATTTTTTGGATTGGGAGATGGAACAAAAGGAGCATAGTGGTGTAAAGGATCATTCAGAATTATTTCCGCCAAGAGCCTTGGTTGATCTTGTAAAAAGGCTATTAAATATTCCTGATGGAATCCTGGTTGAAGAGTTCTCGTCTGATATTGGGACTCAGACTGAGCTAGTGGAAGAGGAGATGACAGAACTTGTTGATGTTGCTGTTCAAACATCTGAACCTTCTGAAGATGAGGCTGACAGTTCGGAAGAGGTTGATTCTTTTGACTTTGGGAAAGAAGATGATGAATTCCTGGATGCTGTTATGTTTACTGAAGATGAACTTATTGAGAAAGATCAAGAGAAGGGTGTTGCTGAAGCTCAGTTATCTACTCAAGGTTTTTCTGAAGGTTATCTTACAGAATTGAAGTCTGATTTAAGAGATGCTGTTCACTCTGCTGTTGATAAGGTCTTAAGTTCAAAAGTGAAAGATGTGCTAGTTGAGCAAAATCAGTTGCTTGTTGATTCCTCTAGAGAATTATTTGTTGAAGAGGTCAACAAGATGGACTCAGCTTTCAGAGCGGAGTTGACTGCAGAAGTTGAAAGTTTTTTTCAGAAACAAGTTGAAGCTTCTGAGAGGAGGTCTATCTCATTTGCTAGATCGTTGGCTGAAGAATCTGGCAAAATGGAACGTTTATATCGTGTAAAGATTGAGATAGCTGATGAGCAGAGGAGAGAAGCACAAGCTCAGTTGGTGAAGTCTCAAGCTATTCTCTCTGAGTTATCAAAACAGAACACTCTACTACGTCAGTCAGCTACTTATTTCCAAGATGAGTTGGTCGTTACCTCACAGAAGTTAGAATCTGCTGCTGATCGCCTGGACAAGATGAGTCGGGATCAAACACATCAAAGGCAGATAGAACTCGCTGCTGAAGCTATGAAGGAAGCGCTAAAGGAAGAGATGACTCGCTTTACAAGTCTTTTCACTCTTACGGCTCATGATGAAGCCAAAAAGGGGGAAGAAGCAAGTAGAGTAGGGCAGGTCAGCTTATCTAAGCTGAGTGCTGAACCAGAAGAAAAGGATGCTGCTACTGCTATGCAAGAGCTAAGGAGGCCTAAAAGGAGGCTAGTTAAAACTGCTGAGTTAGAGCAAGCTGAAGCTGATGAAATAAAAAGACTGGAGAAAGGAAAGAATGTTGCATCTCCAGAAACTGAAATTCAGACTAGAAGGTCTAAAAGGAAGATAATGTTTGAAGAAACAGAAGAAGTTGCTACAGTTGAAAAGAAGCAGAAGATTGTTGATCCTAATGATGAAAGTCGTTATGCAAGCAAGAAGAAAATAGAAAAACATATTGAAAGACTGCAAAAGCTAAAGGTGAATGAAGAAGAGATGGAAGATCAGTTCATTGACTACTTCATTGACAAAGAGCATCGAGAAGAATGGCTCAAAGTGAAGAAGCAATGGGAACTTGATCATTGGATTATTCGAAAGTATGGTGAGTCTGAAAGTCCAGATGAGTTATATGTCATGTTTGACAAATTCATGGAAGGACAGAATAAATTGCTTTGGAATTTAGTCATGAGGATATCAGCTGCTGCAAATTTCAACATCTTGATACCGATCTTTCCAAGATGGAAGACTCCTATGACAAGTTCAGGAAAAAGAGTTGATGTTAATCAAATCAAGAAGTTTGAAGAAGAACTGCTAGACAAGGAGAAGATTGAAGATGAAGATCAAGTCAGTCTAATTCACAAGAGACTCCTAGATGCATTCTGTGTTCCAAACCCAGAAGGAGGTACTCTTTCAGATTAAGTTTTTGATTGTTTGTTGCTCTGATATTTTTTGTTATTCAAAGTATGTGTAATCTACTGATCTTATTTCTGAATGAATGAAAAGATAAAGTACTATTTAATGTTTAAGACAAGGTAACTACTTAACTAGTCTACTTATGAGAAAAGATTCAAGTAGTTTTGGCTTCATAAAAAAGGGGGAAATTGTTGGGATATGAATCCTAGAACAAGTCCTAAATGATGAACAAAAGATAAAAGATAAAGTTTTGATAAGCCAAAAGAAGACTTGAATATTTTCTAAGTATTGATTGATCTAGTCTAGTTGAGTTGAAGTCATCTTGTACAGATCAGTAGAATTCACAAGACAAGTAAGAATTCACAAGACAAGTAAGAATTCACAAGACAAATATTATTGAAAGATAAGTACGATTTATAAGTACTTCATAATTGCTGTTACTTGTATATGTTAAGATTGTTTCTGAGCTATAATTACTGTATAGAGCTCATGATATTTCTATGTAATAGATTAGATTTGTTGTATAGTTTATAAGTTGACTAAGCTTGTATTATAAAAGCTTAATGTAATGTAATAGTCTTGTTAGGTGATAGGACTAGATTAGTTCTATTAGAAGTCTACTGCACAAGAAGAGAAGACCAGTCTACTACTCAAGACAGGTGGACTACAAGACAAGTGCATCTACTAGACTACACAAGACAAGTCAAATCTGAAGTTAGTTACAAACGCGTATTGAAGATGAAATTGAAGAATTAGTTATGGAATAACTAATTAACTGAAGAAACGCGTGGAAGAATAAAAGAATCAGTTACAAGTTAGTTTTCAAGAAAGGTTGTTACACAACTGAAAGTTCTTGGATTTGAAGTCTATAAATACCCCAAGGTATTCACTGACTACTGACTACTGAGATATTGAGAATTACTACTTACGAACGTTATTGAAGATTATTGAAGTTTACTCTCAGAGTTGATTGAAGTTCAGAAAGATAGCCAGAAGACAAGTGAAGAATCAAGAAGGCTACTACTGAAAATCAGAGAAGTTTTTTTTAGTTTTGTTTTGTTATTTTCAAGGTGCTAGATACTTGTAAAATTTCTAGTAAGATCGTAGACATATCTGGAGGTATAGTCTGTTGAAGATCTAAGTCTTCTTCTTGGGACTTTAAAGACAGGAACATACACTTGTACTCGATTGGAAGAGTTTAGTGGAAACATCACAACTGGGTTTGTGAGAGTGGATGTAGACAAGTTGTCGAACCACTATAAATCTCGTGTTCAATTTACTTTACTGTTTTTATTGCTTAATTGATTAATTGGTTGAATTACTTAACTGATCTAGACTAGTTGAGTATAGAACAGAGTTCTCGAAAATAAGTTGAGTATAATCTTGAATTGGGCTCATTGATAATTTCGTATTCCGCATATTGTACTTTGATATTTCGAAAGAATTTTGAAAAGTCTATTCACCCCCCTCTAGACATTTTCACTAGCTTACTCGTTATTAACTCAACTTTGGGACCAACAGGGAGCTTCTGGGCTGGACCTTCTTGCTGTAGATTCTCTCTTCCTCTCTCCACTAGCTGGTTTCACCTCCAGCCTCTTGGCTTGCCTCACCTCTTCGAGGGTGAGATACTTTTCAGCTCTGAAGATTCTCAAGTTCTCTACCCGCTTCAGGTAATCAATCATCCTCTCACCCACTCTAGTTTTTAGACTTATCGTTTTGTCTGTTTAGGGCTATTGGCCTTGATCTCAGGGACCTAAATAGGCTCAATCTTCACTTTCCATTTCCGAGCTTATCCCGAAATCCTCCTGGACTTGGATAGAATCAACCTATAACCTGAAACCTTCTGAACCTACCCAGAGATCCTCCAGAACCTGGATAGACTTAATCTATAATCTGAAATCTTCTGGACCTACCCAGAGATCCTCCAGCACTTGGATAGACTTAATTTATAATATGAAATCTTCTGAACCTATCCAGAGATCCTCCAGAACCTGGATAGACTCGGTCTGTAATATGAAATTATATCTAAAATATGGAAACATGTTAATCGTGTGCAATAAAAACAATAATTACGTTAATCTTTGCTTCCAAAATCATAATCATCATCAACGTCTAATCATTAATTCTACCACATAAAATAATCACAAGACTCAACATGTGAATTGCTTACCCATGCTTCTACGATTTCAAGTAATTCTCAATTCTAAGATCGTTTCTAGAGTATCAATCATGTAAGCTTAGGAGAATCATGCTCAATTCAATGGAAAAAATAAGTTCGTGTCATATATGTCAATATCATTAAAATATGCTCATAGCAATATCAAATTACTATAAAAGATCTAATACTCTAAGCTCTATCAAAAACCTGTACTAACCTGTAGTACCGATGCACTTATCATATCTCTGCCTCGTACTCCCACATTTAGATTTTGGACCTCGAGGCCCTAAATACTCTTCCTCATACCTCCAAGTTTTGATTTTGGACCTCGGGGTCCTAAATACTCTACCTCGTACCTCCAGATCTGATCCTGGGATCCTGGACCACGGGGCCCTGAATACTCTGCTGCTCGTGGATGGGCACGAATGTTGTCATCCCCTGCAGTGGCGGGGGGTATCTCTCTGCCAGGTCCACTCCCGAGGGCTCCAGACGTGCCAACAATATCACCCCCTGTAGAGATAGGGGAGTCTCGAGCCTCTTCCATCAGGTTCTGACCTTTTACACGTGCGGGGGATGGATTTGCCCCTGAAGGAACGAATATAAGTTATTTTCCCGAACTTCCCTAGAGTAGGCGTGATCGTGTTATTCCCTCCGCCCGTAGTTCAAACAGATAGAAAATCGTGAGAAGATCCCTTAGACGTTCCCACAGACGGCACCAGTTGTTGTGCAATAATTTGCACGGTCAGATTGTATATCCCGTGGATTAAATATCTGGGATTTCGCTCTAGTATGAATGATCCTCGAATGTAATGTCTTCTTGGAATTAGCCTCTCGAGAACCTGTAAAAAATACGCCGGAGGGGAGTCCGACGCGGACACTCCGATGCTTAAGTCAGTAAGCGTATTTTCGTATTAGATAAGGACTAGAGAGTCCTCTAATCGTCAAAGAGATCCTCAAGAGGTATATGAGTATCAAGTAAAAGACTCAGTGTGTAAAAATGATGTTAGAGATCGTAAAAATATGAATGTACTTAAGCTTACCTCTTTATAGAGGAATTCTACCTGAGGGGAAGTTAGGTTTTCCCCTTATCTCGGGCCAGCAACCTTTTCTATCTTTGAACTAGTCCATTCGTCTTTGACAAGGTCTCTCGAGTTCCCAGTCCCTAAAGAAACGCGACCACTCCCGCTTATGGACTTCAGCCGTTGAGAAGAGGAATAATGAGTCTTCCTCTATCCAATCTTATCCCGTTTTATGTGGAACCTCTCCTAAACTTTCGGCCAACTAATTCCCCTCAGGGCCAAGTCTTCCTGATATCTCTCCCCTGAGGTCCTTGGGTGGAGCTCCCTCCGGAGGGACACCCGGATGAGATTCTCTATTATGAGGAGTCCTCTTTAAGCTCGTATCCTCTCATCAATCCTATCATCTATACACGTGTCGACTTCTTACGAAATGACAATTTTAGGCGGCATCAGTAGCCAATGTATATGCTTGACAAATTTTGTATTACAGTTTGTTTTAATTTGATAGATTTAGGGAAATAAATTAAACTAATTTGTGTGAGCCAACTCCCCCTCCCTCTCGGGCTCTCACAATGTTTGTCCTTTTTTTTTATATATAGAATTAAGTGATACTCAATCTGCGTCCCAAGAAAATATGTAATTAATGAGGAGAAAAATGCACTTTTAGTTCTATCAGCCACGAACATTCATGTTTTTTGTCTCAACAATCTGAATTTTGGTCCTGAAGGAAAAAAAAACTTGACACATTTGATCCCAAAGTTAGTCAACCGTTAGTTGACCTTAGTCCACCTTAGCAATATTAGCCCCAATAACTATTTTCCCATTAAAAAATAGTAAAGAATATTATTTAAAAAATTTATAAAATGTGTAATTAAAAATTAAAAAAATGTAAAAAATTCTAAATTGTGTAAATTAAAAAGAAATATAAAAAATATGAATTGTATAAATTATAAATAAAATTCTAAAAATTAATTAAAGGGGTATAAAAATTCGATTAAAAATTAAAATATCCTTAAAATTAAAACAAAAAATATTTCTACCAAAACTAACAGATTAAAAAAAAAAACTCATTAAAAAAATATACTTTATAAATTAAACTAATGCATATGTCTCATATGGTACCTAGGATCGAGATGATGAATAGAGGCGTTCTTACCCGGGTAATCACACAACTAGGGGGTTCTATTCTATCTAAATTAAACCAAACTAATCCCTAATCGTGTTTTTCCACTTGAATACTTACAACGAAGCTCGTATGACCTTCTCACTAATCACCCAAATTCTCATTCAAGCAATTAATGTAGATAAATGAGGTTCTAATGAAAATTACCCAACTCTCGTTGCGATAACCCAATATTTACTCATTCACTCGATTCTCAACCCTCGATTATACTATCTACCCCGATTAACCAACTCTCGTTGCATTAATTGAGCTTCCCATATAACCTACTACTTAGATTCTAGCAAATGATCTATCAAACCCCATAAACTTAACCAATATACCCTCCAATGAATTCCACAATCAAAATCAAGCTAAGAGCATTAATTCCATAACAATTCTACAAAACCCAAACACCAAAATGCTTAGCCCATGGCTAATTTAAGGAAATTAAGGAAGAAAAGTGAGAAAATAAACATACACATGCTTGATAATAACAAAATACTAAAATTAAATTAAGATATCACCTCTTTCTTGCAAAATATGAAATAAACCTTGAGTAGCATCAACAAAATCTCCAATCTCATGCTTGAAATAAAATTACAACCTCAAATATGAACTAATCTATGAAAATCCACTAAAATTTATGTCTAAAACTAATTGAAATGAGCTAAAAATTGTGAAATTTGGATTTGGGGAGCTTGGAAACTCTTCCAATGGCTGGCTCTTTCTTCAAAACGAAAATTGGGGCTTATATATCCTTCCAATCAAGTTTGGCACATGTCCATAGGTCAAAGGGAAGAAAACAAAAAATTTCAGCAGGGCACGGCCGTGCACGGGGCTCGGCCGAGCTGCTAGTGCCAAAAGCGTGCACGCGATTTTCATCCTCAGGGGCTCGGTCGTGCACTTCCACTTTTCTACACGCGTTGAGCTCGGTCGTGCTCTTTAATTTCCAATTAGATGATGTGTTGAGCACGTCCAGCTCGAGCTAGAGGCTCGGCCGTGCTCCTCCTCCGTCCTCTTCTATTTTGTGCATATCTTTTACTCCGGGTGTCCGATCGGCTCGATTCCTGTCTCATTTTGACCCTCTCCTCGATGTTTTTTATGTGGTTGAATCTTTGGATTGATCCAACTGCTGGATTTTTCGTGGCTTGCTTTGAAACTCCTCGTTTTACCTAAAAATCAAACAAGAATGTCTGTGTATCAAAATTTCGAGAATTAACCCACAATCACACGATTCTTGCAAGAATAACTTGATATTTAAAGCATAATTCATCCACAAATTTGAGCAATCTCACGACAAATCACCTCCCCCCCCCCCCCAAACTTAAAGATTTTCTTGTCCCCAAGCAAAGAAAGAAAAGAACAAAGGAGGGTGATTGTGAAGAATTTGAACTATGGACTCAACTAAAGCAATGATATGATCAAGTGAGCTTCCAATGAACAATTATCAACCATGAACTCCCCTACCATCTTCATACTAGTTGTGATTAAAACAAGGTAAAATCAAGCACTTGATTCACATCCTCACAAGAAGTGTTTCCCTCATTCACACAAGTAAATTGAGGTCATGTTTTCACTCATCAATTTAATCACATCACATAATCACCATAAGCTTGCCACTAATCATATCTATCTACCACTTGTTATATTTGACAATATGATCAAAAGGACTTTGATTCAGACGTAACGTTGGCTCTTTTAAAACAGTGGGAAGAATTTTGGAAAATTTGACTTGACTAGTGGAGGACAACGAACAAGTTTTTTCATTTTTTTTTTCATTTCATTCAAACCAAACTATCCACCATTCTCACTTTTCTTTTCATTCTTAAGGATTTTTCTTCCTTTGTTTTTCAAGAGTCAACTTTTGCTCTTAAGCACATGTTTTTGAGAGATTACCTCTTTAATTTTTTTAGCGATTATCTACTCAAAGGTACAAAATTTGGAAAACTTTCACACTCGAATACTACCACTTTTTTTTAATACTATCCACCACAATTTGAGTGTCAAAATGTCTTATTTGCCCTTGTATCTCATTTACTAAAAATTGAAAATAAATTGGTAAAGTCTAGTATGCACTCGAGTGCATGTTGTGCACCCTAGTGTGTATGTTATTAAACTGAAAAGTACAACACAATATTACTAAAAAGTGTAAGTCACTATGACTAAAATTATTATTATACAGTTTAATAATTGAAAAGTGTAACACCATTTACCAAAAAGTATAAGTCAGTAAAACTGAAAAGTGCAACATGGACTAGGGTGCACAACATGCACTCGAGTCCATAGCAGACCAACCCAAATAAATTCAACACTTCAAAATGTCTTATCACTCTCTCACGTCTCCTTCTCATCACTTTATTCTCTCCCCATCCACAATGAGATGCAGCTCATTCTCTCTCCTAGGTCCATCATTCTCTCTCTCTAAAGTGAGAATTTCTCTCTCTCTCTCTAAAGTGAGATTTCTCTCTCTCTCTCTCTCTCTTCTCATTGAAAATATTATGGATAATGATCAATCCACTCTCAAATAAACAACCGGATCATGATTGGTTCAAGGATCAATTCTCACCGGGTTTTCAATAACGTGAATACAAGCATTATCATAAGCCTAGTTGTTGGGATATGAATCCTAAGACAAGTCCTAAATGATGAAAAGATGAGATAAGTTTTGATAAGCCAAAAAGCAGACTTGAATATTTTCTAAGTATTGACTGACCTAGTCTAGTTAAGAGAAGTCATCTTGAACAGATCAGTAGAGTTCACAAGACAAGTACTAGTTCACAAAAGACAAGTATTGTCAAGAAAAGACAAGTACTTATAATATGAATATACTTTATTAATTGTTTAGGATGTTGTTGAGCTGTATTAATCATTGTATAGAAGCTCATAATTTTCATATTTCGTTTGTATTCATTGTATAGTTTGTAAGTTGACTAAGTTATTTTATAAAGCTTAATGTAATGTAATAGTCTTGTTAGGATTAGTTTATAGGACTAGATTAGTTCTATGCTGAAGTCTACAGAAGAAGACCTGCGCAAGACAAGTCAAGTTGGAGACAAGACAGCTGCGCAACAAGACAAGACAAGAAGACAGAAGTTAGTTATAAAAATGCGTATTGAAGATAAAGATTGGAGAGTTAGTTAAGGAATAAATAATTAACTGAAGAAACGCGTGGATGGATAAAGATAACAGTTAGAAGATAGTTTTCAAGAAAAGTTAGTTATATAACAGGAAGTTCTTGAAGTTGAAGCTTATAAATACCCCATGGTATTCTACATTTGAAGACTACTGTTACCTAGAGAATTGAAGCGTTCAAAGAGATATTCCAAGAAAACACACTCTCAGAGTTGAAGTTCAGAAAGTTCAAGCCAGAAGACAAGTGAAGAATTCGAAGAAGGCTACTACTGGACTTAGAGAAGTTTTACTTTTACGTTTTTGTTTCAAGTCGCTAGTTACTTGTATTTAGCTAGTTGTTAGATCGAAGAAGCACTTTGGAAGTGTTATCGACAAGATCGAAGTCTTATATCTTGGGACTTAAAATCACAAGAATACTCGATTGGAAGAGTAATAAGAATTTCACGACTGGAGTTGTGAGAGTGGATGTAGACAAGTTGTCGAACCACTATAAAATCGTTGTGTGTTGATTTACTTTACTGTTTGTTTAATTGCTTAATTGATTAATTGATGATCTAAACAAGACAAGTAGAGTGTTCATACAGAAGTTCGAATTTCGAATATAAGTTGAGTATAAATTTGATTGGGATCATTATTACTTTGATTAATTCCGCATTACGTATTCTGATATATTGAAAGATTTTTAAAAGTCTATTCACCCCTCCCCTCTAGACTTTTACTAGCTTACTCAATATTATTAACTCAACTTGGGACCAACAAGTGGTATTAGAGCAGTAGTTTTCGAACTGCTATTTCTTGATAACATTTAAAGACTTTGGGTGAAGTCTTGGTTCGTATTTGTTCTGATTCATACTACACTTTCTTGATATATATGTATCTTGATTTCTTGCTATTATCCTATCTGATCAAACTGCTCAAACATGTCTCTTGAGATAAGTGCTAACAAACTTCCCAAGTTCTCTGTTCAGGACTACGACTACTTGAAGTTGAGGATGGAAGCCATCTTCAGCTCAACTCATGATCTGATGGTCTCTGTGATCAAAGAAGGACCAGTCGTCACCATGATCAAAAACACTGCTACACTGGATCCAACTAGAGACGTTGGTGAGCTGATTGTTAAACCAAGGTCAGAATTGACTTCTGAAGAAATGCGTCAAAACAATTTGGATAGTCTTGCTAAGAATTATATTTTACACACCTTGCCAAACGAGTATCTTGGTAAAGTGTTAAAATGTAAGACTGCCAAGCAAATGTGGGACAAATTAGTTGTGCTTTGTGAAGGCACTACGCTGATCAAAGAAAGCAAACTGCCCACAGCTGTCCAAAGGTTTGAAACATTTAAGATCAAGCCAGGTGAATCCATTGATGAATTGGATACTCGATTTACTAAAATCATGAATGATCTTGAAGTACTAGGAAAGACTTATACTGAAAGAGAGATTAACCTGAGAATCTTGAAGGCTTTGGATGAAAGATGGAAAATGGTCAAGATGATCATTAAATCCACACAAGATATTGTTTCATGGCCCTCAGAAACCATGTTCCAGACTCTTAAGGCGCATGAGTTCGAATTAGATGAGGAAGAACCAATTGCCAGTAGTGATAGGGAGAAAGCCGTGTCGAAGAATGTTTCTTTTAAGTCTACTATGTCTAAGAGCTCTAGAGTACACAGGTCCAAGCCTGCTAGCATAAGAGACGAGTTAGACAAGTCTGACCTAAGTCTGAAAGATCAGATGAACCTTATGGTTAGGAAGTTCGACCGACTAAACAAGCGCTATGGTAGATATAAGAAGTTCTATAAAGACTATAGAGGTTCTACTTCTAAGAACTCGTCTGAGACCAGACGAGACCGAAACTCGTCCGAAAGGAGAGACGAAGATAGGAAGATTCAGCGTTCTGATAGACATGATAAGCGCAGGGATAAATCTCCTATTAAAAAGTCTACTAACGATCCTTTATGCTATAACTGTGAGAAACCAGGTCACTATATTTACGAATGTCCAGACCTGAGCACTGACGATCGTGAAGAACGCAAGGCAAGAAGGGAAAGAAGATACAACAGGGGTAAGAAGGCAATGATGGCCAACAATGACTCTGAAACGGACTCAGACGAGTTACCATCGTCTTCGTCTAGCTACCCGTCTGATCATGATGAAGCATTCATAGCTGATGATGGACTCTGCTGCATGGCTAGAATTGAGCAAGAGGTATCATCTGCAACTTCATTTCAATCATGTGATGAATCAGAATCTGATGAAAGTGATACAGCCGATAGTGGTGTAGGGAGTAGTCTTCATCACTCTACTGGTGTGACTGAAGAAGACCTCCTACTCGCTAATAAGGCGTTCATGGAAGTCAGTGATGAAAACATCATTTTAAAACAAGAAATCATTGATCTTAAGGAAGCTCAGTCTAAAGTAGATCCTAATATAACAGTCCTAAATGAACGCTTGCAAGAAGAGTTGAGACAACTCAAAGACAAGTGTGCATTGACAGACAAGTTGTATCAAGACCTACTTAAGACACATGCTACTGAGAAACATGAATTCAATGTTTTAAAAAGCAAGTGCAATAAGCTTGAAGAACGCAATAAGTTCCTAGAGACTGAGGTCGTAAATTTGGACCTTAAACTTACTGACTTGATTAAATCTTCAATGACTAATCAAAAACTGTCAGATAGGTATAGGGCTCCAAATGATAAGACAGGGTTGGGTGCTGAAACACTTAACTCGCCTACTCAAGTCATTAAGAACCCTATTGATGTTGGTTCAAGCTCGTTGACAAATGATAAAGGCAAAAGACCAATGGAATACGATACTGGAACAACATTCCAAGGCACTGTACTCAAGCAGACTGGTGCTAACACTCCGATTACCAAAGGTGGTAAAAAGAATGTTAACAATAGACCTGTTCAGTTTAAGACAGGTCGAAAAAGGACCTCTAATCGTGGACGACCAAACCAGGTCAGATACGAGGATTGGTATCCTGAGGAGACGAGTACTAGACAAGTACAGACTAGATGGAAAGAGTCTAGACCTCCTTTCATAAGGCAGTCTCAGCTCTACTCGTCTAGGCCTAGGAATGTGGCTCCCAAATATCATATTCAACCTGTCTTATATCCTCTGCCTGAATCGTATGATATCGAAGGAGAAGAAAGACCTAAACATGTCTATAAACCGTATGGCCCCAATGCATACAAGCCCTACTCTGACTATCACAGGCCTGTGCCTACTCAAGTAGAGGTTAAGTCAAAAGGCTACCTCAGACGAGTAGACCCAAGAACTGCTGATAGGCCAGACAAGGACAACATGGTCTTATTTTGCAACAAATATGGTCGAAAGCTTAGAAGATCAAACTTGTTCAGGACTCCAATGTATATTTGGATTCCATTGAACTCGACTAACCCCCCAGGACCCCAATAGACAAAGTGGGTACCTAAATTATGGAATATCATCTAATGCAGGGTCGACTCAATCTATACAAGAAGGGTGGCTCAGTAGGAGAAACCTGGTACATAGACAGTGGTTGTTCGCACCACATGACTGGTACCAAGGCACTTCTATCAAGCTACCATGAGCAAGAAGGACCAAAGGTTATTTTCGGTGATAGTTCTACAGCCATCACAAAAGGCTTTGGCTATATCCGAAATGGCGATGTAGAGATACAAGATGTATCATACGTAGAAGGTTTGAAATATAATCTATTATCTGTTTCACATTTCTGTGATCGAGGTTACAAAGTGCAGTTCAAAATTCAAAAGTGCGAAATCATAGACAAGAGGACTCATACCGTACTGCTTGTCGGCGTAAGACAAGGCAGTGTGTATATCGTGAATTGGAATAGTTGTCTGCGGGACACTTGTCTTCTTACTAAGACACCCAAAGAGATCAGTTGGCTTTGGCATAGACGCCTTTGTCACATGAACTTTAAGGTGATTAATAAGATCGCAAGAGATTACCTTGTTGAAGGTATACCCAACGAAATCTATTTCAAGTCACATGTATGCGATGCATGTCAGAAAGGTAAACAGGTAAAGGGTTCCTTTAAATCTATTCCAACCCTCTCAACAAGTAGAGTTCTTGAACTTCTACACATGGACTTACATGGCCCAATTACTCCTCCAACTTTGAACGGTAGAAGGTACACACTTGTTGTGGTAGACGACTATTCTAAGTTCACTTGGGTAGTCTTCTTACACAAGAAGAGTGATACACAAACACTCCTACCTGATCTGTTGAAGAAAATACATGTTGAGAAGAATCAGTCCATTGTCAAGATCTGTAGTGACAAGGGTACTGAATTCATTAACTGCTATATTAAAGAATTTTGTTCTAAGCGTGGCATCCAGCACCTTACTAGTGCAGCAAGGACACCACAACAAAATGGAGTAGCAGAACGAAGGAACAGAACCCTTAAGGAAGCCTGCAGAACCATGCTGACAGAATGCAACATTCCTCAGAAGTTTTGGGCAGAAGCAATCAATACTGCATGCCATTCCCAAAACAGAAGTGTTATTAATAAAGCACTAGGTAAGACGCCCTATGAGGTATGGAAAGGTCGAAAACTCATAGTTTCATATTTCCATATATTTGGCTGTAAGTGTTTTATCCATAACAATGGGAAAAGCAAGTTGAATGCATTCGATGCTAAAGCAGACGAGGGGATATTCTTAGGATACTCCTCGACTAGCAAAGCATTCAGAGTATTCAATTACTCTACCCTATGTGTGGAAGAAACACCACATGTAGTTTTCGATGAATCTCTACAGGACTCGTCTGCCGACCAGATCAGTAAGAAGGTAACTGATCTATCGATCCAAACTGATCAAGAATCAGAAGTTTATGAATCTGTTCAAGCCTATAACCCATTCATGAAAGCTCTCGAGTCTGATGATAAGGAGAAGGTAAGTGCTCAAGGTAAATCTACTAGACCAGTTGACATGCCTGAGCTAGTCGACTCGTCTACTCCTATTAAATCTTCTGGTGTAAATGATATTGAAATGCATGATGCTATAGTTGATCTAGATGATGATAGTATGCATGCTAAGACTAGAAAAACTTGGAAATCTGCTCATGATACTGAAAATATCATTAGTGACTCTACTGTTGGTGTAAAGACTAGACGACAACTCTTTGAGTCTCAAGAACAACCTAGTCCCTCTTTGTTTTGCTGGTGTTGTTTCCTCTCATCTATCGAGCCAAAAACCGTTAATGAGGCGTTGGCTGATAGTAATTGGATCATTGCTATGCAAGACGAGTTGAACCAGTTTGTTCGAAATGACGTCTGGGAACTTGTCAATAGACCTAAACATCATAATGTAGTAGGCATACGATGGATTTTCAAAAATAAGAAAGATGAGAATGATGTAGTCGTTCGAAATAAGGCTAGACTAGTTGCTCAAGGCTATTCTCAAGCTGAAGGCATAGATTATGATGAAACTTATGCACCTGTTGCTAGACTAGAAGCCATAAGATTGTTTCTTGCATATGCTGCTTATATGAAGTTTACTGTATATCAAATGGATGTTAAAAGTGCATTTCTTAACGGTATTCTTGTGGAAGAAGTATATGTTGAACAACCTCCAGGTTTCGAAGTAAAAGGCAACCAAGTGTACAAATTGAAGAAAGCCTTATATGGATTAAAGCAAGCTCCCAGAGCATGGTACGATACTCTTTCTCAATTTCTATTAGAGAATGGTTTAACTAAGGGCAAGGTCGATAGAACCTTGTTCAGAAGACAAGAAGGTAAGGACATCCTACTTGTTCAAATTTACGTGGATGATATCATTTTCGGATCACCCAACAAAAAACTGAGTGAAAGCTTTTCTACACTCATGCAAAGTAAGTTTGAAATGTCAATGATGGGAGAGATGACCTATTTTCTTGGACTTCAAGTAAAACAAACCCCTGATGGGATTTTCATAAATCAAGCAAAGTATACTCGTAATCTACTAGACAAGTATGGTATTAAGACTTGTAAATCTTCTGGAGTTCCTATGCAACCTACCTACAAAATGGATCCAGACGAGAATGGTAAGTGTGCTGATCAAACTCATTACCGTGGTCTTATTGGTTCATTATTGTACTTAACTGCTAGTAGACCGAACATTGCATTTTCTGTTGGCGTATGTGCTCGATTTCAAGCCAATCCAAAAGAGAGTCATATGGAAACCACTAAAAGGATTCTGAAATATTTGAAAGGAACCATCAATCGTGGTATATGGTATCCTTCAAATGATGATTTATCCCTAAGTGGCTACTCTGATTCTGATTTTGGTGGTTGCAGAATAGATAGGAAATCTACATCTGGTTCTTGTCAATTCTTAGGCACAAAACTCATTTCATGGTTTCCGAAAAAGCAGACAAGTGTTGATACCTCTACTACAGAACCTGAGGGAGAGTGTAGTGCCCTTGACTTAAGTACCAATCCTACATGCGTTGGATGGCCCCCAAATAGCTCTCCATCCGGTCCCACCGCTCATCTTGCTTCTTCACATACGCGTTCCAATCCGCTCGAGATGAACTGGCTCCACCATCTTCTTCTTCATCTTCTCCTACATCTCCAACATCTTCTTCTTCTTCCTCTTCATCTTCTTCCTCATCATATACACCCCATTCTTGATGGTTCAAAATGTCTCCATCTTTGATGATCCCTCTTGTCCACTTTTCGTGAGACACCTGAACCGCTTCTTCTTTGGCCTCTCTATGAGCATCAGAGAGAAGGGTGAGGTTTTCATAGGTCTTCTTCTTCCCTCCAACAATGGTGGTCAAATTCTTGTTTTTTGATAGGGAAAAGTTTATCATTTGGCCCTCCAAATATACATTGGCCACAATCTCCCTCCAAAGTCGGAGACGATAGACATCTTTTTCATTGCGTTCAGGGTGAGATCTTCTCCAACCTCTCCTTCCAAAGAAGTAGTATCCACTCTAAGATACTCAACGAGTAAAGTGATCATGCCTCCAAGATGGACTCTCGCCTTTGAAGATGAACTTTTTAGCACCTTATCAAATTGATTGAGCAAATAATGAGCTGCATTAAATTGGTGACCGTTAACAAGGCACCACATCACATACAATGCATCTTGGTTAACCGATCCACTTTCAGATTTGGCACAAATCGTGTTGGAGAGGATCTTCTCCACGTATCAGAGTGTAGGGCTTCTAATTTGGGAGGCTTTGGAGACCTTTGCCCTATATTGCTTCTTTGAAGAGGTGATCAAACTCCAAAATTCCCCTCTCTTGAAGTCATTTCTTTGAGCTACCAACTTACCACTCTTGTCCAAAGGTACTCCAAAGCTTGCATTCACTTCATGGAGCTTCATTGTGTGGAATTGGCCCATGACTCGGAAGGAGAGTTCTTTTGGATGGTTTGTCTTTTTCTCTCTTACCACCTTCATGGTGCAAAACACCTCCAATGTGATTCCCAAGAAGGTTTTGGGGCGTTTTGCAATGAACTCTTCCATCTTCACCCTCTTGAATAATGTGGTGATATCCTCATGTATGCCCATTGTGACCATGCACTCTCTATTGGGGAGCTTTGTTTTGGCGATCACACCACCAACCTCCCATACTCTTCCTTGTAATGAGCCCATTCTTCGTCCGAGAAGTGGATATTAAGATCCGTGGGCTCGGGATGCCTCTTTCTCTTTCCCTTCTTAGAAGATCTTAGATCATTAACATTATCCTCATCCATGGTCTATTATGCCTTTTCTCCTACACCAAACAAGAACTTCCATTAAATTAAAAAATATGCATGCTTTCAATCTCACAAAAATTACCACCAAACATGTTATTTACTCATATGCCCTGTTAGAAATCGGTTGAAGATAAATAGAGGCATGAGGTTGATGCTTGCCCCCACATCACACAATGCTCTTCTTTTCTCATTTTTCCCCAACTCACATAAGAGTGTTATGCTTCCCGAGTCCTTGATCTTTGGAGGAAGGTTCTTTGGTAACCCAAGGTGAGATTCACTACTTCACTTTCACCCGCCTTCCTTCTTTACGTGATCAAATCCTTAAGAAACTTTGCATAAGTGGTCATTTCTTCAAGAGCTTCCATCAAGGGGACATTAATAGTGACCTTCTTGAACACTTCTAAGAACTTTGAGAATTTCTCATCAAGTTTCTTTTTTATGAAACGTTGAGGAAAAGGTGGTGGATTGAGTGTTTTTGGAATTCCCCAAGCATCACACTCTATCTTCTCTTTTTGCAACCTTGCTTCTTTAGCTTTCTTCCACTTAGGAATCCTCTCCTCTTTCTTCACCTCTTCATTTTCTTTGGTGTCTTCAATCCCAACTTGTTCTTCCACAATCACAAAGTCTTCTCGATTTCCATCATCTTCATCAACCTTCTCCTCAATTAGCATACTTAGGCCTTCATATGAGCCCATTCTTCGTCCGAGAAGTGGATATTAAGATCCGTGGGCTCGGGATGCCTCTTTCTCTTTCCCTTCTTAGAAGATCTTAGATCATTAACATTATCCTCATCCATGGTCTATTATGCCTTTTCTCCTACACCAAACAAGAACTTCCATTAAATTAAAAAATATGCATGCTTTCAATCTCACAAAAATTACCACCAAACATGTTATTTACTCATATGCCCTGTTAGAAATCGGTTGAAGATAAATAGAGGCATGAGGTTGATGCTTGCCCCCACATCACACAATGCTCTTCTTTTCTCATTTTTCCCCAACTCACATAAGAGTGTTATGCTTCCCGAGTCCTTGATCTTTGGAGGAAGGTTCTTTGGTAACCCAAGGTGAGATTCACTACTTCACTTTCACCCGCCTTCCTTCTTTACGTGATCAAATCCTTAAGAAACTTTGCATAAGTGGGCATTTCTTCAAGAGCTTCCATCAAGGGGACATTAATAGTGACCTTCTTGAACACTTCTAAGAACTTTGATAATTTCTCATCAAGTTTCTTTTTTATGAAACGTTGAGGAAAAGGTGGTGGATTGAGTGTTTTTGGAATTCCCCAAGCATCACACTCTATCTTCTCTTTTTGCAACCTTGCTTCTTTAGCTTTCTTCCACTTAGGAATCCTCTCCTCTTTCTTCACCTCTTCATTTTCTTTGGTGTCTTCAATCCCAACTTGTTCTTCCACAATCACAAAGTCTTCTCGATTTCCATCATCTTCATCAACCTTCTCCTCAATTAGCATACTTAGGCCTTCATAACTCTTCCCACTTCTTAGCTCAACTTTCTTGCAATGCTCTTAAGGATTAGTTTTCGTAGTGGAAGGAAACTTACCCTTTTGATTTCCCCCACTCGAAGAAGCAATTTGGCTCATGTGAAACTCCACGTTCTTCATTTGATTAACCAATGAGAGCATTTGTTCATCCAATCTTTCTATCTTTTGGTTTTATTGAGCCGTAGTTTGATTATTTTGTGCTATGAAAGTAGTCAACAAGTCTTCCAAACGTGGTCTCCCCTCATTGTTTGGTGCACGAGCACTCGGATCAAATCCCGGAGGGAGAGTGAGAGCGGCCTTAGGATTTACATAAGAAAAGTTTTCATATTTTCGAGCATTTGGATTGTAAGGAGGATTCCCTTGGAATTGGGCTAGGGCATGTTGTTGAAAACGGTTTTGATTGGAAGCTTGGTTTGGGAAGGGTTGGTGAAAATTTCCTTGAAAATTCCCTTGTGGGTATTGGGGCCTCCCCATGTAGTTAGAATCCTCAACTTGGTTCAACATGTTGGACATTTCCATTTCCCCCACCAAAATTTAACCTTCTTTGATTGTTCTCCATTGAATCAACCTTGTCCAAAAGCATCTTGATTGTATCACTCAATGTTGTTGAGTTATTTATCAATAGGCCAATCGTAGGTGTTTGTAGCAATTGCTTCGATGATTTCCTTTGCTACCCTTGCACTCTTAGAAAACAATTGCCCACCCGCCGATGCATCTATGTATTGCCTTGAAGAAAGCCCTAATCCATTGTAGAAGAATCTAATTGTTTGCTCTTCCGCAAACCCATGTTGAGGACATCTCCTCAAAAGACTTTGGAATCTCTCCCATGCACTATAAATACTTTCATTCTCCTTTTGGAGAAATTGAGTAATCTCGGTATTGCATTGAAGAGTCTTAGATGGAGGGAAGAATTTCAATAAGAACCTCTTGCTAAGCTCATCCCATGTGGTTACTCGGTTTTTGATCATTGAGGTAATCCATTCCTTAACTTTATCTTTCAAGGTGAAAGAAAAGAGCCTCATCTTCAAAGTGTGCTCATGTACCCCATTGATCTTAACCATATCCGCATACTCCAAGAATCGGGACAAATGTTGATTGGGATCTTCAAGTGGCTCATCTCCAAATTGCCTCTTCTTTAGCATTCGAATTAGACTCGGGATAATTTCAAAATTGTTGGGTGCAATCGGATGGCGCTCGATTCCGTCATAGTACCTTTGAACCGGGGGTTCAAAGTAATCCTGAATGGTTCTCTCTTCCTCACGAACAACTCCACCCTCATTTTCCGCTTCAATGACTCGGTTGTCGACCGGAGGTGGAATGATGTTTTGATTGTTGTTGTTTCTTTGGTTATCCGCCATTGCTCTTTCTTGTTCAAGTCTTTGATTTCGATCTCGATTTCTTCTTCTAGTCGTAGCTTCAATCTCCAAATCAATATGAATTAGATCAATCCCACTTCCTCTTGTGTTCATGCACATATAAAATCAACCAAGTATTAAATTCCATAGACAAGACAAACAAAGAACTTATTAACAAGAAAAATAAAATCACTAGTATTCAAGACCAACAAACACTAAGTTACTTAAAAATTAAACTATTCCCCAGCAGTGGCACCAAAAACTTGACACGTGATTTTACCAACATGCTCCTCTCAAGTATAAGAGGATCGTAGTAATAAAAGTAATGCCCGGTTAAATTGTCGATCCACGAGACTAGATTGATCAAGTAGCCTTAGTGATATGTATTGTTCTTTGAATATAGTGAGAATTCATAGTTTGTGCAAAGAAATGTAAATTAAACTTTCAATTAACAACTAATGATAAACAATAACTAAAATGATAATGATATAAATCAAGTGATGAGAGATAGTGTTCGGGTGTTCGTCCTTGTGTGGAATCGATGTTAATAGTCGACTTCTATGTGTATTTCATTGGATGAACTTGGTAGAAGCAATCACTAATGCATATATCTCATAACGTACCTAGGATTGAGAGGATGAATAAAGGCGCTCTTACCCGGGTAATCACACAACTAGGGGGTTCTACTCTATCTAAATTAATCTTTAATCGTGTTTTTCCACTTGAATACTAACAACCAAGCTCCTATGGCCTTCTCACTAATCACTCAAATTCTCATTCAAGCAATTAATGTAGATAAATGGGGTTCTAATGAAAATTACCCAACTCTCGTTGCGATAATCCAATATTTACTCATTCACTCGATTCCCAACCCTCGATTATACTATCTACACCGGTTAATCAACTCTCGTTGCATTAATTGAGCTTCCCATATAACCCACTAATTGGATTCTAGCAAATGATCTATCAAAACCCATAAAGCTAACCAATATACCTTCCAATGAATTCCACAATCAAAATCAAGCTAAGAACATTAATTCCATCACAATTCTACAACACCCAAACACCAAAATGCTTAGCCTATGGCTAATTTAAGGAAATTAAGGAAGAAAAGTGAGAAAATAAACATACCCATATATGCTTGATAATAACAAAATACTAAAACTAAATTAAGATATCACCTCTTGTCTTGCAAAATATGAAATAAACCTTGAGTAGCATCAACAAAATCTTCAATCTCTTCCCTGAAATGAAATTACAACCTCAAATATGAACTAATCTATGGAAATCCACTAAATTTTATGGCTAAAACTAATTGAAATGAGCTAAAGATGGTGAAATCTGGATTTGGGGAGCTTGAAAACTATTCCAATGGATGCCTCCTTCTTCAAAACGAAAATTGGGGCTTATATATCCTTCCAATCAAGCTTGGCACATGTCCCTAGGTCAAAGGGAAGAAAAAAAATTTAGCAGGGCACGGTCGTGCACGGGGCTCGGCCGAGCTGCTAGTGCCAAAAGCGTGCACGCGATTTTCATCCTTAGGGGCTCGGCCGTGCATATGTCTCGGCCGTGCACTTCCACTTTTCTACACACGTTGAGCTCGGTCGAGCTATGAGCTCAGTCGTGCTCTTTGATTTCCAATCGGATGTTGTGTCGAGCACGTCCAACTCGAGCCAGAGCCTCGGCCGTGCTCCTCCTCCGTCCTCTTCTATTTTGTGCATATCTTTTGCTCCGGGTGTCCGATTGGCTCGATTCTTGTCTCATTTTGACCCTCTCCTCAATGCTTTTCATGTGGTTGAATCTTTGGATTGATCCAATGGCTGTATTTTTCGTGGTTTGCTTCGAAACTCCTCATTTTACCTAGAAATCAAACAAGAATGTTCGTGTATCAAAATTTCGAGAATTAACCCACAATCACACAATTCTTGCAAAAATAACTTGATATTTAAAGCATAATTCATTCAAAAATACGAGCAATCTCACGACAAATCAATTTACACATTTTCGAATTTTTTAGAATTTTTTAATTTTTTATTTTACACATTTTTTATTTTTTTTATTTTTTACTATTTTTTAATGGGAAAATAGTTACTGGGACTAATATCGCTAAGGTTGACTAACGGTTGACTAAATTTGGAACCAAATGTGTCAAGTTTTTCTCTTTCGGGACCAAAATTCAGATTGTTGTGACAAAAAACATGATTGTCCGTGGCTGATGGGACCAAAAGTGCATTTTTCTCATTAATGAGTGATATTTTGAAAGTAGTTTCGTAATTTTATGAATATAGTAAATAAAAAAAATAGATTGAATGTGAAAAAGTAATGACATTGGGTAAAGAATTTTATATGGTCCGGAAGGGTGTTCGTCCTTCCTGAAAACAGAAAACCTATTAAAAGGTGACACGTCGTTCATCTTCGTCACAACGCGGTCGAGTTTTGTCATTAATAAAATAATTTTAAAAAATTAAATAAATATATACAAAAATATCCTTGTAATATTTCTTTTAAAAACTCCAAATTTATAAATAGATAATTTCATTTATGTCCCGTAATTTAGACCTAATTCAGTTTAAGTCCTTTAAATATTTACTTTTTTATTTTACGTGTTCGGGATTCAATTTACGTTTTTTAAATTGTACTAAATATTAACACTTATTTATTTTATCTTTTAATTGTAAAAAATCAGGTCATTTTGTCCATAGTCCGTCCAAATCTCCAGTAGACCAAATATTATGTACAGTGTTTGTGCTAGGTACCCAGCTAATCCAAAGGAACCTCACCTGAATATAGTGAAAAGAATTATCAAGTATGTTTCAAGTACAAGTACCACTACAAAAAAATTGTATTTTGGAGACGGATTTACCGACGGATTTTCCGTCGGCCGCCGAGGTTACCGACGGAAATACCGACGGAAAGTCGATCGTCCCCTTTCTCGGCGTCAGCATTTTATGCCGATGGATTTTTGAATTCCGTCGGTATTTTCCGACGGAAATACCGACGGAAAATGGCCGTCATCTTTTTCCGACGGAATGTCCGTCGGTATTCCGAACAACCCGTTTAACAAACCGGGTCAACATTCCGTCGGTAATTCCGTCGGAAACAATGAATTAAATAATTATAAAAGAAATTAGAATAAATTAAAATAATTATAAAAGAAATGAATTTTTGAATAATTGAAATTCAAATGCCGACGGAAGCCGACGGATTATCCGTCGGTATTATACTGACGGAATATCCGTCGGCATTATACCGACGGAATATCCGTCTGCATTTGACTGACGGAATATCCGTCGGCATTTTACCGACGGATAATCCGTCGGCATATCCGTCGGTAAAACAAAATATGAATAAAAAAAATATAATTTCGAAATTAACATACCGACGGAATATCCGTCAGTAATACAAAATATTAATAAAAAAAATATGCGTGGCCGGGGAGGTCCCGACCAGAATTTCATTTTCCGACCAGAATTACATTTTCCGAGAGGTTGGGAATGTGAAGAAATTTCGTAAAAAATGTCATTATGTAAAAATTAAAATATTATGTAATGAAACAATAATATTACATGAAATATTATGTTGGGAATGTGAAGAAATTGGCATTGTTTTTAACAAATCAAATTAATTAGTAGCTTACTTGATCATTATCATCATCATCTAATACGTACTTCCAGAAACTGACGGTGGCTTCGTCTTCTTCCAGTCTCCGGCGAAGGGCGGCGACTTCGTCTACTTCAAGGAAACAACCAAAAAATTAAAAAAAAAATCGATGTTGAAGTTCAAAAAATTTCAATCTAAACTCAAAATCACTTACGTCGGAGTCGGCCAACTTATTAAAACGCCGGAGGAGCACAGATTGGGCGGCGTCCATGCTTCACGTTGGAGAGAAATCGGCGCGGAAGATTGGTGGAGAGAAATCGGTGCGGGAATAGGGCCGGTGAGGTCGCCGAAGAGTTGGTTGGAGAAGAGGAGTAGGGATTGTAAAGAGGAAAGTTTGGAAAGAGTGAAAGAAAAACCTAGGTTGAGTTATATATAAGGGTTTATTTTCCGTCAGCATGTTCAAATACCGACGGAATATCCGTCGGTAATTTTCAAAAAGTAAATACCGACGGATAATCCGTCGGTATTTTTCAAAAAGTAAATACCGACGGATAATCCGTCCGTCGGTATTTTTGGCGATTTTTTTTTTTTTTTAAATAATTCAATTTTTTCTATATACTAGACATAATAAATTACCAAAACCCTAAACCCTACTATATACTAGACCTACTAATTCATTTCTTCCACATATATTAATATATATATTGGTTGTGACTTATATTTATAGTAAATTTAATTTTTATAATTTGTACCTAAATGATAAATAATTAATTAACTTTTATAAAATGTGGAAGAAAGTTAATTCCGTCAGCATTTTGGCGATTTTTTTTTAAATAATTCAATTTTTTCTATATACTATATAGTAGACCTAATAAATTACCAAAACCCTAAACCCTACTATATACTAGACCTACTAATTCATTTCTTCCACATATATTAATATATATATTGGTTGTGACTTATATTTATAGTAAATTTAATTTTTATAATTTGTACCTAAATGATAAATAATTAATTAACTTTTATAAAATAAGAAATAAATACATTACATTAATTGAATTAATTTTCATCTTCATCGTCTTCATCCTCCTCTTCGTCCTTATCCTCCTCCTCCTCATCATCATCTTCCTCATCCTCCTCCTCATCCTCATCTTCTTCATTCTCCTCTTCATCCTCATCTTCATTCTCCTCTTCATCCCCCTCCTCTTCACCTTCAATTTCGATTAATTGGGGATTTGCAGCCGTCAAGGGTACAGAAAGATTGAAATCTCCCGTAAAGACTTCAGTTGGAGTCTCTATTTGTTCTGCTTGAAATGGAGATTTATCTTCAGTATTTTTGTCCTTTTTAGGGACTTCTACCATTGACCTTGCCTTTACTTTGCAAACAGCGTGCCATTCATAACCACGTGGAGCTCCCGGATATGTGCAGTAGTATACTTGAGATACTTGATGGGCAAATACAAATGGATCATCCCCAACATACGTCCTTTTCGAACTAAGATCAACGAGCTTGTACTCCGGGTGAATTCTTGTTCCTAGATGGCCTGAATCAAACCAATGACACTTGAACAACACTACAGTCTTTGTTGGATATCCTGGATATTCTACTTCGACGACTTCCCGTAACACCCCAAAGTAATCACTTGCATCTGCATTGTAATTCGCACTGCTAACGCAGACGCCACTGTTGGTAGTTGTCATTGTCGATGCATACCCAGACGTATGAAATCTGTAGCCCTTCACAATATAACCGTTGTAAGTCTTTACACGACGTAGTGGTCCCTTGCTGAGATCTCGTAAGAATCGACTGTCTAGAGCGTTATCCCGTCCCTATACGACTCAATTTAAAATTAATTAAAATAAATATTAATTTATTTACGTAAAACATAATTAATTAAATGGTACTCACATAACGTTCGAACCATCGGGAAAATTCACGTTGAATACGAGCATCTATATATGCATCTGAGATGTTTGGTTCTGCTCGTCGTAGTTCTTGAGTGTACATCCTAATTCACAACATTCAAAAACTTGGTTAATATTAAATGACATAAATGAAGTGGTATTTAAATAGACGATTTATATATGAAATACTTACTCAATGTATGGCTGAACTTCATCACAATTCAATAACACATACGTTTGTGCTATTTCCGCCTCCGAGTTCGTCTCCCAATATCGTTCAGTGGGTTTTCCTATTGGCCGTCCCTTAGCCTTAGACTTGAATATGGAGAGCATTCCATCGACCTCTTCACTGATATCGTCAGCGGATGTACCACCGAAGTTACGTGGAGCACTTCTTAACTTTGTGTTGACGTGGTCTTCAAAGTAATAAGAACAAAACATGCCAACCTCTTCATTCAAATAAGCATTCACAATCGATGCTTCAACGTTTGCCTTTTGTTTAGCATTGCGTTTCAAGTTGTGGAGATACCTGATACACACACACACACATATATATATATATATATATATATATATATAAAACTTATACGAATGCATGTGTAATTGTAATGAAATAAAAAAAGTAAGATTTTACCTTTCAAATGGGTACATCCACCTGTATTGCACCGGACCACAAATTCTCGCTTCATACGCTAAGTGAACGGGTAAGTGTTCCATCGAGTTAAAGAAGCTAGGTGGAAAAATTTGTTCCAACTTACACAAAATCACTGGAATGTCTTCATCTAAACGAATCATATCATCGATCGTGATCGTTGTAGCCGTTAAATCTCTAAAAAATAGACTTAATTCAGTGATAGCCCTCCACACATTGAGAGGAAGAAATTCTTGGAACGCAATCGGTATCAAGCGTTGCATAAATACATGACAATCATGACTCTTCATCCTTGCAACCTTACTCGTTGTTGTGTCTACGCATCGACTCAAGTTCGACACGTAGCCGTCCGGAAAGTTCAACTCCTTTATCCACCTACACAATCTTTGTTTTTGTGGCTTATCCAGTGTATAGCTAGCCTTTGGAAATTTACCTGTACGCTCATCCTTTTTCAACTCTGGACGGCGACAAAGAGTGTCCAAATCCTCCCGAGACTTTGGAGTGTCTTTCGTCTTGCCTTCTGTGTTCATGATTGTGTGGAACACATTGTCAAACACATTCTTTTCAATGTGCATCACATCCAAATTGTGTCGTATCAATAGTGAACTCCAGTATGGTAAGTCCCAAAAAATACTCCTTTTGTTCCAACCACCCTCAATTCCTCTGTTGTGTTCCGCTGCATTTTCCTCAGTACTTTTTTTCAACCCCGTCCACTGAACCTCATATAACAACCTACGTCCTGTACGGAGAGTAAATTATAAGTGACACTAAAAGCAATAGATAAATATACGTTTAGTACTCGATCATTAAATAAATGTATAAAATACCATCTCGAAGTGGAGGTCGATTTTTTGTGACTGCTCTGTTCTTTACGAAGTTCTTCTTATTTCTTCGAAACGGGTGACCTTGAGGTAAGAACCTACGGTGATTATCGAACCATGAAACTTTTCTATTCACCGGGAGACTGAAAGCTTCAGAATTCTCCATACAATACGGACATGCTTTCTTTCCGGCCGTACTCCACCCGGACAACATACCATATGCAGGAAAGTCGCTAATGGTCCATAAAAGAGCAGCACGCATCGTGAAGTTCTACTTTCTAAAAACATCGTATGTTTGGACTCCATTCTCCCATAAGAAGATCAAGTCTTTTATAAGAGGTTGGAGATAAACATCCAGTTTGTCCTTTGGATTCGTTGGTCCAGGCACCAATACAGTCAGAAACATTGTTTGAGGTTTCATGCACATCCACGGAGGAAGATTATATGGAGTCAGTATCACCGGCCACAAAGAATACTGCTTCCCATGCATCACAAACGGTGCAAAACCATCAGTACACAAACCTAATCTCACATTCCTCGGTTCACAACCAAAATCTGGAAACACGTTGTCAAGATGTTTCCAGGCCTCTGAGTCTGCCGGATGTCGCATCTCCCTCGACTCAGCCGAAGAGGAATCTGTAGCATGCCACGTCATGTGTTGTGCAGTGGCACTTGATTGATATAATCCCATCAAACGGGGAATGATAGGAAGGTAGTACATCTTCTTATATGGCACTTTCTTCTTTGTCTTCTTCGATTGACCACCAGGTCCCTTTCGACGTGCCTCTTTATACCGGGGATGGCCACACAATCTACACATATTCAGACTGCTATCTTCGTCACCCCAATATAACATGCAACCATTCACACAACAATCAATCTTCTCAACCGGCAAACCAACATTCTTCAACATTTGTTTGCTTTGATGAAACGTCGTAGGCACCTTATTATTTTGAGGACAAATTTCACTGCATAACTGTGTCACTTGCTCATATGCCCTGTTAGAAAGCTTGTTCTCGGTCTTAATGATCATGAGTCGTGCATTAAATGACAACTGTGAGTGGGATTCACAACCCGGATATATATCTTCTTCGACTAATTTGAGCATCTCATAAAACCGAAATGCCTCATTCGTCGGCTCCTCTTCCATGTTTAAAATACCAGCTTCCCTGGTCATTGTTTGATACATATTCGGTTCTTCGTCCCCAAACTGTTGTTCTTCGTCCCCAAACTGTTGTTCTTCGTCCCCAAACCGTTGTTCTACGTCGTTACTAGTGCCAACATGATCGAAATTTACTTCTTGTTGATAGATTCCAACAGTGTAATAGTAAAACACTTCATCAAATCTATAAGGCCAACGTGTTTCGCCATGACTAGTCCAATTATAATAATTATCAACTAAACCATTCTTCACAATATGTACTAGGACCTCATCAATCTCTTTATATTGCTTATTCTGACATTTCTTAGCATTACACGGACACCTAATGCAATTTCCACTCATGTAATGTGGCTGGCTTTTTGCAAATTCAACAAATAACACGAGTTCATTATAAAATTCCACATTCACATTTCCTCTAATCATTCTAGGAGTACAATACATCCAACGACGGTCAGGCAAATCCATCTGCTAAACATTTAAGTGGAGCAACACATTACTAACGACTACTCTTATAATAAATTCACACAAAACTTATGATATATATAAAACATGTAATTACATTATATTGAATTTTATATATACAGTAAATTAAAAATGGTAGAAAATGTACCGTAATTTGATGTTTCTGAATACCTGAGCATGAGCATAAAAAATTTCGCAGTATAAAGTTTTGGTGTAAATTTGCAATACGAAAGTGAAGTGAAAAAAAATTAGGCAGTAGTAAGTTTTGGGGAACATTTCCCGACGGAAATGCCGACGGACCTATCTTTCCGTCGGCATTTTACCCGCCCAAATATCCGTCGGCAAAGATAAATGCCGATGGATTATCCGTCGGCATTTATCAAATCTTGAATTCTGACGGAAAGTTAATTCCGTCGGCATTTCACCCGCCCAAATTTCCGTCGGCATAGATAAATACCGACGGAATATCCGTCAGTATGTACCAAATTGTGAATTCCGACGGAAAATATATTCCGTCGGCATATTGGCGGTTTTTTTTTTTTTATTAATTAATTCAATTTTTTGTATATATAGCAACACAAAGCTCACACACACCATATTCGATTTTTTCTATTTTGCAAAGAAATATCATGTCTTCTTCATCTTCTATTCGATTTCAGCAAGGCCTTGTTTGTTATTGTGGAAAGGCATGTCGTACATATGCTTCTAAACAACCTAGAAGTAAAGGGAGGATATTTCATAATTGTCCTGACTCCCAAAGTGATGGTGGTGGATGTGGTTTCTTTGTATGGGCTGATACTCTAGAAAAGTGTGTTGTTGACAAGAATCAAGGATCTAATCAAAGTGACCAAGAAACTGAAGACATGAAGAAAATGACTCAAGAGATGAAGAAATTGGTTACAGAGATCAAGAATTTGGCTGAAGAAATCAAGGATTTAATCAAAGTGAACAAAATCATTTTGATTGTGCTAGTTGTCATGGTTGCATCTACCACCTTCAAGTGGTTTGGTTAAATATATGTATAATGCACTCTATATGAGGTTATTTTGTACTAAAATTCACTTCCACCTTCAAGTGGTTTAAATCTATCTAGAATGCACTCTAAATGAGATTATTTTGTACTCAATGAAACAAATGAATGCACCCTATTTTCATCTATACACCAATAAACTACACAAATAAACTGCAATATATAGTTCAACATATATTTCAACATAAAGATAAATATATACATAAAGATAAATAAGTTCAACAGAAAAGTAAATAAGTTCAACAGAAAATTAAATAAGTTCAACACAAAATTAAATTGTTCAACCAGGATAGTTGCCAGGATAGTCGTTAAAAAATCGGTCCACCACATCCTCATTCAAGTTGACCTCGTCACCATCGGTCTGACCTGCATCTTGACCTGCAGCTTGATCTGGAGCTGGAGCTGGAGCTGGCGGTGCTTGCCCCATCGTCTGTTGATAGATGGCCTCGATCTGCTCAGCAGACATCCCCAACGTCCGACCCGCATTGGCACTCCAGAGGCGGAAGTAGTTCTCGAACGTTGCCATGACGTTCGGATCCGGGACGGCAGTGGAGGATACGGACGGCTGCGATGCACTCCGGGCCGACCGACCACTTGGTGTCCTCACGGCGTTGCTCATCCCACCAAGGCCAAGGACCCTTCCCTTGGAGGTCGGGGCAACGTCAAGGTAAAGCTGGTCCACGTCAACAACCGGAGGGGTACCGCTGCTTCCGGATTCAGCAGTAGTCGTGGCTTGCGTCTCAGCCTCTTCAATCCTCTGTCGGACGCTCAACTACATAATTAAAAAATTAAAATTAATTTAATTATCTATATATATATAATGTAATTAATACATAAATTTAATTAAACTTACGTGGAGGTCAGTAGTGCCCCCGTAGGTGGACGTCTGTGTATCAGCATTAAACGGATGAAGAAGACTCATCCGATCCAAGTGAGTGTGTGGACGTCCAGTCTCCCGCTCCTATTACGTATCAAATAAACATATACAAATTAATTTAGATAACTAATATAAAATAATTAACTATAATTATTTAATTTTTAAAAATTAAATAAAACTTACGAGAGCAAGTGATTGCTCGAGGACGGACCGAGCTCCCCCCCGATGCACTGCCATCCCGCCTCCAACGTCGGTTCTGCGGTTGGCCCGAGCTTTGTCACACTTCTCTTGGTAAGCCGGGTCCAACCACTTCTCAACCAACGACTCCCACAGGTCAACATCATCATGTTCGTGTACCGAGTAGAACAAACACTGTACCACTTATCGTAAATAGCGTCGTCCGAGTAGATCTCCGTATCCCAACGGGCCTTTTTCTATACAAATATTCAACATATTTATCAAATAATATGTATAATTAGTTATTTAATAAACTTTAATTATTGTAATTATATACCTGGAACTCCTCGAAATATTCATCCTTTTTAGATTGTGGCACCATCAACCAAGTGATACAACCCTTGGAAATCTTACACGTCCTAAAGGATCGTGCGCAGATCCTGGACACCTCATTACCGGGCACCAACCTGTAAAATTATTAACAAATTTATAAACTAACACATTATAAATAAATAAAAAAATAAAGTTAATCGTTATTGAATACTGTTAAACATTAGAATTATTGACTTACCTTCCTGAAACGATATCAATGGGTTGCCTTGGGTCTCGAACAGGATGCTGACGAGAAGAGGATGACGAACCAACCGACATCGTAGTCGGCGGCGGCGGCGACACTGCCACAGGAGGAGGAGGAGGAGCCGTCACAGGTACTGATTGACCCCGAGCCCTCCTTGCACGTGACCCAGATGGCCTACGTGAACCAGAACCCGGATTCGGTACTTGTTCACTCATCTGTTTCAATCAATAAAAAATACATAATTTTACTAATTATCAATTTAATGAACATATTGCTAATTTAAAAATTTTACAAATATAGCATATTCCTAATTTAATCAATTACTAATTTAATCAACATATTCCTAATTTAAATCAAAACAATATATATATAACCTAATTACAACGTGATACCACCGTCGAACCATCTAATTAACTAATAATTTAAACAATTGATTGAAACATGCATCACCTAAATTAAAAATATTTCTAAATTAACATATTCCTAAATTAACAAATCTAAACATAATTAAAATAATACTTTTCTAATTGGAGTTTTCTAATTATCAATTTAATGAACATATTCCTAATTTAAATTTTTTACTAATATAGCATATTCCTAATTTAATTAATCAACATATTCCTAATTTAATCAACAATAACCTAATTTAATTATTATTTTTCTAATTACTATTTTTCTACCTAACTTAATCAATAATAAAAAATTGAACATATATATTCCTAAATTAACAAACCTAAAACTAATTAAAATAATAATTTTCTAATTGGGTCAATAATTATCAATTTAATGAACATATTCCTAATTTAAAATTTTTACTAATATATCGTATTCCTAATTTAATCAACATATTCCTAATTACAACGTGATCCAACGGTCGAACCACTATATCTAAACTAATTTAAACAATTGATTGAAACATGCACTACCTACATTAAAAATATTCTATATCAAAATTACACCATTAAATTAAACTAGTAATTAACTATATAACAATTAATTAATGTATACATATAACAATTAAGTAGTAAATTAACCTTAAAAAACAACTATATCAAAATTATTCTTAATCAACAAATTAAATTAACTAACATACGTACTAACATGATCATAATATTTTAACAACTAACTAAATCAATATAACATGCAAACCAACATTAAATTATTCATATTTACATATATTCATGCATAAACATATATAAGTATTAAAACTAAGTAATAGAACTAATTAAGAAAATGTACCGTATCAATGTAATCGGAGAAATTTGCTTCAATAGCCTCGTCCTCGTCTTCGTCTTCCCCACCGAATCCTCGCTCACGCACTCCCTTTTTTTTTTTTGCCAAACGCATTCTGATATCAGGCCCTTATATAAAAAAAAAATTACGAATGCCGACGGATATTCCGTCGGCATTTCCCTCGCTAACCGCCCACTATTAATGGTAACCGTTACCTTTTTGGAAAACGAGGCGGTGCGGATTCAACGTGTCAGATGCCGACGGATTATCCGTCGGCATACGTTTTTCAAAATATCCGTCAGCATTTTCCCTCGGTAAATGCCGACGGAACGGAAATCCGTCAGCATTGATGTTGACTTTCCAATCCGTCGGCATTCCGTCAGCATATCCGTCGGAAATGCCGACGGACTATAATCCGTCGGCATTTGTCCGTCCCTATGGCGCGCATTTTTTGTAGTGTACGTGAACTTGGGATATGGTACACTAAGGACACTAACAACACATTGATTGGATATAATGATGCGGATTGGGATGGAGATATAGATGACATAAAGAGTACGAGTGGAGGATGTTTCTACATGGGAAACAATCTTGTGTCATGGCACAACAAGAAACAAAATTGTGTTTCACAGTCAACTGATGAGTCAGAATACATAGCTGCAGGAAGTTGTTGCACACAACTCTTATGGTTAAGCAAGATGTTTCATGCCTATGGAATTGAAAATGATATCCTTACAATTTTTTGTGATAAGAGAAGTGCCATAAACATCTCTAAAAATCTAGTACAACACTCACTCACTAAACACATTAGTATTAGACATCACTTTATGAGAGATTTAGTGGAGAAGAACATAGTAAAGTTGGAACATGTGCCTACTGAAAATCAAAATGCTGATATTTTTACTAAGGTTCTTGACCTATAGAGATTCTCATTTTTTAGGAAATCTCTTGGTATGTGTAGTATCTGAATAATTCCTATTTCGTTGAATAAATCCTTTACAAAATATTCTTGAATCTGAAATTTTGTTGTGCAAAAATAGATATGTTCTACACCTTTCAAAAACTTGAAAAATATAATGTTACAGCATACTAAAAGAAGTACTAAATCACTGAGTAACTATGGAGCACGGAGTTCGCTACTACGATGCCTTCTTTTCAAAATGTAATTTTTTTGGTAAAAACATCAAGAGGTTTGTAATCCATTAAGTAAGTATGGGGCACGAAGTTCGCTACTACGATGCACTCTACAGTAACAACGGATCAATACGAACTAGATGTTGTAGCACAAAAAGAAGAAAAGAAAAATATTGAAAATAGCTACATTGGATGGAAAAAACCTATGAAAACTCAATGTTGAGGTGTATGTCAAAGTCTTGAGCACAACATTAAATGATTCGATTATATTTTTATATGTAGTAATAATTAATTATTTGTGCAAATTTATTTTATTTATTTCTGATTATACTAACCACGTTCTTTGATTTATTTCAGATTATACATATTTTAATTTAATTATTCTAGAACATTCTTTATATAATTAATTTATTAATTAAGATTTTACCCCACTAACTCACCCATGATCTTACTAGTGGCTGAATTTATAGAGAATTATCGAAATTATCTAGAATTTTCCCTTGGTAATTTTCATTCTACATGCATGTTCTCCTCTATATAAGTCTCATTAAGTGATCATCTAAGCTTTGTATTTTATTTGAGTAAGTTGAGTATTCACTACAAAAAAAATGTGTGTTTTCCCGACGGAAAGTTAATTATCGACGAATAGATTTCGTCGGTTGTACCGATGAAATTCCGACAGAACCTCGGAATATGTTAATTCAACTGAATTCCCGACGGATTTCAACTTCTGTCGGCAGTTACCGACGAAAATCCCGACGAAACCTAGGTTGAAGGTTAAACAATGCCATTTTCGGCCCAATTGTTGGCAGATTCTTCTGTCGGAAGTTCAAATTTCGGGTCCCGACGGAAATTTCTGTCAGTAGTTGACCCGGTTTAATTGCACCGCCTCGTAAGCCCCTAAAAAGATGCGTACCATTAATATATGCGCATTATCGACAGAAATTTTCGTCGGTAATCCAATTTTTTTTATATAATCTACCGAGAGGCACATTGTTTTGAAAGAAAAAAAAATCACTTTTGTCTCGTGAATTCGAAGGTAAAGAGGTCCTGGCGAGTTGATTTTCGGGCATTGTGAGCATTCCCTCTGACCATCTACTTCGATTTTCTGCCATTTCAACGGTACGTTTTATAAATTACGGAGTATTAATTAATTTTAAGTTGTTGTAATATAAATTGCAGGTTAGTTATAGATTAGTATAAATTTGCATGTAGTTGATGAATATGTATAGTTAGTTGATATGTTACGTGGATTTATGATGTTATTGGTTAATTGTAATTAATTGTTCGTGTTATAGTGTAGTTCTTTATTGTTAGTTAGATTATTATATGTTTTATTTAATTAATGATTGGTACTTGTTAGTTAGTGTACGTTTATAATTAATATTGAGTTTTTGTTTGAATTTTGATTAAATTAGAATTAGGTTATTGTCGATTAATTAAATTAGATTATTGTTAATTGAATTAAAAAATTATTGATTAATTAAATTAGGAATTTTTTGGTTAAATTAGTAAACTATTGATTAAACTAGGTTATTATTTAATTATTTCTTTAATTAGGTCATTGTTGATTAATATAGTAATTATTGATTAAACTATATGTCATTGTTAGTTAAATTAGTAAATTATTGACTAAATTAGGTCATTGTTAATTAAATTAGTAAAGTATTGGTTAAATTATGAATATGTTCATTATGTTGTTTAAATTGGGTCATTATTAATTAAATTAGTAAATTATTGATTTCATTAGTACATTATTAATTAAAGGGATTATTTACTAGTGACTCCTGGTTTTTCAAAATAGTTGCAAAGAGCTCCCATTGACTTTATGTCTTGGGACCCACTCCCAATTTCTATATGAATTGCCCCTAATACCCTCATCTTTACCACTCCCTCTCTCTGCATACTTACTCCCTCTCTCTCTCCATACTTACTCCCTTTCTCTCTCCATGAGTCTCTTCATATCCTTTCATTTAAAAGGTAAAATCTATCTCACTTCCAAAACCCACCGCACCCCTCTCCACAAATTATAGTAGTCGCCTCTCCATTTTCGGCGTCCTCCAACGACGACGGCGACCCAGTGGTTCCCAGCCTCCATCTTACTCGCCCCGCTCCTGACTTCGTCGATCTTCAGAGTTTGGGAGTTGTGTAGAGCCTGAATGCTCCGTCAAAGGGCTCGTCTTCTTCGATCTGCGCCGCTCGCTTGATGGCGGCGTAGATCTAGGGTTTTCTGGGGTTTGTTGACACACTGAATTACCAGATAAATTATTTCATCGGATTGTAATTTTTCTAGGTCTGATTCTAAATGACTTGAATTGGAGTTCGTGTGTGTGTGTGTTAGTGTGTGAAAAAATCGTTTCTATTTTTTGGGTTTTGAGGTGTGATTCAGCTAGCTTCATTTGGTATCTGAGAAAATTTTATAAGAAATTTGTGTGCATTGATTTCATGTTTTCTGGGCATAGTTGGTATTTCTGAATGCTTTTTTTATGTAAGAAAGACTAATAACTAAGCGATATGAAGTCCATATTGTATTTGAATAATATTGATTATTTCTCTTAATCTTGACTTGAAGTTCTTAAAAATATGTTGATTATTTCACTAAAATAATTGCACAAAATTCGAATCAAATAGTTTCGAATAATATTGAAATCGACTTAATTTCAAATCGAATACTCGAATAATATTGTTTAAAAAAAATCGAATCGAATAGTATCGAATAATCATTCGAATATTGAATCGAATTTATTATTTGATAATAAAACGAGTACGAATATTCGAATATTTTTCCGAATACGAATCGAATATTGTGTTATTCGCTTCGATTCATTTACAACCCTATTTGTGACAATAAGGGTGAGTTTCTTTTGTAATTAATAGATGGTTGAATATTACATTTTCTAAATTATTAAACTCCTATAAATCCTAAATTGAAATTGAGTTGAAATATTACATAAGTTACTAAAACTAAAATATTTGAACACTGAGTGTTACAAGATTGAACACTAAGTGTTACAAAGTTGAACACTAGGCGTTGCAAGATTGAACACTGATTGATACATTCCTTCTTAATATCCAAATTCAATTTAGGGCTTAGTAACTTATGTAAACTCTAATGTTGTATTTGGATGAATGAATTTGATTTAAAATGACATTTCAAATTGCATGATTTTAGTGAGAATTTAAAATTCTCTTAATTTTAATTTAAAAAAGATGGACACAAATCTATATAGTTAAAATTCATTCATTTACTTTTTTCAATGGAATGTCTATTTCTTCAATTGGGTTTCAAGAGAGAGAGAGATGAAGAGTTAAAATTCAAAAGAGTGGGGACGAGGGAAAATGTGATTTAGGATTAGGTGGGTGGGGTAGGTGAGAATATTAAGAATTGTTAATTAAAGTGCTTAATGATGATAATTGAGTGGCATTTAGTGTAAATAAAAATAAAGTGTAAGGAAAAAATAATTATAATTAATATTTATGTATATTTAATAATTATATAATAATTTTAAAGTGTATTAACTTCTGTTATATTCAAATTCTTGAAGAATGTAATATTCAAACTCAAATAATTAATGTTTATACTCCCTCCGTCCATGAAAAGTAGTTCCATTAGCTTTATATTCTTTGTCCACCAAATGTAGTCCCATACACTTTATGAAAACTATCACCCTTCAACCATCACTTAATTACTCAATTTGCCATCAACTTTATTCACAAACAATCACTTTATTTACAATGGACCCCACAATACCCTATAATACCCTTAGGCTCCGTTTGGATGGAGGGATTTGATCTATGGATTTCAAATCCATCATTCAAATCCACTCCCCTTGTTTGGATTAAAAATGAAATGGATAGATTTAAAATCCTAAGCATATTTTTTTAGTTAAAATTGAGAGGATTTTAAATCCTCTCTAAAACCATGTCATTTGAAATCCATCTATTTTCAAAACCTTTCATTTGAAATACCTCCTCAAATCAAATCCCTCCATCCAAACACAACCTTCACTACAAAATATTGCCCAAAAGGCAACGGCAATTGGCAACGGCAGGCGGGCCGATGCGAAATGGCATCGGCATTTAATGGCCGATGCAAAATGGCATCGGCAGTGGGCCTCGATGCGAAATGGCATCGGCATTTAATGGCCGATGCAAAATGGCATCGGCAGTGGACCCCGATGCCATTTGGTAACGGCCCCCCCGATGCAAAATGGCATCGACAGTGGGCCCGATGCCTTCCCTGTCGCCCTAAACCCTAAACCCTGAAACCCTAAAACTGAAAATTATGATTTTTTTTTTAGGGTTTAGAGTTTAGAGTTTATGATTTAGTTTAATTAATGTAGTCATTATTTTTCAATTAATTATTTTTATAACTTTAATTTTAATTTTTTTGTTATTAAAAAAATTATATATATAAATGTATGGTTTTTTTTTAATTTAATAATTATATACTGATAATAAACACGTTAATAAATAATTTTAAAAAATCTTAAAATAATTAACCTTGATTAATTAAAAAATCAAAATAATTAGCATTGGTAATCTTGATTATGGTATCTTTGTCCTACGTTTCCTAATTTTATAGGAATATCCTTTAATTTTTTAAATTTCCATAAAATAGTGTTAATTATGTAAGTAAATATAATGATGTAGATAATGACACATCATCATTTGACTCCATAAGGAGCCCATTATATGGGCTCAATATCATTTCTATATATATATATATATGTGTCATGTATATTTGCGTGGATTTTGATAGTTACGTGAGTATGACTTATGAATTTAGCATTACTCCTGATCAGAGTGAAACGAACATTATATATAATATACTACAAAAATTAGGAAATTAATCAAGCTTATTCTCTGCAATTAAAAAAAAAGTATTCACTAGTACTCCGTATTAGATAAGTGTATTTTAATTGAAAATGAACTAGAGAATAATTTTATAATAGATGAAAATATTTTTAATTAAATGGATAAGTGAATTCATATTTTTAAATGGATAAGTGAAAATAATTATATATATTTAATGTTGTGAATTGAAAATTAGAATGAATTTAAATGATGTGATTATAATAAATTTAAATGTATAAGTGAAAATAATTATATTCAATGTTGTATGTAATTATAATGTTGTGAAATTAAAAATTAGAATGAATTTAAATGTTGTAAATTGAGGATTAGAATAAATTTAAATAGTGTGAATTGATACCGTAATTAAATTATTTAATTTGAAAAACATAATTTAGTTAATTTGAAAAACATAATTTAGAAATAATTATGATATGCTTTGATAAATAATTTAATAAGCAACAATTAAAGTTAGAATGGATTGAATTAATTAAAGAATTAAAAACTCAAATTAAATTGAATATATATTAATTGCATTCACAACATGTCGACTAAAAGCTCCTAGCCTAAACGGCACACAGGGGGCGCTCAAAAGCCTTCGAGACCGCGAGGTCCCGAGTTCGAACCCCACAATTCGCGAAAAATGCCAAATTTCCGAGAATTGGGGTGGCCCAGCGGTGGGGGGTGGGTGTTGGTGGCCTCGATACCTGGGTTCGAAACTCAAATTCGTCTTTTTTAAATGTTAATAAAATGGCATCGGCACACTGCCGATGCCTTTGTCGTTCCCTTCATCATTGGGGACGGAAGATCCGATGCCTTTCCCGTCCCCATTTCTCCATTATTTTGTACCTGGGTTCGAAACCCAGATTCGTCTTTTTTAAATGTTAATAAAATGGCATCGGCACACTGCCGATGCCTTTGCCGTTGCCTTCATCATTGGGGACGGCAGATCCGATGCCTTTCCCGTCCCCATTTCTCCATTATTTTGTAGTGCTTACTTTATCTACTTTATCTACCTTTTTCTTAAAACTTGTGCCCACCCTCCATGAGACTACTTTTGGTGGATGGAGGGAGTATTTGTTATCTTGTATAACATATAAGCTTAGTAACTTATGTAATATTATTCAAATTCAATTTAAGTTTTAGTAACTTATATAATATTCAATTTAGATTTAAGGTTTATATACATATAAGTTTAGCAACTTATGTAATATTATTCAAATTCAATTTAAATTTTAGTAACTTATATAATATTCAATTTAGATTTAAGGTATAAATTTAGTACCTTATATACAATTTAGATTTAAGGTATAAATTTATGTAATATTTTCCCAAATACAAATCGAATACTGTGGTATTTACTTCGATTCGTTTACAACCCTATTTGTGACAGAAGAGAGAGTTTATTTTGTAATTAATAAATTGTTGAATATTACATTTTCTAAAGTTCTAGATCCCCCATAAACCTCAAATTGAAATTGAGTTTAAATATTACATAAGTTACTAAAACTAAAATATTTGAACACTAAGTGTTGCAAGATTGAACACTAAGTGTTACAAAGTTGAACATTAGTCGTTGCAAGATTGAACACTAAGACAAGTACTCTGGCGGAAGAGATAGTTTCTTTTGTAATTAAGTATGTCAGTTGGTTGATACACCCCTTCCTTCTTAATATCCAAATTCAATTTAGGGTTTAAATACCTATGTAAACTCTAATGTTGTGTTTGGATGAATGATGAGAATTTAAAATTCTCTTCATTTTAACTTTAAAAAGATGGGTACAAATCTAAATATTTAAAATCCATTCATTTACTTCTTAATCCAAACAAGTGAATTGGATTTGGGTTGTGGATTTAAAATTCATAGACCAAAATCCCTTTATCTAAATGGAGCCTATGCAACTTATGTAATATTATTCAAATTTAATTTTAATTTAACTTTTAGTAACTTATATAATATTCAAAATCAATTTCAATTTAATATTTATAACATTATGTTTAGTACCTTATATACAATTTAATTAAGTTTAGCAACGTATAATATTTCGATTCAATTTAGGGTTTAGTACCTTATGTTTATCGAATAATAAGAGATTTAACAAGAAAATTAAACTTGTTGAGATGATTGGAAAATATTTTCTCTTATTTAAAATGGATAGTGATTTTATGTGACATGTTGAGAATATAGTGCAATGATTCAATTTCAATTTTAATTTCAATTTTAGTAACTTATGAAACATTCAAACTAAATTTAGGTTTATGGTTTTAATTTAGGGCCAATACTAAACATAGACCTTAAACCTAAATTGAGTTTGAATATTACATAAGTTTCTAAAATATAAATTGAAATTAAATTTGAATATTACATAAGTTACTAAACTTAAATGGTATATATAGTACTAAACATAAATCTTAAAACTAAATTGAGTTTGAATATTACATAAGTTACTACAAATTTAAAATTGAATATTATCTAAGTTACTAGAAAATTAATTGAAATTGAGTTTTAATCTTCATCATTTTCAAATTCAATTTAGGGCTTAGACTTTAGTAACTTATGTAAACTCTAAATTGAATTGACTAAGAAACGTGTAAAAAAATTTTAATGAGAGGTATCATTTTAGGTACTAAAATCTAAACTCTTAAATCAAAATTTTGAATATTGCATGAGGTACTAAACTTAATTTTAAATTAAAATTGAATCAAATATTTATTAATTTTAAATATATAAATTGAATTTAAATATTTCATAAATTATTAAACTTACCTAAATTGAATTTGAATATTACATATGTATTTTTTTTTAGTTTTAAAATAATAAAAGATTTAACTTTATCTTCCATTATTAACAAAAGGAACAAAAAAATTGAGAATTAATTTGTTAATTAATTACTCTCAAGTCTCGGCCATAAAAGCAGTGCACATAAAACTCAATTGTCACTACAACAATTTTTAATTAATTTGTTAATTACATATTAGCCATATAATTAGTTTGTTAATTAATTAATTCGAGAATTAGTTTTTCACTACAGTAGCAAGGACATTGAAAAAAAAGAAAAAAAAAAAAAAAGGAAAAATATCCTTAAAAGCAATATTCCAGCAAAATAACAAACATCAAATCACAACTCAGTTTTGACTTCATCTTCTTCCTCTCAAGTATCAATTGGGTTCACTACTCCATTAAAACCATCTGAAGCTTTACAGGTTTCACTCGATTGCGAGGCAACACACGGTGGTGCTCGAGGCGGCGATGCGGTGGCTCTGTGTGGCGCCGTTCAATTTTTTTAAACAAGGCACATCTCCACCATGGGAACGAAACACCTCTCGAAAATCGCAGTTATACAATAGCGGCGCACCTCCTAGCATTTTCCGGTGACAATTCAGCGAGGGAGAGAAAAATTACCTTTTGGTGATGGTAGAGAGATGGGTTTGTCAAGATAAATGAATCAAAATTTGAAAATAGGGGCATGTCTTGTCAAGGCATGTATAGAAAATTCAACTTCCCTTTCTTCACAACCCTTTCTTTGCCGTAATAGTTAGTGGGAGGTAGGGCATTGGGAAGACAAAAGTAAAAAGTGGGACATTACTTTTCAAGAAAGGGAAATTACTTAAGGGGTATTATGGTCATATTTCCTATTATTTGGGAGCTTCTTGCAACATTTTTTTTGGATTATTTTGGGTGGGAGTGGGTTGCTATAGTACCACCCCCAAAGGACCTGATGGTGAGCCACCCTTAATTAAATTAGAAAATTATTGATTTCATTAGTAAATTATTGATTAAATTGGAGTATTGTTTATTTAATTATGACTTTTTATTCATTAAAATAGTTGAGTTAAGATCCAAATGCTGCTTCTGGTTCCCGTGGGGCCTCAGGGTCTCCTAGTCGGTCGTGGAGGAGGGGTTCACTTAGGCCTCAACCTAATTTGATGTTGGCTCCTATAACGTTGCTGCCCATTCCACAACGTTTGTCGTTGCTCATTCGGCGTCGCCCATTCCACGACGTTTGTCGTCGCCCATTCCACAGTCGTCGTCGCTGTCATCTCAGTCGTTGACAACTACAGGAGGCTTTCGTCAACATCTCATTGCGTATGTTGAGACTAGAGAATACGTATGGATCCAGGATGGAATGTAAGTAATTAATTAAATAATTTTAAGGTTTAACAATATTTGATAACATTAATTGTGATTTATTTTTTATTTATAATGTGTTTGTTTGTTAATAATGTCACAGGTTGTTGCCTGGTAATGAGGTGTCTAGGATTTGCACAGCTTCCTTTCTGAGATGCAAGATTTCTGCGAGTGCGAGGTGTCAAGGCATCGGGGGTGATCCCGGTACGTGTATGAGCAATCAATTGCTCTCGTAAGTGTTCCCTAAATTTATTTCAAAATAATTTCAATTTATTTATATTATATAGAATAATATTTTATATGTTCATTTGGTACGAAATAGGAGCGGGAGACGGGGCGTGCACCCACACACTTGGACCGGTTGAACATTGCGCATTTGTTTGATCCGTCTACGTAGATGTCCACATACGAGCGCACTACTGAGCTCCACGTAAGTTTAATTAAGTTTATGTATTATTTAATTAAATATATTAATAATGTATTAAATTTAATTTTTTTAATTATGTAGTTGAATGTCAACCGGAGGATTGAAGAGGCCACGACGCAAGCTTAGGTCGCGACTACTGTTGAAGCCGGGACTAGCTCTCCCCCTCCGTCGGTTGACGTTAACCAGATTTACCTGGACGTTGCCCCGGCCAACCGAGGACGGGTCCTTAGCCTTGGTCGGTTGAGCAGCGCTGTCAGGTCGTCTAGTCCTTCCCAGAATGCATTGCAGGCCTCTGTATCATCTACTACAGTTCCGGAACCGAACATAATGACCGCCTTCAACCACTACTTCCAAAAGCTAAGTAACACTATGTGTCGGTCGTTGGGGTTGTCTGCTGATCAGATAGAGGCATGTTATCAAGAGTCCATGAGGGATCCCCCGCCTTTCAATGCTACAGGTCCAACTCCAGACGCACCCCAAGACGACGGAATGGATTGGAGGCGGTTCGGTGACGATGACGTTAATTTGGCCGGCGAAAATTTGGACGATTTTTTTAATTATGGTGGTTGATGTTTGAACAATTTATTTTTCTGTTGAACATATTTATTTTTCTATCGAACTATTTAATTTTTTGTTGAATTATTTAAATTTCTGTTGAACTATTTAAATTTATGTCGAACATATTTATTTCGGTTCATGGTTTTTTTAATGGATTGTTAAACTATGTTACTGCTTTTAATTTTTGCATAATTTTTTGATAGATTGGGTATAAATATTTATAAACAGAACAAATAAGAACAAAAAAAAATTTTTTTTTTTATCCGCCAAATTACAGAAGGAAGTTTTTTCCGTATTCAAATCTCCGACGGAAATTTTCGTCGGCAGTTGGCTTTAGCGACGGAAAATGGGCGGCAACTTACCGACGGATTTACATATTCCGTTGATAATTTGAAACTCTGATTATCGACGGAATATAGATTTTCGTCGGTAATAATGCGGTAAAAAGTCATTTTCGAGACTTTATTTCATTTTAGACGAAAAAATTGTGGAAGTTGTATGAAATCATCAAATTTCGGTACTACGTGGTTAAATTTTGTAGTTTAGTTGTGTATTTTATATGTTTGTTATGTTTAGGGTAGACATTTTATATGTTTGTTAAACCATATAATAAATTGTGTATTGTTATTCAAATGTTTAACAGGTGGAATTGTCGGATCGTCGTTAGATGTATTGTACTCCTAGATTCGTTTTAGGAAATGTAAATGGTGAATTTTACAATGGGCTTGTGTCATTTGTTGAATTTGCAAAGCTCCACCCACATTGCATGTCTGGGGATTGTATTAGGTGTCTGTGTAATGCAAAAAAATGTCAGAATAAAGTATTTAAAGACATTGATGATGTTTTAGTACATGTTGTGAAGAATGGTTTCGTTGATAATTATTATAACTGGACATGTCATGGCGAAGGACATTGAACTTATAAATTTGATCAAGTGTTATACTATTACACTATTGGAATCTATGAACGACAAATACATGTTAATCATGTTGGCACCAGTAATGAACAACAGTTTGATGGGGAACAACAATTTGGAAAGGAAGAACAACAATTCGGAAGGGAAGAACCCAATATGTATCAAACAATGATAATGGAAGCTGATTTTTCAAATATAGAAGAGGAGCCGACGGATGAAGTATTTTGGTTTTATGAGATGCTCAAATTTGTCGATCAAGATTTGTATGTGGGTTGTGATTCTCACTCTCAGTTTGTCATTTAATGCCCGACTTATGACTATCAAGACCGAGAGCAAGCTTTCTAAAAGGGCATATGAGCAAATGACACAATTATGTAGTGAGATTTGTTCTCGAGATAACAAGGTGTCTACAACGTTTCATCAAAGCAAGTAAATGATGAAGAATATGGGTTTACCGGTTGAGAAGATTGATTGTTGGGTAAACGGTTGCATGTTATATGAGGGTGATGAAGATAGCAACTTGAACATGTGTAGAATGTGTGGCCATGCCCGGTACAAAGAGCCACGTCGGAAGGGGCCCACTAGTCAATCGAAGTCGACGAAGAAGAAAGCGGCACATAAGAGCGTGTATTATCTTCCTATCATTCCTCGTTTAATGAGATTGTATCAATCTAGTGCCACAACACAGCACTTGATGTGGCATGCAACAGATTCTTCCTCGACAGAGTCTAGAGAGATGCGACATCCGGTAGACTCGGAAGCTTGGAAACACCTTGACAACGTGTTTCCAGATTTTTCTTGTGAACCGAGGAATGTGAGATTAAGTTTGAGTACTGATGGTTTTGCACCATTTGGGATGCATGGGAAGCAGTATTCTTTGTGGCCGGTGATACCGACTCCGTATAATTTACCTCCGTGCATGTGCATGAAACCTCAAACAATGTTTCTGACTATATTGATGCCCGATCAGTCGAATCCAAAGAAAAAACTGGATGTTTATCTCCAGCCTCTTATAAAAGACTTGATCTTCTTATAGAAAAATTGAGTCCAAACGTACGATGTTTTCAGAAAGCAGAATTTCACAATGCGTGTTGTTGTATTGTGGACCATTAGCGACTTTCCTGCATTTACTTCGCTCTTCGTGTATGTTTTGCCCAGATTCTCAAATTCATTTATAATTCTAGTAAAATGATTGTTCATTTGGTCAATATTCTCACCAGGCAGCATCTTAAAGTTGTCAAACTTTTGTACTGTCGTAATGAGCTTATTTTCCTTAATCTGCTCAGTGCCTTCGCACATGATTGCTGATGCATCTCACATTTCTTTAGCAGATTTAAGACGAATAATTTTACCAGGATGTTCATTAGAAACTGATTCGGGTGGAATTTACATGATTTTAGTGCACACTTTGAGCTCAACTTTTTTTACAATTTCACGATTTTATTGCTCAATTTGGATAAATTCACTTGATTTGGAGAAAGGTGGTGTTTTTTTTTTTTTTCATTTTATAGGAGAAATAAATATTTTGAAGGTAAGAACACCTACCTAATTTTTGGTGAATCCAACGAAGAAATAAATTGAGTTGAAGGGTGAGTCGGGCCAAAATTCTCAAATTGGGCTGCTGATTTCCCACTTTTCGAGGCCCAATTAAAAGCCCACTTGCAATTTTATTGGAAGCCATTTATTAAATTGGGGGCATGTGCAAAGCAGTTGTACGTACGCATGCGAGAGTATAAGGAGAGAGAAAATCTTGGCGGGCAAGTGACATGCTGCAATATGCACAAATTAAATGAGGAGCCGACCAGTCAAATCAAATGTGATGAGAGAGAAGCTAAATAAATTGGAAGGAAAAAGAGTATAAAGTTGTAGCCTTCCACCTCGAGTCGTGCGCACGTCAATCAGGAAGGAAGCAGGCTGCCTTTTTTTTTTTACTTTTAATTGGAATTTAAAACTGATTCAAACGGGCAACCGTTTTCACCCGAGTCACAACTCATCCCAGTAAACCTTCTGTAAGTCCACCTCACTCGGTTGACCACATTTCTGCGCGAAAAAATTCATAAATTTCACATTTTCGAGGAACTAAAATGCAATTTCGAGACAAGCTTTCCCTACACACTTTAAGTAATGTTTCTATTAGATTTTGGAGGGATTCCCACACAAGCCACCAAAAACCCTCACACACAAACACACACTTGAGGTGTTCTTCCTCCATTTTTCTTCATTTCTTCACAATTTGGAGCAAGAGTTAGAGCATCAACTTTGGAGTTTCATTCTCCACCATATATCTAGACTAAGCTTTTCTTTCCCTTTCTTTTATTTATCTTGTCTTCTTATTTTGTAATAGTTTAGACAATGTTGGTATTTGGCTAAACACTCTTGGTTCTAGGGCTTTGTAAATATTTTGATTGAAATTTATGGATTAGTATTTTATTTTAAATGGTGTTTATCTCTAATTTGTGTGCTTAATTCTTACATGGAAGCATGTTATTATTGGTCATGATAATATGTTTTATATATTGTTAATTGGGGTAAGATTGAGAGATTTATCCTATTAATTAAACATAAACATACAACCTAATTTATTATGAGCTCGAGAGAGGATTAATTATTGGGAGAGAATTAAATGATCATTTGAGCTAATTTAAGTGATACAATATTTGTGAGGTAGAGATACAAACTTATATTGTGTTTTTCCTTTGGATTAGTTAGATCGAGAGATTAATTAATTCTTCTTTAGCGGTCAACCTTATAAGAGGACACATGTAAATGCCTTGGAACCTACTTTCTCTTAATTAGGTTTCATTTATATTTTCTCGTATTATTGTGATTTTGCATGAATTTGCTTTTGATCGAATTTTATTATTGTTTTTTAATTGTTTACTTGTGACAAATTTGGTAGATAATTTAGGGTAATTCAACATTCAAAATTTCGATCATTGTCTATTTAGAATTCGATCAACAAACGTAATTTTTACACTCCCCCTCCCTGTGGGATCGACTCGTACTTACCTCACTACGATTTACACCGTATACTTGCGGTCGTTTATTTTAGTGTTGTAAAATACACGAACAGAAACAGAAGTTAGAATCATATTCTTAGCTGTCGAGGTTGTTCTGTTTCGCCTCAACTGGTGTAAGATCTACTCGAGGCTTTGGCACTAGCTGACTAACAGAAATCTTGAGATTCCTTGTCGTTGTATTAGGAGCCCTCACAGTGATTGGCCCTGTTGTGATCACATCCCATATCAAAACATGGATTTGGCTGAACTGAGCGTCCATGCGTGTCTTCCAGAAGTCATATTCTTCTATGGTGAACTTAGGCAAATTCCTAGTATAAGAATCAAAACCCATAATGTATGATTTAATAAAAAGATAGGTTTCTCGAAAATAGATCTGTTCAAGTGAGCTACAAGCACTTCTCCTTACAAGTCAAGGATTCTAGATACAGTAGCTCGTTAGAACCACTGTTCTGATACCACTTGTTGGTCCCTAAACGAGTATCAATGTTGTTGAAAGTTTAGAGGGGGGATGAATAGACTTTATACTTTTCAAACTTTTTATTATGTTGGTCAGATGAGACAATCAGAAGAGCTATATGCTCTATCGTCTGATGCAAATAAGATATGATCTAATCTTAGAGTGCGAGTGTGAGTAGCACATAAAGATGATGATTGATATATCAGCTAGTCAGTTGGAAAGCTATCTCAAGAGCTACTAGTGCGGAATTGTGTAGGCCCTAAACATTTAGACTCGTGTGTTGAATGAAAACCTTTTAATAAAGAATGACTTTATCAACCAATGAATGTTATCAGCAGATAGTGATATCTGCTGATGGTAAAATCTATACTTAGTGATTTTGAAAACTTATGATTTGAAAAGTATGTATAAACAATATAAGAATAAACAATGCAATAAAACAGTAAAGAACACAAGTATTTATAGTGGTACGAACAACTTGTTCTACATACACTCTCACGAAACAGATCGTGAAATTATATTCTTTGCTAACTTTATAGTCCTAAGAGAAAACTTTTGATCAGGTTACACATGCCTTAGTGTATACATATCTACTTATTGGGTAGAGAACAAGTACTCTTTACAAAGGTTTTGGTTTCTAACTTGTAAAATAAAAGTATGTTAATAACCAACTTCAGTGTGAATGAAACACACTGATTTCTAAGCTCTAAAGATAGGAATCTATAAACTGGCTTAGGATCGGAAACTTAGAGCTAAGGATATAAAATCTTTTTTTGCTCTAAAGAACTCGATTGAATGCTTTTCAGAATGCTAAGTGTTCTTGAGTACAGCTGATGAGTTCTTCGCATGTAGAGTTTCCGTAATTTTTCCAATGAACAAAGTCTTGTATTTATATAGGAAATGTGTTTGAGAACTAGCCATTGCAGCATAACTTCTATATTTTGGATGAGATCTTCATGATTTGATGTAATCCTTAAAATCTGGTACAACATTACCTTAAAAGAAAATGTAAATTAAATGTTCATTTAATGCAATGTACGACTCTATAAAGATCTCTGAATCCCAGTCCAGGTAAACTCAAATAGATGTGTTGTCATCTTCTCATTGGTCCACATCAGCCGAGTTGTTAGACTTAAGGTCTTGTCTTCTGTTTGAGTCTGCTAGATGATATACGACATTCTCTTAATTTGTCTTCTGTTATCATTTGCCTTTAATGCATCTTCAATGAATGCCTCTTCTTCAAGGGGTTATCATCTTAAATGTTAACTATCATCTAATCAATCAGATGAGCAGCCCTTTAATGCTCTTTAAGTCTTCTTTAGACAAGATCTGGTGAAGTTCATATATGTTGGTCATCTTCTATTGTTGCAGATTATCATATAGCTTTTATCAGCTGATATGGTATACAAGAACCTTACAGTCTGATTTCACTAATGAACTTCGATGTCTTGTAGTCTTTATTCTTTAGTCTTCTACTTTTTCAAGTCTTGAGAGAGTGCGCGTTTAATCAGATGTGGTATCAGCTGATATATATACAGCTGGATCCCACATACTAAGACTTAGACTCTATTCAATACTTCTAAGCTTTATAGAACAACTTAGGTAACCTATTACTAGATTATAAATTATTACACTAACACTTGGTGTACTGATTTGGTTTTTGTTGGGATATGAATCCTAAAGACAAGTTCTATTTGATGATGAGTATAGTTTTGATAACCCAAAAAGAGACTTGAATATATTTCTAAGTGTTGACTGATCTAGTTATGGAAGTCGTCTTGTATGGAACAAGATCAGATGAGTACTAAGTAATGTTGAAATAAACTAAGTATTGTAAAGAACAGATTACTATAAGATTTTATGATAAGCTATAAATGTTGTATATAAATTTATGTTTATGATTATTGATGTAATAATTTATAAGATGACTAAGCTATTTTATAAAGTTTAAAGTAATGTAATAGTCTAGATAGGTTAATTGATAGGACAAGCCAAGTTCTACAAGAAGAGAATAGAAGACTATGAAGAGAAGACTTGTGCAAGACAAGACAAGTGCTGAGAAGCTGAAATATTCTAAGTGTCGAAGACAAGTCAAGTTCGCGTAAAATGAAGATATGTTCGTACTGTATATTGAAGATATGAAGTTTGTTACGTATCATAACAAAATAACTGACGGATTTGAAGATACATATCAAGAAGAAACAATTATGAAGTTAGTTATCAAGAAAAGGTTGTTGGATAACAAACTTATCTTGAACAAGTGAAGTCTATAAATACATGAAGACATTCAACGTTTAAAGACTACTGAAACTGTTATTACTGGACGCGTACTGAAGAATTCAAAAACAAGGAAACTCACAGAGTTAGAAGAAAAGTTTGAAGAAAGAAGGAAGCCCAGAAAAGACAAGTTCAAAGCAAAGAAGGAGACTTACGAAAATAGAGAAGTTTTTCTTTATTGTTTTAGTTTGATTAAGCTTGCTAGTTGCTTATTAAATCACTAGTTGTTAGATCGAAGATATATTTGGTGATATATTCGAGAAGATCGAAGTCTTATTTCTTGGGACTTAAAGCCACAAGACAAGTTAATAAATTTCACTACTGGAGTTGTGAGAGTGGATGTAGACAAGTTGTCGAACCACTATAATTCTTGTGTTGTTTACTTACTGCATTTATTTTGTGTTTGTTGATTTGATTGATTACTTGAATTGATAAGTTGATAAATCTGCAGATAGACTAGTAAGGTGTTCATTGTGTATAGTTGAGTATAATTGAAAGGATAAACTGATATTCCGCATATACAGTCTCTAATATTTTGAAAGATTTTAAAAGTCTATTCACCCCTCCCCTCTAGACTTTTCAAGCTTACTCAATCTTAAAACTCAACTTGGGACCAACAGTTTTGGCCATCGAAACTAAACTTATACATTTCAATTACATTAGGAGTGGATGAATATCCCAACACTTTCCAAAATTCATTTCTAACTTGTTTAGAGATTGAGTTTATGGTATCTAATCCGTCTCTAAATCTCAATTTTTTTTGTAGTGAATTTACGTTTTTTAAATAATAAATATTAACACTATTTATTTTATTTTTTAATTATAAAAAATCAGGTCATTTTGTCTCGATGGTCCATAGCATGTCCAATGCCCGGTGGGCATGCGTTGGGACAGCCCGGCCCGGCCTGACATGTTTGAAAATCCTAAATGTTCATGTTATTTTATAAATAAATATTTTTAGTTATTTAAATTTAAAAGGATATTGTTTTAATTTTATATTTATTAATTTAATTTATTAATAGGGCGAAACAATGCAATTGCACATTGTATAGAACAAACACACTATTGCGAAGTGCAATCATATACAAATAATTATACGTTGAATCAATAATCAGGCGGTATTTAATGAGTTTCTTGTTATCAGGAAATGCGAAGTCTTCCTGACCTAAGAAATCTCATAGGGGTAAATATGTGTATATTTTGAGAGTGGTTTTTATGAATATGATTGTTTTTAATTTTTAGAGTGTGCAAATTAATATGAGACATCTAAATATAACAAATGTGTAAGTTAATGTGGAACGAAAGGATTTTGTTTTTTACCCATACTTCTAGGGGTGGTTCGGTACGGTATACCGACAATACTGAATCATACCGTTATCATACCGAAAATTTCGATATTGAAAAAATTCATACCGTTACCGTACCGAAATTTCGGTATGCCGTAATCTCGGTATACCGAAATTTTCGGTATGTAAAAATTCATACCGATATCGTACCGTAATTTTGGTATACCGAATTTTCGGTACGGTATATCGATATACCGTACCATATCGGTATACCGATTCATATCGAAAATATTGAACCATCATTTCATATCGAAATATCGGTATACCAATTCAAACCGAAAATATTGAAGCATTGTTTTATACCGAAATTAATTATTTAAGGTTTATTTTATTTAAGTTTTAATAATTAAAGTTATTTTAATTTAAAAATAATATAAAATTATTACTTTATTAATGTTTTGATATTTCGGTATATCGATATACCGTTTCATACCGAATACCAAAAAATTTTCGGTATACCGAAATACCGCGGTATGATCATTTTCCATACCGTTACCGTACCGAAAATTTCGATAATTTTGATATTTTTCGATACGAAAAGCTCGGTATACCGAAATTTCGGTATATTTACCCACCCCTACATACTTCCATAATCACTTTAAAATATCAAGTCAAAAATGGAAATATATATATATATATATATATAGATAATAGTAATACATAAAATATATTTTCAATTAAAAAGAAAAAGACTAGGAATTTACATGTGGTACTTTAAAAAAAATGTGATAAAAATATCTAAAATTACAATTTTTTAAAAATAAAATTTAAGATTAAAAGTAACAAACAATATGAAATTGAGGAAGTAACATAATATTGACATAAATTACTATCAATCTGTATATATTGCATTAGTATTATTGAGTTTGGTAGATCATGTGACTCATTAGGCTCAATTATATATTATTACAGTGTATTGTATATATAATTAATTAGAAGGGTTCTAAAAGTAGTAAAGAAAATTGAAGATGCAAGTGAATAATTTGATAAGTGCAAAATTAAATCATCTATTACTCCACTATTTATAGGATTGAATTTTAAAAATTCAAGATTTCAAATACTGATTTTTAAAACTACCCATATTAATAAATAAGAGATAATATCCAAATCACAATCTTATAAATTTATTTCTCAAGAATCATACAATTTCATATTAAATCATGAATTTGCCCCAATTCTGGAATATAGTTAGATGAATTTGGAAATGGATGGATGGATCAAACATTTGCAGGAACAAACTTAAACCATTGTACTTGTGGATTATCAACACAAGTAGGATAATCAGCAAGATTATCTCCAACACAAACACATTTCTTGGTCACAAGCTTTGAGTCTGAAGCATTCCTCTCCAAGCACAAGTACTTCCCTTTTCCATCTTGTGCAGCTATATGAAGCCTAGAGCTCGACACAGACTTCCACTTGCTCGAGCAATCATTCGAAGCACGTACAACGGCCCCGTCTCCGGCCACACCCAAGCATTCTGCAGGACTCCCCGCCAACTTGATCGGGCCACCGTCTTGGTGTTGGGCCCACCGGCTCGCGATTTTGCAATTGACTAGAACGGTGTCGTCGTTCTTTCTAACTTGCACACATTGCCCACTTTGAGGATGGTACATTAGGTAATATGTTGGACGAGATGACTTGAAATCTGAATGATCAATATATATATATATATATAGCAACAAAACTTATAAGACAAATTAATACTCCTCCCACACAAATTTGCATGATTGTCTCATAATAATTTGTACACTATAAAAAAAATAAACACCTTCATAACCTTCTAACTCAAAATACATACACGCATATATATATATATTTATCTCTATGTCATTACTTTTTTCACACTTAATCTACTTTTTTTCTTTAGTTTATTTATAAAATGTTTACAATATTATCCTTAAAACATCACTTATTACACCTTTATCTTATACCTTTCTTAAAATGTGTGCAATCTCAAGGGTCTAAATTCCCTTAGACGAAAATATTTACTAAAATATATAAGGGTTAAAGCCGTCTCGAATGCATGATGTATTATATTTAAAACCCTGTAAAAATAGATGATCAATGTAGTCAAATTAAGTAGTAACTGATAATTTTATACTATAAAAATGTAGTATCACATAAAATGTAATATATTATGTTAAGTAAATAAGTAATACCGCATGTTTGGCCGATAAATTTTCAAGTTTACCTACTTTTGGACATGCGAATTTTCTTATGGCAGGGTATGGTATAATAATATTGCATATTACAAATTATAATATTTTTTTCAAGTGATATATACGCGCGTAAGTACCTTGATTGATCTGTCTAGATAGTTGCAATCTGTCAAGAAAAGCTGGATTTCTGGGACGATCCCAATTGAGATCAACAACTCCGTATAGTTCGTCCAGGTTACGAGTCCCCTGTCGAAGTATATAACTTCCCTGTAATGTCCACAAGGCCCAATCGAAATCTACTTGAGCCGCGGTAGCTAATAAACAAGTTATGTATCTGTTATCCGCCTCGTTGTCGCCTTTATTGTTCACACCAAATTCACTCAGAAAAACAGGAAATGAATTGTTTCCTGCATTGGTTAAGAAGAGGTAGTTATCCTGAGCTCGTTTTGTGACCAGCCCGCATAATTGGTTTGTTTTTGCAGCCCATTCAGAGGAAGGGGTCCCGAACGAGTACCAATGGGCTTCGTACACTAGTTTGTTGTCAAACAAGTTTGATTGTAAGGGCTTTGCTTTCAGAAATCCTAGGTTTGTGTCGTATGATAGGCCTGATAATATGACTAACAAATTTGGATTTTCTTTGTGAATGGTGTTTGCTCCTTGTTGCATGTATTTGTACCAATCTGCCTCGTTTTGCCGATTTCCTCGTAGCTCGTTTCTCATGCTCAGTCCTACAACCTATATATATATGAATTCATGATCGAATTGTAACAACAATATCAAATAAAATGTGAGTTAGTATTCGACTTTTTTCGCCACATTCTTTATTCATGACTTTTAAATTTAGAGATCCAATAGCACTTGAGAAAATAGAGAGTTAAGCATATAGAGTGATGCGGTACTATTTAAATTGTTTTTTACTAGAATACATGTAGCTAGATTGCGAAATACTAATCTCTCTTCTTAACTAAAAAATCATTAAATTGCTCAAATCAACCAGCAATAAGTTGGTCTCTAAACTTTTTGAAGGCCTAATATTAAAGACCCGGTTGAAATTGGTCTCAAAATTAATTTTTTTTTTAAGACAATCTCAAATCAGTCTATATTTGAGACCGTTCTGTGACCATATTAAAACTTCAAATCTCCAATTCAAGTGTTATTTGTAGTGAAAACTTCATGAAATTTTACAATACGAGCTGTTTTTTAACACAGAAGGCAAGCTCATGGGCAACTAGACTATCATATCCCTCCCAATACTACTATTCTTAGGCACCTGGATTAACGCATAATTAAACTCTTACACTATAAAAAAAAAAACACGTGTTTTGTCAACGGAAATTTATTGACGGAATCGATTCATTCTGAAGTACCACCGGAATACCGACGGAAATTAAGCTCTTAGCCTTATACAATATGATGAAATTTATTTGTTAAAACTAATTACTATTATAAAAAAAAATCTAGCAGGTATAGTACAAAATGTACACTATACATTAGTATTTGTCTCTAATTGAATTGTTTTCCATTTCGATTCGTCTCTTCTTGAAATGGTAAAATAGTGATTTTACTTATTTCAATCATCACTTTCAAATATCTAAAAACTACATCAAATGTCATTATTTTTTCATACAAAAACATCTTTTTTTTTGTCTTATTCTTCCTCAATTGTCTAATACACCCTAAAAAATCACCACATTTAGGGCGATCGATTATCAATTACGACATTTTTTCCCTTTACAATTCAATACATCACTTTTTTAAATTTTACAATTCAATGCATCTATCTATTTTCTAGAAACAATTCAATCATGATCTGTCGAAGTGCCACATATCACGACTGATGAATAATTGTTTATTTTAAAATGTTTTAAACTAAAAAGAATACTAAATAATGTTTACAACTAAAAACAATACTAATAAAACGTTTTTAAAAATAAATTATTAAAACCAATTTAATCTGTATCATTTTTCTCCAAACTCAAAAGAATATGACCGTGTCCTCTAAATCACACTCAGCCACCAAAAATAATATACTCCCTCCGTCCCGCTATAAGTTTCCCAATTTTCTTTTTTGGATGTCCCACTATAAGTTTTCCATTCCATTTTTGGTAAATTATTTTCTCTCTCCCAATCACATCAACGTATACTTTATCTATTATTTTATCATATTTCATCTCATACTCATCTATTATTTTCTCTCTCACCATCACATCACTTGTACTACATCTATTATTTTATCATATTCTTTAATCTAAACACCCAAAAGAAATGGGAAACTTACTCCGGGACGGAGGGAGTACAAATTTACATATTATTTTTACTTAAAAACGTTTTGAAAATAATAAAAAAATATGGTGTACTTAATTGATAAATAACCTAAAGAGAGATAAATAACCTAAAGTGAGTGGCCTGAGACTCTAATATTATTATGAAATAATTATGTTTCATCTTAAAGTGTTCGAACTTATAAAGAGGTTGAGAATTAATTACTTTATATTAATTCTCTAATAGTGTAACACTATGTAAAACACTAAAAAGTGAAATAACGAAATCAAACTGAATTCATATGCATTCTTGATTATAATACACCTAACCCTAATTTAATTTGGAACAAGGACGAAGCAGAACACACTTACACCGTACCCTATCCATTAATGTGCTAATTTAAGTCTAAAATTTAATTCACTCTTCATACGTACCTACCGTTCATAATTAGTGACAGAGCCGTATCATCATTGCTGTAATTCCCAAAATTCAATAAAACCTAAAACTAAAAAAATAAAATCATAAGGCATGCTATAACTATTATCCTAATTAAAACACAATACTTATGATCATGCACACATTTTTTTTCTGTTTTAGTATTTCATTTTGTATTAATTATCTAGATTAATGACATGTACAACTTGTGTTAAAAATTCAAAAATTGAAATCACAGCGACAAATGAAAAATGAATGGAACTGACACACTCACCGCAGGACTACCCTTATACGTCCTCGCCACTGTGGCGAGCCCCTGCAACCACTCGGTCGGGTCAAAATTAGCATCCCCGAAAAACCCGTTCCCGTCATCGTCAGCACAACACCAGTTGGGGAGGCTGACGTGGTTATCTAAAACCACCATGATATTATTGTTTCCGAGAGTATCCACCACCATCTTGTGTAAGTCCACCACCTTCATGTTCAAAATCTGAGGGTTATTTTTGGCAATTCCAGCTTTTGCATCGGAGAGGTTGAATTTGTCCAGGGATTGGGAAACAGTAATGCTGCCGTAATTGGGCCTCGTGAACATGTAAGTGGGCCACGTGAATCTCACGCAGTTGAAGCCCATTGAAACGATCTGTTTCGCTATGTAACTCATGGGCTTCTTCTCCAGGCCCTCTGCGATCATGGGCTGTAAGTGGGAAACCCAGTTGACACAGGTGAGTTTGACTCGTTTCCCGGTCGAGTTGTCGATTATCCATCGGGAACTCGTCGAGAGAGGGACTGAGTTGCAAAATGTAGTGAGTTGGAGAAGGAGAAAGAGAAACAGAGAAATGTAATTCCTTGCCATTTTTCTTTGGGAGCAGAGAATTAAGGTTATACTCGTCTACGCACATATATATAGAGTTGTGTAATTTGCTTTAACGAATATATTTTGACATAAAGAAATTAATTTTGAACAACATATTATTAATGCTAGATTTGTTTTGGTGGGGTTCATTAAATTAAAGAACGTACACAGATTTTGTAACAAGTAAATGCAATTTTCCATCTTAATTCACACAATTATATCATGTCCATCAACTTCATAGGTCTACATGGGAAAATGAAATATCAAATTAAATGATATCATAATCTAGTACAGTAGTACTACTAGGCAATTAACTGTAATTAATATATATAGAGAGCAAATTTCAAGGAATTGGTCTAGTAGTGTAAATTTGGGACTTAGGAGTGTGTTTCACTCTAGGTCTCAGGTTCACTCTAGTTGTAGGATCGAATAAGTACAATTTGTTTTAGTTTGATAGATTTGGGGAAATAAATTAAATTAATTTGCGTCTACCCTGAGCTAACTCCTGATCCTGTCATTTCTATAAAATTAATAGATATATTTTTTCACATTTACCCTTCATATACTTTTATAATCACTCTAAAATATCTAAGATAAAAATTGGTGAAGAAAAGGAAATATCAAATTATCTCTATTATTTTGAAAGAAATATGGAGGGAGAAAAGAGTAATATATAAAAGAAGTGGTATTGAATGAGACTGTCTCACTAGTCTCCCTTGACCCCAAATAAAAAAGTGATAATGTTTAAATAAAAATGGATAGTTACTTTTTTTAAAAAACATTATCATTTTTACTTAAATATTACGAAGTATCATTATTTCGCAAACATAAAATTTGAAGAAAAAAATGGATTGTCCAATTCAAAAATAAGAAATATGGGTCAAAAGGCATTTGTCTCACGTAAAAAGATTTGTGAGTCAATCTTACACAAGTTTTTGTAGGAATATACTTTTAATTAAAGGTAAGAAATTTTAGGGACCGATTTACTTATGGGTAGTTTAGTGAAAAAATGTACTCCTAAAAATAATTAAAACAAAGATTTTTTTTTAAATAAAATTTAAAAGCAAAAGCAAAAAGCAATATGAAACTGAAGAAATAACGTAATGTTTTCATATTTCTATCAGTTTACTATTTCAACACCACCGATTGTATAATTACTATCAATCTCTCTATATATATAGCATTAGTATTATTGAGTTTGGTAGATCACGTGACTCATTAGACCAAATTATAAATTGTTCCAATACATTGTATATAGAATTTAGAAGGGCTCTAAAAGTAGTAATGAAAATTGAAGATGCAAGTGCATAATTAATAAGTGCAAGTAATTGTATGTGTATATGGAGTAAAAGGTCAATTCAAGAGATTGTAATAGTAAGAAATTTCGGCATTCTTTTATATGTGTGAATGTGAACGGCCAGAAATATTTTACAGGAATCATTTTGTATCCACATTAAAAGACACAGCTCATTCCTAGGTTGTACAGCATATTTTGTCATTAATCTTGGAAATAACAAAAAAATACTAATTTGGGGAAGGTCTACTCAATTTAACTTATACCTAACCCCCAAAAGTTGGCTGGTGTATAGACTTAGGTTTCTGGTTTTAATTGGAACCCAGATAGGGCACGGGAAAATTGTTCCTTCCAATTAATTGATCATCATTTAGGCCGTAATTGAGAATAATGTATTATATGATTTTTTTTTTTTTTATTCTAGCATTTATCATGGTCCTTCAATGATATGGTTGTTACATTTACCCTAAATCTCTTAGTTGTAAATACATATATATATAGTGAATTATTTATATCACATCATTGATTATATATCTATTCTCATATAGTATAACATCGAAACTCACTTAAACTCTAATTTTCTCTAAAATATCACGCTAAATTTCTCCTTCACTACCGACCCTCGTCTCTCTCATGGCGGCGCCAACTCCCCCCCCCCCCCCCCCCATTCCTCTCAATACCTTGGTTCATCTTTTGACCATCAAATTATCACCTTCTAACTACATGCTTTGATGAAATTAGGTTGTTACGGTTCTATATATCAAGTCATGATCTTCTCTCTCACGTTCATGGTACGATAGCTACTCTGATCTAGTCGATCACCACATCTGGTGATTTGGCTCCAAATCATGTGTATCTCGCTTGGTTTGAAAAGTATCTGAAGATCCTGAGTCTTTTACTCCCTTCCCTCTCTAAGGAGGCCATTGGTTGTGCCACCTCGCGTTTTGTTTGTATTGTCCTTGAGTCTACTTCCAGCCATGCCTTTGTCTCCCATATAAATTAAATCAACTGCGTAATCAGTTATTTTCTCTTCGTCGCAAGAAGTTTCGTGCTCTTTGCGACCAACTTGCCTCCGTCGGCAAACCTGTTGATGATAGTGACAAGTGTCATTGGTTTCTCACTAGCCTCGGCCCCCAGTTCCCTGACTTCTTGGACACTCGCATGACCATGTCGTCGATGCCCTTGTTCCGTGATCTAATCCATCAAACCCTTAACTACGAGCAATTTAATCGCTCAATGGATTTCTCGTCCTTGGTTGTTCCAGCTTTTTCCACTTCTCCTCGCACTATCGCCAAATCTGGTGGTCAACACACTCGCAATCCTACCCCTCGCCATCCTGGCGGGCTCCGGCTCACCATCAGCGGTTCTACTCCTCCTTGCAGACCTCCAACCTGCCAGATTTGTTGCTAGTAGGTTCACTATGTTGATTGATTCCCCGAGCGTTATGCTTGCCCAACCTCATCTGCTGTTAATCTATCCCATGCTCTTACCTCTAATTGGTTCATCGATAGTGGTGATTCGGCTCATATGACTCTTTATTCTTTGGATTTGGACTCTCCTCTTTCGTATTATAGTAACGATAATGTTATTGTTGTTGATGATTCTACCATTCGGATCACACATGTTGGGTCATGTTCGGTAAATAAGGATGTTCGCTTGTTAAATGTGTTTGTGGTGCCACATCTGACTAAAAAAAATTATCCATTAGTAAGTTTGCCTCCTACTATCCAATTAATGTATTGTCTACTAATGACTCATTTATCATTCAGAATCGAGCGACCAAATTACCTTGGTGCGGGGTCGGCTTAGTCGAGGTCTTTACGTTTTGGAATAGGGTACTTCAGCCTTGGTCTTTACCTTGCGAAACTCCTTGCTAAAGGCCTCCAAGGTTATGTACTCATTGTTAAATGACTAAGAGTAAACGTTTATCTTTTTCTTTAAATGAGAAGCGAGAATCGCGTGTTTTGAATTTAATTCATTGTGATCTTTGGAGACCTGCACCTTTTTCTTTGAACGATGGTTTTCGCTACTACTTATGTTATATTTATGGATGGTTTCTCCCGATTTACTTGGTTTTACCCTTTGAATGTCAAGTCTGAATTCTATGATGTGTTCGTCTGATTTCATACCTTTGTTTACAACCAATTCTCCACTTCAATAAAGGTTTTTTCAAGAGTGATGGTGGAACGGAGTTTATTAATGGTCGAGTTTGTGACTTCATCATCGCCAATGGCATCCATCATCGCATCTCGTGTCCTTATACTCCCTAGCATAATGGTTGAGCTGAGCACAAGCATCGTCATATCACTGAAACTAGGCTCTTCGTATTTTTTCAAGTGAGCACGCTCTCTCACTTCTGGGTTGATGCCTTCTCTCTACAACTACCTACATCATTAATCGTCTGCCTACACCTCTTCTCGGGGATAGGTCGTCTTCCATCTTTTGTTCGACATTATTCCGAACTATGCCAACTTTGGTTGTCGAGTGTTTTCATATCTCCGTGATTATGCTCCTCGCAGTACTACATGCATATTCACTACAAGAAAACAGTGAAATTCCAGCGGAAAAATTCCAACGAAATAATAAACCGTTGGAATTCTCAAAATTCCAACGATTTTTCCAACAACATGAGTCACCGTTGGAAAAATCCAACGGTGATTCCAACACCTTGTGGTAGCCGTTGGAATTTACTGTTGGAAAATGCATTGGAATTTTAAAAAAAAAAAATCCAACAAACATTCCAACGGCACAAGACAGTTGGAATGATTATTCTAAATTAAATTATATGTTTATATCTAATTCCAACAAAATTTCCAACGACATAAATATCGTTTGAATTTTTTAAAATTATTCCAATGGAAATTCCATTGGCGCTAGATCGTTGGAATGATTTTTCTAAATAAAATCATATTTTATATCTAATTCCAACGAAATTTCCAACGTCATGCTATTGTTGGAATTTTTCTTTAATTATTCCAACAAAAATTCCATTGACACTCACTTTGTTGAAATGGTTTCCTAAATCAACCCATAATTTTTATATAATTCCAACAAAATTTCCAACAGAATGAAATCGTTGGATTTTTTTGTTAATTATATTGGAATGATTCTCGTAATTTAGAACGACGGGAATATGCGTGGGTTTTGATTTTTGATATCTTTTTTTTTTTTTTTTTGATCGAACAGAGCAAGAAATGATTATCAAATCGCCAAGAATTTTGTTTTATTGACGATGGGAAGTTAATTGCCGCTTTTTTTGTTAAAGGAAAAAAAGTATTGTAATCTTTTAATTAGTTAAGGTATCTAATTAATTAAAAGATTTTATTTCCATATCAATTCCAATTTATTTGAGATGGGATTCGGTCAAATATTATATACAAAATAATATTTTATTTATTTAAATAATATATATAGGTGTTGATAATTGTAACCAATATTGTATACATTTTTTTCTAAAGGTTAGAGTTCTTTTTCTAATCGATAATCTTAGGACTTTTTGTACTTTTTTTTAAACATAATTAAATTATTTTAAAAAATTAAATAAAACCTAAATAAATTTAAAAATATAATACTTATATTAATAAATCCTAAAAAAATAACATATTCCGTATTAATTAAAAATACACAATTAAAATATAAAAATCTAAAAAATAAAAATCTAAAAATCTGAAAAATTATAGTAGTACTTAAATCTGGAAATATATATCCCAACCCTGATTGTCTTTTTCAAAATAAAAATTAGATTGATAAATTTTTCTAAATTTTTAAATCTGAGGAATTGAAACTTAATAGTAATTTAAATAATAATTATATTATTTTTTTGTAAACTATCAATAAATTTTAAAAGTTCTAAAAATTTAGATTGAGCGCCAGATTGAGAGGGGGCGGGATTCTCAAATCTTTTATTAAGAATATTTCAAAGATTTGATTTTATTTTATCTCCAGAAAAGATATAATCTTACTCTATCTTTTTTTAATATATTCAAATCTTTCTCAAATCCTTTACTCCATCTTGGTACCTTCGAGGGTTTCTTTTGGTTCTCTTAATTTTTTTCATATATGTAATCGGTGTGTATTTCGATTGTCTTTTTTTTTTATATATATGTAAATCACTCTCAAACCCTCTACTCCATTGATGCCTCAGTGTTTATTCGATTCTTCTACGGATATCTAATTCCTCATCGCTTGGAAGGTGAGTTTCCTCATCGCCAAAGGATTTTACGTAGGTATTTTCAAAATAAGAGTTTATTTTTCAGAACTAAATATTATTATATATGTATATATATTTTCTCTTGTATTTTACATTTATAAAACCTAATATATTGTATTTGTTGAAGGGAATTGTAAAAGAGGCAAAACTTATGGTTTTGGAGCAGAAGCAGCATTCAGAAGTTGTCTTAAGATCTCGTTTAACGGCGGTTGAGAGTGAATTAGCCTCCGTTCACAGACTTCTTCAGAAGATGATGAACACATCATTCAACACTATCCATGATGCATCTTCTTCCGGGGTGTCTTATCGTGATGTTGAGAACATAAATAATGATGATAATGAGACTAAAGGGGATGATTGTGCGTTTGGTTTTGATGCTGGTGATTATGATGATGATGGTGATTTGTATGAGTTAATATTTATGTTATTATATTAGTTTTAGTTTATTTTGTTGGTGATTTGTATGAGTTAATATTTATGATGGTGATTTGTATGAGTTTATTTTTATTGGAAGAATGATCGACACTTATTATTTTTGTTATGATATATGACATTAATTATTTTAGATTGTATTTGATTTTGAAGTTATTATAAATTTGAATTCAAATGGTATATTGTGTAATTTTAATTAATTTTTAATATTTATAGCAATAAAAATAAAATATTTAAAAAAAAAATCAAACAAAAAAGGTTGTTGGAATTTATATTGGAAAATTTCCAACGGAAAATCACCATTGGAATTAGCGATGAAATTTGTGATGAAAAAATTCCAACTAAATATTTCAGCGGTACATGTCCGTTGGAATAAAAATTCCTGCAATTTTTTTGTTGTTGGAATTACTGTAGGAATTCAAATTTATAATTTCCAACAAGTAAATTCCAAAGGTCGAAATCTGTTGGAACAAATTCCAACAGAAAATTACCGTTGGATTGTGTGATGGAATTTATGTTGGAAAAAAAATTCAATAGATGAAAATTCCAACGTTCAAGATCCGTTGGAATGTACTGTTGGAATTTTTTTCCGTTGGAATTTCTATTGGATTTTTGCGATTCCAACGCAATATTTTCCAACGGTCGTATTTTCGTTGGAATATCCGTTGGAATCACTGATTCCAATGGAAAAATTGCAAAAATTCGTTGGAATTTTTCCGCTGAAATTTCACTGTTTTCTTGTAGTGATTTATGGGCTACACCTCATCTTATAAAGGGTTTTGGTGTTTTGATCTAGAGATGCTCAGTTCGATGAAACTAGGTTCCCATTCTAGGCCGCCCATGCTCCATCTTCAACTGATGATTCTCTTGAAATTTGCTCGTTTATGGAGCTATAAGTTGCTCCTCGTCAGTCTCCTTGTGGTCTCTACCTTGACCAACCTACTCGCCCAGCTGATCCGGCCCCACCACCTGCTCGCCTAACTGCTTAGCTTCCACCCATTGCTCGTCCAGCTATTCGACCCCCAATTCCTGCTCGCACAAATGCTCCAATATCAGTTATTTCTCATCCAGTTGTCTGGCCCTCAACTTCAGCTCTCCCTTCTAACCCAACCTCGGCTGCTCGTTTAGCTGACCCGACATTACCCACTGCTCGCCCAGCTCTTGTTCCATCACATCCGTTGGCTACTCGAGCAAAGTCTGAGATATTTAAAACTCACCACATTGTCGACATTGTTATGACACAGTTGTTGTCCACTCTATCTATTTTCGATGAGCCCGAGGGCTTCAAATCATCACTCAAACATCCTCATTGGTTGGTTGCAATGCAATCCGAGCTTGATGCCTTGCATGTCAACCAGACTTGGGAATTGATTCCTCACCCTCCTTCCATAAACATTGTTGGATAAAAATGAGTCTTTCGCACCAAATATCTTGCAGATGGGACCAACAATCAATATTAGGCTCGTTTGGTTGCCCAAAGCTTTTCACAGGTTCCTAGTTTTAATTTCTTGCACACTTTCAGTCTGATAGTCAAGGCTGCCATTGTCGCATCATTTTGTGTCTGGTTGTTCGAAATCAGTGGTACATACATCAACTCGATGTGAATAATTTATTTCTTCATAGTGCGTTGACCAATACTGTATACATGGCTCAGCCCCCTAGGTTTGTTAATCCTCACTTTCCAGACCATGTTTGTCGCCTTAAGAAAGCACTTTATGGTCTTTGCCAAGCTCATCTCGCTTGGATTGTTAAATTCAGTGGTTTTCCCAAGTCCCTAGGTTTTATCTGTAGTCGCGCAGATACTTCTTTTTTCTACTACAAGCGAGGTGATGTCACTCTATATCTCTTACTTTATGTCGATGATATTATTGTGATAGGTAGCGATCAAACCTTTATTCGCCGATATATACAGCGTGTTAACAATGAATTTGAGATCAAAGACCTAGGTCGCCTAAGCTGCTTCCTCGGCCTCGAGGTCACCCATTCATCTGGTGGTTTTTTCCTCAGTGAGGCGAAGTACTCTCATGACATCCTCATTCGTGTCAACCTACTTTACTCAAAGTTTGTCTCCACTCCCCTCGTCGTGAAGGAATCTCTCGTTAGTATAGGTGTTGTATTCGACGATCAAACACTTTATCGCTCGCTCGTAGGAGCCTTGCACTACTTAAATGTTACTCGCCTGAACTTCTCTTATGTTGTGAATCATGTCAACTAGTTCCTACCATCGATCACTTTCATGTCGTCAAGAGGATTATCAAATATGTCAAAGGTACTATCAATTTTGGGCTCTTCTTTGGTTCGCGGAAATAATTATTCTCTTGTTGGTTACTTTGATGCGAATTGAGCTCGTTGTACTGAGACTCATCGTTCTACCTACAACTACTTGATATTCTTAGGCAGTAACTTAATTTTTTGGAGTGCAAAGAAACAACCTAATGTTGCTCACTCAAGTTGTGAGTCGGAGTATAGAGCACTTGCGAACAATGCTTGGGGAATTATCTAGGTCGCTCATCTACTTTGGGAGCTCGGCCAACTCCCTCGACTGCCCCAACACTCCTCTATGACAACAAAAGCACTTTGTTCTGGAGCCAGGATCTGGTTGCTCACGAACGAGCTAACACGTTGTCATCAACTGCCAATTTGTTCGCGAGTTTTTCTCGTTTGGTCGCCTACTCACTCAGTTTGTTCCTTCTCATTTACAGTTCGCAGACGTTTTGACCAAGAGTCTTCCTCAACCAACTTTGAATTATTGCGATCCAAGATCTACATTTGTCTTCATTCCCAACATCGTTTGACGGGGGTAATAGAATGTATTATAGGAATAATATCTTTTTAATTCTAGTCTTTATCTTTATATATTCTCAAAATATAATTATTGTATTTACTCTAAATCTCTCACTTATAAATATATTTATGTGAATTATTAATAGCTGTGATTATGTACCTATTATCACCGACCGAATACATAGACTTAAAAGAAAAACATCAAGCAAACCTCAAGTTTTAATCATACCTCAATTTGAGAGAATTGGGTACTTCGGCTAAATCACGGATGCAAAATTAACTTATTATTTAGAAATAAATTATATATTGGTTGGGGGAATGGTGCTAAAGTACATTAATTGATACTCCATTATTGTTATTTTTAATACGTAATGTACATTTAGAGTATATATACCATATAATAATATGTAGTGTAGACATATATATATATATGGTTGGTTTCCTTAAATATATATATATATGGTTGGTTCCATAAAAAACTCACGGGTTCTATATCATTACTCATATAATATGGGGTTTTAATATGGAATCAGAAAGTAAATTTATTATGGAATCAATCAATGCACAAAATACTTGTATATGCTAAAATGTACAAGTGATTTACGCATGTGGTTAGTTCCATAAGAATCTCACATCTAGTTCTATATCATTACTCATATAATATGGGATTTTGATATAAAACCAGAAAGTAAGTTTATTATGGAACCAATCAATGCACAAAATACTTATACATGCTAAAGTGTACAAGTGATTTATACATGTGGTTGGTTTCATAAGAAGCTCACCATTGAGTTCTATATCATTACTCATATAATATGGGATTTTGATATGGAGCCAGAAAGTGGATTTATTATGAAACCAATTAATACATATACATGTTAAAGTGTACAAATGATTTATGCATGTTGTTGGTTAATTACCATAAGAAACCCACCATCGAATAATATATATATATATATATATGTGTGTGTGGCTAGATGAATTTGAAAGAATTGAACAAACACGCTAGATGAATTTGAAAGAATTTAAAAATCAATTTAATAAGAAATGTTTAAATCATTCAAGATGAAGCAAAATTTTAAGATTTATAAAATTCACGCATAATTGCATACAATTATAATATTTTGAGGGCAATTTAGCTAGATTCTCACCACCAAGATATAATCTGTGTCAAATGGAAAGGGAAGAAAGCTAGCTAGTGTTTTGTATAGACTAATAATAATGTCTAACAAAACAAAAAATATTAAACTGGTCCAAATAAATTAAGTAAACATTTTCATTAGCATGTCATGTATATATCGAGAAATGGTACGTCTCAATATTTTACATGAGAAATAAAACTGATCTTTTGATTAATTCAATTTTTGTCGAATAATCCGGTGAAGTCTCCGAAGAAAACCCGGATTTCTAATGGAGCTCCAATTCGAATCAAGCATCCCAAATGTCTCGTCAAAACCACGAATCCCATTTCTAACATAATAACTCCCTTGTAAAGCCCATACACTCCAATCCAAATCCGAATCCCTCAAATAGTCCATAAAACAATTCAAGAACGAGCTATCGACCCGACCCGTTTTCTCTTGGTTAATTCCAAATTCAGTCACAAATAAAGGAGCAGCATTTTCACCCTCGACCAAAAATCCTCCCTCTCTATGAATTTCTTGAGTAATTTTTCCACACGCCTCACTAAATGGTCGGTCCAACCAGAATTGCTTATCGTTGCTAAATGCATATCGATGCATTTCGTAAACTAATTTATTCTTGAAATTTAATTTTAATTGAGTTGCATTTAGGAACCCTAAATTAAGATCGAAGTACAATCCTGAAATAATTATTACAAGTTTTGGATTAACTTTGTGAACTCTTGTAGCTCCTTCCTCCATGTATTTATACCATACCTTCTTATTTTGGAGAGGACCACGAAGCTCGTTTCGTAGACTCATACCTACGACCTGTCATTAATTGTTATATATAAAATTATTTATTAATTAATTTCATAGATAAATTCATTATTAATTTTTTTTAAACGAGTTGACAGCTCAACCACACAATTCGACGAGTCTACCCAACTAAAGTGATTATTCGAAACGATGAGATTCTCTCGAAAGGGTAGGGGGTGTGTCACAATGTTGGCACCCCTTAAAAACCAAACTTTGGTTTTCAAAATCCATACATCATTTTCAATGGATTAAATCGGATTTTTAAAAACTCGATGTCTCTCCGTCACGACAAAAACCTATAAAAACTCTATTTTCACTCTTTCCTAATATAACCAATCAACTTTTTATTCATATTATATATTTAAATTATTCACTCAATCATACCGTCATTACTATTATACACAATAACAATACAAGGAAATTAACATTTAATAATAAAAAATTGTCATTATTGCTTTCTAATTAAAAAAATTTAATGACATAAATTAAGAATTAATGACAGAAACCATCATTAAAAAAGCAATTTCATGTCTTAAAAACTTTTAGCTATAATGAGAAGATTTTAATTTTACTAATTTTTACAGTTTCACATAATAATAGGATCTTGTACTATCACAATAAATCACTATTCATCGGGATTAATTACTAAATCTCTAAATTAAACATTGAACGAAAATTCAGGCTCTATTCCTACTTATAATTATTCAAACTCCTACACACAAGAAGTAAAATATGATTGAATCAAGACATCACATTCAATTCTATAAAGCATGACATTAATTAACTAGCTAATAAAAGTAACACAATTCTTTAATGACCAAAATTACAGTTTCTTCACTCAAAAGTCTTTAATGACTGTCATTAAATGTCAGTTTTTTTTTTTTTTTTGAAACAGGAAAATTATATTATATACGAGTACATAGGTACTTAGTCCGTAATGTTACACTGTAGTTTCTACAGATTTTTGAGTAGCTTTACTCAATCATACATATATATAAAAGGATCACAACACCAAACTGAAATCGATGAGTTCGGTGATATTAGTTTCTCTCCTCCCAGCCATGTCCACAAGCTAATTTTTTTTATTATTAATTACATAGTATAACATTTAAATCTTATTTTACTAAAATCTCAAAATAAATTAGACTATTCATAATGATTTATCAGTCTCCTACTTACAATGATTCAAACTCGTACCTCACAAAGAATTAATTGAATCATGACATCACATTAAATATTCTATATTAAAGCATGAAATTAATTAACAAATAAATGTAAATATAATACTAATTCTTAAAAAAGAAATTAAAAAAAAAGACATACCTTAGGTGTATATTTGTAAAGCTTAGCAGCAATATGCAAACCACGTATCCACTCCTGGGGATCAAAATACTCATCCCCAAAAAACCCATTTCCATCTGTATCCTTACAACACCACATCGGCTGGCTGACGTGGTTATCGAGTACAACCATTACTCCTCTACGTACAAGCGCTTCAACCACGGCCCGCTGGGCCTCAACAACGCTGAGGTAGAGAAAGCCCGGGTTGTTTCGGGCCATCCCTTGTAAGGCCTCCTGAAGGCCGAGATTAGAAAGGGAATTTGCGACCGTGATGTGTGCGTAGCGCGTGTACATGAAGGTAGCGTAGGTGAGTCGCACGCAATTAAAACCCATGTACCTTACGTGGTTGACAATGTGGGCCACGGGCTTCTTGTCGAGGCCTTCGGGCAACATGGGCTCGAGGTGGCCGGCCCAATTGACGCAGGCCAGTTTGACACGGGCCCCCGTGGGCTCGTCGATGATCCATCGTGATTTCGTGGAGAGAGGGACTGATTTGGAGAGGGAGAAAGAGAGAGACAGAAGCAGTACGAGGAGAATGTTTTTGTTCATTGTTTCTTGTCTGAATAATCCCTTTTTCTTTTTTTGTTCAGCTTTAAAATATATGTAATGGTAATGGTAGTGTTGTACTGTATATAGGCGTAGACGCGGTGTTATTGCAACTACATTTGACCAGAAGTGTATCTGTATTCTGACAAAGTTATAATTAACCTATCTAACTCCCTCATAAATATTTCCAATATTATCACACTCTTCGTTTCAATTAGATAGATTGGTTTGACTTTTTACAAAGATTAATAAATTTTATTGAAAACACACACTATAAAGTAAAATTTATTTTCAAATATTTAAAATATATGTCATCTAATCTAAAGCTCATTCACATATATTAAGAAAAATGTTGACTTTTTACTTTATCCTTAATTAATTACTTTGTGATTCTTGTAGAATTTTAAAAATTATCTAAGTAATTATTAATGAGTGTAAAGGTAAATTGGGAAGAAACACATTTAATTGACATAAAAAAATGCAAAACGACGTTTAAATTGAAAATAAAATGAAAAATTAAACGACATTTAAATTGAACAGGAGTGGGTATATTATAAACTTATTTAATGAATGTATATGGTTATATTGGTAAATGAATTAAAAATAATAATACTCTTTATAAAAAAAAATCTATATAAATGGGAGATCCATGGAAACAAGTCTATATAATTGGGACAGGAAAAGTATATAATATAGATGAGTCAAATGTTGGGTCAAAAATTAAATTAGATAAATTTAACATTAAAATTTAAGTATATCTATATATACACTCAATTGCATAGGAGAATTTGTCAATATAGATATATTGAATTGAACATACTATGGGGATATTGTGAATTTCATTTATAAATAAAGTAAATGTCAATTGGAGTATATTATAGTGTGAAGTTACTCTTTTTTTTCTTTTTTTCCAAAATTGACTATCTCTCTAGTCTCTACTTTTTTTTTCTTTTTTATCTCTTTCTATCTTTTCTTTTTTCTATCTCTATTTTCTTTTTCCTATCTCTACATCAACAACTCATTAATTATATATATATATATATATTTTTTTTTTTTTGTTTAAATGCCCCCTTGAGATCTATAGAGATTTATATTGAATGCAATTTGTTCTTAAAATTTTGATGTAAAACTTAAAAGGTAATTTAGCATGCTCCCAACGATAAATTTGACATGTCCCATGAAATTCTGCATACACGAATCTTTGGAGAGTGGAGATGATGAGCAAAAATCGTCTCATCGGACGTGCTAAAATTGTTAACCAATAAATTTAAACATTTGCAAATATGCATATAAAAGATGAGGAAAATAGAGTAAATATATTTTTATTAAGAATTTGGATTTACGACTCTCGTTATTCTCTTAATTCCTCCCTCTAAACACATGTGATACCGGAGATAATCTCAAATCTCGAAGATATTATTCCATAATCTTATCTTCAAAATTAGAATTTACATAATACCTTTAAATTTTAATAAATTTAAGTGTCTACAATACTTGGGAGTAACTAGTATTGTTATTAACTCATTAAATTTATTAATAAAGTAAAAAATAGAATGAAACATATACTTAAATATTCTTTTTGGTGGATGTTGAGAGTATTAATTATTTAATTTGTTGAAGGAATTGCAAGCCATCCATGTATCCCATGGGGACAGAGTATCCCACGCCAAATATTTGAAATTTTGTTTCAAAATGTTCTAACTTTGTCCGAATCCCAAAAGTTCGTGTAATTTTTTTTTACTTTATCATTGTTAGTCCTTTAAGTCTCAAATTTGTTCATTTAAGTTCAATTTAGTCATTTTAGTCAATTTATCAATTAAAATTAACATTTATATTAATATACGTTGTTATATGGCTCTTTGTTAATTTTTTAAAACTTTAGTTGTAAATAACTATAATTTTTATTAATTACTAATATTAAGAATATTTTATAAATTTTGGGGCTAAAAGCCTAAAAGTTCTCATCAATATACAAGGATATTAATTTTGATACTCTTATAAAAAAAATAAAGTTAAGATTTTGATAAAATTATGTATATTTATGAAATTTTTGTATTAAATATATCACTTGTATTTTCATCTAACTTCGCTTAGGGGGGATGATGTGTAAAAAATGTAAAAAAAAAATGTCACGTGAAATTCATATTGTAAACACAAATTCGTGAATTAAATATAAGAACTCGAAAATGCGAAACAATTTTATTTAATTTCGGATTAAAATCGAGTATTTGTGGGTTACAATCTCTAATTTGCTCCTCTGATTCTCTCTTCTTGAACTTCTTGAATTTCTTGAGCACTTTTGGAACTTTTGGAGTTGGATCCGCAGCCGAATCCTATCCGATCTTGTATTTGGTGCTTTATATAGTTAATCCAAAGGCTTAGCACCGTATTTTTGGATTAAACGTTGAATTTAGGGACTTTTTGGATGAACGTCGTTGAAGATCGTTCTTGAATTTGAGACTTTGTAACGTTAATCCAAGGGCTTGACGCCGTATTTTGGATTAAACGTTGATTTTCGGGACTTATCGGGACTTATCCGGGACTTATTCGGGACTTTATCGGGACCTTAGGGACTTTTTCGGGACTTATCCGGGACTTTTCGGGACATTATCGGGACCTTCGGGACTTATCCGGGACTTTTTCGTTGAAGATCCACGAAGAACTTTGAAGAAACGCCGAATCAAAGGGGCTTAGCACCTTGATCTCCACTCGAACGCTGCTTCTCGCCGCTTTGCACGAAAAACGCCTTTGAAGCTCCTCCGCTTGCTGAAGAACACTCTAAAATCTCTGCAGAGAATTTTAGAGCCTTGAATGCTTCTGATTTTGTTGATGATCCACGAAGAACTTTGAAGAAACGCCGAATCGAAGGGGCTTAGCACCTTGATCTCCACTCGAACGCTGCTTCTCGCCGCTTTGCACGAAGAACGCCTTGAAGAAATGCCGAATCGAAGGGGCTTAACACCTTGATCTCCACTCGAACGCTTCTTCTCGCCGCTTTGCACGAAGAACGCCTTTGAAGCTCCTCCGCTTGCTGAAGAACACTCTAAAATATCTGCAGAGAATTTTAGAGCCTTGAATGCTTCTGATTTTTTGATGGTGAAATGAATGAAATGAGGCCTCTATTTATAGGTGTAGAACCTAGGGTTTTTTTATGGGCCAATGAGATATTTGTGCTAAGTGGTTAGTGCTTAGTTCAAATTTTGAATTACTTGATGGGCTAAGAATACCCTATTTGGGCTCGATTTGGTTTGTTGGACTTTAGAGGCCCGTCTTGATTTATTGGACTTGAGAGGCTCGTCTTGAATTTTAAATTAATTTATTAGGCTTTAGAGGCCCAAATCAATTGGAGGGACCGATAAAATTTAGGTGTTTACAAATGCCCCCTCGCATTTCGTTCACGAGAACATTTGACTTTGATGTGGACGAATTGCGAATTACTTTCAAATGATTTCCCAAATGCGGGCCAGGAGTGACTATTCTTTAACTACTTTTGACAAAGTAGGGATTTAATTATTTAACCACTTAAAACGCCTTTAGTGGAGTAAGTTAACAGTTTAACCACATGTATTTACCTTTAGTGGTCGTCGTACACAGTTTAGACTCATGCGGACCAGGAGTAATAAGCAGTTTAGACTCGTGCATTATGGAGCAACAAGCAGTTTAGGCTCGTGCGTTTATGGAGCAATAAGCAGTTTAGGCTCGTGCGTTTATGGAGCAACAAGCAGTTTAGGCTCATGCGTTTGTGGAGCGACAAGCAGTTTAGCCTCATGCGTTTATGGAGCGACAAGTAGTTTAGGCTCATGCGTTTATGGAACATACTTGTTTTCTTTACGCGTAATAACGTTTCAAAAACATTTCGTTCATGGGACAAATGTATACGCCGTCTTCAGAAATCAAGGCGCCATTTGCGTAAACTTCCTTAACTTGATTGTCTTCAACTGTGACGTGATTCGTCGTTGTTTCAATTTCTTCTAACAAGATCTTCCCTTCTTTGGCTAGCCGCATAATTTTCTCTTTAAGTATAAAACAGTCTTGGGTTGGATGTCCTACCAATCGATGGTACAGTACTTGCAATATTTGGGGTCGTTCGTTCGTCCAGCCTCATCGGGTCGTTTCATTTGTGGTAGTTCAATGAGATCATTCTGATCAAGTTATCGAAAATTTCGAGGATGTCTGAGTCTAGAAATGGATATTGCTTTCGTTGCAACTCCTTCAAACTCGTTTTCCTTTGCCCCCACTCTTGAGACGGCGGCCCTTCAAATCCACTTGTAGACATGCTCAACTCTATGTCATGAGCTTTAGTAGCCAAATCCTCGAATGATTTTGGTCGAATTGCTTGAAGGATATATCGAAGACCCCACTACATTCCTTGGATGCACATCTCGATAGCTGAAGCTTCAGTCAATCTATCCTTGCAATTTAGACTTAGATTTCTCCATCGATTTATGTAATCGATCACCGGCTCTTCCTTTGATTGACGAGTGTTCGTCAATTCAAGAATGCTAACCGTTCTACTAGTGCTGTAAAATCGATTGAGAAATTCTTGTTCCATTTGCTCCCAACTGTATATCGAACTGGCCTCCAAATCGATGTACCAATCGAATGCATTGCCCTTTAAAGAGCGCACGAATTGCTTCACCAAATGATCTCCATACGTGCCGGCATTGTTGCAGGTCTCCACGAAGTGAGCAATAGCCATCGAACTTCTGCAACCACTATGCCAAATTATGCTTTTTACAGCAGTTGAATAACAGCGGTTATTTTTAAAACCGCTGTTAAAACTTCAAAAATCGCTGTCATATGCATCTTTTTTCAGAACCGCTGTCATAGGTTCCATTTGTGCGCTGATAGACAGCGAGTTTTCGTAACCGCTGTGATATGTTTTAGTTATGCGCTGTAATAGCTTCTCTTATGGAATATAATCAAATTAATATTTAAAAATAATTAAATAAAAAAATATGATAATTTTTTTTAAAATTACTGAATTTTTTTATGAAATACGATTAAATTCTCAAAAATAAATATATTAAAAAAATAAATCTTGTAATTAATCTTCAAAATTGTATTTGATTATTTCATATTTTTAAGATTTTATTAATTTATTAATTTATAAAGAATTTTATTTTTAATTTTATTATTTTTTAAGTTTTATCAATTAAGAAATATATAATGATAAACACAATATACGATTTTGATTAAACAAAGAAATAAGTTTAAAAATATTTGTTCCTATATATTACCATATTATTAATAAAAAAATCAAGAAAATCTATAAAATATCAATCATATATATTATACCTCAAGCGCCACTCTTTCTATGAGAGGGGTCGTTAGTCAGTCCAGATTCCATTCTCCTCAGGATAAGAGGGGGCCAAATCCGGATAATGGGGGAAGCCTTGGCATACCTTATGAAATTCTAACGGCCTTAGATACACATTTTTCGCGTGCATTGCACCCACCGTTGTCCGTCCTCGCACGGTAAGGAGAAATAAATTGATCATTCATTGCTTCTTTTTTTTTGTTGGTGTGGAAATTGATTGTTAGATTTCATGAAATTAATGAGTAGTTCTAAAATGTTAGAGAAAAACATAAGAAACAAATTAAAGAATTAGGAAAAATCTAGAAAGAAAATCACGGCAGTTCATAAACAAATAAAAAAGGAAGATGTATGAAAACTTCCCTAATCATTCTCTTTCTCTAACGCCTATTATTATGCATCAATCATATATATTATATTTGCTCCATTTTATGGTTGAAATATACTCCCTCCGTTTTTTTTAAAGATGTTTTAGAGTAATTGACTAGAATTAAGAAAATGTATATTTTAACAAATATACCCTTAGATAATAAAGAAGATTTCTAAAGACGTTCAACCTATATCCTTAATTCACCGTACTATAAAAAGAAAAAGAAATTATTTTGATCAAATTAATAAAAAAAACAAATTTGAGATAAATATTTATAAAAAAGAGAAAAACGTTCTAAAAATTATATATAGGAGTTAAAATTAATATATATGATTAATTAATAAAAATAAAATAAAGAATTTTATTTAAGATAAATATTTATAAATTAATAAAAAAATATCAAACATTTTTTTTATGCATTTTGCTTTAAAAAGACTGAATGGAATGGAAGTAGAATTAAAAAAAGAAGATTTTCATATTTAATTATTATATACTTATAAAATAAATTTGATATTTAATTATTATATGGTTATAAAATAAATTTGATATTTATTTAAAATAATTTCTATGTTTTATTATTCTCATGTAAATATAAATTTTATTAGTTTTTAAAGATTCTCATGTAAATACGTACAATACAGAGAGTTATATATATTATATATATCATAAATTTAATTAGTTATTTAATCAATATTATCAATATTATATTATATATAACCGTCCCATCACCCTGTATATGTTAAGTGAGAGTGTGCGCTTAATTAAAATATAAATTTCAATATAAATTTCAGCCCTACATTTAACATTTAAAATCTAAATTTCAGCTTCACCATGGAAGAAGAATTCCTTGGGCACATAATCTCTCGCGTCTCATTCGCGTGTGCACATTCCATATACTCGCACAGTTGTTCCCTTCTTCATTCCACATATTCCAAAGGAACACAAGATTCATGTATGAAAGGAACACAAGATTCATGTATGGAACGATGGGCTTGTAAGTACATTAACATCCTCTTATGATTTTTTTTTATATATATGCTTATTGTATATACTTTTAATTGGCATTTAATTGACCATAAAAAAAGAAGAAAGGGTGTTTGATGTTAGCAGCATCCAAGTGAGGAACTTCAAAAATTATCTCATTTGTCTACAAAAGTGGACACCACAGAAACGAGCAACGAATTAATATCTTGATTGGAGAGACTTTGTCTTTGACTGTCCACTAAATTCACTAAATTCAAGGTAAGATTCTTGTATTGTACATAAGAATAATATTTATAATTAACATTACTCATATTCATATTGTATCTACTTTCATTTTTTTTTTGACTTTAGGAGCCGAGTAGGTAATTACAACCATCATTTTTATTATATTATATGCTAATTACACTAATCATTTTTAATGATTGATGATCTCTTCATTACCAGAGATAACGACATTGACAGAGTCACTATTTGACTTGAAATTGGCTTGAAGGACATAAGAATAAAGATGGAGAGTTAACGGGAATTGATTTGAAATGAAAGCTTAAATTGACAAAGTGGGAGGGATTGCTAATTAACGAATTTATTGTAATAGTCTAGTTGAATTTATATATATACATAAATGTTTTTAGCTTTTGTATTTTATTTTTATTAATTTAGCAAATGAAAATTTCATTATTTTTTTAAAATATTGGATATATACAACAGTGGCTAATAACCGTTGTTATAGCTAATACAACTGCTGTTATAGAGAAAGTACAACAACGGTTGTTAATAAATAACAGCGGTTAAAAATCGCTGTAGAAATTCAAAACAACAGCGTTTAAAAACCGTTGTAGTAATTCCAAACAACAACGGTTAAAAACCGCTGTAGTAAATTCAAACAACAGCGGTTCATAACCGCTGTCATAACTAATAAAACCGCTATCGTAAATATTGTAAGGGGTTCAAACCGAGCACATACCACATCGGTTTTGATGGAATAACAGCGGTTATTAAACGCTGTTGTATATAGATATGACAGCGGTTAATAACCGCTGTCTATCAGCGTCCCCTTTTTACAGCCCTTATTACCACAGCGGTTACTTCAAATTTACAGCGATTTCTGTCTATCAGCTTATTTGGCATAGTGAACTTTGGAGGTTGATAACCAGCTGGCATCTTCAAACTGTCAATCCTCTTCGTGTAAGGCTTGCTGTAGGTGAATGAAGACTTGAGATTTTCCTCAAACTTATCTTTGATTGCCCTAAGTATGATTTCTTTCAATCGGTCAACGGGCACCAAACCATCGGGAGAAACTTGTCACTCCTTAAGAGTTGGGTTAATTTCCATATGTTGACATTCACCAGACATCTCCACATTATGCCCCTCGACTCGCTTTCCTTTGTCTGCATTGTTTATCAGCTTAGCAATCTGGGCATCCTGTTCTTGGACATGTTTTGTGAGTCCCTCTATGGCTCGAGTTAAGCTTGCCAGTTGCTCCTCAATAGTCGTAGTGCCTGTCGCCATTGCTGAGGCTGTGCTGGAATCTGATGAGCTCGCCGTGGAATGAGTAGGGGAATAAGCTGGGTTGTTCTCCTCATTCGCAGTATTGGGTGGTGGATCCTCTGCAGTAGCCTTCTCTGAAGAAGACGATGACTTCGAGCATCTTGACATACTCCTCGTGACTACGTTCACGTCTTCAAGGTCAAGACCAGCTGACCCGGATGCGACACCTCTCTTGATCTTAATCTTGATTGGCGACATCGTCGTGACTTGATTTAGAAGAGTAGAGATGAGAGGTAGAGATTGTCCCACTGGGCGTGCCAATTTGTAAACACAAATTCATGAATTAAATATAAAAATGCGAAAATGGTAAATGATGTATTTAATTTTGGATTAAACCATGAATGTTTTGCGGGTTACAATCTCTAATTTGCTCCTCTGATTCTCTCTTCTTGAACTTCTTGAATTTCTTGAGCACTTTTGGAACTTTTGGAGTTGGATTCGCAGCCGAATCCTATCCGATCTTGTATTTGGTGCTTTATAAAGTTAATCCAAAGGCTTAGCACCGTATTTTTGGATTAAACGTTGAATTTAGGGACTTTTTGGATGAACGTCGTTGAAGATCGTTCTTGAATTTGGGACTTTGTAACGTTAATCCAAGGGCTTGACGCCGTATTTTGGATTAAACGTTGATTTTCGGGACTTTTTCGGGACTTATCCGGGACTTATCGGGACTTTTTCGTTGAAGATCCACGAAGAACTTTGAAGAAACGCCGAATCGAAGGGGCTTAGCACCTTGATCTCCACTTGAACGCTGCTTCTCGCCGCTTTGCACGAAGAACGCCTTGAAGAAACGCCGAGTCGAAGGGGCTTAGCACCTTGATCTCCACTCGAACGCTGCTTCTCGCCGCTTTGCACGAAGAACGCCTTTGAAGCTCCTCCGCTTGCTGAAGAACACTCTAAAATCTCTGCAGAGAATTTTAGAGTCTTGAATGCTTCTGATTTTGTTGATGATCCACGAAGAACTTTGAAGAAACGCCGAATCGAAGGGGCTTAACACCTTTATCTCCCCTCGAACGCTCTGCACGAAGAACGCCTTGAAGAAACGCCGAGTCGAAGGGGCTTAGCACCTTGATCTCCACTCGAACGCTGCTTCTCGCCGCTTTGCACGAAGAACGCCTTTGAAGCTCCTCAACTTGCTGAAGAACACTCTAAAATCTCTGCAGAGAATTTTAGAGCCTTGAATGCTTCTGATTTTGTTGATGATCCACGAAGAACTTTGAAGAAACGCCGAATCGAAGGGGCTTAGCACCTTGATCTCCACCCGAACGCTGCTTCTCGCCGCTTTGCACGAAGAACGCCTTGAAGAAACGCCGAATCGAAGGGGGCTTAACACCTTGATCTCCACTCGAACGCTTCTTCTCGCCGCTTTGCACGAAGAACGCCTTTGAAACTCCTCCGCTTGCTGAAGAACACTCTAAAATATCTGCAGAGAATTTTAGAGCCTTGAATGCTTCAGATTTTTTTATGGTGAAATGAATGAAATGAGGTCTCTATTTATAAGGTGTAGAACCTAGGTTTTTTTTATGGGCCAAGTAGATATTTGTGCTAAGTGGTTAGTGCTTAGTTCAAATTTTGAATTACTTGATGGGCTAAGAATACCCTATCTGGGCTCGATTTGGTTTGTTGGACTTTAGAGGCCCGTCTTGATTTATTGGACTTCAGAGACTCGTCTTGAATTTTAAATTAATTTATTGGACTTTAGAGGCTCAAATCAATTGGAGGGACCGATAAAATTTAGGTGTTTACACATATGTTATATGAGCAGAATTGAAATTAGACTCAGAGGACCAAAATTGAAACTAAAATGATCAAAATTAAAATTGAGATGACTAAAATTGATAAAATAAAAGTTGTAGGACCTCTATAAAAAAATATATGGGAGAGTTCTAAAATAAAATTTGACTCAAAGTAGAAAATTTTAATTTTTTAAACTTTTAAAGTGAAGATTGTAAACATTTGTTTATTCATGTCATTCTCTTCACAATTTTCTAATTAGTTGAAAATATTAATCTCACATGCCTCCCTAGAAATAGAACTATTTTTTAATGTCAAAATTTGAAGGGCGATTGAATCATTAAAATGAGAATTGAACTATTGAAAACGAAAAATATTTCTAAAATATCTATTACATAAACTGTAAGAAAATACCTAAAGTTATCAACTAAACAAGCTCTACTAAATCTATATCTATATGTTCGACGAACTGAAATCAAATACTACTCCTATTAATAGAATTAGACACTGATCATTTTACTAGACATTTGACCCAATAAGCTCAAACTGCCCCTGCTCATCCTTCATTTATTTACAATTTTTTATTAAACATATTAAAAATGACAAAAATAATTAATAAAATGATAAATGCAACAAAGAGGAAAAAAAATCATTAATTTCAAGAGTAAATTACACAAATCATCACTACTCATCATCGTTTTAAACATGAAAGCTTAAAGAGACAATCCATATTCATAACACCGTCTTTTTGCTTATGAGAAGGAAAGATCATCTCATTTTTATCGTTACAAATTATTTCCATAACTCCCATGAAACAAAAAACAACCCTTCTAAATTGCAAAAAATGGAAAGATTTTGTCGACTTCATGGCCTTTCTTATACCAGTTGACCGATTTTGTTACAATTGAGGACAATTCTACCGAAAAAAGTTTGAGCTAAACTAGGCTACTCACTTGGATTTCTTTTGATCGGAGACCCGGGCACTCATTATCTTGCACACGGGTTCGTCCTTTGATCGTAGCAACTTGAGAGCTGGATGAACTTTAAGCTCTCCAGCAAGGATCTTTTGGCCAACATCGAGATCACTTAAATCCACATCAATGTAGGGAGGGATGATATCAGGAGGGCAGAGATACTTAACAGTTCTCTTGATGATGTTCAAAGGTGACCCTGAAGAAAAAGCACCGACACAATTATGCAGGGAAAATTGTATAAAGCAGATGATCATTTGTTAAAGAGGCTGCAACATGTAATGAAAACTGCACTTTATAAGGAGATATAAAGTGCAGATGACAAATGTTGCTAGAGGATCATATGAAAACTGCACTCTGAATTAGTGGCAGATGATTTAAGGTGCTAGAGGATCATTAATATTCTTTTCTTGAAGGTTAGATCATGTTAATTTGTCAACAACAAGCTCCCAACAGTTGACCGTTTATCTCAATAAAATGGTTATAAGTATCTCTACAATGTCAGTTTCGGGGAGAGTGAAATTTCTCTTCGAATGATTGTTTGATGTTTCTACAATTTAAAGCTCTCACCTTAATCTATGAAAAGTAGATTCCTAGTTCATATTTTCTTGATTTTCCCTCTGTTCTGAATCTTTTTCCTAATCTATGAAAAGTAGATTCCTAGTTAATATTTTCTTGATTTTCCCTCTGTTCTGAATCTTTTTAACTTTGCAAGTACATATCATTTTCAACTTCTTATGTTATTGGCCGTAATCATTACTGCTAATAGTTGTGTCTATTAAGGCACTCGGAGAGGCTTATCAGGTAATAAGTGGCCCTGAAAACATGAAGCATATGACAAATACGGGAAAGGCAGAGTGATGATGCAAGTTCTATACTCAGGCACATATGTAAGTATATACTGAAATAACATCCCAAAATCATTTCCAACAATTATATTACGAAGAACCAATGGGATCAGAAATGTGCAGTGCAACTAATATGTTATAAATTGGTAGATATAAAGCTCATTCTGAAGTGTGAGGTATTGGTCTGCATGACTATAAAATCTGAAAACCTGAAAAACTTTCTTTGTCATTATACAGATAGTCAGAAAACTGCCCTTCATAAGGAGATGTAATGTGTCGTTTACGATAAATGAAATCCCATATCAGCAAATACAGAGAAAACATGCGCTTTTGCAAATATTTGTGCCATTTATATGATATGAAATCTTGTATCAGCAAAAAAAAAAAACGAGCTCATGAACTTTGCCTATATGGTAACAGACACAAGATAACTTGTGGTTACCTTTTTTAAGCCCTGGGGAAACATCCTCTCCTCTGAATACAAGAGGAATGTCGACCTTTAACCAAGCATTGGATGGAGCCCTTATGAAGGTAACATTAAGCACTGCATCTGTGCCTGCATGAAGATGCAGCTGACACGTATCAAGAAAGACTATATCAGTGCACAACCCAATAGTTATTAGTTTTATATACAAATCGCATGGCATTGTGGAAATGGTAAACAATATGCATATCCAAGTCTACCTTTACTCATTATTCAAAATATTGATGGGCATTTTATCTTTTCGAACATGCATTTAATTAGGTAGAAAAATAAGACTCATTTAATCCTACAGGCTACAGCCATTTCAGTTCTGCTTAATACCATACCTAATGCCCAACTTTCTACAAAATAACACCAAATTACAATATATAAATTATAAACACAGAAAATGGTCGTAAATGCGGTACTAAAAAAACAAATATGAATTGCTATCATAGAATCTTGATACAAAACTCAATATCATATTCATATCAATTGTGGTGAGTAGTACTACTATAGTTAATGGTGTTTTGAATAGTTATCATCATCTTCGTCAGTTGAATGTTAAGAGTGCAGAGTTTGCAGATGTAATTACACGTGCACACGAGCCGAGGTTGCTAATAGTAATAACCTAACCAATCCCTTTCTCCCCCACTCAATCTCTCTTTCCTTAATAATATATCCAGATCATATATTCATATCTATCTTTCTGTTTGTTTGTTCTCTAGAATCACCTCTATTTAGGAAACATATCATCTAGAGTGGTCACCAAACACATATTATTGTTTCTCAACCTGCTGCTTACTTCCTGTTGTTCATTTCTTGTATTTTTATTGAGGATGCAGTAATGATCGATTGATCTTGATTACATTAGATTAATTATTTATTTGAAATTTTCAGGCCTAATTTGAACAGTTAGGGTACTAAAATCCAATTGCAACATCCACATTTTCGATACAAATAAACATGAAAGGGTCCATACCTTCCGGGGCAAAACGCGGACTTTCTCAACAACCTCACCGGAGCCAAACTCGGGTCGCACCTCGAGATCAAAAAGCCTGCAGAGAAAGAAAGATTGACCAAGATGATTTACAAGCTTCTTAATCTGATTAGCGTGAACCGAAATGAGGCGCTTGTTGCCGCCGTGCTGGCCATCTTCCGCCTCGAAGACGATGCTGGGAACACGGCCGGCTTTCCTCTCTTTGGCAGAGATATTCTTGCCGGAGAGGGAACGTGGGATGGCGTTAATAATCTCGTCGTATTTAGGGTTGGGTTTGGGGAATCCCTCCAAGTAGGAGAACACCGGAGGATCGTCAGGTTGTTGGAGGAGTGCGGCGGTGGAAAATCGCCGGAGATGGAAGTGAACGGTGGCGGAGGTGAGCGCTGCTGCTCGACGGATCAGCATTGGGAAGGGGGGGGGGGGGTGGGGAGTATCGGGGTTTGGGAGGGTTTTGCCAAGAATTGTTGGAGCACATAAAATGCGTGTGATTTCATTTCTCGAAGAGGAGAGGAGCCCTTATTGGGCCGAGATAAATTTTTGACTTTTGTAGGCCACGGTTATACACACGGAGTTATTGAGGACACCCACTCGCTTAGCACACTTCCCGTTTGATGAGTACACACCCCTTAAATATCAAAAATACCCTTTCCCTTATTAATGCCCTAATTCCTACATTCATCCCTCAATCTCACGCCACACGCACCTTTATTTTTGCCGCCTTCCTCACGCCGCCGCTGTTCGCCGGGACGCCGCCGCCTCCTTGAATATGAAGGACGGCCAATCGACGCCGCCTCGATGGGCTGAAGAAGTTGGTCGACGCCGACCCCTTGACGAAGGCGGCCGACCGCCATTGACGCTGAAGAAGAAGTATCGACGCCGCCGCCGCCTTGAAGAAGAAGATCAACTCTCGACGCCGCTGCCGCCTTGGAGGTTTGTCGAAGAAGAAGAAGAAGGCCGTTTGTGCCCTCTTCTCCTCCTCCTTCGCCGGCCATTCACACATCCTCCCCGATTTTCCGTGGTGCCCTCTTCTCCTCCTACTTCACTTCAGTTTTTTTTCTTTCGAAACTTTTGTACGGAGTAATTGTTTTCGATTTTATTTTTTTAGATTTAGTACCTTTTTCAAATTGTTTTTGTAGAAAATGGTTGTTTTTTGCATTTTGGAATGAAATGTTGTATATGTGGCACACTGGCACGTGGGATTGATTTATTTTACTCGATTTTGTGAGTTTGCATTATGTTTTGGGTACGATTTTGGTTTGATGGCGACGTTACCTGGTGAAATGGAATGAGTGGGTGCACTCATCTACGATTTCTTTACAAAATATCAAGTAAAGGGTATTCTAAACACAAATTTTGTGAATTAAATATTAAAATGTGAAACAATGTATTTAATTTCGGATTAAACCCATAAATATTGTTGGTTACAATCTCTAATTTCACCCCTGATTCTCTCTTCTTCACTTAACTTGAACTTTTGGGGTCGGATCCACAGCCGAATCCTCTCCAATCTTGGATTTGGGACTTTATAACGTTAATATAAAGGCTTAGCGTCGTATTTTGGATTAAACGTCGATTTTAGGGACTTTTCGGAACCTTCGGGACTTTTCCGTTGAAGATCCACAAATTGAAGGGGCTTAACACCTTGATCTCCACTTTGCGCGAAGTATGTCAAGGAGCTCCAAGTCATCAGCTCCGAGAATGTCTTTGATTGACGGGTGTTCATCAATTCAATCATACTAACCGTTCTTCGAGTGCTGTAAAATCGGTTGAGAAATTCCTGCTCAATTTGCTCCCAACTATCTATCGAACTGGCCTCCAAATCAATATACCAATCTAATGCATTTCCCTTTAAAGAGCGCACGAATTGTTTCACCAAATGATCTCCGTAAGTACCGGCATTGTTGCAAGTCTCCACGAAGTGAGCGATATGCTGCTTTGGATTACCCTTGCCATCGAACTGCTGCAACTTTGGAGGTTGATAACCAGTTGGCATCTTCAAACTGTCAATCCTCTTTGTGTAAGGCTTGGTGTAGGTGAATGAAGACTTAGAACTTTCCTCGAACTTATCTTTGATCGCCCCGAGTATGATTTCTTTTAGCCGGTCAACGGGCACCAAACCATCAGGAGAAACTTGTAACTCCTTTAGAGTTTGGTCAATTTCCATTTGCTGGCGTTCACCAGACATCTCCACATAATGCCCCTCGACTCGCTTTTCTTTTGCTTGACTTGACTCCCCTTTGTCTACATTGCTCATCAGCTTAGCAATCTGAACATCTTGTTCTTGGACATGTTTCGTGAGTCCTTCTATGGCTCGAGTTAAGCTTGTCAATTGCTCCTCAATAGTCGTAGTGCATGTCATCATTGTTGAGGCTGCACTTGAATCTAATGATGAGCTTGCCATGGAGTGAGTGGGATAACATGTTGCACTGTTTTCCTCGTTCATAGTGTTGGGTGGTGGACCCTCTGCAGTAGCCTTCTCTGAAGCAGCGGATGACTTGGAGCTCCTTGACATACTTCTCGTGATTACGTTCACGTCTTCAAAGTCGACGCCAGTTGATTCGGATGCAACGACTCTTTTGATCTTAATCTTGATTGGCGCCATCGTCGTAACCCTCATTATCTTGACCTTGTGAGGTATCAACATCAAAGAGTAGAGATGAGAGGTAGATATTGTCTCGATGGGTGTGCCAAATTTGTAAACACAAATTTCGTGAATTAAATATTAAAACGCGAAAATGCGAAATAATGTATTTAATTTCAGATTAAACCGAGAATTTAGCGGGTTACAAATCTCTAACTTGTTCCTTTGATTCTCTCTTCGTGACTTCACTTGAACTTTTGGAATCGGATCCGCAGTCAAATCCTCTCCGATCTTAGATTTGGAATTTTATAACGTTAATCCAAAGGCTTGGCACCGTATTTTGGATTAAACGTCGATTTTAGGGACTTTTCGGGACCTCCGGGACTTTATCGGGACAACCACCGTTGAAGAAACACTGGATTGAGGGGCTTAGCACCTTACGCTGCTTTCGCCGCTTTGCACGAAGAACGCCTTTGAAGCTCCTTCAGCAACTAAAACCTCTGCAGAGAATTTTAGAGCCTTGAATGCTTCTAATTTCTTGATGATCAAATGGGAGGAATGAGACCCTATTTATTTTATGGGCCAAATCTAATGGGTTGGAGATATTTGTGCTAAGTAGTTAGGACTTAGTCAAATTTTATCTACAACTTGGTGTTGGGCTGGATTACTTGATTGGCTCAAAATACCAGATTTGGACCCAATTTGATTTATTGAACTTTATAGGCCCGTCTTGATTTACTGGACTTTAAAGGCTCGTCTTGATTTACTGGACTTCAGAGGCCCGACTGGATTTGTTGGGCTTTAGGGGTCCGACTTGATTTGTTGGGCTTTGGAGGCCCAAATTAATTGAATTTTGCTTGTCTACAGGTATATTGGACTTTTTTGGATGTCTCGTTATCTGATTCAAGAATCGATTAATTCTTTAATCGTGCATCAATCTTACCGTCCACTTTTTGGGGGCCTGTTCAAAATTAAAACAAAACTCTATATAGACTGATCCTATAGAAATTATTTACACTTTAGAAGTTTTGAGCCTAAGACCTAAAGAGCAGCACACCCCTCCCAAGTTTACACCACTTGCCAACTTCTTAGGTTTATTAATTTTGTTTATGTACTCCTCGTTCTCACAAGATGGTCACACATATTAAAAACGTTAAAAAATGAGTAAGATTTTAAGTGGTAATATTATAAATTTGTGTGTATGAAGTAAATAAATAAATAAATTTGTGTATATACGTTTGTAGTCAAAAGTAATGAAGTTTTCAATTTGTGTGAAATTCAAAAAAGTGACGGTGTAGTACAGTTTTACAATACAATTTGTTATGAACGATCACAGTATAATAAAATAACTAAATCATAATGAAACAATTAGTACTCCACTATTTAAAAATAAAACAATGTAAAAATTTGTGAAGGTTTAATATTATTTTATATTATTCCAAATACTCGTATTAAATTTGCGTATATGCCTTAATTTTAATAAATTTGAGTATTGTAAATAGTTTTTTTTTTTTAGGGGGAGTATTGTAAATAGTAATATACATATATATTCTTCCGTCGCACTATAAGTTTTTTCTTTCTTTTGAGTGTTTTGATTAAGAAATATAATAAAATAATAGATGTATATGTGATGTGATAGTGGAAGATAAACTAATAAATGAGTATCAGATGACGGGTAATGTAATTGAGAGAAAGAGAGAAAACGAGAAAATAATTTGTCAAAAATGAAATGAAAAACTTATTGTAAGGCATCTAAAAAAGGAAAGTGTGAATCAGATTAAAATCACATGTTCCGCTTTTTGTTCCACTATATGGATGATTGACATGTGTCATATTAAAAAATAATCAACGTCCTATAATATTGGGGGCGACATGTGTTAAAGATTCAGGAGGGTGGAACACTAGTGGAATACGAAAAGTGGAACAGAGAAATCGAACCGATGTGAAGCTTATAGTGGGATAGGGAGACTTCTTTTTTTACACTAATTCAAACAAACTTATTCTTCATTATTGCAGGAATACATTATTGAAGGTTGCCCTTCCACAAAGATTGGAGGGTCAACCCGATTGAAGGAGTTCTCAAAATCACGAGAAACTCTGGGAAATTATCCTCGAATATTGAGTGCATAACAGTTGGAGCTTTAACCGCTTCTACCACAATTTTCGCATCCCCTTTAACAATCACATCATCCAACCCCAAACTTTTCAACCAAAATAGAGCCTCGTTGAAATATGTTGCCGCTCTCACGTCCACCTCCATTACCCTCTGCGCAACTACGGTTCTACCTCTCACTAAGTGATCGACCTCATTTCGTATGACCATCCCAATTCTCAATTTCATGGTGTCACAGAATAAGGTTGCATCAACATTGAGTTTCATCCTCCTAGGTGGAGGCTTGTGCCACACATTGCAACTATTCACCGGTTCACTGACAGTTCGCTACATCAGCTGTTTATCCCCTAGATGTAGTAGCATTATTCCACTTTAACCAATAAGATGTTGAGGTGTGCACAACTTCCGCTAAGGTTCTACATGTCCCATCCCACACTTTCGCATTTCTCGCTTTTCAATTTATCATAAAACCATGGCAAAGCCTTTTGAACTGACTTAATTGAACTGTCTAGCATATAGAACATCAGTCTTGCAAAATTTTCAACCACCTTTATTCATGCCTCCATTTTAGTGCACAATCCCGCCAAGGTCCATCAATCCCTGACATAATGCCCAATTGCCCATCAATAAAGTTGTGTCGATTGTTTTCTACATCCCTGTCGTATAAAGCGCATAATTTTTCATTCTTCACCTTCTTTGCGAAAAGATTTTATTTGTTCGGCAAAACGTTTCTCCCAACCCTCTGTAGCAGGTCCTTAACTTTCAGTAGGACATTCAATTTCTAAATGGCAGACCAATTCCCTTCCACTTTGTGTCCTGCCATATATAACTGAAGATTTTGCTGCATAATTATACGATAATTTAAAAAAATAAGTATCTTCACGAGTTAAGTGTCAGATCATTCTTAAACATAGTAAATTAATTTATTTTTTTGACGGGAATACTATTATTTTAAATATTCAAGTTTTGTATTCATAAACTTTTCATTTCACGATTAAAATGATAGTAAACCTATCTTAACGATTACTTTTTTTCTTGAAATAATTAATTTCTACATGGGTTTGTCATGTCTTACCATAATCGTTCAATTAAAAATTGTCACATCATTTAGCTTTGTTATAAGCGATCGCATTTCGCCATTAGATAAAATATTTAATTTTTGTGAAAAGAAATATATAAAATTATCAAAATATCCTTATAATGTTTTTATTTTTAAGGCAAAACTTCAAATTTATTAGCAATTGCATTCAGTCGTTGATACGTCAACCACATGTGACGGAAGGTCGTACCACTCCTGAGGATTAGGAAAACTCCTAGTATCTCTAGCAAGTCAATGGGCTTTTTCATTAGCCTCGCGACAGACATAAGACACAGAACAGTCCGGAATAGATACTATAATTCTTTTACATTTATCAATAAAATTACCAAACACCGAGTCATGCACTAACGTAGAATTGATAGCATCCGCCACCACTTTCGCATCCACCTCCACGATCACTTTCTCCAAGTTCCTCTCCTTAACCCATGTAAGTACCTCCAAAAGACCCAAACCTCCCCCCTCGTCAAACCGATATTGCCCATCCACAGTCTTGGACCAACAACTATGAAGAACTCCATCATTATGCACGACAGCTCCAAAACCCATATTCATAGTGTCGACAAAGAAAGTCGTGTCCACGTTTACCTTGAGAAATTGCAGCGGTGGCCGGTGCCATGCCTTGCAAGCCAAGGCGTAACGCTGATTCGTTCGTATAGGGTGGAAAACACTCCAATCCGCCAGAAAATTTGATGCTAGCTTTGGCACCATTGCAGCTACATTACAAGATCCTTTCCATACTCTATCATTACGTTCCTTCCAGATCCTCCACAGGATCATGAAAGCCAACGTCGTGTCCTCGGGACGAAATTCTCGAAGCATGTGAAAAATCAACTCTCCTACAGAGTCTACTGCCCATACAACCTGACTGTGCTGCCCTCGAAAATCCACCGACCTCCATGCTACTATTGCAAATGGACAGGCTATGAGCGCATGTCAATCTGATTCTTCCTCGTTTGGGCAATGAGGGCAAGATTTATCCTCAATGATTCATCTATGAAAAAGTCGTTGTCTCGTTGGTAGATAACCTTTGCACAATCTCCAAATAAAATGTAACACTTTCGACGGAGTTTTAATGCGCCAAATTCCCTCCCAATTATCATACACATGGGCTTTAGTTCCTCGAACCAGTTTTGAAGCTAACTTATACGCCGATTTGACGCTGTAAGTGCCTTCTCGAGTGTAATGCCAAGTCAGCTTATATGCATACCCTAAGGGCGGGACAACAGTCCGTAGCACCCTATTCACACCATCTTCCACAAGAATTGCATGTAGAAGCTCAGAATCCCACATACGTTGGCCTGAAACTAGCAGGTCTGAGACCCTAATGTCTTGCAACTCGTCCAACACTAGAGAGTGAATCCAAAAGTCAGAGTCATCCCTAATCCACGGATGGCCCCACACACAAATATGTCCACCACTCCCTATCTTCCACCAAATCCCTCGACGAAGCAGGTCTTGAGATTCTCTTATACTCCTCCAAGTGAAGCTTGGATTGTGACCTAAGGGGGCCTCTAAAAAATTACTATTCGGAAAATATTTTGCCCGAAGTACTTGGCAGACAAGGGCCTGTGGGTCATTGATCAAGCGCCATCCCATTTTACCCAACATAGCCACATTGAACAGGTAAATGTTACAAAATCCTATCCCTCATTCTCCTTTATGAAAGCAGAATTTATCACATGTCGACCAACGTAACCTACCTGAGCTTCCCCCGATCCCCACCAAAATGAATTAAGCAAGCACTGCAGTTCATCCAATAAATTAGTAGGGAGCAAGAAAATACCCATGCAATAAGACGGAATGGATTGCGCTGCTGATTTAATAAGAACTTCCTTTCCCGCCTTTGATAACTTCCTCTTCCGCCATCCATTGAGTTTATTCCACATACGATCTTTCAAATAATTGAATATCTCCTTTTTTCGGCGACCCAAAAAAATATATATTTCAAGAGTTCTTTCTCGGACCAGGTTGGGCCGCATATTTCGACGCCAAATAGCAATAGAGTTGGGTCAGAGCAAAAGCCCACCAGACCCGACCCGGACCAACCCGACCCGACCCGACTCAACTCGGTCCATCCTGACACAACCCAAGAGAAATATTTATATTTGTTTTAAATTAAAATGATATATTCATAATTTTTTATTAATTTAATTTATTAGTAGACCGATGCAGTGTGATTGCATTTTGTATAGAGCAAACACACTAATTGGCACAGTATAATCATATTTAATAAATAATGTTGGATCAATGATCCAATGATATTTGAAGTATAGTTTGTTATAAGGCAAGACATGACGAAGTCTGTCTTACCTTAAAAAGACCATATTGACATCATAGTATAAGATTAAATACTATAATAAAAAATGAAAAATGAATTTAAAAAATGTTGTGATAAAAAATTAAATTATACAAATTCAACAATAAAATTATGAATACACTCATTGAAGAATTCGTCAAAAATGTTTACTAAAAATACAGTATGTCGGTACACGTATATTGTTCTAGTACGTTCCACATGAAGAAAGACAAGCAGCGTAAGTTAACTTAGCAACAACGAAATTATTAATTATTAAAATTAAAATAAATAAAACAATTAAATAAAACCTCGGCTAAATCTCGACCTTTAAAAGCGGACCCCTGTCTTGTCAACGTCTCAGATTCAATCCACGCTCTTTCTTCCCTTTTACAAGTAGAGATTCTCTCTCTCATTTTCAAGATTCATTTCTTTTCAGCTGCTACACACGCATTTTCACACACTCTAATACTCCCTTTTTCTGCTAAACCCATCCATCTCTCATGGCGGATCATCTCGATGTAGAGGAGAAAAAGGGCGAATCCTTGATGGAAAAGATAGCTGACAAAATCCACGGCCATGATTCTTCTTCCTCGTCTTCCGATGACGATGACAAAACGGCGTCGGTTAAGTCCAAGGTCTATCGCCTCTTCGGCAGGGAGAAGCCCGTTCACAAAGTCATCGGCGGCGGCAAGGGTATATTCTTCAAATTAAAGTTAATTGTGTTTGATTTAAGTCTTGATTCTTGACGGATTTTCAGGAATTAGCATTTTTTTTTGGGTATTTTACTTAATTTTTTTGAGATGTGGAAGAAATTCTTACTTGCCCTTTGTGGTTACTGCCTTGTTAGAAGTGCATCGAGAGTTTTATGCTTTCTATGGCATTCTTAGATCAATATTTTATATTTTTTCTTAAATCTTTTCGGGATCTCAGAAGATTAGGCTTTAATTTATATTAATTGATGTGCTCGATGTTTTCAATGTTTTTCTCTTTTATTTCTTTCCCCCTAGAAAACCGTTGTTTGTACTATTCCTTGGGTGCATCTTCTTCCATTGATAACTGAAAAATAAAGCTTTCCATGTATTCAGAAGTCCAAAGTTCACTTCCTATTCTTTATGTTCACTTGATATTGTTGTTTATTAAATTTGATCCTGGATATAGGAGGTGGATTTGCATTAAGTTGTGTTTATTAATTTACAAATAGTCGGCAGATCTATTTACACTAGAGTAGTATATCTCCTTCTTGCTGGCACAAAGTTTGTGGTTCCATTAGTTTAATTAGGTAAAAGGTAGGCATCCTGTTTGTGGGGTTAGGAGTTGGTAATTTAATTATGTATATCTTTTGATTTATTCCTTCATGAACTTAAACTACAATATCCTATTTTGGCACATAACGTGTAGCCGATGTGAACTTAGTTTTTTTTACCGTATTCTGCTTTTATGGGTGCTAATGATTATTAGAACGTGGGTCATTATCTTAGAATTTTGGAAGAAACCAACTTATATTCGATTGATTTCAAGTTTCAACTGTGGATTTATATACATAATGACTTGATTACTTTGTATGGTTAGCTGCCGATATTTTTCTGTGGAGGGACAAGAAGGTCTCAGCAGGAGTGCTTGGTGGGGTTACTGCTGCCTGGGTTCTGTTTGATGTCCTCGAGTACCATTTGCTCACGTTGATCTGTCACTTGTCGATATTTGCTCTCGTCTCTTTGTTCTTGTGGTCAAATGCCACCACCTTCATCAAGAAGTGAGCTTTTCATTTGGTTTGAGGGTAGTTTATGTTGTTGTTTCAAGGTGGACTATAATGTGAATTAATGTATCTGCTTTGTGTCTTTCTTTATTTGTGTATCTATAGATCTCCACCTCACATACCAGAAGTGATTATCCCAGAAGAGCCTCTGAGGAAATTTGCTTCTTGTCTGAGGATTGAGCTCAATCGAGCCTTTGCGGTACTGAGGGAGATAGCATCTGGAAAGGAATTGAAGAAGTTTCTCTCGGTATGTATTTCTCTAGTTTTGGTTTGAACTAGAAAGTCATTTTTTTACTTTTCTTTAAGTTAGCAATATCTGAATAATAGATTACTGATGGGCACTTGGTTCAAAATTCTTCAATGAGAATGGTAATGAGAATGAGCATAGGGTAATTGTAGGAGTCAATTTACCTTCTTTATACTTCTTATGGGGTAATGAGACTCAAAGTTAATCATATCCCATTTTGTTTAGCTACCTTCCCTCGTATGATTTTTTCTCGTCTATACTTCAACCAACAATTATTTTATGTCCCTACTTATTCCAAGATTAGAGTAAAATCCTAACAATGTAACCATCATTCTCGTTGTAATTCACCATTTAATGATTCCTGTTACCATACCCATTGAAGAATTTGAACCAAGTGCCCCCTGAGTTCATCTCAGATAAGTTGCATGATACATGATACTCCATCCGTCCACGAAATGTAGTCTCATTTGACTTATATTCTCCGTCCACAAAATGTAGTCCCATACACTATGGAAATTATCACTTTATCATCACCCTTCAAACATCACTTAATTACTTAAATTGTCATCAATTTATTCACAATGGACCCCACAATACCCTTATTTTATCTACTTTATCTATCTTTTCCTTAAAACATGTGCCCTCTCCAATGGGACTACTTATTGTGGATGGAGGGAGTATTAAATTTCAGTTGAAATTGTATAATCAGTGTTGAATTTTGAGTTGCCTAAATAATTCTCACAGTTGTTTTGAGGCTTATAATGAATTGTAATAACTTCCTCTTGATCAGGATTTCGTGCTAATTGATTTTCTTTCTTTCTTATGGTGTGAATGAGTAGGTCGTTGCTGGTTTGTGGGTCGTGTCATTTGTGGGTAGTTGCACCGACTTCTTGACGCTGCTCTACACAAGTAATGTCCAATCTCAGAATGATTTTTACTGCTATGTTTTCCAGCTTGTATTTTGACTCTTTTTTTGACCTTGTTTCTAACAGTTACGGTACTGCTATTCACTGTGCCTATCTTTTACGAAAAATATGAGGACAAGGTGGACTTTTATGCTGAGAAGGCACTGGCAGAGCTCAAGAAACAGTATGCAGTGTTTGATGCTAAAGTTTTGAGCAAGATCCCAAGAGGGCCACTGAAAAATAAGAAGCATGACTAAACCCCATTCTGTGTGAAGATTGTTGTTGGTATGAATGATATAGGATAGCAAGACAATGAACCAAGTGTGTCCCAGATGTTATTTTGTTTTATGTTTTTATTATGCGTAATATATACACCAGAATTATAACTCTTAACCATGTTGTGTTATTCATGGCTGATGTGGAGCATCAATGTTGATGAATTATTCCCCCAGTCCCCACACAGATTATGTGATTATCAAGTTTACTCCTAATTAGACATGGGACTGTTGAACCGACATGTCGGTTCCAGTTCAGTTATAAAATCGATCTACCTGTAGATCGATTTTATAAGTACAGTTTGTCTACAAGTACATGAAATCATTAACTTTAAACAAACATGTTTTCCGATATGTCTAGAAGTACAGTTTCTAAGCGGCTCCTACGTCTAGAATTGTAATCTTACAAGAAGCTGTATCCTGCAAATATGTTACAACAGTAACACACTTAACTGCTAACCTCTTGGTCCATTTAGCAAACCGAATAAAATACTACACCTATATCACTTGATAGAAAGTGTCCCGTGTCAATCGTCTTGTTTATAAGAAGTAAGAAAGTTGTTCCTTCTTCCTTGAACCACCTTCACCATATGATTCATTCCATTGCTTCAACTCTGTCATTATCGATCCTTCCGACGCAAAACTAGCCGCAACCTGCACTTGCATTTTCAACAATTGCCTTAACAAGAAATTATGGCATTTTATGATAGACAACTTAAACTTAGGCCAAAGGTGTTGATAATATTATATCAAAGCCCCATCTGGTTCTGGTTTACAAGGAAAAGGAGAATAATATTGCACCTGTTTTTTTGCTTCTTTAAAATCTTCCATGTCCAATGGCCTGATTTTAATTACCCTTTCCTTCTTATCTTCATTCTCTACTTTGTCTCCACTCTCCTTCTCAAGCTCAGCACTACACTTATTTTCCTGGTTTAAAGCATATGTGATACAAACAGGTTATGCAAAGAAGCGATTAAAAAAAAATCTATTGAGTTAATATAACAACAATACTTACATGATCTTTTACCCTCTCTTGCTTAATCAGCTCTCTAACTGGTCGGTAAGCAGCAGTAATGCACAAGTTCTATTTCACAATATATTTGTTAGACATTAACAAGACGTGATTAATCTTAATTAACAAAAAATGTAGTATATATAAAGTAACCTTTAAATCGCTCCCACTGTATCCTTCCGTCATTTTCGCTAGCTCCAGAAACTCTAATCCTTCATCAACTTTCTCTTTGGACAATACTGTCCTTAATATCTTCTCTCTGTTCTCAACAGATGGTAGACCGACCATGATTCTGAATTTAACATAGAAAGACTTTACTAGTTGTCACTCCTCTGAATATATGAATACAATAGACTTCACAACACCAGCATGGGACTTACATAGGCAGTGCTCATCACAGAACACTGATACAATATTAAGAGCCCGTTTCGTTGAACTTATAAGCTCCTTAAAATAACTTATAAGATGTTTAGGAACTTATAAGCTCTCAAAAAGAGAAGTACTTAGAAGTTTTAGTCAGAGCTTATAAGCTACTTAAAAATTACACCTTATAAGATGTTTAAAATAAGGCTCCAAGACAGTAGACACGTTCCGAGCTTATCATATTGTTTCTCTATAAATCAACTGAAACTTAATCAATTAGCTAGTGTTAGTTTCCTCTATTAAAACGCAGTGTTTTCCATGATTGACTTAATACCTTCTCTCAAAACGTCTGATGATTGCTTCGTCAAGATCAAATGGTCTATTGGTTGCAGCAAGAACTAGTATTCTCTCCCCAGGTTTAGTCAATAATCCATCCCAATGAGACATGAACTCGTTCTTTATCTTACGCATGGCTTCATGCTCTCCAGCCCTGTTTCGCTGGCCGAGCATGCTGTCAACTTCATCAACAAATACTATAGTAGGTGAGACCTTAGCCGCAAGAGTGAACAAGGCCCGGACATTCTTTTCATCTTCACCAAACCACTTGGAAGTAATAGTGGACATTGAAACATTAATGAAGCTTGCTCCAGCTTCGTTAGCTATAGCTTTGGCCAGCATAGTTTTTCCTGTACCAGGAGGCCCAAAAAGAAGAATACCCCGACACGGCTTCAAAAGACCACCTTCAAAAAGGTCAGGTCTTCTAAGAGGTAACATCACTAATTCTTGAAGTGATTCCTTAATTTCATCTAAGGCACCTATATCTGCAAATGTCACACCAATTTCACTAGCTGGGATGACTTCTGGCCTTATGCGCTTTTCGAATTCATTGTCTGGAGGGATTTCCTGCAGCAACCAAGAAAACTCTCAAGTGTTTGATGAGTAGAGAAGGACAGTATGAATAGAGGGGATCCAACTATTATATGATGATTGTTGTGGTTATCATAGGATCACCAAATCTTGATGACAGCCCATTAATCATGTGAAATACGAATAGCAAACTGCAAATGCATGGAACTGGATTATTAGGCCTTACTGGAGCTTTGACAACTGGTGGATCTTCTTTCTTGCTCTCGGGTACAACAACAGCAGTTTCAGCTTTCGTTTTAACCTATGATTTAAAGTCAGATGGCCACATGAAAATATTCTATTCAATCCTATGTTTATAACAATGCTTACCAAGTCAGAACAATCAACCTTAGGCATTGCGGCTTGTGCTTCAACCTTTAATGTGTTAATTCCAGAAGATTTACCGTCCTGGAATAGACTCAACCCACGGGAAAGACTAATGCAAGGCAAAGGCAATAAGTTAGCAGTTCTACTTTTCAAAAATAAAATAAAATCCTCGCTTATAGTTAACAAAAGAAAGAGAGAATTACTAACCTCGCTGATGAAATAATAAGTTTCCCATTTCTGTAATCAGGTTCCTTTGTACTCATCAGATGGTATGAGATAGCTGATACCACAATTTCTTCTATGTATCTGCTAAGAACAATTGTGTCTGCCATACAGATAGAATCCAGATCATCGCAGTCAATATCATTAGCAGCAAGTACCTCAACTATATGATTTTTATTATCCTTGTATTGGATCATCTTCATATCTTCCTCCAGCTGAGACTTCCAGCTTACAAGATGAATTTCATCCCCTGGGGGCCTTATTTCAATGTTGTAAGGGAATAGAGAAGAAATTTCCTCATCAACTTCTCGGAAATCATTGTCGGGGTCAACGGTTCTTGAACCAAGGATCAATATGGATCCAGATAATTGCTTCAACATTTTCTGAAACAGGATATATGCTCTCTGCGATTTGCAGAGGAGGTTCTCAACATCCCTAAGATAAAGGACAACAGGACAGACTTTTGATGTTTGGACAAGAACCTGCACGATCGGTTATAAATTTTACTCACACAAATCTTTACAGTTGATAGAAGGGTAACAAAATTGTCATATAAAAATTTTAAAAAGCAGGAGTACTTATACCTTGTAAAGTGTCTGTATGAAAAGCTTCTCATCAAAACACCAGCTGCTGGTTCGCTTGTGTGGAACTGAACAGTGAAAATCATAAAGAAGTAAGAAAAAAAAGAGACATCTTATGCTACAAAATAGCCCTTCATATTCAAGTAAGTTTGAAAAAATTTAAGTTGCATTTTCAGAACACCAAGGCAGCATAAAGAATCCAACAGGGTATCTAGATGTTTGGCTGAAAAGAAGTCCAAACTTCAAAAAGATTCAACGGGATCTGCAAAATGTTGTATACCTAAAATATAGTATTTGATATGACACATTTTCTATGTTAATGGGCTTTCATAACCATCAAATCATATGTCAATGCCTCTTCGTAAACTTAATCCTACAGCAGGAATCATATAATGGATCTTAAATTTAATTTCTTGTGAATACATCCACATCATTCTAACATTAGTTACCCAAAGTGCCACTCTAGGCATTAATATATTCAAAACAGAAGTAACCCAAAAGAAAGTGTGATCCATGCCTCTGGTTGTAAGATTCTTCAATATCAGTCTGAACAACATAACTTTATGATGCACTTTCTACTATATTTTTTTTTTATCTGAGTTGGTTAATTTGAACCTGATTTAGCGGGCCTACTAATCAAGCCAAGACTATCAATGTTTGCTGCGGAAGAAGCATTTCTGCGTAGCTTTGCGGAGTTTTCTTGTGCACTGCACATATAAAGCATCACATAACGTAAAATACAAAGCATTGAATCAATTATACAACATAGAGAGAAATCTCCAGTACATACATTGATTTAAGATCAACTCCGCTGCTTTGCCTTCGTAGTGTACCTGCAATTAAACAAAATTATGATCAACATTGTCATATAAAGCACATGCATCATACTTGGTATCCAACACATAATCATCCAGCATGCCATACAGTCATACAGAGGTATAGTGTGTGAAAAGTTTTGCCGGAATTAATCATGGGGCCTCCACCAACAAAAAGTAGGACATTAAACAACATCCGCATCCATAAAACGGGCTCCTACACAAATGCTATCTTTTAGGATTTCTGAGGTAAGGGAATTTATGACCAACATGAAAATACACAAGCACATGGGAAATAGTGGTATCTAAAGTTGAACTTGCTGGTAACAAGTTGCATAGCATACTATGTACTCCAGAACTACATGAAAGTTACAGATCAAGGATTAGATTGTATTATATTAGCAGAGGGCATCAAGTTGTTAGACCTATGGCTTACACTGAGGTCATCATTGCCATGGCTGTTTAAAACACAAGAATATTTTAAAAAATGTATGCTAGACAAGGATCCTACACGCCGTGTTCTTTTTCGGCCTGAAAGATCCGGATTTGAGATTTCACTTTCTCCATCCATTTTTTTGGATTTGCAAATCCAATATCCCCATCCATCCCTATTAATATCACATCACTAATTTTCTCTCCTACTTTTCTTAAACCAACTCATTCTCTTTACGGATATGGATCCTCTACATTTCTTTGAGTATTTTCCCTAAGTCATGCTATATCTCAAGTCCAGCCATCAATGATACTGATAAATATCACACAATCTAGCGAAATATCTTTTTTACATGCAAAATTCAACCTCCAAATAATGTAAGTATAAGACAAGCAAAAAACCACTTCTCATTAAAGGATAATATGACATCATTCTAGAATGTTGTTAACTAGATACAGATCATAAGAGATAAAAGGTACAGAGAAAATATCTAGTTGAGATGGAAATTCAAATTGAACAGGAAAGATAAAAAGGAACAGTCCCAGGTTTTGCAACATGAGAAGACAGAAAAGCGAATATATTTTTTGGTGTTTTCTAGCTCAATTAGCTATCAGAAACAATAAAATTTACCCACTCTTACCTTTATTATCCTCCTTTGGTGGAAGTAAAGAAAATGATCCAAGTAAACCAGACATTCTGCCCAATGTTGTTTCAGATATAGACCTTTTAAAAGACTACAACAGAGATGTTAGCAATTCACAAGCTATATGCATAGGAAGGCAGAGTGGTAGAGTGTTAGTAAGCCAGGAATAGAGTAATGAACATATTTGTTCCACTAATCAGGGAGGAAGTAATAAATAGAACTTACAGTTTCTTCTCTATTAGGCGAACCATATTTGCTCAGCATCTGCTCAAATAAGACCATTCAAAGATCAGAAGAAGAAAACACACACAAAAATCCTAGCTCCAGCAATCATCCACTTACCTTTAGAGAAAAATCATTAATATCTAATAACAACAACTTCGCTTCAAAATAGTGAGCTAAAGCCTTAGCAAGCATTTGTTGGTACAACTCTGAGAGAAAACACATCAACCATAAATAAAACATAATTCAACAAGATCCAAAAAACAACTTGAACAACTTACCAGCAGGACCAGAGAGCAAAATTGTACGACTTGCTGGAGCAAGGTTTCTTGTATGCTTAGTGAAATCGCCTTTTTTCAAATGAACAAAAGCAGCACTAGTTAATAAGACCCTTGTCTGTTCACTGGCAATTGATCAAGAAAGACAGAAAAAATAAATTAGTTTAGCCATACTCTGGGCAAATTTCAGTAAGAGTAGTTCCAGCAAGTGCATTTTAATTATTAGAACAAGGGGAAGGAGTTTCAGGTCTTGTAGCCATAAATAAGACAAGGGGAATAACTTTGGTGAAACATAGGATACGGCTTTTCTTCTCAAAAACAATAGTAGCACAACTCTAATTCGCGAATCTAGATCTGTGAAATGGAAAAATTCACACTCACAACTTATCTTTTATCCTTTCCCTCCATCACATCTTCTATAGTGTAGGACATCTTACTCATGATCAGATCTTAAACCATCCATTAATATCACTAAATTCAATATGCTTATTAACTAAAACAATACAAGCACTGTAAATTTGTTTGAATTCAAAATTATGTGACCATACAACAGTGACTAGCAGAATCCTAGACGGTGTAGTAGAATAATCTCAGTACTAATCACTGTTGGTCGTAGTATTATCGGTGAATCTTAAATTTTCTATAAGTTCAAGGAAACTAAGGTCCACTCTTCATTCTCTAATTCTTCTAATAATGGGAATATTTTCAATTATATCTATTTTATGTTGAATAATTGTAATTCTAAATATGATACTCCCTTCCCTCCGTTCTACAATAAGTGTTGTTTTAGAATTTTTACACTCTTTATTCCCATTATGCCCTCTAATTTAAAAATTATTTGAGACAAACTTGGAAATAATTGAAAAGGATTGGTTTAAATTTTTGGAAAGATTTGAAGGGAATTAATGTAATTAAAATCTTCCTTTATTATTTAAGGGTTTACTTGTCAATACACACCCTTTCTTAATTCCAACAAATTTCATGAAAACAACACTTATTGTAGAACAGATGGAGTATATCATAAATTAGAATGCAAATTTGAGAACCATATCTTTATACCAAATATCCAAATATTATAACAAGATATTAGAAGTATTTCAGTTGATATGGCAGTTATAGCTTTGTTTATTATGCAGAGACAATTAATCAGATGATTAATAAAATCCCGTCTGTATGTTCAAGACATATATCTACATTTCAACAACACAGTAACATAATCCCATTTGAAAATTACTCATGATCTGATTATCTATGGATGAGCAGAATTAAAAAGTCGTCAATCATGCACAAACATTCAGAGTGCACTTTCTATATCAAAATATGGTGTAATTTACCATTAAATACACTTAAAACTAGGAGTTTAGTTAACCTGTACTAGCATATCTCTATGCTGAACAATAATCGAAAACGATAAATTTCAATATAGAGATACACACTCCAATTAACTATTTCAAATATGGTGTGAGCCACCAAGAGTTTGTAAACAAAGGGGTTTAAAGCCTACACGAAGATAATTGTAAAAACTCAGGTGGAGAAACAACAATCACACGAGTTGGCTTCAGAAAAATAAAATAGAGCACAATCATCTCGCTCGAGACTCTGTAAACAGAGATAAGATGAAATGATTTCGCTCGAGACTCTGTAAACAGAGATAAGATGAAATGATTTAAGCATATTTTCATGTAAATAGCAACTGATACTGTTTCATCAATCAGAAATCCATAACATACACAATATAGTAGGCATAAAGTGGAAAAAGGAAGGAAAAATTAGGTGATTTAATTACCAAATAGTAGCATAAAGTGGAAAAAGGAATGAAAAATTCGGGTGATTTAATTACCTTAAATAGTAGGGAAACTTATCGAATGTAACACTGCTATCCTGTCCATTACAAAGGTGATTCAACATCTCCTGTTCCATTGCATGTAGTGTAACGCCGGTGGTGGCCCCGCCTGTCCAATTGGTGACAGCTTGGGATCCCGACGCAAGGCCCAGCCCTACTCCGACTCCTATCCCCACGCCCAACGCGGACATTAACATATGTTTCGATTCCATTTCTTCTCAACTCTCTCTCTCAAATATATATATCCACTCGTAAAAGTGAAAAAAAAAAACTAAATCACGTAATAAAGGCTACAATAATAGATTGAAACACGATCTGATTGTGTAAACTTTTGAACGAAAACGCACTCGTCAATTCTGGCTATTTTTTTTTTTTTAAAAAACAAGTGCGTATTTCCTTCAAAACGTAGCAGAGTTTTTAGGCGTTTTGAAAATTGTTTTGCAGGTGGTGAGAGACGGCGGCGGAGATGTGTGAAAGCGGTGGCGGTGGTTAGTTGTTTGTTTCTAGAAATAGAGACGCGGTTGTTCCCTCCTCCTCCCGCTTTACAAGGCAAGGCATGAAATTTTATAGAGTTTAATGGATGAAGTGGACGGTTAGGATTGAGCTGACAAACAAAATATTGGGAGTGTGTGCGCCGAGGTGAGTACCAATTGAATTTCTTCGAAACTAATAAATAAATGTCACCCTTATCCTTTACCTCTATTTTTAGCAAACAGTCATCCCCTTCCATCAATGTGCTGCTACTGACTCGACTCTTCCCCCTTTAATTAGTACTTCGTGAGTCTTCATCCATTTTTTATACTATATAATCATTTACTCTTCTGTCGTGAATGACTTACACTATTTGATTGACACATTTTTTACGAAAATAAAATTTAGTGGTTTCAGTTATTATATTCTATCTTCTGTTAGTTAATTTGTCATTTGACTAACGGAGAAAGAGTTTAGAGCACAAAATTTTTGAAAAGCCATGTTAAAAAATTATAATGCATCTTCTAGAACTAATGAAACTTTATACTCTCATTTTTTTTTTTAAAATTGTACTCTATTTTTCAATTCTTTGTATCATATTGAATTTGTATAATAATTGGAGGTAGAAACTTATTTCAATTCATTTCCCTATTTATAATTATTGGAACATAATTTGTGGTGAAGATTAATTGTAAAGAATTTTCTAAAATTATTCATTAACAAAATTTCATAAACTTATTTTTCATTCTAAATATTTTTCTATTAAAATCATTATTGGAGATTTCTTGAAATGTTAGTCAAACAATTGGGCATTTGAAATGAATTGAAATAAGTTTCTATCTCCTGACTTTCTCATTTCCCATATGTAAAATAAAAGGTAAACAAGTTGATTGTTATAGAAGATGTATCAGAATTCCTTCAGACCTATTACATCAGATAAATATAGTGTAACGATGCTTCTATTTTTGTTTCATTAGTTCTGAAAAGATGCATGAAATTTTTTTAACCTAGATTTTGAGAAATTTCACGGCTCAAAACTCTTTTTCAGTTAGTCAATGAATAGAGTGATCAATTTTGATAGAATATAATAATATTTTCTCAATATTTTAAGTGATTTAGTGAGGGGTAAAGTTAAATGTAGGTTAAAAATGAATGATAATTTTGTAAATAAAATAATGTTGAGAAAATATTAATTTTATGAAATATTTCCTTATTAACAATGTGCAAATAATTTTGGAAAAAATATTTCTTAAATTTGAACTACAGACGAAAATGGTTATATCTGTTGTGTTGTGCATGCAGATTGAGATTGTAGGGTGGATTGGGGTCTAGACATGCGCAACGGTTAGAAACCGCCGGTTACGGTTTTCGAAAATCGGTAACCGTAATCGAACCGCCGGTTTGCCGGTTTGCTTTTTTTTTTTTTTTTTAATTTTTTAAATATTATCTCCGTTTTCGCTCGTTTTCACTCCGTTTTTGTTCATTTTTTATTCATTTTAACTCATTTTTTAGAAAATACATTACTAGAATTGAATAAAAATTATATAAATTAAATTTATACATTAAAAATAGAAGAATTGTGTATTAATTTTTTTTTTTTTTTTAAAACCGGCAAACCGGCGGTTAACTGTCAAAACCGGCCAAACCGGCGGTTTGCGGTTTGTCAAAATGTCAAACCGTAACCGAACCGCCATTTTACGGTTACGGTTCGGTTTTTAAACCGTAACCGGCGGTTTGCCAAACCGACGGTTAAAAATCGGCGGTTTTACCGGTTGGCCGATTTCCCCGTTACGGTTTGAACATGTCTATTGGGGTCTCTACTTTGCCCCGTCACGTGCTACTATCTATATATATATAAAAAGAGAATAGTGATGTTCCCGCCTAAATACCTAAAATAATAAATTATTGCCTTAATGGGCCTTCCATTGTAATTTTTTTTAAAAGCCCATTGTAAAAATATTAGTAGTCCACTGTAGTCTGCAAACTACTCCACTTGCGCCTTTTGAAATAACCGAGGAAAGACCTTTTGAAGTAACCGAGGAACGAGGAAAGAGGAAAGAGGAAAGAAAGCAAATTCACATTTTTTGCCACTTTCATCACATTGGCATTCGCTTCTTCAAATCGCATTTTTTCATGTTTTCGTATCCGTCATTTTTTCAAACGGATGCACGTCACTGCTGCTATCCCGGATCGATCGTCGCCGCCCACAGCCCAGCCCGTCTGCAGCCAAGCCGCATATTGCCGCCAGCCCAGCTTCCCGTCAAGGTTCTTTTCTCTCTTTTTTTTTTCTTTTTGTTCCAATTCTTACAAATTTTGATTTTTTGTTCTTCTGCTCATATTGTTTATCTTGGATTTTTTTCAATTTTATTTGGTGGAAGAATTATAATAGAGGTGAAAAATAAGTTAGATTTTGGTTTTTTCTGGGAGAGGGAATGCAGAAAAAATTAGTGGACAGAGAAAAATTAGGAAACCGAAGAGGTTTTCTAGAAGCCAACCTTCAAATTCTAAGTTGCAGATGGTAAGGTTTTTTAAATTCTACATACTAATGTTAATTTTCCTCTCTCCTTCTCTCTCTCAAATTCATACTCCATCAAGAAATTTTCAAATCTTCTCCTCAATTATTTTCTCCTTCCAGAATTTTATGTCATTTTATGCAAATTAGTTAGTGTTTTATGGATTTGTGGTCAATTTCTACAATTAAATCGTATTATGAGTCTAAACTGCTATGGTGTGTCTTGGAATTTTTGTTTCAGTGAGATTTACAGTTCATGTTTCAAGAGTTCCGCCGACAAGGGTGGAACCCTGCACTACTTCAATATTTGGTGAATTCAAACCGACTCAATTTTGGAAAGAAGAGTAAGTGTGTATGCTATCATATTATTTTTTTCCCACATTGATTGTGTATTTTATTATAGATATGTGATCTTTTTGTATTTTTATTTATCTAATCTTCTGTTGCATTTTTGTTGAGATTATGGTAGTTTCTAATTATTGTTCATTAGTTTCTAATCAATTGTATTGAAGTTTGCAAGTGTGTCGTCTATATCTATAGGATAGTCTGCAAAAACAAAGAATACAATTTTTTTTATGCGTTTACTGTTATCAAATTGTGTATTGAAATACAAAAAAGAAGGTATTAAAATATTATTAGGTGATGATTGCGAATTTTTTATCAGCAACTTAGAGAAGGTATTATGCATCCTCTTTGCTTCTGATTATTATCAGCAACTACTGCTTTCCCCAAACAAACATACCCTCACTAATCACTATATCTCCAACCTCTGTGTTGTTGATTCTAGATCCAGTCTATGAGGCGATGATTGTGAAATTGATAGAGTTGGGTTGGGCATAGAGAAGAATAAGGTCCGTATCTTGCCGGGCAAACCTTGACGGCATGTGGTTACATTGCAACTGGATTTTGCAACCATGGCGGTGCTTCTCTCTCTTCGACTACTGGTCTGAGCCTCACACCATGAATTCATGGTCACGGTTATTATTATTATTATTCATGGCAATTCACCGATATGTTGAAGCTAGGGTTTGGTATCCTGCACCAGAATGAGGCGTTGGAGAGGGGTTTCTTCAAGGGTGGTTGCCCCTCTCTGCTCCGTCCGTGATTTCTATCTCCCTTCACCAACAGCCCCTTTTCTTATTCTTTACGAGACCAGAATCTGCGTCTTCAAGTACGTGTGTGTATGTATATCTATCTACCTATCTATACTTTTCACAATCCTTTTTCCTTTTCTAACACTGGAAAATAATGTTTTCTCTTCAGACTTTGATGTTCATTCCAATTTCTACTACGGATTTACGAAATTTCTAGGTTTGATTACTCTCGAGCAAAATCCAGTTTGGTTTTGTATACTATCACTTCCGATTAGTTTTTATTTCCAGTTTGAATGATAGTATGATGTCCTAAATCCTGTCTTCAAATTTCTATTCCAACTGGAGTATGTTTTAAGTTTCAACCAGTTTTGAGGTAGGCCATTGTATATATAATGCATAGTTATAATTAATATTTCTAATAAACAATTGACCTGTTTAAGTTTCAACCAGTTGGAAACATCACTCTTCTCTTCTTCCTTCCTCTTTAATCTTGGGCACAAATACACTTTGATTTCATTAGTCATGTATAACTTCTCTGGGAGATCAGCGTGTTGTGCTTCACTGCAGTCCTTCATCACTCTCTCAGTTTATAAATAGAGAAAAAAGATATGTTCTGAGTTTTTTTTACTGAAATGATTTTGGTGTCATCTGTTTCTCACTTTGAGCCCGGTCTCCCCACTGATTATGGGCCCCACTATGTGAAGTTGAGAAAGGTTTTACGATTGAGCTGTTTTCTCCCAAGAGACTCGAAGCCTTGAGGCCTATTAGAGAAGATGAGGTTGTGGCTATGGTCAAATCCATTTATACAGATTGCACTGCCGCTGGTATTTTTTTAATCGAGAAATTCATGCTATATTATATAATTTCTCTGTGTTAATTTGCGTTTTCATTGATACTTTTGGAATTTGAATTATCTGGGAGCATAAGATTTTAGTGGAGTACATATATTGTAATTTGCAGATTGCATAGTTTACTCTCCCTTGCATCCCAGTTGCTGCTTGAAAATTCTGGAGAATGAAGGTAACTTTATATAAACCCTTAAATACTCTGAGTTTTTGATGGTTTTAATCGATCTACGACACTTTCAGTTGCACCATAATCTTGGTTGCTTGGTTTATTTCAGTCGAAAATGGCGTTTGCTATTCAAATTTGAATTTAATTTGATTTTCAACAGATTAGATATGAATTCGAGGGTAATCATCTGCTCCTTAAAATCAATCACTGACTTGAACGGGTAGAGATCTCCACACAAGAGGTTTCATTGATTGCAATATCATTCTGAGGTAGTATTTCAACTAATCAAGATGTTTTTTTTTAATTGTTCTTACTCAGATGGGTAGATTAGAATTAGATCCAACGAGGATGATCTTTAATTTAGGGAGTTTTAGAATTGGTTAAGTGGAATCTGACTCAAAAATGTCTTATTCTTCAGTGTGTTAAAAGAGGAAATAATGTATGTTAGAGGATATTTGCTATATTCTGTGTTCATTAAATTGAGAATTTTATTGAACTGCGAAAGTTCTTGAAACTGTGTTCACATAGGAGTATTAGAATACAGGGGTTTTATGTAATTTTTATACTGGTAATTTTATTATATGTGCTTTTAAATACAGATTGCGTTTGAAATCATATGATGAATAATGGATTGATTCTAATTTTTATACTGGTGATTTTTATACTGTAAATGCAATCTTCAACCTTTGCCTATAGGCTACTGTATGTGGGTGGCTAATTTTTTGGGCCGTAGTATATATAGAATTAGTCCAATAGGCGCCCAGTTAATCAACTAAACATAGAATATATATATATATATATATATATAATAAATAAATAAAAAACATCCCGATTTCTGACTTCTGCAACAGAGCCTAAAACACGTTGCTGTTTAGTAGTACTCACATTTACTAAACATTTCACCATCCTTGAAAAAGGATGTTAGAAACTTCAGTAATGATTTTTTTTTTATTCCATTCCAACTATCTATAATGTATCCTTTCCATTTTCAATTTTTTCTGCAGACGGCTCCCCTTTTTCGCAATGCAGTGGGCTCTAAACATTCGGTTGATACCTGCGTATGGAAGTAAGAAATATCATAGTTTGAAATGTGTTGAACGACTTAGAGGTATGAAAAAGTTATATTACTACACATAGTGTGTAATTACTTCTACATTTTGATACTTCGAGGTGTAGCTGATTCATTTAATTGGTTAACTCCATTCATATACACTCGAACACCAATTGATTGTAGAGAAAATAAACAAATGAAGGAGCTTACAAGGTCTACTATCTGTACAAGAAATTATGAAACTCATTATGGTATGCCCATTTTTAATCCTTCAAATTCTAAGTTGCAGATGGTAAGGTTTTTTAAATTCTACATACTAATGTTAATTTTCCTCTCTCCTTCTCTCTCTCAAATTCATACTCCATCAAGAAATTTTCAAATCTTCTCCTCAATTATTTTCTCCTTCCAGAATTTTATGTCATTTTATGCAAATTAGTTAGTGTTTTATGGATTTGTGGTCAATTTCTACAATTAAATCGTATTATGAGTCTAAACTGCTATGGTGTGTCTTGGAATTTTTGTTTCAGTGAGATTTACAGTTCATGTTTCAAGAGTTCCGCCGACAAGGGTGGAACCCTGCACTACTTCAATATTTGGTGAATTCAAACCGACTCAATTTTGGAAAGAAGAGTAAGTGTGTATGCTATCATATTATTTTTTTCCCACATTGATTGTGTATTTTATTATAGATATGTGATCTTTTTGTATTTTTATTTATCTAATCTTCTGTTGCATTTTTGTTGAGATTATGGTAGTTTCTAATTATTGTTCATTAGTTTCTAATCAATTGTATTGAAGTTTGCAAGTGTGTCGTCTATATCTATAGGATAGTCTGCAAAAACAAAGAATACAATTTTTTTTATGCGTTTACTGTTATCAAATTGTGTATTGAAATACAAAAAAGAAGGTATTAAAATATTATTAGGTGATGATTGCGAATTTTTTATCAGCAACTTAGAGAAGGTATTATGCATCCTCTTTGCTTCTGATTATTATCAGCAACTACTGCTTTCCCCAAACAAACATACCCTCACTAATCACTATATCTCCAACCTCTGTGTTGTTGATTCTAGATCCAGTCTATGAGGCGATGATTGTGAAATTGATAGAGTTGGGTTGGGCATAGAGAAGAATAAGGTCCGTATCTTGCCGGGCAAACCTTGACGGCATGTGGTTACATTGCAACTGGATTTTGCAACCATGGCGGTGCTTCTCTCTCTTCGACTACTGGTCTGAGCCTCACACCATGAATTCATGGTCACGGTTATTATTATTATTATTCATGGCAATTCACCGATATGTTGAAGCTAGGGTTTGGTATCCTGCACCAGAATGAGGCGTTGGAGAGGGGTTTCTTCAAGGGTGGTTGCCCCTCTCTGCTCCGTCCGTGATTTCTATCTCCCTTCACCAACAGCCCCTTTTCTTATTCTTTACGAGACCAGAATCTGCGTCTTCAAGTACGTGTGTGTATGTATATCTATCTACCTATCTATACTTTTCACAATCCTTTTTCCTTTTCTAACACTGGAAAATAATGTTTTCTCTTCAGACTTTGATGTTCATTCCAATTTCTACTACGGATTTACGAAATTTCTAGGTTTGATTACTCTCGAGCAAAATCCAGTTTGGTTTTGTATACTATCACTTCCGATTAGTTTTTATTTCCAGTTTGAATGATAGTATGATGTCCTAAATCCTGTCTTCAAATTTCTATTCCTTCTATATATATATTTCTATTCCAACTGGAGTATGTTTTAAGTTTCAACCAGTTTTGAGGTAGGCCATTGTATATATAATGCATAGTTATAATTAATATTTCTAATAAACAATTGACCTGTTTAAGTTTCAACCAGTTGGAAACATCACTCTTCTCTTCTTCCTTCCTCTTTAATCTTGGGCACAAATACACTTTGATTTCATTAGTCATGTATAACTTCTCTGGGAGATCAGCGTGTTGTGCTTCACTGCAGTCCTTCATCACTCTCTCAGTTTATAAATAGAGAAAAAAGATATGTTCTGAGTTTTTTTTACTGAAATGATTTTGGTGTCATCTGTTTCTCACTTTGAGCCCGGTCTCCCCACTGATTATGGGCCCCACTATGTGAAGTTGAGAAAGGTTTTACGATTGAGCTGTTTTCTCCCAAGAGACTCGAAGCCTTGAGGCCTATTAGAGAAGATGAGGTTGTGGCTATGGTCAAATCCATTTATACAGATTGCACTGCCGCTGGTATTTTTTTAATCGAGAAATTCATGCTATATTATATAATTTCTCTGTGTTAATTTGCGTTTTCATTGATACTTTTGGAATTTGAATTATCTGGGAGCATAAGATTTTAGTGGAGTACATATATTGTAATTTGCAGATTGCATAGTTTACTCTCCCTTGCATCCCAGTTGCTGCTTGAAAATTCTGGAGAATGAAGGTAACTTTATATAAACCCTTAAATACTCTGAGTTTTTGATGGTTTTAATCGATCTACGACACTTTCAGTTGCACCATAATCTTGGTTGCTTGGTTTATTTCAGTCGAAAATGGCGTTTGCTATTCAAATTTGAATTTAATTTGATTTTCAACAGATTAGATATGAATTCGAGGGTAATCATCTGCTCCTTAAAATCAATCACTGACTTGAACGGGTAGAGATCTCCACACAAGAGGTTTCATTGATTGCAATATCATTCTGAGGTAGTATTTCAACTAATCAAGATGTTTTTTTTTAATTGTTCTTACTCAGATGGGTAGATTAGAATTAGATCCAACGAGGATGATCTTTAATTTAGGGAGTTTTAGAATTGGTTAAGTGGAATCTGACTCAAAAATGTCTTATTCTTCAGTGTGTTAAAAGAGGAAATAATGTATGTTAGAGGATATTTGCTATATTCTGTGTTCATTAAATTGAGAATTTTATTGAACTGCGAAAGTTCTTGAAACTGTGTTCACATAGGAGTATTAGAATACAGGGGTTTTATGTAATTTTTATACTGGTAATTTTATTATATGTGCTTTTAAATACAGATTGCGTTTGAAATCATATGATGAATAATGGATTGATTCTAATTTTTATACTGGTGATTTTTATACTGTAAATGCAATCTTCAACCTTTGCCTATAGGCTACTGTATGTGGGTGGCTAATTTTTTGGGCCGTAGTATATATAGAATTAGTCCAATAGGCGCCCAGTTAATCAACTAAACATAGAATATATATATATATATATATATAATAAATAAATAAAAAACATCCCGATTTCTGACTTCTGCAACAGAGCCTAAAACACGTTGCTGTTTAGTAGTACTCACATTTACTAAACATTTCACCATCCTTGAAAAAGGATGTTAGAAACTTCAGTAATGATTTTTTTTTTATTCCATTCCAACTATCTATAATGTATCCTTTCCATTTTCAATTTTTTCTGCAGACGGCTCCCCTTTTTCGCAATGCAGTGGGCTCTAAACATTCGGTTGATACCTGCGTATGGAAGTAAGAAATATCATAGTTTGAAATGTGTTGAACGACTTAGAGGTATGAAAAAGTTATATTACTACACATAGTGTGTAATTACTTCTACATTTTGATACTTCGAGGTGTAGCTGATTCATTTAATTGGTTAACTCCATTCATATACACTCGAACACCAATTGATTGTAGAGAAAATAAACAAATGAAGGAGCTTACAAGGTCTACTATCTGTACAAGAAATTATGAAACTCATTATGGTATGCCCATTTTTAATCCTTCAAATTCTAAGTTGCAGATGGTAAGGTTTTTTAAATTCTACATACTAATGTTAATTTTCCTCTCTCCTTCTCTCTCTCAAATTCATACTCCATCAAGAAATTTTCAAATCTTCTCCTCAATTATTTTCTCCTTCCAGAATTTTATGTCATTTTATGCAAATTAGTTAGTGTTTTATGGATTTGTGGTCAATTTCTACAATTAAATCGTATTATGAGTCTAAACTGCTATGGTGTGTCTTGGAATTTTTGTTTCAGTGAGATTTACAGTTCATGTTTCAAGAGTTCCGCCGACAAGGGTGGAACCCTGCACTACTTCAATATTTGGTGAATTCAAACCGACTCAATTTTGGAAAGAAGAGTAAGTGTGTATGCTATCATATTATTTTTTTCCCACATTGATTGTGTATTTTATTATAGATATGTGATCTTTTTGTATTTTTATTTATCTAATCTTCTGTTGCATTTTTGTTGAGATTATGGTAGTTTCTAATTATTGTTCATTAGTTTCTAATCAATTGTATTGAAGTTTGCAAGTGTGTCGTCTATATCTATAGGATAGTCTGCAAAAACAAAGAATACAATTTTTTTTATGCGTTTACTGTTATCAAATTGTGTATTGAAATACAAAAAAGAAGGTATTAAAATATTATTAGGTGATGATTGCGAATTTTTTATCAGCAACTTAGAGAAGGTATTATGCATCCTCTTTGCTTCTGATTATTATCAGCAACTACTGCTTTCCCCAAACAAACATACCCTCACTAATCACTATATCTCCAACCTCTGTGTTGTTGATTCTAGATCCAGTCTATGAGGCGATGATTGTGAAATTGATAGAGTTGGGTTGGGCATAGAGAAGAATAAGGTCCGTATCTTGCCGGGCAAACCTTGACGGCATGTGGTTACATTGCAACTGGATTTTGCAACCATGGCGGTGCTTCTCTCTCTTCGACTACTGGTCTGAGCCTCACACCATGAATTCATGGTCACGGTTATTATTATTATTATTCATGGCAATTCACCGATATGTTGAAGCTAGGGTTTGGTATCCTGCACCAGAATGAGGCGTTGGAGAGGGGTTTCTTCAAGGGTGGTTGCCCCTCTCTGCTCCGTCCGTGATTTCTATCTCCCTTCACCAACAGCCCCTTTTCTTATTCTTTACGAGACCAGAATCTGCGTCTTCAAGTACGTGTGTGTATGTATATCTATCTACCTATCTATACTTTTCACAATCCTTTTTCCTTTTCTAACACTGGAAAATAATGTTTTCTCTTCAGACTTTGATGTTCATTCCAATTTCTACTACGGATTTACGAAATTTCTAGGTTTGATTACTCTCGAGCAAAATCCAGTTTGGTTTTGTATACTATCACTTCCGATTAGTTTTTATTTCCAGTTTGAATGATAGTATGATGTCCTAAATCCTGTCTTCAAATTTCTATTCCTTCTATATATATATTTCTATTCCAACTGGAGTATGTTTTAAGTTTCAACCAGTTTTGAGGTAGGCCATTGTATATATAATGCATAGTTATAATTAATATTTCTAATAAACAATTGACCTGTTTAAGTTTCAACCAGTTGGAAACATCACTCTTCTCTTCTTCCTTCCTCTTTAATCTTGGGCACAAATACACTTTGATTTCATTAGTCATGTATAACTTCTCTGGGAGATCAGCGTGTTGTGCTTCACTGCAGTCCTTCATCACTCTCTCAGTTTATAAATAGAGAAAAAAGATATGTTCTGAGTTTTTTTTACTGAAATGATTTTGGTGTCATCTGTTTCTCACTTTGAGCCCGGTCTCCCCACTGATTATGGGCCCCACTATGTGAAGTTGAGAAAGGTTTTACGATTGAGCTGTTTTCTCCCAAGAGACTCGAAGCCTTGAGGCCTATTAGAGAAGATGAGGTTGTGGCTATGGTCAAATCCATTTATACAGATTGCACTGCCGCTGGTATTTTTTTAATCGAGAAATTCATGCTATATTATATAATTTCTCTGTGTTAATTTGCGTTTTCATTGATACTTTTGGAATTTGAATTATCTGGGAGCATAAGATTTTAGTGGAGTACATATATTGTAATTTGCAGATTGCATAGTTTACTCTCCCTTGCATCCCAGTTGCTGCTTGAAAATTCTGGAGAATGAAGGTAACTTTATATAAACCCTTAAATACTCTGAGTTTTTGATGGTTTTAATCGATCTACGACACTTTCAGTTGCACCATAATCTTGGTTGCTTGGTTTATTTCAGTCGAAAATGGCGTTTGCTATTCAAATTTGAATTTAATTTGATTTTCAACAGATTAGATATGAATTCGAGGGTAATCATCTGCTCCTTAAAATCAATCACTGACTTGAACGGGTAGAGATCTCCACACAAGAGGTTTCATTGATTGCAATATCATTCTGAGGTAGTATTTCAACTAATCAAGATGTTTTTTTTTAATTGTTCTTACTCAGATGGGTAGATTAGAATTAGATCCAACGAGGATGATCTTTAATTTAGGGAGTTTTAGAATTGGTTAAGTGGAATCTGACTCAAAAATGTCTTATTCTTCAGTGTGTTAAAAGAGGAAATAATGTATGTTAGAGGATATTTGCTATATTCTGTGTTCATTAAATTGAGAATTTTATTGAACTGCGAAAGTTCTTGAAACTGTGTTCACATAGGAGTATTAGAATACAGGGGTTTTATGTAATTTTTATACTGGTAATTTTATTATATGTGCTTTTAAATACAGATTGCGTTTGAAATCATATGATGAATAATGGATTGATTCTAATTTTTATACTGGTGATTTTTATACTGTAAATGCAATCTTCAACCTTTGCCTATAGGCTACTGTATGTGGGTGGCTAATTTTTTGGGCCGTAGTATATATAGAATTAGTCCAATAGGCGCCCAGTTAATCAACTAAACATAGAATATATATATATATATATATATATAATAAATAAATAAAAAACATCCCGATTTCTGACTTCTGCAACAGAGCCTAAAACACGTTGCTGTTTAGTAGTACTCACATTTACTAAACATTTCACCATCCTTGAAAAAGGATGTTAGAAACTTCAGTAATGATTTTTTTTTTATTCCATTCCAACTATCTATAATGTATCCTTTCCATTTTCAATTTTTTCTGCAGACGGCTCCCCTTTTTCGCAATGCAGTGGGCTCTAAACATTCGGTTGATACCTGCGTATGGAAGTAAGAAATATCATAGTTTGAAATGTGTTGAACGACTTAGAGGTATGAAAAAGTTATATTACTACACATAGTGTGTAATTACTTCTACATTTTGATACTTCGAGGTGTAGCTGATTCATTTAATTGGTTAACTCCATTCATATACACTCGAACACCAATTGATTGTAGAGAAAATAAACAAATGAAGGAGCTTACAAGGTCTACTATCTGTACAAGAAATTATGAAACTCATTATGGTATGCCCATTTTTAATCCTTCAAATTCTAAGTTGCAGATGGTAAGGTTTTTTAAATTCTACATACTAATGTTAATTTTCCTCTCTCCTTCTCTCTCTCAAATTCATACTCCATCAAGAAATTTTCAAATCTTCTCCTCAATTATTTTCTCCTTCCAGAATTTTATGTCATTTTATGCAAATTAGTTAGTGTTTTATGGATTTGTGGTCAATTTCTACAATTAAATCGTATTATGAGTCTAAACTGCTATGGTGTGTCTTGGAATTTTTGTTTCAGTGAGATTTACAGTTCATGTTTCAAGAGTTCCGCCGACAAGGGTGGAACCCTGCACTACTTCAATATTTGGTGAATTCAAACCGACTCAATTTTGGAAAGAAGAGTAAGTGTGTATGCTATCATATTATTTTTTTCCCACATTGATTGTGTATTTTATTATAGATATGTGATCTTTTTGTATTTTTATTTATCTAATCTTCTGTTGCATTTTTGTTGAGATTATGGTAGTTTCTAATTATTGTTCATTAGTTTCTAATCAATTGTATTGAAGTTTGCAAGTGTGTCGTCTATATCTATAGGATAGTCTGCAAAAACAAAGAATACAATTTTTTTTATGCGTTTACTGTTATCAAATTGTGTATTGAAATACAAAAAAGAAGGTATTAAAATATTATTAGGTGATGATTGCGAATTTTTTATCAGCAACTTAGAGAAGGTATTATGCATCCTCTTTGCTTCTGATTATTATCAGCAACTACTGCTTTCCCCAAACAAACATACCCTCACTAATCACTATATCTCCAACCTCTGTGTTGTTGATTCTAGATCCAGTCTATGAGGCGATGATTGTGAAATTGATAGAGTTGGGTTGGGCATAGAGAAGAATAAGGTCCGTATCTTGCCGGGCAAACCTTGACGGCATGTGGTTACATTGCAACTGGATTTTGCAACCATGGCGGTGCTTCTCTCTCTTCGACTACTGGTCTGAGCCTCACACCATGAATTCATGGTCACGGTTATTATTATTATTATTCATGGCAATTCACCGATATGTTGAAGCTAGGGTTTGGTATCCTGCACCAGAATGAGGCGTTGGAGAGGGGTTTCTTCAAGGGTGGTTGCCCCTCTCTGCTCCGTCCGTGATTTCTATCTCCCTTCACCAACAGCCCCTTTTCTTATTCTTTACGAGACCAGAATCTGCGTCTTCAAGTACGTGTGTGTATGTATATCTATCTACCTATCTATACTTTTCACAATCCTTTTTCCTTTTCTAACACTGGAAAATAATGTTTTCTCTTCAGACTTTGATGTTCATTCCAATTTCTACTACGGATTTACGAAATTTCTAGGTTTGATTACTCTCGAGCAAAATCCAGTTTGGTTTTGTATACTATCACTTCCGATTAGTTTTTATTTCCAGTTTGAATGATAGTATGATGTCCTAAATCCTGTCTTCAAATTTCTATTCCAACTGGAGTATGTTTTAAGTTTCAACCAGTTTTGAGGTAGGCCATTGTATATATAATGCATAGTTATAATTAATATTTCTAATAAACAATTGACCTGTTTAAGTTTCAACCAGTTGGAAACATCACTCTTCTCTTCTTCCTTCCTCTTTAATCTTGGGCACAAATACACTTTGATTTCATTAGTCATGTATAACTTCTCTGGGAGATCAGCGTGTTGTGCTTCACTGCAGTCCTTCATCACTCTCTCAGTTTATAAATAGAGAAAAAAGATATGTTCTGAGTTTTTTTTACTGAAATGATTTTGGTGTCATCTGTTTCTCACTTTGAGCCCGGTCTCCCCACTGATTATGGGCCCCACTATGTGAAGTTGAGAAAGGTTTTACGATTGAGCTGTTTTCTCCCAAGAGACTCGAAGCCTTGAGGCCTATTAGAGAAGATGAGGTTGTGGCTATGGTCAAATCCATTTATACAGATTGCACTGCCGCTGGTATTTTTTTAATCGAGAAATTCATGCTATATTATATAATTTCTCTGTGTTAATTTGCGTTTTCATTGATACTTTTGGAATTTGAATTATCTGGGAGCATAAGATTTTAGTGGAGTACATATATTGTAATTTGCAGATTGCATAGTTTACTCTCCCTTGCATCCCAGTTGCTGCTTGAAAATTCTGGAGAATGAAGGTAACTTTATATAAACCCTTAAATACTCTGAGTTTTTGATGGTTTTAATCGATCTACGACACTTTCAGTTGCACCATAATCTTGGTTGCTTGGTTTATTTCAGTCGAAAATGGCGTTTGCTATTCAAATTTGAATTTAATTTGATTTTCAACAGATTAGATATGAATTCGAGGGTAATCATCTGCTCCTTAAAATCAATCACTGACTTGAACGGGTAGAGATCTCCACACAAGAGGTTTCATTGATTGCAATATCATTCTGAGGTAGTATTTCAACTAATCAAGATGTTTTTTTTTAATTGTTCTTACTCAGATGGGTAGATTAGAATTAGATCCAACGAGGATGATCTTTAATTTAGGGAGTTTTAGAATTGGTTAAGTGGAATCTGACTCAAAAATGTCTTATTCTTCAGTGTGTTAAAAGAGGAAATAATGTATGTTAGAGGATATTTGCTATATTCTGTGTTCATTAAATTGAGAATTTTATTGAACTGCGAAAGTTCTTGAAACTGTGTTCACATAGGAGTATTAGAATACAGGGGTTTTATGTAATTTTTATACTGGTAATTTTATTATATGTGCTTTTAAATACAGATTGCGTTTGAAATCATATGATGAATAATGGATTGATTCTAATTTTTATACTGGTGATTTTTATACTGTAAATGCAATCTTCAACCTTTGCCTATAGGCTACTGTATGTGGGTGGCTAATTTTTTGGGCCGTAGTATATATAGAATTAGTCCAATAGGCGCCCAGTTAATCAACTAAACATAGAATATATATATATATATATATATATAATAAATAAATAAAAAACATCCCGATTTCTGACTTCTGCAACAGAGCCTAAAACACGTTGCTGTTTAGTAGTACTCACATTTACTAAACATTTCACCATCCTTGAAAAAGGATGTTAGAAACTTCAGTAATGATTTTTTTTTATTCCATTCCAACTATCTATAATGTATCCTTTCCATTTTCAATTTTTTCTGCAGACGGCTCCCCTTTTTCGCAATGCAGTGGGCTCTAAACATTCGGTTGATACCTGCGTATGGAAGTAAGAAATATCATAGTTTGAAATGTGTTGAACGACTTAGAGGTATGAAAAAGTTATATTACTACACATAGTGTGTAATTACTTCTACATTTTGATACTTCGAGGTGTAGCTGATTCATTTAATTGGTTAACTCCATTCATATACACTCGAACACCAATTGATTGTAGAGAAAATAAACAAATGAAGGAGCTTACAAGGTCTACTATCTGTACAAGAAATTATGAAACTCATTATGGTATGCCCATTTTTAATCCTTCCTCCATCATTGTCATTTTTCAAGTTACATGAGCACATAATTTTATAATCTATTATTGTCTTCCTAATGATGATGAATGGTTATATAAAATTTATGAAATACTACCCATTTTTTTTAAGCATCTGGTCTGAAAGTAACAGTAATATTTTTGACAAAAAAATTGCAATAAGAATGAACTGCGTTTGACTTTATGGAAATGTAGAAATATTTTCGAAAAAAAGTTTTGAAAATTGTACTACCTTTTTTGAAGAAAAATGTTTATTAACTAAGGCGATTTGTGAGTTCATTTTCAGATTAAAAATCCAAACATAAAATATATAGGATTTGTCTTATACCTTTTCTTAATGGAAGTTTTTTTCCCAGACTTTTTTTCCAGGTGGAGGCAGGCTCCTCTTGAGCATTTTATCGAGCACGTTGTATGCGTGAAGGTTGGAGGCGTTGCAACAAGTCGTTGCAGCCGTGGCGGAGATACAACGATGGCCGTGAACGGTTTCTTGGATTTTATTGTACTTCTTTCTTGACTGATACCAAAATTCATTCGGAATATAAATTTTCTGCAATGAAATATATTCTCACAAGAACATATCAATCCTTGCTCTAACATCAGTTTAATATCATAGTAAAGTATCAAGAAAATTGTAGGAACCTCAAAAGTCATATGAGCTCCATTTACACCATTGCAAAATACAACTCCCAATTTCTAAAAGTTATGGATGTTAGGGATTTGGTCAATTAAAACAACTACAAATCTCGCAGGAAATAACATTTAGTCAGTAATTAGATTGGAATTTACCCCCACAAAATCAAAACTGTGAGGATTTCAAAGGTATATTTGTTCTTGATTAGCTCATTGACATCCATGTAATCAAGGATGAAAATATCGCGGATATATCGCAAATTTGAATATTGCGATATGGATATTGAGGTCTAATGTATTTTTTCTCGGGTATCGCGGATATATCGCGAAATATCGCTAAATATCGATGTCGATATCGATATCGTTTAACCGTAGTGTAAAATTGGACGGGAATCGGGAAATATCGCGAATATATGATATCGCAAAATCTGAAAAAATCGCAAACTTATTTAAAATTTTATTTTTATATGTATGAAATTATACTTTTTATTTTATTTTTAATAGTGCAAAAATATATATTCTCAATTCACCTCATATATTTAATAATTTTTTTAAACATATAAATCATATGTGCATAATTATATCTTAAATTACTATAATGTGATGAGTTAGTATCAATGTTGTTTGGACAAATATGTCATTTCACCTACTATATTTGAACCCTATAGCTCATCATTTTGATATTATTTGTATTTTATCATGTATATTTAATCATTTTGTATTGTAGTGTGTTGTCAATTAGTTTCCGTCCGTCAGTATTTAATCAATGTTGTTTGGACAAATATGTCATTTCACCTACTATATTTGAACATCATAGGTCATCATTTTGATATTAATTGTATTTTATTTTATATATTTAATCATTTTGTATTGTACTATGTTGTCAATTAATTTTCGCCAATCAGTATTTATATGAGTTTTTATCTATATGTTTGTTTTAAACATATAATTTATTGGTCTTTTTAATGGAATACATGCATAATAGTATGTTATAATAATCCCTAAAATTTTATGTTAAATTTTCAAGATTTTAATAAGATTTCCGTCATTTTTTCAATTTTTTTTTGCGATATCGATATATCCGTAAAATTAAAGTTGCGATAGCGATATTTTCATCCTTGCATGTAATATAAAAATATGATAAAAGTTGTTGATAGAAATAAAAATATAAGGTTTTGATGGGAAATGTCAATATAGTTGTCATTCAATATATATAGCTCTTTAGTGTAGTTGAGTTAATTTCAGTGTATTTTTTATACAAATAAATATTTTAAAATCTGTAATTTATTTATGTTATTATTTTTTTTATACATTTTTCATATACATTATTTAAGCTTATAAATATTTCTTAAATAATTTTTTTTAATGTCATATTGAATTATACAATAAAATAATTTAGCTATACCATATTATATTTTACTTCCGGTTCATATTAATTTGCACACTTCACAAAAGAAACATCTTCACACTTAAAACATCTTCACACTTACTCATATGTCGTTATTTTCAAGATCCACACATACTTTCAATTCATTTTTTTTTTATCCATAAAAGTTTATAAAACTATACTTAGGGTGCAAATTCATGTGAGATGAAGTATATCAATATATGTATTTTAGAATAATAATTTTAAATGAATTTTTACAATAAAAAAATAATTTAACTACACCACATTATATTATATATCAATATACATATTTTAGAATAATAACTTAATATTAATATAACTTTAAACTCTTTTAGAATAATAACTTAATATTAATATAACGCTTAAACTCTTAGACCGTGCATCGGTGAAATACTAGTTCATTTTAAATATTTATATCTCTCTATTATGTACTTTGAGGCTTGAGCCCTCCTTTTCATTTAACGCAAAAACTTTTATGCAAATATGTTATGTGCAAATAGGTGCAAATATGCCCATTTAGAGGTTTAGGTTATTTTACCCGCTCCATTTTTTATTTGGGTATCTCTCAATTCACCCGAATCAATTAACCTCCCGGTCTACCTCGCCTGCACCAGTTTCCCTTTGACCGCTTTTCACCTTCTGCTCCGTCACCGGCAGCCTCAGCGACTGCGGCGACTCAACGCCTCCGTTTTACTTGTTGTTCCTGGTTTTGATTCTAAATAGGCGCGATTTTATAGTTGTTGGACATATTCTAGGCAACACAATGCTTTTCACCTATATGGAAGGAATCCGCCTTACGGAGTCGCGACACTATCGACGGATATTTCTTGTGAAGATGAGTTGAACCGCTCGAATCGGACGCATCGACTTTGATTGTTGAGAATTGTCAAGCTACTTTGCATCGCTCAAATGTCAAGCCGGTAAATACGTGTATTCGCTTTCAATTTTTTTCAATCCCTCTCCGAATATACATCTTTAGGGTTCTTCTGTTTTTTTTTTTTAATTTAATTTTAACCCTGGAATTGAAATTTTGGATTCTCCATGTGTGTATCAGTGTAGATGTGAGTAATGTCCCTCAAAGAATGCATTTGTTCAGAAGTAAGCTTGGCCGTCTTGAGAAGGATGGCTCCATGAGCATCATCACTACTATGCAAGTAATCTCTCTCCCCTCTCTCACGCACATGCATTAATTTAATTTTATGAACTGATTGTTATATGCTAAGCTAATGCAATGGATTATATGGGGTTAAACTCCTCGATTTTCTCATTTGTAGTGTATCGGAGAAGGAGAAATTTTGTATTAGTTGGGAATGTGAAAAAAATTCATTATGGTGCCTCTGTTCCCAATTGTCTGTGTTGGTGAATTTTGACTTCTTGCTTTTTTAATTATGTTATGACTTATTTTAGTAGTGGTTAAGCAATCAAAAGGTAGTTGTCGAGGTGTTAACTTGTTTAAATTGTGTAAAGGGTATATTTTTAAAGTATATTTAGTTGCAGGCAATCAATGATAAGATTGTTTCACTGAACAATGGAGACTTTAAAGTTTAGATTAAGTCAGTGGATGCACAAGAGTCATTCGGTGGTGGTGTTCACATTCTTGTAACTGGTTAAGTGTAATTGTCTAATATCATCGATTATGATTGTGTAATACTGTTAAGTGTATATTAGTTGTGATACTGGTTAATACATGATATTCTCAAATGTTAGGATAATATTTTTTAAGTAATACCATGTTATTTATTATTTATACTGTATGTCTTTCATGTGTGATACTGTTAAGAGTAGGTGCACCATTGATAAAAAAAAATATGTAAAAAGAATGAGAGGATGATAAAGTAGTGGGTAATGTGGCTAGAGAAGAAAAGAATGATGATTCGATGATAAAAACTTTGTAATACTATCATCTACGAGTAATTGTTATGTGTAATTGCATAATATTGTCAAGTAATGTCGTTATACTGTATGTCTTTATGATAGTTCTCAATGTGTATAAAAAATTTGTAATACTGTCATCTTCTGATTTCACATGTTATCTTCTCTTGTTTCTCTAGTTTGTGTTTTGTGATGGAATTGTGGGATTTATGACAACTCTTATGTGTTTGTGTGTGGTGTTTTAATAGGGAAGTCAGAAGTAGGCATCGAGAATTGTACAATAGTCTTATGCATGATCTAGCGATAGTTTTATAGATTTCTTGCTAGCTCATTTTATGCTCTAGTGAATGTTTTACACTTGTAAGTAAATTGACCCTGAAGTAGAGTACATTGGTAGATAACAAGTAATACTGTTACGTGCAAAATATAATACCATTGTGTGTATAATGTAATACGGTGTGCCTTTAGATGTGATACTGTGAAAAATGTGATGCAAATAGTGACAAAAACAAGGTCAAGAAGTGAGGATGATGAATTGGTGGACAATGTTATTAGAGAAGAAGAGAATGATGCTGAGGTAATAAAATAAAAAGGGTATAATTGCATGTAATACTGTTATGTTTTTACATGTAATACTGTTTTGTTTTAATTGTAATACTGTTTCTATTTTGATTTAATGTGTTTCAAAATTTACTTTTTTCCTTACATTTTTAATGTAATATTGTTATGTTTTTAATATAACACCGTCAAGCGTCAAGTGTAATTGCGTAATACTATTAAATGTAATGTCATAATACTATTCAGGTAATGAGGAGTGAGTTATTTTTTACATACATTTTTGTTGTCTTCAGGTCTCAAGAAAGCTAATTTATTGTTGTTAATTAAGTTGAAATTTGATGTATTCGAATGGTTCTTTTTCATCTAATGGCTGGGAGGAATGAAAATAGTTGGAGAGGGATATTTTATATCACTATATAATTTTATAGATACCTTATATCGTGATGTGTTGAACATTAGGAAAGGAAGTCGATTCAATTGAAACGTTAGACAGGGCTAAAATAAAGTTTACCATCTTGTGTTTTTTTTCAATTTGTAACACTATCAAGTATAATAGTGTAGTACTATCAAGTGTATTGGTGTAATACTACATAAAATTTAAAGAAGAAGAGAATGATGATTTGGTGATAAAAAATTGTTTTTCACTTTGTAATACTAACAAATGCAATGGTGTAATATACTGTCAAGTGTAATTGTGTAATATTGTTTACATAAAAATTGATGAAATGCTCGTTAGAGTGTATGATAATGACATTAAATAATTAATAATACTTAAATAATTTGAAATTAAATTATGTGAATTTTAAATTTAAAAAAAGTGATGAAATGATAGAGTGGTTGATCGAGAATGGGAGGTGCAGGGGTGAATTTAATGGTTGTGGATGTGTATTTAATGGATCGGGGGTGAATTTAGTGGTTGTGGAGGTGTATTTAATGGATCGGGGGTGAATTTAGTGGTTGTGGAGGTGTATTTAATGGATCGGGAGGGGGATGAATTTAGTGTTTTTGGGGGTGTAAGTGGTGTATGTTGCGGAGCAGTAATTGTGTCTTAAAAAAAATGCTGCGGAGCAGTAATTGTGTCTTAAAAAAAATGCAAGGAATGGGGGTTGAACCCATGTGTTATGGGTAAAAAGAAATAATCATTACCACTGGACCACCATATCAATTCAACATGTAATTGATAAGTGAAATATATATTTTTGTCCAGACCCGTTTAAACGGTGTTGACCCGCTTGAATAGGGTTGACCCGCGAATTTAATTGAATTCAAATTTTAGAATGATTTACTAAGGGATTTGCACATAAGCACACGTAAGGTATTTTCACATAAGTCCATCCCTTCATTTAAATATTTATTTTAAATAGTCACTTTTTTTTGTTACAAGGTATTTTAAATATTCACTTAATTTGTTGCAAATGTGTAACAAAGTTGTTTTAAGAAAATAATATATTTAATTTTTCATTTTCTTTCTTAGTATTACATTGGTGAGAGATTGAACGCGAATATAGTAGACAAATTATTTTTGCTAGTATATTGTAATGTCGTAGTTAAATAGCTCAGGTTTCTTTTTCCAAGGGATAAATGGATAAATTGCGGTTCTTATATAGAATCAATTCCTTATAAGGAATTGAGTTGACTTGGTCAACTTAAATCTTAAATATTCAAAAATATTGTGAACCCTAACTATTCAAGATTATTGTGAATAAAAATTTTGACTTGGTTAATTTTTTTTTTTTTTTTTCGAAATTGTGTGTGTTGAAAAGTTTAAGTTAATATTACTAAAAAGTGTAACACAATATTACTAAAAAGTGTAACACATTTTTTTATTAAAAAATGTAAGTCACTATAATTGAAAAGTGCAACACAACTTTTAATGAAAAGTATAAGTCATTATAACTAGAAAATGCAAGTTAGTATAACTAGGAAGTGCAACACAATATTATTAAAAAGTGCATGTCAATATACTTGAAAAGTGCAACACAATATTTTAATGAAAAGTGTAACAAAATACGAGTAAAAAATGTAAGTCACTATAACTGAACATATGGTTGAAAATTGTAAGTCACTACAACTGAAAAGTGCAACAAAATATGACTAAAAGGTGTAGCATAACATTACTAAAACGTGTAAGTCAATATAACTAAAAAGTATTGTTAAAAATAGTAAGTCACTACAACTGAAAAGTGCAACAAAATATGTGTAACATAACATCACTAACAAGTGTATGTCATTATAACTGAAATTATTATTGTAAATATTGCAAAATAACATGATAAAAAATTGTAAATTGCATGTTACACTTTTCCTTATTTTCAACATGCACTTTTATAATTAAAAAAAAATATATGTGAAAATTGTTAGATGTAAGAGTTGAACACTAGACCTCAACATAAAAAAAACTATTCTCAACTATTTAAGCTACGTAAATTATCATATATATTTTTCGCGTATTTTATTTTTATTATCAATCCTACCAATTTTTTAAAATTTACTTTCTTATAAGAAATTGAAGGAATTGAGTCTATAAGAGACCTACACACTGCGGCGAAGCGATACATGAAGATCCACTCTCTTATCATCTTCAAATAAACCAAAATTCATCAATTCTCTTATCATCTTCAAATAAACCAAAATTCATCAATTAATGAAAAAAAAAGGAATGAATTAATTACGGAGTAATAAATTTGTGGATTATATTTAATTTTAATTCTGCTTATTACTCATCCAAAAACTTACACATTGTTACAAAAATTCATCTTTACTATTTGGCAAAAACTTGCGCGAGATGGAAACAATTTAATATGGAAGAAGTTGTTTTTAGTAAAAATTGAACGGAGACATGTGAAATGAATGAATGAGCTCTAATACAGTAATACCATACCATAAAACTAAATTGTCTTATCTAAAAGTTCAAACTTGTAAAAGAGTGTGAAATTAATTCATTTATATTAATAATTTCTTAATAATTAATTCATTACTTATAAATATTATAACATTATGTCCAAATTATACTTCTTCGCTCTCACACCTCCTCTTTTTATTTATAATATTTGGTGAATATCGCATATTGGCATGGTAGTCAAGTCCAAGGATGAAAATATCGTGAAATATGCGGATATATCGTGGATATATCGCAAATTTGGATATTGCGATATGAATATTGGGGTCTAATGTATTTTTTTCCGGGTATCGCGGATATATCGTGAAATATCGCTAAATATCGATGTCGATATTGTTCAATCGTAGTATAAAATTTATCGGGAATCGAAAAATATCGCGGATATATCGCACGATATCGCACAATATCGCAAAATCGGAAAAAATTGCAAACTTATTTAAAATTTTATTTTTATAGGTATGAAATTATATATATTTTATTTTATTTTTAATAGTGCAAGAAAATATATTCTCAATTCACCTTATATATTTAATATTTTTTTTCAAAATTATATTTTAAATTACTACAATGTGATGAGTTAGTATCAATGTTGTTTGGACAAATATGTCATTTCACCTACTATATTTGAACACTATAACTCATCATTTTGATATTATTTGTATTTTATCATGTATATTTAATCATTTTGTATTGTAGTGTGTTGTCAATTAGTTTTCGTCAGCCAGTATTTAATTGTATTTAATCAATGTTTGTTTAGACAAAAATGTCATTTCACCTACTATATTTGAACCTCATATGTCATCATTTTGATATTAATTGTATTTTATTTTATATATTTAATCATTTTGTATTGTACTATGTTATCAATTAATTTTCGTCAGTCAGTATTTATATGAGTTTTTATCTATATATTTGTTTTAAACATATAATTCTATTGGGGTTTTAATGGAATACATGCATCATAGTATGTTATAATAATCCCTAAAATTTCATGTTAAAATTTCAAGATTTTAATAAGATTTTCGTCATTTTTTCAATTTTTTACGATATCGATATATCCGTAAAATTAAGGTTGCGATATTTGTTGCGATAGCGATATTTTCATCCTTGGTCAAATCAACACGGGAGACGAGCAAACCATCTACTTTAACAGAGAGCGAATAAACATCGTACCCTCACGCATAAATATTTTTTGATAAAAAAATTAATTAAGGGATATTTTAAGTAATTTAATAAGGTATAAAGTGAATTTAGTGAGTTGTAAAGTAAAATGTAGATAAAAAATGAGTACCAATTTTATAAATAAAATAATATTGTTAGAGTATTAATTTTGTGAAATAATTTCATATTGAAAATTTGGAAGTGCACAAATAATCTTGAAAATTGGGACGTCTAAACAAAAAAAGGAAACGAAGTATACGAGTTACTCACGGGACGGGACGGGACGGGAGGAGTACTTAACTATTATAAAAAAATGGGTTATAAACTAATAAGGTCATTTCACTACTAGTTTTTTCTAATAAAACCTACACCATAAATTCTTGTCTAATAGAGTCAAAATTAAAAATCTTAGACAACTTTACCCTTTTACTAATTTGACACAATTCGAAATATTTAATTCAAATTATAGGGTCAACTAATTACCATAATTATAGATTAAGAGATTCTCGAAAAAGCGAGATTTAAGCACCTTCCAAATTTTTAAAAAATTTCTAAATAGTAGGTATTCTAATTAATGCGTTTCACTTGCTTAGCTTCGAGAATTCTGCAGAATATTGATTTTGTTCCAGCGATTGTTCATCGTTATCTGCATTTTCCGCCGACTAGTACTTCGATTCACCGCATCAGGTATGGGATCATCTGCATGTTGTTCATACATTTGATAAGTACCAAACAAAATGGTTGAAAAAGTAAATAATCATCAAAGTTTACATAAGAATACTCAAAAAAATATAGCATTAACTAAATCTTATATAAAGTTCTCCATCACCCCAAACTTCTCGAGAACGATCCGGACAATGCACAAAGTTTTGCATATGTATCCGGTATGCTTGTGCGTATGGACACTACATATGCACGAATATGTGCATAGAACGTTGTTCGTACATTTGATAGGTAGAAAATAAAGGGTTGACCAGTAATTCATCATCCAAATTTACATAAGAAAACTAAATAAAATATAGCATTACCCTTAATATTATATGGAGTTCTCCATCACCCCAAACTTCTGTAGCCCAATCCACACAATGCATAGGGAGTTGAATATGTAAACGATATGCATAATCGGTGCCTACTACATATGCATTGTAATAGACATATATACACACACTCGGTAACATACCACAATATTTGGTGCCATTATGAACGCATATGGCATACATACTGCAAGTGCATGATAAATGTCACTGCTGTATTTGGTGCATATTCACAATATTTGATTCTGGAGAAATTGCAGGTTACAGAGTACCCCGATTAACACGAAAGGGTACGAGACTTTGTTGAAAATACATCGAGCGATAGTTTCGATCTGTATTACGGCCTTTTCATGTATAATAAGAATGCCATGGAGGAATTGGAGAGATTGGATTTGAATCGTTGAATAAGGAGCTGTTTGGGCATTTACACGAAGTTTTGAGGAAGCAATTGTTTGGGAAGGCAGAGGAGGGAGGTTTTCGGAGGCCGATGCTTGCGAAATTGCCGAAAAACGGGACTCCATTGTTGCCGTCGCAAGCAGAGTCGTTGAGCAACAACAAGAATGGAACTCCATTGTTGTCATCTCAATCGGGGTCGAACTTTGGCGGCATTTCGAATTTCGAAACTCGTGTTTGGATCGATTCTACATAAGCTTTTCAAAATCAAAAATTGGAAATTCACAGAATTGAGGAATTGAATGAAAGGCGATAATTGTGGCAATAATAACTATCTGAATTAATATCAAATTCTGTAACCTAATATTGATGAATTAAATGAAACGCGAAATTTTTGCCAAGACTAAATATCTGATATAGTAGCTTTTTCGAAAATTTAAACAAATTTGAATGAATAAGAGTAATTATAGTTTTTTGAATCCAAAATGAAGCAAATAGACAAACTTTTAAGTAGCTGTTGCAATTTGTTGAATGTGTGGTGATAATGACTCTATTGGTAAATAATCTCTAAAAAAATTACACAATGCAACTTAAAAGTAGATACCTTTTTGTTAAAGAACAAGTTTGATGTACTGGAAATGATTATGAAATTTATTCTCTTTTATTTCCCAAGTTCTGTTTCAAGTCCAAAAATCTTTACAAATCGCTGGAATATAAAGAGAGACTAATTTTTGCAGAATACATCGAACTAAAACCTATTTAATTACAACATGCAATAAGAAAAAAATTATAGATGCATTAAATCTTACAACATAAGGATTGCAGTACGTTTATTCCACTTGATTCAAACCCCTTCACTGAGCCAAGAACAAATTTGCCACATTGCTTCAATTTACCCATTTGATTTCGATTTTGCAGCAGCGACGTTCTTCCACCTTTACTCAAGAAACCCCAATGTTGTATGGATTAGAATGTGAGTGTTTCATTTCATCAAATCCAAGAAAACGAACCCATTCCACAGACTATGCAACAGCATGGACGGCAGCAGATTCCTCGATCTCGTATAGCTTACGCCCATCACAACCCCTAGAAAAATTAGCGGCAGCATTCTTTGTACATTAAAATGTGCCAAAGCAAAGGCAACTGAGCTCACTAAGATCGAGCCCCAAACGGGCATGTACTTAGTCAAAGAAGGTAGAAGAAAACCCCGGAATACAATTTCCTCCCATAAAGGAGCACATACAACTAGTACAAGGGCGTATAGACCCATTGCAATAGGATCACGAGCCATTATTGACTGCTCTACACTAGAGAGTGTGACGGGAGTAGATTGAAGAACGGGCAATAAATCGAGGTTGAATTGTGAGAGACGATTGACCAATGGGAACATGAAGCATCCAAGTAAAACGTCAGTTATCCAGGAACCTTTAAGGCTAAATTTGAACCAATCGGGTGGAAGGGGACGGAAACGAGATAGACAGCGATGGAGAATTAAAATTCCAGCGAGGCCTTCGGTGACATCTGTTAGGAGACTGAACAAAGCTTGCCCTCTAAAAGTTAAGGATTCCTTGCTGAAGCCAACGATATGAGCTCCAAATGGGATCATCCATGATCCCACGAACCAGAATGAGAGAATCCAAAGGAGTGTTACCTATACCACCATAATTTTATCAAAGTGAGAAGGTTTATTACTATCACCATTATTGAATGAATAACAATTACTGTCCAATGAAAACAACTATATTGACCAACTAATACTTTTTAGTAAAACAACTAATACCATTATTGAAAATATAATCCAAATGGTGTATACTACTCTTCAGTAATGGAAGCTGAAACAGGTTTGTAAAACTTAGGGGGTGTTTGGTTCAAAATCTTCAATGAGAATGAGTGTTTTGCTCTAATCTACGAATAAGTGTGGATAAAAAAATGGTTTTTGGTTGAGGAATAGTGGACTGATTGAGGAGAAATATTATATGAGGGGAGATAGTTAATAAAAATGGAGTAATAATTTAACATATTTCGAGTCTCATAACCTCATATAAAGTATGATAAAGATGGATTGATCTTTTTTTTCCCCAGTAAACACCACAATTACCCTATATTCATTTCCATTGTCATTCCCTTTGAAGAATTATGAACCAAACGCTCCCTTGGATCTGCACACTATGAAGAACCTTACCTGCAAGATTGTCTCTGCAGTCCAAGGTACAGTCCAGGGTTTCCCAATTCCTCTAAATTGCGCATCTACAACCTGAAAGAGAAATACGAAAAAGTCCTATCATTATGCTTTATTTTAAGTTTATCAACATATCTACAAGTTGTATTTTTTATGTTAGGACATTTAATGTGGCTTTTATATATCTAATATTGTAATTATGTTTGGACATCACTCATCAGGGAATATTTGGAACATCCCCCTCAACTTGAAGCTGATAATCCAGAAGCACCCATATCCTAATACATAAGCAAGACAATGAATGTGTGCAGTTTAAGTGCACAATAAATAGACCCTGGCGTCTAAATCCCCTAAGGTCTCCAGCATCAGGCATATAATTTTTTTTAAAGACTCTATGAGAAAAGATTGCCCTTCAAAAAATTCTATAATGAGAAAGAGTGCTGACCTTTTTAAGACTTATAGCCCAATTTCTTCTTTCAACAGGTGGTGTATTGATTTCTGCCTGCTCAGACTCATGCAGAAGTTCACCAGCAGACTCTGTATTTGGAGTATCAGATGAAGAATCTTCCGGACGAAAGCATGAGATTTTCCATTTCTAACATACAAACAGTCCGGAACTCAATGTAAAAATACTAAATCGTACCTATTAAATTAACAAAATAACTAATACTTCTCCATATGCAAATCATGACCATGTTTGAAGAATTCTAACACATTTTCTAGTCAAACAGTTGTGCAAAATAAAATAGCAACTCCAAATTCAGATTTTACGATCTTTGTTGCAATACAGGAGCATTTATAGTCAATTAAACATTTAATGTGATGATCTTTATAGTATCTTCCTCAGTTTAATCAGCATGATCTTTCTCCAATTATATCCGATAACTTTTTCTAAGAATCTCAAGTAGGGTTACTTCTCTTCATTGAGTTTTATTTGAAATTCTTGGCTATGTAGGAGTAGCACAAACATATGTTATTAGTTATTTCCACTTTAACAATCTCGTGCTCTTCACGACTTCACCTTGTCGTACCATAGTTTTTTGCGGAGTAAATTCCTATTACTTTAAGAATAATTACAATGCAAAGTGGCATAGGATGCTGGAAGATTCCTTACAATAGTACAGCAGTTTTAAGTCTCCTCTATGGTTCCTATCTGTTTCTTTTCTATTCACAGATTAATGTAGGCATTTTCAATCAAAACAAAATCTAACTGCTGAGAATAGGTACACCATTTGGTCCCAAATGCTTATTTAAATTGTCAAACCCAAAGCTGGAGAATTTAGCAATGATAAATTCCCAACCATTAAGTATCATGAATAACAAATTCAAACAAGAAACTCATTACTAAAGCCAAGAAAAAAATGGATCCTCATAGCTGAGAAGTTGGGAACAAAACAAAAATCATTACATGATTTACATACTTCCATTGCTATATCTTTAAGAAGGCAGAGGCTCAAAATAAACCAATTGATTAGACTAGTTTCTCTAACTGAGGTAATGCTATAAATGGATAAGCCACACAGATGGGTCCATAGTTCAGAAACAAAAGAAGATTGAAAAAATTTCACAAAACACAAAACAGACATCATATGCATTTGGATATAGGAAATATGTGTTTTTTTGCGACGTAGATCGATGAGTTGATGAATAATGGATAATAATATGAAAAGGCAGATAAATTCGACTAATGTAACAATCCAAAAATACCCTCCTATTGATGCATATCTTTGCTAATGCAAAAATATCAGACTGGAAGAATTTTTCTGCTAAGTCCAGTCCACTATCTACCCCAGCCATGACATCCGAGAACCCAATTCAGCATTCATTGTAAATGGTAAAACGAACTAGTACAAAAAATATTCACGCAAGAAGATCATGGACCTCTAGATATACTGATATAAGCAACTATGCTACATGCTCCTATAATCAATGTATATTACCACAACCAAGGCATTTATAAAACTAATATCAATCTCTGGAATTTAACAGTTAATATTAGATTACCGTATGTTTAAGATAGTAAATACAAAACTAATCCACCTCATGTCTGGTAAATAACTCAAATATCATAAATAGCTAATTCCTTCACACCGAAGCACTGTGTATGACTATGAACTCAACTTATGATTTACTGCTTTTTATGTGTAGCAAACTTCCAATAATAACACAATAAGTTAAACCGCAGATATCCAATTTCATACTTCACGATTCACCTTAAAGTAAAAAAAAAAAAAAAAACCTTTTAAAACCCCCTCAATACTTGGACGAAATTACCAAATTGACAACAATAATCAATCAAAACACCCAACATACGCAACTACAAATGTACCCGTAATTTTTTATTTTTCCTTTTGATTTCCGCAAATTATTTACCTTGGTTGAGGAAGTGCGACGAGTTTCCGAAACCCGAAAGTTCAAGGCAGGAGAAAATGAAGATTTATCGGTGAATTTCGAAGCCCTAAACCTAGAACTTGAGATTGAGGGGTTAGGGAGAAATGGGCGCCGGGGTAGAGAGTGAAGGCAATTTGAACTCAGCATCAGATTAAAGTTAGGCAGGTGGTCAATAGCCCTAAATTTAGAGAGGGAGAAAGGGATCGAGATCATGGGTTTCGTGCATTTTGCAGAGCACAGAAACCCTAATCTTTACCAGATTTACTGTGAATGTGTAAATTAATTCTGGAGTTCAAGTTGACGTAAAAGAATCTTATTTGTTTTCTATGCTTGTGTTTCACCCAGAAACTTCTGAATCAATACTGCGTTCGTTTATTGACCAACTTTTAATTTTATTTTATTTTCCGATTTAAATATTTATTTATATTTGGCCAATTATGAGAAGATTATCAGCCTTATATCCGCAGACAAAGCCAAACCTAGAAACAAAAAATATTCTCCGTCCCATCATATGTTTTATTTTTATTTATTTTTGTACAAAATTAAATAAATACAGTAATTCGTATAATTGGAATTAAACTTCAATAAATTAGGGACAAATGTTAATTAAATATTAAATTTGATTTATATCCCCTTATATTAAATTGATAATATGTCATTTTATGGTTAATTGTTAATTTTAAAAAGTATGATGTATTATTAAGTTATTGGTTGAGTAAGATATTATTTTTAAACTATTTTTAAAATATTATATTCTTATTAACTATTGAATTTTCTTGCTATTTATTTATTTGTTTATTTATTAGTGGTTTATATGAAATGTTGAAATCGTATTATATTAATATTGACTAATTAAAATAATTTTTTTAATTTACTTATTTTATTGTAGTATTCATTTTATTCTTTAATTTGATTTATTTTCAAACGATTTAATGTATTTTTGAGTAAAATACAATCTAAAAAGCATTTTTATTAGCATGTACAATTCTTTATTTAATTAGTTATTAAATTTTATTTTATAATTACTTCTATCTTATATCTCAACTAATTTTTTTCTGCAATTATTTAAAATTTTTAAGTTTAATGTATTTAAAAAATAGAGCTAGAATATATATATATATATATATATATATATATATCTAAAACTTATTATATAATTTTATACATATGTATTATTTAAATATATTTATTATATAAATAATTATATTATTTTACAAGATTAGCAAATTTGTTATATACACTATTTTTATAATAAAGAATCTCCTTATATATTAATAGAGAGTTTAAATTGATGATGTGTCATTTTGTGGTTAATTTTACTTATGTGTCATTTTGTGGTTAATTTTGTTTATGTATCATAATTTAATGAAATTGTTAATTTTAAAAAAGTATGATGTGTAATTAAGTTATTGATTGAGTAAGATATTATTCTTAAACTATTTTTAATTATATAATATAATATAGCTTATCTAGTTTTTAAACTAATTGCATAAAAAAATTTGTCTAATATAAAATGTGCAATGGAAAATTGAATTAGAGAGATACGAGAAGTGAGAAATAGATTAAGGACAAATTGTCGTCCACTCTCGCGTCTTTCTTTCCTAGTTTTTACTCTTTTCCGATGTCACGTATCTAGTGTAATCTCAATCTCTCTCAATTCTCAATCGCTCCTAAATTAAATACAAATTCAAATATCAATGCATCCATATAATACACCTGTACTATTTTTATACAATAGCGTCACTATTTTTTTAAATCTCATTCTCTCTTGTATTTTTCTTTCACACACTTTTTTTTTTCTATTATTTTTCTACCCACTAATAAAATATTACAACATCACTTTTGATTTGACATAAAACTACATTCACCTCTACTTCTTAATCTATATCCAAATATAAGATAAACATAATTACTATTTATGAATTATCTCAATTCACTTTTTTTCAATTTCAATTTCAATTCATCACAGTCTCTAACCAAACACCGCCTTCATGTCTCATTTTCACTAAGCCCTTATCACTTTCAAAGTTTATTTTCTTCTATTACTATATTATCATATCGTACTGATCTTCCATCTTGCGGGAGCCTATAAGAGATATTATATTTATATCTAAAGTAGTGATGATTAACAAAAGAATCTAGAAGATTATGAGAATTTTAGTTAATATATTGTAGATTCCTTTAAAATTGTACTATTTATATTTATTTATTTCTTTATATAATTTGATTTGTTATTATTATTTTTAAGAAAACATTATATATATATATATACACCGTCACATCAATAAAAGTACTAGTGTATCATAAGTATTCTTGGTGCACCAATATATGTCTTCTCTACAATTTTTTATTTATTTAATTAAATTTGTGAATAGAATTTAAAAGACATATTAATATATTACTCCTAGTCCTTTTCTTTAAGGAGGGAAGGGTCGACCAAAAAACATCGCATCCCTACCCATCCTGAGATTTCATCACCACTCCAGTCATGAGGAGAGGGTGAACCTACGTAAACGTTGCAAATCTATGCGCTTCTGAGTTGACCTTTCTTTACTTAGCTTCAGAGTTCAGACCCCGCATACTTCGTCCTATTGCATATAGCTCCGATAGCTTCTTTGGAATCCAATTTAAGTCTCACCGTGCGGATATTCCACCGCCCACACACGCCTCTAGTCCTGTTATCACCGTTGCTAATTCCACATTCAGAGCCGAGCCGGCCAGCCGGGGTGGTTAATTGTGTGACACCAGACCCCCAAGCAAATACCCGCCCTATCGTTTGTTAGTCCAAGGAAGAATTTTGTATTCCAAAATAATTATCATTTGCATTATTTTAAGAGAATTAAATGTCATATTCTAATTTTATCCTTATACTTACTTTTGTAATAATATGCATTAAACGATCATGTAAGTAATAAAAGGGTAAAGATTCACATTACACATATATTTATTATTATTGAATGATTTTCTCAATTAACGTGAAACATCTTTAAACGACATTTAAAATGAGACAAACGCTAAAAAAATTACAAATATTAGAGACAGGTTTGAGATGGTTTCTGTAGAGTAAGTTATAGTAATAGGTTTATTATCGTTCAACTTGCTAAAGGGAGGCATGTCCCCTTATACCTGGTACCTGGCTTCTTGCCTTCGTTGATTTCCTGTTGATAGTAAAGAATGGTCTGGTACAACACATGAGTTTCTGAGAAAAAAAAAAAGAGATTTAAGATGATAAAAAAATGTCTTTAATTAGAGACAGTTTTTAATTCCGGTGTGATACGATGTCGCTTCGAGAGCATTAGAGACGAAAAAAATCGTTTCTAATCGACCTAAAAGTCAATTCATTAATTAGTGACGGTAAAAAACTGTCTCTAATTGGTCGAACAAAAAAAAGCATCCAAAAGAGGTTATGAGGGAATTCAAATTTTTAATTTCAAATTAGTGAAATTTTAGGGGGGTGTATTGGTGGATTCTGTAGGATTTTTTTAGACTTTCAAAGTTTGGGGTATTCAATTCGAATTTCAAAAGTCTTTAAAAATTTTGAGGTATTCAATAAGGATTTTAAAAAGTCTTAAATTTTTTTTGAGTATTCAACAATCTATAGATTTTATTACTTTATGAATTTTGTTGGATTCTCCTCAAAAAAATATAAACAAATTACACTATCCAAAATTTCTTCTATAAATAAGAGATTTCAACGGATTCTCTCAGAGAACTCTGAAGACAAAAGGTCAGAAACGAGTATCCGACCTAACTCGAATCATTATATAAATTTTATATAGTATATATATATATATTTTTAATTGGTAAAATACTTTTTATAATATGAAAAATATTTATATTATTGTGAATTGTTTCAATGTATATATGCATGAAAAATATTGTTTTCATTTTTTTTTTTTTAAAAGTCTCGGGTATCCAATCCAAGGACCGACTAATCGCCGGAGACCAATCTCACCGCACACATGCGGGGTTCCAGTTTAAAGCCAGAGATTTGCCCTCTGTATGTACATGGCCCCATAGAAATTGTTTGCACCTTAGAGGGTTCGAACCTGAGACCTAGAGAGGAGGAGCATACTCCTAAGTCCCAAGCCTACACCACTAGGCCAACTCCTTGGGGCGAGTCCGTCCCGACCCTCACGGGGCGACTATCTAGGACCCGTACGGGGCGCGGGGCAGGTTCGGGGGCATAATACATAGAACGGGTTTGGGGCATATACTAGTGTGTTCCATATACATTTGCATCAATATTTCCAGCACCAGAGTTTATGAAAATCTATGTAAATCAATAAAAAAAGTGTATTTCATAATCTTGTCAAGTCTATGAAAATCCATATAAATCAATAAAAAAAAATCAATCAAACTCTACATGAACTCTACGTATTTTCTAAATTCACATACTTTTTAAAGTCCAAAAAAATCAAATAGAATCTCAATTGAATTAATACCCTCAAATTTCAAATTAAGAAATGTATCTGCACTTGCAAAATTGGAGTCTTGAGAATCCTTAAGTTTATTTAAAAAAACTATCTATATTATATATAAATAAAAATAAAATTCACCGTATAATACACTTTGGAGTCGCGACTTGTCATATAAACGATTTGAATGATCATTAATTTTTGATTATGTATAATTATTTATTTAATTAATATGACCACGTATGGTCTGTTTGAATTTTTTTTGATAAATCTTAACCTTTTTATAAAATTATTATAAAATAATAATCTATCAATTTAAAATATACATTATTTCGGATCAAACAAATAATTATTGTCTTTCGATTATATCTTTAATTAATTATTTTTCAATTTTACATAAAACTTTAAAACTTATTACTGTCTAAGTTATTTATAATGACTTTAGACTAAATTAGAAAAAAATGCATGTAATTAATATTGAACGAAAAGTGTAAAACGTTATTAAATAAATAAAAAATATATACACAATAAAAAATTAAATAATTTTTTTAAAGAGTAGAAATTGAATACATAGTAACATATACACATAAAAAATTAAGAAATAAATTTTTAAAAAAGGTAAAAATTTAATACATATATAATTAATTAATAAAAAATAAACTAAAGAGTTGTCTACTAGTGTTGGGCGCCCAACCACCTAGGATTAATTCTGGAAAAGACCAAATAAAATGATAATTAATTTAAATAGAGGGAGGGGGTATGTGGGCAGTCGGGTTGGGGGATCAGATGCGAGTTGAGGGCTAGGTCGGGCTGTTGGGTTTGAGTCAAGCCCCATTTATAAATTTTAATTTGGAGACAGAGTGGAGACATGAAAAGGCCGTCTCTAATTACATATGGATTATAAATGATTTTTTGACCGGTATACGAAATGGTTTGTTACATGATTAGATAAATTCGTCCCTAATCTGAAACGGTGTTTTTCGATAAAAATCGTTTATAAACGGTTAAGAGACGGTAATCCTAAAACGATCTACTAAATCCATCGAGTTGTTCCAAAGAATCAAAACGGCCAGTTATTAATGGAATTCCTTGTCGGCTCTCTATGAAATACTCATTTGGCGAGGGCTTCCAAACACATCGTAAGCTAAACCGGTACTGACGAATAACCAACCCGCAATGAATATGGAAGTCGCTAAACGAAAGGGCTTTCGCCACGTATAGCGACTTTACAGCTCGTAGTCGGGGAAAGCAGCTACGCAACATCAAACGCTGAATCTTTCCTCGTTGTATTTGGTTTGGTATTGCTACCGCACATGACTTCGAAAGTTATGATGATATTACTAAGGAATGTCTTTATCAGAATATTTTTGCTTCTCACTTCGGTCAATTAGCAATAATTTTTCTGTGGACTTCCGCAAGCGGTTTTTCGCACAGCTTACTCATAATGCAGGTTCCACTTGTATATTGTATTTGGTCGAAGAAGCATTAGACATGTTAGAGTTCTTACCTTCTAGGGACAACCAGAGGATTTACATATATGGGAAGTCCTCGTTGCAGTGGGCAGCTAAGGAGCTAATGTTGCTACGTAGTTTCTATTGCAGCTGCGAACCACCCGACCCTTTCTCTATAAATCTTGCTCTTGCTAAGGATGTGCAACTAACCGACCTTGCTCGACAGTTGCTCACAGGGCGGGTAGAATCTTGGTGTTGTGGGATCCATCCAAAGTGACTTTGGAGCCTGACCCTTTGACTTAGGATTAGTCAGTTCTATTTATCGATGGGGCAGGGCTTTCTTGGGGTGTTAAAATGAAGAATGCATATGTTCCTATGTCGGGTATCCGAGTGGTTGGTTTCGGGGCAAGAGTTGGTAGAATTGAACTCCACTTCCCCTAAACGAAATACCTGAGTTGCCGCGCGTAAGGAGAAGTTATGACCTCCCAGAATCCTACATCTGCACCGAATTCTTTCTAGTTAAAGAATCTCTTTCAAGTTGTTCTGGAACAATTAGGAGATTCTGTAGAAGAAATACAAGCTTTCTTTCGTGTATAATCCTGCATAATCTCGAATGTTATCAGTTTCGGTACGTAGACCAAATAATGCAATGCAAGCAAAAGTTCTTGACCAACTGCCCAACCTACCTCCTCTACGTTCTTGACATCCCATCTTTGTCTCAGTAGAGTCTTTCAGTGGCATATTTCGGTCCTCTTCCCTATTACTTAGAAAAAGTGAGCCACCGGTTCAGGTACAAGATACTACAACAATGGTTAACGAGTTCAACATAGCTAGATTAAGAGATAATTGAGCATCTAAGGATAGGTTGTAAGCTACGAATCACGAGTTATGGGCTTTGGGTTTAGCTATTTATTCTACGTATATGAACTTGATTAACAAAAGGGCTCGAGAACTACATCGATCTGATACCTTCTTCCCTTGGTCTGGTAGCTTTAGGTTGTTTAAATAAATTTGGGCTAGGTCCTTGCGCTCCTGCCACCTCTTGTCAAATCAAAGTAGGCTGATGAGCAAGCCCCCGCCTGTCGCAATGGTGTGTGAAACTAAAAAAGCCATTTTATTGATGAACACAAAAGAAAGAACATTTTTTAGATTTTAGATCATTCAAAATTGACACATATTTATCCAAAGTATTTTCATTAAATGCTCGTTCCATGTTCGAAGTACCATTTGTACAAATAAGAATCCCCTTCGTTACATGATTTCTTCTTCATATAAAGAAAAACCCCTCCCCAAGCCGTGCTTGCATTTTTCACTGCACACGGCTACAAAAAGATTTTTTTTAGTGAGCATATCATAACTTACTCCTATTTTTTTTTTTAAAGACGAAGAAAGAAATTCTATTTTTTCTCATCGATTAACCAATTCCTGAAAATGAAATAAAGGGGGTTCAAATAAAAAACTATCTATACAACCATGAAAAGGAAACATTTCGATTTTTATTAGCCTCTTCCTTTATTTAATCCACAGGAGGTCCAATTTGAATTGTTGTGCAAGTGACTGCTTAATCTATTTCAGTCGGGCAAAGAAAACCCGATTTTGACAAAGATACACCGATTTCGAATATGCTAAATCGCCCCAAACACATGTCACAAAAGTAGTACTAGTAGCTTATTTTGGACTAATAGAATCCAATGGATTTTCCTAGAAAGTGTAGGGTAAAATTCATTTCAAGACCTCTTGTTTATTTATTTTTATTTTTTTGTAGTGGGAGAGAGTAAAAAATTAGAATATAAAATAGAGGGTACGTCTCCTATAAACCAGAGTTCACGTGAACTTTTTTGATGAGTGTCACTGTTTAAGAAAATATCTTATTTTTAAACAACGACACTTTGTATGCACAACAATGACATAACAATGATACTTGAAAAAATGTTTACGTGAATCTATTTTCTCTAAAGTTTTTGCCTAGAATAGTAATTTTGGTAGTGTCACACATAGGACTGTCAAATGGGCTAGACCGGGCCATGCATTTTTGTTAGGCTGGGCCGGTCCAACCCGGTTGCTACTGGGCCTAGAAATATGAGGCCAGTCTAGCCCTGGGAGGGCTACTAGACCACCAGGCCAAAATGACCCATTTTTTAAATTTAAACCGAGACAAATTCAAACGACGTCGTTGTCACCTCCAATCGTGAGGAAGTGGAAAAATAAGCGAAAACTTTATCCATAAAAAAAGCACAAATCTCTATTTCTCGAATCAAGACACCCCACACTAAGGTATCAACAAATCAAGAAAAATAAAGATAGAAATATGAAGACAAAGAATCACCAAGCGCTATATTCCTCACAGACATCCAAGCCCCAAACAACCACAAGTCCCAAAAGAGGGAAAATAGGTACCAAAATAAGGAAGCAAGCCGCAATAAGCGCAGAAAAGTCGGAGAAACCTCCAATAGGAAATAAACATAAACTAAAAGCAAAATAACTAAAATTCAGGAAAAAAAATTACAGAAAAATAAATGGGATCAACGGATGACTCACCTGCTCGACCACCGTAGCGCCGTCAGGGAGGATCTATCCATTGATCCCAACCAATATCCTAAAAGAAACCCCTAACCCCACATGATGATCTGGTAAAAAAAAATTAAACGAGGCGGTGGTGCAACGGGCGGCGGTGCAGTGGCGCTATAGGCGGTGTAATGACCTTTCTATATCAAATTTCTTATAAATCTATCTATCTATTTTTACAGATCTAAACTTCAAAAGAAAAAAACTGTGGCGGTGTTGAAAAAATCGATCTATGAGGTGGGGATATTATGGATGCTGGATGAAAGAGAGGGGAGAAGTTGCGGTGGGTTTTGGAGAAGATGGAGGAGAGAAGTGGGTTGAAGATGTAGAAGGTGGGCAACGGATTTTGTGGGCGGTGGTTTTGGGTGAGGAGAGAAGGTGGAGAGAATTTTTAGAGAGAGAGAGAGAGAGGAGTCCTGACTATTCACACACGGATTCTATAGTTTTCTCTCTCTAAGAATATTCGAGAGAAACTTTGTGAGCTATTTCCTGAATAAATACTTCTTAGAATTTTCTTCCAACCTCTCAGATTCCCCTATGTATTCCAGCTTATCCAGTGCTCTGTGGCCTTTGTTTTAATTTTTCATTCATATTTGCTTTTCATCTCCTTGATTCTCGCAAGATTTTCAATCATTTGCAGATTTTGGATTTCTTGGGTGGTTTTTTTCACGTGAATTTCACTTTCTTATCAATTGGGGGTGCCTTTCATTTTCGTATTTCACTACTAGACATACTCATGTTTAGTTTTGTTCTGATTGAGTATTTGTTTTCTGATGGATTTTATTTTTGCACAATCTATTTGAAAAAATTCAAGATTTGTCTTGGAAACAGGTGTTATGCCACCCATGGTTTTCAATTTATTTGGGGCTTATAAGTGGGTGGAAAATGAAAAGGCATCACTCATATCCTTCATATTTTCTCTGTGTCGACCTGTTTTCTCACATACTTACCATGATTGAGGCGATTCAAGAAAAGTTGCAGTAAGTCTCACATTCAGAGCAAGAGCATACGAATGTTGTGGTGAAGAAGGATGAACTCATCATCCCAAAACATGCATTAGCCATGAGATTTGTGGCAAGAAGGCCGATAAGTCTGAATGAGCTCAAAACAACTCTTAAGAAAGTCTGGAATATCAAAGAGGATCTGAAAATTTCTCTTGTGGGGGAGGAAATCTATCTGTTAGTTTTCTCTAAGGAGGAAGAAATGGAAATGGCTCTACATAAGCAGCAATGAAATCTTAGAATATCACTTTTGATCTTGAAGAAATTGTATGGTCACGAAAGGCCCTCAACTTTGAAGTTGTATCTTACCCCTTTCTGGATTCAAATGCATGGCCTCCAATTTCAAGCTATGACGAAAACCACCGAATTTCGTGTTGGAGGCATCTTAGGAGAAGTACTAGAAGTCGAAACAGAGGATGGAGTGCCTTCGAATCAGAGTAATGGTGGACGTGTCTCAACCTCTATGCAGGTGTGCATACACCACCATCGATGAAGAAAGGTTGACTGTCTTCTTCAGGTACAAAAGGCTTTCAGACTTTTGTTACCTGTGCGGAAAGTTAGACCATGTGGAGAAGGAGTGCAGCGGAGCGATCGGGCAAACAAAAGAGTGGTGTATGAATCACAGGTTCTTCCCAAAGTGGCTACGAACAAATAATTACAAAAGCCCTTCAGAATCAGACAAAGCTCCTTCATTTTCTGGAGAAAGAATCAGAGTCTATTAGGCAAGCCCAGGTAGAAGCTCAAGAAATGGAAGCTAGAAAGGACAAAGGTAAGACGGTTGTTCTTGAAGAAAATAGAGATGGCTAATGGAAAGAAATGAATTGTCCGGTGAGGAAGGTAGTTTACAACTTTGCGGATTTAATGCCGGTACAAGATACTCAAGTGGATGAAGAAAATAATTTATCCGGTTTGAACATGCAAAGGGTTGATCCAAGAACAAGTACTCTCTTAGAACCCCTCTCTTTCATTTTGCCTCGAGGTCATGAACATGGAATTGTTAAGGAACCTCTCATGGGTGTTGAAAATGGAAAAGATTATAGAATCACTCATTATGTGGCAAGGGACTTTAGGACATATGGCTACAATACTTATGTTGAAGTGATTCATGAAGGCGAAAGCCCATATGTTCCGGCTCGAGAGAAGGTAAATCTGAATAGAAGACCACCAGAAGCAATAGACAGACTTGTGGGGAAAAGGTTTGAGGGTGATGACGTAGCCTCGGTGCAAAACAATATCATGCCATGTAAGAAAAGGCCCTTTCATCGAAGAAATTGGAGATACGATGGAGGTTTGGGACGAGTATAGAAGAAGGGAGATGAAAACTATGGGTTTCTTTAAGAGATCAAAGAGCATGTTTGAGCTTTATGGTGAGGACATTGGCATACCTGGTGTGGCAGAGGCTGAAGTTGATCAGCCCCTCCGTCAAGAATGATCGCAATATGTTGGAACGCACGGGGTGTGTGTGGTACCCGTGCGTTCGATCGTTTGCATAGGTTAGTGCAACAATTTCACCCATTACTTTTGTTTGTTTGCGAATCCAAGTGTCTTTCTTGTCATGTTGATGGTATTAGGTCAAGATTAGGCTTTCGTTTTGGTTTCAATGTTGATGCATGTGGATTGTCTGGTGGACTGCTTCTATTTTGGAATGATATAAATGTTTCTGTTTTATCTTACTCTCCGGGGCATATAAATTGTATTATTAATGTTGATGCTAAAATTTGGAGGTTTACTGACTTATGGTAACCCAAATGTAACCCTTCGTAAACATTCTTGGGAATTGCTTAAAAGTCTTAATACGTATAACTATATGGCCCCCAAGGCATAACTTATTGGGGGAGATTTTAATGAAACTTTGTTCAATTTTGAAAAATGTGGAGGTGAATTAAAACCTTGCACTTAATAGTGATGAGCTTCGAACCCTCAAGGCAATTGGATCTAAATATACATGGTACAATAAAAGAAAAGGTAAACAATTGATTCGTGAGAGATTGGACAGATTTGTGGCAAATGAACAATGGATTAACCTGTTTCCGGCTTTTTGCACTAAGAATCTTGATTTTCTTGGTTCGGATCATAGACCTATCTAGATTGAATGTGCTAAAAAGCCAAGATGCGATTTTAACAGAAACACACAAAGATTCAGACTAAAAAATTCTTGGACTCGAGAGATTGATTTTACAAACATGATTACACAAATATAGAAGCATAGGGATAACGGGGCAGAATTATCATATATACTGGAAAAGTGTAGCTATGAAATTCAAAAATGGGCAAAATGTAAGGGTGGGTCAATTCATGTACGGATCAAAGTTGTTCAAACTATTCTAGCACGAGAGCTTAACACTGATGCGAATGATATTGATGTGGAAAAAAAATCAGAATTTTAGAACATTAGTTGGAAAAGATTTTAACACAAGAAGAATGGCATTGGAAATAACGTGCAAGAATTAATTGGTTAAAATAGGGAGATAGAAATACAAAATTTTTCCATTCAAAGGCAAATATGCGCAGAAACCTTAATTAGATATTGGAAGACAAGAGATGCCGATATTAGATAAATTTTTGTCGAGTATTTTCAAAATCTTTACAGGACTAGTGGCTCATCTTATTCCGATATTAAACAAGCTACAATGTGTATTCCCAGGAAAGTCACTGTTGAAATGAATAAAATTCTTGATGCTCCTTTACGAGAGAAGAGGTGAAGAAAGCAGTGAAGGACCTTAATCCAGGGAAAGCTCCAGGATCAGATGGATATCCAACCTCCTTCTATCAAATCAATTGGGAAACAATTGGAGATGAAGTTGCTACCCAAATCTTAAGGGTTTTAAATCAAGAGAGATTAGTGGATACTTGGAACAACACAAGTATTACACTAATTCCTAAAGTCAAAAATCCTAAAATGGTCACCCAATATAGACCAATTATCTTATGTAATGTAAGCTATCAGATTCTTATACACACAATCACAAATAGGCTCAAGATAATCATGCACGAGATATTTGATAAATACCAAAGCGCCTTTGTTCTAGGGAGACTAATCCCGAATAATATTTTGGTGGCCTTTGAATGTATGCACTGGATTAGGGCTTCTAAAAGTAAAGAGGGTTTTGCAGCACTGAAATTGGACATGAGCAAAATATATTGTTGGAATATAAATTCACCCTAAGCCCCACTTGATGTTAGAATAGTTTTGATGGCCAAAACACTTAGAGTTTATAAATGTAATAGGATCAGCTGACTTTGTATAGAACAGCTTAGACTAGTCTTGTGTGATCAACTGTATAGATATCAGCTGATCAGCACAATCCGTGATTACATGCGCTTCCTCAAGATGAGAAGAGTAGAAGACATGAAGACTAGGAGATCCTTGAAGACCAGTTAAGCAAGGTGCTTGTATACCTACTTGACTGATGGAGTCCCAGATTGAAGATGGCCTAAAGCAGGACAAAAGTACTGCCAGATCAGAAGAGTTTTACTCTGCTGATATCAGAAGACAGAAGACACAAGGCCAGAAGAGTAGTCAGAAGACTAGAAGCTCAGATTAGAAGACTATGTGCTCTTTCAGGACTCGGCTGATTCCAAAGTCATCTTACGATTTAAAAAGAGACCTACCTTATTTAGAAGATTGACATGATCCCAGGATTGAAGCAATCAAGCGGCTGGAATCAATGAATCAAACCATTATGGAAAGATTGCCCCAACGGCTAGTCAACTCCAACGGCTAGTTGCAAGCAATCACCACTATAAATACAAGAGGATGAGAAATCACAAACACGAAGTCACAACGAGAGAATTCAACATTTCCAGCAAGCAATCAAGCTAAAGTCGTATTGTCTCAAGAATTCTCAAAGAGCCAGAATCCATTAGATTATCCATAGCTCTTAAGTGATTTCTATCCAACCTTTAAGAACCTGAAACCTATTCACATTGTATATCATTTGTTTTAGGCAAAGTGATTAAGCAAATTATAAGCTTGAATCACTAGTTGGATACACTTCAAAAACCCCAAACCCTCTCCGAAAGGTTAAAGTTTTTGAAACCCTCAAAGTGCAAGTGCTTACAATCACTTGTGGAGACCGTAGCTGTTAGGACGGCTCAGATCTCAAAGTCCTATCCTTGGGACTATAAAGGTCAAGACCCTTGTAATTTGCGGTAAATTAAAGGGATTAAACATCACGTTAGGACGTGAGAGTGGACGTAGGATCGTATATCCGAACCACTATAAACCTGGTGTTATTTACTTATTGCACTTTACATTCTGTCATTTCATTCTGTTCAATATTCTTCAAAACAAGGCCACAACTTTCAAACCAGCATCAGCTGAGTACTTTCATACAAGAAAACAAGTTAAACACTTTCACAAGAAACAAAAGAACGAGTCTAAACAAGGCCTACCATAATTCCGCATATAACCTCCTCTATCAGATCACTATAGTCATCTGGACCAGCAGACTTGTAGTCCAGCTGACATAGCAATCAGAAGAGGTTCCCAACTCTCTTAAAAAGTTTTAAAGTCTATTCACCCCTCCCCTCTAGACTTTAATCCCATTCACTACTCGTTCAGGGACTAACAAGTGGTATCAGAGCAGTGGTTCTAACGGACTACTGTCTCTAGATTATCAGAAGACTTGAGGGAGTCTCTCTGTAGTCCTCTTGAACAAATCTTTTTCTTTTGAAAAACTTGTTTTCGAAAACTCATACAGCATGAGTGCTAATATGCGTAAGTTGCCTAAGTTTTCAGTGGAGGATTATGATTACTGGAAGATCAGGATGAGGAAGAATCTCACATCAGTCCACTACAAGATGTGGTCAGTAATCACTGAAGGCCCAATCACCATCATGGCAGTCAACACTGCAAATGGTGATCCAGAAGTTCCAGTTGGAGAACTAGCCCCCAAGCCGATGAAGGATCTCACACCAGAAGAGATGAAGCAGTCAAATCTTGACAGCATTGCTCAAGATTACATCATGCAAACTCTTCCAAATGAGTACATTGCAAAGGTAATCAATTGTGAAACAGCTAAGGAAATGTGGGATGCTCTAGCACTCCTCTGTGAAGGAACCGAGCTGATTAAGGAGAGCAAGTTGACAACAGCAGTCAAGAAGTTTGAACATTTCAAAATGCAACCAGAAGAGTCTATTGATCAATTAGACAATAGATTTACCAAGATCATCAATGAGATATAATCTCTAGGCAAGAAATATACAAATAGAGAGAAAAATCTAAAGATATTAGACTCTCTAACCAAAATGGAGACTCAAGAAGACCATCATCAAAGATACTCAAGATATCAAGGAGTGGTCTGCACAGACTCTATTTCAGAATCTAAAAGCCCATGAATATGATCTTGAAAGAGAAGAAAACTCAGAAAATGATGAACCTATTGCTACTCCATCCACTTCCAAGACTGTAGCTTTCAAGGCAGCAAATACAAAAGCTGCAAGCACCTCATCTGGCAAGACCTCTCTGAAAACAGAAGACTGTGAAGGATCAGACATGAGTCTGAAGGAACAAATGGCTCTTATGATCAAGAGATTCGAAAGGATGAACACTCTCAACAGCAAATATAGAAAGTTCTATAGAAACTACAAAGTTAGAAGAGCAAGATCACCCTCCAGAGGTTCCAGAGAAAGAACACCAGAAAGACATCCTAGAAAGGATGTGGAGTCATCTGACAGCCGAGGCTCCAGAAAAAGAGATGCCACACCTCCAAGGAAAGGCAATACAAATCAAAAGCCTGGAGCATGCTTCAATTGTCGTAAACCAGGACACTATGTTTATGAATGCCCTGAGTTGGATGACAAAGAAGAAAGAAGGCCAAGGAGAAGAAATTCAGATAAGCAAGCAATGCTGACTGAAGAATCTGAATATCAAAGTGATGAACTTCCTACATCACCAGACTGTCAAATCTACTCAGATGATTCAGACGATCTAGCTATGATGGCCATAGGAGAAAATGAGGTAAACTCTTATACAACTACTTTCCATTCACCTATTTTCTCACAAACAGATGACATAAACTCATCTGAAGGCGAATCAGAAGACACCTATTATCAATCTTTAAGAAAGGTAAAAGGTGATCTGGATATTGCCACTAGAGCCTTTATAGAAGTGGAAGAGGAGAATAAGGATTTAAGGAAAGAAATTGCTAGGTTGAAAAAGGTTAAGTTTGATAACACCCCTGAGTTAGTCACCATGAATGAAAGGTTGACCAAAGAAGTGGAACTTCTTAAGGAAGAAAATACCACAACAACTCAGTTGTATGAGGGGATGTTAGAAACTCAAGCCTTAGAAACCAAAGAATTTCGTATACTACAATCTAAGTTCGATGATCTCTTCCAAGCACACAAGCTCTTAGAAAAGGAGAAGGAATGCCTAGATCAAAAGATATCAGAGTTCAATAAAGCTTCGACTACTATTGAAAGTATCTCTGAATATTATAGATCAAATGGCAATAAGATGGGTTTAGGCTATGAACTTAATCCATCAACATCCTCTCCAGCTGGGGGTAGTACACCTAACAAGTGCACTACTCAGACACATGAACAGGGTGAGTGTTCTAAACACAATGAACTCAATATGAACCAAAAGGCATCTGTACCAACTAAGGCTAACTATTCCAACACCAAAAATGGTAAAAGAAAAGTTAACCCCAAACCTATACAGAGGAACAACAAACAGCCTAGACCATCTCGTCTGAGACAGTCTCAGCTGTATGCTGCTCCAGCCAAGAAGAAGAAATCTTCTTCAAACAAATCTGTCCTCTTTGCACCCCCTATCTCTTATGATATTGTGAGAACAGAAGAGTATGGTCCATATAATCATGTGCATCGACCAGCTAATGCACCCAGGCCGAATGTAACTAGTCAAAAGATATTGTATGTTCACTCCTATAAAGGAAAACCATTTGACTATTACTTAGCTGACACAAACAACAAATCAGATCAGTCTAAGGTGTTAACTGGTAAGATTTGGTTCTGTGATGCCCGAGGGAAACAACTCAAGTGCTCAAGGTTGTTCAAACGACCAATGTATATGTGGGTTCCCAAGGGTAGTACTAACACCCAAGGACCCAAAACAAAATGGGTACCTAAGACTTAATCTTTCTTGCAGGAAAGGAAGGACCTATACAGAAAAGGAGGTCTAGCAGGAGAGATATGGTACATAGATAGTGGATGCTCAACCCATATGACTGGAACCAAAGACCTGCTGACCAACTACACAGAAAAGAAAGGTCCAAAAGTCTTCTTTGGTGATAACGCGCACGGTAACACAAAAGGATATGGCACCCTTAGAAATGGTGACATTGAGGTACATGATGTATCATATGTAGAAGGTCTTAAGTTTAATCTATTATCTGTTTCTCATTTTTGTAACACTGGTTATTCAGTTAAATTCTCTAAAGATGAATGTCTCATAAGTGATAAAAGAACAAAACAAAACCTTCTAACAGGATCTAGAAAGGGAAGTATGTATCTTGCAAATTGGAACAGCTGTCCTAAGGATACATGTCTGCTTTTGAAAAGCCCTAAAGATGTCAGCTGGCTATGGCACAAACGTCTTAGTCATCTGAACTTTAAGACTATGAACAAGTTAGCAAGGGAATCCTTAGTTGATGGTCTGCCTAATGAACTCTACTGTAAAGATCAGGTCTGTGATGCATGTCAACAAGGAAAACAAACAAAGGTCTCCTTCAAGACCAAGAAGACAGCATCAACCAGCAGAGTTCTTGAACTGTTACACATGGATCTCTTTGGACCAATCACTCCAACCACTCTAACAGGAAGAAAATACACTCTTATTGTTGTAGATGACTACTCCAAGTTTACTTGGGTTATCTTCTTATACAAGAAGAGTGAAACTCAGCAGAAGCTTCCTGAACTGTTAAAGAGGATCCAAGTAGAGAAAGGAGAACCTATTGTGAAAATTAGAAGTGACAAAGGCACTGAATTTATTAACTCTTATATTATTGCATATTGTACTTCTAATGGTATTCAGCATGAGACAAGTGCAGCAAGAACACCACAACAAAATGGTGTAGCTGAAAGAAGAGTCAGAACACTCAAAGAAGCTGCAAGAACACTCCTTGCTGAATTCTCTACTCCTAAGAAACTTTGGGCAGAAGCTATCAACACAGCTTGTCACACTCAAAACAGGTCAGGTATTCACAAAATCCATGAGAAAACCCCATATGAACTGTGGAAAGGAAGAAAACCTAGAGTATCTTACTTTCATATATTTGGTTGTAAGTGTTTCATTCACAACAATGGGAAAAGTAAGTTGAATGCTTTTGATGCCAAAGCAGATGAGGGGATATTCTTGGGATACTCCTCAACTAGCAAAGCATTTAGAGTATTCAACAAACGCACCCTTCTTGTGGAAGAAACACCACATGTTGTTTTTGATGAATCTTGTGAAAAGAATGCAGTAGAAACAACCTCAGCTGCAGAACAGATGAAGAAACTAGTGATCAAGAAGAGGTCTGATGAATTTATTGAAGTCAATGAACCATTCCCTGAAGAACCAGAGGAAGACAAAACACACAGACCAGTCACTAGATCTCAAACTCAAGCTGAACAAGTTATCCACAATCAACATGCAACAATCCCAAATGCAAGGGGGAATGATCTCTTTGATACTCAAGATACAGATGATGATCAACCAAATCAAGTCAACCCTCCTGATGACAATAGAACAGATGAGAATCCAAATTCATCTAATGCAGATACTCCTGTAAGACATACAGGGAGGAACAATCATCCATCAAACCTCATCTTAGGAGGAGCAGAATCAGGTGTCAAGACAAGAAGACAACTGAATCAGAATTCTCAATCATCTATGTTCTGCTGGTGTGCTTTCCTCTCCAACATTGAACCAGCTAACATAGAAGAAGCAATGACTGATAGCAATTGGATCACTGCTATGCAAGAGGAACTAAACCAATTCGAAAGAAATGAAGTCTGGGAATTGGTAGATCGACCTGAAAACCACAATGTAATAGGAACAAAGTGGGTATTCAAAAATAAGAAGGACGAACATGATGTAATAACTAGAAATAAAGCAAGGCTAGTTGCAAAAGGATATTCACAATCTGAAGGAATTGACTACGATGAAACTTTTGCTCCAGTAGCCAGATTAGAAGCCATTCGACTATTTCTAGCCTATGCATCATTTATGGGCTTCAAAGTATACCAAATGGATGTCAAAAGTGCTTTTCTAAATGGTATTCTGGTAGAAGAAGTATATGTAGAACAGCCTCCAGGATTTGAAAAAGGTGATCAAGTATATCGACTGAAGAAGGCTCTCTATGGTCTAAAACAAGCCCCTAGAGCTTGGTATGACACATTGTCACAATTCCTACTTGACAATGGATATACAAAAGGCAAAGTTGATAGAACTCTCTTCAGAATACAAGAAGGAGAAGACATTCTAATGGTACAAATATATGTAGATGACATTATATTTGGATCACCCAATCAAGAAATGTGCAAGAAGTTCTCTGAACTTATGCAAGGAAAATTCGAAATGAGCATGATGGGTGAGATGAACTATTTCCTAGGACTTCAAGTCAAACAGAGTCCAGAAGGGATCTTCATCAACCAGTCCAAGTATACCAAGAGTCTGCTAGAAAGATTCAAAGCTCTACAAAGCAAGACTGCAAGGATTCCTATGATGACATCTTTCAAAATGGAACCAGATGAGTCCGGAAAGGCAGTTGATCAAGCTGAATATAGAGCACTGATTGGATCTCTACTATACCTTACAGCCAGCAGACCAGACATAACATTTGCTGTAGGAGTATGTGCTAGGTTTCAAGCAAACCCAAAGCAAAGTCATCTAGAAGCAGCAAGGAAGATTCTCAAGTACCTAAAAGGATCAGTCAACCTAGGTCTATGGTACCCTGCTGATGACAATCTAGAATTAAGTGGCTATTCTGACTCAGACTATGGAGGATGCAGAATTGATAGGAAATCCACATCAGGAACCTGTCAATTTCTAGGCAGCAAGTTGATATCATGGTTCTCTAAGAAACAAACCTCAGTTGCAACATCCACCACTGAAGCAGAATATATGGCAGCTGGAAGTTGTTGTAGTCAGCTACTCTGGCTAGCTCAACAACTCAAAGATTACAATGTAAAGGCAAGAGAAGTCCCTATCTTTTGTGACAGCAGCAGTGCCATTGCCATCACTCAAAATCCAGTCCTCCACACAAGGTGCAAGCATGTCGACATTCGACACCATTTTATAAGAGACCACCTTGAAAAGAAGGACATCAAGATGGAGAAAATTCACACAGATATCCAAAGAGCAGACATCTTGACTAAGCCCCTAGCTGAAGAAAGATTCAAGACCCTATGCTATAGCTTAGGACTCTTGGACCCAAGCACATAAAGAGCACAAGATCAGCTGAAGACCTCAGCTGATACATCTTGCAACAGACTAGGAGGATCAGATGAGGTGAATAGACACCCTCATCTTCAGGTAAGTTCTTTCCCAATGAAGACATATAGAGCTGAGGGAAAACATAGAGTTATCTAATCAAGGGGGAATCAATGATACCTTAAGAATCCTTGATAAAATACTCTAAAATCTGCATTGCATAATATATATATATACATACATATAGCAGATCTGAACAAAGTTATTTGATCTCTTTACTCTAAGCAATGTATAACTATGTATATTAATAAACTATTCTTCATAAAATACTTTATTCATATACATACATACAGTATACTACTGAGTCATACTTGGCTGGATTAATACGCCACCCTCACCGACTCAACAATATGCATGCACTGTACGGATTTCAAATAACTCATGGTCAAAATTTATAACTTCTGCATTCCATTAGATAAAGTCTGAATATCCTTAAATGTGCACCCTTGGATCAAGAATCTCACTGCTGATCTTAAGAAATCACTTTTCAGAAATTCAGACCTATCACCTCTATAGTTTTGTCATCTTTCTCTCCCCTACCTCATTCCTACCCCTATAAAAGGAGGAGTTATGAGAACACCTAAGAACACAAATCATATAACACTATTCTTATTTCAGGAATGGAGACAATTGAAAGAAGAGATGGAATGGAGATCATTCTTCAACCAAAATCTTGGGTGAAGGAGATGAAGATTTGTCCAGAAAATGAAGATGATGCAGATCTATTTACATGGCTTACTCAACATGAGTATGCTCATGAAAGCTAAAGGAAGAAGAGACGTCCTTGTTGAAAGCTAAAGGAGGAAGAGATGCAGAGGACAAAGTAGCAAGCAAGCAGAACTTCTTCTCCAGAAGGAAGTTCTACATGGAGAGCTTGTTATCAAAAGCTACTGTGTCTAAACAGAACATGAAGGCTGAGTCCATAGCCCTCTCTTCGACTCCATTGAAGCACCTATCAATCTTCCTTCCCCTTCAAGAGAAGCGAAGAAATACAACAAGAACACATTAGATGCTACATCCCATCTGATGATGAGGAACATCCGATGGTGAGAAGCATTTAAATCAATGGGATTTTGTCTAGGCTAGTCCCACTTGATTTAAAGAAGGAGCTGAAAGATCCATCAAACCAGGTTGGATCATCACTCACAATAAAGCTGGAAGGATCCATCCAGGTTGGATCATCACAGCAAACACCGTTTCCTCTACTCAGCTGATCAGAAGACCAACTCAGCTGACCAGAAGACTTTTCAAGGAAAATCAACAGACATCTTGAAGAACTCAGAAGACCTCACTCTGCTGACCAAATCACTCCAATTTAGAGTTTAATGACTAGCCTTGATCATGTAATTCATTCTAGATTTATTCCTGAATGTAATTAAACAAATTGGCTTATATAAGGAATGCAATTCTCTTATAGAAAACGGCCTTGATGATCAATTCTTACCATAAATTAGTCACAACGGCTATTTTTGGTAATGATGTCATTAATACTCAAGTACCATATTGCCAGATGGCAAAATCAGCCGGAAAATTTAAGAAATCAAAGAAGGAAATCTTGGGCTCTACTCCAAATTAAACCCAAATCTGACCGTTAGATCAAAATTTTCTGGAGTATATATATTCACCTCTAAAACCTCTTCCAAACCCTGTCGCTCATATTACTCAATTAATCACAATACTCTCTCTCGTTCTGCAAATTTCTTTCAAGCCCTCAAATCCTAACACTCAAACTCTACTATGGCAATCATTGAAATTTACGACGAGAAGACCAAGAGCACTGGCACCTTGGATGCTGCAAAGTGGTCCAAGGAAGGGAAGATTTTTATGGAGAATGCTCTGTTTTTCAAAGGCAAACACACAGATGAGAACAAGGAGATATTGCTTAGGTGCGTCAATCTTAAACTCAGAGACTTTCTGGAAGCAGCTCCAACTAATGTTTATGAAAAGACGTACTGGCATTCTATGCAAACGCTGTGATGAAGGGTTCTCATGTTGAAAGTGTCATGGGTGGACACAAAGTCAAGGTTACAAGGGAAATCCTTCAGGAATTGTTTGGCCTGTCAAGGGGGAAAATAAATATCTCTAACTACATCATGAATAGAGAAAAGGAGTATATGGAGATGTTTACTGGTGGAAAAATCAAGGCTACTGATGCAATTGGGCTCAAGAAATCCCAACTTGAACCAAAATTCCAAACCTTGATGGATATTGCAGGAAAGATGTTACTTGGTAACACATTCAGTCATGATGCTGTTACTACTTTAAAGGTTCGAGTAATGGCTGCAATCTGGGATCAGATCGATGGAGACTGGCAAGGACTATTCTTAGAAAGAATTTCCCTTGAGGCAAAGAAAGTCACTTTGGACTTACAATCGAAGGTATGGAAGGTAGCAGCTACAGTCAGCTTTGTCAACAAGCTGAGCATCATCCTTCCAGATATTCTCCCAAAGAAGTACAAGATGGGACCTCATAAGACCTTTCACATCTCCAAATATTATTTGAGAAAAGAAGCTCTTGATGAGGCAGAAAGGTTGAAAGAAGAGAAGAGGAAGCTGTTGGCTGAGAAGGCAGCATAAGAGTCTGATCATGACTCTGCTGAAGAAGAAGAGGAGCCAACCAAAGAAGAGGCTCAGAAGAAGGCTGCTGAGGATGATGATGATGATGACAATCAGACCTTAGCACAAAGACGATATCTAATCAGATCAGGGCTCATCTCCCCATCTGATTCAGATGCCACTCCCACTGCCTCTCCCTTGAAGAAGGCAGGTACCTCTAAACCCTCTCCCACTCTTACTCCTTCTAAATTGTCAAAGGGTCAGAAGAGAAAGAAGAATAATTCTTCCTTCAACAAAAAGTCCAAGAAATCGAGGCTTCCTACTCCCATGTTAATAGCCCCGATTGCATCCTTCAACCCCTCTGATGATTCCAACCCATCTGAACACTCAAACACTGATATCCAAATCCCTGCTGATACTCACACAGCAGAGGAACAAAATCAACCTACTCCAACCCCTGAATCACTGTTGCCTACCCCTGCTGATGTTCAAACAGCAGACAGCCAATCACAGATCTCTGATGATCAAACTCAGATTCCATCCAACACCCCTGCTGACATTCACACAGCAGATGTCCAAGATCTACAGGTTCAACCTTCTACTGATCTTCATGAAGATACTATACCAGACCAGCAGACTCAAAACCCTGCTGATGAACAGACCACTGAAGATAAAAAACATATCACTTCCCAAATCCCTACTGATACTCACACAGTAGAGGTAACTACCCCAAATACTCAAACTCCTACCATCATTGTTTCTTCTGTTCCAGAAGACATGGCACCAGCAGACCTGGCTCAAGCTGGTCCCTCTCGACCTCAGTACGGAATGGTACACTATCCTATGTGCACAAGGGAGAAGATAATGAGGATGAAGATAGCAAACCTGCTCAAGTCTACTATTCCTGGTATTGATGAGGAATCAGTTCAGTTTGAACAAGTTCTCAGAATCTGCACCTGGATTGAACTCAGGAGAGATGATGTGGATGACCTTATTGAGGTCATGGAAGGAATGGGAGGAAAAGCTAATTTCCTCGATTGGGAAATGGAGCAAAAAGAAGTTGCTCAAGTTAAATCTTTTGCTCAACTGCTGCCCGAAGAAGCCTTTACAGCAGTATGCCACAGGATTCTAGGAATTCCAACTAATGATGCCTCTATCCCAGAAGGCATATCAGGTCAGCAGACAACTGACACAGCTAAAGTGAATGACTCAGCTGCGTCCGTTCCTGCGGAAGACCCAGCTGAACCAGCTGACAGAACCGAGATTGAAAGAGAAGTAATCACTATTCCTGATCACTTCATGCCTAAGGATACTCTAACTCACTTCATTGATAAAGGAGACACTATCATGTCCCACCTGGTTAAGGCCACTACCTCATTTCTCAATGAAGAGTATCTTTCAGCTGAAGAAAGAGGCAAAGCCCTGATTGTTCATCCAAAGCCTCAAGGTACTGCCTCGACTTCTACTTCAACAGCTGACTATACAGCAGACATATGCTCACAGGTCAAGGCTGCAATAGACCTACACTTTGAGAAGGGTTTAGGCCTACAGCTTGGAAGATATGTTGAAAAGGCTGTTAAGGAGCAGAGAACTCGTCTTCATGACCAGATCATTGACATTGAAGACAAGTTTGGAGAATCACTTCACAATCAGATAAGTGAGTATCTGACCAGCATTCTGAAGAAGGCAGGTGACTATTCCACCAGGTTTGCTGATCTCTACACTAATGAGGTCAACCGCATGGAAAACACCTACACGAAAAGAATTGAAGATGCTGAAGCAAGAGCTGCTGAAGGTCGAGCTCTTCTCCAATCAGCTACAGCAGAGAATGAAAAACTTCAGACTCAGCTGAAGGAGACAGCAACCAAATTGGAAGCACTTACAGCTAAACTAGAAGCTGCCTCCTCCTCCAACTCTCATGCTCAGATTCTAGACCATAGCATCACTCATCTGACCCATATTGGCAAAGTCAATGCCATGGCTCTTCAACAAACTCTGAGAGTGGAGATTCTGAATGCCATGAAGCCTTTTGCGGCTGCACTTGCTGAAGCCAAAAAGGGGGAAGATGTATTGATAAAAGCTCTAGAGAAGGCTACTGCACAACAAGCTGTAATGGTAGTATCTCAAGATGAGCTGAATGAAACCTTGGGTGGTCTATCAAGCAAAATCAAGAGCAAGCAAGGAAAAGGCAAAGAAATTGCTCAAGAAGACATCCAAGCTCCCACTCAAGCAACTGCCAAAAGTCTGCAGATCACTGCCTCTACAGAACAAGTTCCTGAGAAGAGGATGACAAGGAAAAGGAAGGCAGATGAGCAAGCAGATGAGCAAGCTCAGAAGTCAAGCAAGAAGTCAACTCCAGCAGAGCCTACTGCAGAAGAGAAAGAGGCTTTAGAGTTGAAGAAAAGAAAAGAGCTTGAAGCTCAAGAGCTTAAGCAAAAGAAGCTAAAAGATGCGAAAGCAGTCAAAGCCAAATTTGACAGGAAGATAGCCAAACTCAGGAAAGCTCTCAAGGACAAAGCATTGAAAGAAAATGCTCTGGCACAGAAAGATAAAGTTCCGGTGTTTGATAGCAACTATGTGGATTATTTAGCCCTTCAAGATGAGCTACCAAGGTGGTACCCTCTGAAGAAGAAATGGCAAATTCAACACCACATTGTAAGAAAATTTGGCCCTCTCCCAACCTATGAAGATGAATTCTTCCAGTTCAATCAATTCATGAACATTGAAGATCAAGAGTTCTGGAAAGAAGTAGTCAAGACAGCCAAAGAACTTGACAACTGCAGAATCCTAACTCCTGAAGAACCCAAATGGGATCCTCCCACTCTGGATTCTGGAAGAATAGACTTAATTGAAGTCAAAAGGATCCTAGAGAAGATCTATGAAGAGGAGAATGTTACAGACCTGCAGCACATGGAAGAAGTTCGAACTCGTCTGTACCTTGCTTTCCGCATCTGAAGATCAGAAGACCTGATGAAGACCATTTTCAAAGCTTTAAAGAAACTATTACTTGTAATCTGTAAAAGCTCTATATATATTCAAGTTTAGTTCTCTTTGCTTTCAAGACAAACTCTCATTGTCTTCATCAGATACTTCAATTTTTATGAAGTTTATAAACTCCTATCTTATCTTATTAAGAGCATTTATCATATATAGTTTTGGCTTCATCAAAAAGGGGGAAATTGTTGGGATATAAATTCACCCTAAGCCCCACTTGATGTTAGAATAGTTTTGATGGCCAAAACACTTAGAGTTTATAAATGTAATAGGATCAGCTGACTTTGTATAGAACAGCTTAGACTAGTCTTGTGTGATCAACTGTATAGATATCAGCTGATCAGCACAATCTAGGATTACATGCGCTTCCTCAAGAGGAGAAAAGTAGAAGACATGAAGACTAGGAGATCCTTGAAGACCAGTTAAGCAAGGTGCTTGTATACCTACTTGACTGATGGAGTCCCAGATTGAAGATGGCCTAAAGCAGGACAAAAGTACTGCCAGATCAGAAGAGTTTTACTCTGCTGATATCAGAAGACAGAAGACACAAGGCCAGAAGAGTAGTCAGAAGACTAGAAGCTCAGATCAGAAGACTATGTGCTCTTTCAGGACTCGGCTGATTCCAAAGTCATCTTACGATTTAAAAAGAGACCTACCTTATTTAGAAGATTGACATGATCCCAGGATTGAAGCAATCAAGCGGCTGGAATCAAGGAATCAAGCCATTATGGAAAGATTGCCCCAACGGCTAGTCAACTCCAACGACTAGTTGCAAGCAATCACCACTATAAATACAAGAGGATGAGAAATCACAAACACGAAGTCACAACGAGAGAATTCAACATTTCCAGCAAGCAATCAAGCTAAAGTCGTATTGTCTCAAGAATTCTCAAAGAGCCAGAATCCATTAGATTATCCATAGCTCTTAAGTGATTTCTATCCAACCCTTAAGAACCTGAAACCTATTCACATTGTATATCATTTGTTTTAGGCAAAGTGATTAAGCAAATTATAAGCTTGAATCACTAGTTGGATACACTTCAAAAACCCCAAACCCTCTCCGAAAGGTTAAAGTTTTTGAAACCCTCAAAGTGCAAGTGCTTACAATCACTTGTGGAGACCGTAGCTGTTAGGACGGCTCAGATCTCAAAGTCCTATCCTTGGGACTATAAAGGTCAAGACCCTTGTAATTTGCGGTAAATTAAAGAGATTAAACATCACGTTAGGACGTGAGAGTGGACGTAGGATCGTATATCCGAACCACTATAAACCTGGTGTTATTTACTTATTGCACTTTACATTCTGTCATTTCATTCTGTTCAATATTCTTCAAAACAAGGCCACAACTTTCAAACCAGCATCAGCTGAGTACTTTCATACAAGAAAACAAGTTAAACACTTTCACAAGAAACAAAAGAACGAGTCTAAACAAGGCCTACCATAATTCCGCATATAACCTCCTCTATCAGATCACTATAGTCATCTGGACCAGCAGACTTGTAGTCCAGCTGACATAGCAATCAGAAGAGGTTCCCAACTCTCTTAAAAAGTTTTAAAGTCTATTCACCCCTCCCCTCTAGACTTTAATCCCATTCACTACTCGTTCAGGGACCAACACATATGATGGGGTAGAACGAAATTTTCTGATGGAAGTCATGAGACATTTGGGATTTTTAGAAAAATGGGTTGAACTTATTCTCAAATTTGTCACATAGGTTTTATATGGCATCAAGATTAATGGAGTCATGACATAAATCTTCAGACCATCTAGAGGACTTCGTCAAGGTGATCCTTTATCACCCTACCTTTTTGCTATATGTGCACAAAGTTTATTATCCTTAATTACTGAAGCGGTTGCCTCAAAACAAATCATGAGCATAAAAAAGCTCGTACAACTCCTACTTTGTCACATTTATTTTTTGTAGATGATAATATTATTTTCTTTAAAGCAGCAAGAAAGTCTTAGCATTCAGAAGTGCTTAAGTACGTACGAGAAAGCCTCAGGCCAACTTATTAATTTGGAGAAATCTGTTATTACCTTCAGTCCGAAGATTAGGAGAAGCAATATATAAGGGGTTAGGATAATGATGGATGTCCGGTTAGTGCAAGGGGATGAGATGTATTTAGGGCTTCCCACTTTGTCTGCAAGATCTAAAAGACTCCAAATTAATTTTTTATTGGACAAGGTGCAGAAGAAGATTAACAGTTGGAGTCATAAACATTTTTTCGTAGGAGGTAAGGAAGTTCTTATCAAATCTGTACTCCAAGTTATTCCATCTTATGCTAGGGCATGCTTTCGTATTTCAGTGTCCATTTGTTATGCTATTGAAGGTGCTATAGCAAATTTTTGGTGGGGGACAAGCAAGGAACAAGGGGCGGACCCAGGATTGAACAAGGAGGGGGGCCAAAATGGTATGAAATTACCTGTACGTGCAACTTTTCGTGTTTCATTTTGTATTTAACTATTTAATTTATTAAGACGTGTCATAGGGGAATGAGGCTGAAAACATGAAACTAATCGATTAGAAAAAAGTTTTTTTTTTACTCATCCGGCGATTCCAGATTTTGTTAACACCCTCATAGGGTTTCTTGCGGCCATGACTTTGCTTGAGATTTCCTCTCTAGATCTTGACAAGATTTCCAAGATCGTTGCTCTGTGTGTTGATTATCCTTGGTTGAAAGAGATGTTGTGGGGACGATCATGGACGAAAATATCCGGAAATTTCCCCGATATATCCTCGATATATCCATTTTTTGCGGTCACCGATATCGATATTGGGAAGAAAAGATATTTCCACGATATTTGTAAAAATATTCGAAAAATCGATAAAAATTGATATACAATAACAATATCGAGACTAATATCGGTAAAATATCGAAAGAATATCGGAAAATATCGAAAAAAATCGAGAAATGTCGATAAATTTTAAAAAATATCATATGAAATAACATTGTATGCTATATTTTATATAAATTTATCATAGATGTAAATGTATTTAAATTGTTTTATTGAATTTATGTATTAAAATTTAGTTATTAAATTTCAACAATTTTTAAAATTTACCGATATCGATATTCGAGATCGATATATCCATCGATATTTCCATAAATTTAAGGTCTCGACATTTCCACCGATACTGATATTTTTGACCTTGGGGACGATCAAAGATTCCAGATTTGCCAGCCCCCACGACGATCCCGCCATCGATCGATACGACTAATAAGTCCTTCAAGGCGGCTCTGGTGTCGGGTGTTGTGGTGGATGTAACTACGGAGAAGGCATCAGACTATGCACCTGCTCCCCTTTTGCCAGTTCGAAAGGGGGATCTTGTTTCTATCGCGATTGACAAAATTGAGTACGTAGCACGAGTGGATATGTGTAGAAATTCATTCATCGAACAAATCGTTAATGCGAGAAAAGAAAAACTCTGGGCCTGGAATGATCTGAAGGGTGCCCTTACTCGTGCATGGGGTTTGCAAGAGCAATGGAAATTAATTCTGTTAGGGTTTGGCCACTTCAACATCCATTTCGACCAGGATGCAGATAAGGATTTGGTGGTTAAAAAGGAGAGTTGGCCTCTCAATCCGGGAATATTCAGATTATCCAAATGGATTAACGACTTTAATCCATACAAAATTAACACATTAATGGCGCAAGTTTGGGTCCGCATGTACGTGCTACCGTTTGAGTATTGGATGCATTCGTTGATATTTGGTATGGCGAACGCCTTGGTCTCCCTGATTAAAATTGATGTACGGTCCCTTGATGGCTCAATAGGGAACTTCATTAGAGTTCTGATGGAAGTGGACTTCTCTAAGGAGAATATTGACCATATTTTGATCGAAAGGAAAGGTCATGGGTTCTTTGCGTATTTCAAGATAGAACGCCCTCCACTGTTCTGTCATCATTGTTCAGTTGTGGGACACTCCTCGGATCGTTGTAACCTCATAGAATGTCAGCAACGTGCCTCGAAACAACCTGTCCCACCAACCGAAGAAAAATCTAATCCTAACCGCCCCGCTCGCAAGAACAGATGCAAATCTAGCGAAAGCCAGGTAGCGAAGGAGCCTACACACCCTGACCCACCAATTGCACATACTGTCTCGAATGAAGCAAATTCCAATATTGACCAAGGATTTCTACGACCTCGCAAAAATAGGCGCAAATCTAAAGAGAATAAGGAGACAAAGAAGGGATCCCGAATTGAACCCCAACTTTCGAACAACTTTGCAGCCTTGGAAAACACTCGGGAAGATTTGAGGGATAACCAGGTTTTCTCTAAGGGCGATGTTGGTCCTGAAAGGAGTATATAACAAGTGTATGGGGGGGGGGGGGAATACACTTGTATGCAAATTCTTTTCAACTTTGATCAAACCAGAGTTCAGCAAGATTGTCTTGGACAACTCTGCTGAAGATGTATAACCTTTTCAAAGATAACCAAGCTACTAAGTACTATTGAGTACTTAGTTGAATGACTATCTAAGTTGGTTATAAGTGCGGAATTAGTGGTTGGCCCTTTAGTTTAAACTCCTTTAAGTTCTGAAATCACTTTAAGCAATACAATCCAGTTTTCAGGGAACTTGTCCAATTCAGTTTTTGCACAGTCTTTGAATATGTGTCCTTTGAAAGATCAGTTTTGTGTGCAATGTTGAATGTATGAAAGTACTTTGAAAGTAAATCAACACAAGAGTTTATAGTGGTTCAGAGACTCAAGCTCCTACATCCACTTTCCCTGATTTAACAGGATAATTTCTTCACTCTTGGAATTAACTTGTTTTATAGTGCCAATGTGCACTTGATCAAGAACACCACTCCTTGGTGAATTGATCCCTAGGATGTCTAGAGTCCTAGTACCCTCTTCTCAACTCAGAACTGAACTGTTCTTCTCTCAACAGTCAGCTCCTACCACTTCTACTACTACAACCTTCTCACTTTCTCACTTGAAAGGGGTAAGGGTTGAAGTAAGGTTCCAACTAATGAGATATCCTTTACAATGAAGGTCAGTGTATAAGGATTAGAATATCTCTCTAAGCTTGTATGGATATACAATGGATTCAGCTTAGAAGAAGTGTTTCAAGACTAAGAATGTCTTATGAGTTTTTGAAGCTTCAAAATGCTTGTTCAGTTGGATGTAGAATGGATGCTTCAAATGGTCTTCACACTTCTGTATTTATAGACAAAATTGAGGATTTGCCCGTTGGAGAGGCAGCCCCAAATTGCTATAAATGTCTTCCTTGAGTTCTTCAAAACTGGAAGACAGATTCTTGATAGTGACATGTCCTCATTTGGGTAATAAACGACTGTTTGATCTTTGTCTTCATTCTACAGCACTTTTTCCAATGTTTGACTTCAAGATTCACTTGATTAAGCTTGGACATGGCTTCTGAAGGTTGATCCAATGATAGGACAACATTCCTTATCAAATGGACAACTCTGCTTATCACTATCAGCAGACTTTGCTTATCAGCATAGTTGGCTTGCTCTTTTAAGATGACTTGGCTCTTTTCCCTTTGCTTCACTTGGAATTGATCTTAGCATCATTCTTTGAAGGCTTTTAGGGTATAGTTGTCTTCATCTCTTCAGCATAGTTGACCTTTAAGCTTCAAAACATTTGTTCTTGTGTAATTGTGCTGAGACAACTCTTCTGGACAACTCTCCTGATCAGCATACTTGGCCTTCAATAGACTTAGTGATTGTTCCAAAATTTGAGCCTTAAGGGGACTTTGTTCTGATAGTCTTCAAAGCATATGTTCCCCCTCAAATTGTGCATCTAAACAACTAAGAGCTGCCTAACATATCAGCTCCTCATCTAGCCTTATTCTATATGTTCTAACATGGTGAGAACATAATTATCTTAGACTTAGGCATGTCTCAGGGGGTTTTGGTATTGAATCAAAACATATCTCATTTTATTCCCAACAATTTCCCCCCTTTTGACGATGCTAAAACCTATACATTTTTATGCAAAAGTGACTTGACTACACCTATTACATTTATCTTCAGAAGACATGACTAGGGTCAATTATCCTAAAAAAGAATGTGTTAGTGTACTCACCATTCATGTTGCAAATAGGTTTCAAAGATAGGCATATAGAGATTTCTGCAATAATGTTTCTTGATTCAAAGTAAGTTCAACTATCATTCATTTGAAAATCATTACAAGCATGTTGATAGTTGAAGTTAACATATCAGAGCATGAATCCAAAACAATATTACATTAGAGCTTTTCATTACAAGGTATCAGAGCATATACTAAATACTTAATAGCATCTAGATCTTCAAGTATCAGAGCACAAAAGCATATCAGAGCAAACATATTTTCAGAGCACACTACATCAACATTTTTGATCAAACTTCAGCATAGATGACCAATTTCAGAAAATCAGTATTCAAGACAGTCAGATCAGCAGAAAGGGATTAAGAGGACTTAACCAATTTCAGAGATCATCTTCAGGAGGTGGCATCATCCCATATTGTGCCCACACCCTCTTCTTAAGCTCTATGGCCTCTTGATTAGTGCCCTTAGGTCCAAGTACCATCTTATTTAGCTTCACAATTTATAGGAACTCTTGGAGAATCCTAGATTGATCAATCCATCCTTCCAGCTTGGGAGGCATATAGATGATTGGCTTGGGAGCAGTGAATTCAATCCTTGCAAGATCAGCAGTTGCAAGTAGTTGCTGATAAAGGTCTCTGAAGTATTCAATCATGAATTCAGCAAAGGTGGTGTTAACTTCCCTTCCATTCCACCTATCAATGACATAATAGTCATAGACAAACTCCCTTTTGTCTTCCTCCTATGAGTCATTCAGTTGAATTGTCACCCATTTATCCAAGTGATATTTGGTGTCCATGGGGATCAAGAGCTGTGGCTTCAACTTGTTGTAAGTTGCTCTCTTCCTTCTGGGCTTTTGAAAATCTGCTCTTCTTTTGTCTCTTGCTCTTTGTGCTTCATCCATCAAGTCTATCTTCTCTTGGGCCCTCATCATGGCCAGCTTCTGTTGAGTTTCAGGGTCTTTGCCATACCCTTCATGAAACAACTTTGATGGATCATTCAGCAACACAACTTTCTTCTTCTTTGGTCCTGGTCCAAAGCCTTCTTCATACAATTCTTCTATATCTTCAGCAGCTTTGTCACCATCAGAGGACTTAGTCTCAGCAGACTTTTCTTTTTCAGAGGATTTATCTTTTTCAGCAATCTTGGACAGTTCAGCAGCTTTGTCCTTTTCAGCATTTTTGGCCTTCTTGGAGGTAGGCACTTCATCATCAATTCTAAACTCAGGGGGCAGATCAAGGCTGTTGGGAAAGTCAGTAAATGTCTCAGCTTTTCTTTTCTTTCCTTTGGCCTTCTTGATTTTTCCTCTAGTTTGGACACCTTCAGCATCTTTGTCCAAACCAGATACCTCTCCTCCTGGTCTTTGTTGTAGCCTCACTCTTTCTTCCTGTGCTGAAGCCATTGAGTTCTTCAAGGCAATTGCTAACTGCTCCTCTTCATCCAAATCTTCCAAGTTCAGCACTGCTGGCTCTTTTCCTTTAACTTCAGAAACTTTTTCTTTGCTCTTGTCTGAACCTCCAATAATCAAGGCACCTTTGGACCTTGCTCTTTCCCTTTCCCCCTTTTTGGCAGCATCAAAACACTGAGGTTTGAGCTCACTCATGGTTGTAGCCATCAGGGATTGGGCTAGGTTCAGAGATTTCATCTCTTCCAGCAGATATACATTCTCATCATGTATATTCTGCATCCTATCACTGCTCAAGCTAAGGAAAGCTAGAACATGCTTCATTTTTTGCTCAACAACCTCCTCCAAGGTTGCTTTCAGAGATGCATCCAATTGGACTTTTAAGAGCTCAGTGAGGTTGGCCACTGCACCTTCAGCAATGTTGGCCATCACTTCTTGGGAAAAGTTCTCTGAAGCTGCTTTCACCATAGCAAGCCTTTATGCCTCTGCTCTTTTCTTCTGCAATGCAGTCTTCTTGCCAAGTGCTTGCTTGATGGTTAGCCTAATAGCTTGAACATTTGCATTGTGATTATCTCTGAGTAGCTTCTGATCTTTCTTGACCTCTTCTGAGATTTTCTCCATAGTGGCTTTGGCTTTTTGGACTTCAGTGGAGATGGTTTGAAGACCAGATTCCACTCCTCATATCCTTGCTTCCAATGTAGGTAGCACCACATCCTCAGAGCCTATTAGCCTCATTTCCAGAGATGCTAAAGTTCTTCTATGTTGATCCAAAGCTCCAGTGGTTTCTGCATGAGCTGATTGGACTTGATGAGTTAAGGAGTCCAACTTTGCTGATTGCATCCCAAGCAAAGCTTGTGCAGATCCAGAATCAACTTGGATGGGAGTATCTGTTAAGAAGTCATCTACAAAAATTTGGTCAAATGTTATACCTACAAGATCAGACAAATCAAAAACACACTCATCACCCTCATTTTCTTTTTCATAAGACTCTGATACATCAGCAGTCTTCTTCTCATTTTCAACTTTTTCTTTTCTTCCTTCATGGATAATGTCATTACTCAAGGAATCAGGCCTCCTTTCATCAAGGGATTCTTGAAGTTCAGATTTGACTTCAAGAATAGCCTGTCCTTCCTCACTTATATCACCCTCATTTGGTGGTACACTCACTATCTTAGTGATCACAACCTCACTTTCATCCTCTACTCCCTCTGATTTTTCAACTAAGCTTTCCTTTTCAACACCTTCACCTATACCTGCAACATCTCCACCTTCAACAAGGTTCAAAGATGGCAGTTGTGGGGAGATCACAGTGCTCATTTCAGCAGCCACTGAGTCATCCTGAATGATTAAGGGCTGATCAGTGTCTAACTCTCCTGACATTGAATAGGCCTTAATCAAACCAGCCTCTAAAGTAGGAACCTCAACATCTTTAGGTTGTGCCTTGGGTTCAGAAGAACCTTCATTGGCAGATGTATCTTTGGTTGTGTCACCTCTGATGAAGAAGAGCCTTTCCTATGACAGGTTAAGAGAGGGGTTGAAGACAGATTGGATTCAGGAGGGTTGGGATTGGTTTCAGGAGGATTGGGTTTTGAGGGGTTTGTGGGATCATCAGGGGAATCATCATCATTTGAGCTACTATCAGGGTGTCTGATGCCCTTAGCTTTTATTTCCTTCTCCTCAATGATCTTCTTATCTACTAGCTTTGTAAAAACTTCCTCATCAATGAGGAATCTTATTTTTAACGCACCAGCAAAGTGTAGCAGTCTGCTTTCCTCCACTTGCCACCAGTTTGCACCCTTATCTTGGATGACTTGTGATATCTCCATTATGGTTTTGTCTTTCACATCCACAAGCATCCTCAAATCATGGAACATCTTCTGAATTCTTGGAAATTCAGCAAGTTGTGGATACAAACTGTCCACAGTAGCCTTGGCTCCACCTCTGAGCATACTCTAATAAGTATACTCCTCCTCATCTCCACTTGAATGGGGACTTTGGGTTATAGGGGAGTTGGCTTTGTCTTCTCCTAGAGTGGCTTCAGGGAGATTAAGTTCAGGGATGTTGGCTTTAGAAGGGTTGGGTGCAGTTGAAGGTACTTCAGTTGCTTTTGAGAGCAATGGATCTGAAGGGGCTTTGCTCAGGGGGGTTGACTCATGAAGTGCAGCTTCTAAGAACTTTGAATAATTGAGCATAGATGAGTCAAGGGGTGATTGCAATCTTGTCTCACCTACAACTAAGTCTGCAAGCACATCTATCCCACTTCTTTGCACACTCCCTTCTGGTGAATATCTCTTTGTAAGATTGACAGGGGTGATTGGTTGGTTTGTGGGAGTAACATGAGTTTCAGGGGAGTTGGGATCAGGATTCTGAGTTTCAGGGAGATTGGCCTCTATTGGTTGACCTTCAGGGACCTTGGATTCTGGAGTTCCAGAACCAGAAGAGTTGGTCCTTGACTTAGACTTGGTCCTGCTTTCAGCTCTGCTCTCTCTTAGAGCAAGTTGTAGAGACTTTTCCTTTTGAAGCTCTAACACCTTTTCAGTAGGCTTGGCCCTTCTCTTGCTAGCCCTACTGCTCCCACTTCCTTCTCCATCCTTCTCAGGGACAACTTCCCTGATCCTCTTTTCACCCTTAGACTTTTGTCTAGTCTCCTTGTATCTTTGCCTCAGCTCTTCTGAGTGATCAGAAGGCACTTGCACACCTTCTTCAGCAACTTCTTCAATTTCAGTTGAGGCTCCTGAATTTTCTTCTAAAGGAATTTGAGACACCTTTCTTGTCTTCACAACTCTAGCCTTAGTCATTTTCTTCAACTTTGGCTTTTCTTCAGTTTTCTCTTCAGCAGGTTTGGCCAGTTGCAACCTTCTTTGCTCAGTCTTCTTACTAAGTTTTCTGAACATTATTTTCTGGGTAGGGAGGGGCTTTGCAAAGGTTTGCATTTGTGAATAGTGGGAAAACCTTTCAATCAACAAGCTTGCCCTGGTGCAATACTTGAGTTTTCCTTCCAATACAACCTTATTGTGAACTTTCACTTTGAATTTGGCCTTTTCCTTCATCATCTCAGACAAGATGAAGGTCCTCCAATCAAACTTGATGCCCTTGTCACTAACATCAATAACTGCAGCCATAATCCTTATTCTTGGATGGCTGGCCTGCTCCAAGCTTCCAGTGTTGCTCAAGAGACTCTTGGTGATTACCTCAAAAAGATTGAGAAATTTTGGCTTAAGAGTTCTCTTATGTTGTGTTGAAGAGATGGGGCCTGGGACCAATAGCCATTCTTGTGCTATCTCCTCTTCATGGTCAGCACCATAAAATTCTGGATTCCTTCCCTTAGAAGGCAATCCAAAAGCTCCTTCAAGGTCTTCTTCAGAGAATTTCACCTTGTGAAATCTCTCTTCCTCCTCTCTCTCTGCTACATAAGAAAGTCTTGTAGCAACTTCACCATCTTCAGGCTTACCTCTCCACTTGAGGAAAGCAAAGAACTCAGCCATATAGCTCCCCAGACAAGAGCTTGGCCTTTCTTCCATGAACTTCTTGAGTCCAGCTCTTCTCAGCCATCTAAGAGTTTGAGTAACTTCAGGGTCTTCACTTTCAAAAGTTACAATAGGCTCAAAGTGAAGGCTGTTCTTGTTGCTTAGATAGCCAAAATCAAGGTCTAGAGCCTTGTTGGAGAAGTCAATGATCATTTCTGGTCTGATTTTGGGAGCCATTGAAGGTTACAGAAATGAATTTGAGTGAGTTTGAGAGTGTTTGAAGAAGATGAAATCTAGGGTTTCGAATACTTGGGGAAGAAGTGTTTGTGGGGGTTCTTAAGACTTGTGAATATTCTAAAAAGAATGTTTGTCAATGAGTTGGTGGAGTCTTGAGGCAATTCAACGGTTGACAAAAATGGAAAACGGAATTGGACGGCTAGGATTGATTTCAGGGGAGTTGGCCAATTTTGATCCAATGGTCAAAAACCAATGTAACAGTGAGTAATTTGTTTTATTCAAAACGTGGAAGTTATTTAATATTAGTTAATGGTTGGGGAGTTTTCAAGGTAGATCATGGCTTGAAAAAGTGTAATGCAAACAAGAGTTAAATCTTGGCATTTAATGCATGGAAAGTGACCTTTTGGGTGTGAGACAAATTAAATCCCAAAAAGATGATATCTGTATATGGAATGGGACAAATTTCAAAATAGGCAATGATTACCCAAAATAGGTGCTTATCAAACCAAGAAAGTAGTTTGATAGCCAAGACAACTTATCTGACCCCACTTGGACAAGTGTCCTGAAAAGATGTGGACAAGTGTCCTGAATTTCAATGGACAAGTGTCCTGAACGATTGAGGTCATCTCTTTTGAATTTCAGTACACTATTTCAGTTCCCTTTACTCCCATTAACTTCATTAGAATTTACTTGTCCAACTTCCCTGGATCAAGTAATCCCAATTCTGCTGATAGCTCTAGAAATCTTGCCTCTGCAAGTGGCTTAGTCAATATATCAGCTTTTTGATGATCTGTGTGGATTTTCACCAACTTTATGTCCTTCTTCTCCACATGGTCTCTGATGAAGTGATGTTTTATGTCCACATGTTTGCATCTAGTGTGCAATACTAGATTCTGTGATATTGCAATGGCACTATTGTTGTCACAGAAGATAGGTACTTCAGCAGAGTTGACATTGTAGTCTCTTAGTTGTTGTCTCAAGCAAAGAATCTGAGCACAACAACTTCCAGCTGCAACATATTCAGCTTCAGTGGTGGAAGTAGCCACTGTATTCTGCTTCTTGGAGAACCAAGATATGAGTTTGTTGCCCAAGAATTGACAAGTCCCTGAAGTGGACTTTCTGTCAATTCTACATCCTCCATAATCAGCATCCTAGTAGCCAGTTAACTCAATGTTGTCATCAGCAGGGTACCAAAGGCCTAGATTTTCAGTGCCTTTGAGATACCTCAAGATCCTTTTTGCAGCCTCAAGATGGCTTTTCTTAGGATTTGCTTGAAACCTTGCACAAACACCTACTGCAAAGGTGATGTCAGGTCTGCTGGCAGTGAGGTAGAGGAGTGAACCAATGATTCCTCTATACTCAGTAGAGTTGGTTGAGATACCACTCTCATCAGGATCCATCTTCCAATTTGTGTTCATTGGGATCCTTACTGGCTTGCTAGTTGTACACCCAAATTTCTTGATCATTTCTCTGGTGTACTTAGCTTGATTGATGAAGATTCCTTCTTTAGATTGCTTGACTTGAAGTCCCAAAAAGAAATTCATCAGACCCATCATGGACATCTCAAACTTGCTTTGCATGAGTTTGGAGAACTTCTCACATAGCTTCTCATTTGGGGATCCAAATATGATGTCATCCACATATATTTGGACAAGCAAGATGTCCTCTCCTTCAGTGATTCTGAAGAGAGTTCTGTCCACAGTTCCTTTGATGAAACCATGATCCAAGAGGAACTGTGACAGGGTGTCATACCAGGCTCTTGGAGCTTGTTTGAGTCCATATAGAGCTTTCTTCAGTCTGTAGACTTGGTTTCCAACTTCAAAACCAGGTGGTTGCTCCACATAGACTTCTTCTTTTAAGACTCCATTCGGGAAGGCACTCTTGACATCCATTTGGTATACTTTGAACCTCTTGTGGGCTGCATAGGCTAAGAAGAGTCTGATTGCCTCTAGCCTTGCCACATGTGCAAAGGTCTCATCATAGTCAATGCCTTCTGATTGACAGTAGCCTTTTGCCACTAATCTTGCCTTGTTTCTGACAATCACATCATTTTCATTCTTCTTTTTCTTGAACACCCACTTGGTTCCAATAACATCTTGATGTGAAGGTCTATCCACCAGCTCCCAAACATCATTTCTGGTGAATTGGTTCAGCTCTTCCTGCATTGTTTTGATCCAGTTTGCATCTTGAAGTGCTTCATCAATGTCTTTTGGTTCTTGTTCTGATAAGAAACAACAAAACAGAACACTTTCACCATGAAAACTTCTGGTTTTGACTCCTATACTTGGATCACCAACTATCAGATTAGTAGGATGGTCAGATAACCAAGTCCTCCTTTTTTGATTCCTTTAGTAGAGTTGTCCTCTACTAAAGTTGAGTCACCAGTGTTGTAGAATTCGGGATAATTGAATGCAGGATCTAATTCAGGATCATATTCAGGGATGTTGTCCTCAATGTTAGGAACATTGGCATTTTCAACATTTATGGTTCCCCCTGGAATATTGGATCCATTAACTACCTCAGCAGAGCCTGCTTCTTCATTGGTAGTTGTTACCTGGATGTGAACTGGGATTGGATCATTCAGTTCACCATTTCCTTCAGTGGGGTTTGCTTCAGGAATGTTGCCTTCAGGATTGTTGTCCAGAGAAACAATTTCAGGGAGATTGGCTTGGACAACATCTATGAATTCAGTGTCCTTGTCTTTTAGGCTTAATCTGGTTGTTCTTTGTGTGATCTCTTAAGTGTCCAGGTTTTTGTTCCTAATCTCAAAGATGGATTCATCAAACACAACATGAGGTGTTTCCTCCACAACAGGGGTTTTCTTGTTGTAGACTCTGAAGGCTCTACTGATTTGAGAGTATCCAAGAAATACTCCCTCATCAGCTTTGCTATCAAAGGCTTTCAACTGTTCTTTCGCATTATTGTGAATGAAACACTTACAACCAAATATGTGAAAGTATGACACTTTAGGCATTATTCATTTCCAGAGTTCATAGGGGGTTTTGTCTTGCCCCTTAGTAATCAAACACCTATTTTGAGTATGACATGCAGTATTTATAGCTTCAGCCCAAAACCTCTTAGGTAGATTTGAATCAGCAATTAAGGTTCTAGTAGCTTCTTTTAAAGTTCTATTCCTTCTTTCTGCAACTCCATTTTGTTGAGGAGTTCTAGCTGCTGAGGTTTCATGAGCTATTCCATTTAATGTGCAATACTCATTGATGTATGAATTTATGAACTCAGTGCCTTTATCAGATCTTATTTTGATAATGCTAAGGCTTTTCTCATTTGATAGTCTCTTTAAAAGTTCAGGCAGTTTGACTTGTGTTTCCTTCTTATTAAGGATAAATACTACCCATGTGAACCTAGAGAAGTCGTCTGCTACTACCAAAGTGTATTTTCTACCATTAATACTTGTAGGGGTAATTGGTCCAAATAGGTCCATATGTAAAAGTTCAAGTACCCTTTCAGTAGAGATAACTGGTTTTCCCTTGAATGAGGCTTTAATCTGTTTTCCTTCTTGGCATGGTTTGAAAACATGCTCTTTAATGAAAACCTCATTAGGCAGTCCTTTAACTAATGCATTCCTAGAAAGTTTGTTCATTGATTTAAAGTTCAGGTGGTTTAGCCTCTTATGCCATAACCAACTTTGTTCAGTAGTGCACTTAGCAATGAAACATCCAGCATCAGTAGACTTGTCCAAGTCTGCAAAATACACATTTCCTTTCCTAGTTCCAGTCAATAGAGTTTGTTGAGTCTTATCTTTGATTAAACATTTTCCACTTGAAAACTCAACATTGAAATCTTTATCACAGAATTGACTAATACTTAGGAGGTTATATTTGAGACCAGCTACATAATTCACATTGGATACTTTGATGTTACCAATCATCAAAGTACCATAACCTTTTGTTGTTGCTTGTGAGTTGTCTCCAAATGTGACATTTGAGCCTTCTTTTTCAATAAAATCAGTGAGGAGTTCCTTGTTTCCAGTCATGTGCCTTGAACATCCACTGTCAAGATACCATGCTGACTTTTTGCTCATACTCCTCTTCTTGTGGCCCATAGGTACCTGCAATTAGCAAGTTTTAGGTACCCTTTGAATTTTGGGTCCTGAGAGGTTAGCTGTACCTTTAGGAACCCAAACTTGTCTAATTACCCTGATTGATTCCAGGTGGCTAAGTTGTTTTCCTTGTGCATCAACATACACAGCCTTTCCCTTAAATGCCTTTGGGAAGGTGTGTGTGAAAGTATTAACTCTGTAAGTTTCAGGAGAGTTGTCAAATCTCCTGAACTTATGAGTTCTTTGTGTAACTTGATGAAATCTTTGAGGAAAGGCCTTTTTATGACCATTACCCTTTGGCATGAAGGGTTTTGGTTGTCTCATTTTATTTTGCCTTTGAGGATGGTTGTCCTTAGGTCTATTCAGCTGAGGCTTTCTCAGAAGAGTTGGCCTTGGCTGATTATACCTTGGATAACTCCTCTGAACGTTGTTCAGGAGAGTTGCCCTTCCATTGGGTCTACTCTGCTGACCAACATTCCTCTTGTTTTCAGGGACTTTGGCCATTTCCTTAGGTTTGAGCCTAGTCTCCTGAAACACTTGAGTTGGCAAATCATCCATTTTGCCCTTTCCTTTGTTCAGTGGCTGTATTATTTCATTTTCAGCTTGTTGTGCCACTGATTTGACAAAGATTTTCTTAGTGTTACTTGTTGAAGCAACACTAAGACAAGGTGAAGATTAAAATGGATCAAAACCTAATCCACTTCTTTGAGCCATAGGTCTTTGATAACTTTGAATTTCCTCTATTGCTCTAGAGGATTTGTTCAAAGCAGACATCTTTAATTTCAGTCTCTCTTCACTTGATTTTAGAATATCATACTCATGTGAGAGGTTTTCAAATTTTACTTGAAGAATTTTTAATTCAAACTCTTTTCTCTTCTGAGTAAGTAATTGAGCATCAATCTGTCCTTGTTGGTCAACTATCCTGAGATTTGCTTCCTCAAGCTCTCTCAAGACTTGTTGGTACAACTCAGTAGATTTAATGTCAACTACTGTCTCAGCAGGTTTTGAAAGCTCAATTGAAAGTCTTTCATTTTCTCTCACACAATTGTCATGAAATTCTTGCAGCCTAGTGAAATCTTCCATCAACTTCCCAAAGGAAAGTTTCAAGTTGACTTCACTAGTGTTCTGTGATAGAAATGATGGTGAGCTAGAAGTGGAGGATACCACATCATCCTCAATAGCCATGTTGCACACATCATCATCATCATCACTGTGTGAGAACAGTCCATCAAAAGAGTTGAAGCTTTCAGCATTATCAGATTCTTCACCAGCCATCATGGCCTTCCTATTGGTGAACTTTCTGTCTCTCTTTGCTTGCCTTTCTCTTCTTTCTTTAGAGCTCAATTCAGGGCAGTCATACTGGAAGTGCCCTTTCTTCTTGCAATTGTAGCATGGATCTTCATCATCATCCTTCTTGGATTCATCTCTTCTTTTGGAAGATGAAGGGTCAGCTCTACTGGACCATCTCCTATCAGAGTACTTGTCCTCTGATCTTTTCTCTTCAGGCTTTTTGTCCTCAGCCTGATCTTCAGGAGAGTTGTACCTTCTCCTGAATTTGTTGTCTTGGTACAATTTCTTGTATCTACCAAACCTTGAATTGAGTTTGTCAAACCTTCTAGCCATGAGGGCCATCTCTTCCTTCATTTCAGTCTTAGAGACTGACTTTGATGATCTTGGAGTGGACTGCATTTCTGGTTCAGCAGTTTTGGCTTTAAATGTCACTCCCTTGGTTGGTAGAGAAGATTCCTCTGCTGGCTTTCTTCTGTTGAGGTCAAACTCATATGCTTTGAGTTCTGAGAAGATTTGTTGCATGGGCATGGAGGAGAGATCCTTGGTGTTCTGCATCATTACAACATATACATCCCACTTTTGAGTGAGACTTCTCAGGATTTTCAATCCAACTTCTCTCCTGGAGTACACCTTGCCCAAGGAGTTGATTTCATTCATCACATCAGTGTATCTACCAGCAAACTTGTCAATGGACTCATCTGGCTCCATTGAGAACTGTTCAAACTTTTGCACAGCCACTTGGAGCTTGTTCTCCTTTATCTTTTCAGTACCCTCACACATTTCAGCAAGAGTATCCCAAATTTCTTTGGCTGTTGTGCAGTGGTAAACTCTTCCCATGATTGCATCTGGAATTGTTTGATAGAGAGTATTCATTGCAAGATAATTCAAGTTATCTTTTCTTTTCTCTTCAGCAATGAAATCATCTTCATCTTTAGGGATCTCTTCCCTTATGTCAGCTCTTTGATCTTCAGTTATTCTGGGGTTGATTTGAGTGAACATATAGGGTCCTCTTGTAATTACTCTCAGCATGTCAGTATGAAGAGATGCAAGATGAGCTCTCATTCTGATCTTCCAGAAGTCATAGTTCTCAATTGAGAACATGGGCAGCTAGTGATGTGATATATGGTTGACTGGATTGGTGGCCATATTGTTGATTCCTTGAACAACATCATTAGGAACATCATTGTTGTTGGCCATAGCTCAAGAATAAGAGGTTAGTCAAATAATAGGATTTCAGATAGATCAGTTCAGTGACCACACCAAATATGTGATTTTGAAAATCAAGATGGATTTTCAGAAGCAGTGGTCCTTGAACCCCTGCTCTGATACCACTTGTTGGTCCTGAAAGGAGTATATAACAAGTGTATGGGGGGGGGGGGAATACACTTGTATGCAAATTCTTTTCAACTTTGATCAAACCAGAGTTCAGCAAGATTGTCTTGGACAACTCTGCTGAAGATGTATAATCTTTTCAAAGATAACCAAGCTACTAAGTACTATTGAGTACTTTGTTGAATGACTATCTAAGTTGGTTATAAGTGCGGAATTAGTGGTTGGCCCTTTAGTTTAAACTCCTTTAAGTTCTGAAATCACTTTAAGCAATACAATCCAGTTTTCAGGGAACTTGTCCAATTCAGTTTTTGCACAGTCTTTGAATATGTGTCCTTTGAAAGATCAGTTTTGTGTGCAGTGTTGAATGTATGAAAGTACTTTGAAAGTAAATCAACACAAGAGTTTATAGTGGTTCAGAGACTCAAGCTCCTACATCCACTTTCCCTGATTTAACAGGACAATTCCTTCACTCTTGGAATTAACTTGTTTTATAGTGCCAAGGTGAACTTGATCAAGAACACCATTCCTTGGTGAATTGATCCCTAGGATGTCTAGAGTCCTAGTACCCTCTTCTCAAGTAAGAACTGAACTGTTCTTCTCTCAACAGTCAGCTCCTACCACTTCTACTACTACAACCTTCTCACTTTCTCACTTGAAAGGGGGAAGGGTTGAAGTAAGGTTCCAACTAAAGAGATATCCTTTACAATGAAGGTCGGTGTATACGGATTAGGATATCTCTCTAAGCTTGTATGGATATACAATGGATTCAGCTTAGAAGAAGTGTTTCAAGACTAAGAATGTCTTATGACTTTTTGATGCTTCAGAATGCTTGTTCAGTTGGATGTAGAATGGATGCTTCAAATGGTCTTCACACTTCTGTATTTATAGACAAAATTGAGGATTTGCCCGTTGGAGAGGCATCCCCAAATTGCTATAAATGTCTTCATTGAGTTCTTCAAAACTGGAAGACAGATTCTTGATAGTGACATGTCCTCATTTGGGTAATAAACGACTGTTTGATCTTTGTCTTCATTCTGCAGCACTTTTCCCAATGTTTGACTTCAAGATTCACTTGATTAAGCTTGGACATGGCTTCTGAAGGTTGATCCAATGATAGGACAACATTTCTTATCAAATGGACAACTCTGCTTATCACTATCAGCAGACTTTGCTTATCATCATAGTTGGCTTGCTCTTTTAAGATGACTTGGCTCTTTTCCCTTTGCTTCACTTGGAATTGATCTTAGCATCATTCTTTGAAGGCTTTTAGGGTATAGTTGTCTTCATCTCTTCAACATAGTTGACCTTTAAGCTTCAGAACATTTGTTCTTGTGTAATTGTGCTGAGACAACTCTTCTGGACAACTCTCCTGATCAGCATACTTGGCCTTCAATAGACTTAGTGATTGTTCCAGAATTTGAGCCTTAAGGGGACTTTTTTCTGATAGTCTTCAAAGCATATGTTCCCCCTCAAATTGTGCATCTAAACAACTAAGAGCTGCCTAACATATCAGCTCCTCATCTAGCCTTATTCTATATGTTCTAACATGCTGAGAACATAATCATCTTAGACTTAGGCATGTCTCAGGGGGTTTTGGTATTGAATCAAAACATATCTCATTTTATTCCCAACAGGTGACAATATGGATACGTCGGAGATAACGATTAGTGCGGTACACCATTTTAAATCGGTTATTCGGGCTTCGCCATCATATGACAAACTCGAGCAGGCTCCTCAGTCTGCTAGGAAAATGAAGAGGGATCGAAAACTAAACACGGTTTCGGGGTCTGCCTCATCCAGATATAAAAGAATGGCTTATGCGGCTCTTGGCCACTGGGGTGATGTTGATACCTCAGAATTTAATGATTCAGTCCCAGATTTGGAGCCGCCTGAGCACGGTTATCATGAGGATACCCAATGATTATCTTGTACTGGAATATACGGGGTTTTGGGAATGTCGCCTCATAAGATCTACTGAAAAGCCATTGCCGCACTCTAAAACCAGATTTTTTGGTCATTGTAGAGCCAAAAGTATGTTTTCATAGTATTAAGGATACTTTTTAGATTTCTATTGGAGTACAATTTCTGGCTGAAAATGAGCTGGAGAATATGCGCCCTAATATTTGGGTGTTCTGCAATCCAATGTGGTATGACATTTCTATAGTTTATGGATTCACAAACCAGATCATCATCATTCGTACTGCTCTCAACAACTTCAGATTTTATTTTGGATTCGTACATGCTACTTCAGATCCCTCCCGTCAGCGAGTTTTGTGGCAGCATGTGGTTGCCCTCCGATTATAGCTTTTATGCTTGATAGGTGACTTTAATGCGGTCTTGGGGGATGTGGGAGTCATGGGGCCTAGCCCGTCGACTTGCCCTGATTTTTTAATCTTTTTGACGGAATCCGAATCATTGGATATGGAAGTGTCGGGGCCGGCATATACTTGGGCTATCTGCCGTAAAGATGAGAGTATGGCAGCTTCATGTCTTGACAGAGTACTGGTTTCTTCTGAATTTTTGGAACACTGGACATCGATTGTCGCAACCCTTTTACCAAAGATTTCTTCGGATCATCATCTGGTGCTCTTAGACTGTGCCGTGGGAGCTCGCTCGAGAGGGGGGCTATTTAGATTCCAGAAGATGTGGTTACTTGATAAATGCTGCTTAGTGGAAATTCAATGTTCATGGGAGGTATTTCTGCAAGCACCGAATCCGGTTTCTCTTGTTAAGCTCAAGTTAAAAAAGCTAAAAGAAGACTTAAAGATTTGGAATAGGGAGATTTTTCGGATTGTTGATTCCAAATTTGTTGCGGCTAAAACTGATCTGCTGGACATCCAATGCAAAATTGGTGCATTAGGATACACTGCGAGGCTTGCTTCAATGGATATCGAGGCAAAATACACTTTGAGTTCACTGTTGCGACAACAACACTCCCTGTATGCTCAACAAAATCGGGTGACTTGGCTCAAGGATGGCGACAGAAACACAAAGTTTTTTCACACATTGAATCAGTTGAGGAAGGTGCGGAATCCAATGGAGGCCTTGGTTATCAATGTCAACCGATGCACTAACCAAGAGTATATTGCGCGACACATTCTAGAATTTTATGTGGACCTATTCTCAGCCTCTGAACGAGAGGAAACTTATATTGTGCTTTCTACTATTTTTCGTTCTCAGATCACCTCGGCGCAAAACAATGACCTTTTCTGTATCCCACCTGCGGAGGAAATATAAAACAACCTTTTTTTATTTATCGCCAGATAGTGTGCCTGGTCCAAATGGTTTTGGCGGTTCTTTTTATCAAGCGACATGGAACATTATTCAGAAGGATATTATTAGGGTAGGACAATATTTTTTCCATTTCGCGTTCTTGCCGCATGGGCTAAACTCGAACTTGGTGACTTTGATACCGAAATATAGTGGAGCCGATAAGATTGAGGACTTCAGGCCAATAATGTTGGGAAATTTTCTATACAAGACATTCTTGAAAATTATTGCAAATAGATTGGGACCCATTCTGTCCGATATTCTTTCCCCACTATAGTTCGGTTTTATCCCAGGAAGAAACATTCACCACGGGATAACAGTAGCCTCAGAAGGCATTAATTTCTTGGAACGTACAAGGGTGCATGGCAACTTACCTATGAAAATTGACATTCGCAAGGCTTTTGACACCATGCGATGGGATTTTTTGATGAGAGTGCTTCAAGGTTTGGGGTTCAGTAATAACCTCTGCTAGCTTATATTACTTGTGTCCTGCAATCTACAAGACTTTCAGTTCTTATCAATGGACAATTGCATGGGTATTTTTCCTATTTGCAGGGTGTACAACAAGGGGATCCGCTATCCCCGCTCCTCTTTTGTTTGGCTGGGGAAGTTCTGATTGCTCTCTTAGACGTTGAAGTTAAGACAGGCAGGCTGAAACCGACCTTCGTTCAACGAGGCTTATCATGTCCAATATCTCTATTATATGCGGATGATATCCTCATTTTTTGTCGGACAAACCGTGGGAGTATACAGACAGTCAGAAATATCTTGGAGCTTTATGAGGACCTTTCAGGACAGAAATTCAATCCCAGAAAATCCCATGTTTACTTCGGTAAATATGTGAGTTACAACAACAAGAGATACTTACGGAACTTAATAGGCATGAATACAGGATCACTGCCTTTTATTTATTTGTGTGCTCCGTTATTCAAAGGCGTGCCACGGACGTCGCAACTCAAACCGATTGCTGACAGGATTCTCGCAAAGTTTGCTACTTGGAAAGGGAAATGTCTACCGCTGGCAGGTCGCGTTTGCTTGGTTAATCACATGATCACTTCATCTATGGTGCACACCATGATGGTATACAAATGGCCACCAACGCTGCTAACAGAATTAAGAGGGCTATGCAGAACTTTATATGGACTGGTGAAATCGATAAACGAGGCCACTGCCCGATTTCGTGGGAAAAAGTTGTCTCATCAAGACGTGAAGGGGGATTAGGAGTGTGATCAATTTTTTGTGCGAACGCTGCATACCTGCACAAGTTGGCATGGAACATCCTGACGGAGGCAAGTGCGCCCATGCAGTTTTTAAGGAACAGGTTCATGCCGTTGGGGGTAATGAGATCGACGGCTGTGGCTTCCTCACTATGGAATGGGTTACGTTTACAACTAGTCTATATTGACAAGCATGTGCAATGGGTCATAGGTGCTACGTCTTCAGTGCGATTTTAGGTGGATAATTGGCTCGGATATAAAATCGCAGATCGTGTGCAAATGCCACATGCGCTTCCCCATATCAGATTACATGACAGACAGCTCATGGGCATTAGAGGATACATTTGTGTAAGCTTTTCTGTGTATTGTGTTGGACATTATGAAATTTGTTTTTGCTTCGGGGCAGGACTATCAGATTTAGCCATACTCGAATCATGGAAATTTGACGGCTCGCATTGCATATGAGCACATTCAACCACATTATCTGGAGGTGAGCTGGGGCAACTGGATTTGAGCATCCTATATACCTCCGCGACGCTCTACGGTCATTTGGAGAGCAATCTATGGAAAGCTACCTACAGGGGATCGACTACAGCTGCTTGGAATTACATGACCAGGCGTGTGCATGATGTGTCGCTCCCACGAGGAAGGGATTGTTCATCTTTAGCCGTTGTGCTTATTTTCGATACACAATGGATAAAATAATAGATTTATTTCAGGTCCGTTTGCGGCTGAATGATGGTTTCTTGGCGTGGATGTTGCAAGCTCTTGAGGTTACCCTCAACCCACAGTTAACAGGTTTATGGAGACTAGCAATAATCACTTTAGTATGGTAAATCTGGCACACATTGAGCTCGGTCATATTTGAGGAGGCGGTGTTCTCAGCGGAGGGCATTCTAACAAATGTTTGGGCTTTAATGAAGGAAGCAGACTGCAATGCCATGGGACACATGTTCAACAATCAGTTTGACCTTGGGGTCATCAAAGAATTCCGATTGCAGGGCAATCCAAGAAACGCACCGATAATAAGATCAATTCAATGGAGAAGTCCGAAACCTGGAACGGTAAAAATCAACGTTAATGGGTCTGCTATAGGGGTTCCGGGATTAATTGCAGGAGCTGGGATTTACCGAGACTGCGACAAAGGGTACTTGGGAGGCTTTACAATGAGGCATGGTCACGGCTATGCATTCAAGGTGGAATTATTCACAACACTACATGCCATTAGATTATCTTGCTTAAATGGTTGGATGGATATCTGGTTAGAATCAGATTCGATGTATGTGGTACATACACTAAGAGGGAACAATGGAGATTTGCCATGGAAAATCAAACCTCTATGGCAGCAGGTGCATAAGCAACTAGAGGGAATGCGGATGACATCAACACATATCTTTCGCGAAGGTAACGCCGCGACACACAAGCTGGCAAGCATGTCGACGGACGACTTCAGATGGTGGACGACTCCGTCAGATCAAATTCTACCTTTTATGTTAAGGGACTTAAGCATGGAGTTTTACAGATTTTCATAATTGTATTCTTAGAGGAGTTCCCTTTTCCCTGACTACGTTTTTATCCCTAAGGAGGGTTTTTCGTAGCAGTGTTTTTAATGGGGCTCCGGCCTCATGAATGGAATGTATTCTTTGGCTTTTAGGTTCTCTTTATGTAAGATCTAAGTTATATTGACATGTGTCATGTCAAAAAATGATCAATGTCTTATAATAGTGCGGATGACACGTGTTAAAAATTCAGAAGGGTGGAATACCAAGTGAAACATAAAAAGTGGAACGGATGAATTGATCTAGTCAAAAATCAAGTAGTGACTAATTTAATACTTAGTACTCAATGTGTTCCCTAATTATTTGTGTACATGTCTTATTTGTCTATTCCATAATTTGCACATCTTGAAAAAATGAAACTCTCTCATAAACTATACTCTCACAATATTCATATATTTACACAAAATGTTATAACCTTTACACTTAATTTAAATAATTTATTTACTTTATTCATAAAAAAATAATTCTTGCAATTAATAATATATATTAATATTCGTAATATGTATCACAATTTAATTATATTTATAATGAATTAATCACAAAATGTCTCTCTGACATGTTCACAAATATATACACATTCTTTTAGTATATATATTGAAAAATAAAACAATATAAAAAACCCATGAAAGAAACGCATCAACATTTTATAAAAGATGTTAAAAGAAAATAATTAAATTTTTGGCAAGCATATATACAAGAAAATGGAGAAAGGGTGAGGGGGCCAAGGCCCCTCCCAAATCACACTTGGGTTCGTCCCTGCAAGAAACATAAGATAATCTATTGGAAAAAAATGATATGAAATGTGCAAGGAGAAAAAAGATGAAGGGATGGGTTTTAGACGACTTACTCTCTTTAATAAATCCCTATTAGCAAAGTAAGTATGAAGAATGTTACATAATCCACATGCAAGCTCTAATAAGCTAAGTGTTCAAATTCCGTTATTCCAGACACATGGATATTATGGATGTTGGGATATGATCAAACCCCTCGTATATCTGGCGTTCTTTAATATGGGGTAGAGAAATAACGCTTCGTACTAGAAAAATAACACATGAAATACACGCAGGCCATATTAGGGGGATACGAAAATCAGGGGGTATATTTAACAAGGCTGGAGGGGTATATAAGCCAAACCCTTGAACTTTTGGATGAAATTGAGTATTGGGTCTGGGAGCCCACCTATCATTTTTAGCCCAGAAAATTGGCTTGACCAATATGTGATTAATGTGGTCCAACAGATGGAAGCAATCAAGATTTTAACCTACGGAGTTTAATTGTGATCGCGTCGCTTATTTATTAATTGCATGTGTAGGTGTCCATTATTAGGATATATCTAACTCATTGAATGCTTTGTAAAATACAACTTGATCACGTTATGTTTTAATTTTGGCCAAATTCTTATGTACAAATATTTTTTATTGATTACATAAAAAACCATCATTTGGTTCCATATCAAAATCGTATATTAAAATGTACTCCTGCTACTTTCGTCATCCACAATAAGTAGTCACTTTGGTGGTGTTTGATTTGGGATTGTGGTGGATTGAATTTGGATTATGGTGGATTGGATTGGGATTTGGGTAATTCATGAATAATAATTGTGTGTAAGTTATGTTTGGTTAAGGATTGAGAAATAGGGGTAGATTTAACTTTATGTCACATCAAAAAAAGATGTTATAATATTTTATTATAGTTAGTAGTGAAAGAAAAGTAAGACAGAGAAGAAAGTAAGAGAGATAATGAGTGTGTGAAAGCAAAGTAAGAGAGAAGAAAGTGAGAGAGAGAATGAAAAGAAAAATAGTGATTTAATTGTATAAATATAGGTGTATATGTGTATTATAGGGGTGGATTGGTATTTGAATTTGTATTGAAATGGATTGAGAGAGATTGAATTGGGATTGGGCCAATCCAAATCCGGATTGGCCAATCCCAAAACAAACACCGCCTTTGGGAGGGGCACGTATTTTAAGAAAAATGTAGATAAAATAAGAGTATTGTGAGGTCTAGAATAAAGTGATTGTTTGTGAATAAAGTTGATGCAAATTTAAATATTTAAGTGATGGTTAAAGGGTGATGATACTACATTTTGTGGACGGAGAATATAAGACAAATAAGACTACATTTTGTGGACGGATGAAATAATCAATATTATATTTTAATTTTTAACAATATATATATTTTTACAAATAAATTTTAATATTTTTAATATTCAATTGACTATCAACTAATTAATTCACTCCTCACAAAAGTAATTGATGTATTCATAAAAGTAACATTAAATATATTCCATATTATTTTGACTTAATTAAAATAAGAAGTTTCAATTTTTTAGTCAAATCCATTTTATCTTTTATTTTTATATAAACAATACTATATATATTTTTTAATTTTAATTAATTAAACTGCATAAATGTGTGAATTTTACTCTTAAATAAGTTGATGAAGAACATATTATAGTAATTTAATGTATGTGTAGGTCCCTAGTTGAGTAGATAATATTGAGTAAGCTAGGAAAACATCTAGAGGGGGGTGAATAGACTTTTCAAAATCTTTCAATATATCAGACTACACAATGCGGAAATATCAGAAATAACAATGAGGCCAACAGTTTATACTCAACTAATTCGACGAACACTGTTCTTGTCTAGTCTAGATGCAAATTAATCAATTAAGCAGTTAACCAATTAAACACAAATAAAACAGTAAACTAAACAACACAAGATTTATAGTGGTTCGACAACTTGTCTACATCCACTCTCACAACTCCAGTTGCGAAATTCTTATTACTCTTCCAATCGAGTAGTGTGTTCTTGTGGCTTAGAGTCCCAAGAAATAAGACTTCGATCTTTTCGACTACACTTCCAAGTGTATCTTCGATCTAACTAGCTATTTTACAAGTAACTAGCAACTTGAACAACAATAACAAAAGTAAAACTTCTCTTAGTCCAGTAGTAGCCTTCTTCGATTTCTTCACTTGTCTTCTGGCTTGAACTTTCTGAACTTGAACTCTGTGAGTTTGTTTGCTTCGAATATCTCTTTAGAATGCTTCAAATATCTTGCTAACAGTAGTCTTCAAATATAGAATCCACCAAGGTATTTATAGATTTTCAACTATCAAGATAAGTTAGTTATCCAACACACTTTCTTGATAACCGTCTTCTAACCGCTTCTTCTTATCCTTCCACGCGTTTCTTCAGTTAATTAGTTATTCCATAACTAACTCTTCAATATAACGTCCTTATCTTCATACGCGTCTTTCAACTTAAGCAGTTTCTTCTTTTAACTTGCGCACTTGTCTAGTCTCCATACTTAGACAAATTCTCAGTCTTCTTTAGTACTTGACTTGTCTTGCGCATCCAGTCTTCTTCTTCAGTAGACTTCTGTAGTAGACTTCGATAGTGAACTAATCTATACTAGTCCTATCATCTAATCTTAACAAGACTATTACATTACATTAAGCTTTATAACTCAACTTAGTCAACTTATCATCTATACATCAATAAACAATTACAAATCAATACGAATAATGAGCTTCTATACAGTGATTCAAATAGCTCAGTACACAAACCTATACAGTACTTATAATTCGTACTTGTCTTTAAATCATACTTAAACTTTTCATACTTATGTTTTTACTCAATGTTTGTACACCTACTGGTCTTCTCAAGACGACTCACATAACTAGACTAGATCAGTCAACACTTAGAAATTATTCAAGTTCTTCTTTTGGCTTATCAAAACTTAACTCATCTTTTCATCATTTAGGACTTGTATCAGGATTCATATCCCAACAATTTCCCCCTTTTTGATGAAGCCAAAACTACTTGAATTATTTTGTGTCAGTAGACCAGTTAAGTAGTTATCTTCTCAAAATATGTTATCTTTTCATTCATTCAAATAAAATCAGTAGATTACAATTACTTAGACAAAAATCAAAATAAACTAAGTAAAGGACTTACAATTATTCACTGATGTTATCTATGTCTGGATTTGGAATACTGAATGCTTCGAGGATCCTTCTGTGAATGTCTGAAATATGTTCTTCATTGTCTATCTTTTCTTTCTCGAGCAGTTCCTCTTCAAACTTCTTCACTTTGTTGAAGTCTATCCTTTTTCCAGAACCTAACATAGGAGTTTCCCATTTCGGAAAATCAGGAACAAGTATGTTGTAACCAACAGCAGTTGCAATGCGCATGATCAAGTTCCAAAGATTCTCATCTTCAGCTTCCATGAACTTGTCAAATACTGCATACAACTCTTCTTTGCTTTATGGGTCACCATACTTCTTGATAATCCATCGATCAACTTCCCATTTTAGTTTGACAATATTCCAAGCATCTCTATGCTCGTTGTCAATGAACTTGTCTATGTGGGAATCTTCGATCTGGTCTGGATCAGCTTTCAACTTCTGCAATCTCTGGATGTGTTTGCCTAACACCTTTTTGTTAGCATAATGATCATTTTCTAGCTTTTGCTTTTTATGAAGAGCTTCGACTTCTTCATCACCAATATCAACAAGGATTTCTCCCAATCCTTCTTTCTTCTTTTCAAGAACAAGTTTTCTCTTGACTTGTCTTGTTCTGGATTGAACATCTTCAATCAGAATTGACTTCCCTTTAGCTTGCCTTATCTGCTCTGCTTCTGCTTCTAAGTCAGCTTTCTTGACTAGCCTTCTTCTTTTTGGTCTACCAGTCTCTTCTGGTACAGCAGCAGTTGCAATTTCTGGTTCAGCAAACTTTACTTCTTTCGCTTCTTTAACCTATTTCCCCTTTTTGGCTTCATCACTAGCCTTAAGAGTGAATAATGAGGTAAAATGAGTCATCTCTTCTTTGATTGCTTCTTTCATAGCTTTTGCCGCATTATCAATTTGCTTCTGGTGCGACTTGTCTTGACTCAGCTTCTCAAGACGATCAGCTGTGTATTCAAGCTTTTTAGAAGAGAGATTGAACTTATTCTTAAAGTGAGTAGCAGTCAGTTTGAGTATTCTGTTTTCTTCAGTCATCGCAGTGAGAAGAGCTCTTGCATTCTCCAATTGTTCACGAGCTTCCCTTCTCTGCTCATCTGCTATCTCAATCTTTACTCGATAGACTCTTTCCATCTTTCTTGATTCCTTAGCTAACACTCTAGAAAAATCAACGAAACTTTTCTCTGAATACTCAACTTGATTCTGAATAAACAACTCAAGTTGATTAAACATCTCTTATCTAAAGACATTATCTAATTGATTCACCTTATTGATAACATTTCTTTCGAACTCGTAACAAGAGAACTATTCTGATCAATCAGGGCTTGCTTCACGTCTGATTTCAGAAATTCATCAATAGACGACTTAATTACCTGCTTTAGATCATCCTTCAATTTATCTATCGAAGAAGTTGGAATCGCTTGAGTTGTGGAAACAACCTCTTCAGGAATAGCCTCTTCCATAAGTTCATCTTCATCAATAATCTGAACTTCAATCAACTTGTCTTCCAGACCAGTAGACAAGAACAAGTCTTCTACTGCTTCATCCTCTGGAATGACACTTCCAGCAATGACTTTTAGACTAATCATAGGACAGTAAGGAATGATTACCAACTTTGCTTCCTTAGCCCTTCTTTCAGCTTCATTTGAGTCTTTCTTTACCATATCACCAAGCTTCTTCACATAACTACAAAGCTCAGCTGGAAAATATGTTTCAAATTGCCTTGTGATCTGTCCAACATCAGTTCTTGGACTATGAGAATGTTCCACTTGAAACTTAAATACGAGACCTCTCATCTGGTCTGAGACATTCTCAAGATCAATAACTGGATCAGTAGACTTCACATCCTCTACTGGTTCTGCTTCTTGCATTAACTCGTCTTCTGCAAGATCAGTATCAGAAACTTGAATGCCAACACTTGATTTAGCTTCCGACGGCAGAATATCATCCGATATATTCAGCATTCTCTTGACAAGAGCAGTCAAGGCATACGGTGGTAGGAGTTCAGAATGATCTTTAACACCACTGTTTTCCAGTTGCTCCATTTCCTAATATTGGAAATTTGCAATTCTACTCATTCCATTGATAACTTCGAAAATATCCTCAGTTGGACCTTTCTTCAATGCAACCCAAGTGCATATCCGGATCAGCTTTTCATACGTCTCAGAAGACGTGTCGATCTCAACTGTAGGCAGCATCTTCCTTAAATTTCTAGTCATTCGTGCATGCATCCTCTTCTCGCGTAAGCACATTGGATAATCGACTAGGGCTTCAAATCTATTAACGGGAGGGGTTTGAGTAAGTGGGGTCCTTAACTCAGTTGTTGCAGTGGCAACTAGTGGAGTTCCCGAAACAGATGGGTTTATGGGTTCAACATATTCTGTTGAGGTAGAGGGAATATGGATTGTGGTTTCTGGGGGCTGTGATGTGGCTTGGTTTGGTTTGACAACTGTCGGAGTATCAGTTGTATCAAATATGGTAGTGTGTTGGGTAACATTGGCTCTTAATGGTAGAACTGCCAACAGAGAGGTTTTGGGTACAGTTTTGGCACGAGATCGAAGAAATCTTGCCTTGGTTTTCACAGGAAGATCTAGAGGAATTGAAATAGGTCGATTATAAGTACTAACCTTTTTAGTCGACTTGTCTGGCGAGGGACTCGACTCGACTCTCACCAGTCGATAAGTTTCTCCAACCTCAATATATTTCTCCGATTCCTTGTCTGATTCTGTTTATTCCGAATCTTCACCGGGTTCAATCATGGCTTCATCAAACACATATTCAACTGGTGCACCACTAGTTCCAACATCAGCATCAGCTTCTGCTTTAAACTCATCTTCCTCAGCACTAGACGAGTGAGCAGCTTCCAACATAGCATCTCGTGGATTTATCCTAACTTGCATACGTTCCACAGCTCTTTGCTCAGCCTGTCTATCCAGAGCATCCTTTTTCAAATAATGCTTCAAGATATGAAACGGCTTGCCTTTACTCCAGTTCGTCTTGTTCGGGAGTAAGACCGGTAGCAGAATACTAAGCTTGTTGCCAAAGCTTACAGCAGCCGACACCACCCATTCAGCAGAATCGGGATCAACACGAACATTCTTCTCGAAATACATCAGCCTATCCAAGAAAAGCTTGTACCAATTTCCATCAATGATGCCGTCATAGATTGCGGCCATCACTCGCGTCTTTTGAAGTGTTACAGAGTCAAAGCTTCCTGTAACTCCGAGTAACATCTTGCTTGCAATATCGAGAAGTGTCTTGAACTTGTCTAGCAACTCCTTCTTTTTGACAGACGGGATCTTTCCATATCGATTTAATTTCAACTTTTTGCCACAGAAAATGCTAAGATACCTCAATTCCTGCCCTGCTCCATACATCTCCACATCAATCGTACCCGAAGGTAATTTCAATGTTTCGAACATAACCGCTCGAGTGATTTCCACTCGGCTTCTACCAATGAACGCTTCGATTGAGTCGCCTTGTCGAGCAGCAGTGGCATAAAATTCTAGAACTTCTTCTTCATACACGACCTTAGGAACGTCTTCTAAGTATGGTCTCAAACCACACCTTAAGAATTGACAAGAACCAGATGTAGATTTCCTATCTATTCTACAGCCACCAAAATCAGAATCAGAGTAACCACTTAGGGATAGATCATCATTTGAAGGATACCATATACCTCGATTGATGGTTCCTTTCAAATATTTCAGTATCCATTTAGTGGTTTTCATATGACTCTCTTTTGGATTAGCTTGAAATCGAGCACATACGCCAACAGAAAATGCAATATCAGGTCTACTAGTAGTTAAGTACAGTAATGAACCAATAAGACCACGATAATGTGTTTAATCCGCACACTTACCGTTCTCGTCTGGATCCATCCTGTAGGTAGGTAGCATAGGTACTCCAGAAGATTTGCAATTTTATTACCATACTTGTCTAGTAGATTACGAGTATACTTGGCTTGATTTAAGAAAATCCCATCGGGAGTTTTTTTTACTTGAAGTCCAAGAAAATAAGTCATTTCTCCCATCATTGACATTTCAAACTTACTTTGCATGAGTGTTGAAAAACTTTCACTCAGCTTTTTGTTGGGTGATCCGAAAATGATATGTTGGGATATAAATTCACCCTAAGCCCCACTTGATGTTAGAATAGTGTTGATGGCCAAAACACTTAGAGTTTATAAATGTAATAGGATCAGCTGACTATGTATATAACAGCTTAGACTAGTCTTATGTAATCGGTTGTATTGATCTCAGCTGATTAGCACAGTATTGGCTTACATGCGCATCCTCAAGATGAGAAGAGTAGAAAGCATGAAGACTAGAAGATCCTTGAAGACCAGATAAGTAAGGTGCTTGTATACCTACTTAGCTGATGGAGTCTGTTGGGATATGAATCTGTGAAACAATGTTCCAGTAGATGATTGTATATTTTGATGGCCAAAAGCAACTTGAAGTTAATGGTATATGTGATTATATGTTGATATAATTGTGTGATATGAAATATATGTTTACTGATCTTAAAAGATATTTGAATCTGAGTTACTGATCTTATATAAGTTTACTGATCTTAGTATGTTACTGATCTGATATATGAACTGTTAGGAACTAAGCTGATTTTTTGTATTGTATAGACAACTTATAGATTAGAACTTGGATGTACTCTGCTGTATGTAGTTCAGTTGGTGTATAGATAGGTTTTATAAATGTAAAGTTGTATTCTATTGTATTCAGCATTGTAAAGTTCAGAATAGTAGATTAGAACTAAATTAGAAGAAGATCAGAAGATTATTGAAGACTCAGAAGACTACTTCAGAATAAGAAGACTTCAAGAAGAGTTGAAGAGAAGCTTAGAAGAATTCTGGAGAAGTGCAGAACAGTTTTTGAGAACTGTGCTGACTGACTAAGAACAGTAAGACTAAGAAGAGTAATTTTACTGTGCTGAGTTGGTAAGTTTGAAGAATAAGTTTGGAAAACTTATTTAAGGTGTAACTGAAGAGTTATTGAAGATGTGCTGACTTGGAATAAGAAGGAAGTTACAAAGTCGGTTAAAAGAAGAAGTTACAAAAACAGTTTTAGAGTTAGTTGAGAGTTAGTTCACAAACTGCTAACTGTCATACTAATATCTATAAATACTGATTGATCTCCTACTGCTGAAGACTACTGAACATTTACTGATCTTAGAGAATTCAAGAGCAAGTCTACAGAGCATTTGAAGAAGTCACAGAGTTAAAGAGATCAAGAAATCTGAGAACAACCACTTAATTGAAGAGAAGAAATCAAAGGCTATTCAAGAGAAGTTTTTACTTTTCATTTTAAAGTTTGTGTTGTTGTTGTAAACAAGTGTGCTAGTTACTTGTGAAATTACTAGTCGATCGAAGATACACTTGGAAGTGTAATCGAAAAGCTCAAAGTCTTAATCTTGGGACTTTAAGCCACAAGAAACTCAAGGAAGAGTTAATAAAACATCACAACTGGGATTGTGAGAGTGGATGTAGACTTATTGGTCGAACCACTATAAAATTCTGTGTTCTTTACTTTTTTGTTTAATATTTGTTTAACCAAGAACAGTAGAATTTACTAAGTAAAGATCTGAATAAAAGTTGAGTATAAAACTGAAACTGGAAGTACTGATCTGACTCAGTAAGAACAGTACTATTCTGAACACATTTCCGCATTATAAACTCTGATATTTTGAAAGATTTTTTAAAGTCTATTCACCCCTCCCCTCTAGACTTTCTTAGCTTACTCAATCTTAACTCAACTTGGGACCAACAAGTGGTATCAGAGCAGTAGTTCTTGATAACCTTGTAGATCTTGAGGAAAATCTCACTGATCGTGCTACTATTTCTTGATATTTGTCACTATCTGAATAGTTGAAAATTATCTGCTATACTACTGATCCTATTTGTCTGATCAAACATGGATGACACTAATGTGAACAAACTTCCTAAGTTCAAGATTGCAGATTATGACTACTGGAAGCTTAGGATGGAGACCATCTTTAGCTCAACCCATGATCTGATGGTTTCTGTGATAACTGAAGGACCAATTGTTACCATGGTGGAAAACACTGCTGTTCTGGATCCTTCTAAACCTGTTGGAGCACTAGTCCCTAAACCAAGGTCAGAACTGACTTCTGAAGAAATGCGACAAAACAATTTGGATAGTCTTGCTAAGAATTATATTTTACACACCTTGCCAAATGAGTATCTTGGCAAAGTGTTAAAATGTAAGACTGCAAAGCAAATGTGGGACAAATTAGCTATTCTTTGTGAAGGTACTACTCTGATCAAAGAAAGCAAATTATCCACAGCTGTCCAAAGGTTTGAAACATTTAAGATGAAGCCAGGTGAAACAATTGATGAATTGGATACTCGATTTACAAAAATTATGAATGATCTTGATGTGTTAGGAAAGACTTATACTGAAAGAGAGATTAACTTGAGAATCTTGAAAGCTTTGGATGAAAGGTGGAAAATGGTCAAGATGATCATTAAAACCACACAAGACATTGATTCTTGGCCAGCAGAAACTATGTTCCAGACACTTAAGGCACATGAGTTTGAGTTAGATGAAGAAGATCCTATTACTGTGAGTCATAAGGATAAGGATGCCTCTAAGGACATAGCTTTTAAAGCCTCTGTCTCTAAGGGGTCTAGATCATCTAAGTCTAAGGTCTCAAGCATAAAAGATGAACTAGATAGTTCTGATCTTAGTCTGAAAGGTCAGATGAGCCTTATGATCAAAAGATTTGATAGATTAAATAAGAGGTATGGTAGATACAAGAAATTCTATAAGGAAACCAAGGGTTCTAGTAACAGGGACTCTTCTGGGAACAGAAGGGATCAAAACTCTTCTGAAAGAAGGGATGAGATCTCTAATGAGAACAGGAGAGATAGGAACTCATCTGATAAGAGGGATAAAAAGTATTCTGATAAGAAAGATAGGAACTCTATTGACAAGCATGACAGGAACCAAAATCATTCACCACCTAAAAGATCTTCTAACAGTCCTGTTTGCTATAATTGTGATAAGCCAGGTCATTATGCTTATGAATGTCCCGATCTGAGTTCTGAAGATCGAGAAGAAAGGAAAGCCAGAAAAGATCGAAAATATGCCAAGGGTAAGAAGGCAATGATGGCATACAATGAATCTGATTCGGAATCAGAAGAGTTGCCATCATCTTCATCTGAATGCCCCTCTAGCAATGAGAATGAAGTTTTCGTCGCAGATGATGGACTGACAATGATGGCCAAAATAAATAATGAGGTATCATCTGCTAATTCTTTTCAATCTTGCAAAAATTCTGACACTGATGAAAGTGATGCTGCTGACAGTAGTGTAGGAAGTAGTCTTCATCATTCCCAAGGAGTGACTGAAGAAGACCTTCTACAAGCTAACAAAGCATTCATTGAAATCAGTGATGAGAATATAACTTTAAAGCAAGAAATCATTAATCTAAAAGAAGCTCAGTTGAAAGTGGATCCTAATATAGTTGTCATAAATGCACGACTATCAGAAGAGTTGTCCCAACTCCAAGAAAAGTATGCATCCATTGACAAACTATATCAGGGTATGCTTAAAACTCAAGCCAAAGAGACTAATGAATTCAATGATTTAAAGATTAAATGTGAAAAACTTGAAGAGCGCAATAGATTCTTAGAATCTGAAATAGTGAGCCTAGATCGAAAGCTATCTGGAATGATTAACTCTACCAAGATTAATCAACAATCTCAGACAGATATAGAGCTCCAAATGATAAAAGTGGAATAGGTACTGATCTGCCTAGTTCCGCTACTTCACGACCTAAGAACACTAATGAAGCTAGTTCAAGTTATTTGCAACTAGATAAAGGAAAAGAACCTATGACTTATGATAATGATCCAAAACCTAAAGTACAGTCTAAGTACATTCCTCCTACTACCAAGATTGGTAAAATGAAGAATGTATTAAGACCAGTACAGTCAAGACCATACCAGAAGAGTTATACTCCTCTGACCAGATCAGATCAGTCCTGGTATCAGAAGAGACAAACTCAGAACAGTAGGCCAAGACAAGCACAGGCAAGTTGGGAACAGCCTAGACCTCCTTTTATAAGGCAGTCTCAGCTGTATTCAACTAAACCTAGGAAATTTGTGCCTCATTATCATAACAAACCTGTTATTTATCCTCCACCTTTATCTTATGATACCATTGGAGAGGAAAGACCAAAAACGCATCTATAAGCCGTATGGTCCACATGCTTTCAGACCTTATTCAAACTATTACAGGCATACTGATCTTACTAAAAAAGGGATAGAACCAAGGAAAGGCTATCTCAGAAAAATAGATCCTAAGTCTGCTGATAGTTCTGAAATGGTTAATAAAGTACTGTTTTGTGATAAATGTGGAAGGAAACTGAAGAGGTCCCATCTATTCAAATCCTCACTGTTTATCTGGGTACCTCTCACTACTAACCCCCAAGGACCCCAATAAACTAGGGTACCTAAATTATTAAGATCACTACCTTGCAGGATCGACTGGACCTATACAAGAAAGGTGGTTCAGTGGGTGAGACCTGGTACATAGATAGTGGGTGTTCACACCACATGACTGGTACCAAGGCCTTACTTACTGACTATCATGAGAAGGAAGGACCAAAAGTCATCTTTGGTGATAGCTCAATGGCAATCACAAAAGGATTTGGATTCATCAAGAATGGAGATGTTGAAATCCAAGATGTCTCCTATGTTGAAGGTTTGAAATATAATTTGTTATCTGTATCTCAATTCTGTGACAGGGGATACAAAGTTCAGTTCAAGACCAGAAGATGTGAAATAATAGACAAAAGGACTCACAATGTTTTACTTGTTGGCACAAGACAAGGAAGTGTATACATTGTGAATTGGAATAGTTGTCCTCAGAATGCTTGTCTTATTACTAAGAGTCCTAAAGAGAATAGTTGGCTCTGGCATAAACGCCTCTGCCACCTAAACTGTAAGATAATCAACAAGATTGCAAGAGAACATCTTGTTGAGGGCATTCCTAATGAAATCTATTCCAAATCACAAATGTGTGACTCCTGTCAAAAAGGTAAACAGGTAAAGGTTTCATTTAAGTCCATACCAACTCTTTCAACCAGCAGAGTCTTAGAACTCTTGCATATGGATCTTCATGGTCCTATCAAACCTCCTACATTGAATGGAAGAAGGTATACTCTGGTTGTAGTAGATGATTATTCTAAGTTTACTTGGGTAGTCTTTCTACACAAAAAGAGTGATACACAAACACTACTTCCAGATCTATTAAAGAGGTTGCAGGTTGAAAAGGGTCAACCCATTGTCAAGATAAGGAGTGACAAGGGGACTGAGTTTATTAATTTTTACATCTCTGACTACTGTTCTAAGTCTGGCATACAACATCTAACAAGTGCAGCCAGAACCCCCCAACAAAATGGTGTTGCAGAAAGGAGAAACAGAACACTAAAAGAAGCATGCAGAGCAATGATTGTAGAATTCAACACTAAAAGTTTTGGGCTGAAGCCATTAACACAGCTTGCCACTCCCAAAACCGAAGTGCTCTTAATAAGGTGAATGGTAAAACACCTTATGAGGTATGGAAAGGCAGAAAACCTAGAGTTTCTTATTTTCATATCTTTGGATGTAAGTGTTTCATCCATAACAATGGCAAAAGTAAGCTAAATGCTTTTGATGCAAAAGCTGATGAAGGGATATTCTTGGGATACTCTTCAATAAGCAAAGCATTTAGAGTGTTTAACTACTCTACCTATGTGTGGAAGAAACACCCCATGTAGTCTTTGATGAGAATGTGCAGGACTCTGCTGATCATCAGCTCAGTAAGAAAATTGACAATCTAAAGCTTCAAACCAACAATGAGGATGATGATGCAGAAATATATGAATCTGTACAAGCATATAATCCTTTCCTGAATGTCCTAGATCATGAATCTGAAAAAGAAAAGGTAAAAGACAAAGGTAAGTCATCTAAAACTTCTGATATACCAGAATTGAATGACTGCTCCCCTATGAACAAATCTGCTGATTTGATGCAAAACAATGATACTGATCTGCATGATGATTTGCATGATATAAATGATGATAGTATTTCTGTTAAGAATAGAAGGACATGGAAGTCTACTCATTCTACCGATCTAATTCAAGGTGATTCCAGTAAAGGTGTTAAAACTAGAAAACAATTGCTTGATTCTCAGGAAGAACCTAGTAAGTCTCTATTTTGCTGGTGTTGTTTTCTATCCTTGTTGGGATGTAAATTCACCCTAAGCCCCACTTGATGTTAGAATAGTTTTGATGGCCAAAACACTTAGAGTTTATAAAAGTAATAGGATCAGCTGACTTGTATAGAACAGCTTAGACTAGTCTTGTGCAATCAACTGTATGTATATCAGCTGATTAGCACAGTCCCGACTTACATGCGCTTCCTCAAGATGAGAAGAGTAGAAGACATGAAGACTAGAAGATCCTTGAAGGCCAGTTAAGTAAGGTGCTTGTATACCTACTTATCTGATGGAGTCCAAGATTGAAGATGGCCTAAAGCAGCACAAATAATCCTCAGATCAGACGAGTGCTACTCGACTGATAACAGAAGACAGAAGACCTAAGGCCAGAAGAGTAGTCAGAAGACTAGCAGTACAGATCAGAAGACTATGTACTCTTCCAAGACTCGGCTGATTCCCAAAGTCATCTTGCAATTCAAATGAAGACCTACCTTATTTAGAAGATTGACATGATCCCAGGATTGGAGCAATCAAGCAGCTGGAATCAAGGAATCAAGCCAATATGGAAAGATTGTCCCAACGGCTAGTCAACTCCAATGGCTAGTTGCAAGCAATCACCATTATAAATACAAGAGGATGAGAAATCACAAGTACGAGATCACACAGAGAATTCAACAAGCAAAACAAGCAATCAAGCTAAAGTCATACTGTTCTAAGAATTCTCCAAGAGCCCAGAAAGCCTTAGAATACTTTTAGCTCTAAAGTGATTTCTATCCAACCTATAAGAACCTGAAACCTGTTCATATTGTATATCAATTGTTTTAGGCAAAGTGGTTAAGCAATTTATAAGCTTGAACCATTAGTTGGATACACTTCAAAAACCCCAAACCCTCACCGAAAGGTTAAAGTTTTTGAACCCCTCAAAGTGCAAGTGCTTACAATCACTTGTGGAGACCGTAGCAGTTAGGACGGCTCAGATCTCAAAGTCCTATCCTTGGGACTATAAAGGTCAAGACCCTTGTAATTTGTGGTAAATTAAAGGGATTAAACTTCACGTTAGGACGTGAGAGTGGACGTAGGATCGTATATCCGAACCACTATAAATCTGGTGTTATCTACATTTCTGCACTTTACATTTATGTCTCTACATATATTTTATATAGTGCATACTATGTCTTCAACATTCTTCAACTAAGGCCATAAATTTCAAACCAACATCAGCTGTGTATCTTCATTAAGTAAAAACAAGTTAACACTTTCATACGAAACAAAAGAACGAGTCTAAACAAGGCCTACCATAATTCCGCATATAATCTCTCCTATCAGATCACTATAGTCATCTGGACCAGCAGATTTGTAGTCCAGCTGACATAGAGATCAGAAGAGGTTCCCAACTCTTGAAAAAGTTTTAAAGTCTATTCACCCCTCCCCTCTAGACTTTAATCCCATTCACTACTCGTTCAGGGACCAACAAGTGGTATCAGAGTAGTGGTTCTAACGGACTACTGTCTCTAGATTATCAGAAGACTTGAGGGAGTCTTTCTGTAGTCCTCTTGAACAGATCTTTTGAAAAACGTGTTTTCGAAAACTCATACAACATGAGTGCTAATATGCGTAAGTTGCCTAAGTTTTCAGTGGAGGATTATGATTACTGGAAGATCAAGATGAGGAAGAATCTCACATCAGTCCACTACAAGATGTGGTCAGTAATCACTGAAGGCCCAATCACCATCATGGCAGTCAACACTGCAAATGGTGATCCAGAAGTTCCAGTTTGAGAACTTGCCCCCAAGCCAATGAAGGACCTCACTCCAGAAGAAATGAAGCAGTCAAATCTTGACAGCATTGCTCAAGATTACATCATGCAAACACTTCCAAATGAGTACATTGCAAAAGTAATTAATTGTGAAACAGCTAAGGATATGTGGGATGCTCTAGCACTCCTCTGTGAAGGAACCAAGCTGATTAAGGAGAGCAAGCTGACAACAGCAGTTAAGAAGTTTGAACACTTCAAGATGCAACCAGAAGAGTCTATTGATCAACTAGACAATAGATTTACCAAGATCATCAATGAGATAGAATCTCTGGGCAAGAAATATACAAATAGAGAGAAAAATCTAAAGATCTTAGACTCTCTAACCAAGAAATGGAGACTCAAGAAGACCATCATCAAAGATACTCAAGATATCAAGGAATGGTCTGCACAGACTCTATTTCAGAACCTGAAAGCTCATGAATATGATCTTGAAAGAGAAGAAAACTCAAGAAGTGATGAACCTACTGCAACCCCATCTACTTCCAAGACTGTAGCTTTCAAGGCAGCAAATACAAAAGCTGCAAGCACCTCATCAGGCAAGACTTCTCTGAAAACAGAAGACTTTGAAGGATCAGACATGAGTCTGAAAGAGCAAATGGCCCTTATGATCAAAAGATTCGAAAGAATGAACACTCTCAACAGCAAATATAGAAAATTCTATAGAAACTACAAAGATAGAAGAGCCAGTTCACCCTCTAGAGGCTCCAGAGAAAGAACACCAGAAAGGTATCCTAGAAAGGATATGGAGTCATCTGACAGCCGAGGCTCCAGAAGAAGAGATGCCACTCCTACAAGGAAAGGCAGTTCAAATCAAAAACCTGGAGCGTGCTTCAATTGTCGCAAACCAGGACATTATGTTTATGAATGCCCTGAGCTGGATGACAAAGAAGAAAGAAGGCCAAGAAGAAGAACTTCAGACAAGCAAGCAATGGTAACTGAAGAATCTGAATATCAAAGTGATGAACTTCCTACATCACCAGACTGTCAAATCTACTCAGATGATTCAGATGATCTAGCTATGATGGCCATAGGAGAAAATGAGGTAAATTCCTACACTACTACTTTCCATTCACCTATTTTCTCACAAACAGATGACATAAACTCATCTGGATATTGCCACTAGAGCTTTTATAGAAGTGGAAGAGGAGAATAAGGATTTAAGGAAAGAAATTGCTAGGTTGAAAAAGGTTAAGTTTGATAACACCCCTGAGTTAGTCACCATGAATGAAAGGTTGACCAAAGAAGTGGAACTTCTTAAGGAAGAAAATACCACAACAACTCAGTTGTATGAGGGGATGTTAGAAACTCAAGCCTTAGAAACCAAGGAATTTCGTATACTACAATCTAAGTTCGATGACCTCTTCCAAGCACACAAGCTCTTAGAAAAGGAGAAGGAATGCCTAAATCAAAAGATATCAGAGTTCAATAAAGCTTCGACTACTATTGAAAGTATCTCTGAATATTATAGATCAAATGGCAATAAGATGGGTTTAGGCTATGTACTTAATCCATCAACATCCTCTCCAGCTGGGGGTAGTACACCTAACAAGTGCACTACTCAGACACATGAACAGGGTGAGTGTTCTAAACACAATGAACCCAATATGAACCAAAAGGCATCTGTACCAATTAAGGCTAACTATTCCAACACCAAAAATGGTAAAAGAAAAGTTAACCCCAAACCTGTACAGAGGAACAGCAAACAGCCTAGACCATCTCGTCTGAGACAGTCTCAGCTGTATGCTGCTCCAGCCAAGAAGAAGAAATCTTCTTCACACAAATCTGTTCTCTTTGCACCCCCTATCTCTTATGATATTGTGAGAACAGAGGAGTATGGTCCATATAATCGTGTGCATCGACCAGCTAATGCACCCAGGCCGAATGTAACTAGTCAAAAGATGATGTATGTGCACTCCTATAAAGGGAAACCATTTGACTATTACTTAGCTGACCCAAACAACAAATCAGATCAGTCCAAGGTGTTAACTGATAAGATTTGGTTCTGTGATGCCCGAGGGAAACAACTCAAGTGCTCAAGGTTGTTCAAACGACCAATGTATATGTGGGTTCCCAAGGGTAGTACTAACACCCAAGGACCCAAGACAAAATGGGTACCTAAGACTTAACCTTTCTTGCAGGAAAGGAGGGACCTATATAGAAAATGAGGTCTAGCAGGAGAAATATGGTACATAGATAGTGGATGCTCAACCCATATGACTGGAACCAAAGACCTGCTGACCAACTACACAGAAAAGAAAGGTCCAAAAGTCTTCTTCGGTGATAACGCGCACGGTAACACAAAAGGATATGGCACCCTTCAAAATGGTGACATTGAGGTACATGATGTATCATATGTAGAAGGTTTAAAGTTTAATTTATTATATGTTTCTCATTTTTGTGACACCGGTTATTCAGTAAAATTCTCTAAAAATGAGTGTCTCATAAGTGATAAAAGAACAAAACAAAACCTTCTAACAGGATCTAGAAAAGGAAGTATGTATCTTGCAAATTGGAACAGCTGTCCTAAGGATACATGTCTGCTTGTGAAAATCCCTAAAGATATCAGTTGGCTATGGCACAAACGTCTTAGTCATCTGAACTTTAAGACTATGAACAAGTTAGCAAGGGAATCCTTAGTTGATGGTCTGCCTAATGAACTCTACTGTAAAGATCAGGTCTGTGATGCATGTCAACAAGGAAAGCAAACAAAGGTCTCTTTCAAAACCAAGAAGACAGCATCAACCAGCAGAGCTCTTGAATTGCTTCACATGGATCTATTTGGACCAGTCACTCCAACTACACTTACAGGGAGGAAGTATACTCTCATTGTTGTAGATGACTACTCCAAGTTTACTTGGGTTGTCTTCCTATACAAGAAGAGTGAAACTCAGCAGAAGCTTCCTGAACTATTAAAGAGGATCCAAGTAGAGAAAGGAGAACCAATTGTGAAAATCAGAAGTGACAAAGGCGCTGAATTTATTAACTCTTATATTATTGCCTATTGTACTTCTAATGGTATTCAGCATGAGACAAGTGCAGCAAGAACACCACAACAAAATGGTGTAGCTGAAAGAAGAGTCAGAACGCTCAAAGAAGCTGCAAGAACACTCCTTGCTGAATTCTCCACTCCTAAGAAGCTTTGGGCAGAAGCTATCAACACAACTTGTCACACTCAAAACAGGTCAGGTATTCACAAAATCCATGAGAAAACCCCATATGAACTGTGGAAAGGAAGAAAACCTAGAGTATCTTACTTTCATATATTTGGTTGTAAGTTTTTCATTCACAACAATGGGAAAAGTAAGTTGAATGCTTTTGATGCCAAAGCAGATGAGGGGATATTCTTGGGATACTCCTCAACTAGAAAAGCATTTAGAGTATTCAACAAACGAACCCTTCTTGTGGAAGAAACACCTCATGTTGTTTTTGATGAATCTTGTGAAAAGAGTGCAGTAGAAACAAACTCAGCTGTAGATCAGATGAAGAAACTAGTGATCAAGACCAGGTCTGATGAGTTTATTGAAGTCAATGAACCATTTTCTGAAGAACCAGAGGAGGATAAACCACACAGACCAGTCACTAGATCTCAAACTCAAGCTGAGCAAGCTGTCCATAATCAAGATGCAACAATCCCAAATGCAAGGGGGAATGATCTCTTTGACACACAAGATACAGATGATGATCGACCTAATCAAGTCAACCCTCCTGATGGCACTAGAACAGATGAGAATCCATGCTCATCTAATGCTGATACACCTGTGAGACATACATGGAGAAACAACCATCCATCAAACCTCATCTTAGGAGGAGCAGACTCAGGTGTCAAGACCAGAAGACAACTGAATCAGAACCCCCAATCATCTATGTTCTGCTGGTGTGCTTTCTGGTCCAACATTGAACCAGCTGACATAGAAGAAGCAATGACAGATAGCAATTGGATCATTGCTATGCAAGAAGAATTAAACCAATTCGAAAGAAATGAAGTATGGGAATTGGTAGATCGTCCTGAAAACCACAATGTAGTAGGAACAAAGTGGGTATTCAAGAATAAAAAGGACGAAAATGATGTGATAACTAGAAATAAAGCAAGGCTAGTTGCAAAAGGATACTCACAATCTGAAGGAATTGACTATGATGAAACCTTTGCTCCAGTAGCCAGATTAGAAGCCATTCGACTATTTCTAGCTTATGCATCATATATGGGCTTCAAGGTATATCAAATGGACGTCAAGAGTGCTTTTCTGAACGGTATTCTGGTAGAAGAAGTGTATGTAGAGCAGCCTCCAGGATTTGAAAAAGGAGATCAAGTATATCGTCTGAAGAAGGCTCTCTATGGTCTGAAGCAAGCTCCCAGAGCCTGGTATGACACATTGTCACAATTCCTACTTGACAATGGTTACACAAAAGGCAATGTTGACAGAACACTTTTTAGAATACAAGAAGGAGAAGACATTCTAATGGTGCAAATATATGTAGATGACATTATATTTGGATCACCCAATCAAGATATGTGCAAGAAGTTCTCTGAACTTATGCAAGAAAAATTCGAAATGAGTATGATGGGTGAGATGAATTATTTCTTAGGACTCCAAGTCAAACAGAGTCCAGAAGGGATCTTCATCAATCAGTCCAAGTACACCAAAAGCCTATTAGAAAGATTCAAAGCTCTACAAAGCAAGACTGCAAGAATTCCAATGATGTCATCTTTCAAGATGGAACCAGATGAGTCTGGAAAGGCAGTTGATCAAGCTGAATATAGAGCACTTATTGGATCTCTACTATATCTTACAGCTAGCAGACCAGACATAACATTTGCTGTAGGAGTATGTGCTAGGTTTCAAGCAAACCCAAAGCAGAGTCATCTAGAAGCAGCAAGGAAAATTCTCAAGTACCTAAAAGGAACAGTCAATCTAGGACTATGGTACCCTGCTGATGACAATCTAGAGTTGAGTGGTTATTCTGACTCAAACTATGGAGGATGTAGAATTGATAGGAAATCCACATCTGGAACCTGTGAATTCCTAGGCAACAAGTTGATATCATGGTTCTCAAAGAAGCAAACTTCAGTTGCAACCTCCACCACTGAAGCAGAATATATGGCAGCTGGAAGTTGTTGTAGTCAGCTGCTCTGGCTAGTTCAACAACTCAAGGATTACAATGTAGAGGCAAGAGAAGTTCCTATCTACTGTGACAGCAGCAGCGCCATTGCAATCACTCAAAATCCAGTCCTTCACACAAGATGCAAGCATGTCGACATTCGACACCATTTTATAAGAGACCACCTTGAAAAGAAGGACATCAAGATGGAGAAAATTCACACAGATATCCAAAGAGCAGACATCTTGACTAAGCCCCTAGCTGAAGAAAGATTCAAGACCCTATGTTATAGCTTAGGACTCTTGGATCCAAGCACATGAAGAGCACAAGATCAGCTGAAAGGCCTCAGCTGATACAATTGCAGCAGACTAGGAGGATCAGATGAGGTGAATAGACACCCTCATCTTCAGGTAAGTTATTCCCGATGAAGACAAATAAAGCTGAGGGAAAACATAGAGTCATCTAATCAAGGGGGAATCAATGATACCTTAAGAAACCTTGATGAAATACTCTATAATCTGCATTGCATTACATACGTACATTCAGAAGACTTGAATAGAGTTAATTGGTAATCTATACTTAAGCAATGTATATCTATGTATAGTAATAAACTATTCTTCATAAAATACTTCATCACTATACAAGTATACAGTATATTAGTGAATCATACTTGGTTGGATTAATACACCATCCTCACCGACTCAACAGTATACATGCACTGTACGGACTCCAAATAACTCTTGTTCAAAAATTTATAAATTCTGCATTCCATAAGATAGAGTCTGAACCTCTTTAAATATAAACCCTTAGATCAAAAATCTCATTGTTGATCTTAAGAAATAGCTTTTCAGAAATTCAGACCTATCAACTCTATAGTTTTTGTCATCTTACGCTCCATTACCTCATTTCTACCTCTATAAAAGGAGGAAGTTATGAGAACACCTAAGAACACAAATCACTAACTATTATTCTTGTTTCAGGTATGGAGATAATCGAGAGAAGAGATGGAATGGAGATCATCCCTCAACCAAGGTCTTGGGTAAAGGAGATGAAGATTTGTCTAGAATAAGAAAATGATGCAGATCAGCATACTTGGGTTATCCAACATAAGTATGCCTATGAAAACTAAAGAAAGAAGAGATGTTCTTGTTGAAAACTAAAGGAAGAAGAGATGCAGAGGACAAAGTAGCCAGCAAGCAGAGCTTCTTCTCCAGGGGGAAGTTCTACATGGAGAGCTTGCTATTAAAGACCACTTTGTCAAAAGGTGTCAAGAAGACCAAGTCCATGGCCCTCTCTTCACACTCCATTGAAGCCTCTTCCAACTTTTCTTCTCTTTCAAAAGAAGCGAAGAAATTCAACAAGGACACATTAGATGCTACATCCCATCTGATGATGAGGAACATCCGATGGTGAGGAGCAGTTAAGCCAGTGGGATTTCATCTAGGCTAGTCCCACTTGGTTTTAAGAAGGAGCTGAAAGATCCATCAAACCAGGTTGGATCATCACTCACAATAAAGCTGGAAGGATCCATCCAGGTTGGATCATTACAGCAAACCCATATCCTCTACTCAGCTGATCAGAAGACCAACTCAGCTGACCAGAAGACTTTCAAGAAAAATCAGCAGACATTTCGATGAAATCAGAAGACTTCACTCTGCTGATAAGAAGACCTTATTTTAGAGTATAATGACTATCTTTGATCATGTAATTCATTCTAGATTCATTCATGAATGTAATTAAAGAAATTGGCCTATATAAGGAATGCAACTCACTTATAGAAAACGGCCTTGATGATCAATTCTTGCCACAAAATTAGTCACAACGGCTATTTTTGGTATGATGTCATTAATACTTGATTACCATATTGCCAGCAAATCAACAGTTGCCAAATGGCAAATTCAGCCGGCAAATTTAAGGAATGGCCCGGATTCAAAGAAGGAAAATCTTGGGCACTACTCCACAATAAAATCTAATCTGACCGTTAGATCAAGTTTCTGCTGGAGTATATAAACAACCCTTAAACCTCTTCCAAACTCCTTTCGCTCACAATACTCAATTACTCTCAAATCTCTCTCGTCCTGAAATATTCCTTCCAAAGCATTCCTACTTTCAATACTCAACATCCAGAATGGGAATCATCAAAATTTACGACGAGAAGACCAAGAGTACTGGCACCTTAGATGCTCAAAAATGGTCTAAGGAAGGAAAATTCTTCACTGAGAATGCTCTGTTTTTCAAGGGCAAACATACATATGCGAACAAGGAGATCCTTCTTCGCTGCATCAATCTCAACCTTCGTGATTTTCTGGAAGCAGCACCAACAAATGTCTATGAACAAGATGTGCTGACCTTCTATGCAAACGCAGTGATGATGGACTCTCATGTTGAAAGTGTCATGGGTGGACATAGAGTCGAGATCTCAAGGGAGATCCTTCAAGAACTGTTCGGCTTATCAAGGGGAGAGATAGACATCTCTACCTACATCATGGGAAGAGAAAAGGAGTATATGGAGATGTTTACTGATGGAAGGGTCAAGGCTGAGGATACCTCTGGGCTCAAGAAATCCCAACTTGAACCTAAATTCCAAACCTTGATGGATATTGCAGGCAAGATGTTGCTTGGTAACACTTTTAGCCATGATGCTGTTACCACTCTAAAAGTTAGAGTTATGGCTGCAATCTGGGATCAGATTGATGGAGATTGGCAAGGGCTATTCTTGAATAGGATTGCTCTTGAAGCCAAGAAGGTTACTTTGGACCTTCAATCAAGAGAATGGAAGGTCACATCTACAGTCAGCTTTGTCAACAAGCTGAGTATCATCCTTCCAGATATTCTCCCAAAGAAGTACAAGATGGGACCTCACAAGACCTTCCACACCTCCAAGTATTACTTAAGAAAGGAAGCTCTTGTAGAGGCAGCAAGGTTAAAAGAAGAGAAGAGGAAGCTGTTGGCTGAAGCATCTTCCAAAGATGTTGTTAAGGAAGCAGAAGAGTCTGTTCATGACTCTGCTGAAGAAGAAGAAGAAGAGGAGCCATCCAAAGAAGAGGCTCAGGAGAAGGCTGCTGAGGATGATGATGATGACAATCAGACCTTAGCACAGAGACGATTTCTAATCAGATCAGGACTCATCTCCCCATCTGATTCAGATGCCACTCCAACTGCCTCTCCCTTGAAGAAGGCAGGTACCTCTAATCCCTCTCTCACTTTTACTCCTTCTAAATTGTCGAAGGGACAGAAGAGAAAGAAGAACAATTCTTCTTTCACTAAGAAAACCAAGAAATTCAGGCTCCCTACTCCCATGAGAATAGCCCCTATTACTTCCTTTCACCCTTCTGATGATTCAACCCTATCTGAACCCTCAAACATTGATATCCAAATCCCTGCTGATACTCACACAGCAGAGGAACAAGCTCAACATCAAACAACCCCAGAGCCACATTTGCCTACCCCTGCTGATATTCAAATGGCAGATGTCCAACCATCTAGTGATCTTCAAGCAGAAATAGTCCCAGATCAGCAGACTCAAAACCCTGTTGATGATCAGTCCACTGAAGATCAAGAAGATATCACTTCCCAAATCCCTGCTGATACTCACACACCAGAGGAAACCATTCCAACCTCTCAATCCCCTATCCTCACTACCCCATCTGCACCAGAAGACTTGGCACCAGCAGACCTGGATGAAGCAGGCCCCTCTCAACCTCAGTATAGAATGGTGCACTATCCTATGTGCACAAGGGAGAAGATAATGAGGATGAAGATAGCAAACCTGCTCAAGTCTACTATTCCTGGTATTGATGAGGAATCAGTTCAGTTTGAACAAGTTCTCAGAGTCTGCACCTGGATTGAACTCAGGAGAGATGATGTGGATGACCTTATTGAGGTCATGGAAGGAATGGGAGGAAAAGCTAATTTCCTCGACTGGGAAATGGAGCAGAAAGAAGTTGCTCAAGTTAAATCTTTTGCTCAACTGCTGCCAGAAGAGGCCCTTACAGCAGTATGCCACAGGATTCTAGGAATTCCCACTGATGATACCTCTATCCCAGAAGGCATATCAGGTCAGCAGACAGCTGACACAGCAAAAGTGAATGACTCAGCTGCATCCGTCCCTACGGAAGACTCAGCTGAACCAGCTGACAGAGCCGAGATTGAAAGAGAAGTAATCACTATTCCTGATCACTTCATGCCTAAGGATACTCTAACTCACTTCATTGATAAAGGAGACAATATCATGTCCCACCTGGTTAAGGCCACTACCTCATTCCTCAATGAAGAGTACCTTTCAGCTGAAGAAAGAGGCAAAGCCCTGATTGTTCATCCAAAGCCTCAAGGTACTGCCTCAACTTCTACTTCAACAGCTGACTATACAGCAGACATATGCTCACAGGTCAAGGCTGCAATAGACCTGCATTTTGAGAAAGGTTTAGGCCTACAACTTGGAAGATATGTTGAAAAGGCTGTTAAGGAGCAGAGAACTCGTCTTCATGACCAGATCATTGACATTGAAGACAAGTTTGGAGAGTCACTTCACGATCAGATAAGTGAGTATCTGACCAGTATTCTAAAGAAGGCAGGTGACACTTCCACCAGGTTTGCTGAACTCTACACTAATGAGGTCAACCGCATGAAAAACACCTACAAGAAAAGAATTGAAGATGCTGAAGCAAGAGCTACTGAAGGTCGAGCTCTTCTCCAATCAGCTACAGCAGAAAATGAGAAACTTCAGACTCAGCTGAAGGAGACAGCAATCAAATTGGAAGCTCTTACAGCTAAACTTGAAGCTGCCTCCTCCTCCAACTCTCATGCTCAGATTCTAGACCATAGCATCACACATCTGACCCATGTTGGCAAAGTCAATGCCATGGCCCTTCAACAGACTCTGAAAGTGGAGATTCTGAATGCCATGAAGCCTTTTGCGGCTGCACTTGCTGAAGCCAAAAAGGGGGAAGATGTATTGATAAAGGCTCTAGAGAAGGCTACTGCACAGCAAGCTGTGATGGTAGTATCTCAAGATGAGCTGAATGAAACCTTGGGTGGTTTATCAAGCAAAATCAAGAGCAGGCAAGGTAAAGGCAAAGAAATTGCTGAAGAAGACACCCAAGCTCCCACTCAAGCTCCTGCCAAGAGTCTACAGATCACTGCCTCTACAGAACAAGTCCCTGAAAAGAGGATGACAAGGAAAAGAAAGGAAGATGAACAAGCAGATGAGCAAGCTCAGAAGTCAAGCAAGAAGTCAGCTCCAGCAGAGCCAACTGCAGAAGAGAAAGAGGCTTTAGAGCTGAAGAAAAGAAAAGAGCTTGAAGCTCAAGAGTGTTGGTCCCTGAACGAGTAGTGAATGGGATTAAAGTCTAGAGGGGAGGGGTGAATAGACTTTAAAACTTTTTCAATAGAGTTGGGAACCTCTTCTGATTGCTATGTCAACTGGACTACAAGTCTGCTGGTCCAGATGACTATAGTGATCTGATAGAGGAGGTTATATGCGGAATTATGGTAGGCCTTGATTAGACTCGCTCTTATGGTTTCTTAAGAAAGTGTTAACTTGTTTTCTTTAATGAAAGTCCTCAGCTGATGCTGGTTTGAAAGTTGTGGCCTTGTTTTGAAGAATGTTGAAATCACAGTATGCACTAGATAATAATATGTGTAAATGCAGAAATGTAAAGTGCGGTAAGTAAATAACACCAGGTTTATAGTGGTTCGGATATACGATCCTACGTCCACTCTCACGTCCTAACGTGATGTTTAATCCCTTTAATTTACCACAAATTACAAGGGTCTTGACCTTTATAGTCCCAAGGGTAGGACTTTGAGATCTGAGCCGTCCTAACAGCTACGGTCTCCACAAGTGATTGTAAGCACTTGCACTTTGAGGGTTTCAAAAACTTTAACCTTTTGGAGAGGGTTTGGGGTTTTTGAAGTGTATCCAACTAATGGTTCAAGCTTATAATTTGCTTAACCACTTTGCCTAAAACAAATGATATACAATATGAGCAGGTTTCAGGTTCTTAAGGGTTGGATAGAAATCACTTAAGAGCTATGGATAATCTAATGGATTCTGGCTCTTTGAGAACTCTTGGAACAATATGGCTTTAGCTTGATTGCTTGCTAAGTTTGTTGAATTCTCTCGTTGTGACTTCGTACTTGTGATTTCTCATCCTCTTGTATTTATAGTGGTGATTGCTTGCAACTAGCCGTTGGAGTTGACTAGCCGTTGGGGCAATCTTTCCATAATGGCTTGATTCCTTGATTCCAGCAGCTTGATTGCTTCAATCCTGAGATCATGTCAATCTTCTAAATAAGGTAGGTCTTCATTTGAAATGCAAGATGACTTTGGGAATCAGCCGAGTCTTGGAAGATAACATAGTCTTCTGATTTGTACTACTAGTCTTCTGACTACTCTTCTGGCCTTAGGTCTTCTGTCTTCTGATATCAGTCGAGTAGAACTCTTCTGATCTGGCAATTCTTTGTCCTGCTTTAGGCCATCTTCAATCTTTGACTCCATTAGATAGGTAGGTATACAAGCACCTTAACTTATCTGGTTTCCAAGGATCTTCTAGTCTTCATGTCTTCTACTCTTCTCATCTTGAGGGAGCGCATGTAAGCCGGGACTGTGCTAATCAGCTGATATCAATACAGTTGATCACACAAGACTAGTCTAAGCTGATCTATACAAAGTCAGCTGATCCTATTACATTTATAAACTCTAAGTGTTTTGGCCATCAAAACTATTCTAACATCAAGTGGGGCTTAGGGTGAATTTACATCCCAACAAAGAGCTTAAGCAGAAGAAGCTAAAAGATGCGAAAGCAGTCAAAGCCAAATTTGGCAGAAAGATAGCCAAACTCAGGAAAGCTCTCAAGGACAAAGCATTGAAAGAAAATGCTCTGGCACAGAAAGATAAGGCCCTGGTGTTTGATAGCAACTATGTGGATTATTTAGCCCTTCAAGATGAGCTACCAAGGTGGTACCCTCTGAAGAAGAAGTGGCAAATTCAACACCACATTGTAAGAAAATTTGGCCCTCTCCCAACCTATGAAGATGAATTCTTCCAGTTCAATCAGTTCATGAACATTGAAGATCAAGAGTTCTGGAAAGAAGTAGTCAAGACAGCCAAAGAACTTGACAACTGAAGAATCCTAACTCCAGAAGAACCTAAATGGGATCCTCCCACTCTGAGCTCCGGAAGGACAGACTGGATTGAAGTCAAAAGGATTCTAGAGAAGATCTATGAAGAGGAGAATGTTACAGACCTGCAGCACATGGAAGAAGTTCGAACTCGTCTGTACCTTGCTTTCCGCATCTGAAGATCAGAAGACCTGATGAAGACTACTTTCAAAGCTTTAAAGAAACTATCACTTGTAATCTGTAAAAGCTCTATATATAATCAAGTTTAGTTCTCTTTGCTTTCAAGACAAACTCTCATTGTCTTCATCACATACTTCAACTTTTATGAAGTTTATAAACTCTTATCTTATTTACTAAGAGCATTTATCAAATATAGTTTTGGCTTCATCAAAAAGGGGGAAATTGTTGGGATGTAAATTCACCCTAAGCCCCACTTGATGTTAGAATAGTTTTGATGGCCAAAACACTTAGAGTTTATAAAAGTAATAGGATCAGCTGACTTGTATAGAACAGCTTAGACTAGTCTTGTGCAATCAACTGTATGTATATCAGCTGATTAGCACAGTCCCGACTTATATCCGCTTCCTCAAGATGAGAAGAGTAGAAGACATGAAGACTAGATGATCCTTGAAGGCCAGTTAAGTAAGGTGCTTGTATACCTACTTATCTGATGGAGTCCAAGATTGAAGATGGCCTAAAGCAGCACAAATAATCCTCAGATCAGACGAGTGCTACTCGACTGATAACAGAAGACAGAAGACCTAAGGCCAGAAGAGTAGTCAGAAGACTAGCAGTACAGATCAGAAGACTATGTACTCTTCCAGGACTCGACTGATTCCCAAAGTCATCTTGCAATTCAAATGAAGACCTACCTTATTTAGAAGATTGACATGATCCCAGGATTGGAGCAATCAAGCAGCTGGAATCAAGGAATCAAGCCAATATGGAAAGATTGTCCCAACGGCTAGTCAACTCCAACGGCTAGTTGCAAGCAATCACCATTATAAATACAAGAGGATGAGAAATCACAAGTACGAGATCACACAGAGAATTCAACAGGCAAAACAAGCAATCAAGCTAAAGTCATACTGTTCTAAGAATTCTCCAAGAGCCCAGAAAGCCTTAGAATACTTTTAGCTCTTAAGTGATTTCTATCCAACCTATAAGAACCTGAAACCTGTTCATATTGTATATCAATTGTTTTAGGCCAAGTGGTTAAGCAATTTATAAGCTTGAACCATTAGTTGGATACACTTCAAAAACCCCAAACCCTCACCGAAAGGTTAAATTTTTTGAACCCCTCAAAGTGCAAGTGCTTACAATCACTTGTGGAGACCGTAGCTGTTAGGACAGCTCAGATCTCAAAGTCCTATCCTTGGGACTATAAAGGTCAAGACCCTTGTAATTTGTGGTAAATTAAAGGGATTAAACTTCACGTTAGGACGTGAGAGTGGACGTAGGATCGTATATCCGAACCACTATAAATCTGGTGTTATCTACATTTCTGCACTTTACATTTCTGTCTCTACATATATTTTATATAGTGCATACTGTGTCTTCAACATTCTTCAACTAAGGCCATAACTTTCAAACCTGCATCAGTTGTGTATCTTCATTAAGTAAAAACAAGTTAACACTTTCATACGAAACAAAAGAACGAGTCTAAACAAGGCCTACCATAATTCCGCATATAATCTCTCCTATCAGATCAGAAGAGGTTCCCAACTCTTGAAAAAGTTTTAAAGTCTATTCACCCCTCTCCTCTAGACTTTAATCCCATTCACTACTCGTTCAGGGACCAACAATCCTCTATTGAGCCTAAAACTGTGAATGAAGCTTTAAGTGATAGTAACTGTATTATAGCCATGCAAGAAGAACTTAATCAGTTCACTAGAAATGAAGTTTGGGAACTTGTTGATAGACCTAGTGATCATAATGTTGTAGGCACTAAGTGGATTTTCAAGAATAAAAAGGATGAAAATGATCTTGTAGTTAGAAATAAAGCTAGATTAGTTGCTCAGGGCTACTCTCAAGCTGAGGGTATTGATTATGATGAAACTTTTGCTCCTGTAGCTAGAGTAGAAGCTATAAGACTGTTCCTTGCTTATGATGCACATATGAAATTCACTGTGTATCAAATGGATGTGAAAAGTGCATTTTTGAATGGTATACTTGCTGAAGAAGTTTATGTGGAACAACCACCTGATTTTGAAGTGAATAGTCACCAAGTATACAGGTTAAAGAAAGCACTCTATGGACTGAAACAAGCCCCAAGAGCCTGGTATGATACACTTTCTCTATTCTTACTTGAAAATGGTTTTACAAAAGGCAAGGTTGATAGAACTTTGTTTCGAAGACAAGAAGGTAATGATATATTGCTTGTTCAAATTTATGTGGATGACATTATTTTTGGATCACCCAACAAAACCTTGAGTGAAAGTTTTTCTACACTCATGCAAAGTAAATTTGAAATGTCTATGATGGGTGAAATGACATATTTTCTTGGTCTTCAAGTAAAACAAACTCCAGAAGGTATCTTTATAAATCAAGCAAAATATACTAAGAATTTGCTAGATAAATTTGGTATTAAAACCTGTAAGACAGTTGGTGTGCCCATGCAACCTACATACATAATGGATCCTAATGAAGGAGGTAAGTCTTCTGACCAACCTCATTATCGTGCTTTAATTGGCTCCCTACTCTACCTAACTGCCAGCAGACCTTATATTGCTTTTTCTGTTGGTGTGTGTGCAAGATTTCAAGCAAACCCCAAAGAAAGTCATCTGGAAGCTGCCAAAAGGATATTGAAATATCTAAAGGGGACCATTAATCGAGGATTATGGTATCCTGCAGATGATGATATATCCTTAAGTGGTTATTCAGACTCTGACTTTGGAGGTTGCAAAATAGATAGAAAATCTACTTCAGGTTCATGTCAATTCTTAGGAACTAAGCTCATTTCCTGGTTTTCAAAGAAACAAACAAGTGTGTCAACTTCTACTACTGAAGCAGAATATATGGCTGCAGGTAGTTGTTGTAGTCAGCTTCTTTGGCTAATACAACAACTCAGAGACTACAATATTGTAGAATCTAATGTACCTATATATTGTGACAGTAATAGTGTCATTGCCATCACACAAAATCCCGTTCTACATACTAGATGCAATCATGTTGACATTAGACATCATTTTATTAGGGATCATGTGGAAAAGAAAAATATTAGGATGGAAAAGATTCATACTGATATTCAAAGTGCTTACATTTTTACAAAACCATTGGCTGAAGTGAGATTTAGAGAGTTATGCATTAGCTTAGGGTTGATAGATATGGATTCTATATGTATATAGAACTGCACTAACATTTCAGGTACTGATCTTATACCAAAAGGAGATAAAGCAGAAACTAAGAGTAGTACATCAAAAGCCTAAAACTCAGAAGAGACAACCCTATGTCAGACCACTACATTTAAAACAGGTAACAAGGTTACTAAAGTGACCTTAATCCCGAAGAGGAAGCTGGTAAAGCTGAGGGACACTGAGAACACACATTAAGGGGGAATCTGTGATTTCTTAAAGATCCTTTTGTTGACTCAGAACACTAAGTCACTGTGGTAGAAATCTTGATGTGATCATTGATTTAATTATTATGTTACTACCCTGTACTGTTTTACACTTATATATGATAAACTAACACTTTTACCAAGGTGAAACAGGCACAGAAGAAGAGTTCTCTATTGAAGGGGGAACTGATCTTAGTCACAGAACTAATCTGATTACAGATTTGATATGTCTACAAATCTGATCTGATTACAGGCTATATCAGTCTACAAACCTATTCTGATTAATAAATTGACTTGTCTACAGAACTGATCTGACTACATATTCAATTATTTTACAGAACTAATCTGACTACTGATTAAACTGTACAGAAAGATTTGATTACTACGAATCTGTCTACAGAGAGAATTGATCTGACACACAGTACTAATCTAAGGATTACTGTGTTGATATCAAAAATGTGAAATCAGGAAAGTTGGGAAGTGATCTGAGTACTACTGTGCTGACCCCAACAACTGATCTGATGTTCAAAAGGTTACTCAGCTGATCACAATACTCAGCTGATCCAGATAAGTAAAATTTCTTTATATACAAGTAAGAGAATGAAGTGAAATATTTTTGAAAACTACTGTGCTGATATGCATCATAACAGTATTTTGCCTTAGAATACTCTAAGTCAAAAACTGCTCGTCTTTTAGATTACTAATAAAGAAGATTAGTACACTCCTCTATTTTTAACCTAATTGATATGGTGTATTTATCAAACACAAATTGGCTCCAAGAAATAAGAATGGTACTAGAATATGAACAGTTTGATTAATCACGAAGTTCGAGACTAAATCTCAACCATTCATCGTAAAAATATATTCAATCCACGCCCTAGATTGGTTTTGAATTTATCAAACACGATCACTTTCATCTTCATCTTCTTTACGAGTACATTTCTTCTACATTTCTGGAAACTCTTAACACGAAATTAATTCAAGTCTGAATTCTATATCTTCTACATTTCTACAAATGGCAATTATTAATGTTCTGAGCGAATCTAATAAAGTTGTAGGAACGTTTGATTCTGGATTTTGGATGCGTGAAAAGGGCATTTTTGTAGAAAATGCAGTCTACTTTAATGGTCGCCATTGTCCAGAAAATCAAGCTATTCTAACCATGTGTGAAGAAAGCGGTCTCAGGAAATTTCTGGAATCATACCCACTCAATGTGTATGAACCCGAAGCAGTGGAATTTTTTTTACAGCTTGAAGGTGACAACAATGGTGTTCGTACAATGCTATCCGGGCACAAGGTCAAAATAACTCGAGATATTCTTGAGGTTATGTTGGATTTACCCCAAGGACCTGGTGATATTCTAAACTACAAAGCCGGAGAAGAAAAAGAGTGTGTGGGTAGATGGACGAGTGAAGAACCAGAAACTCTACTCAATCTGAAGAAAGCTGTGCTTCCCTCTGGACTTCAATTTTTGATGGATATTGCTGGAAAGTGTTTGTTAGGGCAACATCACAGTCAAGACGCTCTATCAAATTTGAAAATTTGAATCATGGCAGCAATAATTGACCGTGTTCAAGGTGATTGGCAAGGTTTCTTTCTTGAAAGATTGCTAAGTGAAAAGGAAAAGATTCTGTTCGATGAGGACTCCGAAGAGTTTTCAATCAAATCGAAATTAGGGTTCGGGAACAAGCTGAGCATTCTGTTGCCTCAGATTGTTATTAAGAAAGCATATTGGAGTAATCCTAAGAAGTTCCATCAAGGGAAATTCTTGATGAAAAAGGAATATGTTCGTTATGAACAAGAGAATCCTTTGGTGCTACCTCTTCCAGAACTAGAAGCTCAAGAATCGGGTGCTTCTATGTACAAAACTGATGATGATCAACCAGAGAGAAGTACCAAGGCAAAGCATGATCCTAGTGGTTCTGGATTAAGAAGAGGAAGGTCTGCTAAAGCCTCAGCAGAGCACACAATAAGGTTTCTTGAAACTGTGGTGAGAGACAGTTCTGAAGATCAAGAGGTTAGTACTTCTAGACCTAGGGGTATTCTTGATTCTAACCCTACTCCATCAAATTCTGTTCCATTTCAAACCCAACCCATTGATCGAGATTCAACCTGTTCTGAGGAGTCAGTACACTACTCTCCTATTAGACAGAACACTCCACCCTCATCCACTCAGAACACTTCTTTTCATACCACTCCCCATTCTAGTCCTCAACATATTTCCACTCCTTATTTTTTCCCTGAACCAGTTCATGATCACTCTACTGAGCATGAACATATGTCTGCCTCTGAACCTATTGAAATCTCATCATCTCCAGAAACTGAGGTTATTCAACCACATTCAGTGTTTTTGATGGATTATCCTGTCTGTGATAAGGAAGAAAGGATTAGGTTTAGACTGAGAAATGCCCTTCTGAAATGTTTTCATGGATTAGATGACAGCTCTATGGTGTTTGAACAACTTCTAAGGATAGGTACTTGGGTATATCTTAGAAGGATTGGCTTGAAAGGGTTGTTAGTTGTTGCAGAAGGCATGGGAGGTTTATCTGTTTTTCATGATTGGGAACAAGAGCAGAGAGAAGCTGCTGGTGTTCAATCTTGTTCAGAATTATTCACATTGGATTCAGTTATTCAATTAATTGAAAGGTTAACCGGATGTAAGTATTCTATGGTTAAGTCTGCTGATACTAATGTTGATTCTGATGTCAATTTGGGTGCTGAGGATGTTGGTGCTGAAGAGTTTGATAATCAAGCTGATATGGAAGCTGATTATGAAGCTGATACCAATGCAACTGGGGTGTTTGAGAACACAGTTGTAATTGAAGAAACTGAGGTCATAGAGGAACCAACTTTGGGTGTTGATGAGTTGGAAAGCACACCAATTGAAGTTGCTGGAAATATTGTGCTTGATAATGTTCAAGAAGCAGTAAGACCTGTTCCTACTGACACTGTTCCAGAAAGCTCAAGCTTTGAAATGTTGAAAAAGCTTAATGAAGAGTTGCAAAGCAAGCTGGAGGCTACTTTGAAACAATTTCAAGAGGCTACTGAGAAATTGGAGAAGTTAACTGCTGCAAGTTCGTATGAGCAAGTGATAGATCACACAATGTCCAAAATCTATGATCTGCATAGATTACAAGAAAAGAAATTGTTTGCTGATCTGCAAAGGAAAGTTGAGCTGCTCATAACACCCTTGAAGGAATGGCAAGATGAAGCCAAAAAGGGGGAAGGTAAGGTCATGAAGGTCATGGAGCAGACTCAATCTCAGCAAGCTCAATTAGTTGTAAGTCAGGATGAATTAAAAGAAAGTATGGATGATCTGAAAGAAGAAATCATTAGCTTGAAGAAGAGAATAAATCTCAGAAATCATGAAAAGTCTTATGAAGCTGAAACTCAAGTCATATCAACTGTTGAAAAGAACATTGTTGAATCTTCATCTGGAAAAAGGAAAAGAAAGTTAGTTTTGAGTGAAGATGAAGAAGAAGCTGAAGAGTCTGGGGGAGTTACCAGATCTAAGAGTAAGCTGAAGCATGTTGTTGCTAGCAGTAGGCCAAGTGATGAGAAGATGGCTGAAGTTGTTGAGAAACATAATGAGTTGCTAGCTAAGAAGAAAGTTGAATTGTTTGAGAAAAGAAAAGCTGATGAGCAGATTAGAAAACAAAAGTTGAAAGATGCAGAAGCTGCAAGAAAGAAGTTTGATAATCGAGTTGTTGCATTAAAGAGGAAAATGAAGTCTAAGTCTACTGTTGGAAGTCTTAATATGAATTACATAGAATTTATTGTTGATGATGAAAATTTGGAATATTGGAATAATCTTAAGAAGAAGTGGCAGATTGCAAATTTTATTGTGAAGAAGTTTGGTGACCATCCTACCAAAGAGGATGAGTATGCTGATTTTGAAGACTTTATGATGAATGTTGCAAGAATCTTCTGGGAAGATGTTTTGTTGTTAGCTGCTGCTGCAAACATTCAGATTTTATGTCCTGAAGAACCAGTATGGGAACCTCCAAGATTAGAGAATGGAAAACCTGATCTAAAAGAGGTTGGAAACATCATTTCAAAAATTATTCAAGATGAAGGTATTACAGATCACAAGCACATGCTGGAAATCAAGAACCGAATGTATTTGGCATTCAGAATACCAAATGAAGATTGAAGATGAAGGACTAAGCTCACAAGATAACATTTCTTAACTCTATCTTTATTTTCTTCATTTTGATTTTTGTGACTATATGAAGTATGTGTAATATTTGGTTTTATGTGAATACTATTCTGATGTTGAATTGATGAATTGTTACGATTAACCATATATCTTAACTACTGATCTGATTTTATTTAAGTAGTTTTGGCTTCATCAAAAAGGGGGAAATTGTTGGGATATGAATCTGTGAAACAATGTTCTAGTTGATGATTGTATGTTTTGATGGCCAAAAGCAACTTGAAGTTAATGGTATATGTGATTATATGTTGATATAATTGTGTGATATGAAATATATGTTTACTGATCTTAAAAGATATTTGAATCTGAGTTACTGATCTTATATAAGTTTACTGATCTTAGTATGTTACTGATCTGATATATGAACTGTTAGGAACTAAGCTGATGTTTTGTATTGTATAGACAGCTTATAGATTAGAACTTGGATGTACTCTGCTGTATGTAGTTCAGTTGGTGTATAGATAGGTTTTATAAATGTAAAGTTGTATTCTATTGTATTCAGCATTGTAAAGTTCAGAACAGTAGATTAGAACTAAATTAGAAGAAGATCAGAAGATTATTGAAGACTCAGAAGACTACTTCAGAATAAGAAGACTTCAAGAAGAGTTGAAGAGAAGCTTAGAAGAATTCTGGAGAAGTGCAGAACAGTTTTTGAGAACTGTGCTGACTGACTAAGAACAGTAAGACTAAGAAGAGTAATTTTACTGTGCTGAGTTGGTAAGTTTGAAGAATAAGTTTGGAAAACTTATTTAAGGTGTAACTGAAGAGTTATTGAAGATGTGCTGACTTGGAATAAGAAGGAAGTTACAAAGTCGGTTAAAAGAAGAAGTTACAAAAACAGTTTTAGAGTTAGTTGAGAGTTAGTTCACAAACTGCTAACTGTCACACTAATATCTATAAATACTGATTGATCTCCTACTGCTGAAGACTACTTAACATTTACTGATCTTAGAGAATTCAAGAGCAAGTCTACAGAGCATTTGAAGAACTCACAGAGTCAAAGAGATCAAGAAATCTGAGAACATCCACTGAATTGAAGAGTAGAAATCAAAGGCTATTCAAGAGAAGTTTTTACTTTTCATTTTAAAGTTTGTGTTGTTGTTGTAAACAAGTGTGCTAGTTACTTGTGAAATTACTAGTCGATCGAAGATACACTTGGAAGTGTAATCGAAAAGATCAAAGTCTTAATCTTGGGACTTTAAGCCACAAGAAACTCAAGGAAGAGTTAATAAAACATCACAACTGGGATTGTGAGAGTGGATGTAGACTTATTGGTCGAACCACTATAAAATTCTGTGTTCTTTACTTTTTTGTTTAATATTTGTTTAACCAAGAACAGTAGAATTTACTAAGTAAAGATCTGAATAAAAGTTGAGTATAAAACTGAAACTGGAAGTACTGATCTGACTCAGTAAGAACAGTACTATTCTGAACACATTTCCGCATTATAAACTCTGATATTTTGAAAGATTTTTGAAAGTCTATTCACCCCTCCCCTCTAGACTTTCTTAGCTTACTCAATCTTAACTCAACTTGGGACCAACAGAGTCCAAGTTGAAGATGGCCTAACAGAGCACAAAGAATTGCCAGATCAGAAGAGTGTTACTCTTCTGATATCAGAAGACAGAAGACTTAAGGCCAGACGAGTAGCCAGAAGACTAGTAGTGAAGATTAGAAGACCAGGAGCTCGTCAAGGACTCGGCTGATTCCAAAGTCATCTTGCATTTCAAATGAAGACCTACCATTCTTAGAAGATTGACATGATCCCAGAATTGAAGCAATCAAGCGTCTGGAATCAAGGAATCTAAACACAATGAACCTAATATGAACCAAAAGGCATCTGTACCAGCTAAGGTTAACTATCCCAACACCAAAAAGGGCAAGAGACAAGTTAACCCCAAGCCTGTACAGAGGAACAACAAACTTCACTGGCCATGATCATGCCCCTATCCACTTTGTGGGTTTATCCTGCTGATAAGTACAAAATCTTCACCAATCAGGTTACCATTAGATCATAAGTAAAATCAAAATCATGCATGTTGATCATATATATATATATATATATATATATATATATATATATAACAATGTACATTCCTTTGTTTAATTAGGCCTATCTTCTAAGTGAAACTTGTTAGATGAAATATAATTGTATTTCTTATTAATTTTCTGAAAGTGTACAATGCGAATATATACATATGAGCATAAAGACTTTCCTAATCTAATTAAGGAATAAGTCAAATAGTAATAAAATGTAATCCTACAATTTTAGGGAAGACCAAATCACAATAGAAAATATATTATGATTGATTTATTCTATCACCCCCCCTCAAGCAAGACGCGGGATGAGGACCGACTCGCAGCTTGTCCCGGAAGAACTCAAAGAGAGGACAAGGAAGAGCTTTTGTGAAAATATCCGCAATCTATAGATCGGAAGAGATAAAAGCAGTGTTCAATTGCCCAGACGAAACAAGCTCCCGAACAAAGTGATAATCAATGTCAATATGCTTGGCGCGCTTATGAGCACTAGGATTTTGACTAAGGAACACCGCACTATTGTTGTCTGAAAGGAGAGTGGGGCAAGAGGGAAAGCGGACCTGGAGCTCTCGAAGAATTTGAAGAACACAAACTAACTCGGAGGCCGCGTTTGCGAGAGCGCGATATTCAGACTCACAACTTGACCGAGAGACAGTGGGTTGTTTCTTTGCACTCCAAGAAACAAGGTTTCCACCGAGAAAAATGGAGTAACCATAAGTGGAAAGTCGGGTCTCAATGCAACGGGCCCAGTCAGCATCAAAATAAGCAACCACATTCGGTGAGGAGCTACGAGTGAAGGAAAGACCGAAGGAAGGGGTATGCTTTACGTAGCGCAGGATTCGCTTAATTGCCTGAAAATGCTCAATAGTTGGGTTGTGTAAGTGCTGACTAACAAGATTTACGACAAAGCTCAAATCTGGGCGAGTGATTGTAAGATATTGAAGGGCCCCGACCAAGGAACGATATAAAGTAGAATCACTGAACAGAGTGCCAGTTGAGGGAAGCTGGCAGCCAACAACAAGAGGCGTGGCAACTGGTTTGCTATCTTCTAGAGCAGCCCGTTGTAGAATATCACGAGCGTATTTAGCCTGATTCAAGAAGAAACCAGAAGACGTGTAAGATACCTCAAGACCCAAGAAATAGCTGAGCTTACCCAAGTCTTTGATAGCAAACTCCTTACGAAGACGAGCAATGAAATCCTGTAGAACAGATACTGAATTGCCAGTTAATATGATATCATCAACGTAAACCAAAAGGTATAAAATATGGGAACCACGAATATAAATAAATAAGGAGGAGTTAGTGCGACTGCAGATGAAACCAATGCTCAAAAGAAAGTCACTAAGACGTTGAAACCAAGCACGAGGAGCCTGCTTAAGCCCATACAAGGCCTTTTTGAGGCGACCACATGATCTGGAAACTTGGCATTTACGAAACCGGGGGGTTGTTCCATGAACACGGGCTTGGATAGAACCCCATTCAAAAAAGCATTTTTAACGTCAAGCTGATGGAGTGGCCAGTTTTGCAACACGGCTAGAGACAAAACGATACGGACAGTAGATGCTCGGATCACGGAGCTAAAGGTGTGGGAGTAGTCAAAACCCGGAATTTAGGTAAAGCCTTGGGCAACAAGATGAGCCTTATAACGTTCCACAGACCCATCAGCAAGAAATTTGGTTCGAAATACCCATTTCGAGCCTACAATGTTCGTGTTTTCCGGACGAGGTACAAGATTCCAAGTGTCGTTAGAAGATAAAGCGGAAAGTTCCTCATGCATAGCGGCCAACCACTCCGGATTTTTAAGAGCTGATTTCACACCACGAGGCTCGATAGCTGCAAGGAGAGCATTAAACAAAGTAGTGCAAGTATAATTAGGAACATGCTTAGGTTTAAAGATACCAGACTTTTCCCGAGTTTGCATCGGATGAGTCGAAGAGATAGTAGGGATAGGTAGAGGGGCAAGTGGGGCAGCCGAAGTAGGAACCAGAACAACATCATCAATAGGAATGACAACCGAGAAGGCGGGGCCAGGAGAATCAGCAGAGCAAAGAGTGCAAGGAGAGGAAGATGGTGCCAACAGAGATGCCACCGGAGGAGGAGTTGGAGGATCAGGAAGATGAACAGGCTCCAAGAAATCCGATAGTGGCAGCAAATCGAAGGAGGATCCACCTGTGATATTAGAGAAAGGAAAGAAATGTTCATCAAATCTAGCGTGTCTAGAGATAAAAACGCGAAAGGAAAGAGGATCGTAGCAACGAAACCCTTTATGAGAACTACTATAACCTAAGAAAACACAAGCCTTGCTTCGAGGATCGAACTTGTGAGTAGCATAATCCCTAAGGTAGGGATACACCCGACAACCAAAAGGATGAAAGTTTGCATAATTGGGGACATTAGAAAAGAGAAGTTCAAAAGGAGATTTATCATTAAGCAACTTGGTAGGTAAACGATTAATTATGTACACAACACTACTAAAAGCGTCAACCCAGAATTTTAAAGGAACGTGAGATTGAAAAAGCATAGCAAGACCAGTTTCAGTGACGTGACGATGTTTACGTTCGACCCGCCCCTTTTGCGCAGGAGTGTAAGGACAAGAAAAAATGTGTTGTATTCCAGTTTTAATAAAAAAATCCTTAACTTTATTATTAGTAAATTTTGTACCACCATCACTATGAAACGTTTTAATGCGACGAGAAAATTGATTTTCAACAAAGGCATGAAATTGAAGCAGAACATCAAAAAAATCAGATTTTTGTCGTAAAGGCAGCCACGAAAAGCGAGAGAAATCATCAACAAATAAAACGTAATAGCGAAAACCAGAAATAGAAGTAATGGGCGCCGGCCCCCACAAATCACAGTGAACCATGTCCAAAACACAAGCAGATCGTTTAATATCCAACGAAAACGGTAGACGCTTACTCTTAGCTTTCTCACAAGAATCACAAATAACAGGTTTTGGTAATAAAGCAGTAACAGAAATAAAGCCTAATTTATTTAGTGAAGATAAAACATCAAAAGAGACATGGCCAAGTCTCGAGTGCCATAGTTCGAAGGATGCTTTCGAACTATGAGCAGCAACCAACGCGACTTGAGCATTTTCCAACACATATAGACCATTCTTACGCTTTCCCCGAGCCAGAACCTCCCGAGTATCCCAATGCTGAATTTCAAAACAAACATCATTAAAAATAACAACAACAGGGGAATCAATAGATAATTTGCTAACGGAAAGTAAATTCTTGGTAAGCCCGGGAACAACCAATACACCTGATAAATTCAAAGAGTTATTGAGAGAACAAGATCCAGTGTGAGAGATAGATAAAAATTCACCGTTACCAACTATAACATTATCTGAACTTGTATAAGGCAAGGAAACGTCTAATCGACCAGCAGAAGGTGTCATGTGAGCCGAGGCACTGGTGTCCAAGTACCAATCTGAGTTAATAGGAATTTCAGAAACATAGCACGAGGCAGAAAAAGCTTCAGCAAGATTGGCTGAAGGAGAAGCAGGTTTAGGATGAGAAGGCTGAGGCGAAGGAGAAGAAACGGGAGTGACGAAACGATCTAGACAAACATTAGCATAATGCCCATTTTGCCTACAGATTTGGCAATGGGGAGGTTGTTGCTGCTCAAACCCACGACCGCCATGGGCTTGCCTGGAACCACGACCACGACCATGAGAAGCAAACGGTCGGAAATTAGTCGAAGCCGTGAAAGCCGCCTGAGCCGTCAGCGGAGGGTCCAATCCCTGTTGAAACTGATCCCAAGCCTCCGTACCACTAAGAAGAACAGAGAACGATGGCGAAGGAGTAACAGCCATCTGAGTTGCTGAGAAACTGGAAAAAGAGGAGCCGAGGCCTTTCAAGAATAAATGAATTTTATCTGTATCATCAACACTGGCACCTATGGCAGAGAGTTGGTCACATATAAATTTAAAATCATGCCCAAATTCCACTACAGATTTGTCGCCCTTCCTGAGCGACTGAAGTTGGCCCTTCAACCGAAACTCTTGAGCCTTAGATTGGTGACTAAAATGGCCTTCGAGGGCGAGCCAAACGGCGCGAGCCATTTTACACCCAACCACAATGGACATAGCTTCTTCTGTGAGGGAAGAGAAGATTAGACTTACCAAGCGTTGGTCATCTACGATCCAGGATTTTAAATCGGGATTAGGGGCAGATTTTCCATCGACCTGAATTTCAGAGGGAGGAGAAGGGCGAGTTCCGTCAATAAGTCCGATTAGGCCTTGGCCCATTAGAAGAGGGTATAACTGACTACGCCAAAGAAGAAAATTTGTAGAGGATAATTTAATGGTGAGCACGTGAATGAGAGTAGCATAGGGGAGGGTGTCCAATTTTTCTGGTTTATCAGAAGCAAAGGCCACAGTTGAAGTCTCCATGGCAGAAGAGAGAATGAGAAAAGAGTAAAAGCGGCGGAAAAAGAAAACGTTTAAGAATTTAGGGTTTGTTGTTAATTGGCTGATACCATATTAGATGAAATATAATTGTATTTCTTATTAATTTTCTGAAAGTGTACAATGCGAATATATACATATGAGCATAAAGACTTTCCTAATCTAATTAAGGAATAAGTCAAATAGTAATAAAATGTAATCCCACAATTTTAGGGAAGACCAAATCACAATAGAAAATATATTATGATTGATTTATTCTATCAAAACTCCATTCCCACTTGTACCATACAGAGAAGAAGAGCTTATGAACTTGAGAGGAGGAGATGGAAGTGAATCTCTTAAGGAATGGGACAGGGTGTATCAACAAGCTTTTTATAATGACTTGGGTGATCCAGACAAAGGAGACGAATATGCTCGTCCCGTTCTTGGAGGATCATCTAACTATCCTTATCCACGAAGGGGGCGAACAGGGAGGCCTCCTACAAACACAGGTAAATTAATAATCAGTTCTTGATAGGTTTTGGTGGTGTTTGCAACACTCTAGGGGCATATTTTCTTCATGGGTTGGGATAAGATGGGTTAAACCTAAGGGGGAGGCTAGATAAACCTAAGGGGGAGGCTAGATAAACCCAAGGGGAGGCTAGGTTGTCTAAACCCATGGAATCTAGTTTATAAAAACCGGGTCAAATTATAAACCCGGGTCAAGGTGTTTAAAGTTATGAAAAACCAAACATGGGAGAAGATGGTCTACATATCAAACCCATCACTAAACCCCCCCTAAACCCATTAAGCAAACATGCCCTGGAGTGAGTCAAAACCTCTTTTTTTTTTTTTTTTTTTTTTAAAAGTGATTCTGGCCCATTCTGTAGAGCCTGCAAACATGCCCTTTGTGTAAGCCCGTCTTATTTTTTCTAACTGATTTTAGATCCTGATACCGAGAGTAGGATTTCACTACTAACGAGTTTGAACGTCTACGTCCCAAGAGATGAACGGCTTGGACACTTGAAGATGTCTGATTTTCTTGGTTATGGGCTTGAACGTCTACATCCAGATCCTTCTTCCCGAGTTTAAGGATTTGTGTGACAACATTAATAATAAGTTTGATAGCCTTGAAGATGCACTTGAAATCTATGAGGGAGGATTTAAGCTACCTGATGGCCCTCTGTTCAAGAGTGTGTATGATAATATCCCATTTGAGTTGCTTAAGCAGATTCTTCCAAGCGATGCTGAAGGACTCTTCAAGTTCTCATTGCCAATGGTGATCCAAGGTACGTTTTATTTCTTTTAAGAAATTGAAAAGTTTCGATTTTTAGCTAACATGTTGTGGCAGAGGATAAATCTGCATGGAGGAGCGATGAAGAATTCGCCCAAGAGATGCTAGCCGGGTTGAACCCTGTGATAATTAGTCGTTTGCAGGTTTGTTCGATGAATTATTCGTTTGGCTTGCGGTCATAGGTTGTCTTAACTTGTTGAACTTGCATGAGTTTCCTCCAACTAGCAAGCTTGATCCAAAAGTGTATGGGAACCAAGTTAGTACCATTACAATAGATCATCTAAAGAATCAACTAGATGGACTTAGTACTGATGAGGTATTTTCTAGATTTTGTTATGCATAAATTAAATAATTGGAGCAAAAATTTTGTAACCTGCAAGAGTTCTTCCGTGAGATCATCTATATTATTTTTTAGACTTTCAATGGTCAACCACGCTACTGTTTTAAAGAATGTTATGCATGAGACGATCTCACACGAGAATTTGTATTACTGTGTAGGCAATAGAGATGAACAAATTGTTTATCCTGAATCATCATGACTCACTAATGCCGTATCTTAGGAGAACCAACACCACCACCACAAAAACATATGCTTCAAGAACTCTGCTTTTCTTGCAAAACGACGGACGTTTGAAGCCATTAGCAATTGAGCTCAGCTTGTCACATCCTGATGGAGATGAGTTTGGTGTCATCAGCAACGTATACACTCCAACCGAAGATGGCGTTGAAGGTTCTGTTTGGCAATTAGCTAAAGCATATGCTGCTGTGAATGATTCTGGAGTTCATCAACTCATCAGCCATTGGTATTATATATACTCCCTCCATCCCAGAGAAAGCTACCCAACTTTCCTTTTTCGTCCGTCCCAGAGAAAGCTACCCATCCCTTTTTTGGTAACTATTTCCCCTCACATTTCCTTATATTTTTCTCTCTCTCAATCACATCACCTCTAATACATCTATTTATTATATTGATATTTCTTAACCTCCGTGCCCGGAGCTCATGGGGAGCTTTCCCTGGGACGGAGGGAGTACTATTCTAAATTAATTGTATCTTAATCAAACTAATTGATGAATTTTGAGATATTTGTCACACATGATAGGCTACATACTCATGCTGTAATCGAGCCATTTGTGATTGCAACGAATAGACATCTGAGTGTATTGCACCCCATTTGCAAGCTTCTTCTTCCTCACTTTCGTGATACGATGAACCTCAACGTTGTAGTGCGACAGATGTTGATTAATGCTGGAGGGATTCTTGAGACAACATTGTTTCCTGCAAAGTATTCCATGGAGCTATCATCTGCCCTTTATAAAGACTGAACTTTTCCTGATCAAGCACTTCCTGTAGATCTAGTGAAAAGGTAATAAAAAAATCAGACAAGAATCTTGAATTTTACTAGTCATTTGATGTTATAAATTTTGTAGAGGGATGGCTGTGGAGGACTCAAATGCTCCACATGGGCTGCGATTAATGATCGAGTCGACGGCCTAGAAATCTGGTCTGCAATTGAAACATGGGTAGAGGACTATTGCGATTTATACTATCCATCAAATGAGGTAGTTGAGAAAGACATTGAGCTACAATCATGGTGGAAAGAGCTCAATGAGGAGGGACACGGGGACAAGTTAAACGAGTCCTGGTGGCCCATAATGCAGACGCGTAAAGAGCTCACATGCGTCTGCACTATAATCATATGGATTGCGTCTGCCTTGCATGCAGCCGTGAATTTCGGGTAGTACCCTTATGCAGGGTACATGCCTAACCGCCCGACAATTAGTAGGAATTTCATGCCCGAGCAGGGCACTCCCGAGTACGATGAGTTGAAAGTGAACCCTGATAAGGTCTTGTTGAGAACCATCACAACAAGATTTCAAACATTGTTCCGGGTTGCCCTGATCGAGGTTTTGTTGAGGCACTCGTCGGACGAGATATATCTTGGACAGAGAGACACTTTGGAATGGACTAAAGATGCAGGGGCACTTGAATCATTTGACAAATTTGGCAAGAAGTTGGGTGAAATAGAGAAGAGAATCACATAAATGAACAATGATGAGAAATGGAAAAATAGGGTTGGGGTAGTGAAGGTGCTGTACACATTGCTCTATCCTACAAGTGATGAAGGTTTAACTGGCAAGGTAATTCCCAATAGTACCTCTAGCTGAAACTTTTAGGCGGTGATTGGTATGATTAAATGAATTTGAGACTGGATGGAATGAACTCAAGAATGGAAGGTTCGAATGTAATAATATAAGAATGATCATTCTTATGATCCATATAAATGAATGTAGAAATGAAATGTAGTATGGTACGTATAAAATTATTTTAAATTATTATTATTGAATGTGGTTAAAAATATACTATTATTTTAAATTAATAATAGTATTATTCTTATGATCCGGGGGTAGCTGATTCACGTATTTCACAACTCTAAGTACGAGGTCGATCCCACAGGGAGGGGAGTGTAAAAGTGGAGTTTGTTGATCTAGTTCTAAATAAACAATGCTCGAAAGTTTGAATGTTATAATTACGTACCCTAATTATCTACCAATGTGTCAAGGGTAAACAATCAAAGAGTAATAAGAAAATCGATCAAACTTGCTCATGCAAATCACAAAAACGAAGGAAATACGATTAAAACTCAATAAAGAAAAGGGAGTTTCCAAGACATATGTCACACTAATGGGTCAATTTATGATTAAAAGCCTATTTAAGTGGTGTTGTGGTTATTACTATAGGGTTGATCACGAAATAATGAATTAAAAATTCTTTCGATCCAATTAATTCAAGAGAAGTATCACACAAGCATGTATCTCTACCAAGCATGCATAATAAATCCCAAAAAGGCTCCTAAGATCATCTAATACCCTCCCAACAATTTATCCTCTCTCGAGCTCACAATAAATCGGGTCGAATGCTTAAATACGATTAATGAAAAAGATTTCTCAATCCAATTTCAATTAACAATAAGTAAAACATATTATCATGACCATTGACAACATGTATTGCAATGAAAGTTAAACATTCAAATAGGAATAAGCACCACAACCACCAAATAAACAAGAAATTAATTCATAAACATCATCTAAAGTGTAAACATAGCCCTAGAACCAAAAGTGTTCTAACCAACAATCAACATGCTCTAACTATAACAAAACTAATGATAAAAGAAATAAAAAGTGAAAGAAATAGAAAGCTTAGTGTATGGGATGGTGGGGAATTAAATTCTCAAGCTCTTGATTGCATCCTTGCCCAAATTGATGAAGAATTGAAGAAGATGATAAAGATTCACCCCAAGTGTGTGTTTGTGTGTTAAGACTTCTTGTGTAGGGGTAATGTGTTTGCATTTCAAGAAAAATGGTATTTATAGTGTTGGGGTAGGGTTTGGGGGTAAGTTTTGCACTTAAGCCCCTTGAAAATGGTGAAATGTCATGAAATGCACCGAGTTTGGAAGTGGCCTGGCCGGGTGGGAAGTTGACCCGGCCGGGCGAGAGACTTAAGCATAATTTGGGCTGGCCCTCGCTCGGCGGGGCGGAACTTTCGTAATGGGAGACGCTCGCGTGCTAGGATGGACTACTCGGCCGCCCGACCGGGCGATATCTTCGTAAGTTGGAGAAAATTCAAGGCTCGGCTGCCCGGTCGGGCGAGTGGTGCCGCCTGGCCGGGCCGAATCTTTGTATTCAACACATTTTGGCCTTTTCATCCTCCGTCTTTGTCCCTCCGTATCTTGAGCTTCCGGCCCCCGATTAACTCGATTCTATTTGCTATTCCACTCCATTTTTCGGGACGGATCCAATAGTGCAATCCTCTCTTTGGTCCAGTGAATTGTGGTAGGTGTTTTACTCCCAAAATCCTTCGTTTTTCCTACAAAATCGACAAAACACCACCTTTCTCTTATTTCGACCAAAACAATCATAATCAACCCATAAAAAATGTGTAAATTCCACCCGAATCAAACTCCCCCAAACTTAAAATATTGTTTTTCCTCAAAAAACTAATCACTTAAAATAATTAGGGTGGAATGATCACAATGGAATTAGAGCCGTCAAAACGGGCTGGGCCCGTTGGGCCAGACCGCCCCGCCACTAAAGATAGTGGGTTGGGCCAGGATTTTCCAAGCCCGCCAGGAGGCGGGCCCAGACGGGCCGGCCCGTTTGGGCTGCGGTTTTTGGCGGGTTGGTGCGGTCTTTGGCGGGCTGGCCCGCCATTTTTTGATTTTTTTAAAAAATATTATGTTTAATTAAAAAATAATGCCCTTTCTAGGAATCGAACTCAAGACCTTACTGTTTGACTAATAGTGCTCTAACCACTTAAGCTATCCAACTTTATTTAATAACAATATATAATAAACCTAACTAATATTAAAAACTCTAGCGCATAACAGATTATATAAGCAGTTTCATTTTTTTTCTTCTTTCTTCATGTACTCATAATAGGGTATATAAAATATAAGTATATTACTTTAATATATAGGTATATTATTACTGTATTTATAATATATTATACAAATAAATATATATAAGATAAATATAATAAATATTTTGTAAAAAAAAAAAGTTGGCCCGCCAAAACCCGCGGCCCGCCTATTTTTGGGTTGGGTTGGGGTTTTGGTAGCCCGCCTTGCAAACGGGTTGGCCCGCCCCGCCCCGCCAAATGGCGGGCTTTTGCGGTTTTGGCCCGCCCCGCCCCGCCGGCCCGTTTTGACAGGTCTAAATGGAATATTCAATGCAAATCACACATGCAAAGCGAGATGTGGTGAGGTCTCTTCCACGAAGTGCTTTCTCAATGATTGTCATAGGCTCATTATTGCAATTCACACTCATGGATCAAAGATAACACAAATACACAACACATTGTGAAGGGGAAAACAATATCCAAATGAACAATCTCTATACTCACATGATAAAGTGTTTCTCTCAAACACACAAACAAAGTAAGGACATATATTCACTCAACAACCAAGTCATGCTTTGTGATCACCATAAGCTTGTCCACATTCTGCTTTCTACACCACTCAAGTGTTCAACCATGTGATCAATATGACTTAATTAGGGACGTAACGTTGGCTCTTTGGACGAGGTGGGATGAATTTGGAATTGTGACTTGTCTAGTGGAGGACAAAGCTTGTTAGTTTACAATTCGTGCTTTCACTCTCAAAATTTACAATCTCTATCCTCACTTTTCATTTTTCTTATTTTTTAAGCATTCATCACTTCATCTTTTGAGCCAAGTTTAAAATAATTCAACTGAACAATTTAAAATATTTTTAAATCACTTAAAATTAAATTGTTTATCTTCCATAAAAAAGTATAAAATAATTCTCTCATATAAGAAAAAAAAAAAAGTAGCATACACAGCTTCCAAATTATTATGAATCCCGTGTGCAGGTGTGCTAGATTAAAAGTCTATCTTAAAAAAAGAAAAAGACATTTCACATATTAAAAAAATGAATAATGAAATATTTTGTAATGTTTAGGTTTATAATATGTCCGTCACACGGTGTGCTACACTACTTACAATAAAAACAAGCATTGTGCTGAAAATACATACACCAACGCATTTTTTTAATGTTGTAATTTGTAAATAGAAAAATAAAATAGAAAACAAATAATGGAATCAATCGAAACCTTAAGCTTTAAGATAATAGCATGAAGACACAGTTTAGCATTTGAAAAAGACAAGCATTTTTTATTTTATTTAAACATTTTGGTGGGTTACCATTAACTTGTCCTTTTAGTTCTCTTCTCATTATCTTTATCAAAGAAAGAATTCTGCCATTGACTTAGGACAAAGTCAACGAACCATTAGCTACCACTAACATGAAGTTATATTCTCATCAATTTTTGCATCAAATCAACAGAGAAAGAACAAAGGGTAACGATGAATCAAAGTCAAGAAAATCGAATTGTAAGAGAAACAGAGAAACTAGACAAAATGAACAAGAAACAAGAAGAGAGAATAAGAAAGTTGGAAACAAAAGCTGTCCAAAATGTCAACTTATATTTCATCTTCCAAGCAGTCATCCTCGCCTCCACCTCCACCTCCACCTCCTCCGCCGGCTGCCGGAACTGGTGGATTCCGTTCAGCCTCTCCCTCCTGGCGGCCATCACCAACTTGCTAAGCTTTTGGGCTCATACGTCAAACATTCTGAAATCAAGGGAAGAACTAGATCAAAACCTATCGGACTTTGCATTCATCAACTTGTATCAAATGACAAGAGAAGACCTAAATCGAGTTTTACCAGGTCAGCCAGTACGTTTTGTATGAACTATGTTTACCACAATTAGCTTACATGATAAGTGTTAGTATGGAAACGGTTTATATAATATTTTACCTTGGCAGGTACTCCCTTGAATCATCGAGGTGGAGAGATTGTTCGACCCAAGGCTGACTCCGTGAGGAGGTGGAAACGCCGCGTTGCTGCTTACTTCTCCGTTGGGTTGTTTGTTGGGTTTAGTGGAGTTATAATGTATGGTTGTTATAGGATACTCTGCCATCCAAGTGTTACAAAATGTGTCAAACTCTGTTAATTCTTATATCATTCATTATGTTGGTGTATAATTTATATGATTCATCACATAACATTTACAACAAGTTTAATTTTATCAAATTAAAAGGTAAATAGGTTGAAACAGGACTTGATAAGCATAACAAAATTAATCTCAGATACACCAATTTACAATCAACTGTAATTACTAATTAATGGAAGTAAATGAAAGATGTTACAAATTTTAAAGAGAAATTAGCTTGCCTATTCAGCCATGGATTCAGCCCAACCACAAAATTTGTAAAACTGTGTATCAGGCTATTGGCACACCCCTTTTCACAAACACAACTTTCACTATTGCGATTTGCGAATTTTACTTCATCACCCAGCTATCGCGAATTTTAATTTTACTTCATCTCCCAAAATCGGAAAAAGTTAAAAAAAATGCGTCTGCCGGGAGTCGAACCCGGGTCTATTGCTTGGAAGGCAATTATCCTAACCGTTGGACTACAGACGCTTTGACGAAAAATATTTTTCTAAATTTATCTTTCTTAAAAGAAAACAATATCTTAGTTTATACCCAATAAAGTTTTTCATCGTTTTTTGCAAAAATATTAAAAAGTATAATAGAATAATAAATTTTGTAAAAGATAATGTGAATGGATATGAAGATGTGATACCACAATGGTCCCAAAAAAAATGATAAGTTTTCTTTGGACATATTAAAATGAAAAAAATGAGAAACTTTCACTAGGACATTGGTGACCGCATCGATGATGATAATTAATTTTACATTATACATGTGTTAAATTATATCTAATGTAAAACTTTCACTAGGGTAAATATATTTATTTTATCCCATAAATTGTATTCCCTCCATTTCGACATAAGCTTCTCAATTACCTATTTTGCACGTCCCGTCATAAACTTCTTATTTTCTTAAATGATAAAATTGACACATTTTTCTACCTTTTTCTATTATTATCACTCTACCTTTTATTTGTCCTTCGTCTCTATATCTTTACTACGAACTACACATTTTATACAATCTTTTAATCTCCGTAGGAAAGATAGAAAATTTTATTAGTAATAAGAGCCTCAATTGTCGTAACAGGCTTAGGCTGGGCACCCATCTCGCATGTTTTAATGCATGTTTTAATGCTGTCAAAGACTTGGGTGCTCTTTCCTTCTTCCTCGGTGTTGAGGTAGCTCGCTGCAAGGAAGGGTTGTTCTTATCTCAGCATAAATACATTGTGGATCTTCTTCGACGCCACAAAATGGACGGAGCCAAACCCCTGAAAACGCCATGTAATCCGAAGGGCGCTACCTCGGACGCTGATGTGGATCCATCAGCCTATCGCAGCGCTGTCGGTGGTCTCCAATATCTTGCTATCACTAGGCCAGATATTGCATTCACAGTTAATCGTCTTGCGCAACGGATGGCATCGCCGACAGAATCAGATTGGGGCGGAGTAAAGAGATTATTCCGCTATCTTAAAGGGACACTCCATCATGGTTTGCTTCTCCGTAAGACATCTCACCTACGCCTTACAACTTATTCTGATTCTGATTTTGGAGGTGACATCAAAGATTGCAAATCTACTTCTGCTTACATTATTTTCTTAGGGGAAAACCCAATATCTTGGCGTTCACGAAAACAAACCGGTGTAGCTCGATCGTCCACTAAAGCAGAGTATCGTGCACTTGCTTCGGCTGCCTCTGAAGTGGTTTGGGTAGTCAATCTATTCAAGGAGCTTGCCATCCCAGTTACCGTGACACCGCGACTCCTGTGTGACAATATGAGCGCAACACGGTTGGCACTTCACCCTATTCAACACTCACGTATGAAGCATATTGCCATAGATGTCCACTTTGTTCGTGATTTGTCTTCAAAAGGAGTCTTAGTCGTTTCTTATGTGAGCACGGTTGATCAACTTGCTGACTTGCTCACAAAGTCATTACCTCGGACTCGATCCAAAATATCCGTTGCTGATGGAACGTCAATTTTGCGGGGGCGTATAAAGGAGGAATCTAGAAATATCAATTCAAATAATAGTCAAAGAGATAAACCCTGATTTTAGGAGTTTGTTACAATTCAAATATCTGTAAAATCTTATCTCTTTGTATTCTATATATATGATGTACATCTCTGATAAATAGAATCAACTTAATCTGCAACATATATACCGTGCACTTTTATATAACAAACTAGTTGATCTTATAGCAATTACCACTCATCACATCCCATTAAACGTGTCTGAAGGATCATCTTAATCTTTGTGCAAAAAGTTAAGGGAAAGCTTACGGCGGAATCATGCAAAAAACGAAAGGGAAGCTTATGAAGGGACGAAGGAAGTATTAGTTTTAATTTTTATCCTCTAAAATTTTCAACTTTGAAATCTATGTTTATGAAACTCAGGTTATAGTCCTTTACAAACATATGCTATTTTTAGCTTGAAATAAATACTCCCTCTGTCCCATAAAGATAGCCACGTATTCCTTTTTTGGATGTCCCAAATTATAGCCACATTTCTTCTTTTACTTTAGTATTAAATGTTTTATTGTCAATTTCACCCTTAATTAATAAGAGTAATTAATGCTTAGCAGATTTTGGATTATGAGATTCTAAGGGCAAAATTGACACATTAGCTAAACTTGACTACATTTATTGATTTTTCTTAATCTGTGTGTAAAGTCAAATGTGACTATTTTTGTGGGACGGTGAGAGTACTAGACACTTATAACCTCACTTATACTATTTGAGTCTTTAGCACTATCAAAATCATCTACATTGTCTAACATATCATCATCCACAAATTGGATGAGCTGCCTTTGTGTACTGGTAAAGGAACTAAAAATTTGAGTTTTGTAAACATTGATGATTAATTTCAAAGTCGAAAAATTTAGAAAATAAAAATAAAAGTTGAGTGATGTATTTACCCCAATACATATGGAGTATTTATTCAAAAAAAAAGAAAAATAAAGAAAGATACATAATGATGAATTGTGTAATTAATATATTGTGTCTAAATTATATTCCCTCCGTTCGAGGAGAAGCTTTTCAGAGTATTTAGGCACATAAATTAAAAGATATGATATAATATGAAAATGTGATAGAAAAAATGGTTTACTAAATAGATTTTTTTTTTTTATTGAAACAAATGAAAAAGAAAAATTGAGACGGAGTAAACATTTTCCAATCTCCTCCTATCTATGTATCAAAGAATGACATTTTGTCCCACTATTCTTTTTGTTGACTTGGGATTTTTGGCCTTATTATGTGAACTGGTTGGCTGGGTTTCATTAATAGACAGAGAGAAGAATTTGACAACTGGTGTAAGATTATATGGTCAGTTAGTCCATGTATACATGAATTATAGTCAAGTGTAGTTTTTATTTTTTGACAGGGAAAAGTAGCTTTATATTAATTTAAGATTGGCTCTCGCCTTACATCCTTTTGTGCCACAAGATTACAATAAGGTGGAAGTTCCTCCATCCATCCAAATCTGCTCAAAATTTACCTGAGTTCCCAAGTGGGCAAGTGTATAGGCCACATAATTAGCCTCTCTATTGACAGCCAGGAAGTTGAAATTTCTCGTGAGTTCCTTGATGTCACCCACAATTAATTCCGACGATTCATCACGCGCGCAGTGATTTTGCTAATATTTCAGAGTTTGTTTCCATGAAGAAATTCTATAACATCAAGACATCCCCGCGTGCGTCACGTCACGAATCACGAAACCAAAGCCCGCTTGATCGGCCTCCCCAAAAGTTGTTGCATCAGAATTGAGTTTCAGGGCCCCTTTAGGAGGGGATTTCCATCCTGGCCTGCTGCGATGATTATCTCGATGTTGATTTTTGGACATTCGATCTTGCCTTCCAGATATGCCACGCCACGATAGTAAACAGAGGGAAAGCAGAATCGATCATAACTCGCGAAATGATAGGGAGGGCATCTAAGGTTGTTTCTTCCTCTAGACCACAAATTTGACAGCATGCCGACTTCCACACTCATTCCTCTCTTCTTCATGCCCACATTCGATGGTAGATACTTCGTGTAACTCCCAACCGTTCTAGCTCCAAGCTGAAGGCCAATTTCCTCTCTCTTGTCATTCTCTACATAGGAGCTAGCAAAAATCTCAGACTTCTCCATATTGATACGTTGGCCGAAAGCTGCTTCATATGTGGATATGATCTCTTTCACTTTATTTATCTCGAGCTGCTTCGATCGGAAGAAGATGATACTGTCATCTGCAAAAAATAGATGCGAGATCGGGGGGCCAGTCTAGCCACTTTGATGCCCGTGATCTCTCCTCTATTTTCTGCCTGCTGGATCAGGGAAGAGAAACCCTCTGCACATAAGAGAAAAAAATTAGGCAAAATAGGGTCCCCTTGACGGAGACCCCGCTGAGGGACAAAAGATTCAGCCACTCTTCCATTAATCAGGATGGAATAAGAGCCCAAGGAGACACATCGCATGATCAAAATTACCCAAATTTCACAAAAACCAAGTTTAAGGCAAATGCATCTTAGGAAATCCCATTCAACTCTATCATACGCTTTACTCATATCAAGTTTAAGAGCCAACATCCTTTTTTTTCCTTTTTTTTTTTTCTCATTTAGTGGAAAGTCTCAAAGGCTAACATGGCATTATCAGTGATTAAACAGTTTGGGATAAAGGCACTCTGAGTGTGGGAGATCACCCTATCAAGCACAAGTTTCAAACGATTAGCAATCACCTTTGTAATGACACGAAAGATGACATTACAAAGGCTAATTGACCTGAAATCTTTTGGTGATTCTAGGGACTGTACTTTTGGAATGAGTGTTATATGAGTGTGGTTTAGGGGGGGTGGGATCAATGTTATTATTCAGGATGTCCAGGCATGTTCAGTGAAAGAAAAACCCACAATATTCCAGAATTTTTGAAAGAAAAGAGGAGGCATACCGTCGGGTCCCAGAGACTTTGTTGGATGCATCTGCTTGAGGGCTTTCTTGATGTCCTTTGCCGTGTAGGGTAAAGTAAGGACCTCGTTCATTTCACATGTGACTCTAGACTCGACAGACTGGTGACTCAATGTATAATACTAGGGCCCCAAAAAGTAAATAGCTCAGTAAAAAAATTCCTCAAAGTATTTCCCACTTCTTTCTCGCTTCTGGTCCAAGTACCATCAATATTTTTCAGCCTCTTTATGGTGTTTTTCTCTCTCCGCTGTGATGCTCGTCTATGGAAGAATGTTGTGTTTTTGTCTCCATCTTTTATCCAAAAGGCTTTCGATCTCTGAAACTAAAAGGTTTCCTCGATTTTTAAGAGTTCATCCAAGTAGTACGACAACTGGGCCAACTCATTGAGAGTCTCCTCTGTTTGTGTTGAGTTCTGCAACTCCTCCATTCTGTTTTTTGTCTTCGAGATTTTCCTATGGGTGTGACCAAAAATTTCCTGCCCCCAAGAACTAAGACGGCAGCGCAACTTGAAATGCGATCAGAAAATCTTCCATCCTAAAAGGGTCTTCCCCACCCTAATTCAACAATCTCAACACATTTGTCGTGATCTGCCCAAGTTTTCAAAACAGAACAATCGTCTATGCTTCTTCTCTTTATTTGATTCCTCCGCCTCCCTCGTTGCTGCAAAAGCCACTTGGATGGGGGAATAGTCTAACCTGAATCTGGTGTTATGGGACACCCTATGATTCTAGAATTTTAGCTTACAATGTGGTGTTGCAAAGGCTCGATCAAGGCGACATTGAATATTGTTCACCCTACTCCTTTCGTTTGACCATGTGAATTTGTTTCCTCTATACCCCAAATCCTGAAGATCTAGGAGACTCACCACTTGTCTAAATTCCTACATCGACTGAGAGCGGCAAAATTGACCTCCAATTTTTTCGATTGACCAAAGAATCTCGTTGAAATCACCAAGACATAACCATGGGATATTCGGGCTTAGGTTAATTTGGAACAGTGGCTGCCAAGTGAGATATTTCTTTTGTTGTTCAGGCCACCCATAGACGTTGGTTAAGTGCCAATTCCCTTCCTCTGCTGACTCAATCAGTACCGATATGTGGTTTTGAGAGAATTTTTGTAGTGAGACTGCTAGATTTTCCTTCCACATCATACACAACCCTCCCCTTCTTGAGTTTCCCGTTCCAGTACAATCAACCGGGATGCATCCCGAAAAATGAAGAGATCGCATATTGAGTTGAGTCATTTGAGTACATACCAGTTTGGTTTCCATGAGGAAGACTATACTCAGATCTTCTTCATGTAGGAGCTTCTTTAGAGCCCGAACTATCGCCCGGTTCCCAAGGCCGCGACAGTTCCAGCTTAGAGCGATCATTGTGATCGGCGGGACTACATCGCAGTCTCCGTCGCTCCCTCGTCGTGTGCTTCAGCCTTTGCTTTCTTCACTATCAACATTGTTTCTTCTGACATGGTTTCTTTCCTCTTCCTAGATTCGACCGGTGGGCTATGTATTGGTGTATTGTGGGTAAACAGCGGTGGCTTGGATTTGTTTGCATGGTGTTTTCTCGGTTTCCCATGGCTTAAAGTTTATAGGGGATTTTTTTGTTGTGGGGTTGGAAACATGCTCTGGCCAGTAGGGATAGGGGTTTGCTTTGGTGTGGTTTGCTTGTTTAAGTAGCTACATTGAGTGGGGTCAAGGCTTTGGGTTGGGTGGATGGATTGGGTTGTGGTTCCTTGTATTGGGTCTACATGTTTTATCTTCTGGGTGTAGTTGGGTTTTGGGGCAGTGGGTGGGGGTAGGTTGAACTTATATTTTGAGTGAGCTGAGACGGTAATATGTATGATAAGTCTCCCAAGATTGTGGGTACAAGTGTTAATGAGTGGGAATCAGAATACAATTGCTTAAGGACGTGTGTGGGTCTAAGTTGTTGGTATGATTGAGTGGAGTTTTGTTTATCCTTTGTGGATTGTGGGGTAGAATGGGTGGGTGGGTGGGTGGAGGACAGGTTTATGGTGGTTTATGAGTGTAGAGTGCTTGGTGGGGAATGTTAGATCGAGCTGATTGTTTATGATGTGTGGGGTAGGTTGAATAGGTGGGTGGGGAACAATCTTATGGTGCTTTGTGCAGGGAACAGGTGGCTTAAAGTTTGGTTTTGTTGTCCTCCATTGAGTGGGGTGTTATCCTTTACTCTCACCTTATTTATACCACTTTCCTTTGATTCTTCAATCTCCATATCCTCTCTCAAACTCCCTGTATCTCCCTTCTTCACTTTAATTTCCTGAAGTTTCTCACCCAAGTTCTTGATTCTGTCGTCTTCAGCTTCCATCTTTTTCTCAGTGTCATACCCTTTCGGGTCCTCCTCAGCCGTATGGTGACTCTCAATGATTTTCCATTTGGAGTCTTCAAACAAACTCCTCCGGAGTGTCCAAGTTTATTTTTCTTTTTTCACTATTTCAATAGAGACAGAGGCCATTTTCATGGGGGAGGCCTTCATCCATTTAACAAAGGGTAGTTTACTTTCTTCCACTATTTGAATTTCCTCCTATCCCTCTGTTAGATCGCACTCGCACTTCATGTGCCCTAGCATCCCACAAATATATAGCAAAAGGATGGGAGTCGTTCATACTTAAACGGTACCCATATCGGGTTGTGGTCAAACTGGATTTTTAGGCGGACGCAACGTCCCAGGCCTTCAAGGGATGATTTATCCACTTCCACGACCCTCCCACATTGCTCCCCGATTTCTCTCACACACGGTTCAGACTGCATACCAGATGGGAGGTCATAGATTTTGACCCAAAAGCTAGTTGTTTCAAACCTTACAGAGGATGGTTGTGCCCCTTTTGATAGTTCCTTAAGTATAAGGATCTTTTTCTCAAAATGCCATGGTTCACAGGAGAGAACTTCCTCTAGGTCGTTTCTGCATCTAAACTGGAAGGAGAATAGGTTGTTTCCCACTTCTTTTGCTATGAACCTCATTTGTGACTTCATTGCTTTTTTCATAGTTTTAACAAATCCGAAGGCATTAAAGGATTTATTTGTTAAAACTTTTCCCATAAGGCATAATGAAGGTTCCCATGTATCCTGCACCTCAAATCCGTCGAGAAGATAGCTGCGTTTTCACGACCCGGCCCATGGGGCTTTTACTTCCACTTCTAGACTCCATGTAAGAAGAAACACAGAGGAAAATAACAAACCCCCTAATACTACCACCGAGACACCAAACCTATCGGACCCAGGACACAAAATAAAGGAAAAAACCCTACACTCTACCGGGGAAGACAGGGGAAATACAGAGAAGACGCCTCACCATTCAGGTCCAAAAAACTTCACCGTCGCTGCCACCAAACCTCGATCGCCTCCACACAATTTCGTCTCTTTCTTCTCTATCTCCTTGGCGAGCTGTTTACCGACCATCATTACTGTTGTTTTCAAATTTCAACGGAGGCCCCCAAATTTATTGAAGTTGAAGCAGAGCCTTGGTCGATCAAAGACGGCGACGAAAAATGGACTACACGATATATAAAAAAAATTCTGCAAATGGTTGAAGGAGAAGCATGTGACTTTTTCACAAATGGACTTTTTGGATGTCAATTTTGGAACTTTGGGATTTGGATTTAATTGACATACAAATTTATTCATTTTTTTTTTCTACAAATGATTTGAGTTCATGATTTGAAAATTGGAAGTTTTGATTTCTACAAATGGTGTTCTACAATTTCCCTTTTTTTTTAAGAGTAAATGGTGTTCTACAATTCTATAGTTCGAGATTGAGAATTTGAAATTTTTATTTTTTGCAAATTCTAATTTCTCACTGTTTTGTGCTCAATGAAGAAGATGAAGCATAAGGGCAATTATGTCTATTTGCATTTGAATACTTGTTGAGAAATTTTACAAACAAACATGAGATAAACAAAGTTTACCCATCCCATCTAAACCCAACCCACCTAATCCCACCCCCATTCTAACCCTCTAAGCAAACAGGTACTTAGTCTAGTCATGTGAGATTAATTGTATGTATATCAACTGAAATCACATTTTGGATCAACACACACTCGCTCAAAATTTAAAGAGAATATGACTTGAAAACTAAGAAGACGTCTATCTAGCCTTTAAAGTATTGTGGCAACCAAGTTCACGCGTGGATTTATTTTTTTAGTATTGTCACGTATGTGGTCAAATTATTTTTTTAATGAAATTGAGACATCTATCTAGCCTTTAAAGTTTTATACACACTATCCTACCCTACCCAAACCCTAGCCTTTAAAGTTTAAAACTTGACTCGATTGCTATACTCGAACTTGATGGAGTTTAAATTTTTTAAGCTCGAGCTGATCAAATTGACAAAAAACTCGATAGACTCTTGGCATGCGTGTTATGTCCATTTCGATGTATAATCTAAGAAACTATGAATTATTCCCACAATTTTATTTGTTTGTTTTAAATTTATTGTTCCTAGTTCACGGGTACTACTTCTAGACAATTTTTATCTGTCTTCTGACAATACTAATAAAGTCTCATTTGATATGTATGAGAAATTTATTTATTTAGCTTTTGGGTAAATGTCACTCGTTTCTTGAACATATATATATATATATATATACATACATATGTAATGATGAACATGCAAATTTATTTCTTTTAATTTTAATTTTGGATCAAATCAAGTTAATTTTTATGAGGTTTCTCTATTGAAGTACCAAACCATGCTCTAATGTGGGGATAATTAAAAAGAAGTATATCATTTACTTGTAATTTTATATGAACAATATTCTTCGGTTATATTAACTTGCTTAAATCTATGTCAAAATTCATGCATTTCAATTAAATTAAAGCCATCATTTTTTTTTAAATTTCACCATAGGCTTAATTGTACGGTAAAATTAGGAAACATGAGACTTACTCGAGAATAAAGTAGAAACAACAAAATGCAACACACATGGAACATAATTAATTATTAAAAAAAATTATTACAACCGAAAAGAAAAAAGGATGGGCTTCCATACATTAGAATGGACTAAATGCATTTACATACGTAGTAAATAGGAAAGGGAAATGGCGAATAAAAATTGAAAATTGAAATGGTATATTTTATGGTATAGAAAAGTGATAATCAATTAAATGGTTTGAATAGTTGTCGAAAAAAAAAATTAAATGGTTTGAATACACAAGCCAATTATTAACTTTAATTAGGTTTGAAAAACGACACAAGCTTAATGGAAAATGAATTATTCACTCTCTCTGGACTAACCTAACTCGACTATAATATTAAAGTAAAAATTAAAGAATAAGAGGTTAGAAAACTTAATGAATTATTATTAAACCTTAATTAAATTAAAGGGAGGTTAGAAAACTTTTAGATTTTCTTGTGTAGCAACACTTTTGGACCACTATATAGATTTCACTAAAAATATGAGTGACACATATTAAAGATTCAGAATAAAACATATACTACGACATAAAAATGACATAGAAATTGGTGAAATATTGTAACATGACACTATCTAGTTTTATCAATGACCGAAATTAAAATTAAGTGTTAGTTTGACATCGCCCCAAACAAGAGCCCAGGAGTCGGGCCCAGAATGCCCTTTGCTAAAACTCTTTTACAGAGGAACCCAAACTTCTGGGTGATTGGACTCGTCCCCTGCGCCATAGGGGACACATCAATCACAGAATGGAGCAAGGGCAATCCGCTTCCGTATTACAACGATACGGTGGCACGGGCACGGGCAGTCGTCATTGCCGGTGGCGGAGTTCTCAAGGCAATCCTATGGTACCAAGGGGAGAAGGATGTCAAACTGCCTGGAGATGCAATGGTGTACAAGGCAAGATTCGAGAAGTTTATCGGCGCCTTCCTCCGCCTCATCGTTGTCGAAAATTGAGTTCCCGCTCCCCCGGCCTACTTTATTTTTTTTTTTTTTTTAAATTTGATGTTTATGTAAATTAATTGGTTGTAATGAAATGCAAATCATTTTCTTTATGTGATTTTCTCATAGAATTATATATATGTCTAATTTTCGCTTTTGTGTTAGATCTAGCCAATTACCTTTCTGATTTTTATTAAACAAAATTCAGTTTGATTTTGTGTTTAAGTATTCCTCAAAATTTCTAATCGATGGCTACTCTGTTTTCGAACATATAGAGCACTCTCTACTATGTTTTGTTTTAATTAATAGTGTTGGTAATTGTATAAATGCATATATATAATGAAATTCAAATACTTAATTTATAAGGTGGTCATATTTGTATATTGTGAACATTAATTAATTAGATTTAGTTTCAATGTTTTCTGACAATCTGGTTTTTACTTGTAATGAATTTTGATTTTTTTTTTTATGGGTTACATCATTTTGGAGTACACTATTACAACAATTTGGAACCTCTTCCATTCAAATTTCTTCATATGAAACATAAGAACCTAGATGAGCTAGAACATGAGCGACAACATTTGCTTCTCTCCTAGTGTTTACAAAAACAAAATCATTCACATTGTTAGCAATCTCCATGATATCATCAATAACAGAGTCCACATTAGAGTCAATCGGAATCTAGCTTCCTACGAAGAGAGTTGACAAGAAGTTCAAAATCAGATTCCACGGTCAAGCTGAAGAAGCTCGCATCAAAAGCTCGGCGCAGGGTAAAGCACAGAGTAAGGGCTTCCAGTATTGTGCTACCTTCTTCAGCCCAAACCCGAGTTGCTCCGGACATCAAGGCCTCTCCATGAGCGTTTTGAATTACGAAGCCAAAACCAGCCTGTCCATTGCTAAAATTCGTCGCATCCGTATTCATTTTCAGGACTCCTTTAGGATGGGGAGTCCACTTTGGTTTCTGACGGTTTCCATGCTCTCTAGAATATGGGTCCTTCTTGTCCTTTCTCGTATCCTGGAAGAGGAGGAGGGAATGTTGAATAACGTCTCTCGGGTCTGTTTTAGTTTCCTCAAAAAGCATGGCGTTCCTGGCTCTCCAAATAAACCAAGAAATTATGAGGAACAGAGAAACACCTTCCGGGGGGGGGTTCAAACATGTGGTTGCACAGGAGTTGGAAAAATGAGGTCGATGCTTGGGAAGGTATTTTCAGCGGGTTTTGACCCTAGATATGAAGGGCTTAGGGGCACCTAATCAGAATGTGAGTTGTAGATTCCTCCTTAAGTCCGCAGCGCCAGCACACAAGATCCTCCTCCATTCCCCATTTTTTGAGATTGACCACAGATGGGAGTGCATCAGAGCATGTCCGCCAGGCGAAGTGCCTAAGGAATGGGGGAACGTCAAGGTGCCAAATCCTCTTCCAGATTTTATCCAGTTAGCTTGTCGAGGGGAGGTCCACCACGCACTTGGAAAAGTGATTTGTTGTAAGGAAGTAGGCTGATCTCACTAAAAAAAAAGGTCATTCTTAGAGTTGCCCCAAATGAGTTTATCAGGAGGTTTTTTCCACCGGAGGGGCATTCCTTTTATCATAATTTCATCTTCTTTTGAAAAAAGGTGATCCACTTTGTCTCTAATCCAATCCACTGTGTCTCACGAAATGAGGTCAACAACTCGAAGGGAGGCATCCAGGCTATAGTACGGGGGGGCTAGCACACTTCTAATCTCTTATTCCAATCCACCGATCTGCATAAATATCAATACTGCGTCCATCTCTAACTTTCCAAACCGCTCATTCGTTTATGATGGGACGAGTCGTGAGGAGGCTCCTCCAAAGGAAGCTCGGTTGGTAGCCCGCTTGTGCACTTTCCATAGTTCCCCTCGGAAAATATCTTGCTTTCAACATTTTGGAGATTATAGCTTCCAGATTATTGAGAATTCTCCAATATTGTTTGGCCAAAATAGCAAGGTTGAAGAAAAAAAATTCCTTGAATCCTAATCCACCACTTTTCTTCAACCGAGATAATTTAGCCCAACTAGCCCAATGAATCTTTTTTCCTCTCCTTGAGTCCCCCAATAGAATTGAGCGATGGCTCTCTCGATGTCTTCACAAAGTGATTTTGGGGAAGACAAAACAACTCATGACATAGAATGGGATGGTTTGAATAACACTCTTTAGGAGGATTTTTCTTCCGGCTTCCGACAAAGCTTTTTCTTTTCATCATTTGAGTCGTTGATCACCCTATCATACACACCTTGGAAAACCTGTCTCTTAGATCTACCAATGAGGGTGGGGAGACCAAGGTACTTAGAATACGAGCCCACGGCCTGAGCTCCAAGTTGTTCACCCATATTGTCCTTCATTTCACAAGAAACACAACTACTAGCAAAGAGCTCCGATTTTTCCAGGTTGATTCTTTGCCCCGAGGCTGCTTCATAGGCTGTTATAATCTCCATAATTTTATTCAATTCAATTTGAGTCGATCAGAAAAATATGATACTATCATCCGTAAATAATATATGCGAGATCGGGGGAGCTTGACGTGCCACTTTGATGCCCGTGATCTCTCCTCTGTTCTCCGTTTTTTGGAGGAGAGATGAAAAACCTTCTACACATAAAAGAAATAGATAAGGGGAAATGGTATATTCCCCTTGACGAAGGCCCGTTGGGGAACAAATTAATCGGTAGAGGTACCATTCATAAGAATTGAGTAAGAAACCGACGTGACACATCTCATAACCAAGTTAATCCATTGTTCATAGAAGCCCAGTTTCATACACATGCCTTTAGAAAGCTCCATTACACCCTATCATAACCTTTACTCATATCAAATTTAATGGTTAAGAAACCATTTTTCCTCTCTTTTTCTTTCACATAAAGTGAAAGATTTTAAAGGCAATCATGACATTATCGGTGATAAGACAGTTAGGGATGAAGGCACTTTGAGATGGGGAGATTAGTTGGTCAAGTCAAATGAGCTCTCATTCTAATCTTCCAAAAGTCATAATTCTCAATAGAGAACATAGGCAGCTTCTGGTAGGATATCTTGTTGATGGGGTTGGTTCCCATAGTAGTTGGTGCTGGAACTACTGCACCAATAACCTCAGTAGAAAAAGATGAATCAGACATAGAGAGTAATAATCACAAATGTAATTAGATAATCTGTTAAAAACAGAATGTTCACAACTAGGATCAGTTTAGGTGACCACAATAAGTCCTCAAAGCAGTGGTCTTTAAACCCCTGCTCTGATACCACTTGATGGTCCCAAAAGGAGTGTGACACGTGTATGGGGGGGGGAATACACGTGTATGCGTTTTTAAAATTTTTTTAAACAATAAACACACAATACACAAAGTCAGGTAAGTTGTCCAAATGTCAAGTCTTGTGAAAATACCTTGTGAGTGTTTTCACAAGTCTTTAACAAATATACAAACTATATGCGGAAATATGACACACTCTTTTATACTCCTTAAAAACAACTTAATGAATCACCTAGACTTTACTCACACAAAAACAATTTCTTATGTCAACTCTAATGAATACTTAACAACTTTAATAGAATGCTTATGAATGAATGGTTAAGTAATAATGAAGAAAAACAAGTAAGCACTTAAGTAAACAAGTAAATACAGAAAGTAAATGACATAAGATGTATAGTGGTTCGAAGGCTAAACTACTCCTACGTCCACTCTTCTAATTTAATAGGACAATTATTTAATCTCTTGGAATTAACTTGTTTTTACAGTCCTAAGGTGCACTCTCCTCTTCTTCTTCTCTCCACTTGATTTCTTACAACCGTCTCTCGTTGCAATACTCTCAAACTACTATAAACTCTATAATACTCTCAAATATCTCTCAAAGTTACAGTAGAGTTTTGTTCTTGGTTACCAACTTAATGTGATATCCTTTACAACTTAGAACAAATGTAAAGACTTAGGATATCACTTTCTATGCTTTGGATAATAGTGTAAAACTTGTCTAGAGGGTACTAAAGATAACACTCAATAAAATGCTTACAAGCTTAATCTCTCGAAAGATTGAGTATTTGAAGTCTCTTAAATGCTTAAAATAAATATAGCTTGTATGTCCCGTTATCTTGAAATGATTCAAAATGTAGCTTATTTATAGATGAAGTAAACTATCAGTTGGTGGAGATAGCAAACTTTATCCATAAATTTGAACTTTTAAATAGTCCAGGGGCCTGCATGCAATTAGTATATGTATTCACGTCCATTCTAAAAACTTCATTCCATTCTCAGAATTTGTTATGTGCAGTGACAGGTGGCAATCAATCATTGGTCTTTTTGGAATAATTATGACCCTTTATAAATAACGGCTTGATCTTATACTAGGTGGAATTCAGTGCTGCTTTGTCATTCATCTTGCTTGTCCATTAGTAAGCCAAGTCCAACTTATTTGTAATTGACTTCAGAGTACTTAACCTTCTTTTAAAGTCACCTCCATAATTCTTCGGGATACTTGTCTTCTTGCTCTTGTATCTTTTTTTATCTTGATCCTTATTCCATGTGACTTGTGCTTCCTCTGTCTCGACAATTGCACTTGTCTCCTCTTCATACCATTTGTCCAAAATGCTTTCTTAACCTTTTCTTCATGAAACTTTGACTTTCCATTCAGTGTGTCAACTTCTATGGATTATCATTTGAACTTGTCACTTGCTAAGCCAGTCTTCTTTGTCTTCATGACACTTGACTTCATGCTTCTTGTCTCCGTTGTTCTTGAACTTTCAGGTCATTTGTCATAGATTTTCAAAAATCTATCTAAGTAAAAATAAAGCTCCCTAACATATATGAGTTTTTCTAACCTGAAAATCTAACTTGGCAATTCATCATACTTGGGGTTTTTCTAGGATTTTGGTATTTAATCAAAATCAAATTCTTTCTTTTATTTATATAAACGATATCCCAACACAATCTCCCACGAGGGTATTGTAGTCATTTAGACACAGGGTGTAAGATCAAGACTATTGAAGCTATATGCCAAGAGCTTAATGTCCCAGTATATAAAATAGTGAATGCAGATTGCTGCTATGATCTTCTCGTTATGTATAACTTAGATTGCACGCAACAAGTACTAATTAAAAAGCTTCAACAACATAACCCTTGTGGAAAGGCTGCATATACAATTTTGGCAAGGGCTCAACAAGTATTGGACTATTGTAATTTCCTCAATTCCTAAATCAAGTATTGTACATGGAAATTTTTATATAATAAGGCCCGATTTGGTAGATATGTTGAGGTAATATCTATGATCCGGCCGGATATCTCAAGTGTCTCAAATTTAATCGCAAATTGTGTGTTTTAGTCATTTGGTATGCACACAACCATATTTATACAATATATTATTGATGTTTGCCCATCCCCTAGCATTAATTTTCTTTAGCCCAACCATTCCTTTTTATTACCATGTACATACGATTTTATAATTGAATACATAAATACTTATGATTTATTTTTAATATACGCCTCCGTCCGCCGAAAGTGTGTTCAGATCTATTTTTGGTCCACAAAGAATATGATTATTCTATTTAAATAGTTAACTTTTGGTCCACAAAGAATATGATTTTTCCGTCCGCCGAAAGTGTGTTCAGTTCATTAATCAATTTAATTACTTCTAAAAATGTATTTTAAATGAGGCATTAATTAAAATGAATCACAAGGAATAGACCCTGTTGATTTGATAGCTTTTGAAGAATTTATGCACGTAACGAAATCTCATATAAAATAAAGTTTATGCATGTAAGTTGATGCATGAATTAATCATGGGTACTTTTTTACTTGAATGTAACAAACAAGTTATTGGATGAAATAATAATGAAATTTTAATGTGAAACCTTTTAAGTCAATCTGGAAATCATTTCCAAGATATGTATGTTATACTCACCTTTTTTAAATCTAGTCAAGTCTATGAGTTCACCCATATTATCACGACAACCAATGAATAAAACGAGGACACCTCAAAAAGTCAATGAAGACCTGTAAAAGGTGATCAACGGTCGATCGAGACTGTTCGCTTATACCACCTCGATGACTTTGTTGACCCACATTAGATTTAGAGGTCATGATCGGCCACTCATTTCGGCAAGGTCGGAGAGCTAGCTCATCTCACGTGGTTGTCAATTGTTCATTTGAGATGAACAATCACCTCGGCAAGGACACTTGTCCACCAAAGCCAGTGCCTTACGTGACAAGAAGAGAACAACAAGTCAACTTACCCGATGATTTTAATTTACTTAGTTATTTTATAATAGAGTTAGATCATGTTTGTATGTACTACTTAAAAAAGTATTTGAACTAAATAATAAACACAATCGGAATATCAACTTACAAAATACTCTCCATGTTAAACTCTCGCAAAGCTTACCAAGAATATTCAATACTAAAACTGTTTATAGTAGTATACAAAAAAAAATGTGAAAAATGTCATGATCTTACTAAAGTCACTATAGAACCGATCAAATTTGAAATCTTCTATCATATTTCATTATGTATTTAATTTATTATATACTAGGAGTGTACATTATGATGGATAGTATTAGTATTCACATAAGATGTTGGAGACTATTACTATATAGGTAAAGAAAGCATTCCCACAATGTACGTGCAAAAAAATATTTAGGGACTAGTCCATATAAAATTTTGTTCTTGTTTCAATTGAGAAATCTAGCTAGTGAACAGTAGGATTGATCAATCCTTCGTATAATCGGTTTATTTGGCCAAATACCAGGCCTACAAAAAAACTATGACTTTTCATCTACATCCACCTTATTAATACCCAATTAAATGCTTATGCAAGTGCGTTTCATATTAAATCATTAAATTCATGCATCTACATTAATATATATATTCATCCAAAAGTAGTCTTATAAAAGTCTCGATCATAGCAGTATATTTTCATTAACTAGCAGACAAGAAATAATTAAGAGATTAAAACCTCCACAAACTTAGAAATTATATATTCGAGGTGGAAATTCAAATATTCTTCATTTTTTAATGATAATCATGAGTGGGACAATATTAATGAAGAATGAATGTAAAGCATTAAGTAGCGATCCTGATGAATATCATTTCAAGTATCCATTAACATTTAATCTTCCAATCCGATTTTGTGGGAATTTGGACAATGAAAGTATGAAAATATATATGACTAAGTTTGTTTACATTATATGTACGGACGTTGATGTTCCGGTGTACTACCCAATAAGTGAGTGTTTGGAAACACTACAATGTGCTTAAAAACACTTCTTTTTTAAAATAGAATCACGTTTGAAGTGTTTACAAACACAACTAAGTGATTAAATTAATTACTTTGTAGTAGTTTTGGTGAAGCACCTCTCCCGCTGCTTCTAACATCTTCTAAGTGTTTTTCATCATTACACTAATCAATTTTACAATTTTGACCTCACAATTTAAATAATAGTTTATCTTTACCTACTATTTACCATGATGTAATAAGAGTGTTTTTTGTGATTTTTTAAAAAGATGATTTATTTTGCATGCACCCCAACATATACAAAATTGATTAGTATTGCTTAATTTTAAAACACTACACACCCTCAATTTTACTATAAAAATCAATTTTAATTACTTTGAATCAATCACTATGGTTTACAAACACATGCCCTAAGAACAACTGATTGCGGCAATATTTTTCGGTGTGTATGGGTATGATTGCGTCCATCAAATATTGCTTAAAAACCTCATGAAAAAAACTCTTGCGGAAAGCTTGCCGATCACGTTTTGTCCAGGGCAAACCAAATGGTCGACTTTTGTAAGTTTCTCTGGGACTAGCTCTTGTTGTAACTTTAGTACTCGTTAATAATATTTTCTTATAACGACAAGTATATATATAAAAATTAAATTATATATTGAGCATAATCGATCGTACGTACATTATTAGATCAAATTTATGGTTGGTTGTGTTGTACTGTTGTGTTGGTGGAAAAAAATGTTAATGATTTGAATGATATTATTTTGACACATGAATTATGTTGGCAATTAAATTAATGCTAAACGTTTAAATTTATAGTTTTTGCATTTTGTGAAATTTTTTTAGTGATATTAGTTGTATTATTAATTAAAAGACTTTAATTAGTTTTTTAATTAAAATATATTATTTATAAAACAAATGCATATATAGTGATTAAAATTGATTCATATAAAACCAATTATGACACACATATATATAGATACTATCCATGATTGTCCATCCCTTTTCTATTATTCTCGTGTATATTCATTCTTGCAATGAGAAAAAGGACACCCATATTTATTCAATAAAAATGATGCATGTGATTGATAAAAAAAATAAAGACAAAAAAAGATGGGAATAGTTTTAGCTTTTTTAGTTTTTTTCGAGATCCATCATATGTATGAATTATTATTGTACTTTTTTACTTGAATGTATCAAACAAGATATTTGTATGAATTAATCATGAGTACTCTTTTTACTTGAATGTAACAAACGAGATATTGGCATGGGTACTTTTTTCTTGGATGTAAAAACTAGATATTGGGTCATGAATAATAATGAAATTTTAGTGTCATGCTCAGTTTTTAAAAATATTCTAGTCAAGTCTATATATAAATAAGACGAGATCATCTCAAAGTCAACGAAGACCGATAAATAGTCAGAAGACGATTTGCATATGCCAACCTCGATAAGGAAATCTAGAATTAATTTAGGTAATTTGGCCCAACACAACTCTCGAGAAGAGTGTCGTCCATGTTATTCTATCGTGTTACACATCAAGGTTATAAAGTGTTGTACCACACATTAAAAAAGTGATTTAAAGTATTGTAGCACACATTCTCTTAATGTGTTGTACAACACTTTAAAGCCCGATGTGTAGTGCACGTAAGGATAGTCAAATCTAATAATCTCATGATATTTTTTTTTTATTAATAATCTCATGATCATTAAAGCATGCATTTACCAAATTTGCGCCTATAAATATTGCTCTTGTTTTGCGTTCTTATCACCCTTGATTCATGAGTTAAATCCCACCCCCGCCCACCACCAAACTTTCTTTTTCCTACTTTAATCTTCTCACAAATGGAAGCTGTAATATTTTTGTTTTGTCCATAGCAATAAACATTTTCATTCTAGCTGCTGCCAAAGCAATATGATCGGCAAAGGGAGCGTGTACAAAATCATGGCAGAACGCGTACCAAGTCTGTTGATCCTCCGTTGACCGCCAACAACATGTGGAAAGTGGCGGGCGATCAATATCACGGTGCCTCTTACCACGTGACGTTGGTGGTGAACCGGAGAATCATCGGACTTGGTATGCGTTCTATGATATGAGTTCGTACACGCTTCCTCTGCCGACCATATTGCTTTGGCCGGCAAGGATGGAAATGTTTTTTGTCTCCACAAAAGTGGCTATATATAGCTTCCATTTGTCGAAGATTAATGGGGAAATTAAGAAAGTTTTGGTTTGCTTTTATGGTGGGGGGAATTGAGGTATCAGATATAATTCTTGAATTAATGAAGAGAAATAAAATTTATGTATTTGCCTTTTAGTTTCTCTTATTCAGTTTTTTTTAATGTCTTTTTATTTGCTCCGACTATTAGAATATGCCGCCATGGACGTTCCACGCAAGACCACCCTTTTTTTTTGGTTACTCAACTACGATTTTCCATGATTTTGAACTGTTTTTTGAATTACATTGTGATGCGTCTAACTTGGGTTATCTCGAAGCAATCGGGTCATCTTGTGGTATATTTTGGTGAGAATTTATTTCGAATTTGACTTCGTTACAGTACGTACTATGATGTAAAATTCTATTGTCGTCGATTGTGTTGTGTGTAAACTGATCGTGAAGCCCTTAAGCATCTACACACCCAAGATTTTGTCGTCTACGCGACAAGTTATGTTGATTGGTGTAATAAGTACTTGTAATTTATATGATTCTATTTCTCAATTTATTTATGGATGATTAAAAATATATGCAAACATAAATTTGAAAAACAAAAACAATACGCCTTATATTAAATAATCCAGGCCCATTTACGTTCCTAGCTGGATTAGGGTTTCAGGTTTCATATCTTCCAACTTCTTCCGTCGATCGCTAAAATGTCGTCGACTACAAAAAAAAAAATTAAAAAAATTAAAATATTTAATTTCGTCGGCTAAAATATAGGTAAATAATCTCTCTTATTTTTGTGGAACAGGATAATATGAAGTATATTATACTCTAGATATTGATTTTATAGGTAAAAATTTATCAATTCATAGCAATCCATAGTTTTGGTCGATTTTGATTCTTAAATTGCTACTAAGAGAATGAAATTGTGAAATGGGAGCTTAGAGAATGTTCGGAGAGAACCGTCGCGCCGTTTTTGATCGATTTTTTTTTTCTAACTGTTTTGCCAGTTTTGGCCGGTTTGTCCGATTTTTAACCAGTTTTGACTAATCTGACAATAAAAACGGGTTTTACGCACTTTCTGGACCAGTGTCGTGGCTGATTCGACCGGTCCGATTTTGACATCATTGAAACATAGTATAATTGAACTAGTTGGTTTACTCGTTGTCGTTGCCTATCGCTCCCTCTTATCTTTGTCGTTCCTCTCCCCTTGGTGAGGTTTCTTACCTTAGGGAGCTCCTTCTCTCTAAGGAAGATCTTATTTTCTAGGTGAGCCTTTGCAAGATAAATTTGGCGTGACCTATTGGACATGAACAAATCTTGCGTTGTTGTTCAAGATCCACTCGATCCATAGACGGATTATGGGTCTGTTCTGACGATGGTTGCCTTTCTGAGGCTGGTGGGTGTTGCTATTTTGGGTCTTCATTTTTTATTTTTATTTTTGTATAATTTCCTTGTTGATTTTGTCGAGTTTCGTGTTTTTTTTTTAGTTATGTCGATTGATAGACTGTTCGGCCCTGGGTTTGTTAGCGAGGAATTTGGTGTTTGCAGCCTGGTTTGGCCTTGAGTTAGGCGTGCAGATAATTACACAATAACATGTTTCGTGAGTTCAGACGGACTACCAACTATTAATAAGTTTTAGTTTTCCCTTGTTTAAGTGGGAAACATCTCTTTTCTTGAAACATCAAGGTTGTGTAGTGATTTTTTGTTTTGTGTAATGTTGATAGTCGTTTAGTAGTTGACTTAATCAAACAAGTATATATATTTGTGTGAAGGTGTATTAATCAATTCAAGGTATTTATATGTGCGAGAGAGTGTCGAGCATAACCATAATGGATGAAATTAATAAATAGGGAATGTTTGCCAAATTTGTCACCTTTCTTATTTCCTCAAAACTTATATATATAGGGCTTGCCACAGTGAGCTGGCAGCTCCTCATTGGTCCACCTAAAAGCATGGTGGACCTATGAAATCTTGACATATGTAAATACAGATATGTTGGCCCAATGAGCCTTTGACACCTATCTCATGCCCATGGACTCCCATTGGGCCCTAGGGTTAGGCCCACAGATTTAAGGAGAGATCTCTCCAAGTGTCTTGGCCCAAGAAGCTGACTTCCTTGCTGGACTAAATAGGCCGAGCTCGTTTGATCGCCCACTATGGCCGTCCCACTATAAAGCCCCACATCATGGGCCGACAGAGATAATCCGACTTGGACAGAACCTAAACGAGCTGACCTCCACGTGTCCTTTCGTCATTGGGAGGTTATGGATCTGACGTGGGCAGATCACCCTTATTATGACCGAACCCAACAATAGCCCCCAGATCGGGGTCTGAGACATTATATCAGACGGTGAGCTGCTTCTGGTAAAGATTGGACTAGACTTAAAGACGATCACCTTTTCAAATTCTGAAATGGTTTTAGACTACCGAATGAGGTGTGTATCTTCAATAATACACTCCAACTTTTGAAAAACCTATTCCAACTCCCAAGACACCTTTTCTCCTGGCACTCCCCTTTCCGACACGTGTCGGAGCGTGACTGGGAAAGGCCATCTCACTTCCCCACGCGGGAGATCAAAAGCCGCGAGTGGACGAAAAGACGTGGGTGGTTTTGCAAAAAAACCCCAAACTACTACTTTATTCTCCCAAAAACCCCCATTATTTCCGGCTATAAAAACCACTCACTTATCTCTTTCCTCACATTTCCCATAAGTTTGGACTTCTTCTTCTTCCCCAAGTTGCATGCTTTATTTATCAAGCTTTTGAGAATCCGGCGCCGTTTTCCGTCTTCCTACTCCATTGATCAGGTAACTCTTAAGATAGGGTTTCTTTCTTTTTATAAGCAACTTTTTACTTCCATTCCCTTCTTTCGATGTCGAGAGAGGACTCCATAAATTATCGGAGTGATGAGTCGAATGGGACCATCTCGGTGGCTCCAACTCCCACTCATCGGATAAAGAAACCCGATCCCGTTATCGAGATGCTATCTTCTAGCTCGGGGTCGCGTATTCGTTAGAGTAGGGGTGAACTGGAGGTTACGTCAGCTTGTGTTCCTCACTCACAACATCCGGTTTATGAAAAGGTGCGGGCCGGCCTAACCGACATTCCCAGCGATGCCGAGGAAGATCTCGATTCGAGGGAGGATGGTGGAAATGATGAGGAGACAGAGTCGTCCTCTGAAACATCCTCTGAATCATCCGATCCGAACTCAAATGGAGAAGATGTTTCCATTGGCGGTGATGATCTGCGTCTGGTCGTTCCTCCAGTAATGGATCCGAATGCGAATGAGGCGGGAGAGGCGAGCATCCCCATAGGTCAACCTTTCAGCCCCTCTTATTATGAGTATGTGGGACGACACCGTGTGATCGCCCCCGATCAACCTCATCGTCCGGCCGAGGTTAGTGCCTTTATGGCTAATGGGATACGGAGCACCGTCGAGATTAATGGCCTAAGCCACTACAGGCGATTATACGAGGTCCCCCAAGACGTCTACTTCTGGGAACTTGCTCCCGACGAGCGGGCCGATCAATCGCCAGAGGGGTGCATCGCCATCAACGTCGGCTGTTTGGATGTCGGGCTTCACTTTATTCTCCACCCCGCCATTTCCAGGTTATTATCGAGGTGGAATTTATCCATCACTCAGATTTCTCCTAATGGATGGAGTACGATTATGGGACTCTTGACCGTTTTTGGTCCTCAAGCTCGCCAGGACGGTCATCGGGAACTCTACTTAACGATCGATGAAATGTCATTTCTAACCAATTTTGCCAAAGTAAAAAACGAAGAAGGTTATTACTATTGTAAAGCTTGTCCCAAGTTTAAAATCATAGAAGATGTTCCAAATAAGATCAAGAATTGGAAAGCGAGGTGGTGGTTCGTCGGAGGGGAATGGATGAGTATGGCCACCCATGATGGTCGCGGTGATCGGCTCGCCGTTCCCACGTATTATGCCATTTATCGTAGTAAGTTATTTTGATTTCTTTTTGTTCTGTTAAGGACTGATTTAATCTGTTTTCCTTTTTGCAGAAGTTTTGACTCCTCGAGAGGACCAACTGACTAACCTGTTCTGGTCACTCTACACATTGGTGATCTACCTCAACAAGGATAGTCGATCGTCTGCTCATTTTACGGGCACTAATCGTAAAGCCGTCGGTTTACATACTTCTCCCAATCATTTGTTCGCCCTTAATATTGGAGGTTCGTGTTCCCCTTAATCTTGATTGCTTTTCAAATGCTTAGATCATCTTTTAAATATTTTCCCATTCGTTATCCGCAGTTCCTCCTCTCATCTCGATCGCCCAGCTCCCTACTGATTCTGAGATATCGTAAATGAAGTGAATGAACCCTGCTCAGCTTGCTCGTCTTGGGGGGGATATGATTCGTAGTGAGCCGTCTAGGCCGTTGGGCGGTCATGATGCGACCGACAAAACTGGTGGGACGACCGCCACCGGCCACAAACACTCTCGAAAGTAGAGCAAAAGGGCGGCGGATAATTAAAACGAGCGCCCACGCTCCTCCAAGCGGACTCAGATCGTGGCCGCTCCTACACCTCCTCGTCCGACCGGCGATCGCTCTCCGATTGAAAGGGCAAATCCGGAAAAGGTGGTCCTGGATCATCGCGATCATACGATCTTAGGCTGGGATCCGGCGAGGGCCGAAAAGTACATCATTTTTCTTTGCTCTATCTTCTTGTAATAAACTCTTTTTCTTCGTCTACTGAACTTTTCCTTCTTTCTCAAATGGTTATCGGCGACCACCCCTAGGTCGGAGCATGTCCGCGACTTCTTATGCTCTAGAATTCCTAAAACGCTGGAGGTGCTTCCTGATTACATTCGTCGAGCGAGCGAAATCCCTGGTCGCTCCTGGAAGGAATATCTTCACCAGGATGCCCTTCTTCAAGAAGTCGTCGACAACCATCACTCGTCCATGGTGCATTGGGGACACCTTGGATGCTTTATGGAGATGACGAATGACCAATTGAACCAACTTAGGCTGGCCAACAATGGACTTAACCGTGAGAATTCCGATTTGAAAAAGTAGAGACGGGAGGTCGATCGTGAGCTTGAGGTGTGCCGACGACAAGCAGAGCAATCTCTTAAAGTGGCGGAGCTCACCCAAAAGAAAGCAGAGGAGGCTACCCAGCGAGCCGAGGAAGTTGAGAAGAACAATCAGCAGCTTTCCTCCGAATTCAAACGTCTTTAGACCGAGAAAACCGCAATCGAGAACCAGCTTACTCAAGCTAAGGAACTCCTTTCTTCTACAGATGCTCCCGCGAGCTCGGTGGTCAATGATGACGATGCCCTATATGCTAATGCCATGCGAGCTATGCGCCGTGCTGATCCTACTTTTGATTTCTCTCACCTTGTTGAGAATCTTAGGCTGTATCTGGTCGATAATCCGTCGTCTCCTCGATTTGCCCTTCCGATTAAAGATCTTTCGGACATGGGGGCTGACCTGAGCTTCCAGGGTTCCGACATTCGGGTTTCTTCTCCCGGTCGTAATGAGGTCGCCGGAGATCAAGTAGATGTTGTAGGAGTTCGTGGTGGGGCCAACGAAGGGATGCTCTGGGAGCCCTAAATTTATTTGGTCGATTTGTTATTTTCGTTTATTTTTAGGGTTCTTAATATTTAACTTTTTGCGCTTTTGATCGGTCTATTTTTAGGGTTCTTAATATTCCTGATTGTTTGATGATGCCACCTGTCTCTGCTATATATCACTATCTCGGTCATTGGTATGGTCGTCCACTCTTGGCGATTTTTTCAAAATTCTAACACAGAGAAGTAAACCAGGTTCTAATATATACATTGGAAAATGTTTAAAACTTGGTTACATGTTGTTTTGCAAATTTAAATGATCATAATACTAATAAATAAGTCATGAACTTTAGGTTACCGGTAATAAAGCTTCAGGTATGCGACGTTCCATGGATACTTGGTTGGTTCTCCGTTCGGGCGTTCGAGCTGATAAGCCCCATTTGGTAGTACCTGTGTCACCCGAAATGGACCCTCCCAATTTGGACCAAGTATTCAGATTTATGTTCCTCTTGTTCGCCTCAGAACTAGATCGCCCTTGCTGAAGCTCCTGATCTTGTCTTTTGAATTGTAATACTTCTCTGATCGTTATTTATATATTGCATTCTTCATGTCCGCTGATAGCCTTTTTTCCTCAAGTAGGTCTAGCTCGACTGGTAGTGCCTGGTTATTTAGTTTGTTGTTAACAGTCAGAACACTATAGCTAGGAGTGCCTATATCTGCTGGAATGATAGCTTCTGATCCATAAACCATTGCGAAAGGCGTCTCCCCCGTGGACATTCGGTGCGTAGTTCGATATGCCCACAAAACGTCGGGTGGCTCGGAAGCCCAACTCCCCTTAAGATCGTCCAGTTTTTCTTTGAGAGTGTGCTTGACGATCTTATTAATTGCTTCAACTTGACGTTCGATTGTGGGTGATACGGTGATGAAAAGTATTTTTTTATGTGCCACGTGGCGCAGAATTCGGTTATCTTGCTCCCGTCGAATTGCTTTCCATTGTCGGTGACTATCGATGGGGGAAGACCAAAGCGACATATGATATTCTTCCAAATGAAGTTAATCATTTTCCTCTGAGTTATTTTTGCTAAAGGTTCGACCTCGGCCCATTTCGTGAAATAGTCGACTGCAACGACGGCAAATTTTGCTCCTCCCAAGCCGACCGGGAAAGGGCCGATGAGATTGATCCCCCATTTGGTGAAAGGCCGCGGACTGTAGACTGGGACCAATTGATCCGGTGGGTAGTGGATTAATGGGGCGAAGATCTAGCATTTGTGGCAAGAGCGAGCGTAGTTGGTTGCGTCTTTTTTTTAAAGAAGGCCAATAAAAACCCTGTCTGATCGTTTTGCATGCTAGAGCCTGACCTCCTGTGTGGTTTCCGCATACTCCTTCGTGGATCTCAGTTAGGACCACCTGTCCCTGTTCGGTTGTGATGCACCTTAATAGAGGAAGGGAAAAACCTCGTTTGAAAAGACTATCCCCCATCATGGTGTATCTGGCCGATCTCAACCTGATCTTGTTCCCTTGAGTTTTCTCTTCTGGTAGCCTTCCTGCTTTTAAAAAATCGATAATTGGTGTCATCCAATTATCCTCAGCCAAGCCCGTTGGGGCTATTAGACGATTAGAAATGGAGGATGTCTTCATCCTTGTGATCACTACTTCTGTGAGCTCCCCATCTCCCTCGGCGGTTGCCGAACGGGCCAAGGCATTTGCTTGTGTGTTCTTTTCCCTACGAATTTGCTCCACGTATATCTGGGTGAACTGATCTAGAAGGTCCTTCACGATATTTTGATATCTGATCATCCGGTCATCTCTCGCTTCGTACTCCCCCTTTATCTGGCAAACAATAAGTTGTGAATCGATGAAGACTTGTAGCCGGCGGACCCCCATAGCCATTGCTAAATGTAGTCCCGCTATCAGGGCCTCGTATTCAGCCTCGTTGTTGGTGGCTTGGAAATCGAAATGTATTGATGAAGAGAAAATCTGTTCGGATGGGCTGATGAGCATTACGCCGACGCCCGCCCTGGTGCTGGTGGATGATCCATCTACATACATTCACCATGGTTGGTTGATAGACCTTTCTAGCTTTTGTAGAAATGTTAGCTCGACGATGAAGTCGACCACCACCTGGCCTTTGAGCATCGTTCGGGGGGCAAACGTAATGCTAAACTGACCTACCTCTAGTGACCATTTTAACAAACGTCCCGAGGTATCTGGTCGTTGCATTGCCTGGTGGAGCGGGAATGTTGTGAGGACTTCTACTTGGTGCTCGAAAAAATAGGGTCTAAGTTTTCTCACACTCATTATTAGTGCGTATGCCAGTTTTTTGAGTGGTGAATACCGAATCTCCGCGTCTCTCATTGTTTGACTAACGAAGTAAATGGGGAGGTGGGTCTGACCTTCTACTCTGACTAGAACGGCGCTCAGGGCATGCTCGGATGCTGCTTAATATATGTAGAGTTTTTCGCCCGAAATTGGCTTGGATAGGATGACGGTGTTTGTTAGCTGATCTTTCAATGATTCAAAAGCTAGTTGACACTCCTCCGTCCAGATAAAAGCTCATTTCTTTAATGTGTCGAAAAAATGTTTGCATTTGTCCCCCCGTTTTTTAGATGAATCGGTTTAAAGCTGCCAGACATCCAGTTAGGCGTTGGACTTCACGCTCATTTTGTGGGGGTTGCATGTCGATGATAGCCTGATTTTTTATCGGATTGGCCTCGATCCCCCTTCTACTTACGAAGTGCCCTAAGAATTTTCCTGATCCAACCCCGAAGCTACACTTGTGCGGGTTGAGCTTCATGTTATATAATCGTAGAACTTTGAATGTTTGGGAGAGGTGCTCAAGGTGATCCTCTTTTGCCTGACTTTTTACGACTAAATCGTCGATGTACACTTCCATGGTACAAGCTATGAATTCTTTGAACATTTTGTTTACAAACCGCTGATACGTTGCCCCTGCGTTCTTCAGCCCGAATGGCATTCGCATCCATGCAAACATATTATCTTTTGTGCAAAACGTTGTTGAAGCCTGATCGTCCTTATGCATTGGGATCTGATGATATCCGGCAAAGGCATCCATGAAAGACATCATTTCCTGTCCGGCGGTATTGTAGACCAGGTAGTCAATGTGGGGCATGGGAAAATTGTCCTTTGGGCAGGCCTTGTTTAAGTCGGTGAAGTCGATGCATAGCCTCCATGCTCCCTCGTTTTTGTGTACGAGGATCGGATTAGCCAACCATTCAGGTTGTTCGACCGGGGCGATCAGCTTGTTGTCTAGCAGTTTCTTTACCTCAATTTCAAGAGCGGTGTATTTTTCTGATCCGAATTTTCTCTGTTTCTAAACGACGGGGCTTTTTTCCGGATCGTTGTGTAAATGATGACACACATGTTTGGGATCGATTCCTACCATGTCCCCGTGAGACCAAGAGAACACATCGACGTTTGTTTTTAGAAAATCAATCAAGTTGGACCGATCAGGTTCCAATAGTTGACTTCCTATAAAGACTACCTATTTCGGCCGAGATGGATGGATTACGACGGTTTCTAAATCTTCAGCCGAGCTGGCCCCCTTTTTCTTCAGCTTCCACCTAGGATCGTCAATTCGCTCGAATCTCTCGTGGTCTATCTCCATCGGTTCTCTGGGGTCCAGGTCTCCTGGTATCGGGGGCTCAATCTCCATTGCCTGGCTGATCTCACCGATCTCCCATGCTTCGGGCATTTCTCGGGTCGGAGCCTGAATTGGATGTTTCTCAATATAGGAAGCTCTCCTTTCCCGGGTTGCCAACACACATCCTATGGCCCATCTTTGGTCCCCCTGGATCGTCCCCACCCCTCTTGGTGTTGGGAATTTGACACAGTAATGATATGTTGAACACTCTCCCTTGAATTAACTCAGGATAGGTCTACCAAGAAAACCGTTGTAAGAGAATACCCGGTCGATGATGATGAAGTTTATCTGTCTAGTCAGGCGCACGTCCACTTCCCTCGTTGATTCCAACTCTACGGCCAATCTGATCCTCCCTATTGGTATGGATACGGAGTCTCCAAAACCCAAAATCTGATGATCGCACGGCTCTATATATCTCGTAAAATCTCTGATTTTATCTAAGAACTTTTTGAAGAAAATGTTGGCATATGAACCCATATCCACGAGTAACCGATGGACCTTGACTCCCATTATGGTGGCACTAATAATCAAAGAATCATTGTTCGGCATCATTAAACCTTCTAAGTCCATCTCCGAAAATATGATGTGTTGAGAGGCTGGGCCAGATGGGAGACTTGTCGAGCATATTTGGTATTGATAGAGTCAATTCTGGCATTAAACCTCCAACTGGACCAAGTCAGATCATTTTGACCTCATGCCGGACTTCTCCTACCGGTATGGGGGGTACTTGGCGACCTCGGGCCAGTTTCTCTCTGAGGTCCGGTTTTTCCTCCCAACCCTCTGTCTCTTCTTTTCTCTGTCGAGAAGCTTGATCGTCCCGTGCCCTTGGGGGAAGTGGTTTGACAAATTGTTTCAGTTTTCCTTCCTCATGCAATTTCCACAACTGTCTCAGGAGATCTCGGCAAGCACTAGTGTTATCGCCGATCGATTGATGATAATCACACCATTTCTTGGGATTAAGGTTTTCGCTCGTCTAATCGATCAGCCTAGGCTCCTTTAGCCAACTCTTGTCCTGTATTTGCAAAAAAAACATATTTCGGGGTGACCGTCAATACTTCTAATACTGCTTTGATGCTAGTATCGTCGAATGGTTTAAAAACACCCGGTGCCCGATATCCGGAGTTCTTCCTTGGACCGCTCTGCCCTTCTTCGCGAGGTTATCCGCGATCTGAGTTTTTATGGGGATATTTCTTGCTTAGCTCGCCCTGCCCATCTAGCATTTCCTTTATGACCTCGCCCATACGGACGACCGTTGCGGCTCTCTCTCTGAATTCGAAGTAAGATTCAGGCCATTTTTCATTCATGGTTCTCCACAAATCAGTTCCAATTTTTAAACCTCCCATCACTGCTAGGACTTTGGCATCTTCGGCCACCGTCTCTCCATCGAGCAAGGCTTTATCAAATCGTTCGAGAATGCTCAATCGGACTTATCCGATCCCTGTCTGAAATTTTCCAGACGTAGTTTTGGGGCCGGCCTGGCCGCAGTGGCTGAGAAATATGCTAGAAATTTTTGACTCGGTTGGGCGAAAGATGTTATGGAGGCCACCGGTAGAGATGTGAACCAACGGTGAGCTCGATCCCCTAGTAAGAGGGGAAAGTGTCTGCATTGTGTGGCGTCTGTGGCTCCAACGGATACCATGTAGTCCGAGTATTTTCTCAAGTGTACCCGGGGATCAGTTTCCCCATTATATGGAGAGATAGACGGGGTTTGCAGCTTTCTTTGAATGGGTGCAGTTAAAATTCCTCTGGCGAGCGGTGATCCTGGCTGCTCCTCCGAATAAGGTTTTCCGCTTCTGCATTTTCAACATTTTTTAATCCGACGTCGAGGTTTGTTCTTCCCTCTGCGGTCGGCTCGTTTCGTACATAAGCTCCCTTTCTGGACGTTCCGTCTCAAAGATGAACTCCCTTCGTGGATCATCGGGTTCTTGTACGGTTTACCTCCTCGGATGGATGGGCTCCGACTGAGTTACTTCCTCTCTCCTCTGATGCTTTCCCTCGCCCAGACGGTTGTAGATTGAGACTCGGTCTCCTTCTGATTGCACATGATCGCGATGATGTCTCCGATCAGGTTCCCAACAGGCTGTCCTGCGAAAAGTGCCTAGTCGATCAAGGGCCGACTTACGAAACTTGGTCTGGTTCATCTGCTCAGAGGTTTCCTCTTGTTCTAACCCGAAGGATCTTCCGACCTTGTGTTTTCCCCTTTCAATGTTCGCTCTGTGTCTTAGGTCGCTGCTCATCGTATGGGATGCATTATCTAGGTCCTCGGCGATGTTTCTCCTTACGTTCTATGTTTTTTTAGCCTCTCGGAGGAACTTGATGGCAACGTCGGTTTTCTCCCGGTCCTTGGCGGTGTCGTGCAGATTGAACAGGCCGGTCTGGCATTTGCTCGTTGTTTCTGCCGGTGGAGTTGCTAGGTTACCGTCGATTTGAGAAATGGGTAGCTCTGGCTAGCTAATCGCTTTTGAATGTAGATGAATACGTTGCCCCTCCTTCTAGCACCAATTGTTGATAGTCGTTTAGTAGTTGACTTAATCAAACAAGTATATTTGTGTGAAGGTGTATTAATCAATTCAAGGTATTTATGTGTGCGAGAGAGTGTCGAGCATAATGGGATGAAATTAATAAATAGGGAATGTTTGCCAAATTTGTCACCTTTCTTATTTCCTCAATACTTATATATATAGGGCTTGCCACAGTGAGCTGGCAGCTCCTCATTGGTCCACCTAAAAGCATGGTGGACCTATGAAATCTTGACATATGTAGAGACAGATGTGTTGGCCCAATGAGCCTTTGACACCTATCTCAGGCCCATGGACTCCCATTGGGCCCTGGGGTTAGGCCTACAGATTCAAGGAGATATCTCTCCAAGTGCCTTGGCCCAAGAAGCTGAGTTCCTTGCTGGACTAAACAGGCTGAGCTCGTTTGATCGCCCACTATGGCCGTCCCACTATAAAGCCCCACATCATGGGCCGACCAGGATGATCCGACTTGGACAGAACCTAGACGAGCTGACCTCCACGTGTCCTTTCGTCATTGGGTGGTTATGGATCTGACGTGGGCAGATCACCCTTATTATGACCAAACCCAACATGTAACAGTTGAACTAAAAAAAAAAGGATCCATTTAGTGATCAGTCTTTAATTAAATGTAGTAGTAAATTCATACAGGTTTACGTCAACGTCGTCAACTGCACAGGATTTTGTAAGCTAGAAAATTATACTATTAGATTTAAATTAATTATCCTACGTAGGACGGCTAGCCTATAATATAGTCTACATTGATATTTCCTTCGTTTCAGTGAAAGATGCTCAACTTTCTTTTTCGTCCGTTCTAATAAAAGTTAATCATCCCTTTTTTTGAAACAACTCTCCCTCACACTTCATTATATTCTTTTCTCTCTCAATCACATCTCCTCTAATACTCAAAGTTCATGTGGATAGTTTTCACCGAAACAGCGGGAGTATATCGATGATACTAGTATATTTTAATTTAAAATTTATTTTTCTAATCTGATTGCTAATAAAAGTATGTTTAGTATAAACTAATAAGTGGCCCGTTTACATGGCAGATTTTATTTTTATGATATATCATAGTATTAAAACGGTTTATCTAAAAAAATTAAATGATAAAATTACATCGGGGTAATCTAAAGTTTCTAATAGGACCGTGTTACGAAACACGTAGAACTGTTATTCGAATCGAGCCGATTCGAGTACTTGAAATTTGAGCTCGTCTCTAGCTCTCGTCGAGCCGAATTCGCTTATATTACATTGAGAGCAGAAAAATAAGCTCGATTCGACTCATAAACAAGTCTATCGAGTTGAGTCGAGTGGGCCTAATAGAATTACTTTTTTTTAATACTCCCCCCCGTCCGCCTATAAGCTTCCCGTTACTTTAAAGATATTGTTTAAAAATGGTATGAAAAACTTATAGATGGATGGACCAAAATGACAAAATAAAACCATATAAACGAACGGAGGAAGTATCAAGTTTAACTAGTCGAGCTCGAAACATATGTATATGTATGCGTTCGCATTCCCAAGAATAACGACCTCCTGCATCGGCCATAGAAATCATTGAGATTTTACAAGAATAATGAATCTTTTCACGAATAAAGGAGTTACTTCTGTCTCACGAAAAAAGATTCGTGAAACGGTCTCACACTCTCACACAAATTTTTGTCAAAAGCACCGACTACACAAGAAAATATCAATAATCTTATCTGAAAAAGTGGTTTTAATTTGCATTTTTCGTGAGAAAGTGAAAAAGCGGCAATGTGAGTCACTTCTTGATTGAAAAATACTCCCTCCGTCGCACAATAAATTTTATTGGTAGATGGGTACACATATTAAGAAAGTATAATAATGATTAGAGTTTTGAATTTTAATTTTATAAAACTTTATGTATAAAGTAAATAAATGAGTTGACTTGTCTAAGTGAGAAAAAAATAATGATATTTATGTAAAATTGAGGATATTGTCGGAATAAAGTTTATAATGAGTTTTCTATTTTAAGATGTGAAATGATTTGGAAAAAAACTATGAAAGTTATTGTGGATTGGAAGATTTATAAAAAAAATTGATTTTAGAGTAGAATTTCTTTGTGTAATGTAAAACATAAAAGATTAGAATAATGTGGTGAGGGGAGCTGTCCAAATCGAGTTGCTTTAAGTTCCTATAAATTGTCATTTTGCCCCAAATCGCATCGCCAAGGAATTTTTGGGGAGAGCGAGTTCACTATTCTCGACCACCACTATTTTTTAGGATTCTTTATCCGTAAGGGAATAAGCTTGCATATTTTCATGAATCGCTTCTGCCATTGCAGAGAAAAGGGTATATGAAACAATGAAGGGTGGAGAGAAATTGTGTGAGTGAAACCAAACAGACACAAGGGTAGGTTTATATAGGCCACATTCCACCCACGAAAACCATGGGTAGTGTGGATCTTGATTAGAGAGAAATCCGAGTGGAGATATTGCCGACTCAAAAAGTAAACAAAAAAAATTCTCAAATAATGCTGCCCAATCACCAATTTTCCCATTCTGATAGATAAAGGGAAGAACACCCCAACCCCAGAGCATGTGGGATACACGTTCAAAAAACCCCAAGAAATCCAGACGAATTTTGCTTGGCCAAGAAAAAGCAGATTAAAAATTTTGTGGGAATCGATGCAGATTATACACACTCGTGGGAGAGGGCCGGGGAAACCGAAACGACGCTGGTAAAGGAAGGTTCTAGCAAAAGAGATTGAGGCGAAAATCAAGAACACATACAAGGATTTCTCAACTTCCTAGAGAGAGAAACCAAGATGAAAATTGGTCCACTGGGTAATGAAATATTTGAATAGAGGTAGTATTTTTAAACAACACCTAAGTTGTCATTAATAGTTAAGAGAAGAATTTGGCAACTGTTATAAGATTATATGGTCAGTACATATGAATTATAGTTAAATCCATATCCTATGTATGTAGGGATTGTTTGCAAACTCTATAAACAGCTTAAAAGCACTTCTCAAAAGTAAAAGCTGTGAGAGGGTAGCTTTAAAAAAAGTGATTCTAGAAGCAGTTTGTAGAGTTTCAAAACATCCCCATAGTGTTGTTGAACTACTAGTGTGAATAAAGGGTAATTTAAAAATTGGTCTAGTCAAACTATTACTTATTAAAAATGACCTTATTGTTGGGATATAGACCCACCCCCAAGGGTAACAATGTGACATGTAATAGTTTTGATGATCAAAACACTTAAGAGTTTATTTAGTATGTTTTATGTAATTTGATAGGATAAGCTGTGTTTGTATAAAGCTCCTTATAGCCTCTTAGTCTAGTCATGTGAGATCAAATGTATGTATATCAGCTGAAATCACATTTTAAATCAACACGCACTCGCTCAAAATTTAAAGAGAATAAGACTTGAAGATTATTAGTCCATATGTGATATCAAATGAGATGGCTCTTGCTGAGATGCACTTAAATGTAATCAGTCGAATGATCAACCTAAGTTGATATGGACTATGCTAGATGTTGACTTGAAACCTCAACACTTAGAAAGATCAAAGATGAAGAGGAAGCTTAGTCAAGATTAGGGGTGAGTAGAACTCGAAAAAAAACCGATCAAATCGAAATTTTAATTTCGGTTCGATTATATTTTTCATTTTTTCCAAATTCATTTTTCGGTTCGGGTTCGATTTTTTACGGAAAAAACTGAAAAACCGAACATTAAATACTCCCTCTGTCCCAGGGAAAGCTTCCCATGAGCTTCAGACACGAATGTTAAATACTAATATAATAAGTAAATCTATTGGGTAACTATTCTCTCTCACAATTCATTATATTATTTTATTTCTCCATCCCATCATCTCTGATACATTTACTTGTTATATTAGTATTTCTTAACATTCGTGTCTGGAGCTCATGGGGTGCTTTCCCTGTGACGGAGGGAGTATATATTAAATTTGGTTCGATTATACTTCAATTTTATACAATTTTAGTTCGGGTTCGGTTACCGATACTGAACATTTCAATTTTTTCGGTTTTAGAAATTCGGTTCGGTTCGATAACCGAACCGACCGATGCTCACCCCTAGTCAAGATCAAGATGAGTTGGACTCTCTGCATCTAAACCAGATCAGACGACATCATCATTTCTTCTTGAAGGCTGCTGTATTGAACCAGACCAAGGTGACATTAAGACAACTGATATAAACAAGCATGAAAAAACCTAAGTATGGATCCGAGTACGAATGCATTTAAGTCTTTAAATGCACCTTTCATATCCAAAGAAGGCAAGTACCAGATTTGAAGGAATCAAGATCAATCAAGATTAAATCAAGGGATCATACTTAAACAAGGAATGATTTACAACGGATAGCTCTCCAACAACTAGTTGATTGAATTCATACCTAAATATACAAGAAAATCTTCATTGCTGAAGATCACTGAAACTATCATCAAATAACTCTATCTCAGCAAGTACATTCAAGTTATTATTTCAAGAGTTCTTAGAGCCCGCATTGATTTTATATCATTTTAATTTTTGATGAAGAGGATGTAAATTGAGCATTTTGAAAAAGTGAAAATTTAAAGAATTTAAAATGGAATCGACCTAACTTACATAGATATATTTTAAAATTTTCCCTGTATTTAAATGTAGATGGATGAGATGGAGGATAGCTAATTCAAATCTGGATGAGGCCATCTAAAATCAAACACACCAGGTGATGACCTGTTCATCTAAATTCCAAAACAAACATACCCAATAAATCAATCTCATATATTGACTTTCTCGATTGAAATATTATATATATCTTCAGATAATATAAATGACAAATTCTTAAATGCACCCCGTGTTATTTACATTTATAGTTTTTTTCCTTCTTTATTCGCTTCCCCAATTCAAAATGATACAGCTATGACACCCATCAATTCTCATAGGTTGTACTCTTGTACCACTTACATACATGTAACTTGTTCTTATTTAATATTTAAACTAATACTATACAATATGTGAATTATTATTATTATATTGTATTTGAACTAATACTATACTATATTTGAACTAATATTATACAATATTTGACATAATTCACGAGTAACATTCATTCATTTAGAAAATTGTACTTAAATAGAAACAAGTTACATATATATAACTGGTACACACAAATATTTGTCATTCTCATATCTCCAAATTTATTACTTTTTTTTCCTTTTTCTTTTCCATTCTCCCCTATTAAATGTGAAATGAGAGCGAGGAAATTCTCATCTCCCCTTCTTCATTTTTAGATCTAGATTTTAAAACAAATTTGTGTGGGGGTGGGTGGATACAAGTTGTTCTTTCATTTGTTTCCTCTCTTCATCTACTGCTTCAATGTTTTTCTTTATTACGACTTTTCATCTCCTCTATTCATCTAATCGACATTCTTCATTTTCGCGTCGTCTGCAATTCATAGTGATCCTCCATGACCCCGTTCAAAAAATTCCCTTGTGAAAATGTCAGCCCATGCTCCAATGCATTTTTTAAGCATGACAACGCTTAATTACTTCACTCTTGTTGAAAAAACATTTTATCCCATCGAATTTTCTGACAACAACAAGCAACCCATTTTATTTTTTTTTGGCTTGTCAATGTTGAATCATCTTGAATTCTATTAGTTATCACTCCCTCATCAAATCAAGATTTTTTCCACTGACGCATGTGCCGAAAGTGCTTAAAACTTTGTATTTTCATATTTTTGAGGCATGTAAAACATATGTCGTTAAATATGTAAATCCTTCGGGAATAATTACACACTTGAGGGCATAGGCCTTACATACCTCAAAAATTCGGAAATCCAAAAGTGTTGAGCGCTTTTGGCATTTGTGTCGAGGGCAATAATCTTGATTTGATTATGACTGGCAGACAATATTTACCATTTCTCAATCATTCAACCTTGACTAGTAAAAAATTGGGTTGTTTGCTTTTGTCGGAAAGTTTGACATGATAAACCACTATTTCAAAATGAGTGAAATAGGCATCACCGTGTTTAATTAATGTATTATATTGAAGATGCAATGAAGCTCAACATTTTCACAAGGGAATTTATTGAATGACATAGTGGTTGGTCGCCATGAATTCCAAGCACCGTGAAATCGGAGAACGTCGATTAAATTGACGGAGAAACCTTGATAGAGAAAGACATTGAAGAAGACAAAATAGGAAGAGGCGCCTAGGGGTCTTCACGACTTCAGGTTTAATTCTTCAAATCTTCAATTATTGTCGATCGTACTTCAAATTATCAGTTGAGTTTCCCTTAATTCAATGGGTGAACAATGAAACATAAGTTTAGAACTCATTGTCTATACAATATTGGCGAAACTCTTTGTCTGAAATTTTTCATAGCTTCGGAATTTTTTTTTTTTTTTTTTTTTTTTTTTTTTACTTTTTGGGATTTTTTTTGGTTTTGGATTTGAATGGAATTTCAAACTTTTTGGAAATTTTGATTACTTTGAATATATATGATTTTATTTTGGTGTCATATCTATCAATTATTTTTAATAAAAGTCTCTGTCATTTTCTACAATATATTTCTTCGAATGACCAGAGGTACACGTTCCAAATTCAAGAACAAATCAATAGTAAAATATCACATTTAAGAGATTTTAATCTTGTGAATTTAATTATGCATATTGATGATGGTATTGAGTCAATCCTTCACTATATATGGAGTCCCCATTTAAAGTCAAATTAAAACATAGTTCTAAATCCGTTTTATGAAACCAAGTTTGTTTACAATTCAGCTATAGGATGTAACCTTTCTTTTAATTTGTCAATGTGCATGATCACTAAGTTCTGTGAAATAGATTTGTATAATTATTGAACTTGCATATTTATTGTCGATTATATACTAATAATAGAATTCAAATTACTTTTAAATGCAAAATCCATCTTCCTTAAAAAGAGTTGTTCTAATTATTTAAAATTTAAATAAATATTCTATCTCTCATTACAATTTCTGCTAGTGCTACTTTGTTCTTCATTACTAATTACTCATAACATATTTCATTTGTATCAAGAAACACACTTGGTATGCAATTACAATTTTTATTTGATTTTTAATGTGGTAAGTAAATAATTTAATTGAACAATTTAAAATATCTTTAAATCACTTGAAATTAAATGGTTTGTCTTGCATCAAAAAGCATACACAGCTTCCAAATTATTATGAATCTCGTGTGCTAGATTAAGTCTTTATCTTAAAAAAAGAAAAAAGACATTTCACATATTAAAAAAATTCACATGAAATATTTTGTTATGTTTAGGTTAATTGTTATGTTTAGGTTAATATAAATTTCATTACATTATAATAATCTGTCCGTACGTCACACGCGGTGTGCTACACTACTTACAATAAAAACAAGCATTGTGCTGAAAAAATATACACCAAAGCATTTTATTAATGTTGTAAATAGAAAAATAAAATCGAAAACAAATAATGCAAAACCTTAAAGCTTTGAGATAATAGCATGAAGACATAGTTTCAACAAGCATATTTTGGAGAGATTGACAATGCTACCCAAATGTTTCAAATTCAAAAAAGAAAACGTACTAAGAAATTTCAACCGAAACAGGAAATGCGTCTGCCGGGAGTCGAACCCGGGTCTATTGCTTGGAAGGCAATTATCCTAACCGTTGGACTACAGACGCTATGTTTTTGAAGATAAATAATTTCTTACTTTACCTCTTTTAGAAAAGAAATAAATAAATAGTTTTTTTAATTTGTACTCCCTCCATCCCCAAAAAAGTTTATCATAGTTTATTTTGACACATATATTAAAAAGTATCATAGAATAATAGATTTAAGAAAAAAATTGATGTCATTGAATATGAAGATGTGAGGCCACAATGGTTGAAAAAAGGACATGAGAAACAATTTTTTGGTCTAAGTTGTGCATGGTAAAAAGTTTAAAGGAGAGAGATAAATATTTTTTTTTAATTTTTAAACCCTTTGTGTGTGCTATCAACTAATAGACGACTTATAGTTAAGTCTTAACTCAAATAAGTATGAGTTGATTTTAGAGTGCGAACAATTTGGATACATAATCAATCTATTGATTGATTATTAAGTAGTGGTTAGTTGGATAACTATCTACTTATTTGTTAGTGCAAAAATGTATATTGATACTCGTGGATTTAAAATCTCTTCGAAAATCTAGTGTAGAGAAAATATGTTTGTCATCTGATCTTAAAACTTGTGTGTGCATGGTTTTAAATAAATACTCCAGAATGTCAATAATATCAAGTATGAATGTATGACAATTATAACAACAATAATATTAGCAAAGTGAATAGTAAATAAATTTAAAGAACATAAGTATTTATAGTGGTTCGAATCTCAGTTCTACGTCTACTCTCAGAGTTCCAACTGTGATTTAAACGAATGCTTATAATTTGAAGTCCCAATAATAAGACTTAGATGCTCACTTTTCCAGAGTTAATTATTATACTCGTTATTATAAGAATAAGTACTTTTACAATATCGATTGATACTTTCAAACTAGGTTCTAACTAGGGTTTAGTAAGAAGGGTTTGATAAGTATGAATTTCAACAAGTGATTCAAACACAAGTTTGAAAATACTTTTCTAATTGGATTTGAAAATAGGCTTAAATAGAAACGTATAGCAATATGAATTGAATATCAAACTGGGCTCTTAGGTGGTGTTTGGTTTAGGATTGAGGTGGATTGGATTCAGATTGTAGTGGATTGGATTGAGATTTGGGTAATCTATGAATAGTAATTGTGTGTAAGTTGTGTTTGGTTAAGGATTGAGAAGTAGGGGTAAATTTAACTTTATGTCACATCAAAATTGATGTTATAATATTTTATTATTGTTAGTAATGAAAGAAAAGTAAGAAAGAGAAGAAAGTAGGAGAGAGAATGAGTGTGTGAAAGAAAAGTAAAAGGAAGAAGAAAGTAGGAAAGAGAATGAGTGATTTAATTGTATATATAAATATAAGTGTATAGGTGTATTATAGATGTGGATTTGTATTTGGATTGAAATTGATTGAGAGAGATTGGATTGGGACTGGCCAATCCCAAAACAAACACCGCCTTAAGAACTCTTAAAATCTTGCTCGAACGGGTGTTATGTCGGTTAATCGTCTGATTGAGTTCTTGTTTGTATTGTTTCCATGATTTCATCACTTGGATGAAGTCTTGAATCTATAAGCAGATTTGAATCGATCTAGCCATAGAAAAACTAGTCGTTGGACATCAAATCTTTCCATTTTTGGTGGAGATCCTCTTAGTTGTTCATTCATAGTATTCGGGTTTTCATAAATGGAATGGTGCATTAATTATCATTTAATGCAATGTACCAGTGCAGTGTTTTACTATGTCTTGTTGTTTTCTAGTTCAACTCAATAAGTTTGTTGTCGATTTGTCATTGGTGCACGTTAGTTGAGTTAATTAGACTTGTCAACGAATATAAATTAGAAGAGAATTCAAATTAAATCAGCAGTGATTTGCAACCCCAAGGAGTTGGCCTAGTGGTGTAGGCTTGGGACTTAGGAGTATGCTCCTCTCTAGGTCTCAGGTTCGAACCCTCTAAGGTGCAAACAATTTCTATGGGGCCATGTCCATACAGAGCGCAAAGCTCTGGCTTTAAACGGGACCCCAGCAAGTGGACGGTGGATTGGTCCCCCGGGATTAGTCGGTCCAAGACCGGATACCCGAGACTTCAAAAAAAATCAGCAGTGATTTGCCATTCCTTTTATCGGCTGATTTGTGTCTTGACACTTGGTTAATTTCCTTTTGATTGTCTCTTGGTCAAATCAGTAGACTTCATAGCAATTAGTGGTTTCGATCCTTCGACTGATTTTTTAGTGAATTATAGTTGACTTAGAATACAAGGACTAGGTCATTTGTTCTTCACATGGGCTATCACCTTCAAGGTCTTCTAGCCTCGTCTTGTCTTCTACGTACTATTCTCATCTTGAGAAAATGCGTGCTAATCCAATATGGATACAGTTGAATACATACATCTGATTCATTGACTAAAACTTAATAATACTACAATTGTTCTATACAAACACAACTTAGAGCTGTCAGATTACATAAAACTTACTTGAGCTAATTACGTTGTTTTGACAACTAACATCAAAACTAAAATATACAAGAATGAATAGCCCAGCATCAACTTTTAAATATTTCATTAGTTAAATGGTAAATGTCGGTAAATAATACATTAAGATATTAGGTATTTTAATATTCTATAATTCATACTTCTTCTGTCTAAATTTATTAGTATGTCAATTTCTTTGGAAACGAGCTTTAATTAATATTGACTAGTTTATGTATAAAATAGATAGATTGGAGGTATGATGGATATGAGAATAGGTATGTGATCACCGTTAATGAGGTGATAGGAATGAATCACTATTTATAAGTATTTACAAGGAGATAAACATGGTAAATATAACAAACCATATCAAAGAGATATATACAAAGATATGGTCAAAATAAAAAAGATATTATTCCTATATTTACATTATTCCCTATTACCCCCCGTCAAGCGATGCTGAGGATGAGGACGAACGCAGAGCTTGGATCGTAAAAATTTGAAGTTCGGCCGAGGAAGACTCTTAGTAAAGACATCGGCGAGCTGAAGGTTGGACGGGACGAACTGGGTGAGGAGGCGACCAGAGGAGACCAACTCATGAATAAAATGGCAGTCAATGTCGATGTGCTTTGCTCGCTTATGGGCGACCGAATTTTGACTCCAAAATAAGGCACTTTTGTTGTCGCATAGGAGAGTTGGGGCGGACACGGGGAGTTGGCCAAGCTCCCGAAGAAGGTTGTTGACCCAAACGACCTCCTGAGTAGTGTTAGCAAGCGCACGATACTCGGACTCACAGCTCGAGCGAGCAACAATGGGTTGTTTCTTTGCACTCCAAGAAATCAGGTTGCCGTCGAGAAAGATGGAATAACCGTACGTTGAATGCCGAGTGTCGGTGCACCGAGCCCAGTCTACATCAGAGTAGTCACTATCCCGACCAAAAGTAAGGCCAAAGTTAACCGTGCCTTTAACATACCGTAAAATCCGTTTTACGGCGAGAAAGTGATCATTAGTAGGCGACTGAAGGAACTGACTAACATGATTGACAGCATAAGACAGATCCGGGCGAGTGATAGTCAGATACTGAAGGGCACCAACAAGCGAACGATAAAGAGTGTGGTCTGCGAAAGGTGTCCTAGAGCGAACAAGAGATTCCCCCGCGGCAAGGGGAGTGGAAACAGGCTTGGAGTCAAGCAGCTCGGCACGGGCGAGGATGTCATGAGCGTACTTTGCCTGACTAAGAAAAGGTCCACCAGGAGTGTACGAGACCTCAATGCCGAGGAAGTAGCTTAGGCGGCCAAGATCCTTGATCGCAAATTCTTTGTCGACGTGACGAATGAAACGTTGAATGACATTATGGTCACTCTCTGTCACAATAATATCATCGACATAAAGTAAGAGGTACAAAGTAACTGTACCGCGCCGGAAGTAGAAGAGAGAGGGATCTGCTCGACTACAAAGAAAACCCAAGGTCTTAAGTAAGCTACTGAAGCGAACAAACCAGGCGAGTGAAGCTTGTCGAAGACCATACAAAGCTTTCTTGAGGCGACAAACATAGTCTAGGAAGCAAGGATCAACGAAGCCAGGGGGCTGAGCCATGTAAACGGTGTTTGTCAACTTCCCATGAAGAAATGTATTATTCACATCAAGTTGATGCATGTGCCACTGATTCCGAACAGCCAGACACAGGATGATGCGAACAGTTGCAGCCTTGACAACCGGACTAAATGTATGTGAGAAGTCAAGGCCAGGTACCTAAGAGAAGCCCTGGGCGACCAGACGAGCTTTGTACCGATCAACAGTACCGTCCGCAAGATATTTGGTGCGAAAAACCCATTTCGAACCAACAATATTTGTAGAAGGTAGGCGAGGAACCAATTCCCATGTTTGGTTAGCATGCAGAGCATCAAGCTCAGATTGCATGGCAGCTAACCAGTGTGGATGCTTAAAGGCAGATTTGAAACCTTTAGGCTCGACAGAGGTGGAGAGGGCGGACAAGAGTCTGGTGGTCGCAATGTCGACAATGTGCCGAGTCTTGAAAATCCCAGACATGGCCCGAGTGATCATCGGGTGAGTCGAGGCAAGTGTAGGGCGAGCAGTAGGTGGTTGGGAAACTAGGCGAGTAACAAGAGGTTGGGTAGCAGGGCGAGCAGGTGGGGGCTGATCAGTTAGACGAGCCGCAGGAACTTGAACTGGCCGAGCAGGAGGCAAGACCGGTTCTAAAGGATCCGGACAAAGAACACAAGGAAGCTTGGGAGCAGCAGCCGATGGAACCAAAAAAGAGTTGATCTTAAGGGAATCAACAGGCGAGGAAGGAGCAGGCTTGGCCGAGAATGGGAACACAGACTCATCAAACTGAGCATGGCGAGTAATGTAGAAGCGGGAAGCGATCGGATCGTAACACCGAAACCCTTTGTGAGAGGAATTGTAACCCATAAAAACACACTGAGCACTGCGAGGAGCAAGCTTGTGGAGAGCATAATCCCGAAGATATGGAAATACGCGACAACCAAATGTTCTAAAGTTTGCAAAGTTCGGAGCAGTGCCGAACAGAGGCTGAAAGGGCGACCTATCCCCAAGAACAGGGGTAGACAGCAGTGGAGAAAGCATCAACCCAGAAGTGAGTAGGCATGCTCGTCTGAAATAACAACGAGAGCCCAGTTTTAGTGACGTGACGATGCTTGCGCTCAGCCCGACCATTCTGTTGAGGAGTGTAAGGACAAGAGATTCGATGATGAATGCCATGATCGGTGAGGAAACTACGAATGCGACCATTAACAAATTTTGTACCACCATCACTCTGGAAGGCCTTAATATTGGTAGAAAACTGATTGCAAACAAAGGTGTGAAACCGCACGAACACATCAAAGAAGTCAGACTTGACATGCAACGGGTAGAGCCAGGTGAATCTGGAGAAATCATCCACAAAAATGACATAGTACCGAAAACCATCATTAGAAGCAACAGGGGCAGGTCCCCAAAGATCACAATGAACTAAATCCAAAACACGAGATGCTCGCTTCTCATTTAATGCAAAAGATAAATGTTTACTCTTAGCCAATTGACACGGAGTACATAAGCCCAGTTTGGGCAAAACAGAAGTAAGGGACAACAAGCCCAATTTATTCAACAAATTAACTATAGAAATAGGAACATGGTCTAATCTACGATGCCAACACTCAAAAGAAGCCTTCAGTGATGAGCTCCGTAAAGCAGCGACCAAGGCTAGAGTACCCTACTCCAGGGCAAAGAGTCCTCGACTATGCCGACCCCTCGCCAAGGGTTGCTTGGTCGCCCGATTCTGGATGACAAATGAGTCATTAGTAAACAAAAAATCAATAGGCTAGTCCAAAGTAAGCTTACTAATGGATAACAATTTCTTAGTGAGATGTGGTACGATGAGCACATCTAACAAACGAACATCCTTACTAACCGAACACGACCCAACACGAGTGATCGAAATAGTAGAGCCATTAGCAACAATAACATTGTCGTTACCAGAATACGGGTGAGGATTTTCCAGGTCAGCCGAGCGAGGAGTCATGTGAGCAGAGGCACCACTATCGAGGAACCAATCTGAAGCAGGAGGATGTGAGACATGACACTGAGAATCAAGGGCATGAGCAAGATTGGCCGCAGAAGGGGCAGGGCGAGCATAACGGTCCGGACATCGATTCGCATAATGACCTTGTTGGCGACAAATCTGGCAAGTGGGAGGGCAGCGAGCAGGGGCCGAGCCACTAGCCGAGGATCCAGTGGTCACCTAGCGACCAGAATTCCGAGGAGAGAAAGCTGGAACGGGCGAGGACGAGGAGTCCATCGAGCGAGTAAACTGTTCATAGTTTAAGGCCTGATGGATCAGATCCCGAAAGGCAGGCATGCGCGTCATAGCCATGCGAGTGTCAGAGAAACCAGCGAACTGGGGGCCGAGACCGGTAAGAAACCAATGACACTTGTCGTCATCATCAACAAGCTTACCGATGGAGGCGAGTTGATCGCAGAGAGCACGAAACTTCTTGATGAAGGCGTCGACGAAGGGAGAGGAGCTGATTCCACAGTTGAGTGATGCGAGAGACCGAGGTGTAACTGTAGGCTGCCTCGAGTACGACCCAGATGGAGCGCGAGGTGTCACAGCCGATGGCCTCAGCCGTGGCTTCTTCAGATAGGGAGGAAAGAAGAAGACTGAGGGTCTTTTGATCCTTCTCAAACCAAGCGGTGTAGGCTGGGTTTGGAGCCGATACACCAGATGTGGTGATCGACTTCGCCGGAGCGGGTGTCGTGCCATGAACGTGAGAGATGAGATCATGGCTTGACAGAATCGGGACTACCTGATTTCGCCAGAGCAGGTAGTTAGAGGATGACAACTTGATTGTCAAGAGATGAACCAAAATATTGAGAGGGATGGTGGGGGGAGTGGGAGTCGCCGCCATGAGGAGGGAAGGGAAGAATTTTAGTGTGAGGCTTTAGAGAGAAAATTAGGGTTTCGATGAGTCAGACTGATACCATGTGAGAATAGGTATATGATCACCGTTAATGAGGTGATAGGAATGAATCACTATTTATAAGTATTTACAAGAAGATAAAGATAGTAAATATAACAAACCATATCAAAGAGATATATACAAAGATATGGTCAAAATAAAAAAGATATTATTCCTATATTTACATTATTCCCTATTAATGGAAGTACTGTGGAGTTCACCTATAAATAAAATGATTGTTTATAAATAGAGTGAATGACAATTTAAGTTATTGTTGGAAGATGAAGATAAAGTAGTGTAAATAATATTATTGCGAAGAAATGAATGTGAATAATGAAATTGGACAACCAAATAAAAATAAAAAAAAAGTGAAAATAATTAAATTGGATGAAGGGAGTAATACAATATATATAGTCCTAGTACTTTAAAAAATAAATGTGCAAAATTTTAAAAACAATAAATTAAAATTTTAAATATATTCAATACTAAAATATTGTTCAACTTTAAGGACATTTCTACAAGTTTTAGCTTTGACAGAGATATATTGATTATGAAAATCATTAGAATTTATTGTGTTTCTTTTTAAATTAAAAAATTGTAATTGATAGATGTTGGCCCTTGGTGGAGTATAACACAGGTGTATGGGGGGATGCACTTGTGTATGCAAATTCTTTCTTTTTCAAAACAGTTTGGTCTTATCAGGTAGGTTGTCTGACAACTAGCCTGAGTGTGAGCTTCAATAGATACTTGTCCTACTGAAAACTATGAAGTGATCAGTTGGATAAATATCTAAAAGAGTTGCTAAGTGCGGATCAAATTTGGCCCGATCAAATTTTTTCTTTAGACAAATAAATAATTAAAATAAGTAAAGTACATTATTTTTAAATATTATTGTGTTTTTTATTTTATTTTGACTTTAAAATTTGAACTTATGAATTGTTTATATAGTGTAATGTTATACTTTATGACCGTTTATGAAGTATGTATAATTAATACATTAGTAATATATATTTTTAATTATAATTCTTGCTAAAAATTTTTTTTTTTTTAAAATATGTCATGGGCTAGGCCGGCCCGCTAGCCCAGCGGGCTAGGTTGGGCTCAAATTTTATGGGCCCGACTAATTCATGGGCCGGCCCGACCCAGCCCACGAACATCGCTTGGCCCGATGGGCTAGGCTGGGCTGGGCCGGGCGGCCCGATTTGCCAGCTCTACTATAAATTCACATTATTTTCCAATATGGAGAAGTCTTGCAATGTCATTGGCATTAGGCGATCGGAGATAAACGCCACCAAATACTTCAACCACATCACGAACAAATCTCTTTGTGCTTTCAATAGTAGTAAACTCCCCAATCTTGATGTACTCATCTGTCGCATTTGCCGCTACACCATATGCAAGGATTCGAAGCGCAACATAAATTTTATGGTATGGAGACAACTCAACTCGACCTATTCCATCAGTTTTTTGTAAAAAATAATTATCGTGTGCTTGAATGCCCCCCATAATTTTTAGAAATAAGCAACGTGACATTCTAAAACCTCTTTTGAACATTACATCATTGTACATAGGAGAATCTGCAAAATAATCGTTGTATAAGCGTTGATGAGCAGCTACTCGATCACGATTTATATCTATGGGACCAGGCATAAAGCCTCCACGACATGCATCATGAGATTCATGGAAGTGATGATTAATGACAACATCATTGATTTGGAATTGGTTAAGAATCATTTATTGTTGTTGATCAATAATATATAGTTGCTCTCTTAGTCTAGAACTAAACACATCATCTTCGTCTGAAAATGTCTGCCCTGAATAAGTTGAGTTGAAATAATAGTTTGAAGGACCTCCCGTGTGAAAATTCATATTGAGTTCAATATTTATGAGAAAATTGAATGAATGTAAGTAGATATAAAAAATGATAAGTTTTTGTTATGTACCGTTGGATTAGCTTTTGATATGCACCGTTGGATTAGCTTTTGATATGCACCGTTGGATAAAGGATAAGTTAGAACTTAGAACATGTAGTATTATCAAATTCTCATAAAGAATAAGCTTTTGCTATATATCGTTGGATTAGATTTAATGTGTAACGTTAGATCAATATTATCTTCATTTTATCTTGCAAATGACCAGATAAGCTTTTGCTATGTGCCGTTGAATCAATATTTGAGCACCCACATGGGCTTTTTCTTACAAATGATTGAATAAGTTTTTTTTTTTACAAATCTCTTCCCACACTTCAATATGTTCACTTTTTCTTACAAATGATCATATAAGCTTTTGCTATGTACCGTTGAATCAATATCTGAGCACCCACATGGGTTTTTTCTTACAAATGACCAGATAAGTTTTTTTTACGCACTTCAATATGTCAATATATTATACAAATATTTCATCCTCCCACAATAATAAATTATCTACGCCTATAAAAACTAGTAAAATAGGCACATTCTCTTCACACACACTCTCATTTATTATTTTCAGTAAAATGATTTCAACAAAACTACAAAACTTGGACGTAAAATAGGCACATTTTCTTCACACACACTCTCATTTATTATTTTCAGTAAAATGATTTCAACAAAACTACAAAACTTGGACGTGCTTTCTTATCAAATTGGAGATAATTTACTAGTGGATTATTTTATCTTGAAGCCTCACAAAATCCTATAATTTGTACCTGTCTCAACTCATCCTGCTCAGATAATTCGTCCACTCAAGAAACCCCGAATCTCCAGGTTTGTTTGAGTTTACTATAAATTTGGATGAAGACAACCCGTCAGGTCCGTCAGGATGTGTTAGACAGAAAAGCTGATGAGGAAAGCTCTAAAAAGCCCTTGCACGTGTGGTAAATTGTAGTGAACATATGATGGTTATGATGAAAAATTCTGAGGGTGATCGACATGAAATGATTCAAGTTGAAAATAAAAGGACTGTTGCGATCCTTGTAAAGGAAGACAATAAAAAAAAAATTGGCGCAAAAGGAGTATGATGACTGATGAGTGGGGATGGCTCAAGCGGGATTGATCAATTTGACCAATTTTTTTCAGTTTGTGTTCATTTAGTACAATAAAATTGTAATTATTTAACAAAATAACTTTACTTATAAAATAGAGTACGGTTGAGAGGGTAATGAAAAAGAGTAAGGTAATATTGGTGCTGACTGTTTAATTATTAAAAAGTTAAATTAATTTATAAAAGGAATGCGTCTGCCGGGAGTCGAACCCGGGTCTATTGCTTGGAAGGCAATTATCCTAACCGTTGGACTACAGACGCGTTGATGAAAACTTACATTTACCTATTTTAATATCGGATTCTGTATGTTACACGTATATAGTTACACAGGCACTACAAGTAACAAGGCAAGCGTAGTCATGCACTCAGAGTTATTTTGGAGTGATGTGGAGGGGATAAATTTAATATATATATATATATATATATATATATAAAATGCAAAACGTAATTAATTCATATTGAGTATAAATTATAAATTTTGATTATTTTTTTCTATAAAAACAAATCGACTAGTTCTTATATGATGAAGTGGGGGTGTTTCTAGTAAACATATTGGAATGGATTGTGTCAATGTTTGTGATTGTCACTATTTTTTTTTTTTCATGTATACATATAAGTCAATTTATTTTTTTATTTATATATAATGATTTACTCTTTATTGAATGCATTTCTTGAAATATATATCCCATTTCATTTATGATTAATACAATATAAACTATTATATTAATATTATTAAAAATAGCATTATGTAAAAGAAAACCATTTAATTCAACTAACAAAGCACCCATTAACCAATGAATGTGATTTAATTACTGTAATTAAAATCGAAAATTCAATATACTATCAAATAATATGTTAAACTTCTCAAAAAATAAAATAAAATAAAAAAAATACTCCAATATATTAAAAAATGACATATTTTGATAATGTCAATACGATTTATATTTGAATGAAACTGTTATACACTAATATAATGAAGTCGACTTGGTTGATAAAGTTGCGCTTACATTCATTCATAACAAAAGATCCAAAACACTACATATGGCTGAGATAGGATTATGATTTTTTTTAGCTCCTTCCACACCAAAACATACATGTTCCCTTTGGAATCCAATAAAGGTCCTCCACTGTACACCACAAAGAGTGATTGTTGCTTAAGGGAAACACCAGTAATATGCCAAGACTCAATATCAAGATAGATATATGTATGTTTGAAACTCAAACCTGTTCTCGAAAAAATGGAAGCATCAGTTTGAATGCCTCCACCAATATCAACTCTTGTTTGATTGTTTATGTCTGTTTAGACCACTAATTAATGACTCAAACAGTAAGCGTGTGATCAAAACCAAATAGGGAGAATTTAGGGAGAATAACTTAACAGCACAACATAGATGTTAGAGGCGCAAGTAAATGGCTTGTTGGGCTCTTGCATACCTTACTCTTGAGCACAAAAGAAAAAAACTATAAAATGCGTATATCATATATGATAACAATTTATATATCATTTGATGCCTACTTTTTATTAGTTCAATGGTAAAAGTGTATTACATATAAACCAAATAATTGATTGAAAAGATAAAATATAAACTAAATAAATATATATAAACCAAAAAAAGACTTAAAAAAACGTGTAACATCATTTGTACACTGTGACATCATTCGCATCTTGCCTGCAGAGGCTGACCTTTGAGCCCCTTACACCTCAGGACGATATGGTTCAACCCAAGAATTTTCATTTGATTACTTCACTTCAAAGGCTGTAAAGTAGGTATTATTTCCATTCATAGGTAGATGCAAATTGACATGTATAAAGAGAAAATAGCCATGGAACACACATAAAATGAACATTCAAATAGTAAGCAAATTTTTTTGAAAACAAACCCATAATACCGAATTGTTTCCACTGCATCAAACTTTATCCAGTATACAAAATAGCTCAAGTCAACTGTCACAGCATAAATAAATGCCAAAATATGCAGCAAAGAAAGATGAGTTGTACCTCAGGTCTTGTACAAATCTGTTTCAGTTCAGCAATCTTCATTATTCCTTGAAGCTAATTCAAGAACAAAATTATTTAACATTAGGATTAAAGAGAAGACATAAAGAACCATGTAAATCAAAAGAAAAATGACGGGCCAAGGGTTTTGACATAGAGGGGTGAGATCGATTCAAAGAAAGATTGCCACTTTTTTTCTTTTCCGAAAAGCATAAATGCTAAATGAACTTTAAGGAAAGAGAATTCTACTGTAAAGTACATAATTTACATCTAACTTAGAACAACGTTATCGTCAAAAATAAGAAAAATTTAGTATGTAAATGAAATTATTAAAGTTTTAGAGAGAGAACTAAGTTAACAACAATGAAAATGTAACTACTTTAAAAGGGGTAAAATCCTATAACTATATCATACTCCATACTTACAGACACCAATGGTAGAAGCTCTAGCTGATTTTGATAGGATACAATTCTTTCCTTCTATGTTTCTTAGATTCATAATTTTATTTACTGCACTATGTTCTTGTACTACAATATTTATCTTGCAATCCATTATATGAAACCTTCATTATTCAATATATGGCTTTTGCTTGATTAAAAAAAAGTAGTTGTTACAGGCAAAACATCACACACTTGAAGAGCAAACACAAGATATGTGTTCAAATGAAAAAACCTAAAAATTAAAGATCAAATACAGATTGGGTAAACAAAATATTCAAGAAATTGAGAAAATAAATAAATGATAGTAATATATAAATGCAGTAATAGACAGCCTAAACCCACCCCCAAATCCATAAGATAGAAGCAGTGGGAGTACATTTGCATAACATGAATTGACGGCGATCGAAAAAATGGACAGAATCACTGACCTCGATCGAAAAAATGGACAGAATCACTGAACTCTCTACTCTATTTTTACTCAGTCTCGTGTGCGTGACTCGACGACAAACGGTCAGGCGACTGTGGGATTTGCGGCTCTGCTATGGAGATTCAACGATGGGAATTCCTTTGGGTTCGTCTTTTGCCCTAATCGGAAAGAAATGAGACTATCTTTTTAAAATGGTGTTCTCAGTATTTGTGAACATTAAAGAGGAAGAAGGGAGCAGTGATAGACCTGGAATTTGGAGAGTTTGCTTTCAGAAAAAGCCAAAAGTCTTCTAAATAAAATGTGAACAAATACAAAAATAATTTTTAAAAATAATATCTAAAAATTGGGCGGGACTATGCAGTTATTGTTACTTATATATACTATATAGATTAAAAATTTAGAATATTAGTTATCAAAAATAAAAAAACAAAAAAAAGTTTGTTGTTACCGAAAAAAAAGAGGAAAATAAAAAAGAAGAAAACCTGCTGTTACAGATAAAAAAGGAAAAAAAAGAAGAAAACAAAGAGAGAAACTTACCGACGGCGATGGGCGGCGACGGGAGACAGGCGACACTGGGGTTGGTAGTGGCACGACGGCCTGGACAAAAAAAGAAAGAAGAAACCCCCTGTTTGCTTTACGAAAAAAATGAGGAAAAAAAAAAAGAAAACAAAGGAGAGAAATTTACCGGCGGCGATGGGCGTCAACGGGAGATGGGCGGCGCAGGGGTTGGTGGTGGCATGGCTGCCTAGACACAGCGAGGGGGCGGCACGATGGGCAGCAGACAAAATAAGGTAAAAAGATGGCCGGAGGAGGGCCGACGGGGCTGTGGGGTAGGGGCAGCAGAAAGAAAATAAAGAAGAAGGACTGATTTGAGCGGCAGAAGACGAAGATGGAGGAGAAGCAATGGGCGTGGGGCGACGGCAGCCTGGGTTCGCGGCGATGGAGTGGGGGAACGCCGAAACGGAGACAAAGAAGTAGGAGTAGATGAATTTCAATTAAATTGATTTGATAATAGGTATCTCCAAAACAGCATAGGCAGATCAAAGGACACGTTATATTGAGACAGGAAAAGGAATGAGGCAGGGCATATAATAATATTTTATTATCTAAAAAATTTAGGCGGGAACTTCTACAAGAAGCCACTATCTTGTTATTATATATAATATATAGATTTTAAGAAAAAATAGAGAAAGGAGAATCTGACTCAGGCCAGCAAGGGACGGCAGTTTGCGAAAGAATTACGCAAGAAGAAACTAACTTTTCATAAAAGAATCGATAGTTTTACAAGCCCATATATATTGGGCTGAGTATAGAAACTATAATTTTAATTAACCTTAAACTAACTCCTCTACCAAACAATACAATAATTAATTCTCCACTTCTCTCCAATATTTTTAGATGAGACAAAATTATTTCATGCATGGTATCAGAGCCTCAAAGCTTACGCCTCCATCCATTTAAATTATACACTCAATGGGCCTCCTCCCCAAAGGGTATAGGTAATAACCCGAGCTAACAGTGAGGGGGAGTATTAGGAAATTAATATATAAGATTTAATTATCCACCTCTCTAGAAATTCAGACTTTTAGATGAAACATAATTCTTTAAGCAACTAATTGGAATTTCCTTGCCAATATTATTTAAGTCTGGTCCTTCGTCTTGGGCCCCTTGCTTCGCCTCGTGTTTGGGCATGTCGCCTCTTTTATCCGAGCCCGCCGCACCCTATTGTAAGCACTAGTTTTTTGCCCGTGCGATGCACGGACTTATTGTAGATTGTAGTTCGTAAAAGAATAAGTGAATATATCTTAATATATGTCTATCGGTCTATAAATACAATATATTAAAACATTTTCATAGAAAGAATTTGAAACTTATTTTGCTTCCATTATTTTCATAGTTTACTTATTTTGAATAGAGTATTCATTCATAACTCAATTCATTTACCCCTACCAAAACCTTTTAATCATATAAATGTTTTTTTCTTTGTCCCTCGTATGCAATTTTTGCTGCCTTTCACTCATTATTAATTTCTTAAATATTAAACATGGGTTAACCCCTCTCATCCGAACTGAAATAAAGTTTTTTCTAATAATTTACATTTTTAAATAAAGTGAGTTTTAAAACTATATCAAAATATAAAAATTGTATAGAAAGAATTGTTCTAATAATCAAATGAAAATCTAAAAGTGAAAAATAAAATGTCACCACTATTATTTTCAACCTTTCCTTCTTTCAGGCAATTCATTCCCGTATTTTTCGTTCACTTCTTTAGTAATTCACAATAACATTCATAAAGAAGAAGGCAGTCCAGATGAGAAGTTCACGTAAGAGATGAGAAGTTCATGTAATTGTTTAACCTACTTGAAGATGGAGTTAGGTCTCTCCATTAGTTCACGTAATTGTTTAACCTACTTGAAGATGGAGTTAGGTCTCTCCATTACGCCCTACATAGCTTCCAATACTCTCACCCTTGAATAGCCTGAAATATTGAAGATAAAAAAAATCCCAAAATCTTAAAAAAAAAAAACCATTTCAAATCTTCACATATACTCCAAAACAAAATAATTTGATTGAAACAATAAAAGAAAATAATTTGATTAAAACAATAAAAGAATTTGCATCATTAACTGCTAAAGATTTTTACATATGAAAAATTGTTAGTAACAAATTTAATTGACCCAATCGATGAACTCTGGACTCTATACCCACCCAAATTGACGTCCCCTTTGCCTTGGATACTGAGGTGGCAGCTGTGACTCCATTGCAGTAAATCACCCTTTCAATCATCATTTTTAGACTTGAGCTCTCGACTTGTTTCTCTTTTAAATTTCAAATTCTCCGTTTGTAGAAGCCTTGAGGACATAAATTATAATTAGTGCGGGCCTCTCCTCCGTACAACTTCCAATATTTTACATTGAATGGACATTTGTCATTACCAATTAAAGCCATAAATATTGTTAATGTAAAAAAACGGTTGAAAGAAAGTTAAAGAGGCAGAGACATGAACATTTAAACAGAAATGGGATGATCTCTCTTTTCTTTTAAGGAAAAGAGGTATATTAATCAAAAGATTGGGGCAGCCTAACAAACCTCCAAGCATCACATACAAACTATCTATTCTATTCTATTAAGTAGTTAAGCTTGAACCAACGCAGCTATGCTACATATGCATTAAACAAGATAGGTTGATTAATACTAAGGGACCTGAACTGGAAATGTGTTAATATAGAATAACAAAAGACCTTTTTTTAAGGCAAGTTCTTGCCTGAAACAGTGCACAAAACCTGAGAGGCATAAAACAGAATAATACGGAGTACAACTAAGAAAACCTATTTTACAACATTAATTTTACTGATTAAATTAAGCACCCAGGATATTTATTTTTGCAAGAACACAAATCAAACACCATAAACTATTCTGGATAGAGTTAGCCAGCTGTTATTTAGCAATGATATCATGCAGTACTTGATGAAAATGTCTCTCATAGATAAGAAAATTAAGAAATGCATTGAAAAAGATGCAAGGGAATGAATCATACATGTCCCTTGTTTTGCAGCATTCAATGACTCATTTTCCGAATCTGATAATAACAACATTTTCCCTCCTTGATCGTCAAAAGAAACTTGAACCCATTCCATTTTCACAATACTCTTGCTCTAATTGGTGAATCGATACCTGTAATCAAGCATCAAACGACTGGCCGGAGATCAATCATAAAAAAAATATTGAACCCCCTAAAACTCTACACCATATATAGCTTTTGCCTTTTGCGCAAGACTACTAAATGGAAGCCTCTTCTTTGAATTCTTTTCTCTAGCAAGATTCTTCCCTCAATATTGATTTCACAATTTCACTCACTATCGAGGAGCTTCTAATATTAGATGTTGAAAATATATACATCAATTTTCGAGAAATTGAAACATGACTGTATATACAATAATTTCCCAACATTGCACACAATAATCAACAACATTTCAATTAGACATGTCTAATCATTAATAACTGAAGAATTACCAAAACAGCCCATTGAGAATTTTCAATAAAGAATTAATTGAAAGAGGTGAAGGTAATGAGAGTAAAACTATTTAAAATACAAATCCCACAAATTTGCTCATATTTCATCCCCTTTTCATTAAAATTCACATTTTGAAAATTCATTCTTACAATCAAATTCGCACAATATATTGTAATGAGAAACTAAAACCCAAAATCACCAACATAAATTTCATCTATATTCTGCTTGATGAAATCTGTTTTCCCTCGTACCAAACACTCACTTCCATTTTCATCACCCTTACAAGTAAGCACCCCCTAAATCTGATTGGGGGAAATGTACCTACTATAAAGTGGCAATTACAATATATTTTGAAAGCCTCGCGCGCTCATGTTATTCATAGGACAAAATAAGTCATCTTAATTACATAATCTTGTAAAGTTAAAAATCACAATAGTAGGCTAGTAAGTGGTGTAACCAATGTCAATTAATGTATTTATCAGAAAAATTAAATTGATACCAAAAGGCCAGTAAATGGAATGACGTCCCTTGCAACAATATACAGTTGGACATTTAATTAATCTTCAAGTTCAAGATATATAATCTAGATGATAAACAACATTTGTAAAGACATTGGAACATATAGACGACAGTGAGAATTGATTAATAAAAACAATACCAGTAGAAAGGGCAGAGGTATAACCGCGCGAGGTTAATTAAAGACGATCAGGCTAGGCGAGTCATCAAATTATATTAAAAACACCATCCACCGCAATTGGCAACTAAAAGTCCAATACGTACAAATAAAAAAAACCGATTGAATGAAGGTGGAGGCAATGCAATGAACAACTAAAATGCTTCAATTTAAAAAACACAAATAAAAAAATCGAGGCAACAAAATAACTAAAATGCTTCAGTTGAGGATGGATAAATAAAAAATAACGCATCTTCAATAATATAAATCTTCAAAAGATGTCTTCCACTAAATTTGGAAAAGAGTTAAATATGAATATCTAATGTCACATAAATCAAAAATTACACAAAAGTCCCTAAACAAATTGAAAAGTGTAAAAATAACACCAAAAAATTATAAAATGCAATTTGACCCCTTAAACGATGGAATTTGGTCAAAAAATGTCGAACATCACACCGAAGCAATGTGTTTTAATCAAAGCATGATCATTTCCACCTGAAAAAGGTGTGCTAAATTGTAAAAATAGGATTTCGACCCTCAAAACTTCAAATTGAAGTCCAAAATCTTCAGGTGCTCTCATTTTTTAAAAAAAATTGTAGTACTGCATCATTTTCACAATACGAGGGCACTTTCGAACTTTCATTGTTCAAATCGGAACAACTTTCAACCATTTATATGAATTAAGTGTGTTTTCAAGCTCTAAAAATTGTTTACAAATTTTTTTAATGCTTTTGATAAAATATATATATATATATATATATATATATATATTTATTTATTTATTTATTTATTTTTTTTGCATTTATCCAAAAAGTTTGAAAATACCTCAAAAATCAGATAGTTGTTAAGATTTTGGCAGATTAATTTTTATGTCCAATTAGTCCATGTACACATGAATGTACATGGACTAATTGTCTAATTTAAAACGTACATTCCATTTTCATATGGTATTATTGAAAGTTGTGATAGACTATATGTCTAAAGGTAAATAAATAAGAGTTTGTTGTTATACTATGTTATGTGGATGATTTAATAGTGACGGGAGATAGTATGCAAATTATAGATCAATTACATAAATAATTTTCTTATTAACAAATTCTCTATTAAAGATTTAGGAGTGTTAAAAGTACATACTTGATATTGAAGTTGCTAAAATAGTAAAGACATTCAATTGTGTTAAAAAAAAAAGTATACATTAGATTTACTCACAGATTGTGTGAATACTTAAAAAGTAAATCATGTTATACTCCAATGGATCCAAAACAGGCATTTATACATGAATCTTCTATATATCTTTTAAAAGATCCAGCCTCTTATAAGAAAATAGTGAAAATTTATTATACTTAATTGTTATAAAATCTGATATTTCTTATGTTGTACAAACTTTGACACAATTCATGAGTAATCATAACGAATCACATATGACTGCAGTTCATAGATTGCTAAGGTAACTTAAGAGTAATCCAGGTCAAGGAATAATGCATTTTCTTATTATGACTGGACTAGGTGTGAAGTAACAAGAAAGAGTATTACAAGTTATGACAGTTACATTGGTAGCTCATTGATATCTTAAATCAAAGAAACAAAGTGCAGTAAGTAGGTCTTCAGTTGAAGCAGAATACAGGGCCTTGCACAACAAGAAAAATTACTTTTAGTGATAGAAATCTTGTCATTATAGTTTCTCTAACTAAAAACTTTTAATGACAGGAATTGACTTTTAGTGACAAGTCATGTCATTAATTCTTAATTTTCAGTCAATATAGACCTTTAGCTAGAGAAGCAACAATGGGAGAATTTTGTTATTAAAAACCAGTTTTCTTGTAGTGTTGACTTCTATAACAAGTGAAACTCAATGGATTATGTACATCTTGAATGATCTACAAGTGTCTGACAAACAATCTGCAACTATGTACACGGATAGTAAGTCGGCTTATTGTATGACTCGTAATCCTTGCCTCCATGAGAACACCAAGCACATATCTATAGATGTTCATTTCACAAGACTCATAAGATTCAAGAAGAAATCATCAAGTTAATTCTGATTGCAACAAAAAAAAATTTAGCTAACATCATTGACAAAGCCATTACCTCTAACTTCTTTCAACAAGTTCAAGTTTAAAAATGGGTATCCTCAACATGCATGCCCATGAGTTAGTTAGTTTCATTAGTTACTTATTATATTATAAAATATGTAAATAGTGATTAAGTGTATTTTAGAAATTAACTTCCTTTATTTTCGTAAACCTCAATTCCTTTACTATTTAATATCAGTTTCATTTCATTCATATCTTGCTCAGCTCAATTGCTAATAATACGCCAACATGAATGCAAGAAAATTTTAAGCTTAAAGTAATAGTCCAGTATATTCGATCTAGCTATTTTGGAATTTTACAAGCGTGGTATGTCCATAATTTTATAGAATTTGAAGGGCATCCAATTCCAATTCCAGCATATATAATATATAACATGGTGATTAATTACGCGTAACCTACATACAATTAGGTTCGGTTACTCCATCCATCCTATAATACTTTTCCCATCGAATTTTACATAAAGTGTCGTTACTTTTGAACTCATTATAAATACAAGTCAACTCATTTATTTACTTTATACATAAATGTTTACAAAATTACCCCTCAAAATTCTACTCTCATTATTACACTTTTTTAAAAAGTGTGTCCACCTATTTGTGAAACAGTTAAAGGTATTTCGGGTTCGGAATGGAAGGGGTACATAAATCTCAATTCAATACTTATTTTATTTGCTTATTTTGGAATTGAAATAGATGAGAAATAATTTTTCAAAATTGTTGTATCCAATAAAATAAATAAATTGATCCACATTAAAAAATGTCATAGAAGGAAGTAAAAGTATGAACTCATTAATAGTTTGTAAAACATTTATGTTCCGTCTTCTAGCGTGTGCAAAAGGAGGGTGCAAAGCTTGACCTAAATAGGGTCTTCGAACCTGTGTGCGAACTCGACATTCACAAATGTCTTACTTTGGTAATGAGTTTTCTCGTAACGCTACAATAAGCTTTAGAGTAGTTTCGATTTTGAATTTTAAAACTTGAAATGAATTAGCATTATTTAGGAGGGAGGTTACAAAATTGGAAGAGATACAAACATATTCGATGCTAATTATTTTTTGCATACGTTTTGCTCTCTTTTCGTTGGTCTTCTCTGGTAATATATTTTAGACAATAATGTCTCAATTCGCCTCAAGCAAGATACAATTCTAGTATCATTGTTTTGTCTCGTTGTATCATGAGAAACAATTATTCTATTGATTCACTAGCACTCAGAGTAAAAGACCTAATTTACTTAAATCGTAGGTGACACGAGCCTCGATTCCACGTTTTCCTCGGCCATCTACGGTGGATGTAACGTACCTAACACAAACCCCCATTTGGCATCTAAAGTGTTTTGTTTGATTCATGCTCTTTTATGCTTCATAGGATTAATGGAATTTAAGGCAAGTGATACTAATTGGTTGTCAAGCAAAGAAACTTGGAGAACCAATGCTTATTGCAGCCTTAGGTTGTCATATGCCAAGTGTGAAGGTGAATTAAATGTATAATTTTGTGAAATCTGAGTCATCAAACTTCTAAGAGACACAGAATATATATGCCAAACAATGTATTCCCTTCGTCCCACAATAATTTTTACATTTTTTTTTTTTCGGAACGTTTCGTAATAACTTTCACACCATTTTCACAATATTTTCAATAAACACAAGTCAACACTTTTCTTTACTTTATACATTATACACAAGGGTTTATAAAATTACCCCAAAACCCTACTAATTATTACACATCTTTAGTTTCCATGTCCACTTGCATATGAAAGTTATTTCGAGACGGATGGAGTATCTGATGCCTTAATTCTAGTCAATAAAAAACTGCTTATCCCAAGATAATTAAATCCATAATCTCGTCAAACAAGGGCTGTTTTCATATCAATTATTTTTTGAATTTGTGCTCATTTCTGGGAATCACTAACATCTTTTTATCCATGATTATCATAGAAAGAAAGAAAGAATATTAATAGTTGCATGTAAGAAGATATATAGACTTACCTAATAATACACGAAATCGAACATGATCATATATATGCTTACACATATTCCAAATTACTATAATTGTCACAACTTGCTGCATTACTTACATCCCCATAAATCAAAACAAACAAGTCTAGTAGGTTATATAAATCAATTATAAAATCATGTTGGTCACATGCATAAATTAATCTTTTTATGTTATAAGATTCATAGATGTAGAGTTTGTAGGTATTTATAAAGTTGAATTTCGTAGATATACATGTATTTATAGTTCTGATTCTAAAATTCCAAAGTAGAACGGAATTTCAAATTCGAATTTTAAATTCCAAAACAAACATATACACTGGTTTATATGACTAATACTTAAGAAGCTAGTTGTTTTTTTTTTTTTCCAACAAATACATAATAAAAGATGACTTCATATCTTGTTTATGAATACAATAGTTGGGTTAATGGGGATAGTGTCATTTCAATTTTAGTGACATAAGAAGATGGACAACAAAGTTGCATGGCATTGCATTAAACACATTAGATTCTAATTCCCTCTATCCATGCAACATTATTGAGATTAGGCATCTATCTTTTTACCTCCATGCATGTTTAATTTCCTATATATATATTCCATCAACCAATTAAGCCTGCAAATCCCTCTTGTTTAAATCACATTCTCTCTTCTCTTCCATTAGAAAAAAATGAATGGCACAATTAAGATCAACATCCCTAGCATTAGCAAAGGTAAAAAACTATCATCAGAAACTAAAAGTTTCATCATCAGACTCTGGGAATTCTGTAAAGAAGATACCAACAGAGTGATCTTTTCAGTTAAAGTCGGGCTGGCCGTCGTTCTCGTGTCTTTGCTGATACTGTGTCGAACGCCCTATCAGGTCTTCGGCACCAATATCATCTGGTCCATACTCACCGTTGCCATCATGTTTGAATATACTGTTGGTATGTATGAAGTAATTAGTAAAATGCAATCAATTGAAGTAGATGAAATAGTATAACATTTGATGACATTGTGTACGTGTTTAAAGGTGCCACATTTAACCGAGGATTCAACCGAGCATTGGGTAGCTTTCTTGCTGGAATCCTCGCCATCGCCATAGCAGAGTTCGCCCTCAAAACAGGACGAGTCGCGGAGCCTATTGTCATCGGTTTCAGCATCTTCATTGTTGGTAACTAATACTACTTTTTAGTAAAACAACTGATACTATTTAAAAATTGCACAGTGCAACTGATGTATTTGACATAATTTTTTGTCAACAGGAGCTGTTACATCATTGATGAAACAATGGCCATCTTTAGTCCCGTACGAGTATGGATTCCGAGTCATACTTTTCACGTATTGCTTGATCATTGTGTCTGGATATCGAATGGGAAACCCGATGACAACAGCCATGGACCGGCTCTACTCCATTGCGATTGGAGGGATAGTGGCGGTGGCAGTGAATGTACTAATTTTTCCTATATGGGCAGGGGAGCAGCTGCACAAGGAGCTTGCTAGCTACTTTGCTTCTTTAGCTGATGCACTTGAAGGTACTCACCCTAAACTAATCCGGAAAATAGTTTTTTATTTTAGTCATTTACGAATTGAAAACAATTCAGCAGCACCTTCCAATTTTTAGACATTTTGTCTAATGACTGAAAAAATGCAAGGTAAATGACTATTTTCAATTCGACAGAACTGAAATAAAAAAAAAAGTGTATATTTCCAAACTAACCTTTGCTCGTTTAACGATTCTTCAGAATGTGTGGGGAAGTACTTGAAAGATGGAGTAGAAGATCAAGAGTTGAGTAAGACTGTTATGGATGAGTTTCCTGATGAGCCTGCATATCGAAAATGTCGATCTACGTTGAATTCATCAGCTAAACTGGAATCACTGGTACTGCAAATTGTTCGATTAATCTTCATTCAAACTATAAGACCATGTTTGATAGGGTAGATTAAATTAAGCTCAAGATACTCGATTGTTTGGTTGGATACTAAATGATCGAAATACACACAGATATTATTCAATCAGGACCAGTTGAGATATCCGGACATGACCATACGTAGCTACCTAATTTGATATAATCTTGTGGTTTTCAGGCAGTTTCGGCGAAATGGGAGCCGCCCCACGGTAGGTTTAACCACTTCCTGTATCCATGGTCGGAATATGTCAAAGTTGGTGCAGTTCTCAGATATTGTACATATGAGGTCATGGCTCTGCATGGCCTATTACACTCTGAAATTCAGGTAATTCTGTTTGGGCTGAATATCGAGACTTCACCAGTTTTGTGATGAATATATTCCAGCCAGCATAACAATAAATCTAGTGGCTAGACAAAAGGCAAATTGAAATGAAAATGAATTTAGAGTAACCGTTGTTGATAATAAAACAATATCAATTTTATTCCGAACGCAGGCCCCATACAACCTTAGGATCGCATTCCAAAAGGAGATCCAAGATGCAGCAAAAGAGGCCGCGGAGCTAGTCCGTCGTCTAGGACAGGACATATCCAATATGCAACGAACCCTCAAGACGTCTCTCCTCAAACGGGTTCATACCAATGCAGAAAAACTTCAACAAGCATTAGACATCCACTCGTACCTCCTAACGTCCAATCACGGACCCCTTGATAACTTATCCAAGACACAATCGCGCCTCTCCCACGCGTTATCATCCACCTTCTCTAATCTCTCCAACCAAATGAGTGATATTGACAACAAGTTTCTCGATCAACAAAATTCAGTGGACCCTTTACATGAAGAGACGTATCACGAGATGATGAGGAAGCAATCGAGAAGGCTCCATTCCTGGCCCTCGCGAGAAGTCGATGCTTTCAGTACGGAATGCATCCCTCGAATGAAGGCACTCGAAAGCACTGCTACGCTGTCCCTCGCGACTTTTACCTCACTGCTTATTGAGTTTGTGGCTCGACTCGATCACTTGGTTGAAGCAGTTGATGAGCTATCAAAGATGGCAAGATTTAAACACGAATATTCTCTATGAATCATGCATGGGAACACTTTTATTGTATGTAATTTATTTGGCATATAGTATTGATTGTGATGGTACAAAGGAGGATTGTTCTATTCTAAACACACACTACTACAATTTCCTTTGGTTACAAAATTAATGAAAGATCAATTATTTAGTATGTTTGGCCTAATTGATCGATATAAAAGAGATTCTTGTCACTTTTGACCATAATCTGAGGTGATGATTAATGTGCAGGGTATCAGATCCTGCTAGCTTCAATGTGGTTGTTTATTTTCATGAATTATTTAACTTTAAAAATGGTGATAACAATTAACAAAGAAAATGTAGTCCTTTATTTTTTATATTTTATGAGAGATGGAGTAGACTTTCTTCATTGACAACACTAGTTTTTTTTTTTTATGCATGACTTGCACCTTCTAACATTAACTAAGAATTCCTCAAAAAAAAAAAAATTATATATATATATATATATTATCTTAGGGAATATCTTATCATAGATTCTGGGCAAGGGCATATTTCCAGCTATCTTCCTCAATCCTCACAGTGGCCATATTTTTTTTGTTTATAATAAGTTCATCACTAGTTGATGTAATTGAGAAGAAATTATGTGCATTATTACACATGTATGCAAAATTCGTGTTCGATAAATATAAAAACTCGCTCTTAGGTCTGTGTTACTATAAGAGAAAATATGTGTTACATATTTGTCATTATAATGACACAGATCTAGAAGCAAGTTTTTATGCGCGAGGAATTTTGGACAGATTTATTTGACCGACTTTCAACCTGGTTCGACCCGCAAATTTTTCTGTCACTTTCCTTGTCTGTGCTAATATTGCATATAAGTTTTTATTACTTTTCTAAATTATTTAAAAAGGTTTTACACAAAAGTACCAGTCCACACACACAAAAGAGAGGATAAGTCACAATTTAGCTAAAGAATAGAGAGTGAGTTTGGTTATAAATCAAATTAGAAGCAGAAGAAATTTGCAAATAAGGCAAAAACCACAAAGCTTCACCAAACCATAACTTTATTATTACACAGAAGGTCTGTCTATTGATAAGGCACACAAGCCAATCCATGAAGAAATCAGCAAGACAAATACAGAAGCTATTTACATGAAAAACAACAACATTAATTTAACTAAACGGAAGCAGTTTCCACTTACCCTTATTGCCACACATGCACCTATTATGCAACTACATCAAACCAACAGGCGTCCATTTTATCATAATCAAGACACTAAACAACACAAAATCAAACAGTAAATACTACACGCTCCCCATTCCAACACTGCTTTCAATATATAAATTAGACTTCTTACACCCATCGCTGATGTGCCATGAAAGACGTCTCCGCCTCAGATTGACCAACCGTGTATTTGCTGCTACCACCCCCCAGCAATGCCATCAAATTCCCACCGTGCACTCTTCCTTCCGGAACCTTACCCGATGATGATGCGTTGCTTCCAACAGCCAGATGATTCCAACTGCTTTCCATATTCCCAACGTTACCACTCAAATCATCAACAGTAAAGATTGGTTTCATCATAGCAGAATGATTGGGCATAGAATCGTGAGCACCGGTTCCAATCGTTGCACCACCATGAACCCTTCGATCCTGAACCAAGGCACCATGGGACCCACAAAGTCCTGTTTTACCCCTAGCAAACGTGTTGCAAGGAGCATCATCTTGGCCAAATTCAGAATCGGGATGGCCCCATGAGCATTTCTTCCCTCCACCATGAGCCTTGCAGAAATCGGTGCTTCCCTGAGCACTCTTCCCACACCCATCAGATTTACATCTCTTTCCCCCACCATGACGGACACAAAAGTCAGTACGGCCCCTGGCGCTCTTTGTGCACTCGGGAGCAGCACATCTTTTGCCGCCCCCATGTGCTACACAAAAAAAGGTTCCACCATGAACACTCTTAGGGCAAATCCCACCTCCTTGGAACGAGCACCGTTTTCCTCCACCATGGCCTTTGCAGAAAGGGGTGCTTCCTTCTGCACCTTTCTTGCACATTGGAAATGTACAACGTTTGCCACCCCCATGGGCTTTGCAAAACATTGTGCTTCCTTGAGCCCCCTTGTTGCATTCAGGATACTGACATCGTCTCCCACCTCCATGTGAGATGCAAAGACCAGAGAGCCCTTCGGCACTCTTTGTGCAATTCTCTCTCTGGCATCTCTTGCCACCACCATGACGAATGCAAAGTCCCGATTTTCCCCTAGCGGCACGGGAGCAACCGTCGTGACTACAACGACGACCACCACCATGGGCGATACAGAAGTCTGTACGCCCTTCAGCACTTTTCGTACATCCTAAAAAGTGACAACGACGACCCCCACCGTGAGCCTTGCAGAAGGCAGTTCGACCCTCGGCTCCTTTATGGCAGCCAGAACGCTGACACCTGCGACCACCACCATGAGCAATGCAAAGACCAGATGCCCCTCTTGCTCCCTTTAGACATCCCTGAAACTGACAATGTTTAGTACTACTACTACTTATAATACTACGCTGCTGTTGTAATTGTGTTATCCCGGAAGTACAGGTGACTGAGCTTTTTGGTGTTGTTAATATGCTTGACGAGAGACCTGGAGATGCTGAATTCATCCTCCCCAGAGATTGGTCAAGAAAGTAAAGATTTTCCATGTTCAGACGAGTCTGTAAAGGAGAAAGGGAACTTTGTGTAGATACTTCATCTGTGAGATGACATCCACTATCACGAACCATCTTGGTGACATTTTTCAGCACACAGGGGATTGGATGTGCAGTTGTGATATCAGATGCAGCAGGCCCACTGGAAAGGCTCAATTGCAGATCAACCTTAGACCATGTGTTCAATGATTTCAAATTAGAGCTTGCTGATTTTTCTGAGCATGCTGATTTATCACCCCCTAGATTTAGAGTGAAATCCAGTTCAATATCCATTGAGGTCTCCTCTTCAGTTTCCTTGGCTGAAGACATTGAAGTGCATGCAGTTGCGCTACTCCCCTTACTGTCTGATGAGCTCGATGAATGGCCAAGGTGGAGACCAAGAGAAGGTTTAACCTGTTGATTTGCAGACCCATGTACAATACTCCATTTCCGTTTGATTCCCTTCGGAGCAGGCGTGAAGGAGGGCACAGCACTAGGTGAATCGAGTCGTAGAGTTGTGTCCGCACGATACATTGCTTCTGGTCCAGTTCCTCCAATTTGGATGGAATTGCGCAGATTCTTGAGTACATCTAACTCTGGGTTAGCAGCAGAACCCAGACTATAGAATCTTGCATCCATAACCAAATATCTACAGTTCAACACTCTTATTTGTAACAAAACTCAGTTGCTAAAGAACAGTCTGCCTGACTTCCGGGTTTGAAGAAATTAGATACAAAACTAGGGTTAGATGTCTCTGAAAGAGATCACCGCACCCCCGCTAACAAATCCTGAAGTATCACGACGATCCATTGTTTGCTGAGAGTCTAGAAGTTCTCCAATTACAAGCAGTAGCACATGTCAAGATGAAACTCAAGCCTCAGAGTACATATGACAGCAGGTCATCCTGTTCCATAAAGAATCAGGTCAGTGGCCACACACACAACTGCAATCAAGAATAAGATCAAATTGTATTAAGAATGGCTTATTTCTTTGCGAAATTTATTTCTCATATCATCAGCTCATGAATCCAAAATATGAGTTTTGAGTTGAAAATCATTATTACCATATAAACAAATTTAATTGCATCCTCTGCTCCAACAAAGCTTAATTAAATCGTATGGGAATGTAGTTATGAACAATTCCTAGATCTTGAGAGCAACTTTTTTTGATGCTACAAATTTTATAAAGGTCCACAGATGGAAAGACATGATTCTAATTGGATGTGTATTATTAGGAAACCATAATTCCTCCCAGATAGTCTTCCTCAAGTCAGTACAACCCGGTCCCTCATTACTGTTAACCTAATATATCTTCCAAAAGGATTTTCCAATACCTGATACTTCCCATTACCTATGCTTGCTGCTATGCAATAAATTTTTTTGAGATTTTGTATAGATGAAAATGTTAGGGATGAATATGGGGAAAGAAGAACGATAAATAGTCACCTCTAATTGTTTCTGTTCCGGGCAGACTTTATCAATAGAGCTAACATGGATTTGTATTTGACGAGGATAAAGTTGATGGCTACACAAACAGTTCACAGTACAGTTACGTACTTTAGGGAGGATGGATGGAAGAAACTGGTAACAAACAAGGTTCATCAATGATGAAGACAATGAACTGACAACATTGCCCCAAAAGGCACAGCATACAATCATATACACGTGAGTGGCTGAAGTAATTTCATGTTTAACCAAAATGTCTTCTATGTCCAGTTCAAAGTCATCAAAAGATCCTTCAATTAATTTCTACTATCTAAATCACTTACTTGTATACTAATCCTCCAAAATTATGTGGACATGAGACAAACACGTCCTATCACTGGAGAGCAAAAAACATGTACACATACTTGTTATTTTGAATCAGACTAGATTGAATCAAATGGCCAAGTACTGAACTGCCAGCAAAGATGATACAAGCTGACCCTTACAGAAACTATCAGGTGTACATCTAAGTTAATTGAATCTCTACCAGTTCTCTATATTTATCAAAAAGGGAGAGGAAGTCAGACTTGAACTGTCAAGCAAAAATCCAGGACGAACTCTACCATAAAACTTTAACCTAGGCAAAAGAATATCAGTGTGAAAGAACAGCTGAGTCAGGAACTGAATCATGACTCAGCCACATGTGAAACTATGTCATCATAAATGAAGCAACCCAATAACTACTTATTTCGCAGCCTTGTACGAAATAAAAGAACGGAACACGGTTAAACAATTATCTATTTAGCTTTGGAAATAAATCAGTTACATGACTAGCTCTGCTGATTTTTCTGAAAACACCTAAAACCACTCAATTGGCGGACAAGAGGAATACTAATCTGCAAACCACTCGACCGAACGCCATGCTTAAACAAATTGACACGAACAGAAAACCAAAAGCGCACACAACAAGAATAAGACAATTGGATGTTTATCAGAAGAAAAGTCTAAAAAAAGCCGAAAAATCATCCAATCTATTGAACTAAATACGAACAAGCAGAAGAATTGATCGGGACAAAACTCAGGAAAGAAAAACCAGAAATCAATGAAAATACATGGAAATTTGAACAACAGAATCAGTGGTTAGACAGCAATTGAGATGATAGATCGGTAAATTCTGACCTCGTTGATTCAATTTTCAATCGGTGTCCAGCTAATTGTTGGCATCAAGAGATTTGAGATACGGATACAATATCTAATCTGTAATTTAGAGAGAGAGAGTACTAGGGCTTGGTGAGCGCCGGCGAAGTACACAAAAGGGAGGAAAATGTGTGATTTTGTTGATTTCCAAAGTGTATATATGCGGATGAACAGTAATTTGGGGAAATTAAATTAACAGCAGATACTGACAACTGACAAGGGCAGCGCAGGTTATAATCAAGCGGTGTAGGTTAAGCGCGGCTTTATTTATTTAATACTTGCACCAAAACCACTTGTAAATCACTCATTACTCATTAGCCACTATTGTTCTTGTTGTTTATTGATAGATTGTGGAAAATTAGTTATGCAGAATTTGACTATTCAATACTCCGTATTTCACGGTGAATATGTTTTACTCCCTCCATCCACAATCACTTGCACGGTTTCATCGACATTAAAAAAAAATGGTTGGTGATGTAAAATATATGAGGAATTTTTTAAATTTAGTCGGGGTAAAATGAATTTGGAGAGGTGTAAATTAAAATATAGATAAAAAATGAGTCACAATTTTAAAAATAAAATTATGTTGGGAGTGTATTAATTGTATGGGTATTTCCATATTTATAGAGTGCAAGTAATTTTGGAATATTCCAATAAATAAAGTGTACAAATAATCATGGAACGAGGGAGTAATTTCTTAATAAGAAGCCAAATTTCCTGTATCTATAAAAATTCATTTATTTTTTTGCATAAATTTGTTTTGCAAAAATTATACTCCGTACTTGAATTGATGAAAATTGATAAGAAGTGGAGTAATAAAAGATAGATATAGTTTTCAAAGAAAAAAATAGACATAGTAAAATATTACTCCAGTTTTCCACTTTCGTTTTATGGATGTCCTATAATAAGTTTCTCATTTTATTTTTTTCCATTTTTGGCATATGATTTTCTCTCTCTCAATCACATCACTTATACTTTATATATTATTTTATTTTACTTCATCTCATACTCATCTACTGTATTATTTTCTCTCTCACCATCACATCACTTCTACTTTATCTATTATTTTATAATATTTATTAATCAAAACAACAAAAAGGAGTGGAAAACTTACTCCGAGACAAGAGAGTAACATTTAAAAAAAATGAGTCAATTAGATTAAACGAAAAAATGATAAAATGTGTCAAGTACACAATAAAATAACCGAGGGGAGTATTATATTAGTAGACATTAACATGTACGTGCGGAGAGTAATTTTTTTTTTTTTTAGAGGAGTAGTACTATATATTACCGTATAGGAATATGCTTGTAAGCATATTCCTATTTTGCTAAAATTCATGTTTTACTTATTTTAAAAATGTAAAATCTTGCTTTCAACATAAAAAGCAAAATCTTCTTTCACCTTCAAAATTACTATTTTCACATTTGTTTGTACTACTGTTGGTGCAAAAATTAAGAAAAAATATATTTAATGGAGTGTTAAAGGGATAATTTTATAAATTTTTATGAGTAAAATAAATAAATAAATTGAATGTAAAAATAATGATATTTGTGTAAATTTATGAACATGGTAAAAGTGAAGTTTATGGAAGATTTTTCTTTTTACTTAAAAGTGAATAAATATTTGTAAAACAAACTAATAAGAGAAGTGTGCAAACAATTGTATAAAGTAGAAAGTACACATTATGGCGGGTGACTAGCTTAAAAAAAAAAAACTAGTCCCTCTCTCTCTTGTAGGGGTTGTAATTTTAACACGATACGAATTCAATACAAAAATTACGGAGTAGTGTTTGACTTTATCGTGTTCGTGTTGTTATCGTGTCAAGTGGATAACGATAAGAAAATTTTGTGTAGATCCGTTAAACACAATAAAATTAATAGGTAACTCAATAACCTGTTATCTTATCTGATACGAAATGACACAATATTTTTTTATATTTAAATATATATTTAAATACAATTTTAAATTTATTTATTTTCTTATCGTGTTGTTATTCTGTTGTGTGTCATTATAGTGTCGTATCACGTCGACGCAAAAAATACCGTGTTGTTATCGCATCGTGTTGACACGAAAATTATCATGTTTATATCGTGTCGACACATATTCTTCTCGTATTGTGTTCGTGTTTGACTTTATCATGTCATGTCACTATCATGTTGATACGATAGCACGATTTGTGAAATCTATTCTCTCATTTGATTATCCCGATAACTTTAACACAAAATTTAGTGTAACGACAAAAAATTATCTTAAAACAAAGTATCGATATTTAATACTCCCTCCGTCCCACAAAAATAGCCACATTTGACTTTACACATATATTAAGAAAAATCAATAAATGTAGTCAAATTTAGTTAATGTGTCAATTTTACCCTTAGAATCTTATACTCCAAAACCTGTTAAGCATTAATTACTCTTATTAATTAGGGGTAAAATTGACAATAAAACATTTAATATTAAAGTAAAAGAGGAAATGTGGCTATAATTTGGGACATTCCAAAAAGGAATACGTGGCTATCTTTATGGGACGGAGGAAGTAATATAATTTTGAGATATTTAACTATATTTATTAGACTCGAAAAAAGATGGTGCGATTATTGTACAACATAAACTTGGAATTTGCTTTGAGAATAATCATATCTTTTGGATGTGTGAAGAAAAGCTCGATTTCGTCTGGATTAGTAAAACGAGGAGTGGTGGGCGTTTATTTTATTAATGTCAATTATTGAGTGGACATAAATAGCTAATCAACTATTTTGGCATGTTTTGTGTATTTCATTTTCTACACATTCACAAATAGTTTACTATTTTATGAAACGAATATTCTCTCATAATTCTTTAATATCACAAACATTACGAATAAAATATTATACAGAGAGAATTAAATGTTGTTTTGATGGTTGTTAATTAATCAAGCGCCAATTTAAAAAAAAAACACACACACACACACAAATTTGAAGAAATTTCATTTCACAACATGCATTTATCCACTATATGGAAAAAATAAAATTAAATCATATTAATATGTAAAAACAAATAATTTCGAATTATTATATGTAATTACTGTGTTGAAGAAAGTGAATTACTAGGTTTATATGCGTAGCCATTAGTACCTTGAGCCATTTATTTTACTTTGTCCAATTACGTGTGTCACCTTATATTTCACCTTTGTGGCTTCTTGTGCGGCTTCTGCGCATTGAGGGTCTTTCTTCCCTTTTGTGGGACTTTTTTTTTTTTTTCTTATTTGGGTAGTACTTGTTATTTATCTTTCTTTTGTGTCTCTATATTTTTCGACACGAGACCACCTTAGTGTGAGATTGTCTCGTATTGAAAATGAAGATTTGGACTTTTTCGTGGATAAAGAATACACTCGTCTTTTTATTTTCTCGCGATTAGAGGGAGTAACGACACCATTTAATCCGTCTTAATTTTAAGGTCTTAAGCTTTGATTTGTAATGTTACTTTGCAATGAACTTGTAAAAAAAATGGAAGTATTTTCCAAATTCCAACTATAGTATCCATTACTAGTACATGGGAATAATTTTCCAAACCAATTAAGCAATATTTTATTTATTTTTGTCAAAGACTTGTGCAAATGCTAAATTCTAGGTATAATTTAGTTATATCAGTTTTCACGTTTAATATACATAATAAATAATATTCATTGGAGAAAATAAACAGTTATATTATATACTTCGTAATTTTAAAAGTTGTTAATTTGCTTTTGACAAAAGTAGTAAAAAATAATATTAAATGTGTAAAAGGTTATTGATGTAGATAGATAGAAAAAAGAAAAGGTAAAGAAAGGTAGAGAAGATAAAATGTATACAAAAAGAGAGATATGTAACTTTTTGTTAAGACGTCCAAAATACAAATAAATACTCCCTCCGTCCACCAAAAGGGTGCTCATTTCTTTTTTTGGGTCCACAAAAAACGTGCTTATTCTATTTAAATAGTTAACATATAAATATTTTTTCTACTTTACTAACAAGTTTGAGTATCTACCAAATAAATTTTTTACTCATTATATTAAACATATTCTTTATAATTAAAATATGATTTTTTTAAAAGCATATATAAAAAAAATGTAAGCACATTTTTTGTGGAGGAGTAACTTTTGAAAGGATAAAAAAAATATCATTTTACACATTTTAGATAGAGTTGGTTCAAGTTTTTATCACTCTATTCAATTGTACAATGCAACCGATGGAAGTGAACTCTTTATTTTCAATTCATTGTCAAATTGTGCAATCTATGTAAGAGTTTAAGTCACTGTAGTGCAAGTTTTGCACAATTTTTAGTAAAACTCTGTAGCAAATCAAAACTATGCACCAAACATAAAAATTCCTCAATTGTTACTTATGAATTTTTGTTTTTATAAAATTGTGGTAATATATAACACGATGGTAAATTTTGTATGGAATCAACCACATGCATAAAACACTTGTATACTTTAATCAATGGCGGATTCAGTGTACAAATTGGGACCCCCAATTTTTTAAATAATTTTTTAATCTTAGATAAGAGAATTAATTAATTAATTAATTGTGACACAAATTGTTTTAGTTGCATCTCCATTTCATTTCTCTAACTCAAATTAAAAAGGTTCAACAACAACTTTTTGCTCCCAACAAAGTGAAAGACTCATATTCAACATTTTAAAACTACTTACTAAAAGTGAGCAACTGTATTAAAATAAAAAAGTGAAAATAACTAATAACACAATATATTTAATAATTTTTTGAAGGGTGGGTCTTGTGTAAACTGATCGTTATTTTTTTTTTTTTTTTAAGTTACTCACACTTTTTAATAATATACTCCCTCAGTCCCACAAAGATAGCCACATTTGACTTTACAAGAAAAATCAATAAATGTAGTCAAATTTAACTAATGTGTCAATTTTGCCCTTAAAATTTCATACTCCAAAATCTGCTAAGCATTAACTACTCTTATTAATTAGGGGTAAAATTGTCAATAAAGCATTTAATGCTAAAGTAAAAGAGGAAATGTGGCTATAATTTGGGACATCCAAAAAAGGAATATGTGGCTATCTTTGTGGGACGGAGGGAGTATTCAGTTATATTGACGTACATTTTTTTGGTAATGTTATATTGCACATTTTAGTTATATGAATTTACATTTTTTTAGTAATATTGTGTTACACTTTTTAATTATAATAACTTACACTTTTCATTAAAATATTGTGTTACACTTTTCAGTTATATTAACTTCCATTTTTTAATAATATTGAATTACACTTTTCAATTATAGTAAAAGAATTACCAAAAGAAAAAAAGTTGACATATCAACTCAATTTCTCATAAAAAAATCGATTTTATACAAGACTTTGATTTTTTTTTTTTTTAAATTAGTGTGAACACGGTAGAGAGACGACAAAACAAATGCGACCCCCCGTCCTCTGTTACTTTTTTGTACATATCTTAAAAAATATACTTCAGTATTTAATGAAATATTAAAGTATGTACAAATAGAAAAGATACGAGATAGATATAAGTATGAAATAGTAAAAGTAGAGAGAAGGGTAATTTTTACGATAGTCACATTTTACAAAATGACTACATAGTCACTTTGTCGAATCGCGCCACGTGGCGTCGTAAACGTCGTAACGACCTGCTACCTGTTATACAGGTTTAAGTTATTTATATCATTTTTTAAATTGTATTTTATTATTTACTATATTACCCTTCTTTTATTTAAATTATTTTTAAAATATATACGTATATATATTAGGTAAAATTAATGTTCTAAATTTTGTAATACAATTATTCTTATTTAAAAAATTAATGAAATCAATCCAAATAATAATTAAAAAATATATTTGTTAAATTAGTAATTAGGTCTTTTGTCTTCCCCAATTCAGTCCGCACATTCTTAAGAGTTTTCACAAATTCGTGATCCTTGTCCCTTGATTCGCCATTAACAAGCAGGTTTGAAGCATTAGGTTGGAAGCAAGAATGAATCTTTCTCATTGATTCTACTTCTCCACTCTACAATCGAACTCGCTCACTCCAAGAACAAGATGGGGCTTTTCTTCGAGGGTCACTCAATTAAATCCGTATGATCCTTGATTCAATCCATTATCAGGTTGCCATGTTCATTGGACAGTTCACCACTGATTAATAATCGGCCATTTCACTCAATCACTATATTTTTTGTTATATAAATCATGTGTTCTTTATCAATCATACCATCCATTGTTTTCAAACACGTTAAATTTGGGGTTAACCATGTCGTTCTATTCTTAAAAACATGTTTAGGTTGTAAAATGATGATATCGAGAAACTTAAGTTTCATATTTGACACACGAAAATGAGATAACGACCCGTGTGACATTATAACAGAACGAAGGTCATTACCGTCACTAACGACACCTTACCGACCATTCTCCTAGATCCATGTGATATTTTATACAAGTACTGTGTAGAACATGGATATCGACGTATAACATGGGTTGAATACTCCGATAAACAAGAGAACGACCCATATCGACTTCTATACCGTGCACAACTAAATTTTGGAAATAATTGTAATTCTTACAAATAATTATAAATATCAATTATATATGGTAAATTATTGGTAATGCACGACTTCTACACCGTGCACACTCTAATTTTGGAAATAATTGTAATTCTTACAAATAATTATAAATATCAATTATTTATGGTAAGTTATGGCCCTTATGGGTAATGCACGAATTCTAGACCGTGCACACTCTAATTTTGAAAATAATTATAATTCTTACAAATAATTATAAATATAAATTATTTATGGTAAATTATTGATAATTATAAATTGATAAATCATATCCTTATTTACAAAACAAAAACTTCCATGTTTGACACGTTCTCTTTAATAGAAAATACAAATTTATGACACATTACGACAATACATACCGTAAAATTTATAAAAAGTAACAGAGTAGTCATTACGACACCTTACGACACCCTGACTACATGTAGAAGGTCTTAGAAAGAAATATTAAATACTCTCTACTCTATTGGAAGCTAACAACTTTTTTTTTGTTAGTTAAATAAAAAGTTACTCAATTCCTTTTTAGCTAACTATTTATCTTACATTTAATTATATTTTTTCTCTGTTAATCATATTACCTTTAATATACTCCCTCCGTTACGTGGCTATAATTTTTTTTTTCTTTTAGTTATTTTGATTAAGAAATATGATTAAATAATAGATATAGTATAAGTAATGTAATGGAGAAAATAATAGATGAGTGTGAGATGAAGTATAATAAAATAATATATAAATATAAATGATGTGATTCTAGAGAGAAAAACATATGCTAAAAATGGAAAAAAAAATGAAATGCAAAATTTATTGCTGTCTATCCATTAAAAAAAGAGTGAGAAATTTATAGAACGGAGGAAGTATTTATTAATTTTGTGCCCAAAACTTCCAAATAACTTTCATAAAAAAAAAAAAGGTTAATTCCAAATAAATACACCACCTTTCATCTTAATATCAATTTAATCACGACCTTTGCAATTTTTTTTTTTTTAAACCCCAACCTTTCATCGCGTTGCAATTAGATACACGTTTTTTTTTCTCCGGTCAACAATTGATGATGTGGCTTGCCGGAGCTCTGCCACGTCATATTACAGATATTTTTTTTTTCTATAAAGATTACACTTTATAAAAATATAAAATTTTATAAAAATAAAAATAAAATTGCAGTGTTCCTTCCGCTTCTCAAACTCAATCAATCAAGTTCTTCTCTTCAAATACTAAAAATCAAAATCATAAGGGATGAAACATTTTTGTTGCGATAATCATTAATGTTAAACACATTAATTCCTAGAATATTTTCCTCTCTCATAAAGTATATAAATTGTAGTTCTCGAACAATAATCATTAGTGTTAAACACATTAATTTCTAGAATATTTTCCTCTCTCATAAAGCATATAAATTGTAGTTCTCGAACTAGTTGAACAAAATAATAAAAAACCACCAACAAGGTTACCTTCAGTATACACTCAAATATAATAATTAATTGAGGTCCACCCGGAAAAAATTATAGTTTTCGAACTAGTTGAACAAAACAACAAAATTATTAAATAATTTAAGAATTCCTGAAGAAATAAACCACCAAATCACCAATGATCATGGATTAGATGTGTCAGTTTTTTTTTTTTATAATTTTTATGGTTAGAGGAGAATAACTTTTAGTTTGAGAATGGTAGAGAAAACTTGATTTAGTTTGAAGCGCGCATATTTTTATTTTTATAAAATTTTATATTTTTATAAAATGTAATCTTTATAAAAAAAATTTGAAATAAGTGATTTAACGTGAAACGAGGGAATACAAACTTCAAAATTTATTTTCCCGAGACAGTTAAAACTTAGGCAGGCAGGGGCTTGACCAAAATGAATGGAACTTACAAAAAAGACAAAGCTGATGACAGAAAGTAACAACGTTGGGTGAAGAAGTTTCATGGTAAAAAGTAGAGTAATTCATAATAATTAGGCTATGAATTTGGTTTGTTTTTCAGTACAGAAACATCCACATGCTCTTAATTGAAAAAATAAATCCACTCTAATAAATTCTTGAATTCACACGTGTGGGCCCTTCGACCAAACCCAAAATAGTTCATGCAATATCAATTTTATTTTTTATTTAATTTTTTTGTGAAAAGGGAATAAAAAAGGCATTAGATGCTTCAGAAGGTTGAAAGGTCGTATAGTGTTTGGAATTTGGAAATAACACGTCGGAGGGTTGCGGCATTACGACGTCGGTTCGTCTAACCCCAACATCACTTTTCCTATTTGTTTTTTTTAGATGAAGTGTCCTTTATTAATTAAATAATAATAATATTTTTGCTTGTTAGGAAAAATGAATAATAATAATATTTTAGTGGGAGTTTGTTGGGTGGGAAGCGGCTCGTCACCGCTCGTGGTGCGGTGAGTGGGTCCCATTGTGTATGTATGTTAATAACAGGTTGGACGACTTGCTTCATTGACCCTTCCCAATAGTCTCTCTCTCTACACTGAAACCAAACGCCTCTTTATTTTTTTTAAAAGGTAGGACATCCATATATAACTCTATCATACCTAGATTCTAATCAACAGGTGAAATTTGTTACAAAATGGTACTCCAAATTGTCACACCATTACAATTCCCGTCATTTCCTCTCAGCTCACTGAAATAAAATTTCTAAAACACTCTGCCTGCTCCAACTAGACAAACATCGTATTAATTAAATTAGGGGACAACATACAGTGAAGAAAAATAACAACAATAACAAAAAGTAAATACAAACTAAAGCACTAATAATAATAATAATACAGTAATAGTAATAATAATAATAATAATAATAATAATAATAATAATAAAAAAAAAACAATAAAATAGAATCAACAGATAACTCACTCCATAGAGAGAATATACACATTGATTTACCTATTTTTCAATCTCTGATTACAAAGGAAAGATTTGAGGGATCAGAATTGTAGGTGTGTGTCTCACTACAAAAAATACTTTGATTAGAGACCAAAATTTTGAGACCGACATAAATCAGCCTCAAATAGAGACTGATTTGAGACCAATCCGAAAAAAAATCGTGTTTTGAGACTGATTTCAATTTGGTATTTAATATTATGTTTTCAGACCGCTTAACCACCGAATTTCAGTCTCTAACCCGAAATTCAAATTTAAATTTTGAATTTTGTTTAGATATCAACAATTCAGTCTTTAATTGGTATAAAACATTCTGAATCCTAAAAATTTTAATTGACTACCAATTTTGACAGCTCGTTTTGAGACTATTTTTAATTCGGTCTTTAATATTATGTTTTTCAGACCGCTTAGCCACCAAATTTCAGTCTCTAAACTGAAATTCAAATTCTGATTTTGAATTTTAATTGGAGACCGAAAATTTAGTTTTTAATTGATATAAAAAATTTGAATCCTAAAATTTTAATTAACCGTCAATTTTGTCCGCCCATTTGTCAATTTTGTCCGCTCATTTTAAGACTGTTTTGAGAATTCTTTGTCTAAACCCTATAATATAAAATGTGCCCCCAAATCCCTCTCTCTCAAAACAAAGTTTTTCAATCGACGTCTCCCCATCTTAATAAACGGTACGATGAGCCGCCGTCCTAATGAATATTAGTCGTCGCCGCCGTCGCCCTTAAGGTTTTCAACTTGATGAGTCGCCGCCAAGCATTTTAGTCGTCGCCGCCGCCGTGAACACCCTGCTGGAAATACTCCGCCGCGACCTCTCGTGTACCAAAAATAATTAAGAAACTCGATTCTCATCTTATATTTTTTCACAAGAACATTCTCCTTTATATGGACGGTCACAAAAAAAAATAATAATAAAAAAAAAAAAATATATATATATATATATATATATATATATTAGTTGTGACATAATTTTGATGTGATGAAATAATGAAATGTTAGAGAATACCTTTCGATTAGGGATGCTCACCGACATAACGCCCCTTTTCAATTTTTTCCACTTTAACTGATTATATATTAAAATTCACATTAATCAAGTTATCATTTAAACTATGATCAAATTCAACATAACTTTTCTCATATTAATTAATTTATGAAGTGTTCGTTGATAATTTTATTTTCATATAGTTAACTTAATTTGTTACCCTCCCAAATTCAACATAACTTTTAGATCCTTTTACAATTAGCAATGCTTCCTCTATTTGTAATAACTCATTTTTTAAATAGATGATATAAATTATATTTATACTAACTCATTTTCTAAATGAATGATAAAATTTTTTTTGATGTAAAAACTTTGGGGAACTATTTAAAAAATGTTAACCTTATGCAAAATTATTTACAAGTATTTTATAAATATATTTAGAAACTTTAAAAAATTATTAAATGGCACCATAGCATGTTGGGAACATATTAAAATGTACGACTTTAAATGTCAGTAAATATATATATATAGAAGATATATTTGATTTTTACTATTTATTAATTAAATATAAGAGTAAATAAATTAATATAACTCAATTCAGTTGTACATTCTACAATTCTACTCGATTCTTATTCTTAGTCTCCTATGGTTTCAAGATACTGCTTATCTTTCCTTGATTGATATAATAATTATTGATTCCTATATATTTTAATTTACATTTAATATGCAGAAAATACTCTTCATGGAATGTATGTTAGAGCATTAGGCCTAAAACACCTGGAATTCAAACTGATGAACACTTAACATAAAATTGACGCAATGGCTCGTTGGGTAAATTAAGGTTGTATTTGGGTAAATTAAGGTATGTACTTTTATATATATATATATATATATATATTATTAAATAGTAAATAATATTTATTCTTTTAATATAGTAATATAGCAATATTTATCTTATATACATATGTTGTAATTCCTTAAATTTTTTATAATTAATTCAATGATTTTTATCAATTAATATATATGAAAATGATTATTTTATTTGAGAAAATTATTTTGTACTTCTTAAATTAACGTTGATTTTGAAAATTTATTATTTATAACATATACAATAAAGAAATTAATTACATATGTATATAATTATTTTTAAAATTTACACAAGACAAATACTTGTGAGCCTATTTCTGGGCACCCATTCACCAGGGATCAATTCCCACCAAGGCCAAAATAAAATGGTCAATTAAATAAAGTGGGTGTGGGTGGTAGGTGTGGGTCGGTCGGGTGTGGGTGTAAATAAAGAGGGGGTGGGTTGGGTGTAAATAAAGCTGTGTGCGGGCGGGTGTGGGTGTGGGGGGTAAATAAAGGTGTGGGTCGGGTCGGGGTCGGTAAAAATTTAAATTAAGACCGTTTAGTGACCGAAAAAATGGTCCCTAACTTTAAGATCGATTTGAGACTGTTTTAGGGCCCGATTAGGGCCCGAAAATAGTTCGGGCTGACTCACGTTTAGGGACCATTTTAAGACCAAATTGTCGGTCTCTTATTTAGAGACTGACCGAAAATCGGTCCCTAATTTGAGACTGTGTCATAAATTCAGTCTCTTAATATTAGGTACCAATGAAATAAGGACCCCCATAAATCGGTCACAAATCAGTCTCTAACGTGTGTTGAGACTGCCTTTACAGTCTCAAAATCGGTCTCTAATCGATGTGTTTTCTCTAACTTGTGTTAAGACTGCCTTTACAGTCTTAAAATCGGTCTCTAATCGATGTGTTTTTTGTAGTGTGTGATTTTATTTTCTTTTAATTAACTGCTTTGTAAAATACATTTATTATTCTAAACAAATACTTATATGCATCCATTGCTATTGTGCGGTTCAGTTTGTACATCAATCTATTGCAATACAAGTAGCACGTTAGGAAAATTGATATAAAATTTATCAACTAATTTAAAAAATGGGTTAATTGCAAATTAAATTACCACCTTTCGATGAATTGCAATTTAATCTAAACTTTTGAATAATTGCAAATAAAATCATCACCTTTCAATATTGTTGCAATTTAGACTTCTAGACAATCTCATTTGTGCCCGAATTTGACGTTTCGAGATTAGATCGAAATAAAAAACAATGTTGTTTCATTAAGAAGGTGTCGCATCCGCCAACCACGTTAGATTTGAGCACAAATGAAACTATTAAGAAATTTAAATTGCAACAATATTTAAAGGTGATGATTTTATTTGCAATTATTCAAAAGTTTAGATTAAACTGCAATCCAGTGAAATGTGGTGATTTAATTTGCAATTAACCCTTAAAAAATTTGTTGGAGAAATTTATTTTAAATCAATTTATTTAATACTCACTCCCGTGATTATTTAAACACTTTTCTTAACGGAACGTCTCAACATTATTTGCATACTTCAAAAAGGAAATAACTTACATAATTTTTACTCTTACAACATTCATCTAATTTAAAAAATGTCACTCTATTTGGGTCCACAACTTTTATTAACTCGATTTATAACTTTAGTCAAATCTCCACTCACTTTAGTTAATGAATTACCAATTATACTCCTCCTTTATTTTACCTTACACACTACTATATTTCATTTTTTAAAATCATGTGAATTCTTGTATTAGAACAATTATTTGAGTACATAAAGTATACTTTATGAACTTATACCACAAGTTAAATTAATACTAACTTCTTCACGCCATCACTTTTAAGAATTTGAATTTTTTTTCTTAATCAAATATCATGAATATTAATTATAGGCATTGTAGCTGCATATTGTGGACAGTGTCACTACGATTACACATTTCAGACAGTGTCACTACTTCCTCTCTTATGTTTTTTTTTTCGACAACCATTGTCTTTATTCAGCGCAAACGCAAACATTAGGGGTAGTCCAACCACAAAATCAGGTGGATCATCCCAGCAATACGAGCTTCTGACTGAACGAAAGCCCTAACAATAACATGTGCATATGTATTAGCGTCACGCTTTACAAATGAAATCGAGCAATTATTTAACGAACCCAAAACTCTCTTGCAACAACTAATAAAATCACCAAAAGACGAGTCGTCCAAAGAATGGGAATGAATCGCATCCGTAACTCGCTTAACATCTCCCTCTGTGATGACATTCTCAAGATCCAAGTTGCGCACCCATGATAGCGCCTCCAGGAATCTCAAAGCCTCGCCAATTGATGTCCTTAAACATCCAGGGATGACTAATGATCGAGCAGTTAAGAATTCGCCCTCGTCGTCTATAAAAACCATACTGACACCAGTCTCGTTGCTGTCTGCAAAGAAGACAACATCTACATTCAATTTCAATCCATTACGATCTGGTTTGTGCCACCCATTACATCGTCTCACGCCATTCATTCTTGTTGTGCCGAGTGGCTCGAACTTGCTTCCATTCGTTAAGCATCTGAATGCCTTCTTCCACGGTTCGTGTGGCAGTAGCGCACTCCCCCGTCCAGTATCGTCTATTTCTTTGCTTCCAGATCGACCAAAGAATACATTCAAATCGACCCCTCTTCGTTCCTCCCTTATGCTTGCTCTTTACTTTTTGCACGGAGATTGAAAAATATAATATTATATGTGTAGTAGTTAATTGAGGTAGAAAAAAATAAGAGAAAAAAGTAGAAAAATATGAAATGAAAAGGCTTTAGAAAAATAGTGAAAAAGAAAATGAAAAGCTTAGATCGAGATGTCCAACATAAACAAATTAAAATTTTAGGGTAGGATCGAAGGAGTATTGTGTATCATATATACTCCCTCTAGTACAATTTGAATCGTTTGAACTTTTTACTTTACTCTCAATTTAAATGTTGTTTTACATTTTTCAATATCATGTAAATGCGTTTCTTTCCAATTTATCTTTAAATTTATTAATAATTATTTAGATAATAACTATTTTCAAAATTCTATAAGAATTCCAAAGTAATTAATTAAAGATAGGAAATCAATGTTTTTCTTAATATATGTATACATGATTGTAAAATGTCATATATTTTAAATAAAAGAGAGTATTATACATTAAAAAAAGTTTAATATTCAAATAGCGACAGGGGTCTGGAGCGGGGGCAGAAGTGGTACCTAAATCGGTTGCCTCGTCCCACTGCGGAGCATGGGTGGAGCAACCCAAAGAGCACGAGTCATAGCGGGTTGGGGCAGGTCGGGTTGGAATTGTCATCCCTAATAGTAACATACACTTGTTCATTTAGTAACACATATTTGTCATTTTGAGTTTTCCAAAAAAAGTCCCATACCAATGGAAATACTACTTCATCCTTATATACCCCATGATCCTTCAATGCTTCTCTGATGTGAAACTTGTTTGACACCCCAACAATATATACATAATAATAAGTAGCACGACATTCTGCATTCAATCCTTAGTTTGTATCCCATGAAAGATATGCATAAGAAATTAATATATAAGAATTAATTATTCACCTCTTTATGAATTTGGACTTTTAGATGAGATAAAAAATAATTCATGAAGTTTTAAGACTCACGCCCAAATATCTTGGATTCGATTCCTGCCAAATTAGACGGAATTCTTTCACATTATTCCTTCAAGCTCCTAAAAAAATCTAAAACTTGTTAGTAAGTAATAAAAAATTGAGTTGATGATATTTTGACTATAAAGATGTGAGGGTGTGAAAACTGAAAAGATGCCAATATTCGAATGGCATTGATATTCCGTACTTCTAAATCCCATGCATTTCCAAGAGAATATGAATATTTTTGCGACTAACTCCTCACTCCGATCTTTAATAAATAAACACAAAAAAGGTAGAATGAATCCCCTCGAAAAAGAGTGGTGCTCAAATAGAATCACAAGAGTACTGTAATTACATTTTACACTTCGAGGATTGATCATCGCATATGCTAGGAATTAAATTAATATAAATGAAGTTCAAATTTTTACATGACATATAATTCTTTTATATACCACACCGTACACACTTACGTTACAGGTTCAAATCTCGATAAAAGCCGCTGTAACATGTATATCATCCAAATGATTCCATCAAATCTTAGTAATGAGCATATTATTATATACTCCGTGCTTCATAAGGGTGAAATTTTATTTGAACTTTTTTCAACATGCCACGGCTAAATGCCCCCTTTATTATGTTTCCATCCCCAACTTGAGTTCACCCTCTTTTCATTTTAAGTTCACCCCTATAAAACACCAAAAATATCCTTCCCACTTTTTCATCCTCTCATAACCATTCCTAAATTTGTTTAACTTCACCCCCTTCCGATTCCCTTTCCATTTTCATTCTAAATTTAAAAAGTCCTGTCACAATTGAACCACCGCCATCGTTCCGTTGCACTCAACGACGGACCCACGTAGGGTCCAAGGGGGCCAATGGGCACCCCACTGATTTTTTTTTATATATATACTTTTTCTGTCTCGTGATTATTTGTAAAATTTTTTATTGAGACGTCTCAAGATTTTTTGCACACTTATAATACGTAAATAATCAACAAAATTAATACTATTACTACATTATTTTATGTTCAAAATTGTCACTCATTTTGATTCACATTCTTCCTTACACCTCACTAAATTACATTTAAACCTCACTAAATCACTCAAAAATATACTCCTCTACATTAGTTTATTTTTAAAATTGTCACTCATTTTTTGTCAACATTCCTCCGTACACCTCACTAGATCACATTTAAACCGCACTAAATCAACCAAAATACTTCTCATTTATTTAACCCCACACCTCACTAAATTCACTTTAAATCTCACTAAATCACTCAAAATACTCCTCATATTTTTTGACCTCACACATCACTAAAAATTCACATTTCTTAAAAAGTTATACTTGTTAAGGTATACAATTCATCACAGAACATGGGGTATATTTTAAGTACTACATTTGTTGACTAATGTCTCAACGAGAATGTACGTTAAATTTTAACACTGTTTTACTTATTATGAGTTGAAACAGTTAAAATTAATTTTATTTGAAACATAACAAAAGTCGTTAAATTTAAATTAATAAAATGAGGTCTATTGAAAATTTTATAATGATTTTTTGTTTAGGTATAAAATTTTATAATATTATTTTTTTATTTATAGTAATGTAAATCGGGCCCCACAATCCAAAATTTCTGGGTCCGTCACTGGTCCCACTGCCTCACCCCTCACACTTCATGGTCAAAGGTAAGTTTTAAGTTTTTTTTTTACACAAAAACGTCATTTTTTCGAAAAAAAAAAATCCACGAATATGTCATTTTTTCGGAAAAAAGTCCCACAAAAACTTTATTTTTTCAGGAAAAATGTTCCATGTTTTTTTCCAAAAAAAAGTTCCACGAAATGTGCATTTTTTTTTCATTTTTTTCCACGAAAGGTGCATTTTGAGTTTTTTATATAAAAACTCAAAAAATAATTTTCGAGTTTTTCAATTAAAATCGCCACAAAGTTCTGAGTTTTTGACAAAAACTAAAAAAATGCACATTTCGTGGTTTTTTTTTTTTTTTTGAATAAATGCACATTTCGTGAAACTTTATTTCTAAAAAAAATATTTTTTGTGAATTTTTTTTCTGAAAAAATAACGTATTTGTGAAACTTTTTTTTTTTGAGAAAATGACATTTTTGTGGAACTTTTTTTTTCTTATACTTCAACAAATAAATGAGAGTGGGGAGTGAAAACATAATAAGAGGGGGACATTTATCCGTGGCCTTTTCAACAGGATCAAAATAACATGGGCCTTTGCCCATTTGGGTTGAAGGGCCATGACTTAATGGGCTGAAGTGAAATAACAAATAAGCTAATTTCATTTCATTTACTCTTTTTATTTATTGATTAACTTCAATAAATAGTACGTATGCACTTTGCTTTCAAAAGTCTCTATTTTTCCTGCAAATAATGAAGGCTTAAAACAACGATTATATCTTTCTATACAAGATAGACTAAGATTTTCCTTTTTTCTTCTAGATTAAATATTTTCCCTATATATATAATATAATTGTGTAATATATTTTATTTGTGAAAATATATTAGTAATAATTTGTTCGATCGGGTTTCCAAGCATCACTGTCCCTTCAGGGTGGATTCTGTGGGGACGGGGATTCCTCGCCCAATTGCCAAACCTAATCACAATGCCTCAAACTTGTGTTATCACGTCTCGATTATCTCATTTGTGACTCTGTTTACGTCTCATCTAAAATTTCGAATTTCAGCCGGAATTGAATTCAGGTAGTTTGTTTGGAGACTCTGACACTATGAAATAATTTCGTCTTATCTAAAAATCCGAACTTGTAGAGAGGTAAGAAGTCAATTCTTATATATTAATTCTTATTAGTTTGGAGTCTTAAATATTCTAAACTTATCTTATTTATATATTTTAAATTGGATAGTTATTAATTAACTAGATTTAGATAGGTAAGGTTACTAGTTAGTTTTTGAAAATTTCTAAATCTGAATTTTGAAAACGTCACATGGGTACAAGACCCAATGTCTCTCTCCCTTTTTATTATCGCTTACTAATCCCCATTATCACTCATCACTTTTCTCAATTATCTTCTACAGTATTTTCTTTCTTTCTCTCTGTACTTTTAGGTGGAAGAGATCGAATACTCATTCACAATCTAGCCACGGATGACTAAAGATTTGGTTCTACATATATAGTACGTGAGAATATATATCTAACTAATTTTTCATTCTTCACTCTTTCATTACTTATATATTTTTTGTGTTTGATTATATTATTGACGTTTAAATTGACCACTAGCTTATTCAATCCGTTATGTGTCCATTAGAACGTTAAATTCATAATTGTTTAATTGTTCTAATCCTTGTGGCAATTAGCATAATTGATTATCCTGATTTTTGTTATGAGAAATATATAATCTACCATAAATATCTACATGTGTATTTCTTTTATATATCTATTAAATTATATACTCATTAATAGTTTTAATTTAAGTATGACAATAATTTTATTACTACTATATTATATATATATATCAAGTACCTACCCATCATGCAAGGATTGTGCACAGATTATTGTGCATGAAATTCACATAAACAGAATAATTAAAGATTGTATAATTGTATTATATGGCTAGTCAATTCAAAAAACAAATTACTAAACGTACTCTCTCAAACGACAAGTTCTTTGCTTAATTAACTTTTACAAGGAGAATTCTTAATTACATAATATGTAGCAATTAAAATAAAACAAATTAAATCATTGTTACATATTTGATGTTTAACTCGATCTTGTGGATGAATGACATGTGTACCGAAACAAATACTCAATGAACTGAATACATATGATCGAGTGAAACACACACGAAAAGTGGAACAAAGGAATTATATAATCGGAGTGAAAATAAAAGGCATATGCAAATTAAAGGATATCTAAATTAATTATTACCAACATTCATATAATTTAATATCAGTGCGAAGGCGGAAGTAAACTTCTCCTTCAAATGCATCCGTCATGAGAGTGGCCACCCCTCTTGCCATGAAGAAGTCGCCAGTTCCACCAATGACCGAAATGTCCCTAGTCTTGTTCATCAGCGGATCAGCCCCGGCGAAATTTATGGAACCCTTGTGTTGACTAGAGTTGAAAACGAAAGAAAACCCTAACCATGATGTGAATACATCTTTCTTGTCGTATAAATAGAACCCCTGCGCCCGACCCACCGGGGTCGAGTGCAGGTTGTTGTCTAAAGTAATCGGGTCGTCGAAAACGACCACGTTACCAAAATGATTTTGGGTAGCCAAGATTGTGGTGTTACCCCAAGCCGGTGCTCCTACAATGGCCGCCGTTGCGTTGTGGGAGTTGTGGCCGTTGTAGAGTATGTCGTGGAAGTAGAATATCATCCTCTTGCACGGGCGGCGCCTGTGTCGGAGATTTTCTCCGTTGGCGGTAGCTGAGCTGCCGAGGATGAGGACGAGGACGAGGAAGTAGGTGATAGATGTTAAGGGTAGGTTTTTGGGCCTCATTGTTGCCATGCTAAGAGGAGTACTAATGAAATTATAAGAAGCTAGGATTGATTTGTTGGAGTGGAATATTTACACTATACCCAAATGACTAAATATATAGGGTGTCTGAGAGGGAAATATCAAGTGGTAAATGTGATATTGTATATATGTAATTCATTGCTAATTTGGTGTAACAAACTTGCATTCTCATATAGTCACAGTGAAAGTTTCACAATATGTACACTTATAAATTAATACCATATCTTTTATCCATTGATAACATTAATTACCTTTTATTTTTTTTTAAATTTCGGTATTAGATCTAAGAATCGATTAATTCGGGAAATCAATCTCATCATCCACTTGTGAGGCCCCCGTTTAAAATCAGAGCAAAAAACTATGTATAAACTGACCTAGTACACTCCTAAGTCTCAAGAGTTTACACCACTAGTCCAATTCATTGGGTTTCAATTGATAGCATTACACTCATAAACTTAATTATAATACTATTGTATTTATATATTCACACAATTTGACGTGTTTGCATACGCGCGTATAATGTTATAATATTAGTATGAATGCAGTTTCTTATGGTAAACAAGTTTTACAAAAGAGTGATGCTTGACTTTGAAGACATGATCTGCAGCTGTATAGTGCCGAGAAGGTCCCAAAATGGGGTTGTGGGGTTAATTGGACGTTGTCTTGTAGTGTAAGGATTACCTATTAATTAAACGTGGATGGTCCACAATCCATATATATTTATATTTATGGAGGCCAGCAAATAAAAGAGAAAGTAGGTTGTGTCACGTGAGAATAGGTGCCCAAATCCATGAAACATATATGGTAGACCTTAATTAGATTTTTGGATTAGTTGAGCAACACCTATCTTATAATTGAATTCCGTTGGTACCAGAAATTTTTTTTTCGTCTCATCTAAAAGTCCGAACTTATAGAGATGGAGAATTAATTAATTTATATTAATTCCTTAATAATAATTACAACTACGCCCAAATATAATCCATATATATGAAACATGGTAGGCCTGGATTTTTGAGTTTCTTTTTTTGAATTAGTTGAGCAACACTTATCTTATAATCAACAACTACACGTGATCACACTTCAAGAGCAGACCGACTCTTCCGTGTCATCACATTTCATACTCCATTCTATTTTGATGTATCATCTATTCATTTTGCAGTGTTTTTTAATTGTTATAATACATATACACATGCAATAAGTTACATCAATGACACATATCTTATGCATTATAGATTATGAAATGCAAGATGAAACATGTAATAGTAACACTTATATAAAATATTTTATGTAAAACAGTTTTTTAAAATTCACCGATTATAAATGTGAATCGCTTAAAAAAAAATTGTGGATAGTAAGTAGATAGTTTACTACAAAATCAAAATATTGTTACTACAAGACCAAAGTATTGTCATTACAAGATCAAAACTGTATTATTTTTTTAAGTTAAAAATATTCTAGTGAATTAGGCCAAAAAAACTAATTGTCCAAAATATTTTTGACGTTGTAGTAGCAGAATATGTTTGACCTTGTAATAGTATATTTTGGCTTTGTAGTAGCATACATATTTTGCTACTAAGGCAAAAAAATATGGTACTATAAGACTAAAGTATTGTCACTAGCTATAAGGTCAAAAGTATATTATAAGTTCAAAAACACTATGACGAATTTGGCCAAAAAATAAGTGTTCATAATATTTTTTGACTTGTAATAATACACGTTTGACCTCGTAGTGACAATACTTTAATGTTGTAGTAGCATAGTTTTGACCTTGTAATATGACAATATCTAAAAGAGAAAAAATCTATTTTAATTAAGTTGATATGTGTTGACCCGAGTTTGACCAACAATATTTTACTACAAAATTATCTCAATTAACTATAATTCCGGTCTTTGGTACCCTGAATCTGGCGATAGCTGTCACGTAAGTCCAACCGAGTAAACTATCGACCCCCGTGCAATTCGTCTAGGAGCTCTTGAATGATCGAAATTGAATATTTGTCTAGAATCGTCCACTTGTCCAATTCCTAGTAGTCCACACAAAAACGTCAACAATCGTCCTTCTTATGGACAAGAAAAAACAGATTTGAATAAGGGCCCGAACTTGGTTTTGTAATGCCTGCTAAAAGAATCTCACGGACGAGACGTTCGATTTCATCCTTCTGGGTAGTCGAGTAGCGATATGGCCGTGCTGAGACCGATCCGACTAAGGGTTCAAGGTAATGCGATGGTCGCATTCTCGTGGGGGAGGAAGCCCTGATAAAGGCTCAAGCACCTAGGGAAACTCGTTCATAAGATGTTGGATGTCAATGGGTAACTCATTGCCCCGTGAACCTTACTTGCCAATAAATCTATCGAGCAAATTAGCCATGTCGAATCCACATCGTCCAATTTCAATAGTGACAAAAAAAAAAAAAAAACTTGTGGCACTCCAACCTCGGCTCCCCATGAAGGCAAACCGACATACCATTATAGGTATATGCCATAGTAAGTGAAGCCCAAATTGTGCGCACCTCGCCCAGCGATGAGAGCTACTAAACACCCAGGATAATGTCAACTCCGCTGACCAGAGAGATGTACGCCGTCACCACGAAATCTATAGGGCCCAATGTGACTAAGACAGCGTTGTAGATGCTAGTGGTATTAGTGTCCTTACCATTACCCAAGTGAACGAGCAGGGAGGTAGAATAATCGATGGGTAATTGCAAGGCCGAGACCGCCTTAGGCGAGATAAAATAATGGGTGGCACCACTGTCAATCATAACGAAGACCGATTTACCATTTGGTAACCATCAAACCCGCAAGCTATCGCAACCGACAATTGGCAAGTTTACAAGTCAAGGGGTGAATCATCCGCGATTCTAGGGGAAAACTTAGTTTCGCCCAAGGCCAATTCATATTCATCATCCACAACAACCATAACCCTCAATGATTTGCACATATGTCCAATGGGTTGTAGGGATCACGACAGTGAAAACAGAGACCTCTGGCTCGTAAATCGTAATATTCTGACTGCAACATCTTTCGAGTTTGGTGGCCAATGAAACGACCGATTCGAGCAGGCATGACGCCGACGGGTTCGACAAGGCCTAGGCTGGGAACTCAATGATTTTTTGTGAGATTCCTTCAATTTTTGGGGTGATTATGCTTTAAATTTCGTTTTATACTTGCAAAAATCGTGTGAAAGTGTCTTAATTGTCGAATTATTGATGCACAATTGTTTTGCTTGATTTATAGGAAAAAATGAAATGTTTTGAAGTAAATCACGAAGTGTCAAATGGAAGGATCATTTCAAAGTGAATATCATAGAAAAGACATAGAAGAGAGGCCGTCGAAATGCAACAAGAATCAAGCCGATCAGAGTTCGGGATCGAAAGTTATGCACGAAACATGGAGAAGGAAGCAACTCGGCCGAGCCCGGGGTCACGACCGTCGACCGAGTTGCTTAGACCTGCGACTAGAAATTTGATGCCACGGCCGAGCTACCTAGAATCCTGACTCGGTCGAGCTCTTTGACTCGGCCGAGCTCCTGTCTTGATGAAATCGTGGGCAAGTTTTATCACAAGCCGACTCAGCCGAGTGACTTGGTTTATATTTTTGCACTTTTTCGTACAACAATTATGATCCCCACAAGCGTATGAGTTCGGTTGTAGTGTGATAAGTATACGACCTAGTAGTTATCGTCCAAGGACCTAGTTGAATGAATGTGGAGCCCCAAAACTATAAGTCGAAATGGTGTTATAGAAGCTAAACGGGAGAATTAACATATAACAACTAAGAAAATAAACAATTAATGCAAACAACTAAACTAACTCTCAATAATAATGAAAGTGCAAGTTGAAGAATTGTTTCAGGTGTCTTCCTTAACAAACTAATGAATTAACAAACTCTCAATAATGAAAGTGCAAGTGGAATCACTAATGAATTAACAAACTAATCACAATAATTAAACCTAATGTCTTGAATTATGTTAAAGGCTATCACATATATGTGTAGACAAATCTCTCGTGAGGCTCAGGTGAACACGTGCACTAATTAGCAATTATAGGATCTAATTAGTACCATAAGCTCCTAAGATAGTGACCTGTAAACACTTTCAACACGGTTACTAATGTTTATGACTCGCCCTGGCCTCTCACTAATCTCCTAGACGACCTCTAATCGATTAATGTCTAATGTTTTCGATCTAAGCAATCAACCCTCTCTCGGTTAAGCTAACTTCAATTAATTAATCAAGGCTTACACCCGCACCCCAATCATGCAAACCTAATAAGATCGTTGCAATTAACATAATTGAAAATGCTAGCTAATAAGACTGATCAATCAATTAAATCATACAATTCACAACATTAGAAACAATCAACCAACAAGACATAAGTTAATTAAGCAATTAATTCATAAATTCACTAATTACCTACATAATTCCAACACCCAAAGCAATCAAAGCTTAGCCCATAACTAAATTAACAAAATAAAGCAAACACATAGAATATAAACAACAATGCATTAAATTTAAAGAAATGTATTACCTCATTTGTCTTCAAATCTTTCAATCCCACAAACAATAAAATAAAATACTAAATTGAGATCTATCTATGAAAAGGAAGAACAAATTAAAGCTAATTATCTATTGAGTGGAGTGTGGGAGAGGAGGGGCTTCCCTCCCCAATGAAATCGCTGCCCTCTTCTGCGTGTTTCTTGCACTATTCCTCACTGCCTCATTTCTGAATTCGCCGCTGCCTCTTAAACAATGAGGGTGGACTTCTGAATTAAATTGGAAATGGGCCTCCAATTAGATTAAACTAGATTAGTTGTTACAATTACATTTCAAGCAAGGATTAAGGTTGGGCTTTGTTGATTACTTCAAGTTGTAGCTAATTTTCCACAATCAAGGTGATATTTAATTGCAAGTAATTTGATAATTTTTTTCATTTCTTCCAATTTCTTGTTATTTTCTATGAGTTTGATGATTTGCCTTGTTGTAGCTATGAGATTCTCCTCTAGAACCATGGACTAAGTTCTAATTATTTTAGGTGTGGAAGTTTTGTTGGGTAATTAGTGAATTAATGTAGTAATTGCATGATTAGCCTAGGTATTGGTGTTTTAATGCTTCTATTGTTGTAATTTGTGTGACTTAATTGATTGATCAATCCTATTAGCTAACATTTTCAATTTCATAAATTGCAACGAGAGTTGAGTTTGCATGATTGGGGTGTGGGTGTAAGCCTTGATTAATCAATTGAAGTAAATTAGTAACTAACTTAACCGAGAGAGGGTTAATTGTTAGACTGACAATGATAGACATCAATCGATGAGGCCGTCTAGGAGATTGGTGAGAGGTCGAATCGTAAACATTAGTAACCGTGTTGAAAGTGTTTACGAGTTCACATTAGGAGTTTATGGTAGTAATTAGATGGCTAATTAGTACACGTGTTCACCTAAGCCTCAAAAGGGATTGGTCTTACACACATATGTGATAGCCTTTAGTATAAGCCAAGACATTAGATTTAATTATTGTGATTAGTTCTTTAATTAGTTCATAATAAGCCCACAAAACGGAAACACCCGAAGCAATATTAATCTTCTCACCTTGCCTTTTCACATCGAAAGTTATTTAGTTGTTATTTCACTTATTTCTTGCTCTTAGCTTTAATTATAGTTTTAGTTTTTAAGTATCCTTGCATTTACTTAGTCTTTCAACTATAGTCTTGTGTGCATTCGTTTTTTTAAAAATAAAAAAATAACCGTTTTATTACTATAATAGCATGACAACGTACAACTTTGGGGCTCTATATATTCTCTCCTAGGTCCTAGGAACGAAAAAAAAATACTTGGTCGTATACTTGTCCAATTGTAACGAGCCTATACGTTTTTGGGTAAGTTATTTTTGTGCTTATAAATTCGCAAAAATACGAAAAAGTCAATCGACTTCTAGTAAATCCAAGTCGAGCGAGAATATCCCATCGAGGGGGCAGCCTGGTCGTAGTGTAAGGGTGATTCTGGGAATACGAGGGACGCGAGATTGGGCCTCATAATTCCCTCTTGATTTCACGTGCCATGTGCATCGTCGAAGAGATATCCTCCGCATTGTGCGAGCGAATGTACTCCTTGAGACCGCTGAGAAACATGCCCAAAGCATTGGCCTTCGTCAGGGTAGGAACGAAGGCCAAGCGGGTGATAAATGAGTCGACATATTCGTCGATTGAGATCGTTTCCGCATCAGGTCCAATGCCTCGCAAGAGTTAGCGCGTGGATCGTCCCCGTTGCGGCGCAAGAGTTCTAGAGTGAACTTCCTCCAAGTCAGAGTAGGGTCATCCCCTATGAGCCATTGAAGCCAGTGTAAGGTCGTTCCCTCCATCGCAACTGGGGTGTACTCCAATTGCATGTCTTTGGGTGTGCTGTCAATGTAGAAGAATTGCTCCGCACGGGCAATCCAGGCCTATGGGTTATCCCTCGTAAACCCGACAATTCTAGCTTGGCCAGAGAGGACATGAGCGTGCCCGTTGGGCGTTGCACAAACGGCTCATCAACGTAGCACTCGGGTGAAATCGACGTGCTCTCGTTGGCGACTGATTTGCCACGCTGCAGTCCTTGCACAGTGGTTTGCATACCCTCGAACCCCTTTGTCCTTCGATTGAGGACGTCAATGTGGCGATCGCGACATGGACAAAACCATTCCGGAACCCAAGACCTTGAATGTACCCACAAACGTCACCAAGAAGTCAAATCGACATTCGCTCCAAGTCATGGTAATCAAGTAGATTGAACTAAATTGATGGAAGAAGAGATACTAAATTTCTCGTGAACAATTCCCCTCTAATCCAATACGATCGAATAATAAATTTTTAATAATTTCAAAATTAGGGTTATACAAAGTATTTATAACAGTCTATAGCCTATGAGCCAAAATACTAAAAAAAAAACTAAAACGTAATTAAATTGTTGGAATTAAATAACATAAATAAATGATTGCAACTGAGATTAGTCTCACTCTGCCTCACTTGCACCTCTTATACATAAAAAGAGGAGCACCCACACACTTAAAATGTTCTATGATGTGACTGAATTGTTCTCTGGAATGAATTAAGTATCCTACAACTAATATGTATTTTCCTAACATTTGTGAGATTCGTCTAAAATTATCAGAGTGGCTTACTTGTCAAACTGAGATTATTTAAAAAATGACAGCTTTTATGTTGGAAAATTTTGAAAAATATTAGGGAGTTATTCATGAAATGATGGGGTTACAGCTTTGTTATATCCGAGATATAAGATAACCTTGCTTGAATATTATTTTCCTAAGGTTTATGGAAGTGATTTTGTTGTCCAAATTGAGAATATAAGTCAGCTTTGTTATAACTTGGTGAGTGATTATCAATTAGCATTTGATTCTGGGTGTGGTGAAGGTGATTCACTAAGAATGGATTATACTCATTTAGGTGGAGGTAAAGACAAAATGTCAGATTATGATTCGTTTGTGACGACAAAGAAAAGATGCAGAACATCATTAGTTAAGACATAATTAGATAATTATTTAGAAGAGGATGTCTTACCAAGAGCGGGGGATTTTGATATTTTATTATGGTGAAAGATACATGGAGTTAAATATCCTACACTTCGAGCTATTGTAAGATATATATTGGCCATTCTTGTATCTACTATTGCCTCTGAATCCGCTTTCAGTACAAGTGGTATGATAGTGAGTCCACATCGTAGCAGACTTCATCCAAAGACATTGGAGGCATTAATGTGTGCTAGGAGTTGGCTTTGGGCAGCTGAAAATAATGGTATTCATTATGTGACAATATTTTACTTACTTATTTTATTAATTATATTATTTTTAATATCACTACATAAACATGATGTGTGTTATACTTTTGTTAATTGTTAGATGGGAATGCAACGCCTTCCGATGGTTATGCCACCATATATGATGAGATTGATTCGGATAGTGAATATATTGTTTTTATATTTTTATGTTAATATTAATAAAAATTGATTTATAAATAAATAAATTTGAATAGAAGTTATTGATTGTAGGAACTATCATGGAATAATAGTGAATGTGACAAGGTATGCAGTGCAGCATTACAAGTGTTGGTGACATTTTTTGACTTGAAGATTCATATCAAGCAGATTTCAAGTTCTTCATCAAACTTTTGTAAATTTTTGTTTAAGAAGAAATTTTGTTGTTTGCATTGCTTTTGGTGAATATATTGACATTTTCATTATTGTTTAATTTAAATATTGTTTTGCAAATTTTGAAAGTTGTACAACATAGCAGAAGTAACATGCTGCTATTTTTAATTATGGAAAACATTATTTTTTAAAAAAATTTTACGGGAGGTTTACAAAATCACAACAAAGTAAACTACAATTTCACGCTAAAGATCTTGATCTTCAAACCTATGGATCACCCACGGTATCGCTGTCCCCTCCAATCGTGAGAAGAGGAAACACGAGTATTCCCTTTGCCATAAAAGATGTCCAGGTCTCCAACCTTTAACCGAGATAACCCCACACTAAGGTGTTCTCATGTCAAGAATATGAAACAAATAAATAGACAAAGTTCTACAAAGTACCAGATCCCAAGGTCTCTCGAGTCTATCTCAAAGAGCTCCGCCACCATATAAAAGTCCCACAACCACAATAGAGTCCCATAACGGGGAAGAGCCGCACAAGGCGCAACGGAAGCATCAAGCCGTAACTAAAAAACTATACTAGAAAAACACAATAAAACTAACTAGAAAAATAGGTAAACACGATCAATGAAAAAATACCCGAACAGTCACCGTGGCTCCGTTGGGGATAATTTTTACGTTGATCCCTAACAACAAACGAAGAACAACTACATAAAAAGGAAAAAAAAAAAAAACTGAACGACCGGAGCAGCGACGACGAGAGGTTACGGGGTAGAACCAAGTAGATCCAAAGATATGTTAACTAGATCTAGCAAAAATCCGAACAAAAGATGAAATCGAAAAAAGGGACTAACGACGGCGGAAAGGCGACAGTAGCAGGCGGTGGAGGCCGGTGGAGAAAGGGAGAAGCAACTCTCTAGAGAGAGAAACTCTCCCTTCTCTCTAAAAGCCCCCTTAGTATAAGTTCCACTTTTTAACATTAGATGGTTTGTATAATTTAATATTTGTATGGTTTTTATGCTCTAATTCTAAATAATATAATTAATATATTGATGATGATTAAAAAAGTTCGGTCGGGGCCGGGGTTTAAAAAAATTTAAAAATCGAGGTATGGGGTGGGGTCGGGGATGAAAAATCACTATCGGGGTCGGGTATGTGTAAAACCGGTCCCGAACCGCCCCGTTGCCACTCCTACCCCTGTAATACACTTAGGGCTCTATGTAACCTGTGGATTTCCTGGTCACTAGTCAATATCGACCTTTCGCACTGACATCCTCGACTCTATATTCGATTGATCCGTCATCCAAACTCTTCCTCAATCCAGTGCAATCAATCCTTCTCAGTCTGCCTACTTCCCCCGGGCGGGCTGCTGGGCTCTCGACGCGACTACGATGGGAACTTCCCCACCTCCGTTAGTTATGGCTTGTTTGCTTAGTGGGTACCTAACCTACCCTCTAAACCAAGAAAATGATCCCTTTCATATGGAGGTTATGGTGGATTTACACATCTACTACAACAAAATGCATTTTTCGTAACAAAAAAATTGGTTACAAAAAGTCATTTTTTGGTTACAAAAACCTTTTGTAACGAAACGTTTCGTTACAAAAGTTGGTCTTGTAAAACTCGTTGCAAAAAGTTCTTGTAACGAAAAAAATTCAATTTCGTTACAAATTCAATGGTAACGACACCTTGTTTGGTTACACAAATCTTAGTAGTGGTAACAAAAGTTTCGTTACGAATTGTTGTAAAATTTATTCAAAAGACCAATTTCGTTACAAATAAATTGTTACATAAAATCATATATTTTGTATTAAAATATTAATTTGGTATTAATATTTGATATCATTTACCAGCTTATTTTATTTCATAAATAAATAACTATTAGAAATAACTCATACGAATTATTTACACATTTATACTATACAAAGATTTGAGAAATCTTAAGAACATAAATCATAATGCAATAATTTTATTTTAAGAAAATATTAATTCTCTAAATGGACCCAGTTAACAATGTTAACATACTTAGGAAAAAAAAAACTATCAATGACATTTGAAGTTAATCAGAAACAAAATATGTCTAAAAATGTATGGACATTTCAATGTATCTAACAACTTGCATGAAAACCATATACTTGAACGAAGTCTTGATTAGTCTTCGTGTCTCCGATCAGAATGAAACTTCATTGTCCTACAAAAGGCACAACAATAAAATATCATAACATTAATAATTTATTATGCACAAATACAAATTTACTACATAGATTAAAAAATAATATTCAACTTAAATAAAATAAAAAATCATCAGCCCAACTACTAGAACCTTTAATTTATGTCGGCCAAAGTAAAAAACATAACAAAGGGGGTCACTTAGCCCTCAAACCAAGTCTCAATCAACTAATACCAATATTCGGGGGCCAAGAGTAAAAATAAGTCAAGGCCAACAACAAAGCAAAATAAAATGACAACCCATTAATTCATATACTCAAGATACATACCTCTGTATATAATAGCAAATAACAATCATCTCAAACATGTACGATTGATCTAAATCACCAAAAAATCACATATACCAACAATAGAACATAACTACAATACAAGTTGAGTCAAATTCAAAACTAAAAAAAAAAAAAAAAAAACTTATAAGATTTAGAAAAATACAACTGTCTTCCAATTTTATTTTATTTTTTAAGTCTGATCATAAACCAAAACAACTAGAACTCTACAATCTTATTATATCTCTCCCTGTCAAAAAAAATATATACAATCTTTTTATATCTCTAAAAAAAATTGAGTTTAAATAAACAGGTAGTGTTTAATAAGACATCTAAAGGAAGAAATTCTAAAAGAGTAAAAAGTAATGACAAATATGTTTATGACAATGTCTAGGATAACTTTTGTATGAACAATACTAAAAACATTTGCTTCATTTCGTTCTAACCTTCTTTTAGACTTTTTATTTCAAAATTTTGTTTTGCTACCTCTTCATTTTGCATTGCTCTTCGTTATGAACAATCCTAATAACTTTTGATGTTGCTCTTCACTGAGCTTGATTTGTAGCTGAGACTTTATAAGATTAAGGGAAATAACAACTTGTAACTCGTTTTGTGCCCTAATTAATTTATCTTGAGTTTCATATAGTTATGGTGGACTACATCTTACCCTCTTATTTTTCATATATGACACTACTCTGAATCTTATACCTCATTCATACCTACTACGTGTACCTATAACCTTCATCATAATTTCTCTTTCAAGTGGATTTTGTTCATTTTAGTCAACTTGAGTTGCTTTTTTGCTTCATTGCAGTCTATAATTCATAAACAAATATAGTTCATCAATATATTGACATTTAATTGTACACACAAAATTTTAAAACGATGAATAATAGCAATTCCACCCACTCACATGCTTCTGTGCAGCTTCCTTATTTACATATTCTTCATTCTTCAACTTCACTTTTGTTTTCCTACAAAAAATAAAATGATGATGTAATTTAAAAAATGCGTGATAGATAAAATAAAAGCTTCAAATAAAAACTTACAATTTTCATCAATAGTGTAACAAAGGTTTTTGAACTCGAGGTATGAGGATATGGCACAAGTGACCTACTATCTCTATTTTTTCTTGACTTTTCTTACAATGAAAAAATAAGGGTGAAAGGTTATCATTGTAGGAAAAGTATAAGATTACAAGTAAGTGCAAGTATTTACTATCAAATTGAAATATGGCATAACATTACTATCAAATCTATCTCTTTTACGAGACTCAAACATTTTGAGTTAAAAAATCAATAAAAGATTCAACACTTAAAATGTACTACCAAATCAATCCTACTCTAATTCATGGTTGTAACATTAATTAGAAATAAGTTATTTACTATGAGTCTATACTAACAAGGTAATACTCTTCACTGAAGTAAGAAAAATATCAAGGAATATAGAATCAATCAACTCAGAATATATATAAGAACAAATCTCTAGAAATCAATGTAGAATCTTAGTATTACTAGCCTACAAAATATATAAGATATAACTGGATAGAATAATTCAATTAACTAATTCCTAAAATTAGGGTCTAATGATCCATATTCAAAATTCCTAAAAATGCTCACATAGCTGCTTCGAGTTATGAAGCATATCATGATTAAACATAAATATATAATTGATGATATATACTGACCGACAATCCAATGTGTATATATATATATATATATACCCACGTGTTGTATGCACTTTTATCGAGTTGACTCGGATGTGGACTGTTCTTTAGTACGATACAAACATATATGATTAAACGGGGTTATTACGTGTTTAAGGAGTATTTATGATGATCTTGATGATCTTAATGAAGAACAAAGCAAGAAAGATCAAGAACAATGATATAGCTTCTTGGAGAAGCTAAAAGCTTGAGAGCTTTGGGAGTGTTTATTGCTTAGGTTGGGGTGATTAGGTGGAATTGTGTAACTTGTGTACAAATGAGCCCCTTTTAGGCATTATATAGTGGTTTCTGGGGGCTGCCCGTCCTTTACATGTGGCACGCCCTCATTGGACCTGTCTTCTGCCCGAAAAGGTGATTTGATGGCGCATTTAATGCTAAACCGCCTCTGGTGCTCGTCCTCGCCGAGATGCCGAGGAGCTGGGCCATGGTGGTCGCCGGAGGACCTTCGAGGAGTGTGGTCGCCACGCTCCATGCTGTCTCCCAAGGCTTCAATACTTAACTTCTCTTGCTAAAAATAGGCATGTACTCGCCACACATTTGGGCGAGCAGCTAACTAAACATGTGCTCGCCAACATCTTTGGACGAGCACTTAAATATATTAAATACATTTATCCTATTACATTTTCTTGGTCTTGTTGACTAGTCGTCGCACGACTTTGTTGACTGGTCCTCGCCACGTAAGATGGTGACTAGGATTGACTTGTCAAAGATTGACCTCTTTGACTAGGTATAACATTTGCCCCCTGGTCGCCTTTCTTCATATTCGTAGAATAGTAAGGCGAGCAGTGTGATCCTCTTCTTGGAAGGTGAATTTGTCTTCGACAAACAAATCCACTTTGAAATCTTGGTGACGTAAACTGGAGGCGGTCGCCTCGTTTCCTACGCCGAGCACGCCTTTCGAAGCACCTTTAATGATGACTGATGTGACTTGTGTCAGGCGCGTGATCGGCGCTCGAAATTTAAAATGCGCGCGTGGGGCGCGTGCCGACCTCAAAGGTCGCGCGTGAGGGCCACTCTCCGAACTCGATTTCGGAAATGACCCCAAATTTTTGGGAAAATTACGGATTTTACCCCGTTTTTTGCACTTAGGTCCCTGCATAAGTTTTGCCTATAAATACGGCTTTATGCCTCTTCAAATCACTTTCTTCACTTTACAAATTTCGAATTTCTTGAGCCTCCTTCCAAGCAACTCCTTCAAGCTTTTCCGGCGACTTTTTGGTGGTTTTCGATCGGCAAAAAGGTAAAAGCAACACATTTTCTTCTTAAAAAACTCCTTTTTCCCCCATTTCTTAAGAAAAAATGGACATTAGTGGTGGTTCTGGTGGTGGTCCGCCGCCGTTGGACGGTGGTGCCGCAAATTCCGGCGAGGCTGATCGACTAGCCTTAGCCTTGATGGAGAGGGCATCCTCTTCGGACTCTAGGATCCACTCCCCTGACCCTATAAATGTTAGAGTCCGTAATTTTGGGAAGGCAGTGGTCGTCGACGAGCTCGATGAATCCAAAAGGGACGATGCCGGCAATGATGCCGAGGAGGGTGATGCCGAGGAGAGTGGCAGCGAGACTGACTCTGATCTGCGCGATCAGGGTTTGGATCGAGGGGTGGGCGAACAGATAGAAACTGCCTAAGTCGAGGAGACCTTGACGAGGAGTCTCCGCGAGGATTTTGAGGAGGTTGTCCAATATGCGGAGAGCATAAAGGACATTTTGAGTGGTAGGGAAAATTTGGATGGCGACGAGGTCTCGAGGGAGGCCTACTATAAATATTTCAGCGAATACCTTCCTCGAGAGGTTCCTCGCCCGCATCGAGAAGTTTTCCAAACAATATACGAGGCGAGCAAGTATGCGAGCAAAGTCTCCTCGGCGCAGCTAGAGAATTCCCGCAAGAAGTATCAGTTGCCGGCCGACGTCTGCTTTTTTATCCCTCGCCAGGATGAGAGGGCCGACCAGCCGCCAGAAGGCATGGTCGCCGTCAACATCGGCATGATGGAGGCAGGGCTGAGGTTCCCCCTGCATCCCAGTATCTCAAATTTCTTACACTTCTTAAATGTGGCCCCTTCTCAAATTCTTCCGAACGGTTGGTCAAACCTGATCGGAATTCTTACACTGTTCGGCCTGGTGGCGGCCGAGAATGGATGTCGGAACACATGGCTTAGCCCGAAGGAGATTAACTATCTCCTTCAGGCGGCCGAGGCCGGGGGGAAAGTAGGCCATGGATACTATTATGTAAGAGGCCGTGATAATTTTAAATTGGTTGAAGGGGTTCCCAACAAGATTAGAGATTGGAAGACCAACTGGTGGTGGGTAGCCGGGGGCTGGAGAAGTCCAGTGAGGCCGGATGGATCCCCTGCTCGCATTGCCATCGAGACTGAATATCAAAGAATTCGTGGTAAGTCTTTTTATTTCTGCTCGTTCTTGTCTATACTGAATAACTCCTCGCTTTTGTAGGTGAAACTGTTCGCAAGAAGACTGCCGACCACCGTCTCACGCCCCTCTTCCAATACCATGTTTGCTGCGTTCTCAATCGTCGCTACCTAGAGAGGTCTTGTCGATTTCTGAACAGGGAGTGTATGCGCGAGCGAGCAGGTCTCAGAGTACCTCCTCATCATTTCACTCGAGAGTTCCCTCCAGGTATCAAAATATTTCTAAGTGTGTTCCCTTTTTTTTCTTTTAAAATTACTCTTCGTAGACACTAACTTCTCGTTTTTCTTTCTAGTAGTGGTTCCACAAAAGGTTGTTACTTATCTTCCTCCCACCGTCGAAGTAGATCGCCTAAAATCGAACAGGATGCTTCAACAAGCAAGAATGCTCCGCGAGCGCAAGATCGTTGATGGCGCCGGCAAGAAAAGGAAAGGAGCGGAGACCTCGGGGGCTCCACCCAAGAAAATTGCTAAACCAACCCGAGGGGGTTCTTCTCGCCCCCCTGCTATCGAGCAGAGGGCCGAGCCAGTTGGCGAACCGAGGTTCTCGTCGAGGAGATCTCCTCCGCCGAGGGGTAATTCGTCTCCCCCCACCAAGGTCGTATCCCCTCCTCCCCGAAGCACTCGGTCGCGAGAGACTGCAGCGAGCTCGTCGGCCGGGGAGAGGGCTCAGGGAGACAACACCCTTCTCGGCTGGGATGCCGCAAGGGTTGCCAAGTAAGTTTACGATCTATAAGACTTTAGAATATTTTCAAGTACCTTTTTCTAATTTTTTCATTTTTCTCTAATAGCGTTGCCTACTGTCCGATCGCCCAACCTTTCAACGAGAACCTTCTCGGCTTCTACCGGTCGCGGGATCCGGTCGACAGAGAGTCCTTGAATCCGATCGCACTGAGGGCCGTGAAGCACCTGCCTCGATCGTTGACGACCACTCTGGTCGATGAGGTCAACAACCACAACGCCTTGGAAAATGCGCGCCTGGTCGCCATTGATCTGAGCCGGGCATCTTACACCATAGAGAAGCTCGCCTGCCAGATCGCTGATGGTCGCAAAATCAGCGAAGACAGGGGTGCGAAGCTTGCCCAAATGGCCAAGGCTAAAGCTGTCGTCGAAGGGCAACTGGTCGCCTCTGAGGAGAAGGTGGTCGACCTTGAGACAAAACTGGCCGATGTCGAGGCAAAGTTGGCCGATTTTGAGGCCCAACTTGAGACGGTTCGAAAGAAGGATCAAGAAGATCTCCAAGAGATCGAACGTCTCCGTGCTCGCCTCAAGACTACCGAGGACGAGGTAAGAAATCTTACAAACAAATCTGCAAATGATGAGGAAGAGTTGGCCACTCTTCGGCAGGAGCTGGTCGACATGACGGATGAGCGAGACGAAATCACTGATCTCGCTGGGAGTGTGGCCATTATAACTGTGGCACTCACTGCCCACGGGCTTATTCATAGATTACTGGAAGTTCATCCTTAAGTGGACGTGACTCCGCTCGGCGGGCTTTTGGACGACCTCCTTATGAAGGAAAAACCTCAACCGGAATCAGAACTCCCTTTGCTCCCTCTAATGAAACTGGGACTTCAGTTCCCTAGACTTTTGGGTGTTCCGGTATTTTTCACGAATCCTCCAAAAGAACGCCCCGCTCAACAAAGCGAGCAGGATGCTGCCGTCGAGGAGGAAGTTGCCGGCGAGCAGGATGCTGCTGCCGAGGGGGAAGTTGCCGGCGAGCAGGATGCTGCTGCCGAGGGGAATGCTGCAGAGACTTAGTCTCTTTTTTTCTTTTATTTTGTTTTTTAGGACTGCTCGACCACTAAGGCCTTTTTTTTTGTAATTTCAGCCTCTAAGGCTTTTCAATGAATGGAACTTTTGCTTGTATGATGTTTGGTTATTTTGAGTGATCGTTCTTGTTACTACTTTTCGATTTATGTTATGATTATTTTTTGCAAACATCTTTTTAAGAAAGAATGCTCGTCTTTCCTTGCGAGCATCTTTACGAAAGAGTGCTCGTCTTTCCTTGCGAGCATCTTTACGAAAGAGTGCTCGTCTTTCCTTGCGAGCATCTTTACGAAAGAGTGCTCGTCTTTCCTTGCGAGCGTCTTTACGAAAGAGTGCTCGTCTTTTTAGAGTTAACCATTCGTCGGTTGAACTCTTTGTTTGATAGGTAGTGATCGTCGTCGCCACTACCTTGCGAGCATCTTTAAGAAAGAGTGCTCGTCTTTTGTTTCCTAGATGGCTACGCAGAGCCTTGTCTAAAATTTCAAACTTGTCTAACACTTGATGGAAATTTAAAACTTTACTTGTATTGAAATGATGATTAGATACAAACTATACAAATATGAAAAAATTAAAAACTTACTGGTAATACTTCTTCAGCTTGACCGCGTTCCATGGGTACTTGCTCGGCTTACCCTCCAGATCTTCTAGCTCGTACGATCCGTTCAGGAGTGTGTGCGTTATTCGGTACGGACCCTCCCAAGTCGGGCCAAGTATGCCGATGGACTGCTCCGTCGCCCTCCGAAGTACGAGCTGGCCGATAGTGAACTGGCGAGCACGTACTTTGGTGTTATAGTAGCGTTCTGACCTTTGCTTGTAGACCACGTTCTTCTTGTCCGCTGTTAGCCTTCGCTCTTCTAGGAAGTCCAAGTCGGAGAGCTGTGCATCGTTATTCAACTGCTCGTCATAATTTGCCACTCGAAAAGTTGGGACCTGCCCCTCTGCTGGTATGACAGCTTCGGTTCCGAACGCGAGCGCGAACGGAGTTTCACCAGTAGAATTCCTCGTGGTCGTCCGATATGCCCATAGAACCATGTGCAGCTCGTCCGCCCATTTGCCCTTCAATCCATCTAGCTTAGCTTTCAAGGTGTGCTTGATGATTTTGTTGATCGCCTCTACTTGACCATTTGATTGTGGATGATAGGGTGTTGAATTTTTTTTCTTGATGTTCCACTCTGAGCAAAAATCCAGCATGTCTTGACTTGTGAATTGACGTCCGTTGTCGGTCACTATCGCTCGTGGTAGGTCGAACCTGCAAATTGTGTTTTTCCAAATGAAGCTTGTCATCTGGGCCGTTGTGATGGTCTTCAGTGCCTTTGCTTCTGTCCACTTGGTGAAGTAATCGACTGCTACGACTACGATAGTTACCCCCCTCCCCGACGCCAGGCGGGAAAGGTCCGATGATGTCGATGCCCCACTTTGCGAAGGGCCAAGAGCTGTAGACGGAGATGAGCTCGTCTGGAGGTGAGTGAATAGCGGGTGCAAAAGCTTGACATCTCTTGCATGCCTGGGCGTAGTGAATTGCGTCCTTCTTCAGTGTTGGCCAAAAGTAGCCTTGCTTCATGATCTTTAAAGCGAGCGCTTGCCCCCCTGTATGATTTCCACATGCTCCATCGTGGATTTCGTGCATGACGATCTTCGCTTCGTCTTCTCCGAGGCATTTTAATAAAGGCATTGAAAAACCCCGTTTGTACAGCTGGTCGCCCAAAATTGTGTACCTAGCGGACCTGAGTTGCAATCTGGTTGCCTTCACTTTGTCTGCCGGGAGCTCGCCGGTCTTGATGTACTTGGTGATCGGCGTCCTCCAGTCCTCGTCGCTGGTCGCTTCAACCTGCAAAATTTGACCTCTGTTCACCGATGGGGAAGAAATTTTAGTGATGGTTGCTTCTGAAAATATTGCCTCCCCCTCTGAAGTGGCCAGCCGAGCTAACGCATCTGCTTGCGTATTTTCCTCCCTAGGGATTTGCTCGATGTGGAATTGATCAAATTGCTCGAGTAATCCTTTCACTAGGTCTTGATACCTTATCATTTGATCGCCGCGAGCCTCGTAGTCGCCCGTAATTTGACATACAACCAGGTGAGAGTCAGAAAAAAATTTCAGTTTTCTAGCGCCCACGGCTATAGCCATCTTGATGCCTGCAACCAGAGCCTCGTACTCTGCTTCGTTGTTGGTCGCCCGATACTCGAACTCGATCGCCGAAGCAAACGTTTGTCCGGTTGGGCTGGTGAGGACAACTCCTGCCCCTGCTTTTGTGCTCGTCGACGAGCCATCGACGAACAGTGTCCAAGGAAGTTCGATTCCCTTGTCCAATTTCTCTAGGAAAGTGAGCTCTACAATGAATTCTGCCAGCACTTGTCCCTTGATTGCCGTTCTGGGTGCGTAGGTGAGACTAAATTATCCGATCTCCACCGACCATTTCAAAAGTCTTCCAGTGGTATCCGGACGATGCAGTGCTCGTCGGAGAGGAAAAGTGGTGAGGACGACCACCTCGTGGTCGAACAGGTATTGCCTTAATTTTTTGACGCTCATGACTAGTGCGTATGCCAATTTTTCCATTGGAGTGTATCTCAACTCCGCATCTCTCAGTGTTTGACTTACGTAGTAGATAGGCAGATGTGTGCTCCCCTCAGCTCGGACGAGCACTGAACTGATCGCACAGTCAGTGGCCGCCAAGTATAGATACAAAATTTCGCCGGGGACTGGCTTAGATAGGACCTTCGGATCCGATAGATATTCCTTCAATTTTTCAAAAGCTTTTTCACACTCATCGGTCCACTCAAACTTTCCTTTTTTCAGAGCGTCGAAAAAAGGTTTGCAACGATCGCCCGTTCGTGCAATTAATCTATTCAGCGATGCAAGGCATCCTGTCAACCTCTGTACTTCTTTCACGTTCCTTGGGCTTTACATATTGATGACTGCTTGAATTTTACACGGATTCGCCTCGATGCCCCGCTGGCTAACCAAGTGCCCCAGAAATTTTCCTGAGCTTACTCCGAAACTGCATTTCTTTGGATTTAACTTCATGTTGTACTCTTTTAGGATATCGAAAGTCATGGCTAGGTGGTGTAGGTGATCCTCTTTTCGTAAGCTTTTGACAACGATGTCGTCGATATAGACCTCCACCATCTCGCCGATGTGTTTCTCAAACATCTTATTTACCAGTCTTTGGTACGTTGCCCCCGCGTTTTTCAAACCGAACGGCATTCTCTTCCAGCTATACATATCAAGCGCAGTCATGAAGGCCGTATGTCGCTGGTCGTCGGGATGCATTGCAATCTGATGGTACCCTGCGAAGGCATCCATGAAAGTTAACATCTCGTGCCCCGCTGTATTATCTACTAGGTGATCAATGTGGGGCATCGAAAAGTGATCTTTCGGACAGGCGTCGTTTAAATCTGTGAAGTCTATACACAATCTCCACGAACCGGTCATTTTTTTTACGAGCACTGGATTTTTCAACCACTCGGGATCAGTTCCAGTTTTCTCGATTAATTTGTTGTCGATCAATTTCTTGATTTCGACCGCCAAAGCCGCACTTTTATCAGGCCCAATTTTTCTTCGTTTTTGGGTGATGGGTCTCCTTGCTGGATCAATATTCAATCTGTGGCAGGCATGATTCGTGGGGATGCCCACCATATCTTCGTGCGACCAGGCGAATGCATCGATGTTTTCTTTCAAAAATGCGACCATGTCTGATCGCAAATGTTCTGGTAAATTCGAACCTATGAACACCTCGAGTTCTGGACGAGCTTTGTTTAAATGGATGGTTTCAAGGTCCTCCGCTGAAGTTGCCCACTCTTTAGGCTCCTTCCAACGAGGGTCCTCAATTCCAAATTCTGGCTCAAAGCCTAACCTAGGCTCCAGATCTGGAAATTTTTCTAGAGACTGGTCGTCGGGGATCTGGTCGCCCGAATCTGTCTGCTCGTCGATTTCCATTGGGGTGTGGTCGTCCACTTTCATGGAGGCGTGCTCGTTCGCCTCCACTTGGTGGTCGTCGGAACTACGACTGCACTCCCTAACTTCAATCTTTCGGTACTTGCTAGGAAGACCCTCCAAGTAGTTCACTTGTTTTGTTTGTGTTTGACACTCAATATACTTTCCAACCATGATACTTTCCTTAGAATGACGTTTTGCAAAATGGACGAGACACTCCCTCGCCCGCGTCTGATCGCCCTTGACGGTTATAACTCCCGCCGGGGTTGGAAATTTTACACAGTAATAATAAGTAGAAACGGCCGCCTTGAACTCGTTGAAGAAAGGTCGGCCGAGGAACACATTGTAGGACGATGGCATGTCGATGACCAAGAAGTCGAGCTGCCTAGTATGGTGCATCTCAGGCTCTTTTGACGATGCCAACTCCAGAGACAGTCTAATTTTCCCAATGGAAAGGTTGCGTGTGTCCCCGAACCCTACGATTATATCATCGCAAGGCTCGATGTATTCTGCATATCCACCGAGAGCATCCAAGGTATGCTTGAAGAGGATGTTGGTGTATGCCCCAGTGTCGACCATCATTCGATGGACGATGATTCCCATTATCTTCCCCGTGATGACCAAAGCATCATTGTTTGGGTGCACCACGCCGTTCAGGTCGTCGTCCGAGAAAAGGATTTGATGAGAAGGAGGCTTCTCGGCAGTCGGAGCGATGCACACCTGGTGCACGTTGTTGAGTGCTCGCTGTTCACTCTGGGCCCGGCGAACAGACAGAGCGGTCCCGGACTGAGTTCCCTCCAAGGGGCCTTCTATCACATTGCAGGCTCCGCCCACGTTATCGATGTCGCCACCAGGATTCTTTGTCATGGGAGGAGTTAGCTTGGGACGATTCAGTTGTTGGCGCAGGTCGTCGCGATGTTTTTTCCCCTGTTGTCGCCATTTCCAAGGGGCTTGATGAACTGGGCGAGCTTGCCCTCATTGTATAGTTTAAAAAGATTTCTCACCAAGTCCCGGCACCCATTAGTGTGGTGGCCAATAGAGTTGTGGTAGTCGTAGAATTTGCTACCATCGAGGTTGTCATCACTTGTATGCATTGGCTTAGCATGGGGGAGCAGATTCTTTCCCCTGACTGCATTGAAAATGCCCCTGGGATCAAGAGAGAGAGATTCTCTGAACTGGATGATCTCAGGAGACTCCTCGAAAGGCCTGAAGTTCGCTGGGCGAGCACTGCCAGCTTGAGTGGTCGCCTTCTTGGGCTGGGAAGATTCCCCAGTGTTGGTGTTTTTCTTGGGCCAGACCCTCTTGGACGTGTCAGGCTGCTCGTTAGCCTTGGCAGCGTCCATGATTTCCTCCATTTGGATGAAGTTCCCAGCCCTCGTGCGGAAGTCCGCATAAGAAACTGGGAAAGTAAGATGGATAGATTCCCAGAGCTTGGTACCTATCCTCAGACCGGAAACAGCCGAGATCAGCTTTGTCTTATCGTTTACGGCCTCCCCATCGATCACTAGCCTATCAAAGTGCTCGATGAAGTCCTTGCCTGACTCATTTAGAGATTGGCGAACGTTTGCCAAACGTTGCTTTGAGGCTGGGCGAGCAGCAATGGACCCGTAGTAGGTCAGAAAGTATTGTCCCAGCTCATGGAACGAGGTGATAGATCCGGCACTCAAAGTTGTGTACCAACGATGAGCCCGATCTCCCAAGGTTAAAGAGAAGTTTCTGCATTGGGTGACGTCCGTTGCCCCGATTGAGGCCATATAATTGGAGTACTTGGACAAGTGTACTCTGGGGTCGGACATTCCGTCATATGCCGCCATGGAGGGCATTTGGATCTTCCTTTGAATGGGGGCGGTAAGGATTGCAACACTTAGTGGAGGTGCGGGTAGAGTGATTGGCGGAGTGGCCCCTTGCTTCGAGGCGACCACCTCTGCTCGCAGAGCATCCATCTCTAGCTTCATCAACTTTTGGGTTTCGAGGAACTAGGCGATTTGCCCCTCCTCGGCAGTCTGTGCTCGGGGGACGACGGCCTCGTCGCGTCGGCTCCCTTGGGATGCGACCGGGCGATCATCATGACGTGATCGCCTGGGAGAATGCCTATCAGAGTGGTGGCTGCGATAACTCTTTGCCGGAGCTCGCGAGCCCTTCCCTGGTCCCACTCGATCCAGAGCTGAGACTCTGTCGCCCTGATCTCTCTTGTCAGCGCGATCCCGGTGGTTGGCTTTCTCTGGTCGGCCGTCCACATTGAAAGGCACTCGGCGATGAGCCCTTCCATCGTTATCGTCCATCCGGTTGAAAACCGAATTTCTGTGGCGCGAGTCTCCCGTGTGGCTATTGTGGGAGTGCTCGTCAGCTTTGTTTTTACCTTTGTCTTGGGGGCGAAAAGGGTGTGAGTGATAGGAGCGGTCATCCTCTTTCCCCCTGGATTTGCGAGCTTCGTCGAAGGCTCGATCCTTGGCCTTCTCCAGCTCTTCATTCTGCCTCTTCCTCTCCGTGAGGTAATCACAGAGATCTTTCAAATGCTGGGGATCATTCAGAATGTCCCCCATGTTCAAGTTAGCAAAAGGGTTTGCCGTCGGAACCACCGGCGGCGGAGGGTGCTCGTTCCCTCCGTGCGGTGGGATTCCGTTATGATTCGTATGTTGAGACATCGTTTAAAAAGTGTATTTTCTTAAGATTACAAAGTAAAGATCTAACAACGAAAGATTAAAGTTCTTACGCAGAAGAACGTGCTATTACAACTACTAGACTTAGCAAAGTAACAACAACAGAAGCTTGAAAACACAAATACAAGGAGATCAAACTCCAAAATATGCTACGAAAACTGAAAATGTTCAAGAACACGAAGAACACTAACGATCGTAAATAATGCTTTAAACGGTAGATATACCGATTAAAACTTGAAAAAGGGAGTTTGCTAACCGATCGCTCGATGATCGGACGAAACTTTGATGATAAACACGTAAAAGGTCCCCTCCTTCTAGCGCCAAATGTTGTATGCACTTTTATCGAGTTGACTCGGATGTGGACTGTTCTTTAGTACGATACAAACATATATGATTAAACGGGGTTATTACGTGTTTAAGGAGTATTTATGATGATCTTGATGATCTTAATGAAGAACAAAGCAAGAAAGATCAAGAACAATGATATAGCTTCTTGGAGAAGCTAAAAGCTTGAGAGCTTTGGGAGTGTTTATTGCTTAGGTTGGGGTGATTTGGTGGAATTGGTTAACTTGTGTACAAATGAGCCCCTTTTAGGCATTATATAGTGGTTTCTGGGGGCTGCCCGTCCTTTACACGTGGCACGCCCTCATTGGACCTGTCTTCTGCCCGAAAAGGTGATTTGATGGCGCATTTAATGCTAAACCGCCTCTGGTGCTCGTCCTCGCCGAGATGCCGAGGAGCTGGGCCATGGTGGTCGCCGGAGGACCTTCGAGGAGTGTGGTCGCCACGCTCCATGCTGTCTCCCAAGGCTTCAATACTTAACTTCTCTTGCTAAAAATAGGCATGTACTCGCCACACATTTGGGCGAGCAGCTAACTAAACATGTGCTCGCCAACATCTTTGGACGAGCACTTAAATATATTAAATACATTTATCCTATTACATTTTCTTGGTCTTGTTGACTAGTCGTCGCACGACTTTGTTGACTGGTCCTCGCCACGTAAGATGGTGACTAGGATTGACTTGTCAAAGATTGACCTCTTTGACTAGGTATAACACCACGCACACCCCAACACAATATATATATATATATATACATATATACCCACGCACACCCAACACACACAACACACGTATATATATACCCACACACACTTCACTGTACACTACCCACATATAAATTCGCACACACATCACAATATTTATTTATATATATATATATATATATATATATATCCGCATAAACATATATATGCACACACATCACGATATATTATGTATATAATATATATACATACATACCCACGCACACACATAAATATATATATTGGCGCACAATCCACTGTAATAGAGAGAGATATATACAGTATGTAGAAAGATATAATTACCTATCAAGGAACACGATTGCTTATAAATTTAGGCGATAACAGATGATCGGGATTACGAATTGTCAAGTCATATAAATATTGGAGAAGAAGAAGATCAGAAAGTGTTAGATTTTTCTTTTATGTGGATCGGAAGGTGAAATCGAACATTGAATTAAGAATAAGGAGCAATGGATACTTGAATTTTTATGATCTCTTGAAAGGAAAATTTCATCCTGTATTTGGGAATTGTGAACTAGGGCTTTTCTTTCATGTTGAGGTGAGGAGCGGGATATAGAGATAATAACCGCCTTTTTATTCTTTTTCTTTACCGCTAATTTTTTCAAAATTTTAATATTTCTAATAAAATCTTTTGCAATATGAAAACCGTCCCTTTTTACTATTATTTTTCCAAATATTTAAAAAAGTTAATAAAAAAAAATCCAAAACTATTTCTCTTTTCATATTCAATAATTTATACTCCCTCCGTTCGTCTATAAGCTACCCGCTACTTTTTGGCACAAAAATTAAGAAAAATGATTAAATAATAGATATAGTACAAGTGATGTGATTGAAAGAAGGAGAGAGATAGAGAGAAAAAGTAAAATATAAAGTGAAGTGTAAGAAAAAGTACTTACCAAAAAGGGTATGTGAAGCTTATAGGTGGACGGACGAAAATGGTAAAATGGGAAACTTATAGGCGGACGGAGGGAATATGTATTTATAATATTTGATATGATTTTATTTAATAACATGATACAAGCTTTTTTTTAATTAATTTTATATTTTATCATTTATAGTTATATTTTTAGTTAGAGTGATTTTATATTTAAAATATATATATATATATATATATATATATAAATTTCACATTTAGTTATAGTTAATTAATATTTTATTATATATGTAATATTTTTAATCAAAGTATTAAGTTATACTAGTGATTATAGAATATAATTATGTTATTTGACGTCGAAGAATTTAACTCCAGTTTTTAATTATCAATTTGCAGCACGCTATCATTTTTACTTTTATTATTATTTTATTTATTTTTTTCATTCTTCAATAGTCACCCCATATTTTAAATATGGGGTGACCGAATAAACTTTAATTTACATATTTTTTTTAAATAGGATAAGACAAAATAAGAAGACACTTATGCGTTAAATGTGAAAAATTGTCCTTAATTTGCATTTGTTTACAAAAATGAATGATTAAAACAAAATAATAAGACAATAATATTTGTAACCAAATTTTTTCTATTTGTAACGATAATTACTTATTGTTCTTTAAAATATGACTTTTTGTAACGAATATAAAATTTTGTTACAATAAGTCAACTTTTTGTAACCAATTAAACCTTGGTTACAAATGAATTCGTTACAAAAAATGCATTTTGTTGTAGTGAACCCTCTAAATTCTAAATCCACTAAGCAAACAATCCCTTACACACCTACAATCACATCACTACTTTTCTCTCACTCTTACTCTTCTTCCATTCTCTTATTCTCTCTCTATTTTTCTTCCATCAACACATTAAGGGGATGTTTGTTTTGAGATTTTGAGGATATTGAAATTCGGATTTCAAAATCTAGTGGATTTCAAAATCGTAATGTTTTTTATGTTTTGTGTTTGTTTTGAGATTTAAATAGAGTAGGATTTAACTTTATAGTATATTATTATATGTGTTTATATGTATTTATAAAGGGCTTGTAAGTATTTATAGAGTTGAGTTTTGTAGAGTTTATATGTATTTGTAGAGTATGATTTTAAAATCCTAAATCTAAATTCCAAACTAGAACATATGTGGAATTTCAAAATCCCAAATCCGAATTTTCCATCCCAAAACAAACATCCCCTAATTGTTTTACTTTTCTTCCACTCAATCATTATTTTACTAACTAACTAACAATAATAAAATAAATATAACATCGTTTTTCATTTAATATAAAATTTCATCCACCCATACTTCTCATTTCTTAATGTGTAATCCAACATTGAAAATAGTAATCTTATTTACCCTTTTCCATTTCGCTTCATCCGATTAGATTGCTCTTTTCTAAAATGGTAAAATAAGAACGGGTTAATATTTTGAGATTTTTTCCAAAAGGGTACAAGGTTTGAGAAAGTATAGCAATTACACACATTAGATATTTTGTATTGCAATTACACACAAAAGTATTGGTGAAATGTCATTTGTGCCCTTCATTTGTATTGCAATTACACACAAAACCCAATTCTGAAGAGCCGTACATGTCACCTCCTCTACCAAAGCTAGAAATGTCACATCTGCAGAATTGGGGGAGAGAAATTGGCAGAAATGGCTTGCTCCTCTCAAATATTTTAGTATCCATAATTTAATTTATATGGAGTACAATTTAATTTTAGTACTTTATATACAATTTAATTTTATGTATCCACCATTTTTAGTGTAATTTGGTTAGCCATTTTTTTATAAAATTCTCTGGCTCTTGATATATCAGAATTTAATAAGCGAGGGAAAAAAAGGTGAAATAATTAGAATTAGTGGGTTTACTAATTAATTATTTATGTGGGTGAGTTGTTTTATTTTAGAATTATTTATGTGGGTGAGTTGTTTTATTTTAGAAATTGGCTTGATTTAGGAATAAGAACATAGGTTTGATTTAAACAGTAAAAAAATATATATATAATTATTCGCCTAGACAATCTCTAAACGGCTACGTGTTAGGAGTCCAAATATGTTCGTCAAGCGATTTTCACCTTTGCACCCTTGATTAGTATACATGTGGTAGGGGGATTATTATGTAAAATAGCTAGTGAGATTTTTTTGTGATTGGATCTAATTTTAGGTTTAAAGTTTCGAAATTAAATACTTATTAACTAAATTTAGAGAGAAAAATGGGGACATTGGATCGATAAAAGGGGATAAAATAGTGTAAGATTTAGTTGTAATTAGTAGTGTCCCTCTGCCATTTAATTTGAAAATATGCATTTGGATCTCCATTAGTTTATCATACAATATGATTTTCAGTTGAAAACTTCAAACATTTATCCTGATTTTGATTTTGCGTTGAAAATGAAGAGAAGAGAGATATAGTAATTGGGGAGAACCTTAAAACTACACTAATTTGAAAATAGGTTTTGTATATCAAATGAAAATAAACTATTTATGATTATTATGTTATTGTTTGCAACTTGTGTAATATTCAAATTCAATTTAGGTTTATATTTAGTACTTTATATACCATTTAATTTTAGCAACTTATATTATATTTCAATTCAATTTATATATTTAAATTTAATAAATGAATAATTTCATTTTAGTACCTTGTGTATTATAAGAATTTTGAATTTAGAGTTTAGTACCTTAGTTATGGTTCAGTACCTTATTAACATTCAATTTATATGTGTAAATTGAATGAATGAATCAATTTTAGTTTAAGTTAAATTACTTTTAGTTATGTAATATTTAAATTTAATTTAAGGTTTAGGGTTTATAGTCTAGTACCTTATATAATATTTAAATTTTAAAAAAATCATTATTAGAGAAATTTTTTAAAAATGATCATCTTTGTTCAAATATTTCCCCTTTGTGTTCAGAAAAACTATAGCCGCTAAAAAAATTACTACTCCAAATCAATCGTGAGAAATTGAAGAGGATGTCGTTGAAAATAGGAGAACTTACATCCATGAAAATTTGCCAACTTCAGAACTATTTGGAGAATAAAACCTTCACAACTAACATGCTTCATGCATCAAACATACCAAAAGCCACCATAGGGTTTAGGGTTTAATACGCTAGGTTTATTGAATAATAAAAGATTTAAAAAGAAAATTAAACTTTGTAGAAATGATTAAGAAATATTTTCTTATTTAAAATGGATAGTGCTTTTATGTGACATGTTGAGAATATGCAATGATTCAATCTCAATTTAAATTCATTACCAGAAGAAAATTTCTAAAAAGAACGCTCTTTGTTCAGATATTTACCCTCCGTGTGTCAAATATTCGTCTTATGTAATATTCAAACTCAATTTCAATTTAAGTTTTAGAAACTTATGTAATATTCAATATTCAATTTAAGTTTTAGTAACTTATGTAATATTCAAACTCAATTTAGGTTTATGTTTGGTACCTTATATACCATTTAAGTTAAGTTTTGGTAATTTATGTAATATTTAAATTTAATTTCCATTTAAGTTTTAGTAACTTATGTAATATTGAAACTTAATTTTGGTTTAACGTTTATGTTTAGTACCTTACATACAATTTAAGTTTAGTAATTCATGTAATATTACAACTTATATGATACTCCCTCAATTACACATAAATTTGTACACTTGTCATATTTGAATGTCTCATAGCAATTTGCACATTCCAAAAATATATATATATATGCATGTTCATTCTCAAAATATACACATAATTACGCATATGTCATTACTTTTTTTTCACACTCAATTTACCATTTTCTTTATTTTATTCATAAACTTTTATAAATTTATTCCTTAAAATATCACTCATTAGTCATTACATCTTTTCTTACACATTTTTTAAAAATGTGGACAGTCTCAAAATTGCAAAATACCTTGGAACGAAGGGAGTATTCAATTTATTTATATTTTTAAAAATTTAATGAATGGTTCAATTTCAATTTAAGTTTAACTTAGTATACCTTATATAATATTAATATTCAATTTAGAGGGTCTAATATCTTAAGTTTAATACCTTACGTTATATTCAATTTATATATTTAATTTTAATGAATGATTCAATTTCAATTCAAATTTAGTATTGTTGAGTGTCAAACAATTGTCCCAAATCGGATTAGCATTGAAGGATCATTGTGTATAAAGGGGGTAGTATCTCCATTGGTATGAGGCCTTTTGGGGAAAACTCAAAAGCAAAGCCGTGAGGATCTTGCCAACCCAAAACGGACAATATCATACCAAGTGGAATACTATAGTCCTGCCCAACTCTACAAGGGCTTGAGGATTTTAAGTTTAAGTTCAGTACCTTATGTAATATTTAAATTTAATTTAATTTAGAGTTTAAAGTTTATTACCTTATGTAATATTTAAATTCATGAATTTTCATTATAAGGAGAAAAATTAAAAAAATGACACTTTTTGTTCATATATTCACCATTTGTGTTCAAATATTCGTCCTATATAATATTCAAACTCAATTTCAATTTAATTTTTAGTAACTTATGTAATATTCAAACTCAATTTATGTTTAAAGTTTATGTTTGATATCTTATATAGTATATAAGTTTAATAACTTATTTAATATTATTTCAATTTAATTTTAATTTTAAGTTTTAGCAATTTATGAAATATTCAAACTCAAATTAGGTTTAAGGTTTATATTTATTACCTTCATAGATGCAATCTAATTCACGAATTGGTTTTCCGTCATAATTTTCTCTTGAATTTGATTTACATTTTATTTTTACAACTTTTTGTAATGGTTTATCTTTGTTCTAGGAGGGTGGAAATTGATTAATGAACATTCGCTTTACTTCTCCAAAATTTATTAGGTGAGTATCAATTTTCAATATTTGAACACAAATGGCGAATATCTGAACAAATAGTTTACTTTTTTGAATTGTTTTCCTCATAATGAAAATTTATGAATTTAAATATTTAATAAGGTACTAAACTCTAAACTCTAAACCTTAAATTAAATTTAAATATTACATAAGTTACTAAGCTTAAATTGAAATTGATTCATTCATTAAATTGAATGTCAATAAGGACTCGAACCCTAACCTAAGGTACTAAACTTTAAATCCAAAATCGAAAATTCTTATTATACATAAGATACTAAAATGAAATGAAATTATTCATTTATTAAATTTAAATATATAAAATGAATTGAAATTTTACATAAGTTACTGAACTTAAATTGTGTATAAGGTACTAAACACAAATCTTAAACCTAAAGTGAATTTTAATATTTCATAAGTTACTAAAACTTAAATTGACATTAAATTTGAATGTTTACATAAGTTATTATACTTAAATGATATACTCCATAAGTTATCAAACATAAACCTCAAACTTAAATTGAGTTTGAATTACATAAGTTACTACAACTTAAATGATATATAAGGTATCAAACATAAACCTTAAATCTAAATGGAGTTGAACATTACATAAACTACTAAACTTAAATGATATATAAGATATAAAATATAAACCTTGAACCTAAATTGAGTTTGAATATTACATAAGTTACTAAACTTAAATATATAAGGTATCAAACATAAATCTTAAACTTATTAAATTGAGTTTGAATATTATATAAGTTACTAAAACTTAAATTGAAATTGAGTTTGAATATTACATAGGACGAATATTTGAATACGTACAAATGGTGAATATCTGAAGAAAGAGTTTTCTTTTTTGAATTTTTCTTCTGTTAATGAAAATTTATGAATTTAAATACTCCTACATAAGGTACTAAACTCTAAACCTTAAATAAAATTTAAATATTACATACTTCGTATATAAATTGAATGTCAATAAGGTACCGAAACCTAAACTAAGGTACTAAACCATAATATTTAATCTCAATTTAAGTTTTAGTAATTTATGTAATATTCAATTTCAACTTAAATGTTAGTAACCGATGTAATATTCAACTCAATTTAGATTTAGTACCTTGTATACTATTCAAGTTTAGTAACCTATGTAATATTCAAATTTAATTTATATATTTAACTTTAATAAAAGGGTGATTAAAATTTCAATTTAAATTGTGCATATTAATATTTAATTTCACATCTATCTATTATATTATATTTTATTAAGTGTGAATTAACTTCTGTAAATAAATCTTAAGATGAATTAAAAATGAAAACTAAACAAAAACACTTTTGTCGGAAATCTCTTTCTGTATAACATTACCCCCACAAATACAATACATAAATACGCAACTAACCAATTCAAAATGAAAAATACTTCTCCCTCCGTCCTACCATTTTTTGCCCACTTTAACCGTTACGGTTTTTAAGGGGTATTTTAATTGATTTGATGAGGTGTAAAGTAAACTGTATGAAAAAAAAATGCAATTTTAAAAATAAAATGATGTTGAGAGGGTATTAATCTTGTGTGGGGTATTTCCATATTAAGAGTATGCAAATAATTTTGGAATGTCCCAATAAAAAAAGTGTGCAAATAATTATGAGACGGAGGAAGTAATTAAAATCAAAGAATAAAAAATACAACCTCATTTTGATCAAATGTTTTCTTCTTATCCATTTTAATGAAATTTTCTTCGTCAATCAAATGTTAATAGAGTTTTGGTCAAATGATAGGGAATAAAATGCATGGGGAATAGCACAGTAGGTGGTTGGAAAAGAAAAAAAAACATTTTTGTACCATTAATTGGATTTGACATCAGATGGGAAAGTAAGGTTATTTTCGTCATTTCTCATGCCATTTTGTGTTTAGTTGCAACTTTTTTTTTCTTCTATGTCTAGTTGCAATAAGTCTCCCAATTTTGTGTGTAATAGTGAATCCCCCTAATATTTTTTTTAGTCCATTAAGTTTCCATGTTTTTTAATTTAGTCTACCAAATTATCACTTTTTGAATTTAGTTCATTAAATTTCGATTTATTTTGATTTTGGTTCAATTACCTGCTACAACAGGTTTAACAGGTCATTTTTTAAAATACACAACACACCCCATAAAATGTTATACACACCCCAAATGCTAAACACACCACACTAAAATTTAAAAATTATTTTTTATTACTATACACACCTCAATTCTTTCCTATTTAATAAATTGTCAAAAATAATTAAATTAAAAAATAAGAATTCAAATTAATATGAAAATTATAAATAATTAAAACCTATAAAAAAATCGCCTAAATCTTCAAAAATTAAACAAAGCTAAAAAAGAAAAAAAAATGAATTAAATTAGTTTTGAAGATTTAATTGATTTTCTACTATTTTTAAATTTAATTTACCTTTATTGTCGACATTTTTATAGAAGTTAGAAGACAAATAAAACAATAACAAAACATTGGAGTTTTAAATTTTTTATTTTATTTTACTTTTAAATATTTTTTTTATATTACATGAACCTACTACCAACCCATAAATGTTATATACACTCCAAATGTTAAACAAAAAAAATTTAAAAAATCAATTAAAGTTAAATAAAATCATAAAAATATTTAATAAATTATCAAAAATAATTTAATTTTAAAAAAATAAGAATTCAAATTAATATAAAAAATATAAATAAAATCCATAAAAAATACGTAAATCTTCAAAATGTTAATAAAGCTACAAAAACAGTTAATTTAATTATTTTTTAAAATTTAGTTGATTTTTTTATATTTTTAAAGATTTTTTAATAAAAATAAAAAATTTCAAAAAATATAGTAAAAAATCAACTAAATCTTCAAAACTAATTAAATTAATAATTTTTTTAACTTTGTTTAATTTTTGAAAATTTAGGCTATTTTTTATAGGTTTTATTTATATTAATATTAATTTGAATTCTTACGTTTTTTAATTTAATTATTTTTTACAATTTATTGAATTGGGGTGTGTATTGTAATAACAAAAGTTTTTTAAATTTTAGTGTGGTGTGTTTAACAATGGAGGTGTGTATAATATTTTATGGGATATGTTTTAAAAATTGACCTGTTAAACTTGCTATAGCAGATTACTGGACCAAAATTAAAATAAATCGAAATTTAATGGACTAAATTAAAAAAATGGTAATCTGGTAGACTAAATTAAAAAACATGGTAACTTAATGGACTAAAAAAAATATAATCCCAATAAGAACTCTACTTTTTATAATTATTTCATTCAAATATTTTAAAATTATGCCAAAATATACATTTACTTTTTCAACCCAATTTTTTTTTTTTTATCATATTCATTTCAATTGATTAATACACCTACCATCAACTGTGTCATTTCCAAACATGACCTGGTTAGGGGCATAAACTATTTATTGGAACATGTCGGTGGTGTCCCTTTCCCGGTGGCTAATCGAGTTTCAGGCAACAAGCTGAAGAAACTAAAATATGTTTTTCTCGAGATCGATGAATTGGGCATCTGTTTTCTTCCTTGGACTTGCATTCTTGTTATATTATAGATACCCTATCGCCAAGGATACAGCTGCAGAGTCCCCAAAATCTATTTACGATTTCACCGTCAAGGTACTGCTATTTAGTTGGCTTAAATTTGTTTTGTTCTATGTTCTTTCTGTTTGATTCTGCATGTATTGTGACCCAATTTTATGGGTTTCTGTGTGATTCTTGAATTTGATGCGTTTTGGTTGCTTCACTTTAATGTCAGATGAACATGCTGTGCATTTTATAGAATCAGTACTTCAATAGAGAATCATATTCTTTTAGTGGATATTATCTTTGTTCCCAAAACCTGCCATATGAGGGGTTCTTGGAATAAGGACAAATTCTTGAGGACTTCACAAGTTAAGAATTGAAAATGTGGGTAATCGAAACCGATAGGGTCCTTGAGAGATAAAAATTCTTCTGCATAGAAATAGATGGTAACATTGTAGGGAATCTGCTAAAGTCTTATGAACATTATGATATTGACAATGTAGGGGCATTTCTGGTTTACACCATTTTGTATTTGTAGGTCTAAAAGAATAGTTAACTAATTCGTCACGACTATTAAATAAGTAGATTCCTCACTTATGATCGAAGGAATCGGCTTGAAACAACAAATTGGACTTAGTAAGATAAGCCTACTTCTTGCAGGGACAGAGCATATTGAGAAAAGGTAGAGTATGTGTGTGCTCGGTGGGCCATGATACGAAACACGATAAGATCTTTCATTATAGGAGCTATAGCTGTCTCTCTCATTTAGATTGCCAACCAATTTAGAGAGAAGTATTGTTAACTTAAATGACTGAGTTAACCAGATGATTTACTTGTAAATTTTGTCGTAGTTGTGTACTGCATCCCATGCTAGCATTTGCAGTGTGTATGATGGGACATTTTTATATTTACATTAATTCCCAAAAAAAATTCATTCCATTGTTCAGGATTTTAGTGAACTTGGAGTTAGATCCATCACTATTGAGTTCTTTTAATGAGTCTGGAAACTAAGGAGGTGTTTAGTTCAAAATTCTTCAATGAGAATGGTAATGAGAATATGAATAGAGTAATTGTGATGGTTAATGAGAATAAAAGATGATCAATTCACCTTCATTATTGGTAATGAGTTTCAAAATAAGTTAATCATTACCCCATTTTGATTAACTACGTCCCTCCATAATCATTCCTCTATTCCTCAACCAACAATCATTTTTTATCCCAATTTATTCCAAGATTAGAGCAAAACACTTACGGTATAGCCATCACTCTCATTGTGATTTACAATTCAATGATTCTCATTACCATTGCCATTGAAGAATTTGAACCAAGCATAGCAACAGAGAGTAAACGCGAGTTAGGATTTATTGGGTGCCAAATGAATTTCTTGGGATATGCCTTCCATAAATAAAACACTCTTAGGGCATGTTTGCTTCATGGGTTTAGGGGGGTTTAGTGATGGGTTTGATATGTAGACCCATCTTCTCCCATGTTTGGTTTCTCATAACTTTAAACACCTTGACCCGGGTTTATAATTTGACCCGGTTTTTATAAACTAGATTTCATGGGTTTAGACAACCTAGCCTCCCCTTGGGTTTATCTAGCCTCCTCCTTAGGTTTGTCTAGCCTCCCACCACATCTTAACCCATCTTATCCCAACCTATGAAGCAAACATGCCCTTATGTGCTTCATGTTTTAGTCCATGTTTGACAGGTTTACCTGCTTTTGGTTTCAGGTCTTTTGAAAACCAATTATACTTTTATGTGCCAAGATGTTACAATCATGACTTGCAATCTCAAGAGGAAGACTGTTTGCTTGGATTTGATCAGTACTAAGGAACTATCAATCATGTTCTTGATGTAGAAAATGCATTTTTGATATCCATGTTTACATGTGTGATAACTGTTCCCAATATTTGGTTAACTAGGCAAGCTTTCATTTATGAATATTCTTTAATTTGCCCTACATTGCTGATTTTTCTACTATTAGTACACCTGAATTTGGCTATCACTCTCTTTAGAAATCTTAATTTTAGTAAATACAGGATATTCGAGGGTATGATGTGCCTTTGAGCAATTATCGAGGGAAGGTTCTTCTGATTGTCAATGTTGCTTCGAAATGGTACATGACTACATCTGTAGCATTGCGATTTACTTACTTGCTTTCATATTTAACATCATCAATATATTTTAATGGTACTGACTGACACTTTTAAATTTGTCTGTGTAAACATAGGTTTACTGAACAAATAATGTATAAACCTTCAGATTGAATTGCAAATTATTTTCCTTAGTTCATCTCAGTGCAATTGACATGCACTAATTTTAGTAATCTATTGCAAATTATTTCCTTTGTTTTACCTCTATGCAATTGAAATGACTTTCTGTATCCCTATGATGCTAAACAGAGCTGTCACATTTTAATCCCTGGTTTATGTTATTCATTGTTGCAGCTTTATGATTTATTGATTCTATTGGCTTCTGTACTACCTGTCTATTATCTGTTCAATGCTTTGGTTGCTCTAGATCATTTCATAAATATATTTCTACCATTGAATACTTTTTTTTTAACCAGTTATTCTTGATCGTATTCTAGTAGTTGTGAATGGAAAATGTGAAATGACTTGTTTTAGGTACACAATATTTCTTGGTCTTTCGATGTTATAATTGGGCATTTTGGTTTAATGCATGCTTGACGATTCCTTGTTTTCGTTATTGCAATGACTAGCTATTAAATATCTGTGCTATTTTTTCTCTTTCTAGTGGTTTTACAGAGTCCAATTACAAGGAATTGAACATTTTGTATAAGAAGTATAAAGATCAAGGTTCGTATACCATTTCTGAATTGTTGTACACTTAGTTTTGTTGCTCAACGTGTTTTACAAGTGTCATTATGTTGTGTCCAATATCCAGGTTTTGAAATTCTTGCGTTTCCTTGCAATCAGTTTGGTTTTCAAGAGCCAGGAACTAATGAGGAAATTCAAGAAGCTGTATGCACTCGGTTTGAAGCCGAATTCCCTATCTTTGATAAGGTACTCCTTGTCATTGTCTCTTAGGGGGCGTTTTGAAACTTTGCAAATTGCTTCTAGAATCACTTATTTTCAAAGCTCCGGGTGTGTTTGCAAACAATAGTAATTGATTCAAAGTGATTAAAATTGATTTTTGAAATAAAATTAAAAGTGGATAGTGTTTTAAAATTAAGCACTTTTAATCAATTTTGTATATGTTGTGATGTTTGCAAAAACAAATAGCTTCTTTATAATTTTACAAAATCACCCTTATTACATTTGGATATAAGTAATGGGTAAACATAAAATATTATTTAAATTGTGAGGGCAAAAATGTAAAATTGGTTACTACAATGATGAGAAGCACATAGAAGCTATTAAAAGTAGGTGGAGGAGTGTTTCACTAAAATCACTTTTAACAACTTAATTTAGGGGGTGTTTGCAAACTCTATAAACAGCTTAAAAGCACTTCTGAAAAGTAAAAGCTGTGAGAGGGCAACTTTAAAAAAAGTGATTCTGGAAGCTGTTTGTAGTGTTTGAAAACACCCCCTTAAACTAAATCATTCTTCAGTTGTACTTTCCATTTGCTATTCTTTGGAGTAACATATATGGGAATGCATGTACTCCCAAACGGCATACTGATTTATCATAAGAATTTTATTATGCTTCTAATATTCTTTATCCGTGTTTTTTATCGTACTACTAAAATTGACTATGTAAACACTTGTTGGAAAACTGTGTTCAGATTGAGGTCAACGGAAAGAATACAACACCACTTTACAAGTTCTTGAAGTCAGAAAACGGCGGTCTATTCGTCAATGCTATCAAGTGGAATTTTACTAAATTTCTGGTGAGCAAAGAAGGAAAAGTTGTGGATAGATACGCTCCCACAACACCACCACTTGCCATTGAGGTAGGAAAATTAGCGCGGAGTTATTTTCTTTAAGGTTTATGGAAAAAATACCCTCTAACTTTGAACGCATTATGAAAATGCATGACTTTGCAATTATTAATTTTTAAAAAATTGGTAAAAATGTCCCGTGACCGGCTATATCCAGTTACTCAATCGGTAAATGATGAGGTGGCCATTAAAGAATAAACCACGTCAGGCAATAAACTTGACAAAAATGCCAAATAAGTTGATACAACCGGTCGTGGAGCATTTTAACTAACTTTTTAAAACTAAACGGCATTTTCGTATAATTGCAAAATTAGTGGGCATTTTAGTAATATATCCAAAGTCAATGGGCAGTTTTTTCAGCCCTTTTCTTTATCCTAAAGCATGCAACAACAACAACAACAAAATGTCGAAGACTAATTTTGATTTCAGTCGCTTGCATCTTGTTATTTTTACTAACTTTTTTGTTCTTTCATGTGCAGAAAGATGTTATTCATCTTCTGGCTAATTGAGCATATGCACAGGTGCACTTATCTATCTCCTTGCATACTAATTACTGTAAACTGATGCAGATATCCTAAATTTTTTAAATTGCTTGGTTAAATAAAATTGAGGGGGCTTATTTAGTGAGGATGACGAAAACTTAGTTCGGTTGAAGAGTGGCAAAAGCTTATAACATTGTACAAAGTAATTTATGTTGATATTGCCCCATTAGTTAAACGTTCAACATTGGACTCCATATCAGAACTGCATATGTCGAGTTCCAAATGGAGCCAATACCAACATAAATTACGTATATATATGAGACGGGTTCCCATTACATATATATTATATGATCCACAGACTTATGACCCTACTCGAATAATGTTTTAAAAGTAAAGCAAGGTTAAGGACATTGTCCCCTAGAATTCACAATATATTTGGAACCTTGCATTGGATTCTTGTTGAATCTTCTTCTATGCAAAAGTACCCAATGGGAGAAATATATATATATATATATATATATATAAGCATGTGTGTGTATATACCTAGGGACACTTTGGACTTTAGTTTTTCTACTGTCCGGGTTATTAACACTCAAGTAATTATTATTTGCACCCACTTTATAGCTGTACTTTCAAAAAAAATGTTGTATAGTGAGTGTCTAAAACAAATAGGTGGGTGTTAATAGTCACGTCATTTTCCTTCATGGCTATTTAAGCAAAAAAAAAAAAAAAACATAAAAAACTTATCTCGTGTAGGGGCTAAAAGCGAGTCAAGCCAGTTTGCTGGCTACTCGTGCTCGATTCAAGTTTAATTGAGCTCGAGCTACTTAACAAACAACTCTGTCGGATTTTACATAATGTTTTAGAGTAAAAATTGTTCATTCTTCCAATATTGCCCCGGTCACTAAAACATCGAGTAAAATTAGATGTTTGTTTTGGATTTGCCAGCACAGTCTTTAAATAAATATATATATATATATATTCACTGATATTCTATTTTGTTGGATTTTTAACACGTGTTGTTCTCAATATTATAAGATATTTATTATTTTTTAATATTACACATGTGAATTACCAATATAATGAAATTGGAATAAGATAGTATGAAACACCAAAATTAGACCGGTAATCTCAAGCAGTATATTACAAAAGGGTTGGGTTATAAAGCCCCTTTTTTATAATAAAATAGAGTTGGGTTAAATATTTTGAGAATAAAAGATAGTTAATTCAATTTTTTATACTTCGTATAAAGAATGAGATTTAATAATCCATCTGTTTCATATGTATTTGCAATTTGTATAGGATTAAGATATTTTTTTATATATATTTACCCTCATTAAGGAGTATGTATTTTTTTCATTAAAACAAAACTTAAAAGCAATAAACTTTTAAACCAAAAGTGACAAATTGACTTTTTGAAATGGGGTACAAGTTACTCCACCATTACCTCCATTGATTATCAACATTATCCTGTAATTTTTTATTTTTCTTTCCTGTAATCATTTTTTTCAACCAACTTCTATCTTTCAATTAACAATAATTTTTTTATTGTTATCTCAATTTATTTTAAGATTAGAATAAATACCATCAATGATTTTTATACAATTTGAAAGATTGCAAAATAAACATCTCTAGACAATTAAAATTTGTCAAATCAATTTCACAAACGCAGAAAATAATATTTTGGCAGTTGTAATTGAATAGAAACCTGGTCTGAAGATTTCATTGACCATAGAAGAGAAGAGGACAAAAGTCAATGCAGAATAAATGAACAACTTTAGTTGTCCCACCCACCCCACCAAATTAAAGTAGTAATTCCAGTCGTGAATGGCTGCCTCATTTGGGCCACCACAATATTCTAAATCTGATTGACTCATGGCATGGGGACCTTGCTGACGAAGGTTTTTTCGAGTTATGATTTTAACGGCATTTCGATCTCTGATTCCGTGAATTTTTGGTTTAAATTTTTTTTTTTCATTTTATCTTTATTGATTTTTCTTTTCAATATTTGTTTTTATAAAAATAAGAAAACTATTTTTAGATTTTAAACTTATTTGGGTTTAAACTCGGACACTATATATTGTAAGGGTTGAATAGTTAGATGCAACTTTTATAACACGTCATGGAGGCATACTAATACGTTAGGTAAATCAAAATTCTTTCTTCCTCCATTTTCGTCATCCACCATGCTTTGCTTTGTTTTGGATTTGCTATTATGGTCTTTATGATAAAATTTTCAGATTCTTCACATGAGGACCTGTCGAGTTTTAAAATTTTAAATTAATTTTAATATTTTTATTTTGAAATTAAATAATTCAAATTAAAATATATATTGTTGTTTAAAATAATATTTCATAATCATCTTATACTAAAAAATTACATATGAAATATTTTTACATAAACATAAATACATTAATATGTATATACAAATATATACTAAATATTACTCCCTCTGTTCCAGATCTATCTTCACATTGATCTGAACACGAAAGTTAATAAAATGTGATAATGTAAGAATATTGATGTTGTTTTAACTTTATTAAAGTGATAAAGTAAATGTATTGTGTAAGAAAAATTATGAAATAGAGGGTAAATAAGTGAGAATTTTGAGGGTGAGATTTGTTAAAAATTTCTTTTTTGGAGTGTGAAATGTGGGACAAATAAAAAAGAAAACTGTGAAAATTGATCTGGATGGAGAGAGTTATATAACGGATTTGAATACCATTTGTCATTCATTTTGAATCCACACAAAATACTTTTCATTTATTTTACCTCACATTCTACTAAAATTTATTTTTCTAAAAAAAAATAATCGTTCATCTCGAGACTAAAGGAGTATTATTTTAATCGATAATAAAAGTGGAGTTCATCTCTATCTTATACCAATTCAATGTTGATCTGTACTCTGTCTTTATTACAAGTATTATTTACTATTCAATTGAAATAAAAATAATTCTCTAGTACAGTACGAGTATTTGCAGTGCCAATATCACCCCTTCACTTTACCGTGCTAGTGTAGGGTCGGTGGTATCATTCAAGTTGAGGCGGCCGGTCATTTAAAAATGGTTTATATGTTGAATGTTCACTACTTTTGGTGAGTATCTATTGCCACAAGTTGATCTAGTCAAACCTTAAATTTTTACGCCCGCTAGCTTCTAGATGTTCCATTTTTCTTTTGACAGTAACACACACATCTGTCTTGTTAAGCCAATCGAATTTAAACTCGTTAAATACTCGATTTACTAATAAACAGACTCAAACTCAACTTGTTAGACTCAATATCTATTTTTTTTTAAAAAATCATTAGGCTCACTTGTATTTTTGCTCTCGTTGAAATCTAGCTGGAACTTTAAGTAGTTGGCTCGGTTAGGAATTCAGAGACACACACACACATATAAAAGTTTAAGTGTCACAAAAGAGAGGAATTTGTTTTTGGGGGAGTTGTTATAAGAGTCATTTCACCTATAGAAACAACAAATAGAAACAACATTTTTGAAAGTTAAAAAAAAGAACAAAATGGTGGATAGATGTACAATTGTACCCTTTCTTTATAATTACATCCGAAAATTCATAATTTGAATAATATGAAATTATATTAATTGAATAAGATTTCATAAATACCAAATCGTCGTAAATCACGGTAATAACTACACCCTCAAAATTCAAAACATTCCTAAAATTGAGCTGGAGTTTTGGAGAAGTTAAATTACAGAAATATCGAAAGACTTTTTAGATAAAAATCTACTTATAATATTAAAGTTTTAAATAAATTAAAATATAAACATACCATGAATCTTATACCGATGATATATATATATATATATATATATATATATATATATATATATATATATTCAAACAAATAAGAGTTTAAAATCAAAATATAATAGTATATAATTTAATATACAAGAAAAGTAAATATTCGAATTAAATTATATTTATCAATAAAATATTAATAATAAATTATTGTCATGTTAATGATTGTAACTCCTCCATTAAATTAGGAATAACTACTAATAAGCATTAATTTTAAATTAAAATGCATTAATGTTATCTTTAGGGAAACCAAAAAAACCGTTTAAGCACAACAATCGACAAAATTAAATAAGCTTGATATAAAACCGTATCAAACCAAAAATAAAGAAGCACAAACTAATTAATTATTTAATTAACAATTAACAGAATATATGCTTGGTGATATGCTAAAAAGATATGCACATTTATATATGCAAAATCCACGAATTTTATCTTCATTTATAATTTATATAATCATAGTATTATGTTATACCTAAAAAAATATATAATATAATTAATATAAGAAAACTAAATATTTTGTATCAACATAATTTTTTTGCAGAATTTATATCAGTTTATAATTTATATATATAAAAAGATTTTTTTAGATAAAATCTACTTATAATATTATTCTATTAAACTAATTAATTTATTATTTATTGATTAAAATAATATAGGTTTGATGATATGCTAAATAAAAATGCACATTTGAATATGTGCATCATATATTCTGCATATGTCCATTTTGCATCTGAATAAATACGAAAATAATATTAATTGATTGCATATGTGCGGAGGATTAATTGGATGTGGAAATAAAGTTACATCTATAAATGTATATTAGTAAAATAATATAATAATTGTGTTCATTTCGATTGGAGGGGGATAAGGGTATATAATACGAAACCAAAAAAATATTATAAGAAATATTACAGATAATATGAACAATACTAAGAGATAAACACCTCAAATATATAATAAAAATACAAATGAATAAAAAAAAAATTAAGATCACATGGTAAGCTTAGGAATATTTCATCTTCTCCTTCTAAAAAAATCTACTCCAATGTTAAATCTGCATCCCAAAGCCCTTCTTCTGAATCATAATTAGGTAGATTGTTGTCAGTTCTAGCTTCTCTTCCAATCAAATCGTATGAATTCCGGTCTAATGAATTCCTTCTCTCCCAATCATAATTCATAACCTTCAATTCAGAATCTTCTAGACAAGGAATTTCATCTGGTTGACCATAAACCGTAACAGATGGAGAGAACACCAACTACAGACAAGAACAATCACATTCCTTATGTCAAATTATACAGTGAATAAATCTAACAGGAAATGAATCTCGAGAAAATTATACAGAAACAAAATCAAGGCCAACGAAATTAGTCAAATTTTTAGATAACTCGTCCTCCTCACCTCTACAACCACAAATCCGCCGAGATCGACACATTTTTTAACAGATCGGCCCGCGCTGCCGCCACCGTGCTGTGCCTGCGAAGAGCGACGACCCACATCGAATGGTCGAAGCGGCCGATTCTTGGGCCTTCGATTAGGGCTCCGAATAAACCCGTAATATCGCCCACAGATCGACGACGATTTCAACCCACAAAGTCGACGGACGACGGACAACGATCCGGTGAACAACTCCGGTGAGAGCTACGGTGGCAAGGCGGAGCGGCCATGGTGGGAGCAAGATAGGGTTATGATTTTGGAATCGGTGAAAATAAGAATGGAAATTAGTTGTCAATGGGCATACGAAAGGAAATTTTGGTAGTTTTGGAATTTTGGTAAATCTTGAGTAATTTACGGAAGTTGGGGAATGGAATTTAGTTTGAATTTGAATAATATCAAATTCTTGAAAATGGTATTTCAATTTCAAATTTAATTATATTAATGAATTAATATTGTTTTATAAGATAAGGGGCATAATTGGGTATTAACAAGTTAATTTGACCTTAATTATATTGTTTTAATTTGTTTCCTTTATTTGAATATTGGTCTATAGGAATGTCCTTCTTAGTGATTAAACTCATTTGTTTTTTTCTTCTAGAAAAAGAAAAGAGAAAGAGACGACTTTTGTAATTAAATCTCCTTAGTTATATATATACACACATAAGTTGAGGAGCAGATCATAGAAATAGAAATAGGCATGTCGATGGCAAAGAAAGCTCATGTATTGGCTGTTCCATTCCCGGGTCAGGGGCATGTTAAGCCGCTCATGAAACTCTGCCGCGGAATAGCCAAACGTGGGATTAAGGTTACCTTTGTTAACTTGGAACGTATCCATGATAAATTAGTAGCTGCGCGTCGAGACGAGGATGAGGACGAGGACGAGGTGGATAACATGGTCCTGGTGTCAGTCCCGGACGGGTTGAAAGCAGGGGATGATCCAAACGATACTTTCAGGCTGTTGGAGACTCTGAGGAGTACGCTTGTTGGATCTTTGACACGTGTTATTATCGAGAGTTGTGAGAAAGTTTCTTGTATGATTGTTGATCTGGCCCTTGATTGGGTTTTGGAGGCTGCAGTGGAAAACATGGGAGTGGAAGAAGCTTTTCCCTTTTCACCAGCCTCAGCTGCCGCCATGACTCTCACTTTTCAGATCCCTACGCTTCTCCAAGATGGAATTCTTGACTCAAATGGTATGACTACTTTATCTTTTTTAGACATATGCGCCATGATTTATTTTTTCTTATTTTGTTTACCTTTGATATTTGCCTGGTTTTTGAAAACGAATTTCAACATCTTGAGTTTTTTAAATTCTGATATGAGCATTTTTTTTAGATTTTTGAATTGGAGAGTGTATACGATTGGATGAATTCTTTTTCTTTATGGATTGTTTACATAAGTAAGCATGTTTTCTCTTTGGAAAAATATACCCCCACTGCATTTTATTCTACTTTGTTATCTACTTTATACTCCCTCCGTCCGCCTATAAGTTTCCCGTTACTTTTTGGCACATAGATTAAGAAAAGTGATTAAATAATATATATAGTACAAGTGATGTAATTGGAAGAAGGAGAGAGATAGAGAGAAAAAGTAAGATATAAAGTGATGTGTAAGAAAAAGTATTTACCAAAAAGGGTATGAGAAGCTTATAGACGGACGGACCAAAATGGTAAAATGGGAAGCTTATAGGCGGACGGAGGGAGTACATAAACAAATAATATTTCTTAAAATCTATGTATAGAATCTCAAAATAACACCTGTATAGAATCTTAAAATAAAAAACCTGAATTTTAAAATTCAGTGTAAACATAGTCTAGGGTACTTTTGTAGACAGTTGCATGCTAAGCGTAAAACGGTTAAATTACTTGAGATCAACTAGGCTCGTAAGCCCATTGAATCAAGTATTATCGTGCTTGAGCTCGATTCACTTACACCCAACACTGGTTGACAGGTTGTGTGTATTTTATATGTGGCTAACTTAACTTCGACCGGTTGAGATATATAGGGGTGTAAAGTTAATTGTCCTGTAAGAATCGTCATGTAACATTACAGGACGATTCTTGACATTTACAAAGGCTATTATGAGATGTACTAGCTTTTAATTAACTCGATTATATTGTCAAAATTACAGGGAGTGTGATAAAAGGTGACCAATTTATACTGTCAGATGATATACCAGCATGGGGTAAAGGTGACACTCCTTGGAGCTTCTCGAGCAACTTAGATATTCAAAAAATGTTCTTTGGATGTGCAATTGGAATAGAAAAAACAACCAAGCCATCCAAGATGGTTCTTATCAACACTTGTTTTGAAATTGAATCCTCAGCTTGTGAGTTATACCCAAGCTTTCTGCCTCTTGGACCCTTACTCGAGAGTAACACCCCTAAATCTAGTTCCATTTCTTACAACTTTCAACCTGAAGATGCATCATGTCTGAACTGGCTGGATAGTAAGCCCCCTGGATCCGTGATTTATGTCTCTTTTGGTAGCTTGGCAGTTTTCTCTCAACAACAGTTTGAGGAATTGGCTCTCGGCCTTGAGAACTCGGGTCAAAATTTTTTGTGGGTTGTTCGGTTAGGTCTTGCAAATGGGTCGCAGGCTGTCCACCCGAGTGGATTCCTAGACCGTGTGAGAGAGGTCGGTAAGATTGTCGAATGGGCCCCTCAGGAAAAAGTTTTGTCTCATCCTTCTGTTGCTTGTTTTTTGACGCACTGTGGGTGGAACTCGACTATGGAAGGTTTGAGCATGGGGGTGCCTTTTCTGTGTTGGCCGTCTTTCTCGGACCAGTTTCATAATCAGAGTTATATTTGCTATAAGTGGGAGACTGGATTGAAAATTGACCCTGATGAAGGTGGAATTAGATCGAGACATGAAATCAAGAAAAAAATTGATATGGTCTTTTCTTCCGATAACTTGAGGGCAAATGCGTTGAAATTTAAGGAATTGACTAAAAAGAGTTTAGAAGAAGGGGGTTCTTCGTACAAGAATTTTGAGAGATTTATTGATTATCTTAGAAAATAAGGGTCATGCAATTGGGTATGGGTATATATATATATATATATATATATATATATATTTTCTAGCTTTCTGAATTGCCTAGTTAATTAATAATGTACTCTTATTTATTTTCCAGTAATTTATTTTACAGTTAATTTGGTGATAGATTGTGAAAAATATCATTCAAACTTGTCTAGCTATCCTTTTACTTTTTTTAATTCACGCTTTCAATTTAGACAAACATTACTCATGATTGATGATTGTAGTAGGGACACGCACATAATTGCATGGCACCGTACTTCCGAATGCTTCAATAGTTTTTTTTAAGCTTTACGAGATGTTTATGTTCGGATTTAAAAATCAGATTTTGAATTTTAAAATTATTCGACCGTTTTAGGAATTTATGATAAGAAAAAAAAAAAAAAAAAAAGGCACCACCTTCTCGGATTGGTCAATAATTAAAGAATTATGTATAGGACATTAAAAGAAATGTGTTGGTCTCCCGTCTCTATATATTAAGTTATTAACAAAGGCAAATACATGTAATTAAATAATTGATATCTCAGTGGTTACATCTCCTAAACATGAGATCACAAGTTTGAATCTTATGATTCACATTTTTTTTTTCTTCAGTTTTTTTTTCCCTTTAGTAACAAAATTTCCACTTTTAGTTAATACTTTTCAATAACAAAATTTTCACTTTTCACTAATAATAGTTACCACTTTCAGTAACAAAATTTCCACTTTTCAATAACAAAATTTCCACTTTTCACTACTAATAGTTACCATTTTTCAGTAACAAAATTTCCACTTTTCATTAATAATAGTTACCACTTTTCACTTAAAAAAATTCCACTTTTTGCTAATAAAATTTCCACTTTTCAGTGTATTTCCCCCGATTCCTTCCTCACTTTATCTCTCTCCCTCTCTCTCACCACTTTCTCTCTCTTCTCCATCAATGGTGTCCTTCTCAACTTCTGCAACTTTCATCGCCGAATTTCTATCAAGCAAATCTAGAGAGAAGAAAGAAGTGGAATATCTACCACTTTTCAATAATAATACTGTAATTACACTTTAAAATAACTACCAGTTCAATAATAAAAACTATATTTTTCAATTAAATTACCTACTATTTTTCAATAATAAGAATTATATATATGAATTACAAATTAATTCAAGGAAAAAAGATGTGATTACAGGGGAAGAAGAAAGAAGTGGAAAAAGAAAGGTTTTATTTTTAAAAGATGTGGGAGAGAGAAAGAAAGGAGAAGGAGAAAAGAAAGCCAGAAGAGAGAAAAGGAAGCCAGTAAAGAGAAAGGAGAAGAAGAAAAGAGAGAGAAGAAATTACCACTTTTCACTAACAAAATTACCATTTTTCAACAACAGTTACACTTTTCAATAACAATTTCAGTAACAAAAATCACCACTTTTTAATAACAATAGTTACATTTTTCAATAATAAAAATTACCACTTTTCAATATTAAAATGACCACGATTTTCAACAACAACTTACACTTTTCAAAAATAAATTTACCACTTTTCAATAACAACAATTACACTTTTCAATAACAAAGATTACCACTCTTTAAGAAAGAACTACACTTTTCAAAATCAATAATAATAATAATAGTTACCACTTTTTTTCATTCAGTAACAAAATTACCATTTTTCAACAACAATAATTACATTTTTCAATAATAAATTTACCACTTTTCAATAACAACAATTACACATTTCAGTAACAAAAATCACCACTTTTCAATAACAATAGTTACACCTTTCAATAATAAAATTACCACTTTTCAATATTAAATTACCACTTTTCAACAACAAAGTACTTTTCAAAACCGAAAATAGATTTCCACCATAAAAATATCAGAAAAATATAAAAACAAATTTTAACTATAACAAGAGCTACAATAATAAAAGAACTACAGTATTCATAAACAAAATTTTCACTTTTCAGGATGAAATAATTACACTTTCAATTACCTGTTGGAGCCCTAATCCAAGGATCTCAACTAATTTGCAAAAACTAAACTATTGCATAAAAAATAAGAAAATTACTGCTTTTTTTTTTTTTTGTTGGTAAAAGAATTTCATTAAAGCTCAAAGTGGCACAAGATGTACCAAACAATTACAGTCAATGAAAAATAACAATTCAACAAAACAAGCTAAAACAAAAAAACTAAAGAAAAGATCCTAGTAGTGAATACCAGTAGCAGATCTAAATGGTGTATGTGCCTTTATCATGTTTCTTGCCGAAAACAGCTCAAAAGTCTTTCTCTCATCACATTGACATACTGCAAATAGAAGTCATTAAATAAGGCTAACTTTTACATGCTAATATAGAAGGATCAAATGTTCCCTTGAAAGCGAATCACTCACATGGAGGAGCTTGTTTCATCTCTTTTAAATAACAATACAGTTGATATGTCCAAATAATGGAAAGTGGAGTAAAACTGTATGAGGTCGGGCAAGTCTTTCAAAATGTCAGAAACCCCATGGATTCCTAGGGCAACACTAAAATTACACGGGGGAGGCATGTTTGACCCAACTCAAGCAAATTGCTCACACCTACACTTAGAGGGGAACAAACACATACAAGGAAACTGATGTTGCATTTGCATATGATTTATTGTGTTGGACAATGGTTTTGCCAGTAAAAAATTCTCTCAGGGCATGTTTGTTTTGAGATTTTGAGGATTTTGAAATCCGGATTTCAAAATCTAGTGGATTTCAAAATCCTAATACTTTTTATATTTTGTGTTTGTTTTGGGATTTATGTAGGGTAGGATTTAACTTTATAGTGTAGGAATATAGGTTTTATAGGTATTTATATAGGGTTTGTAGGTATTTATAGAGTTGACTTTTATAGGGTTATAGGGTGGGATTTTGAAATCCTGAATCAAAATCCCAATCTGTAACGGGGGTGGAGTTTCGAAATCCCAAATCCGGATTTCCCATCCCAAAACAAACATGCCCTCAAGGAATAAACGAAAAGTGGAACATTTGGAGAAGGCTAGTTTAGTTCACACATGTTAACCATAATAGAACTACAACTGCAATCTAAAACCAAAAAAAAAAAAAAGTGTAAGAAATAAAGCAACTATGTACACGATTTATCCAAACATGATCATAGTTTCTTCCCAAGTCCTTTCCAGAACAATTTTCTCAACGGAATTGCTATTCAGTACAAATTCTTAATCACAAAACAGAGCTGCAAATGGCATTTAGAAATTGTATTAATTATGCAAAATTTAGCTGCAATACAATCCAGATTTCTGGTAAGTAATATTCAAACTCAAAAAACAGATCCCATAACACCATATTTCTAAAAAATTTGAGCTTTCACTAATTCAATTTGATACAACTCGAAACTCTCAATTTTTAGACAGGAAAACAAAGATCAGTGCATAAATCCATGTATATTAGACTGATTTCCTCAAATAAGTTGAAACAAATCATACACTTTTTCAGTAACAAAATTACCAATTTTCAATAACAAAGAATTACACTTTTTAGTAACAACAATTACCACTTTTCAACTTTTCAATAATAAAAAAATTTCTTTTCAGTAAACTTTTCAATAACAAAGAGCTATACTTTCAGTAACAAAATTTACCAAGTAACTTTTCAGTAACAAATACGGTTTAATTAACAACTAATAATTTGATAGCTCAAGTGGTTAGAGCACCACTACCTAGGCTTTAGATCCTGGGTTCGAGTCATGGGAGGGGAAAAGGGATGTGTAACGCCCCGAATCCGGAATGCAGCCCTTGAGGCTTAAACACTCTAAATTCGAGTCGCCACTTAGTTTCTGAAAACCAAACCTAAATTTTTTTTTGAAAGTATATTAACACAAGTAAAATAATAAGAGTTTTGCAGCGGAAATAATTTAAAGGACAAATAAAAGTTGTCGTAAGAGTAGTGTAGCCCTTTTATTTTTAAAACTTAGAAATTTATATAATAAGCCGTAATTGTTTTAAAGATAGCATACATGTATTTCATCGAGCAACTTTTAGGAAAGTTTGTCACTCGGCATACGAATGTGATTGTCTCCAAGTATAGCAATATCATTTTTTTAAAACGAGCATTAAGTATATAAATTCTTATAGCATTTTAATTATTGGGTAACTCCGTGTCATCACTGCTGCAGCATCGGCCCCTCGAAGTCGAAACCTGAAAAGATATTAGTTTGGGGTGTGAGATAAAAATCTCAGTGGACATCCTGTACGCTACTATATAGATTGGCAGTACGCCAGAATAAATTATCTTAACATTTTATTATAAATTATTCTTATTAATTGGATAGTGAATTTTGTTATTCACAAGGGGTTTAATGTATATTTTCATTCATAAACATCATCATAATTATCATAATCATAGTCATCATATTTCATAAATTTTCACACATCATATAACACCATTATCGTATATCGTATGGGACACTGGTAGCGTCTCTACCACATGCTACCCCCTAAACGCTTCCACCTCCTTCTAGGACACTGATAGTGACTCTATCACATGCTACCCCCATAAACACTTTCCCGCCTCCTCCGTGAAACACATATTGGGACACTGGTAGCGACTCTACCACATGCTACCCCCATAAACACTTTCCCGCCACCTCCGTGAAATCGTAATTTACATATCACACATACCATAATATTATACCATAATTATTATTGTATTCTTGTGTTCTTAGTTATATGTTGATGTTTGTTTAGTTTAGTTCAGAATACACCAACAGTCCATATAATATTACGACAATACAGTAGTGACACCCACCTCTTTAACTTTTAAGAAAAGCTACAAACTTCTTGAACAGTGTAGCAAGCGTAACGCAGGGATCGTCCGAGCTTTGACTTGGGCCGCACTTCGCCTGTGTAGTTTTCTTGATTTAGATACTGGTTTTTGGCCTGAAATCGCGTGGAAGCTCGGAGGGATGATTGATGACGAACTTGACAAGAGCCTCTTTTGGATCGTATAGAGTATTCTCCGATTCGTTTCGCCTCGAGTCTGAGTTGGATGATGATACGACTCCTACGTTTTACCGGAATGATAGAAACGATCCATCTTCTCTTATGAGTTAAGAGAGATTAATCAAGAAGGCTTGTATGAGGAGGGGTGTTTGTTGGTCCTAAAAGGAGTATATAACAAGTGTATGGGGGGGAATACACTTGTATGCAATTCTTTTCAACTTTGATCAAACCAGAGCTCAGCAAAGTTGTCTTGGACAACTCTGCTGAAGATGATTAACTCTTCTAAGATAATCAAACTACTAAGTACTATTGAGTACTCAGTTGAATAACTATCTAGGGGAGTTATATGTGCGGAATAGTGGTTGGCCCTTTAAGTTTAGACTCCTTAAGTTTCTGAAATCACTTTGTAAATCCAATACAGTCCAGTTTAGTTTCAGGGAACTTGTCCAAATTAGTTTTGCACAGTCTTTGAATATGTATCTTTTGAAAGATCAGTTTTGTGTGCAGTGTTGAATGAATGTAAGTACTTTGTAAGGTAAATCAACACAAGAGTTTATAGTGGTTCAGAGACTCAAGCTCCTACATCCACTTTCCCTGATTTAACAGGATAATTCCTTCACTCTTGGAATTAACTTGTTTTATAGTGCCAAGGTGCACTTGATCAATAACACCACTCCTTGGTGAATTGATCCCTAGTATGTCTAGAGTCCTAGTACCCTCTTCTCAACTCAGAACTGAACTGTTCTTCTCTCAACAGTCAGCTCCTACCACTTCTACTACTACAACCTTCTCTCTTTCTCACTTGAAAGGGGTAAGGTTTGAAGTAATGTTCCAACTAATGAGATATCCTTTACAATGGAGATCAGTGTATAAGGATTAGGATATCTCTCTAAGCTTTGTATGGATATACAGTAGGTTCAGCTTAGAAGAAGTGTATGAAGTCTAAGACAGTCTTTTGAAAGCTTGTAAGTTCTATGAACTTTCAGAATACTTGCTCAGTTGGATTGGTAGTTGGATTCTATTGAGGTGCTTTCAAATGGTCTTCACACTTCTGTATTTATAGACAAATTTGAGGATTTGCCCGTTGGAGAGGCAGCCCCAAATTACTATAAATGTCCTCCTTGAGTTCTTCAAACTGGAAGACAGATTCTTGATAGTGACATGTCCTCATTTGGGTAATAAACGGCTTGTAAGACTTTGTCTTCTTTCTGCAGCACTTTTCCCAATGTTTGACTTCTTGTTAGGACTTGGACATGGCTTCTGAAGATTGATCCAATGATAGAACAACATTCCTTATCAAATGGACAACTCTCCTTATCACTATCAGCAGATTTGCTTATCAGCAAGGTTGGCTTGCTCATCTTCAGATGACTTGGCTCTTTCCCTTTCTTTCACTTCAAGTTGATCTTAGCATGTTTCAATGAGGTTCTTTAGGATATGGTTGTCTTTAGCTCTTCAGCATGGTTGACCTTCAATCATTAGAATCTTTGTTCTGGTTCAAACTTGCTGAGACAACTCTTCTGGGACAACTCTCCTGATCAGCATATTTGTTCTTCTAGCTTCAGAGCTGTTGCTTGTACAGAGTTCACTTCTCTGGACAATTCTCCTGATCAAAGCATTTGACTAATCTTGTCCTTTTAAGCTTTGCAATCTTGTTTTTGCATATAACAAACTCTTCTGGACAACTCTCCTGATCAGAGCACTTTCACAGAAGTAACTCTTCAGGACAACTCTAGCTCCTGATCAGAGCATTTGGTTTTCTATGGAGTATGCTTGTCCCTAGTGTTTGTTCCAGATTTTGAGCCTTGAGGGGACTTCATCTTGATCATCTTTAAAGCATAGGTTCCCCCTCACATTGTGCATCTAGTCATCTAAGAGCTGCCTAACATATCAGCTTCTCATCTAGCCTTATGCTATGTGTTCTAACACATTTTTGAACACAATCATCTTGACTTAGGCATGTCTCAGGGAGTTTTGGTATTTAATCAAAACATGTATCATTTTATTCCCAACAATTTCCCCCTTTTTGATGATGCCAAAACCTACACATTCTAAGCAAAAGTGACTTGTCTACACCTATTACATATATCTCCAGAAGATATGACTAAGGTCAATATTCCTGGAAAAACAATGTGTTAGTGTATTCACTGTTTTTGTTGCAAGTAGGTTTCATAGATAGGCATAGAGAGATGAGTGTTTCTTGATTCAAAATAAGTTCAACTATCATTCATTCAAAGATCATTACAAGCATGTTGATAGTTGAAATTAACATATCAGAGCATGAGTCAATAACACTTAAATACATCAGAGCATTTCATTCTAACAATTCAAGACATAAACAAGATTTTCAGCATCAGAGCACAGAGCTTGTATCAGAGCAATCCATAACAAATCAGAGCAAACAGATTAGCACACCACATCAGCAATCTTGACCATATTTCAGCATAGTTGATCAATCAAGAAAGGTCAGAGGACTTAGCCATTTCAAAGATCATCCTCAGGGGGTGGCAGCATTCCATACTGTGCCCACACTCTTCTTTTCAATGCCATGACTTCTTGGTTGGTTCCCTTAGGTCCAAGAACCATCTTGTTTAGCTTAAGGATTTCAGTGAATTCTCTCAGAATCCTTGCTTGGTCAATCCATCCTTCAAGCTTTGGAGGCATGTATATGATTGGCTTGGGGGCTGTGAGTTCAATTCTTGCAATGTCAGCAGCTGCAAGCAATTGTTGATAGAGTTCTCTGTAGTATTCTATCATGAACTCAGCAAAGGCAGAGTTGGCATCTCCTCCATTCCACCTATCAATGACATAATAGTCATAAACAAACTCCCTTTTTTGCTTCCTCCCATGTATCATTCAGTTGAACTGGCACCCATTTATCCAAGTGTGGATATTTGGTGTCCATTGGGATTAGAAGCTGAGGCTTCATCTTGCTGTATGTTGCTCTCCTTCTTCTTGGTTTCTGAAATTTAGCTCTCCTCTTGTCTCTTGCTCTTTGTGCTTCATCTAACAAGTCCATTTTCTCTTGGGCCCTCATCATGGCCAGTTTCTGTTGTGTTTCAGGGTCTTTGCCATACCCTTCATGAAACAGTTTTGATGGATCATGAGATAGGACAATTGTCTTCTTCTTAGGTTCAGGTCCAAAACCTTCAGCAAATAGTTCTTCAATATCTTTAGTGGGTTTGGAACCTTCAGCAACATTGACCAGTTCAGAAGACTTTTCCTTTTCAGCAATTTTGGGCTCTTCAGCAGCTTTGGCTTTCTTTGATGTAGGCTCATCTTCATCAATTCTGAATTCAGGTGGAAGATCAAGGCTGTTAGGAAAGTCAGTAAATGTCTCAACTTGCCTTTTCTTTCCTTTTGCCCTCTTGATCTTTCCTCTAGTTTGGACACCTTCATCACCTTTGTCCAAACCAGACATCTCACCACCTGGTCTTTGTTGTAACCTTACTCTTTCCTCTTGAGCTGAGGCCATAGAATTCTTCAATGCAAGTGCTAATTGCTCTTCTTCATCCAATTCTTCCAAGTTTAGCACTACAGGCTCTTTTCCTTTTCCTTCAGCAGTTTTGACTTTTCCTTGAACTGGGCTTCCAATCACCAAGGCACCTTTTGCTCTAGCTCTTTCCCTTTCCCCCTTTTTGGCAACATCAAAACATTGGGGTTTTAGCTCACTCATTGTTGTGGCCATTAGGGATTGGGCCTGGTTTAGAGACTTGATCTCCTCCAACAAATATACATTTTCATCATGTATATTCTGCATCCTATCACTGCTCAAGCTAAGAAAAGCTAGAACAGGCTTCATCTTTTGTTGAACAACCTCCTCCAAGGTTGCTTTCAGGGATGCATCCAGTTGGGCTTTAAGAAGCTCAGTGAGGTTGGCCACTGCACCTTCAGCAATGTTGGCCAATACCTATTGGGAAAATTTTTCAGAGGCTGCTTTCACCATTGCTAGCCTTTGTTCTTCAGGTCTTCTCTTTTGCAATGCAGTCTTCTTTCCAAGAGCTTGCTTGACAGTTAGCCTGAGAGCCTTGACATTGACATTATGATTGTCTCTCAGCAGCTTTTGCTCTTTCTTGACCTCCTCTGAGATGGCTTCCATGGTGGATTTGGCTTTTTGTACTTCAGTGGAGATGGTTTGGAGGCCAGTTTCCACACCACTCATCCTTGCTTCCAGAGTTGGTAGCACAACATCTTCAGAGCCAGTGAGCCTCATTTCTACAGATGCTAGAGTCCTTCCTTGCTCATTCAATGCTCCTGAAGTTTCAGCATGAGCAGATTGGACTTGATGAGCCAAGGAGTCCAATTTCTCTGATTGCATACCAAGTAAGGCTTGAGCTGAGCCTGTGTCCACTTGGATAGGGGCATCTGTTAAGAACTCATCTGCAAAAATTTGGTCAAGGGAAATACCTGCAACATTAGACAGATCAAACAAGTTAGGAAATAGACACTCATCACCCTCAATTTCTTTTATATAAGACTCTGATACATCAGCAACCTTCTTCTCATTTTCAACTCTTTCTTTTCTCCCTTCTTCAATAATTTCCTCACTTAAAGAAACAGGCCTCCTCTCATCAAGGGATTCCTGAAGTTCAGATTTGACTTCAAGAATAGCCTGCCCTTCCTCACTTATATCACCCTCATTTGGTGGTACACTCACTATTCTAGTGATCACCATATCTCTCTCATCTACTACTCCCTCTGGTTTTTCCACTATCTTCTCCTTTTCAACTCCTTCTCCTAAACCTGCAGCATCTCCACCTTCAATAAGGTTCAAAGATGGCAGTTGTGGGGAGATCACAGTGCTTATTTCAACAGCCACTGAGTCATCCTGAATGATTAAGGGCTGATCAGTGTCCAACCCTTCTGACACTGAATAGGCCTTAATCAAACCAGCCTCTAGCATAGGAACCTCAACATCTTTAGGCTGTGCCTTGGGTTCAGAAGAACCTTCATTGGCAGATGTGTCTTTGGTTGTGTTACCACCCTTGGTCAACACCTCTGAAGATATAGAGCCTTTCCTATGATAGGTTTTATGAGGGTTTGAAAGTCTATCTGCTATAGAAGACTTGGGTTGAGAAGGTTCAGGGAGGTTGGCTTGAGGGGTTTCAGGAGGGTTGGGGTTAGAAGGATTTTAGGGATCATAAGGGGAATCATCATTATTGGAGCTACTGTCAGGGTGCTTGATTCCCTTAGCCTTCCTTTCTTTCTCCTCCTTAATTTTATCAGCTACCAGCTTTGCAAAAATTTCCTCATCAATGAGAAATCTTGTCTTTGAGACTCCAGCAAAGTTTAGCAATCTGTTCTCCTCTATTTGCCACCAGTTTGCACCCTTATCTTGGATGACTTGTGATATCTCCATCATAGACTTGTCTTTTATATCAACAAGCATCCTTAGATCATGAAATGTTTTCTGAATTCTTGGAAATTCAGCAAGCTGTGGGTACAGAGTGTCCACAGTAGCCTTTGCTCCTTCTCTGAGCATACTTTCATAAGTATACTCCTCCTCATCTCCACTTGAATGGGGACTTTGGGTTATAGGGGAGTTGGCTCTGGGTTCACCTAAAGTGGCTTCAGGGAGATTTAATTCAGGGATGTTGGCTTCAGAAGGGTTTGGTGCAGTAGAAGGTGCTTCAGTTGCTTTTGAGAGCAATGAATCTGAAGGGGCTTTACTCAGGGGGGTTGGCTCATTGAGTGCATGTTCTAAGAGCTTTGAATAATTGAGCATGGATGAGTCAAGTGGAGACAGGAGTCTTGTCTCATCTACTGCTAAATCTGCAAGCACATCAATGCCACTTCTTTGCACACTCCCTTCTGGAGAGTATCTCTTAGTGAGATCTACAGGGGTAATGGGTTGGTTGGAAGGGGTAACATGGGTTTCAGGGGAGTTGGGCTCAGGATTCTGAAACTCAGGGATGTTGGCCTCTATAGGTTGACCTTCAGGGATCTTGGATTCTGGAGTTCCAGAACCAGATGAGTTGGTCCTTGACCTAGATTTGGTCCTGCTTTCAGCTCTGCTCTCTCTTAGAGCCAATTTTAGTGACCTTTCTTCCTGCATCTCCAACACCTTTTCAGTAGGTTTGGCCCTTCTCTTGCTAGCCCTACTGCTCCCACTTCCTTCACCATCCTTCTCAGGGACAACTTCCCTGATCCTCTTATCTCCTCTAGACTTTTGTCTAGTCTCATTGTACTTCAGCCTCAACTCCTCTGAGTGGTCAGAAGGCACACTTACTCCCTCTTCTGCCACTTCATCAACTTCAGCTGATGCTCCTGAGGCTTCTCTTGAAGACAATTGAGACATTTTCCTTGTTTTGACAGCCCTGACCTTGGTTCTCTTCTTCATCTTAGGCTTTTCTTCAACCTGTTCTTCAGCAGGTTTGGCCATAAGCATCCTCCTTTGCTCAGTTTTCTTGCTGAGCTTCCTAAACAGGATCTTTTGGGCTGGGAGAGGCTTTGCAAATGTTTGCATTTGAGAGTAGTGGGAAAATCTTTCTATCAATAAGCTTGCCCTGGTGCAATACTTGAGTTTCCCTTCTGTTGGGAATAAAATGATACATGTTTTGATTAAATACCAAAACCCCCTGAGACATGCCTAAGTCAAGATAATTGTGTTCAAAATGTGTTAGAACACATAGCATAAGGCTAGATGAAAAGCTGGTATGTTAGGCAGCTCTTAGATGATTAGATGCACAATGTAAGGGGGAACCTATAACTTCAAAATGCTCAAGATCAAGTCCCCTCAAGGCTCAAAGTCTGGAACAAACTCTAAGGACAAGAAAACTCCATATGAAACCTAAAACCTTGATCAGGAGAGTTGTCCAGAGAAGTTTCTTCTATGCAAGAAGAAGATTGCAAAGCTCAAAAGGACAAGATTAATCAAATATTATGATCAGGAGAGTTGTCCAGAGAAGTTTCTTCTATGCAAGAAGAAGATTGCAAAGCTCAAAAGGACAAGATTAATCAAATATTATGATCAGGAGAGTTGTCCAGAGAAGTCAACTCTATGTGAAAAAGCTCTGATGCTAAAAGACCAAGTATGCTGATCAGGAGAGTTGTCCAGAAGAGTTGTCTCAGCAAGATTGAATCAGAACAGATGCTTTAAAGGTTGAAGGTCAACTATGCTGAAAAAGCTAGAGACAACCATACCCTGAAGAACTTCATTGAGACATGCTAAGATCAACTTGGAGTGAAAGAAAGGGAAAGAGCCAAGTCATCTGAAGAAGAGCAAGCCAAACTTGCTGAAAAGCAAAACTGCTGATAGTGATAAGGAGAGTTGTCCAGTTGATAAGGAATATTGTCCTATCATTGGAACAACCTTCAGAAGCCATGTCCTAGTCCTAACAAGAAGTCAAACATTGGGAAAAGTGCTGCAGAAAGAAGACAAAGTCTTACAAGCCGTTTATTACCCAAATAAGGACATGTCACTATCAAGAATCTGTCTTCCAGTTTGAAGAACTCAAGGAAAACATTTATAGCAATTTGGGGCTGCCTCTCCAACGGGCAAATCTCCATTTTGTCTATAAATACAAGGAGTGTGAAGACCATTGAAGCACCTCAACCTTGACAAGAATATCCAACTATCCTACAAGTCAAAGTGCTTTCAAAGCTATCAAAGACTATCTTAGTCTTCAAACACTTCTTCTAAGCTAATCCCAATTGTATATCCATACACAAGCTTAGAGAGATATCCTATCCTTATACCTTGATCTTCATTGTAAAGGATATCTCATTAGTTGGAACCATTACTTCAACCCTTACCCCTTTCAAGTGAGAAAGTGAGAAGGTTGTAGTAGTAGAAGTGGTAGGAGCTGACTGTTGAGAGAAGAACAGTTCAGTTCTGAGTTGAGAAGAGGGTACTAGGACTCTAGACATCCTAGGGATCAATTCACCAAGGAGTGGTGTTATTGATCAAGTGCACCTTGGCACTATAAAACAAGTTAATTCCAAGAGTGAAGGAATTATCCTGTTAAATCAGGGAAAGTGGATGTAGGAGCTTGAGTCTCTGAACCACTATAAACTCTTGTGTTGATTTACCTTACAAAGTACTTACATTCATTCAACACTGCACACAAAACTGATCTTTCAAAAGATACATATTCAAAGACTGTGCAAAACTGATTTGGACAAGTTCCCTGAAACTTAACTGGACTGTTTTGGATTGACAGAGTGATTTCAGAAACTTAAGGAGTCTAAACTTAAAGGGCCAACCACTATTCCGCACATATAACTCCCCTAGATAGTTACTCAACTAAGTACTCAATAGTACTTAGTGGTTTGATTATCTTAGAAGAGTTAATCATCTTCAGCAGAGTTGTCCAAGACAACCTTGCTGAGCTCTGGTTTGATCAAAGTTGAAAAGAATTGCATACAAGTGTATTCCCCCCCCATACACTTGTTATATACTCCTTTCAGGACCAACAAGTGGTATCAGAGCAGGGGTTCAAAGACCACTGCCTCTGAAAATCCATCTTGATTTTCAAAATTCACATATCTGTGTGGTCACTGAACTGATCTCTATCTGAAATCTATTACTTGTTGATTAACTGATTATTCTTGAGATATGGCCAACAACAATGCTGTTCCTCCACCTGCTATTCAAGGATTGGACAACATGGCCACAAATCCAGTCAATCACATTTCACATCATAAATTGCCCATGTTCTCTATAGACAACTATGATTTCTGGAAAATTAGAATGAGGGCTCATCTTGCATCTCTTCATACTGATATGCTAAGAGTAATCACAAGAGGACCTTTTGTGTTTACTCAAACTAACCCAAGATTAACAGATGAGCAAAGAGCAGATGTAAGGGAAATGATTCCCAAAGATGAGGATGACTTCACTGCTGATGAAAAGAGAAAAGATAATCTAAATTATCTTGCCATGAATACCCTCTATCAAACAATTCCAGATGCAGTCATGGGAAGAGTCTACCATTGCATCACAGCCAAAGAAATCTGGGATACTCTTGCTGAGATGTGTGAGGGTACAGAAAAGATAAAGGAGAACAAGCTCCAAGTTGCTGTGCAAAAGTTTGAACAATTCACAATGGAAGCTGATGAATCAATTGATAAGTTTGCTGGTAGATTCACTGATGTGATGAATGAAATCAACTCATTGGGCAAGGTGTACTCCAGGAGAGAAGTTGGACTAAAGATCTTGAGAAGTCTCACTCAAAAGTGGGATGTCTATGCTGTGATGATGCAGAATACCAAGGATCTCTCCTCCATGCCCATGCAACAAATCTTCTCAGAACTCAAAGCCTATGAGTTCGACCTCAATAGAAGAAAACCTGTTGAGGAACCTTCAAATCCTACTAAGGGAGTGGCATTCAAAGCCAAAGTTGCTGAACCCGAAATGCAACCCACTCTCAGATCATCAAAGTCAGTCTCAAAGACTGAAATGAAGGAAGAACAAGCCTTGATGGCTAGAAGGTTTGACAAGCTGAACACAAAGTTTGGTAGATACAAGAAATTCTACCAAGACAACAAATTCAGGAGAAGATACAACTCCCCTGAAGATCAGGCCAAAGACAAAAAGCCTGAAGAGAAGAGATCAGAGGACAAGTACTTTGATAGGAGAAGGTCCAATAGAGCTGACCCTTCATCATCAAAAGGAAGAGATGAATCCAAGAAGGATGATGATGAAGACCTGTGCTACAATTGCAAAAAGAAAGGGCACTTCCAGTATGACTGCCCTGAACTGAGCTCTAAAGAAAGAAGAGAAAGACAAGCTAAAAGAGACAGAAAGTTCACCAATAGAAAAGCCATGATGGCTGGTGAAGAATCTGATAGTGCTGAAAGCTTCAACTCTTCAGATGGACTGTTCTCAAACAGTGATGATGATGATGATGATGATGATGTGTGCAACATGGCTCTTGAGGATGATGAGGTATCCTCCACTTCTAGCTCACCATCATTTTTATCACAAAACACTAGTGAAGTCAACTTGAAACTTTCCTTTGGGAAGTTGATGGAAGATTTCACTAGATTACAAGAATTTCATGATAACTGTGTGAGAGAAAATGAAAGATTGGCTACTGAACTTACCAAAAACTCTGAGATAGCTGTTGATGTCAAATTTACTGAGTTGTATCAACAAGCCTTGAGAGAGCTTAAGGAAGCAAATCTTAGGATAGTTGACCAACAAAAGGAGATTGACAATCAACTACTTTTTTAGAAAAGAAAAGACTTTGAAGTAAAAATTCTAAATGCCAAGTTTGAAAATCTCTCACATGAATATGATATTCTTAAATCAAGTGAAGAGAGCCTGAAACTAAAGATGTCTGCTTTGAACAAGTCCTCTAGAGCAATAGAGGAAATTCAGAATTATCAAAGACCTATGGCTCAAAGAAGTGGATTAGGTTTTGATCCATTTGAATCTTCACCTTGTCTCAGTGTTGCCTCTACAAGTAACACTAAGAAAATCTTTGTTAAATCAGTGGCACAACAAGCTGAAAATGAAATAATTCAACCACTGAACAAAGGAAAGGGCAAAATGAATGAAATGCCTACTCTAGTGCTTCAGGAGACTAGACCCAAACCTTTGGAAAAGGTCAAGGCTTCTGAACATAAGAGGAATGTTGGTCAGCAGAGTAGACCTAATGGAAGCGCAACTCCCCTGAACAATGTTCAGAGGAGTTATCCAAGGTATAATCAGCCTAGGCCAACTCAACTGAGAAAGCTTCAGCTGAATAGACCTAAGGAAAACTATCCTCAAAGGCAGAATAAAATGAGACAACCAAAACCCTTCATACCAAAGGGTAATGGTCATAAAAATGCCTTTCCTCAAAGATTTCATCAAGCTGCACAAAGGACTCATAAGTTCAGGAGAGTTGACAACTCCCCTGAAACATACAGAGTTAACACATTCACACATACTTTCCCAAAGGCATTTAAGGGAAAGACAGTGTATGTTGATGCACAAGGAAAACAACTTAGCCACCTTGAATCAATAAGGGTGATTAGGCAAGTTTGGGTTCCTAAAGGTACAGCTAACCTCTCAGGACCCAAAACTCAAAGGGTACCTAAACCTATCTAATTGCAGGTACCAGTGGGCCACAAGAAGAGGAGCATGAACAAAAAGACAGCATGGTACCTTGACAGTGGATGCTCAAGGCACATGACTGGAAACAAGGAACTCCTCACTGATTTTATTGAAAAAGAAGGCCCAAATGTTACTTTTGGAGACATCTCACAAGCAACAACAAAAGGTTATGGTACTTTGATGATTGGTAACATCAAAGTAACCAATGTATCTTATGTAGCTGGTCTCAAATATAATCTCCTAAGTATCAGTCAATTCTGTGATAAAGACTTTAAAGTTGAGTTCTCAAGTGGAAAATGTTTAATTAAGGATAAAACTCAACAAACCTTATTGACTGGAACTAGGAAGGGAAATGTGTATTTTGCAGACTGGGACAAGTCCACTGATGCTGCATGTTTCATTGCTAAGAGTACTAGTGAACAAAGCTGGTTATGGCATAAGAGGCTAAACCATCTGAACTTCAAATCAATGAACAAACTTGCTAGAAATGCATTAGTTAAAGGACTACCTAATGAGGTTTTCATAAAAGAACATGTGTGTAAGCCATGTCAAGAGGGAAAACAGATTAAAGCCTCATTCAAAGGTAAACCAGTCATTTCTACTGAAAGGGTACTTGAACTTCTACATATGGATCTCTTTGGACCAATTACCCCTTCAAGCATAAATGGTAGAAAATACACATTGGTGGTAGTAGATGACTTCTCTAGGTTCACTTGGGTAGTATTTCTCCTTAATAAGAAGGAAACACAAGTCAAACTACCTGAACTTCTTAAGAGACTGTCAAATGAGAAAAGCCTTAGCATTATCAAGATAAGATCTGATAAAGGCACTGAGTTCATAAACTCATACATCAATGAGTATTGCACATCTAATGGTATAACTCATGAAACCTCAGCAGCTAGAACACCTCAGCAAAATGGAGTTGCAGAAAGGAGGAATAGAACCTTAAAAGAAGCTGCTAGAACTTTAATTGCTGATTCAAATTTACCTAAGAGGTTTTGGGCTGAAGCTATAAATATTGCATGCCATACTCAAAATAGATGTTTGATTACAAAGGGGCAAGGCAAAACCCCCTATGAACTTTGGAGAGGAAGAATGCCTAAAGTGTCATACTTTCATATATTTGGTTGCAAATGTTTCATTCACAAAAATGGGAAAGAACAGTTGAAAGCTTTTGACAGCAAAGCTGATGAGGGAGTATTTCTTGGATATTCTCAAATCAGTAGAGCTTTCAGAGTCTACAACAAGAGAACCCTTATTGTGGAAGAAACACCTCATGTTGTGTTTGATGAATCTATCTCTGAGATCAGGAATGATAGTTTGGAACCTGAAGAAATCACACAGAGGACATCCAGATTGAGTCTAAAAGACAAGGACACTGAATTCACAGATGTTGTCCAAGCCAATCTACCTGAACATACCACATTGGACAACTATCCTGAAGGCAATCTTCCTGAGACAAACTCTACTGATGGAAATGGTGAACTGAATGAGCCAATCCCAGTTCACATCCAGGTAACAACTACCAATGAAGAAGCAGTTCCTGCTGAGGTAGTTAATAGGTCAAATAATCAAGGGGGAACTCAAAATGTTGAAAATGCCAATGTCCCTGACATTGAGGACAACACCCCTGATTATGATCCTGAATTAGATCCTGCACTAAATTATCCTGAATTTTATGATCAAAATGGCTCAACCTCAGTAGAGGACAACTCTACTGAAGGAATCAGAAAAAGAAGGACTTGGTTGTATGACCATCCTACTGATCTGATACTTGGTGATCCAAGTATAGGAGTCAGAACCAGAAAGTTTCATGGTGAAAGTGCTATGTTTTGTTGTTTTTGTCAGAACAGGAACCAAAAGATATTGATGAAGCACTTCAGGATGCCAATTGGATCACAGCAATGCAGGAAGAGCTCAACCAATTCACCAGAAATGAAGTATGGGAGCTGGTTGATAGACCTTCACATCAATATGTTATTGGAACCAAGTGGGTGTTCAAGAACAAAAAGAATGAAAATGATGTGATTGTCAGAAACAAAGCAAGACTAGTGGCAAAAGGTTACTGCCAGCATGAAGGCATTGACTATGATGAGACCTTTGCACCTGTGGCAAGGCTAGAAGCAATAAGGCTTTTCCTAGCCTATGCAGCCCACAAGAGGTTCAAAGTGTACCAAATGGATGTCAAGAGTGCCTTTCTGAATGGAGTCTTGAAAGAAGAGGTCTATGTGGAGCAACCACCAGGTTTTGAGATTGGAAACCAAGTATACAGGCTGAAGAAGGCTCTATATGGACTCAAACAGGCCCCTAGGGCTTGGTATGATACATTGTCACAGTTCCTATTGGATCATGGATTCACCAAGGGAACTGTGGACAAAACTCTCTTCAGAATCTCTGAAGGAGAGGGCATCTTGCTTGTCCAAATTTATGTAGATGACATAATTTTTGGATCCCCTAATGAGAAGCTGTGTGAAAAATTCTCCAAGCTCATGCAAAGCAAATTTGAGATGTCCATGATGGGGTTGATGAACTTCTTTTTGGGTCTACAAGTCAAGCAATCAAAAGAAGGAATCTTCATCAACCAAGCTAAGTACACCAGAGAGATGATCAAGAAATTTGGGTGTACATCAAGCAAGCCAGTGAGGATCCCAATGAATACTAATTGGAAGATGGATCCTGATGAAAGTGGTATTCCAACCAACTCCACTGAATACAGAGGAATCATTGGTTCACTCCTCTATCTCACTGCCAGCAGGCCTGACATCACCTTTGCAGTAGGTGTATGTGCAAGGTTTCAAGCAAATCCTAAGAAAAGCCATCTTGAGGCTGCAAAAAGGATCTTGAGGTATCTCAAAGGCACTGAAAATCTAGGCCTTTGGTACCCTGCTGATGACAATATTGAGTTAACTGGCTACTCAGATGCTGATTATGGAGGATGCAGAATTGACAGAAAATCCACTTCAGGAACTTGTCAATTCTTAGGCAACAAACTCATATCTTGGTTTTCCAAGAAGCAAAACACAGTGGCTACCTCCACCACTGAAGCTGAATATGTTGCTGCTGGAAGTTGTTGTGCTCAAATCCTTTGGCTGAGACAACAACTCAGAGACTACAAAGTCAACTCTACTGAAGTGCCAATATTCTGTGATAACAAGAGTGCCATTGCTATATCACAAAATCCTGTCTTGCACACAAGATGCAAACATGTGGACATCAAGCATCACTTCATTAGAGATCATGTGGAGAAGAAGGATATTAAGCTAGTGAAGATCCACACAGATCATCAAAAAGCTGATATACTAACTAAGCCACTTGCAGAGGCAAGGTTCCTGGAATTATCAGCAGAGTTGGGTCTTCTTGATCCAGGGAAGTTGGACAAATGAGTCCAAAGAAGTTCATTCAGTAAGGGGGAAATATACTCAAACTTCAGCAGACTCTGTCAAGTCTACTGAAACTCAGAAAAGATGACCTTACTTCTTCAGGACACTTGTCTCTTGAAATTCAGGACACTTGTCCACAGCTCTTCAGGATACTTGTCCATGTAGGGTCAGATAAGGTGTCTTGGCTATCAAACCAAATCTTGGTATGATAAGCACCTATTTTTGGTGATCAATGCCTATTTCGAAATCTATCCCATTGAAACACAGTTTTCACCTTTCTGGGATTTAATTTGTCTCCCACCCAAAAGGTCACTTTCCATGCATTAAATGCTAAGATTTAACTCTTGTTTGCATTAAACTTTTTGGGACATGATCTATCTCGAAAAACCCCCAGCCTTAAACAAACATTAAAAACCACCCACGTTTTGAATAAAACAGTTCTTTCACTGTTACATTGGTTTTTGACCATTGGATCAAAACTGGCCAACTCCCCTGAAATCAATCCTAGCCGTTCATTTTGGATTTCCATTTTTGTTCACCTTTGAATTGCATCAAGACTTCACCAACTCATTGACAAACATTCTTTTTAGAATATTCTCAAGCCTTAAGATCTCTCTCAAACACTTCTTCCCCAAGTATTCGAAACCCTAGCTCTAAATTTCTTCAAACTCTCTCAATCTCCATCAAACTTTTCTCTGTAACTTTCAATGGCCCCCAAAGTTAGACCAGAGATGCTCATTGATTTCTCCAACAAGGCTCTAGACCTTGATTTTGGCTACCTGAGCAATAAAAACAACCTTCATTTTGAGCCCATAGTATCCTTTGAGAGTGAGGATCCTGAGATCAAACCAACTCTAAGATGGCTGAGAAGAGCTGGTTTGCAAAATTTCATGGAGGAAAGACCAAGTTCATGCTTGGAAGGTTACATGGCTGAATTCTTTGCCTTTCTCAAGTGGAGAGGTCAACCTGCAAATGGTGAAGTTTCCACAAGGTTGTCATATACTGCAGAAGGAGAGGAAGGAGAGAGATTTCATAGAGTGAAATTCTCTTCAGAAGATATTGAAGGAGCTTTTGGATTGCCTTATGAGGGAAGGAATCCAGAAGTTTATGGCACTGGCCATGAAGATGAGATAGCTCAAGAATGGCTATTGGTTCCAGGCCCCATTTCTTCAACTCAAAACAAGAAGACTCTTAAGCCAAAATTTCTCAACCTCTTTGAGGTAGTTGCTAAGAGTCTCTTGAGCAACACTGGAAGCTTGGAGCAGGTCAGCCATCCAAGAATCAGAATCATGGCTGCTGTGATTGATGCTAGTGACAAAGGCATCAAATTCGATTGGAGAACCTTCATCATGTCTGAAATGATGAAGGAAAAGGCTAAATTTAAAGTGAAAGCTCACAACAAGGTGGTGCTAGAAGGGAAACTCAAGTATTGCACCAGGGCAAGCTTGTTAATTGAGAGATTCTCCCATTACTCTCAGATGCAAACATTTGCAAAGCCCCTCCCAGCCCAAAAGATCCTGTTCAGGAAGCTCAGCAAGAAAACTGAGCAAATGAGGATGCTTATTGCCAAACCTGCTGAAGAACAGGTTGAAGAAAAGCCTAAGATGAAGAAGAGAACAAAGGCCAGGGCTGTCAAGACAAGGAAAATGTCTCAATTATCTTCAGGAGAAGCCTCAGGAGCATCAGCTGAAGTTGATGAAGTGGCAGAAGAGGGAGTAAGTGTGCCTTCTGACCACTCAGAAGAGTTGAGGTTGAAGTATAATGAGACAAGGCAGAAGAAGAAAGGAGATAAGAGGATCAGGGAAGTTGTCCCTGAGAAGAAAGGTGAAGGAAGTGGGAGCAGTAGGGCCAGCAAGAGAAGGGCCAAGCCTACTAAAAAGGTGTTGGAGCTGCAGGAAGAAAGGTCACTACAATTGGCTCTAAGAGAGAGCAGAGCTGAAAGCAGGACCAAATCTAGGTCAAGGACCAACTCATCTGGCTTTGGAACTCCAGAATCCAAGATCCCTGAAGGTCAACCTTTAGAGGCCAACATCCCTGAGTCTCAGAATCCTGAGCCCAACTCCCCTGAAACCCATGTTACCCCTTCCAACCAACCCATTACCCCTGTAGATCTCACTAAGAGATACTCTCCAGAAGGGAGTGTGCAAAGAAGTGGCATTGATGTGCTTGCAGATTTAGCAGTAGATGAGACAAGACTCCTGTCCCCTCTTGACTCATCCATGCTCAATTATTCAAAGCTCTTAGAACATGCACTCAATGAGCCAACCCCCCCTGAGTAAAGCCCCTTCAGACCCATTCCTCTCAAAAGCAACTGAAGCACCTTCTACTGCACCAAACCCTTCTGAAGCCAACATCCCTGAATTAAACCTCCCTGAAGCCACTCTAGGAGAACCCAGAGCCAACTCCCCTATAACCCAAAGTCCCCATTCAAGTGGAGATGAGGAGGAGTATACTTATGAAAGTATGCTCAGAGGAGGAGCAAAAGCTACTGTGGACAGTTTGTATCCACAACTTGCTGAATTTCCAAGAATTCAGAAGACATTTCATGATCTAAGGATGCTTGTTGATGTAAAAGACAAGTCTATGATGGAGATATCACAATTCATCCAAGATAAGGGTGCAAACTGGTGGCAAATAGAGGAGAACAGATTGCTAAACTTTGCTGGAGTTTCAAAGACAAGATTTCTCATTGATGAGGAAAGTTTTGCAAAGCTAGTAGCTGATAAAATTGAGGAGGAGAAAGAAAGGAAAGCTAAGGGAATCAAACACCCTGACAGTAGCTCAAATGATGATGATTCCCCTGATGATCCCTCAAATCCTTCAAACCCCAACCCTGCTAAAACCCCTCAAGCCAACCTCCCTGAACCTTCTCAACCCAAGTCTTCTATAGCAGACAGACTTTCAAACCCTCCTAAAACCTATCATAGGAAAGGCTCTGTATCTTCAGAGGTGTTGACCAAGGGTGGTAACACAACCAAAGACACATCTGCCAATGAAGGTTCTTCTGAACCCAAGGCACAGCCTAAAGATGTTGAGGTTCCTATGCTAGAGGCTAGTTTGATTAAGGCCTATTCAGTGTCAGAAGAGTTGGACACTGATCAGCCCTTAATCATTCAGGATGACTCAGTGGCTGTTGAAGTAAGCACTGTGATCTCCCCACAACTGCCATCTTTGAACCTTGTTGAAGGTGGAGATGTTGCAGGTTTAGAAGAAGGAGTTGAAAAGGAGAAATTAGTGGAAAAATCAGAGGGAGTAGTAGATGAGAGAGATGTGGTGATCATTAGAATAATGAGTGTACCAACAAATGAGGGTGATATAAGTGAGGAAGGGCAGGCTATTCTTGAAGTCAAATCTGAACTTCAGGAATCCCTTGATGAGAGGAGGCCTATTCCTTTAAGTGAGGAAATTATTAAAGAAGGGAGAAAAGAAAGAGTTGAAAATGAGAAGAAGGCTGCTGATGTATCAGAGTCTTATATAAAAGAAATTGAGGGTGATGAGTGTCTATTTCCTAACTTGTTTGATTTGTCTACTGTTGCAGGTATTTCTCTTGACCAAATTTTTGCAGATGAGTTCTTAACAGATGCACCTATCCAAGTAGATTCAAGCTCAGCTCAAGCCTTACTTGGAATGCAATCAGAAAAGCTGGATTTCTTGGCTCATGAAGTTCAATCTGCTCATGCTGAAACTTCAGGAGCATTGAATGAGCAAGGAAGGACCCTAGCATCTGTAGAAATGAGGCTCACTGGCTCTGAAGATGTTGTGCTACCAACTCTGGAAGCAAGGATTAGTGGTGTGGAAACTGGCCTCCAAACCATTTCCACTGAAGTACAACATGCCAAATCCACTATGGAAGCCATCTCAGAGGAGGTCAAGAAAGAGCAAAAGTTGCTGAGAGACAATCATAATGCCAATGTCAAGGCTCTCAGGCTAACTGTCAAGCAAGCTCTTGGAAAGAAGACTGCATTGCAAAAGAGAAGAGCTGAAGAGCAAAGGCTAGCTATGGTGAAAGCAGCCTCTGAAAAATTTTCCCAAGAGGTATTGGCCAACATTGCTGAAGGTGCAGTGGCCAACCTCACTGAGCTTCTCAAAGCCCAACTGGATGCATCCCTGAAAGCAACCTTGGAGGAGGTTATTCAACAAAAGATGAAGCATGTTCTAGCTTTCCTTAGCTTGAGCAGTGATATGATGCAGAACATACATGATGAAAATGTATACTTGTTGGAGGAGATGAAGTTCCTGAACCAGGCCCAATCCCTAATGGCCACAACTATGAGTGAGCTAAAACCCCAGTGTTTTGATGCTGCCAAAAAGGGGGAAAGGGAAAGAGCTAGAGCAAAAGGTGCCTTGGTGATTGGAAGCCCAGTTCAAGGAAAAGACAAAGCTACTGAAGGAAAAGGAAAAGAGCCTGCAGTGCTAAACTTAGAAGAATTGGATGAAGAAGAGCAATTAGCACTTGCATTGAAGAATTCTATGGCATCAGCTCAAGAAGAAAGGATGAGGTTACAACAAAGACCAGGTGGTGAGGTATCTGGTTTGGACAAAGGTGATGAAGGTGTTCAAACTAGAGGAAAGATCAAGAGGGCAAAAGGAAAGAAAAGGCAAGCTGAAACCTTCACTGACTTCCCCAACAGTCTTGATCTTCCACCTGAAAAGGACAAGTCCTCTGATTCTGCCAAAAGTGCTGAAGGTCCCAAGTCCACTGAAGATATTGAAGAACTATTTGCTGAAGGATTTGAACCTGAACCTAAAAAGAAGACTACTGTCCTAGCTCATGATCCATCAAAGTTGTTTCATGAAGGGTATGGCAAAGACCCTGAAACACAACAGAAGCTGGCCATGATGAGGGCCCATGAGAAAATGGATTTGATGGAAGAGGTTAACAGAGCAAGAGACAAGAGAAGAGCTAACTTTCAGAAACCAAGAAGAAGGAAAGCAACCTACAGCAAGATGAAGCCTCAGCTTCTAATCCCAATGGACACCAAATATCCACACTTGGATAAATGGGTGCCAATTCAGCTAAATGATACATGGGAAGAGGCTAAAAGGGAGTTTGTCTATGACTATTATGTAATTGACAGATGGAATGGAGGAGATGCAAACTCTGCCTTTACTGAATTCATGCTGGAATACTACAGAGAGTTGTATCAACAATTACTTGCAGCTGCTGACATTGCAAGAATTGAATTCAATGCTCCCAAGTCTATCATCTACATGCCTCCAAAGCTTGATGGATGGATTGACCAAGCAAGGATCCTAAGGGAGTTCACAGAAATTCTGAAGCTGAACAAGATGACCCTTGGACCCAAAGGAACTAACCAGGAAGCCATGGAACTCAAGAAGAGAGTGTGGGCACAATATGGGATGAACCCACCTCCTGAGGATGATCTTTAAATGGCTAAGTCTTCTGACTCTTTCTGGATGAAAAATTATCTTATCTGAAGATATCTTTTGCTATGTGGTCAAATCTGCTGAAGTATTGGACAAACCTGCTGATATGGTGTTTGCTCTGATATGGTTCAGATTGCTCTGATACAAGAATTGATGTGTTCTACATTGATATTTGGAATATTTTGTACTAGCTCTGATACTTGAAATAGTTGTTTTGCTCTGATCTTATGTATTTGTAGTGAAATGTTATCTTGAATTCATGCTCTGATAAGTTATCTTCAACTATCAACATGCCTGTAATGATTTTTATATGAATGATAGTTGAACCACTTTTGAATCAAGATACATTATTGCAAAAATCTCTCTATGCCTATCCTTGAAACCTATTTGCAACAAAAACAGTGAATACACTAACACATTGTCTTTTCAGGAATATTGACCTTAGTCATGTCTTCTGAAGATATATGTAATAGGTGTAGACAAGTCACTTTTCCATAGAATGTGTAGGTTTTGGCATCATCAAAAAGGGGGAAATTGTTGGGAATAAAATGATACATGTTTTGATTAAATACCAAAACCCCCTGAGACATGCCTAAGTCAAGATAATTGTGTTCAAAATGTGTTAGAACACATAGCATAAGGCTAGATGAAAAGCTGGTATGTTAGGCAGCTCTTAGATGATTAGATGCACAATGTAAGGGGGAACCTATAACTTCAAAATGCTCAAGATCAAGTCCCCTCAAGGCTCAAAGTCTGGAACAAACTCTAAGGACAAGAAAACTCCATATGAAACCTAAAACCTTGATCAGGAGAGTTGTCCAGAGAAGTTTCTTCTATGCAAGAAGAAGATTGCAAAGCTCAAAAGGACAAGATTAATCAAATATTATGATCAGGAGAGTTGTCCAGAGAAGTTTCTTCTATGCAAGAAGAAGATTGCAAAGCTCAAAAGGACAAGATTAATCAAATATTATGATCAGGAGAGTTGTCCAGAGAAGTCAACTCTATGTGAAAAAGCTCTGATGCTAAAAGACCAAGTATGCTGATCAGGAGAGTTGTCTCAGCAAGATTGAATCAGAACAGATGCTTTAAAGGTTGAAGGTCAACTATGCTGAAAAAGCTAGAGACAACCATACCCTGAAGAACTTCATTGAGACATGCTAAGATCAACTTGGAGTGAAAGAAAGGGAAAGAGCCAAGTCATCTGAAAAAGAGCAAGCCAAACTTGCTGAAAAGCAAAACTACTGATAGTGATAAGGAGAGTTGTCCAGTTGATAAGGAATATTGTCCTATCATTGGAACAACCTTCAGAAGCCATGTCCTAGTCCTAACAAGAAGTCAAACATTGGGAAAAGTGCTGCAGAAAGAAGACAAAGTCTTACAAGCCGTTTATTACCCAAATAAGGACATGTCACTATCAAGAATCTGTCTTCCAGTTTGAAGAACTCAAGGAAGACATTTATAGCAATTTGGGGCTTCCTCTCCTACGGGCAAATCTCCATTTTGTCTATAAATACAAGGAGTGTGAAGACCATTGAAGCACCTCAACCTTGACAAGAATATCCAACTAACCTACAAGTCAAAGTGCTTTCAAAGCTATCAAAGACTATCTTAGTCTTCAAACACTTCTTCTAAGCTAATCCCAATTGTATATCCATACACAAGCTTAGATAGATATCCTATCCTTATACCTTGATCTTCATTGTAAAGGATATCTCATTAGTTGGAACCATTACTTCAACCCTTACCCCTTTCAAGTGAGAAAGTGAGAAGGTTGTAGTAGTAGAAGTGGTAGGAGCTGACTGTTGAGAGAAGAACAGTTCAGTTCTGAGTTGAGAAGAGGGTACTAGGACTCTAGACATCCTAGGGATCAATTCACCAAGGAGTGGTGTTATTGATCAAGTGCACCTTGGCACTATAAAACAAGTTAATTCCAAGAGTGAAGGAATTATCCTGTTAAATCAGGGAAAGTGGATGTAGGAGCTTGAGTCTCTGAACCACTATAAACTCTTGTGTTGATTTACCTTACAAAGTACTTACATTCATTCAACACTGCACACAAAACTGATATTTCAAAAGATACATATTCAAAGACTGTGCAAAACTGATTTGGACAAGTTCCCTGAAACTTAACTGGACTGTTTTGGATTGACAGAGTGATTTCAGAAACTTAAGGAGTCTAAACTTAAAGGGCCAACCACTATTCCGCACATATAACTCCCCTAGATAGTTACTCAACTAAGTACTCAATAGTACTTAGTGGTTTGATTATCTTAGAAGAGTTAATCATCTTAAGCAGAGTTGTCCAAGACAACCTTGCTGAGCTCTGGTTTGATCAAAGTTGAAAAGAATTGCATACAAGTGTATTCCCCCCCCCCCATACACTTGTTATATACTCCTTTCAGGACCAACACCTTCTAACACAACCTTGTTGTGGGCTCTTACCTTAAATTTGGCCTTTTCCTTCATCATCTCAGACATGATGAAGGTTCTCCAATCAAATTTGATGCCTTTGTCACTAGCATCAATAATAGCAGCCATGATTCTGATTCTTGGATGGCTAACCTGCTCCAAGCTTCCAGTGTTGCTCAAGAGACTCTTAGCAACTACCTCAAAGAGGTTGAGAAATTCTGGCTTGAGAGTCTTCTTGTTTTGTGTTGAAGAGAGAGGACCTGGTACTAATAGCCATTCTTGATCTATTTCATCTTCATGCCCAATACCATAAACTTCCGGATTCCTTCCCTCATAAGGCAATCCAAAAGCTCCTTCAATATCTTCTGAAGAGAATTTCACTCTATGAAATCTCTCTTCTTCCTCTCCCTCTGCAATATATGACAATCTGGTGGAAACTTCACCATTTTCAGGCTAACCTTTCCACTTGAGAAAGGCAAAGAACTCAGCCATGTAGCTTTCTAGGCAGGAACTTGGTCTTTCTTCCATGAACTTTTGTAGCCCAGCTCTCCTCAACCATCTCAGGGTTGGTTTAATCTCAGGATCCTCATTCTCAAAGGATACTATGGGCTCAAAATGAAGATTGTTTTTGTTGCTCAAGTAACCAAAATCAAGGTCTAGAGCCTTGTTGGAGAAATCAATGAGCATCTCTGGTCTAACTTTGGGGGCCATGTGAAAGTTACAGAGAGAAGTTTGGGGGAGATTGAGAGAGTTTGACGAAAATTTGAGTTAGGGTTTCGAATACTTGGGGAAGAAGTGTTTGTGGGGGATCTTAAGACTTGTGAATATTCTAAAAAAGAATGTTTGTCAATGAGTTGGTGAGGTCTTGATGCAATTCAAAGGTGAACAAAACTGGAAATCCAAAATGAACGGCTAGGATTGATTTCAGGGGAGTTGGCCAATTTTGATCCAATGGTCAAAAACCAATGTAACAGTGAAAGAACTGTTTTATTCAAAACGTGGGTGGTTTTTAATGTTTGTTTAAGGCTGGGGGTTTTTCGAGATAGATCATGTCCCAAAAAGTTTAATGCAAACAAGAGTTAAATCTTAGCATTTAATGCATGGAAAGTGACCTTTTGGGTGGGAGACAAATTAAATCCCAGAAAGGTGAAAACTGTATTTCAATGGGACAGAATTCGAAATAGACAATGATCACCTAAAATAGGTGCTTATCAGACCAAGATTTGGTTTGATAGCCAAGACAACTTATTTGACCCTACATGGACAAGTGTCCTGAAGAGCTGTGGACAAGTGTCCTGAGGAAGTAAGGTCAACTTTTCTGAGTTTCAGTAGACTTGACCAAGTCTGCTGAAGTTTGAATTTATTTCCCCCTTAATGAATAAGTTCCTTTGGACTCATTTGTCCAACTTCCCTGGATCAAGAAGACCCAACTCTGCTGATAATTCCAGGAACCTTGCCTCTGCAAGTGGCTTAGTTAGTATATCAGCTTTTTGATGATCTGTGTGGATCTTCACTAACTTAATATCCTTCTTCTCCACATGATCTCTAATGAAGTGATGCTTGATGTCCACATGTTTGCATCTTGTGTGCAAGACAGGATTTTGTGATATAGCAATGGCACTATTGTTATCACAAAATATTGGCACTTCAGTAGAGTTGACTTTGTAGTCTCTGAGTTGTTGTCTCAGCCAAAGGATTTGAGCACAACAACTTCCAGCAGCAACATATTCAGCCTCAGTGGTGGAAGTAGCCACTGTATTTTGCTTCTTGGAAAACCAAGATATGAGTTTGTTGCCTAGGAATTGACAAGTCCCTGAAGTGGACTTTCTGTCAATTCTGCATCCTCCATAATCAGCATTTGAGTAGCCAGTTAACTCAATTTTGTCATCAGCAGGGTACCAAAGGCCTAGATTTTCAGTGCCTTTAAAATACCTCAAGATCCTCTTTGCAGCCTCAAGATGGATTTTCTTAGGATTTGCTTGAAACCTTGCACAAACACCTACTGCAAAGGTGATGTCAGGTCTGCTGGCAGTGAGATAGAGGAGTGATCCAATTATTCCTCTATACTCAGTGGAGTTGGTTGGAACACCACTCTCATCAGGATCCATTTTCCAATTTGTGTTCATTGGAATCCTTACTGGCTTGCTTGTTGTACACCCAAACTTCTTGATCATTTCTCTGGTGTACTTGGCTTGGTTGATGAAGATTCCTTCTTTAGATTGCTTGACTTGTAAGCCCAAAAAGAAGTTCATCAACCCCATCATGGACATCTCAAACTTGCTTTGCATAAGCTTGGAGAACTTCTCACAAAGCTTCTCATTAGGGGATCCAAAAATTATGTCATCTACATAAATTTGGACAAGCAAGATGTCCTCTCCTTTAGAGATTCTGAAGAGAGTTCTGTCCACAATTCCCTTGGTGAAACCATGATCCAATAGGAATTGTGACAGTGTGTCATACCAAGCCCTAGGGGCCTGTTTGAGTCCATATAGAGCTTTCTTCAGTCTGTATACTTGGTCTCCAACCTCAAAACCTGGTGGTTGCTCTACATAGACTTCTTCTTTCAAGACTCCATTCAGAAAGGCACTCTTGACATCCATTTGATATACTTTGAACCTCTTGTGGGCTGCATAGGCTAGGAAGAGCCTTATTGCTTCTAGCCTTGCCACAGGTGCAAAGGTCTCATCATAGTCAATGCCTTCATGCTGGGAGTAACCTTTTGCCACTAGTCTTGCTTTGTTTCTGACAATCACATCATTTTCATTCTTTTTGTTCTTGAACACCCACTTGGTTCCAATAACATCTTGATGTGAAGGTCTATCCACCAGCTCCCATACTTCATTTCTGGTGAATTGGTTAAGCTCTTCCTGCATTGCTGTGATCCAATTAGCATCCTGAAGTGCTTCATCAATGTCTTTTGGTTCCTGTTCTGACAAGAAACAACATAACATAGCACTTTCACCATGAAACTTTCTGGTTCTGACTCCTATACTTGGGTCACCAAGTATCAGATCAGTAGGATGGTCATACAACCAAGTCCTTCTTTTTCTGATCCCTTCAGTAGAGTTGTCCTCTACTGAGGTTGAGTCATTTTGATCATAAAATTCAGGGTAATTTAGTGCAGGATCTAATTCAGGATCATAATCAGGGGTGTTGTCCTCAATGTCAGGAACATTGGCATTTTCAACAGTTTGAGTTCCCCCTTGATTATTTGACCCATTAACTACCTCAGCAGGAACTGCTTCTTCATTGGTAGTTGTTACCTGGATGTGAACTGGGATTGGCTCATTCAGTTCACCATTTCCATCAGTGGGGTTTGTATCAGGAAGGTTGCCTTCAGGATTGTTGTCCAATGTGGTATGTTCAGGTAGATTGGCTTGGACAACATCTATGAATTCAGTGTCTTTGTCTTTTAGGCTCAATGTGGTTGTCCTCTGTGTGATTTCTTCAGGTTCCAAACTATCATTCCTGATCTCAAAGATAGACTCATCAAACACAACATGAGGTGTTTCTTCCACAATAAGGGTTTTCTTGTTGTAGACTCTGAAAGCTCTACTGATTTGAGAATATCCAAGGAATACTCCCTCATCAGCTTTACTATCAAAGGCTTTCAATTGTTCTTTCCCATTATTGTGTATGAAACACTTACAACCAAAAATGTGAAAGTATGACACTTTAGGTATTCTTCCTTTCCAGAGTTCATAGGGGGTTTTGCCTTGCTCCTTAGTGATCAAACATCTATTTTGAGTATGACATGCTGTGTTTATGGCTTCAGCCCAAAACCTCTTAGGTAAATTTGAATCAGCAATTAAAGTTCTAGCAGCTTCTTTTAAGGTTCTATTCTTTCTTTCTGCAACTCCATTTTGTTGGGGAGTTCTAGCTGCTGAGGTTTCATGAGTTATTCCATTAGATGTGCAATACTCATTGATGTATGAATTTATGAACTCAGTGCCTTTATCAGATCTTATCTTGATAATGCTAAGGCTTTTCTCATTTGACAATCTCTTAAGGAGTTCAGGTAGTTTGACTTGTGTTTCCTTTTTATTAAGGAGAAACACTACCCATGTGAACCTAGAGAAGTAATCTACTACAACCAATGTGTATTTTCTACCATTTATACTTGAAGGGGTGATTGGTCCAAAAAGATCCATATGTAGAAGTTCAAGCACCCTTTCAGTAGAAATGACTGGTTTACCTTTGAATGAGGCTTTAATCTGTTTTCCCTCTTGACATGGCTTACACACATGTTCTTTTATGAACACCTCATTAGGTAGTCCTTTAAATAATGCATTTCTAGCAAGTTTGTTCATTGATTTGAAGTTCAGATGGTTTAGCCTCTTATGCCATAACCAGCTTTGTTCACTAGTGCTCTTAGCAATGAAGCATGCAGCATCAGTAGACTTGTCCCAGTCTGCAAAATACACATTTCCCTTCCTAGTTCCAGTCAATAAAGTTTGTTGAGTTTTATCCTTAATTAAACATTTTCCACTTGAGAACTCAACTTTAAAATCTTTGTCACAGAATTGACTGATACTTAGGAGATTATATTTGAGACCAGCTACATAAGATACATTGGTTACTTTGATGTTACCAATCATCAAAGTACCATAACCTTTTGTTGTTGCTTGTGAGCTGTCTCCAAAGGTGACATTTGGGCCTTCTTTTTCAATAAAATCAGTGAGGAGTTCCTTGTTTCCAGTCATGTGCCTTGAGCATCCACTGTCAAGAAACCATGCTGTCTTTTTGTTCATGCTCCTCTTCTTGTGGCCCAATGGTACCTGCAATTATATAGGTTTAGGTACCCTTTGAGTTTTGGGTCCTGAGAGGTTAGCTGTACCTTTAGGAACCCAAACTTGCCTAATCACCCTGATTGATTCAAGGTGGCTAAGTTGTTTTCCTTGTGCATCAACATACACTGTCTTTCCCTTAAATGCCTTTGGGAAAGTATGTGTGAATGTGTTAACTCTGTAAGTTTCAGGGGAGTTGTCAACTCTCCTGAACGTATGAGTTCCTTGTGCAGCTTGATGGAATCTTTGAGGAAATGCATTTTTATGACCATTACCCTTTGGCATGAAGGGTTTTGGTTGTCTCATTTTATTCTGCCTTTGAGGATAGTTGTCCTTAGGTCTATTCAGCTGGGGTTTTCTCAGTTGAGTTGGCCTAGGCTGATTATACCTTGGATAACTCCTCTGAACATTGTTCAGGGGAGTTGCCCTTCCATTAGGTCTACTCTGCTGACCAACATTCCTCTTATGTTCAGAAGCCTTGACCTTTTCCAAAGGTTTGGGTCTAGTCTCCTGAAGCACTAGAGTAGGCATTTCATTCATTTTGCCCTTTCCTTTGTTCAGTGGCTGAATTATTTCATTTTCAGCTTGTTGTGCCACTGATTTAACAAAGATTTTCTTAGTGTTACTTGTAGAGGCAACACTAAGACAAGGTGAAGATTCAAATGGATCAAAACCTAATCCACTTCTTTGAGCCATAGGTCTTTGATAACTCTGGATTTCCTCTATTGCCCTAGAGGATTTATTCAAAGCAGACATTTTTAATTTCAGGCTCTCTTCACTTGATTTAAGAATATCATATTCATGTGAGAGATTTTCAAACTTGGCATTTAGAATTTTTAGTTCAAAATCTTTTCTCTTCTGAGATAGGAGTTGATCATCAATCTCCTTTTGTTGGTCAACTATCCTGAGATTTGCTTCCTTAAGCTCTCTCAAGATTTGTTGATACAACTCAGTAGATTTGACATCAACAGCTACCTCAGTGTTTTTGGTAAGTTCAATAGCCAATCTTTCATTTTCTCTCACACAATTATCATGAAATTCTTGTAATCTAGTGAAATCTTCCATCAACTTCCCAAAGGAAAGTTTCAAGTTAACTTCACTAGTGTTTTGTGAGATGAATGATGGTGAACTAGAAGTAGAGGATACCTCATCATCCTCAAGAGCCATGTTGCAAACATCATCATCATCACTGTTGGAGAATAGTCCATCAGAGGAGTTGAGGCTCTCAGCACTTTCAGATTCATCACCAGCCATCATGGCCTTTCTGTTGGTGAACATTTTATCTCTTTTGGCTTGCCTCTCTCTTCTTTCTTTAGAGCTCAGTTCAGGGCAGTCATACTGGAAGTGCCCTTTCTTTTTGCAATTGTAGCATAGGTCTTCATCATCATCCTTCTTGGATTCATCTCTTCCTTTTGATGATGAAGGGTCAGCTCTACTGGACCTTCTCCTATCAGAGTACTTGTCCTCTGATCTTTTCTCTTCAGACTTTTTGTCCTTGGCCTGATCTTCAGGGGAGTTGTATCTTCTCCTGAATTTGTTGTCTTGGTAGAATTTCTTGTATCTACCAAACCTTGTGTTCAGCTTGTCAAACCTTCTAGCCATCAAGGCTAGTTCTTCCTTCATTTCAGTCTTTGAGACTGACTTTGATGATCTGGGAGTGGGTTGTATTTCAGGTTCAGCAACTTTGGCTTTGAATGCCACTCCCTTAGTAGGATTTGAAGGTTCCTCAACAGGCTTTCTTCTATTGAGGTCAAACTCATAGGCTTTGAGTTCTGAGAAGATTTGTTGCATGGGCATGGAGGAAAGATCTTTGGTATTTTGCATCATTACTGCATAGACATCCCACTTTTGAGTGAGGCTTCTCAAGATCTTCAATCCAACTTCTCTCCTGGAGTACACCTTGCCCAATGAGTTGATTTCATTCATCACATCAGTGAATCTACCAGCAAATTTGTCAATGGACTCATCAGCTTCCATTGAGAACTGCTCAAACTTTTGCACAGCAACTTGGAGCTTGTTCTCCTTGATCTTTTCTGTGCCCTCACACATTTCAGCAAGAGTATCCCAGATTTCTTTGGCTGTGGTGCAATGGTAGACTCTTCCCATGACTGCATCTGGAATTGTTTGATAGAGGGTATTCATGGCAAGATAATTTAGATTATCTTTCCTCTTTTCATCAGCAGTGAAGTCATCCTCATCCTTGGGAATCAGTTCCCTTACATCTGCTCTTTGCTCATCTGTTACCCTGGGGTTAGTTTGGGTAAACACAAAAGGTCCTCTTGTGATTACTCTTAACATGTCAGTATGAAGAGATGCAAGATGAGCCCTCATTCTAATTTTCCAGAAATCATAGTTGTCTATTGAGAACATGGGCAATTTATGATGTGAAATGTGATTGACTGGATTTGTGGCCATGTTGTCCAATCCTTGAACAGCAGGTGGCGGAACAGCATTGTTGTTGGCCATATCTCAAGAATAATCAGTTAGTCAACAAGTGATAGATTTCAGATAGAGATCAGTTCAGTGACCACACAAATATGTGAGTTTTGAAAATCAAGATGGATTTTTCAGAGGCAGTGGTCTTTGAACCCCTGTGCTCTGATACCACTTGTTGGTCCTAAAAGGAGTATATAACAAGTGTATGGGGGGGGGGGGGGGGAATACACTTGTATGCAATTCTTTTCAACTTTGATCAAACCAGAGCTCAGCAAGGTTGTCTTGGACAACTCTGCTGAAGATGATTAACTCTTCTAAGATAATCAAACTATTAAGTACTATTGAGTACTCAGTTGAATAACTATCTAGGGGAGTTATATGTGCGGAATAGTGGTTGGCCCTTTAAGTTTAGACTCCTTAAGTTTCTGAAATCACTTTGTAAATCCAATACATTCCAGTTTAGTTTCAGGGAACTTGTCCAAATTAGTTTTGCACAGTCTTTGAATATGTATCTTTTGAACGATCAGTTTTGTGTGCAGTGTTGAATGAATGTAAGTACTTTGTAAGGTAAATCAACACAAGAGTTTATAGTGGTTCAGAGACTCAAGCTCCTACATCCACTTTCCCTGATTTAACAGGATAATTCCTTCACTCTTGGAATTAACTTGTTTTATAGTGCCAAGGTGCACTTGATCAATAACACCACTCCTTGGTGAATTGATCCCTAGGATGTCTAGAGTCCTAGTACCCTCTTCTCAACTTAGAACTGAACTGTTCTTCTCTCAACAGTCAGCTCCTACCACTTCTACTACTACAACCTTCTCTCTTTCTCACTTGAAAGGGGTAAGGTTTGAAGTAATGTTCCAACTAATGAGATATCCTTTACAATGGAGATCAGTGTATAAGGATTAGGATATCTCTCTAAGCTTTGTATGGATATACAGTAGGTTCAGCTTAGAAGAAGTGTATGAAGACTAAGATAGTCTTTTGAAAGCTTGTAAGTTCTATGAACTTTAAGAATACTTGCTCAGTTGGATTGGTAGTTGGATTCTATTGAGGTGCTTTCAAATGGTCTTCACACTTCTGTATTTATAGACAAATTTGAGGATTTGCCCGTTGGAGAGGCAGCCCCAAATTACTATAAATGTCCTCCTTGAGTTCTTCAAACTGGAAGACAGATTCTTGATAGTGACATGTCCTCATTTGGGTAATAAACGGCTTGTAAGACTTTGTCTTCTTTCTGTAGCACTTTTCCCAATGTTTGACTTCTTGTTAGGACTTGGACATGGCTTCTGAAGATTGATCCAATGATAGAACAACATTCCTTATCAAATGGACAACTCTCCTTATCACTATCAGCAGATTTGCTTATCAGCAAGGTTGGCTTGCTCATCTTCAGATGACTTGTCTCTTTCCCTTTCTTTCACTTCAAGTTGATCTTAGCATGTTTCAATGAGGTTCTTTAGGATATGGTTGTCTTTAGCTCTTCAGCATGGTTGACCTTCAATCATTAGAATCTTTGTTCTGGTTCAAACTTGCTGAGACAACTCTTCTGGGACAACTCTCCTGATCAGCATATTTGTTCTTCTAGCTTCAGAGCTGTTGCTTGTACAGAGTTCACTTCTCTGGACAATTCTCCTGATCAGAGCATTTGACTAATCTTGTCCTTTTAAGCTTTGCAATCTTGTTTTTGCATATAACAAACTCTTTTGGACAACTCTCCTGATCAGAGCACTTTCACAGAAGTAACTCTTCAGGACAACTCTCCTGATCAGAGCATTTGGTTTTCTATGGAGTATGCTTGTCCCTAGTGTTTGTTCCAGATTTTGAGCCTTGAGGGGACTTCATCTTGATCATCTTTAAAGCATAGGTTCCCCCTCACATTGTGCATCTAGTCATCTAAGAGCTGCCTAACATATCAGCTTCTCATCTAGCCTTATGCTATGTGTTCTAACACATTTTTGAACACAATCATCTTGACTTAGGCATGTCTCAGGGGGTTTTGGTATTTAATCAAAACATGTATCATTTTATTCCCAACAGTGTTCTTACCTTGGATAGTGATTCGAAGGATGTATATAGCTAATCACAAATTTCTGTAGAGCTTTGGCTTAGTTCGATCGAAGGATTTAGAACAAGTAAATGGGGAGGGCTGCTTTAAATAGTGGGAAGAAAGGGTTGTTGTTTCTTTCGAAACACCTGAGGAGGAGACGTGGCTGCTTGGTAACATTTCAAGGCTGTTTGTTTCCTTTGAACAATTGTTACTATTATTTTATTATTTTTTATATTTTACCCACCGACTCATATATACAAACTCAGTTTGGTGTAACTTAATTTTGTTTATTAAACATGTTATTAGTTCACACTCGATGTTACGCCTTCGTATCACCAACCCGTATTTTAAAATCGTGGTTTTGTTAAATCGAATTTATGAACTCGATGGAATTAATTATTTAGGATTTTTGGTTGTTGATCCGTCACGTTTCGAGACGAAATTTATTTATTTATTTGATTCGGTTTCTAAATGATAAACTCTCAAATTCGTCGAAATTTGATTTCTTTCAACGAACGGAAGTTAAAGTTTCCTTTAATGTGTTTATGATTTAAAATTTATTTTAGAGTGCTAGGAGTGCGCCCGCCTCAAAATGCTCGTCCGTTTCCTGAAAAATTCAAAGTTTTTGCAAATATACACACTCTAATATTATTATTGGGAGAGAAAATACAAAAAAAAATAAATTCTAGTTTATTAAGTTATTTATGCATTATTTATATTAAAATTTTGGGACGGGGTGTTACAGGATGGGTATTTAATGTAATTCAAAAAAAAAATTGTTTAATGAAATCAACTAATCCTAATCAATACAATTGCAAGAAATTGTCCTATATTATTGTCTAAATTAAAGTTTAACAGAAGTTAAATTATTGTACCTATTGGCGGCCCACTGCAGCATATGAATGCGCCTCTGTTGTTGATACTGAAAGTTCGATCGAAATCTTTGACGGTGGTATTAGCAAATGAGGGTATTTCGAATCGAGTACCCAAACCTCCAATTTGAAGGCCGTCTCCGTCGCGTCGAAGAGCGATTTCACTTGTTCCGGATCGGATATGTCGATTTTGAAGGCGACGGCGCGGAGTCGGTGTTAATTTGAGCGACAGCTGAATCGACCTTAGTTGAGTTGGAGGCGTAATTGATGATGACTTTCGCACCCAGGGAAGCTAGATGGAGAGCTTTTGAGTCGTCATTGACGCTGAGTTTTACCGACGAAATCTATTGTCTAATTCCAGTGGATTGCGATAAGTGTATGATTTCTAGCGTGAAGAGAGAGGATGTGTGAGTGAAGAGGTGGATATAGTGAGGGTATCCACTTGTTTATATTTTTCAATTAAAAAGTGTGTGCACGGAAACTCGATTGGTGCACAGTGTGCATATAAGATTTTCTCAAAGAAAATAGTGCAAATAACACATGATTCACTACGGATCAAGGTTGAAAATATTGATATTGGTGAAAATACGAGACTTTAAATTTGTGGACATATCAATGATATATCAGTGAATTTAAAAAAGAAAAAAAAATTAATAACAAACTTTTAATACATCTACATTAGTAATAAATGTATATAAAATATAATACACAATGTTATTTCAATTCATATGATATTTTTTTTAATTTATCGACATTTTCTCGATTTTTTTCTGATATTTACTTATATTTTTTCGATATTTTATTGATATCAATCTCGATATTGTTATTGTATAACAATATTTTTTGATATATTTTTTTTTCAATTATTGTGAAAATATTAATTATTTCCAATATCAATATCAGTGACCACGAAAATTGGATATATCTGAATATTTGCATCCGTGATTTGAGCCGTATCATTTGACCAAGAGGGAGGAGAGAAAGCAACAATTTTTTTTTTTAAGGTTTACAAGATCAGAATAAATCAAATATAGAGATACTTTTCAAATCAATAGATCTTCAACCAAGACGAATTCAACCGGTGTCGTTACCCGCTCCAATCGTGAGAAGTGGGGACGCAAATGTACACTTTGTCCACAAGAAACACACAATCCTCTATTTAAACAACTAGACAAACCCCACACTAAGGTAGTCTAATGTTTTGAGAAATAAGAAAAATAAAAGGACAAAAACCACCAAGCACCAAAATCCAAAACTTTCAAGTAACCACATAAAACAAGTCAAAGTTTGACCGTTGACCGGTCAACAGTTGATCAATCAAAATCCACTCAAGTACACCGTGTACTTGAGTGTACATAAGACTTTGACATATATCTTGGACCTAATTAAGATCTTATCTTAAGCTAATCTATCCTACCAAATTGGGTAAATTGATTCATGAGAAAGACACAGTAGAAATTAAAATGTTGAATAAACGAATTATATCTCTTCTTAAAGTTTAAACGTGCTAACAGATGTAAATGTAGGCAAATTAAAATTGCACACAATTAAATGACAACAGGATAGACGTGGGTAAATATATATTAAAATTAAATTAATTAATATTTATATTTTAAAAATTTCATAAATTTATTCTCGAATTAAATAGTTAAATTATTAATATTTAATACACACGATGCAAACTAATCAAATTACACGAATATGTTACTACTCGTAATTGATAAGAATATAGTTACTGTTGGGATATCATCTGTCAAGATACCCACCTCTTTAGTATTGAACATCTTATGTATTAGTTTTGATGGCCAAAACATATGTAATTTAGTGTTAGATAAATTTATAATATGATAGGTCATATAAGTTGTTTGTATAAAGCTTATTAGTCTAAGTCTTAGCTGTATGGGATCAGTTGTATGTATATCAGTGGATACCATATTTGGATTAACACGCGTTTGCTCAAGATGAGAAGAGTAGAAAACTAGAAGATCCTGAAGAGAAGTCCATTAGTGAAATCAGATAACAAGGTTCTTGTATACCTTAGTCAGCTGATAGTAACATCATGCAATAACCAAGAAGAATATGCCAACTGATATGGACTTCAAGCCTTAAAATATGTTGTCTAGCCTAAAGTTTCAGAAGAACTGTCCATCTGGTTTATCAGATGGCAATTTGATCGCAGCGTTACGCATGATGGTCTATGGAACACCTATACTTTCCACTTCTTGGATATGAAAATCACCCTCCTTCCTTCGGTGCCCCGCTCCCCACTATCGTGCGACACCGTTTCCACTATTTCGTTCTTAAAGCATTGGTCCTTCCTTAAGGAAATGAGTACTGCCCCGTTCACTATCCTATTACTACCACATGATATCAGCTCCACAAACCCACCCCCAGCTCTACTTACTCCTTTACTAGAAGAATTCGAGGACCTCTTTCCCCAAGATTTACCGTACGACTTCCCCCCTTACGAGATATCCAACATCACATAGATTTATTTTCGGGTGCCCCACTTCCAAACCGCCCCCACTACCGCATGAGCCCGATCGAACATGAAGAGTTGCGTCGGCAAGTGGAGGAATTACTTCACAAGGGCCGTGTTCGTGAGAGTCTTAGTCTGTGTGCTGTTCCGACATTGTTAATTCCAAAGAAAATCGGTGGTTTGAGAATGTGTGTCGATAGTCGCGCGATGAACAAAATAACCGTGCAATACCAATTCCCTATTCCCCGTTTGGATGATCTTCTTGACCAACTAAGTGGTGCTACATTCTTCAGCAAATTGGATCTCAAAAGCGGTTATCATCAAATACGCATCCATCCGAGAGATGAATGGAAAATTGCATTTAAAACCCGGGAGGGCCTTTTTGAATGGCTCGTAATGCCCTTCGGATTATCCAATGCCCCAAGTAAGTTTTATGCACATCATGAATCAAACCTTACGCCCCCTCATTGGCTCGTGTGTGGTCGTCTACTTTGATGATATTTTGGTCTATAGCAAGACCGAAGAGGATCACTTAGCCCATCTAAAGGTCGTCCTCCTCATTTTGAGCTGGGAAAAATTCTACGCCTCTGCCACCAAGTGTACTTTCTGCACCACTTCTATCTTATTTTTGGGATATGTCATTTCAGCGGATGATATTCGCGTCGACAACTATAAAGTCGCTCATGCGATCAAGGAATGGCCGACACCGATCACGATTACAGCCACTCGAAGCTTCCACAGTCTAGCTTCATTCTACCGTCGTTTCATTCCCTATTTTAGTTCCATCATGGCCCCATTAACCGATGTCATGCACGACAAGTAGTTCATTTGGTCAGCCGCGATAAAATCTTCTTTTCAAACAATCAAGGAAAAGCTCACCCATGCCCAAGTTCTCCTATTACCAGATTTTGAGACACCCTTTGAACTCTATTGCGACGCATCGAAAGTGGGAATTGACGTCGTCCTCAGCCAAGACAATCGTCTGATCGCATACTTCAACGAAAAATTGATGGGCCCGCACTCCCGGTATTCGACACACGATACTGAATTATATGCAGTCATACACGCCGTCCAACACTAGAGACACTACCTATTCCACTGTGAATTTATCTTGTACACCGACCACGAAGCTCTTAAGCACCTCGCGACACAAGACTATTTATCTACCTGACATGCTAAATAGTCTTCTTATTTGCAGCAATTCACGTTCGTTATCCGCCATCAATCGGGAGCCATCAATAGAGTTGTCGATGCCCTAAGCCGACGACATTACCTTCTTTCCGATTTCCGCATTTCTGTTATCAGATTTAACTCTTTTCGCTTATTATACTCGACTGATAAATTTTTCTCCCCCATTTTGCAGGATGTGACCCAGTGCACCTATAGTGACTATGTCCTGATGGACAGGTTCCTTTTTAAAGGAAACTGGCTTTGCGTTCCTGATTGTAGCCTACGGATAAAAATCGTGGATAATACCCACCCACTCGACCGGCCATGTAGGGCGAGATCGGTCCATAGAACTTGTGCTTCGACACTTTTTTTTTGGCCCTCAATCTGTCGTGATGTCGCACATTTTTTTGCCCGATGTCGCATTTGCCAAATGTCTAAAGGGACAACTTCAAACGCCGACTTGTATCGCCCCCTATCCGTCCCAAACCAACCATGGGTAGCCATTAGCATGGACTTTGTTCTTGGGCTCCTACGTACTCAACGCGACAATGATTCAATCTTTTTCATTGTTGACTGTTTCTCTAAAATGGTTCTTTTTATTCCGTGTAAAAGAACTGTTGATGTCGTTAACGTTGTACTTCTGTTTTTCGTGAAATTTACAGGTTACATGGCCTCCCATCGTCAATCGCCTCAGATCGGGATACAAGATTCATTAGCCACTTTTGGCGGACTTTATGACGCATATCAAACACAGAGCTCAACTTTAGCAGCGCTTACCATCCGCAAACAAATGGCCAGACCGAAGTGGTCAATCGTTCGCAAGGGAATCTGCTTCGATGTTTAGTCGGCGACAACCTTAAGACAAGGGATTCGAAGCTACCTCAGGCGGAATTTGCACATAATATCGCTCTTAACAGAAGCACATGATTCTGCCCTTTCATATTGTGAATGACTTTATTCCTCGTGCCCCAATCGACTTAATTACACTACCGTCTACATTGCCCAACGATAAAAGAGCTACATACTTGATATGGGACTTACAATGTATCCATTATGAGACTTTGGCAAACTTGGCAGCCTCAATGTCGAAGTACAAATCAGTTGCGGATTTGAGGTGACGTGATATTCAATATTCAGTGGGCGACTTCATCTAGGCAGTCTTGACTAAAGACTGCTTTCCACCATGAGAGTACAATAAATTGGCGTCTAGGAAAATCGCCCCCCTTGAGATCATCCAAAAAATTAACCCGAACGCGTATCGACTTCGATTGCCAGCCCATATTCGCATGAGCGACATTTTAAATGTTAAACATTTGGTACCTTATTTTGGTGATAATACCGACAGAGATGCAACAGCGAACGATTCGAGGGCGAATCGTTTTGAAGAGGAGCAGAATGATGGAGATGCATGATTAGTGTGAAAATTCCTCGAAATTCATGTGTTTAATTTGCATGATTTTATAGGATTTAGTGCATTAATTACACTAAATTGACTCAATTCACTTGATTTGGAGAAATGGTGTAGTGTGCTATTTTTCTAGGTAATACGTGAAGTTTCGAAGCAAACCACGAAACATCCGGCCGTTGGATCAATACAAAGATTCAACCACATGAAAGGCATCGAGGAAAGGGTCGTAATGAGATAAGAATCGAGTCGATCGGACCTCCGGATCAAAAGTTATGCCCAAAGTAAAAGTAAGGACAGAGTGTCACTCGACCGAGTGATCCTAACTCGGCCGAGTCGGGCTAAAACTGCAATTCTCGATTTTTTGAACACTCGGTCGAGTGCTCAGACTCGGCTGAGACAGAGGCTTTTGAAAATTCTGAGCACTCGGCCGAGTGAGCCCACTCGGCTGAGTTGAGGCCGAAAACGAAACTCTCTAGAATTAAGTGACCACTCGGCCGAGTGAGCCCAACTCAGCCGAGTCACCTGTTTATAAAAGCGTGACACACTTTTCACTTACTCCACTCGGCCTAGTGAGCCCAACTCGGCTGAGTCATTGCGCATTGTTTGTCCACTTCAAAATTTGACCTAGGGACACGTGCCAGGCTTTATTGGAAGAGTATAAAAGGCCACAAATTCGTTTTTCACAAGGAGGCAACCATTGGAAGAGTTCTCAAGCTCCCCAAATCCAAATTTCACCATCATTTGCTCATTTTACTTAGTTTTAGCCATAGAACTTAGTGAATTTCCATAGCTAGTTTGTCTTTGAGGTTGTAATTTCATTTCAAGCTAGAGATTGAAGATTGTGTTGATGTTTTGAAGGTTTATTTCATATTTGCAAGACAAGAGGTGATATCTTAATTTAATTTGAGTATTTTGTTATTATTAAGCATGGGTATGTTTGTTTTCTCTCTTTTCTTCTTTATTTCCATTAAATTAGCCATAGGCTAAGCATATTGGTGTTTGAGAGTTGTAGAATTGTGATGGAATTAATGTTTTAGCTTGATTTTGATTGTGGAATTCATTGGTAGGTTAATTGGTTAGGTTTATGGGTTTTGATAGATCATTTGCTAGAACTCAATTAATAGGTTGTATTAAAAGCTCAATTAATGCAACGAGAGTTGGTTAATCGAGGGTTGGGAATCGAGTGAATGAGTTAATATTGGTTTATCGCAACGAGAGTTGGGTAAATTTCATTAGAACCCCATTTATCTACATTAATTGCTTGAATTAACATTTGAGTGGTTAGTGAGAAGGCCATAAGAGCTTGGTTGTTAGTATTCAAGTGGAAAAGCATAATTAGGGATTAGTTTAGTATAATTTAGGTAGAATCGAACCCCCTAGTTGTGTGATTACCCGGGTAAGAAAGCCTCTATTCATCCTCTCGATCCTAGGTGCTTCACGCGATATATGCCTTAATGATTGCTTCTACCAAATTCCATCCAATGAATTACACATAGAATTCGACTATTAACATCGATTCCACACAAGGACGAATACCCGAACACTCTCTCTCTTCACTTGATTTACATCATTGTATCTTTAGTATTTTCTTATCATTAGTTGTTATTTGTGAGTTTCCTTTACATTTGCACAAACCATGAATTTCCACTATATTCAAAGATCAATGTACAGCACTAAGGCTACTTTTACATACTAGTCTCGCGGATCGATAATTTAACCGGGCCTTGCTTTTATTACATACAAACCTCTTATACTTGAGGGGAACGTGTTGGTAAAATCACGTGTCAAGTATTTGGCGTCGTTGCCGGGGACTAGTTTTGTTTTTAAGTAACTTAGTGTTTGTTGGTCTTGAGTACTAGTGATTTTATTTTTCTTGTTAGTAACTTCTTTGTTTGACTTGTCTTTGGAATTTGATACTTGGTTGATTTTATAGGTGCATGAACACAAGAGCAAGTGGAATTGATCCTATTACTATTGATTTGGAGATTGAAGCCACGACACGAAGAAGAAATCGAGATCGAAATCAAAGACTTGAACAAGAGAGAGCAATGGCGGATAATCAAGGAAACAACAATAATCAAAACATCATTCACCCTCCTATCGATAACCGAGTCGTTGGAGCGGGAAATGAGGGTGGAGTCGGTCATGAGGAAGAGAGAACCATTCGAGATTACTTTGAACCCCCAGTTCAAAGGTGCTATGATGGAATTGAGCACCCTTCGATTGCTCCCAACAACTTCGAAATTAGCCCGAGTCTAATTCGAATGCTAGAAAAGAGGCAATTTGGGGGTGAGCCACTTGAAGATCCCAATCAACACTTGTCCCGATTGTTGGAGTATGCGGATACGGTGAAGATCAATGGGGTACATGAGGACAATTTGAAGATGAGGCTTTTTTCTTTCACCTTGAAATATAGAGCTAATGAATGGCTTTCCTCAATGATCAACAACCGAGCAACCACATGGGACGAGCTAAGCAAGAGGTTCTTATTGAAGTTCTTCCCTCCATCCAAAACTCTTCAATGCAAGACCGAGATTACTCAATTTCTCCAAAGGGACAATGAAAGTATTTATAGTGCATGGGAGAGATTCCAAAGTCTTTTGAGGAGATGTCCTCAACATGGGTTTGCGGAAGAGCAAACGATTAGCTTCTTCTACAATGGATTGGGGCTTTCTTCAAGGCAATACATTGATGCATCGACGGGTGGGCAATTGTTTGCAAAGAGTGCAAGAGTAGCAAAGGAAATCATTGAAGCAATTGCTACCAACACATATGATTGGCCTATTGATGGAAATAGATCCAATAGAGTTGCTCAAATTGGAAATAACTCTACAACATTGGGTGATACAATCAAGATGCTCTTGGACAAGGTTGATTTAATGGAGAACAATCAAAGGAGAGAAAATTTTGGTGGGGGAATGGAAATGCCCAACATGTTGAACCAAGTTGAGGATGCTAACGACATGGGAAGGCCCCAATACCAACAAGGGAATTTTCAAGGAAATTTTCACCAACCCTTCCCAAACCAACCTCCTAATCAAAACCGTTTCCAACAACATGCCCATGCCCAATTCCAAGGAAATGCTCCTTACAATCCAAATGCTCGGAAACATGAAAACTTCTCTTATGGAAATCCTAAGCCCGCTCTCACTCTCCCTCCGGGATTTGATCCGGGTGCTCGTGCACCAAACAATGAGGGGAGACCACATTTGGAAGACTTGTTAACCACTTTCATAGCTCAAAATAATCAAACGACGGCTCAACAAAACCAAAATATTGATAGATTGGATGAACAAATGCTCTCAATGGCCAAGCAAATGAAGAACATGGAGTTTCACATGAGCCAAATTGCTTCTTCGAGTGGGGGAAATAAAAAAGGCAATTTCCCTTCTACTACAGAAGCAAATCCTAGAGAGAATTGTATGACAATTAATCTCCATAGTGGCACTCAATACGAGGGACCAAGCATGCCAAATGAAGTCGAAGATGGAGAAATAAGGATAAGAGAAGAGATGGAGAAAGAAGAGAAGAAAGAAGAAAGGATACCGAAGTGGAAGAAAGCTAAGGAAGCAAGAGAAGAGAAGTATGAAGAAAAGATAGAGTGTGATGGTTGGGGAGTTCCAAAAACACTTGTTCCACCACCATTTCCCCAACGGTTTATGAGAAAGAAGCTTGATGAGAAATTTGGAAAGTTTCTTAAAATTTTCAAGAAAGTCACCGTGAATATACCCTTCTTGGAGGCTCTTGAGGAGATGCCCACTTATGCAAAATTTATGAAAGAGATTCTTTCAAAGAAAAGAAAAGTGGAAGAATGTGAGACGGTGAATCTTTTTATGGAATGTAGTGCTTTAATCCAAAAGAGTCTCCCTCAAAAGTTGAAAGACCCCGGGAGCTTCACATTGGTATGTGAGTTGGGCAATGGAGAAAAGAAGAAAGCTCTTTGTGATCTTGGAGCTAGCATAAATTTGATGCCCCTCTCAATGTATGATCGTTTGAAGCTTGGAAGTATGAAGCCAACCAACATGACTCTACAATTGGCGGATCGTTCCATAGTTTACCCGAAAGGGGTTGTAGAAGATGTAGTGGTGAAAGTGGACAAAATTAACTTTCATGCCGATTTTGTGGTGATGAATATGGAAGAGGACCCCGAAATTCCTTTGATTTTGGGGAGATCATTCTTAGCTACGGGGGGAGCAACAATTGATGTGAAAGATGGAGAGATCAAGTTGAAAGTGGAGGAGGAAGAAGTGACATTTGTAATGAAGGATATGAAAAATTCCTCAAACTCAAGCATAAGCAATGCTATACTCTCCACTTCTCAAATTCTTAATGATTCACATTGTTCTAACAAATCTTGTGTGACTAATATTAACTTTCTTTGTGGCCTAGGAAGAAAAGTTAAGAAAAGAGTTGATCCAAGTTCAAAAATTCTAAAGAAGAAAGTGAAGGATTGGTATGACAAGAAGAAGAAAATGAAGAACAAAGCAAAGAAGCACCACTATGCTTCTTCTTCAAAAGAAGTTGGTGGTGTCAAGATGAAAGAGGAAGTTTGAACTCTATAAGTTCCGTCCGGCTTGAAGACGTTAAACTTAGCGCTAAATGGGAGGCAACCCATTTTTACTTGCTTTCATAGTGTAGTTGTTTCTTTTATCTTTTTAGATGATGATTTTGATGGTGGGAAAGCTTGATTTTTGTAGGTACATTCGTATGGACGTGTGGTCTAAGGGTGAAGAAAGAAATCAAAGTGGAATCATTTGAAGAGATGGATTGAGAAAGAGAAAGGAGGTGATAGCCATCATGGAAGGTACACCCTTTCCCAAACTTGGATTGCTTGGCAATGCTCAAGTTTGGGGGGTAGGGAAATTTTTCTTTAATTTTTTGTACTTAGCTTATTTTTCTTATGAGCACATGCTATTGGTGATTAGTATTTTCTTATAATATTGGATGGTGTGTGCTTGATTGATTTTCATGATGGTGAATTCATTTGTCATATGTGTTGGATTGGAGTTATTGTGTAGTGCTTGGTTGCAATTTAATTTTATCACTTGTTTCCAAACTTTTTATTGCATAGCAATGAAAAAGTTTGGGGGATGTCGTTTTTAAAAGTAAATTTGCACCCAAGCACATGAATTTAATTATTGGGGAAAGATGGATGTATTGAGATTGGTTTGAATTTTGGATGCATGATTCTTTTATAGGTGATTTTGTGACTTGGATATGAGCGGTGAGTCAATTATTGAATGATTGTATCACTTGATTGCAATTTGTGTGAGTAACTAGACTTAGGAAAGCACTTATACCCACCACATTGAGCCGGTGAGTGTTGAGCCTTTTGAATCGAAGAATCAATCCAGTTCAATTATTCTTGAGTGAGTAATTCATAATTGTGCATGCTAGAACTTGCTCTAGAACTTATTTGAAACTTGATTTGAGTGAAGTTGTCAAAAATGATAGGAGGCAATTCTTTGAATACTAGTCACTTGGCCTAAAATAAATCCCACCAAAAGACGCATTTCCGTAGTTAGCCCCGTTGAGCCGTAAAACCGATTTTCTTTGGCAAGCTACAAAATGTAACCATGACACCATTCTTTTTAAGCCTTAATTGTCCCAATTAACTTGTGGAGTTTCATTGTTGGTGAATTGGTAGTAAACTTCTTGAAGAGTGGATTTAGATTGACCAATGTCAAAAGAAAAAAGAAAGAAAGAAAGAAGGTTGAAAAAAAAAAGGAAGGGGGGAAACAATTGGAAAAAAAAAAAGTTGTGAAAAACAAAGAGGGGAACAAAAATTCCCTAGAAGCTCAAGAGAATAAATGGCTTCAAAATTGGCAAGGAATTTGGGTGAAACTTTGTGAAAAGAAAAGAAAGAGATGCAATTGTGGTGTGAAATTCGAGTGATGATTGTGAATAACACCAACAATTCTTGCTCTACAAGTTAATAGAGTCACCATTTCCAAATTTATCCCACCATGTCCAAAAAGCCTACATTACAACCCTTTGAAATCCTCCTTGATTGATGATTGTTGCTTGAATAAAAGGTGGAGAATTAAGTTTAAGAGCAAGCTTATGGATTGTGCATTTTTGTGGATTGACCTTAGAGAGCAAACATGTCCATATATGCACTTGAGTGTGAGTGAAATACTTCTTGAGAGGGTGGTGGAGTAAGTGTTTGAATTTGTCTTGGTTGTGATCATAATTTGCTTGACATGGTAGATAATTTCGAGATTTGATGAATCATGATTTGAAGAGTTTCTTGATCATTCATATGATTTACATTGCATCAAATTTGAATTTCTTCACAATTCTCCCATTTGTTTTATTTTCTTTCGTTGCTCGAGGACGAGCAACACTTTAAGTTTGGGGGGGGGGGGGTTGATTAGTGTGAAAATTCCTCGAAATTCATGTGTTTAATTTGCATGATTTTATAGGATTTCGTGCATTAATTACACTAAATTGACTCAATTCACTTGATTTGGAGAAATAGTGTAGTGTGCTATTTTTCTAGGTAATACGTGAAGTTTCGAAGCAAACCACAAAAACTCCAGCCGTTGGATCAATACAAAGAGTCAACCACATGAGAGGCATCGAGGAGAGGGTCGTAACGAGATAAGAATCGAGCCGATCGGACCTCTGGATCAAAAGTTATGCCCAAAGCAAAAGCAAGGACAAAGTGTCACTCAGCCGAGTGAGCCTAACTCGGCCGAGTCGGGCCAAAAACTGCAATTCTCGATTTTTTGAACACTCGGTCGAGTGCTCAGACTCGGCCGAGACAGAGACTTTTGAAAATTCTGAGCACTCGGCCGAGTGAGCCCACTCGGCCGAGTGAGCCCACTTGGCCGAGTTGAGGCCGAAAACGAAACTCTCTGGAATTAAGTGACCACTCGGCCGAGTCAGCCCAACTCGGCCGAATCACCTGTTTATAAAAGCGTGACAAGCTTTTCACTTACTCCACTCGGCCGAGTGAGCCCAACTCGGCCGAGTCACTGCGCATTGTTTGTCCACTTCAAAATTTGACCTAGGGACACGTGCCAAGCTTTATTGGAAGAGTATAAAAGGCCACAAATTCGTTTTTCACTAGGAGGCAGCCATTGGAAGAGTTCTCAAGCTCCCCAAATCCAAATTTCACCATCATTTGCTCAATTTACTTAGTTTTAGCCATAGAACTTAGTGAATTTCCATAGCTAGTTTGTCTTTGAGGTAGTAATATCATTTCAAGCTAGAGATTGAAGATTGTGTTGATGTTTTGAAGGTTTATTTCATATTTGCAAGACAATAGGTGATATCTTAATTTGATTTGAGTATTTTGTTATTATTAAGCATGGGTGTGTTTGTTTTCTCTCTTTTCTTCTTTATTTCCATTAAATTAGCTATGAGCTAAGCATATTGGTGTTTGGGTGTTGTAGAATTGTGATGGAATTAATGTTTTAGCTTGATTTTGATTGTGGAATTCATTGGTAGGTTCATTGGTTAAGTTTATGGGTTTTGATAGATCATTTGCTAGAACTCAATTAATAGGTTGTATTAAAAGCTCAATTAATGCAACGAGAGTTGGTTAATCGAGGGTTGGGAATCGAGTGAATGAGTTAATATTGGTTTATCGCAACGAGAGTTGGGTAAATTTCATTAGAACCTCATTTATCTACATTAATTGCTTGAATTAACATTTGAGTGGTTAGTGAGAAGGCCATAGGAGCTTGGTTGTTAGTATTCAAGTGGAAAAGCATAATTAGGGATTAGTTTAGTATAATTTAGGTAGAGTCGAACCCCCTAGTTGTGTGATTACCCGGGTAAGAAAGCCTCTATTCATCCTCTCGATCCTAGGTGCTTCACGCGATATATGCCTTAATGATTGCTTCTACCAAATTCCATCCAATGAATTACACATAGAATTCGACTATTAACATCGATTCCACATAAGGACGAACACCCGAACACTCTCTCTCTTCACTTGATTTACATCATTGTCTCTTTAGTATTTGCTTATCATTAGTTGTTATTTGTGAGTTTCCTTTACATTTGCACAAACCATGAATTTCCATTATATTCAAAGATCAATGCATAGCACTAAGGCTACTTTTACATACTAGTCTCGCGGATCGATAATTTAACCGGGCCTTGCTTTTATTACATACGCACCTCTTATACTTGAGGGGAACGTGTTGGTAAAATCACGTGTCAATGCAACTCCAAGCTCGCAATCTTAGTTTTTTAGGCATATTTCATAGAGTTGTTGCTTTTATTTCGGCACTTTTATATGCGTTTTAATACTTTAGTAGTTGTTTAGAAGTTCCCTTATATCTTTGTCTATAAATAAGGGAACAACGGATACTTTTATTTGGTTTAATGAAATATATTTTGATTGGATCGTATTCCAGTTCTTCGCATCTCGACGGTGTTCATTTAGAATCAACGTCTTGCTTGCTCGTCCATTAATCGTTAGAGGTTTCGCTGCATCAGTTTGTTGTTTATAACAACCAGATTTGTAAAAGTGCTTGTTCTTATAATAAAAAGTAGAGCCTACTACACTTAGAGAGTGTATCGTGCTCACGTCTTCTCTTGGGATGTTAAAGTTGCAAGTCCTTTAGTGAAAGGAATTAACTTCACAGCTGGGCTATGAGAGAGGACGTAGGATTGGGATCTGAACCTCTATAAATACTTGTGTGTTATTTATATTGCTTATCTTATTAATTGCTCATATCATCTGCTCATATAGACATAATCACCTTTGATAAAAGCATACTTTAAAGAATCAAAATGCACAAGTGAAGATTTCCATAGTTAGTTGATATCAAGTCAGCTGATAAGCTCATAAATTTGCATAGCATATTACAAAATGTTTTCATTCAAATCACGAGTCTAAACATTTAGGGCCTACACTATTCCGCACCAACAGTTGTGTTAGATAGTTGTCAAACTGATCAGCTAACAAAAAATAAGTAGGTCAGTTATCTATCCTTGCTCTTTGACACTCGCACTCTAAATTAGATCATACTTATATTCATCAGACGACTTAATATTTCACTAAGTCTGTCAACCCATCTGATCATGCAAGAAAAGTTTTAAAAGTAAGAAAGTTTATTCACCTCCCTCTCAGGACTTTTTCCATCATTACTCGTTTTAAGGGACCAACAGTTACAATTGACTTATCATATATGAAAGAATATCAAATCACATCCTTAAAAAAAGAAAAGGTGCAAATTCAAATTAAATCAATCAAATTCACATGGTGCCAATGAGACGGTGCCATGTGTCATGTTAAAAAGGGAAGATTTTCGACCCCTAACCCAATAAATAAATAATTAGTCCCTCATTCATTTTCCACCCGCACAACAACTCAACCAGACAAAAAATAGTTATTCTCTCATTCTTAACAACTTAAAAGACGTTCTTCACATACATTTAAAGATTTGAAAGTGTTCTGTGTTCAAGAAGATGGAATGACTAATGTTTTTTCGTCGGGAGAACTAATTGGATTGGTGCGTGCGAAACGAATGGGACATGCGTTAGAAGAAGTGCTTTGTTATCGAGCCCTTTTATTGAGAATAACAAGAGCATCTCTCAATACTAAAATATTCATATCTGAAGCCATTTTTCTAGAAACTGCTCGAGTTTCACTACAAAAAAGGGCGTTTTAGAGACGGATTTACCGACGGATTTTCCGTCGGCCGCCGAGGTTACCGACGGAAATACCGACGGAAAGTCGGCCGTCCCCTTTCTCGGCTTCAGCTTTTTTTGCCGACGAATTTTTGAATTCCGTCGGAATTTCCGACGGAAATACCGAGGGAAAATGGCCGTCATCTTTTTCCGACGGAATGTCCGTCGGTATTCCGGACAACCGGGTCAACATTCCGTCGGTAATTCCGTCGGAAAGAATGAATTAAAATAATTATAAAAGAAATTAGAATGAATTAAAATAATTATAAAAGAAATTATTTTTGGAATAAATTGATTTCGAAATTCACATATCGACGGAATATCCGTCGGCATTTGACCGACGGAATATCCGTCGGTATTTGACCGACGGAATATCCGTCGGCATTTTACCGACGGAATATCCGTCAGTAAAACAAAATATTAATAAAAAAAATATGGGTGGCCGGGGAGGCCCCGACCAGAATTTCATTTTCCGACCAGAATTACATTTTCCGAGAGGTTGGGAATGTGAAGAAATTTCGTAAAAAATGTCATTATGTAAAAATTAAAATATTATGTAATGAAACAATAATATTACATGAAATATTATGTTGGGAATGTGAAGAAATTGGCATTATTTTTATTACACATCCACCTGCACCAGTAGTACAATCACATTGATCAAATTAAACCAATTTCTTTAATATATTATAATCAAATCAAATTAATTAGGAGCTTACTTGATCATTATCATCATCATCTAATACTTCCAGAAACTGACGGTGGCTTCGTCTTCTTCCAGTCTCCGGCGAAGGGCAGCGACTTCGTCTACTTCAAGGAAACAACCAAAAAATTAAAAAAAAATCGATGTTGAAGTTCAAAAATTTTCAATCTAAACTCAAAATCACCTACGTCGGAGTCGGAGTCGGAGTCGGCCAACTTATTAAAACGCCGGAGGAGCACAGATTGGGCGGCGGCCATGCTTCACGGTGGAGAGAAATCGGCGCGGAAGATTGGTTAGAGTGCCGAGGGTGGCGGGAATAGGGCCGGTGAGGTAGTTGTCGCCGATTCTGAGGATTTTGAGGTGGTGGAGGGAGGCGAGGTGAGGTAGTTGTCGCCGAAGAGTTGGTTGGAGAAGAGGAGTAGGGATTGTAAAGAGGAAAGTTTGGAAAGAGTAGGTGGAATAGAGAGAGAAGAGTGAAAGAAAACCCTAGGTTGAGGTTTTATATAAGGGCTTATTTTCCGTCGGCATGTACAAATACCGACGGATATTCCGTCGGTATTTATCAAATGGTGAATTTCGACGGACATATATAAATACCGACGGATAATCCGTCGGTATTTTTCAAAAAGTAAATACCGACGGAAAGTTAATTTCGTCAGCATTTTGGCGATTTTTTTTATTTATTTTTTAAATAATTCAATTTTTTCTATATACTAGACCTACTAAATTACCAAAACCCTAAACCCTACTATATACTAGACCTACTAATTCATTTCTTCCACATATATTAATATATATATTGGTTGTGACTTATATTTATAGTAAATTTAATTTTTATAATTTGTACCTAAATGATAATTAATTAACTTTTATAAAATAAGAAATAAATACATTACATTAATTGAATTAATTTTCATCTTCATCGTCTTCATCCTCCTCTTCGTCCTTATCCTCCTCCTCCTCATCATCATCTTCCTCATCCTCCTCCTCATCCTCATCTTCTTCATTCTCCTCTTCATCCTCATCTTCATTCTCCTCTTCATCCTCTTCTTCATCCCCCTCCTCTTCACCTTCAATTTCGATTAATTGGGGATTTGCAGCCGTCAAGGGTACAGAAAGATTGAAATCTCCCGTAAAGACTTCAGTTGGAGTCTCTATTTGTTCTGCTTGAAATGGAGATTCATCTTCAGTATTTTTGTCCTTTTTAGGGACTTCTACCATTGACCTTGCCTTTACTTTGCAAACAGCGTGCCATTCATAACCACGTGGAGCTCCCGGATATGTGCAGTAGTATACTTGAGATACTTGATGGGCAAATACAAATGGATCATCCCCAACATACGTCCTTTTCGAACTAACATCAACGAGCTTGTACTCCGGGTGAATTCTTGTTCCTAGATGGCCTGAATCAAACCAATGACACTTGAACAACACTACAGTCTTTGCTGGATATCCTGGATATTCTACTTCGACGACTTCCCGTAAGACCCCAAAGTAATCACTTGCATCTGCATTGTAATTCGCACTGCTAACGCAGACGCCACTGTTGGTAGTTGCCTTTGTCGATGCATACCCAGACGTATGAAATCTGTAGCCCTTCACAATATAACCGTTGTAAGTCTTTACACGACGTAGTGGTCCCTTGCTGAGATCTCGTAAGAATCGACTGTCTAGAGCGTTATCCCGTCCCTATACGACTCAATTTAAAATTAATTAAAATAAATATTAATTTATTTACGTAAAACATAATTAATTAAATGGTACTCACATAACGTTCGAACCATCGGGAAAATTCACGTTGAATACGAGCATCTATATATGCATCTGAGATGTTTGGTTCTGCTCGTCGTAGTTCTTGAGTGTACATCCTAATTCACAACATTCAAAAACTTGGTTAATATTAAATGACATAAATGAAGTGGTATTTAAATAGACGATTTATATATGAAATACTTACTCAATGTATGGCTGAACTTCATCACAATTCAATAACACATACGTTTGTGCTATTTCCGCCTCCGAGTTCGTCTCCCAATATCGTTCAGTGGGTTTTCCTATTGGCCGTCCCTTAGACTTGAATATGGAGAGCATTCCATCGACCTCTTCACTGATATCGTCAGCGGATGTACCACCGAAGTTACGTGGAGCACATCTTAACTTTGTGTTGACGTGGTCTTCAAAGTAATAAGAACAAAACATGCCAACCTCTTCATTCAAATAAGCATTCACAATCGATGCTTCAACGTTTGCCTTTTGTTTAGCATTGTGTTTCAAGTTGTGGAGATACCTGATATACACACACACACACACACACACATATATATATATATATATAAAAAACTTATAAGAATGCATGTGTAATTGTAATGAAATAAAAAAAGTACTCCCTCCGTCCGCCTATAAGTGTTACGTTACTTTTTGGCACAAAGATTAAGAAAAGTGATTAAATAATAGATATAGTACAAGTGATGTGATTGAGAGAGGAGAGAGATAGAGAGAAAAAGTACTTACCAAAAAAGGTATGGGAAGCTTATAGGCGGACGGACCAAAATGGTAAAATGGGAAGCTTATAGGCGGACGGAGGGAGTAAGATTTTACCTTTCAAATGGGTACATCCACCTGTATTGCACCGGACCACAAATTCTCGCTTCATACGCTAAGTGAACGGGTAAGTGTTCCATCGAGTTAAAGAAGCTAGGTGGAAAAATTTGTTCCAACTTACATAAATGCCGACGGATTATCCGTCGGCACTTATCAAATGGTGAATTCCGACGGAAAGTTAATTCCGTCGGCATTTCACCCGCCCAAATTGCCGTCAGTAAAGATAAATGCCGACGGAATATCCGTCGGCATTTATCAAATTCCGAATTCCGACGGAAAACATATTCCGTCGGCATTTGGCGGGTTTTTTTTTTTTTTTTTATTAATTAATTCAATTTTTTGTATATATAGCAACACAAAGCTCACACACACCATATTCGATTTTTTCTATTTTGCAAAGAAATATCATGTCTTCTTCATCTTCTATTCGATTTCAGCAAGGCCTTGTTTGTTATTGTGGAAAGGCATGTCGTACATATGCTTCTAAACAACCTAGAAGTAAAGGGAGGATATTTCATAATTGTCCTGACTCCCTAAGTGATGGTTGTGGTGGTGGATGTGGTTTCTTTGTATGGGCTGATACTCTAGAAAACTGTGGTGTTGACAAGAATCAAGGATCTAATCAAAGTGACCAAGAAACTGAAGACATGAAGAAAATGACTCAAGAGATGAAGAAATTGGTTACAGAGATCAAGAATTTGGCTGAAGAAATCAAGGATTTAATCAAAGTGAACAAAATCATTTTGATTGTACTAGTTGTCATGGTTGCATCTACCACCTTCAAGTGGTTTGGTTAAATATATGTATAATGCACTCTATATGAGGCTATTTTGTACTAAAATTCACTTCCACCTTCAAGTGGTTTAAATCTATCTAGAATGCACTCTAAATGAGATTATTTTGTACTCAATGAAACAAATGAATGCACCCTATTTTCATCTATACACCAATAAACTACACAAATAAACTGCAATATATAGTTCAACATATATTTCAACATAAAGATAAATATATACATAAAGATAAATAAGTTCAAAAGAAAAGTAAATAAGTTCAACAGAAAATTAAATAAATTCAACAGAAAAATAAATTAGTCCAACACAAAATTAAATTGTTCAACCAGGATAGTTGCTAAAAAATTGTTCCACATCGTCATTCAAGTTGACGTCGTCACCGTCGGCCTGACCTGCATCTTGACCTGCAGCTTGATATGGAGCTGGAGCTGGACCTGGAGCTGGCGGTGCTTGCCCCATCGTCTGTTGATAGATGGCCTCGATCTGCTCAGCAGACATCCCCAACGTCCGACCCGCATTGGCACTCCAGAGGCGGAAGTAGTTCTCGAACGTTGCCATGACGTTCGGATCCGGGACGGCAGTGGAGGATACGGACGGCTGCGATGCACTCCGGGCCGACCGACCACTTGGTGTCCTCACGGCGTTGCTCATCCCACCAAGGCCAAGGACCCTTCCCTTGGAGGTCGGGGCAACGTCAAGGTAACACCGGTCCACGTCAACAGCCGGAGGGGTACCGCTGCTTCCGGATTCAGCAGTAGTCGTGGCGGCTTGCGTCTCGGCCTCTTCAATCCTCTGTCGGACGCTCAACTACATAATTAAAAATTAAAATTAATTTAATTATCTATATATATATATATATAATGTAATTAATACATAAATTTAATTAAACTTACGTGGAGGTCAGTAGTGCGCCCGTAGGTGGACGTCTGTGTATCGGCATTAAACGGATGAAGAAGACTCATCCGATCCAAGTGGGTGTGTGGACGTCCAGTCTCCCGCTCCTATTACGTATCAAATAAACATATACAAATTAATTTAGATAACTAATATAAAATAATTAACTATAATTATTTAATTTTTAAATATTAATGAAAACTTACGATAGCAAGTGATTGCTCGAGGACGGACCAAGCTCCCCCCCGATGCACTGCCATCTCGCCTCCAACGTCGGTTCTGCGGTTGGCCCGAGCTTTGTCACACTTCTCTTGGTAAGCCGGGTCCAACCACTTCTCAACCAACGACTCCCACAGGTCAACACCATCCTCTACCCCCAGAACAAGATTTATGTCTTTATCACGCCAGGCCGTTCTCCAGTCGTACATCATGTTCGTGTACCGAGTAGAACAAACACCGTACCACTTCTCGTAAATAGCGTCGTCCGAGAAGATCGCCGTATCCCAACGGGCCTTTTTCTATACAAATATTCAACATATTTATCAAATAATATGAATAATTAGTTATTTAATAAACTTTAATTATTGTAATTATATACCTGGAACTCCTCGAAATATTCATCCTTTTTAGATTGTGGCACCGTCAACCAAGTGATAGCACCCTTAGAAATCTTACACTTCTTAAAGGCTTGTGTGCAGATCCTGGACACCTCATTACCGGGCACCAACCTGTAAAATTATTAACAAATTTATAAACTAACACATTATAAATAAATAAATAAAGTTAATCGTTATTGAATACTGTTAAACATTAGAATTATTGACTTACGCTCCTGAAATGATTTTAATGGGTTGCCTTTGGTCTCGAACAGGATGCTGACGAGAAGAGGATGACGAACCAACCGACATCGTAGTCGGCGGCGGCGGCGACACTGCCACAGGAGGAGGAGGAGGAGGAGGAGCCATCACAGGTACTGATTCATCCCGAGACCTCCTTGAACGACGTGACCAAAATGACGACCTACGTGAACCAGAACCCTAATTCGGTACTTGTTCACTCATCTGTTTCAATCAATAAAAAATACATAATTTTACTAATTATCAATTTAATGAACATATTGCTAATTTAAATTTTTTACTAATATAGCATATTCCTAATTTAATCAATTACTAATTTAATCAACATATTCCCAATTTAAATCTAAACAATATATATATAACCTAATTACAACGTGATACTACCGTCGAACCATCTAATTAACTAATAATTTAAACAATTGATTGAAACATACATCACCTACATTAAAAATATTTCTAAATTAACATATTCCTAAATTAACAAATCTAAACATAATTAAAATAATACTTTTCTAATTGGAGTTTTCTAATTATCAATTTAATGAACATATTCCTAATTTAAATTTTTTACTAATATAGCATATTCCTAATTTAATTAATCAACATATTCCTAATTTAATCAACAATAACTTAATTTAATTATTATTTTTCTACCTAACTTAATCAATAATAAAAAATTGAACATATATATTCCTAAATTAACAAACCTAAAACTAATTAAAATAATAATTTTCTAATTGGGTCAATAATTATCAATTTAATGAACATATTCCTAATTTAATTTTTTTACTAATATAGCGTATTCCTAATTTAATCAACATATTCCTAATTACAACGTGATCCAACGGTCGAACTACTATATCTAAACTAATTTAAACAATTGATTGAAACATGCACTACCTACATTAAAAATATTCTATATCAAAATTACACCATTAAATTAAACTAGTAATTAACTATATAACAATTAATTAATGTATACATATAACAATTAATTAATTAATTAACCTTTAAAAACTACTCTATCAAAATTATTCTTAATCAACAAATTAAATTAACTAACATACGTACTAACATGATCATAATATTTTAACAACTAACTAAATTAATATAACATGCAAATCAACATTAAATTATTCATATTTACATATATCCATGCATAAACATATATAAGTAGGGCGCGGCTAAAGGCACCCAAGGATCCTATGAGTACACCCAGCGGAATTTATTTTTAACACAAGGGGTATGCAAAATGACGTTTATACCCCTCCTGCATTTTTTTTAAAAAAGGACGGATGAGTACACCCACCGGAATTTTTCAAAACAGAATCATCTCATCCTCTACCAAAAACACAAAAAATCAACACCATTCCTCAACAAAAACACAACAAAATTAATTTAAAAAATTCTTAAGATGTTCGAAAATATTAACCAAACAAAATCAAGATGTACGAAAAATATTTCCCAAACAAACTCAATATGTTCGAAATTTTTTAATGAACAAACGTATTATGTTCGAAAAAATATTCAAAACAACTTACATTTGTTCGAAAAAAATAATTGAACAAGATGTTCGAAATTTTTTCCAAAACAAAAACAGATTGTTCGAAAATAATCCCAAAATATCCAAAAACCCTAATTTTTTCACAAACCTAAATTTCCTAATTTTCAAAAACCTTAACTAACCTGAAACAGGCGGCGTAGATGGTGGAGGCGTCGCTGCGAACGGGCGGCGTTGATGGTGGAGGCTTGGCGGGCGGCGTCGCTGCGTGAGTTGGGAGGGAGAAGGGCGGCGTCGCGGCTTGAGTGGGGAGGGAGAAGGGCGGCGTCGCGGCCTAAGTGGGGAGGGAAAAGGGCGGCGGCGGCGATTGGGAGGGAGGGGAGGGAGAAGGGCGGCGGAGACGGCGGCGATTGGGAGGGAGGGGAGGGAGAAGGGCGGCGGCGTCGCGGCGTGAGTGGGGAGGAAGAAGGGCGGCGACGGCGGCGATTGGGAGAGAGGGGAGGTGGGTGCACCTTTCTGTGAAAATATGAGCAATGGAGGAATGGGAAGAATTTAATTAGGGTTTTAAATGTATGGGCTATTTTTTAGATTTCCACGTGGGTGTCCTCATCCGTTTTGTGGGTGTTCTCATCACGTGGGTGTCCTCATAGGATCCTTGGGTGCCTTTAGCCTCGCCCATATAAGTATTAAAACTAAGTAATAGAACTAATTAAGAAAACGTACCGTATCAATGTAATCGGAGAAATTTGCTTCAATAGTCTCGTCCTCGTCTTCGTCTTCCCCACCGAATCCTCACTCACGCACTCCCTTTTTTTTTTTTTTTTTCTAAAACGCATTCTGATCATCGAGGCCCTTATATAAAAAAAAAACAAATACCGACGGATATTCCGTCGGCATTTCCCTCGGTAACCGCCCACTTTTAATGCCAACGGTTACCTTATTGGAAAACGAGGCGGTGCGGATTCAACGAGTCAGATGCCGACGGATTATCCGTCGGCATTTCCGTCGGCATACATATTTCAAAACATCCGTCAGCATTTTCCCTCGGTAAATGCTGACGGAACGGAAATCCGTCAGCATTGATGTTGACTTTCCAATCCATCGGCATTCCGTCAGCATATCCGTCGGAAATGCCGACGGACTATAATCCGTCGGCATTTATCCGTTCCTATGACGCGCGTTTTTTGTAGTGTTTTTGCCACGTTAAAACATATTCATATAAAGAAACCCTTCAAATCATCGTTAATTCAAAATAAGGGTCATGTCCCTAGGAAAACATAATTAAACCCTCAAATTCAACTCCGAATGAGATCGAAGCAAAGATCACACCCCGAAAACCATTCAAGTCCAAGTTAGCAACCAAGAGGAGAATCAAATGAATTAAATAAGAAATTGTAACTTGTATTTAAATCATAATATATTCACGTTGTAATTCAATTATTTGTTTTTAAATTAGAAACACGAAATTTGTTGTTACGAATTTGGCACGCCCCGTGAAACCAATTTCCCTTTCAAAAATTTTTAGAAAAATTTGTTGTTACAACTTTAAAAAAATTTCAATTTTATTATTTTCTGGATATTCAAATTCAAGCCGTTAGCACCACCCAATTCATAATAAATATAATAAAATATACAATTGTCATTGATTAAATCGTATGATTTTTTTTATATGATTACACTTTGTTTTATACAAAATTCAATCGCATTGCATTGTTCTATAAAAAAAAATTTAATTAATAAATAAAAAATTATGAATATATTTTTTAAATTTAAAATAAATTAAAATATATATTTATAGTAGTCAAATAGGTCGGGAAAGAACTCTTGATTTTTTTTAAATTAAAAAAAAAAAAAATTATAACGACATTTCTGTAATTTTAATATTTTTTCTATAAAAATTAAATATTTTATTTAATGACAAAGAATGATCTTCCATAACAAAACTAAATGACATTGACATGACTACTTTTAATTAGACGTTTATTGTAATATAGAGCGAATTATCTGTCTCACGGTAGAAATACTCATTTATTACTTCCGATCCTCTCCAAAGTTTATGTAAATATTCATTTTTAGTTTGTATGTATATTTTAAAATGAAAACAATTTTTTTATCATAATTTTTTGAATTATCATTTATTTACTCAAATTGACATTCACATTATTCACATACAATTATTTTATTTTTAAATTGATCTCACAGCATATTACCTTTCAATTACTTTTATAATAATTTTTTTTAAAATAAAATTGTGTATACAAATAAATAAAATAGATCTAGCAATACATCATAATACCTTCCAATTACTTATCTATTTTATAAATAAATAATCATTTTTTTTAAATTGTGTATACAAAATTTGTAGAGAGTATATTATTTTTTATTTATATATAAATGGAAAACTTATCTGCTTGCCAACACATCTCTGCATCATTTTTTGTTGGTTTCCTATCGGTTCTGTGTACCTTATCTATCGTTTATTTCAAAGTTTTATTTCTTTATTACAATTATTATTTGATTTTAGGAAAAATTGAAAAAATATCCTGTAAATTTACAATTATACGATTATGTTACGTAACTTTCAATATCTTGCAAAAAGTGTCCTACAATCAATTATTTGTTGTCTTCAACCGTACAAGCTGACGTGTTGGAATTTTATACTCCCTCCGTACTAGATTATTAATATGATTTGATCGACACAATTTTTAAGAAAATAGAATTTAGTGATTGGTGATATAAGATAAAAGAGAGGTATTTTAGGTGATGATGAGGGTATGAAGTAAAATATATATAAAAAATGAGTAACAATTTTAAAAATAAAATAATATTGAAAGAGTATTAATTTTGTGTAGTATTTCCATATTAAGAGTGTGCAATAAGAAAAATGTGCAAATAACAGAGGGAATATGTTTTTTTGTTTTATTTTACATTACTAATACATGTGTGTATAGCGTAGAAAACCCAAACAAATATTTCTCTTAATATTAAAAAAAAAAATCAAAACTCAAAACAAATACCAACTCCCTCCTTTCAAAAGTTTGAGTACTAATTTTATTATCACAAAAATTTATATGCAATATTGCATACATGCAATATTGACCAAAAGTCAATTTGAGTGAAAATATTGACTTATTAAGTCAATGGGCTGAAAATATATATTATTGGGCCACCATTAATTCATTTGGATTAATTTTTAATTTATTTATCCACTAGCCCGCTTGTGTTTTAATTTTGACCAAAAAATTTAACCCGTTTATTTTACCAATTTCTGTAATTTTTTTATATTTTATTTTATTGTCGAACGCGGGATATTAAATGTAGTAATTTATATTGTAATATGTAGTAACACACATTATTTTATGTAGTAATAACACAAACTATTTTATATAATAATATAATTTTTTTTATTTAGTAACACGTTTTGTGAGTGTAAATGAATGAAATGCATATATGCAATATTTCACGTGAGACTAGCCCATTTATTATTTTGAATGTTTCAACAAAAGTTACACGGTACATTTTCCTTTTTTATAACACCTACTATCTCTTTACCATTTCACTTTTTCATCTCTCCATCTCAACAACAATACACACATATAATACAATATTCCAAAAATTAAATGGTAGCTTTTAGAGAGACGAATGAATTATATGTTAAAAATGTGAAAATGTATTTTAAAATTGATTCTTGTGTCACTTGTGTGGTTGTGAATAAAAACACATACTTCCCGTCATAAACTTTCAATTTATTTATTTTGGATGTTTTCTTAATATACAAAATTCATTATTTCTATGTAAATTTTATCTATTTAATTCAACTATATATTACATATTTTATATTATATTTCTTAATTTTCGTGCAAAAAAATAAATGAGAAACTTATAGTAATTGCATAACAACTGACCAGACAAATTGGGTATATCCTTATAAATCTGAAAATTGTGTATAAAATTGATTCCTGTTTCCAGCATTAAGTGTGTGTGGGTGTGAATAAAAGGAAACAAAATAGGCAGATATTTATACACATATAGTGAAACATTAATAGTTGCAATTAATGGCGAAAAAAGGGCATGTGGTGGGTGTTCCATTTCCAGCTCAAGGGCATGTTAAGCCTCTCATGAAACTCTGCCGCCGAATTGCCAAATGTGGGATTAAGGTTACCTTTGTTAACTTAGAAAGCATCCATAATAAACTTGTTGCTGCACGAGGAAATGAGGACGAGGATGAAGATGAGGATAACATGCCCGTCCTGGTGTCAATCCCGGACGGGTTAAAGACGGGGGATGATCCTAACGATACCTTCAGGCTGTTGGCGACTCTCAAAAGTTCGCTACCTAAGCCATTCACACACCTGATCGAGAGGATTAACATGAGTTGTAACCCGGATGAGAAAGTTTCTTGTGTGATTGTTGATATCACCCTTGAGTGGCTTTTGGACATTGTGCAAAACATGGGAATTCAAGCTCTTCCCTTTTCACCAGCCTCCGCCGCCGCGGTCGCCCTTACATTTCAGATCCCTACGCTTCTCCAAGATGGAATTCTTGACTCAAATGGTAACACTAATCCTCTCATTATATATTCTCTACCTAATGATCTTTAATGACCCCGTACAAATTGAGAATATTGTGCTTGGATCTGATCCCCAACACATTATTCTCAAATTTCTTGTAATTTACTAATTTGGTGTCTAAATAAGTTGAATCGAGCTTAAAATTTTTTGAACTCAAACATCAGAAAATTAATCTTTAATGACATAAATTATATCATTACAACGCTAAATGACAGGAGAATTAATGACTAAACTTGTCATTAAAAGTCATTTTTTTTGTAATTAAAGAATTTAACTAGAAAATTTATAATAAAATAATTTTGTCATTAAAAAACAGTTTTATTATATAGTGCTCGACTCTTGACTTTATCATGAATCAGCATGATTCGATATATAATTTACACATATTGTTCTAAAATAGTTAAATTAATTACTAAGATCGACAAGAAATTTACTTTAAAACTAGATCGACACGTACATAATATTACTAACTTTGATTTCAACTCACTTTAAGGTTGGAATACCTGCAAGTGTTCCAACCAATATCCACATCAAATGAGATTCGGTTTCTCATATGAAACTTCCCCAGTCACTAGGAGCATAAGTAGAGAAAGTACTTTTCTCGGAGCAAACATGACAGGTAGCACCTATATCGATCCACAAACCATTAATTCTTTTCGGTTCACCATATCCATTTTTGTAAACTCATGTTGAGCCACATTAGCACTATTTGCAAGCAGCTTTGTAATCTTGAGCCAGGTGGTTCAACTTTCCATGGTTGTAGTGATTCCCATTAAATTTCAATTTCCTGAAAAATGATTTATTTTTCATTGGATCTTCATCTTTTCTTTGATCGTTCCATCAAATTCGCCTTCACCTCCATTAAGACTTGTCTAGACTTAGAATCTATATATCCTCTAATTGTCTTCTTCAATTTGAAGTTTGACGATCAAATTTTATAAGCTAATTATTTTCCGTTTGTGCTTAAGATAATTTTTGAACTCCTTTCTAAATTAAGACAACTACTTCAAAAGTGTCTAGAAGGACTATACACTCCACGACAATATAGTGTAGGATCAACTAAAATTGTTGAACTAGTTCAACAATAACTGTTCATCTATCATTTTGAAGTCCAAAAATTCCTCTACCATGAACTTTTTGGTTCTACACATTCAATTTAGTACTTTAATTCGTTCCAAAAATTCTCACAACTCTTTTTGGTTAGGTAAAGTCTAAGTATGCACTCGAGTGCATGCTGTGCACCCTAGTCCATGTGCACTTTTCAATTTACTGACTTACACTTTTTGGCAAATGGTGTTGCACTTTTTAATTATTATTAAAAATATTATTATACAGTTTAATAATTAAAAAGTGCAACACCATTACCAAAAAGTGTAACTTAATAAACTGAAAAGTGCAATATGGATTAGGGTGCACAACATGCACTACTCGAGTCCATAACAGACCAACCCTTTTTTGGTTAAGACTACCCATTAAAAATTTAATGTGGGAAATTAAGTATAAATTAATTTTCACAAATAGTAACACTTTAATTCATAAAGTGTGTAACTTGATTTCTCAACTTCGTGTATTAAATTTTCAATAACCGATATTTTGTTATGAGATTCTAAATACACTCATCTACTCGATCAGATAGTAAAATGATCATATACCACTTAATTTTTGGAAATTATATTTGATGCCACTAATTAATTGGTTAATGGAGAGTGTACCGTACTCTCTTATTAATTAGCATCAATTACTTAAATTTATAAATGTTGAATTGATTTAAAAACCAATTTCTCCTTGATCAGCTAATTATTTTGTCAAAATTACAGGAAGTGTGATGAAAGGCAACAAATTTATTTTGTCAGATAATATACCAGCATGGGGTAAAAATGATGTTGGTTGGAGCTTCTCCAACAACCTAGAGATCCAAAAAATCATGTTTGAATGTACAAAAAGAATGGTTAAAACTACTAAACAATCCAAGTTTTTACTTATTAACACTTGTTCTGAAATTGAATCCTCGGCTTGTGAGTTAAACCCAAACTTTCTGCCTCTTGGACCATTACTAGAGAGTAACACCCCAAAACCTTGTTCTATTTCTTACAACTTTCACCCTGAAGATGCATCCTGTCTCAACTGGTTGGATACCAAGCCACCTGGATCCGTGATTTATGTCTCCTTTGGCAGCTTAGCTGTTTTCTCACAGCACCAGTTTGATGAATTGGCTATTGGACTCGAGCTCTCGGGTAGGAGTTTTGTGTGGGTAGTTCGGGTAGGTCTTGCAAACGGGTCTCGGGCGGTGTACCCGAGTGGATACCTTGACCGTGTGAGAGAGGTCGGTAAGATTGTTGAATGGGCCCCTCAAGAAAAAGTTTTGTCTCATCCTTCTGTAGCTTGTTTTCTGTCGCACTGTGGATGGAACTCGACTTTGGAAGGTTTAAGTGCAGGAGTGCCTTTTTTATGTTGGCCTTCATTCTCGGACCAGTTTCATAATCAAAATTATATCTGCTATAAGTGGGAGACTGGATTAAGAATTGAAGTTGGTGAAGATGGGATTAGATCGAGATATGAAATCAAGAACAAAATTGATATGGTGTTTTCTATTAATAATTTGAGGGCAAATGCATTGAAATTCAAAGAATTCTGTAGAAAGAGCATTGAAGAAGGGGGTTCTTCATACAAGAATTTTGAGAGGTTTATTGATTATCTTAGAAAATAAAGTTCATGCTGTTGGTTTTTTTTTTTGAGCTTTATGAATTGCTAAGTCAATGTATTTTGAATTATGTTTTAGTAATTAATTTATTGGAGACCTATCACCATTTTTTACTTTATTTATTTATGTAGGTTTTACAATTAACGTTTTCGGAAGTTTAAATTTTGCCTTATGTACTTTCTTAGTTCGTCTATAAGTTTTGCATTATTTTTGAACAAATGGATTAAAGATAAAAAGTAAGATATAAAGTGGTGTAAATTTTTTTTTGTCAAAAAGTGTATGAGATGCTTATAATGGCAAAATGAGAAGCTTATGTACGGACATAGCCACACAGGGAGTACATAATTGTTTAAGTTTCAAAATTTATTACTTATTTCGTCCACATTTTTTATGTACGTACATATTCATTTTTTATTCGTACAAACTTAATATGTATATTTAAAAATAAAAATAATTTTGTTATCATTATCCTTTGAATCATCATTTATTTACTCAAACCGTCATTTATTTTATTTATACACAATCACATCCTCGCAAAACCGTACAATATATATTAATCTCCAACCATCTACTTATACATAAATAATTAATATCTTTTGATATTTTAGAAAAAAAGTTATGGTATGCAAAATTTGAAGGGAGTATATATATTACTGTACTATTCTAGCTGCACAATATATAAAAGAGGAAAACTATTTCGCAGTGTCCAAATTCTCCCACATCTCTAGGACTGTAAAATGGTCAAGCACATAGCTTAGCTCCAGAGGCAGTTCCCTCAATCATTTTCTTATGATTGTAGTGGTAATTATGGGTGATTAGACAGATTTTGGAGAAGCACGTATGACTTATTTGTATTTCATTGCATGAGTGCTAAAACGTCATTAATTTTCTTTAAAAAAAATAATCGAATTTTTGTTGAATTTTTCTTTGGTCAAGAAGAGTGTTCGCCCATCCTAATAATTCGAAACCAATTAAAAATTGACATTTCATTTTCTTTTGCCATAATGCGATCCAACTTCGCAACGAGATCAAATATTTAATTATCTAAATAATACATATAAAATTACTAAAATACCCTTACATTTTTTTAAAACTGAAATTTCACATATTTATAAATTTAATGTTCGAGGGGTTGCATGACCTCACGCTTTCAATTATATTTTGTAGTGCATCATCCTCTGAATTATGCCAAATATTTGTATACACGCGAGTGTGGGTGTCCCCAATTTCAAATTTCAATTTTTCTCACCTTTCAATGACTTTTTCCTCTCCACCTCTTCCCCTTCCCAGGTTGTCGCAGCGGCGCTGCCCGCCAACCAGTCGGCCGCGGTCGACCTCCTCCTTTCCTTCTCCCGTTCACGCACAGCGTCGTCTTCTCCTTCCTTTTTTTTTTTTTAATTTCTGCTCCCTTCGGCCATGGAGGTCGGCTGCCACGGTTGCCTCTCTCCCTCCACCGTTCACGTACAGCGCCGACCATGGAGGTCGGCCGCCACGGTTGCCTCTTCTTCTTCCATTTTATTTATTTATTTCTGCTATGCACAACGTCGGCCAAGGAGGTCACGGTCGGCCCCCCACCTGCACGTCGTCGCCTTCCCGTCGGCGATGGAGGTCACGACAGCCCCCCACCTGCACAACCTAAGGGTGTCCTCAACATTGGGTTAGGGTTCCCCTTCAATTGGGCATGTTAATGTATTCCCCCTATTTTCTTCTTCAATACACCCAAATCTGCTTATTAATTGTGGTATTATTGATTATTAATTATGGTATTATTGGTTATTGTTTGTGGTATTACCGATTATTTAAAATTTTATTATTGGTTAAGACATTACTGATAAATGTGGTAAAAAAAATTGGGGGTGTGTGGTATTATTGATTATTAATTATGGTATTATTGGTTATTGTATGTGTTATTATCAATTATGTGAAATTTTATTATTGGTTAAGGCATTATTGATAAATGTGTGTTAAAAAATAATTTGAGGGTGAACTCATTAAATGAGCGGGTGCAGATAACTGTGGTAAACACAAATGATTTGGAGGGTGAACTAATTAAATGAGTGAGTGCAGATAAAATATGAATTAAAAATTGAAATTGTATGTATGGTACATCCAAGTGTACACAAGTGTTACCCCTGAATTATATATCAGTTATTAATTACATTGACATTCACTTTATTCATACACAATCGTTTTATTTATAAATGAATATCGCAATACTCTATACTCCCTTCGTCCCGTTATTAATTGAGCATTTAATATTTGCACGAGTTTTAATGTAATAATTGTTTATTAGCATTAAAGTTGATAAAATAATTTTTTAGGAGAGACATAATGACTAAACATTCAATTTTATTGAAGAGAGAATCTTTAGTTAATGGGTATAAAGTAATGACATGTGATACAAATAAGAGATGTTTGATAAAAAAATTTAAAGAAGTAAAAAATTATTTTTTTCAAAATAAAAAAATGTTCAATTAATAAAGAAACGAATATATTTTACAAATGTTTAAATTAAATAATTAATATTTTTTTTAAATTTATGTATACAGAATTTAGAGGGAGTACTCCCCCTTCACAATAAAAGAGGAAAACTGTAGATATTTGTTTCTCAATTATTCCTTAGCTACTTGCCAACACATCTCTGCATCATATTTTGTTGGTTTCCTATCGGTTCTGTGTACCTTATCTATCGTTTATTTCAAAGTTTTATTTTTTTTATTACAATTATTATTTAATTTTAGGACAAATTGAAAAAATATCCTGTAAATTTACAATTATACGATTTTGTTACGTAACTTTCAATATCTTGCAAAAGTGTCCTACAATCAATTATTTTTTGTCTTCAACCGTACAAGCTGACGTGTCGGATTTTTATATGTTATGTAGTACAACATTTTGTTTTTATATTTTATTTTACATTACTAATACATGTGTGCATACCGTAGAAAATCCAAAATAGAGTTGATTTCTTGTGCATAGTGTGCATGTGCACATTAATGCACATGTAGACCCTCTATGTGTTAATAAAGACAGAATTATACAACAAAGTAACCATTCTCCAAGTGGTCATACCACTAATAGTTACCAACTCCGCTCTAAATTCTTCAAATATGAATTGATTGCAATAAGGTAAAAATTTACACTTTTCACTGATAATAGTTACCACTTTTCAATAACAAAATTTTCACTTTTTACTAATAATAGTTACCACTTTTCAATAACAAAATTTCCACTTTTCAATAATAATAGTTACCACTTTTAAATAAGAAAAACAGTGGGTAAATCTAAAGTAGAAACCCTACCTGCTGAACACACCTTCAATAATAGCCGAAACTCTGCTCTCAATTCTTCAAATATGAATTGATTGCAATAAACAAATATCAATTCCCAAAAATTAGTATTGCATGTTTGGGAATTGCGCTCAAGTCCACATCTCCCAATTCTACACCACATAATTCCTCCAGTATGCTGCAATTCGATCAATCATGCTTGGAATGGTTTGAAAATCAGCATTGTACGTGAGTTTTGTACTATGGGTATTCTCACATGTGTTCCTATTTTCAACGATCAAATTCTACCTAAATTTTAAAGAAAGGAGGGAAAATAGGGTATATTTGACATATCGAAGGATCCTTTTTACTACCTGGAAGTGATCAATAGTTCGACGAGCTTGAAACTGGCTCACTGTGTTGACTGCAAAGGCGAGATCCGGGGGAGTAATAGTAAGGTATTGGAGAGCACCAACAAGAGAACGAAAGAGAGTTGCATCAAAAAAGGTTTGTCCGTTAGCACGAAGGAGATCAGTCGAGGAGAGAGGAGTGGAAACTATCTTGGCCTCAATCATATCAGCACGAGCAAGAATGTCTCTGGCGTATTTGGATTGACCGAAGAATATACCTTGATTGTTATACATAAGTTACTTCTAGTCCGTGGAAGTAATTTAGGCGACCAAGGTCTTTGATGGCAAACTCTTTACTGGTCCTGGATACAAGGCGAGTACCAATATTATGATCGTTACACGTTGTTATGATATTATCAACGTATACAAGAAGGTAAAGAAGAGTACGACCTGAGACGAGTACGAACAAGGAAGTGTCAGACCGAATCTCTTTGAAACCTAGGGCGAGCATGAAGTCACAAAATCGTTGAAACCAAGCTCGAGGACCTTGTTTAAGGCCATAAAATGATTTGTTTAAGCGACAAACATTGTGTGGTCGAAGGGGGTCAACAAAGCCCGGTGGTTGACTCATGTAAATCTTTTTGTCAAGCAAGCCATGAAGGAAGGCATTGTTGACATCCAATTGATGTAGCGGCTAATTGTTCATGACAGCTAAGGAAAGGACTACTCGAATAGTAATAAATTTGACGATTGGACTGAAAGTGTGATCGTAATCGAAACCAGGAATCTGAGTAAAACCCTGAGCGACTAATCGTGCTTTATGACGATCAACAGACCCATCGACAAGGAACTTAGTGCGAAAACCCCATTTTGAGCCAACTATGTTCATGTTCGGCGGTGCAGGGACCTAGTCCCAAGTTTTGTTTTTGTAGAGAACCTGTAACTCGGATTCCATGGCTGCGAGCCAATGAGGAGACTTAGCAGCATATTTTAAGCCTTTGGGGTCAGGAGACGTTTGGATAGCGGCAAGTAGAGCGTGATGAACGATGAACGAGGTGGAAGGGGGTGTTTTGGTTTGAAGATGCCATATTTGGAACGAGTGCGCATAGGATGAGTGGAAGGCTGATTATGACGAACAACTGGAGGTTGCGAGGGAGCAATGGCAGAGGGCCAAATTGTCGATCGAGAAGGTGGTGGGGAAGAAGAACGAGGCTTGCGAGGAGCAGGAAGTGGGTGAACAGTTGGGTGAGCAATAGGTGGGACATGAGAGGTGACTGGAAGAGGAGTAGGTAGAGTCATAGTGGGAGGAGATGGTATGCACAGCGAACACGGAGGGTTGGATGACGAGGATGGGGAAGATGTCGAGGATAAGGAGGGGAGGTCATCAAATGCAGTGATGGGTAGATCGGGAGATGAGGGCGAGGAAGGATTGACGAATGAAAAGATAGATTCATCAAACACAGCATGACGAGTGATGTAGATGCGACCATACTGTTGGTCCAAGCAACATTTGCCTTTATATTTAGAGTTTTAACCTAGAAATACACAAGGGAGACTTCGAGGAGATAATTTGTTAGCAACATAGTCACGAAGACAAGGGAAAACACGACAACCAAAAACACGTAAATGCGAGTAGGATGGAGGTGTTGAAAATACAAGTTTATATAGGGGATTTATTAGAGAGAATAGGGGTGGGAAGCTTATTAATGAGATAAGTGGTTGTAGAAAAGGCTTCAACCCAATAGGAAGGCGGAACCGAGGAGTGAAACAATAAAAATAGACCCATTTCAGTGATGTGACGGTGCTTGCGTTCTGCTCGGCCATTTTGAGCAGGAGTGTATGGACAAGACATATGATGAATAATACGAGAAGAACTTAATAGATTTTGATGACGATTATTAGTAAATTCAGTACCTCCATCAGTTTGAAATCTTTTAATTTTCCTAGATAATTGAGTTTCAACCAACGTCAAAGGCCGAGTAAAAACCAAATTTTAATTTCAAAGGATAAAACCAAGTGAAACGAGAATGACCATGAATGAACACAACATAGTATAAGAAACCATCACTATTTTTAACAGGGGAGGGTCCCCAAAGACCACAATGAACCTGGTCAAATACATGAGAGACACGTTTTTCATTTATCATAAAAGGAAGACGTTTACTTTTAGCCTTTTGACATGATACACACATAGAAAGGTTTAATTTAGGAAGTAAAGAAGTGACAGATAGGCGACCAAAAGTTTTTAAGAGCGAGATAACTTTTATGCTAACATGTCCTAATCGATTATGCCATTGTTCGAATGAACTACAAGGCTTTTGAGAAGTAAAGAAAGCAGCTAAGGTCGAATAACACTATCCAAGATGTAAATACCATGATCAAGTTTTTCTCGTGCTAGAACAAGACATGTTTTCCGATTCTGATCGAATTTCAAAACCATCATTAGTGAACAAGAACTGGACATTAAAATCATTAGTAAGTTGACTAACATATAGTAAATTCTTGGTGATATAAGGAACAACAAGAACATTAGATAGAGGAAGTTTAGAAGAAATGAGACTACAACTAATATTAGAGATTGGAAGGGAGTTACCATTACAAACGACAACATTATCAGTTCCGGAATAGGGTAGGGAAGAATCAAGAGTTGACAAGGAAGGGACCATATGCGAGGACGCACTTGTATCCACAAACGAGTCTGTATAATGAGGGGAATAAGACAAGTATGAAGAGCGAGGAGCCTCAACCAGATTGGCCTGTCGAGCAGGAGGAGTAACAAAACGCTAGGGGCAAGAGTCAGCAAAGTGACCATCAAATCTGCAGATTTGACAACGAGGAGTAAATCGTCCTCGTCTAGAGAAGTTGCGTCCACGGGAACTGAACAACTCACGACCTCCTGAGCGACCCGACGAAGAACGCCCACGACCAGAATCAGACAAGGAATGATTGAAGAAAGTCGGAGACTAGGACGAGGCAATAAATGTTTCCAAGGATTTAATGAAAAGATCACGAGCCTCAACCTTAGCGAGCAAGTCGGAAAAGAAAGGTAGAGAAGAGACATTAATATTAGATGTCGAGAAACCATGGAAATCATAACCAAGACCCCTAAGAAACCAATGGGACTTGTCGGTATCATCATTAAGACACCCTATAGAGGCGAGCTGGTCGCATAAGTTCTTAAATGCAGAACCATATTCCGTAACAGATCTTGAACCTTTCTTGATTAGTTGGAGTTCATATTTAAGGCGCAACTCACAGGCTTTTGTGGGTTGATTAAAGGCGGTTTCGAGTGCTTTCCAGATTTCAACCGAGGAGGTGCATCCAACGGTAACTCCCATAACATATTCCGTAAGAGTATAAGTCAAGAAAACTCGAACAATATGATCATGAGAATGTCAAGAAGTGTAGTCGGGGTTGGGAGAAGAGACGACATTCGTAGTGATCGTAACGGGATGAGCTATCTCTGAACCATCAATATAGGGGAGAAATTTTTTAGTAACCAAGAGAGGATAGATTTGGCCGACCACATGAGATAATTGGTGGGTTTCAACTTAATTGTGACCAGAGAGGCATCAAAGACAGAAGTGGTGGATTTTGGAGGGGTGGGATCGGCTAAGATTAGAAGAGCGCAACGACGGCGGTGAGCAAGAAAACGAGGAGGGAAAACAGGAGAAGAGAAGAGAGGGAGGATATGATTTTCTCAGAAAATGGCTGATACCATGTGATAGTGAATAAACTCTCTTAATCAAGAAAGTATGAAGTGTATTGATTATTATTTATAGAAGAGGATTTACAAGATGTAACCATACTAACTTCTATTAACAACTTAACTAACTAACCAACCAACTTATTATTTGAGTACTTGCTTAGTCTAACAACTTCAACATGAATTCAAAAAAAATGTGTTTTATATGTGATTTAAAAGAAGACAATTCAAAATTTACCTAGAAATGAAACACTACCGAAACTGAATTTGAATGCACTCATATTAATGAATTGTTGATGACATTGTTAGGAATTAATACACAAGAATTAATTCCCACCCTCTCTACAAGTTCGGACTTTTAGATGAGACGAAATTCTTTCTTGGTATCAGAGCAAACCGGGCAAACGACCTGAGTTCGATTCCTGTTGAAAGCACTCCACCCATTTAAATTGTCCACTCGATGGGTGGGCCTCCTCCCCAAAAAGGGTAAGAGGTGTTAATCCGGCTCACGTGTGAGGGGGAGTGGTAGGAATTAATACACAAGAATTAATTCTCACCCTCTCTACAAGTTCGGACTTTTAGATGAGACAAAATTCTTTCAGACATTCATGGCAAACACACGAAAAAAAAAAGATTCAAGTATTAATCGGAAAATTAGAAACCAAATGAGAAATTTTACATTTTCATACTCCTTTCTCTGCTCAAATTAGATAATTTTTTTTAGAATCAAGCAAGGCTGGGGCGTCTTAACAATGTGTGCGCGCCGTCCATACTTCCATCAATTCTCATTAATGTTGCGATTTCAGCGTCGATGGTGGTGGATTGAAATGTTGGGGGTGTTGTGTGGAAACGTGGGTGCGTGTGTTTCTAATTTGAGAAAATTTCATTTTACGTCCAGTGACTTAGGCCTAATCCAGAATATATCCTTTAAGTTTTCACATTTTCAATTTACGTCCTAGATTGTCCAATTTACATCATTTTCGGTCCAATTTACGTCCTTTCCACCGGAAAATTGGAAATCCGGTCAAATTGTCCAATTTACATCCTTTATGTTTGAAAATTATAAATTAATAATTAAAAAATTCTGAAAATATCATTAAAAATAAAAAAATCTCATTAAAAATCTAAAAAACTCATTGAAAACTTATATATTGTGTAAAATAAATATAAAAAATCTAAAAAATTTATAAATTCTACATTCAAAAAATCTGAAATTGTGTAAAAATTTTTTTTTCTAAAAACTCATAAAAATAAAAAAATCTACAATTTCTACAATTCAAGAAATCTAAAAATGTGTAAATTAATTTTTTTTTTTTCTAAAAACTCATAAAAATAAGAATATCTATAAATTAAAATTTTAAAAATGTTTAAAATAAAAAATTCCACAATTTTAAAAATATCGTGAAAATGAATTTGGGAGGGTTCCAAAATCGATCAAGGTGTGAAACTTCCACTCAACCTCCACTACAAAAAAGAGGTGTTTTACCGACGGTTATACCGACGGATATTCAGTCGGTATTGGCTCTTACCGACGGAATTACCGACGGATTTTATCCGTCGTCAATGAATTGGTCGGTAGTGGTTACCGACGGAAAATATGCGTCCGTCGGTATATGCCGACGGATTCCCGACGGATTCAAACCAACCCGTTTTCAAACCGGGTCGCCTATACCGACGGATTCGATTCCGTCGGCAGTCAAGCCAACCCGTTTTCAAACCAAGTTTTCAAACCGGGTCGCCTTTACCGACGGATCCCAAATCAATTTTTCGTCGGTAGATCCGTCGGTAAGTACCAAAAATTTTAAAAAAAAATTTATTTGCAATCGGGATCCGACCCGATCCCGATTGCTTACATAATTGCTTAAAATTCAATACACGATCAAAATTCAATACACGATCAAAATTGCTTAAATAATTCAATACACAAATCTACATTACATCCAACAGAATAAACAAAAACAAAATCGTGCTAAGGCATCGAATGGTGTTCCGGATTTGGCAGAGGATCGATCAAGTAAGAAGCAAATAGAATTTTGCTCCTGATTATGACAACTATACCCCTCACTAGAATGCTTGAAAAAGCTCTGTGAAATATTAAAACAACATAGTAAACATTAACAAAAACTTATATGAGAAATAATTTAACAAGAATGTGAGTATATTAATACGTACCGTGGAGTATATTAAATTGTCCTTCGCTGACTCGACTCCATCCCTGCCATTTCAAAATCAATTCCAAAGAATCAAGATTCAATTGTCATTTTATATATTTAAACATAAATTAAATTATCATAAAAATTGAACATACCTCAACAGAGATCAAGTAACTTCATTAGGCTCGCATAGTTTCGGTCATGCTGGTAGTTCAAAGATAAGAGATTTAGAGTACAATAAATAAATCAATAATTCAAATTTGTTAAGGCTTTTCTTTTTTTCTTTTTAATTTGTGTTTGCAAGGGATATAATAATTTTTTTTTTAAATCGTTCCCTCAAAGTTTTGTTAAATTTTCGAAAAGAAATCGGACACAATAAAATTTTCGAACAAATACAAAAAAAATTCAAAACCCTAATTTTTTTTAGAAAAGAAATCGGACACAATAAAAAAAACAAAGAAGGGATGCTCACCTGACTTGGACGGCGGTGTGGCGGGGAGGGACGGTAGGGTGTCGCGGACGGTGGGGATGGGCGAACGGTCGCAGCGAGGACGGCCGGAGAAGGGGGTGGCGCCGCTGCGAACGTGGGCAAGGGGCAGCATGTGGCGGAGGAGACGGTCGGAGTGGGGGAGAGGGAGAGACATAGAGAGAGCCGGTCGGAGTGGCGGAGGAGACGGTCGGAGTAGTGGGGGGGGGGGGAGAGGGAGAGGGAGAAGGAGAGACATAGAGAGGGGGATGGAAAATACGCGTGAAATGAGAGAAAGTTACATTTATATTCGGAAATGGCGACGGATATTTCGGCCGGCTTTGGCTCGTTGCCATTAGCGACGGAATTGACGACGGATATTTCGGTCGGCTTTGGCTCGTTGCCGTTAGCGACGGAAATGGCGACGGATATTTCGGTCGGCTTTAGCTCGTTGCCGTTAGCGACGGAAATGGCGACGGATATTTCGGTCGGCTTTAGCTCGTTGCCATTAGCGACGGAAATGGCGACGGATATTTCGGTCGGCTTTGGCTCGTTGCCGTTAGCGACGGAAATGGCGACGGATATGTTCCGTCGCCATTGGATTTTTATAACCAAATGATAAATAATTAAATTAAATTATAAGTTAATTAATAAAATAACCAAATGATAAATAATTAAATTATAAGTTATAACCAAATGATAAATAATGAAATCTTATAAATTGTACAAAATAAAATAGCTAGGTTACATTAATTTAATATTCATCTTCATCTTCGTCTTCATTTTCATTATTTGCCACATCATCCTCTTCCTCCTCATCTTCTTCATCCTCATCTTCTTCATCCCCCCCTCGTCATGTTCATCCTCCTCCTCATGTCCACTATCGTTTTCAATAACAATCAATTGTGGATTTGCAGCCGTCAAGTCTACCGAAAGATTAAAATCTCCCGCAAACACTTCAGTTTGATTCTCTATTTGTTCCATTTGAAACGGAGGTTCATCTTCAGCGTGCCATTCTGATCTATTACGTTTTCCAGCTCCTGGATACGTGCAGTAGTAGACTTGAGATACCTGAGAGGCAAATACAAACGGATCATCCCCGCTATACTTCCTTTTCGAATTAACATCCACAAGCTTGTACTCCGGATGAATTTTGGTTCCTAAAGGGGATGTGTCAAACCAATGGCACTTGAACAACATTACGGTTTTCACTGGATATCCTGGATATTCAATTTCAACGACTTCGTGCAACACCCCAAAGTAATCACTTGCATCTGCATTGTAATTCGCACCCCTAAGACAAACACCACTGTTGTTAGTCGTTCTTGTTGATGCATACTCTGATGTATGAAACATGTAGCCTTTCACAATATAACCGTTGTAAGTCCTCACACGACGTAGTGGTCCTTTGCTGAGATCCTGTAAGAACCGGCTCTGAAAATCGTGCGATTGTCCCTATACGTACAGTTAAAATTAACATTAATCAAAACAATTATTTGTTCACGTAAAATTCAATTAATGATACTCACATAACGTTGGAACCATCGGGCAAATTGACGTTGAAGACTAGTATCTATGTCTCTATCTGAGATGTTTTGATCTGCATGTCGTAGTTCTTGTGTATACATCCTAATAATTCACAACACAATTAGATGATAAATGACGCACGTTTAGTGCTATTTAATTAGATGATAAATATATGAAATACTTACTCAATGTAAGGCTGAACTTCATCACAATTCAATAACACGTACGTTTGTGCTATTTCAGCCTCTGTGTGTGTTGGCCAATATCGTTCAGTGGCTTTTCCTATAGGTCGCCCCTTAGACTTGAATACAGAGAGCATGCCATCGACTTCTTGTTGCGTACCTCTACCATCGAAGTTACGTGGTTCATTCCTGATCCTCGTGTTGACATGGTCTTCAAAATAATATGAACAAAACATGTCAACCTCTTCATTCAAATACGCATTAACAATCGATGCTTCGACGTTTGCCTTCTGTTTAGCACTGCGCTTCAAGTTGGGGAGATACCTAAAATTATAATAGTTAACAAATTAAAATAAGGCTCCATATACTAAAAACTAATTAAATGAGAGAAATAGAATTGTTCACCTCTCAAATGGGTACATCCACCTGTACTGCACTGGACCACAAATCCTAGCTTCATACGCTAAGTGAACAGGTAAGTGTTCCATCGAGTCAAAGAAGCTAGGTGGGAAAAAACGTTCCAACTTACACAAAATAACTGGAATGTCTCGTTCCAAACGATTCATATCATCAACCTTGATTGTTGTAGACGTTAAATCTCTAAAAAAGAGACTTAATTCAGTGACAGCCCTCCACACATTCAGAGGAAGAAATTCTCGAAACGCAATAGGTATCAAGCGCTGCATAAAAACATGACAATCATGACTCTTCATCCCTGCAACTTTGCCTTGTGTTGTGTCTACGCATCGACTCATGTTTGACACGTAGCCGTCTTGAAATCTTAACTCTTTAATCCACCTACACAATTCCTGTTTTTGTGTCTTATCTAGTGTGTAGCAAACCTTTGGATATTTACCTGTACGGGTATCCTGTTCCAACTCATCACGGCGACAGATAGTGTTCAACTCTTCCCTGGACTTTGGAGTATCTTTCGTCTTGCCTTCTGTGTTCATGATTGTGTGAAACACGTTGTCAAACACATTCTTCTCAATGTGCATGACATCCAAATTGTGTCGGAGCAATAGTGAACTCCAATATGGCAAGTCCCAAAAAATACTCTTTTTCTTCCAGTTACCTGGGATTCCTTTGTTGTGTTCTTCTGCATTTTCCTCCGTAGTTTTTTTCAAACCCGTCCACTCAATCTCATGTAACAGACTTTGTCCTGTACGATTAATAAATGTTAGAATAAATGTAACCCAAAAAAACATGTTAAAATAAATGTATAAAATACCATTTCGAAGGGGCGGTCGATTGTTTGTGACTGTTCTATTCTTCGTGAAGTCCACCTTATTCCTTCGAAATGGATGATCTCGAGGTAAAAACCTTCGGTGATTATCGAACCATGAAACTTTTCTACTCTTCGGGAGACTGAAAGCTTCAGAATATTCCATACAATACGGACAAGCTTGCTTTCCGGCTGTACTCCACCCGGACAACATATCATATGCAGGAAAGTCGCTAATGGTCCACAATAAAGCAGCACGCATCGTGAAGTTCTGTTTCCTAGAAACATCATACGTTTAGACTTCGTTATCCCATAGGAAGATCAAGTCTTTAATAAGAGGCTGGAGATAAACATCAAGTTTATGCTTTGGATTCGACGGACCAGGCACCAATACAGTCAGAAACATTGTTTGAGGTTTCATGCACATCCATGGAGGTAGATTATACGGAGCCAGTATCAAGTTGAAGAGCTGGAAAAGCAGAGGAACTTTCTTGTTGTGGCCATAGTATTCTGTGTTCTACCCTATGTGTTCAAGTTTATAGGTTGGATGTAATCCTAAGTTTATGTCTCTAATATGTATTGCTAAGTTTATGTAATGTTAAGTGTATGCATGTAATGTAACCACAACAACAGCCTTTCTTCAAGGCAATTTTCAATGAAAATGTTGTTTATCTATCACATAAAACATCCAAATTTAAATATACACATTTTTAACACATAAAACACACATAACTAAAATTAAACAACTGATACTTAAACATAAAAGTAAATAGTTCAACAAAAATGCAGATAAAAAATAAATAGTTCTACGAGACATAAAAGTAAATAGTTCTACGAGACATAAAAATAAAATTGTTAAACACATAAAAAAAAAAATTATTCAAAGTCACTCATTGACCATAGTAGAATATATCAATGTCGTCATCGTTGCCAACGAATTGACCAATGATGTCATCATCGTGCTGCATGGTCGGGACATAGGGGGAGGGGGCTGCGGGGGCTGAGGGGGCTGGGGGAACAGGCACGTTCACGTTGACCGTCGGTGGAGGAGCTTGCATGGTTCTCCGATAAACCTCCTCGATCCTCTCGTCCGACCACCCCATCTCTCGACCCATATTCACATGCATCACATGCATGTAATGGTTGAATTGTGCCATCGTCACATCAGGAATTGGGGTGGAAGATACGGAACCCTGCGATGCCGTCTGGGACGGACCAGCACCGGAAATGACATCAGCGCTCATACGACCAAGGCCCAGAACTCGTCCGCGGGTGGTGGGGGCAACTTCCAAATAAGCCCGGTCCACCTCCTCGACTGTAGGGGCACTGCTGCTTCCGGCTTGAGTAGGGTCGACTTGAGTTCCGATCTCGGCAATCCTCCGTTTCATCTCCAACTACATAATTAATAATAATTTTAAATTAATAGAATAAATTATAAAAAATGTATTTAATTAAACAATTTTATTACTTACGTGGAGGTTAGTTGTGCGCCCGTATGTGGATTGCTGTGTATCAGCATTAAACGGATGAGCAATGCTCATCCGGTCCAAGTGAGTGGGTACACGCCCCGTATCCCGTTCCTAATAATTAAATTTATGTATTATATATATTAAATATATAATTAAATTTATTGAAATTAATTAAAAAATTAATAAACACTTACAATGACCATCGACTGCTCAAGGATGGACCGGGCTCCAGTCCGATGCCTGGACATCCCACCCCCATCGTCGGATCTCCGGTTGGCCTTAGCAATCTCACACTTCCTGATGTACTCCGGATCCAGCCACTCCCTCGTCAATGAATCCCACAACACAACATCATTATCATCCTTACCCAAGCTCTGCGTCGTCCCATCGCGCCGCCATGCCATTCTCCATTCGTACATTAAATCCTTATACCGCTGCTGCGCCGATTTACAGAAATACTTGAACATAGCCTGGTCTGAGTACATATTCCGATCCCAAGTGGTTTGTTTCTGCACATATAATAAATTGTTTATTATTGAACAAATTAACAAACATTAATTAAATAATTAAGTAATTAATTACTACCTGAAATTCCTCGAAGTACGCCAACTTTTTTTGTTTTGGGACCTTCGACCAGGTATATGCACCCGCAGAGATCGGTAAAGAGCCAAAAGCAACCGTGCATGCCCTGGAGACCTCGTTACCAGGTAACAATCTGTGACATTAATTAACAAACAAAACACATTATAAATTAAAACGAATGTGAAATTAATTAATTATTAATTATTAAACAATAAAAGTATTTAATTACTTACACTCCTCCACTTGTAGCCCAAACGCGCTCCCGGCCATCCTGAGCAGGAACAGCAGGATGGTCCCGGACAGACGAATGAGACGACGACTGATCAGGCGACGGGTGTGGAATGGGTGGCGGAGGCGACGATAATGGTGTTCGTGACAGTGTAGGCGCCGGCGCCTCGGGTCTAAGTTTGGATCGACTCTTCCTCGATCGGCTACGAGACCCGGAGGCCCCGTGAGATCCCGAGCCACCAGAGGCACCAGCACCATTTTCAGTCATCTATTTAATTTAAACATTTAAATTAATAAATTATATATATAATACTAATTAATTAATAATAAATTTCTTAATTTAATAAAAAACAATAATCTAATAAATTAAAATTTAATCCCTAAATAATAACCTATTTTAAGAAATAATAACCTATTTTAATAAATAATTTTTTATTCAATCAACAATACCTAATTTAATCAATAATAACCTATTTTAATAAATAATTTCCTATTTTATTCAACAATAACTAATTTCCTATTTTATTCAACAATAACTAATTTATTCAATAATTTTCAACTTTAATTAACAATTTTCTATTTTAATTAACAATCTATAACCTAATAAATTTAGTAACAATTTTTTCTAACTTTAAAATAACAATTTCCTAATATAATTAACAAAGCCCCTAATTTAATCAATAATTTCATAATTAGTAAATCAACAATATTAATCTAGCTAATTATAACGTACAATATCATAATTTAATTATGTAATTAACTCCACTCCAACGTATATGCAAATTCAACAATAATATCAATTATATATTTAACATCAATTATGCAAAACATGCAATATCGATCTTAACAAATCACATCAATTTATTATAAATAACTATATACATCAACTAGCTATACATATAGGCAATTATCCACTTACAATATCAACTAATTAATTAGATATATCAACTACATACATTCAAAATAATTAACTATATACATCAACTACAAACAATTAATTTCATATTAATCTATATAACAATTTAAATTAACACATGCAATTTAATTCATAATTATAGGCAATACATATATAACTTAAAAATTAATTACTAACAAATTAAGAAAGCGTACCGTATAGATTTTCTAATCGAGTCGAGAGATCACCTCGGCCGAGCCTCTTCTTCGCGCGATGAAGATGAAGAAGGAAAGAGTGAGGAGGGAGGAGGGAGGGTTTCTGTAATCTGTTCTTCAGTTTATATACAAAAAAAAAATTGCCTTTACCGACGGATATTTCCGTCGGTAATGACCAGATTAATTATGGTAGTTACTGCGGGTCGGTTACCGACGGATATTTCCGTCGGTAATGACCACATTTAATTTTGGGAGTGGATCAAGAAGGTGGTTAGTTAATGCGGGTCGGTTACCGACAGAATATTTACAATACCGACGGAACACTCCGTCGGCCGGTGACCCAAAAACGACACCGTGTAGAGAGTTCTGAGTGTCCGTCGGCATATCCGTCGGTATCCCGTCGGGAAAGCCGACGGAAATTGAATTCCGTCGGTAGAGTCTTCTGACTTTGAATTCCGTCGGTAATCCGTCGGTACAGCCGTCGGAAAGGAAATCCGTCGGTATACATCCGTCGGCATAAACAAGCGTTTTTGTAGTGCTCGACGGTGACTTGGAAAATCTCGTGGGACCCAAATTTTTTTTGAGTTCGAGCAAAACTTTAATGGTATAAGAGTCTAAATCAAGTCTGATTTCTAATGAAATGTTAATAATTTTTATTATTCTTATTAGATTTTTAGAATTAGTAATTTTTTATCTACACATTTTTAATAAATTAATGAGATTTTTAAAGTTTTTAGAAATTTTAATGAGATTTTGAATTTTTTAATTTTTAAATTACACCTTTTCCATTCTTTGAATTGTAGAATTTTATATTTTTTGTTATTTTCAAAATTTTAGAATTATTTTATTTTTATTTTACACATTTTATAATTTGTAATGATATTTTCAAAATTTTAGTGATATATTTTGAATTTTATTTTACACATTTTATATTTTTTAATTTTAATGAGATTTTTTTTTTAATGATACTTTTATAGATTTTTTATATCTTTAATTGGATTTTTAGAAAATATTAATTATTAAATTTTAATTTTCAAACTTAAAGGACGTAAATTGGACTATTTGGTCGGAATCCCAATTTATTCCTCACATTCCGTGAGTTTTAAAAATTTCCGTCGAAAAGGACGTAAATTGGACAAAAAAGGATGTAAATTGAAAAAGTAAAAACTTAAAGGATATATATTGGATTAGGCCTAAGTTACAGGACGTAAAATTAAAATTTCTCTTCTAATTTTTTAGAACACCGAATAAAAATTGTGATAATTAGTTTTAATATTAACACATTAATTTATTAATTAACTAGTCTCACACTCAATTAAATGTCTCAATTGTATTAAGAATCCATTTTTTCTTCTCCTTATAATACACACTTAATTTATATAGAGATAATTAGATTAGTATTACACATTAATTTATTAGTGTGATAATAGTTTATCAATTTATTAACTTATTTTGAATGATTTGCATATTACCACACTTTAAAGTTTTAATGTGTCTATTTATTTGGTCATTGATTTTACAATGTGACTGTGATATTAAGTATATTTTTTTTGGTAGTGCCTCGTCGACTCCGGGTTACTACATGGCTTTTTCAATAAATTCAATTAGTCCACTTATAAGAAATTCAAGGTTAATAATCTCACACACCGATCTTGGACTATACATCCAACTATGACTTGAATAATTCATGTCAATCTGTTTCATATTGATAAATTATAATTTTAAGGATTAATTAATCATTTTTTAAGTTTAATATAAATTTTCAAAAAAAAAAAAAAACGACAGAGTTTCTTCTAATTCTATTAATTTTTAGAAAAATAGTAGAAAATCAACCAAATCTTCAAAACTAATTAAATTAATTAATTTTTTAAGATTTAGGCGATTTTTTTTATAGGTTTTATTTAAAATTTTTATATTAATTTGATGCAAACTCGGATGTATGAAATTTGTATCCAACGAATCCTGAATGAATTCTGAATTGAGTCAATATTATCTTGAGATTTACTCAATGTGACATTGATTCAAGGTGTTTGCCTACCTGAATTTAGTTATTAGTACGTGTATGTGTGTTCTAGATGCATGCGAATTTAGTTATGTGTATATGTGTGTATGAGCATGATAAATTTCATTTTTATACAATAATTTACTAAATTAAATGATAATTGTAATTTATAGTAGGCGAATTGATAAGTAAATTGATATATTATAATAAAGTCTTGAGATGCACAACTTACCTCGTCAATCTTGATGGTAGAAACAATATTATTATTGCCGTGACTCACCTTCGATTGACCTAGTTCACGAGTTACCGAGATTGAAAGAAATTCATGAATTATTGTCATTAATCCATGTATTATATATATTGTCATATAATATATATTTCCATATAAAAGATATGGAATATATAACATAATATTATTATAATATCTATATTTATTATATAAACTTATTTTTCAAGAATGGACAAAAATCGAAATTGACATATTATTATTAGATAGGATTAGTTTAATTTTCTTTAAAATATACCATTAGCAATGCTTGAATGATAGTATTATTTTTTAATCTAAAACTTTTTATGAAATACTATACAAGTTTCTTTATAAGTGATTTAGAAACTTTTAAAAATTATTGACTGGCTCTTTTTTTTTTAATCTAACGTTCATACAAAATTGATATACATACATTGATTAGAGAATCAATTCTTGGAATATTTTCATTAGTTTATACTTTTTCTTAATTGATGATAGAATTGTTTTTTAATCTAAATCTTTTTAAAAAATACAATACAAATTTAAAAAATTATTAAATGACACCTCCTTTTTTTTAATCTACAAAATTGATATACGAGAATCAATTTTTGGAATATTTTCATTAGAAAATCATTTGATATATATATTGGCATATACAAAATTGATATACGAGAATCAATTTTTGGAATATTTTCATTAGAAAATCAATTGATATATATATTGGCATATGGAATTGAAGATATAATATAATATTATTATTATAATATCTATATCCATCCTAAAATATATCTACATAGTATTATTCTAACATTTATATTTATATGATACATAAAAGATATATTAATTTTTTTTTACTATTTATTAATTAAATAAAAGAGTAAATAAATTAATCTAACTCCGTGCATATTTTCTCATTCTCAATTCTCTATATACATAAGGTTTTGATTTATTTTTTAATTTAATTTTATCATTTGACTAATTAGATACAGATTAGAGATGGTTAGATTCCGTATCGCAAATTTCGTGTACCACCTTATCTCGTTTTATATTGGGGAGAAAAAATTGATTGTTTAAAAACGGTGGTATATGTATCTAATCCGTATCTAAAACTTTCGAAATTGAAAGTCGCGTATCTAGTCCGTATCTAAAACTTTCGAAACTAAAAGTCGTATCTAATCTGTTTATAATGAGAGACGGTTTTATTTTCGGTTTCAAATCTCGATTTTTTAACAAATCCGTATATAATCCGTATCTATTAGAGACGGATTAGGTGTCCGTCTCAAAATTTCGGTATCAAAATCAGGCTTTTTTTGTAGTGTTTGACAATTTATTAAATAGGAAAGAATTGGGGTGTGTATAGTAATAAAAATGATTTTAAAATTTTAGTGTGGTGTGTTTAAAATTTGGGGTTATATAACATTTTATGGGGTGTGTGGTGTGTTTTAAAAAATGACCCGTTAAACTTGCTGTAATAAAGTAAAATAAATCGAAACTTAATGGACTAAATTTAAAAAGTGGTAATCTGGTGGACTAAATTAAAAACGTGGTAGCTTAATGGACTAAAAAAAATATAATCCCTAAAAATAATTCAAAAAATAGATATATTCACTACATCATTTTATTTTCAAATTGTTATTTATTTTAGAACTACATTTTCTCTTATATTACATCCCATTAAATTCTCTTCTACATCTCACAAAATCACTTTTATACTTCATTAAATCACCCAAAATTATTCTCACATATTTGATCTCACACTCCACTAAATTCACATTTCTTAAAAAACGAGTCAATCAAGATATACAAGTCATTACGAAACGGAGGAGTATATTTTAACTTGTCCATTTGACTAATACTGGCTCAACGGAGTTGTATCTTAAATTTTAATATTGTTTCATCTATTATAAGCTACGAAAATCAAAATTAATTTCTTTCAAAACATATAAAAGTTGATAAATTTAAATTAATAAAATGAGATATATTGAATTTTAATATTGTTTCATCTATTATAAGCTACGAAAATCAAAATTAATTTCTTTCAAAACATATAAAAGTTGATAAAAAAAATTTTATATGTATAATATTATTAAATCGGATCCTCCAATCTAAAATTTCTGGCTCCGTCACTAACATTGACATTCCCTTTATCCATATACAATTGTTTTATTTATAAATAAATATGACAATATTCTATAATATTTTTTAATTTATCTCCTCTATATATCTTTGTGATATCATCGAATAAATATCTTCAAAATCTTTGTGTGAATCTAATTAAATTTTCAAGCCTGGACGAAAAAAGAATAATACGTAAGAAAAAATAAATTACAGAGAAGGAAAAGCATAAATCTTCGTGATATCATCGAACAAATTAAATATCTTCAAAATATTTGTGTGAATCTGATTAAATTTTCAAGCTTGGACAAAAAAAGAATAATACGTAAGAAAAAAAATAAAAAATTTACACATTAGAGAAGGAAAAGCAAAAATTGTAAAAAAAAATTATGATTGTTGAAATAAAAGAAAGATGTTGAGATTTTTATAGAATATATACTCTGTAGAAGATTATGCGGAAATTATGTTTCATTTTAAATTTTAATATTCAAAATTAATATGGATTTTAAGATTAATGATTAAGATTAATAAAAAAAATTAATAAAAAGTGAAATTAATGAGAAATAAGTGATTTTAAAATAGAGGAATTTGAGAAAAAATAGATTGTGATAAACCAACTATACATACATGTGACTGTTGAAATGTTTGCAAATATATGATATTAAGATTTTACATTACTAATACGGGGCCTTCTAAGGACAGTCCAATGTCGCCTGGACTATCAACAGTCCAGTAATCTGAGCCATCAGATCTGAAATCTAATGGCTTATATTTGATGACATGCTACCTGTTGCATTTGGCGTCGCAGAATCTATCGCCTTGCATTGCACTTATTATCGTTTTTTGTCGCCCTGTTACACTTTTAAATTAAATTTAATAATTTTAAATATATAATTATAAAATTACAAATTTATCCTCACATGATTAATAAAAAAATTAATTGATAATATATAATCTTTATTTTAATTCTCATATCATTAATAATTAAAATAAACAATAAATTATCTTTTTTTAATTGAATGAATTGGATTTTAGGTTAAATTATTAATTTAGTTGAATTTTTTATACAAATTTCTGTTTCGAGATCACAAAATTGGGCGCGGCTAGTGCTATTGGTCGGTCGTCTATTCAGAATTCAGAAAACCAGTTGTTACAATTTATGATCATGGAGTAATTGATATGTTTATGATCAGAAAATTAGCGAAGATACTTCATATAATCTAACACAAAGAGATTCGTTTGGGTTTTTTAAAATCAGGAGAAAACCTACAAAATTCCATTCCGATCCCAAACACGTTCAAAAAAAAGTCTCTGCACATCCGCTGCTCGATTCAGTTAACATTATGTAATTTATATTTATATTTTTTTTGTTCATTTTTAGTCGAATCATGAGTATTATTAGTATGCCTAAAAAGAAGTATTCTCAAATTGTTGATAATTACTCCTAGTTTTTTTATGTGATATTGAGCATTCCTCTGATTGAACTTTTGATTTTTTTTCTGTGTTAATACTTTGTTTTTTCTGCACAATCACATTAACGCAGTATTCTCATTGAGATTGTTATTCATATAAAATTTGTATGATTTCTATATGGTTATTGATTTGTTATTCATATAAAATTTGTATGATTTCTATATGGTTATTGATTTATGAGATTTATTTGAAATTTATGAATATAATAAGATTCTGACATTTATTAATTTTATTTTTAATGTTTGCAGATATGTCTTCTCAACATGAGAATGATGACACAACTTCATCTAATAATACCTAAGATAATGATTTTGTCATTAAAAATAAAAGACAAAAGACATCAACTGTGTGGATTAATTTTGAGGAATTTTTTGTTCATTCATTATAAAATTTCAGCATGTTTTATAATATTTTAGGGGCTCAACATGAAGATGAGATTATTTTGAAAAACTGATGTATTTTTTCGTTGTAATTGTTAAAAGAACATTCTGTTATATATTTTTTTTTAACATTTGTTATTACTCACGCACAATTCAAGAAATTGGCTGTTCAATTTGGTTATTTTATTTGATAAAACAATTGGGCTGCCCACTTTTAATTAAATGCTAGCCGAAAACATTCTCCACTTTTAATTAAATGGGCTAACATTGTTGGCCCAAAAAGTATCCACTTACTCGGTTTGCTCTCGATCACAATTTTTTTTTTTTTTACGTAAAGGAGGGAGAATGTCACAATGGGCAACTTAGGACTGTTAGTGCCCGTAAAGAATTCAAATAAATTTATAATATATTTTAAGTTTAATTTGTCAATTAAAAAAAATATTTGAAACATGTACTCCATAGTATAAATTTGTAAATTTGTTATTCATTTGAATCTAGGTAAATATTTTTCAATACACTCTTAACTCTAGAGGGCTGCAACATATAATTGTCTATGCATGAACATGTTTCAGAAGGTACACATTACACACCTACCATGAAAAGAGACTGACCTTGAACTTTTATTTATCGTCATTGCAAAAGACAATAGAATAAGAAATTATCTTATTCGAAACTTTATGGGAGCCGTGTCATCGAAACACTCAATATTATTCTCAAAATAAAAACTTTACTATCAACATTACTTCCAAAAAAAAAATGTGTCCTCAATAATGTAATTTTCAAGTCTGGTAACAATCAATCTAGTTACATTATACAAATCGGACATTAGGTCAATGTTCGTAAGCAACATTATATGGACACATAATTTTTAGAACTAATCGATGGTCTGATCATGACGTTTTTCTATAGTCTCATTCACATTTTCTAAAGTTTTTTTATTCTGATTTCACCAAAATTCTGCTTTTCAAAACATAGTTTGAGAATGACGTTTTAACACTTTGGAAAAAATAAAGTGTTTATTTCTACTAATTTATGAACAGTGTCGCCATGAGACCATCTCACTTTCAATAAGATAAGTGTTTATTCGTACTAATTACTGATAATGGTATTACTGATTACAATTTATGGTATTACTCGTTATTACTTATTGTATTAATGACTATAATAAAATCATACATATAATATTATTTTGTATTAAAATTTAAAAAAAAATACACATGAAAAAATGGAAAAAAAAAAGTAAAAGAAAAAAAAACGAAGAAATTAAAAGTTTGGAATAAAAATTGAAAATGAGAGAAAAAGAGGAAAGGGAAGAAAACTTAGAAAGAAAAAAAATCAAGATTTTTGCCTAATTTCGATAGTTTTTTTTTTAAATTATGTTTTACGATTTTTTTCTAAAAATATGGATGACTTGATGGTGAATCGACGGTAACTCGGTAATGACTTGACTACAGATTGTAAATATACAAATTAAGGTTGATTTTATTATATTTTGTGTAAATTAATAAAAGGATAATATAGTATTTTTAATGTAATTTCTTTTTTAAAAATATTTTTGGGGTGAACTCATAAAATGAGGGGTGTAGATAAACGTGGTAAAAAATACTAATAATTTAGGGGTGAACTCATGAAATGAGCGGGTGCACATAACCGTGATAAAAAATGATTTGGGGGTGAACTCCTAAAATGAACGGGTGCAGGTAACCGTAGTAAAAAAAGATTTGGGGTGAACTCATAAAATGAGGTGAATTCATAAAATGAGCGGGTGCACATAACCGTGATAAAAAAAATGATTTGGGGGTGAACTCATAAAATGAACTGGTGCAGATAACCGTAGTAAAAAAAATATTTTTTGGGTGAACTCATTAAATGAGTGGGTGTAGATAAAATATAAATATAAAATTAAAATTGGTGTGTACCGGTATCTTGCTCGAGTATCACCCTACAAATTAGGGTTGATTTTATTATATTTTGTGTAAATTAATAAAAGGATAATATAGTCCTTTAAATGTAATTACTCCATTTTAAAAAAAAATCTTCTGAGGTGAACTTATAAAATGAGCAGGTACAGATAACCGTGGTAAAATATAATTTTGGGTGAACTTATAAAATGAGCGATTGCAGATAACCATGGTTAAAAAATGATTTGGGGTGAACTCATAAAATGAGCGGGTGCAGATAACCGTAGTAAAAAAATAATTTGAGGGTGAACTAATTAAATGAGCAGGTGTAAATAAAATATAAATAAAATAATAATTTAATTCTATTAAAAAAATCTAATTTTACGTTCGTATTGTTTAATTTAAATAATATTATTTTTAATTTTAATAAAGGATAAAATAGTAAATAATAAAATAAAATTTAAATAATTATTTTAAAATATTAAAAAAAGGCAACAGGTATCAAGTTAGGGCGACACAGAGGGCGACACAGAGCGATGAAATTTGACATCCGAACTATTAATAGTCCAGGCGATACAAAAACTATCCTAAGAAAATCCCTACTAATACACGTGCATAGTGTAGAAAACCCAAAAGATATTTCTTTTAATATTAAAAAATAAATTAAAATTCAAAACAAATACCACCTCCGTCTTTTTTAAAGTTACAGCTAATTTTATCATTTTAAACCTGTCTCTCTATCTTTTCATTTTGTTATCTCTCAACACTTCAACAACTCATTACCAAAAAATATAATACAATATTCTAAAAATAAATGGTAGCTTACGAAGGGATGGATGAAATATATACTAAAAATGTGAAAATGTATTTTAAAATTGATTCCTGTGTGTGGTTTGGGAATAAATCAAAACACATACTCCCCAATTCCGCCATAAACTTTCAATTTATTTATTTTGGATGTTTCTTGACAAAATTCATTATGCTTATGTAAATTTTCTCTTTTTTACTTCTCTTATTTTTTCTCTACCTCTATTTACTTTAACTATGTGCACTACAAAAACGCGCAGTTTTGCCGACAGAATTATACCGACGGATTACCTTTCCGTCGGCTATACCCGTCGGCTATACCGACGAATTGCCGACGGAATTGGAAGTCAAAAGACTCAGCCGACGAAATTCAAATTCCGTCGGCTTTACCGACGGATTACCGATGGATATGCCGACGGACACACAGAACTCTCTACACGGTGTCGTTTTTGGGTCACCGACCGACGGATTTTTTCAGTCGGTATTGTAAATTAGGGTTACCGACGGATATTTTCCGTCGGTAACCGCGCCATATTATTGGGCCCTCACGTGAACCACTAAATGGGCGCGTAATATTTTAAATTCGCCGTTACCGAAGGAAATTTCCGTCGGTAACCGACCCGCCTTAACTAACCGCCTCTTGATTGACGCGTAAAATTCAATATTTGGCATTACCGACGGAAATCGTCGGTAAAGGCGAATTTATTTTTATATAATCTGCATACAGATTACTCTTTTGAAAGAAAGAAAAAACTTACCTCTTTCGTGTCTTCGTCTTCATCGCGAGGAGGCTCTGCCGAGGTGATCTCTCTATTAAAAAATCTATACGGTACGCTTTCTTAATTTGTTAATAATTAATTTTTAAGTTATATTGTAATGCCTATTATGAATTAAATTGCATGTGTTAATTTAATTTGTTATATAGATTAAAATGAAATTGTTTGTAGTTGATGTATATAGTTAATTAGTTTGCATGTATGTAGTTGATGTATATAGTTAATTAGTTTGCATGTATGTAGTTGATATATTTAATTAATTAGTTGATATTGTACGTGGATAATTGCCTATAGTTGATGTATATAATTATTTATAATAAATTGATGTGATTTGTTAAGATCGATAGTGTTTTGCATAATTGATGTTATATAGTGGATATTGTTTAATTTGCATATACGTTGGAGTGGGGTTAATTACATAATTAAATTATGATATTGTACGTTATAATTAGCTAGATTAGTATTTTTGATTCACTAATTATGAAATTATTGATTAAATTAGGGGCTTTGTTAATTATATTAGGAAATTGTTATTTTAAAGTTAGAAAATTATTACTAAATTTATTAGGTTATAGATTGTTAATTAAAATAGAAAATTGTTAATTAAAATAGGAAATTATTGATTAAATTAGGTATTGTTGATTAAATAGAAAATTATTTATTAAAATATGTTATTATTGATTAAAATAGGTGTTTATTTAGGGATTAAATTTTAATTTATTAGATTATTGTAAGTTATTAAATTAAGAAATTTATTATTAATTAATTAGTATTATATATATATATTTATTAATTTGAATGTTTAAATTAAATAGATGAGTGAAGATGGTGCTGGTGGCTCGGGATCTCGCGGGGCCTCCGGGTCACGTAGCCGGTCGAGGAAGAGTCGAGCCACACTTAGACCCCAGGCGCTGTCTATACTGCCTCGAGCACCATTGTCGTCGCCACCCATTCCACACTCGTCGCCTCCGCCGTCGTCTCAGTCGTCTGCACATGTAGATGGCCGGGAGCATCTTGTTGTTCCTGCTCGGGATGGCCGGGAGCGCCTTTGGGTTAGCAGAGGAGTGTAAGTAATTAAATACTTTTATTGTTTAATAATTAATTTCGCATTCGTTTTAATTTATAATGTGTTTTGTTTGTTAATTAATGTCACAGATTGTTACCTGGTAACGCGGTCTCCAGGGCATGCACGATTGCTTTTTCCACTTTACCGATCAGTGCGGGTGCAATTACCTGGACGAAGGTCCCAAAACAAAAAGGGTGGGCGTACTTCGCGGAATTTCAGGTAGTAATTAATTACTTAATTAATGTTTGTTGTTTGTTCAATAATAAACAATTTATTATATGTGTAGAAAAATACCACTTGGGATCGGGATATCTACTCGGACGAAGTTATGTTCAAGTATTTCAGTAAATCGGCGCAGGAGCGGTATAAGGATTTAATGTACGTATGGAGAATGGCATGGCAGAAGGATGGGACGACGCAGAGCTTGGGTAAGGATGCTAATGATGTTGAGTTGTGGGATTCATTGACGAGGGAGTGGCTGGATCCGGAGTACATCAGGAAGTGTGAGATTGATAAGGCCAACCGCAGATCCGACGTTGGAGGTGGGATGTCAAGGCATCGGTGTGGAGCCCGGTCCATCTTTGAGCAGTCGCTTGCCATGGTAAGTGTTTATTAATTTTTAAATTAATTTCAATAAATTTAATTATTTAGTATATATAATACATAAATTTACTTATTAGGAACGGGAGACGGGGCGTGTACCCACTCACTTGGACCGGTTGAGCATTGCTCATTCATTTGACGAGAATACACAGCAATCCACATACGGGCGCACAACTAACCTCCACGTAAGTAATAAAATTGTTTAATTAAATATATTTTTTATAGTTTATTCTATTAATTTATAATTATTAATTATGTAGTTGGAAATGAACCGGAGGATGGCCGAGGTCCAAACTCAAGTCGACCCTACTCAAGTCGACCCTACTCAAGCCGGAACCAACAGTGCCCCTCCTACAATCGAGGAGGTGGACCAGACTTATTTGGAAGTTGCCCCGATCACTCGAGGACGAGTTCTGGGCCTTGGTCGTTTGAGCAGTGATGTCAGGTCCGCTGGTCCGTCCCACCCCAACTTCTGATATGATGGCACAATTCAACCATTACATCTATGTGATGCATATGAATATGGGCCGAGAGTTCGGGTGGTCGGACGAGAAGATCGAGGAGGTTTATCAGAGAACCATGCAAGCTCCTCTATCCACAGCCAACGTGAACGTGCCCGTTCCCCCAGCCCCCTCAGCCTATGTCCCGACCATGCGTGATGACCAAATCTTAGGTCAGCACTTCGGTGGCGACGATGATGAGCTAGATATGTGGAACTTTGGTGATTGAGTGTCCCTGAACAATTTATTTTTTATTTATGTTGAACAATTTTATTTTTATGTCTCGTATAACTATTTACTTTTATGTTTTTTTTTATCTGCATTATCGTTGAACTATTTACTTTTTTATGTTTAAGTATTAGTTGTTTAATTTTAGTTATGGTTTGTTTTTTGTGTTAAGTAGTTTAAGTAGTTTAAGTTTATGTTTATTTATATTTATTGTTTGTTTTATGTGTTAAGAATGTGTATATTATTTTTATTTTTTTTATACGCGTCCTTTACCGACGGAAAGTCATTCCGTCGGTAATAGAAATGTTCAATGCCGACGGATAATTTCCGTCGGAAATGTAAATACCGATGGAATTTTGGTCAACGGAATCTGACTGATTTGACATACATTTGAAATGGGTTTACCGACGGATAATTTCCGTCGGTATCGACATTACCGACGGAATTTAGTCGTGTGATATACCGACGGAATGACATTTCCGTCGGTATGTATTGTTGAAAAATGTTCCAGAACCTCAAAACACACGAAAATTTTGGAGTGGAGCGAAAAATTAAGGGAAAAATTTGGAGTGGAGCGAAAATTTAAGATATGTTTTTCTATTAAGTGTATATAGTTTTACTGCAATTAAATTTTATGAAATGTATATAGTTTTATAACGTTTAGTGTTTAAATTTTATGAAATGTATATAGTTTTATAACTTTTAGTGTTTAATTTTTATGAAATGTATATAGTTTTATAACTTTTAGTGTTTAACAGATGGAATTGCCGGATCGTCGGTGGATGTATTGTACTCCTAGGCTCGTTTTAGGAAATGTGAATGGTGAATTTTATGATAAACTCGTGTCATTTGTTGAATTTGCAAAGCTACACCCACATTACATGTGTGGGGATTGTATTAGGTGTCCGTGTAATGCTAAGAAATGTCGGAATAGATCATTTAAAAGCATTGATGAAGTCTTATGCCACGTTGTCATGAATGGGTTCGTTGATAATTACTAAAATTGGACAAGTCATGGCGAACAACGGTGGCCTTATAATTTTGATCAAGTCTTGTACTATTACACTACTGCAATTTATGAACAACCAGTATACGTTGAGCATGTCGGCACTAGTAACGATCAAGAGTTTGGAGTGGAAGAACACGATATGTATCAAACAATTGTGATGGAAGCCGGTATGTCAAATATAGAGGAGGAACCAACGGATGAAGCATTTCAGTTTTATGAGATGCTCAAATTAGTCGATCAAGATTTGTATCCAGGGTGTGATTCTCATTCTCAGTTGTCATTTAATGCTCGACTTATGGCTATCAAGACGGAGAACAAGCTATCTAACAGAGCATATGAGCAAATGACAGAATTACGCAGTGAGATTTTTCCTGTCGATAATAAAGTACCTACGACGTTTCATCAGAGCAAACAACTGATGAAGAATATGGATTTACCGGTTGAGAAGATTGATTGTTGTGTGAATGGTTGCATGTTATACTGGGGTGATGACGATAGCGATCTTCTTATGTGTAGAATGTGTGGCTATCCCCAGTACAAAGAGCCACGACGGAAAGGACCAGGTGGTCAATCGAGCAAGACAAAAAAGAAAGTGCCACATAAGAGGATGTATTATCTTCCTATCATTCCTCGTTTAATGAGATTGTTTCAATCTAGTGTTACATCTCAACACATGACGTGGCATGCAAGAAATTCTGAAGATACTGAGGCTGGGGATATGAGACATCCGTCCGACTCTGAAGCCTGGAAACACCTTGATAACGTATTTCCAGGATTTGCTTGTGAATCGAGGAATGTGAGATTAGGCTTGAGTACTGATGGTTTTGCACCATTTGGGAGTTATGGAAAGAAGTATTCTTTGTGGCCGGTGATACTGACTCCGTATAATCTACCTCCATGGATGTGCATGAAACCTCAAACAATGTTTCTGACTGTATTGGTGCCTGGTCCGTCGAATCCAAAGCATAAACTTGATGTTTATCTCCAGCCTCTTATTAAAGACTTGATCTTCCTATGGGATAACGGAGTCCAAACGTATGATGTTTCTAGGAAACAGAACTTCACGATGCGTGCTGCTTTATTGTGGACCATTAGCGACTTTCCTGCATATGCTATGTTGTCCGGGTGGAGTACAGTCGGAAAGCAAGCTTGTCCGTATTGTATGGAACGTTCTAAAGCTTTCAGTCTCCCGATGAGTAGAAAAGTTTCATGGTTCGATAATCACCGAAAGTTTTTACCTCGAGATCATCCATTTCGAAGGAATAAGGTGGACTTCACGAAGAATAGAACAGTCACAAACAATCGACCGCCCCTTCGAAATGGTATTTTATACATTTATTTTAACATGTTTTTTTGGGTTACATTTATTCTAACATTTATTAATCGTACAGGACAAAGGCTGTTATATGAGATTGAGCGGACGGGTTTGAAAAAAACTACGGAGGAAAATGCATAAGAACACAACAAAGGAATCCCAGGTAACTAGAAGAAAAGAGTATTTTTTGGGACTTGCCATATTGGAGTTCACTATTGATCCGACACAATTTGGATGTCATGCATATTGAGAAGAATGTGTTTGACAATGTGTTTCACACAATCATGAACACAGAAGGCAAGACGAAAGATACTCCAAAGTCCAGGGGAGAGTTGAACACTATTTGTCGCCGTGATGAGTTGGAACAGGATACCCGTACATGTAAATATCTGAAGGCTTGCTACACACTAGATAAGACACAAAAACAGGAATTGTGTAGGTGGATTAAAGAGTTAAGATTTCCAGACGGCTACGTGTCAAACATGAGTCGATGCGTAGACACAACAAAAGGCAAAGTTGTAGGGATGAAAAGTCATGATTGTCATGTTTTTATGTAGCGCTTGATACCTATTTCGTTTCGAGAATTTCTTCCTCTGAATGTGTGGAGGGCTATCACTGAATTAAGTCTCTTTTTTAGAGATTTAACGTCTACAACAATCAAGGTTGATGATATGAATCGTTTGGAACGTGACATTCTAGTTATTTTGTGTAAGTTGGAACGTCTTTTCCCACCTAGCTTCTTTGACTCGATGGAACACTTACCTGTTCACTTAGCGTATGAAGCTAGGATTGGTGGTCCAGTGCAGTACAGGTGGATGTACCCATTTGAGAGGTGAACAATTCTATTTCTCTCATTTAATTAGTTTTTAGTATAAGAAGCCTTATTTTAATTTGTTAACTATTATAATTTTAGGTATCTCCACAACTTGAAGCGCAATGCTAAACAAAAGGCAAACGTCGAAGCATCGATTGTTAATGCGTATTTGAATGAAGAGGTTGGCATGTTTTGTTCATATTATTTTGAAGACCATGTCAACACGAGGATCAGGAATGAACCACGTAACTTCGATGGTAGAGGTACGCAACAAGAAGTCGATGGCATGCTCTCTGTATTCAAGTCTAAGGGGCGACCTATAGGAAAAGCCACTGAATGATATTAGTCAACAAACACAGAGGCTGAAATAGCACATACGTACGTGTTATTGAATTGTGATGAAGTTCAGCCTTACATTGAATAAGTATTTCATATATTTATCATCTAATTAAATACCGTACCACGTCATTTATTAAATATGGTTGGATGTTGTGAATTATTAGGATGTATACACAAGAACTACGACATGCAGATCAAAACATCTCAGATAGAGACATAGATACTAGTCTTCAACGTCAATTTGCCCGATGGTTCCAACGTTATGTGAGTATCATTAATTGAATTTTACGTGAACAAATAATTATTTTGATTAATGTTAATTTTAACTGTATAGGGACAATCGCACGATTTTCAGAGCCGGTTCTTACAGGATCTCAGCAAAGGACCACTACGGCGTGTGAGGACTTACAACGGCTATATTGTGAAAGGCTACAGGTTTCATACATCATAGTTTGCATCAACAAAAACGACTACCAACAGTGGTGTTTGTGTTAGCAGTGCGAATTACAATGCAGATGCAAGTGATTACTTTGGGGTGTTGCATGAAGTCGTTGAAGTTGAATATCCGGGATATCCAATGAAAACCGTAATGTTGTTCAAGTGCCATTGGTTTGACACATCCCCTTTAGGAACCAAAATTCATCCGGAGTACAAGCTTGTGGATGTTAATTCGGAAAGGAAGTATAGCGGGGATGATCCGTTTGTATTTACCTCTCAGGTATCTCAAGTCTACTACTGCACGTATCTAGGAGCTGGAAAACGTAATAGAGAATGACACGCTGTTTGCAAAGTGAAGGCAAGGTCAATGGTGGAGGTCCCCCAAAAGTAAAACAACGATGAAGATGAACCTCAATTTCAAACGGAACAAATAGAGAATCAAACTGAAGTGTTTGCGGGAGATTTTAATCTTTCGGTAGACTTGACGACTGCAAATCCACAATTGATTGTTATTGAAAACGATAGTGGACATGAGGAGGAGGATGAACATGACGAGAGAGAGGATGAAGAAGATGAGGAGGAAGAGGAAGATGAGGAAAATAATGAAAATGAAGACGAAGATAAATATTAAATTAATGTAACCTATTATATTTTGTACAATTTATAAGATTTAATTATTTATCATTTGGTTATAACTTATAATTTAATCCCCACTAATATATGTGAGAATGAAAATAAATAAACGATTTTTTTATAAAAAAAAATCCAGTGGTGACGGACAGCAACCGTCGGTAATCCGTCGCCAATACCGACCGAAAAATCCGTCGGTATATCCGTCGCCAATGTCAAAGAGCCAATACCGACCGACAAAATCCGTCGCCAACGGCAAGGAGCCAATACCGACCGAAAAATCCGTCGGTATATCCGTTGCCAACGGCAAAGAGCCCATACCGACCGAATATATCTGTCGGCATTTCCGTCGGTATTTCCGAATATAAATCAACTTTTCTCTCATTTCACGCGTTATTTGCCTCTCCCCCACCCTTCTTAATTTCTCTCTCTCTTCTTAATTTCTCTCTCTCTCTCCCTCTCCCCTACCCCACTCTTCTTAACGATCGCCGCCGTTGCCTCGCCGTCGCCTCTCCCTCGCCTGCGTGGTGGTTTCGCCACAACACAAACGAAGGGAGAGCGCTGCCCTCGTCGCCCCGAACAGGTAACAACCATTCTTGTCCTTTATTTTTCCCCTCAAATTCCCTACACATTACACTTTTTTTTTTTTTTGGTGATATGATACATGATATGAAATTCTTGTGATTGCAGGATTTTTTTCTATCGTGCTTAGGAAGAGGCAGGTGTGGTGGGGAGAGACTCAGAGTTTGTTCAAGGAGGAGGTACATTTAATTTGTTGTTTACAATTAACATTATTATTATTATAATACTATATGTTTATGCACTAGTAGTAGTATACCGTGAGACCGTTTCATGCAAGTGTTCGTGTATATGTGTTCTTGTATGCTGGAGTTCAAATTCTTCTTGCAAAGGTACTTTAAATCTCGTTGTAGCCCGTCACAGAGCAATTTTGTGATTTGTTGTTTTTTCTCTCTTGAGTTTACTGCAATTTTGTGATTTCTTTTAACTAATTTTAAAAAATCTCAAAAGTCTTCTGTTTGGAACGAAGTTTGTTATTAGTTTTGAATTACTGCAATTTTGAGCGGGTCGGTCGGGTCGGGTATAGTAGGACCCGGATCGGTAATTCCGTCGGCAATTCCGTCGGTAATCAAGCCTTTTTTTGTAGTGGTGGAGTACTACATATTTTATATTATACTAGTATTTTTTAATTTTCGTGCAAAAAAATAAATTAATGAGGTGCTTAATTATGACAGCCGACAAAACAAGTGGATGTCCTAAAAATCTGAAAAACGTACGTATTTTAAAATTGATTCATGTGTGAAGCATTTAGTATATGTGGTTGTGAATAAATCAAAACAAAATAGGCAGATATTTATACACATGCATATAGTGAAACATTAATAGTTGAGTAGATTGCAATTAATTAATGGCGAAGAAAGGGCATGTAGTGTGTGTTCCATACCCAGCTCAAGGGCATGTTAAGCCTCTCATGAAACTCTGCCGCAGAATTGCCAAACGTGGGATTAAGGTTACCTTTGTTAACTTGGAACACATACATGATAAACTTGTTGCTGCACGAGGAGACGAGGATGAGGATGAGGATAATATGCCCGTTGTCCTGGTGTCAATTCCAAACGGGTTAAAGACGGGAGATGATCCAAACGATACTTTCAGGCTGTTGGCGACTCTCAGAAGTTCCCTACCCGAGCCATTCACACACCTGATTGAGAGGATTAACATGAGTTGTAATCAGGATGAGAAAGTTTCTTGTGTGATTGTTGACACCACATTTGATTGGCTTTTGGACATTGTGGAAAACATGGGAATTCAAGCTCTTCCTTTTTCACCAGCCTCAGCTGCCACCGTCGCCATCATATTTCATATCCCTACGCTTCTTCAAGATGGAATTCTTGACTCAAATGGTAACACTAATTCTCTCATTATTACTGAAATTCACATCGATCTAATAACCTTTAATGACCACAAAATGAGAATAATGTTTTGAACCCATCACATTTTTTCTCAATTTTCCTATCGATTTTCTTGTATTTAGGTGTCTAAATAAGTTTACTAGTTTTTTTTGGACTCAAACTTCTAAAACAATTAAATTAATTACTGAAGTTCGATAAGAGATTTACTTTAAAAACAGACCGACACTTAATAAATAATGTGGAAATAAAAAACTAAACCCAAAAATAAAAAAAGTCTATTGAGTCAAATGTTATTGAGCTAGCTTGAGCTCTACTAACTTATACCCCCGACTCTACTCTGGTTTATATGGTGTGTATATGTAATACTCTCTCCGTTCATGAAAAGTTTACGGTGAAAAGTTTACGGAGTCTTTAGGTATGAAGTTTAAGAAAAAAATGTAATAATTAGAGTGTTGAAGAGTAATTTTGTAAACTTGTATATATATATATAGTAAATAAAGTATTTAGATTGAGTGTATGGCGAGTCCTCAAAATAATGACATGAAGGGTAAATATGTGTATATTGTGAGAGTGAGGATTTATGATGATTATTCCATTTAGACGTATGCTAACATTTAGAGGTTTGTGTGGGAAGGTGAATAATCTCACATTTGTCCCGCATAGAAAACTTACAAGAAGTTTTGAGATCCTTTTAAGTAGTAAAATGTTCAAGGTTGTCAAAGTTTGATTTATTTTTTGGAATCGATCAAACTTTTATTGTATAAAAAAACACCAGAAAGCTGCTATCTAAGACTAGAGATGTTTATCCGGGTCGGGTTAATTGAGCTGGCCCGTTTAACCCTGAAAAATACAGGGTTAGGGTTCATGAATTATAGGCCCATTTAAAATCGGACTTTTTTGACCCGGACCGGTTAGCCCGTGGGCTAAACCGGGCCAACCCGCAGGGTTACAGGGCCAGCCCGCTAGCCCGAGTTGTTACCTTTTTTTTTTTTTTTTTTTAATAAATAACCTAAGAACAAATTTTGGATCATTTGACCAATAACCATAACTATAACCAATAAGAAGCCCATTACCATCCATTAGTCATTATTACTGGAGTATTTTTTTATTAGATTAGGATATTTGTTCAGCTTTATTTGTTTATATTAAGGACCAATGAGTTCTAGAATTGTGTTTAAATTATACTTTTTTTTTCATTTACTGATTATTAACTAATTATGTATTTTTCAATTTTATTTGTTTGTTGGACGAGCCAATTGAGACCTTTAATTTTAAAAAAAATAAATTATTGTAGCCCGTTACTTGCCCGTTTAGCCCGTGGCCCGCTAGGGTTAGGGTTAGGTCCCAACAATTGTAGGCCCGTTAAATATGAACCGGTTAAGGCCCTAACCCGTTTAACCCGTAGCCCTCTAGGGCTGGCCCTATAGGGCTAGGGCCAGCCCGATAGACATCTCTATCTAAGACCATCTCCAAGGCTAGGCCTAATGGCAATTTTTTTTTTTTAAATTTAGTTTTTGATTTTAATTTTAATTAATAATTATTAAAATTTTAAAATTAAAAGTATACAATTTAATTTTAAGATAACATTAATAATTTAAATTACAAAAACACAATACGAAATAAAGCATAAATACTACAAATTTAAATTACAATAGAAAATAAAACGAACATACTACAAATTTAAATTACAATATAAAATAAAATATACATACTACGAATTTAAATTATAAAATGCAATAGAAAATTAGCGAAAACACAACAAGCACGTTAAATTTAATCGTAATAAAATTCAATATTTGATTATAAATAAATATTTGACAAAATGGAATGTAAAAAGGATAAAATTAAGAATATTTTAAGTGAATATTATTTCCATTGAGTTAAAATTTGAGTTGAATGATTGGAGATGATTTTACTGTTTGACTCAAATTTGGTGGCAAATTGGGAATTTTAGTGGCAAATTTGACATTGGCATTGGAGATGCCCTAAGGCAAAGCCTGGATTCCCTTATCCACTCATTAAAAGTATTTCCCCTTTGACCAAGGATTTGGATTTTAGCCATATGTAAGAAGTTTCTTTGATCTTTTCTACCACCATCTCGGAATCGAAATCCTTCCCTTCGAAAGTCTTCGCGTTTATGCTGGTCCAAATCGTGCAATGTCAAATGATCTGCCACTGCCTCTATTTCTTTTTCGCAATGTTGTTGTGTTCTTCGAAGTGTGTGAGGCCCGTCTCCCTTGACAGGTACGGGAGATCGAACCAGGAGTAAATCAGTTCCCAGATTTTGCTGGTGGAATTACATACGAAGAAAAGATGATTAGTATCCTCGTCTGCGATTCCACAAAGGTTGCACATAGTTGAAAAGTTCGGGTTGAAAGCTCCCATGTTGGTTCTGAAAGGAGTATGACACAAGTGTATGGGGGGGGAATGCACTTGTGTATGCAAATTCTTTTATTTTAAACAACTTAGGCTATCAAGAGAGTTGTCTAGTCAACTTCTCTAAGTATGTATAACTTTGATTAGATAATCAAACTACTAAAAACTATGAAGTAAATAGTTGAATAACTATCTAAGTAAGTTATATGTGCGGAATTATGGTTGACCCTTTATATTTAAACTCCTTTAAGTTCTGAAAAACTTCTTAACACTTAACAGATTTTCAGGGGACTTGTCCCAAATCAGTTTTGCACAGTTTGTGAATTATATCTTTTGAAGATCAACTTTGTGTGCAATGTATGAATGTGTTACTTGTATGAAATAGCAATAAGTAAATAACACAATGGTTTATAGTTGTTCAGAGACTTAAGCTCCTACATCCACTTCCCTGATTGAATAGGATAATTCCTTCACTTGAAATTAACTTTTTTATAGTGTCAAGGTTCACTGATCAACCACAGTACTCCTTAGTGTCTCGATCCCTAGGAATTTTGAGTCCTAGTACTCACTCTACTCGAACTAAACTGTTCTTCACTTGACAATTCTAGTTCTCACACTTCTACAACAACTCTTCTAACTTTCCTTGAAAGGTTTAAAGGTTGAGGTTGTTTTCTAACTAGGGTGAGATATCCTTTACAATGAAGAACTGTATAAGGATATGATATCTCTCTAAGCTTTGATTGATATACAATAGGTTCAGATTAGATGGGTACTGAAGTGTTTTGGAAACTAAGAATGATATATTCTTATGAGCTTTTAAGGCTTGTATGCTGAGAGCTTGTAGTTTTCTTAACTAATTAGATGCTAGTTCACTTCTAGTTGAATTCCTTGAATGGTTTCCAAACTCTAGTATTTATAGAGCAAAGTGAGGTTATGTCCATTGGAGAGACAACCTCAATTTGTCTATTTCCATCTTCTTTGGTCTGAGCATCTTGTAGACAGAATCTGTGATAGTGACATGTCTTCTATTTGGGAAGTAAACGATTAAGAATCTTTATCTTGACTTGATGGCTCTCTTCCCAATGTCTGAGTTGAATCTTCAGCAGTCAACAAGAAGACATTCTTCCTGAAGGTTGATACTTGTTTAAGGACAACATTCCTTATCATCAGGACATATATGTGCTCAGTTTTATCTGTTCATCTGACTTAGCTTATCAGCAGTGGCTTCTTCAGTTGAGTTGGCTTCTCATCTTCACTGATTGTAACTTAGATCAAGCTTTGATGAATATGTCTTCTTATTAGTGACTTCATTAGCATAGTTGCCTCATAACTTAGACTGGATTTTACTTTGCCGATTCTCATAACTTGATTAAGATCATGTCAGCAGGGTTGGTTCAACAGATGTGGTCTTTTGAATCTTGAACAATCAGAAGGGTTGACTCTTCTGTTTTACTCTTCTGATTTTGTGTCATTGGCATGGTTGAACTCTTCCGATCTTGTCCTATCAGCAGGGTTGAACTCTTCTGATTCCGAGTTTAAGGGAACTTGATTCAAATGATATACTAAGCTTGTGTTCCCCCTTAACTTATGTATTCTAGCATCTATAAGCTGCCTAACACATCAGCTGTTTCAACTAACCTGATCTATATGTTCCAACAGATCTGAAACATACTTAATCAAATTTGACTTATACATTTTAGCATATCATTAGGGGTTTTGGTATCTTAATCAAAATCTTATTTTATTCCCAACAATCCTCGTCTCTTCGAATTCATGATCGTAGGAATTTTGTCTTGGAGCATCTTCCATGAAAAACCTGCTACTTTTAACGGTACTCCTTTCGTCCACACTTTGCTCAATTCGTCTAGATCTTGCCTCTCCTATGTCGCTTCCCCCAATAAGAGTTTATACGCCGACTTGACATAATATAAGCCATTGCTCTCCCTTTTCCAAGACCAACGATCCTCCTCCCCTGACTCTGTGATGAACTTGTTGATTTGACTGCACATAAAATTTGTAACATCTGCTTCTCTATCAAACAACTCCCTCCGCCATTCCCATTTCATTTTTAACTCTCCCCTCTCCCACTCGATCATATCCGATACGTTACAGTTTATGTTCCTCTCGAGAGTGTATAATCTGGGAAATTGCTCCTAAGACTCCTATCCCCTACCCACAAGTGTTCCCAAAATTTGGTTTTCTCCCCGTTACAAACAATTCTCAAACAGTTATCATTAAACCAATTACTCGAACCAACTAATGAGATAATCGATGACCACCAATGAGACCAAGTTTTAGAGTGTTTGCCTTTCTTTCTAAAATTATCCACACATTCCTTGAAACCCACATATTTAGAAATTAGAATTTCTTCCCACAGACTACCATTATTGTTTAACAGTTTCCATCCCCATTTGCTCAAAAGTGCATAATTAAATAATTTCAGATTTTTGAAGCCCAAAACCCCCCCTTAATCTTAGCCCTACACAAGATATCCCAACTCGCCCAAGGAATGTTACGTACCTTTGAGTCACCGCTGCTCCATAGGAATCGTCGTTGAGCGGCTTGGATAGTTTTAATACTGGTAAAAGGGGCTTTTTCAAGGGATAAGGCATAGGTTGGGAGGTTGGAAATGAAGGAGTTTCTGAGCACTATTCTTCCCCCAAAAGACAGAGATTTAACGTCCCATGAATTCAGTCTAGACTCCACTTTATTGATAACCTCTTTCCAGTTAGAATGTTTCCGCGGATTTACTCTAATTCTTAGTCCCAGATACTTTAGAGGGAAAGCTGACTGCTTGCAATTCAGCGTGCATGCCTAGTCTTCCAGGATCTCTTGCGAGATGTTCACACCAGACAACGTATACACAATTCATGCACCACACGCGCCGCCGCCCGCCTGAACCGAATATGTCAATTGGTCTTTGGGGCCCAACCTCCCTGACTGAATGTTTATCTATATATATCTGACCTTCTCCTTATGTTTAACACATATTTTTTCCGCAGCCTTTTCCTTCCTTTCTACCCTCATCGCTCTGCTCACTATTTCTTTGTTATAGTTGTGCTACCATAACAAGGATCATAAATTGTTTTACCTTTGGAGACGATACGCATATCTTGTGAGCACTATCCATGGCGTATTTTATCTTGCGAGAAAAAGAATTTTCTTAAGTCAGTTTTATTCAATACTCCCTTTGTCCCACAAGTGTTTGCACCACAAGATGGGCACACTTTTTAAGAAAAAAGTGTAATGAATGGAGTGTTGAGGGGTAATTTTGTAAAGTTATATGGATAAAGTAAAAAGGTGATTGGAAAGAGAGTAAAAGTAATGGCATCTTGTGTAAATATGTGAATATTGTGAGGGTGGAGTTTATGAGAGAATTTTCTTTTATGGGTGTGCAAACAATTGTGGGACTAACAAATAAGGTAAGTGTGCAAACAGTTGTGGGACAGAAGGAGTACTGTTTTTTCGTTTGCATTGCAGTACTACTAATCTAACAAGACTTAATTATAACAATCGCAAGACGAAATAGTTTGTAATATACCCACTGCAATGTCGAACAATTCATAGATGGATGTTGATATCATTGAAACTACAACTACTGAGACTGCTGCCAATGCTGGTGTTAACGTTGGGACTACTCCCAACAAAATTATTAAAACTGAAACTGCATCTATTGCGCATAATACTGATGCCAAAGCTTCTGGAGATGCAATTAATGAAAATCTCTTTACTAGGTTCGTTGGAGGAAACCATTTTGTTGGAAATTCCTCAAGAAATCCCTTTGTGGGAAACACGAGTGGTAACTCTTTTGGGGAACCTGCATTTAATTTCACTCAACCTGGCACGATTAGGCCCGTAGTGGCTCAAGGGGAAAAGCCCGAAAGGTTTTAGGGGACTGACTTCAAAAGGTGGCAGAAGAAAATGGTTTTCTATCTGACCATGCTTTCAATGGCAAAGTGCCTCAAGGAGGATTGCCCAAAGGTCCCTGAAGACGTCACCGATCGAGTGAAAAGAGCCGTCTATGACACCTGGGTTCATGGGGATTTCTTGTGTCACAACTATATACTAGGAGGATTGCCTGATTCTCTCTACATCGTATAGTGTGAGATGACTTCGGCCAAGTAATTATGGGATTTTTTGGAGAAGAAGTATAAAACTGAAGATGCGGGAATCAAGAAATTTGTGGTTGCTGCCTTGTACGACTTTAAGATGGAAGACAACAAATCTATTGTCGAACAAGTCCAAAAACTGAAGTTAATATTTCATAAGATTGTTGCAGAACGTATGTTGCTGCCAGACCCTTTTCTGGTAGCTACTTTGGTAGAGAAACTGCCTTCATCCTGGAAGAAGTTTATGTCATATATACCTCTAGAACAAACGAAAGGAAATGAGCCTTGGATGATTTGATAATTCGACTCCGGATTGAGGAGGACAATCGAAAGAGAGAGGGGAACATGCACTGCCTCAATCGAGCAAGGAAAACTTGATGAAGAATCCTGATCCATCAAAGAAGAGAAAATGTCCAACGAAATAGTCATCAAGGGAAAGAATTATACTCCTACTACTACCACTAAGACGAATTATATAATTCGTGAACGTGACCGAAATCACGAAACTGGATATGTCTATGGTGGTGACTGAAGTCAACTTGGTGGACAACAAGAAAAAGTGGTTCGTGGATGCTGGCGCCACTTACCACGTATACTCGGAGAAGATGCATTCTCCATATATAATCCTACTGAGGGGAAAAACTTGTTTATGGTAAACTAGACCTCGTCTAAAGTGGCTGGTGTTAGAACTATTGTGCTGAAGCTGACGTCGAAGAAGGAGTTGACATTAAAGGATGTATTGTATGTCCTAAACATCTGCAAGAACCTAATTTCCGGATCACTATTGATTAGCCATTAGTTTAAGTTAGTGTTTGAGTTTTATAAGGTTGTACTTAGCAAGTTTGGACAGCTTCTCGGAAAAGGTTATCTCGAGAATTGACTGTTCAAAATGAGTGTAATGGTTGTAAGACGTAAAGGCAAAAATACTATCAATAAAATCACATATCTTTAATTTATATCGTTGAGTGTTCCTTTTTATGACATTTTAGATTAGGACATGTTAATTTAAAAGCTATAAAACGTTTAGTAAATCTTGATTGGATAAGACATTTGGTCCGGAATTCATCACTTACGTGTTGGAGGACGAACCTAAGAATATCAAATAAGCCATGTTAAGACCAGATGCACCTCTATGGAAAGAATAAAAAAATGAATATGATTCAATTCCGTAAAATAACACATGGAAGTTGGTTGACCTCCCTAAAGGTTGCAAGACCTTGGATGCAAGTGAATCCTTAAAAGAAAATATAAGGCAAACAAATCAATTGACAAGTATAAAGCATGTTTGGTTGCAAAGGGTTTTAAACAAAAACAAGGGTATGATTTCTTTTGACACTTATTCACCAATTACAAGAATCACATCGATTCGTGTACTTACGATTGTTGCTTTGAATAATCTCAAATACACCAAATAAACGTTAAGACTGTGTTTCTTAATGGTGAGATAGATGTTGAAATATACATGGATCAACCAGAAGGTTATGTTGCACCTGGAAATGAGAAAAAAATATGTAGACTTGTTCGGTCACTGTATGGACTTAAACAATCTCCGAAGTAGTGGCATTTGAAATTTGACAATACCATGTTGTCAAATGGCTTTCGTATTAACGAATGTGACAAGTGTGTGTATGTGAAGAATACACCAAATGGCTTTGTCATTGTGTGCTTATATGTCGATGACATGTTAATCATGGGCAACAGTCATAATGTTTTAGTTAATACGAAAAACATGTTAAGTAAAAACTTTGACATGAAAGACATGGGATTAGCCGATGTGATTCTAGGAATCAAGATTGAGAGAACGTCAAATGGAATTCCTTTGATACAATCTCACTACGTTGAGAAAGCATTGAAGAAATTTAATGATTTTGAAAATCTACTTGCTAAAACACCCTTAGAACTTAATGTTCATTTTAAGAAGAATAGAGGAGAACCAGCTCAACTAGACTATGTCCTGGTCTTCCGTGCTCGGTGAACAAGTTGAGTAGATTCATGAGTTATCCATGTCACGAACACTGTAAAAGCTCTCGAAAGGGTTTTAAGATACTTAAAGTATACCCTCGAATTTGGGCTTCATTACACGAGGCATCCAGCCGTACTTGAAGGGTACAGTAATGCTAACTAGATATCCGATACTAAACACTTATTTTCCACTAGTGAGTATGTGTTCACTATTGGAGGAGAAGCAGTGTCGTGGAGATCCACAAAACAGACGTGCATTGTATGTTCCACAATGGAATCAGAATTCATCGCTTTAAATCTAGCTAATGTAGAAGTTGAATGGTTGCATAATTTTCTAGAAGATATTCGTTTTTGGAACAAACCAGTAACCTCTGTAATGGTACATTGTGACTATAAAGTTGTTATTGGTAGAGCTTTGAACAGTATGTATAACGGAAATTCGAGACACATACGTCGTCGACACAACTCCGTCAGACATTTGATCTCAATTAGAGTAATGTCTATTGACTATGTGAGGTTAAAAGACAACATGGAGGATCTGCTCACGAAGAGCATAAACTGAGATAAAATGAATAAGCTGTTAGAAGGAATGAGTCTAAAACCCACAAAGAAGAACTGAAATAATGAAAACCCAACCATGATGATTGGAGATTCCAATAACTTGGTTCAATGGGAAAACTAAATTGCGTATGTTAGTGATACAACACTTGAAAATTATGACTATTCTTAATAGCATTGTATACCAAGTGTTGAAAACCCATAAGATGTGGTGAAGGCTGAGTCTTAGACTCTTAATGATTCCTAAGGTCTAAAATAGACTGGGTATAAAGGGATACTAAAAAGGATATCACTAAGGGCCACTTCGATCAAACATTTATCAAAACAAAGGACGTCCATGACCAAAATGAAAAAAATACGTGAGAACGGAATGGAGTCGAGGCTGAATTGTGCCTACAATGTTGATTTGGTATACAGGATGAAGGATTAGTTTAAGGAACTGTGTCCACTAAGCCGCCGGTGTACCCGATAGTGTTCGGTTACGGAAAGTTCAAAGCCACAAACTACTTTTCCGGATGCATTGAAGTCTCAAATGAGCTGAATGACGAGTTTGCTGTATTATAGATACAATTTTCACTCATTTTGGGGATTGTTGGAAATTTTTTGTTTTGAACACCTATGTTTGACCAAAATATTGATGGACTAAACATTAATTTTCTGGGAAATTGAATGAGATAGAGTTTTTATACTCGCAAAGTAGATGAACATAGTATATTTAAAGTCTTAAAACCAAATTTTGGTGAGTGAGAAATTAATACACGAAGATGAGATGTCATACCTCTATTGGAGAATCTCACCTTTGTCTCAAATAGAAAACTTACAAGGAGTTTGCGATATTTTTAAGTAGTAAAGTGTTCAAGGTTGTCAAAGTATGGTAAGTTGATACACGTCTATCTTTTTGGAGACCAAAAAAAAAACTCTTCAAGCCCTTTTAAAATTAGGCCGACCCAATTTGACCTATTCACATATGGGTTAAACCTAAACACTTAAATTAATTTATATTTTGAATTCAGAAGGATCCAGAAGATTCCAGAATATTTGTCAATACTTATCTGCAATTCGAAATTCAAACTCATTTGTGAGGTTCATCGAACCTAGAAGTTTCTTAGGCTTCAAGTCTGAACCGCCCACTATTTCCCATTAAGATCGTGGTATTATCCACGTTTTTTTCAACCTACCTGATTGAAGGTTTATCGATATATATATATATATATATATATATATATATATATATATATATATATATATATCGGACCACCTCCTTATGTTAAACATAAAGTTTTTTCGCAACATTTTCCTTTCTTCCTACCCTAAGTTCTCCGCTCACTATATTCCGATTTTTTGTTCGTTGCTGCTTTTTTACAGTGGTGCTACTGTAACAAAGATCGAAACTGATTTACCTTTGGAGACGACACGCATATCCTGTAAACACTAGCCAAGGCGTATTTCGTCTTGCGGGAAAAATGACTTTCCTTGACTCGGTTTCATTCATTACTGTTTTTTTTTTACAATGCAGTACTACCCTAATTGGACTTATAACATGGTATCTACGAACCATTCTTTCGGGTTATCCAACATGTTATTCTCGAACACGATAGTCGAGATATCCATGTTTGCAAACTCGTGTTGAGTCACATTAGTACTTGATTTATAGCCTTTGCAAGCAGCTTTGAAATCTTTAGCCATGTGGTTTGATTTTCCACATTTGTCTTTTCCTTTTCTTTGATTGTTCACCACGTTTCATCAAATTCGTATTCACCTCCATTGAGACTTGTCTAGATTTATCATCTATCCTCCGATTGTCTTCTTCAATTCAAAGTTTGACGATCAAGTTTTATAAGGTCATTTTTTTCACTTGTGCTTAAGACAGTTTTTGAACTCCCTCAACTAGGGGTAATTAAGTTCTCAATTAAGACAACTAATTCGAAAGTGTCTATAAAGACTATGTATACACTCCACGAGAATATCGTGTAGGATCAACAAAAACTATTGATCTAGTTCGACAACAAAATTTTCATCTATCATCTTGAAGTCAAAAAATTATCTACAACAAACCTTTTGGTTCCGACACCTTCAATTTTGTACTTTCGTTCCAAAGAGTCTCACAACTTTTTAGCAATATTTTCCTGCAAAACAAACATGTTCCACCTAGTGCTCACACAACGACATGATATTTTCAAACATAAAATGTATTATGTCTTCATACGAGCAGTACTGCAACGTATAACACAACAACAAATTGAACTGCACAATATATGTGTGTGCATGCGAACAGACTGTATGCAATGGAATTTAAGAGAATTCTAAAAAAAATCAGGTGATATTAAACAAAATTTTTAGGTATGGAATCACCGTACATGTACACCTATCTATAGGCTTGTCCCATAACTTGAGGATTTGGTAACGGGTCAATTATACATACTCTACTTGACACATCTATGAATCTGGACTCTCAAATGTTCAAGTTCGTCATAGTTCAAATTCAAAAATATATATATGGGCTCCCAAGCTCAAAATTCAAGTTCACCCAAAGTCCAATGATTAAGTTCCAAGGATCGGGCTTGACATGGTCAGATAGGAAGGTGCGTATGTGGTCTACACAACTGCTCCTTGACCCTATATTTTGAACTATTTTAATTAACTCCTACTTTAATAATGAGTAATTAGACCCATTAAAAATTTAATGTGGGATAATTTATTACAAGTTAATCACAAATCATAACAACACTTTAATCCATAAAGTGTGTCACTTGACTTTTCAACTTTGTGTATTAAATTCGTAGTCGCCGAAATTCAATTTTAAGATTTTAAATACACTATACGATCATCTATTCTGATAGTAAAACGATCATATGCCACTTAATTTTTTTTTGGAAATTATACTTAATGCCCCCAATTAATTGGTCAAAGACAAGTGTACCTTACTCTCTTATTAAGTACAAATTAATTAATATTAAATTTATAAATGTTGAATTGATTTAAAAACCAATTTCATAGCTCAGCTAATCATTTTGTCAAAATTACAGGAAGTGTGATAAAAGGCGACCAATTTATATTGTCAGATAATATACCAGCATGGGGTAAAGATGAGGTTGCTTGGAGCTTCTCCAACAACATAGAGATCCAAAAAATCATGTTCGAATATACAAAAAGAATCGAAAAAACTAAGCAATCTAAGTTATTACTTATCAACACTTGTTCTGAAATTGAACCCTCGGCTTGTGAGTCGAACCCAAACTTTATGGCTCTTGGACCATTACTAGAGAGTAACACTCCAAAATCTAGTTCCATTTCTTACAACTTTCACCCTGAAGATGCATCCTGTCTCAACTGGTTGGATAGTAAGCCACGTGGATCCGTGATTTATGTTTCCTTTGGCAGCTTAGCGGTTTTCTCTCAGCACCAATTTGATGAATTGGCTATTGGACTCGAGCTCTCGGGTCGGAATTTTCTATGGGTGGTTCGGTTAGGTCTTGCAAACGGGTCGAAGGCTTTGTACCCGAGTGGATACCTTGAACGTGTGAGGGAGGTCGGTAAGATTGTCGGATGGGCCCCTCAAGAAAAAGTTCTATCTCATCCTTCGATTGCTTGTTTTCTGTCGCACTGTGGATGGAACTCGACTTTGGAAGGTTTAAGTGCAGGGGTGCCTTTCCTGTGTTGGCCTTCATTTGGGGACCAGTTTCATAATCAGAATTATATCTGCTATAAGTGGGAGACTGGATTGAGAATTGAAGTTGGTGAAGATGGGATTAGATCGACATATGAAATCAAGAACAAAATTGATATGGTATTTTCTTTTGATAATTTGAGGGCCAATGCATTGAAATTCAAAGAATTGTGTAGAAAAAGCATTGAAGAAGGGGGTTCTTCATACAAGAATTTTGAGAGGTTTATAGATTATCTTAGAAAATAAAGGTTATGTAACTTATGTTGTTTTTTCTTTTTTCTTTCTTTTGAGCTTTCTGAATTGCTGAGTCAATGTATTTTCAATTATGTTTTAGTAATTAATTTATTGGAGATTGCTGGACAAGACTTATCACCATTTTTTAAACTTTTTCGTATTTCTCTGTTCCTCTATAAATTTTCAATTATTTTTAAACAAATGAATTAAAAAAAAATGATTAGAGAGAGAAATATAGTACTCAAAATAATTTTATTAACATTATTCTTTGAAGGGACCTCCTATATGTAGTTAGGGTGTCGTAATTAATATTATAGACCGTTAATCTAAGCCATTAAAAATCTAATCTAAATGCTTAAATTTGATGACATGTTACCTTTTGTAAATTTTACAGTATGTATTGTCGTAATGTGTCATAAATTTGTATTTTCTATTAAATTAAATTAATTAAAATATATTATTGTAAAATTACATTTTTATCCTTATACAATAAAATAATTTATTATATTTATTAATTTAATTAAAATATGTAATGTTAAAATTACATGTTTACCCTTATGATATTAATAAAATATGGCGAGAGCGGCCCAAAGAGCAAGCCCAGTAAGAACAGCCAAACCCTCGAATTCGGCGTTTGAACCGGAGGAATCATCAGTCGCCGACCCTTGTGCGCTTTCCAGCGCCGAACTAACCGGCGGAGTGCTACTCGACGGGAAATTCCCGGTGCGGTCGAACTCGAAGGCACCCCAGCAGAAGGAGTCGCGGCGGCGGCTGGCACCTCCGCCTCCGGAGAATTCGCCGGAGTCGACGCCTTAGGTGACAACTTAGGTGTAGGGCTGGTCACTGGGCTAGGCGGAGAAGTCGCCTGAGAAGGGCTCGGAGTATGCACATTGATCGATGGAGTCGGGGAAACAGTGTTGTACGGCGGAGACGCCGCCGGAGCTCTTGAAGGAGTAGCAGATGGGGTGGCTGCCGGAGAGATTTTTCTAGGCGGCGAAGCCAGTGGAGAGCTCGTTGGGGATGAGTGAGGACTAGAGGGAGTAGATATCGGAGAATTTGTCTGCGGCGGCGCGTAGGTGGGGGAGGGAGAAGGCGCGTGAGTAGTTTGAGCATCGCCGAAATATTGGACGCACAGGAGGAGGAGAAAAGCAACGGTTAATAGATTACTCATTGCTGAAATCGGAGAGGGAATATTCCGGCGAGGAATGTTTGTAATTGTTTGTAGGGCAAAATAAAAAACTAAATACGGAGTAATTGTCTATTTTAATACCTCGTTCAAGTTAATGAAGAATATAATGACATCTCAAATTCTCTTGAATTTCATTTCCTGTGGAAGAACTCATACTACAAACTTCATTAAGAATGTGCCACACTAGATGAAAGGGATTTGGGGACGACAAAAAACCTAATTTCTAATTTAACTAATCTATTATTTAATTATTATTTGGATTGATTTATTTAATTTTTAAAATAATAATATTTGTATAAAAAAGGATAGAACAGTAATTTTACCTAATATATATATATATATATTAAAAATAATTTAAATAAAAGAAGGGTAATATATAGTAAATAACAAAATACAATTTAAAAAATGATATAAATAACTTAAACTTGTATAACAGGTAGCAGGTCGTTACGACGTTTACGACGCCACGTGGCGCGATTCTACAAAGTGACTATGTAGTCACTTTATAAAATTTGACTACCGTAAGAATTGCCCTTGTTTCATTATTATTTGAACATTTGTAAAAAATGTTCGCCCCATTATTAATATTGAACATTTCCTTATTTAGGAAAAAATAACTTTTTACTTTTTTAAAAAAACTCTCTCAAACATCTTTTATTTACACCACATGTCATTAGTTTTTATACACTAACTAGAGATTCACTCTCCAATAAAATTAAATATTTACCCATTATATCTCTCCTAAAATGTTACTTTATCACTTTTAATACCAATACACAATTCTTACATTAAAACCCGTACAAATAGTAAATGCTCAATTAATAACGAGACGAGGGGAGTATAAAATATTGTGATATCCATTTATAAATAAAACGATTGTGTATGAATAAAGTGAATGTCAATGTAATTAATAAATGATATATAATTCAAAGGATGATGAACTACAAAATATAATCGAAATCGCGAGGGCATGCAACCCCTCGAACATTAAATTTATAAATATGTGAAATTTCAGTTTAAAAAAAATGTAAGGGTACTTTAGTAATTTTATATGTATTATTTAGATAATTAAATATTTAATCTCGTTTTCAAGTTGAATCGTATTATGACGAAAGAAAATGAAGTGTCAATTTTTAATGGGTTTCGTGTTATCAGGAAGGACGAACACCCTTCCTAACTATAGAAAAACCCAACAAAAATCTATAATTTTCCTTTATTTATTTTTTTTAAAAAGAAAATTAATGAAGTTTGGAGCACTCATACAATGAAATACAAATAAGTCATATGTGCTTCTCCAAAATCTGTCTAATCACCCCTAATTACCACCACAATAGTAAAGAGTGGTTGAGTGAGCTGCCTAAGCCATTTACAATCCTAGAGATGTGGGAGAATTCGGACACTACGAAATAGTTTTCCTCTTTTATTTATACTCCCTTCAAATTTTGCATACATAACCTTTTTTCTAAAATACAGGCCCGGTCCTAATGTAAGGCCAACGAGGCGATCGATTCAGGCCCAGAAATATTCCAAATTTTTAGGGGCCCATTTTTTTAAAAAATCTCTTTTATATATATAGTATATATCTTTTAAAATATCTCTTATATATATATATATATATATATATATATAATACGCATATAGGAGTAACATATAAGACTAAATAGAAGTTGGAAAGTCTTTTATACATAAATCTTTTATACGCATAGAATTTTGAGTTCTTACTCAGTGTGGTTATTTGGTACAAGTTATTACTCTGTATATGCCATCAATCGTGTTAGCAAATTTTTTCAATTTGAGAACATGGATATTGATGTTGCTATCACTATTTTGCAAGGGCTTATTTCATTTCTTGAAAAATATAGAGAAAATGGTTTTGAAAAGGCCATGGGTGAAGCTAAGGAAATGGCAAGTGAGATGGGTATTGATGCTATATTTAGAGAAAAACGTATTATTCGAAAAAAGAAACAATTTGATGAAACCAGCAGTGAAGAAATATCACAGTTAGCCGATGATTCTTTTAGAGTTAATTACTTTCTCTTTATAATTGATCAAGCTCGGGGTTCCATAGAATCCCGATTTACACCGTTCAAAAAATATGAAGAGGTTTTTGGATTTTGTGCAATATGAAGAAATTACGAAGTGCTAATAATGAAAGATTGTTGAGGTCTTGTATGAATCTTCAAAATTCTCTAACACATAATGGTGTTTCCGACGTTGAAGGCAATGAGTTATTTTTGGAGTTATCATTTTTGAAGTGCTCTTTACCGACAAGAACAAAATCTGCAATTGATGTAGTGAATTATTTGAAGAAAATGGATATGTGTTTTCCAAATGCGTACATTGCTTATAATGTTTTGTTGACAATACTAGTTACAGTAGCAAGTGCAGAAAGAAGTTTTTCAAAGTTGAAGCTCATTAAAACTTACCTCCAATCAACCATGTCACAAGAAAGATTGAATGGACTAGCAATGCTATCAATTGAGCAAGGAATTATTGAGCAACTTGATTATTCTGACTTGATTAATATTTTTGCTACTAAAACAGTTAGACGAGTCATATTTATGTAATTGCTTGGAACGCTATTGTCGTATTATTTTAAGCATTGATAAAAATTATATATTATTAATCCTTTGAAAATTGTTTTACATTATGTTTCACGAATTCGTATGGAATAAAAAATGTGAAGAGATGGGGCCTTTTTTTAAAGTTCGATTCAGGCCCCAATATTCCTAGGACCGGCCCTGCTAAAATATCAAAAGATATTAATCATTTATGTACAAGTAGATGGTTGGAGATTAATATTGTACGATATTGCGAGGATCACTATAAATAAAGTGATTGTGTATGAATAAAATGAATAAGAATTTGAGTAAACAAATGATAATTCAAAAAAGGGCAATTCTTACAGTAGTCAAATTTTATAAAGTGACTACATAGTCACTTTGTCGAATCGCGCCACGTGGCGTCGTAAACGTCGTAACGTTATGCTACCTGTTATACATGTTTAAGTTATTTATATCATTTTTTAAAATGTATTTTGTTATTTACTATATTACCCTTCTTTTATTTAAATTATATATATTAGGTAAAATTACTATTCTATCATTTTTTATACATATATTATTATTTTAAAAATTAAATAAATCAATCCAAATAATAATTAAATAATAGATTAGTTAAATTAGAAATTAGGTTTTTTGTCGTCCCCAAATCTCTTCCATCTAGTGTGGCACATTCTTAATGAAGTTTGTAGTATGAGTTCTTCCACAGGAAATCAAATTCAAGAGAATTTGAGATGTCATTATATAATTCATTAACTTGAACGAGATATTAAAATAGACAATTGTTTAGTTTTTTATTTTGCCCTACAAACAATTACAAACATTCCTCGCCGGAATATTCCCTCTCCGATTTCAGCAATGAGTAGTCTATTAACCGTTGCTTTTCTCCTCCTATGCGTCCAATATTCCGGCGATGCTCAGACTACTCACGCGTCTTCTCCCTCCCCCACCTACACGCCGCCGCAGCCAAATTCTCCGATATCTACTCCCTCTAGTCCTCACTCATCCCCAGTGAGCTCTCCGCTGGCTTCGCCGCCTAGAAAAATCTCTCCGGAAGCCACCCCATCTGCTACTCCTTCAAGAGCTCCGGCGGCGTCTCCGCCGCACAACACTGTTTCCCCGACTCCATCGATCAGTGTGCCTACTCCGAGCCCTTCTCAGGCGACTTCTCCGCCTAGCCCAATGACCAGCCCTACACCGAAGTCGTCACCTTAGGCGTCGACTCCGGCGGGTTCTCCGGAGGCGGAGGTGCCAGCCGCCGCCGCGACTCCGTCTGCTGGGGTGCCTTCGAGTTCGACCGCACCGGGAATTTCCCGTCGAGTAGCACTCCGCCGGTTAGTTTGGCGTCGGAAAGCGCACAAGGGTCGGCGGCTGATGATTCCTCAAGTTCAAACGCCGAATTCGAGGGTTTAGCTGTTCTTACTGGGCTTGCTCTTTGAGCCGCTCTCGCTATATTTTATTAATATCATAAGGGTAAATATGTAATTTTAACATTACATATTTTAATTACATTTATAAATATAATAAATTATTTTATTGTATAAGGATAAAAATGTAATTTTACAATAATATATTTTAATTAATTTAATTTAATAGAAATTACAAATTTATGACACATTACGACAATACATACTGTAAAATTTACAAAAGGTAACATGTTATCAAATTTAAGCCTTTAGATTAGATTTTTAATGGCTTAGATTAACTGACTGTAGTAGTCATTACGACACCCTGACTACATGTAGGAGGTCCCATGAAACAAATGAAGTAATACTTTTTAACCTACCTACCTTATACATAAACAATTAATATTTTTTAAAATTTATGTATACAAAAAATTTAGAGGGAGTATAGTACTCCCCTTCACAATAAAAGAGGAAAGTTGTATGGCAAAAACTTATATACAATATTTTACAATAGTCTTATTGTGAAATATGCCCAATAGCTATATGGATCTGATCCACCATGTCCAGTCTATATGCACTCCCATATTTTATGAGTTCGCACTCAAATATTAAAAAAAAAGATATGGGCCGACTTTTTATATTGGATGACCATGGTTATTTGCCCCCTATTTTATGAGTTCACCCCCTATTTTAGGAGTCTGAAAAATCATTTTTAGACTCATAACCATCTTTCTAATACTTAAACTAGCATTTGACACATGTTTAACATTTTTTAATTTACTAAAAAAATACAAAAACATAAAAGTAAGAATGAAATAAGATAAAATCATATGTGGGTCTGTTTTTATTAACAACTGATTGTTATGTATTTTGTAATTTTAGGGATGGACTATTCAAGATGTGCGGATCTAAATCTATATTTTTTTGTTTTGGGATGAACTGAGTATTTAATTCAAGCAGTAATGACATTTTATTCATTCAGTAACACTATAAAGTAATACATTTGTGTTTATATAGTAACACAATTTCCAATACCAATATACCATACGTGTGTTACTTTAAGAACAAATATATGTTACTCAAAAATAAATTATGTGTTACTTGTCCTTACATTAACATGTATTGCCCCATACAATAACATATAATATATTACTTTTACAGTAATACACACCTTAAACTCGTTTTTTTATTTGTCTTTTAGAATTTTTTTAAAGATCTATTTAATTTGGTATGAATTGCAAGTTTTTTATTCTTTCTTAAATAAATTAATGGTACTAATAATTCACGTGACACTAACACATATTTACTCTTAAAGTAACATATAATTACCTTACTAGTAACACAAACCTGAAACACGTTTTTCTATTAGCCTTTTGTATGATTTTTGCGCGATTTTTTTAGAAAAGTCCGTTTAACCCGATCAGACCCGCCAAAAATCATTTTGTTCATTCCTTAAATATACTAATATTTCATATTCATATAGGTGTTCACTCAGATATTTGTTTCTCAATTATTCGTTAGCTACTTGCCAACACATCTCTGCATCAGTTTTTGTTGGTTTCCCAGTTATCGGTTCTGTGTATATTAATGACGCATTTAGTATGTGTGGAGCAATATTTAGTATGTGTGTTGTGAATAAATCAAAACAAAATAGGCAGATATTTATACACATATAGTGAAACATTAATAGTTGCAATTAATGGCGAAGAAAGGGCATGTGGTGGGTGTTCCATTCCCAGCTCAAGGGCATGTTAAGCCGCTCATGAAACTCTGCCGCCGAATTGCCAAATGTGGTATTAAGGTTACCTTTGTTAACTTAGAAAGCATCCATAATAAACTTGTTGCTGCACGAGGAAATGAGGACGAGAATGAAGATGAGGATAACATGCCCGTCCTGGTGTCAATCCCGGACGGGTTAAAGACGTGGGATGATCCTAACGATACCTTCAGGATGTTCTCAGAAGTTCGCTACCCGAGCCATTCACACAACTGATTGAGAGGATTAACATGAGTTGTAATCTGGATGAGAAAGACTCTTGTGTGATTGTTGATATCACCCTTGAATGGCTTTTGGATATTGTGCAAAACATGGGAATTCAAGCTCTTCCTTTTTCACCGGCGTCCGCTGCCACAATTGCCGTCACATTTCATATCCCTACACTTGTTCAAGATGGAATTCTTGACTCAAATGGTAACACTAGTCCAGTTATTAAATTATTAATTGTCATTATATATTCTCTACCCAATAGCCTTTCATGACCACAAATTGAGAATATTGTGTCTGATCCTAACACATTATTCTCAATTTTCTTGTAATTGGGTGTCTAAATAAGTTGAATTGGCTATTGGACTCGAGCTCTCGGGTCGGAGTTTTCTGTGGGTGGTTCGGTTAGGTCTTGCGAACGGGTCGCAGGTTGTGTACCCGAGTGGATACCTTGACTGTGTGAGGGAGGTCGGTAAGATTGTCGAATGGGCCCCTCAAGAAAGAGTTTTGTCTCATCCTTCTGTCGCTTGTTTTTTATCGCACTGTGGATGGAACTCGACTTTGGAAGGTTTAAGTGCAGGGGTACCTTTGACCTTTCCTATGTTGGCCTTCATTTGGGGATCAGTATCATAATCAGAATTATATCTGCTATATGTGGGAGACTGGATTGAAAATTGAAGTTGATGAAGATGGGACTACGTCGAGATGTGAAATCAAGAACAAAATTGATATGGTGTTTTCTTTTAATAATTTGAGGGCAAATGCATTGAAATTCAAGGAATTGTGTAGAAAGAGCTTTGAAGAAGAGGGTTCTTCGTGCAAGAATTTTGAGAGGTTTATTGATTATCTTAGAAAATAATGAATGTGATCACATATTCCGTTTTTGGTATTTCAATTTTTTTTATATGGATTATTGACATGTGTGTCATACTAAAAAATAATCAACGTTCTGTACGTAATATTGAAGGCGATACTTGTTAAAAATTCAGTAAATTAAAATATATTTAAAACGAAGAATCAAACAAAAAAATAAAAGTATATAACCCATTTGGTTTTTTCTTCGTCTTCTCTTTTGAGCTTTCTGAATTGCTCAGTCAATGTATTTGCATTTATTTTTTAGTTTAGTTGTTGAGAGACTTGGAAAATACCATTCAAACTTGCCTACCTATTTTATTTGTTTATTAAATTGTCATTTTCCATCTATTTACAGAAAATATTGTTCATGAGTGTACATAGGTTCACACATAATTACGTGGTCGCGGCGACATCTCATGCTACTCACTTTAGATTCCGTATCACAAAAACTTATATGCAATATTGCATATATGCATTTCAGCCATTTACACACATGTTCTTTATAAATAAACACACAAGCTTAATTCACACACATTTTTTATAAATACACCCACAAGCTTAATTCACACATACATTTTTTATAAATACACCCACAAGCTTAATTCACACACACATTTTTTATAAATGCATCCACTGACAGAAATTGAACATGGTCGTCTTCTCTGAGCAGTTTTCGGTCACCTCAGGCCGCGGTCGGACGCTGCAATTTACGATGGCCTTAATCCTTAAATATTTTATATTTCTTTAAATATTCTTTAATACTAATTATTATGGGTCAATGTTATTTTGTATTACGTGCAATAATATATCTTACTACATGCAATAATATATGTTACTATATATTATAATGTGGGTTACTTAATCAATAAAAAAAATATAAAAATATAAAAGAATCAGTATTACTATATAAAATTGTGTTATTACTACATGTAATAATTTGTTTTACTACATAAAAAATTATATGTTACTACATACTACAGTTTGAATTACTACATTGAATAGACGTTTGTTACTATATGTAACTTTATTAAATGGTCTAATATTTTTTGCATCATCCTACAATAAAATTAACATTTTGTATTACAACATGATTATTGTGTTTACTACATTCGATAATATATGTTACTACGTATTATAATGTGAGTTACTACATCAATAAAAACACTAGAAAAAACGTGTTACTAAATAAAAGAATTTGTATTATTATATAAATAGTTTGTGTTATTACTACATAAAATAATGTGTATTACTACATATTACAATTTGAATTACTACATTTAATATCCCGCGTTCGACAATAAAATAAAAGATAAAAAAATCACAGAAACGAGTAAAATAAACGGATTAAAAATTTCGAATTAAGCTGTCAATGGGTGTATTTATAAAAAATGTGTGTGTGAATTAAGTTTGTTGGTGTATTTATAAAAAATGTGTGTGAATTAAGTTTGTGGGTGTATTTATAAAGAACATGTGTGTGAATAACTGAAATGCATATATATAATATTTCATACAAGACTAAGCACATTTCGTATTCATGTGTTGGATCGTAGTTTTTAATTATATTATAGGTATACAATTGAGTATATTTTTTTGAGAGTTGAATAATATTTTTAGTTTAATACTAGTTATGCATTTTAAACTGATTACCCATCTTATGTTGGAAAAAAAAAAACTGATTACCCATCTATTTTAGGACAATACTATATCAAATTGAGTTTAAACCGAAAACTAATGGATCTATGAAAAAGAACGGAGAATATAAACCTATAGTACCTATATAAATAATCTGGGTCAAAATAGGTGGAAATAATCATGGGACAGGTCTAAACTCGAATTTGAATTGAACCTGTCTGTCCATTTGTAAATTGATTATTCTACCCCTCAACTTGTGATATATACACCGTGAAGAATACATAAAGAAAAAAAAATAATGTATATCAAATAAAAATAATTTATTCTATTTTTTAATTTGTTCCAGACAATTTTAACATTTTAATTTTGGTCTTTTATCTTTATAATTTTTTATTTTATTTTAGTCCATTAACCGATTGTAACAGGTTATCAAATCGGTCAAAATTTATGTGGTATGTTAACGTTTTGTACACGTATCAATGTTGATTGAACTTTTTTGTACATGTGTCAATTTTGATTGAACTTTTATGTTTACGTGACACTATTATATTAATAATTCATTAAATTAGTAAAAAAAATATTAAAAAATTAGAAATTAATTAAAAATTGTTTAGTTTTTTTTAAACTAATTAAATATTTTATAAATTACTTTTAAATATAAAATAATTTAGAAATTTATATTTACGTTACTTTTACCGAAATAATTTTTTTTATTTAGAAAATTTAAAATTATTTTCAAAAAATAAATTTTCTTAATATAGTTACGAGACAAACTCTTGTATGCAATAATTTTTCATTTAAAAAATGTTAAGTTATTTTCAAAAATTAAATTTTCTTAATATAGTTACAATTAAACTTTAAATAATAATATATTATTATATTAAATTTTTGATCCACTAAAATTGTTGTTCTATTGAATTATGGAATTGAGTGGACAAGTGCGACTCTAGTTACAGTTACAATTTACAAATACAAAAAAATATAGTATGACTTAAATATAAAATTACAAAATAAAGTTTTAATTTTAATTATATATTTTAAAAAGTTATAAGAAGGCCTAACTGTAGGTTTAAAACCAAGGTGTTAAGTGAGAGGATTGTCTGATACCATATAAAAAGGTCTAACTCTACCCTTAAAACCAAGATGTTAAGTGAGAGGATTGCCTAGGCTTATAAGCCCACCCAAGACCATCTCTCTATCCGATGTGGGATACCTTAATAAAAGTAATTTATAACAAAATCAGAAATTTATATATTTTTATATTTTGATTAAAATATTAAAAATTCAGAAATTAATAAACAATTTTTTAATTAGCAGGAGAATAAAAAAGCAGCTGCTAATTAAAATCCGGTGGATATTACCTTCTTGGATTATTAACGTGGGCTGTTCCTGTCAAATCGAAACATATACTGAAAGTACTCACTTGCACGGTTCAACAGTCGTGCACGATTGCACGGTCAATACTCAGTAAACCGTGCAATCCAAAAAATGTGTTGTAAGTGCTCACTTTCACGGTCCAACAGCCGTACCTGGTTGCACGATCGATATTCAGTAAACCGTTCAAACAAAAAAAATGTTATTTTCTTGTTTACATGCTCAAGCCACAAATAGAACAGCGGCTTGACGGCGTTAGTGAAGTGCGTGTTCACAGAGTGGAAGAAAACCAATGTATTCATCTTCTAGGTTTAGGTTCACACTACAAAAACGCTTGTTTTTGCCGACGGATGTATACCGACGGATTTCCTTTCCGACGGCTGTACCGACGGATTACCGACGGAATTCAAAGTCAGAAGACTCTGCCGACGGAATTCAATTTCCGTCGGCTTTCCCGACGGGATACCGACGGATATGCCGACGGACACTCAGAACTCTCTACACGGTGTCGTTTTTGGGTCACCGGCCGACGGATCGTTCCGTCGGTATTGTAAATATTCTGTCGGTAACCGACCCGCATTAACTAACCGCCTTCTTGATCGACTCCCAAAATTAAATGTGGTCATTACCGAAGGAAATATCCGTCGGTAACCGACCCGCAATAACTACCATAATTAATCTGGTCATTACCGACGGAAATATCCGTCGGTAAAGGCAATTTTTTTTTTGTATATAAACTGAAGAACAGATTACAGAAACCCTCCCTCCTCCCTCCTCCCTCCTCCCTCCCCACTCTTTCCTTCTTCATCTTCATCGCGCGAAGAAGAGGCTCGGCCGAGGTGATCTCTCGACTCGATTAGAAAATCTATACGGTACGCTTTCTTAATTTGTTAGTAATTAATTTTTAAGTTATATATGTATTGCCTATAATTATGAATTAAATTGCATGTGTTAATTTAAATTGTTATATAGATTAATATGAAATTAATTGTTTGTAGTTGATGTATATAGTTAATTATTTTGAATGTATGTAGTTGATATATCTAATTAATTAGTTGATATTGTAAGTGGATAATTGCCTATATGTATAGCTAGTTGATGTATATAGTTATTTATAATAAATTGATGTGATTTGTTAAGATCGATATTGCATGTTTTGCATAATTGATGTTATATATATAATTGATATTATTGTTGAATTTGCATATACGTTGGAGTGGAGTTAATTACATAATTAAATTATGATAATGTACGTTATAATTAGCTAGATTAATATTGTTGATTTACTAATTATGAAATTATTGATTAAATTAGGGGCTTTGTTAATTATATTAGGAAATTGTTATTTTAAAGTTAGAAAAAATTGTTACTAAATTTATTAGGTTATAGATTGTTAATTAAAATAGAAAATTGTTAATTAAAGTTGAAAATTATTGAATAAATTAGTTATTGTTGAATAAAATAGGAAATTAGTTATTGTTGAATAAAATAGGAAATTATTTATTAAAATAGGTTATTATTGATTAAATTAGGTTTTTATTAAATTTTAATTTATTAGATTATTGTTTTTTATTAAATTAAGAAATTTATTATTAATTAATTAGTATTATATATATAATTTATTAATTTAAATGTTTAAATTAAATAGATGACTGGAAATGGTGCTGGTGCCTCTGGTGGCTCGGGATCTCACGGGGCCTCCGGGTCACGTAGCCGATCGAGGAAGAGTCGATCCAAACTTAGACCCGAGGCGCCGGCGCCTACACTGTCACGAACACCATTATCGTCGCCTCCGCCACCCATTCCACACCCGTCGCCTGATCAGTCGTCGTCTCATTCGTCTGTCCGGGACCATCCTGCTGTTCCTGCTCAGGATGGCCGGGAGCGCGTTTGGGCTACAAGTGGAGGAGTGTAAGTAATTAAATACTTTTATTGTTTAATAATTAATAATTAATTAATTTCACATTCGTTTTAATTTATAATGTGTTTTGTTTGTTAATTAATGTCACAGATTGTTACCTGGTAACGAGGTCTCCAGGGCATGCACGATTGCTTTTGGCTCTTTACCGATCTCTGCGGGTGCATATACCTGGTCGAAGGTCCCAAAACCAAAAAAGTTGGCGTACTTCGAGGAATTTCAGGTAGTAATTAATTACTTAATTATTTAATTAATGTTTGTTAATTTGTTCAATAATAAACAATTTATTATATGTGTAGAAACAAACCACTTGGGATCGGAATATGTACTCAGACCAGGCTATGTTCAGGTATTTCTGTAAATCGGCGCAACAGCGGTATAAGGATTTAATGTACGAATGGAGAATGGCATGGCGGCGCGATGGGACGACGCAGAGCTTGGGTAAGGATGATAATGATGTTGTGTTGTGGGATTCATTGACGAGGGAGTGGCTGGATCCGGAGTACATCAGGAAGTGTGAGATTGCTAAGGCCAACCGGAGATCCGACGATGGGGGTGGGATGTCCAGGCATCGGACTGGAGCCCGGTCCATCCTTGAGCAGTCGATGGTCATTGTAAGTGTTTATTAATTTTTTAATTAATTTCAATAAATTTAATTATATATTTAATATATATAATACATAAATTAAATTATTAGGAACGGGATACGGGGCGTGTACCCACTCACTTGGACCGGATGAGCATTGCTCATCCGTTTAATGCTGATACACAGCAATCCACATACGGGCGCACAACTAACCTCCACGTAAGTAATAAAATTGTTTAATTAAATACATTTTTTTATAATTTATTCTATTAATTTAAAATTATTAATTATGTAGTTGGAGATGAACCGGAGGATTGCCGAGATCGGAACTCAAGTCGACCCTACTCAACCCGGAACCAGCAGTGCCCCTACAGTCGAGGAGGTGGACCAGGCTTATTTGGAAGTTGCCCCCACCACCCGCGGACGAGTTCTGGGCCTTGGTCGTATGAGCGCTGATGTCATTTCCGGCGCTGGTCCGTCCCAGACGGCATCGCAGGGTTCCGTATCTTCCACCCCAACTCCTGATGTGACGATGGCACAATTCAACCATTACATGCATGTGATGCATGTGAATATGGGTCGAGAGATGGGGTGGTCGGACGAGAGGATCGAGGAGGTTTATCGGAGAACCATGCAAGCTCCTCCACCGACGGCCAACGTGAACGTGCCTGTTCCCCCAGCCCCCTCCCCCTATGTCCCGACCATGCAGCACGATGATGACATCATTGGTCAGTTCGTTGGCAACGATAACGACATTGATATATTCTACTATGGTCAATGAGTGACTTTGAATAATTTTTTTTTTTTATGTGTTTAACAATTTTATTTTTATGTCTCGTAGAACTATTTACTTTTATGTCTCGTAGAACTATTTATTTTTTATCTGCATTTTTGTTGAACTATTTACTTTTATGTTTAAGTATCAGTTGTTTAATTTTAGTTATGTGTGTTTTATGTGTTAAGAATGTGTATATTTAAATTTGGATGTTTTATGTGATAGATAAACAACATTTTCATTGAAAATTGCCTTGAAGAAAGGCTGTTGTTGTGGTTACATTACATGCATACACTTAACATTACATAAACTTAGCAATACATATTAGAGACATAAACTTAGGATTACATCCAACCTATAAACTTGAACACATAGGGTAGAACACAGAATACTATGGCCACAACAAGAAAGTTCCTCTGCTTCTTTAGCTCTTCAACTTTTCCAGCTTCAAATCCTAATTCTGAGGTTAGTTGGTCAGATGTATCCTTATACATATCCCCAACTAGTTGCGCATGATTCAACTTGTTGTTGAGCTCTTGATTTTCAAGCAAAAGTGAGTCAATTCTCCTCACCATGCCCGGAAACATTCCGTGTGAACTCGTTCCTTGTCCGTGAATTTCGTGTTCATCGGCCCAAACAAAAAAGGAGCATCCATTACCATTTAGTGAATCTGGGCAAGTATAAAATAGTCTACCTCTGCTTCTTTCTTGCTTCGACATGCACACACGAGCTTCTTTTCCACAATGGCATACCACAATTTTCATGGATGTCGAAGATGAAGACATGAGTTTCTGTATTTTTTTAAATTTTGATGTTTGTGAAGAAGTAGGTTGTTTTGAGTGTGGTTGGAGTGTTAAGAATACGTAGTTAAATTTTTTTTTATACGCGTTTTTACCGACGGAAAGTGATTCCGTCGGTATTGAACATGTGTCAATACCGACGGAATTTCCGTCGGTAATGTAAATACCGACTGAAAATTGGTCAACGGAATCTGACTGATTTGACATACATTTGAAATATGTGTTACCGACTGAAATTATCCGTCGGTATTGCCAATACCGACGGAATTTCGGCGCGTGATATACCGACGGACTGACATTTCCGTCGGCATGTAGTATTGAAAAACATTCCAGAACCTCAAAACACGCGAAAATTTTTAGTGTGGAGCAAAAAATTTGGATTGGAGCGAAAATTTAAGGTATGTTTTTTAGTGTGTAATTTTAATTTGGTGTTTAGTTTTTTAGTGTGTAATTTTACTACATAATTTTTACTTTTAGTGTTTAATTTTTAGTGTGTAATTTTATTTTGGTCAAATTGTTTAACAGATGGAATTGTCGGATCGTCGGTGGATGTATTGTACTCCTAGGCTCGTTTTAGGAAATGTGAATGTTGAATTTTATGATAAACTCGTGTCATTTGTTGAATTTGCAAAGCTACACCCACATTACATGTCTGAGGATTGTATTAGGTGTCCGTGTAATGCTAAGAAATGTAAGAATAGATCATTTAAAAGCATTGATGAAGTCTTATGCCACGTTGTTATGAATGGGTTCGTTGATAATTACTATAATTGGACAAGTCATGGCGAACAACGGTGGCCTTATAATTTTGATCAAGTCTTGTACTATTACACTACTGCAATTTATGAACAACCCGTACACGTTGAGCATGTCGGCACCAGTAACGATCAAGAGTTTGGGGTGGAAGAACCCGATATGTATCAAACAATGGTGATGGAAGCCGGTATGTCAAATATAGAGGAGGAACCAACGGATGAAGCATTTCAGTTTTATGAGATGCTCAAATTAGTCGATCAAGATTTGTACCCAGGGTGTGATTCTCATTCTCAGTTGTCATTTAATGCTCGACTTATGGCTATCAAGACGGAGAACAAGCTATCTAACAGAGCATATGAGCAAATGACACAATTATGCAGTGAGATTTGTCCTGTCGATAATAAAGTACCTACGACGTTTCATCAGAGCAAACAACTGATGAAGAATATGGGTTTGCCGGTTGAGAAGATTGATTGTTGTGTGAATGGTTGCATGTTATATTGGGGTGATGACGATAGCGATCTTCTTATGTGTAGAATGTGTGGCCATCCCCGGTACAAAGAGGCACGACGGAAGGGACCAGGTGGTCAATCGAGCAAGACAAAAAAGAAAGTGCCACACAAGAGGATGTATTATCTTCCTATCATTCCTCGTTTAATGAGATTGTTTCAATCTAGTGCTACAGCTCAACACATGACGTGGCATGCAAGAAATTCTGAAGATACTGAGGCTGGGGATATGAGACATCCGTCCGACTCTGAAGCCTGGAAACACCTTGATAATGTGTTTCCAGGATTTGCTTGTGAACCGAGGAATGTGAGATTAGGCTTGAGTTCTGATGGTTTTGCACCGTTTGGGAGTTATGGAAAGAAGTATTCTTTGTGGCCGGTGATACTGACTCCGTATAATCTACCTCCATGGATGTGCATGAAACCTCAAACAATGTTTCTGACTGTATTGGTGCCTGGTCCGTCGAATCCAAAGCATAAACTTGATGTTTATCTCCAGCCTCTTATTAAAGACTTGATCTTCCTATGGGATAACGGAGTCCAAACGTATGATGTTTCTAGGAAACAGAACTTCACGATGCGTGCTGCTTTATTGTGGACCATTAGCGACTTTCCTGCATATGCTATGTTGTCCGGGTGGAGTACAGCCGGAAAGCAAGCTTGTCCGTATTGTATGGAATATTCTGAAGCTTTCAGTCTCCTGAAGAGTAGAAAAGTTTCATGGTTCGATAATCACCGAAGGTTTTTACCTCGAGATCATCCATTTCGAAGGAATAAGGTGGACTTCACGAAGAATAGAACAGTCACAAACAATCGACCGCCCCTTCGAAATGGTATTTTATACATTTATTTTAACATGTTTTTTTGGGTTACATTTATTCTAACATTTATTAATCGTACAGGACAAAGTCTGTTACATGAGATTGAGTGGACGGGTTTGAAAAAAACTACGGAGGAAAATGCAGAAGAACACAACAAAGGAATCCCAGGTAACTGGAAGAAAAAGAGTATTTTTTGGGACTTGCCATATTGGAGTTCACTATTGCTCCGACACAATTTGGATGTCATGCACATTGAGAAGAATGTGTTTGACAACGTGTTTCACACAATCATGAACACAGAAGGCAAGACGAAAGATACTCCAAAGTCCAGGGAAGAGTTGAACACTATCTGTCGCCGTGATGAGTTAGAACAGGATACCCGTACAGGTAAATATCCAAAGGCTTGCTACACACTAGATAAGGCACAAAAACAGGAATTGTGTAGGTGGATTAAAGAGTTAAGATTTCCAGACGGCTACGTGTCAAACATGAGTCGATGCGTAGACACAACAAAAGGTAAAGTTGCAGGGATGAAGAGTCATGATTGTCATATTTTTATGCAGCGCTTGATACCTATTGCGTTTTGAGAATTTCTTCCTCTGAATGTGTGGAGGGCTGTCACTGAATTAAGTCTCTTTTTTAGAGATTTAACGTCTACAACAATCAAGGTTGATGATATGAATCGTTTGGAACGAGACATTCCAGTTATTTTGTGTAAGTTGGAACGTTTTTTCCCACCTAGCTTCTTTGACTCGATGGAACACTTACCTGTTCACTTAGCGTATGAAGCTAGGATTTGTGGTCCAGTGCAGTACAGGTGGATGTACCCATTTGAGAGGTGAACAATTCTATTTCTCTCATTTAATTAGTTTTTAGTATATGGAGCCTTATTTTAATTTGTTAACTATTATAATTTTAGGTATCTCCACAACTTGAAGCGCAATGCTAAACAGAAGGCAAACGTCGAAGCATCGATTGTTAATGCGTATTTGAATGAAGAGGTTGGCATGTTTTGTTCATATTATTTTGAAGACCATGTCAACACGAGGATCAGGAATGAACCACGTAACTTCGATGGTAGAGGTACGCAACAAGAAGTCGATGGCATGCTCTCTGTATTCAAGTCTAAGGGGCGGCCTATAGGAAAAGCCACTGAACGATATTGGTCAACACACACAGAGGCTGAAATAGCACAAACGTACGTGTTATTGAATTGTGATGAAGTTCAGCCTTACATTGAGTAAGTATTTCATATATTTATCATCTAATTAAATAGCACTAAACGTGCGTCATTTATCATCTAATTGTGTTGTGAATTATTAGGATGTATACACAAGAACTACGACATGCAGATCAAAACATCTCAGATAGAGACATAGATACTAGTCTTCAACGTCAATTTGCCCGATGGTTCCAACGTTATGTGAGTATCATTAATTGAATTTTACGTGAACAAATAATTGTTTTGATTAATGTTAATTTTAACTGTACGTATAGGGACAATCGCACGATTTTCAGAGCCGGTTCTTACAGGATCTCAGCAAAGGACCACTACGGCGTGTGAGGACTTACAACGGCTATATTGTGAAAGGCTACAGGTTTCATACATCAGAGTATGCATCAACAAGAACGACTAACAACAGTGGTGTTTGTCTTAGGGGTGCGAATTATAATGCAGATGCAAGTGATTACTTTGGGGTGTTGCACGAAGTCGTTGAAATTGAATATCCGGGATATCCAGTGAAAACCGTAATGTTGTTCAAGTGCCATTGGTTTGACACATCCCCTTTAGGAACCAAAATTCATCCGGAGTACAAGCTTGTGGATGTTAATTCGAAAAGGAAGTATAGCGGGGATGATCCGTTTGTATTTGCCTCTCAGGTATCTCAAGTCTACTACTGCACGTATCCAGGAGCTGGAAAACGTAATAGATCAGAATGGCACGCTGTTTGCAAAGTGAAGGCAAGGTCAATGATGGAGGTCCCCAAAAAGGAAAACAACGATGAAGATGAACCTCCGTTTCAAATGGAACAAATAGAGAATCAAACTGAAGTGTTTGCGGGAGATTTTAATCTTTCGGTAGACTTGACGGCTGCAAATCCACAATTGATTGTTATTGAAAATGATAGTGGACATGAGGAGGAGGATGAACATGACGAGGGGGAGGATGAAGAAGATGAGGATGAAGAAGATGAGGAGGAAGAGGAAGATGTGGCAAATAATGAAAATGAAGACGAAGATGAATATTAAATTAATGTAACCTAGCTATTTTATTTTGTACAATTTATAAGATTTCATTATTTATCATTTGGTTATAACTTATAATTTAATTATTTATCATTTGGTTATTTTATTAATTAACTTATAATTTAATTTAATTATTTATCATTTGGTTATAAAAATCCAATGGCGACGGAACATATCCGTCGCCATTTCCGTCGCTAACGGCAACGAGCCAAAGCCGACCGAAATATCCGTCGCCATTTCCGTCGCTAACGGCAACGAGCCAAAGCCGACCGAAATATCCGTCGCCATTTCCGTCGCTAACGGCAACGAGCCAAAGCCGACCGAAATATCCGTCGCCATTTCCGTCGCTAACGGCAACGAGCCAAAGCCGATCGAAATATCCGTCACCATTTCCGTCGCTAACGGCAACGAGCCTAAGCCGACCGAATTATCAGTCGCCAATTCCGTCGGCATTTCCGATTATAAATGTAACTTTCTCTCATTTCACGCGTATTTTCCCTCTCCCTCTCCCCCACTCCGATCGTCTCCTCCTTTAGGCTTCGCCACATGCTGCCCCTTGCCCACGTTCGCAGCGGCGCCACCCCCTTTTCCGGCCGGAGTCCGCCCATCCCACCGTCCGCGTCGCAGTCCCTCCGCGTCGCAGTCCGGCGACACCCTACCGTCCCTCCCCGACACGCCGCCGTCCACATCTACGAATTACGTTTTGATGGTTAGTGTGCTGCTTTTCTTGAATTCTTCACGAATTGTTTTGATTATTCTCGTATTGTTGAGCATGACCTGTGACCGTTCGAGAATTTCACCCCAATTTTTTGTGGAGTAGTAATGTTTTTGACTTGATTAATGTGCCTCTATCTGTCAAGAATCTAATTTCATAAGATCTCAGTTCGTGCTTTTGATTGTCGTGTTATCTTTGTTGAATTGAATTGTGATTTTCATTAGGGCTGTCATGTAATATTCAATTATTGAAATGTTATTGATAGTTTACTTTGCGAAATTTGATTTCATATTCTGATTCCGAGGGACAAACCAGTTGAGAAAACCGTGTTATGAATTCCTTAAACAAAAGATAGAACAGGGTTTTTGTTTTTTGTTTTTGAGTGAGCCACAACTTCTGTTTTTCAGTTTATCTTCTTTAATGGTTAAGGTGTAATTGTAGTAATATATCAGGTAATGCTCTATGAAATGAGTCTGCAAGAAAAAGATTAGATTTCTGCTTTTTTTTGTTCCTGCATTAAGAGTCTTTTTCAAGCATTGTGTCCAAAATTGAATTTTATTTGACTGAAGATAGAGTGAATGGATTTTTAATTCATGATGTTGTAGTAATGAAGTTTGCTGAGACCGACAGAAACTATGCGAGCCTAATGAAGTTACTTGATCTCTGTTGAGGTATGTTCAATTTTTATGATAATTTAATTTATGTTTAAATATATAAAATGACAATTGAATCTTGATTCTTTGGAATTGATTTTGAAATGGCAGGGATGGAGTCGAGTCAGCGAAGGACAATTTAATATACTCCACGGTACGTATTAATATACTCACATTCTTGTTAAATTATTTCTCATATAAGTTTTTGTTAATGTTTACTATGTTGTTTTAATATTTCACAGAGCTTTTTCAAGCATTCTAGTGAGGGGTATAGTTGTCATAATCCGGAGCAAAATTCTATTTGCTTCTTACTTGATCGATCCTCTGTCAATTCCGGAACACCATTCGATGCCTTAGCACGATTTTGTTTATTCGGTTGGATGTAATGTAGATTTGTGTATTGAATTATTTAAGCAATTTTGATCGTGTATTGAATTTTAAGCAATTATGTAAGCAATCGGGATCGGGTCGGATCCCGATTGCAAATAATTTTTTTTAAAAAAATTTTTGGTACTTACCGACGGACTAATCCGTCGGTGTAGCGTCGGTAATACCGACGGGCGAGCCGACGGAATTCCATTTTTTTAAAAAACATTTAATACTTACCGACGGAAAATTCCGTCGGTAAATTAAAATAATAAAATTTAAGTCCAACATATACCGACGGATCTACCGACGAAAAATTGATTTGGGATCCGTCGGTAAAGGCGACCCGGTTTGAAAACTTGGTTTGAAAACGGGTTGGCTTGACTGCCGACGGAATTGAATCCGTCGGTATAGGCGACCCGGTTTGAAAACGGGTTGGTTTGAATCCGTCGGGTAGGAAGAGCTTTACCAGGAGTGGTCCCCGCCTCATCAATAGCCTCTCGGGAATAGGCCGGACTGGGCACTAGACTCCGTCGGCATATACCGACGGACGCATATTTTCCGTCGGTAACCACTACCGACCAATTCATTGACGACGGATAAAATCCGTCGGTAATTCCGTCGGTAAGAGCCAATACCGACTGAATATCCGTCGGTATAACCGTCGGTAAAACACCTCTTTTTTGTAGTGTCATATGACTTTTTTTTGGTTTAATTTAATTTATTTTTGTTGTTAATTTTAATAATAATATAAGGGTAAATAGGTAGTTTTACCATTATATATTTTAATTAAATTAATAAATATAATAATTTTTTTTATTAAATTAAGAATAAAAATGTAAATTTTAAATTATATGTTTTAATTAATTATAAATACGACACCATACGAAACATGCGATAAATATTTTTAACACAAAGTACAAAAGGTAATAGGTCATCCAATTTAAGCCTTTAGATTTGATTTTTAATGTTTCAGATTTAATTGACTACGGTAGTAATACGACACCATACGACACTCTGACTACATGTAGGATGTCTCCACTTTTATCTCTCGTAATACTAATAAATAGTTTGCACATTAAAATTGGTGCTCAAAAGTTATTGGTTCGGATGTAGGGAGTAGAATTTATGAAAAAAAAAGAATTAAAAAAAAAAACCGACAAACACAACAATCAATATTTAATCAATCATACAAGAAAAGGGTCTCACTTTTGGGTCAATTTTGTAGGGACCAAGGGATCACTATATAAGGTTGTTATTTGCAAGAATTACGTGGGATTTGGATCTCATGTACAGAAAGGAATCTAAGCTTATCTTGCATTGCATATATAATATGTGGATGAACAAAAATCAATCTTGAGATATTTTAATTTTTGAGCATCTCTTATCAGGATATATAATATTAATATGCGATCATGAAGGCTGAGGTCGTGGTTAATTAGACGGAGTTTCACAGATTTAGCAATATAATTTAACTCATAATTGTTTAATTTCGTGGGGGAGACGTTCAGTCCGATCCTGTCCCACCCCTAAACATTGAATTGCACTTAATAGGCGAAAGAGACTAGAAATGAGAATATGAATATTCAACACACACACACATATATATATATATATATAGTGGCGGATCCAGAATTTAGAATTTGAGGTACGAAAGTTATTAAATTTAGAATTGGGGGTACAATTTTGATTATCGGTTTTTTTTGAGGCATTATTAATTTTTTTTTTTACATAAGAAAAAATAAAAAAATAATCAATTTGGGGATACATGTGTACCCCAAATTGTATGCTGATCCGCCACTGTATATATATATAAAAGTTGAGGGTGGATTGACACTATATATCATCTAAGTGCATATACTTTTTTTTTCTATAAATGTAATTTTTACATCTAAACGATAAAATTTAGCCAAAAAATCTATGTACATTATGGCTATAAAATTATGAGTATTGCTTAAGTCTCATTTCTTCTTAAAAATATGTGCATAATCACTCAAATCATACTCTTACACCAAAAAAAAAAAAATTTGGGCACCATTGATACAGATTTTTCGAAAAAAAAAAACAATTAGAGATACAATTAAAGTAGAACCTCCAAGACTGACTTTTCCAACAAAGATATATATATATATGCATACATGGTCTACTTTGGAAAATCCGAAAGTCAAAAAGAATTAAAGTTAAAGTGAAGATGATTGAGCTATTTAATTAATTTGGAATGTAACCAACATCCGTACACCAAACACTCATTTTTTTGTACATTTTCCACCATATATATACCAACCAAACAGCCCTTAGCTAATTCTGTTTCATTAATTCATCTCAACTTATTGGAAGACAGCTATCTTTCTTTCTCATTTTTCTGTTTCATACATTTCTCTTACATTTTCATTTTCATATACTCTCTTCGTTTCGAAATACTTGCAGATATTTTAATTAATTTAGTGAGGTGTGAATGTATAAAAGAAGTGAAAATTTTAAAAATAAAATAATATTTGAAAGGATATTACTTTTATAAGGTATTTTCATAATGAGAGTGTATAAGTAATTTCAAAACGTCTCAATAGAAAAAGTGTACAAGATAATATATTTTTAGAGATTTTTTTACCAATAGAGTCATTATCACAGCCCATTCAACAAATAGGAACAACCACTTTAAATTTTATCTAATCGCTTCATTTTGATCACAAAAAATCAAAATTACCCTTATTATACAAATTGTGTTAAAAATTCGAAATTGATATTAAATCAGATATTTAATATCTATAATTTTCGCAAATCATGGAATTCCTGAATTTTATGTCACAGAATCGGAAAGTCGGAGACTTTCCAAATTTCGAATTTCCAAAATTTGATTTCGAAAAGTTTATGCAGATTCGATCAAAACTGAAGTAAAAAATTGGAAATTCAATATTCATCTGCATCGTACGATCAAAACAGATTCTTTGTTATGCGCTGAAATCAAAACAATAAAATTTCCCAAATTCCATCTTCAAATTCAATTTCCGAGTCATTGTTCTGGTACGAGGATGATGGAGGCCGCGAACCCACCGATCTGTTTTTCGTGGCGGCCTATCTGTGCGGCGGCGGTCAATCTTCTTACAGTGACGAAGGAGAAACTCTTCTTCCAGCGGCGGCCATGACGAAGGAGCGGCGACACGTGCATGGTGTTCGTTACAGACGACGGCGGGAAGTGACCTGCTTCATCTTCTCCGTGGTGGTGGCCGATTCGACACAGACGATGTTCGCAGTGGTGGCCGGTTCGACGAAGACGAAGTCCTGAGTGTTTCCATTTATTTTTTAACATTTGAAGCATCAAAATCGACGCCATTGTAACATACGATTTTCAATTTGGGTAGATTCTTCCATATTTTTGTAGATTTTGTTTTTTAAATACATGATTTTTAAGGTCAGTTTTCAATTTTTTTGCAAAATAGTCATTCTATTTCAATCGAGTATGATATGCAACGTAATCATCATATTTTGAATTATGCATAAAGTTATATGCAAAATAATCATCATATTTTGAATTATGTATGTATATTTGTCGTCATGTTTATATACAAAATAATTATCATATTTTGTAATATTACATTTTGTCATTCATACATTCCTTTCTATAAGTATGCATATTTGTCATGTTACATGCATTCTTTATATGCATTTTGTCCTTCATATATTACCTAGTGTATATGCATCTTGTCCTTCATATATTACGTGGTGTATATGCATTTTTTTCTTCATATATTACCTGGTGTATAAGCATCTTGTCCTTCATAAATTTCTTCGTCACCGAAAAATGCACACTATGTCTTCAGAATCGGTGTAATTAAATGCACAACGCTAGAATCTCAAAGCTGCACAAAATGAAACGAAATAATTGTGGTTATCTACGTTTTAGGAAAAAAATTAAATTTTGGAAGGTTCATTAAATTTAAATTTTGGAAGGTCCATAAAATTTGGAAGGTCCATAATTTTGAAATGCCTGATTATAGAATTTTTAGTTGACTTAATTATTTAAATTAATGATTTCGATTTTTTTCAAATTAATAAAAGGGCAAAAATATCTTAGAAATTTCAATTTGAATCAATTAGACAAAAAAAAAAATCTCTAGGTTGTGTTAGAGAAAACATAAAGTAAAATGAATATATTAGAAATTTACCCATATTTTTACCTTAACTGCGTACCCAACACACATTTAATAATATACGGTAAATAAAGGCATGTCTCAAAACCGATCAACGTGGAACATGGAATGCGTAAAAAAAAAATGCGTTTGATTCATATCTGTTCTAGTTTTTGTGTTCCACTGGTGTTTCATTCTACGGAACAACACGTGTCGCCTTCATCTATAATATAATTAACACTCAATATATTCTACACCAACCATATATACCAACACAATAAATTATACACCCACCATCCATATTATATATATATATATATATATATATACCAAGGAAGCTGCAGCACCTGGCTAGCTAGCATTAATTGAATGGAAGGCATTGATGTGTTGGTAGTGGCGAGCCCAGCTCAAGGCCACGTTAACCCGATGATGAAACTGTGTCGCCAAATAGCCAAACATGGCCTTAAGGTTACGTTTGTCAACATACAGAGTGTTCATGACAAACTAGTTGCTGCTGCAGCTGATCAAATCTCTGGAATACAACTGGCCTCCGTCCCCGATCCTCCTGTCGACGACGACAACGATCAACGAGATCCTTTCAAGCTGATGAGGAATTTGCGAAAGAGTATGCCTGAATCCGTGCAAAATTTGATTCAAAGGATTAACAGCTTGAATCCGGATGAGAAAATCAGGTATGTGATTGCTGATATTGCAGTTGGGTGGATTTTGGATACTGCGGAGGAGATGGGGGCGGAGACTTTTCTTTTTTCGCCCGCCTCTGCCGCCTTCTGCACCCTCGTCTTTCATGTTCCCAAGCTTTTACAAGATGGGGCTCTTGATCTAAATGGTAAAATACATTCACCCATTTTTCTAATTTTGATATTTAATTTTCAATTGAGGTCTAAATTTTTTTTACACAAACTTATTTACAATATTGCACAAATTAAAAAAGCGATAGTCCCAAAAATTTATGTGTTGAAACCGTATCGAAATTGGGTTAATTAAATCTCCCAAAACAATCGGAAAAATTCGCTTATTATACAGATGTATTACTAGTTTATAAGAACAAATATATGTTACGATGATCGATCGAGGACATGTAACACATACTTGCTCTTTTAACACAAGTTTTTCTCTTCTAATTCTTTAATTCGGTTCAAATCATAAAGGACAACAATAGAAAATGTTGTACACCAATATTAATACTTACTCCGTGCAATTTTATTATGCCCACTTCTCCGGGCACGGATTTTAATGAATATTAATTAATTTATTCATAAAGTAGATAAGTTGAGAGTATAATAGGGTATTGTGGGGTCCATTTGTAAATAAATGATTGTTTATTAATAAAGTGAATAACAAAGTGGGTAAATAAGTGATGTTAAGAAGGTGGAGATAAAATAGTATGAATAGTATTGTTTCCAAAGGGTATGAGCATTATAAAATTAGACAACCAAAAAAAGGAAAGTGAGAATAATGAAATTGAACGGAAGGAGTATTATTTATCATATTGTATTATTTTAATTGGAAAAAAATGTTAGGACTTTGAATTTAGAAAATTGGAAAAAACTGTTGACTTTTGAATTGAGAAATTGAGAGGCCAAATTGAATCCGACCCAAATTTAAGTATTTATTAATAAAATTGGATCAAACCCCTTTAATTTAATCTATTTATTATTAGCTGCATGATTTAATTTGTTTACTGAAAATTAATTGCAGGAAATGTGAACGAGAAATGTGAAAAGATTGTGTTATCGAATGATATACCAGGTTGGGGTAAAGATGAATTTCCGTGGATCTTCCCTCATGACCCAAAATCACAGAAATATTTCTTCGACCTTGTGATTAATGACCCAGGAAAAAAACAGAACAGAGATAATTTGATGCTAATTAACACTTGTTGTGAGCTTGAATACTCAGCTTGTGATTTGACTTCGAAATCCCTACTCATTGGTCCATTATTTGAGATGAATAATTGTAGCAACTTTTATCCTGAAGATGAATCTTGTTTAACCTGGTTGGACACTAAGCCACCTGGATCTGTGATTTATGTTTCTTTTGGCAGCATTGCGGTTTTCTCTCAGCAACAATTGGAAGAATTGGCACTCGGACTCGAGCTCTCGGGCCGAGCCTTTCTGTGGATCGTGAGATCGAACCTTGTAAACGGGTCACGGGCTGAGTACCCGGATGGCTTCCTGGAAAGGGTTGGTGGGACTGGAAAGATTGTCGAATGGGCTCCTCAAGAGAAAGTTCTTTCTCACCCTTCTGTTAAGTGTTTTTTGTCGCACTGTGGATGGAACTCGACACTGGAAGGGGTAAGTAAAGGAGTGCCGTTTCTTTGTTGGCCTTCTTTTGGAGACCAGTTCCATAACCGTAATTACATTTGTGATAAGTGGGGGACTGGATTAAGGATCGATCCTGATGGAAGTGGGATTAGATCGAGGAATGAGATTAAGGAAAAGATTGACATGATGTTTGGTAATGATAATTTGAAGGCAAATGCTATGAGATTGAAGGAAATATGTGCAAAGACCGTGTGTGAAGGGGGTTCTTCTTACAATAATTTTGAGAGATTCATTGATCATCTTAGAAAATGAGGCAGCTTATCTTGCATGATTTAGGAAATTAAATATGTTTGTAATAAATTAAGGCATGACTCGTTAGAATATCTTGTATATTCGCCACTTATATATATAGGGAAGTAATATTATTTTGAGATGCAAGTCACATGTGTTAAAATATTTCATTTTAATAAACAAGACATACACGTGGTATTTGATTTATATATAAGGATCTTTTATATGAGCAAATTGTACAAAAATGTGTATTGTTCGATATAAAAGTGTTATTTGATTGATAAGGATCTTTTATATGAACAAATTTGTACAAAAATGTTTATATTATTTGATAGGCATCATGAATTTATATAACTGAGATTTTTTTATAAATAATCATGTAACTTGATCGAATTCAAATTTAGTCATTTTATTTTCTTTTAATTTAATTTCTCAATTGTGGTCGCAAAATCATATGAAGATCTAGACAATCCTTGGGTATATACTGTATCTTGATTAATTAATTGGATTGTTTCTGCATGGAAGCCTTTAGGAAGCTTTTGTAGTTTCCTAGTATTCCTTTATTGCACTCAAAAGTGGACACACAAACTTAAAAAAAAAAGTGTAATAAGTGAAGTGTAAATAGGTAATTTTGTAAATTTTATAAATAAAGTAAAATAAATTATTGAATTAAGTATAAAAGTAATGACATTTTTTATGTGAATATTGTGAGAGTATGATTTATGAAGAAGTTTACATTTTAGGATGTGCAAACAATTGTGGGATGGATGGGGGAAATAATGTTGTATATTAAAAGAAAAAGTTCAAAAGCCATAAGTTTACAAGCCGAACCAGAGGCAGAGGCGTCAACTAAAACCTGCCCGCCTCAACCCATGCTAGGGAAAAAGCTACACCCCTGTAAATCTACCTACGAACCCTAGCGATAAAAGCCCAAAAGAGTTAACCAACAACAAACGGGGATTATGGGGATCAAAGGAATCTTCCCATTGTCCCGTATACTTGACGAGCGAGTCCATCTCATTGTCACGCCCAACTGAATGGTCAACGGGGAAGACCTTGGAGGCTCTAGCCTCGAACTCATCAATAACGTTTCCCGTAGGTTGCTGAAGGGATAAGTCTATCCTAGTCGGCCAGTGGTACGTTCTCCGTGGAGTGGGGAGATGCCGCTGGAGCAGGATCACATGCGTCGTCGGCAGGTGGCTCCAATAAATTAGTAGTCATTATCTCCTAAGGTTTGTCCAGGAACTCTTCCAAGCGTTCGTTTGAGAGGACTGAGAATGCGTTGCCCATCTCAATTGTGGGACGGAGGGAGTAGATGAGCAGTGGCGGATCCAGAATTTGAAATTCGGGGTACGAAAATTCTCGAAGATCGGATTATTTTTTAGTTGTCTTGAATTTTTTTGATATAAGTTTATCTTTCGTCATTTTCTAATTAAATTAGACAGTAAATTAGCAATTATAATGTAGCAAATTAGAAAATATAATTCTACAATAAAAAAATTTCAAAGTTTCATACCGCTATCTATATATATAAATTAGATTAATTTAACATAATGTAGTAAATTAATTAACAATATAAACCCTAATTCATACTCCCTCTGTTCCATAAGTGATTGCACCATAAAATAGGCGCACATTTAAAAAAAAAAGTGTAACTAGTGGAGTGTTGTGTTGATGTGTAATTTTGTAAAGTTAAATGAATAAAGTAAAGTGAGTGGTTGGAATGAGTGTGAAAGTAATGACATTTTGTGTAAATATGTGAATATTGTGAGGATGGGTCTTATGAAATAATTTCCTTTTTAGGATGTGCAAACAATTATGGGACGGAGGGAGTAACTTATAAGTTATAACCAAATAAATTATAAGTATGAAATGAGAAATGACAATAAGAAACAAATCGTAATTGAGATGGAGGAGAATTGAACTATTGAATTCAATTTGAAAGTTGAATGGGATCTTTAGTTTTTGTTGACCTTTAATTTGAGTTGGTCAATTGGAGAATGGAGACACAAGTTTGTAAAAAGATGTTGGGCTATTTTTATTTTATACCTAAAATTTAAAAAAAATAAAATAAATTGTACCCATCGTATAATAAAATAATAAATATAGTATAATTGATGGAATTGAGAGACAAAAATTAATATGAAAAAAATAGAGTTTATAATAAATATAGTATAATTGATGGAATTGAGGATGGGTCTTATGAAATAATTTCCTTTTCTAGAGTTTTATGCATTATTTAAATTAATTTTATTTATTGCACTTGATTTAGATAAAAGATAATATTTTATAATTTTTGTAGGTTAATTAAGAATTTTTAAAAAAACAAAAGTAATACTTGGGTACCCCAATTGCGTATGTGCAATTGGATTTTAATTTTTTTTTGATGGAAAGTTAGTGTGATAATTGTTTAAAATTCATCTGTTTATTTTTTTTAAATTTCTAGAGTTTTATGCATTATTTAAATTAATTTTATTTATTGCACTTGATTTAGATAAAAGATAATATTTTATAATTTTTGTAGGTTAATTAAGAATTTTTAAAAAAACAAAAGTAATACTTGGGTATCCCAAATACCCATCCCTTTTTTCCCCTCCCCATGACTTGAACCCAGAACTAAGGCCTAGGTAGTGGTGCTCTAACCACTTGAGCTATCCCACTTTGTCGCAATTGGATTTTAATTTCAACCATTTTTTATCCATATTTTTATGTGGGTCAAATAATAATCGTTGGGTCAAAATAAAAAAAATGGCAGCCCATCTTATTTGGGCTTTTTGTCCATTTTTTTTATCACGGTTATCTGCATACACTTATTTTATGAATTCACCCTCAATTTTTTTTTTAAAATTACACTTAAAAGAACTACCCTTTTATTAAATAACACAAAATATAACACAATCAACCCTAATTTATGCATTTACATTATGCAGGTCGTTGAGTTGAGTCAACACCAAATCACCAATATTTAAAAAAAAAATAAAAAATCATAAAAATATAATTTAAAAAAAAAATATCAAATTAGGCACAAATCTCGAATTGTTTCCTTTTTCTTTTTTATTCTCACTCACATTTTTCCTTTTTTTTCTTCTCATTTTCAGTTTTTATTGCGTACTTTTGCTTTCTTAATTTTTTTTAAAAAATTCTAAAAATCTCATTAAATTTTCAACAAATTATAAAAATTACATTAAAAATCTGAAAAATCTCTTAAAATTAAATAACTTAAAATCTGGTATGTTTAATAACATCTTATAGAATAAAAAGGGAAAATATCACATTTATCATCCAAGTTTACCTCTTTTCATATTTGATCACCCACATTTAATCATATCAAAATTAATCACTCAGTTATTATATTCTATCAAAATTGATCATTCCGTTAGTTAATCTGTCATTGACTAATAGAGAAAGAGTCTTGAACGCGAAAATTTTCAAAACTAGGTTAAAATATTCTCATGCATTTTCTTCAGTAATGAACGCAGAACCAAAAATGAAACATGTGGAATATCCTTGAAAAATCTCAGTCAATCACAAAAATTATCAATATGTTACATATTTCTTATTTCAATTTAATATTTAAGTTTTTTTATAACTAAATTATTTTATTATATTTATCTGTATGTAATAGCTTAGAAGTAATTCTCATTCTAGAATTGTTAATAATTATTTAACTCAATTATAAATTCATTTTAGTGTTGTCGTTGTTGATTTTTTTTTTTTTACAAGTAGTCAGAAAATGAGAAAATCAGGAGATAGTAGAAAAAGAAATAATCATCAAAAATGTGTGTGTCTAGACTTACAATCTCATTTTATAATTTTTGTAATGTTATGTGATTAATTTCTTATTTTATAGGTTGTGCAATCATCAATCATCAATAGTACACAGTTCAATTATTGTGAAAGGAGCGTCAAACTTAGCTACTTAAATGGAAAAGAGTGACACTAGTTCAACCTAGTAACAAATATGTGCTTTTGTTTAATTAGTTTTAGAAGATGCATGAGAATTTTTTAACTTAGTTTTGAAAAATTTCGCGCTCAAGATGATCAATTTTGATATATAGAATATAATAATTGAGGGACCAATTTTGATAGTGATTAAATGTGGGTGACCAAATATGAAAAGAGGTAAACTTGAGTGACCAAAATTGATATTTTCTCGAATAAAAAATATGAAGGGACAAAACTTTTTTTAAAATTGGATTCAGGCCCGGATATTCCTACAACTGGTACCAACTCAATATATTAATTATACACCCACCATCCATATATTAATATATATATATATATATATATATATATATATATATATATATATATATATATATACCAAGCTAGGAAGCTGCAGCCCCTACCCCATTAATTAATTCAATGGAAGGCGTTCATGTGTTAGTAGTGGCGAGCCCAGCTCAAGGCCACGTTAATCCCATGATGAAACTGTGTCACCAAATAGCCAAACATGGCCTTAAGGTCACGTTTGTCAACATACAGAGTGTTCATGACAAACTAGTTGCTGCTGCAGCTGATCAAATCTGTGGATTAATGGAACTGGCCTCAATCCCCGATGCTCCGGTCGACGACGACAACGATCCTTTCAAGCTGATGAAGAATTTGCGAAAGAGTATGCCTGAATCCGTGCAAAATTTGATTCAAAGGATTAACACCTTGAATCCGAATGAGAAAATCAGGTTTGTGATAGCTGATGTTTCAGTTGGGTGGATTTTGGATACTGCTGAGGAGATGGGAGCCCAGACTTTTCTTTTTTCGCCCGCCTCCGCCGCCTTCTGCACCCTCGTCTTTCATGTTCCCAAGCTTTTACAAGATGGAGTTCTTGATTCTCACGGTACTTTCTCTATCCCAAATTAGTTTTTACTTTTTTTTTTTATATTTTTATTTTATTTTGCTTTGCTTTGCTTTAATTCAACTAAAGAATTTATTTTTTTTTACACAAATTTAGGTGCAATATTGCACAAATTAGAAAAGCAAAAGAAAAATTTGTGGGTTTAAGCCGTGTTCAAATTGGGTCAAATGGATCTCTAAAAAAATTGCATAAGACAATCATAAATCAATCATGTATTATTAGTCTATAAAAATAAATATGTATTATGATAAAAAAAACATGTTTAATTTGCTCTTTTAACACAATTTTTGCTTTATTATAACACAAATTTAGGGGCAAATTTTTTTTTTCAATGTCAGAACTTTTGTGAGTAGATCCATTACTCCCAATTTAGACCAGTAACTTTTTTTGCCTTCTTTAAAGTAGAACAACACTACATGTGCATTATTGCACCGACAATAATTGAAAATGATGTACACCAATATTAATTTTTATTTATCATATTGCATTATTTTAATTGGAAAAAATGTTGGACTTTGAATTTAGAAAATTGGAAAAACGACTTTGAATTGAGAAATTGAGAGGCCAAATTTAAGTCATTTATTAATAAAATGGGGTCAAAATTGAGACTCAACTAAAATTATTTAATTTGTTTTTTAAAAATTAATTGCAGGAAATGTGGATGAGAAATGTGAAAAGATTGTGTTATCGAATGATATACCAACTTGGGATAAAGATGAATTTCCGTGGAGCTTCCCTCATGACCCAAAATCACAGAAATATTTTTTCGAACTAGTGCTTAATGATCAAGGAAAAAAAAAGAATAGAGATAATTTGATGGTAATTAACACTTGTTATGAGCTTGAATCCTCCGCTTGTGATTTGACTTCGAAATTCCTACCCATTGGTCCATTACTTGAGATGAATAATTGTAGCAACTTTTATCCGGAAGATGAATCTTGTTTAACCTGGTTGGACTCTAAGCCATTTCAATCTGTGATTTATGTTTCTTTCGGTAGTGTTTCGGTTTTCTCTCAGCAACAGTTGGAAGAATTAGCACTCGGACTCGAGCTCTCGGGTCGAGCTTTTCTGTGGGTCGTGAGATCGAATCTTGTAAACGGGTCACGGGCTGAGTACCCGGATGGGTTCCTCGGAAGGGTGGGTGGGATTGGAAAGATTGTCGAATGGGCACCTCAAGAGAAAATTTTGTCTCATCCTTCTGTTAAGTGTTTTTTGTCGCACTGCGGGTGGAACTCGACTCTCGAAGGTGTAAGTAAAGGAGTGCCATTTCTTTGCTGGCCTAGTTTTGGAGATCAATTCCATAACCGTAATTACATTTGTGATAAGTGGGGGACTGGATTAAGGGTTGATCCTAATGGAAGTGGGATTAGATTGAGGAATGAGATTAAGGAAAAAATTGACATGATGTTTGGTAATGATAATTTGAAGGCAAATGCAATGAGATTGAAGGAAATATGTGCAAAGACAGTGTGTGATGGGGGTTCTTCCCACAATAATTTTGAGAGATTCATTGATCATCTTAAAAAATAAGGTATATCTTGCCTGATTTATGTGAAAATTAAATATATGTGTAATAAATTAAGGTGATGACTCGTTAGAGTGCCTTATTAAAAGTGTTATTTGACTTATAAGAATCTTTAATATGAGCAAATTTATACAAAAATATTTATATTATTTGATAGGCATCGTGAATTTATATAATTGAGATTTTTTTTTTTTTTTTTACAAATAGTCGGAATTCAAATTTAGTCATTTTATTTTCTTTTAATTTCTCAATTCTGGTAGCAAAATCATATGGAGACATATCTTGATTAATTGGATTGTTTGAGAAACACTTTTATATATGAAATATTTCATATAAATTTTTGTGTAATTGTTTAAGTTTTACAATTTATTACTGGGTCTTTCTACATTAAGCAGGCTTCGTACTGCCTTATAACAAACAATACTTCAAATATTATTGAATCTTTGATTCAATGTATGAATTTTCTTTTATATAATTGATACTTCGCATTAATGTGTTTTTTCTATTCAAAATCCAATTGTATTGCATCGTCCTATAAAAAAATTAAATGAATAAATAAAAGATTACGAATATATCTTTTTAATTTAAAATATAATAAAATATATATATATATATATATATCTATAGTTGTCAAATAGGTCGGACCAGGTTGAGTCGGACCATCAACCCGACCCGTCTCGTGGCCCCACTGGGGATGCATATTTCTCTTAGTTTGGACCAGATCCGTTCGGGTGGGATCAGTCGATTCAGGTCGGGTTGGCCCGAGCCCACTGGGTTTTTACTCGGGCCCAACCTGTTTTCTCTCGGGCCTCAGTAAATATTATACTCCCTCCATCTAATTTTATTATGTCAACTTCTCCGGGCACGGGTTTTAATGAATATTGATTAGTTTATTCATAAAGTAGATAAGTTGAGGGTATGATAGGGTATTGTGGAGTCAATTTGTAAATAAATGATTGTTTATTAATAAAGTGAATGACAAAGTAGATAAATAAGTGATGGTAGCATATTTTAACCCAGCCTATCTCAGAAAGAACTCTTGAAATAATTTTTAATATTTAAAAAAAAATATTAAAGGACATTTATTTAATTATAATATATTTTTCACAAAAATTAAATATTTTATTTAATGGTGAAGGACGATCTCTCATGACAAAGCTAAATGACGTGACTACTTTTAATTAAACGCTTATTGTAAGACAGAGCGAATTCCCTGTCTCACGGTAGAAAAACTCATTTATTACTTTGTAAACAAGCAAAATTCAATTAATTTGGGCCTCCAAAGCCCAACAAATCAAGATGGGCCTCTAAAGCCCAACAAATAAAGTCGGACCCATAAAGCCCAATAAATCCAGTCGGGCCTCTGAAGTCCAGTAAATCAAGACGGGACTCTAAAGTCCAACAAATTCAAATCGGGCCTCTGAAGTCCAATAAGTCAAGACGGGCCTCTAAAGTCCAATAAATCAAATCGGGTCCAAATCTGGTATTTTGAGCCCATCAAGCAATTCAGCCCAACACCAAGTTGTAGATAAGATTGACTAAGTCCTAACTACTTAGCACAAATATCTCCAGCCCATCAAATTTGGCCCATAAAAGCCCTAGGTTCTACACCTATAAATAGGGGCCTCATTCCATTCATTTCACATAAAGAAGTCAAAAGCATTCAAGACTCTAAAACTTATGTACAAAGATTTTAGAGTGTTCTTCAGTAGTCGGATAAGTCCCGATAAGTCTCGAAAATTGACGTTTAATCCAAAATACGGCGTCAAGCCCTTGGATTAACGTTACAAAGTCCCAAGTCCAAGAACGATCTTCAACGACGTTCATCCCAAAAGTCCCTAAATTCAACGTTTAATCCAAAATACGGCATCAAGCCCTTGGATTAACGTTATAAAGTCTCAAATTCAAGATCGAAGAGGATTCTGCTGCGGATCCAACTCCAAAAGCTTAAGAAATTCAAGTGAAGTTCAAGAAGAGAGAATCAGAGGAGCAAATTAGAGATTGTAACCCACAATATTTATCGGTTTAATACCAAAGAAATAAAATCTCTACCTCTCACCTCTACTCTTCCAACAAATCAAGTCACGACGATGGCGCCAATCAAGATTAAGGTCAAGAGAGGTGTTGCATCCGGGTCAGCTGGTCTTGACCTTGAAGACGTGAACGTAGTCACGAGGAGTATGTCAAGAAGCTCGAAGTTATCGTCTTCTTCAGAGAAGGCTACTACAGAGGGTCCACTACCTAATACTGCGAATGAGGAGAACAACCCAGTCTGTTCCCCTACTCATTCCACGGCGAGCGCATCAAACTCAAGCACAGCCTCAACAATGGCGACAGGCACTACGACTGTTGAGGAGCAACTGGCAAGCTTAACTCGAGCCATAGAAGGACTCACAAATCATGTCCAAGAACAGGATGCCCAGATTGCTAAGCTGATAAGCAATGCGGACAAAGGAAAGCAAGTAGAAGGACATGATGCTGAGACGTCTGGTGAACGCCAGCCAATGGAAATTGACCCAACTCTTGAGGAGTTACAAGTTTCTCCCGATGGTTTGGTACCCGTTGACCGACTAAAATAAATCATACTCGGGGCAATCAAAGATAAGCTAGAGGAAAATCTCAAGTCTTCATTCACCTACAGCAAGCCTTACACAAAGAGGATTGATGGTTTGAAGATGCCAGCTGGTTATCAACCTCCAAAGTTGCAGTAGTTCGATGGCAAGGGTAATCCAAAGCAGCATATTGCTCACTTCGTAGAGACTTGCAACAATGTCGGCACCTACGAAGATCATTTGGTGAAGCAATTTGTATGCTCTTTAAAGGGCAATGCATTCGAATTGTATACCGATTTGGAAGCTAGCTCGATTGACAGTTGGGAGAAAATGGAGCAGGAATTTTTCAACCGGTTTTACAGCACTCGTAGAACGGTGAGCATGATTGAATTGACGAACACTCGTCAATCAAATGAGGAATCGGTGATAAATTACATAAACCGATGGAGGAATTTAAGTCTAAATTGCAAGGATAGATTGACTGAAGCTTCAGCTATCGAGATGTGCATCCAAGGAATGCAGTGGGGTCTTCGATATATATATCCTTCAAGGAATTCGACCAAGATCATTCGAGGATTTGGCTACTAAGGCTCATGACATGGAGTTGAGCATGTCTACAAGTGGATTTGAAGGGCCGCTATCTCAAGAGTGGGGGCAAAGGAAAACGCGTTTGAAGGAGTTGCAACGAAAGCGATATCCATTTCTAGACTCTGACATCCCCGGAATTTTCGATGACTTGATCAAGAATGATCTCATTGAACTACCACAAATGAAACGACCCAATGAGGCTGGGCAAACGAATGACCCCAAATATTGCAAGTACCATCGATTGGTAGGACATCCAACTCAAGACTGTGTTATACTTAAAGAGAAAATTATGCAGCTAGCCAGAGAAGGGAAGATCTTGCTAGAAGAAAGTGAAACAACGGCAAATCACGTCACAGTTGAAGACAATCAAATTAAGGAAGTTACGCAAATGGGGCCTACAAATTGATTTCTAAAGGCGGCGTATACATTAGTCCCATGAACGGGAAGTTTTTGAAACGCTACTATGCATAAAGAAAACAAGTATGCTCTATAAACGCACGAGCCTAAACTGCTTGTTGCTCCAAAAACGTATGAGCCTAAACTGTTTGTTGCTCCATAATGCACGAGTCTAAACTGCTTATTACTCCTGGTCCGCATGAGTCTAAACTGTGTACGACAACCACCAAAGGTAAATACATGTGGTTAAACTGTTAACTTACTCCACTAAAGGCATTTTAAGTGGTTAAATAATTAAATCCCTACTTTGCCAAAAGTAGTTAAAGAATAGTCACTCCTGGCCCGCATGTGGGAAATCATTTGAAAGTAATTCGCAATTCGTCCACATCAAAGACAAACATTCTCGTGAACGAAATGCGAGGGGGCAATTTGTAGACAAGCAAAATTAAATTAATTTGGGCCTCCAAAGCCTAACAAATCAAGTCGGACCCCTAAAGCCCAATAAACCTAGTCGGGCCTCTGAAGTCCAGTAAATCAAGACGGGACTCTAAAGTCTAACAAATTCAAATCGGGCCTCTAAAGTCCAATAAGTCAAGACGGGCCTCTAAAGTCCAAAAAGTCAAGACGGACCTCTAAATTCCAATAAATCAAATCGGGTCCAAATCTGGTATTTTGAGCCCACCAAGCCATTCAGCCCAACACCAAGTTGTAATTAAGATTGACTAAGTCCTAACTACTTAGCACAAATATCTCCAGCCCATCAAATTTGGCCCATAAAAGCCCTAGGTTCTACACTTATAAATAGGGGCCTCATTCAATTCATTTCACATCAAGAAGTCAAAAGCATTCAAGGCTCTAAAAATTCTCTACAGAGATTTTAGAGTGTTCTTCAGTAGTCGGAGGAGCTTCAAAAGGGTTATTCGTGCAAAGCGGCGAGAAGCAGCGTTCGGGTGGAGATTAAGGTGCTAAGCCCCTCAATTCGGCGTTTCTCCAAGGAGGAGGTGTTTCGTGGATCTTCAACGGCGTTCATCCTGGAAAAGTCCCGAAAAGTACTGAAAAAGTCCCGAATAAGTCCCAAAAAGCCCGGATAAGTCCCGATAAGTCCCGGATAAGTCTCGAAAATCGACGTTTAATCCAAAATACGGCGTCAATCCCTTGGATTAACGTTACAAAGTCCCAAGTCCAAGAACGATCTTCAACGACGTTCATCCCAAAAGTCCCTAAGATCAACGTTTAATCCAAAATACGGCGTCAAGCCCTTGGATTAACGTTATAAAGTCTCAAATTCAAGATCGAAGAGGATTCTGCTGCGGATCAAACTCCAAATTAAAGCTTAAGAAATTCAAGTGAAGGTCAAGAAGAGAGAATTAGAGGAGCAAATTAGAGATTGTAACCCACAATATTTATCAGTTTAATCCAAAAGAAATAAAATTGTTTCGCATTTTCGCGTTTTTATATTTAATTCACGAAATTTGTGTTTACATACTTCTCTTCAAAGTTCATGTAAATATTCATTTTTAGTGTGTGTATATATGTTTTAAAATGAAAATATTTTTTTATCATTCTTTCTTCGAATTATTATTTATTACTCAAATTGACATTCACTTTATTCATAAATAAAATAATTGTGTATGAATAAAACTGAATTTCACAATACTCTATAATACCTTTCAACTTATCTATTTTATACATAATTAATTAATATTTTTTAAAATTGTGTATACAAAATAGATAATTAATTAATATTTTTTTAAATTGTGTATACAAAATTTGTAGAAAGTATATTAATTACTTCCAGCACAATAAATGGAAAACTTATCTACTTGCCGACACATCTCTGCTGCGCTGCATCAGTTTTTGTTGGTTTCCTATCGGTTCTGTTAGTGTACCCTATCTCTATCGTTTATTTCAAAGTTTTATTTTTTATTACAATTATTATTTACTCCTATATAAAATTATAAATGGAAAAAATATTCTGTAAATTTACAATTATACGATTATGTGACGTAACTTTCAATATCTTGCAAAAAGTGTCCTACTAGTCTTCAACCGTACAAGCTGACGTGTCGGATTTTTATATGTTATGTAGAAGTACAACATTTTGTTTTATGTTTTATTTTACATTACTAATACATGTGTGTATACAGTAGAAAACCCAAAATATATTTCTCTTAATATTAAAAAACAAATCAAAATTCAAAACAAATACCACCTCCCTCTTTCTGGTTCGAGTTACTACTAATTTTATCATTATGAACCTCTCAAATAAAATTACATTTTTTTTTTTACAACAGCTAGCTACCATCTCTCTACCTTATCACTTTCTCATCTCTCTATCTCAACAATTCATTACACATATAATACAATAACCCAATATTAAATGGTAGCTTTCCCAGAGACAAATGAATTAATTATAAGCTAAAAATGTGAATGTATTTTAAAATTGATTCATGTGTGGTTGCGAATAAATCAAAACACATATTTCCCCAATCCCGCCTTAAGCTTTCAATTTATTTATTTTGGATGTTTCCTTATTTTCCTACCTCTATTTACTACTCCCTCCGTCCCACTATAAGTTTCCCACTTTCCTTTTTTGGATGTCCCACAATAAGTTTCTCATTCCATTTTTGGTAAATTATTTTCTCTCTCTCAATCACATCACTTACACTTTATCTATTATTTTATTATACTTCATCTCATACTACTCTATTATTTTCTCTCTCACCATCACATCACTTGTACTACATCTATTATTTTATCATATTCCTTAATCAAAACACCCAAAAGAAAGGGGAAACTTATACCGGGACGGAGGGAGTATTACTTATTTTTTCCTAATTTCCGTGTAAAAAATAAATAAGAAACTTATGATAGCTGACCAGACAAATGGGGTATATCCTTAAAAATCTGAAAAATGTGTTTTAAAATTGATTCCTGTGTGGAGGAGCATTAATTAGTATTTGTGGTTGTGAATAAATCAAAACAAAATAGGCAGATATTTATACACATGGGGCATGTCTTCATGGGTTTAGGTGAGTTTAGTGATGAGTTTGATATGTAAACTCATTTTCTCCCATATTTGGTTTCTCATAACTTTAAACACCTTGATCCGGGTTTATAATTTGACCCGATTTTTATAAATTAGATTTCATGGGTTTAGACAATCTAGCCTCCCCTTGGGTTTATCTAGCCAACCCACCACATCTAAACCCATTTTATTCCAACCCATGAAGCAAATATGCTCATATAGTGAAATAAATAGTTGAGCAGACACTACAAAATATTTCCCAAAAGGCATCGGCAAATGGCATCGGCAGGCCGGCCGATGCGAAAAGGGGACGGCATTTAATGCCCGATGCAAAATGGCATCGGCAGTGGGCCCCGATGCGAAATGGCATCGGCATTTAATGGCCGATGCAAAATGGCATCGGCAGTGGGCCCCGATGCCATTTGGTAACGGCCCCCCGATGCAAAATGGCATCGGCAGTGGGCCCGATGCCCTAATTAAATATAAATTGGCCAACACTACAAAAAAAGTCTGATTTTGATACCATTGATTTAGAGACGGATATCCAATCTGTCTCTAATAGGTACGGATTAGAGACTGATTTGTTAAAAAATCGAGATTTGAAATAAAAAATAAATGAAAATCAGTCTCTAATTGTACATATTAGAGACAGATTGGATATCCGTCTCTAAATTGTTGGTATCAAAATCAGACTTTTTTTGTAGTGCAAACCCCCTCTCTTCCAGAACGTTACAGCCGCAACCCCCCTCCCCCAAATTGAAGCTTCGAGTTTTTGGCCATCCCCACTCAAAAATCACCTTCGTTTGCGGATCGAACTCGGTTTTTGGCCATTTGTGTTCTACACTTCGACGGGAGCATTTCTACGGTAATTTTTTTCGTTTTCATTGGTTAAATTTGAAGTTATATGTGTATATATAGTTTTAGTATATATATGTATATATATGCATATATGTTGTATGTATATATAAAATTGTTAGAATTGTTAATTTTTATGCATGCATGTGTTAATTGTAAGAATTTATGAATTGTTAATTAATTATGTTGTGTTTATAAGCATGTATTTATATGTACGTATGTTTTAATAATTAAGTTATATGAATTTATTTGTTAATTAGAGTGTTAGAATTATATTTGTGTTATATGTCTATATGAATTTATTTGTTAATTAGGGTGTTAGAATAATTATTAGAATATAATTAGAATTATATTAATTGATTTTAATATAGTTGGAAATGAGACGTTGGTTGTTTGTGTGTTTGTAGACGTCGATTGACATGAATTATTCAATTCGTAGTTGGATGTATAGTTAATTGTTAGACTATGTTATCTAAATATTAATTGTTAGACAATGTTATCTAAATATTAATTCCTTAATTATATTCCTTATTTATATTTTAGTGTTAATCGTTACAGTGATGTTCATATATAATGTTTTTTAATTGTTAGAATGTTCAATGTTAATAATGTTTTAATGTTCATTTTGACAGATGAGTGGTCGTCGACATGGTTCTGGATATGGCTCTGGTCAGGGTTCTTCTGGACAGGGTTCTTCTGGACATGGGCGAGGTAGAGGTAGAGGTAGAGGTAGAGGAGAGCCGGTGGATGAGACACCGACTGTGCAGACACCACAGGGTTTGTATATGCCCGATATGACTGGGATAATGTTGCCCCAGATGCCCGGAATGAACCCTAATTCCTATTACACTCAGGTGCCTCAGCATGTCGACTGATGCACCCGACAGTCGCATCCGACTGTTTATCTACCTTGATACGTAAGTATATTATATTTAAATTTCATTAAACGTATGTATAACATGTTTATTAATAATTTTTTTATTATTATAAAATACTTGTAACAGGTTGATGCCTTCAAATTTAATTTCGAGGACGATCAGATCGATAATGTACCGGAATATGGAGCTTGGTGCACACACCTGGGCTATGGTATCACCCGGCACTGTACAGCGGTGGTGGGATACATTCCAGGTATACAAATAACTTTACATTTAGTTATTTTGTTATATTACTTCGTTAATTAATTTTTTTTTGCAGACCGAGGTCAGGTGGGACCCTGAAGCCACATCTTCTACAGAGGTGTACAGACTCTTTCTTCAAAGAGCTGCATCTCGGTACACTAACATGTTATCAAAAATCAAGAAAGCGTGGGTGACGGATAACAAGAGGCCGTTGTGGGATGTGAATGTTTGGAACTCCTTAGTTCGTCACTGGAACAATCCCAAAACAATTAAGAAGAGCGAGCAGGCTCGTAAGAACCGCTTATCCGAGCCTGGAGGTCCGGGTACTGGCCATGGTACTCATAAAGGCGGAGCTCGTGGAGCAGCAGAGGTCGCACGGCGCATTGTAAGTATTTGTGGTCAATTATATATAATTAATTTTAGTTAATTATTTAGTTTATTTATTCGTATATGTCTTCGATTCAAAATACAGGAGGAGAGGACGGGACGCCCTGCATACGACTGGGAGATAGTTGAATATTACCACCGTTACGAAAACGGGACATACACTTGTGGCTATATGGGTGATATACTTGTAAGTTATATATATATACATTACATTATATAACAAATATATATTTAATTGTACTTGAAAATGTATTAACCCACTTTTAAATGTGCACGTATAGGACCAGATACATGACGAGTTCACCAATAATACTACAAGAGATCCGTCAGATGAACCTAGTTCAGAGGATGGTTCCCAGGCCCCACCTTTACCCGATATGTCTGAACTGTACATGAAGAAGGTCGGCAGGTCTCATGGACGTGTTAGGGGCCCTAGAAAAGTAGGCAAGAACAGACGGGTCTCCTCCGGTCCTGGCGAGACGTCAAGTGGTACGACTTATGGACGATTCACCCAGGAAGACATAAACAATGCTATTGCTGAAGAACGGAGAGTCAATGAAGATAGAGAGCAGCGCTTACTGGAACAAATGCGGCGGCAGGAGGAGCGCTTACGCAAGGAGTTTCAGGACCAGCTTGCATTGATGATGGGACAGATGGGTGGGATAGGTGGGGAGCCGAGGCCGCCGAGGCCGTCGCACAACGTTCATGATAGTAGCCAGGTTCAGGATCGGGATGATACTGAGGATGATGGTGGTGGTGATGAGGAGTGATACATTTTTATATTACTTTGTTACGTGTGATGTTATTATATTACATTGACGTTGAGGATTAATTTTTATTTTAATTGACGTGAACATGCTAATTATGATTATAATTAATGTTGTTTGTGATATGATGTTATTTTAATTGAAAATGAACTAGAGAATAATTTTATAATAGATGATTTTTTTTTAATTATATGGATAAGTGAATTCATATTTTTAAATGGATAAGTGAAAATAATTATATATATTTAATGTTGTGAATTGAAAACTAGAATGAATTTAAATGATGTGATTAGAATAAATTTAAATGTATAAGTGAAAATAATTATATTCAATGTTGTATGTAATTATAATGTTGTGAAATAGAAAATTAGAATGAATTTAAATGTTGTAAATTGAAGATTAGAATAAATTTAAATAGTGTGAATAATTGATACCGTAAATAAATTATTTAATTTGAAAAACATAATTTAGTTAATTTGAAAAACATAATTTAGAAATAATTATGATATGCTTTGATAAATAATTTAATAAGCAACAATTAAAGTTAGAATGAATTGAATTAATTAAAGAATTAAAAACTCAAATTAAATTGAATATATATTAATTGCATTCACAACATGTCGACTAAAAGCTCCTAGCCTAAACGGCACACAGGGGGCGCTCAAAAGCCTTCGAGACCGCGAGGTCACGAGTTCGAACCCCAGAAATCGCGAAAATGGCCAGAATTTGCGAAAATGGGGTGGCCCAGCGGTGGGGGTGGGTGTTGGTGGCCTATCGACCTGGGTTCGAAACCCAGATTCGTCTTTTTTAAATTTTAATAAAAAGGCATCGGCAAAATGGCATCGGCAGTGGGCCCGATGCCATTTGGTAACGGCAGTGCCCCGATGCCATTTGGTAACGGCGCTTTCCCCGATGCGAAATGGCATCGGCTGTCCCCGATGCAAAATGGCATCGGCAGTGGGCCCCGATGCCATTTGGTAACGGCGACCTGCCGATGCCAAAAGGCATCGGTTTTCCCAAAATCCGATGCCATTTAAATGGCATCGACCATATTGGCATTGGCACACTGACGTCCCCTTTGCCGTTGCCTTCATCTGTGGGGACGGCAGATCCGATGCCTTCCCCGATGCCATTTTTAAAGTATTTTGTAGTGAGATTGCAATTAATGGCGAAGTCATATAGTGAAACAAATAGTTGAGCACATTGCAATTAATGGCGAAGAAAGGGCATGTGGTGGGTGTTCCATTCCCAGCTCAAGGGCATGTTAAGCCGCTCACGAAACTCTGCCGCCGAATTGTCAAACGTAGGATTAAGGTTACCTTTGTTAACTTGGAACGTGATGTGACCTTATCGAATTCACAAGAGTGAATGATAAAGAACACAATCAAAAAGAGATTTAAGCAATAAGTACCTAAATGAGTCCTTTGAGAATCCTTGGATATTTAGTGGTAATGCGCGTTTTTGCTGAATCTGGGGATCTGCACACAAACCGGGCCGGAGGGATGTCCGACGACGGACCTCCGACGCTCAAGTCAGTCAAGCTCGATGAAGAAGATGGAGAAAATAAGAGTGTTTCGTATTTTTAGTGAATAGTAATGGAAAAAGTAACTTAAACCTTTTTAAAAAGAAAAGGGGATGCTTTTATACCTTGTTCTTGAAGGGTATTTACCTCTAGGGTTTGTTACAAAATAGTGCCACGTCACTGTACAATTCTGACACACAACTAATTGTTCTGATAATGCGCATACATTTGCAGGGATATTCAGAGATATTCTGACACACCCAGATTGCGTGCTTCTCCTTATTAACCAAGACAACTTATCGCCCGGGTCCTGGATGAAGGTATCAATATCAGATCAGATCTTGGAAAGATCTGATCAGAGTATAGCCCGTATTGTGGGTAGAAACTTTATTGATCCTGGTCCCACAAAGGAAGTGACCAGCTTTCATTTTAACTTCACTCAGTGGTCTTTCTTTTCTGGTCGTGCACCATAATGTTACATCATCCACTCCCCTCTATTCTTGACTATGACAGCTTTTTGCAGGAATAATTAAGAATAGAATCTTTTCGAATTCTTAAGTTTCCCGCTCATTTTCTAGGAAGGATTTACTTTTGATCTGGGCCCTTCTTCTAGGTTTAACCTTTCATCTCCTTTTATCCTAGCCTTACACGCGTCACCCACTTGGCTCGGCAGCTGTCCCATCATCTTTTAATATAAAAAGAGGAATCTACCTTCATTTTTTCCTTTCTTTACCTTTGGTTTGGTAAAAAAAAAAACTTTCATATTCTCAGAAAATTATCTCTCTAAAATTCCGGTGAGAAGTTTCCTTTTTCCGACGGATTTCCTTATTCCGGCGCGATCGTTCCTAGTTTCCAGGTATTACTCTCTGACTTATTTTACTTTTCTTTTTTCTAATTTCAAATTACTAGCCCATCTCCTTCCGCTCCTTGTTCTTCTTCCTTCTCGGCTGAAGGGGAAAATACTCGTTCTGATTCTTATCACCGTAGTTCTCGAAGTTTAACCCCGGATGAGCTTTATTCATCTGGTCACACAGATGTTTTGTCTGATCAATACCCTAGATCTCAATTAATACCTCCACCTTTGGTATTGGCTCCGCCTCCGTCTTCTCTTTCTTCTCGTCCATTGGTCTCTCGTCGCCCCCGGAGGTTAGCTAACCCCGAGGATACTTCCAGTGAATTATGGGATAAAGTTTCTTTACACTCTACTCTTGTTTCTTCCGAACTTAGGGAGATAAAAAGAAGATACCACAATCCTTCAGACTTTCTTTTTGACATGGCTCTCCCTGAGGAGAGACCTAACTTCTTCTGCCCTCCTTCGTTACCTTTTTTCAGAGCACACATAGACTGTGGGCTCCGCTTCCCTATTTGCCCTTACCTTGCCGATGTATGTCGTCTTTTTAACATCTCGGTAGCCCAAGTTAATCCTTCATCTATAAGGACCTGCCTTTCATTCTATATCCTCTTAAAACATTACAGAGGTAATCCTAGCGCCGAAATGTTTGTATCTTGTCACGAGATCAAATTGAAAGAGGGCTTTTTCTACTTCAGCTCTCGAGTTAACGGTCCTCCTAATTTCATAAAGAAACCTCCTAGTCTTGAGGTAGGGTGGAAAAAGAAGTACTTCTGGGTCACCCCCAAAAATGGGAAGTAGCCTTTTCCTAGTGATGAGTGGCAGCAAACTACTCCCTCTTATCCTATTATTCCCGATTCTGCTGTTTCTCGAATAGATTGGAAAATCATGGGTTCCCTAGAGGACCATGTTCTTGAAAAGGAGCATGGTATTTTCAAAATAAATCATCTTGTACGGGATCCAGGGGTGTTAATCCATTTTGGTCTTGACAGCTCTGGAGCGGAACTTTCCCCCAGAGCCGGTAAAGTTATCTTCTCCCTCTTACTTTTGCTCTTCTTTTACCTCATATATATCTAGTCTAACTTTTTTTTTTCTTTTTCTTCCTTTTTAGAGATGGACTTCGTCTTTAGTTCTGTCAAACTGGATCTCATTGATGTTGATGATGATGAGGTTACTCAGACAGAGACCTCCTCAGTAGCTCCTGTTTTATCGATTGAGATGGCTGATGCTACTACCACGACAGCCCCCTTGCCGTCAGCTTCATCTATTCCAAGAGGAACATCTGTTCCTTCCACCGATAGGATCCTTAAGAGCACAACTTCTGGTATACCTCCTCCTGTTCACAAGCGATTTGCTCCTGGAGCTAGCGATAAGATTTCCTCCAAGAAATCCAAGTCTCATCGCGCTCGTTCGGATGCCACTATTCCTCGAGACGGGGGATGATCCAAACGACCCCTTCAAGACGTTGGTGACTCTCAGAAGTTGGCTACCTGAGCCATTCACACGCGTGATTGAGAGGATTAATTAATAGGAGTTGTAATCCAGATGAGAAAGTTTCTTGTGTGATTGTTGATTTCTCCCTTGAATGGCTTTTGGATATTGTGCAAAACATGGGCGGCATCAGCTACCACCCTAGCCATCATATTTCAGATCCCTACACTTGTTCAAGATGTAATTCTTGACTCAAATGGTAACACTAGTCCAGTTATTAAATTATTAATTGTCATTATATATATTCTCTACCTAATAGCCTTTCATGACCACAAATTGAGAATATTGTGTCTGATCCTAACACATTATTCTCAATTTTCTTGTAATTGTGTGTCTAAATAAGTTGAGTCATGTTTAACATTTTTTAACTCAAGCAAAAATTAAATTTTAATCATAAAAATTATGTTACTATAGTATCTCTACCTAAAACTTTTTAGTGCCAGAAAAATAATAATTAATCACATAACCTGTTATTATAAGAATTATGTTATAGTTTTTCTATTTATTTTTTTATTTAATAAATGAGAATTCTAATTGCAAACTCAAAACAGGGTACAAGATATACCCTTCAATTTCAAAACAGTACATATCAGTAAAAGCAGATAGAATTGTCGGTTAAGCATTAAACAATCATCATCATTTAGGGGGTGTTTGCAAACTCTATAAATAGCTTAAAAGCACTTCTGAAAAGTAAAAGCTGTGAGAGGGCAGCTTTAAAAAAAGTGATTTTGGAAGTTGTTTGTAGTGTTTGAAAACACCCCCTTAGTGGTGGACAAGAGATTTTGAGATTGTGGGTACAATTATTGATATATAATTAAAAAAAATGAGTTTATGTACAAATAGGTACGCGTTTTGAAAATGTATAGGAGTTTATGTAACACCTCTTGTAAAATTGCAACTAAGGTAATTTGAGACCATTTTACCCTCCATTTTTATTTCTTGCCATACTCCACGTGCCTCTCTTCTCCCCCACCTGCAGTCACTTCAAACACGACATGATGGTGTACTATCATCTTACACATCAGACGGTAACAGTGAGAGACACCCTTTGTTTTGCCATTATCAAAAGTTCATCAAATCATACGGTGAGAGCGAGTGACACCCTTCGTTTCGCCATTATCAAAACCTCCATTGAAATTTCAAATTTGCCTTCATCACAAAACCTAATGGATCAATCTGTCACTATGTGTGTAAAATTTAACAGCCATTGCAAACTCGTGTTCGTATGTTCCGACATATCATTTGTTGATTTCATAACAAAAATTCAACAAGATTGGTCCCGAATTCAAGGTATTTTAAAAAACTTGGAATTTAGTTGGTCAGCCAGAAATATAGTGAACTGTTTGTTGAGATGCGACGATGATTTGAAAAATATGATTTCATATGCTTTGTCGAACACCTTGAAACTTGTTACTGTTTGTTCTTCAAAAATAGGTTGTGATTTTGTATCTCATGTCAACGATGTTCCTAGTTTTAATTCTCAGAATAGCAAAGGTCTTGTACAATCAAATATTACGTCTAATATACCTTGCTCATCCTCTGTTCCGAAAACATTGTCCCATAATGGTAGAATAGTTTTTCGATCTATTAAGAATTTTAGTTCCAAATTTACCTCCCAAGAAAATCAAACTACGGATTCCGATCTTTCTTCATATGATATATGTCCCAAAACCATAAGGAAACCTTTACTTTCGGATTCATGGGCTGACAAGTTTAATGGTTTATGTGTTGGTTCAGTATTTGAAGGTGGTGTTGTTGAGTTCAAGAAAGAGTTAATTAAGTAAGCAAGCGTGGCTGGATTTGTTTATAAATATATTAGGAATGATCGAAAGTATATTAGAGTTGAATGTAATCACCCAGGTGGTCACAATTGTAATTAGTTTATTAAGGGAATCGCTACGACTTTGTCTGGTATTTTACGTATTACGGATGGGGATTTTATCCATAGTTGTATTGCTAATTCGTCAAACAAGGTCCTGAAACGTCTAAGTCCAAAGTTGATGTCTGATGTCGTTGTTCGAAAGGTTAGGACTACTCCGAATGCCTCTTGTAAAGATGTTATTAATTTATTGGGTGATGAGTATGGTTTGGACATTCCATATTATAAGGCATGGCGCACTGTAGAGCATGCTAGGGATCAGATTTTTGGCTCTTATGAAGACTCTTACAATCAGCTGCGATGGTATTGTGATGCCGTTCAACGTACGAACCCCGGAAGTGCTGTTTTCCTAAAAACACATGAATCGTCCAATCAGTTTGAGCGTCTATTTGTCTCATTCAAAGCATGTCTTGATGGATTTAAATCTTGTCGACCGATGCTCTTTATAGATGGTATGTTTATGAAAGGACGCTCTAAGGGTATTCTCTTATCTGCCACTGCCAAAGACGGAAACAATGGTGCGATTTTGCATATGCTAATTTTTTATTGTTTGGACGTGGTATTATTAATTTGATTTCAGTATCTATCTGTTTTTTAATATTTATGTTTTAAATTGTGGTTTACGTATCGCAGGTCTGTTCCCCATTGTAGTTGCGGTGGTTTTTTCGGAGAATATTGAAAATTGGACATGATTTCTTGAGAAGTGTCGAGACAATCTAGAACACCCTGACCAGGTGTTTTACATGTCCGGTCGAAATTTAGGTTTAATGGCTGTTTTTCCTATTGTATTTGATGTTCATGTGCATTTCTATTGTTTGTTCCATCTTACTAATAATCTCAAGTCTAAATTTAAGAAGGGTTAGACAAACCCTGAGAGGAAAAGCATGTCTGACCATTTTAGGGATTGCGCATATGCTCCGAATATTCGTTTATTTAATGAGAAACTTTCAATCTTCAAGGAGGCCGGTGGTGATACTGCAGAGAAATGGCTTGAAGATCTTCCATATGAGAAATGGGCCGTTGCACACTCTCCCATACTTACTCTATATGGAGAAATGACGTCAAACGCCGCTGAATCGTTTAATAACTAGATTAGTGATTACAAGAGTTTGCCAATAAATTTCATGATAGATTCTATTCGAATAGGTACATCTTTCATATCCACAGAAAACTCGATTTTCCATTGTTTATGATTATTAACTTTATTTGATTATTTTGCAGCAATCAGTGAGATGCACCTTCAAAGGAGGGATACATGCACTCAATGGTCTGGTGTACTTTGTCCAGTTAAGGAATTGTGGTGGAATCATTTCACGAACAAATCTCAGTCTTGAAAACTTGTCCAGTGTTCTAGTGGACAGTTTGAAGTTGGTTATGTCCCAACTACATTAGTTGATCTATGTACCAAACATTATTCGTGTTGTCAATGGGAGGTTCGTGGTTTCCCTTGCTCTCATGTTGTTGCTGTCATTCGCAATTCCAATAGAAGTGTGCTTCAATACGTAGACATTTTTTTCTTCACCACAATGTATATGCAGACTTACAGTTATGATATTCATCCCATCCCTGAAACAGAAAAATATGAAGGCCAGCCTCTACTGCTTGATGATCACGTATTACCTCCAGTGCTGAAACGTAAACCAGGTAGTCCTAAGAAGAAAAGAATTTTGTCGTATGTTGAGCTCGGGAAGAAAACCAAGCAGTTTTGTTATATTTGTTGTAAGTATGGCAATCACGATACTCTATCATGTCTAATGTCCCAACCAGATGAACAATAAATGTACTATACTACGATTAATGTGTTGATTTGTTTCTGGTATTCTTGAATCCATATTTTATGTATCACATGTTTTGTATGTATATTTTCCATTACACAGGTTCTGCGTTTCTATTCACATGTTATTAACACCCAATTATACATCTGATTCCTTAACTGTTCTTACACATACCAAATTGGATATGTCATTATGTTGTACTTACCACAGTTATATGTCATTTTGCCTTACCTCTTGTTTTAAACATACATAACCCCATCTTTAACATTTCCATTATCTTGTTCCAATGAAATGGCAACATGGATTTTTGGGGCTTTACCCTCTGAAACCCCATCGTGAGTTTTTTTGTCACACGTGTATTCTTGCTCGTTTTTTAACAATATAAATATTGGCTGATAATTTATTATCTTGAACATTTGTTATACACATTTGAACATTATATAATAACAAATTAAATAAAATACTCTGAATTCTGAATTTAAAATATAGCCATTGGAGCCAACATTATTATGAATTTGGCCGTTTATGATCGTTGCTATATGCCTATAAATGTCCCATACTCACTATATAACATTGTACACATCCATTTATTCATCAACAAATGTCTGATAGCACTTTTTCTCCTCCAAATGACTTGGTGGCCTTGTTCGGTGTGTCATCTTGTCGAAACTGTGGTGCACCTGCTCATGTACGGAGGTCCAAGTCTGATGCGAACCCTGGTAGGTTCTATTACAGATGCAACACTCATGGTTTTTCACATTGGTGTTCTCGGAGTACTGGAATTCAAGATGGGGTTAGTCCTCCAAGGGATGCTCGTGCTGGTACTATTTCCCAAATTGGGGAATCCACTACTCTTTCCCAGCCTCTACATGAAACTTCCATCCCATCATTCGATGCGTTTCCAGAAAAAGTTCATGTTGGTCCCTGAACGAGTAGTGAATGGGATTAAAGTCTAGAGGGGAGGGGTGAATAGACTTTAAAACTTTTTCAATCAAAGAGTTGGTAACCTCTTCTGATTTCTATATCAGCTGGACTACAAGTCTGCTGGTCCAGATGACTATAGTGATCTGATGAAGAGGTTTATATGCGGAAGTGAGTATGCCTGTTTGTTTAGATTCGTTCTAGAGTTTCTTTTGAAATAACCAATTTGTTAACTTAATGAAATGCTCAGCTGATGCTGGTTTTGAAAGATATGGCCTTGGTTAAAGATATTTAAAGTCACAGTATGCACTATATAAAAATATGAACAGGTAATAAAGTAAAGTGTAATAAGTAAATAACACCGGATTTATAGTGGTTCGGATATACGATCCTACGTCCACTCTCACGTCCTAACGTGATGTTTAATCCCTTTAATTTACCAAAAATTACAAGGGCTTGTCCTTTATAGTCCCAAGGGTAGGACTTTGAGATCTGAGCAGTCCCGTACTGCTGCGGTCTCCACAAGTGATTGGAAGCACTTGCACTTTTACAGTGGTTCAAAAACTTAACCTTATGGTGGGGGTTTTGGGGTTTTTGAATGTATCCAACTAATGGTTCAAGCTTATAAATCGCTTAATCACTATGCCTAAATCAATGGATTTACAGTATGTGTAGGATTCAGGTTCTTTAATTGGATGGGAAATAACTTAAGAGCTAGAAGGGTGTTCTAATGATTTCTGGGCTCTTTGAGAACTCTCAACAAAATATTGCTTTGTGCTTGCTTGCATGTTTTGTTTTTGTGAATTCTCTCGTTGTATTTCCGTGTGTTGTTATTCCTCATCCTCTTGTATTTATAGGGAGGATTGCAGCAACTAGCCGTTGGAGTTGACTAGCGTTGGGCAATCTTTCCATGTTTGGTTGATTCCTTGATTCTAGCTACTTGATTGCTTCAAATCTGGGATCATGTCAATCTTCGAAGTATGGTAAGTCTTCATTTGAATTGCAAGATGACTTTGGAATCAGCCGAGTCCTTGACGAGCTTCTAGTCTTCTGGTCTTCACTTCTGGTCTTCTGGTTGACTCGTCTGGCCATATGTCTTCTGTCTTCTGATATCAGATGAGTGTTACTCTTCTGATCTGGAAAATGCTTGAGCTAACTTAGGCCATCTTTGACTTGGACTCCATCAGCTAAGTAGGTATACAAGCACCTTACTTATCTGGTCTTCAAGGATCTTCTAGTCTTCATGTCTTCTTGGGGTTGTGCATGTAAGCATATACTGTGCTGATCAGCTGTGATCATTACAGTTGATCACACAAGACTAGTCTAAACTATTCTATACAAAGTCAGCTGATCCTATTACATTTATAAACTCTAAGTGTTTTGGCCATCAAAACTATTCTAACATCAATTTGGGGCTTAGGGTGAATTTATATCCCAACAATTTCCCCCATTTTGATGAAGCCAAAACTATACTTGATAAATGCTTAAGCATATATGGAGTTTCCCCCCTTAGTGGGTAAGATAAGAGTTTAAAAATGAAGTTTCTAATGAAGACAATGAGAATTTGTCTTGTAAGAAAAAAAGAACTAATACTTGAATAACATATATGGAGTTTTACAGATTACAAGTGTTAGTATCTTTGAACTTCTTAAGCGGTCTTCATCAGGTCTTCAATTGTTCAGATGCGGAAGGCAAGATATAGACGAGTGCAAACTTCTTCCATGTGTTGCAGGTCTGTAACATTCTCTTCAAGGTAGATCTTCTCCAGAATTCGTTTGACTTCTATCATGTCTATTCTTCCGGATCCCAGAGTAGGTGCTTCCCAGACAAGGTCTTCAGGAGTTAGGATTCTGTAGCCAATCTCTTTGGCTGTCTTGACTATTTCTGTCCAAAGCACTTGATCTTCAACTTCCATGAACTGAGAGAATTGGAGAAATTCGTCTTCATAGGTAGAGAGGGGGCCAAATTTTCTCACTATGTGATGTTGGATTTGCGATTTCTTCCTCAGAGGGTACCACATATCTAGCTCATCTTGCAAAACCAACATATCTACATATGTGCTGTCAGTTACCAGAGCACTATCTTTCTTTTCTTTCTCTTTCAGTGCTTTCCTGAGTTTGGCCACTTTTCTCTCAAATTTGGCCTTGAGTGCCTTCGCATCCTTGAGCTTCTTTTGCTTAAGCTCTTGAGCTTCAAGCATCTTTCTCTTCTTCAGTTCTTGAGCCTCTTTCTCTTCTGTAGTAGGCTCTGCTGGAACAGATGCTTTCTCATCTGTCTTTGCTTTCTCATCTGCGTTTCTTTTCCTTGTCATTCTCTTTTCAGCAGTTTGTTCTACTGGTGCAGTGAGTTGCAAATTCTTGGTCGGGCCTTGGGTTTCTTCTTAAACAGCTTCTTTGCCTTGTCTGTTCTTAATTTTGCTTTTCAAACCTCCCAAGGTTTCATTCAGGTCGTCTTGAGATACTACCAGTTCAGCTTGTTGTGCAGTAGACTTCTCCAGAGCTTTTATCAATACACCTTCCCCGTTTTTGGCTTCAGCAAGAGCAGCCGCAAAAAGCTTCATGGCATTCAGAATTTCCACATGTAGAGTCTGCTTGAGAGCCATGGCATTGACTTTGCTTACATGAGTCAGATGGGAGATGCTGTGCTCTAGAACTTGAGCATGAGAAGTTGAGGAAGTGGCAGCTTCCAGCTTAGCTGTTAGTGTTTCCAGTTTGTCTACTGTCTCCTTCAGCTGAGTCTGAAGTTTCTCATTCTCCTTAGCAGCTGATTGAAGGAGGGCTTGACCTTGAGTGGCTCTTGCTTCAGCATCTTCAAGCCTGGTTTTGTAGGTGGTCTCCATGCGATTTATCTCATTTGCATAGAGATCAGCAAACATTTTGGATCTGTCAGCTGACTTCTTCATCTCAGTGTTAAGGTACTCTTCTATCTGATGATGAAGTGCCTCACCAAATTTGTCCTCAACATCAATAATTTGGTTGGTGAGACGAGTCCTCTGCTCCTGAACAGCTCTCTCAACATATCTTGTTAGATGTATGTCTAATCCTTTCTCAAAGTGCAAGTCTATTGCTTCTTTGACCTGAGAGCATATGTCTGCCTTATAGTTAACAGATGAAGTAGAGGTGAGGGCAGTACCTTGTGTTTGTGATGGGGGAATATTAAAATAGACCACCAATGCCTTGCCTCTCTCTTCAGCTGAAAGATAGTCTTCATTGAGAAAACTTGTAGTGGCATCAACCAGATGAGTAAGAATTCTTCTTCCTTGGTGATCTGGTTGTTCGAAGAAGTGTGTGAGCTCATCCTTTGGCATAAAATGAGCTGGTATAATCAACACCTATTTTTCCTTTTCTTCTGTCTCCTCTACTTCAGCTGAGTCATCTGCCAAGGCTTTGTTAGTCACACGTAGATCTGCTGTGAGTTCTGGTACAGATGTGTTCTCAGAGGTGGGCTCAGAGGGGACTCCTAGTATCCTCTTGCACACCCTAGTTAAGGCCTCTGTGGGTAGCAACTCAGTGAAGGAGCTGACTTGAGCAACCTCTTTCTGTTCCATTTCCCAGTCGAGGAAATTAGCTCTTCCTCCCATTCCTTCCATGACTTCAATTAGGTAATCAACCTCATCCCTTCTGAGTTCAATCCAAGTACATATCCTTAGTACTTGCTCAAATTGGATTGAGTCCTCATCAACTTCAGGTACAGTAGTCCTGAGCAAGTTGGTTATCTTCATTCTCATGATCTTCTCCCTAGTGCACATTGGATAGTGCACCATGCTGTACTGAGACTGGGATTGAGAAGGATCTACTGTTGCCAGGTCTTCTGGTGCAGAAGAGATAGTGGGGTGAGGTGATTGGGTTTTTGGGACAGATGCCTCTGCTGTGTGAGTATCAACAGGGATTTGGGATGTGATATCTGTGTGTTGAATAGGTGGCTGTGATTGTCCTTCTGTGGGTTTTGTATCAGCAGGGGTTTGGATTTTCTTGGCTGGTGTATCTGTTGTTTGGAGAGCTGAAGATGGTTGTGATCTCTGAGCTTGGTCCTCTGCTGGTTGGATATCAGCAGGGAGTCGAGGTTTCTGAATGATCGGATCAGATGATGTTTGGAGGCTGGGAGATTGAGTTTTCTTGGCTAGTTCCTCTGCTGTGTGAGTATCAGCAATGGTTTGGGAAACAGTGTTTGAGGGTTCAGAAGGGTTGGCAGTTTCAATAGGGTCAAAGGATGATATTGGCGCTATGCTCATGGGAGTAGGGAGACTAGATTTCTTTGACTTCTTGGTGAAAGAAGAAGTAGTCTTCTTTCTCTTCTGACCCTTAGACAATTTTGAAGGAGTAATTGTGAGGGAGGGAGTAGAGGTACCTGCCTTCTTCAAAGGAGAGATTGATGGAGTGGCATCTGAATCAGATGGGGAGATGAGCCCAGATCTGATCAGATGTCTTCTTTGGGCTAGGGTTTGATTGTCATCATCATCATCAGCAACCTTCTGATGAGCCTCTTCCTTGGAGTGCTCCTCCTCCTCTGCAGCAGAGTCCTGCACAGACTCTGCTTTCTCTTCAGCTGCATCTTTTGAGGAGGCTTCAGCCAATTTCATCTTCTCCTCCTTCAACCTTTCTGCCTCAACAAGAGCTTATTTCTTCAAGTAATACTTGGATGAATGAAACTTCTTCGTTGGTCCCATCTTTTACTTCTTTGAGAGAATCTCTGGGAGGATGATACTCAGCTTGTTGACAAAGCTGACTGTGGATGTCACTTTCCACTCCTTAGATTGTAAATCCAGAGATACCTTCTTAGCCTCCAGAGCAATTCTATCCAAGAAGAGCTCTTGCCAATCTCCATCGATTTGATCCCAAATTGCAGCCATAACTCTAACTTTCAGAGTGGTAACAGCATAATGACTGAATGTATTACCTAACAGCATCTTGCCTGCTATGTCCATCAAGGTTTGGAACTTGAGATCAAGTTGGGACTTCTTAACTTCAGAGGCATCACTAGCCTTGACTCTTCCACCAGTAAACATCTCGATATATTCCTTTTCTCTTCCCATGATGTAGGTGGAGATGTTGATCTTCCCCCTAGGTAGATCAAATAGGTCCTTGAGGACTTCTCGAGTGATTCTGACCTTGTGTCTACCCATTGAACTTTCAACATACGAACCTTTGGACACAGCATTTGAATAAAATGCCAGCACATCTTGCTCATAAACATTAGTTGGTGCTGCTTCCAGAAATTCACGAAGATTTATGTTGAGACATCGAAGGAGAATCTCCTTGTTCTCAGCAGTGTGTTTGCCCTTGAAAAACAGAGCATTCTCAGTGAATATCTTCCCTTCCTTCGACCACTTTGCTGCATCGAGAGTGCCAGTGATATTGGTCTTCTCATCATAAATTTCAATGATCCCCATTTTGAGTATTGGTAGATAGACTTAGAAAGCTTGGTAGATATTTTCAGAACGAGAGCGATTGAGTGCGTTTTTGAGTTTTGAGAGAGAAAGGGTTTGAGGAATGGCTTAGAGGTTGTATATATACTCAAGTAAATTTCGAATTGTGTATTGATCCAACAGTCAAAAATGATTTTATGAGGTGTAACTCTCAAGAATTTCCTTCTTCGTCTTCAGCCCATTCCTTTAATTTTGCCGGCTAAACGTGCCATGTGTCGATTGTTGATTCGTTGGCAAAATTGTAATTGAGTACTAATGACATCACTACCAAAAATAGTTGTTGTGACTAATTTCAGTAATATTGATCATTCAAGGCCATTTTCTATAAGTAATATACATTCCTTATATAGGCCAAATTCCTTAATTACATTTAGAAACAAATCTAGAATGAATTACATGATCAAACAAAATAATCATTATATTTTTGTTGAATAAGAGTGATTTGATCAGCAGTGTAAGTCTTCTGATTTTCTTGAAAAAAAGACTGCTGATTTTTCTTGGAAGTCTTCTGGTCAGCTGAGTTGGTCTTCTGATCAGCTGAGTAGGGGTTGCTGAGTAAATCTTCTGTGAAAGTTTATCCAACCTGGTTTGGTGGATCTTTCAGCAATTCCACTGGCTCAGGTTGCCCTCACAATCAGATGGTCCCTCACCATCAGATGGGTTGTAGCATCAAATGTGTCCTTGTTGAATTTCTTTGCCTCATCTTCCTCTCTTGCAGGAGGGAGAAGATTGGAAGGTGCTTCAATGGAGTGTGAAGAGAAAGGTAGAGATTGGTCTTCTTGATTTCCATGTAGAACTTCCCCCTGGAGAAGAAGCTTTGCTTGTTTGCTACTCTGTCCTTTGCATCTCTCCTTTATTTTCTTTTCAACAAGAACTTCTCTCCTATCTTTTCTTTTCAGAGCATACATATGTTGAGCGAGCCAAGTATGCTTGTCTGCATCATCTCCATTTGCTGGACAAATTTTCATCTCCTTCACCCATGACTTTGGTTGAGGGATGATGTACATGCCTTCTTTTCTTTTGATTTTCTCCATACCTGAAACAAAGATAAGAGTTAGTGATTTTGTGTTGTTTTATTAATTCTCATGACACTACAACAAAATACATTTTTTGTAACGAATTTATTTGTAACCAACGTATAAATGGTTACAAAAAGTTAACTTATTTGTAACTAAATTCTATTTTCATTACAAAAAGTCATATTTTAAATAACAATAAGTAATTTTATTACAAATACCAAAAAAATTGTTACAAATAGTAAATGACTTCTTATTTGTTTTATACATTCATTTTATTTAAAATATGTAAATTAAATATAATTTCCCTTATCCAATCACACAAATGTCTCCGTATTTCACTTTATTCCGTTTTCTAAAAAAACATATGTAAATTGTTGTCGAAAAAAATATGTAAATTAAAGATGATTCTCTTAGCTTGTCACACCGACTATAAATGGCTTCTTATATTTATATTAAATTAGTATTGCAATTTACTGTATACTATTGATAAGAATATGAGCCGCACAAGTTTTCATCTTATTTACTACTCCCTCATATTCAAAATATATGTCATTCTAAGCTTAAGCTCACGCACACATATTAAGAAAATAAATTATTTCTCATGTTACCCTTAATTAATGATTGTACATCTCATAAAAAAAGAACACATTTATGTAAATATTTAGTGATCTTCAATTAATTTGCATGAAAAAATGTAAAACGACATATAATTTGCAAAGAAAACGAAATGTCAAAACTACTATTAATAGGAGGGAGTATCAATTAATTTTTTCAATTATACCACTAATTAATTTCCCTTATTTTTGAAGCTTATGATATATATATATATATATATATATCATAAGAATTTAATTTATTTAATTATTTGGCTTATAATATATTTTTGAGCCGAATATATAAATTAGATTTAAAAATGTGATTTAGCTCAAAAAAAGATTTCAGAAGTTGTTCCCTCAGATCCCTAACTGGAGGGAACCTCAAATCCCTAATCATACGCTAAACTCCTCACGCTCTTAAAACCTAAATTTCTTAATTCACAATACCCAAATTTCTAATTTCACGCTGAGAATTACTGCTGATCAATTTCGAAATTATTTGGGGCTGTGGTCGATGATCGATTTCGTGGTTACTTGGGGCTGTGGTCGATGATCGATTTTGGAGTTACTTGGGGCCCTAATCGATGATTGATTTTGCAGTTACTTGGGGTCCTAATTGATGATCGATTTCATAATTCCTTGTTCCTACTATGAGCTTTTTCTGCCGATGCCCTCACCCTCTTTCGGCGGCCCCACCTTCTGTCGGGCCCCACCTTCTGTCGGGCCCCTGTTGCAAAGCCCTCACCAAAAAAACCTTGATTCCTAATTCCATGACCGATTCAGCTCTGTTATGATGCCATGACCCATGTTGCAAAGTTACGCTAATTTTCACGTCACACCTGATGAAAATTCTCAGGTAACTTCTCTCTATTCATCTCAATTACGTAGACTCACACATATATATATAGGTTTTTTTTTTTGAACAATTGTTGCCAATTAAGCCTTATGAACACCTCTTTCTCTCGTTGCATTCACGCTACTTGACCAACAAAGGCTGATTTTTTTTTTTAATTCATAATTTCTCAAGCCCTAATTGAAAATGCCTTAATTCAATGCCCTAATGGAGTTTCAAAATTCTAAAATATTTTAATGATATTAATGTATTTACTTCTTTGACAATTTTCCTTCTCACTTCATTTTCTGGTAAATTCTAGATTTATTTCCTGTATATAGATGTTACGATTTTTTTTTTTTTTTTATGGTTACAAGTTAAATACCCATCCCTTTTCCCCTCCCCATGACTCGAACCCAGGACCTAAGACCCAGGACCTAAGACCTAGGTAGTGGTGCTCTAACCACTTGAGCTATCCCACTTTGTCTATATAGATAATACGATTGTTAGCATTTTTGTGAGTTTTTCTAAATTTTTTAGAATATACTAATGGATTTTATTGTCGTGTTTAGGTTAAATTTGATGGAAATTGTTAATCACAAAGTTATTAAGAAATTTGGGCTCGAGCTTCCCTTAGTTCAAATCAGGGGAAAGGATTTATCGTATAAAAATAGTACTTATGATTCTTGTCGATACTGTGTAATCCTGTAATGGTTTCACTGCTTATTTCCTTACAGAGAGCTCAAGTTTAATCAATGAAATGATATCACAAGTTTTTTGTCATTCAAGAATTAGGTATGTTTTTTAACATTTGGTATTTATTATCTCTTTTTTTCCTGATTGCCTGAAATTGTATTTCTTTTATTTAATTCAATGGTGTTTTAGGGTCTTTTGATTTAAGCAATATATGTTTGAGATGCATCCAAAAGAAACTGATCCTGGATGCATGAAGCATATTTTATCAGGCTTCCCAAGAACAATCCTGGATGCATGAAGCATACTTGCTGTTTTTTGTCCATTTGCATGGAACATTATTGGACAACACCACGGCTATTAAGGCTAAGAGAGAGAGATTTATTCCACTTCAACGGTTCCTTTTACACTTAGCCAGGTAAACGTGAAGAAAAAAAAAGATTACTGATTTTGTTTTTTCTTTTTTCTAAATGTTGGGTTCGGGGGAGGGCATTTTCTAATGTTAATTCTCATTTATCTATCTCAAATTAAATTAATTGATATTCCTCCATTCCGCCCCCACACTGCACAAACACACTCGTGCTAGACATTCCAATAACTTCTTTGAAATATTTGGAAGTGAAAATTTTAAATGATTTCTTATGCAGTGGCATATATGTGTATTCTACATTTGTATCAAAGGATGAGAGAAAAATTTAAATGGTTTCTTATGGAGTGTGACATATTAGTTCTGTCTAGTACTAATGGTTTAGCGGTTGTTGCTTGATGTGTAAAAAGTTAACTATAGTGTGATTGTTTGTTGTTACTGATTTGTTGTGGTTTTAGCAGAAGGTGTTGGTGATGTTTGAGATGGTTTATATTTGCTGCTTCTTGTTGTATATAGAGTTAGGTATACTAATCATGAGTATATCAATCGATGTGTTATATTTTTATCTTTGTTGAGGGCCTTGGCAAATTTTAACTAAGGTCTAGGTGTTGGTATTAGTTGACATGTCTTAGTTTTGGGACCGATTGAGCCCCTTTATTGGCTTATAGTTGAGCTGGTGTATTTCTTTATTTTTATTTAATTTGTATATCATTTTTTTTAGTCTATGTCGTAAACTTATATTTGTGCATTATAAAATTTAATCTTATGATATTTTGTTGTTGTGTGTCTTTTGTAGGTAAACGAAGTTTCACTTAACCGTAGACAAGAAGACTAATCAAAACTTTGATCAAGAATATATTTTTACAAGTTATTAGATACATTGAAATGTACATATACATTCTTGAGTACTTGTTTAGAATGTTTTTAGACATATTTTGTTACTAAATCAACTTCAGATGACATTGAGATAGTTTTTTTTTCCTTAGATATGTTGTATTGTTGACTAAGTCCATTTGGAGAATTAACATTTTCCATAAATAAAATAATTTTATTATGACTCTGTATTTTTTAGATTTCTCAAATGTTCGTATAGTATAATCTTTTTAAAAAATCACATGAGTTAGTTATATTCATTTATTTGTTCTTGGAATGAAATGAGTTGCTAATGATAAAAAAATATTAGTAACAAATTAAATAATTTAGTACTAAATATATAATTTTATTTAACAACTTATTTGTAACGAAATTGATATTTTGAACAAATTTACAACATTTGTAACAAGACTTTTGTTACCATTACTAAGGTTTTAGTAATCGAAAGAAGTCGTTACAATTGTATTGGTAACGAAATTGAATTTTTTTCGTTACAAAAACTTTTTGCAACGAGCTTTACGAGACCAACTTTTGTAACGATATGTTTCGTTACAAAAGGTTTTTGTAACCAAAAAATGACTTTTTGTAACCAATTTTTTGGTTACAAAAAGTGCATTTTCTTGTAGTGTGAATGTCTCCTTTTATAGAGGTAGAGATGAGATGGAGGAGTGAAAGATGATAAAACTAGTGAGTTGATAGGTCTGAATCTCTGAAAAGGTTACTTCTTAAGATCAACAATGAGATTCTTGATCTAATGGTTCACATTTAAAGATATTCAGGCTTTATCTTATGGAATGCAGAAATTATAAATTTGAGCATGAGTTATTTGAAGTCCGTACTCAATCTGTATACTGTTGAGTCGGTGAGGATGGTGTATTAATCCAACCAACTGTGGCTCAATTGTATATTGTATGTATGTATAGTAACAAATTATTTTATGAAGAATAGTTTATTATTATACATGTATATACATTGCTTTGAGTACATTCTTCAACTAACTTTGTTCAACTTTTCTGGATATATATATATTTATGAAATGCAGATGATAGAGTATTTTATCAAGGATTCTTAAGGTATCATGGATTCCCCCTTGATTGAATAACTCTATGTTTTCCCTCAGCTTTATTTGTCTTCATTGGGAAAATACTTACCTGGAGATGAGGGTGTTTATTCACCTCATTTAATTATTTCCTAGTCTGCTGCAGTTGTATTAGCTGAGGTCTTCTTAGCTGGCCTTATATCTTCATAGACTTGGATCAAGAAGTCCTAGGTTGTAGCATAGGTTCTTGAATCTTTCTTCAGCTAGGGGCTTAGTCAAGACATCTGCTCTTTGGATATCTGTGTGAATTTTCTCCATCTTGATATCCTTCTTTTCAAGATGATCTCTTATAAAGTGATGCCTAATGTCGACATGCTTGCATCTTGTGTGAAGGACTGGATTTTGAGTGATGGCAATGGCACTGCTGCTATCACAGTAGATAGGGACTTCTCTTGCTTCTACATTGTAGTCTTTTAGTTGTTGGACCAGCCAGAGTAGCTGACTACAACAACTTCCAGCTGCCATGTATTCTGCCTCAGTGGTGGAGGTTGCAACAGAAGTTTGCTTCTTTGAGAACCATGAAATTAGCTTGTTGCCTAGAAATTGACAGGTTCCTGATGTGGACTTCCTATCTATTCTACAACCACCATAGTCTGAGTCAGAGTATCCACTCAATTCTAGATTGTCATCAGCAGGGTACCATAGTCCTAAGTTGACTGTTCCTTTTAGGTACTTGAGAATCTTCCTTGCTGCTTCTAGATGACTTTGCTTTGGGTTGGCTTGAAATCTAGCACATACTCCTACAACAAAAGTTATGTCTGGTCTGTTGGCTGTAAGGTATAGGAGAGATCCAATAAGTGTTCTATATTCAGCTTGATCAACTGCTTTTCCAGACTCATCTGGTTCCATTTTGAATGAAGTCATCATTGGAATTCTTGCAGTCTTGGATTGTTGAGCATTGAATCTTTCTAATAGGCTCTTTGTATATTTGGATTGATTGATGAAAATCCCTTCTGGACTTTGTTTGACTTGAAGTCCTAGGAAGTAGTTCATCTCACCCATCATACTCATTTCGAATTTTCCTTGCATTAGTTCAGAGAACTTCTTGCACATCTCTTGATTGGGTGATCCAAATATAATATCATCTACATATATTTGCACCATTAGAATATCATCTCCTTCTTGTATTCTGAAAAGTGTTCTGTCAACCTTGCCTTTGGTATATCCATTGTCAAGAAGAAATTGAGACAATGTGTCATACCAAGCTCTAGGGGCTTGCTTCAGACCATAGAGGGCCTTCTTCAGACGATATACTTGATCTCCTTTTTCAAAGCCTGGGGGCTGCTCTACATACACTTCTTCTACCAGAATACCATTTAGGAAGGCGCTTTTGACATCCATTCGGTATACCTTGAAACCCATATATGATGCATAATCTAGAAATAGTCGAATAGCTTCTAATCTGGCTACTGGGGCAAAGGTTTCATCGTAGTCAATTCCTTCAGATTGTGAGTAACCTTTTGCAACTGGCCTTGCTTTATTTCTAGTTATCACATCATTTTCGTCCTTCTTGTTCTTGAATACCCACTTTGTTCCTACTACATTGTGGTTTTCAGGACGATCTACCAATTCCCACACTTCATTGCGTTCGAATTGGTTCAATTCTTCTTGCATAACAGTGATCCAATTGCTATCTGTCATTGCTTCTTCTATGTCGGCTGGTTCAATGTTAGACAGGAAGGCACACCAGCAGAACATGGAGGACTGGGGGTTTTGATTCAGTTGTCTTCTGGTCTTGACACCTGAGTCTGCTCCTCCTAAGATGAGGTTTGATGGATGGTTGTTTTTCCATGTATTTCCACTAGATGAGTTAGGATTCTCATCTGATCTAGTGTTATCAGGAGGGTTGACTTGATTTGGTCGATCATCATCTGTATCTTCTATGTCAAAGAGATCATTCCCCCTTTCATTTGGAATTTGTGCATCTTGATTTAGATCGGCTTGTTCAGCTTGGGTTTGAGATCTAGTGACAGGTCTATGAGGTTTATCTTCCTCTAGATCTTCAGAGAAGGGTTCATTGACTTCAATAAACTCTTCTGATGTAGACTTGATCAGTAGCCTCCTCATCTTTTCTGCAGCTGAGTCTGTGTCTACTGCATTATTTTCACAAGATTCATCAAATACAACATGAGGTGTTTCTTCCACAAGAAGGGTTCGTTTGTTGAATACTCTAAATGCTTTGCTTGTAGAGGAATATCCCAAGAATATCCCTTCATCTGCTTTGGCATCGAAAGCATTCAACTTACTCTTCCCATTGTTGTGAATGAAACACTTACAACCAAATATATGAAAGTAAGATACCCTGGGTTTCCTACCTTTCCAAAGTTCATATGGAGTTTTCTCATAAATTTTGTGAATACCTGACCTATTTTGGGTGTGGCAAGCAGTGTTGATGGCTTCTGCCCATAGTTTCTTTGGAGTTGAGAATTCAGCAAGGAGAGTTCTTGCAGCTTCTTTAAGTGTTCTGACTCTTCTTTCAGCTACACCATTCTGTTGTGGTGTTCTTGCTGCACTTGTCTCATGCTGAATACCATTAGAAGTACATTAGACAATAATATAAGAATTAATGAATTCAGTGCCTACACTTCTGATTTTCACAATGGGTTCTCCTCTTTCTACTTGGATCCTCTTCAATAATTCAGGAAGCTTCTGTTGTGTTTCACTTTTGTTGTATAGAAAAATAACCCAAGTAAACTTGGAGTAGTCATCTACTACAATAAGAGTGTACTTCCTTCCTGTTAGAGTTGTTGGAGTGATTTGTCCAAAGAGATCCATATGAAGTAGTTCCAGAACTCTGCTGGTTGATGCTGTCTTCTTGGTTTTGAAGGAGACCTTTGTTTGCTTTCCTTGTTGACATGCATCACATACCTGATCTTTACAGTAGAGTTCATTAGGCAGCCCATCAACTAAGGATTCCCTTGCTAGCTTGTTTAAAGTCTTAAAGTTCAAGTGACTAAGACGTTTGTCCCATAGCCAGCTGATATCTTTAGGGCTTTTCACAAGCAGACATGTATCCTTAGGACAGTTGTTCCAATTTGCAAGATACATACTACCTTTTCTAGATCCTGTTAGAAGGGTTTGTTTTGTTCGTTTATCACTTATGATACACTCATCTTTAGAAAATTTTACTGAGTAACCAGTGTCATAAAAATGAGAAACTGATAATAAATTGAACTTCAAACCTTCTACATATGATACATCATGTACCTCAATGTCACCATTTTTCAGGGTGCCATATCCTTTTGTGTTACCGTGCGCGTTATCACTAAAGAAGACTTTTGGACCTTTCTTTTCTGTGTAGTGGGTCAGCAGGGTTTTGGTTCCAGTCATATGGGTTGAGCATTCGCTATCTATATACCAAGTTTCTCCTGCTTGACCACCTTTCCTGTATAGGTCCCTTCTTTCCTGCATTTTAGATTAAGCTTTAGGTACCCATTTTGTTTTGGGTCCTTGGGTGTTAGTTATAGTACTCTTGGGAACCCATGCATACATTGCTCTTTTGAACAGTCTTGAGCATTTGAGTTGTCTCCCTCGAGCATCACAGAACCAAATCTTACCAGCTGACACCTGGGGTTGGTTAGATTTGATAGTTGTGTCAGCTAAGTGGCTGTCAGATGACTTCTTCTTGTAGTTTTGTACAAGAATGATCTTCTGACTAGCTACATTTGGCTTGGGTGCATAAGCTGATCGTTTTTGAGTAAGTGAATCATCCTCATCTGTTCTCACAATCTCATAGGAGAGAGGAGGTGCAAAGAGAACAGATGTGTTGTAAGAAGATCTGTTTTTCTTCTTAGCTGGATTAGCATACAGCTGAGACTGCCTCAAGCGAGATGGTCTAGGTTGTTTACTATTCCTCTGTACATGTTTTGAGGCATTTAACCTTTTAGCATTTAACGAGGTTGCCTTAAATAGACTGGCCCAGAGTTAGCTGGTCTCTTACCATTCCTGGCTATGAGATAGTTAACTTTAGGTTGTCTTTGTACAGATGTCTTTTTATTCACTTTAGGATCACTGTGCTTAGAGCACTCACCTTTCTCAAAAACTTGTGTTGTGGATTTATTAGGTTCACAACACTCAGCAGGAGAGAATTCTGATGTGGTTGATTCAAAACCAATACCCATCTTGTTGGCATTTGTTCTGTAATATTCAGAGATGTGTTCTATAGTTGTCGAGGCTCTATTGAACTCTGATATCTTTAGATCTAGGCCATTCTTCTCATTTTCTAAGAGCTCATGTTTATGGAGAAGATCATCAAACTTGGATTGTAAGGTTCGTAGATCATAGGCATCTTTGGCTTGTGTTCTAAGCATTCCCTCATAAGTTTGATTAAGAACAGTGTGTTCTTCTTTAAGAAGTTCAATATCTTGTGTTAATCGTTCATTAATTTTTAATAGCTCAGGGGTGCTTTCGAACTTAGCCTTTTTCAGCCTTGTGATTTCTTTCCTTAAATCCTTGTTTTCTTCCTCCACTTCTATGAAGGCTCTTGTAGCAATATCAAGATCACCTTTTACTTCTTCCAAGGATTGGTAATAGGTGTTCTCAAATTCGCCTACAGATGAGTTTACCTCATCTGTGTGTGAAGAAGCAGGTAAGTGATCAAAAGTTGATGTATAGGAGTTTACCTCATTTTCACCTATGGCCATCATAGCTAAATCATCTGAATCATTTGAGAAGAGTTCACAGTCTGGTGATGAAGGAAGATCATCACTTTGATATTCAGATTCTTCAGTCACCATTGCTTGTCTGTTTGAATTCCTCCTGTCTCTCCTTGATTTTCTTTCTTCTTTGTCTCCTTGATTTAGGTCTGGACATTCATAGACATAATGTCCTGGTTTATTACAGTTGAAGCATGATCCAGGTTTCTGATTTGGAGTGCTTCTTCTTGGAGGGGTGGCATCTCTTCTTCTATAACTTCGGCTGTCAGATGACTCCATATCCTTCCTAGGATACCTTTCTGGAGTTCTCTCTCTTGATTCTCTAGAGGATGAACCAGCTCTGTTATCTTTGTAATTCTTGTAGAATTTCCTATATTTGTTGTTTAAGGTGTTCATCTTTTCAAATCTCTTGATCATGAGAGACATCTGCTCTTTTAGACTCATGTCTGATCCTTCTAAGTCATTTGTATTCAAAGGGGTCTTGCCAGATGAGGTGCTAACAGCTTTTGTATTAGTTGCTGCCTTGAAAGCTACAGTCTTGGAGGTAGAAGGAGTTGCAGTTGTCTCATCATTTTCTGAATTTTCTTCTCTTTCAAGATCATACTCGTGGGCTTTGAGATTTTGAAATAGGGTCTGAGCTATCCACTTCTTGATGTCTTGAGTATCCTTAATGGTGGTCTTCTTGAGTTTCCACTTCTTGGTTAGAGAGTCCAAGATTTTCAAGTTTTTCTCTCTGTTTGTATATTTCTTTCCTAGAGATTCAATCTCATTGATAATCTTGGTAAATCTATTGTCCAGCTGGTCAATAGACTCTTCTGGTTGCATCTTGAAGTGTTCAAACTTCTTGACAGATGTTGATAGTTTGCTCTCTTTAATCAGCTCCGTTCCTTCACAAAGAAGTGCCAATGCATCCCAAATTTCTTTAGCTGTCTCACAGTCGAGTACTTTTGCAATGTATTCATTAGGGAGAGTTTGCATGATGTAATCTTGAGCAATGTTGTCAAGGTTAGACTGTTTCATCTCTTCGGGAGTGAGGTCTTTCATGGGCTTGGGGGCAATTTCTCCAACTGGGATTTCTGGATCGCCATTTGCAGCGTTGACCGCCATGATTGTGATTGGGCCTTCTGTGATCACTGACCATATCTTGTAGTGGACTGAGGTGAGATTCTTCCTCATCCTTATCTTCCAATAATCATAGTCTTCTACTGAAAACTTAGGCAATTTACGCATGTTAGCACTCATGCTGTATGAGTTTTCAAAAACAAGTTTTTCAAAAGATGGATCTGTTCAAGAGGACTTCAGATAGACTCCCTCAAGTCTTCTGATAATATAGAGACAGTAGTCCGATAGAACCACTACTCTGATACCACTTGTTGGTCCCTGAACGAGTAGTGAATGGGATTAAAGTCTAGAGGGGAGGGGTGAATAGACTTTAAAACTTTTTCAATCAAAGAGTTGGTAACCTCTTCTGATTTCTATATCAGCTGGACTACAAGTCTGCTGGTCCAGATGACTATAGTGATCTGATGAAGAGGTTTATATGCGGAAGTGAGTATGCCTGTTTGTTTAGACTCGTTCTAGAGTTTCTTTTGAAATAACCAATTTGTTAACTTAATGAAATGCTCAGCTGATGCTGGTTTTGAAAGATATGGCCTTGGTTAAAGATATTTAAAGTCACAGTATGCACTATATAAAAATATGAACAGGTAATAAAGTAAAGTGCAATAAGTAAATAACACCGGATTTATAGTGGTTCGGATATACGATCCTACGTTCACTCTCACGTCCTAACGTGATGTTTAATCCCTTTAATTTACCAAAAATTACAAGGGCTTGTCCTTTATAGTCCCAAGGGTAGGACTTTGAGATCTGAGCAGTCCCGTACTGTTGCGGTCTCCACAAGTGATTGGAAGCACTTGCACTTTTACAGTGGTTCAAAAACTTAACCTTATGGTGGGGGTTTTGGGGTTTTTGAATGTATCCAACTAATGGTTCAAGCTTATAAATCGCTTAACCACTATGCCTAAATCAATGGATTTACAGTATGTGTAGGATTCAGGTTCTTTGATTGGATGGGAAATAACTTAAGAGCTAGAAGGGTGTTCTAATGATTTATGGGCTCTTTGAGAACTCTCAACAAAATGTTACTTTTTGCTTGCTTGCTTGTTTAGCTTTTGTGAATTCTCTCGTTGTATTTCCGTGTGTTGTTATTCCTCATCCTCTTGTATTTATAGGGAGGACTTCAGCAACTAGCCGTTGGAGTTGACTAGCCGTTGGGCAATCTTTCCATGTTTGGTTGATTCCTTGATTCCATCTGCTTGATTGCTTCAAATCTGGGATCATGTCAATCTTGTAAGTATGGTAAGTCTTCATTTGAATTGCAAGATGACTTTGGAATCAGCCGAGTCCTTGTCGAGCTTCTAGTCTTCTGGTTGACTCGCCTGGCCATCTGTCTTCTGATATCATATGAGTGTTACTGTTCTGATCTGGAAAATGCTTCAGCTAACTTAGGCCATCTTTAACTTGGACTCCATCAGCTATGTAGGTATACAAGCACCTTACTTATCTGGTCTTCAAGGATCTTCTAATCTTCATGTCTTCTTGGGGTTGTGCATGTAAGCATATACTGTGCTGATCAGCTGAGATCATTACAGTTGATCACACAAGACTAGTCTAAGTTGTTCTATACAAAGTCAGCTGATCCTATTACATTTATAAACTCTAAGTGTTTTGGCCATCAAAACTATTCTAACATCAATTTGGGGCTTAGGGTGAATTTATATCCCAACAGTTCGTCTTGTTGGTGGTGGCTATGAAGTTCATAACATCCTTGTCTGCATCCTCCTAATGGTGTCATTTGTCCTGGTGATATGCTTGTTTATTGCATTCAAGATAATGTAATACAACTGACCTTGAAGTTGAATCCATATTCCATAATTTCTGTAGTATGATTTGTCTAAGATGCAGTCTAGCTATGTAGTTTATTGTTAGGTATTTCAGAGTGTTTATTGCTTTTTTCCTTAATTTGGTACATCACTAACCAGCTCCCTTGTGTATATTTGGTACTATATTCATCTATGTATGTTGATTATTACTATAACAATCCTACTTTTGAATTAGTATTTCATACTTTAATTTCGAATGTAACTAGTAACCATTAACAATTGTTTCATAAACTAATGCACTTTAGCAAGAAACAAACCACAAATGCACCCACGATGTGTATATAAATTGGCATGGCATTGTTACATTCGATCAGTCAACTACATTATACCAGAATACATAACTAAAAACAACCATCAGTTAGTACACACGCATAGAATAAGAACATTCATCTGAACTGCAAACTTACAAAACGCCCTATTTTGGAAAATATCATTACCAGATCATGCAATCAATGCTAGTAGTTTTGAGGATTTATTATACTCTTCCCAATCTTTAGCAATTTCCCATCTCCATGGTGTACAAGATCGTTTTGATCCAACACATCTTCACACTCTCCTGTGACTAAATCGTATTTGAACAATGTACCAATTGGATCTCTTCTAAACATGATCTTCGAATTCTCTGGCTTTATCAAGAACAGTGGTTGTGGTGTGAAGTCTTGTGGAAAAAAATTCATAGGGTTAAAAACGATTTTAAAAACCTTCCACACATCATTACCTCCATGTCCTTGTAGTGTGTAGAATTCGAACTCGTAATTATTGGAATCCATCGTTTCCACAGGTGCAACAACCAACGTATCTGCATCAAATGCCTCTATTTCCCATCTTCCTTGCCACATCCAGTATCCCCAGCTATTCAATGTTTTCTCCATAGGCAGCTTCAAATTTCCCCAACAACCAGTATTCAAATCGAATGTTGATATTTGCGACTCTATTGGACTTGACTTGTAGGTCTTGAAGTGAAGAAGATTCCTTACCCACACTGAATAGCCACAACCTAAACCATTATTTGGTACATTCGTCATTTCCATCCATCTCTTCGTATGTGCAGATGTCCAATTGGCCTCGTTATCCCACATAATTTCATTATTAATTACCTCTTCCTTTTCCCATGAACAATGGTTTATGAGGAATGGTCGATCACTTGAAGATGCTAAACCAATCAGTCTCCTACACGCTGCAACTATCACTCCTTCTTCACCTTCTTCAAAAAGCACCCTCCTGTACTCTTTGTTCCCTTCCCCTGTTTTCTCGTACACCAGGTTTATGGCTAGGTTCGCAGGCACAAACTTTGGCAAAAATCTGTTTTGATTTCTCATATAGCTATAGTTCACGTCTCCAAACCGTTTCGACGATATGATTTCATACCACGATTTTGACACGGCTTTGAAACGTGCGGCCGAGGTCGGTGGTAGCCTACCCATTACTTTTTCTTCCATGTCAGAAATAAAACAAGATACCAATGTCGACATCCTCCCCCTGTTTTTCCACACAGATACAATATCAATTTTTTTCCCTTCGAACAGGTTGATTGAATATATAAAAGGATAAACAAGACAAGATGAATAATGAGTAGGCTACGCCATTGCTGTTGAGCTTCTACTTTTTATTAATTGCTCTGTTTAATTATTGTCTCAAATGTCGTACGGATTGATTGATTTTCCACTTTGCTTCTTTGAACTTTTTTTAAAATCAGAATATCAAACATATTTTTTCTTTGTTTCGTTCTACGCTGCAACATTGTTTACAATAATTGTATAACTCGTATATCCAACTAATGTGTCGTTGTGTTCAGTTTCCTAATTACTTTTTAGTTTTTTGAAAAATATTTCGAATTAAACATAAAATCCAATTTAATATTTCAGATATCTCTAATACAAACTCTTCATCCGGACCTAGTCAATTCCCAATTGTTATACTTATATTAATCTTTTCTTTCCCAATGAAGTAATTACGCTTCTCGTCCATGATTCTCATGTGCAGAGGGACCGTAGAATACTATATTACTTGATTTGTGTGCCAAAATTTTATGTAAATATTTGAAAGGGATGGAGGTAATATCTCTCTAAATTAAGCTCTTCAAAATTTTACTATTTCAATATTCGTATTTAACTGGTATTCCATTTTGTTTAAATTTTTAATATGTGTCGATTTTAGTATTATAAATCGTTAATTATTTTTTAATATAAAACATATTAATCATTCTTATAAGATATGCGATTAATCGAACTTAAATAAGGCCACGTCTCTTTGAGTGCTCAATTCAACGTGGAACATGGCCGTGTATATATATATATATATATATATATATATATATATATATATATATATATATATATATATATATATCTTAATCTATGAGATTGTTCATTTTGTGATTAGAAATGAGAATATAAATATTCACTATACAATGACGTGTGTGAGACGGATTTACGATGGCTGTTCATAAATTAGTATAAATGAACACTTATTTTTTCATGTAAATGTTAAAACTGATTGTGAAGAGAATAATTCAAATGGTCAATAGAAATTTAAGTTAAAAGTGATCAAGATATATAGCTTTAATTTGTTCATTAGTTTATTGTAACTTCACTAATAAATCTCAAGAGAGCTTTAATTCCATCATATGAATTCTCTCTATTATCTTTTCATTATCTACATTCACCCACTTAATTCTCTCTATCATCTTTTCATTATCTTTATTCACCCACTCTGATAGATCAAAGTTATATGCTGATGTGGCAGCAGGATTCTTAAACACTCATAACAGATTATTTAAACCGAAGAAGTAATTGAAGAGGATATTTGCTTACTTTTTGTCATGCCTTGTTTATGGCAACCTATTTAATTATGGCAAGTGCTTTCAAATTTAGTCCTTTATTTTTGGTAATAAGCCCACGAATATTTTGGGCCATTTACTAGGTTTTGGAGTTGAAAACATATTTATAGTTTTTGTTTTTTGTTTCGTAAGGGTTGTTGAATTTTGATATTGAAATAAGATTGTGAGAGTGACGTCTAGTATACGTAGTATCAAGGTGTTCATCTTCTCATTGTTTTCGCGTGTTAATCCTTCCGCTACGTCAGTTGGTATCACGAGACCGGGCATGATGCCTCCTCGCCGTCAACCTCCACTCGATGCCGCCGCCGCTCAAGCTGAAGCACAGCGTGATGCGATTGCCGATCTCGGCCGTCAAGTGGCCGCTCTCACGGCTGGTCTTGAGGATCTCCGGCAGTCGGTCGCCAACAACACCACGGGAGTGCGACCCGGCCAGCAACCGCCCAGACAGCGCCGCGAACCCCCTCGCGCGCGTTCGCCCCCCCCCCCCCCCCTCCCCGGACGGTGAAGATTCTGACGGCGACGAAACAATGTTCGATGTAAACCCTTTTACACCATTGGGCTGCGATCAAGCAGTACGAGGTCAGGATGATCGCCGGTGGGAGACGGGTTTCAAGCTTGAAATTTCGGAGTTCGGCGGAGGCCTCGATCCGTGTGATTTTCTGGACTGGATCTCTACTGTGGAGGATGTGTTGGATTTCAAGGCTGTCCCTGATAATCGTCAGGTTGCGTTGGTCGCAACTCGTTTTCGCCATCGAGCATCCTCGTGGTGGCAACAACTCAAGCAAGCCCGTGTTCGCGAAGGAAATGCGAGAATTGTTGCGTGGGCGAAATTTTGCAAGTACTTGGAGCGCGAGTTTTTACCCCACAATTATGAAAGTACGCTGTACTAGCGCCTTCACACCCTCTGTCAAGGTTCTCGTTCTGTAGATGCCTACGCGGAGGAGTTTTATCAATTTTTATCCCAGATTGACATTCGGGACTCGCAAACCCAATTGGTATCTCGCTATTTTGGAGGCTTAAAACCTGCACTGCAAGATACACTCACGTTGCTCGCCTAGTTGTCAGTTTCGGAGGCCCATCAACGGGCGCTCCTTCTGGAACAGCAACAGCAACGTCGCCCATCGGGTTCAGGGGGCTTCACACCTCGCTATAACCCCCCGCGACGGGAACACCTTCGGCTCCTCGGCACACCCTCCCCGCTCCGGTGGCCGCCCCACCTGACGCGAATACCTCTTCATTTAGCTATTTTGTTTGCGGCGAGACTGGACATCGCCGCTCGGCTTGCCCTCGCGCTCGGCAGCGAGCTTTGATGATGGATGAATGGGAGACATCTGGTTATGCGGGCCCACCTGTGTTCGATGAGGAGCCAGCGGAGGCTCTTCCGGAAGAACATGTCGAGGGAGATGTTGGCCAACTTTTGGTAATTCGCCGCACTTGCCTCGCCCCAAAAGCACTGCCCGTCGAGGATGCCCATCGCCACCACATCTTTGCTTCCACGTGCACCATTAACGGTAAAGTGTGTCGATTTATGATTGATTCTGGTTCATGTGAAAACGTTATTTCTTCTGAGGCTATTAGTAAATTGAATTTATCTCCCGACACCCACCCCTCCCCATACACATTGGCATGGATTCAGCGTGGAAACTCTATTACTGTTGATAAACGTGTGTTAGTTTCTTTATCTATCGGTGCTAAGTACAGGGATTCTGTTTGGTGCGATGTGGTACATATGGATGCGTGCCACCTATTGTTGGGCCGACCTTGGAAGTTTGAGAGATCGGTGACTCACGATGGTCGATTGAACACTTACAGTTTTATATTTGACGGAGCTCGCATCATTTTGCTTTCGTCGGTGCCGCGTCAAATGGTGACCTCTGATTCTGTGTTGTTGCTTACCAAGTCGCCCTTTCTTAAGGAGCTTGCAGCAGCCCCTTTGTTTCTGTTATTGGTGGGAATTGAGACACAGGAGCCCTCTTCAGATTTGCCTCCGAGTGTCGTCGCGTTGCTAGAGGAGTTTGCTGATGTGTTTCCTGAGGAGTTACCCAATGGTTTGCCCCCACTTCGAGATATACAACATCACATCGACTTAGTGCCGGCTGCATCCCTCCCTAATTGCCCACATTACAGAATGAGTCCCGTAGAACACGCCGAACTCCGCCGTCAGGTTGAGGAGTTATTATCTAGAGGGGTGGTCCATCAAAGTTTGAGCCCTTGTGCAGTGCCGGCTCTTTTGATTCCCAAAAAGGACACCACGTGGCGCATGTGGGTTGACAGCAGGGCAATGAATAAAATTACAGTCCGCTACAGGTTCCCCATCCCACGCCTGGACGACTTGTTGGATCAATTGAGCGGGTCTTCCGTTTTTAGCAAGCTTGATCTTAAGAGTGGGTATCACCACATTCGAATCCGCCCGGGCGATGAATGGAAGACAGCTTTCAAGACTCGTGAGGGCCTCTTTGAGTGGCTCGTTATGCCTTTTGGGTTATCCAACGCTCCGAGCACATTCATGCGCGTGATGAACCAGGCCCTACGTGATCTTATTGGTATATGTGTGGTGGTGTATTTTGATGACATATTGATTTACAGCAAAAATCAGGCGGACCACGTGGACCATCTCCGATCGTTGCTCGCGATTCTTCGGGCTGAGAAATTTTTTGCAGCGACACCGAAGTGCCTGTTCTTTGTTGAGTCTGTGCTATTTTTGGGTTACGTGATCTCTGTTAAGGGTATCCAAGTTGATGACTCGAAGATAGCTGCCATCAGGGATTTGCCGAGCCCTACCTCAGTCATAGAGGCCCGTAGTTTCCATGGCCTTGCCTCATTTTATCGACGATTTATTGCCCATTTCAGCGCCATTGCAGCCCCCATCACTGACTGTATTGGCAAGAAGCTGTTTGTATGGACACCGGAGGCTGCCCTTGCTTTCCACAATATAAAGCAAAAACTTATTGCGCCGCCTATTTTGCTTCTCCCCGATTTCAACCAGCCCTTTGAGTTATCTTGCGATGCATCTAAGACGGGTATTGGGGCCGTCCTTAGCCAACACGGTCGTCCAGTCGCCTACTTTAGCGAGAAGCTCGCGGGGCCGCGTTCCCGCTACAGTGCTTATGATGTTGAGTTTCTGGCTATCGTGCGGGCTGTCAGACATTGGCGGCATTATTTGTTTCACAGGGAGTTTATTCTCTACTCTGATCACGAAGCCCTTCATCACCTAGACACTCAAGATAACTTGTCCGCTCGCCACGCGTCATGGGTGGCATTTTTGCAGCAATTTACGTTTGTCTTGAAGCACAGATTGGGGACATCTAACAGAGTGGCTGACGCCTTGAGCCGGAGGGCACTAATCGTATAAGAATTACGCGTGCAGGTGCCGAGATTAGAACTTTTGGGGGAGGCCTACGCATCCGACCCCTTCTTTGGGCCAGTACTCGCCCGATTAACTGCAGGGGAACGATCAGATTTTGTACGGGTGGATGGCTTATTGTTTAAAGGGACTCGTCTGTGCATTCCGGATTCCAGCCTCCGTCTTCGCCTGATTGCTGAGTTACATGGCTCCGGACACGTGGGGCGTGATCGCTCCATTGAACTGGTGCAACGTTCTTATTTTTTGCCGTCTCTTCGTCGAGATGTGAGCCATTTTGTTGAGCGTTGTAGGGTCTGCCAGATTTCGAAGGGGACAGTAACGAATGCAGGCCTGTATCGCCCGCTACCCGTCCCGAACACGCCATGGACTGCCATTAGCATGGATTTTGTTTTGGGCTTGCCGAGAACTCAGAGGGGCTTTGATTCTATTTTCGTGGTAGTCGATCGATTTTCAAAGATGGTGCATTTTGTCCCTTGCAAGAAAACAGCTGATGCGCTACATATTGTAGGCCTTTTTTTCGAGAGATCTATAGATTGCATGGGCTGCCTGCGTCTATAGTGTCCGACCGCGACACGAGGTTTTTGAGTTTTTTTTGGAAGAGCCTTTGGCGGATGGCGAACACTCGGTTGGATTTTAGCAGCGCCTATCACCCTCAAACAGATGGGCAAACTGAGGTCGTGAATAGGTCGTTGGGCAACTTATTGTGTTGCCTCGTGGGGGAGCACCTTCGCACGTGGGATTCGCGTCTCAGTCAGGCCGAATTTGCACACAATTCCGCTGTAAATCGGAGCACTGGTCTCGCCCCGTTTCAGGTTGTGTATGTTGTCCTTCCTCGGGGACCGACGGATTTAATGGCACTACCGTCGCCCATTCGCGCCGACCCGCGCGCTGCTGACTTGATTGAGGCCCTGCGCGACACCCATCGAGCAACACATGACTAGCTGCTCGCTTCGATGTTATACTACAAAGCTGTCGCGGACCATAGTCGTCGCCTTGTCGAGTTCGAGCCTGGGGACTTTGTGTGGGCTGTGCTGACACGTGACCGATACCCTGCCCATGAGTACAACAAGCTAGCTGCTCGAAAAATAGGGCCCCTTGAGGTGCTGGCCAAGATTAATCCGAACGCCTACAGGCTGAAGCTGGCGTCACACTTGCGGACGTCCGATGTGTTCAATGTGAAGCATTCAATCTCGTATTCTGGCGACAACGACGACGTGGATTTTGAGGATTCAGGTTCGAGGTCGAACCTCCTTTCCGTTGGGGGGAATGATGTGGCAGCAGGATTCTTAGACACTCATGATAGATTATTTAAACCGAAGAAGTAATTGAAGAGGAGATTTGCTTACTTTTTGTCATGCCTTGTTTATGGCAACGTATTTAATTATGGCAAGTGCTTTCAAATTTAGTCCTTTATTTTTGGTAATAAGCCCACGAATGTTTTGGGCCATTGACTAGGTTTTGGAGTTGAGAACATATTTATAGTTTTAGTTTTTGTTTTGTAAGGGTTGTTGAATTTTGATATTGAAATAAGATTGTGAGAGTGACGCCTAGTATACGTAGTATCAAGGTGTTCATCTTCTCGTTGTTTTCGCGTGTTAATCCTTCCGCTACGTCATATGCGCATGATCATTTGTGATTTTTTTCAGTTATTTAAATAAATTCATGATACCTATCAAATAATATACACATTTTTGTACAAATTTGCTCATATAAAAGATCCTTGTATTAATACCACTTGTTTATTAAAACGAAATATTTTAACACATATGACTTGCATCTAAGAATAAGCCTCATTTATTACAAATATTTTTAATTTCCACATAAATCATGCAAGATAGGCTGCTTCATTTTTTAAGATGATCAATGAATCTCTCAAAATTATTGTAAGACGAACCCCCTTCACACACCGTCTTTGCACATATTTCCTTCAATCTCATAGCATTTGCCTTCAAATTATCATTACCAAACATCATGTCAATCTTTTCCTTAATCTCATTCCTCGATCTAATCCCACTTCCATCAGGATCGATCCTTAATCCAGTCCCCCACTTATCACAAATGTAATTCCGGTTATGAAATTGATCTCCAAAAGAAGGCCAACAAAGAAACGGCACTCCTTTACTCACACCTTCCAGAGTCGAGTTCCATCCACAGTGCGATAAAAAACAGTTAACTGAAGGATGAGACAAAACTTTCTCTTGAGGCGCCCATTCGACAATCTTTCCAGTCCCACCCACCCTGGAAAGGAACCCATCTGGGTACTCAGCCCGTGACCCGTTCACAAGATCCGATCTCACGACCCAGAGAAAAGCCCGGCCCGAGAGCTCGAGACCAAGTGCTAATTCTTCCAACTATTGCTCAGAGAAAACAGCAAGGCTTCCAAAAGAAACATAAATCACAGATCCTAATGGCTTAGTGTCCAACCAGTTTAAACAAGATTCATCTTCAGGATAAAAGTTGCTACAATTATTCATTTCAAGTAATGGACCAATGGGTAGGGATTTCGAAGTCAAATCACAAGTCGAGGATTCAAGCTCATAACAAGTGTTGATTAGCATAAAATTATCTCTATTCTTTTTATTTACTGGGCAATTAATCAAAAGTTGGAAGAAACACTTCTGTGATTTTGGGTCATGAGGGAAGCCCCATGGAAATTCATCTTTGCCCCAACCTGGTATATCATCCGATAACACAATCTTTTCACATTTCTCATCCACATTTCCTACAATTAATTTTTAGAAAACAAATTAAATCATGTAGCTAAATAAATACTCCTCGTGGCTGTACCATATTTAATGACTCATTTTATCATTCTTTACGTCCCTCACTTATTTAACAACTCATACTTAGAATAACAAAGAACATTTGAATTATCCCCTCAAACCATGACAATCTTACATCATCATTACTTTTATCACATTAAAAGATAACTTTTTTTTTTAAATAAGAAAATTTAGTTTTTATTATTACAAACACAAACAAATAGAATTTGATAGTTCATCCATATTAATTTTTTTTGCTCCCACAAATTATGGGTTCTTAAATAAGGGACTTGGAGGGAGCAGATTAGAGTCAAAAGGACACTTATTAAAAAAAATGAGAGAGTTCAATATGATAAATAAAAATTAATATTGGTGTACATCATTTTCTATTATTCTTCTGTATGATTTGAACTTAATAAAAAAAATTAGGGAAAGAACTTATGTGCAATGTTGCACTTGTAAAAACAAATTAAATGTGAAACATATCCAAAAAAAAAAATTGTCAAAACTAATTTGGACAGAGGAAGTACCGTCAGAGTCAAGAACCCCATCTTGTAAAAGCTTGGGAATATGAAAGACGAGGGTGCAGAAGGCGGCGGAGGCGGGCGAAAAAAGAAAAGTTTGGGCTCCCATCTCCTCAGCAGTATCCAAAATCCACCCAACTGAAATATCAGCAATCACAGACCTGATTTTGTCATCCGGATTGAAGGTATTAATCCTTTGAATCAAATCTTTTACGGATTGGGGCATAATCTTTCGCAAATTGTTCAACAGCTTGATAGGATCGTTGTGGCCGACCGCAGCATCGGGGATTGAGGCCAGTTGTATTCCAGAGATTTGATGAGCTGCAGCAGCCGCAACTAATTTGTCATGAACAGACTGTGTGTTGACAAACGTAACCTTAAGGCCATGTTTGGCTATTTGGCCACACAATTTCATCATCGGATTAACGTGGCCTTGAGATGGATTCGCAATTACCAACACATGGTGACCCTTAACGCCTTCCATTTTTTGAATTAAGGGCTGCTTAATTGGTTTGTATATATATTTGGGAAATGTATAAAAAATGAGTGTTCGGTGTAAACAAATGCATGGTTCCATCTTCACTTTAATTCCAAGATTTTGGTTGGAGAGTATATATAATTTGAACATGTCTGAAAATTTTCATAACAAGAAGAAATATAATAAAAGACATATTGAGATAATTAAAAAAATATAAAATTAAAAGTAAAAGTAAATGAAATTGAATATGAATAGAGAATTAAATTCTCATCACTTTCTCCATATAAAAAGAAAATTTACAAAAGAGGTTACAATAAACCGATGAACAAACTAATTGAAAAACAAAATCAACATTGTGATTTTATTGAAGTGAGAAAATGGGTGTGTTTTAATGGGAGTATTTTACAAGAGTTGATGTAGAAGTTGGATGGAAAAATTTATAAAAAGTAAATATGTTAGTGAATGTACACATCTTCAAACAAACATGTTCTTAATAATTGAATCAAATATTGTTTTGTCCCACTATATTTTGATTTCGTGTTAAATAAAAAAAAGTTTTTTTTTTCTCTCTTTAGAAAAAGTTGTTTAGGGATAAGTATACGAAATCATTTAACTATATTAATGTGCGGCAAAATTAATCAATACTTTTTTCTGAGAAAAACAATTCAACTAATATACTGTATACATGGTCGACCTTGGAAACTCCGAAAATAAAAAAGAAAAAAGAATTAAAGTGAAGATGGTTGAGCTATATTTTGGCGTGTAATCAAAACCTTTACACCAAACACTCATTTTTTATACATTTCGATCTCATCTCAATCACTACAAAAATCCCGAATATTACCAACGGATTTGGTCAAATTGACCAAGTCACGGATATAAAAATTTGTCGGATAAATACCGACAGATTTACTGGCTGTTTGTAGTGGGGATCAAAACGACAAGGTTTTTTAACGTTCTGATGGATTTTAGATCGTTAGTAACTAAATTTTAATTAGCGATGGATGTGGACCGTTGGTAAACTACCCGATTCCCATGCCTCATCGTCAGTGACGGAGCCAGAATTTTTTTATAGGGGGGCCCGAATAATTTTACTATAAATATAAGAATAAAAAATATCATATTTTTTCATTATGGTATAGTTCAAACATAACTCATTAATATTTTTTGAGTTGGTCTCCTGTGCACAGCGTGCACGTGCACACTAATACACAGTTCAATTCTATATCTATTTATAAAGACAAATAAATATAACTAAGTAATGAATGTTCTAGTGGTTATAGATACCATTCATTAGTACGAGGTCACAGGTTCAAATCCATTCAAACTTTTTTTTTTTTCCAAACTTATTTTTTTTTCTTTTTTTTCCAAACTTGTTTTTTTTTTTTTTTTTTTCGTTTGTTTTTTTTTTCATTTTTTTTCCTTTATTTTTTTTCGTTTCTACTTTTTATTAATAAAATTTCCACTTTTCACTAATAATTTTTTTTTCTTTTTTGTTTTTTTTTCACGTTTCTTTTTTTCGTTTATTTTTTCGAATATTTTTTTTCGTTTCTACTTTTCATTAATATTAGTACGAGGTCACAGGTTCAAATCCATTCAAACTTTTTTTTTTTCCAAACTTATTTTTTTTTCTTTTTTTTCCAAACTTGTTTTTTTTTTTTTTTTTTTTCGTTTGTTTTTTTTTTCATTTTTTTTCCTTTATTTTTTTTCGTTTCTACTTTTTATTAATAAAATTTCCACTTTTCACTAATAATTTTTTTTTCTTTTTTGTTTTTTTTTCACGTTTCTTTTTTTCGTTTATTTTTTCGAATATTTTTTTTCGTTTCTACTTTTCATTAATATTTTTTTTTTCGTTTTTTTTAAGTTTGTTTTTTTTTTTTCCGTTTTTTTTTTCGTTTCTATTTTTCATTAATAAAATTTCCAATTTTCACTAATAATTATTTTTTCGTTTTTTTTTTCACGTTTTTTTTTCGTTTCTACTTTTCATTAATAATTTTTTTTTTCGTTTCTACTTTTCATTAATAAAATTTTCAATTTTCACTAATAAAAATGACCACTTTTCACTATCAAAATTATCACTTTTCACTAATAATAGCTACCACTTTTCAGTAATAAAATTTTCACTTTTCAATAATAATAGTTACCACTTTTCAGTAATAAAATTTCCACTTTTCAATAATAAGAATTACACTTTTCAGTTAAAATATCTACCACTTTTCAATAATAAAAATTGCATTTTTCAGTTAAAATATCTACCACTTTTCAGTAACAAAATTTCCACTTTTCAATAATAAGAATTACACTTTTCAATTAAAATACCTATCACTTTTCAATAATGAAAATTACATTTTTAAGTTAAAATATCTACCACTTTTTAATAATAAGAATTACACTTTTCAGTTCAAATATCTTCCACTTTTCAATAATAAGAATTACATTTTTCAGTTAAAATATCTACCACTTTCAATAATAAAAACTACATTTTTCATTAAAAATATATACCACTTTTCAATAATAATAATTACATTTTTCAATAACAAAATCTACCACTTTTCATTACTTAATTAATTAATTAATTTACCATTATTAATTAATTACAGTTCTCATTTTTATCGACCAATATTTACATTTATTAATTAATTTACAATTATTAATTAATCTATAATTTTCATTTTTATTTTACTTATTGTTATCATTGTTAACTTAATTAATTAAAACGGGTTTGTACCGTTAAAATTATTATTAAAATTGAAAAAAAAATGATATTCTTATTATTGAAATGTGATAGATTTTGTTATTGAAAAATGTAATTATTATTATTGAAAAGTGGTAGATATTTTAACTGAAAAATATAGTTTTTATTATTGAAAGTGGTAGATATTTTAACTGAAAAATATAGTTTTTATTATTGAAAGTGGTAGATATTTTAACTGAAAAGTGTAATTCTTATTATTGAAAAGTTGTAGATATTTGAACTGAAAAGTGTAATTCTTATTATTGAAGAGTGGTAGATATTTTAACTTAAAAATGTAATTTTTGTTATTGAAAAGTGATAGATATTTTAACTGAAAAGTGTAATTTTTATTATTGAAAAGTGGTGGATATTTTAACTGAAAAGTGTAATTCTTATTATTGAAGAGTGGTAGATATTTTAACTTAAAAATGTAATTTTTGTTATTGAAAAGTGATAGATATTTTAACTGAAAAGTGTAATTTTTATTATTGAAAAGTGGTGAATATTTTAACTGAAAAGTGTAATTTTTATTATTGAAAAGTGGTGGATATTTTAACTGAAAAGTGTAATTTTTATTATTGAAAAGTGGTGGATATTTTAACTGAAAAGTGTAATTTTTATTATTGAAAAGTGGTGGATATTTTAACTGAAAAGTGTAATTTTTATTATTGAAAAGTGGTGGATATTTTAACTGAAAAGTGTAATTTTTATTATTGAAAAGTGGTGGATATTTTAACTGAAAAGTGTAATTTTTATTATTGAAAAGTGGTGGATATTTTAACTGAAAAGTGTAATTTTTATTATTGAAAAGTGGAAATTTTGTTACTGAAAAGTGGTAACTATTATTATTGAAAAGTGGAAATTTTGTTACTGAAAAGTGGTAACTATTATTATTGAAAAGTGGAAATTTTGTTACTGAAAAGTGGTAATTTTGTTATTGAAAAGTGGTAATTATTATTAGTGAAAAGTGGAAATTTTGTTACTGAATAGTGGTAACTGTTATTAGTGAAAAATGAAAATTTTATTAATGAAAAGTGGTAATTATTATTAGTGAAAAGTGGAAATTTTGTTACTGAATAGTGGTAATTGTTATTAGTGAAAAGTGGAAATTTTATTAATGAAAAGTAGGGACTATTATTATTGAAAAGTGAGTAATTATTGAAAAGTGGAAGTGAGTAACAAAAAAACAAAACAAAAAAATAAAAAAAGAAAAAAAAAGAAAAAAAAAAGAAAAAAAAACGAAAAAAAAAAAGAAAAAAAAAAGTTTGAAAGGATTTGAACACCTCATGCTCATGAGAATTGTAAATTATTTAATTAAGTGATAAGAATTGTAAATTAATTAATAAAGTAATGGATTATAAATTAATTAATTAATAAATAGAAAAAAATGGAATTATAACCTTTTAATAATAAGTTAGGGTAAGAGAATAAGGACAAAAGCATGTGCACCAAACCTGTTTTGGTGCACATGGTGCATTTGAGAATTTCCCATATTTTTTACAAAATGTAGAAGCATTTTTATGTTTAAATGTGAAAATTTTTGAACTGTCCAAAATAACTCTGAACTATTTTAAAACTAAATATTCAATTCCCATCAAATTCAAAATGATTTTTTGACAATTATTTTAAAGGGTTCAAAATAAAACACATAAATGTTTCACTGCTACGACAAATTCTCGAATTTCCTTACATATTATCATATTAAATATTTTTTGTTTAATTAAAATTCACAAACATTGATGCTAGAAGAAGCTTCTAAAAATAATAAATTATTAAAAAGAGGGAAACTTAATGGAGTAATAAATAATGAAATATGAATAAGTAGTAGTAAAAAAAAAAAAAAAAGAGGAGTTAAAAACAAGAATAGAAACTTAGTCAATAGCCCAATAGACAGAGAAAAATGTTTCAGGATGAACACCAGCAGTTGAAATAAAAAGAAAAATGCATAAATATATAGTAAAAATTTTAAAAATTGGTGGGGGTCCAATGACTCCCGGGCATCAAGTGGCTCCGTCATTGCTCATCGTAGACACTGCTATTAAAGCGGGTAATTAATATTCCTCGATTACCGACAGATTTGACAGAAATATCAGTTTATAAAATACATTTTGTGTGTATTATGCCATTTACATTTCATTGTTTCAACCACACAAGAGTGTAGACTAAGAAAAATATTATTTAATGTAATGTCTGCTAATTTTTTAATGAAAGAATAAAAATTTCACTAGAACATCTACATTATATGATGTTGTCTCTGTTTACAAACTTTGTATGGCTCTAAATCATCATAAATCATTTATGTTAATATTGGTGAGTTAGCTAGTTGACAAACAAGATGGATATTGAATTTTTGTGAGCTTGCAGCTACTTTAAATTCAATGTTATTATTGTTTATTTATGTGACTTGATATTTTCTTGTTGAATAAAGATGTTCTTGTCCCCCATTGATGACTATTTAGACTTTTTTTTTTTTTTGAATTACATTAAATATCTATCCCTTTTTTCCTCTTTCCATGACTCAAACTCAGGATCTAAGGCCTAGATAGTGGTGCTCTAACCACTTGAGCTATCCCACTTTGTCGAATGACTATTTAGACTTAGTTGCTTGAATAATTTAGTAAAATTATGTAATATAACCAACATGTTTAATTCATGATTTGGATACTTGCAATTTTGAACAACTAAATGATGAAATTATTGTGATAGTCAATGTCTATTTAGTATCTAGTTGATTAAGCAGTCTTTAATCACTTCCACTATAAGAAATTGTTGAATTACCTACAAAATTTTTCAACGAAAATAATTTCGTCTTTAAATATTGAGAATTGCCTACAGATTGCCTACGGATCTTTATAAATTATTTTACACATTTTCACCCACGAAATTACCAAGGAAAAATCTGATGGTGATTTACCTACAAATAATCCGTAGGTAAAATCGCATTTCCCTACCGAAACGGTTGTAGGTGATTTTTTTTTTATTTACCAACAAAAACTTTCCTAGTTATTTATATGTATAAATTATCTAATTGTATTACCTACAAAATTAGCTAGGAACTTAAAAAATATTGATTTACCTACAAAATAATCCGTAGGCAAAATAGCATTTTCCTACCAAAATGATGGTAGGTGATTTTATTATTTATTTACCTACGAAATTTTTTCTAGCTATTTATATGTATAAATTATCTAATTGTATTACCTACAAAATTAGCTAGGAACTTAAAAAATATTGATTTACCTACAAAATAATCCGTAGGCAAAATAACATTTTCCTACCAAAATGATTGTAGGTGATTTGTTTATTTATTTACCTACGAAAATTTTCCTAGCTATTTATATGTATAAATTATCTAATTGTATTACCTACAAAATTAGCTAGGAACTTAGAAAATATTGATTTACCTACAAAATAATCCGTAGGCAAAATAGCATTTCCCTACCAAAATGATTGTACGTCATTTGTTTATTTATTTACCTACGAAAATTTTCCTAGCTATTTATATGTATAAATTATTTAATTGTATTACCTACAAAATTAGCTAGGAACTTAGAAAAGCAATAGTGTTTTAACAAATAAACATATGAACTTTAGTATGTCCCACATCGAAAGAATAGAAAAAATATAAGAGAAAAAACAATATAAAAGTAGTAGTATTAATAAGTTAGTAACCAACAAACATAAATTTTTTGTCCCACATCGAATAAGGAGTACAAAAAACATGAGAGAAAAACTTTATAAAAGGGGCCTAATGTGCACCTAAGTTTGTATTTTAAAAATGTTTATATATTTTAACACTTTTTGAATCGATTTTATGATCGATTCATGGTTGGACCGGTTGAACCGACTGGTCCAATTTTGAATGATCGATTCATGGTTGGACCGGTTGAACCGACTGGTCCAATTTTGAATGAATTTATTTTGTTGGCTAAGCCTAAAAATATAATTTATTAATAAAAAAATTTAAAATATATATATTAAAAAATTTTCCACTTAAATGTTTGTTGCCAAATTCGCCTACGGAATTACCAACAAAATGTTTCCTAGTTGATATTTACCTACGGAATTTCATTTATTATGGTAATCATATTACCTATCGAAATGTTATGGATTTGCTACAAAAATGTGGTAGGTAATTGCCTACGGATTAAATTTCCGTGGGCAATCGAATTACCTACGAGCGAATTCCATACGAATGGTTTTCGTTGGTATTCCGTAGGTAAATATAAATGCCTACAAAATTGGAATTATTGCCTACAAAATATTCTCTAACCAATTAATTATTTTCTTCTGTTGTTCCTGGTTAATTGCTTCAATAGACTTAATTTTGTCTCCATATTATGCCTTTAAGTTTGTTCTTTGAGTTTCTTTTGACAGACTTTTGTTAGCTAGGTGAGGAAATATCCTTGTATTCCCATCAAATATAGAGTTATAGACCCACATTACTTGAATATTATGATCTTGAAACTACACACATAAACATTAATTTGGTAATGAATCTTTAATTTGCTCTTGCACGATCGGTAAGACTCTTGTTTCTTTGTAGTCAAGTAGTATCTTTCATTCTCTTTTGTAATGTAATACCTATGTGAATTGTGTTGTGCTATTGATTTGAATTTAATGATGTTGAATGCTCTATCATATAGCATAAATGACTTAAACATAATTTCAGTCTTAAAGAGCTTATTCTGAGCTGTTAAATAAGGTTTAATGGTATTAGTATGTGTCTTTATTAGTCCCTTTTAACCCAATTTATCACTAGAATTTTGCTTACCTCCCGTTCTCCTTCTATTCTTTTATATGTAAATTTTTTTTTAAAGGAAGTGACTTCGATTCACAATATCTAGCATAACTCTATTATTGTAGCTCAGATGAAACTAACTGATCTTCTGAAAATGCCCAACAATGCAGCAACCTCGTTGATCTTGCCCGTGTTGTTTTTCCATTCTTACAATTTTCCATCTAGCTAGCCTTAATCTTTAGTGCTACTGATAAGTTAGACATGCATGTTCCAGCTTATTTTTTTGTTGCTTTTTGTTGTAGAAGTATTAATGGTAGTGATGAAGTTTTAGGTGGTAGTGAACTAATGGTGTTGTGATTGTACTTGTAAATTTAGTTTATTGGAGGAAATTTGTAAATTTAATCCCATCACTGTCTACGTAATAAGGGTGTATTTTATGTCTATTTTTAAACTGGTCATTTAATTTGACCATTAATGCAGCAGGTTATGAAGTATTTAAAGTTTATTTATTTATGTTTTCCTTCCATTTGAATTTGGAGGGATACTTACTCACTGAGTACCTTGAACACTTTATTTGGAAAGCAAATAGTGTATCCATAATACTCTTTACCTTTTACTAACTCTTCTATATATGTTACTCAATAAAAAATCAATTTAAAAAAAGTTGTGTTAAAAAATTGAGTGGTAATATAGGTTGTCTCAATTTACTAACTTTTCCATCTTATTAGGAAATTAATCAATTTTTGTCGAATAGGTGGCGAAAGAAATCGAAAATAAAGTAAAATAGATAATGTAGTCTCGTATCACAATTATATTTCAATTTACATTTTATTATCAAAAGTAGAAAAAAAAAAAAAAAGTGGATGATGAGAATTAGGAGAGAGAAGAGGATAATTATGGGTGGAAGGATCAAACATGCATGGGGACACGTGGAGGGAAATATCGTACGTGTCTATCCTATCCTCTTCCAGTAAATTAACTAGAAAATCATGTGTAACTGGAAAATAAGTTGATCGATGAGTAACCCCATGCCACTCTCTTACTCTTACAAATTACAGTTAATTGAGATGGAAACCAAAAGCAGAGTTGTTGAAATTCAGGTCACTATTTCTAATTTCTTATACATATTTGTTATAACTAAGGAAGTGGCCGGCCCTGATGTGAAATTTTATGAAGTTGCAGGAAAAAGGAGATATTTTCTTGTTTTACAGGCCTAAAGTTAACAGAGATGAGGCGCACTCTGCGGACGACGTGCAACACATGTACATGGTTCTGCGCCCTGAAGAAGCCACGGCGGAGAAACAACCCCTGCTCCGTTTCATAATCATGGGTCGGAAAAGCCTTCCGGATCCTTCCAAGAAAAGCACCCCCTTTTGGGGCTTTGTCGACATGGTCACCACCAACATCCAACACCTTATGTCTGCTCTCAAAGGAGGTCTGGTTACACTTTTTTTTTTTACTTATCTTTTACTATTTTTTTTTTTTATACTTGTCTTTTTCATATGGTTATTTTTTAATTTGTGCTAATATTGTATGCACAATATTACATACTCCTCCTATTTCATTTTAGATTCATTTACTATGTGTATGAAGTTAATGTTAGAGTTATTTATTACTCTGTAGTATTAAAAAATATAAAGCAGGGGTATGCAAGTTTTTTTAATATTTCCTCCGTCCAATTTTATAATGTCTACTTTTACGGCACAGAATTTAATGAATATTGATTAATAAAATAAATGAGTAATGTTAGAAGGTTGAAGATAAAGTAATATGAATAATATTGTTTAAAAAAATGAATGAACATAATTTTTAGGAAAGTGAGAATAATAAAATTTGACTGTGGATGGAGTAATAAAGTATTAGTAGTAAATGAAGTTGGGACCTTCTATATGTAGTCAGGGTGTCGTAACGTGTCGTAATGACTACCGTAGTCAGTTAATCTAAGCCATTAAAAATCTAATCTAAAGGTTTAGATTTGATGACCTGTTACCTTTTGTAAATTTTACGATATGTATTGTCGTAATGTGTCATAAATTTGTATTTTCTATTAAATTAAATTAATTAAAATAAATTATTGTAAATTTACATTTTTATCCTTATACAATAAAATAATTTATTACAACAATTATCTACACCCGCTAATTTTAGGAGTTCACCCCAAATCATTTTTTACCATAGTTATCTGCACCCATTCATTTTATGAGTTCACCCAAATCATTTTTTACCATAGTTATCTGCACCCATTCATTTTATGAGTTCACCCCCAAATCATTTCTTTTTTACAACGGTTATCTACACCCGCTCATTTTATGAGTTCACCCCCAAATTATATTTTTACCAAAGTTATCTGCACCCGCTCATTTTATGAGTTCACCCTAAATTATTTTTATACCACAATTATCTGCACCCGCTCATTTTATGAGTTCACCCCAAAATATTTTTTTAAAAATAATTACATTTAAACGACTATATTATTTTTTTATTAATTAACACAAAATATAATAAAATCAACCCTAATTTATACATTTACAATCTACAACCGAGTCATTGCCGAGTTACCGTCGATTCACCACCAAATCACTCATATTTTTAGAAAAAAAATCGTAAAAACATAATTAAAAAAAACTATCGAGATTAGGCACAAGTTTCAATTTTTTTCTTTTTAATTTTTCTTCCCATTTTCAATTTTTATTCTAAAATTTTTATTTCTTCGTTTTTTTTGTTTCCTACTTTTTTTTCATTAGTATATTTTTTAGTTTTAATACAAAATAATATTATATGTATGATTTTATTATAATCCCTCCGTCCCAGTGAAAGCTCCTCATGAGCTTCAGACACAGAGGTTAAAAAATATGATATAACAAGTGGATGTATGAGAGGTGATGTGATTGAGAGAGAGAAGAATATAATGAAATGTGAGAGAGAATAGTTTGGCAAAAAAAGAATGAGTAACTTTCATTGGGACAAACGAATAAGGAAAGTTTGGTAGCTTTCAATAGGAAGGAGGGAGTAGTCGGTAATACAACAAATAATAACCAGTAATCAGTAATACCATAACAATAATTAGTAATACCACGAACATTAATCAGTAATACCATTAATATTTATCAGTAAAATTTTATACAATAACAACTAATTTCACACATCTAATTATATTCAATAATATAAAAAATAATTATCAGTAATATCATGAACAGTAAGTAGTAATACCATGAACATTAAATAGTAATATCTCATACAATAACAAATAATTCCACAAATCTAATTATATTCAATAATACCAAAAACAATTATCAGTAATACCATAAACAATAATATGTAATACCATAAAAATAATAATAATCAGTAATAAATAATTTCACATAATCACTAATACCACAATTAATAATCAATAATCATTAATATTAATTTAATAGTGTATTAATAGTAATACCGCAATCAATAACTAGTAATACCAGTATCAATAATACCAATAACAATAATACCATAAAAAAAAGTGGAGAGAGTGCAGATCGGGGTGTACTAAAGAAAATAGAGGGTGCACATTACCAAGTCCAATTGAAGGAAACTCTAGCCCAATGGGAGGGCACCCTAGGTCAGTAGTCGTCGCTTGGGATTTCATCAGCAAGGTCACCGGCTCCGAGTGTCGTCCGGTCAAAGATCCATCAGCAACATACTCACAGTCCTCCGTCGGGCCGTCGTCAGCCGGAGAAAGAGGATACTCACAGTCCTCCGTCGGGCCGTCGTCAGCCGGAGAAAGAGGCTGCGCAGGAGCAGGGTGAAGAAGATGGATGAAGCAATGTAGCTTCGATTTGGACAGAGATGAACGACGAGAGAGAGGCAGCGTCGATCCGAGTGTTACAGGCGAGCGCCGTTGATGTAGGAGAAGCTCTTGGATCGCGAACGCAAGGGAGATTGATCGAAGCAGTCGCGTCGGTATTGTTGGGATATGAATCCTATAAACAATGTTCTAATTGATGAAAGTATGTTTTGATGACCAAAAGCAACTTAAAGTTAGTGATATATGTGGTTCTAAGTCATCTTAACTAAGTCATCTGAATCTAAGCTTACTAATCTGATGAGAAACTTAAATTGAGATTACTGATCTTAATGATATCTAAAATGAGTTTACTGATCTTGTTTAGTAATGTTAAGAGTAAAATTACTGATCTTAACTGAGTTATTTGAAATAAGATTACTAATCTGAGTATGGAAACTGAGAATAATTTTAGTGATCTTATATGAGATATTTGAAGTCTGAGTTACTGATCTGATATGCTTACTGATCTTATATGTAAGTTACTGATCTTAAATGTTTACTGATCTTAGATATTTACTGATCTTATATGGAAGTTATTGAACTTAAATGAGTTACTGATCTTATGAGTTACTGGTCTTATGAGTTACTGGTCTTATGAGTTACTGATCTTATGAGTTACTGATCTTATTGGTTTACTGATCTGATATATGAACTGTTAGGAACTAAGCTGATGTTTTGTATTGTATAGACAGCTTATAGTGTAGGACTTAGAAATACTCATCTGTATATAGTTCAGTTGATGTATAGATAGGTTTTATATATGTAAAGTTGTATTTTGTTGTATTCAGCTTTGTAAAGTGCAGAACAGTAAAATCAGAACACTAGATTAGGAATAGATTAGAAGAAGATCAGAAGACTAAAGAAGACTCAGAGGACTACTTCAGAATAAGAAGACTTCAAGAAGAGTTGAAGATAAACTTAGAAGAAATCTGGAGAAGTTTTGAAAAGTTTTTGGTTACTGTGCTGATTGAATCAGAAGAGTAAAAATCAGCAGAGTAAAATCCGAAGAGTAAAAATCAGAACAGTAAGTTACTGTGCTGATTTGTTGAAATTAAAGAATAAGTTTGGAAAGCTTATTTAAAGTGTAACTGAAGATTTATTGAAGATATGCTGACTTGGAAGGAAGTTACAAAGTCGGTTACAAGAAGAAGTTACAAAAACAGTTTTAGAGTTAGTTGAGAGTTAGTTCACAAACTGCTAACTGTCATACTAAGTTCTATATATACTGTATGATCTCCTACTTGAAGAGACTACTGCTACTACTGAGTAATTACTGATCTTAGAGAATTCAAGAGCAAGTCTACAAGCAAGAACTCACAGAGTTAAGGAAATCAAAGCAAGAAGAGCCACTGAATTGAAGAGAAGAATCAAAGGCTATTCAAAGAGAAGTTTTACTTTTCAAAGTTTAAGTTTGTATTTTGTAAAACAAGTGTGCTAGTTACTTGGAGAATTACTAGTAGATCGAAGATATACCTGGTGGTATAATCGAAAAGATCAAAGTCTTAATCTTGGGACTTTAAGCCACAAGAAGCTCAAGAAGAGTAATAAAACTTCACAACTGGAGTTGTGAGAGTGGATGTAGACATTTGTCGAACCACTATAAAATTCTGTGTTCTTTACTTTACTGTTTGATATTTGTTTGAATTGTTTAATCAAGAACATTAAGAATTAACAAGATAAAGATCTAGATAAAAGTTGAGTATAAACTTGATTGGGCTCATTAGTAATCTGATTATTCCGCATTGTGTATTCTGATATATTGAAAGATTTTTGAAAAGTCTATTCACCCCTCCCCTCTAGACATTTTCACTAGCTTACTCAATATTATTAACTCAACTTTGAGACCAACAAGTGGTATCAGAGCAGTAGTTCATTGGACTGCTGTTTCTTGATAACCTTACAGATCTTGAGGGATATTTTGCTGATCTTACTGTTATTTCTTAATACTTGTTACTATCTGAATACCTGAAATCTAACGGCTATACTACTGATTCTATTTTTCTAATCAAACATGGATGACACTAATGTGAACAAGTTGCCTAAGTTCAAGATTGCAGATTATGACTACTGGAAGCTTAGGATGGAGGCCATCTTTAGCTCAACCCATGATTTGATGGTGTCTGTGGTGACTGAAGGACCAATTGTCATCATGGTGGAAAACACTGCTGTTCTGGATCCATCTAAACCAGTTGGAGCACTGGTCCCTAAACCAAGGTCAGAACTGACTTCGGAAGAAATGAAACAAAACAATTTGGACAGTCTGGCCAAGAACTATATTTTACATACCTTACCAAATGAGTATCTTGGTAAAGTATTAAAATGTAAGACTGCAAAACAGATGTGGGACAAACTGGCTATTCTTTGTGAAGGTACTACACTGATCAAAGAAAGCAAGTTATCCACTGCTGTCCAAAGGTTTGAATCATTTAAGATGAAGCCAGGAGAATCAATTGATGAGTTAGATACTCGTTTTACCAAAATTATGAATGATCTTGATGTATTAGGAAAGACTTACACTGACAGAGAAGTTAACCTGAGAATCTTGAAAGCATTGGATGAAAGGTGGAAAATGGTCAAGATGATCATTAAAACCACACAAGACATTGACTCTTGGCCAGCAGAAACTATGTTCCAAACACTTAAGGCACATGAGTTTGAGTTAGATGAAGAAGATCCTATTACTGTGATTCATAAGGATAAGGATGCCTCTAAGGACATAGCTTTCAAAGCCTCTACCTCTAAGGGGTCTAGATCATCTAAGTCTAAGGCCTCAAGCATAAAAGATGAACTAGATAGTTCTGATCTTAGTCTGAAAGATCAGATGAGTCTTATGATCAAAAGATTTGATAAACTGAACAAGAGGTATGGCAGGTACAAAAGATTCTATAAGGAAAATAAGGGTTCTAATAACAGGGACTCTTCTGTGAACAGAAGGGATCAAAACTCTTCTGAAAGAAGGGATAAGATCTCTAATGAGAACAGGAGAGATAGGAACTCATCTGAAAAGAGAGACAGAAAGTATTCTGATAAGAAAGACATGAACTCAATTGACAAGCATGACAGGAACAGAAAGCATTCTCCTCCTAAAAGAACTTCTAACAATCCTGTTTGCTATAATTGTGATAAGCCAGGTCATTATGCTTATGAATGTCCTGATCTGAGTTCTGAAGATCGAGAAGAAAGGAAATCCAGAAGAGATCGAAAATATGCAAAGGGTAAGAAGGCAATGATGGCTTACAATGACTCTGATTCGGAATCAGAAGAGTTACCATCGTCTTCATCTGACTACCCCTCTAGCAATGAAGATGAAGCTTTCATAGCAGATGATGGACTGGTAATGATGGCCAAAATAAATGATGAGGTATCATCTGCTAACTCATTTCAATCTTGTGACAATTCTGACACTGATGAAAGTGATGCTGCTGTTAGCAGTGTTGGAAGTAGTCTTCATCATTGCCATGGAGTGACTGAAGAAGACCTTCTACAAGCTAACAAAGCATTCATTGAAATTAGTGATGAGAATATATCTTTAAAGCAAGAAATCATTAATCTGAAAGAAGCTCAGTTGAAAGTGGATCCTAATATAGCTGTCATAAATGCAAGGCTATCAGAAGAGTTGTCTCAACTCCAAGAAAAGTATGCATCCATTGACAAACTATATCAGGGTATGCTTGAAACTCAAGCCAAAGAGACTAATGAATTCAATGATTTAAAGATTAAGTGTGAAAAACTTGAAGAGCGCAATAGATTCTTAGAATTTGAAGTAGTGAGCCTAGATCGAAAGCTATCTGGGATGATTAACTCTACTAGAATTAATCAAACTATCTCAGACAGATATAGAGCTCCAAATGATAAAAGTGGAATAGGTACTGATCTGCCTAGTTCCTCTACTTCAGAATTTAAGAACACTAATGGAGCTAGTACAAGTTCTTTGCAATTAGATAAAGGAAAAGAACCTATGACTTATGATGATGATCCAAAACTCAAAGTACAGTCTAAATACATCCCTCCCACTACCAAGAATGGTAAAATGAAGAATGTATTAAGACCAGTACAGTCAAGACCATACCAGAAGAGTTATACTCCTCTGACCAGATCAGATCAGTCCTGGAATCAGAAGAGACAAACTCAGAACAGTAGGTCAAGACAAGCACAGGCAAGTTGGGAACAGCCTAGACCTCCTTTTATAAGGCAGTCTCAGCTGTATTCAACTAAACCTAGGAGATTTGTGCCTCATTATCATAATAAACCTGTTCTTTATCCTCCTCCTTTATCCTATGATATCTATGGAGAGAAAAGGCCAAAGCAAATTTATAAGCCTTATGGTCCACATGCTTTTAGACCATATTCAAACTATTACAGACATACTGATCTTACTGAAAAAGGGATAGAACCAAGGAAAGACTATCTCAGAAAAATAGATCCTAAGTCTGCTGATAATTCTGAATTGGTTAACAAAGTATTGTTTTGTGATAAATTTGGAAGAAAACTGAAGAGGTCTCATTTATTCAAAACTTCAATGTTTATTTGGGTGCCTCTTACTGCTACTAACACTCAAGGACCCCAATAAATAGTGGGTACCTATATTGCATGTGTATAGAGATATGTACTAACATTTCAGGTACTGATCTTATACCAAGAAGGACATGAAGCAGAAACTAAGAGCAGTACACCAAAACTCAAAACTCAGAAGAGACAATCTTATGTCAGATCACTACACTTAAAACAGGTAACAAGGTTACTAAAGTGACCCTAATCCCAATGAGGAAGCTGGTAAAGCTGAGGGACACTGAGAACACACATTAAGGGGGAATCTGTGATTTCTTAAAGATCCTTTTGTTGACTCAGATCACTAAGTCACTTTAGCAAAAACCTTGATATGATCATTAAATTAAACATATTGTTACTAATCTGAACTGTTTTACACTTATATCTCATGAACTAACACTTCTACCAAGGTGAAACAGGCACAGAAGAGGAATTCTCCATTGAAGGGGGAACTGATCTGATTACAGATTTGAAAGATTTGTTTACAACTAATCTGTCTACAAGAAATCTACTGATCTGACACAGTACTGATCTGAGGATTACTGTGCTGATATCAAAAAGGTGAAATCAGGAAATTTGGGTACTGATCTGAGGATTACTGTGCTGACCCATCTACTGATCTGAAATCTACTATGCTGATTCATCTACTGATCTGATTTCTAAAAAAGGTTACTCAGCTGATCACAGTACTCAGCTGATCCAGATAAGTGAAATTTTCTTTAAATATAAGTAAGAAAATGAAGTGAAATAGTTTTGGAAACTACTGTGCTGATTTGCATCAGAACAGTCTTTTGGTTTAGATTTCTCTAAGTCAAAAATTGTTCATATTTTTAGATTACTAATAGAGAAGATTAATACACTCCTCTATTTCTAAACCTAAAAATTGTGGTGTATTTATCAAACACAAGTTGGCTCCAAAAATTAAGAATGTTACTAGAATGTGAACAGTTATTGTTTAACTCGAATTTCGAGACTTAATCCCAACCATTCTTTGTAATAATCTAATTCAATCCTATCCCTAGATTGGTTTTGAATTTAACAAAAACGATCACACTTCATCTTCTTCGTTCTTACAAGCTCATTTCTGGAAATATCTTAATCTCATAACTTCTGAAATATTTGATTTCTACAAAATTCTCAAATGGCAACTATCAATATTATCAATGAAGCTAACCAAGTAGCAGGAACATTCGATTCGAATTTGTGGATGCGCAAGAAGGGCATTTTCGTGGAGAACGCTGTGTATCTCAATGGCCGACACAGTGCTAAAAATCAAGCCATTTTAACTATGTGTGAAGAGTGCGGGCTACGAAAATTTCTGGAATCGTTTCCCATGAATGTCTATGAACCAGATGCTGTGGAATTTTATTTACAACTTCAAGGTGATAAAAATGGTGTTCACTCCATGCTTGCTGGACACAAGGTCACCATTACGAGGGACATCCTCGAAGTAATGTTGGATTTACCGCAAGGTCCGGTGGATATTTTGACCTACAAAGCGGGTGAAGAAAAGGAGTGTGTGGGAAGATGGTCAGGTGTTGAAACAGAGACCTTGACGAATCTGAAGAAGGATGTACTTCCTACTGGTTTGCAGTTCTTGATGGACATAGCTGGAAAGTGCTTGTTAGGGCAACATCATAGCTAGGATGCCTTATCAAGTTTCAAGATTAGAATTATGGCTGCAATCATCGACAGAGTGCAAGGTGATTGGCAAGGATTCTTCCTGGAAAGGCTAATGACTGAAAAGGACAAAGTGTTGTTTGATGAGGACACAATGGAATTCTCACTTAAATCAAAATTAGGGTTTGGAAACAAGCTGAGTTTCTTGCTGCCTCAGCTGGTGAAAAAGCCATATTGGAGTAATCCCAAGAAATTCCATCATGGGAAGTTCTTGATGAAGAAGGAGTCTGTTCAATTTGAACAAGAGAACCCCTTGGAACACTCTCAAGAAATTGAAGCAGAGGAGTCTGGAGCTTCAATGTACCAATCGGAGGATGATCAAACTGAGGTTAGATCAAAATCAAGGCATGATCCGAGCAGTACTACATTAAGGAGAGGAAGGTCTGCTACAGCTGCCTCCGAACCAACAGTTCGTTTTGTGGAAACTATGGTGCAATCAAGCTCAGATGAGCAAGAGGTTAGTGTTCCTAGTCCAATTGCTGTTCATAAGAGGACTAAGTCAAGGAGTGTTAGGAGGAAGTTAGTTGTTGTCTCTCCTACCCCTTCTGACTCTGAACCAAGCCAAACAGAACCCCAAAACCCTCAACCTTCATGTTCTGGAGGATCAGATCACTACTTTTCTGAGACTCAGAACACTCCCCATTCATCACCTCAGCTCACTAACTTTGAGCCTACTTCAATGCCTACCCCTCAACATCAAACTTCACATCAACCTTCACCATATCAATCCCCAATACAGGTTCATGCTCACTCTACTGAACATGAATTTGAACCTTCTACTGAACCAATTGATATTTCATCTTCTCCTGAACCTGAATTTATAACTCCTAAACCTGCTGATTTGATAGAGTACACTATCTGTGACAAAGAAGATAGAATCAGGATAGATCTGAGGATAGCATTGTTGAAACAATTTCCTGGACTAGATGAGAGCTCAGTTGAGTTTGAGAAACTCCTTAGGATAGGCACTTGGGTGTATCTTAAGAGGAGTACTTTGAAGGAGAATTTGGCTATAATGGAAGGTATGGGAGGTGCTTCAATCTTTGATGATTGGGAAGCAGAGCAGATGCACGCAGCTGGTGTTAACTCTTTTCTTGAGTTAGTCACTCCAGAATCTGTTGTACTTCTTGTTGAGAGATTAACAGGTATCAAGTACACTGTTGAGAAGATTGCAACTCCTAACTCTGATGAAGCTATCAATACTGCATGCCACTCACAAAATAGAAGTGCTATCAATAAAGCACTAGGTAAGACGCCCTATGAGGTATGGAAAGGTAGAAAACCCAGAGTCTCGTATTTTCATATATTTGGTTGTAAATGTTTCATCCATAACAATGGGAAAAGCAAGTTGAATGCATTCGATGCTAAAGCAGACGAGGGGATATTCTTAGGATACTCCTCGACTAGCAAAGCATTTAGAGTATTCAACTACTCAACCCTTTGTGTGGAAGAAACACCACATGTGGTTTTCGAAGAATCTCAACAGGACTCGTCTGCCAACAAGATCAGTGAGAAAGTTACTGAGCTAACTATCGAATCTGACAAAGATTTAGAGGTATATGAATCCGTTCAAGCATACAATCCATTCATGAAAGCTCTCGAGTCAGATGATCAGGAGAATGTAAGTGCTCAAGGTAAATCTACTAGACCAGTTGACATGCCTGGACTAGTCGACTCGTCTACTCCTATTAAATCTCCTGATAATGATGTTGAAATGCATGATGCTATAACTGATCTAGATGATGATACTATGCTTACGAAGACTAGAAAAACATGGAAATCTGCTCATGATACTGAAAATATCATTGGTGACTCTACTATTGGTGTAAAGACTAGACGACAACTCTTTGAGTCACAAGAACAACCTAGTCCATCTCTGTTTTGCTGGTGTTGTTTCCTCTCATCTATCGAACCTAAAACCATTAAAGAGGCTTTAGCTGATAGTAATTGGATCATCGCTATGCAAGACGAGTTGAATCAGTTTGTTCGAAACGACGTCTGGGAACTTGTTGATAGACCTAGACATCATAATGTAGTTGGCACTCGATGGATTTTTAAGAATAAGAAAGATGAGAATGATGTAGTTGTTCGTAATAAGGCTAGACTAGTCGCCCAAGGCTATTCACAAGCTGAAGGAATAGATTATGATGAAACATATGCTCCTGTTGCTAGACTAGAAGCCATTCGATTGTTCCTTGCATATGCTGCTTACATGAAATTTACTGTATATCAAATGGATGTTAAAAGTGCATTTCTTAACGGTATTCTTGCGGAAGAAGTGTATGTTGAACAACCCCCAGGTTTCGAAGTCAAAGGTAATCAGGTATACAGATTAAAGAAGGCTTTATATGGACTAAAGCAAGCTCCAAGAGCCTGGTACGACACTCTTTCTCAATTTCTATTAGAAAATGGTTTTACTAAGGGCAAGGTAGATAGAACCTTGTTCAGAAGACAAGAAGGGAAAGACATTTTACTCGTCCAAATTTACGTAGATGACATAATTTTTGGGTCACCTAACAAAAAGCTGAGTGAAAGTTTTTCAACTCTCATGCAAAGTAAATTTGAGATGTCTATGATGGGTGAAATGAATTACTTTCTTGGACTTCAAGTAAAACAGACCCCAGAAGGGATTTTCATAAATCAAGCAAAGTATACTCGTAATCTACTAGACAAGTATGGTATTAAGACATGTAAATCTTCTGGAGTACCTATGCAACCTACTTACAGGATGGATCCAGACGAGAATGGTAAATGTACTAATCAAACTCATTACCGTGGCCTTATTGGTTCATTACTCTACTTGACTGCTAGTAGACCTGATATTGCATTTTCTGTTGGTGTATGTGCTCGCTTTCAAGCTAATCCAAAAGAGAGTCATATGGAAACCACTAAAAGGATATTGAAATATTTGAAAGGAACCATCAATCGTGGTATATGGTATCCTTCAAATGATGATTTATCTCTAAGTGGCTACTCTGATTCTGATTTTGGTGGTTGTAGAATAGATAGGAAATCTACATCTGGTTCTTGTCAATTCTTAGGCACAAAACTCATTTCATGGTTTTCGAAAAAGCAGACAAGTGTTGCTACCTCTACTACTGAAGCCGAGTACATGGCTGCTGGTAGTTGTTGTAGTCAATTATTATGGCTTATTCAACAGCTTAGAGATTATAATATATGTGAATCGAATGTTCCTATTTTCTGTGATAGTAACAGTGCCATTGCCATTACACAAAATCCTGTGTTACACACACGATGTAAGCATGTTGACGTGAAACATCATTTTATACGTGATCATGTAGAAAAGAAGGATATTCGCATGGAAAAGATTCATACTGATTTTCAAAGAGCTGATATTTTCACAAAACCATTAGCTGAGGCCCGATTTCGTGAATTATGCATTAGTCTAGGACTGATTGATCTTGATCCTACTAGTATATAGCAATGTACTAACCAGACAGGTACAGTCCTAAGAAGAAAGGAGAAATAGACAAGTTACCACAAAAGGCACAGAGCACTCATCTACTCACTCAACAGACAGGTATACAAGGTCAGACAAGTTGACCAAACAACCCGATGAGGAAGCTGGTAAAGCTGAGGGTAATACTAAGGGAATAAACATTTAAGGGGGAATCCTTGATTTCTTAAAGATCCTTATGTTGACTCTTTAGTTTGATAACAGTCATCTTGTTTGAACCTTGATCATTGACTTAAATTGATATTCATTCTAATTATTCTACTCGACTATCTGTCGCACAAAATAAGACAGGTACATAAAGTTGTTCGACGTTCAGAATAGACACGCACAGTTTGTGAAATTAAGTCTACTCGCCTTATGAAGATTAGACCTACTCATCTGTTCTGGATGGACTCGAACAGACAAGCTAAGTTTTCTTTGATTTAAATGTGTTAAGTGTTTGTGTTTATTCGAAACAAATTAAGGGTATTAAAGTAATTTGATAATGTTAAAGTTTGAATATCCTAGAATTGGATTTATACACCCCTATTTAATGAGGTGTACACACTCATTTCGCGCCAAAATATGAATATGTTAGGTCAGATGAGTACACTCCTCATTCTACCAATAGGAAAGGCGGATCTCAATTTTTACAAAATCAAATCACATTTTCGTCTCGGTTCCGTAACCGAATGCCAAAGGTCTTGACCGTTGGATCTAATCCCTCGATCTTGACCGTTGGATCAAAAATTCAGTTTTAAACAAAACCCAACACTTGCACACATCTTGCCTCACGTTTTCATAACTCTACTACTTGCTCACAATTGATTTCCTGCATAATTTACTTTCTTGTTCATTACGAATCATTTAACATGTCGATTCGATCTATTTTCGATGTAAGTACCAACATTAAGGCACCATTTGATCTAGGCAGATACATAAATGACAACAAGGTGCATGTTGAACCATCTCTGTTCTTTAAAGGAAATCACACGGCAGGAAATACAGAAATCTTGACCAAATGCACCAGATGCGGTCTAAAACCCTACTTAGAGGCTTTTCCTCAAGTCGTTTTGGAGGAAGAAGTTTTGGAATTCTATGCCAACGCCAACAGAAGAGGAGATGTTATCGAATCATTTATCGATTCAAATCGAGTGGAAATCACTCGAGAAGCTCTATTTGAAAGATTGAAGCTGCCCATCGGAACGATTGATGTGGAAAAGTATGCTGAAGGACAGGAGATGAGGTATTTAAGCATCTTCTGTGGAAAGAAAATGAAACTGAAACCGGATGGTAAAGCTCCTACAGTTATGTTTGATGAAGAGGAACTTGTGGAAAAAGTTCAAGACGATGTGGTTGGTGAAGCTCAGTCGTCTCAAGGTTTTCCTATAGGCTATCTTGCCGAGCTAAAGACAGACTTGAAAGAAGTTGTTCATTCTGCGATAGAAGAGTTCTTGCACTCAAAAGTGAAAGATGTTTTAGTAGAACAGAATCAATCACTTGTAGACAGCTCAAGAGAATTGATTGTTGGAGAAGTCAACAAGATGGACTCAACTTTCAGAGCAGAGTTGTATGCGGAAGTTGAAAGGTTTATCCAGAATCAAGTGGATACTTCTGAGAAGAGATCTATCTCTTTTGCTAGATCGTTAGCTGAAGAGTTAGGTAAAATGGAAAGACTCTACAGGGTGAAAATTGAGATTGCTGATGAGCAAAGACGAGAAGCACAAGATCAGTTGGTGCGTTCTCAAGCTGTTCTATCTGATTTGACAAAGCAAAACACTCTTCTCCGACAGACTGCTACTCATTTCAAAGACGAGTTGGCCATTAACTCAAAGAAGCTTGAGTCTACTGCTAATCGTCTAGATAAGATAAGTCGGGATCAAACTCATCAAAAGCAGATAGAGCTCGCTGCAGAAGCAATGAAGAATGCAGTAAAGGAAGAAATGACTCGGTTTACAAGTTTTTTCACTCTTATGGCCCATGATGAAGCCAAAAAGGGGGAAGAGGCAAGTCAGCTTAGACAAGCTGAGTGCTGAACCCTCAAAAGATTGGAGAAGGGCAAGAATGTTGCATCTCCAGAAGCTGAGATTCAGACCAGACGGTCTAAAAGGAAGATAGTTTTTGAAGAAACCGAAGAAGTTGCTGCAGTTGAGAAGAAGCAAAAGATTGCTGATCCTCATGATGAAAGTCATTATGCTAGCAAGAAGAAAATTGAGAAACATATTGAAAGATTGCAGAAGCTGAAGACTGATGAAGAAGAAGTGGAAGACCAATTCATTGATTATTTCATCGACAAAGAGCATCGACAAGAATGGCTCAAAGTAAAGAGGCAATGGGAACTGGATCACTGGATTATTCGAAAGTATGGTGAGACTGAAAGTCCAGACGAGTTGTATGCCATGTTTGACAAATTCATGGAAGGACAAAACAAATTACTTTGGAATTTGATTATGAGAATATTTGCTGCTGCAAATTTCAACATTTTAGTACCGATCTTTCCAAGATGGAAGACTCCTATGACAAGCTCAGGAAAAAGAGTTGATCTTAACCAGATCAAGAAATTTGAAGAAGAGCTACTTGATAAAGAGAAGATTGAAGATGAAGATCATATCAGTATTATTCACAGGAGACTCCTAGATGCATTCTGTGTTCCTAACTCAGAAGGAGGTACTCTTTCAGATTAGTTTTTTTCTCTGATTACTTAGTTTTATTTTGATTAAGTATGTGTAATATCTACTGATCATATTTTTAATGAATGAAAAGATAAGTACTATTTGATGTTTAAGACAAGATAACTACTTAACTAGTCTACTATTATTGTGAAAAGATTCAAGTAGTTTTGGCTTCATCAAAAAGGGGGAAATTGTTGGGATATGAATCCTAGAACAAGTCCTAAAATGATGAATAAAAGATAAAAGATAAAGTTTTGATAAGCCAAAAGAAGACTTGAATATTTTCTAAGTATTGACTGATCTAGTCTAGTTAAGTTGAAGACATCTTGTACAGATCAGTAGAAATCAAAAGACAAGTATTAGTTTATAAAAAGTACTAGTTTTTAAAAGATAAAGTATTACTGAAAGATAAGTACGGTTTATAAGTACTTCATATTTTGTATATGTTAGATTGTTATTAAGCTATGAATAATTGATGTATAGAGCTCATGATTTTAAATGTAATAGATAGATTTTGTGTATAGTGTTATAAGTTGACTAAGCTTTATAACAAGAAGCTTAAAGTAATGTAATAGTCTTGTTAGGATTAGTTGATAGGACTAGATTAGTTCTATGTTGTAATCTGAAGAAGTCTACTGCACAAGACAAGTAGAAGACGCAGTCTACTACTACTGGACAAGACAGGTGCGACTGAAACAAGACAGGTTAACTTGAAGTGAGTTACAGAAGCGTGTTAAAGATAAAGATTGAAGAATTAGTTAAGGAATAACTAATTAACTGAAGAAACGCGTGAAATGATAAAAAGAATCAGTTACAAGTTAGTTTTCAAGAAAGGTTGTTACACAACTGAATGTTCTTGGAATTGGAAATCTATAAATACTTCAAGGTATTCGTTAGTTGAAGACTACTGATATATTGATACTACAACATATTGATGCATTATTGAAAGATTCAAGTGAAGAAATTACTCTCAGAGATTGAAGTTCAGAAAGTGAAGTTACATACTGAAGAATTGTTCGAAGTTTCTCTCAGAGATTGAAGTTCAGAAAGTGAAGCTACACAAGTCAAGTGAAGAAATCAGAAGACTACTACTGAACGAAGAGAAGTTTTATTTTCGTTTACTGTTTCAAGTTGCTAGTTACTTGTAAAATAGCTAGTAAGATCGAAGATATATCTGGAGATATAATCGAGAAGATCTAAGTCTTATTTCTTGGGACTTAAAGCTACAAGAACATATTGCTCGATTGGAAGAGTTAATGAGAATTTCACAACTGGGTTTGTGAGAGTGGATGTAGACAAGTTGTCGAACCACTATAAATCTCGTGTTTAATTTACTTTACTGTTTTGTTTGTTGTTTAATTTATTAATTGTTTGGTTAATTGAATTACATATCTAAACAAGACTAGTTGAGTACATAAAACAGAGTTCTCGAAATAAGTTGAGTATAATCTTTAATTGGGCTCATTGTTAATTTCGTATTCCGCACATTGTAATTCTGATATATCGAAAGATTTTAGAAAAGTCTATTCACCCCCCTCTAGACATTTTCTTTAGCTTCCCTCGATATTAACTCAACTTAGGGACCTACAAAAAATTAAAAAGAAAAAAAATTGAGATTTGTGGCTAATTTCGATAGTTTTTTATTAATTATATTTTTACGCTTTTTTTTTAAATATGGGTGATTTGGTGGTGAATTGATTTTTTAGAGTTTATTTCATTATATTTTGTGTATAATAATAAAAGGATAATATAGTATTTTAAATGTGATTATTTTTTAAAAAATATTTTGGGGTGCACTCATAAAATGTGCGAGTGCAGATAACCGTGGTAAAACAATAATTTGGGGGTGAACTCGTAAAATGAGCGAGTGCAGATAATTGTGGTAAAAAATAATTTGGGGTGAACTCATAGAATGAGCGGGTGTAGATAAATGTTGTAAAAAAGAAATGATTTGGGGGTGAACTCATTAAATGAGCGGGTGCAGATAATTGTTGTAAAAATATGATTAGGGGGTGAATTCATTAAATTAGCGGGTGCAGATAATTGTAGTAAAAATATGATTAGGGGGTGCACTCATTAAATTAGTGGGTGCAGGTAAAATATAAATAAAATTTAAAAAGAAGGGTAATATAGTAAATAACAAAATATAATTTAAATAATGCTAAAAATAACTGAAACCTGTATGACAGGTAGCAGGTCGTTTTTACGGTTACGACGCCACATGGCGCGATTCGATAAAGTGACTGCGTAGTCACTTTGTAAAATGTGACTACCGTAAGAATTGCCCAATGAAGTTTTGTCAAATCAAGAAATTATGAAACGGTGAAGAATCAAAACTATAAGTTTTTATGTAAAATAAGGCATGCATTCGTGGCCAAAATTGACTCAACTTATAATTAAGTTAATGTCCTAAAGTTGAAAAAAAAAATGTTTTGTTTTTGGCACACCCCATAAATTAGTGTCCTAAAAAATGAGTTAGTTACCTTGTTTTGGTGGATATAACAGAGGAAAATGAAACAGCAACAAGAGGGCATAGGCACCTTCCGGATTGCAGAGCAGCAGGAGAAGGCGTGTACCGGATTCTGAAACACAGTTCCAGAAGTAGTAAAATGCACACTCATCTTATATACAAGTTGGAATATCCAGCGGAGGGCGAGGAAGGCGAACCGCAGGAAGCACTCAACATAGCCCGAGAAGCCTCGTTTCTGATCCAGATTAAGAATCCGGATCAGAATGCCTCTCAATTCAGGGGGTTAGAGAAGAAAAGGAAAGCAGCATTTCCTGCGCAGTTGCAGGGGCAGTTCGGGCATCTGCGTTATAAGCCGGCTGATCCACCGGATTTCCTCAACTACGAAGGGTGTGAGTTTCTGCTGATATCGGCTTCGGACGACGTAGAACAAGAGCTGGGCTTGGAGCTGGAGACGGACGACGACGAGGAGTGCTCTGATCTGGTGAAAACATTTGGGGAAAATGCAGCTTCTACTCGCCCTTTGTTTCATGGCACTTGGGTCTGAAATATGTATGTATGTATGTATGTATGAAATCACCCTCTCTTTCTCTCTCTTGTATATACTGTATTAGTTAGTCTAGTCTAGTATAGTATAGGACTCTTTGATTTTGATAATGGAAGCTAGGCATATGACTGTGAATAGTTATGGTGGTTATCTCACTCTTTTATTTCAAATCTTCCCCACTTTGGTAAATATAGTACAATTTTTTTTAATGAATAGTTTTGATGAGTAATTTTGTAAACTTTCTATGTATAAAGTAAATAAATTAGTTGATTTGTGTGTACCGTATATGAGAAATTCAACAACTTTGAAACGAAATTGGAACATACGCGACTTTGTAATGAAATTGATACATATAAAAAATAATTGAATCTAAATTCATACATTTATGTTTTTTTGGATATTTTGAAAAAGGTGAAAAGTGATGGGTCGGAAAATGATTATATCCGATAAAATCTTTAAACCATATCTCTTTATCTATATTGCTTTCAAAAAAAAAAAAGGGTACTTCTTTATTTGTAGCCAGCCGGTTTTAAATAATTAATTTTGTACAAGTCTGGCACATGATAAAGACGGGGTACTAGCTAATTAAGAAGAAAAAATTGACAAAATCAAGATTGGATCTGTATTATTTTGTCTAATTATGATTTTTATATATCTGTTTGATTATTGGACTAATTATTATACATGCATGTCAACATCGTCTGGTCATGATTCAATTAATTGATCACGACTGACAGTTAAATGGGAGAGCAAAAATATGTTAAATATTGAAGCTGCAGGTATATAGATTAATTAGTCTGTGGTGGTGTTCAATTCATTGAAATGGAATTAGGTGCAGTTAAGAAAGCTGGTCATGTATTGGCAGTGCCAGTCCCAGGTCAAGGCCATGTTAAGCCCTTGATGAAACTGTGTCGTCGAATTGCCAAACGTGGGATTAAGGTCACCTTCGTCAACTTGAAAAGTGTTCATGATAAATTACTTGCTGCTGCTAAGCAGGATAAGGAGGAGGATAACTTATTCCTGTCCTGGATCCCGGATCCTGAGCCCGAAGAAAATGATTCCAACTTGTTCGACACTCTGAGAAGGAAGCTTTCTGGATCGTTGATGGACTTGTTTGAGAGGATCAACGCTTCCTATCCTCATCATAAGATCACCTGCATCGTAGGTGATCTTACCTTTGGCTGGATTTTGGAAACTGCCGAAAAGATTGGAGCCATACCTGTTGCTTTTTCACCCACTTCAAATGCCTCCATGGCCTTGTCTTTTCATATTCCCAAGCTTCTGGACGATGGAATTCTTGATCCAGATTATGGTATGATCCACCTACTTTTTCTTGAATTGGAGAGATTTATTTTCCATGATTTTGATACATTCTTGCGTCTTAGAATCGGATTTGAATCTGGTGTTGTACAATGTCATCTTGTGCAGTATAATCACATGGTTATATTGTGGATTTGGATCTTGTGCAGTTAAAATATCCACAATATAACAGGGCGATTATATTGTACAAGATGTTGTACAGCTCTCAAATTTCACTAATATTGTACGCAAGACTAGCCTTCTGATGAGTTTCGTAATGCAGGAAGCATTCAAAAAGGGGAAAAAATTAGCCTATCAGATGATATACCCTGTTGGGGAAAAGATGAATTAGTTTGGGGCTTCTCTAGCAACCTGGAAGCACAAAAGTCCTACTTTGAAAGTGCAAAATATGTCAGTCAAAGCAAGTGGATGGTGGTGAGCAACACTTGCTATGAAATTGAATCCTCAGCTTGTGATTTGAGCCCGAATTTACGGCCCGTTGGACCATTACTCGAGATAAATAAATCTTGCAACTTCTATCCTGAAGACACGTCCTGTTTAGCCTGGTTGGACACTAAACCACCTGGATCTGTGATTTATATTTCTTTTGGTAGCTTTGCATCCTTCTCTCAGCAACAGTTGGATGAGTTGGCACTTGGACTCGAGCTTTCGGGCCGGGCTTTTCTGTGGGTTGCGAGGCAGGATCTTGCAAATGGGTCACGGGCTGTACACCCGGATGGATTTCTTGAGAGGGTGGATGAGAAGGGAAAGATTGTTGAATGGGCCCCTCAAGAAAAAGTCCTTAGTCATCCTGCAGTTATGTGTTTCATATCGCACTGCGGGTGGAATTCGACTCTAGAAGGTTTAAGTAAGGGTGTGCCGTTTCTTTGTTGGCCTTATTTTGCAGATCAATTCCACAACCAGAGTTACATTTGTGATAAGTGGGAGATTGGATTGAGGATTAATCCCGATGAAAATGGGATTAGATCGAAGCATGAAATCAAGAACAAAATTGGCATGTTATTTTCGAACGATAGTTTGAAGGCTAATGCATTGGCGTTGAAAGAAACATGTGAAAAGAGCGTCAATGAAGGGGGGTCCTCTTACAAGAATTTTGAGACATTCATTGATTATATATCTAATTAGATAATTAATGATGGCTTATCTTGAAAATTATCAGTAGCTCGAAATTGAATATTTCATTTGATCCGTGTAATAATTTAGTCGTCTTATGTAATATCTGTATAAGAAAGTTTCAAAAAAGTTTTTTTTTTTTTGTATATGGTAAATAAATTGGTTGAATTGTATGTATGTGACGATTAAAAGTAATGATATTTTGTGTAAATTTGTGGAGATCTTGAAGGTGGAGTTTATGGAGAATTTTTTTCATTTTAGAGATGTGTAAAAATGAAGTGTAAAAGTTTTTTCAGTTTTTTTTTTTTTTTTTTGGTAATAGTTTTTTCAGTTTTTTAATAAGTCAGAAGAAAGGGAAAATATGGTACCAGTGCAGGTAACCTGTTTGATTAAATGTTTGCAAGGAGATCATGTGTCGTGTGACAGATGTTCTGGGAACGGTACACTTTAAATGTCTTTGCTTATCTGCATAATTTTTATTGTATTGTTCTTGGGAGCTGTCAAAATTCCATGTAGCAACCGGGCTAATTAATTAATTTTTGAGATTACAAATTAATTCAATTAATTTTTTTTAAATAACAAATTAATTATCATCCTAAAACAAAAATTGTCAAAATAGAATAAAAATTACAGTATTTTGAAATAGTAGTGTTTCCACCTTTCATTTTCATTAAAATTACAGTATTCAATTAATTATCTTTCACTGCATTATACAGTATTCTTCGTCCAAATAGATAACCATTCATTGGCGTTTCAAAATTGTTGTACACAAGTGAAAGCTTGTGACATAATAAAAGACTTAGCAGATAAACTTTAAAATAATACTATAGCTTTGACTACAAACAAACTCATTGCAAAACTGTTGAGTCAGGGCTCCATTCACCAGACATTTGATGGATGGATGGATGCAGACGGGATACGCTTAATACCTAACAAGCTGATGGCCATTATCTTCGCCTTTCTTTCCGTAGGGGTTGTTATCACTGAATCCATGTCGACCTCCTTCGATTTTACGTGGTTTCTTCCTCAACTTGGAGGCGTTGCTATCTATGTTTATGTTCACTTTGGGAGGAGAAGTGAAGCAAAATGAAGCTGCCACAGCCTGTCCAAAAAACATGGATAAAAAAAATGAGAGGAATATTAAAAAAAAAAACCCTCCCGGATATTTTACGGTGAACTCGAAGTAATAATACTATTTAGCATACTACGTATCATTGTTTAGTGATTTTGAGAAGAATAACACATATATTCAAACATTTAAAAATAGTGATATTTCGAAAGCCGAATATTACTTTAAAGAAGAGAATTCACGTGAACCAGGTTCGCAGTTGACCTAAAAAACAGAATGGCAATACACACCTTGTCCATTTCCATAAAAATAGCCTCACTAAGGATATAACATGCTGGGGTTGTACTAGCAAATTTAATCACCCACACCTTGTGAAAACAGTTTTCCGCAATGCATCCATTTTGAAATCAATAAAATATTCTCCAAGAAATGATAAAAATATATATAACAAAAAAATGACAAATGCAAACACCTGCGAAAATAATGCACTTTGTACTCCAATTTAACAATACTTACAAATACATATCTTGGAAAGGAAAGGAAATGGACGACGAGATGTTCCATTGAGAAAAGGAGTATAAACGTACCTGTAGATCGAGCCGGTGAACATTAAAGATGTCCTTCATAGAGTGAGAATTGTATGCCAAGATGTAAGATCTGTATGCATCTTTAGCTGACTTGTTCAAATAATAGTTATTGGAGACCAACTTTTCCTGTATCATGAGCATACTATGATCACAATTCTCCCACGCATTTAAGGAAAAACCAGATAAGCTTTTTTTCTGAGAAATGATGAAATTAAAGCCAAGCTAACAAGAAAATACCAAGTGAGATTGGACATTTGCTAGCTTCTTCTGATCAAATTCGTACTCCTTGACCGGCACTTTCGCAGCCTGAAATTTCAAGAGTGATCACACTTTCAGGGATTGACATAAGATATGGCTTTAAAAGGTTTACAATTTTAATGTCCAATATGGCAAGTAAGGCTCTAACAAGAATGTATGCCCTACCAAGGAGGTGTTTGCAAACTCTCGACTATTTTAAAGTAGCTATTTTTGTAGAAAATTCAAAAGTGGGTAATGTATGGAAGTGGGTTATAGCTTTGGAAAAGTAGGTTTAAATCAATTTGTAGTGTTTTAGGAAAAGGATCAATTTTAGCCCCTAGTCTTATCAATGGGGGATCAAATAGGCCCATTATCCTTTTCAATCGGGATCAAGACCCTGCTCTTGATAAAATCGGACAATGAAAAGGAAGAGGGTTATTTGTCTCAATTGAAAAGGACAAGGTTATGGGGCCTACTTGATCCTCACTGAAAAATTGACCGTTTGCCCTAGTTTTTAACCAAGAACTCAAAAAAAAAAAAAAAAAATGATTCTAGGTTGATAGAAGTGTTTGCAAACACTCCCAAATTTAGCAGTCAGTCTTCTCCTAGTTTTGAACAGATTAAAGTACAAATTTAATTCAATTATGGCAATTTGCAACTGTGATATGCTATTTTGCAGAATCAAATCACTCCAATACCTTAAGGTATTTAAGAAAATGTAACTCTTCGGGAATCAAGAAAAGCAGGGCACTCCCTTTTGCTCCTTCACCACGGGCTGTTCGACCGACTCTATGAATGTATTCCTGAATGTATAGATAAAATCACAGTTGAGAATAGATACATTATAGGTATGCAGCAAAAAACTCCATCTGAGAAGTTGTAAAATTACCGTAGGCTCATCTGGGGGGTCATACTGCACAATCCAATCCTGGTACAACAGAGGAGAAAAATCAGTGCAAGCCTCATATGGGATAAAAGTAAAAATAAATTCTAATGTATTGCTTCTCAGTAAGTTTCGGATATTTGATTTGCTTCAAAGTACCATTCTGAAAACATTAATGGTATGTTTCATCTGGGATTTGAAAACTGGATTTGGGATTTCGAAATCTAAATCCGGTTCTAGTTTGGGATATTCGAACCCAGTTTTTAAAAAACGAAATACATCCACCCCTACAAATACCTATAAACCCTATAAATATCAGTTTTTTTCTACATTAAACTCTCTCCAAACACTCATTATTGCAAATACAATTTTTTATTCATACTCAATGTTATTTATCACTTTTCACACCTTTTATTCTCACTTTTGCAACTTCCAATAAAACACAGTAATTAGCACACAATCATTCAATCATAAAACTTACAATCAACAATAATATAATAATACAACATCACACACTCTTACACATCGATTTGACTACGTAATTCTCAAAACAAACACACATCAATACTATTTACCATGATTTTAAAAATCCAGATTTCAAAATCCACGAAATCCCAAAATCAAAGTTGCAAGCATCTCCTTAGTGCATTTATGTGAACAGTAGAGAAAAAACATTCATTCATTATTTGGACCATTGTTATATAATCACAAGCCATTGAAGTTAAAATTAGATAGTTGATCTCATCTTGGTAAATCATTTTTTTTCAACCTAGTATTGAAATTTCCGATTCGTCAATCAGCTATTACAAGTTAGTTTGGTTCCTCCATTTACTGTTTCTTGATTACACAGATGCATTTACTCACTTTTATTATTTTATTATTTCTTTAGGATGGGGATGATGAATTTAGAGCATGTTTCCAAAAGAGAAATAGCATACCACTCTAGGAATATCAAGACCACGTGCAGCTACATCTGTACATAATAAGATACCCTTCTCTGCTTCACAGAACTCGAAAAATGTAGATGTTCGTTTTTGCTGCTTCTGCTTGCCGTGGATATCATGACAATCGATCTGAATGTATCTAAGAAGTTCAGAATGGAATTTGACTGAAGCACAAGATGAGAAGAAAACCATCACTTTCTTTGACAGATTTCTTTTCAAAAAGGAATAGAGAAGAATAAATCTGTTAGCACTGGGGACGCAACAGTATCCTTGCTGCAGGCCTTCATTGGTGACCTATACACCAAAAAGTATTGAGTTTTATAAAAAGTGAGTCCATAACATTATCATGAGTTAATATCTATTTATGTTCTGTAATGTAGTGTGAATTCAACATAAATATTTAATCTTTCTACTTTATCAATTTCAGTACTAGGGTGTCCAAATTTAGTCTTTCTCGCAGGAAAATTCAATGCCGGATATCACTTATGTCCACAATTAAAATTGGACACCCTAGGACTAAAATTGATAAAGTTAAGTAGAAAGAAAAAAGATTTATGCTGGTTTCACCCTAAAATTACACGACGTAAATTGATATTTAACTCACATTTTCATCAACTAGAAAGACAAATCAGAAAGTTTACTTACCCTCTTCCTTCCATCATCAACATCAATATAAACAGGAGTTGACTGAAATGATAAGCGTGCAAGATCCTCAACCTGTAACGAATAAATGGACATTTCTTTGAGTTTTTGAATGATCAAATGAATCCATAGAGGAATAATGTTTCCCAAGTGTAAAGTATGTTTGGTATATTAATGTTAGAAACCCTTCATGTGATAAAAAGTGTACATACCTTCTTTGTTTGTGTAGCAGAGAAAAGAGCTGTTTGCCTCACCTGCACAAATGAGTAAATTTTTTATATTTCTAAACAGCTTAATTACACTGCTCAAAAGGATAAATACAAAACCATTATCTTTATTATTCTTTTGGCAGCAAAACAAAATATATCTCTACCTAAATTGACTAAGAGAGAAGTAAATTCTTTGCTAGAACAAAGCACGCTGCCTCTCTAGATTTGACATAACTACTGACGCTGAAATCTCAGTAACATATTAAACCATTAAACTAGTTATAGCAATAAGTACCTTAGGCAAAATTTTGATGATCTGCTTCATTTCTTCTTCAAAATTAGCTTCCAGAATCCTATCTGCTTCATCAATCATGAGGCACTGCATATCCAAAAAATGAAACGTACAAATTAAGGCAAAAGTTTGTTTGTCAACATAATATTTTCAGAAAGAAGGCTGTTGACAATTAATGAAGCCCTGCTTAAAACATTTTTACGAAATTAGGAATTTTTATTAATGAAGTAGAGAAAATTACGAGGGGATCCCTTGAATGAATTATAAAGACTGAAAAGTATAAACATCCAAATAGTTTCAACAGCAATACTAAGATATCTGTGTATAACAGTAATTACTCAATGCCATGAGGGTAATTAAAAATCAAATTTGAACTTTGGGAAATAAAAAATCTTACCTTTAGGTTTTTATATATAAAGCCTTTTGTATTTTGAAGATGATCAAGAAGTCGACCAGGGGTGGCTACTAAAAGGTTTACTCCTTTGGCAATACGCTCTGCTTCTCCTCTTCGTGCTGAACCACCAATTACCAGTCCCAGTGTCTGTGAGTGATACTTCAGAAGGCCCTTTGCTACAGCATGTGTCTGAATCATTTATTGAAGATTGGTCTTAAATAAGATGTTGAAGATGAACAAAACAGTATATTTTTCAAGATATTGCTTATATATGAACTAAAATGCCCAAAGAGGGAAAATTTTGATGAAGAAAACAGATGTGATTTGTGCTGAGAAGCTTCATGGGATCTCATTGACTAAGTGAAGAAATCTACAATCCATTCATGCTAGAATATATAATGGCGTAGTAAAAAGAGAGTGTATGTTACAAAAAAAATTCCTTCACGGCTTCACCCAAACTAGAAGCAACTGCAAGTATATAATTATGGTACAATGGCCACAACAGCCAGCTGACAGATGGAAGCATCAATTCATATGAAACATATCTCATTTCACGTCTAAAAGTAGTTGAATAAGAACAAAAGGGTGTTTTTTTCAAGATAATGCTTATATATGAGTAAAATGATCAAATAGGAGAAGCTTCTCTCAGAAAATGCACCTAATATTATTCATTTTTAAAGTTCAGGAGTATTATATCAAAATCAAGTCAAGATAAATGTAAAATTTGTGTACCTGTATGGCCAACTCCCGTGTGGGACAAATGATAATAACACCAGTCCCATTTCGAGATGTAAAACGTATGTGATACAATAATTCCACAGCCGGTACCAAAAATGCAAGTGTTTTTCCAGAACCCGTTCTTGCAGCTCCAAGAACATCTTTGCCTTCTAAAAGTGGTGGAATGGATCTAGCTTGGATCTTCATTACCCAAAAAAACAAATAAATAATCAGCAACAAAGTATTACTCTTTGATTCTGCCTCTGCGAGCTCTAAGTATACTTTAGTAGCAATAGCCTATAAGATAGAAATCCTAAAGACAGCAAACATATGACCTGGAATTTTTCTTTTTGAAGAATTATACTCCTAAGTACTCAAGAATCCAAATTCAAGCATCTTAAGCAACATAAGACAAATCATCCCAACAGCGTGCTACCATTATAGTCTAACTTCACACAACAGAAGATGATGAAGATGCAAATTATAATATAGCTGAACTTGATTTTCCTACATATCTACTTAATCACATACCAGAAAGTTAAAGGAAAGCATGAAAACACAGGAGAGTCCTTTCACCCCAAAAGAAATAACAAAGCAATAACATATATACAAATTTGTAGCAGCGTACACAGTTGAATTCGTTCTGAAAATTCATCCAAGCACTTAAATGCACCAAAAAAAACAGGTCAATACATGATGTGTTGTTCAATTATCTCAAAACCAGCATACAATATGTTCAGCTTTCAGCTGAAACTTCACTATAGTCATCATACAAGATTCTTGCTTCCATAAATAAATCAATAGAAATGACAATTTAACAAGTAATTGATAACAGCATCCAGTAACTGATATCACATTGTGAATATTCATAATCCTTTATGAATTCTTCGCATTTGTATACATTTTGAGAACATGAAGATTGGGCAATGAACTGGCAATTGACATGTTTTCCCAAGGAATATTGGAAGACTTCAATCTGTACTAATTTCAGTGGTTGAAGAAAGACTGAGGCAACATAAACAAATAACAACTGAATGAAGTAAAAGAAAGAGTTGAATACCTGAGTCATATGCTGAAAACCCATGTCTTTGATGGCATTCATAGTGGGTTCTGAAATCGGCAGCGCCGCAAATGCTTCAGAGCTCATAATCCCTGACGCGTTTACCCTAGCCTCTTTCTTTACACTAATCTCCTCTTCCTCTTCATCTTCTTTGCGCTTCCTCTTCGTAGAATCCATGGCGGCGGTGGTTGGGGACTACTCAAATTTCGACTAAATGGAGCACGCAAGGCTTGTGCGGGGACTATGGAGTAACCAAGGCTTATGCGGGTAGTAGTGGGCCAGGTACCCAATATCCGGACTCGTTCTATTCCATGAAATTTAAAATATAAAAATAATAAATATTTATATTTATATTAAAAAATATCATATTGTGTTTATGTTTTATCAATTTATATTGATCTAAAAAAAAATACATATGAAGTTGAATTATTATTAGGGATTAAAATATTTTTTAGTCCATTAATTTACCACTTTTTAATTTAGTGCACATGATTATTACTTTTTGAATTTAGTTCATTATGTTTCAATTTATTACCCTACCTTTTTTTTTTTTAAATAGAGTTATACACACCCTCAAATGTTAAACATACTACACTAATATTCAGATATCAATTAAAATTAAGTAAAATTATAAAAATATTTAATAAATCATTAAAAATAATTAAATTAAAAAGATAAGAATTCAAATTAATATAAAAAAAATATGAATAAAAACTATAAAAAAAAATAACTAAGGAGTGTATTGGTTGTGGATTCTATAGAATTTTTTTGGACTTTCAAAGTCGGGGGCATTCAATTCGAATTTTCAAAAGTCTTTAAAAATTTTGAGGTATTCAATACAGATTTTAAAAGGTCTTTAAAAATCTTTAGTATTCAACAGTTTATAGATTTTAATACTCTATGCATTTTGTTTCTTTAAAAATCTTGAGAATTTTTATAAAAAACGTCATTCATAGTCTTACCTTCTTAATAAAATACCATGAATAAAATCTTTTTAAAAAAAGGACAAAAACACATGTTAATAACCCATTATGCCCTTATCTTTTTAATATAATTATTTAATTAATTTAAAATATAATACATTCCTTAACACACGCCTATTTAATATATAGTCAGTTTTCAATTTATGCAAAGATCGTGGGAATTGATTTAATTCGCTTGACTTTTCCTTTTCAATTCCCAATTCGAATAATACAGAATCAATGTTAAGTTTGATCAATTTGAGAAGACTAATGTTAATGGTGAATATGATAATTCAATGGAATAGAAGGAACAATGTGATATTTAAGGGTGAAGAATCAATGTTAAGTTTGATCAATTTGAGAAGACTAATGTTAATGGTGAATATGATAATTCAATGGAATAGAAGGAACAATGTGATATTTAAGGGTGAAGAGTTTGCTGCGGAGAAGGTGGTTGATAGCATTAAGGCGTCATCGTACAATTGGCTCAAAGGACTGCGACTGATTTCTAAAGGAAACACTTTTGATGATTGGCTTAGGAAACCATTGTTGTGCATGTAGAAGTGGAGGACGATTATTTCTGTCTTTCATATAATGTTTTTTTTTCTTGCTTTGATGTTGTGATTCTGTAACTCATGTTGGAGGGTATTCATGATGCTCTTCGCAATAAAATCTTTGGCTATTTCCAAAAAAATAGGTGGATTTAAAGGTGGAAGAATCAGCTATGGTGCCTCAAGATTAATCTCACCGATCCCCTTCTCCTTCACAACCCTTCGATTAATTCCTTAATTTGAAGTATATGCAAACCAGAAGCACAACTGCGCACGCACACTACAACAAAATGCATTTCTTGTAACCAATATATTTGTAACCAATATTTAAATGGTTACGAAAAATTGATCTATTGTAACAAAAAATTTAGATTTGTTATAAAAAGTAACATTTTAAATTACAAGAAGTATTTGTTGTTACAAATAATATAATGTTGTTACAAATAGTATACACAATTTATTATTAGACCAATAATAATGTAAATGGATTTTCATTGTCACGTTTCCTCATTTTCTATTGGAGAGAGAATTCTGAATCCCTAATTCCCCTCCACCTCGCGCCTTCGCCCCCTTCTCCCGCGATGCTCTTGCCGATCTTTCCTCCATCGCGCCTCACCCCCCCCCCTCTTTCGCCACCATGCCCTCTATTCTGACGCGATTGGCTCGTGCTGGAAATGTTAGAAGATAATCGCCGAAGGTAGCGAAGCCGAATAAGAAGAAGAAGCCCCTTGGCCGCGGTCACAAGTGTGCGGAATAGAAAATCGCCTCTTCATCACGACCGATAAGTCTATTCCCCCTATCAATTTTTTAGGTTAATTAATCTGTGTGCTATATCTGAATTTCTTATCGCGATTCCGTTTAATTCAAATGAAGTTGCAAATATACTGTTTGACCAAATGTACCTCTTCCGATTTTGTTTAAGCCAAAATTGGTTAAGAACTCAACATTAAAAAATATTGATTTCATAGAGTAATGTAGTTAGACATGTATAAGGATTTAGAATTCACCAATAACCACTTTCTTGTTCAGTTGATGCCGCCTCCTGCTTACTTATTGATTTCAATCTTTTGCCATCCTTTTCCTTTTTACACTTTTCCTATTTCAGGGAGTAAAAAAAGGAATCTTATTTTCACAAAAGGATAATTGATAAATAGTCTATCAAGTGTAAATTGAGAGGGAAAATACTGATGCTACTTTTGAGGGTATATATAGTGTGAAGCTTCAGCTCCATGGTTAGATTGACTTGTTCGTATATATGAAAACAAGAACTCTTCTCTCAATTTGTATATGCTATAATTTTCTGGTCTGACTTCAGGCCTCACCTGCATTTAATCACTTAATGAAAATCTCCTGAAAACCAATTAAATTGAGAACTAATTTTCAATATGACATAGGATAAATGCCATCTAACATAGGAAAAATTAGGCAAAATATAGAACTGATGAACACTATACTATTAAGCTGCTAAAAGATAAGAAAATACGTAATAATAAAAATTCCCAGAATGTCGTGGTCTTATGGTATCATTTTTTCTCTAATTATTTTTCTGAGGTGACAGATTATAGTTTTACTACTGATATGGAGGTTGAACTCAATAATGTGTCCGCTGGAACAACTGAATGGAAATGCCTTCTATGAGGTAATTGGACTAGATTTAGCAAGTATTGCAGTAGTGCTAGGAACGTCCATATCCATCAAGTGAATAGTTACTACGTGCAGCTTGGTGAAGACAGAAAGGTTCACTTACCCAAGCACGTATTGGTTTCTCAAGTATGTATTTGTTCTAGTAGTTGAATTTCAACTTTCATTATCTTTTGTCTGTTGATATATGAATGTTTCATTTCAAATTTATATTTTCTACACATTAATGCTCAAGAAAATTAGATGTTGTGTTGGTTTACCCCCTGATTAAGCTCACTAAATAATAAAGATGAATAGTTGATGAAGACAATAGTTGATAAGCTACTAAAGTGTGGACTTGCATAACTTGAAAACTCGTGGACATGAGAGAGAGAGAAGGGCAGGGGAATGTGTGTTTAGGAACATGGAACAAATGCTTCATTAGTGGCATGGATTGTATATCAAAGCCATTTCAGGAAAGATCTTCTGTGAGTTGCCTCATGATTCTTGAGTGTTCACTGGAGTGTTTTCACTTTTTCTATTTTTGGTTAAAAAAACTTGTTGCCATCACAATTCACAACCTGTTACCCTACTCTTTTAATATTTAATAATTCTTGTGACCATATTCTTGTTGGCTCTGTAGGCAACTCATCTCTTTTTCTCTCTTTTCATAGAGACTTGCAATTAAGTAGAAAGTGAGGTCCAGGAAACATAGTTCGATGAGATTTATTTATTTATTTATTTATTTTTAAATGAATACAAACGAGGCTTATATCCATGTATATATATATATACATATATATATTATTAGAGAATTAAAAGGGTTACAACCTACCTGATCATGATCGTCATTTTTCTTATCTTTCTATTGAATTATCTGCACAAACATGTTATGCAGAGGAATTGCTGAAGAGTATATTCTCTCATGGTCAATTACTGTTTTGTCTTCCTTCTCTGTATTTTTTGTAATCTATAGTTCTTCCAGAGTCATTACAGGTCGTAATAGAATCATAGTTGAGTAGATAAAATATTTGGATGCCAGGACATAATTTAGAGATACAAATTCTGATATGGTGCGATTTGGCGTATCCTTAGTAAAAGAAGTTGTGGATTTAAGTAGGGAGGTTACTAGTTTTATAAATGGAACATTCATGAAAGTAAATTGTCTTGTTGGCGTATATTTATTTTGCTCATTTCTTCATATTTATCACCGTGAATCTGAAGCGAGTGTGCATGCTCTCAGTTTTCTAATCCTTAGTGTTGTAATGTTCTCATGTTGTTTTTTTAATTCTTGTTCATTATTTCACTTATACAAATTAATAATTCAATTTGTTGGGAATCATGGTAAATCAAACTTCTCTCTGCCTTGAGAATTGTTGTAGAAACAGAGACTATGATGAGCCCTAAATGTTAAATAATGTAAAATATATCTTACATAATTAGGAAAAAAATTAAATTATTCTGAAAAGAATCATATTTTTTGTTGAACTCAATTAGTTGTGATTTTCATATTGTTGCTTTATCATGTTCCTTAGTCTGATCTTTCTATGCAACTAAAACCCATCATTACTACGTAAAAATTGGACATGATGATGTTGGCAAAGTTGACATGGCCTACAAGGTTGTTGCTATTGCTAATGGTCCTTGCCCAGGTAATGTTGTTTCGTGAACTTCCTTTAGTGTAGAACGATTAGCCATACTCAATAGTTGTCAGCTAGTTTCTACCCATATCTGCTTTAAATAATTTCTTAAAAGCTCTGTTTCTTGTTGAAATTGTGGTACAGAAAATAGTCCTGAAAATGGAAATCCCGGCTCTCGTGAAACAGAGACTTTCTCCAATCCCAGTTTTATAATTGTTCTGGTTCCTTCAGCCAACATTCTGCAGCCTTCTAGCCTCTGTAGTGCAATATTTTTATAGGATATGTCAAGTAAATGAAAAGTGTATCAGCTAAGCTCTTGATGTTAAGTACTGAAACTGGAGTTGTTCCTTTTATGTGGCTTGTTAGTGGAAGTAGAGGGCAACCACATGCTTTGGCAATTTCTTCATTGTCAACAAAACTGGACTGGTACACCATGACAATCTAATGGAAATGGTACGTAGACAAGAAGACCAGTAAAGATTTCAAGTATATAGTTTTTTTTTATGTAAATGATTAGGTACATAGTGTTCAAATACATTTTTGAATACTTGTTTAAAACATTTTTAGACATATTTTGTTTCTGAATTCCATTGGAGATTTTATTATTTTTTTGAAATAAAATTATTGTATTATGATCCTCTGTTTTTTAAATTTCCCAAATGTCCGTATAGTGTAATTTGTAAATAAACCATATGACTTAGTTCTATTCATTATTTATTCTTGAAATTAAATGAATTGTAAAATATTATAAAATATTAGTAACAAATCATTATATTAATATTAAATATATGATTTTATGTAACAATTTATTTGTAACGAGATTGATATTTTGAATAAAACATTTTGTAGCGAGTCTTTTGTTACCGTTACCAAGGTTTTAGTAACCAAAAGAGGTGTCGTTACCATTGTATTGGTAACGAAAGCGATTTTTTTTCGTTACAAAAACTTTTTGCAACGAGTTTTACAAGACCAACTTTTGTAACGAAATGTTTCGTTACAAAAGTTTTTTGTAACCAAAAAATGACTTTTTGTAACCAAATTTTTCGTTACGAAAAGTGCATTTTCTTGTAGTGGCATTGTCAATTGGCCTTGTATAATTATGTATTACGCCCTTTACTAGTGCTTTTTCTCTTCTTTACTCGAGAAGACTGGTGTTAATGGCTGGTGATAATGGTGAAGCGGATGATTCAAGATAAGATCTAATTTGCATTAAATTCATTTTTCTGCATAATGATATTTGTATATGCACATAATTTACCGCACACTTCTGCATTATTTATTTCTTGATGCAACTTTAATTCTGCATTATTTATATGCTCATGCAACTTTAGTATTTTTTTTTCTGCATTACAGTCACCGATTTTTCTGCAGATCTTTCTGAAAATTCAATTGAATATCAGAGTTTTGGGGAAAATGCAATTGAATATCAGAAATTTGGGGAAGACTTGAATATCAAACATTTGGGAAAGACTTGAATATCAAAGCTTTGGGAAAATTCCTAAAATTGAGGCGGTGATTTGGAGAAGATTTGAATATCAGAGATTTGGAAAAGTCCTAAAATTAGGGAAGACTTAGTAATTAATGGCGATTTGCATTCAAAATTTAAAATTAGTTGAATTAATATTATATTAAAAAGTAATTTTGAATATTGAGGGTAAAATGGTACATTTAAGTTGGATTTTGACCTTAATTTGAAACTATTTTAAACCAGTTCCTTATTTAAAAAAAACACTAGGTGGAAAGACCTAATATGTGAAATCCCAAAAAATCTTTAGGTAATACTCTATGCATTTTGTTGGATTCTCCTCCAAAAATATAAATAAATTTCACTGTTCAAAATATCTTCTAAAAATAAGAGATTTCAATGAATTCTCTTAGAGAACTTTGAAGACAAAAGGTCAGAAGTAGGGATGATAATATTGACATGAGCCGCGGGTACACCCCACCCCGCGAGCTTTGGATCGGGTCGGATCCTCCCCGTATTGAGAATGGATCAGTTAGGGATCTTATGTCCGACCCGCCCCGAATTAATATATAAATTTTACTCCCTCCGTCCCATACTTGAAGGCATATTTTACCATTTTGGGCGTCCCATACTTGAAGGCACATTACCTAAAATAGCAAAAACATTTTTAAACACTCTCCTTAAAACATCACAATATTACAACAAATGTCACTACTTTATTACACTAAAAAGTAACTTTATTACTATTTATAAAGTTGAAAAGTCTTTACTACCCCCACTTTATTTTACACAATATTAATAAACAATTCATTCATTAAAACTCGTTCCCAATTGGTTTGAGCCTTCAAGTATGAAACGGAGGGAGTATATAATATATATATATATATATATAATATTAATTTTTTTTTTAAAAACTCTTAACATTAATTAAAAAAAAACTCTTAACATCAATAGTTTGAGTTTATGAAAATTCATGTAAATAAATAATATATATATATATATATTCCACAATTTTGTCTAATCTATGAAAATCTATATAAATAAATAAAAAAATTTAGTCAAACTCTGCATGAACTCTATGAATTTTATAAATTCATATACTTTTTAAAGTCAAAAAAATTCAATACAATCTCAATTGAATACACCCCCTAAATCTTCAAAAATTAAATAAATAAAAAAATTAATAAATGTAATTAGTTTTGAAGATTTAGTTAACTTTTTAATATTTTTAATTTTTTAGCTTTAATTTATTTTTATTTGATTTTTTTAATTTAATAGTTTTTTTCAGATTGGGTTGGTTTTTCTTTCATTTATTTTATTTTATTTTGTTTAGATTTTCAAAATTTTAAATTCTTAATTGATGTTTTGAATTTAATTATTTTTAAATTTTATTTATTTATTATTTTTTTCCGATTTAATTTAGATTTAACTTATTTTTTCAATTTTTATTTATTATTCAATTTAATTATTATTAAAATTTAATTGATTTTCTTAATGTTTTATATTTTTAATTGAATTTTATTTAAATATTTTTAGTATTTATTTGGTTTTTAAAAAAATATGTTTAAACTCTTATTTAAAAAAAATTATTATTGATTTTTTTTTGTTTATTGATTTTTAAAATGTATTTTTGAAGAGTTAGTTGATTTTTATATATTTTTTTAAATTTTTATTCATTTTGTTTCGAGGGATGAAGGGTAAATAGGAAAGAATTGAGATGTGTATAGTAATGAAAAAAATGATTTTTAAATTTTAGTGTGGTGTGTTTAACATTTGAGGTGTGTATAAGTGTTAGTAATCTCATGCGTCTAATAAAAAATATTAAAAATAAAAATAAAATAAAAAGTGATTTGTTAAATCTGTTGTAACATGTCACTAGACCAAAATAAAAAAAAATTGAAATATAATGTACTAAATTTAAAAAGTGATAATGATGTGGACTAAATTAAAAAATGTGGTAATTTAATGGATTAAAAAATGTAATCCCTTATTGGGAGTAATAAATATGCAAAATATAGAAATACTGGCCCTATATTTATGCGGGGACGATTTATTAAAATAATAATTTTAAATATTATATTAATTTTTATATTTTTAAACATTATATTAATTTTTATATCTTTTTTTCAATGTTAATTAAAAAAATTTTATTCTAATATATTTATAACATATTCATTTCTACAAATTTGAATATATTTATATTTTTTTATTTTTATATATTATAATATTTTTTTGGGCTAGTCTTGTGTGAAATATTGCATACATGAAATGCATCCCAATTAGGAAAGTCAAAACCCTAAGCTCAAAAGTCAAATTAAGTCAATTTATAAAAAATTGCGGGTCATAAGCCTGGATCCGGGTTATCCTGAAAATTCACGGATTTCAAATAGGTGGTTTACTACATGACCAAAATATTGTTACTACATGACTTTATTCAGTTCATACTTAATGGTCCTAAAATTGTTTGGATCTAACCCTAACCCTAGCGCGCCACGGACTATAATAATATTTTTCTTTTTTTTTCTTTTAAAATTAAAAGTCTCAATTAACACATCCAACAAACAAATAAAATAGAAAAATACATAATTAACTAATCTATCTACCCTTAATTACTATTTTTGAATCTTTTTTATCCTACGTGTCTTCCCAGATTTCTGTCTTTCTATTTTTCTAATTTTCTTAGATTTTCTCTTTTTTTCTCTCTCCTCTCCCTCTCCCTTTTTCTCTCTATTCTTTTACAGTTTTCTCAACTCCCTCTCTCCCCCTCTCCTTTTGTTTAGACAATTATTTTAATTTATTTACAGTTTTCTTAGATTAAAAGTAAAAATAGTACGTAAACAAAGAATTGGCATGAAAAGGTGAGCAACTCATTTACAGGATTTTAAAAGTATGTACTCCAATCTGTAATAAATTTTTCAAATTACAATTTATTTACACAAAATTTATATTTTTTCTTAAATAATTGTTTCTGTTTTCTCCTCTCCCACCCTCTCTCCCTTTTTGTTTCAGTCTTCTCCTCTCTCCCTCTCTCTCAATTTTTCTCTTTTTTTCGTTCTTTACAGTTTTTTTTGTATTCTTTTAAACTTTTCTTCAATTATTTCTTCAGTTTTCTCTCCCCCCTCTCCTTTTATTTTGACGGTTATTTTAATTTTCACTTTTCTTAAATTTCTCTTTGGCTTAATTATATTTTTTCACACCAAGAATTATGGAGATTAAAACTAAAAGTTGTGCTGACAGAGTTTGCAGTCATTTGGCGGTCATTGATGAAAAGGTGAGCAACTCATTTACATGCATTTACAGGATTTTAAAAGTATTTACTCCGTTTTGTAATAAAATTTTCAAATCGCAATTTATTTACACAAAATTTATATTCTTTCTTAAATAATTGTTTCTGTTTTCTCCTCTCCCACTCTCTCCTTTTTTGTTTCAGTTTTCTCCTCTTCCTCTCTCTCAATTTTTCTCTTTTTTCGTTCTTTACAGTTTTTTTTATTCTTTTAAACTTTACTTCAATTATTTCTTCAGTTTTCTCTCCTCCCTTTCCTTTTATTTTGACGTTATTTTAATTTCCAGTTTTCTTAAATTTCTTACTGGCTTAATTATATTTTTTCACACCAGGAATTATGGAGATTAAAAGTAAAAGTTGTTTTGTATACAGAGTTGACGGTCATTGATGAAAAGGTGAGCAACTCATCACTACAAAAATCGCGCGCTACAGGGACGGACAAATGCCGACGGATTATCCGACGGAAATGCTGACGGAATGCTGACGGATTGAAAAGTCAACGTCAATGCTAACGGATTTCTGATCCGTCAGCATATACCGAGGGAAATGCTGACGGATTTCCGTTCCGTCAGCATTTACCGAGGGAATATGCAGACGGAATTTTGAAATATGTTTACCGACGGAAATGCCGACGGATATTCCGTCGGCATCTGACCCGTTGAATTCGCACCGCCTCGTTTTCCAAAAAGGTAACGGTTCCCATTAATAGTGGGCGGTTACCGAGGGAAATGCCGACGGAAAATCCGTCGGCAATTTTTTTTTTTATTATATAAGGGCCTCAAATCAATCAGTTCGTTTTAGAAAAAAAAAAAAGGGGGCGTGCGCGTGAGTGAGGATTCGGTGGGGAAGACGAAGACGAGGACGAGGCTATTGAAGCAAATTTCTTCGATTACATTGATACGGTACGTTTTCTTAATTAGTTTTATTACTTAATTTTAATACTTATATATGTTTATGCATGGACATATGTAAATATGAATAATTTAATGTTGATTTGCATGTTATATTGATTTAGTTAGTTGTTAAAATATTATGATCATGTTAGTATGTACGTTAGTTAATTTAATTTGTTGATTAAGAATAATTTTGATAGATCGAGTAGGTTTTTAAGGTTAATTAATTAATTAATTGTTATATGTATACATTAATTAATTGTTATATAGTTAATTACTAGTTTAATTTAATGGTGTAATTTTGATATAGAATATTTTTAATGTAGGTAGTGCATGTTTCAATCAATTGTTTAAATTAGAAAATTATTATTTTAATTAGTTTTAGGTTTGTTAATTTATGAATATATATGTTCAATTTTTTATTATTGATTAAGTTAGGTAGAAAAATAATAATTAAATTAGGTTATTGTTGATTAAATTAGGAATATGTTGATTAATTAAATTAGGAATATGCTATATTAGTAAAAAAATTAAATTAGGAATATGTTCATTAAATTGATAATTAGAAAACTCCAATTAGAAAAGTATTATTTTAATTATGTTTAGATTTGTTAATTTAGAAATATGTTAATTTAGAAATATTTTTAATGTAGGTGATGCATGTTTCAATCAATTGTTTAAATTATTAGTTAATTAGATGGTTCGACGGTGGTATCACGTTGTAATTAGGTTATATATATATTGTTTTGATTTAAATTAGGAATATATTGATTAAATTAGGAATATGATATATTAGTAAAAATTTTAAATTAGCAATATGTTCATTAAATTGATAATTAGTAAAATTATGTATTTTTTATTGATTGAAACAGATGAGTGAACAAGTACCGAATCAGGGTTCGAGTTCACGTCGTAGGTCGTCACTTTGGTCACGTGCAAGGAGGTCTCGGGATGAATCAGTTCCTGTGACGGCTCCTCCTCCTCCTCCTGTGGCAGTGTCGCCGCCGCCGCCGACTACGATGTCGGTTGGTTCGTCATCCTCTTCTCGTCAGCATCCTGTTCGAGACAAAAGGAAAGTCATTGACATCGTTTCAGGAGCGTAAGTCAATAATTCTAATGTTTGATGAGATTCAATAACGATTAACTTTATTTATTTATTTATAATGTGTTAGTTTATAAATTTGTTAATAATTTTACAGGTTGATGCCCGGTAATGAGGTGTCCAGGATGTGCACAAAATCCTTTAAGGATTGCAAGATTTCTAAGGGTGCTATCACTTGGTCGAAGGTGCCACAATCTAAAAAGGATGATTATTTCGAGGAGTTCCAGGTATATAATTACAATATTTAAAGTTTATTAAATAACTAATTATTCATATTATTTGATAAATATGTTGAATATTTATTTGTATAGAAAAAGGCCCGTTGGGATACGACGATCTACTCGGACGCCGCTATTTACGAGAAGTGGTACAATCTTTGTTCTACTCGGTACACGAACATGATGTACGACTGGAGAAAGGCCTGGCGTGATGAAGACAAAAATCTTGTTCTGGGGAAAGACGAGGATGGTGTTGACCTGTGGGAGTCGTTGGTTGAGAAGTGGATGAACCAGGATTACCAAGACAAGTGTGACAAAGCTCGGGCCAACCGCAGAACCGACGTTGGAGGCGGGATGGCAGTGCATCGGGGGGGAGCTCGGTCCGTCCTCGAGCAATCACTTGCTCTCGTAAGTTTTATTTAATTATTTAAAAATTAAATAATTATAGTTAATTATTTTATATTAGTTATCTAAATGAATTTGTATATGTTTATTTGATACGTAATAGGAGCGGGAGACTGGACGTCCCCACACCCACTTGGATCGGCTGAGCCTTCTTCATCCGTTTAATGCCGATACACAGACGTCCACCTACGGGCGCACTACTGACCTCCACGTAAGTTTAATTAAATTTATGTATTAATTACATTATATATATATATATATATAGATAATTAAATTAATTTTAATTTTTTAATTATGTAGTTGAGCGTCCGACAGAGGATTGAAGAGGCTGAGACGCAAGCCACCGCCACGACTACTGATGAATCCGGAAGCAGCGGTACCCCTCCGGTTGTTGACGTGGACCAGTGTTACCTTGACGTTGCCCCGACCTCCAAGGGAAGGGTCCTTGGCCTTGGTGGGATGAGCAGCGCCGTGAGGACACCAAGTGGTCGGTCGGCCCGGAGTGCATCGCAGCCGTCCGTATCCTCCACTGCCGTCCCGGATCCGAACGTCATGGCAACGTTCGAGAACTACTTCCGCCTCTGGAGTACCAATGCGGGTCGGACGTTGGGGATGTCTGCTGAGCAGATCGAGGCCATCTATCAACAGACGATGGGGCAACCACCGCCAGCTCCAGCTCCAGCTCCAGATCAAGCTGCAGGTCAAGATGCAGGTCAGGCCGACGGTGGCAACGTCAACTTGAATGATGATATGGATGAATATTTTAACTTTCCCGGCACTGGCAACTATCCTGGTTGAACAATTTGAACAATTTAATTTTGTGTTGAACTAATTTATTTTTTTGTTGAACTTATTTAATTTTCTGTTGAATTTATTTAATTTTCTGTTGAACTTATTTATCTTTATGTATATATTTATGTTTATGTTGAAAAATATGTTGAACTATATATTGCAGTTTATTTGTGTAGTTTATTGGTGTATAGATGAAAATAGGGTGCATTCATTTGTTTCATTGAGTACAAAATAATCTCATTTAGAGTGCATTCTAGATATAGATTTAAACCACTTGAAGAGTGCATTTTAGTAAAAATTAAAATAGCCTCATATAGAGTGCATTATACATATATTTAACCAAACCACTTGAAGGTGGTAGATGCAACCATGACAACTAGCACAATCAAAATGATTTTGTTCACTTTGATTAAATCCTTGATTTCTTCAGCCAAATTCTTGATCTCTGTAACCAATTTCTTCATCTCTTGAGTCATTTTCTTCATGTCTTCAGTTTCTTGGTCACTTTGATTAGATCCTTGATTCTTGTCAACAACACACTTTTCTAGAGTGTCAGCCCATACAAAGAAACCACATCCACCACCATCACTTTGGGAGTCAGGACAATTATGAAATATCCTCCCTTTACTTCTAGGTTGTTTAGAAGCATATGTACGACATGCCTTTCCACAATAACAAACAAGGCCTTGCTGAAATCGAATAGAAGATGAAGAAGACATGATATTTCTTTGCAAAATAGAAAAAATCGAATATGGTGTGTGTGAGCTTTGTGTTGTTGCTATATATACAAAAAATTGAATTAATTAATAAAAAAATAATAATAATAACACGCCAAATGCCGACGGAATTAAGATTCCGTCGGAATTCACCATTTGATAAATGCCGACGGATAATCCGTCGGCATTTATCTTGACTGACGGATATTTTGGGCGGTGAAATGCCGACGGAATTAAGATTCCGTCGGAATTCACCATTTGATAAATACCGACGGATTATCCGTCGGCATGTATCTTGACTGACGGATATTTTGGGCGGTGAAATGCCGACGAAATTAAGTTTCCGTCGGAATTCACCATTTGATAAATTCCGACGGATAATCCGTCGGCATTTATCTTGACTGACGGAAATTTTGGGCGGTGACATGCCGACGGAAAGATAAGTCCATCGGCATTTCCGTCGGGAAATTCCTAAAACTTTCTTTTTTTCCACTTCACTTTCGTATTGCAAATTTACACCAAAACTTTCTACTGCCTAATTTTTTTATGCTCATGCTCGGGTATTCAGAAACATCAAATTACGGTACATTTTCTACCATTTTTAATTTACTCTATATATAAAATTCAATATAATGTAATTACATGTTTTATATATATCATAAGTTTTGTTTGAATTTATTATAAGTTTAGTTTAGTAATGTGTTGCTCCACTTAAATGTTTAGCAGATGGATTTGCCTGACCGTCGTTGGATGTATTGTACTCCTAGAATGATTAGAGGAAATGTGAATGTGGAATTTTATAATGAACTCGTGTTATTTGTTGAATTTGCAAAAAGCCAGCCACATTACATGAGTGGAAATTGCATTAGGTGTCCGTGTAATGCTAAGAAATGTCAGAATAAGCAATATAAAGAGATTGATGAGGTCCTAGTGCATATTGTGAAGAATGGTTTCGTTGATAATTATTATAATTGGACTAGTCATGGCGAAACACGTTGGCCTTATAGATTTGATGAAGTGTTTTACTATTACACTGCTGGAATCTATCAAGAAGAAGCAAATTTCGATCATGTTGGCACTAGTAACGAGGTAGAACAACGGTTTGGGGACGAAGAACAACAGTTTGGGGACGAAGAACAACAGTTTGGGGACGAAGAACAACAGTATGGGGACGAAGAACCGAATATGTATCAAACAATGATCAGGGAAGCTGGTTTTTCAAACATGGAAGAGGAGCCGACGAATGAGGCATTTCGGTTTTATGAGATGCTCAAATTAGTCGAAGAAGATTTATATCCGGGTTGTGAATCTCACTCACAGTTGTCATTTAATGCACGACTCATGAACATTAAGACCGAGAACAAGCTTTCTAACAGGGCATATGAGCAAGTGACACAGTTATGCAGTGAAATTTGTCCTCAAAATAATAAGGTGCCTACGACGTTTCATCAAAGCAAACAAATGTTGAAGAATGTTGGTTTGCCGGTTAAGAAGATTGATTGTTGTGTGAATGGTTGCATGTTATATTGGGGTGACGAAGATAGCAGTCTGAATATGTGTAGATTGTGTGGCCATCCCCGGTACAAAGAGGCACGTCGAAAGGGACCTGGTGGTCAATCGAAGAAGACAAAGAAGAAAGTGCCATATAAGAAGATGTACTACCTTCCTATCATTCCCCGTTTGATGAGATTATATCAATCAAGTGCCACTGCACAACACATGACGTGGCATGCTACAGATTCCTCTTCGGCTGAGTCGAGGGAGATGCGACATCCGGCAGACTCAGAGGCCTGGAAACATCTTGACAACGTGTTTCCAAATTTTGGTTGTGAACCGAGGAATGTGAGATTAGGTTTGTGTACTGATGGTTTTGCACCGTTTGGGATGCATGGGAAGCAGTATTCTTTGTGGCCGGTGATACTGACTCCATATAATCTTCCTCCGTGGATGTGCATGAAACCTCAAACAATGTTTCTGACTGTATTGGTGCCTGGACCAACGAATCCAAAGGACAAACTGGATGTTTATCTCCAACCTCTTATAAAAGACTTGATCTTCTTATGGGAGAATGGAGTCCAAACATACGATGTTTTTAGAAAGCAGAACTTCACGATGCGTGCTGCTCTTTTATGGACCATTAGCGACTTTCCTGCATATGGTATGTTGTCCGGGTGGAGTACGGCCGGAAAGAAAGCATGTCCGTATTGTATGGAGAATTCTGAAGCTTTCAGTCTCCCGGTGAGTAGAAAAGTTTCATGGTTCGATAATCACCGTAGGTTCTTACCTCAAGGTCACCCGTTTCGAAGAAATAAGAAGAACTTCGTAAAAAACAGAGCAGTCACAAACAATCGACCTCCACTACGAGATGGTATTTTATACATTTATTTAATAATCGAGTACTAAACGTATATTTATCTATTGCTTTTAGTGTCACTTATAATTTACTCTCCGTACAGGACGTAGGTTGTTATATGAGGTTCAAGTGACGGGGTTGAAAAAAAGTACTGAGGAAAATGCAGCGGAACACAACAGAGGAATTGAGGGTGGTTGGAACAAAATGAGTATTTTTTGGGACTTACCATACTGGAGTTCACTATTGATACAACACAATTTGGATGTGATGCACATTGAAAAGAATGTGTTTGACAATGTGTTCCACACAATCATGAACACGGAAGGCAAGACGAAAGACACTCCAAAGTCCAGAGTTGAAAAAGGATGAGCGTACAGGTAAATTTCCAAAGGCTAGCTACACACTGGATAAGCCACAAAAACAAAGATTGTGTAGGTGGATAAAGGAGTTGAACTTTCCGGACGGCTACGTGTCGAACTTGAGTCGATGCGTAGACACAACAACGGGTAAGGTTGCAAGGATGAAGAGTCATGATTGTCATGTATTTATGCAACGCTTGATACCGATTGCGTTCCGAGAACTTCTTCCTCTCAATGTGTGGAGGGCTATCACTGAATTAAGTCTATTTTTTAGAGATTTAACGGCTACAACGATCACGATCGATGATATGATTCGTTTAGATGAAGACATTCCAGTGATTTTGTGTAAGTTGGAACAAATTTTTCCACCTAGCTTCTTTAACTCGATGGAACACTTACCCGTTCACTTAGCGTATGAAGCGAGAATTTGTGGTCCGGTGCAATACAGGTGGATGTACCCATTTGAAAGGTAAAATCTTACTTTTTTTATTTCATTACAATTACACATGCATTCATATAAGTTATATATATATATATATATGTGTGTGTGTATATTAGGTATCTCCACAACTTGAAACGCAATGCTAAACAAAAGGCAAACGTTGAAGCATCGATTGTGAATGCTTATTTGAATGAAGAGGTTGGCATGTTTTGTTCTTATTACTTTGAAGACCACGTCAACACAAAGTTAAGAAGTGCTCCACGTAACTTCGGTGGTACATCCGCTGACGATATCAGTGAAGAGGTCGATGGAATGCTCTCCATATTCAAGTCTAAGGGACGGCCAATAGGAAAACCCACTGAACGATATTGGGAGACGAACTCGGAGGCGGAAATAGCACAAACGTATGTGTTGTTGAATTGTGATGAAGTTCAGCCATACATTGAGTAAGTATTTCGTATATAAATCGTCTATTTAAATACCACTTCATTTATGTCATTTAATATTAACCAAGTTTTTGAATGTTGTGAATTAGGATGTACACTCAAGAACTACGACGAGCAGAACCAAACATCTCAGATGCATATATAGATGCTCGTATTCAACGTGAATTTTCCCGATGGTTCGAACGTTATGTGAGTACCATTTAATTAATTATGTTTTACGTAAATAAATTAATATTTATTTTAATTAATTTTAAATTGAGCCGTATAGGGACGGGATAACGCTCTAGACAGTCGATTCTTACGAGATCTCAGCAAGGGACCACTATGTCGTGTAAAGACTTACAACAGTTATATTGTGAAGGGCTACAGATTTCATACGTCTGGGTATGCATCGACAAAGGCAACTACCAACAGTGGCGTCTGCGTTAGCAGTGCGAATTACAATGCAGATGCAAGTGATTACTTTGGGGTGTTACGGGAAGTCGTCGAAGTAGAATATCCAGGATATCCAACAAAGATTGTAGTGTTGTTCAAGTGTCATTGGTTTGATTCAGGCCATCTAGGAACAAGAATTCACCCGGAGTACAAGCTCGTTGATGTTAGTTCGAAAAGGGCGTATGTTGGGGATGATCCATTTGTATTTGCCCATCAAGTATCTCAAGTATACTACTGCACATATCCGGGAGCTCCACGTGGTTATGAATGGCACGCTGTTTGCAAAGTAAAGGCAAGGTCAATGGTAGAAGTCCCTAAAAAGGACAAAAATACTGAAGATGAATCTCCATTTCAAGCAGAACAAATAGAGACTCCAACTGAAGTCTTTACGGGAGATTTCAATCTTTCTGTACCCTTGACGGTTGCAAATCCCCAATTAATCGAAATTGAAGGTGAAGAGGAGGGGGATGAAGAAGAGGATGAAGATGAGGATGAAGAGGAGAATGAAGAAGATGAGGATGAGGAGGAGGATGAGGATGAGGAAGATGATGATGAGGAGGAGGAGGAGGATAGGGACGAAGAGGAGGATGAAGACGATGAAGATGAAAATTAATTCAATTAATGTAATGTATTTATTTCTTATTTTATAAAAGTTATTTAATTATTTATCATTTAGGTACAAATTATAAAAATTAAATTTACTATAAATATAAGCCACAACCAATATATTTATTAATATATGTGGAAGAAATGAATTTCGTGATTTTTTAAAAAAATATTTTGGTAATTTAGTAAGTATATAGAAAAAATTGAATTATTTAAAAAAAAAATAAAAAAAAATCACCAAAATGCTGACGGAATTCACTTTCCGTCGGTATTTACTTTTTGAAACATACCGACGGAATATCCGTCGGTATTTACCCTTATATAAAACCTGGTTTTCTTTCCGAAATTTCCTCTCTCCCACCTCGCCTCCCTCCACCTCCTCGCCTCCCTCGCTCAGCAACGCCGCCGCCTCCTCCCCCACCCAAACCTCTGTATCCAGCTTCTCCCCCCACTCCTCCTCCCTCCTTCCTCCCCTTTTACCCGAAACAAGTAGGATTTTTTTTTCGGCAAGTGGTCGTCGCCTCTCTCGCACAGTGGCGGAGCCTCCTCCTCCTCCCCTCCGCCGTCCTCTCTCCGCGTCGTAAACCATCGGTACGCTTTCCTTTTTTTTTTTGAGTTGTCAATTTGTATTTTGTTGTTTGAACAAACTGATTTAATTTTGTATTTCAGTTTCGGATGATGATGAAAACGACGAATTGTGGGCTCAAAAGCAAAGACGAGGCCTTACTTCCGAATTGTGTGACGAAATTCAATCGGAGTTATCATTTTCACTAGGAAGGTAATTTATTAATTAATTAATGTAGTTTAATGTTTTGATGATTCTTGTGTGACGAAATTTTAATTAAAGTTGATCTACAAGTTATTGAAGTCAACATTCTTACACTCTTAGATTGGAAGTATAATATTTTGAAATGTTTCTTTATATATTTGTACTATTTTGAATATTAACAGTGTTGTTAGTAATGCAAACATCAAATTTATGTAATTTATTGGTTTGTGTAGTATATGTAATTTATTAGTTTGTGTTAGTGGTAATTTTGTCACCAATTATATATGAATATCTTTAGATAACAATTAAAAATATATAGTGCAGTTGGTTAGAATTTCTGTTATAAATTAAAGCCTAAATTGTATCCATGCATTATATTTCGACAAACCAAATCCAATTAATTGTGGTCGGAAAATGAAATTCTGGTCGGGGCCTCCCCGGCCACCCATATTTTTTTTATTAATATTTTGTTTTACTGACGGATATTCCGTCGGTAAAATGCCAACGGATATTCCGTCGGTCAAATGCCGACGGATATTCCGTCGATATGTTAATTTCGAAATCATATTTTTTTATTCATTTTTTTGTTTTACTGACGGATATTCCGTCGGTCAAATGCCGACGGAATATCCGTCGACATGTGAATTTCGAAATCTATTCAAAAATTAATTTCTTTTATAATTATTTTAATTCATTCTAATTTATTTTATAATTATTTTAATTCATCGGAATGTTGACCCGGTTTGTCAAACGGGTTGTCCGAAATACCGACGGAATTTCCCTCGGTATTTCCGTCGGCAAATCCGACGGATAATCCGTCGGCAAATCCGTCGGAAATGCCGACGGAATCCAAAAATCCGTCGGCAAAAAATGCTGACGCCGAAAAAGAAGACGGCCGACATTCCGTCGGTAAATCCGTCGGTAACCTCGGATGCCGACGGAAAATCCGTCGGTAAATCCGTCTCTAAAACACCCTTTTTTTGTAGTGCATTTACATGATTTTAAAAGTATAAATTTCTCTTTGCTTAATTATATTTTTTTCACACCAGAAATTATGAAGATTAAAAGTAAAAATCGTACATAAACAGAGAGAGTTGGCGGTTATTATTGATGAAAATGTGAGCAACTCATTTACAGGATTTTAAGAGTTTGTACTCAGTTCTGTAATAAATTTTTCAAATTACAATTTATTTACACAAAATTTATATTTTTTCTTAAATAATTGTTTCTGTTTTCTCCTCTCCTAAAAGTTGTTCTGTATACAGAGTTGGATCATTGATGAAAAGGTGAGCAACTCATTTACATGATTTTAAAAGTATAAATTTCTCTTTGCTTAATTATATTTTTTTCACACCAGAAATTATGAAGATTAAAAGTAAAAATCGTATGTAAACAGAGAGTTGGCGGTCATTGATGAAAAGGTGAGCAACTCATTTACAGGATTTTAAGAGTATGTACTCAGTTTGTAATAAAATTTTCAAATTACAATTTATTACACAAAATTTATTTTTTTTCTTAAATAATTGTTTCTGTTTTCTCCTCTCCCACCCTCTCTCCCTTTTGTTTCAGTCTTCTCCTCTCCCTCTCTCAATTTTTCTCTTTTTTTCGTTCTTTACAGTTTTTTTTTGTATTCTTTTAAACTTTTCTTCAATTATTTATTCAGTTTTCTCTCCTCCCTCACCTTTTGTTTTGACGATTGGAGATTAAAAGTAAAAGTAACAGAGTTGACGATCAGTGATGAAAAGGTGAGCAACTCATTTACACGATTTTAAAAGTACTTAATAAAATTTTCAAATCACAATTTATTTACACAAAATTTATTTTTTCTTAAATAACTGTTGTTTCTGTTTTCTCCTTTCTCTCTCTCTCCCTTTTTTTTTTCCGGTTCTTTACAATTTTCTTTTGTATTCTTTTAAATTTTTCTTCAATTATTTTTTAAGTTTTCTCTCCTCCCTCTCCTTTTGTTTGGACAATTATTTTTATTTACCGTTTTCTTAAATTTTTCTGGTAAATAGGCGGACATTGATGAAAAATTGAGCAACTCACAAGATTTTAAAAGTATGTATTCTGTTCTTATCTCTGGTAAATAGGCGGACATTGTAATAAAATTTTCAAATATTTTGTTCTTATCTTTGGTATCGTCTTCTTTTATTAGGCATATGAGGGGATGACTTACACACTTTTATGAGGATGAGTGTGCTTTGATAGTCATTGCCTGTGCTACTTGAAGATTGAAGATGAGGATAACATCATTCTACAACAAACTAACTTATTCTGGTCAAGATTAAGAATAGTTGTTTATTGAAATAATATTTATGTATTTTTTTTAAAATGTTTAGTTTGGACATGTATTTTTAAAATTTGGAGCTATATTTTTTAGATTATGGATTATATCTGATTAATTGGTTCAGAGATTTGTTTATGTTCTCTTATTTAATTTTGATAATTTTTTGTTACATAAATTTTAAAATCTATTTTTTATTCATTTTGGTTGCATGATTTAATATTTTAAAAAATATTATGACGATTTCATTGTACTGTACTAAAAATGTAAACTAGATTACAAAATTAAATTTTATCACTTCATGTAATTCTTTTATGTGACATTAATTTTCTGTATCTAGCTTGCTCCAAAACTTGCACTCGTTCTAATTAGACCAAAATTTATATACATGTTCTCTATATTATTCTACAAATGATTACAAATTCCTTCTCTTAACAAAAAAATAATTTTATATTACAAAGATATACTAAATATAACAATGAATTTAATAATTCATGAATCAAATAATTCTTTAATTAACATCTACCTGAATTTAATAATTCATGTATGTTGCAAATATAGCTATACATACAACTACAAATTATGATATTTGAAAGGCAGCTTGGAAAACATATTCTTGAGGCAAAAATCAGTTTTTACACATGGTGCGTGTCTAGAGTTAAGAGCAGAACAGGATTGAAAATACTGGCCCTTAATGACGAAGGCAAACCGTGCAAGTACACTACCAATGTTGTTTACAAGGAAATTACTTCTTCACTTATTCACTGCAAATTTTAATACATTATGTAGACATATAACAGTGAATTTAATAATTGTGTTACACTAGAGTTTTATTATATTCAGATACTTCTGGAAAGTAGTCAATTTACCCATTTCAATCAACTTGACCCATTCACGCTCTCATATTATCTATATAACACAGCTACAAACTAATAAATGACAACTCAATCTCTTATTCAAATACATTAATTATCATCAAATCCCGCGAAATTCGCGGGTCTTATACTAGTATATATATAAAAGTAGAAGAAGTCTCTCCGGGATTTGACAAGTATACATTGGAGACATCTTCTTCTTTCGACACCTGGCAATTTGAGGAAGGATTTTAATTTTTTCTGAAACTGAAGTCCAATTATGTGTTATAACTTCTCACGATCACTTAATCCTTCCTCTTCCGCTTCCTTTCTTTTCCACTTGGTATTCCACACATTCGTTGCAATCCATTTTGTATTTGTTGTGGCCAAAATATTAGAGAACATTTGTTAAAGTTTGGGTTGTGGAAGAATACTGCGCAAATTTCCCTTCGGTTGGGGTTTACAGAGTGTGCTTCCAAAGACCTCTAAAGAACAGATGATCAAAGATAACTTTGATGTGTTTGATTGAGACATTCCTCAACATTTGTATGAAATCAGCGGCGCAAAATGTGACGACGACGATTTCATTTTTATCCATTAAGGTAATATTTCATAATCTATCAAAGTTTAATTTAATAATCTATGAGTGCAAATATCTACATCTGTGAATGAACACATGTTTATACTTTATGAAATGATGGTATCCCAAGATTTTGGGTTATTTAAAGCCCTAGGTTGAAGAATTCTCCCCCCGCGACCTGGAAAGGGGCAAAGGGGACTTAACTTTAACAAACAGGAGTTAAGAAAGAATTAGTTATATAGTTTTGATTCTTTTAGCAATTCATATTGTGGCTCGATTTGATGAATTTATGAAAGATGTAGTTAATTAGCTATATAGTTTTGCTACTCTTATATATTACTCCGTTTGTTTTAATCGATCTGTGTGTCAGATTGTTGTTAGGAAGCCTTGAAAGTAGTATGGATAATAGATGGTATGGAGGCAAACAGCAGATGCACAATTGAAGACAACTAGAAAAACTATGAGGTAAGGCTTGTAAATTTGATCTAAAATTTATCTTCTCATTTGAATGCATATCTCTGTGCTTTGCTTCATTATATATTTTTTGGAATCTGAATTTGGTAAGCAGAAGGTGAAGATTGTTGAGCCGACCAAAGAGGATGATGAATCTGGTGAGAGTGACCAAAGAAGGCTAGCTGAGACAAGTAAGAAGCAAGCTAAAGACTGGTAATTCTCCTGCCTGTCCTTGAATGATATAGCCATTTGTACAAGTAAATTTATTTTCAGATGTTTAGATGGAAAAAAAATTCAGTGGTCATGTTGCTGTCCCTTACCCATCCAAGCAGACAGGTCTCGGCTATATACACCAAACTTAGGAGGAGGATCCCATTCCTGCAAGAATTGCAGCAACTACATCAAGCATTATAAAATGAATGTAGATGACATGATTGCCAATATCATGTGTGTTTATAACACTTTGCAAATGAAATAAAATTAATTGAACTGCTAATTTCGTGCAGTACTCTTGGTTCTGAGGGTGCCTTGGATTCCCACACAAAAGCTAAGCATTCAAGCAAAAAGTAATCTGGATTTCTGGACATCATCAATTCAGGTGTTCTACGTTTTGATTTGTAAAGGCTTTGGGGGTAGGTAATGAAGTTCATTAGAGTCATTTTGGGTTATAAAAAAATGTTGGTAGTCTAAACAAAAGCTTTCCACTTCCGCTTATTAGTATTTGGTCTTCATCATATTGAAGTGTGGTGATTTTTATCTATATATAAGTATTGTTATCCCTCTCTCTACTATACAGGGCACATAATGATGAATTCCTGTTCACCTAGCTTATGAGTTTATTATCTTAAGTCATTCTTTTTCTAATGACGGTCTATGGATAATGATGAATAAAGAGACATAGAGATTATCTAAAATTCTAGATGAGGTTCGAGCTGAAATCAGTAGCCATTTTATGGATTCTCTTTCTATGGTGAACGATGAGAGTAGAAGGCTACCGAAACTTGACGAACATAATGCGTATAATATTCGTACTGATTTGATTGTAAGAAAAAGATTAATACATATTTTTTAAAAAAATTATTTTTTCAATAAAGTTCATTATGTTAGTTTTTTCTCTCTCTCCCTCACTAAAGCATTTATCATTTGCTTGCACAGCCTGAATGGAGTGATTTGCATGTGAATTAAGTACATTGGCTAGATTCTAGAGATGAGCATACATTTTCCCTTGCCTTTGTACTTGGTCAAGTGCTTACTAATTTGTCATGTTCTGAACCACAAGTTGAAATGGAGGAAATGACTTATTGGTCTATGCTCATCTCTACATTAAACTAATTCTTACCATTTCTCTCCTCCTCCCCTTTCTTTGGGTGCCGCTGTGACAGTCACTCCGCCGGTGGATATAGAAGATCTGGTTGTTTAGATTTATTTAGAGGTTGATTTAAGGAATTATTGACAACAATTTGTCTGCTCATCCTTTATCTATGACCTGCCTTTAGGTTCTCTTAGAATATGATAATAGTAATTGTAATTACTTAAATTGCATGTGTTAGTGATGGAGATTTGATTGTTGCTAGATTCATATTCATATAATTTCAATGGACAATCTTGATTGGAATATACTAATTAAATTTACACTATGAGTAATGTTTTGAATATTAAATAAAAATTAAAGTTTTGATGCTTAGTTGTTGTGAGGGAATCCTTAATATTTTTTCTTAATTGTCAGGTATTTAAATGTGATTGGTTCTGATCATGAGTGAAGTTGTCTCGGTGAGCATGGGTGGATATATGGTGCCTGTTTTGATGCTGCTCTCGTGGAATCACTCCGGGTCTAAGGTGCATATTAGGAACATACATAAGAAATTACATATGTCACCGACCTTGGAAAACGACTACTACACTATTGAACGCTAAAAACCCTTCTAGTTGGGAATATATTTAATTCTTCTTGTAGATATTCATACTATTGTAAACCCGAATAGTAGTGTGTTAGATCATAGTCTTATTTACGGTTGTGTGATTAGATCTATGAGGGAGGTAGTTTCATAGAACTTAGTAAATCATTATACACTTTCGTAGTGTAATTATACACCTTTAAGAGGTTGTACTCATTTCACATATTTTTATATAGTGAAAAGCGTAGATTATTTTATAATCTACGCAAATTTTGAATACTTCTATTTTCAGTACGTGCATTTTAATTTCCGCTGCATAGTGTTGTCTGGACAGTGCCAACACGACATACAACATCTCTGATTTCGCACGGACACACACTTTCATTATTGTATATTATTAGTTAATATGCAATATTGTACGTATTAGTTCATATACAGTATAATATTAGTTTATATTGGTACAAGTTCTAATGTTTTCAAGTTTCGAATTCACATACTTTATGGTACTAGTTCAAATATAGTATAGTATTAGTTCGGATAAAATGCAAGTTTGGTCCCAAGAGAATTTTTCAAAAACAATTTTGGTCCCACGTTCTTTTTTGGCCCCATTTTTTGCAAAAATGGTCTCAACCGTTAAATACTTAACACTTTCCGTTAAGTGATATTGCAAAAATGGTCCCAAAAAAAAAAAAAAAAAAAGAGAAAACATGACATTTTGCAGATTTTTTCAAATCAAATTATAATTTGTGTAAATTTGAAAAAACATATAGATAATAATTTATATCAAATTTAAAATTAAGAAAAATTTATAGAAAGCCTACAACATTTAAAAAGACAAAAAAATTAAAAATTTTAAATCAATTAATATTTTATGTAAAATTTGTCAAATTAAAAAAATTGAATAATTAAAATTTGACAATATTATTTTTTTTATTTATAAAATCATAAAAAGTTATAATATATATTCTTAAAAAATATCAAATATAGTTTTTAAAACGTAAATTTTGAAGAAATTCAAATTACAAATTTTAGACTAAAGATACTAAAAAAATGTATACATTTATCTATCATTAACTAGGCTCTTCACCCCATCATTGATAGAAAATCGGGAGTCAATCTTCTAAAAATTCATTTAACATGTTAAGCCCTCTCAAACAAAATAATCATCCCTTCAAAATTAAATCATTAGATTTGGTTTTAAAAGAATTGAGATTATATCTCAAAATTATAAAATTCGATTCAAGTAATACCACATCCCGAACCCATGGTGATCAGCGACACATACCACTAGTCCCAACAAAAGAAAAGAATAATTGAGATAGAGAGAAAAAATCAAGAACGATTTGACATGCAATTTTAGTGAATTAGTTTGTCTGCTTCGATTTGGGGGTTTTAAGTGAGGGTTTACGATTTGAGAAATTTAAGTGAGGGTTTGCGATTTGGGAATGCTTAATGAGTGTTTCGGCTTCAAATTTTCCTGAATTTTCAAGTTGGATTCGTGTGGTTTTATTTGGGGGAGATTTTTAGGGCTTTTTTAGAATTAGATGTGATTTTGGAGCATTTGATTGAAACCGAGCATTTTGAGATTTTATTTTAGAAGGTAAAATCTCGTGGGACCTTTTTTGAACAAAATGGGACCATTTTCGTGAGCACGAATCTCTTGGGACCAAATCTGCATTTTCCTGATCTCTTGGGACAAAATCTGCATTTTCCTGATCTCTTGGGACCAAATCTGCATTTTCTCGTTTTTGAACTTAACGGCGTGTGTGGCAAATGCCATACATCATTTGTTTAAATTTGTTTTTTGAAAGTTAATACTAGAGGTTTGGCAAATGCCATACATCATTGAGAGCCATCATATTACAAAAGTGTGGGAGATCCTCCATCCAAATTTCCTCATAATTTACTACAGTTCCCAGGTGGGCTAGACTATGGGCAACCAAATTGGCTTCCCTTTTGACGCAAAGAAACTAAAGTCTTTTGTTAATTCCTTAACGTCTTGCACAATCAGGTCTGAGACTGGTTCTGTCGGTCCTTCACTACGGAGAGATTTTGCCAAAAATTCAGACTCAATTATAAAATTATTGAAACCAGCTTCCATGGCTCTTGTTACTGAAAACCTCATAGCCAGGGCTTCAATCAACGTACTACTGCCTGATGCCCATACTCTTGAGGCGCCCGACATCAATACCCCTCCTTGCGCGTCCCGAATGACGAAACCGAAACCCCCTTGGCCTCCTTCGAAGATTGCATCGTCAGTGTTAATTTTCACAGCTCCGGGTGGCTTCCAGATTGATTTGGGAGATTGATATGCTTTCGATGGTTGATTAGTGTGGAAATTTCTTGAAATTCATGTGTTTATTTTACATAATTTTGAGGGTTTTGTTGCATTATTCACACTAAATTGACTAATTGCACTTGAAATGAGAAAGGTATGTGTTTTGCTATTTTTTAGGTAAATTGAACATATTTCAAAGCAAAATACGTGTTTTAGAATTTATGGAATCAAGAAGATAATTTCACCATTGGATGCGTCTCGAAAAAATGAGTGGAATGAAGAAAAGAATCAAGTCAATCGGAGGTCAGAAGCTCAAGATATGATCGAAACGATAAGATGTGAAATTGTAGCATAATCCACTCGGGCAGCCGAGTCAACCCACTCGGTTGACCGAGTGAAATCTGTTTCCAGAGCATTTTCTAGACTTCCATCCCACTCGGTTGACCGTTTGAGGGCACTCGGTCGACCGTTTAAACCCTTTTCTGCGCGAAAATTCGAGAATTTTAAAAGATTTAAAGGGCCTAAGTGCAAATCTCGTCTCAAACACTCTTCCAAGATATAAACACCTCCCCAAATCAGATTATTGGGAGGCTTGGCCTCACTTTTACCCACTCTAACGCTAGCTCAACTTCATACAAAATGTGATAAAAGAGAGGAGCAATTAAATAGCTTAGGTTTGAGGAGTTTCTCTCCTAAAAAACACCATTAGATAGTTTTATGCTTTCTTAACTTAGAATCATTTAAGTATTTCATTTTCATGTAAGAATGGAAGAATTTCAAGACTCTCAAGGTGTTATTTTTCTTTTATTTAAGCTTTGTTTGGTAAATTTCATTTTCATGTCTTATTTTGTTGTTTTAGCCATGGGTGTTTTCTCAAACACCATGGGCTGAGCTTTTTATGCTTTGGGTGTTTGAAACTATGTGAATATTGAGTGTTATAATTTTTTATACTTTGATTATTGTTGATATTTGGATTATTGTTTCTCTTATTGGGTTTTATTGGTGTTTTGTGTATTAGGTTCTATTAATCCGTATTTTGAGGCATGTTTAGCGTAGACGAGAGTTACATGAACATGTTTAAATTTATGGTGTGAGTTGTTGGTATAAAAATGCGTTTATTATACTTTTAATTCGTTGAGAGAGAGTTAATCGTATTAGAACTCCCATTAGGAGACATTAATTACTTGAATGGTTATTTGGGCAGTTGATGAGGATTATGAAGATGTCTTATTACCGGGTTTGGGAACACCTTAGACTTAAGGCTGTAGTACCCGAAGGGAAATGATTTTCATCTTAGAATCTTGATGCTCTTAGCAAATCCAAATTGAAGCATAAAAATGGTATAAACAATCTCACTCGATTTCACTAGGTAGTGAACACCCGAAGCATTCCCACACTTGCACTTCTTCGAATCTAGTTCGTAGTTCTTACTTGCTTTTAATTGTCAGTTTCTTGCTTTAGTAGTAATTTTCATGGTTAGTAGTTAATTTAGTTATTAGGATTGTGTTTAGTTTAATTTATTGTCTTTAGATTATTGTTTAGCTTTAGTTTTGCATCTAACTCCCGAAACCGTAGCTACATTAGTTATGACGACGTACAACTCTAGGGATCCATTGCACTAGCCCACCTCCCATGGTTCGATACTACTTGGTCGAAATACTTACGTGTATACTACTACGATCCCTTATTCTTGAGGGGAAGTAGTTAGTCAAAACATATTGATCTAAAAATTTCGTTCAAGTCAATGGTTTACTTGCTTGCCCCTGTTTTCGGAAATCTTGGAACAGCAGCAGAGATTTTTGAATAATATCCATTGGTTCGGCAAATTGGTTTTAAAAAAGGGCAGTGTTTCGTGCTTTCCAGATTTGCCACACAATAATGGCGAAGAGAGAGTTGCCCTCACGAGGGAGATTTTCAATCATGGAGACGCACAAATCGCGGAAGGAATGGGAAGTTGGGTAAGAGAAGATCCGCAAAGGGCTGCATCCCTAAGTATGCCTCCGGGTTGTTTAAGATCCTCCAATATTGCCTAGCTACCATTGCAAGGTTGAAGAAAAACATTTCTCTGAATCCCAAACCTCAATGTTCCTTTGATCGAGATATCTTCGCCCAGGTGGCCCAATGGATTCGACGGTCATTTCCGTGTGCGCCCCCAAAAGAAACAAGCACTCCCTCACTCCAAATCCTCACAAAGTGATTTGGAAAAAATAAAACAACTCATGGCGTATGTGGGGAGTGCTTGGATGACGCTTTTAATGAGATTTGCGGGCTGCATCCCTAAGTATGCCTCCGGGTTGTTTAAGATCCTCCAATATTGCCTAGCTACCATTGCAAGGTTGAAGAAAAACATTTCTCTGAATCCCAAACCTCAATGTTCCTTTGATCGAGATATCTTCGCCCAGGTGGCCCAATGGATTCGACGGTCATTTCCGTGTGCGCCCCCAAAAGAAACAAGCACTCCCTCACTCCAAATCCTCACAAAGTGATTTGGAAAAAATAAAACAACTCATGGCGTATGTGGGGAGTGCTTGGATGACGCTTTTAATGAGAATTTCACGGCCCGCCTTTGAGAGAGACTTTTCTTTCCACACTTTAAACTTTCCAACCACCCGATCATACACCACTTGAAAATCCCGATGAGGGTGGGGAGGCCCAGGTATTTGGTGTAGCAGCACACAGTCCGGGCCCCGAGTTGACGACCCATATTGTCCCTCACCTCATTTGCAACGCAAGAACTTGCAAAGAACTCAGACTTATCCAGGTTGATGCGTTGGCCAGAGGCCTCCTCATATATCGAAATGATGTCTCGAACTTTGTCAATCTCTCGCTGACTTGCTCGGAAGAAGAGGATGCTATCATCCGCGAAAAATAGATGCGAGATCGAGGGGGCTGTATGGGCTGCACACAAAAGAAACAAATAAGGCGAAATAGGGTCTCCTTAACGGAGACCCCGTTGGGGCACAAAAGCCATTAACAAGTATGGAGTAAGAAACTGTGGATACACGTCTCATGATCAAGTTTACCCAATCTTCACAAAAACCAAGTTTAAGGCACATACATCTCAAGAACTCCCATTCCACCCTATCATAAGCCTAGCTCATGTCAAGTTTTAGAGCTAACCACATGTTCCGGGTTTTTTTTTTTAAAACAATTCTATCTCTTATATATTATATTAATTGCATAAAATGCATTAATTTCTATATATATAAAAGCATATTTAATAATCTACCGATAAATCTATTTTTTAAGAATATTCTAAAAGATTTATAGAAAAATATTCTAAAAGATTTATACATTAATATTTTAAAAGATTTATATGAGAAAATATAATATTTCCTAGATTTTTTTAAGAATATTCTAAAAGAGTAACTTTTAGATAACTATAAGAAAAAGAAAAATATAATATTTTCAGTAGCTGTGATCTCTTTATATTAATTATACTAGATGAGAACGTGTACATTTTGAAGCTTATATATATGCTTATGATTTCATTGTTTTATTCAAATTGGGAGAAAGGTAGTATCATTGTCGTTTTTTAGAAAAAAAGAAGATTTCGAAAGCAAAACAAATACCATATCTCACTGAAATAAGATTGCAATTCATCTCGAAAAATGGAGTGGAATGGAAAAAAGAATCGAGTCGATCAAAGTTCGGAGCAATAGTTACATACAAAACAATGAGCAAGCATGACACGGCCGAGTCAATCCAAGGCAAATCGACAGCACGACCGAGCCTTAGGTAGGTCCGAGGAATCGGACGTCGTTATAGAGATTGGAGCCAACAGGAGGGCACGATCGAGCCCATGTCACGACCAAGCCCATACGGAGACGACCTCGTCCGGCACGACCGAGCTGCTAGAAGGAAGTTGCACGTCCGAGCTCGAGACTGGCCTCCATGCTAGAAACTCTGTCCTGACTCGGTCGAGTCACCCCATTTTCGACGATTTTTGTACAATTTCACCCATTTTTAAGGATCTACTTGCAAAACTCGTTGTTAAACCCTACCCCAAAACTATAAATAATCTCCTATCATATTTTTATCAATTCATCACCCCTTCCACAAGAATTCTTCACACATTTGAAGGTGTTCTTCACCCATTTCTTAATTTCTTCATCATTTGGAGGAGCAAGGATTGTACTTTTGAAATTGTAGGCTCCAAACGAGTATCAATGGTCCAAACGAGTATCAATGGTAGTGTGCTGATCAGATGAGATAATCAGAAAAGTCTAGAGGAGAGGATGCTCGATAACAAACATATGTACTGAGACTCGTGTGTTGAATGAAAACCTGACATATGTACTGAGACTCGTGTGTTGAATGAAAACCTGCTATCAGGTGATAGTGAGACTCGTGTGTTGAATGAAAACCTGCTATCAGGTCATAGTGATATAGGCTGATATAGGCTGATGGTAAAATCTATACTTAATGAATTTTGACTCTTTTGTAAAACTTATGATTTATGCATTAATGAATTTTGACTCTTTTGTAAAACTTATGATTTTCGTATCATCTTTCAAGATCACCATGTTTCCCTTGCTCGTCCTCTTTTTCGTATCATCTTTCAAGATCACCATGTTTCCGATAAATTCAAGATCAAACTGGAAATTAATAATTGTGGTTTTAGGGCTATAATATATATATAGGTAATGAATTTCATATATGGAAATCAGATTTTGGTGAAAGTAATGCAATATTCACTTTCCTACTTTATCCTCCCTCCATTGAAATAAATAAACATGTGTTCTTTTAATTTTAGTTGCCTTGGCTTAATTAACTTACAGTTATTGACTTATTGGTAAGGTTTATTGTACTAAATACTCATTCCATATGTAATTAATTATTTTAACTAATTTATATTCATTAATTTTTTAAGTTTACATAATTATCCTCTGTCAAAATTATTTTAATGATTTACTTTACTTGTTATAAAAAAAAATTTAGTTGGTTTATTTATTAATTTAAATTGTTTAACAACTAATTATAATTTGAAGTTAAAAAATAACTTTATAATTAATAAAATATAAAATAATTTACATAGAAGAATATGTAAAAAATATTACTCCGTATGAATTTTAAGTTTTGCGAAATTATTAAACATTTACATAGTTTTTAATTAATTTATATCTTTTTAAAAATAATACATGTTCAATGATAATTTAGTCATTTAAGATAAATTTTAAAAATTTCTTACATTTCATCGTAGCATACACATTATGATGAGATTAGAATCACATAAAGAATTTTTTTTTTATTTCCTTCTCAACGATCATAAGAATTACTATTCTTATTTATTCTTTTTCCATTAATATTTCATTCATTCCATTCAACCATAATATCATTCTACCATACCAAAAATACCGTAAAAGTTGCAATATTGTCATATTAGTATTGTTTAAAAATACAAGTCAATGAATAACACTGATCCATCTCTACGTTAATTTTTCCATCATTTGGAATGCGCTATAATGAACAGGTATATATATATATATAGCAATAATATATACGGAGGATTAAAATTTAAACTAAATATCTAACATTCAATTCAGCCAAATTCTCCCGTACTCCATAGTCTACCGTACCCCTAATTTCAATTTCAATTTCAATTTCAATTTTTTATTTATATTTTATTTGCACCCGTTCATTTAATTAGTTCACATCCAAATCATTTTTTATTAAAATTATATGCACTTGCTCATTTAATAAGTTCACCTCCAAATCATTTTTTACTACGGTCATCTGCACTCGCTCATTTTATGAGTTCATCCCTCCCAAATCATTTATTTTTATCACGGATATCTCCACCCGCTCATTTTTTGAGTTCACTCCCAAATTATTGTTTTACCATGGTTACACCCGCTCATTTTATGAGTTCACTCCAAAATATTTTTTAAAAAATAATCACATTTAAAAGACTATATTATCCTTTTATTAATTTACACAAAATATAATAAAATGAACTCTAATATATATATTTACAATCTGCAGTCGAGTCGTTGTTGAGTTACCGTCAATTCACCACCAAGTCACCCATATTTAAAAAAAAAATGTAAAAAAATAATTAACAAAAAAACTATCGAAATTAGCCACAAATCTCGATTTTTTTTCTTTTTAATTTTTTCCCCTCCTCTTTTTCTTTTTTCTTCCATTTTCAATTTTTTTTTCCAATTTTTTTTTTCTTTTACTTTTTTTCCGTTTTCTTTTCCATTTTTTTCATGTGTATTTTTTAAATTTTAATACAAAATAATATTATAGGTATCATTTTATTATAGTCAGTCGGCGGTGCACCTGAATTTCAATTTTAATTTGATGAGTGAAGGACCTGCCGAAAACCCATGCCGGTCGGCGGGTGACCCAGCCACCACCATGCCCGACCACCCTCTCGACGACGACGGCGACGCTTCCGTCCCGACCGATGAAGCCTGAGACCCCTCCTCGAATCGCAATCACGATTCTTCACTTCCATGACAATCGACATAATCCATTTCGACCACCAACACGACTGTTTCGATCAATCTCTCTTGCGTTTGCGATCCAGGAGCTTCTTCGGCATCAATGGCGCTCGCCTGCAACACTCGGACGCCACCTAATTTATAGCATTAATGCTAACTTTAAGATCTCAAGAAAATTTATTGACAATGTTATTGAGATCTTAAAGTTAGCACGTGGTGTTCGATATCATCTAAAAGATTTTGGTGGTCAAGGTCATCACCCTAGAAAGATTTTGGTGGTCAAGGTCGTCACCCCAGAAATGCAAGTGAGTATTCAATCTCCGCCATGCATCATTAAGAAATGTGATTGAGAGAATTTTTGGTATTTTGATTCACAATTTTCAAAACCCACCTCCGTTCCCATTTCAAACACAAAACTTTCTTTTGAAAGAATTAATTAATTTCTAGTTGAATATGAAGAAGATCAAGATTCACCACATCTCGACATGGAAGAGAAAATTTGGAATTGCTTTCTCAAAGCCAACTACAACAAAGAACTGGAGTTAGAGAACTATGCTAATGTGGGAAATGAGGCCGAGGTATAACCGTGAACGTGATGAAAATGAAGATGAGAATAATAATGATGAATAATAAATTTTTTTTGAACTAATATATTTTTGCTATTTTTTCTAAATAATTTAGATAATTTTTTTTATATACAAGTGTGTTCGATATACGTTTGCATCAATAGTTTTAGGGGCGTAGTTTATGGAAATCCATGTAAATCAATAAAAAAGTCAGTCAAACTCTGCATAGAGTCTATGGATTTTCTAAATCCACTGACTTTTTAAAGTCCAAAAAAATCCAACATAATCTCTATTGAATACACCCCTTAAATGTGAAAATTACAGAAGTACATACTTGAAACTTGAAAATAAGATCGAGCACTTTGAAGGTTAGTACTTTATTTCAAGTATTTCAACGTGATTTCTAATTCATGTTGGAGAGATTAATTTGTGTTCAAATATTAATTTCACCATATAAATAATGAGTATACTTCTAAACAAGTATTCACCTCTTTCATAATAATTTATGTAGTCCCATATTTCATAAATATATATATATATATATATATATATATATATATGCAGCCCCTATTTCACTCTTAATGAATATTGAAAGACTCTTTATTTCCATTGTTTACAACACACACTAACCCCATTAGTTGTGATTTGGTTTGCCCATTTTACAAAAATACCAGAGAAAGTGGGCACCTCATACATTACATTTCTGTTACAATTCTTTTATAAATCTCCTCAGTTTTTACCTCTTTTTATAAAATAAATCTCATATGTTTTTGTAAAGTATTTTTTCTTAGTTTAATTTTGTGCACTATATTTTGTGAAGCTATGGAGAGTGAAGGGGTTGAAGAGAAAGTTGGTGGGGGTGACGTTGTAGATAACATAAATGACATGGGTGATTGGATGAATTAATAAGAGTAGCATTGGCGATGAAATGGATGATACTGACTTCTCTTCTAAGGATGATGAATATATTGATGATAGACGTAATAAAAGATGGGTTGCACTATTGTGTACCAGTTACATGTATGTAATTGCATCCAATAACTCATTACAAATAACACACGACTCATTTACTATATCAAATCCAATAACCCATTACAAATAACACATGACTCATTTACTATATCCAATCCAATAACCCATTACAAATAACACATGATCCATTTACTATATCTAATCCAATAACTCATTACAAATAACACATGACTCATTTACTATATCAATTTAGCACATAGATTTTTTCATGGGCCTTTATTTTACTTCAATTTTTTTTTTAAAAATTTTATCATTAAAAAATAATACCCCATTAATTTTTTAAAATTATATTTTTTTATTTTACTCCAATTGATATTTATATTTCTCTTTTTAATATTATTTTTTAAATTTATTTTTCTTCCTATTTTACATTTGTTTTTTTTCACGTACTTTCTTTTTATTTTTATGCCACAAATAATTATTCTAAAATTTTAAAGTCTAATAAGAAAATTTTAAAAATAATATTAATTATTTTTTAAAGTATTAAATAGTATAATAATAATTTGTTTTAAAAAATAAAACTCTCATCTCTCAAAATTAATTGGTATTATTTTACTTTAATTAATTGGTGTATAATTTTGACCTTATCCTTTCAAAATTTTACTTCATTCCTTACAAATTTTACTTCGTTTTACACTGTTTAATTATTTTTTTCATTCGAACTTTCATTTTTTAATCAGTTTATTTTAGATTTTTATGAATATAATTTTTAGTTTATAAGTGTTATGATAACAGTTGATAAGTATTATTTGTTTTTTTTTTTTTTGAATTACATTCAATACCCATCCCTTTTCCCCTCCCCATGACTCGAACCCAGGATCTAAAGCCTAAGTAATGGTGCTCTAACCAATTGAGCTATCCAACTTCGTCGATAAGTATTATTTGTTGATGTTGATATAAGTGTTTTGTTTAATGATCCAACACTAACAGCCGAGTGTTGTGTTTAATGTTTCCAACACTTATGACAACATCAGAATTTGCCCTTTCTTTTCTCACTAACTCTTATCTTACGCTTGTTGTCTAATGATATCCCCAAAGCAGTTAGAAGACGTGGGCAACACCCATGTCATGCCATTGCGTGGGAGTGAGAAGTTATTACACATGGTATAACAAGTTCCTAAATTCTAGGAGTGGTGGAGAGAAGTTTATAACCGCATGATCTCACGATTGTGATGATCATGGGAGTTGATGGCAGTTCGTGCATAATGCCTATAAATACAGAAGCTGCCCTCAACACAAGATACACAAGAAGGAAAGCTAAAAATGTTGCTTTTACTTTGGTTGCAAAAAATGTTTCATGATTATGTCTTACCTAGTGATGTTTTGACTGTGTAATGTGATAATACTAGTGCTATAAATATCTCTAAAAATCCAGTGCAACACTCATTAACAAATCATATAAGTCTTAGACATCACTTTATAAGAGATCTTGTTGAAAAAGAAGTTGTTAAGTTGGAGTACATATCTACTGAAAAACAATTGGCTGATATATTTACTAAAGCTCTTAATGACAAGAGGTTTTCATCTCTTCGAAAATCTCTTGGTTTGTGTAATCTCTTGGTTTTCATCTCTTGGTTTATTGAGTTGTAGAAGTATCAACTGTATCGTATATAGTAGTGTGTGGGGTTATGTTGGCTCGAAGTGGTTGTATTGCCAACACTGATGAGGTTTTGGGTACAGGTTTGGCACGAGATCGAAGTGATCTGGCCTTGGTTTTAACGGGGAGAGAGAGAGGAATTGACAAAGTTCGAGAAGAAGTACCAACCTTTTCTTCAGTCGACTTGTCTGGTGAAGGACTCGACTCGACTCTCACCAGTCGATACACTTGCAACCCTTCCTCTTCCGTCTCAGGCTCCTTGTCTGAGTGAGTCTCTTCTGAATCTCCTGCAACCTCAATCATAGCCTCCTCTTCCACATACTGAACTAGTCTTCTACTAGTTCCAGCCTTAGCTTCTTCAGAACCTTCATTGCCCGACTCGTCTTCTCCAGAACTAGACGAGGCAGCTTCAATCATGGCATCATCAGGATTGATCTGGACTTGTCTGGTGGCAGCCGATCTAGCCGCAGCTTGCTTAGCCAGAGCCTCCTTCTTCAAATAATGCTTTAGAGGATGGAATGGCTTGCCTTTACTCCAACTCGTCTTGTTGGGCAATAAGATGGGTAGAATGATTCTCAACTTGTTTCCGAAACTTACATTTGCAGACACAACCCAGTTCACTGTACTGGTGTCAACTTGCACAAACTTCTTGTAATACAACAATCTGTCCAAAAAGAGCTTAGTCCAGTTTCCTTCAGTGATTCCATCATAAATCACAGCCATAATTCTTGCTTTCTGGGGCGTCACAGAGTCAAAACTCCCAGTGGCTCCTAGCAACATTTTTGATGCGATATCAAGAAGAGTCTTGTATTTGTCAAGTAGCTCCTTCTTCTTGACTATAGGAACTTTTCCATCGCTTTTCAATTTCAGCTTTTTTCCACAGAAAATACTCAAGTACCTCAACTCTCTGCCTTCAGCATATCTTTCGATATCTATCGATCCGGATGGCAATTTCAGTGATTCTGTCAGAAATTCACGAGTGATCTCCACTCGCCTTCTTCCAACAAAGGCTTCAATCGAGTCGCCTTATCGAGTTGCAGTAGCATAAAATTCTAACACTTCTTCCTCTAGCACAACTTCAGGAAATGCCTCCAAATAGGGTCTCAAACCGCATCTGAAGCATTTTATCAAAATTTCTTTGTTGTCTTCAGTGTGATTCCCTTTGAAAAACACCGATCCTTCAACATGCACTCTTCCTTCGGTGATGTACTTACCGAGATCAAACCTAGCTTGCATGTTAGTATGAGCATCAAATATCGAAACGATCGACATAGTAGAATGATTAAGAAAATTAAGAGATTTCTAATGATTTTGAGTGCTTGGGAAGTTTTGAAAATCAAGAGATAAGAACTTGTGAGCAGTTATGAACGAGTAGTATGGGTTTTGTTAAACCTTGAATGTTGAAATCAATGGTTGAGATTGAAAGATTTAATCCAATGAACACATATGAAAGTCTTTTGAAATTCAGTTTGGCGGAATCGAGAATATTACGTGATTTAGTATTGTAACATTTGAAATCTGCCTCTTCTATTGGTAGGATAGAGGGGTGTATTCCTCTGGCCTAGCACAGTAGAGTTTTGGCGCGAACTGGTTATATACACCTCATTAAATGGAGTGTATAAATCCAATTCTAGGTTTTTCAAAATTTTCATTACTCAAATTACATATATATCCTTAATGTGTATTGTTTAAACACTTAGAGTATTTAAATCATGAAATCACTTATCTTGTCTGTTCGTGTCTATCCAGAACAGACGAGTAGACTGGCGTGCACAAGACGAGTTTCCCCTTCGACTGTGCTTGTCTACTTTGAACATCAAACGATTATTTGTACCTGTCTTATCTTCGCACTATGGATTAGATGTAATACAGGTAGTCGAGTAGAATAATTAGAATGAATATCAATTAAGTCAATAATCAAGGTTCAAACAAGATGACTGTTACCAAACTAAAGAGTCAACATAAGGATCTTTAAGAAATCAAAGATTCCCCCTTAAATGTTTATTCCCTTAGTATTACCCTCAGCTTTACCAGCTTCCTCATTGGGTTGTTTGGTCAACTTGTCTGACCTTGTATACCTGTCTGTTGGGTGAGTAGACGAGTGCTCTATGCTTTTGTGATAACTTGTCTGTTTCTCCTTTCTTCTTAGAAATGTACCTGTCTGGTTAGTACATTGCTACATACTAGTAGGATCAAGATCAATTAGTCCTAGACTAATGCATAATTCACGAAAACGAGCCTCAGCTAATGGTTTTGTGAAAATATCAGCTCTTTGAAAGTCAGTGTGAATCTTTTCCATGCGAATATCCTTCTTTTCTACATGATCACGTATGAAATGATGTTTCACATCGACGTGCTTACAACGTGTGTGCAAAACAGGATTTTGTGTAATGGCAATAGCACTATTACTATCACAGAAAATAGGAACATTTGATTCACAAATATTATAATCTCTAAGCTGTTGAATAAGCCATAATAATTGACTACAACAACTACCAGCAGCCATGTACTCGGCTTCAGTAGTAGAGGTAGCAACACTTGTCTGCTTTTTCGAAAACCATGAAATGAGTTTTGTGCCTAAGAATTGACAAGAACCAGATGTAGATTTCCTATCTATTCTACAACCACCAAAATCAGAATCAGAGTAGCCACTTAGAGATAAATCATCATTTGAAGGATACCATATACCACGATTGATGGTCCCTTTCAAATATTTCAATATCCTTTTAGTGGTTTCCATATGACTCTCTTTTGGGTTAGCTTGAAAACGAGCACATACACCAACAGAAAATGCAATATCAGGTCTACTAGCAGTCAAGTACAGTAATGAACCAATAAGTCCACGGTAATGAGTTTGATCAGCACACTTACCATTCTCGTCTGGATCCATCCTGTAAGTAGGTTGCATAGGTACTCCAGAAGATTTACATGTCTTAATACCATACTTGTCTAGTAGATTACGAGTATACTTTGCTTGATTTATGAAAATCCCTTCTGGGGTCTGTTTTACTTGAAGTCCAAGAAAGTAGTTCATTTCACCCATCATAGACATCTCAAATTTACTTTGCATGAGTGTTGAAAAACTTTCACTCAGCTTTTTGTTAGGTGAACCAAAAATGATGTCATCTACGTAAATTTGGACGAGTAAAATGTCTTTTCCTTCTTGTCTTCTGAACAAGGTTCTATCGACCTTGCCCTTAGTAAAACCATTTTCTAATAGAAATTGAGAAAGAGTATCGTACCAGGCTCTTGGAGCTTGCTTTAGTCCATATAAGGCCTTCTTTAATTTGTATACCTGGTTACCTTTGACTTCGAAACCTGGGGGTTGTTCAACATACACTTCTTCCGCAAGAATACCGTTAAGAAATGCACTTTTAACATCCATTTGATATACAGTAAATTTCATGTAAGCAGCATATGCAAGGAACAATCGAATGGCTTCTAGTCTAGCAACAGGAGCATATGTTTCATCATAATCTATGCCTTCAGCTTGTGAATAGCCTTGGGCAACTAGTCTAGCCTTATTACGAACAACTACATCATTCTCATCTTTCTTATTCTTGAAAATCCATCGAGTGCCAACTACATTATGATGTTTAGGTCTATCAACAAGTTCCCAGACGTCATTTCGAACAAACTGATTCAACTCGTCTTGCATAGCGATGATCCAATTACTATCATCTAAAGCCTCTTTAATGGTTTTAGGCTCGATAGATGAGAGGAAACAACACCAGCAAAACAAAGATGGACTAGGTTGTTCTTGTGACTCAAAGAGTTGTCGTCTAGTCTTTACACCAATAGTAGAGTCTCCAATGATGTTTTCAGTATCATGAGCAGATTTCCATGTTTTTCTAGTCTTCGTAAGCATAGTATCATCATATAGATCAGTTATAGCATCATGCATATCAACATCATTTATATCATCAACAGATTTACCTGGAGTAGATGAGTCAACTAGAGCAGGCATGTCTACTGGTCTAGTAGACTTACCTTGAGCACTTACCCTTTCCTTGTCATCAGATTCGAGGGCTTTCATGAATGGATTGTATGCTTGAACGGATTCATATACCTCTGAATCTTTGTCAGATTCGATAGTTAGCTCAGTAACTTTCTCACTGATCTTGTTGGCAGACGAGTCCTGTTGAGATTCATCGAAAACCACATGTGGTGTTTCTTCCACACAAAGGGTTGAGTAGTTGAATACTCTAAATGCTTTGCTAGTCGAGGAGTATCCTAAGAATATCCCCCCGTCTGCTTTAGCATCAAATGCATTCAACTTGCTTTTCCCATTGTTATGGATAAAACACTTACAACCAAATATATGGAAATATGAAACTCTGGGTTTTCGACCTTTCCATACCTCATAGGGTGTCTTACCTAGTGCTTTGTTGATAGCACTTCTATTTTGTGAGTGGCATGCAGTATTGATAGCTTCTGCCCAAAACTTCTGAGGCGTATTATACTCTGTCAGCATGGTCCTGCAGGCCTCCTTAAGAGTTCTGTTCCTTCGCTCTGCTACTCCATTTTGTTGTGGTGTCCTTGCTGCACTAGTAAGGTGCTGGATGCCACGCTTAGAACAAAATTCTTTAATATAGCAGTTAATGAATTCAGTACCCTTGTCACTACGGATCTTGACAATGGACTGATTCTTCTCAACTTGTATCTTCTTCAACAAATCAGGTAGGAGTGTTTGTGTATCACTCTTCTTGTGTAAGAAGACTACCCAAGTGAACTTAGAATAGTCATCTACCACAACAAGTGTGTACCTTCTACCGTTCAAAGTTGGAGGAGTTATTGGGCCATGTAGGTAGAAGTTCGAGAACTCTACTTGTTGAGAGGGATGGAATAGACTTAAAGGAACCTTTTACCTGTTTACCTTTCTGACAGGACGTGCATACATGTGACTTGTAGTAGACTTCATTGGGAATACCTTCCACAAGGTAGTCTCTGGCTATCTTATTAAGAACCTTAAAGTTTAGATGACAGAGGCGTCTATGCCAGAGCCAGCCAAGTTCTCTAGGATTCTTAGTAAGCAGACATGTGTCCCTTGGACAACTGTTCCAGTTCACTATGTACACACTTTCTTGTCTTATGCCGACCAGTAGGACTGTGTGTGTCCTTTTGTCAATGATTTCACATTTGCGACTCTTGAACTGCACCTTGTATCCACGATCACAGAATTGTGAAACAGAGAGTAAATTGTATTTCAAGCCTTCAACATATGAGACATCTTGGATCTCTATGTCTCCATTCCGAATGTAACCGAATCCTTTGGTAACAGCAGTGGAGCTATCACCAAATATTACTTTTGGTCCTTCTTGCTCATGGTAGCTTGATAGAAGTGTCTTAGTACCAGTCATGTGGTGCGAACAACCACTGTCTATGTACCAAGTTTCTCCTATTGAGCCACCCTTCTTGTATAGATCGAGTCGGCCCTGCATTAGATGATATTTCATAATTTAGGTACCCTCCTTGTTTATTGGGGTCCTGGGGGGTTAGTCGAGTTCAATGGAATCCAAATGTACATTGGAGTCCTGAACAAGTTTGATCTTCTGAGCTTTCGACCATATTTGTTGCAAAATAAGACCTTGTTGTCCTTATCTGGCCTATCAGTCGAGTTCGGGTCTACTCTTTGGAGATAGCCTTTCGACTTGATCTCTACTTGAGCAGGCACTTGTCTATGATAGTCAGAGTAGGGTTTATATGCATTAGGTCCATACGGTTTATAGACATGTTTAGGTCTTTCTTCTCCTTCGATATCATATGACAAAGGTGGAGGATATAGAACAGCTTGTGTACGATATTTTGGACCTTCCTGTCTAGGTCTAGACGAGTAGAGTTGAGACTGCCTTATGAAAGGAGGTCTAGACTCTTGTCGTCTAGTCTGTACTTGTCTAGTACTCGTCTCCTCAGGATACCAATCCTCGTATCTGACCTGGTTGGGTCGTCTACGATTAGTGGTCCTTAGAAGATTAGTTCTAGGTTGAACAGGCTTGTTGTTACCATTCTTTTTACCTCCTTTGGTAATTGGAATGTTAACTCGAGCTAGTTTTGGTACAGTACCTTTAGATGGAGTATCAATATCGTATATCATTGGTTCTTTTCCTTTATCATTAGTCAAAGAGCTTGAGATGAAAATAGTAGGGTTCTTAGGAACTTGAGTAGACGAGCTGGGTGTCTCAGCACCTATGCCTGTCTTGTCAGCAGGAGCCCTATACCTATCTGACAGTTCAAGGTTAACCTTAGAGGAGTTAACCAGGTCAGTAAGTTTAAGGTCTAGAGTGACAACCTCGGTTTCTAAGAACTTATTACGTTCTTCAAGCTTTTTGCACTTATTTTTTAAAACATTAAATTCATGTTTCTCAGTAGCATGTGTGTTAAGTAGGTCTTGATACAACTTGTCTGTTAATGCACACTTGTCTTTGAGTTGACTCAACTCTTCTTGCAAGCGTTCATTTAGGACTGTTATATTAGGATCTACTTTAGACTGAGCTTCCTTAAGATCAATGATTTCTTGTCTTAAAATGATGTTTTCGTCACTGACTTCAATGATTGCTTGGTTGGCAAGTAGGAGGTCGTCTTCAACTGCACTAGTAGAGTGCTGAAGGCTACTCCCTACTTTGCTACTGGCAGTATCACTTTCATCAGATTCTGATTCATCACAAGATTGAAAAGATGTTGCAGATGATACCTCTTGGTCGATTTTAGCCATGCAGCATAGACCATCATCTACTATGAAAGCTTCATCAAGATCTGGTTCAGACGGGTAGCTAGATGAGGATGATGGCAACTCGTCTGAGTCAGAATCAGAGTCATCATTGGCCATCATTGCCTTCTTTCCACGGTTGTATCTTCTTTCCCTTCGTGCTTTGCGTTCTTCTCGATCATCAGTACTCAGGTCTGGACATTCATATATGTAGTGACCTGGCTTTTCACAGTTATAGCACAAGAGATCATTAGTAGCCTTTTTAATAGGAGAGTTATTCCTTCGTTTATCACGTCTATCAGAACGAGTAATCTTCCTACCATCAGACTCTCTATCTTGTCTGTTACCTTTCGAGACTTCGTCTCTCCTTTCGGACGAGTTTCGGTCTCGTCTGGTCTCAGACGAGTTCTTAGAAGCAGACCCTCTATGCTCTCTATAGAACTTCTTATATCTTCCGAAACGTTTATTCAGCCTATCAAACTTTCTAACCATGAGGCTTACCTGATCCTTCAGACTAAGATCAGTATCTAACTCGTCTTTCACAGAAGTAGACCTAGTCTTAGACTTCGACCTGTCTACCTTAGACGAACTAGCCTTAAAAGCAACGTTCTTAGATACAGCATGTTCTCTGTGACTACTTGCTATGGGTTCATCTTCGTCTAAATCAAACTCATGGGCCTTTAGAGTTTGAAACATGGTCTCTGCTGTCCACACGTCTATATCTTGGGTATTCTTAACAAGCATTTTTACCATTTTCCATCGACTATCAAGGCTTTTGAGAATCCTAAGATTGATTTCACGTGGAGTATAAGATTTACCAAGGACTTCCAAGTCATTCATGATTTTGGTAAAACGAGTATCCAACTGGTCTATTGTTTCACCAGCTTTCATATGAAATGATTCAAATCTTTGGACTGCTGTAGAAAGCTTGCTTTCTTTGATTAGGGATGTCCCTTCACAAATGATAGCTAAGCGATCCCACATTTCTTTGGCAGTTTTACATTTTAGCACTTTTCCCAGATACTCATTAGGAAGAGTGTGTAAGATGTAATTCTTGGCCAAGCTATCCAAATTATTCTGTCTCATTTCTTCTGAGGTTAGTTCTGACCTTGGTTTCTTGACGAGTGTGCCCACGGGTTGATTTATGTCGAGGGCAGCAGTATTGGGGACCATGGTCACAATTGGACCTTCAGTGATGACGGAGATCATTAAGTCGTGAGTGGAACTGAAGATGGCTTCCATCCTTAGTTTCCAATAGTCATAGTCTTGAACCTGGAACTTAGGTAACTTGTTAGCGCTGATTTCGAGTGACATGATTCAAGAAAATACGTATGACACAGTATAGTATCAAGAAACAAATATTTTTCAAGTATAGTGATAAAGAACACGTAAGAGCACGTATAGTCTCGGACCAAGACTTCACCTAAGTCTTGAATTGGTTATCAAGAAACAGCAGTTCGTAAACTACTGCTCTGATACCACTTGTAGGTCCCTAAGTTGAGTTAATATCGAGGGAAGCTAAAGAAAATGTCTAGAGGGGGGTGAATAGACTTTTCTAAAATCTTTCGATATATCAGAATTACAATGTGCGGAATACGAAATTATCAATGAGCCCAATTAAAGATTATACTCAACTTATTTCGAGAACTTTGTTTTATGTATACTCAACTAGTCTTGTTCAGTTATGTATGTTTAACAGGTAAACAGTCAATCAATTAAAACAAACAAAACAGTAAAGTAAATCAAACACGAGATTTTATAGTGGTTCGACAACTTGTCTACATCCACTCTCACAACTCCAGTCGTGAAATTCTTATTAACTCTTCCAATCGAGTAATATGTTCTTGTAGCTTTAAGTCCCAAGAAATAAGACTTAGATCTTCTCGATTATATCTCCAGATATATCTTCGATCTTACTAGCCATTTTACAAGTAACTAGCAACTTGAAACAGTAAACAAAAATAAAACTTTTCTTCGTTCAGTAGTAGCCTTCTTCGATCTTCACTTGTCTTGCGTAGCTTCACTTTCTGAACTTCAAACTCTGAGAGTAATTTCTTCTTTGAATCTTCAATAATGCTTGCAGTAACAATATTTCAGTAGTAGTACCAGTATCTCAGTAGTCTCTAATGAATCAATACCATGAGGTATTTATAGACTTCCAATTCCAAGAACTTTCAGTTGTGTAACAACCTTTCTTGAAAACTAACTTGTAATTGATTCTTCATATCCTTTAACACGTTTCTTCAGTTAATTAGTTATGTTGGGAATAAAATGATACATGTTTTGATTAAATACCAAAACCCCCTGTGACATGCCTAAGTCAAATTGATAGTGTTCTAAAAATGTTAGAACACATAGCATAAGGCTAGATGAGAAGCTGAAATGTTAGGCAGCTCTTAGACAATTAGATGCACAATTTGAGGGGGAACCTATGCTTTGAAGATGATCAAGATCAAGTCCCCTCAAGGCTCAAATTCTGGAACAATCACTTAAGAGCAAGGACACTCTATGGAAAAACCAAATGCTCTGATCAGGAGAGTTGTCCAGAGAAGATGTTCTTATGCAAGAACAAGATTGTAAAGCTCAAAAGGACAAATCCAATAAGATGATCTGATCAGGAGAGTTGTCCAGAGAAGTTGTCCACATGCAAGATTGATAAAATCAAAAGAACAAGCCAAATAAATCTGATCAGGAGAATTGTCCAGAGAAGCTAGCCATATGCAAGAACAACTTTACCTAGCTCAAAAGGACAAGATTACTCAAAGGTTTTGATCAGGAGAGTTGTCCAGAGAAGCCAACTCTATGTGAAAAGTGCTCTGATGCTAAAAGACCAAATATGCTGATCAGAAGAGTTGTCCAGAAGAGTTGTCTCACCATGATTGAATCAGAACAGATGCTCTAAAGGTTGAAGGTCAACTATGCTGAAGAATTAGAGACAACCATACCCTAAAGAAATACAATACAATGCAACATGCCAAGATCATCTTGGAGTGAAACAAAGGGAAAAGAGCTAAGTCATCTGAAGAAGAGCAAGCCAACCTTGCTGAAAAGCAAAACTGCTGATAGTGATAAGGAGAGTTGTCCAGTTGATAAGGAATGTTGTCCTATCAGTGGATCAACCATCAGAAGCCATGTCCAAGTCCTAACAAGAAGTCAAACATTGGGAAAAGTGCTGCAGAATGAAGACAAAGTCTTACAAGCCGTTTATTACCCAAATGAGGACATGTCACTATCAAGAATCTGTCTTCCAGTTTGAAGAACTCAAGGAAGACATTTATAGCAATTTGGGGCTGCCTCTCCAACGGGAAAATCCTCCATTTTGTCTATAAATACAGAAGTGTGAAGACCATTTGACAGTATCCAACTGCACCTCAACCTTGACAAGAATATCCAACTATCCTACAAGTTGACAAGTGCTCTCAAGCTTTCAAAGAGACTATCTTAGTCTTTATACACTTCTTCTAAGCTGAACCCAATTGTATATTCATACACAAGCTTAGAGAGATATCCTATCCTTATACCTTGATCTTCATTGTAAAGGATATCTCATTAGTTGGAACCTTACTTCAATCCTTACCCCTTTCAAGTGAGAAAGTGAGAAGGTTGTAGTAGTAGAAGTAGTAGGAGCTGACTGTTGAGAGAAGAACAGTTCAGTTCTGAGTTGAGAAGAGGGTACTAGGACTCTAGACATCCTAGGGATCAATTCACCAAGGAGTGGTGTTCTTGATCAAGTGCACCTTGGCACTATAAAACAAGTTAATTCCAAGAGTGAAGGAATTATCCTGTTAAATCAGGGAAAGTGGATGTAGGAGCTTGAGTCTCTGAACCACTATAAACTCTTGTGTTGATTTACTTTACAAGTACTTACATTCACTCAACACTGCACACAAAACTGATCTTTCAAAGATACACATTCAAAGACTGTGCAAAACTGTTTTGGACAACTTCCCTGAAGCTTAACTGGACTGTTTTACATTGACTAAGTGATTTCAGAAATTAAAGGAGTCTAAACTTAAAGGGCCAACCACTATTCCGCACATATAACTCCCCTAGATAGTTATTCAACTAAGTACTCAATAGTACTTAGTAGTTTGATTATCTTAGAAGAGTTAATCTTCTTCAGCAGAGTTGTCCAAGACAACCTTGCTGAACTCTGGTTTGATCAAAGTTGAAAAGAATTGCATACAAGTGTATTCCCCCCCCCCCCCATACACTTGTTATATACTCCTTTCAGGACCAACAAGTTATTCCTTAACTAATTCTTCAATCTTTATCTTCAACACGCTTTTGTAACTAACTTCAAGTTGACCTGTCTTGTTTAGTCGCGCACCTGTCTTGTCCAGTAGTAGTAGACTGTGTCTTCTACTTGTCTTGTGCAGTAGACTTCTTCAGATTACAACATAGAACTAATCTAGTCCTATCCTCTAATCCTAACAAGACTATTACATTACATTAAGCTCTTGTTACAAAGCTTAGTCAACTTAAAAAAACTATACAAAGAATCTATCTATTACATTTAAAATCATGAGCTCTATACAACAATTATTCATAGCTCAATAACAATCTAACACATACGAATAACAAATCTGAAGTACTTATAAATCGTACTTATCTTTCAATAACACTTGTCTTTTAAAACTAGTACTTGTCTTGTGAATTTTACTGGTCTGTATAAGACGACTTCAACTTAACTAGACTAGATCAGTCAACACTTAGAAAATATTCAAGTCTTCTTTTGGCTTATCAAAACTTTATCTTTTATCTTTTATCATCATTTAGGACTTGTTCTAGGATTCATATCCCAACAAGATGTGATTTTGGAGCATTTGATTGAAACCGAGCATTTTGAGATTTTATTTTAGAAGGTAAAATCTCGTGGGACCTTTTTTGAACAAAATGGGACCATTTTCGTGAGCACGAATCTCTTGGGACCAAATCTGCATTTTCCTGATCTCTTGGGACAAAATCTGCATTTTCCTGATCTTTTGGGACCAAATCTGCATTTTCTCGTTTTTGAACTTAACGGCGTATGTGGCAAATGTCATACATCATTTGTTTAAATTTGATTTTTGAAAGTTAATACTAGAGGTTTGGCAAATGCCATACATCATTGAGAGCCATCATATTACAACAGTGTGGGAGATCCTCCATCCAAATTTCCTCATAATTTACTACAGTTCCCAGGGGGCTAGACTATGGGCAACCAAATTGGCTTCCCTTTTGACGCAAAGAAACTAAAGTCTTTTGTTAATTCCTTAATGTCTTGCACAATCAGGTCTGAGACTGGTTCTGTCGGTCCTTCACCGCGGAGAGATCTTGCCAAAATTTCAGAATCTGTCTCAATTATAAAATTATTGAAACCAGCTTCCATGCCTCTTGTTACTGAAAATCTAATAGCCAGGGCTTCAATCAACGTATTACTGCCTGATGTCCATACTCTTGAGGCACCCGACATCAATACCCCTCCTTGCGCGTCCCGAATGACGAAACCGAAACCCCCTTGGCCTCCTTCGAAGATTGCAGCAATGTCATTGTGGCAGCTGCTAGAGCAACTAGAATTCAAAGCTTTAATGCTAGAATGAAGCAATGAAGGACTTAGATGAAAAAGCATATGACTGGCTTGTAAAGAGAAATCTTCTCAGTGGTCCAGAACATACTTCAATACTTTTCCATTTCCAAAGTGTGATATCTTGACCAATAACATGTGTGAGAGCTTCAACTCACTCATTCTTCCTCACAAATCAATATCACCATGCTTAAAACAATCAGAAACATTGAAGGAAGAAGCCGAACATATCACAAAAATCATGCAGTTGTAGAAGATGGGATTTAACAGGGCTTGTAAACATGTTATTTCAACTATCTGGTGTAGAGATGAGCAACCACAGTCTTATGTACACCTTAGAGGCATTTAACCTTACAGTGTAGAGGCATTTAAGGGAAGCATATGCACATTCTACTCTGTTTTTATAATTATGGTGTGTAGTTCGATCGTTCATAATTATTGTATTCAATGTGGTTGAAAATTATTCAGACTTGTTTTTAATTACTGATTTTCATATTGAATTTGTATAATGATTTGGTAGTTTTTTTTTTAAGAACAATTCTATCTCTTATATATTATATTAATTGCATAAAATGCATTAATTTCTATATATATAAAAGCATATTTAATAATCTACCGATAAATCTATTTTTTAAGAATATTCTAAAAGATTTATAGAAAAATATTCTAAAAGATTTATACATTAATATTTTAAAAGATTTATATGAGAAAATATAATATTTCCTAGATTTTTTTAAGAATATTCTAAAAGAGTAACTTTTAGATAACTATAAGAAAAAGAAAAATATAATATTTTCAGTAGCTGTGATCTCTTTATATTAATTATACTAGATGAGAACGTGTACATTTTGAAGCTTATATGCTTATGATTTCATTGTTTTATTTATTAAAATTATGGATACTTTGGTCAAATTGGGAGAAAGGTAGTATCATTGTCGTTTTTGTAGAAAAAAAGAAGATTTCGAAAGCAAAACAAATACCATATCTCACTGAAATAAGATTGCAATTCATCTCGAAAAATGGAGTGGAATGGAAAAAAGAATCGAGTCGATCAAAGTTCGGAGCAATAGTTACATACAAAACAATGAGCAAGCATGACACGGCCGAGTCAATCCAAGGCAAATCGACAGCACGACCGAGCCTTAGGTAGGTCCGAGGAATCGGACGTCGTTATAGAGATTGGAGCCAACAGGAGGGCACGATCGAGCCCATGTCACGACCAAGCCCATACGGAGACGAGGTTGAGGCCGGCACGACCGAGCTGCTAGAAGGAAGTTGCACGTCCGAGCTCGAGACTGGCCTCCATGCTAGAAACTCTGTCCTGACTCGGTCGAGTCACCCCATTTTCGACGATTTTTGTGCAATTTCACCCATTTTTAAGGACCTACTTGCAAAACTCGTTGTTAAACCCTACCCCAAAACTATAAATAATCTCCTATCATATTTTTATCAATTCATCACCCCTTCCACAAGAATTCTTCACACATTTGAAGGTGTTCTTCACCCATTTCTTAATTTCTTCATCATTTGGAGCAAGGATTGTACCATTGACTTTGAAATTGTAGGCTCCATTTGTTGGTCCACTTATTTTCAAATTTTTAGTGTGCTGATCAGATGAGACAATCAGAAGAGCTATATGTTCGATAACAAACATATGTACTGAGACTCGTGTGTTGAATGAAAACCTCAGCTGATAGTGATATCGGCTGATGGTAAAATCTATACTTAATGAATTTTGACTCTTTTGTAAAACTTATGATTTATGCAAAGTAGTATAAACAATATAAGCAATAGACAATGCAATAATAAAACAGTAAAAAACACAAGTATTTATAGTGGTCCGAACAACTTGTACTACATCCACTCTCACAACTCAATTCGTGATATTATATTGAAATGAAAATCTAAGCATTTGCAGAGTGTAAGCGAAGAAGAGGAACTCGGAGTATGTTGTTTAATCGATCAAATTAATTAACTCAAAAAAGAATTATTAGGACGATATATATATATTGAAATTAAAGTCCAACGAAATTATATATATATATATATAATTTTTTTAATTGGACACAACATTTGCAATATCTCCATCTGTAAAATAATAAATAACTAGTATTACTAAATCGTATGCAACAATTAAAATTCAATTACATTATCCCTGAATTTTCCACCAAGAATTCTCAAGACTTGTATGTTAATGAAACCAAACAAAAACTAATATTGCAATATTATAATATATATATAAAAAAACAAGAAACCCTAGTTCAAAAGCCATGTCCGAACTCAAAACCTGGATTCACAGACATCGTACCGTCCAAGGAACACCCAACGCCGCCGGTGGACATGGGAAGCGCCGCCTCCAAGTGAGGGTTGCGCAACCCCGCCGCCAAAGAGTTGGAATAATTCTGCAGGAGAAGAATCTCATCAGCCCTTGTAGTAACTTTATTTCTCAACTCCTTCAACGCCGCCGCGTACTCCTCCAACTCCTCCACCGTCTTCCCCTCAACGTCGTCGCACCACCACAATCCACTGCCGCCTTCACCGGCAGCCGCGGCGTATTCCTCCCCTCGCTTCTTCTCCGCTTCCAACTCCTTACAAACATCGGCGTGGTGCACGTTGTAATCCCTCGCAAACCCCAACTGCGTTGGCGCGCATTCCTCAGAGACGAGGCCTCTGAGGAAGCGCTCGATAACTGCGTCAGCCGTCGGGTGGCCAAAGGAGAAGACGCGCTTACTGTGAGAGCGTATGATAATGGCGATTTGGGCCCCAGTGAGAATGCATAATTCACTAGCTTTCTTGAACAACCCTAATCGCCTTTTGGAAAACGTGACTTGACGAGAACTCACTTTTTCGATTTTCTTGATTTCAATCTTCCTTCTTCCCTTGCTCGTCCTCTTTTTCGTATCATCTTTCAAGATCACCATGTTTCCGATAAATTCAAGATCAAACTGGAAATTATAATAATTGTGGTTTTAGGATTATATATAATATATATATAGGTAATGAATTTCATATATGGAAATCAGATTTTGGTGAAAGTAATGCAATATTCACTTTCCTACTTTATCCTCCCTCCCTTGAAATAAATAAACATGTGTTCTTTTAATTTTAGTTGCCTTGGTAAGTTTTATTGTACTGAATACTCATTCCATATGTAATAATTATTCCCAAAAATTTAAGAATAATAATTTCTTCCTTTCCCCCTATTTTATCTATTCCATTCCGAGATAAAAAGTTATTTAAGGATATTTTTAATTATTTTTAACTAATTTATATTCATTAATTTTTTAAGTTTACATTATTATCCTCTGTACAAATTATTTTAATGATTTACTTTACTTGTTATAAAAAAAAAATTTAGTTGGTTTATTTATTAATTTAAATTATTTAACAACTAATTATAATTTGAAGTTAAAAAATAACTTTATAATTAATAAAATATAAAATAATTTACATAGAAGAATATGTAAAAAATAATACTCCCTATGAATTTTAAGTTTTGCGAAATTATTAAACATTTACATAGTTTTTAATTAATTTATATCTTTTTAAAAATAATACATGTTCAATGATAATTTAGTCATTTAAGATAAATTTTAAAAATTTCTTACATTTAATACACATTATGATGAGATTAGAATCACATAAGAAATATTTTTTTCATTTCCTTCTCAACGATCATAAGAATTACTATTCTTATTTTATTCTTTTTCCATTAATATTTCATTCATTCCATTCAACCATAATATCATTCTACCATACCAAAAATACCGTAAAAGTTGCAATATTGTCATATTAGTATTGTTTAAAAATACAAGTCAATGAATAACACTGATCCATCTCTACGTTAATTTTTCCATCATTTGGAATGCGCTATAATGAACACTGAACAGGTATATATATATATATAGCAATAATATATACGGAGGATTAAAATTTAAACTAAATATCTAACATTCAATTCAGCCAAATTCTCCATAGTCTACCGTACCCCTAATTTCAATTTCAATTTCAATTTCAATTTCAATTTTTTATTTATATTTTATTTGCACTCGTTCATTTAATGAGTTCACATCCAAATCATTTTTATTAAAATTATATGCACTTGCTCATTTAATAAGTTCACCTCCAAATCATTTTTTACTACGGTCATCTGCACTCGCTCATTTTATGAGTTCATCCCTCCCAAATCATTTATTTTTATCACGGATATCTCCACCCGCTCATTTTTTGAGTTCACTCCCAAATTATTGTTTTACCATGGTTACACCCGCTCATTTTATGAGTTCACTCCAAAATATTTTTTAAAAAATAATCACATTTAAAAGACTATATTATCCTTTTATTAATTTACACAAAATATAATAAAATGAACTCTAATATATATATTTACAATCTGCAGTCGAGTCGTTGTCGAGTTAACGTCAATTCACCACCAAGTCACCCATATTTAAAAAAAAAAACGTAAAAATATAATTAACAAAAAAACTATCGAAATTAGCCACAAATCTCGATTTTTTTTCTTTTTAATTTTTTCCCCTCCTCTTTTTCTTTTTTCTTCCATTTTCAATATTTTTTTCCAAATTTTTTTTCTTTTACTTTTTTTCCCTTTTCTTTTCCATTTTTTTCATGTGTATTTTTTAAATTTTAATACAAAATAATATTTTAGGTATGATTTTATTATAGTCCTCGGCTGTGCACCTGAATTTCAATTTTAATTTGATGAGTGAAGGACCTGCCGAAAACCCATGCTGGTCGGCGGGTGACCCAGCCACCACCATGCCCGACCACCCTCTCGACGACGACGGCGACGCTTCCGTCCCGACCGATGAAGCCTGAGACCCCTCCTCGAATCGCAATCACGATTCTTCACTTCCATGACAATCGACATCATCCATTTCGACCACCAACACGACTGCTTCGATCAATCTCTCTTGCGTTTGCGATCCAGGAGCTTCTTCGGCATTAATGGCGCTCGCCTGCAACACTCGGACGCCACCTAATTTATAACATTAATGCTAACTTTAAGATCTCAAGAAAATTTATTCACAATGTTATTGAGATCTTAAAGTTAGCACGTGGTGTTCGATATCATCTAAAAGATTTTGGTGGTCAAGGTCATCACCCTAGAAAGATTTTGGTGGTCAAGGTCGTCACCCCAGAAATGCAAGTGAGTATTCAATCTCCGCCATGCATCATTAAGAAATGTGTTGATTCACAATTTTCAAAACCCACCTCCGTTCCCATTTCAAACACAAAACTTTCTTCTGAAAGAATTAATTAATTTCTAGTTTTCTAGTTGAATATGAAGAAGATCAAGATTCACCACATCTCGACATGGAAGAGAAAATTTGGAATTGCTTTCTCAAAGCCAACTACAACAAAGAACTGGAGTTAGAGAACTATGCTGGAAAATGAGGCCGAGATATAACCGTGAACGTGATGGAAATGAAGATGAGAATAATAATGATGAATAATAATTTTTTTTTGAACTAATATATTTTTGCTATTTTTTCTAAATAATTTAGATAATTTTTTTTATATACAAGTGTGTTCGATATACGTTTGCATCAATAGTTTTAGGGGCGTAGTTTATGGAAATTCATGTAAATCAATAAAAAAGTCAGTCAAACTCTGCATAGAGTCTATGGATTTTCTAAATCCACTGACTTTTTAAAGTCCAAAAAAATCCAACATAATCTCAATTGAATACACCCCCTAAATGTGAAAATTACAGAAGTACATACTTGAAACTTGGAAATAAGATCGAGCACTTTGAAGGTTAGTACTTTATTTTAAAAAAAAATTAAATTATATTAATATTTAAATAAATTTAAATAACTTGACAATAAAAAAAAAATATATCGATTAAGAATTAAATTATTATTTTTTAAATTTCAATATTTTTAATGCCGACTTTAACACTGAACTAGAGAGAAAAAACTTAAAAGCATTAAACAGTCCAGGTTTATATATAAGTATGTAATTTATATTGCTACAATATTTCTATTCTTTTTTTTTTAATAGAATAACAAAAAATAAATTATTAGAATAACAAACTTACAAATTTATACACATTTTAAAGATTTTTTAATTAATAAATTAAAATATACATAGTATTATAAATGCGGCTCTTATACTAAGGGTATGATTGGTATGTTGAATAGATGTATTTCAAATTTTATGATTGGTATGATTTATGAATATAATCATCATTCGGAATAGTGATTTCCAAAAGTATGGAATTCTCATTCCTTCCCACCCCATGGATTTAAAGAAGGTATCAAAATTTTAATAAATACAGTAATAAAAATTAATAATATTATTATTATTTATTAATAAAAATAAAAAAATTTATAATATTTAATAAAAATACTAAATATTAATATAATATATAATCTAAAAAATAAAATTTTTATAAATATAAATAATAATAATATATTAATTTTAACAATAATATTAAATTATAAATATAATAATATAAAATTAATTTAAATTTTTAATAAAATATATAAATAATACAGAGTACTATATTATTTTCATTAATATAAAATAATATTATAATAATTCTTGATAATATAAATAATAATATTATTTTTTTAATTTTTTTAATATTAAAAATAATGATAATATTTTTATTTTAAAAATAAAAATATTATTTTTATATAAAATATACATTTATTATAAATAAAACCAGATAAATATATATTAATAATAATAATAACTCTTCCGTCAACAATAATTATTAAAATATTAATAATAAAAATGATATATTTTAACAATAATCAATAATAATATTATTCAATAATAATATATTTTTAACCACACTCAATAATAATAATTTAAAACAAATTTATAGAATACTACATATAATTCCCACATTCATTCTCATGGTATACTAATTATAAAAATGATCATTCTTATGTTATTTCATTCATACCTTCATTTCATTTTTGAATTCATTTCATTCCGTCAAAAATTCATTCAATCATACTAATCATATATTTGTGTTAAATACACATCACATCTTGTACTCCTATAATTACCCCATGTATTGAGTCATTTACAAATAAGACAAGAAGTTAATACAAAAATTAAATATTCAATATGCTTATTTATCTTCACGTCTTTGAGAGACATATTTAGATGGATTTATTGAATGTTCTTCAGAATGTAATCCCGAGGTATTTTCAAGTATTTCAACGTGATTTCTAATTCATGTTGGAGAGATTAATTTGTGTTCAAATATTAATTTCACCATAAAAATAATGAGTATACTTCTAAACAAGTATTCACCTCTTTCATAATAATTTATGTAGTCCCATATTTCATAAATATATATATATATATGCAGCCCCTATTTCACTCTTAATGAATATTGAAAGACTCTTTATTTCCATTGTTTACAACACACACTAACTCCATTAGTTGTGATTTGGTTTGCCCATTTTACAAAAATACCAGAGAAAGTGGGCACCTCATACATTACATTTCTGTTACAATTCTTTTATAAATCTCCTCAGTTTTTACCTCTTTTTATAAAATAAATCTCATATGTTTTTGTAAAGTATTTTTTCTTAGTTTAATTTTGTGCACTATATTTTGTGAAGCTATGGAGAGTGAAGAGGTTGAAGAGGTCGGAGAGAAAGTTGGTGGGGGTGACGTTGTAGATAACATAAATGACAACATAAATGATATGGGTGATTGGATGAATTAATAAGAGTAGCATTGGCGATGAAATGGATGATACTGACTTCTCTTCTAAGGATGATGAATATATTGATGATAGACGTAATAAAAGATGGGTTGCACTATTGTGTACCAGTTACATGTATGTAATTGTATCCAATAACTCATTACAAATAACACACGACTCATTTACTATATCCAATCCAATAACCCATTACAAATAACACATGACTCATTTACTATATCCAATCCAATAACTCATTACAAATAACACATGATCCATTTACTATATCTAATCCAATAACTCATTACAAATAACACATGACTCATTTACTATATCAATTTAGCACATAGATTTTTTCATGGGCCTTTATTTTACTTCAATTTTTTTTAAAAATTTTATCATTAAAAAATAATACCCCATTAATTTTTTTAAATTATATTTTTTTATTTTACTCCAATTGATATTTATATTTCTCTTTTTAATATTATTTTTTAAATTTATTTTTCTTCCTATTTTTCATTTGTTTTTTTTCACGTACTTTCTTTTTATTTTTATGCCACAAATAATTATTCTAAAATTTTAAAGTCTAATAAGAAAATTTTAAAAATAATATTAATTATTTTTTAAAGTATTAAATAGAATAATAATAATTTGTTTTAAAAAATAAAACTCTCATCTCTCAAAATTAATTGGTATTATTTTACTTTAATTAATTGGTGTATAATTTTGACCTTATCCTTTCAAAATTTTACTTCATTCCTTACAAATTTTACTTCGTTTTACATTGTTTAATTATTTTTTTCATTCGAACTTTCATTTTTTAATCAGTTTATTTTAGATTTTTATGAATATAATTTTTAGTTTATAAGTGTTATGATAACAGTTGATAAGTATTATTGTATATTATTAGTTAATATGCAATATTGTACGTATTAGTTCATATACAGTATGATATTAGTTTATATTGGTACAAGTTCTAATGTTTTCAAGTTTCGAATTCACATACTTTATGGTACTAGTTCAAATATAGTATAGTATTAGTTCGGATAAAATGCAAGTTTGGTCCCAAGAGAATTTTTCAAAAACAATTTTAGTCCCACGTTCTTTTTTGGCCCCATTTTTTGCAAAAATGGTCTCAACCGTTAAATAGTGCTTAACACTTTCCGTTAAGTGATATTGCAAAAATGGTCCCAAAAAAAAAAAAAGAAAACATGACACTTTGCAGATTTTTTCAAATCAAATTATAATTTGTGTAAATTTGAAAAAACATATAGATAATAATTTATATCAAATTTAAAAATTAAGAAAAATTTATAGAAAGCCTACAACATTTAAAAAGACAAAAAAAATTAAAAATTTTAAATCAATTAATATTTTATGTAAAATTTGTCAAATTAAAAAAATTGAATAATTAAAATTTGACGATATTATTTTTTTTATTTATAAAATCATAAAAAGTTATAATATATATTCTTAAAAAATATCAAATATAGTTTTTAAAACGTAAATTTTGAAGAAATTCAAATTAAAAATTTCAAATTTTAACTAAAGATACTAAAAAAATGTATACATTTATCTATCATTAACTAGGCTCTTCACCCCGTCATTGATAGAAAATCGGGAGTCAATCTTCTAAAAATTCATTTTACATGTTAAGCCCTCTCAAACAAAATAATCATCCCTTCAAAATCAAATCATTAGATTTGGTTTTAAAAAAATTGAGAATATATCTCAAAATTAAAAAATTCGATTCAAGTAATACCACACCCCGAACCCATGGTGATCAGCGGCACATACCACTAGTCCCAACAAAAGAAAAGAATAATTGAGATAGAGAGAAAAAATCAAGAACGATTTGACATGCAATTTTAGTGAATTAGTTTGTCTGCTTCAATTTGGGGGGTTTAAGTGAGGGTTTACGATTTGAGAAATTTAAGTGAGGGTTTGCGATTTGGGAAAGCTTAATGAATGTTTCGGCTTCAATTTTTCCTGAATTTTCAAGTTGGATTCGTGTGGTTTTATTTGGGGGAGATTTTTAGGGCTTTTTTAGAATTAGATGTGATTTTGGAGCATTTGATTGAAACCGAACATTTTGAGATTTTATTTTAGAAGGTAAAATCTCGTGGGACCTTTTTTGAACAAAATGGGACCATTTTCGTGAGCACGAATCTCTTGGGACCAAATCTGCATTTTCCTGATCTCTTGGGACAAAATCTGCATTTTCCTGATCTCTTGGGACCAAATCTGCATTTTCTCATTTTTGAACTTAACGGCATATGTGGCAAATGTCATACATCATTTGTTTAAATTTGATTTTTGAAAGTTAATACTAGAGGTTTGGCAAATGCCATACATCATTGAGAGCCATCATATTACAACAGTGTGGGAGATCCTCCATCCAAATTTCCTCATAATTTACTACAGTTCCCAGGGGGGCTAGACTATGGGCAACCAAATTGGCTTCCCTTTTGACGCAAAGAAACTAAAGTCTTTTGTTAATTCCTTAATGTCTTGCACAATCAGGTCTGAGACTGGTTCTGTCGGTCCTTCACCGCGGAGAGATTTTGCCAAAATTTCAGAATCTGTCTCAATTATAAAATTATTGAAACCAGCTTCCATGGCTCTTGTTACTGAAAATCTAATAGCCAGGGCTTCAATCAACGTATTACTGCCTGATGTCCATACTCTTGAGGCGCCCGACATCAATACCCCTCCTTGCGCGTCCCGAATGACGAAACCGAAACCCCCTTGGCCTCCTTCGAAGATTGCAGCAACGTCAGTGTTAATTTTCACAGCTCCAGGTGGCTTCCAGATTGATTTGGGAGATTGATATGCTTTCGATGGTTGATTAGTGTGAAAATTTCTTGAAATTCATGTGTTTATTTTACATAATTTTGAGGGTTTTGTTGCATTATTCACACTAAATTGACTAATTGCACTTGAAATGAGAAAGGTATGTGTTTTGCTATTTTTTAGGTAAATTGAACATATTTCGAAGCAAAATACGTGTCTGAGAATTTATGGAATCAAGAAGATAATTTCACCATTGGATGCGTCTCGAAAAAATGAGTGGAATGAAAAAAAGAATCAAGTCAATCGGAGGTCAGAAGCTCAAGATATGATCGAAACGATAAGATGTGGAATTGTAGCATAATCCACTCGGGAAGCCGAGTCAACCCACTCGGTTGACCGAGTAAAATCTGCTTCCAGAGCATTTTCTGGACTTCCATCCCACTCGGTTGACCGTTTAAACCATTTTCTGCGCGAAAATTCGAGAATTTTAAAGGATTTCAAGGGCCTAAGTGCAAATCTCGTCTCAAACACTCTTCCAAGCTATAAACACCTCCCCAAATCAAATTATTGGGAGGCTTGGCCTCACTTTTACCCACTCTAACCCTAGCTCAACTTCATACAAAATGTGATAAAAGAGAGGAGCAATTAAATAGCTTAGGTTTGAGGAGCTTCTCTCCTAAAAAACACCATTAGATAGTTTTATGCTTTCTTAGCTTAGAATCATTTAAGTATTTCATTTTCATGTAAGAATGGAAGAATTTCAAGACTCTCAAGGTGCTATTTTTCTTTTATTTAAGCTTTGTTTGGTAAATTTCATTTTCATGTCTTATTTTGTTGTTTTAGCCATGGGTGTTTTCTCAAACACCATGGGCTGAGCTTTTTATGCTTTGGGTGTTTGAAACCATGTGAATATTGAGTGTTAGAATTGTTTATACTTTGATTATTGTTGATATTTGAATTATTGCTTCTCTTATTGGGTTTTATTGGTGTTTTGTGTATTAGGTTCTATTAATCCGTATTTTGAGGCATGTTTAGCGTAGACGAGAGTTACATGAACATGTTTAAATTTATGGTGTGAGTTGTTGGTATAAAAATGCGTTTATTATACTTTTAATTCGTCGAGAGAGAGTTAATCGTATTAGAACTCCCATTAGGAGACATTAATTACTTGAATGGTTATTTGGGCAGTTGATAAGGATTAGAAAGATGTCTTATTACCGGGTTTGGGAACACCTTAGACGTAAGGCTATAGTACCCGAAGGGAAATGATTTTCATCTTAGAATCTTGATGCTCTTAGTAAATCCAAATTGAAGCATAAAAATGGTATAAACAATCTCACTCGATTTCACTAGGTAGAGAACACCCGAAGCATTCCCACACTTGCACTTCTTCGAATCTAGTTCGTAGTTCTTACTTGCTTTTAATTGTCAGTTTCTTGCTTTAGTAGTAATTTTCATGGTTAGTAGTTAATTTAGTTATTAGGATTGTGTTTAGTTTAATTTATTGTCTTTAGATTATTTTTTAGCTTTAGTTTTGCATCTAACTCCCGAAACCGTAGCTACATTAGTTACGACGACGTACAACTCTAGGGATCCATTGCACTAGCCCACCTCCCATGGTTCGATACTACTTGGTCGAAATACTTACGTGTATACTACTACGATCCCTTATTCTTGAGGGGAAGTAGTTAGTCAAAACATATTGACCTAAAAATTTCGTTCAAGTCAATGGTTTACTTGCTTGCCCCTGTTTTCGGAAATCTTGGAACAGCAGCAGAGATTTTTGAATAATATCCATTGGTTCGGCAAATTGGTTTTAAAAAAGGGCAGTGTTTCGTGCTTTCCAGATTTGCCACGCAATAATGGCGAAGAGAGAGTTGCCCTCACGAGGGAGATTTTCAATCATGGAGGCGCACAAATCGCGGAAGGAATGGGAAGTTGGGTAAGAGAAGATCTGCAAAGGGCTGCATCCCTAAGTATGCATAACAACGGCGCATATGAGTAAAATGTGCGACGTGGATTCACTCTCAAGACCACAGATCTGGCAGCAGGGATCCGCGATAATTCCTCTTGATTTAAGGGCCATTTGAGAGAGGAGTGAGTTGGAACATGCTCTCCACAAAAAATAGCGGATCGAGGGTGGAATATCAAGATGCCACAGCTGTTTCCAAAGTTTACCCGGGCTACTCGGGGAGGGGAGTGCCGAGGCACAATTCGAGAATTTCTAAACCGCGAGAAAGTAGATTGATCTAACCGAGAACTTTCCGTCATTCGTACATCTCCATATTCTTCTGTCTAGTGGAAATCTAGAGCTTAAGGGCATGCCTTTGATAATTGTTGTGTCATGCTTATCAAAGTACAGGCTAAGCAGGTCCTCCTCCCAGCACTCATTTGTCTGATCAATGAAATATGCCACGCAGGGGCTGTCTCCAGGTCTCAGGTCATGGCTGTTTGATGCTTTATATGTCTTTGTTCCAATCCAACTGTCCTTCACGCTGTTAATTGATTTTCCATTTCCTACCCTCCAAGCTATCCCCTCCTCAACCGAATTTCTGGCTTTCAACAAGCTTCTCCAAAGGTAGCTTGGTTGATAGCCCACAGTAGCCTTCTCAATCGTGTGCCTAGGAAAATACCGAGCCCTTAACACCTTCGAGATAATGGCCTCCGGGTTGTTTAAGATCCTCCAATATTGCCCAGCTACCATTGCAAGGTTGAAGAAAAACATTTCTCTGAATCCCAAACCTCCATGTTCCTTTGATCGAGATATCTTCGCCCAGGTGGCCCAATGGATTCGACGATCATTTCCGTGTGCGCCCCAAAAGAAACAAGCACTCCCTCGCTCCAAATCCTCACAAAGTGATTTGGAAAAAATAAAACAACTCATGGCGTATGTGGGGATTGCTTGGATGACGCTTTTAATGAGAATTTCACGGCCCACCTTTGAGAGAGACTTTTCTTTCCACACTTTAAACTTTCCAACCACCCGATCATACACCACTTGAAAAACTTGGCGCTTGGACCTCCCGATGAGGGTGGGGAGGCCCAGGTATTTGGTGTAGCAGCACACAGTCCGGGCCCCGAGTTGACGACCCATATTGTCCCTCACCTCATTTGCAACGCAAGAACTTGCAAAGATCTCAGACTTATCCAGGTCGATGCGTTGGCCAGAGGCCTCCTCATATATCGAAATGATGTCTCGAACTTTGTCAATCTCTCGCTGACTTGCTCGGAAGAAGAGGATGCTATCATCCGCGAAAAATAGATGCGAGATCGAGGGGGTTGTACGGGCCACTTTGATGCCCGTGATCTCTCCTCTATCTCTCCTCTATTTTCAGCCTGTTGGATAAGAGTAGAGAACCCTTCTGCACACAAAAGAAACAAATAAGGCGAAATAGGGTCTCCTTGATGGAGACCCCGTTGGGGCACAAAAGGGTCGGTTGCTTGACCATTAACAAGTATGGAGTAAGAAACTATGGATACACATCTCATGATCAAGTTTACCCAATCTTCACAAAAACCATGTTTAAGGCACATACATCTCAAGAACTCCCATTCCACCCTATCATAAGCCTTGCTCATGTCAAGTTTTAGAGCTAACCACCCATTTTTTTCTTTTTTCTTTTTTCTCATATAGTGGAACATCTCGAAAGCAATCATAACATTATCTGTAATCATGCTGTTTGGGATAAAAACACTCTGGGTAGGGGATATCACCTTCTCAAGCACACATTTTAAACCATTTGCAATAACCTTCGTAATGACACGAAAAATGACATTACAAAGGCTAATGGATCTAAAATCTTTAGGGAGTTCAGGAGATTTTACTTTCGGGATGAGGGTTATGTGGGTGTGGTTTAGAGGGGTAGGGACGCAAGGGCGGACACAGACTCGATGCATATCTATCGATCCCACTAAGGTAAACGCAAGGGCGGAGCTACAGCCACAGCCACGTGGCTGTAGCCCACCCCAATTTTTTTTTTTTAATTCTATATATATTACTTACAAAAAAAAAAAAAAAAAAATCCCTTATACAAAATCGACCATGTGACCCTATTCGGAGGTAAAAAATAGTCTTTTCCACTAATTGAGATTCAATTTTGCTAAAATGTTTGTTAACATATGTATTTAACTGAAATTAAATAATAAATTATAATTAAATTATTACTACATCTGTTTCAATTTAGATTAAATATTTATTGTTTACGCATAGTTTAATGTAAGAGTTGTTTATTACTACTATTATTAAAGGGATAAAGTAGAGAGTATGAAAGTCTTTTTAGTAATAAAGTAAATAATAAAATATTGTGAGTAATAAATAATGACATGTAATATAATTTTGGGATGTTGGGATGTTTGAAGTGTGTAGTTTAAGTGAAAAAATGATTTATTGTTAAATAAGGAAATGTACAATCTGAATTGGGATGGAGGGAGTAATTCAAACCTCTTGAATAAAAAAAATCGGTAACGAAGTGTGATAACTCAAATGGCTAGAACATCACTACTTAGATCGTGAGGCCTTAGGTTCAAGTCATTGGGTTCAAGTCATTGGGTTCAAGTCATGAGATGAGGTCATTGGGTTCAAGTCATTGGGTTCAAGTCATGAGATGAGGCCTTAGGTTCAAGTCATTGGGTTCAAGTCATGAGAAGGGGTTAGAAATATGAAAAAAAAAATTGGTATTTTTTATTTTCTTCTGCTCGTTGACCTATTTATTTAAGAAATTCCTGGCTCCGACCTTGGGTAAAGGTACAGGTCATTGAAAAACTGCCTAAGAGTGGATCCCACCTCCTGCTCATTTCTTGTCCAAGAGCCATCTGCTTTGCTTTTCTCATTTCTTGTCCAAGAGCCATCTGCTTTTCTCATCTTTTCAATTGTGTTTTTCTCCTATGAAAAAAAACTGTATTTTTATCTCCGTCCAGAATTCAGAAGGCCTTGGATGGGCTCCGCCCCGTAGCCATGATACATGATTCTTTCAGATGGGCTCCGACCCGTAGCCATGATACATGAACCGAGAGAGGAAGCTGGAAGTGATTTGTGTATTCTTTAGTTTAGTAAGCATGTTGTGTAGGGTTCGTATATTTCAACTACAGGTTCCGAGCAGGGACAGCACGGAAAAAATTAGGGGCAAATTTCAACTAGGAGACTTAATTGACGGTTATTAATGTGAATTTGGTAGTTTTTTTTTTAAGAACAATTCTATCTCTTATATATTATATTAATTGCATAAAATGCATTAATTTCTATATATATAAAAGCATATTTAATAATCTACCGATAAATCTATTTTTTAAGAATATTCTAAAAGATTTATAGAAAAATATTCTAAAAGATTTATACATTAATATTTTAAAAGATTTATATGAGAAAATATAATATTTCCTAGATTTTTTTAAGAATATTCTAAAAGAGTAACTTTTAGATAACTATAAGAAAAAGAAAAATATAATATTTTCAGTAGCTGTGATCTCTTTATATTAATTATACTGATAACGTGTACATTTGAAGCTTATATCTTATGATTTCATTGTTTTATGTATTAAAATTATGGATATTTTGATCAAATTGGGAGAAAGGTAGTATCATTGTCGTTTTTTAGAAAAAAAGAAGATTTCGAAAGCAAAACAAATACCATATCTCACTGAAATAAGATTGCAATTCATCTTGAAAAATGGAGTGGAATGGAAAAAAGAATAGAGTCGATCAAAGTTCGGAGCAAGAGTTACATACAAAACAATGAGCAAGCATGACACGGCCGAGTCAATCCAAGGCAAATCGACAGCACGACCGAGCCTTAGATAGGTCCGAGGAATCGGACGTCGTTATAGAGATTGGAGCCAACAGGAGGGCACGACCGAGCCTTAGATAGATAGGTCCGAGGAATCGGACGTCGTTATAGAGATTGGAGCCAACAGGAGGGCACGATCGAGCCCATGTCACGACCAAGCCCATACGGAGACGAGGTCGTTATAGAGATTGGAGCCAACAGGAGGACACGATCGAGCCCATGTCACGACCAAGCCCATACGGAGACGAGGTTGAGGCCGGCACGACCGAGCTGCTAGAAGGAAGTTGCACGTCCGAGCCCGAGACTGGCCTCCATGCTATAAACTCTGTCCTGACTCGGTCGAGTCACCCCATTTTCGACGATTTTTGTGCAATTTCACCCATTTTTAAGGATCTACTTGCAAAACTCGTTGTTAAACCCTACCCCAAAACTATAAATAATCTCCTATCATATTTTTATCAATTCATCACCCCTTCCACAAGAATTCTTCACACATTTGAAGGTGTTCTTCACCCATTTCTTAATTTCTTCATCATTTGGAGCAAGAATTGTACCATTGACTTTGAAATTGTAGGCTCCATTTGTTGGTCCATAAACGAGTATCAATGGTGAGAAAAGTCTAGAGGAGAGGTGAATAGACTTTTCTTATTTTCAAATTTTTAGTGTGCTGATCAGATGAGACAATCAGAAGAGCTATATGCTCGATAACAAACATATGTACTGAGACTCGTGTGTTGAATGAAAACCTGCTATCAGCTGATAGTGATATCGGCTGATGGTAAAATCTATACTTAATGAATTTTGACTCTTTTGTAAAACTTATGATTTATGCAAAGTAGTATAAACAATATAAACAATATAAGCAATAGACAATGCAATAATAAAACAGTAAAAAACACAAGTATTTATAGTGGTCCGAACAACTTGTACTACATCCACTCTCACAACTCAATTCGTGATATTATATTGAAATGAAAATCTAAGCATTTGCAGAGTGTAAGCGAAGAAGAGGAACTCGGAGTATGTTGTTTAATCGATCAAATTAATTAACTCAAAAAAGAATTATTAGGACGATATATATATATTGAAATTAAAGTCCAACGAAATTATATATATATATATATAATTTTTTTAATTGGACACAACATTTGCAATATCTCCATCTGTAAAATAATAAATAACTAGTATTACTAAATCGTATGCAACAATTAAAATTCAATTACATTATCCCTGAATTTTCCACCAAGAATTCTCAAGACTTGTATGTTAATGAAACCAAACAAAAACTAATATTGCAATATTATAATATATATATAAAAAAACAAGAAACCCTAGTTCAAAAGCCATGTCCGAACTCAAAACCTGGATTCACAGACATCGTACCGTCCAAGGAACACCCAACGCCGCCGGTGGACATGGGAAGCGCCGCCTCCAAGTGAGGGTTGCGCAACCCCGCCGCCAAAGAGTTGGAATAATTCTGCAGGAGAAGAATCTCATCAGCCCTTGTAGTAACTTTATTTCTCAACTCCTTCAACGCCGCCGCGTACTCCTCCAACTCCTCCACCGTCTTCCCCTCAACGTCGTCGCACCACCACAATCCACTGCCGCCTTCACCGGCAGCCGCGGCGTATTCCTCCCCTCGCTTCTTCTCCGCTTCCAACTCCTTACAAACATCGGCGTGGTGCACGTTGTAATCCCTCGCAAACCCCAACTGCGTTGGCGCGCATTCCTCAGAGACGAGGCCTCTGAGGAAGCGCTCGATAACTGCGTCAGCCGTCGGGTGGCCAAAGGAGAAGACGCGCTTACTGTGAGAGCGTATGATAATGGCGATTTGGGCCCCAGTGAGAATGCATAATTCACTAGCTTTCTTGAACAACCCTAATCGCCTTTTGGAAAACGTGACTTGACGAGAACTCACTTTTTCGATTTTCTTGATTTCAATCTTCCTTCTTCCCTTGCTCGTCCTCTTTTTCGTATCATCTTTCAAGATCACCATGTTTCCGATAAATTCAAGATCAAACTGGAAATTATAATAATTGTGGTTTTAGGATTATATATAATATATATATAGGTAATGAATTTCATATATGGAAATCAGATTTTGGTGAAAGTAATGCAATATTCACTTTCCTACTTTATCCTCCCTCCCTTGAAATAAATAAACATGTGTTCTTTTAATTTTAGTTGCCTTGGTAAGTTTTATTGTACTGAATACTCATTCCATATGTAATAATTATTCCCAAAAATTTAAGAATAATAATTTCTTCCTTTCCCCCTATTTTATCTATTCCATTCCGAGATAAAAAGTTATTTAAGGATATTTTTAATTATTTTTAACTAATTTATATTCATTAATTTTTTAAGTTTACATTATTATCCTCTGTACAAATTATTTTAATGATTTACTTTACTTGTTATAAAAAAAAAATTTAGTTGGTTTATTTATTAATTTAAATTATTTAACAACTAATTATAATTTGAAGTTAAAAAATAACTTTATAATTAATAAAATATAAAATAATTTACATAGAAGAATATGTAAAAAATAATACTCCCTATGAATTTTAAGTTTTGCGAAATTATTAAACATTTACATAGTTTTTAATTAATTTATATCTTTTTAAAAATAATACATGTTCAATGATAATTTAGTCATTTAAGATAAATTTTAAAAATTTCTTACATTTAATACACATTATGATGAGATTAGAATCACATAAGAAATATTTTTTTCATTTCCTTCTCAACGATCATAAGAATTACTATTCTTATTTTATTCTTTTTCCATTAATATTTCATTCATTCCATTCAACCATAATATCATTCTACCATACCAAAAATACCGTAAAAGTTGCAATATTGTCATATTAGTATTGTTTAAAAATACAAGTCAATGAATAACACTGATCCATCTCTACGTTAATTTTTCCATCATTTGGAATGCGCTATAATGAACACTGAACAGGTATATATATATATATAGCAATAATATATACGGAGGATTAAAATTTAAACTAAATATCTAACATTCAATTCAGCCAAATTCTCCATAGTCTACCGTACCCCTAATTTCAATTTCAATTTCAATTTCAATTTCAATTTCAATTTTTTATTTATATTTTATTTGCACTCGTTCATTTAATGAGTTCACATCCAAATCATTATTTATTAAAATTATATGCACTTGCTCATTTAATAAGTTCACCTCCAAATCATTTTTTACTACGGTCATCTGCACTCGCTCATTTTATGAGTTCATCCCTCCCAAATCATTTATTTTTATCACGGATATCTCCACCCGCTCATTTTTTGAGTTCACTCCCAAATTATTGTTTTACCATGGTTACACTCGCTCATTTTATGAGTTCACTCAAAAATATTTTTTAAAAAATAATCACATTTAAAAGACTATATTATCCTTTTATTAATTTACACAAAATATAATAAAATGAACTCTAATATATATATTTACAATCTGCAGTCGAGTCGTTGTCGAGTTACCGTCAATTCACCACCAAGTCACCCATATTTTAAAAAAAAAAACGTAAAAATATAATTAACAAAAAAACTATCGAAATTAGCCACAAATCTCGATTTTTTTTCTTTTTAATTTTTTCCCCTCCTCTTTTTCTTTTTTCTTCCATTTCCAATATTTTTTTCCAAATTTTTTTTTCTTTTACTTTTTTTCCCCTTTCTTTTCCATTTTTTTTATGTGTATTTTTTAAATTTTAATACAAAATAATATTATAGGTATGATTTTATTATAGTCAGTCGGCGGTGCACCTAAATTTCAATTTTAATTTGATGAGTGAAGGACCTGCCGAAAATCCATGTCGGTCGGCGGGTGACCCAGCCACCACCATGCCCGACCACCCTCTCGACGACGACGGCGACGCTTCCGTCCCGACCGATGAAGCCTGAGACCCCCTCCTCAAATCGCAATCGGCGGGTGACCCAGCCACCACCATTTTTCATTAATGCTAACTTTAAGATCTCAAGAAAATTTATTCACAATGTTATTGAGATCTTAAAGTTAGCACGTGGTGTTCGATATATCTAAAAGATTTTGGTGGTCAAGGTAGTCACCCCAGAAATGCAAGTGAGTATTCAATCTCCGCATCATTAAGAAATGTGATTGAGAGAATTTTTGGTATTTTGATTCACAATTTTCAAAACCCACCTCCGTTCCCATTTCAAACACAAAACTTTCTTCTGAAAGAATTAATTTCTAGTTGAATATGAAGAAGATCAAGATTCACCACATCTTGGAAGAGAAAATTTGGAATTGCTTTCTCAAAGCCAACTACAACAAAAGACTGGAGTTAGAGAACTAGGCTAATGTGGGAAATGAGGCCGAGGTATAACCGTGAACGTGATGGAAATGAAGATGAGAATAATAATTTTTTTTGAACTAGTATATTTTTTCTAAATAATTTAGATAATTTTTTTATATACAAGTGTGTTCCATATACGTTTGCATCAATAAAAAAAATCAGTCAAACTCTGCATAAAATCTATGAATTTTCTAAATTCACTGACTTTTTAAAGTCAAAAAAATCCAACATAATTCCAATTGAATACACCACCTAAATGTGAAAATTACAGAAGTACATACTTGAAACATGAAAATAAGATCGAGCACTTTGAAGGTTAGTACTTTATTTTTAAAAAAAATTAAATTATATTAATATTTAAATAAATTTAAATAACTTGACAATAAAAAAAATATATATCGATTAAGAATTAAATTATTATTTTTTAAATTTCAATATTTTTAATGCCCACTTTAACACTGAACTAGAGAGAAAAAACTTAAAAGCATTAAACAGTCCAGGTTTATATATAAGTATGTAATTTATATTGCTACAATATTTCTATTCTTTTTTTTAATAGAATAAAAAAAAAATTATTAGAATAACAAACTTACAAATTTATACACATTTTAAAGATTTTTTAATTAATAAATTAAAATATACATAGTATTATAAATGCGGCTCTTATACTAAGGGTATGATTGGTATGTTGAATAGATCTATTCCAAATTTTATGATTGGTATGATTTATGGAATATAATCATCATTCGGATTAGTGATTTCCAAAAATATGGAATTTTCATTCCTTCCCACCCCATGAATTTAAAGAAGGTATCAAAATTTTAATAAATACAGTAATAAAAATTAATAATATTATTATTATTTATTAATAAAAATAATTTTTTTATAATATTTAATAAAAATATTAAATATTAATATAATATATAATCTAAAAAATAAAAATTTTATAAATATAAATAATAATAATATATTAATTTTAACAATAATATTAAATTATAAATATAATAATATAAAATTAATTTAAATTTTTAATAAAATATATAAATAATACAGAGTACTATATTATTTTCATTAATATAAAATAATATTATAATAATTCTTGATAATATAAATAATAATATTATTTTTTTAATATTAAAAATAATGATAATATTTTTATTTTAAAAATAAAAATATTATTTTTATATAAAATATACATTTATTATAAATAAAACAAGATAATTATATATTAATAATAATAATAACTCTTCAGTCAACAATAATTATTAAAATATTAATAATAAAAATAATATATTTTTAACAATAATCAATAATAATATCATTCAATAATAATATATTTTTAACCACACTCAATAATAATAATTTAAAACAAATTTATAGAATACTACATATAATTCCCACATTCATTCTCATGGTATACTAATTATAAAAATGATCATTCTTATGTGATTTCATTCATACCTTCATTTCATTCTTGAATTCATTTCATTTTTGAATTCTTTTCATTCCGTCCAAAATTCTCTCAATCATACTAATCATATATTTGTGTTAAATACACATCACATCTTGTACTCCTATAATTACCCCATGTATTGAGTCCTTTACAAATAAGACAAGAAGTTAATACAAAAATTAAATATTCAATATGCTTATTTATCTTCACGTCTTTGAGAGACATGTTTAGATAGATTTATTGAATGTTCTTCAGAATGTAATCGCGAGGTATTTTCAAGTATTTCAACGTGATTTCTAATTCATGTTGGAGAGATTAATTTGTGTTCAAATATTAATTTCACCATATAAATAATGAGTATACTTCTAAATAAGTATTCACATCTTTCATAATAATTTATGTAGTCCCATATTTCATAAATATATATATATGCAGCCCTTATTTCACTCTTAATGAATATTCAAAGACTCTTTATTTCCATTGTTTACAACACACACTAACCCCATTAGTTGTGATTTGGTTTGCCCATTTTACAAAAATACCATAGAAAGTGGGCACCTCATGTTACAATTCTTTTATAAATCTCCTCAGTTTTTACCTCTTATTATAAAATAAATCTCATATGTTTTTGTAAAGTATTTTTTCTTAGTTTAATTTTGTGCACTATATTTTGTGAGGCTATGGAGAGTGAAGGGGTTGAAGAGGTTGGAGAGAAAGTTGGTGGGGGTGACGTTGTAGATAACATAAATGACATGGGTGATTGGATGAATTAATGAAAATAGCATTGGCGATGAAATGGATGATACTGACTTCTCTTCTAAGGATGATGCATATATATTGATGATAGACGTAATAAAAGATGGGTTGCACTCTTGTGTACCAGTTACATGTATGTAATTGCATCCAATAATCCATTACAAATAACACACGACTCATTTACTATATCCAATCCAATAACCCATTACAAATAACACATGACTCATTTACTATATCCAATCCAATAACACATTACAAATAACACATGATCCACTTACTATATCTAATCCAATAACTCATTACAAATAACACATGACTCATTTACTATATCAATTTACTACATAGATTTTTTCATGGGCCTTTATTTTACTTCAATTTTTTAAAAAAAATTTTATCATTAAAAAAAAATACCCCATTAATTTTTAAAAATTTTATTTTTTTTATTTTACTCCAATTGATATTTATATTTCTCTTTTTAATATTATTTTTTAAATTTATTTTTCTTCCTATTTTTCATTTGTTTTTTTTCACGTACTTTCTTTTTATTTTTATGCCACAAATAATTATTCTAAAATTTTAAAGTCTAATAAGAAAATTTTAAAAATAATATTAATTATTTTTTAAAGTATTAAATAGTATAATAATAATTTGTTTTAAAAAATAAAACTCTCATCTCTCAAAATTAATTGGTATTATTTTACTTTAATTAATTGGTGTATAATTTTGACCTTATCCTTTCAAAATTTTACTTCATTCCTTACAAATTTTACTTCGTTTTACACTGTTTAATTATTTTTTTTCATTCGAACTTTCATTTTTTAATCAGTTTATTTTAGATTTTTATGAATATAATTTTTAGTTTATAAGTGTTATGATAACAGTTGCTAAGTATTATTGTATATTATTAGTTAATATGCAATATTGTACGTATTAGTTCATATACAGTATAATATTAGTTTATATTGGTACAAGTTCTAATGTTTTCAAGTTTCGAATTCACATACTTTATGGTACTAGTTCAAATATAGTATAGTATTAGTTCGGATAAAATGCAAGTTTAGTCCCAAGAGAATTTTTCAAAAACAATTTTAGTCCCACGTTCTTTTTTGGCCCCATTTTTTACAAAAATGGTCTCAACCGTTAAATAGTACTTAACACTTTCCGTTAAGTGATATTGCAAAAATGGTCCCAAAAAAAAAAAGAGAGAAAACATGACACTTTGCTGATTTTTTCAAATCAAATTATAATTTGTGTAAATTTGAAAAAACATATAGATAATAATTTATATCAAATTTAAAAATTAAGAAAAAATTATAGAAAGCCTACAACATTTAAAAAGACAAAAAAATTAAAAATTTTAAATCAATTAATATTTTATGTAAAATTTGTCAAATTAAAAAAATTGAATAATTAAAATTTGACGATATTATTATTTTTATTTATAAAATCATAAAAAGTTATAATATATATTCTTAAAAAATATCAAATATAGTTTTTAAAACGTAAATTTTGAAGAAATTAAAATTAAAAATTTCAAATTTTAGACTAAAGATACTAAAAAAATGTATACATTTATCTATCATTAACTAGGCTCTTCACCCCGTCATTGATAGAAAATCGGGAGTCAATCTTCTAAAAATTCATTTTACATGTTAAGCCCTCTCAAACAAAATAATCATCCCTTCAAAATCAAATCATTAGATTTGGTTTTAAAAAAATTGAGAATATATCTCAAAATTATAAAATTCGATTCAAGTAATACTACACCCCGAACCCATGGTGATCAGCGGCACATACCACTAGTCCCAACAAAAGAAAAGAATAATTGAGATAGAGAGAAAAAATCAAGAACGATTTGACATGCAATTTTAGTGAATTAGTTTGTCTGCTTCGATTTGGGGGGTTTAAGTGAGGGTTTACGATTTGAGAAATTTAAGTGAGGGTTTGCGATTTGGGAATGCTTAATGAGTGTTTCGGCTTCAATTTTTCCTGAATTTTCAAGTTGGATTCGTGTGGTTTTATTTGGGGGAGATTTTTAGGGCTTTTTTAGAAATAGATGTGTAGGTCCCTAAGTTGAGTTAATATCGAGGGAAGCTAAAGAAAATGTCTAGAGGGGGGTGAATAGACTTTTCTAAAATCTTTCGATATATCAGAATTACAATGTGCGGAATACGAAATTATCAATGAGCCCAATTAAAGATTATACTCAACTTATTTCGAGAACTCTGTTTTATGTATACTCAACTAGTCTTGTTCAGTTATGTATGTTTAACAGGTAAACAGTCAATCAATTAAAACAAACAAAATAGTAAAGTAAATCAAACACGAGATTTTATAGTGGTTCGACAACTTGTCTACATCCACTCTCACAACTCCAGTCGTGAAATTCTTATCAACTCTTCCAATCGAGTAATATGTTCTTGTAGCTTTAAGTCCCAAGAAATAAGACTTAGATCTTCTCGATTATATCTCCAGATATATCTTCGATCTTACTAGCCATTTTACAAGTAACTAGCAACTTGAAACAGTAAACAAAAATAAAACTTCTCTTCGTTCAGTAGTAGCCTTCTTCGATCTTCACTTGTCTTGCGTAGCTTCACTTTCTGAACTTCAAACTCTGAGAGTAATTTCTTCTTTGAATCTTCAATAATGCTTGCAGTAACAATATTTCAGTAGTAGTACCAGTATCTCAGTAGTCTCTAATGAATCAATACCATGAGGTATTTATAGACTTCCAATTCCAAGAACTTTCAGTTGTAAAACAACCTTTCTTGAAAACTAACTTGTAACTGATTCTTCATATCCTTTAACACGTTTCTTCAGTTAATTAGTTATTCCTTAACTAATTCTTCAATCTTTATCTTCAACACGCTTTTGTAACTAACTTCAAGTTGACCTGTCTTGTTTAGTCGCGCACCTGTCTTGTCCAGTAGTAGTAGACTGTGTCTTCTACTTGTCTTGTGCAGTAGACTTCTTCAGATTACAACATAGAACTAATCTAGTCCTATCCTCTAATCCTAACAAGACTATTACATTACATTAAGCTCTTGTTACAAAGCTTAGTCAACTTAAAAAAACTATACAAAGAATCTATCTATTACATTTAAAATCATGAGCTCTATACAACAATTATTCATAGCTCAATAACAATCTAACACATACGAATAACAAATTTGAAGTACTTATAAATCGTACTTATCTTTCAATAACACTTGTCTTTTAAAACTAGTACTTGTCTTGTGAATTTTACTGGTCTGTATAAGACGACTTCAACTTAACTAGACTAGATCAGTCAACACTTAGAAAATATTCAAGTCTTCTTTTGGCTTATCAAAACTTTATCTTTTATCTTTTATCATCATTTAGGACTTGTTCTAGGATTCATATCCCAACAATTTCCCCCTTTTTGATGAAGCCAAAACTACTTGAATCTTTTCATAATAGTAGACTAATTAAGTAGTTATCTTGTCTTAAACATCAAATAGTACTTATCTTTTCATTCATTTCGAAACAAGATCAGTAGATATTACAAATACTTAATCAAAATAAAACTAAGACAAAGTATCAGAGCAAAAAAAAACTAATCTGATAAAGTACCTTCTTAAGAACTTGGAACACCAAAAGCATCTAGTAGGCTTTTGTGAATGATAGTCATGTGTTCTTCAGTCTCTATCTTCTCCTTCTCCAGTAGTTCTTCTTCAAACTTCTTAATATGATTGTAATCGATCCTTTTTCCAGAACCTAACATAGGAGTAATCCACTTAGGAAAAATAGGAACAAGAATATTAAAACTTACCGCAGTTGCAATCCTCATGATCAAGTTCCATAGATTCCGATCTTGAGTTTCCATGAACTTGTCAAAAATCGCGTATAACTCTTCTTTGCTCTCTGGATCTCCAAACTTGCGAATAATCCAGTGATCCAACTCCCACTTTAGTTTGACTATGAACCATGCACCTTTATGCTCATCGTCAATGAAATTATCAATGTAGGCATCTTCAACTTGATCTGGATCAGTCTTCAACTTCAGCAACATTTTGATATGCTTTCCTAACAATTTCTTGTTAGCATAATGAACTTCTTCCAGCTTTTGCTTCTTATGAAGAGCTTCAACCTCTTCATCACCAATATCAGCTAAAATATCTCCTAACTGTTCTTTCTTCTTCTCTAGAACAAGTTTCCTCTTGACTTGTCTAGTCTGAGCTTCAACTTCAGAAGATAGAACAAGTTTCCTCTTGACTTGTCTAGTCTGAGCTTCAACTTCAGAAGATGCTTTACTTTTTCCTTTTAGTAGTCTTTTCTGTTCTTCAGCTTGTTCAAGATCTGCCTTCTTGACTAGCCTTCCTCTCTTGGGAAACCTTAACTCTTCTATCGCAGTCGCAGCAGCCTTAACTTCCGGTTCTGCACTTGACTTTTCTTCAACTCTACTTGTCTCTTCCCCCTTTTTGGCTTCATCACTTGCCTTAAGAGTGAATAGACTAGTGAATCGAGTCATTTCTTCTTTCAGTGCTTCCTTCATAGCTTCAGCCGCGAGCTCTATCTGTCTTTGATGCGTCTGATCACGACTCATCTTGTCTAGTCGATCAACAGTAGACTCCAGCTTCTTTGAGTTAATTGCCAATTCATCTTTGAAATGAACAGCTGTCTGATGTAGTAGAGTATTTTGCTTAGTCAGCTCAGTGAGAATAGCTTGAGAACGCACCAATTGATCCTGTGCTTCTCGTCTTTGCTCATCAGCTATTTCAATTTTCACACGGTATAGCCTCTCCATCTTGCTGGATTCTTCAGCTAGCGATCTTGCAAATGAAATAGATCTTTTCTCAGAAAAATCAACTTGTTTTTGAAGAAAACGTTCAACTTCCGCATATAACTCAGCTCGGAAAGTTGAGTCCATTTTGTTGACCTCTCCAACAATCAATTCTCTCGAGGAGTCAACAAGCGATTGGTTTTGCTCAACTAGCACGTCCTTAACCTTTGAATTTAAGAACTCATCAACAGCAGAGTGAACAGCATCTTTCAAGTCCGACTTCAACTCTGTAAGATATCCTTCAGAGAAACCTTGAATAAACGACTGAGCTTCAGTAACAACCTCTTCTTGAACTTTCTCAATAAGTTCATCTTCTGTAAACATTACAGCATCCATAAACGCATCATCTTCAACTCCAAAGTGGAAAGAATCATCATCAGAGTTTACAGACTCATCTTCTGACTGATCTGACGTTTGAATGCCAGCTTCAACAGTTACAGCACTCAACTCTTCTTCCAGTAGATCAGTTTGAACACCAACATCAAACTTGACCTCTGAAGATAAAATATCATCAGGTATGTTCAGCATTTTCTTCACCAATGCTGTCAATGCATGAGGTGGAAACAATTCAGAGTGGTCCTTGACTCCACTATTCTCCTTCTGTTCCATCTCCCAATCCTGAAAATTTGAGATACCTCCCATGCCTTGTATGACTTCAAACACATCTTCTGTTGGGGATGACTTCAATGCATACCAAGTGCATATCCTTAGAAGTTTTTCATAAGCTTCTGAAGATGTGTCAATCTCTATTGATGGTAGCATTTTCCTTAGATTGTGTGACATCTTCAAACGCAATCTCTTCTCTCTTAAACACATCGGGTAGTAGACGAGGGATTCGAATCTTATTTCAGAAGGGGTCTGAGCAGGTAAGGTCCCTGTCTCAGTTGTTGCAGTGGCAACTGGTGGAGTTTCTGAAATAGATGGGTTGGGGGGTTCAACATATTCTGTTGAGGTCATAGGAATTTGGATGGTGGTTTCTTGGGGCTTTAATGTGGCTTGGTTTGGTTCGACAGTTGTAGAAGTATCAACTGTATCGTATATAGTAGTGTGTGGGGTTATGTTGGCTCGAAGTGGTTGTATTGCCAACACTGATGAGGTTTTGGGTACAGGTTTGGCACGAGATCGAAGTGATCTGGCCTTGTTTTTAACGGGGAGAGAGAGAGGAATTGACAAAGTTCGAGAAGAAGTACCAACCTTTTCTTCAGTCGACTTGTCTGGTGAAGGACTCGACTCGACTCTCACCAGTCGATACACTTGCAACCCTTCCTCTTCCGTCTCAGGCTCCTTGTCTGAGTGAGTCTCTTCTGAATCTCCTGCAACCTCAATCATAGCCTCCTCTTCCACATACTGAACTAGTCTTCTACTAGTTCCAGCCTTAGCTTCTTCAGAACCTTCATTGCCCGACTCGTCTTCTCCAGAACTAGACGAGGCAACTTCAATCATGGCATCATCAGGATTGATCTGGACTTGTCTGGTGGCAGCCGATCTAGCCGCAGCTTGCTTAGCCAGAGCCTCCTTCTTCAAATAATGCTTTAGAGGATGGAATGGCTTGCCTTTACTCCAACTCGTCTTGTTGGGCAATAAGATGGGTAGAATGATGCTCAACTTGTTTCCGAAACTTACATTTGCAGACACAACCCAGTTCACTGTACTGGTGTCAACTTGCACAAACTTCTTGTAATACATCAATCTGTCTAAAAAGAGCTTAGTCCAGTTTCCTTCAGTGATTCCATCATAAATCACAGCCATAATTCTTGCTTTCTGGGGCGTCACAGAGTCAAAACTCCCAGTGGCTCCTAGCAACATTTTTGATGCGATATCAAGAAGAGTCTTGTATTTGTCAAGTAGCTCCTTCTTCTTGACTATAGGAACTTTTCCATCGCTTTTCAATTTCAGCTTTTTTCCACAGAAAATACTCAAGTACCTCAACTCTCTGCCTTCAGCATATCTTTCGATATCTATCGATCCGGATGGCAATTTCAGTGATTCTGTCAGAAATTCACGAGTGATCTCCACTCGCCTTCTTCCAACAAAGGCTTCAATCGAGTCGCCTTATCGAGTTGCAGTAGCATAAAATTCTAACACTTCTTCCTCTAGCACAACTTCAGGAAATGCCTCCAAATAGGGTCTCAAACCGCATCTGAAGCATTTTATCAAAATTTCTTTGTTGTCTTCAGTGTGATTCCCTTTGAAAAACACCGATCCTTCAACATGCACTCTTCCTTCGGTGATGTACTTACCGAGATCAAACCTAGCTTGCATGTTAGTATGAGCATCAAATATCGAAACGATCGACATAGTAGAATGATTAAGAAAATTAAGAGATTTCTAATGATTTTGAGTGCTTGGGAAGTTTTGAAAATCAAGAGATAAGAACTTGTGAGCAGTTATGAACGAGTAGTATGGGTTTTGTTAAACCTTGAATGTTGAAATCAATGGTTGAGATTGAAAGATTTAATCCAATGAACACATATGAAAGTCTTTTGAAATTCAGTTTGGCGGAATCGAGAATATTACGTGATTTAGTATTGTAACATTTGAAATCCGCCTCTTCTATTGGTAGGATAGAGGGGTGTATTCCTCTGGCCTAGCACAGTAGAGTTTTGGCGCGAACTGGTTATATACACCTCATTAAATGGAGTGTATAAATCCAATTCTAGGTTTTTCAAAATTTTCATTACTCAAATTACATATATATCCTTAATGTGTATTGTTTAAACACTTAGAGTATTTAAATCATGAAATCACTTATCTTGTCTGTTCGTGTCTATCCAGAACAGACGAGTAGACTGGCGTGCACAAGACGAGTTCCCCCTTCGACTGTGCTTGTCTACTTTGAACATCAAACGATTATTTGTACCTGTCTTATCTTCACACTATGGATTAGATGTAATACAGGTAGTCGAGTAGAATAATTAGAATGAATATCAATTAAGTCAATGATCAAGGTTCAAACAAGATGACTGTTACCAAACTAAAGAGTCAACATAAGGATCTTTAAGAAATCAAAGATTCCCCCTTAAATGTTTATTCCCTTAGTATTACCCTCAGCTTTACCAGCTTCCTCATTGGGTTGTTTGGTCAACTTGTCTGACCTTGTATACCTGTCTGTTGGGTGAGTAGACGAGTGCTCTATGCTTTTGTGATAACTTGTCTGTTTCTCCTTTCTTCTTAGAAATGTACCTGTCTGGTTAGTACATTGCTACATACTAGTAGGATCAAGATCAATTAGTCCTAGACTAATGCATAATTCACGAAAACGAGCCTCAGCTAATGGTTTTGTGAAAATATCAGCTCTTTGAAAGTCAGTGTGAATCTTTTCCATGCGAATATCCTTCTTTTCTACATGATCACGTATGAAATGATGTTTCACATCGACGTGCTTACAACGTGTGTGCAAAACAGGATTTTGTGTAATGGCAATAGCACTATTACTATCACAGAAAATAGGAACATTTGATTCACAAATATTATAATCTCTAAGCTGTTGAATAAGCCATAATAATTGACTACAACAACTACCAGCAGCCATGTACTCGGCTTCAGTAGTAGAGGTAGCAACACTTGTCTGCTTTTTCGAAAACCATGAAATGAGTTTTGTGCCTAAGAATTGACAAGAACCAGATGTAGATTTCCTATCTATTCTACAACCACCAAAATCAGAATCAGAGTAGCCACTTAGAGATAAATCATCATTTGAAGGATACCATATACCACGATTGATGGTCCCTTTCAAATATTTCAATATCCTTTTAGTGGTTTCCATATGACTCTCTTTTGGGTTAGCTTGAAAACGAGCACATACACCAACAGAAAATGCAATATCAGGTCTACTAGCAGTCAAGTACAGTAATGAACCAATAAGTCCACGGTAATGAGTTTGATCAGCACACTTACCATTCTCGTCTGGATCCATCCTGTAAGTAGGTTGCATAGGTACTCCAGAAGATTTACATGTCTTAATACCATACTTGTCTAGTAGATTACGAGTATACTTTGCTTGATTTATGAAAATCCCTTCTGGGGTCTGTTTTACTTGAAGTCCAAGAAAGTAGTTCATTTCACCCATCATAGACATCTCAAATTTACTTTGCATGAGTGTTGAAAAACTTTCACTCAGCTTTTTGTTAGGTGAACCAAAAATGATGTCATCTACGTAAATTTGGACGAGTAAAATGTCTTTTCCTTCTTGTCTTCTGAACAAGGTTCTATCGACCTTGCCCTTAGTAAAACCATTTTCTAATAGAAATTGAGAAAGAGTATCGTACCAGGCTCTTGGAGCTTGCTTTAGTCCATATAAGGCCTTCTTTAATTTGTATACCTGGTTACCTTTGACTTCGAAACCTGGGGGTTGTTCAACATACACTTCTTCCGCAAGAATACCGTTAAGAAATGCACTTTTAACATCCATTTAATATACAGTAAATTTCATGTAAGCAGCATATGCAAGGAACAATCGAATGGCTTCTAGTCTAGCAACAGGAGCATATGTTTCATCATAATCTATGCCTTCAGCTTGTGAATAGCCTTGGGCAACTAGTCTAGCCTTATTACGAACAACTACATCATTCTCATCTTTCTTATTCTTGAAAATCCATCGAGTGCCAACTACATTATGATGTTTAGGTCTATCAACAAGTTCCCAGACGTCATTTCGAACAAACTGATTCAACTCGTCTTGCATAGCGATGATCCAATTACTATCATCTAAAGCCTCTTTAATGGTTTTAGGCTCGATAGATGAGAGGAAACAACACCAGCAAAACAAAGATGGACTAGGTTGTTCTTGTGACTCAAAGAGTTGTCGTCTAGTCTTTACACCAATAGTAGAGTCTCCAATGATGTTTTCAGTATCATGAGCAGATTTCCATGTTTTTCTAGTCTTCGTAAGCATAGTATCATCATCTAGATCAGTTATAGCATCATGCATATCAACATCATTTATATCATCAACAGATTTACCTGGAGTAGATGAGTCAACTAGAGCAGGCATGTCTACTGGTCTAGTAGACTTACCTTGAGCACTTACCCTTTCCTTGTCATCAGATTCGAGGGCTTTCATGAATGGATTGTATGCTTGAACGGATTCATATACCTCTGAATCTTTGTCAGATTCGATAGTTAGCTCAGTAACTTTCTCACTGATCTTGTTGGCAGACGAGTCCTGTTGAGATTCATCGAAAACCACATGTGGTGTTTCTTCCACACAAAGGGTTGAGTAGTTGAATACTCTAAATGCTTTGCTAGTCGAGGAGTATCCTAAGAATATCCCCCCGTCTGCTTTAGCATCAAATGCATTCAACTTGCTTTTCCCATTGTTATGGATAAAACACTTACAACCAAATATATGGAAATATGAAACTCTGGGTTTTCGACCTTTCCATACCTCATAGGGTGTCTTACCTAGTGCTTTGTTGATAGCACTTCTATTTTGTGAGTGGCATGCAGTATTGATAGCTTCTGCCCAAAACTTCTGAGGCGTATTATACTCTGTCAGCATGGTCCTGCAGGCCTCCTTAAGAGTTCTGTTCCTTCGCTCTGCTACTCCATTTTGTTGTGGTGTCCTTGCTGCACTAGTAAGGTGCTGGATGCCACGCTTAGAACAAAATTCTTTAATATAGCAGTTAATGAATTCAGTACCCTTGTCACTACGGATCTTGACAATGGACTGATTCTTCTCAACTTGTATCTTCTTCAACAAATCAGGTAGGAGTGTTTGTGTATCACTCTTCTTGTGTAAGAAGACTACCCAAGTGAACTTAGAATAGTCATCTACCACAACAAGTGTGTACCTTCTACCGTTCAAAGTTGGAGGAGTTATTGGGCCATGTAGGTAGAAGTTCGAGAACTCTACTTGTTGAGAGGGATGGAATAGACTTAAAGGAACCTTTTACCTGTTTACCTTTCTGACAGGACGTGCATACATGTGACTTGTAGTAGACTTCATTGGGAATACCTTCCACAAGGTAGTCTCTGGCTATCTTATTAAGAACCTTAAAGTTTAGATGACAGAGGCGTCTATGCCAGAGCCAGCCAAGTTCTCTAGGATTCTTAGTAAGCAGACATGTGTCCCTTGGACAACTGTTCCAGTTCACTATGTACACACTTCCTTGTCTTATGCCGACCAGTAGGACTGTGTGTGTCCTTTTGTCAATGATTTCACATTTGCGACTCTTGAACTGCACCTTGTATCCACGATCACATAATTGTGAAACAGAGAGTAAATTGTATTTCAAGCCTTCAACATATGAGACATCTTGGATCTCTATGTCTCCATTCCGAATGTAACCGAATCCTTTGGTAACAGCAGTGGAGCTATCACCAAATATTACTTTTGGTCCTTCTTGCTCATGGTAGCTTGATAGAAGTGTCTTAGTACCAGTCATGTGGTGCGAACAACCACTGTCTATGTACCAAGTTTCTCCTATTGAGCCACCCTTCTTGTATAGATCGAGTCGACCCTGCATTAGATGATATTTCATAATTTAGGTACCCTCCTTGTTTATTGGGGTCCTGGGGGGTTAGTCGAGTTCAATGGAATCCAAATGTACATTGGAGTCCTGAACAAGTTTGATCTTCTGAGCTTTCGACCATATTTGTTGCAAAATAAGACCTTGTTGTCCTTATCTGGCCTATCAGTCGAGTTCGGGTCTACTCTTTGGAGATAGCCTTTCGACTTGATCTCTACTTGAGCAGGCACTTGTCTATGATAGTCAGAGTAGGGTTTATATGCATTAGGTCCATACGGTTTATAGACATGTTTAGGTCTTTCTTCTCCTTCGATATCATATGACAAAGGTGGAGGATATAGAACAGCTTGTGTACGATATTTTGGACCTTTCTGTCTAGGTCTAGACGAGTAGAGTTGAGACTGCCTTATGAAAGGAGGTCTAGACTCTTGTCGTCTAGTCTGTACTTGTCTAGTACTCGTCTCCTCAGGATACCAATCCTCGTATCTGACCTGGTTGGGTCGTCTACGATTAGTGGTCCTTAGAAGATTAGTTCTAGGTTGAACAGGCTTGTTGTTACCATTCTTTTTACCTCCTTTGGTAATTGGAATGTTAACTCGAGCTAGTTTTGGTACAGTACCTTTAGATGGAGTATCAATATCGTATATCATTGGTTCTTTTCCTTTATCATTAGTCAAAGAGCTTGAGATGAAAATAGTAGGGTTCTTAGGAACTTGAGTAGACGAGCTGGGTGTCTCAGCACCTATGCCTGTCTTGTCAGCAGGAGCCCTATACCTATCTGACAGTTCAAGGTTAACCTTAGAGGAGTTAACCAGGTCAGTAAGTTTAAGGTCTAGAGTGACAACCTCGGTTTCTAAGAACTTATTACGTTCTTCAAGCTTTTTGCACTTATTTTTTAAAACATTAAATTCATGTTTCTCAGTAGCATGTGTGTTAAGTAGGTCTTGATACAACTTGTCTGTTAATGCACACTTGTCTTTGAGTTGACTCAACTCTTCTTGCAAGCGTTCATTTAGGACTGTTATATTAGGATCTACTTTAGACTGAGCTTCCTTAAGATCAATGATTTCTTGTCTTAAAATGATGTTTTCGTCACTGACTTCAATGATTGCTTGGTTGGCAAGTAGGAGGTCGTCTTCAACTGCACTAGTAGAGTGCTGAAGGCTACTCCCTACTTTGCTACTGGCAGTATCACTTTCATCAGATTCTGATTCATCACAAGATTGAAAAGATGTTGCAGATGATACCTCTTGGTCGATTTTAGCCATGCAGCATAGACCATCATCTACTATGAAAGCTTCATCAAGATCTGGTTCAGACGGGTAGCTAGATGAGGATGATGGCAACTCGTCTGAGTCAGAATCAGAGTCATCATTGGCCATCATTGCCTTCTTTCCACGGTTGTATCTTCTTTCCCTTCGTGCTTTGCGTTCTTCTCGATCATCAGTACTCAGGTCTGGACATTCATATATGTAGTGACCTGGCTTTTCACAGTTATAGCACAAGAGATCATTAGTAGCCTTTTTAATAGGAGAGTTATTCCTTCGTTTATCACGTCTATCAGAACGAGTAATCTTCCTACCATCAGACTCTCTATCTTGTCTGTTACCTTTCGAGACTTCGTCTCTCCTTTCGGACGAGTTTCGGTCTCGTCTGGTCTCAGACGAGTTCTTAGAAGCAGACCCTCTATGCTCTCTATAGAACTTCTTATATCTTCCGAAACGTTTATTCAGCCTATCAAACTTTCTAACCATGAGGCTTACCTGATCCTTCAGACTAAGATCAGTATCTAACTCGTCTTTCACAGAAGTAGACCTAGTCTTAGACTTCGACCTGTCTACCTTAGACGAACTAGCCTTAAAAGCAACGTTCTTAGATACATCATGTTCTCTGTGACTACTTGCTATGGGTTCATCTTCGTCTAAATCAAACTCATGGGCCTTTAGAGTTTGAAACATGGTCTCTGCTGTCCACACGTCTATATCTTGGGTATTCTTAACAAGCATTTTTACCATTTTCCATCGACTATCAAGGCTTTTGAGAATCCTAAGATTGATTTCACGTGGAGTATAAGATTTACCAAGGACTTCCAAGTCATTCATGATTTTGGTAAAACGAGTATCCAACTGGTCTATTGTTTCACCAGCTTTCATATGAAATGATTCAAATCTTTGGACTGCTGTAGAAAGCTTGCTTTCTTTGATTAGGGATGTCCCTTCACAAATGATAGCTAAGCGATCCCACATTTCTTTGGCAGTTTTACATTTTAGCACTTTTCCCAGATACTCATTAGGAAGAGTGTGTAAGATGTAATTCTTGGCCAAGCTATCCAAATTATTCTGTCTCATTTCTTCTGAGGTTAGTTCTGACCTTGGTTTCTTGACGAGTGTGCCCACGGGTTGATTTATGTCGAGGGCAGCAGTATTGGGGACCATGGTCACAATTGGACCTTCAGTGATGACGGAGATCATTAAGTCGTGAGTGGAACTGAAGATGGCTTCCATCCTTAGTTTCCAATAGTCATAGTCTTGAACCTGGAACTTAGGTAACTTGTTAGCGCTGATTTCGAGTGACATGATTCAAGAAAATACGTATGACACAGTATAGTATCAAGAAACAAATATTTTTCAAGTATAGTGATAAAGAACACGTAAGAGCACGTATAGTCTCGGACCAAGACTTCACCTAAGTCTTGAATTGGTTATCAAGAAACAGCAGTTCGTAAACTACTGCTCTGATACCACTTGTAGGTCCCTAAGTTGAGTTAATATCGAGGGAAGCTAAAGAAAATGTCTAGAGGGGGGTGAATAGACTTTTCTAAAATCTTTCGATATATCAGAATTACAATGTGCGGAATACGAAATTATCAATGAGCCCAATTAAAGATTATACTCAACTTATTTCGAGAACTTTGTTTTATGTATACTCAACTAGTCTTGTTCAGTTATGTATGTTTAACAGGTAAACAGTCAATCAATTAAAACAAACAAAACAGTAAAGTAAATCAAACACGAGATTTTATAGTGGTTCGACAACTTGTCTACATCCACTCTCACAACTCCAGTCGTGAAATTCTTATTAACTCTTCCAATCGAGTAATATGTTCTTGTAGCTTTAAGTCCCAAGAAATAAGACTTAGATCTTCTCGATTATATCTCCAGATATATCTTCGATCTTACTAGCCATTTTACAAGTAACTAGCAACTTGAAACAGTAAACAAAAATAAAACTTTTCTTCGTTCAGTAGTAGCCTTCTTCGATCTTCACTTGTCTTGCGTAGCTTCACTTTCTGAACTTCAAACTCTGAGAGTAATTTCTTCTTTGAATCTTCAATAATGCTTGCAGTAACAATATTTCAGTAGTAGTACCAGTATCTCAGTAGTCTCTAATGAATCAATACCATGAGGTATTTATAGACTTCCAATTCCAAGAACTTTCAGTTGTGTAACAACCTTTCTTGAAAACTAACTTGTAATTGATTCTTCATATCCTTTAACACGTTTCTTCAGTTAATTAGTTATGTTGGGAATAAAATGATACATGTTTTGATTAAATACCAAAACCCCCTGTGACATGCCTAAGTCAAATTGATAGTGTTCTAAAAATGTTAGAACACATAGCATAAGGCTAGATGAGAAGCTGAAATGTTAGGCAGCTCTTAGACAATTAGATGCACAATTTGAGGGGGAACCTATGCTTTGAAGATGATCAAGATCAAGTCCCCTCAAGGCTCAAATTCTGGAACAATCACTTAAGAGCAAGGACACTCTATGGAAAAACCAAATGCTCTGATCAGGAGAGTTGTCCAGAGAAGATGTTCTTATGCAAGAACAAGATTGTAAAGCTCAAAAGGACAAATCCAATAAGATGATCTGATCAGGAGAGTTGTCCAGAGAAGTTGTCCACATGCAAGATTGATAAAATCAAAAGAACAAGCCAAATAAATCTAATCAGGAGAATTGTCCAGAGAAGCTAGCCATATGCAAGAACAACTTTACCTAGCTCAAAAGGACAAGATTACTCAAAGGTTTTGATCAGGAGAGTTGTCCAGAGAAGCCAACTCTATGTGAAAAGTGCTCTGATGCTAAAAGACCAAATATGCTGATCAGAAGAGTTGTCCAGAAGAGTTGTCTCACCATGATTGAATCAGAACAGATGCTCTAAAGGTTGAAGGTCAACTATGCTGAAGAATTAGAGACAACCATACCCTAAAGAAATACAATACAATGCAACATGCCAAGATCATCTTGGAGTGAAACAAAGGGAAAAGAGCCAAGTCATCTGAAGAAGAGCAAGCCAACCTTGCTGAAAAGCAAAACTGCTGATAGTGATAAGGAGAGTTGTCCAGTTGATAAGGAATGTTGTCCTATCAGTGGATCAACCATCAGAAGCCATGTCCAAGTCCTAACAAGAAGTCAAACATTGGGAAAAGTGCTGCAGAATGAAGACAAAGTCTTACAAGCCGTTTATTACCCAAATGAGGACATGTCACTATCAAGAATCTGTCTTCCAGTTTGAAGAACTCAAGGAAGACATTTATAGCAATTTGGGGCTGCCTCTCCAACGGGAAAATCCTCCATTTTGTCTATAAATACAGAAGTGTGAAGACCATTTGACAGTATCCAACTGCACCTCAACCTTGACAAGAATATCCAACTATCCTACAAGTTGACAAGTGCTCTCAAGCTTTCAAAGAGACTATCTTAGTCTTTATACACTTCTTCTAAGCTGAACCCAATTGTATATTCATACACAAGCTTAGAGAGATATCCTATCCTTATACCTTGATCTTCATTGTAAAGGATATCTCATTAGTTGGAACCTTACTTCAATCCTTACCCCTTTCAAGTGAGAAAGTGAGAAGGTTGTAGTAGTAGAAGTAGTAGGAGCTGACTGTTGAGAGAAGAACAGTTCAGTTCTGAGTTGAGAAGAGGGTACTAGGACTCTAGACATCCTAGGGATCAATTCACCAAGGAGTGGTGTTATTGATCAAGTGCACCTTGGCACTATAAAACAAGTTAATTCCAAGAGTGAAGGAATTATCCTGTTAAATCAGGGAAAGTGGATGTAGGAGCTTGAGTCTCTGAACCACTATAACTTCCTGTGTTGATTTACATTCCAAGTACTTTCATACATTCAACACTGCACACAAAACTGATCTTTCAAGGATAAACATTCAAAGACTGTGCAAAAACCTATTTGGACAAGTTCCCTGAAAACTGGACTGTGTTGCATTGACTAAGTGATTTCAGAAATTAAAGGAGTCTAAACTTAAAGGGCCAACCACTATTCCGCACATATAACTCCCCTAGATAGTTATTCAACTAAGTACTCAATAGTACTTAGTAGTTTGATTATCTTAGAAGAGTTAATCTTCTTCAGCAGAGTTGTCCAAGACAACCTTGCTGAACTCTGGTTTGATCAAAGTTGAAAAGAATTGCATACAAGTGTATTCCCCCCCCCCCCATACACTTGTTATATACTCCTTTCAGGACCAACAAGTTATTCCTTAACTAATTCTTCAATCTTTATCTTCAACACGCTTTTGTAACTAACTTCAAGTTGACCTGTCTTGTTTAGTCGCGCACCTGTCTTGTTCAGTAGTAGTAGACTGTGTCTTCTACTTGTCTTGTGCAGTAGACTTCTTCAGATTACAACATAGAACTAATCTAGTCCTATCCTCTAATCCTAACAAGACTATTACATTACATTAAGCTCTTGTTACAAAGCTTAGTCAACTTAAAAAAACTATACAAAGAATCTATCTATTACATTTAAAATCATGAGCTCTATACAACAATTATTCATAGCTCAATAACAATCTAACACATACGAATAACAAATCTGAAGTACTTATAAATCGTACTTATCTTTCAATAACACTTGTCTTTTAAAACTAGTACTTGTCTTGTGAATTTTACTGGTCTGTATAAGACGACTTCAACTTAACTAGACTAGATCAGTCAACACTTAGAAAATATTCAAGTCTTCTTTTGGCTTATCAAAACTTTATCTTTTATCTTTTATCATCATTTAGGACTTGTTCTAGGATTCATATCCCAACAAGATGTGATTTTGGAGCATTTGATTGAAACCAAGCATTTTGAGATTTTATTTTAGAAGGTAAAATCTCGTGGGACCTTTTTTGAAAAAAATGGGACCATTTTCGTGAGCACGAATCTCTTGTGACCAAATCTGCATTTTCCTGATCTCTTGGGACAAAATCTACATTTTCCTGATCTCTTGGGACCAAATCTGAATTTTCTCGTTTTTGAACTTAACGGCGTATGTGGCAAATGTCATACATCATTTGTTTAAATTTGATTTTTGAAAGTTAATACTAGAGGTTTGGCAAATGCCATACATCATTGAGAGCCATCATATTACAACAGTGTGGGAGATCCTCCATCCAAATTTCCTCATAATTTACTATAGTTCCCAGGTGGGCTAGACTATGGGCAACCAAATTGGCTTCCCTTTTGACGCAAAGAAACTAAAGTCTTTTGTTAATTCCTTAATGTCTTGCACAATCAGGTCTGAGACTGGTTCTGTCGGTCCTTCACCGCGAAGAGATTTTGCCAAAATTTTAGAATCTGTCTCAATTATAAAATTATTGAAACCAGCTTCCATGGCTCTTGTTACTGAAAATCTAATAGCCAGGGCTTCAATCAACGTATTACTGCCTGATGTCCATACTCTTGAGGCACCCGACATCAATACCCCTCCTTGCGCGTCCCGAATGACGAAACCGAAACCCCCTTGGCCTCCTTCGAAGATTGCAGCAATGTCAGTGTTAATTTTCACACCTCCAGGTGGCTTCCAAATTGATTTGGGAGATTGATATGCTTTCGATGGTTGATTAGTGTGAAAATTTCTTGAAATTCATGTGTTTATTTTACATAATTTTGAGGGTTTTGTTGCATTATTCACACTAAATTGAGTAATTGCACTTGAAATGAGAAAGGTATGTGTTTTGCTATTTTTTAGGTAAATTGAACATATTTCGAAGCAAAATACGTGTCTGAGAATTTATGGAATCAAGAAGATAATTTCACCATTGGATGCGTCTCGAAAAAATGAGTGGAATGAATAAAAGAATCAAGTCAATCGGAGGTCAGAAGCTCAAGATATGATCGAAACGATAAGATGTGGAATTGTAGCATAATCCACTCGGGAAGCCGAGTCAACCCACTCGGTTGACCGAGTGAAATCTGCTTCCAGAGCATTTTCTGGACTTCCATCCCACTCGGTTGACCGTTTAAACCCTTTTCTGCGCGAAAATTCGAGAATTTTAAAGGATTTCAAGGGCCTAAGTGCAAATCTCGTCTCAAACACTCTTCCAAGCTATAAACACCTCCCCAAATCAAATTATTGGGGGGCTTGGCCTCACTTTTACCCACTCTAACCCTAGCTCAACTTCATACAAAATGTGATAAAAGAGAGGAGCAATTAAATAGCTTAGGTTTGAGGAGCTTCTCTCCTAAAAAACACCATTAGATAGTTTTATGCTTTCTTAGCTTAGAATCATTTAAGTATTTCATTTTCATGTAAGAATGGAAGAATTTCAAGACTCTCAAGGTGCTATTTTTCTTTTATTTAAGCTTTGTTTGGTAAATTTCATTTTCATGTCTTATTTTGTTGTTTTAGCCATGGGTGTTTTCTCAAACACCATGGGCTGAGCTTTTTATGCTTTGGGTGTTTGAAACCATGTGAATATTGAGTGTTAGAATTGTTTATACTTTGATTATTGTTGATATTTGAATTATTGCTTCTCTTATTGGGTTTTATTGGTGTTTTGTGTATTAGGTTCTATTAATCCGTATTTTGAGGCATGTTTAGCGTAGACGAGAGTTACATGAACATGTTTAAATTTATGGTGTGAGTTGTTGGTATAAAAATGCGTTTATTATACTTTTAATTCGTCGAGAGAGAGTTAATCGTATTAGAACTCCCATTAGGAGACATTAATTACTTGAATGGTTATTTGGGCAGTTGATGAGGACTAGGAAGATGTCTTATTACCGGGTTTGGGAACACCTTAGACGTAAGGCTATAGTACCCGAAGGGAAATGATTTTCATCTTAGAATCTTGATGCTCTTAGTAAATCCAAATTGAAGCATAAAAATGGTATAAACAATCTCACTCGATTTCACTAGGTAGAGAACACCCGAAGCATTCCCACACTTGCACTTCTTCGAATCTAGTTCGTAGTTCTTACTTGCTTTTAATTGTCAGTTTCTTGCTTTAGCAGTAATTTTCATGGTTAGTAGTTAATTTAGTTATTAGGATTGTGTTTAGTTTAATTTATTGTCTTTAGATTATTGTTTAGATTTAGTTTTGCATCTAACTCCCGAAACCGTAGCTACATTAGTTATGACGACGTACAACTCTAGGGATCCATTGCACTAGCCCACCTCCCATGGTTCGATACTACTTGGTCGAAATACTTACGTGTATACTACTACGATCCCTTATTCTTGAGGGGAAGTAGTTAGTCAAAACATATTGACCTAAAAATTTCGTTCAAGTCAATGGTTTACTTGCTTGCCCCTGTTTTCGGAAATCTTGGAACAGCAGCAGAGATTTTTGAATAATATCCATTGGTTCGGCAAATTGGTTTTAAAAAAGGGCAGTGTTTCGTGCTTTCCAGATTTGCCACGCAATAATGGCGAAGAGAGAGTTGCCCTCACGAGGGAGATTTTCAATCATGGAGGCGCACAAATCGCGGAAGGAATTGGAAGTTGGGTAAGAGAAGATCCGCAAAGGGCTGCATCCCTAAGTATGCATAACAACGGCGCATATGAGTAAAATGTGCGACGTGGATTCACTCTCAAGACCACAGATCTGGCAGCAGGGATCCGCGATAATTCCTCTTGATTTAAGGGCCATTTTAGAGAGGAGTGAGTTGGAACATGCTCTCCACAAAAAATAGCGGATCGAGGGTGGAATATCAAGATGCCACAGCTGTTTCCAAAGTTTACCCAGGCTACTCGGGGAGGGGAGTGCCGAGCCACAATTCGAGAATTTCTAAACCACGAGAAAGTAGATTGATCTAACCGAGAACTTTCCATCATTCGTACATCTCCATATTCTTCTGTCTAGTGGAAATCTAGAGTTTAAGGGCATGCCTTTGATAATTGTTGTGTCATGCTTATCAAAGTACAGGCTAAGCAGGTCCTCCTCCCAGCACTCATTTGTCTGATCAATGAAATATGCCACGCAGGGGCTGTCTCCAGGTCTCAGGTCATGGCTGTTTGATGCTTTATATGTCTTTGTTCCAATCCAACTGTCCTTCACGCTGTTAATTGATTTTCCATTTCCTACCCTCCAAGCTATCCCCTCCTCAACCGAATTTCTGGCTTTCAACAAGCTTCTCCAAAGGTAGCTTGGTTGATAGCCCACAGTAGCCTTCTCAATCGTGTGCCTAGGAAAATACCGAGCCCTTAACACCTTCGAGATAATGGCCTCCGGGTTGTTTAAGATCCTCCAATATTGCCCAGCTACCATTGCAAGGTTGAAGAAAAACATTTCTCTGAATCCCAAACCTCCATGTTCCTTTGATCGAGATATCTTCGCCCAGGTGGCCCAATGGATTCGACGATCATTTCTGTGTGCGCCCCAAAAGAAACAACCACTCCCTCGCTCCAAATCCTCACAAAGTGATTTGGAAAAAATAAAACAACTCATGGCGTATGTGGGGAGTGCTTGGATGACGCTTTTAATGAGAATTTCACGGCCCGCCTTTGAGAGAGACTTTTCTTTCCACACTTTAAACTTTCCAACCACCCGATCATACACCACTTGAAAAACTTGGCGCTTGGACCTCCCGATGAGGGTGGGGAGGCCCAGGTATTTGGTGTAGCAGCACACAGTCCGGGCCCCGAGTTGACGACCCATATTGTCCCTCACCTCATTTGCAACGCAAGAACTTGCAAAGATCTCAGACTTATCCAGGTCGATGCGTTGGCCAGAGGCCTCCTCATATATCGAAATGATGTCTCGAACTTTGTCAATCTCTCGCTGACTTGCTCGGAAGAAGAGGATGCTATCATCCGCGAAAAATAGATGCGAGATCGAGGGGGTTGTACGGGCCACTTTGATGCCCGTGATCTCTCCTCTATTTTCAGCCTGTTGGATAAGAGTAGAGAACCCTTCTGCACACAAAAGAAACAAATAAGGCGAAATAGGGTCTCCTTGATGGAGACCCCGTTGGGGCACAAAAGGGTCGGTTGCTTGACCATTAACAAGTATGGAGTAAGAAACTATGGATACACATCTCATGATCAAGTTTACCCAATCACTACAAAATATTGCCCAAAAGGCATCGGCAAATGGCATCGGCAGGCCGGCCGATGCGAAAAGGGGACGGCATTTAATGCCCGATGCAAAATAGCATCGGCAGTGGGCCCCGATGCGAAATGGCATCGGCAGTGGGCCCCGATGCGAAATGGCATCGGCATTTAATGCCCGATGCAAAATGGCATCGGCAGTGGGCCCCGATGCCATTTGGTAACGGCCCCCCGATGCAAAATGGCATCGGCAGTGGGCCCGATGCCTTCCCCGATGCCCTAATTAAATATAAAACCCCCTCTTCCAGAACGTTACAGCCGCTGCCCTCCTCCCCCAAATTGAAGCTTCGAGTTTTTGGCCATCCCCACTCAAAAATCACCTTCGTTTGCGGATCGAACTCGATTTTTGGCCATTTGTGTTCTACATTTCGACGGGAGCATTTCTACGGTAATTTTTTTCGTTTTCATTGGTTAAATTTAAAGTTATATGTGTATATATAGTTTTAGTATACATATGTATATATATGCATATATGTTGTATGTATATATAAAATTGTTAGAATTGTTAATTTTTATGCATGCATGTGTTAATTGTAAGAATTTATAAATTGTTAATTAATTATGTTGTGTTTATAAGCATGTATTTATATGTACGTATGTTTTAATAATTAAGTTATATGAATTTATTTCTTAATTAGAGTGTTAGAATTATATTTGTGTTATATGTCTATATGAATTTATTTGTTAATTAGGGTGTTAGAATAATTATTAGAATATAATTAGAATTATATTAATTGATTTTAATAGAGTTAAGGAAATGAGACGTTGGTTGTTTGTGTGTTTGTAGACGTCGATTGACATGGATTATTCAATTCGTAGTTGGATGTATAGTCCAAGATTAGTGAATGGGATTATGAACCCTGGATTTGTTAGTGGAATAAATGTTAGACAATGTTATCTAAATATTAATTGTTAGACAATGTTATTTAAATATTAATTGTTAGACAATGTTATCTAAATATTAATTCCTTAATTATATTCCTTATTTATATTTTAGTGTTAATCGTTACAGTGATGTTCATATATAATGTTTTTTAATTGTTACAATGTTCAATGTTAATAATGTTTTAATGTTCATTTTGATAGATGAGTGGTCGTCGACATGGTTCTGGATATGGCTCTGGTCAGGGTTCTTCTGGACAGGGTTCTTCTGGACATGGGCGAGGTAGAGGTAGAGGTAGAGGTAGAGGCAGAGGAGAGCCGGTGGATGAGACACCGACTGTGCAGACACCACAGGGTTTGTATATGCCCGATATGACTGGGATAATGTTGCCCCAGATGCCCGGAATGAACCCTAATTCCTATTACACTCAGGTGCCTCAGTTGCCTCATATGGTTCCACATCCACAGGAACAATCCCCTCCACCGATACATTCGCCAGTTAGACATCCGTCTGTCGGGACACAGGCCAGCATGTCGACTGATGCACCCGACAGTCGCATCCGACTGTTTATCTACCTGGATACGTAAGTATATTATATTTAAATTTCATTAGACGTATGTATAACATGTTTATTAATAATTTTTTATTTATTATAAAATACGTGTAACAGGTTGATGCCTTCAAATTTAATTTCGAGGACGATCAGATCGATAATGTACCGGAATATGGAGCTTGGTGCACACACCTGGGCTATGGTATCACCCGGCACGGTACAGCGGTGGTGGGATACATTCCAGGTATAAAATAACTTTACATTTAGTTATTTTGTTATATTACTTCGTTAATTAATTTTTTTTTGCAGACCGAGGTCAGGTGGGACCCTGAAGCCACATCTTCTACAGAGGTGTACAGACTCTTTCTTCAAAGAGCTGCAACTCGGTACACTAACATGTTATCAAAAATCAAGAAAGCGTGGGTGAAGGATAACAAGAGGCCGTTGTGGGATGTGAATGTTTGGAACTCCTTAGTTCGTCACTGGAACAATCCCGACACAATTAAGAAGAGCGAGCAGGCTCGTAAGAACCGCTTATCCGAGCCTGGAGGTCCGGGTACTGGCCATGGTACTCATAAAGGCGGAGCTCGTGGAGCAGCAGAGGTCGCACGGCGCATTGTAAGTATTTGTGGTCAATTATATATAATTAATTTTAGTTAATTATTTAGTTTATTTATTCGTATATGTCTTCGATTCAAAATACAGGAGGAGAGGACGGGACGCCCTGCATACGACTGGGAGATAGTTGAATATTACCACCGTTACGAAAACGGGACATACACTCGTGGCTATATGGGTGATATACTTGTAAGTTATATATATATATACATTACATTATATAACAAATATATATTTAATTGTACTTGAAAATGTATTAACCCACTTTTAAATGTGCACGTATAGGACCAGATACATGACGAGTTCACCAATAATACTACAAGAGATCCGTCAGATGAACCTAGTTCAGAGGATGGTTCCCAGGCCCCACATATACTCGATATGTCTGAACTGTACGTGAAGAAGGTCGGCAGGTCTCATGGACGTGTTAGGGGCCTTGGACAAGTAGGCAAGAACAGACGGGTCTCCTCCGGTCCTGGCGAGACGTCAAGTGGTACGGCTTATGGACGATTCACCCAGGAAGACATGAACAATGCTATTGCTGAAGAACGGAGAGTCAATGAAGATAGAGAGCAGCGCTTAGTGGAACAAATGCGGCAGCAGGAGGAGCGCTTACGCAAGGAGTTTCAGGACCAGCTTGCATTGATGATGGGACAGATGGGTGGGATGGGTGGGGAGCCGAGGCCGCCGAGGCCGTCCGGGGCGTCGCACAACGTTCAGGATCGGGGTGATACTGAGGATGATGGTGGTGGTGATGAGGAGTGATACATTTTTATATTACTTTGTTACGTGTGATGTTATTATATTACATTGACGTTGAGGATTAATTTTTATTTTAATTGACGTGAACATGCTAATTATGATTATAATTAATGTTGTTTGTGATATGATGTTATTTTAATTGAAAATGAACTAGAGAATAATTTTATAATAGATGAATTCTTTTTTAATTATATGTATAAGTGAATTCATATTTTTAAATGGATAAGTGAAAATAATTATATATATTTAATGTTGTGAATTGAAAACTAGAATGAATTTAAATGATGTGATTAGAATAAATTTAAATGTATAAGTGAAAATAATTATATTCAATGTTGTATGTAATTATAATGTTGTGAAATAAAAAATTAGAATGAATTTAAATGTTGTAAATTGAAGATTAGAATAAATTTAAATAGTGTGAATAATTGATACCGTAAATAAATTATTTAATTTGAAAAACATAATTTAGTTAAGGGTTTAGGGTTTACGGTTTAGGGTTTAGGGTTTAGGGTTTAGGGTCCATTGAAGGATAAGTGAATTCATATTTTTAAATGGATAAGTGAAAATAATTATATATATTTAATGTTGTGAATTGAAAACTAGAATGAATTTAAATGATGTGATTAGAATAAATTTAAATGTATAAGTGAAAATAATTATATTCAATGTTGTATGTAATTATAATGTTGTGAAATAAAAAATTAGAATGAATTTAAATGTTGTAAATTGAAGATTAGAATAAATTTAAATAGTGTGAATAATTGATAACGTAAATAAATTATTTAATTTGAAAAACATAATTTAGTTAAGGGTTTAGGGTTTACGGTTTAGGGTTTAGGGTCCATTGAAGGATAAGTGAATTCATATTTTTAAATGGATAAGTGAAAATAATTATATATATTTAATGTTGTGAATTGAAAACTAGAATGAATTTAAATGATGTGATTAGAATAAATTTAAATGTATAAGTGAAAATAATTATATTCAATGTTGTATGTAATTATAATGTTGTGAAATAAAAAATTAGAATGAATTTAAATGTTGTAAATTGAAGATTAGAATAAATTTAAATAGTGTGAATAATTGATAACGTAAATAAATTATTTAATTTGAAAAACATAATTTAGTTAAGGGTTTAGGGTTTACGGTTTAGGGTTTAGGGTCCATTGAAGGATAAGTGAATTCATATTTTTAAATGGATAAGTGAAAATAATTATATATATTTAATGTTGTGAATTGAAAACTAGAATGAATTTAAATGATGTGATTAGAATAAATTTAAATGTATAAGTGAAAATAATTATATTCAATGTTGTATGTAATTATAATGTTGTGAAATAAAAAATTAGAATGAATTTAAATGTTGTAAATTGAAGATTAGAATAAATTTAAATAGTGTGAATAATTGATACCGTAAATAAATTATTTAATTTGAAAAACAAAATTTAGTTAATTTGAAAAACATAATTTATAAATAATTATGATATGCTTTGATAAATAATTTAATAAGCAACAATTAAAGTTAGAATGAATTGAATTAATTAAAGAATTAAAAACTCAAATTAAATTGAATATATATTAATTGCATTCACAACATGTCGACTAAAAGCTCCTAGCCTAAACGGCACACAGGGGGCGCTCAAAAGCCTTCGTGACCGCGAGGTCACGAGTTCGAACCCTAGAAATCGCGAAAATGGCCAGAATTTGCGAAAATGGGGTGACCTGGGTTCGAAACCCAGATTCGTCTTTTTTAAATTTTAATAAAAAGGCATCGGCAAAATGGCATCGGCTGTCCCCGATGCAAAATGGCATCGGCAGTGGGCCCCGATGCCATTTGGTAACGGCGACCTGCCGATGCCAAAAGGCATCGGTTTTCCCAAAATCCGATGCCATTTAAATGGCATCGACCATATTGGCATCGGCACACTGCCGTCCCCTTTGCCGTTGCCTTCATCTGTGGGGACGGCAGATCCGATGCCTTCCCCGATGCCATTTTTAAAGTTTTTTGTAGGCCCAGCGGTGGGGGGTGGGTGTTGGTGGCCTATCGACCTGGGTTCGAAACCCAGATTCGTCTTTTTTAAATTTTAATAAAAAGGCATCGGCAAAATGGCATCGGCAGTGGGCCCCGATGCCATTTGGTAACGGCGACCTGCCGATGCCAAAAGGCATCGGTTTTCCCAAAATCCGATGCCATTTAAATGGCATCGACCATATTGGCATCGGCACACTGCCGTCCCCTTTGCCGTTGCCTTCATCTGTGGGGACGGCAGATCCGATGCCTTCCCCGATGCCATTTTTAAAGTTTTTTGTAGGCCCAGCGGTGGGGGGTGGGTGTTGGTGGCCTATCGACCTGGGTTCGAAACCCAGATTCGTCTTTTTTAAATTTTAATAAAAAGGCATCGGCAAAATGACATCGGCAGTGGGCCCCGATGCCATTTGGTAACGGCGACCTGCCGATGCCAAAAGGCATCGGTTTTCCCAAAATCCGATGCCATTTAAATGGCATCGACCATATTGGCATCGGCACACTGCCGTCCCCTTTGCCGTTGCCTTCATCTGTGGGGACGGCAGATCCGATGCCTTCCCCGATGCCATTTTTAAAGTTTTTTGTAGTGAATCTTCACAAAAACCATGTTTAAGGCACATACATCTCAAGAACTCCCATTCCACCCTATCATAAGCCTTGCTCAAGTTTTAGAGCTAACCACCCATTTTTTCCTTTTTTCTTTTTTCTCATATAGTGGAACATCTCGAAAGCAATCATAACATTATCTGTAATCATGCGGTTTGGGATAAAAACACTCTGGGTAGAGGATATCACCTTTTCAAGCACACATTTTAAACCATTTGCAATAACCTTCGTAATGACACGAAAAATGACATTACAAAGGCTAATGGGTCTAAAATCTTTAGGGAGTTCAGGAGATTTTACTTTCGGGAGTTCAGAAGATTTTAAATCTTTAGGGAGTTCAGGAGATTTTACTTTCGGGAGTTCAGAAGATTTTACTTTCGGGATGAGGGTTATGTGGGTGTGGTTTAGAGGGGTAGGGTCAGCTTTGTTATTCAAAATATCAAGACACAGAACACATTCCACAGACTCGATGCATATCTATCGATCCCACACTAAGGTAAACGCAAGGGCGGAGCTACAGCCACGTGGCTGTAGCCCACCCCAATTTTTTTTTTTTTTTTTAATTCTATATATATTACTTACAAAAAAAAATAAAAAAATCCCTTATACAAAAAAAATAATAGTAAAAAATAGTCTTTTCCACTAATTGAGATTCAATTTTGCTAAAATGTTTGTTAACATATGTATTTAACTGAAATTAAATAATAAATTATAATTAAATTATTACTACATCTGTTTCAATTTAGATTAAATATTTATTGTTTACGCATAGTTTAATGTAAGAGTTGTTTATTACTACTATTATTAAAGGGATAAAGTAGAGAGTATGAAAGTCTTTTTAGTAATAAAGTAAATAATAAAATATTGTGAGTAATAAATAATGACATGTAATATAATTTTGGGATGTTGGGATGTTTGAAGTGTGTAGTTTAAGTGAAAAAATGATTTATTGTTAAATAAGGAAATGTACAATCTGAATTGGGATGGAGGGAGTAATTCAAACCTCTTGAATAAAAAAAATCGGTAACGAAGTGTGATAACTCAAATGGCTAGAACATCACTACTTAGATCGTGAGGCCTTAGGTTCAAGTCATTGGGTTCAAGTCATTGGGTTCAAGTCATGAGATGAGGCCTTAGGTTCAAGTCATTGGGTTCAAGTCATTGGGTTCAAGTCATGAGAAGGGGTTAGAAATATGAAAAAAAAAATTGGTATTTTTTATTTTCTTCTGCTCGTTGACCTATTTATTTAAGAAATTCCTGGCTCCGACCTTGGGTAAAGGTACAGGTCATTGAAAAACTGCCTAAGAGTGGATCCCACCTCCTGCTCATTTCTTGTCCAAGAGCCATCTGCTTTGCTTTTCTCATTTCTTGTCCAAGAGCCATCTGCTTTTCTCATCTTTTCAATTGTGTTTTTCTCCTATGAAAAAAAACTGTATTTTTATCTCCGTCCAGAATTCAGAAGGCCTTGGATGGGCTCCGCCCCGTAGCCATGATACATGATTCTTTCAGATGGGCTCCGACCCGTAGCCATGATACATGAACCGAGAGAGGAAGCTGGAAGTGATTTGTGTATTCTTTAGTTTAGTAAGCATGTTGTGTAGGGTTCGTATATTTCAACTACAGGTTCCGAGCAGGGACAGCACGGAAAAAATTAGGGGCAAATTTCAACTAGGAGACTTAATTGACGGTTATTAATGTGAATTTGGTAGTTTTTTTTTTAAGAACAATTCTATCTCTTATATATTATATTAATTGCATAAAATGCATTAATTTCTATATATATAAAAGCATATTTAATAATCTACCGATAAATCTATTTTTTAAGAATATTCTAAAAGATTTATAGAAAAATATTCTAAAAGATTTATACATTAATATTTTAAAAGATTTATATGAGAAAATATAATATTTCCTAGATTTTTTTAAGAATATTCTAAAAGAGTAACTTTTAGATAACTATAAGAAAAAGAAAAATATAATATTTTCAGTAGCTGTGATCTCTTTATATTAATTATACTGAGAACGTGTACATTTGAAGCTTATATCTTATGATTTCATTGTTTTATGTATTAAAATTATGGATATTTTGATCAAATTGGGAGAAAGGTAGTATCATTGTCGTTTTTTAGAAAAAAAGAAGATTTCGAAAGCAAAACAAATACCATATCTCACTGAAATAAGATTGCAATTCATCTTGAAAAATGGAGTGGAATGGAAAAAAGAATAGAGTCGATCAAAGTTCGGAGCAAGAGTTACATACAAAACAATGAGCAAGCATGACACGGCCGAGTCAATCCAAGGCAAATCGACAGCACGACCGAGCCTTAGATAGGTCCGAGGAATCGGACGTCGTTATAGAGATTGGAGCCAACAGGAGGGCACGACCGAGCCTTAGATAGATAGGTCCGAGGAATCGGACGTTATAGAGATTGGAGCCAACAGGAGGGCACGATCGAGCCCATGTCACGACCAAGCCCATACGGAGACGAGGTCGTTATAGAGATTGGAGCCAACAGGAGGACACGATCGAGCCCATGTCACGACCAAGCCCATACGGAGACGAGGTTGAGGCCGGCACGACCGAGCTGCTAGAAGGAAGTTGCACGTCCGAGCCCGAGACTGGCCTCCATGCTATAAACTCTGTCCTGACTCGGTCGAGTCACCCCATTTTCGACGATTTTTGTGCAATTTCACCCATTTTTAAGGATCTACTTGCAAAACTCGTTGTTAAACCCTACCCCAAAACTATAAATAATCTCCTATCATATTTTTATCAATTCATCACCCCTTCCACAAGAATTCTTCACACATTTGAAGGTGTTCTTCACCCATTTCTTAATTTCTTCATCATTTGGAGCAAGAATTGTACCATGGACTTTGAAATTGTAGGCTCCATTTGTTGGTCCATAAACGAGTATCAATGGTGAGAAAAGTCTAGAGGAGAGGTGAATAGACTTTTCTTATTTTCAAATTTTTAGTGTGCTGATCAGATGAGACAATCAGAAGAGCTATATGCTCGATAACAAACATATGTACTGAGACTCGTGTGTTGAATGAAAACCTGCTATCAGCTGATAGTGATATCGGCTGATGGTAAAATCTATACTTAATGAATTTTGACTCTTTTGTAAAACTTATGATTTATGCAAAGTAGTATAAACAATATAAACAATATAAGCAATAGACAATGCAATAATAAAACAGTAAAAAACACAAGTATTTATAGTGGTCCGAACAACTTGTACTACATCCACTCTCACAACTCAATTCGTGATATTATATTGAAATGAAAATCTAAGCATTTGCAGAGTGTAAGCGAAGAAGAGGAACTCGGAGTATGTTGTTTAATCGATCAAATTAATTAACTCAAAAAAGAATTATTAGGACGATATATATATATTGAAATTAAAGTCCAACGAAATTATATATATATATATATAATTTTTTTAATTGGACACAACATTTGCAATATCTCCATCTGTAAAATAATAAATAACTAGTATTACTAAATCGTATGCAACAATTAAAATTCAATTACATTATCCCTGAATTTTCCACCAAGAATTCTCAAGACTTGTATGTTAATGAAACCAAACAAAAACTAATATTGCAATATTATAATATATATATAAAAAAACAAGAAACCCTAGTTCAAAAGCCATGTCCGAACTCAAAACCTGGATTCACAGACATCGTACCGTCCAAGGAACACCCAACGCCGCCGGTGGACATGGGAAGCGCCGCCTCCAAGTGAGGGTTGCGCAACCCCGCCGCCAAAGAGTTGGAATAATTCTGCAGGAGAAGAATCTCATCAGCCCTTGTAGTAACTTTATTTCTCAACTCCTTCAACGCCGCCGCGTACTCCTCCAACTCCTCCACCGTCTTCCCCTCAACGTCGTCGCACCACCACAATCCACTGCCGCCTTCACCGGCAGCCGCGGCGTATTCCTCCCCTCGCTTCTTCTCCGCTTCCAACTCCTTACAAACATCGGCGTGGTGCACGTTGTAATCCCTCGCAAACCCCAACTGCGTTGGCGCGCATTCCTCAGAGACGAGGCCTCTGAGGAAGCGCTCGATAACTGCGTCAGCCGTCGGGTGGCCAAAGGAGAAGACGCGCTTACTGTGAGAGCGTATGATAATGGCGATTTGGGCCCCAGTGAGAATGCATAATTCACTAGCTTTCTTGAACAACCCTAATCGCCTTTTGGAAAACGTGACTTGACGAGAACTCACTTTTTCGATTTTCTTGATTTCAATCTTCCTTCTTCCCTTGCTCGTCCTCTTTTTCGTATCATCTTTCAAGATCACCATGTTTCCGATAAATTCAAGATCAAACTGGAAATTATAATAATTGTGGTTTTAGGATTATATATAATATATATATAGGTAATGAATTTCATATATGGAAATCAGATTTTGGTGAAAGTAATGCAATATTCACTTTCCTACTTTATCCTCCCTCCCTTGAAATAAATAAACATGTGTTCTTTTAATTTTAGTTGCCTTGGTAAGTTTTATTGTACTGAATACTCATTCCATATGTAATAATTATTCCCAAAAATTTAAGAATAATAATTTCTTCCTTTCCCCCTATTTTATCTATTCCATTCCGAGATAAAAAGTTATTTAAGGATATTTTTAATTATTTTTAACTAATTTATATTCATTAATTTTTTAAGTTTACATTATTATCCTCTGTACAAATTATTTTAATGATTTACTTTACTTGTTATAAAAAAAAAATTTAGTTGGTTTATTTATTAATTTAAATTATTTAACAACTAATTATAATTTGAAGTTAAAAAATAACTTTATAATTAATAAAATATAAAATAATTTACATAGAAGAATATGTAAAAAATAATACTCCCTATGAATTTTAAGTTTTGCGAAATTATTAAACATTTACATAGTTTTTAATTAATTTATATCTTTTTAAAAATAATACATGTTCAATGATAATTTAGTCATTTAAGATAAATTTTAAAAATTTCTTACATTTAATACACATTATGATGAGATTAGAATCACATAAGAAATATTTTTTTCATTTCCTTCTCAACGATCATAAGAATTACTATTCTTATTTTATTCTTTTTCCATTAATATTTCATTCATTCCATTCAACCATAATATCATTCTACCATACCAAAAATACCGTAAAAGTTGCAATATTGTCATATTAGTATTGTTTAAAAATACAAGTCAATGAATAACACTGATCCATCTCTACGTTAATTTTTCCATCATTTGGAATGCGCTATAATGAACACTGAACAGGTATATATATATATATAGCAATAATATATACGGAGGATTAAAATTTAAACTAAATATCTAACATTCAATTCAGCCAAATTCTCCATAGTCTACCGTACCCCTAATTTCAATTTCAATTTCAATTTTTTATTTATATTTTATTTGCACTCGTTCATTTAATGAGTTCACATCCAAATCATTATTTATTAAAATTATATGCACTTGCTCATTTAATAAGTTCACCTCCAAATCATTTTTTACTACGGTCATCTGCACTCGCTCATTTTATGAGTTCATCCCTCCCAAATCATTTATTTTTATCACGGATATCTCCACCCGCTCATTTTTTGAGTTCACTCCCAAATTATTGTTTTACCATGGTTACACTCGCTCATTTTATGAGTTCACTCAAAAATATTTTTTAAAAAATAATCACATTTAAAAGACTATATTATCCTTTTATTAATTTACACAAAATATAATAAAATGAACTCTAATATATATATTTACAATCTGCAGTCGAGTCGTTGTCGAGTTACCGTCAATTCACCACCAAGTCACCCATATTTTAAAAAAAAAAACGTAAAAATATAATTAACAAAAAAACTATCGAAATTAGCCACAAATCTCGATTTTTTTTCTTTTTAATTTTTTCCCCTCCTCTTTTTCTTTTTTCTTCCATTTCCAATATTTTTTTCCAAATTTTTTTTTCTTTTACTTTTTTTCCCCTTTCTTTTCCATTTTTTTTATGTGTATTTTTTAAATTTTAATACAAAATAATATTATAGGTATGATTTTATTATAGTCAGTCGGCGGTGCACCTAAATTTCAATTTTAATTTGATGAGTGAAGGACCTGCCGAAAATCCATGCCGGTCGGCGGGTGACCCAGCCACCACCATGCCCGACCACCCTCTCGACGACGACGGCGACGCTTCCGTCCCGACCGATGAAGCCTGAGACCCCCTCCTCAAATCGCAATCGGCGGGTGACCCAGCCACCACCATTTTTCATTAATGCTAACTTTAAGATCTCAAGAAAATTTATTCACAATGTTATTGAGATCTTAAAGTTAGCACGTGGTGTTCGATATATCTAAAAGATTTTGGTGGTCAAGGTAGTCACCCCAGAAATGCAAGTGAGTATTCAATCTCCGCATCATTAAGAAATGTGATTGAGAGAATTTTTGGTATTTTGATTCACAATTTTCAAAACCCACCTCCGTTCCCATTTCAAACACAAAACTTTCTTCTGAAAGAATTAATTTCTAGTTGAATATGAAGAAGATCAAGATTCACCACATCTTGGAAGAGAAAATTTGGAATTGCTTTCTCAAAGCCAACTACAACAAAAGACTGGAGTTAGAGAACTAGGCTAATGTGGGAAATGAGGCCGAGGTATAACCGTGAACGTGATGGAAATGAAGATGAGAATAATAATTTTTTTTGAACTAGTATATTTTTTCTAAATAATTTAGATAATTTTTTTATATACAAGTGTGTTCCATATACGTTTGCATCAATAAAAAAAATCAGTCAAACTCTGCATAAAATCTATGAATTTTCTAAATTCACTGACTTTTTAAAGTCAAAAAAATCCAACATAATTCCAATTGAATACACCACCTAAATGTGAAAATTACAGAAGTACATACTTGAAACATGAAAATAAGATCGAGCACTTTGAAGGTTAGTACTTTATTTTTAAAAAAAATTAAATTATATTAATATTTAAATAAATTTAAATAACTTGACAATAAAAAAAATATATATCGATTAAGAATTAAATTATTATTTTTTAAATTTCAATATTTTTAATGCCCACTTTAACACTGAACTAGAGAGAAAAAACTTAAAAGCATTAAACAGTCCAGGTTTATATATAAGTATGTAATTTATATTGCTACAATATTTCTATTCTTTTTTTTAATAGAATAAAAAAAAAATTATTAGAATAACAAACTTACAAATTTATACACATTTTAAAGATTTTTTAATTAATAAATTAAAATATACATAGTATTATAAATGCGGCTCTTATACTAAGGGTATGATTGGTATGTTGAATAGATCTATTCCAAATTTTATGATTGGTATGATTTATGGAATATAATCATCATTCGGATTAGTGATTTCCAAAAATATGGAATTTTCATTCCTTCCCACCCCATGAATTTAAAGAAGGTATCAAAATTTTAATAAATACAGTAATAAAAATTAATAATATTATTATTATTTATTAATAAAAATAATTTTTTTATAATATTTAATAAAAATATTAAATATTAATATAATATATAATCTAAAAAATAAAAATTTTATAAATATAAATAATAATAATATATTAATTTTAACAATAATATTAAATTATAAATATAATAATATAAAATTAATTTAAATTTTTAATAAAATATATAAATAATACAGAGTACTATATTATTTTCATTAATATAAAATAATATTATAATAATTCTTGATAATATAAATAATAATATTATTTTTTTAATATTAAAAATAATGATAATATTTTTATTTTAAAAATAAAAATATTATTTTTATATAAAATATACATTTATTATAAATAAAACAAGATAATTATATATTAATAATAATAATAACTCTTCAGTCAACAATAATTATTAAAATATTAATAATAAAAATAATATATTTTTAACAATAATCAATAATAATATCATTCAATAATAATATATTTTTAACCACACTCAATAATAATAATTTAAAACAAATTTATAGAATACTACATATAATTCCCACATTCATTCTCATGGTATACTAATTATAAAAATGATCATTCTTATGTGATTTCATTCATACCTTCATTTCATTCTTGAATTCATTTCATTTTTGAATTCTTTTCATTCCGTCCAAAATTCACTCAATCATACTAATCATATATTTGTGTTAAATACACATCACATCTTGTACTCCTATAATTACCCCATGTATTGAGTCCTTTACAAATAAGACAAGAAGTTAATACAAAAATTAAATATTCAATATGCTTATTTATCTTCACGTCTTTGAGAGACATGTTTAGATAGATTTATTGAATGTTCTTCAGAATGTAATCGCGAGGTATTTTCAAGTATTTCAACGTGATTTCTAATTCATGTTGGAGAGATTAATTTGTGTTCAAATATTAATTTCACCATATAAATAATGAGTATACTTCTAAATAAGTATTCACATCTTTCATAATAATTTATGTAGTCCCATATTTCATAAATATATATATATGCAGCCCTTATTTCACTCTTAATGAATATTCAAAGACTCTTTATTTCCATTGTTTACAACACACACTAACCCCATTAGTTGTGATTTGGTTTGCCCATTTTACAAAAATACCATAGAAAGTGGGCACCTCATGTTACAATTCTTTTATAAATCTCCTCAGTTTTTACCTCTTATTATAAAATAAATCTCATATGTTTTTGTAAAGTATTTTTTCTTAGTTTAATTTTGTGCACTATATTTTGTGAGGCTATGGAGAGTGAAGGGGTTGAAGAGGTTGGAGAGAAAGTTGGTGGGGGTGACGTTGTAGATAACATAAATGACATGGGTGATTGGATGAATTAATGAAAATAGCATTGGCGATGAAATGGATGATACTGACTTCTCTTCTAAGGATGATGCATATATATTGATGATAGACGTAATAAAAGATGGGTTGCACTCTTGTGTACCAGTTACATGTATGTAATTGCATCCAATAATCCATTACAAATAACACACGACTCATTTACTATATCCAATCCAATAACCCATTACAAATAACACATGACTCATTTACTATATCCAATCCAATAACACATTACAAATAACACATGATCCACTTACTATATCTAATCCAATAACTTATTACAAATAACACATGACTCATTTACTATATCAATTTACTACATAGATTTTTTCATGGGCCTTTATTTTACTTCAATTTTTTAAAAAAAATTTTATCATTAAAAAAAAATACCCCATTAATTTTTAAAAATTTTATTTTTTTTATTTTACTCCAATTGATATTTATATTTCTCTTTTTAAAGTCTAATAAGAAAATTTTAAAAATAATATTAATTATTTTTTAAAGTATTAAATAGTATAATAATAATTTGTTTAAAAAAATAAAACTCTTATCTCTCAAATTAATTGGTATTATTTTACTTTAATTAATTGGTGTATAATTTTGACCTTATCCTTTCAAAAGTTTACTTCATTCCTTACAAATTTTACTTCGTTTTACACTATTTACTTATTTTTTTCATTCGAACTTTCATTTTTTAATTAGTTTATTTTAGATTTTTATGAATATAATTTTTAGTTTATAAGTGTTATGATAACAGTTGATAAGTATTATTTGTTTTTTTTTTTTTTTGAATTACATTAAATACCCATCCCTTTTCCCCTCCCCATGACTCGAACCCAGGATCTAAAGCCTAAGTAATGGTGCTCTAACCAATTGAGCTATCCAACTTCGTCGATAAGTATTATTTGTTGATGTTGATATAAGTGTTTTGTTTAATCATCCAACACTAACAGCCGAGTGTTGTGTTTAATGTTCCCAACACTTATGACAACATCAGAATTTGCCCTTTCTTTTCTCACTAACTCTTATCTTACGCTTGTTGTCTAATGATATCCCCAAAGCAGTTAGAAGACGTGGGCAACACCCATGTCATGCCATTGCGTGGGAGTGAGAAGTTATTACACATGGTATAACAAGTTCCTAAATTCTAGGAGTGGTGGAGAGAAGTTTATAACCGCATGATCTCACGGTTGTGATGATCATGGGAGTTGATGGCAGTTCGTGCATAATGCCTATAAATACAGAAGCTGCCCTCAACACAAGATACACAAGAAGGAAAGCTAAAAATGTTGTTTTTACTTTGGTTGCAAAAAATGTTTCATGATTATGGCTTACCTAGTGATGTTTTGACTGTGTAATGTGATAATACTAGTGCTATAAATATCTCTAAAAATCCAGTGCAACACTCATTAACAAAGCATATAAGTCTTAGACATCACTTTATAAGAGATCTTGTTGAAAATGAAGTTGTTAAGTTGGAGTACATATCTACTGAAAAACAATTGACTAATATATGTACTAAAGCTCTTAATGACAAGAGGTTTTCATCTCTTCGAAAATCTCTTGGTTTGTGTAATATCTGAAAATATGATCAAGGGTGTTGTATCAAATGCGGCAGCATTTGAGACAACACTAAGATAGAGTCTCTTATTTGTTTCCTTGCTTTAATTTTCGTAATTATTGAATTAATAAAATTTCTTGTGATTGTTATTTGAATTCTGAGTGACTTGTGAAAAATACTAAAAGAGCCTATACACCTCTCAAATGCTACAAAAGAAAAATCACATATTAGATGCTTTATAAATCACTGGGTAACTATGGGACACGGAGCTCGCTACTACGATGATCTCATTTCAAAAGGTGATATAAATTGCATCAATATATTCACAAATCCATTGAGTAACTATGGGGCACGGAGTTCGCTGCTACGATGCACTCTTTTCAAAAGATGGATCAATGTGAAGTGTGATAAAAAGAAAAAGATATTAGAGCAACACATATGATGAAAAATCATGAAAAAACTGTGTTGAGGTGTATAGAATGCCAACAATAGTAAAAACACTCGTTAATTCAAATTCTTATCCCAATTTTCGTGGAATTAGTTATTTTTTATAATTATTAAATATTATCCTCTGAAATATTTAATTTGACTTAGTCTTACCTTGTTTATTAATTCAGTTATTATATATTCCGCTTTTTATTATTTTTTGTTTTTCAGAATTCTTATTCTCCCTATTTACCACGATCAATTAGTGGGGAGTTACTTCCACTACTTCACTTCCCTCACTCTCCAAATCGTGTAACTCCTTCCTCTCAATTTTTCATATAAGATGAGTCTCCATAACAGTGTTGGAAAATACTTGAAAAGCTTTGTTAATTCATTTAAGCATGGTAATTACTATTCTTAATTTAATTTACAACACTCAAGTATATCTAGTACCTATGTCATATCATTTCTTGACTCACACTTTTTGAAACCAGCTTTGCATTTATCTGAAGAATTCGAAAGGTCTCCAGAATTAACCTTTTTTGTCTCGTTTTGTGTGTACATCTTCTATTATGCCTAACAATTCTCAGGACTCTGCAACACATTCGAACTCAAACTCAAGCAACAAGAATTCTCCAAATCCTCTCAACCTTCTCACATAAATGGCTTCATCTCACCAAACTCTCCATCATTTACTGTAGGAACCATAGTTGTTCCTTATGCTGAAGCCCAAACTCCCACTCAATCATCTCCTCTCGAGATCGTTCCTTACAATCCGTTTGACATTCGCACAGAAATTGCAAATGCGAACGCAGCTGCTAAAATTTTGGCCTCCAAACCACTAAATGAGCCCTCATCCGAAGCTCCCGCACCTGAAACCACTCCAGTAACCCTACACTTTCCTCTGGGCACCCCTTTCAACACTTTGAAGGATGCCTTCTAAACCTTAAGCCTAAAAACAGCACACCCTGTTTTAGTGCTTGAAGGAGAAACACTGGACAATGCCATGTTCAAAGGTGATATGGACATGCATACTCAGCAGGAATCTTCAGATGATGAAGTTCTAGCCGCTAAGTTCGAAAGGTTACATCGATAGAAAAAGGGCAAGAAGAAGGTCGTTGCTGTTCCTACTGCAAGAAAGTGGCCGGGTGGAAAGAGGAAGTCCCAAAGGAACCTGGGAAAAATTGTTGACTACACTGGGAAGAAGAAGCCCAGAACAGATGGAAACTCATCCGAACTCATTGCAGTGTCTGATTCTGAATCGGAACCGGAAGCAGAGCACAAACAAACTACAGCCCGGATGGAAGAAGCAGTGGCTGTCAATGAAGATGATGTAGATGAAGTTGCTGAGGAAATGGAAGAGGAGAGTGAACCCACTCCACCAGTCAGACGATCAAAACGGCTTCGAGAGCCCGAGAGTGTTGCCTCTCCGATGGCAACACCAGAACCATCAGATTAAGAACAGTCTTCCGGCTCTTCAGATGAAGATGAAAACGAGGTATCTTCTTCTTTTGATGATAAGAATAGTGACTCTGATGAGGATTATAATGATAAGTCAAGCATACAGTATAGAACTATAAGAACTAGGCAGATTCTCAGTGAAAGATTGATTAAAATTCCTGATTTTGAAGAGTTGAATCTACTTGATTGGCTTAAAGAAAGATCTTTACTGAATGCCTTACAATTTTCTTGTCCTTATGTTATCGACTGGATATATGAATTTTATGCTAATATCCCTCAATTTGCTGGTGATTCAAACTCCACAAGATATGGACAGTTTTGGTTTAGAGGAACTAGGCATATGATTACCCCTAGAAGGATCAATTTTCTGCTTAAGACAAAAATTATGGAGGATCCTGTTGTTACTGATCATGATGTCATGATAAGCATCTTGACAGGGGGAGTAATCACCAAATGGAGAAGAAGAATTTTAGCCTCTAAACTGACTAGTTTGTATTTTGTCCTGCATAAGCTGGTTTGTTTTAATTGGCTGCCTAGCACAAACAACACCACTCTCACCTTAGAACAGGCTGTTTTGATGTACAAGATTGGGCACTTAAAAAGGTTTAACCAAGGACAGGTTATTTTAATATGATGACTTTTAACTCTGATATGAATGGGAGAGGCATACTACCTTACCCATGTCTTGTGTACAAATACCTGCTGGACAAAGACTTTGAGAGATATGAAGATGAGGTTGTAAGCTCCTATATCCCAGGGTTCAGCATCTCAAATCAGTTCTTAGTGAGAGGAGACATGGTGGTTGATCTTCCTTTAAGAAGGAATGATGATGAAGGAGCTGCCTCCAGAAGGAGCTGCCACAGTTCCACACTGCCTCTAGAAGGAGCTGCCTCCTCTATTTATTTATCTTCCCACTATATAATGAGGCAAATTGATATCTTGCAGGGATCTATTCTTAATTTACAGCACTATGTGGAGGATCTTCTAGTCCAAAAGAAATTTTGGATGGATCTCATTTCCACTTCAACAGGGGGAGTAGCTGACAGTTCACACAATCAGCCTACTAACATTGTTGCTCCTGCTGTAGATGAATCGGATTCAATTGCTGGCCGAACTACTGAACTTGCTGCTGACACTACAATGACTGAGGAAGATGAACAGGACATCCAGGATCTCTATGGTGATCTGTGATCTGGATGTATGATAAGCTTGAAGACAGGGGGAGAGCTTACACTATGGGGGAGTATATGCAGACTATGGAGATGCAGCTGATACACATCAGCCCAATCCTTTCCCATGTGTTATTACCGTTCTTATCTTTTTGTAAAAGCTTTGTACTTATGTTTTTTTTTTAACTCTGTTATTTACTTTCTGTAATTATTTAGGATTTATTTTTGCTTAAGTTATTTAAATCTAAACAAGTTTTTTGGTTTAGATGTTGTTTATCTTAATTTGATCTTATACTAATTGTTACTTCATGTTTTTGGAATATCAATTGTGTAAATTTCTTAATCAATGTTTCTGTTGTGTGAACTTCAGTTATGTTGATGTAGAAATGTCAAATTGGGGGAGATTGTTGATGTTGATATAAGTGTTTTATTTAATGATCCAACACTAGCAGCCGAGTGTTGTGTTTAATGTTCCCAACACTTATGACAACATCAGAATTTGCCCTTCCTTTTCTCACTAACTCTTATCTTACGCTTGTTGTCTAATGATGTCCCCAAAGCAGTTAGAAGACGTGGGCAACACCTCATGCCATTGCGTGGGAGTGAGAAGTTATTACACATGGTATAACAAGTTCCTAAATTCTAGGAGTGGTGGAGAGAAGTTTATAACCGCATGATCTCACGGCTGTGATGATCATGGGAGTTGATGGCAGTTCATGCATAATGCCTATAAATACAGAAGCTGCCCTCAACACAAGATACACAAGAAGGAAAGCTAAAAACGACTACTACACTATTGAACGCTTAATACCCTTCTAGTTGGGAATATATTTAATTCTTCTTGTAGATATTCATACTATTGTAAACCCGAATAGTAGTGTGTTAGATCATAGTCTTATTTACTAGGTTGTGTGATTAGATCTATGAGGGAGGTAGTTTCATAGAACTTAGTAAATCATTATACACTTTCGTAGTGTAATTATACACCTTTAAGAGGTTGTACTCATTTCACATATTTTTATATAGTGAAAAGCGTAGATTATTTTATAATCAACGTAAATTTTGAATACTTCTATTTTCAGTACGTGCATTTTAATTTCCGCTGCATAGTGTTGTCTGGACAGTGCCAACACGACATACAACATCTCTGATTTCGCACGGACACACACTTTCATTATTGTATATTATTAGTTAATATGCAATATTGTACGTATTAGTTCATATACAGTATAATATTAGTTTATATTGGTACAAGTTCTAATGTTTTCAAGTTTCGAATTCACATACTTTATGGTACTAGTTCAAATATAGTATAGTATTAGTTCGGATAAAATGCAAGTTTGGTCCCAAGAGAATTTTTCAAAAACAATTTTAGTCCCACGTTCTTTTTTGGCCCCATTTTTTGCAAAAATTGTCTCAACCGTTAAATAGTGCTTAACACTTTCCGTTAAGTGATATTGCAAAAATGGTCCCAAAAAAAAAAAGAGAAAACATGACACTTTGCAGATTTTTTCAAATCAAATTATAATTTGTGTAAATTTGAAAAAACATATAGATAATAATTTATATCAAATTTAAAAATTAAGAAAAATTTATAGAAAGCCTACAACATTTAAAAAGACAAAAAAATTAAAAATTTTAAATCAATTAATATTTTATGTAAATTTTGTCAAATTAAAAAAATTGAATAATTAAAATTTGACAATATTATTTTTTTTATATATAAAATCATAAAAAGTTATAATATATATTCTTAAAAAATATCAAATATAGTTTTTAAAACGTAAATTTTGAAGAAATTCAAATTAAAAATTACAAATTTTAGACTAAAGATACTAAAAAAATGTATACATTTATCTATCATTAACTAGGCTCTTCACCCCATCATTGATAGAAAATCGGGAGTCAATCTTCTAAAAATTCATTTTACATGTTAAGCCCTCTCAAACAAAATAATCATCCCCTTCAAAATTAAATCATTAGATTTGGTTTTAAAAGAATTGAGATTATATCTCAAAATTATAAAATTCGATTCAAGTAATACCACATCCCGAACCCATGGTGATCAGCGGCACATACCACTAGTCCCAACAAAAGAAAAGAATAATTGAGATAGAGAGAAAAAATCAAGAACGATTTGACATGCAATTTTAGTGAATTAGTTTGTCTGCTTCGATTTGGGGGGTTTAAGTGAGGGTTTACGATTTGAGAAATTTAAGTGAGGGTTTGCGATTTGGGAATGCTTAATGAGTGTTTCGGCTTCAAATTTTCCTGAATTTTCAAGTTGTATTCGTGTGGTTTTATTTGGGGGAGATTTTTAGGGCTTTTTTAGAATTAGATGTGATTTTGGAGCATTTGATTGAAACCGAGCATTTTGAGATTTTATTTTAGAAGGTAAAATCTCGTGGGACCTTTTTTGAACAAAATGGGACCATTTTCGTGAGCACGAATCTCTTGGGACCAAATCTGCATTTTCCTGATCTCTTGGGACAAAATCTGCATTTTCCTGATCTCTTGGGACCAAATCTGCATTTTCTCGTTTTTGAACTTAACGACGTGTGTGGCAAATGCCATACATCATTTGTTTAAATTTGTTTTTTGAAAGTTAATACTAGAGGTTTGGCAAATGCCATACATCATTGAGAGCCATCATATTACAAAAGTGTGGGAGATCCTCCATCAGCCCTTGTAGTAACTTTATTTCTCAACTCCTTCAACGCCGCCGCGTACTCCTCCAACTCCTCCACCGTCTTCCCCTCAACGTCGTCGCACCACCACAATCCACTGCCGCCTTCACCGGCAGCCGCGGCGTATTCCTCCCCTCGCTTCTTCTCCGCTTCCAACTCCTTACAAACATCGGCGTGGTGCACGTTGTAATCCCTCGCAAACCCCAACTGCGTTGGCGCGCATTCCTCAGAGACGAGGCCTCTGAGGAAGCGCTCGATAACTGCGTCAGCCGTCGGGTGGCCAAAGGAGAAGACGCGCTTACTGTGAGAGCGTATGATAATGGCGATTTGGGCCCCAGTGAGAATGCATAATTCACTAGCTTTCTTGAACAACCCTAATCGCCTTTTGGAAAACGTGACTTGACGAGAACTCACTTTTTCGATTTTCTTGATTTCAATCTTCCTTCTTCCCTTGCTCGTCCTCTTTTTCGTATCATCTTTCAAGATCACCATGTTTCCGATAAATTCAAGATCAAACTGGAAATTAATAATTGTGGTTTTAGGGCTATAATATATATATAGGTAATGAATTTCATATATGGAAATCAGATTTTGGTGAAAGTAATGCAATATTCACTTTCCTACTTTATCCTCCCTCCCTTGAAATAAATAAACATGTGTTCTTTTAATTTTAGTTGCCTTGGCTTAATTAACTTACAGTTATTGACTTATTGGTAAGGTTTATTGTACTAAATACTCATTCCATATGTAATTAATTATTTTAATTAATTTATATTCATTAATTTTTTAAGTTTACATAATTATCCTCTGTCAAAATTATTTTAATGATTTACTTTACTTGTTATAAAAAAAAAATTTAGTTGGTTTATTTATTAATTTAAATTGTTTAACAACTAATTATAATTTGAAGTTAAAAAATAATTTACATAGAAGAATATGTAAAAAATAATACTCCGTATGAATTTTAAGTTTTGCGAAATTATTAAACATTTACATAGTTTTTAATTAATTTATATCTTTTTAAAAATAATACATGTTCAATGATAATTTAGTCATTTAAGATAAATTTTAAAAATTTCTTACATTTCATCGTAGCATACACATTATGATGAGATTAGAATCACATAAGGAATATTTTTTTTATTTCCTTCTCAACGATCATAAGAATTACTATTCTTATTTTATTCTTTTTCCATTAATATTTCATTCATTCCATTCAATCATAATATCATTCTACCGTACCAGTAATTCTTATTTTATTCTTTTTCCATTAATATTTCATTCATTCCATTCAACCATAATATCATTCTACCATACCAAAAATACCGTAAAAGTTGCAATATTGTCATATTAGTATTGTTTAAAAATACAAGTCAATGAATAACACTGATCCATCTCTACGTTAATTTTTCCATCATTTGGAATGCGCTATAATGAACAGGTATATATATATATATATATATATATATATATATAGCAATAATATATACGGAGGATTAAAATTTAAACTAAATATCTAACATTCAATTCAGCCAAATTCTCCCGTACTCCATAGTCTACCATACCCCTAATTTCAATTTCAATTTCAATTTTTTATTTATATTTTATTTGCACTCGTTCATTTAATTAGTTCACATCCAAATCATTTTTTATTAAAATTATATGCACTTGCTCATTTAATAAGTTCACCTCCAAATCATTTTTTACTACGGTCATCTGCACTCGCTCATTTTATGAGTTCATCCCTCCCAAATCATTTATTTTTATCACGGATATCTCCACCCGCTCATTTTTTGAGTTCACTCCCAAATTATTGTTTTACCATGGTTACACCCGCTCATTTTATGAGTTCACTCCAAAATATTTTTTTAAAAATAATCACATTTAAAAGACTATATTATCCTTTTATTAATTTACACAAAATATAATAAAATGAACTCTAATATATATATTTACAATCTGCAGTCGAGTCGTTGTCGAGTTAACGTCAATTCACCACCAAGTCACCCATATTAAAAAAAAAAACGTAAAAATATAATTAACAAAAAAACTATCGAAATTAGCCACAAATCTCGATTTTTTTTCTTTTTAATTTTTTCCCCTCCTCTTTTTCTTTTTTCTTCCATTTTCAATATTTTTTTCCAAATTTTTTTTCTTTTACTTTTTTTCCCTTTTCTTTTCCATTTTTTTCATATGTATTTTTAAATTTTAATACAAAATAATAATATAGGTATGATTTTATTATAGTCGTCGGCGGTGCACCTGAATTTCAATTTTAATTTGATGAGTGAAGGACCTGCCGAAAACCCATGCCGGTCGGCGGGTGACCCAGCCACCACCATGCCCGACCACCCTCTCGACGACGACGGCGACGCTTCCGTCCCGACCGATGAAGCCTGAGACCCCTCCTCGAATCGCAATCACGATTCTTCACTTCCATGACAATCGACATCATCCATTTCGACCACCAACACGACTGCTTCGATCAATCTCTCTTGCGTTTGCGATCCAGGAGCTTCTTCGGCATGAATGGCGCTCGCCTGCAACACTCGGACGCCACCTAATTTATAGCATTAATGCTAACTTTAAGATCTCAAGAAAATTTATTCACAATGTTATTGAGATCTTAAAGTTAGCACGTGGTGTTCGATATCATCTAAAAGATTTTGGTGGTCAACGTCATCACCCTAGAAAGATTTTGGTGGTCAAGGTCGTCACCCCAGAAATGCAAGTGAATATTCAATCTCCGCCATGCATCATTAAGAAATGTGATTGAGAGAATTTTTGGTATTTTGATTCACAATTTTCAAAACCCATCTCCGTTCCCATTTCAAACACAAAACTTTCTTCTGAAAGAATTAATTAATTTCTAGTTTTCTAGTTGAATATGAAGAAGATCAAGATTCACCACATCTCGACATGGAAGAGAAAATTTGGAATTGCTTTCTCAAAGCCAACTACAACAAAGAACTGGAGTTAGAGAACTATGCTGGGAAATGAGGCCGAGATATAACCGTGAACGTGATGGAAATGAAGATGAGAATAATAATGATGAATAATAATTTTTTTTTGAACTAATATATTTTTGCTATTTTTTCTAAATAATTTAGATAATTTTTTTTATATACAAGTGTGTTCGATATACGTTTGCATCAATAGTTTTAGGGGCGTAGTTTATGGAAATCCATGTAAATCAATAAAAAAGTCAATCAAACTCTGCGTAGAATCTATGGATTTTCTAAATCCACTGACTTTTTAAAGTCCAAAAAAATCCAACATAATCTCAATCGAATACATCCCCTAAATGTGAAAATTACAGAAGTACATACTTGAAACTTGAAAATAAGATCGAGCACTTTGAAGGTTAGTACTTTATTTAAAAAAAAAATTAAATTATATTAATATTTAAATAACTTGACAATAAAAAAAATATATATCGATTAAGAATTATATTATTATTTTTTAAATTTCAATATTTTTAATGCCGACTTTAACACTGAACTAGAGATAAAAAACTTAAAAGCATTAAACAGTCCAGGTTTATATATAAGTATGTAATTTATATTGCTACAATATTTCTATTCTTTTTTTTTTAATAGAATAACAAAAAATAAATTATTAGAATAACAAACTTACAAATTTATACACATTTTAAAGATTTTTTAATTAATAAATTAAAATATACATAGTATTATAAATGCGGCTCTTATACTAAGGGTATGATTGGTATGTTGAATAGATGTATTTCAAATCGGTATGATTTATGGAATATAATCATCATTCGGAATAGTGATTTCCAAAAGTATGGAATTCTCATTCCTTCCCACCCATGGATTTAAAGAAGGTATCAAAATTTTAATAAATACAGTAATAAAAATTAATAATATTATTATTATTTATTAATAAAAATAAAAAATTTATAATATTTAATAAAAATATTAAATATTAATATAATATATAATCTAAAAAATATTTTATAAATATAAATAATAATAATATATTAATTTTAACAATAATATTAAATTATAAATATAATAATATAAAATTAATTTAAATTTTTAATAAAATATATAAATAATACAGAGTACTATATTATTTTCATTAATATAAAATAATATTATAATAATTCTTGATAATATAAATAATAATATTATTTTTTTAATTTTTTTAATATTAAAAATAGTGATAATATTTTTATTTTAAAAATAAAAATATTATTTTTATATAAAATATACATTTATTATAAATAAAACCAAATAAATATATATTAATAATAATAATAACTCTTCAGTCAACAATAATTATTAAAATATTAATAATAAAAATGATATATTTTAACAATAATCAATAATAATATTATTCAATAATAATATATTTTTAACCACACTCAATAATAATAATTTAAAACAAATTTATAGAATACTACATATAATTCCCACATTCATTCTCATGGTATACTAATTATAAAAATGATCATTGTTATGTGATTTCATTCATACCTTCATTTCATTTTTGAATTCATTTCATTCCGTCAAAAATTCATTCAATCATACTAATCATATATTTGTGTTAAATACACATCACATCTTGTACTCCTATAATTACCCCATGTATTGAGTCATTTACAAATAAGACAAGAAGTTAATACAAAAATTAAATATTCAATATGCTTATTTATCTTCACGTCTTTGAGAGACATATTTAGATGGATTTATTGAATGTTCTTTAGAATGTAATCCCGAGGTATTTTCAAGTATTTCAACGTGATTTCTAATTCATGTTGGAGAGATTAATTTGTGTTCAAATATTAATTTCACCATATAAATAATGAGTATACTTCTAAACAAGTATTCACCTCTTTCATAATAATTTATGTAGTCCCATATTTCATATATATATATATATATGCAGCCCCTATTTCACTCTTAATGAATATTGAAAGACTCTTTATTTCCATTGTTTACAACACACACTAACCCCATTAGTTGTGATTTGGTTTGCCCATTTTACAAAAATACCAGAGAAAGTGGGCACCTCATACATTACATTTCTGTTACAATTCTTTTATAAATCTCCTCAGTTTTTACCTCTTTTTATAAAATAAATCTCATATGTTTTTGTAAAGTATTTTTTCTTAGTTTAATTTTGTGCACTATATTTTGTGAAGCTATGGAGAGTGAAGGGGTTGAAGAGGTTGGAGAGAAAGTTGGTGGGGTGACGTTGTAGATAACATAAATGACAACATAAATGACATGGGTGATTGGATGAATTAATAAGAGTAGCATTGGCGATGAAATGGATGATACTGACTTCTCTTTTAAGGATGATGAATATATTGATGATAGACGTAATAAAAGATGGGTTGCACTATTGTGTACCAGTTACATGTATGTAATTGTATCCAATAACTCATTACAAATAACACACGACTCATTTACTATATCCAATCCAATAACCCATTACAAATAACACATGACTCATTTACTATATCCAATCCAATAACTCATTACAAATAACACATGATCGATTTACTATATCTAATCCAATAACTCATTACAAATAACACATGACTCATTTACTATATCAATTTAGCACATAGATTTTTTCATGGGCCTTTATTTTACTTCAATTTTTTTTTAAAATTTTATCATTAAAAAATAATACCCCATTAATTTTTTAAAATTATATTTTTTTATTATACTCCAATTGATATTTATATTTTTCTTTTTAATATTATTTTTTAAATTTATTTTTCTTCCTATTTTTCATTTGTTTTTTTTCACGTACTTTCTTTTTATTTTTATGCCACAAATAATTATTCTAAAATTTTAAAGTCTAATAAGAAAATTTTAAAAATAATATTAATTATTTTTTAAAGTATTAAATAGTATAATAATAATTTGTTTTAAAAAATAAAACTCTCATCTCTCAAAATTAATTGGTATTATTTTACTTTAATTAATTGGTGTATAATTTTGACCTTATCCTTTCAAAATTTTACTTCATTCCTTACAAATTTTACTTCGTTTTACACTGTTTAATTATTTTTTTCATTCGAACTTTCATTTTTTAATCAGTTTATTTTAGATTTTTATGAATATAATTTTTAGTTTATAAGTGTTATGATAACAATTGATAAGTATTATTGTATATTATTAGTTAATATGCAATATTGTACGTATTAGTTCATATACAGTATAATATTAGTTTATATTGGTACAAGTTCTAATGTTTTCAAGTTTCGAATTCACATACTTTATGGTACTAGTTCAAATATAGTATAGTATTAGTTCGGATAAAATGCAAGTTTGGTCCCAAGAGAATTTTTCAAAAACAATTTTAGTCCCACGTTCTTTTTTGGCCCCATTTTTTGCAAAAATGGTCTCAACCGTTAAATAGTGCTTAACACTTTCCGTTAAGTGATATTGCAAAAATGGTCCCAAAAAAAAAGAGAGAAAACATGACACTTTGCAGATTTTTTCAAATCAAATTATAATTTGTGTAAATTTGAAAAAACATATAGATAATAATTTATATCAAATTTAAAAATTAAGAAAAATTTATAGAAAGCCTACAACATTTAAAAAGACAAAAAAAATAAAAATTTTAAATCAATTAATATTTTATGTAAAATTTGTCAAATTAAAAAAATTGAATAATTAAAATTTGACGATATTATTTTTTTTATTTATAAAATCATAAAAAGTTATAATATATATTCTTAAAAAATATCAAATATAGTTTTTAAAACGTAAATTTTGAAGAAATTCAAATTAAAAATTACAAATTTTAGACTAAAGATACTAAAAAAATGTATACATTTATCTATCATTAACTAGGCTCTTCACCCCGTCATTGATAGAAAATCGGGAGTCAATCTTCTAAAAATTCATTTTACATGTTAAGCCCTCTCAAACAAAATAATCATCCCTTCAAAATCAAATCATTAGATTTGGTTTTAAAAAAATTGAGAATATATCTCAAAATTAAAAAATTCGATTCAAGTAATACCACATCCCGAACCCATGGTGATCAGCGGCACATACCACTAGTCCCAACAAAAGAAAAGAATAATTGAGATAGAGAGAAAAAATCAAGAACGATTTGACATGCAATTTTAGTGAATTAGTTTGTCTGCTTCGATTTGGGGGGTTTAAGTGAGGGTTTACGATTTGAGAAATTTAAGTGAGGGTTTGCGATTTGGGAATGCTTAATGAGTGTTTCGGCTTCAATTTTTCCTGAATTTTCAAGTTGGATTCGTGTGGTTTTATTTGGGGGAGATTTTTAGGGCTTTTTTAGAATTAGATGTGATTTTGGAGCATTTGATTGAAACCGAGCATTTTGAGATTTTATTTTAGAAGGTAAAATCTCGTGGGACCTTTTTTGAACAAAATGGGACCATTTTCGTGAGCACGAATCTCTTGGGACCAAATCTGCATTTTCCTGATCTCTTGGGACCAAATCTGCATTTTCTCGTTTTTGAACTTAACGGCGTATGTGGCAAATGTCATACATCATTTGTTTAAATTTGATTTTTGAAAGTTAATACTAGAGGTTTGGCAAATGCCATACATCATTGAGAGCCATCATATTACAACAGTGTGGGAGATCCTCCATCCAAATTTCCTCATAATTTACTACAGTTCCCAGGGGGCTAGACTATGGGCAACCAAATTGGCTTCCCCTTTGACGCAAAGAAACTAAAGTCTTTTGTTAATTCCTTAATGTCTTGCACAATCAGGTCTGAGACTGGTTCTGTCGGTCCTTCACCGCGGAGAGATTTTGCCAAAATTTCAGAATCTGTCTCAATTATAAAATTATTGAAACCAGCTTCCATGGCTCTTGTTACTGAAAATCTAATAGCCAGGGCTTCAATCAACGTATTAATGCCTGATGTCCATACTCTTGAGGCGCCCGACATCAATACCCCTCCTTGCGCGTCCCGAATGACGAAACCGAAACCCCCTTGGCCTCCTTCGAAGATTGCAGCAACGTCAGTGTTAATTTTCACAGCTCCAGGTGGCTTGCAGATTGATTTGGGAGATTGATATGCTTTCGATGGTTGATTAGTGTGAAAATTTCTTGAAATTCATGTGTTTATTTTACATAATTTTGAGGGTTTTGTTGCATTATTCACACTAAATTGACTAATTGGACTTGAAATGAGAAAGGTATGTGTTTTGCTATTTTTTAGGTAAATTGAACATATTTCGAAGCAAAATACGTGTCTGAGAATTTATGGAATCAAGAAGATAATTTCAGCATTGGATGCGTCTCGAAAAAATGAGTGGAATGAAAAAAAGAATCAAGTCAATCGGAGGTCAGAAGCTCAAGATATGATCGAAACGATAAGATGTGGAATTGTAGCATAATCCACTCGGGAAGCCGAGTCAACCCACTCGGTTGACCCAGTGAAATCTGCTTCCAGAGCATTTTCTGGACTTCCATCCCACTCGGTTGACCGTTTAAACCCTTTTTTGCGCGAAAATTCGAGAATTTTAAAGGATTTCAAGGGCCTAAGTGCAAATCTCGTCTCAAACACTCTTCCAAGCTATAAACACCTCCCCAAATCAAATTATTGGGAGGCTTGGCCTCACTTTTACCCACTCTAACCCTAGCTCAACTTCATACAAAATGTGATAAAAGAGAGGAGCAATTAAATAGCTTAGGTTTGAGGAGCTTCTCTCCTAAAAAACACCATTAGATAGTTTTATGCTTTCTTAGCTTAGAATCATTTAAGTATTTCATTTTCATGTAAGAATGGAAGAATTTCAAGACTCTCAAGGTGCTATTTTTCTTTTATTTAAGCTTTGTTTGGTAAATTTCATTTTCATGTCTTATTTTGTTGTTTTAGCCATGGGTGTTTTCTCAAACACCATGGGCTGAGCTTTTTATGCTTTGGGTGTTTGAAACCATGTGAATATTGAGTGTTAGAATTGTTTATACTTTGATTATTGTTGATATTTGAATTATTGCTTCTCTTATTGGGTTTTATTGGTGTTTTGTGTATTAGGTTCTATTAATCCGTATTTTGAGGCATGTTTAGCGTAGACGAGAGTTACATGAACATGTTTAAATTTATGGTGTGAGTTGTTGGTATAAAAATGCGTTTATTATACTTTTAATTCGTTGAGAGAGAGTTAATCGTATTAGAACTCCCATTAGGAGACATTAATTACTTGAATGGTTATTTGGGCAGTTGATAAGGATTAGGAAGATGTCTTATTACCGGGTTTGGGAACTCCTTAGACGTAAGGCTATAGTACCCGAAGGGAAATGATTTTCATCTTAGAATCTTGATGCTCTTAGTAAATCCAAATTGAAGCATAAAAATGGTATAAACAATCTCACTCGATTTCACTAGGTAGAGAACACCCGAAGCATTCCCACACTTGAACTTCTTCGAATCTAGTTCGTAGTTCTTACTTGCTTTTAATTGTCAGTTTCTTGCTTTAGTAGTAATTTTCATGGTTAGTAGTTAATTTAGTTATTAGGATTGTGTTTAGTTTAATTTATTGTCTTTAGATTATTGTTTAGCTTTAGTTTTGAATCTAACTCCCGAAACCGTAGCTACATTAGTTACGACGACGTACAACTCTAGGGATCCATTGCACTAGCCCACCTCCCATGGTTCGATACTACTTGGTCGAAATACTTACGTGTATACTACTACGATCTCTTATTCTTGAGGGGAAGTAGTTAGTCAAAACATATTGACCTAAAAATTTCGTTCAAGTCAATGGTTTACTTGCTTGCCCCTGTTTTCGGAAATCTTGGAACAGCAGCAGAGATTTTTGAATAATATCCATTGGTTCGGCAAATTGGTTTTAAAAAAGGGCAGTGTTTCGTGCTTTCCAGATTTGCCACGCAATAATGGCGAAGAGAGAGTTGCCCTCACGAGGGAGATTTTCAATCATGGAGGCGCACAAATCGCGGAAGGAATGGGAAGTTGGGTAAGAGAAGATCCGCAAAGGGCTGCATCCCTAAGTATGCATAACAACGGCGCATATGAGTAAAATGTGTGACGTGGATTCACTCTCAAGACCACAGATCTGGCAGCAGGGATCCGCGATAATTCCTCTTGATTTAAGGGCCATTTGAGAGAGGAGTGAGTTGGAACATGCTCTCCACAAAAAATAGCGGATCGAGGGTGGAATATCAAGATGCCACAGCTGTTTCCAAAGTTTACCCGGGCTACTCGGGGAGGGGAGTGCCGAGGCACAATTCGAGAATTTCTAAACCGCGAGAAAGTAGATTGATCTAACCGAGAACTTTCCATCATTCGTACATCTCCATATTCTTCTGTCTAGTGGAAATCTAGAGCTTAAGGGCATGCCTTTGATAATTGTTGTGTCATGCTTATCAAAGTACAGGCTAAGCAGGTCCTCCTCCCAGCACTCATTTGTCTGATCAATGAAATATGCCACGCAGGGGCTGTCTCCAGGTCTCAGGTCATGGCAGTTTGATGCTTTATATGTCTTTGTTCCAATCCAACTGTCCTTCACGCTGTTAATTGATTTTCCATTTCCTACCCTCCAAGCTATCCCCTCCTCAACCGAATTTCTGGCTTTCAACAAGCTTCTCCAAAGGTAGCTTGGTTGATAGCCCACAGTAGCCTTCTCAATCGTGTGCCTAGGAAAATACCGAGCCCTTAACACCTTCGAGATAATAGCCTCCGGGTTGTTTAAGATCCTCCAATATTGCCCAGCTACCATTGCAAGGTTGAAGAAAAACATTTCTCTGAATCCCAAACCTCCATGTTCCTTTGATCGAGATATCTTCGCCCAGTTGGCCCAATGGATTCGACGATCATTTCCGTGTGCGCCCCAAAAGAAACAAGCACTCCCTCGCTCCAAATCCTCACAAAGTGATTTGGAAAAAATAAAACAACTCATGGCGTATGTGGGGATTGCTTGGATGACGCTTTTAATGAGAATTTCACGGCCCACCTTTGAGAGAGACTTTTCTTTCCACACTTTAGACTTTCCAACCACCCGATCATACACCACTTGAAAAACTTGGCGCTTGGACCTCCCGATGAGGGTGGGGAGGCCCAGGTATTTGGTGTAGCAGCACACAGTCCGGGCCCCGAGTTGACGTCCCATATTGTCCCTCACCTCATTTGCAACGCAAGAACTTGCAAAGATCTCAGACTTATCCAGGTCGATGCGTTGGCCAGAGGCCTCCTCATATATCGAAATGATGTCTCGAACTTTGTCAATCTCTCGCTGACTTGCTCGGAAGAAGAGGATGCTATCATCCGCGAAAAATAGATGCGAGATCGAGGGGGTTGTACGGGCCACTTTGATGCCCGTGATCTCTCCTCTATCTCTCCTCTATTTTCAGCCTGTTGGATAAGAGTAGAGAACCCTTCTGCACACAAAAGAAACAAATAAGGCGAAATAGGGTCTCCTTGATGGAGACCCCGTTGGGGCACAAAAGGGTCGGTTGCTTGACCATTAACAAGTATGGAGTAAGAAACTATGGATACACATCTCATGATCAAGTTTACCCAATCTTCACAAAAACCATGTTTAAGGCACATACATCTCAAGAACTCCCATTCCACCCTATCATAAGCCTTGCTCATGTCAAGTTTTAGAGCTAACCACCCATTTTTTCCTTTTTTCTTTTTTCTCATATAGTGGACACATCTCGAAAGCAATCATAACATTATCTGTAATCATGCGGTTTGGGATAAAAACACTCTGGGTAGGGGATATCACCTTTTCAAGCACACATTTTAAACCATTTGCAATAACCTTCGTAATGACACGAAAAATGACATTACAAAGGCTAATGGGTCTAAAATCTTTAGGGAGTTCAGGAGATTTTACTTTCGGGATGAGGGTTATGTGGGTGTGGTTTAGAGGAGTAGGGTCAGCTTTGTTATTCAAAATATCAAGACACAGTAAAGGAACACATTCCACAGACTCGATGCATATCTATCGATCCCACTATGGTAAACGCAAGGGCGGACACAGACTCGATATCCCACTAAGGTAAACGCAAGGGCAGAGCTACAGCCACGTGGCTGTAGCCCACCCCAATTTTTTTTTTAATTCTATATATATTACTTACAAAAAAAAAAAAAAAAATCCCTTATACAAAATCGACCATGTGACCCTATTTGGAGGTAAAAAATAGTCTTTTCCACTAATTGAGATTCAATTTTGCTAAAATGTTTGTTAACATATGTATTTAATTGAAATTAAATAATAAATTATAATTAAATTATTACTACATCTGTTTCAATTTAGATTAAATATTTATTGTTTACGCATAGTTTAATGTAAGAGTTGTTTATTACTACAAGAGTTGTTTATTACTACTATTAAAGGGATAAAATAGAGAGTATGAAAGTCTTTTGAGTAATAAAGTAAATAATAAAATATTGTGAGTAATAAATAATGACATGTAATATAATTTTGGGATGTTTGAAGTGTGTAGTTTAAGTGAAAAAATGATTTATTGTTAAATAAGGAAATGTACAATCTGAATTGGTTGGGATGGAGGGAGTAATTCAAACCTCTTGAATAAAAAAAATCGAAAAAAATCGGTAACGAAGTGTGATAACTCAAATGGCTAGAACGTCACTACTACTTAGATCGTGACCTTAGGTTCATGTCATTGGGTTCAAGTCATGGGAAGGGGTTAGAAATATGAAAAAAAAAAAATTGGTGGCCTTGGGTAAACGTACAGGTCATTGAAAAACTGCCTAAGAGTGGATCCCACCTCCGGCTCATTTCTTGTCCAAGAGCCATCTGCTTTTCTCATCTTTTCAATTGTGTATTTTTATCTCCGTCCAGAATTCAGAAGGCCTTGGATGGACTCCGCCCCGTAGCCATGATACATGATTCTTTCAGATGGGCTTCTACATGAACCGTGATTCAGGTTCCGAGCAGGATGGAACATCACGGAAAAAAATTAGGGGCAAATTTCAACTAGAGACTTAATTGACGGTTATTAATGTTAATTTGGTAGTTTTTTTTTAAGAACAATTCTATCTCTTATATATTATATTAATTGCATAAAATGCATTAATTTCTATATATATAAAAACATATTTAATAATCTACCGATAAATCTATTTTTTAAGAATATTCTAAAAGATTTATAGAAAAATATTCTAAAAGATTTATACATTAATATTTTAAAAGATTTATATGAGAAAATATAATATTTCCTAGATTTTTTTAAGAATATTCTAAAAGAGTAACTTTTAGATAACTATAAGAAAAAGAAAAATATAATATTTTCAGTAGCTGTGATCTCTTTATATTAATTATACTAGATGAGAACGTGTACATTTGAAGCTTATATCTTATGATTTCATTGTTTTATTTATTAAAATTATGGATATTTTGATTAAATTGGGAGAAAGGTAGTATCATTGTCGTTTTTGTAGAAAAAAAAGAAGATTTCGAAAGCAAAACAAATACCATATCTCACTGAAATAAGATTGCAATTCATCTTGAAAAATGGAGTGGAATGGAAAAAAGAATAGAGTCGATCAAAGTTCGGAGCAAGAGTTACATACAAAACAATGAGCAAGCATGACACGGCCGAGTCAATCCAAGGCAAATCGACAGCACGACCGAGCCTTAGGTAGGTCCGAGGAATCGGACGTCGTTATAGAGATTGGAGCCAACAGGAGGGCACGATCGAGCCCATGTCACGACCAAGCCCATACGGAGACGAGGTTGAGGCCGGCACGACCGAGCTGCTAGAAGGAAGTTGCACGTCCGAGCCCGAGACTGGCCTCCATGCTGACTCGGTCGAGTCACCCCATTTTCGACGATTTTTGTGCAATTTTTAAGGACCTACTTGCAAAACTCGTTGTTAAACCCTATCCCAAAACTATAAATAATCTCCTATCATATTTTTATCAATTCATCACCCCTTCCACAAGAATTCTTCACACATTTGAAGGTGTTCTTCACCCATTTCTTAATTTCTTCATCATTTGGAGCAAGAATTGTACCATTGACTTTGAAATTGTAGGCTCCATTTGTTGGTCCATAAATGAGTATCAATGGTGAGAAAAGTTTAGAGGAGAGGTGAATAGACTTTTCTTATTTTCAAATTTTTAGTGTGCTGATCAGATGTACTGAGACTCGTGTGTTGAATGAAAACCTGCTATCAGCTGATAGTGATATCGGCTGATGGTAAAATCTATACTTAATGAATTTTGACTCTTTTGTAAAACTTATGATTTATGCAAAGTAGTATAAACAATATAAGCAATAGACAATGCAATAATAAAACAGTAAAAAACACAAGTATTTATAGTGGTCCGAACAACTTGTACTACATCCACTACAACTCAATTCGTGATATTATATTGAAATGAAAATCTAAGCATTTGCAGAGTGTAAGCGAAGAAGAGGAACTCGGAGTATGTTGTTTAATCGATCAAATTATTATTAGGACGATATATATATATTGAAATTAAAGTCCAACGAAATTATATATATATATATATATATATAATTTTTTTAATTGGACACAACATTTGCAATATCTAGTATTACTAAATCGTATGCAACAATTAAAATTCGATTACATTATCCCTGAATTTTCCACCAAGAATTCTCAAGACTTGTATGTTAATGAAACCAAACAAAAACTAATATTGCAATATTATAATATATATATAAAAAAACAAGAAACCCTAGTTCAAAAGCCATGTCCGAACTCAAAACCTAGATTCACAGACATCGTACCGTCCAAGGAACACCCAACGCCGCCGGTGGACATGGGAAGCGCCGCCTCCAAGTGAGGGTTGCGCAACCCCGCCGCCAAAGAGTTGGAATAATTCTGCAGGAGAAGAATCTCATCAGCCCTTGTAGTAACTTTATTTCTCAACTCCTTCAACGCCGCCGCGTACTCCTCCAACTCCTCCACCGTCTTCCCCTCAACGTCGTCGCACCACCACAATCCACTGCCGCCTTCACCGGCAGCCGCGGCGTATTCCTCCCCTCGCTTCTTCTCCGCTTCCAACTCCTTACAAACATCGGCGTGGTGCACGTTGTAATCCCTCGCAAACCCCAACTGCGTTGGCGCGCATTCCTCAGAGACGAGGCCTCTGAGGAAGCGCTGATAACTGCGTCAGCCGTCGGGTGGCCAAAGGAGAAGACGCGCTTACTGTGAGAGCGTATGATAATTGCGATTTGGGCCCCAGTGAGAATGCATAATTCACTAGCTTTCTTGAACAACCCTAATCGCCTTTTGGAAAACGTAACTTGACGAGAACTCACTTTTTCGATTTTCTTGATTTCAATCTTCCTTCTTCCCTTGCTCGTCCTCTTTTTCGTATCATCTTTCAAGATCACCATGTTTCCGATAAATTCAAGATCAAACTGGAAATTAATAATTGTGGTTTTAGGGCTATAATATATATATAGGTAATGAATTTCATATATGGAAATCAGATTTTGGTGAAAGTAATGCAATATCCACTTTCCTACTTTATCCTCCCTCCCTTGAAATAAATAAACATGTGTTCTTTTAATTTTAGTTGCCTTGGCTTAATTAACTTACAGTTATTGGTAAAGTTTATTGTACTAAATACTCATTCCATATGTAATTAATTATTTTAACTAATTTATATTCATTAATTTTTTAAGTTTACATAATTATCCTCTGTCAAAATTATTTTAATGATTTACTTTACTTGTTATAAAAAAAAAATTTAGTTGGTTTATTTATTAATTTAAATTGTTTAACAACTAATTATAATTTGAAGTTAAAAAATAACTTTATAATTAATAAAATATAAAATAATTTACATAGAAGAATATGTAAAAAATAATACTCCGTATGAATTTTAAGTTTTGCAAATTTTTAAACATTTACATAGTTTTTAATTAATTTATATCTTTTTAAAAATAATACATGTTCAATGATAATTTAGTCATTTAAGATAAATTTTAAAAATTTCTTAAATTTCATCGTAGCATACACATTATGATGAGATTAGAATTACATAAAGAATATTTTTTTCATTTCCTTCTCAACGATCATAAGAATTACTATTCTTATTTTATTCTTTTTCCATTAATATTTCATTCATTCCATTCAACCATAATATCATTCTACCATACCAAAAATACCGTAAAAGTTGCAATATTGTCATATTAGTATTGTTTAAAAATACAAGTCAATGAATAACACTGATCCATCTCTACGTTAATTTTTCCATCATTTGGAATGCGCTATAATGAACAGGTATATATATATATAGCAATAATATATACGGAGGATTAAAATTTAAACTAAATATCTAACATTCAATTCTGCCAAATTCTCCAGTACTCCATAGTCTACCGTACCCCTAATTTCAATTTCAATTTTTTATTTATATTTTATTTGCACCCGTTCATTTAATTAGTTCACATTCAAATCATTTTTTATTAAAATTATATGCACTTGCTCATTTAATAAGTTCACCTCCAAATCATTTTTTACTACGGTCTGCACTCGCTCATTTTATGAGTTCATCCCTCCCAAATCATTTATTTTTATCACGGATATCTCCACCCGCTCATTTTTTGAGTTCACTAACAAATTATTGTTTTACCATGGTTACACTCGCTCATTTTATGAGTTCACTCAAAAATATTTTTTAAAAAATAATCACATTTAAAAGACTATATTATCATTTTATTAATTTACACAAAATATAATAAAATGAACTCTAATATATATATTTACAATCTGCAGTCGAGTCGTTGTCGAGTTACCGTCAATTCACCACCAAGTCACCCATATTTAAAAAACAAAAAACGTAAAAATATAATCAACAAAAAAACTATCGAAATTAGCCACAAATCTCGATTTTTTTTCTTTTTAATTTTTTCCCCTCCTCTTTTTCTTTTTTCTTCCATTTTCAATATTTTTTTCCAATTTTTTTTTCTTTTACTTTTTTTCCCCTTTCTTTTCCATTTTTTTCATGTGTATTTTTTAAATTTTAATACAAAATAATATTATAGGTATGATTTTATTATAGTCAGTCGGCGGTGCACCTGAATTTCAATTTTAATTTGATGAGTGAAGGACCTGCCGAAAATCCATGCCGGTCGGCGGGTGACCCAGCCACCACCATGCCCGACCACCCTCTCGACGACGACGGCGACGCTTCCATTCCGACCGATGAAGCCTGAGACCCCCTCTTCAAATCACAATCGGCGGGTGACCCAGCCACCACCATTTTTCATTAATGCTAACTTTAAGATCTCAAAAAAATTTATTCACAATGTTATTGAGATCTTAAAGTTAGCACGTGGTGTTCGATATCATCTAAAAGATTTTGGTGGTCAAGGTCATCACCCTAGAAAGATTTTGGTGGTCAAGGTCGTCACCCCAGAAATGCAAGTGAGTATTCAATCTCCGCCATGCATCATTAAGAAATGTGATTGAGAGAATTTTTGGTATTTTGATTCACAATTTTCAAAACCCACCTCCGTTCCCATTTCAAACACAAAACTTTCTTCTGAAAGAATTAATTAATTTCTAGTTGAATATGAAGAACATCAAGATTCACCATATCTTGGAAGAGAAAATTTGGAATTGCTTTCTCAAAGCCAACTACAACAAAAGACTGGAGTTAGAGAACTAGGCTAATGTGGGAAATGAGGCCGAGGTATAACCGTGAACGTGATGGAAATGAAGATGAGAATAATAATTTTTTTTTGAACTAATATATTTTTTCTAAATAATTTAGATAATTTTTTTATATACAAGTGTGTTCCATATACGTTTGCATCAATAAAAAAGTCAGTCAAACTCTGCATAAAGTCTATTGATTTTCTAAATCCACTGACTTTTTAAAGTCCAAAAAAATCCAACATAATCCCAATTGAATACACCCCCTAAATGTGAAAATTACAGAAGTACATACTTGAAACATGAAAATAAGATCGAGCACTTTGAAGGTTAGTACTTTATTTTTATAAAAAATTAAATTATATTAATATTTAAATAAATTTAAATAACTTGACAATAAAAAAAATATATATCGATTAAGAATTAAATTATTATTTTTTAAATTTCAATATTTTTAATGCCCACTTTAACACTGAACTAGAGAGAAAAAACTTAAAAGCATTAAACAGTCCAGGTTTATATATAAGTATGTAATTTATATTGCTACAATATTTCTATTCTTTTTTTTTTATTAGAATAACAAAAAATAAATTATTAGAATAACAAACTTACAAATTTATACACATTTTAAAGATTTTTTAATTAATAAATTAAAATATACATAGTATTATAAATGTGGCCTCCAAACCACTAAATGAGCCCTCATCCGAAGCTCCCGCACCTGAAACCACTCCAGTAACCCTACACTTTCCTCTGGGCACCCCTTTCAACACTTTGAAGGATGCCTTCGAAACCTTAAGCCTAAAAACAGCACACCTTGTTTTAGTGCTTGAAGGAGAAACACTGGACAATGCCATGTTCAAAGGTGATATGGACATGCATACTCAGCAGGAATCTTCAGATGATGAAGTTCTAGCCGCTAAGTTCGAAAGGTTACATCGACAGAAAAAGGGCAAGAAGAAGGTCGTTGCTGTTCCTACTGCAAGAAAGTGGCCGGGTGGAAAGAGGAAGTCCCAAAGGAACCTGGGCAAAATTGTTGACTACACTGGGAAGAAGAAGCCCAGAACAGATGGAAACTCATCCGAACTCATTGCAGTGTCTGATTCTGAATCGGAACCGGAAGCAGAGCACGAACAAACTGCAGCCCGAATGGAAGAAGTAGTGGCTGTCAATGAAGATGATGTAGATGAAGTTGCTGAGGAAATGGAAGAGGAGAGTGAACCCACTCCACCAGTCAGACGATCAAAACGGCTTCGAGAGCCCGAGAGTGTTGCCTCTCCGATGGCAACACCAGAACCATCAAATCAAGAACAGTCTTCCGGCTCTTCAGATGAAGATGAAAAAGAGGTATCTTCTTCTTCTGATGATAAGAATAGTGACTCTGATGAGGATTATAATGATAAGTCAAGCATACAGTATAGAACTATAAGTACTAGGCAGATTCTCAGTGAAAGATTGATTAAAATTCCTGATTTTGAAGAGTTGAATCTGCTTGATTGGCTTAAAGAAAGATCTTTACTGAATGCCTTACAATTTGCTTGTCCTTATGTTATTGACTGGATATATGAATTTTATGCTATTATCCCTCAATTTGCTGGTGATTCAAACTCCACAAGATATGGACAGTTTTGGTTTAGAGGAACTAGGCATATGATTACCCCTAGAAGAATCAATTTTCTGCTTAAGACAAAAATTATGGAGGATTCTGTTGTTACTGATCATGATGTCATGATAAGCATCTTGACAGGGGGAGTAATCACCAAATGGAGAAGAAGAATTTTAGCCTCTAAACTGACTAGTTTGTATTCTGTCCTGCATAAGCTGGTTTGTTTTAATTGGCTGCCTAGCACAAACAACACCACTCTCACCTTAGAACAGGCTGTTTTGATGTACAAGATTGGGCACTTAAAAAGGTTTAACCTAGGACAGGTTATTTTAATATGATGACTTTTAACTCTGATATGAATGGGAGAGGCATACTACCTTACCCATGTCTTGTGTACAAATACCTGCTGGACAAAGACTTTGAGAGATATGAAGATGAGGTTGTAAGCTCCTATATCCCAGGGTTCAGCATCTCAAATCAGTTCTTAGTGAGAGGAGACCTGGTGGTTGATCTTCCTTTAAGAAGGAATGATGATGAAGCAGGCCCAAGTACAACAACCAGTGTTCCAGCAAATGATCCCTTCCACAGTTCCACACTGCCTCCAGAAGGAGTTGCCTCCTCTATTTATTTATCTTCCCACTATATAATGAGGCAAATTGATATCTTGCAGGGATCTATTCTTAATTTACAGCACTCTGTGGAGGATCTTCTAGTTCAAAAGAAATTTTGGATGGATCTCATTTCCACTTCAACAGGGGGAGTAGCTGACAGTTCACACAATCAACCTATTAACATTGTTGCTCCTGCTGTAGATGAATCGGATTCAATTGCTGGCCGAACTACTGAACTTGCTGCTGACACTACAATGACTGAGGAAGATGAACAGGACATCCAGGATCTCTATGGTGATCTGTGATCTGGATGTATGATAAGCTTGAAGACAGGGGGAGAGCTTACACTATGGGGGAGTATATGCAGACTATGGAGATGCAGCTGATACACATCAACCCAATCCTTTCCCATGTGTTATTACAGTTCTTATCTTTTTGTAAAAGCTTTGTACTTATGTTTTTTTTTAAACTCTGTTATTTACTTTTTACTTTCTGTAATTATTTAGGATTTATTTTTGCTTAAGTTATTTAAATCTAAACAAGTTTTTTGGTTTAGATGTTGTTTATCTTAATTTGATCTTATACTAATTGTTACTTCATGTTTTTGGAATATCAATTGTGTAAATTTCTTAATCAATGTTTCTGTTGTGTGAACTTCAGTTATGTTGATGTAGAAATGTCAAATTGGGGGAGATTGTTGATGTTGATATAAGTGTTTTATTTAATGATCCAACACTAACAGCCGAGTGTTGTGTTTAATGTTCCCAACACTTATGACAACATCAGAATTTGCCCTTCCTTTTCTCACTAACTCTTATCTTACGTTTGTTGTCTAATGATGTCCCCAAAGCAGTTAGAAGACGTGGGCAACACCTCATGCCATTGCGTGGGAGTGAGAAGTTATTACACATGGTATAACAAGTTCCTAAATTCTAGGAGTGGTGGAGAGAAGTTTATAACCGTATGATCTCACGGCTGTGATGGTCATGGGAGTTGATGGCAGTTCGTGCATTATGCCTATAAATACAGAAGCTGCCCTCAACATAAGATACACAAGAAGGAAAGCTAAAAACGACTACTACACTATTGAACGCTAAATACCCTTCTAGTTGGGAATATATTTAATTCTTCTTGTAGATATTCATACTATTGTAAACCCGAATAGTAGTGTGTTAGATCATAGTCTTATTTACTAGGTTGTGTGATTAGATCTATGAGGGAGGTAGTTTCATAGAACTTAGTAACTCATTATTATACACTTTCGTAGTGTAATTATACACCTCTAAGAGGTTGTACTCATTTCACATATTTTTATATAGTGAAAAGCGTAGATTATTTTATAATCTACGCAAATTTTGAATACTTCTATTTTCAGTACGTGCATTTTAATTTCCGCTGCATAGTGTTGTTTGGACAGTGCCAACACGACAGACAACATCTCTGATTTCGCACGGACACACACTTTCATTATTGTATATTATTAGTTAATATGCAATATTGTACGTATTAGTTCATATATAGTATAATATTAGTTTATATTGGTACAAGTTCTAATGTTTTCAAGTTCAAATATAGTATAGTATTAGTTCGGATAAAATGCAAGTTTGGTCCCAAGAGAATTTTTCAAAAACAATTTTGGTCCCACGTTCTTTTTTGGCCCCATTTTTTGCAAAAATGGTCTCAACCGTTAAATACTTAACACTTTTCGTTAAGTGATATTGCAAAAATGGTCCCCTAAAAAAAAAAAGAAAAAGAGAAAACATGACATTTTGCAGATTTTTTCAAATCAAATTATAATTTGTGTAAATTTGAAAAAACATATAGATAATAATTTATATCAAATTTGTCAAATTAAAAAAATTGAATAATTAAAATTTGACAATATTATTTTTTTTATTTATAAAATCATAAAAAGTTATAATATATATTCTTAAAAAATATCAAATATAGTTTTTAAAACGTAAATTTTGAAGAAATTCAAATTAAAAATTACAAATTTTAGACTAAAGATACTAAAAAAATGTATACATTTATCTATCATTAACTAGGCTCTTCACCCCATCATTGATTTAAATCGGGAGTCAATCTTCTAAAAATTCATTTTACATGTTAAGCCCTCTCAAACAAAATAATCATCCCTTCAAAATTAAATCATTAGATTTGGTTTTAAAAGAATTGAGAATATATCTCAAAATTATAAAATTCGATTCAAGTAATACCACATCCCGAACCCACGGTGATCAGCGACACATACCACTAGTCCTAACAAAAGAAAAGAATAATTGAGATTGAGAGAAAAAATCAAGAACGATTTGACATGCAATTTTAGTGAATTAGTTTGTCTGCTTCGATTTGGGGGTTTTAAGTGAGGGTTTACGATTTGAGAAATTTAAGTGAGGGTTTGCGATTTGGGAATGCTTAATGAGTGTTTCGGCTTCAAATTTTTCTGAATTTTCAAGTTGGATTCGTGTGGTTTTATTTGGGGGAGATTTTTAGGGCTTTTTTAGAATTAGATGTGATTTTGGAGCATTTGATTGAAACCGAGCATTTTGAGATTTTATTTTAGAAGGTAAAATCTCGTGGGACCTTTTTTTGAACAAATGGGACCATTTTCGTGAGCACGAATCTCTTGGGACCAAATCTGCATTTTCCTGATCTCTTGGGACAAAATCTGCATTTTCCTGATCTCTTGGGACCAAATCTGCATTTTCTCGTTTTTGAACTTAACGGCGTGTGTGGCAAATGCCATACATCATTTGTTTAAATTTGTTTTTTGAAAGTTAATACTAGAGGTTTGGCAAATGCCATACATCATTGAGAGCCATCATATTACAAAAGTGTGGGAGATCCTCCATCCAAATTTCCTCATAATTTACTACAGTTCCCAAGTGGGCTAGACTATGGGCAACCAAATTGGCTTCCCTTTTGACGCAAAGAAACTAAAGTCAATTTGTTAATTCCTTAATGTCTTGCACAATCAGGTCTGAGACTGGTTCTGTCGGTCCTTCACTGCGGAGAGATTTTGCCAAAATTTCAGAATCTGTCTCAATTATAAAATTATTGAAACCAGCTTCCATGGCTCTTGTTACTGAAAATCTCATAGCCAGGGCTTCAATCAACGTACTACTGCCTGATGCCCATACTCTTGAGGCGCCCGACATCAATACCCCTCCTTGCGCGTCCCGAATGACGAAATTGAAACCCCCTTGGCCTCCTTCGAAGATTTCATCGTCAGTGTTAATTTTCACAGCTCCGGGTGGCTTCCAGATTGATTTGGGAGATTGATATGCTTTCGATGGTTGATTAGTGTGGAAATTTCTTGAAATTCATGTGTTTATTTTACATAATTTTGAGGGTTTTGTTGCATTATTCACACTAAATTGACTAATTGCACTTGAAATGAGAAAGGTATGTGTTTTGCTATTTTTTAGGTAAATTGAACATATTTCAAAGCAAAATACGTGTTTGAGAATTTATGGAATCAAGAAGATAATTTCACCATTGGATGCGTCTCGAAAAAATGAGTGGAATGAAAAAAAGAATCAAGTCAATCGGAGGTCAGAAGCTCAAGATATGATCGACACGATAAGATGTGAAATTGTAGCATAATCCACTCGGGCAGCCGAGTCAACCCACTCGGTTGACCGCTTGAGGGCACTCGGTCGACCGTTTAAACCCTTTTCTGCGCGAAAATTCGAGAATTTTAAAGGATTTCAAGGGCCTAAGTGCAAATCTCGTCTCAAACACTCTTCCAAGATATAAACACCTCCCCAAATCAGATTATTGGGTGGCTTGGCCTCACTTTTACCCACTCTAACGCTAGCTCAACTTCATACAAAATGTGATAAAAGAGAGGAGCAATTAAATAGCTTAGGTTTGAGGAACTTCTCTCCTAAAAAACACTATTAGATAGTTTTATGCTTTCTTAGCTTAGAATCATTTAAGTATTTCATTTTCATGTAAGAATGGAAGAATTTCAAGACTCTCAAGGTGCTATTTTTCTTTTATTTAAGCTTTGTTTGGTAAATTTCATTTTCATGTCTTATTTTGTTGTTTTAGCCATGGGTGTTTTCTCAAACACCATGGGCTGAGCTTTTTATACTTTGGGTGTTTGAAACTATGTGAATATTGAGTGTTAGAATTTTTTATACTTTGATTATTGTTGATATTTGGATTATTGCTTCTCTTATTGGGTTTTATTGGTGTTTTGTGTATTAGGTTCTATTAATCCGTATTTTGAGGCATGTTTAGCGTAGACGAGAGTTACATGAACATGTTTAAATTTATGGTGTGAGTTGTTGGTATAAAAATGCGTTTATTATACTTTAAATTCGTTGAGAGAGGGTTAATCGTATTAGAACTCCCATTAGGAGACATTAATTACTTGAATGGTTATTTGGGCAGTTGGTGAGGATTAGGAAGATGTCTTATTAACGGGTTTGGGAACACCTTAGACGTAAGGCTGTAGTACCCGAAGGGAAATGATTTTCATCTTAGAATCTTGATGCTCTTAGCAAATCCAAATTGAAGCATAAAAATGGTATAAACAATCTTACTCGATTTCACTAGGTAGAGAACACCCGAAGCATTCCCACATTTGCACTTCTTCGAATCTAGTTCGTAGTTCTTACTTGCTTTTAATTGTCAGTTTCTTGCTTTAGTAGTAATTTTCATTGTTAGTAGTTAATTTAGTTATTAGGATTGTGTTTAGTTTAATTTATTGTCTTTAGATTATTGTTTAGCTTTAGTTTTGCATCTAACTCCCGAAACCGTAGCTACATTAGTTATGACGACGTACAACTCTAGGGATCCATTGCAGTAGCCCACCTCCCATGGTTCGATACTACTTGGTCGAAATACTTACGTGTATACTACTACGATCCCTTATTCTTGAGGGGAAGTAGTCAGTCAAAACATATTGACCTAAAAATTTCGTTCAAGTCAATGGTTTACTTGCTTGCCCCTGTTTTCGGAAATCTTGGAACAGCAGCAGAGATTTTTGAATAATATCCATTGGTTCGGCAAATTGGTTTTAAAAAAGGGCAGTGTTTCGTGCTTTCCAGATTTGCCATGCAATAATGGCGAAGAGAGAGTTGCCCTCACGAGGGAGATTTTCAATCATGGAGGCGCACAAATCGCGGAAGGAATGGGAAGTTGGGTAAGAGAAGATCCGCAAAGGGCTGCATCCCTAAGTATGCATAACAACAGGGCATATGAGTAAAATGTGCGACGTGGATTCACTATCAAGACCACAGATCTGGCAGCAGGGATCCGCGATAATTCCTCTTGATTTAAGGGCCACTTGAGAGAGGAGTGAGTTGGAACATGCTCTCCACAAAAAATAGCGGATCGTGGGTGGAATATCAAGATGCCACAGCTGTTTCCAAAGTTTACCCGGGCTACTCGGGGAGGGGAGTTACAAGGCACAATTCGAGAATTTCTAAACCGCGAGAAAGTAGATTGATCTAACCGAGAACTTTCCATCATTCGTACATCTCCATATTCTTCTGTCCGGTGGAAATCTAGAGCTTAAGGGCATGCCTTTGATAATTGTTGTGTCATGCTTATCAAAGTACAGGCTAAGCAGGTCCTCCTCCCAGCACTCATTTGTCTGATCAATGAAATATGCCACGCTGGGGCTGTCTCCAGGTCTCAGGTCATGGCTGTTTGATGCTTTATATGTCTTTGTTCTAATCCAAATGTCCTTCACGCTGTTAATTGATTTTCCATTTCCTACCCTCCAAGCTATCCCCTCCTCAACCGAATTTCTGGCTTTCAACAAGCTTCTCCAAAGGTAGCTTGGTTGATAGCCCACAGTAGCCTTCTCAATCGTGTGCCTAGGAAAATACCGAGCCCTTAACACCTTCGAGATAATGGCATCCGGGTTGTTTAAGATCCTCCAATATTGCCTAGCTACCATTGCAAGGTTGAAGAAAAACATTTCTCTGAATCCCAAACCTCCATGTTCCTTTGATCGAGATATCTTCGCCCAGGTGGCCCAATGGATTCGACGATCATTTCCGTGTGCGCCCCAAAAGAAACAAGCACTCCCTCGCTCCAAATCCTCACAAACTGATTTGGAAAAAATAAAACAACTCATAGCGTATGTGGGGAGTGCTTGGATGACGCTTTTAATGAGAATTTCACGGCCCGCCTTTGAGAGAGACTTTTCTTTCCACACTTTAAACTTTCCAACCACCCGATCATACACCACTTGAAAATCCCGTTGAGGGTGGGGAGGCCCAGGTATTTGGTGTATCAGCACACAGTCCGGGCCCCGAGTTGACGACCCATATTGTCCCTCACCTCATTTGTAACGCAAGAACTTGCAAAGATCTCAGACTTATCCAGGTTGATGTGTTGGCCAGAGGCCTCCTCATATATCGAAATGATGTCTCGAACTTTGTCAATCTCTCGCTGACTTGCTCGGAAGAAGAGGATGCTATCATCCGCGAAAATTAGAAGCGAGATCGAGGGGGCTGTACGGGCCACTTTGATGCCCGTGATCTCTCCTCTATTTTCAGCCTGTTGGATAAGAGTAGAGAACCCGTCTGCACACAAAAGAAACAAATAAGGTGAAATAGGGTCTCCTTGAAGGAGACCCCGTTGGGGCACAAAAGCCATTAACAAGTATGGAGTAAGAAACTGTGGATACACGTCTCATGATCAAGTTTACCCAATCTTCACAAAAACCAAGTTTAAGGCACATACATCTCAAGAACTCCCATTCCACCCTATCATAAGCCTTGCTCATGTCAAGTTTTAGAGCTAACCACCCATTTTTTCCTTTTTTTCTTTTTTCTCATACCCATTTTTTCCTCATGTAGGGGATATCACCTTTTCAAGCACACATTTTAAACGATTTGCAATAACCTTTGTAATGACACGAAAAATGACATTACAAAGGCTAATGGGTCTAAAATCTTTAGGAAGTTCAGGAGATTTTACTTTCGGGATGAGGGTTATGTGGGTGTGGTTTAGAGGGGTAGGTTCAGCTTTGTTATTCAAAATATCAAGACACAGTAAAGGAACACTGTTATACCTAGTCAAAGAGGTCAATCTTTGACAAGTCAATCCTAGTCACCATCTTACGTGGCGAGGACCAATCAACAAAGTCGTGCGACGACTAGTCAACAAGACCAAGAAAATGTAATAGATTTAGTGTATTTAATATATTTAAGTGCTCGTCCAAAGATGTTGGCGAGCACTATCTTAGTTAGCTGCTCGCCCGAATGTGTGGCGAGCACGTGCCTATTCTTATTTAAGGTGTTTTAAGTATTGAAGTCTTGGGAGACAGCATGGAGCGTGGCGACCACACTCCTCGAAGGCCCTCCGGCGACCACCATGGCCCAGCTTCTCGGCATCTCGGCGAGGACGAGCACCTAAGGCGGTTTAGCATTAAATGCGCCATCAAATCACCTTTTCGGGCAGAATGAAGGTCCAATCTGAAGGCGCCACGTGTAAAGGGCGGGCAGCCCTTGAAAAGCAGTATATAATGCCCATTTGGGCTCATTTGTAACACAAGTTAGAATTCCACTCAATCACCCTCAACCTAAAGCAATAAACTCTCCCAAGCTTCTAAAGCTTTAGCTTCTCCAAGAAGCTATATCTTGTGTTCTTGTGTGTTCTTCATCAAGTTCATCACAAATCATCTCTTTAATCCACATAAACACGTAATAACCCCTGTTTAATTATATATGTTTGTATCGTGCTAAGCACAGTCCACATCCGAATCAACCCATTTATAGTGCATACAACATTTGGCGCTAGAAGGAGGGGACCTTTTACGTGTTTAAATCATCAAAGTTTCGTCCGATCAACGAGCGATCGGTTAGCAAACTCCCTGTTTTTCAAGCTTTAATCGGTATATCTACCGTTTAGAGCATCATCTACGATCTTTAGTGTTCTTCGTGTTCTTGAACATTTTTAGTTTTCGTAGCATATTTTGGAGTTTGATCTCCTTGTATTTGTGTTTTCAAGCTTCTATTGTTGTTACTTTGCTAAGACTAGTAGTTGTAATAGCACGTTCTTCTGCGTAAGAACTTTAATCTTTCGTTTTTTAGATCTTTACTTTGTAATCTAAAAAGACACTCTTTAAACGATGTCTCAGCATACTCCACCGCTCGGAGGGAACGAGCACCCTCCGCCGCCGGCAAATCCTTTTGCAAACCTAAACATGGGGGATATTCTGAATGACCCCCAACACTTGAAAGACCTATCGGACTACCTCCTGGAGAAGAGGAGGAAGAACGAGGAGGAAGAGCTCGAGAAGGCCAAAGATCGGGCTTTCGTCGAGGCTCGCAAAAACAGAGGGAACGAGGATGACCGTTCCTATCACTCCCATTCTGCTCACCCCCAAGATAAGGGCAAGAACAAAATCGGCGAGCACTCCCACAATAGCCAGACGGAAGACTCACAAAGAAATTCGGTTTTCAACCGAATGAAAGACAATGATGGAAGGGCTCCTCGCCGAGTACCTTTCAACGTGGATGGCCGACCACATAAGGCCGACCACCACCATCGCGCTGACAGAGTCTCAGCTCTAGATCGAGTGGGACCAGGGAAGGGTTCGCGAGCTCCGGCCAAGAGTTATCGCAGCCACCATTCTGACAGGCACTCACCCAGGCGATCACATCATGATGGTCGCCCGCCCATTTCCCATGGGAGTCGACGTGACGAGAACGTCGTCCCACGAGCTCAAACTACCGAGGAGTGGCAAATCGCCCAGTTCCTCGAAACACAAAAATTAATGAAACAGGAGATGGACGCTCTGCGAGCAGAGGTGGTCGCCTCGAAGCAAGGGACCACACCGCCGATCAGTCTGCCCGCACCTCCACTAAGTGTTGCAATCCTCACCGCTCCCATTCAAAGAAAGATCCAAATGCCTTCCATGACGGCATATGATGGGATGTCCGACCCCAGAGTACACTTGTCCAAGTACTCCAACTACATGGCCTCAATCGGGGCAACGGACGCCACACAGTGCAGAAACTTCTCCTTAACATTGGGAGATCGGGCTCATCGTTGGTACACAACTTTGAGTGCCGGATCAATCACATCTTTCCACGAGCTGGGACAATTCTTTCTGACCTACTACGGGTCCATTGCTGCTCGCCCGGCATCAAAGCAACGTTTGGCTAACGTTCGCCAATCTGTGAATGAGTCGGGGAAAGACTTCATCGAGCGCTTCGATAGGCTGGTGATCGATGGAGAGGCCGTAAACGATGAGACGAAGCTAATCTCGGCTGTTTCCGGTCTAAGGATAGGTACCAAGCTTTGGGAATCTATCCATCTTACTTTCCCAGTTTCTTATGCGGACTTCCGCACGAGGGCTGGGAACTTCATTCAAATGGAGGAAATAATGGACGCTGCCAAGGCTAACGAGCAGCCTGACACGTCCAAAAGAGTGTGGCCCAAGAAAAACACTAACACTGGGGAATCTTCCCAGCCCAAGAAGGCGACCACTCAAGCTGGCAGTGCTCGCCCAGCGAACTTCAGGCCGTTCGAGGAGGCACCTGAGATCATCCAATTCAGGGAGGCCCTCACCGTGGATCCTAGGGGCATCTACGACGCAAAGCCCATGCATACGAGCGATGCAAATCTTGATGGTAGTAAATTTTGCAACTACCACAACTCTGTCGGCCACCACACCAATGGGTGCCGAGACTTGGTGAGAAATCTCTTCAAACTTTACAACGAGGGTAAGTTTACATAATTATCCTCTGTCCAAATTATTTTAATGATTTACTTTACTTGTTATAAAAAAAAAATTTAGTTGGTTTATTTATTAATTTAAATTATTTAACAACTAATTATAATTTGAAGTTAAAAAATAACTTTATAATTAATAAAATATAAAATAATTTACATAGAAGAATATGTAAAAAATAATACTCCGTATGAATTTTAAGTTTTGCGAAATTATTAAACATTTACATAGTTTTTACACTACAAAAAACGCGCGTCATAGGGACGGACACATGCCGACGGATAATATTCCGTCGGCATTTCCGACGGAAATGCCGACGGAATGCCGACGGATTACTGTTGTTTGAAAAGTCAACAAGCTTGCCGACGGATTTCCGTTCCGTCAGCATTTAATGAGGGAAAATGCTGACGGATCTTTTGAAATATTTATGCCGACGGATTATCCGTCGGCTTCGGACACGTTAATTTTGCACCGCCTCGTTTTCCAAAAAGGTAACGGTTACCATTAAAAGTGGGCGGTTACCGAGGGAAATGCCGACGGAATATCCGTCAGTATTTTTTTTTTTATATATATAAGGGCCTCACAGAATGTGTTTTAGAAAAAAAAAAAGGCGTGCGTGAGTGAGTCGATTCGGGGGGAAGACGAAGACGAGGACGAGGCTATTGAAGCAAATTTCTCCGATTACATTGATACGGTACGTTTTCTTAATTAGTTCTATTACTTAGTTTTAATACTTATATATGTTTATGCATGGATATATGTAAATATGAATAATTTAATGTTGATTTGCATGTTATTGATTTGGTTAGTTGTTAAAATATTATGATCATGTTAATTAGTACGTATGTTATTTAATTTGTTGATTAAGCTAGAATAATTTTGATAGAGTAGTTTTTTAAGGTTAATTAATTAATTGTTATATGCATGTATAGTTAATTACTAGTTTAATTTAATGGTGTAATTTTGATATAGAATATTTTTAATGTAGGTAGTGCATGTTTCAATCAATTGTTTAAATTAGTTTAGATATAGTGGTTCGACCGTTGGATCACGTTGTAATTAGGAATATGTTAATTAAATTAGGAATACGCTATATTAGTAAAAAATTTAAATTAGGAATATGTTCATTAAATTTATAATTATTGACCCAATTAGAAAATTATTATTTTAATTAGTTTTAGGTTTGTTAATTTAGGAATATGTTCAATTTTTTATTATTGATTAAGTTAGGTAGAAAAATAATAATTAAATTAGGTTATTGTTGATTAAATTAGGAATATGTTGATTAATTAAATTAGGAATATGCTATATTAGTAAAAAAATTAAATTAGGAATATGTTCATTTAATTGATAATTAGAAAACTCCAATTAGAAAACTATTATTTTAATTATGTTTAGATTTGTTAATTTAGGAATATGTTAATTTAGAAATATTTTTAATGTAGGTGATGTTTCAATCAATTGTTTAAATTATTAGTTAATTAGATGGTTCGACGGTGGTATCACGTTGTAATTAGGTTATATATGTATATTGTTTTGATTTAAATTAGGAATATGTTGATTAAATTAGGAATTGATTAAATTAGGAATATGCTATATTAGTAAAAATTTTAAATTAGCAATATGTTCATTAAATTGATAATTAGTAAACATGTATCGAATCAGGGTTCTGGTTCACGTAGGCCATCTGGGTCACGTGCAAGGAGGGCTCGGGGTCAATCAGTACCTGTGATGGCTCCTCCTCCTCCTGTGGCAGTGTCGCCGCCGCCGACTACGATGTCGTCTAGTTCATCGACAGCCGTATGATCCTCTTCTCGTCAGCATCCCGTTCGAGACAAAAGGAAACCCGTTGAAATCGTTCAAGGAGCGTAAGTCAATAATTCTAATGTTTAACAGTATTCAATAACGATTAACTTTATTTATTTATTTATAATGTGTTAGTTTATAAATTTGTTAATAATTTTATAGGTTGTTGCCCGGTAATGAGGTGTCCAGGATCTGCACACAAGCCTTTAAGAAGTGCAAGATTTCTAAGGGTGCTATCACTTGGTTGGCGGTGCCGCAAACTAAAAAGGATGAATACTTCGAGGAGTTCCAGGTATATAATTACAATAATTAAAGTTTATTAAATAACTAATTATACATATTATTTGATAAATATGTTGAATATTTGTATAGAAAAAGGCCCGTTGGGATACGACGATCTACTCGGACGACGCTATTTACGAGAAGTGGTATGGTGTTTGTTCTACTCGGTACACGAACATGATGTACGACTGGAGAATGGTCTGGCGTGATAGTGACACGAATCGTGATCTGTGGGAGGAGGATGGTGTTGACCTGTGGGAGTCGTTGGTTGAGAAGTGGTTGGACCCGGCTTACCAAGAGAAGTGTGAGAAAGCTCGGGCCAACCGCAGAACCGACGTTGGAGGCGGGATGGCAGTGCATCGGGGGGGGGGGGGGGGGGGAGCTCGGTCCGTCCTCGAGCAATCTCTTGCTATCGTAAGTTTTCATTAATTTTAAAAATTAAATAATTATAGTTAATTATTTTATATTAGTTATCTAAATTAATTTGTATATGTTTATTTGATACGTAATAGGAGCGGGCGACTGGACGTTCACACACCCACTTGGATCGGATGAGTCTTATTCATCTGTTTAATGCCGATACACTAACGTCCACCTACGGGCGCACTACTGACCTCCACGTAAGTTTAATTAAATTATATATATATAATTAAATTAATTTTAATTTTTTAATTATGTAGTTGAGCGTCCGACAGAGGATTGAAGAGGCCGAGACGCAAGCCGCGGCGACTACTGCTGAATCCGGAAGCAGCGGTCCCCCTCCGGCTGTTGACGTGGACCAGCTTTACCTTGACGTTGCCCCGACCTCCAAGGGAAGGATCCTTGGCCTTGGTGGGATGAGCAACGCCGTGAGGACACCAAGTGGTCGGTCGGCCCGGAGTGCATCGCAGGCGTCCGTATCCTCCACTGCCGTCCCGGATCCAAACGTCATGGCAACGTTCGAGAACTACTTCCGCCTCTGGAGTGCCAACGCGGGTCGGACGTTGGGGATGTCTATTGAGCAGATCGAGGCCATCTATCAACAGACGATGGGGCAAGCCCCGCCAGCTCCAGCTCCAGATCAAGCTCCAGATCAAGCTCAGGCCGACGATGACGACGTCAACTTGAGTACTGACGATGTGGTTAATCAGTTTTTTAACTATCGTGATTGAACAATTTAATTTTGTGTTGAACTAATTTATTTTTCTGTTGAACTTATTTACTTTTCTGTTGAACTTATTTATCTTTATGTTGATCTATATATTTATCTTTATGTTGAACTATATATTGCAGTTTAATTGTGTAGTTTATTGGAGGAATAATGCATTTGGTGTATAGATGAAAATAAGGTGCATTCATTTGTTTCATTGAGTACAAATAACAGTGCATTCTAGTACAAAATAACCTCATATAGAGTGCATTATACATATATTTAACCAAACCACTTGAAGGTGGTAGATGCAACCATGACAACTAGCACAATCAAAATGATTTTGTTCACTTTGATTAAATCCTTGATTTCTTCAGCCAAATTCTTGATCTCTATAACCAATTTCTTCATCTCTTGAGTCATTTTCTTCATGTCTTCAGTTTCTTGGTCACTTTGATTAGATCCTTGATTCTTGTCAACACCACAGTTTTTAGAGTATCAGCCCATACAAAGAAACCACACCCACCACCACAACCATCACTTAGGGAGTCAGGACAATTATGAAATATCCTCCCTTTACTTCTAGGTTGTTTAGAAGCATATGTACGACATGCCTTTCCACAATAACAAACAAGGCCTTGCTGAAATCGAATAGAAGATGAAGAAGACATGACATTTCTTTGCAAAATAGAAAAAATCGAATATGGTGTGAGCTTTGTGTTGCTTTGTGTGTGCTATATATACAAAAAAATGAATTAATTAAAAAAAAAAACCGCCAAATGCCGACGGAATATATTTTCCGTCGGAATTCACAATTTGATAAATACCGACGGATAATCCGTCGGTATTTATTTATGCCGACGGAATATTGGGCGGGTAAAATGCCGACGAAATTAACTTTCCGTCGGAATTCACCATTTGATAAATGCCGACGGATTATCCGTCGGCATTTATCTTTGCCGACGGAAATTTGGGCGGGTGAAATGCCGACGGAAAGATAAGTCCGTCGGCATTTCCGTCGGGAAATCTACCCCAAAACTTTCTACTGTCTAATTTTTTTCCCACTTCACTTTCGTAATGCAAATTTACACCAAAACTTTATACTGCGAAATTTTTTATGCTCATGCTCGGGTATTCAGAAACATCAAATTACGATTGCGGTACATTTTCTACCATTTTTAATTTACTCTATACATAAAATTCAATATAATGTAATTACATGTTTTATATATATCATAAGTTTTGTTTGAATTTATTATAAGTTTAGTTTAGTAATGTGTTGCTCCACTTAAATGTTTAGCAGATGGATTTGCCTGACCGTCGTTGGATGTACTGTACTCCTAGAATGATTAGAGGAAATGTGAATGTGGAATTTAATAATGAACTCGTGTTATTTGTTGAATTTGCAAAAAGCCAGCCACATTACATGAGTGGAAATTGCATTAGGTGTCCGTGTAATGCTAAGAAATGTCAGAATAAGCAATATAAAGAGATTGATGAGGTCTTAGTACATATTGTGAAGAATGGTTTCGTTGATAATTATTATAATTGGACTAGTCATGGCGAAACACGTTGGCCTTATAGATTTGATGAAGTGTTTTACTACTACACTGTTGGAATCTATCAACAAGAAGCAAATTTCGATCATGTTGGCACTAGTAACGAGGTAGAACAACAGTTTGGGGACGAAGAACAATAGTTTGGGGACGAAGAACAACAGTTTGGGGACGAAGAACAACAGTTTGGGGACGAAGAACAACAGTTTGGGGACGAAGAACCGAATATGTATCAAACAATGATCAGGGAAGCTGGTTTTTCAAACATGGAAGAGGAGCCGACGAATGAGGCATTTCGGTTTTATGAGATGCTCAAATTAGTCGAAGAAGATTTATATCCGGGTTGTGAATCTCACTCACATTTGTCATTTAATGCACGACTCATGAACATTAAGTCCAAGAACAAGCTTTCTAACAGGGCATATGAGCAAGTGACACAGTTATGCAGTGAAATTTGTCCTCAAAATAATAAGGTGCCTACGACGTTTCATCAAAGCAAACAAATGTTGAAGAATGTTGGTTTGCCGGTTGAGAAGATTGATTGTTGTGTGAAGGGTTGCATGTTATATTGGGGTGACGAAGATAGCAGTCTGAATATGTGTAGATTGTGTGGCCATCCCTGGTACAAAGAGGCACGTCGAAAGGGACCTGGTGGTCAATCGAAGAAGACAAAGAAGAAAGTGTCATATAAGAAGATGTACTACCTTCCTATCATTCCTCGTTTGATGAGATTATATCAATCAAGTGCCACTGCACAACACATGACGTGGCATGCTACAGATTCCTCTTCGGCTGAGTCGAGGAAGATGTGACATCCGGCAGACTCAGAGGCCTGGAAACATCTTGACAACGTGTTTCCAGATTTTGCTTGTGAACCGAAGAATGTGAGATTAGGTTTGTGTACGGATGGTTTTGCACCGTTTGGGATGCATGGGAAGCAGTATTCTTTGTGGCCGGTGATACTGACTCCGTATAATCTTCCTCCGTGGATGTGCATGAAACCTCAAACAATGTTTCTGACTGTATTGGTGCCTGGACCAACGAATCCAAAGGACAAACTGGATGTTTATCTCCAACCTCTTATAAAAGACTTGATCTTCTTATGGGAGAATGGAGTCCAAACGTACGATGTTTTTAGAAAGCAGAACTTCACGATGCGTGCTGCTCTTTTATGGACCATTAGCGACTTTCCTGCATATGGTATGTTGTCCGGGTGGAGTACGGCCGGAAAGAAAGCATGTCCGTATTGTATGGAGAATTCTGAAGCTTTCAGTCTCCCGGTGAGTAGAAAAGTTTCATGGTTCGATAATCACCGTAGGTTCTTACCTCAAGGTCACCCGTTTCGAAGAAATAAGAAGAACTTCGTAAAGAACAGAGCAGTCACAAACAATCGACCTCCACTTCGAGATGGTATTTTATACATTTATTTAATGATCGAGTACTAAACGTATATTTATCTATTGCTTTTAGTGTCACTTATAATTTACTCTCCGTACAGGACGTAGGTTGTTATATGAGGTTCAGTGGACGGGGTTGAAAAAAAGTACTGAGGAAAATGCAGCGGAACACAACAGAGGAATTGAGGGTGGTTGGAACAAAAGGAGTATTTTTTGGGACTTACCATACTAGAGTTCACTATTGATACGACACAATTTGGATGTGATGCACATTGAAAAGAATGTGTTTGAAAATGTGTTCCACACAATCATGAACACGGAAGGAAAGACGAAAGACACTCCAAAGTCTCGGGAGGATTTGGACACTCTTTGTCGCCGTCCAGAGTTGAAAAAGGATGAGCGTACAGGTAAATTTCCAAAGGCTAGCTACACACTGGATAAGCCACAAAAACAAAGATTGTGTAGGTGGATAAAGGAGTTGAACTTTCCGGACGGCTACGTGTCGAACTTGAGTCGATGCGTAGACACAACAACGGGTAAGGTTACAAGGATGAAGAGTCATGATTGTCATGTATTTATGCAACGCTTGATACCGATTGTGTTCCGAGAACTTCTTCCTGACAATGTGTGGAGGGCTATAACTGAATTAAGTCTCTTTTTTAGAGATTTAACGGCTACAACGATCAAGATCGATGATATGATTCGTTTAGATGAAGACATTCCAGTGATTTTGTGTAAGTTGGAACAAATTTCTCCACCTAGCTTCTTTAACTCGATGGAACACTTACCCGTTCACTTAGCGTATGAAGCGAGAATTTGTGGTCCGGTGCAATACAGGTGGATGTACCCATTTGAAAGGTAAAATCTTACTTATTTTATTTCATTACAATTACACATGCATGCATTCTTATAAGTTTTATATATATATATATATATATATATATATATATATATATATGTGTGTGTGTGTGTGTGTATATCAGGTATCTCCACAACTTGAAACGCAATGCTAAACAAAAGGCAAACGTTGAAGCATCGATTGTGAATGCATATTTGAATGAAGAGGTTGGCATGTTTTGTTCTTATTACTTTGGAGATCACGTCAACACAAAGTTAAGAAGTGCTCCACGTAACTTCGGTGGTACATCCGCTGACGATATCAGTGAAGAGGTCGATGGAATGCTCTCCATATTCAAGTCTAAGGGACGGCCAATAGGAAAACCCACTGAACGATATTGGGAGACGAACTCGGAGGCGGAAATAGCACAAACGTATGTGTTATTGAATTGTGATGAAGTTCAGCCATACATTGAGTAAGTATTTCATATATAAATCGTCTATTTAAATACCACTTCATTTATGTCATTTAATATTAACAAAGTTTTTGAATGTTGTGAATTAGGATGTACACTCAAGAACTACGACGAGCAGAACCAAACATCTCAGATGCATATATAGATGCTCGTATTCAACGTGAATTTTTCCGATGGTTCGAACGTTATGTGAGTACCATTTAATTATGTTTTACGTAAATAAATTAATATTTATTTTAATTAATTTTAAATTGAGCCGTATAGGGACGGGATAACGCTCTTGACAGTCGATTCTTACGAGATCTCAGCAAGGGACCACTACGTCGTGTAAAGACTTACAACGGTTATATTGTGAAGGGCTACAGATTTCATACGTCTGGGTATGCATCGACAAAGGCAACTACCAACAGTGGCGTCTGCGTTAGCAGTGCGAATTACAATGCAGATGCAAGTGATTACTTTGGGGTGTTACGGGAAGTCGTCGAAGTAGAATATCCAGGATATCCAACAAAGACTGTAGTGTTGTTCAAGTGTCATTGGTTTGATCCAGGCCATCTAGGAACAAGAATTCACCCGGAGTACAAGCTCGTTGATGTTAGTTCGAAAAGGACGTATGTTGGGGATGATCCATTTGTATTTGCCCATCAAGTATCTCAAGTATACTACTGCACATATCCGGGAGCTCCACGTGGTTATGAATGGCACGCTGTTTGCAAAGTAAAGGCAAGGTCAATGGTAGAAGTCCCTAAAAAGGACAAAAATACTGAAGATGAATCTCCATTTCAAACAGAACAAATAGAGACTCCAACTGAAGTCTTTACGGGAGATTTCAATCTTTCTGTACCCTTGACGGCTGCAAATCCCCAATTAATCGAAATTGAAGGTGAAGAGGAGGGGGATGAAGAAGAGGATGAAGAGGAGAATGAAGATGAGGATGAAGAGGAGAATGAAGAAGATGAGGATGAGGAGGAGGATGATGATGAGGAGGATGATGATGAGGAGGATGATGAAGAGGAGGATGAAGACGATGAAGATGAAAATTAATTCAATTAATGTAATGTATTTATTTTTATTTTATAAAAGTTAATTAATTATTTAACATTTAGGTACAAATTATAAAAATTAAATTTACTATAAATATAAGCCACAACCAATATATTTATTAATATATGTGGAAGAAATGAATTTCGTGATTTTTTTAAAAAATATTTTGGTAATATATTTATTAATATATATAGAAAAAATTGAATTAATTAAAAAAAAAAAAAACCGCCAATATGCCGACGGAATTAACTTTCCGTCGGCATTTACCATTTGATAAATGCCGACGGATTATCCGTCGGTATTTATATATACCGCCGTCGGAATTCACAATTTGATAAATACCGACGGATTATCCGTCGGTATTTATATATGCCGACGGAATATTGGGCCTTATATAAAGCCTCAACCTAGGGTTTCTTTCACTCTTCTCTCTCTATTTCCGTCTCTCTCGCTCCATCTTCTTCCTTCATCTTCCCATCTTCTCCGTTAATCACCACCATGGCCGCCGAGACGGAGCTTCGAAGCAGCCTGCCCCCATCGCTTTGAACGTTGGCGGCGAACCTTCGCCATGGCCATCGAGGCTCCATAGCCGCCGCCGCTATAAAGATTTTCTCCGACGAAGATGGTGGCCTTCGCCATGGCCGCCGAGCTTCCATCGCCTTGAACGAAGATGCCGTGAAGACGAAGAGGTTTTTGGCCGCGTGTTTCTTCTTCCCGGCGCAAGAGAAACGATCTTGTTCTCGTTGATGAGTTTGTTGCAAGTGAAAGTAATTGGTAAAGTCTGTAGTTTTTAATTAAATTTGATGCATCTTATAAGTAGGTTGAAGATATTATGCAAACTATTGATTAGTGAGGGAAACTATGTTATATGTCTTACTTTTGATGGATATTTTGTGTTATTTCACTTTCAATAAATTTAAAATATGATTTTTTTCGTAGATTTAGCATTTGATGAAGTTGCTATTACTGGTTTTTTAATGTATTTGACTGTCTTTGTTCTTTTGGATTCGTCATGACCGTGTGATTCAATTTTTCTTGATATATTTTTCAAACTTAGTACTAATAAGAATTGTGTATATTAATGCACAACACAATTACGAGTTTGATGTGTTTTGTTTAATAGAAGTAGTAATATTACTTATATTACTTGGAAAGTAAAATTTTAATTGACCAATTTATTACAAAATGCTACAGTGCGGGTCGGGGCAGTGTCGGGTCGGGGTCTCCCCGGTCCCACCCATATTTTTTCTATTACTATTTTGTTTTAGTGACGGATATTCCGTCGGTATTCTAATATATGAATTTGCGAAAATAATTTATTGAAAATTAATATTACCGATGAAAATTCTAACGGGAAATCCGACGGTAGTGCCGACGGAAATGGTGACCGATTATCCGACGACATTTCCGACGACATTTCCGACGGATTTTCCGACGACATTGCTGACGGAAGTGACGACGGAATATCCGTCGGAAATACCGACGAAATTTAATTTCTTTTATAATTATTTTAATTAATTAATTTCCGACGGAATTCTGTTGGATTACCGACGGAATGTTGACCCGGATTGTTAAACGGGTTATCCGGATTACCGACGGACATTCCGTCGGAAATAATGACTGAAATATTCCGTCGGTATTGCCGACGGAATTCAAAAATCCGTCGGCAAAAAATGGCGACGCCGACAAAGGAGACGGACAACTTTCCGTCGGTAACCTCGGCGGGTGACGGATATTCCGTCGGTAAATCCGTCTCTAAAACGCGTTTTTTTTGTAGTGTTAATTAATTTATATCTTTTTAAAAATAATACATGTTCAATGATAATTTAGTCATTTAAGATAAATTTTAAAAATTTCTTACATTTCATCGTAGCATACACATTATCAGGGGCGGACCGAAGCTATAGGGGAGGAGGGCCGTGGCCCCCTGAATTTTATCCAAGAAGTATAAATATATTACTGTTAGATTTATTTATTTTATTTTATTGTTTGTCGGCCCCCCTAATTTTTGGTTAATAAACTTAGTAAGGTCCAGCCCATTTACAAAGTAACTTCTAATTGAGTTAAATTGACTAATTCATTTTTAATTTATTTTTAAACTCCCGCAATAGTCAATATATGATATTAACTCATGCAATACTCACCTATGGCTATATGGCTATATTGTATTTATATATTATACGTATATTTTATTTTGTTATTTTGTTATTTATTATTATGATTAATATACCCTTAATTTAAAATTAACCCTTCAATTATTAATTGATGTATTTTTAGAATTTATTTGATAGATCAAAGATAAACAAAAACTATATAACTAATTGTTGACTAATAGTTTGAATTTGAAAAACTATATAACTAATTCTTTCACTGCAACTGCAAATTAATTTTTTTTTTCTTGTTATGAACATAGTTGATGCGGCCTAAAAATGTCATCCGATAAGAAGTCGACACGTGTATAAAAGATAAGGTCAAAGTGAAAGGATTGGATTGTGTAATACTCCCTGGATAGGGAATCCTCTCTAGAGGTCCCTCTGGAGAGAGCTTCGGCTGGAGAAGGGCAGCGAGAAGAATCAGTCTTGATATGAATTTATGGGCCGTAAATATAGGGGAATCCCGCCATTTTCGGTCTAGACTCGATAAAAGGAAGACCTTATCCTCCTTTATCTTAGGGAACAAAGTCCACTAAGAAGGAGTGTCGCCGAGTCTTCAGGGAGTGGAGAGAAAAGAGGACTTCGTCCACTCTGCAGGGCCGAGTCTTCAGGGAGTGGAGAGAAAAGAGGACTTCGTCCACTCTGCAGGGCCGAGTCTTATGGGCAGCTCCGAAATAAGAGGAAGGCTTGATTTCCTCTCCAGAAAGTATCTCTATAAATAGGTAAATTCGGGGAGATTTCCAGGTTAGACAATTTTACATTACTGAACTTGATATACTTTAAACGAAATACACTTTTGAGATTCTTTGAGAACTGATCTGATACATTAAGGATCTTGAGATCCCTATGAGATATTGAAAAGCCCTATACTGACTTAGGCATCGGAGTGTCCACGCCGGACCCCCCTCCGGCGTGTTCTTTGCAGGTTCTTGAAGATTTCGAGTGAAGGCAGCACGTTCGAAACGATCATACGTGTTCGAAGAGTAGGACATTTAATCCCGAGGATACGCAATCCTCTCGTGCAAATTTTGGCACATCAACTGGCGCCGTCTGTGGGAAAGAGTTGAAAGATTTTCTCACGAATTTCTATCCGTTCGAGCAAATGGGTGGCGGAAATAAAACATCTACTTCTGGAAAGAAGAATCTTCCGGGGGAAAATCCCCTTTGCCAACTGATCCCTCACCGAGGGGAGCCCGAGGGAAGGATCCAGTTCATACTCCTTCTGGAGCAAATCCACCAGTGACGCCTAATACAGGCTTGGGAGAGGAAAACCATCCCCTCCCAATCGAAGAGGGAACCATAGGGAACATTGAAGCCCCAGAGTCCCAGACCCCGGATCCTCAGCGAGAGGATATTCCAGATTCAGGGCCACTCCTGATCTCTTCCGATCAATTGAATGCCCTCATCAAGCAAGCTGTAGAGAGAGCCTTCGTGGCTCAAAGAGATCGAGTTCCCAGAGCTGCACCAGGGAATCTGGAGATACCTACCCCGAGACTCCAGGAAGAGGCACCTGGAGCCTCCCAAGTGCTGTCCAAAGAAATGGGGATGCGGGCAGAAGAAGACGATAAGGTGCCCTCCCGAGCGGAAAGAAGCATTCCCCTTCGAAGTACAAGAAGGAATGCAGATTTGGCATCCCGAGAGACAGAGCTCCCTGAAGCAGAAGAAAGCACCGACGATACCTACGGAGGGCCAGTTAGCGACCAAATACTAGCCCTACAGAAGGAGATGAGAGATATGAGAAAACAAATTAACAATCGAGCGAGTAGATCCTCTTATGTTTCTGGATGTCATTTCTCTCCTAACATATAACAGGATGAACTACCATTCAATTTTAAGCCCCTCAATTTTGAGTACGATGGTACGGCAGACCCCTATGAACACCTAACAAGGTTCGAGAACGCCGCGTTATTACACCGCTATGGAGAGGGAATCAAGTGCAGGGTGCTCCTGACCACCCTAGCAAAAGCGGCACAGCAGTGGTTCACTCAATTGGAACCCAATACAATCCGATCCTGGGGGGAATTCAGTGAGTTATTTCTCCATCAATTTGCAAGTGCTCGGAGGCAGCCGCGGGCCACTTTGACCCTCTTCAATCTGAGGCAGGGGGAGACCGAAAGTTTAAGAGCTTTTCTCCGGAGATTCAATCAGGCAGCTCTGGAGGTCCCTACAGCCTCTCTGGAGGTGAAGATCAGCGCTCATACTAACGGATTAAGGGATGGAGACTTCTTCTCCTCCCTAGCTAAGAAGCCGGTTAAGAACTTTGATGAGTTGCTACATAGAGCAGAGAAGTACCTCACCCTGGAGGAGGTTCGGAAAGCCAAGAGATTGGAGACTAGGCCCCCAGATCGAGAGAGAAGAAGAAAGGGCCCCTCCAAACGTTCCAGTCCAAAGGTCTCTCAGACCTCCGGGTCACCAAGAGATAGTAATCCATCTGGAGGTGCGAGGTAGAGTATTCAGGACCCCGAGGTCCAGAATCAGAACTTGGAGGTATGAGGAAGAGTATTTAGGGCCTCGAGGTCCAAAATCTAAACGTGGGAGTACGAAGCAGAGATATGATAAATGCATTGGTACTACAGGTTAGTACATGTGTTTGATAGAGTCTAAAGTATTAGATCTTTTATAGTAATGTGATATTGCTATGAGCATATTTTAATGATATTGACATATATGACACGAACTTACCTTTTCCAATGAATAAAGCATGATTCTCCTAAGCTTACATGATTGATACTCTAGAAACAATTTTAGAATTGAGAATTACTTGAAATCGTAGAAGCATGGGTAAGCAATTCACATGTTGAGTCTTTTGATTACTTTATGTGGTAGAATTAACGATTAGACGTTGATGATTATTAATGATTAGATGCGGGCGATGATTATGATTTTGCACACGATTAACATGTTTCCATATTTTAGATATAATTTCATATTACAGACCGAACCTATCCAAGTTCTGGAGGACCTCTGGGTAGGTTCAGAAGATTTCAGATTACAGATTAAGTCTACCCAAGTTCTGGAGGACCTCTGGGTAGGTTCAGAAGATTTCAGATTACAGATTAAGTCTATCCAAGCTCTGGAGGATCTTTGGATAGGTTCAGAAGATTTCAGATTACAGATTAAGTCTATCCAAGCTCTGGAGGATCTCTGGATAGGTTCAGAAGATTTCAGATTATAGATTAAGTCTACCCAAGTTCTGGAGGACCTCTGGGTAGGTTCAGAAGATTTCAGATTACAGATTAAGTCTATCCAAGCTCTGGAGGATCTTTGGATAGGTTCAGAAGATTTCAGATTACAGATTAAGTCTATCCAAGCTCTGGAGGATCTCTGGATAGGTTTAGAAGATTTCAGATTATAGGTTGATTCTATCCAAGTCCTGGAGGATTTCGGGATAAGCTCGGAAATGGAAAGTGAAGATTAAGCCTATTTAGGTCCCTGAGATTAAGGCCAATAGCCCTAAACAGACAAAATGATAAGTCCGAAAACTAGAGTGGGTGAAAGGAGGATTGATTACCTGAAGCGGGTAAAGAATTTGAGAATCTTCAGAGCCGAAAAATATCTCACCCTCGAAGAGGTGAGGCAATCCAAGAAGCTGGAGGTAAAACCAGCTAGTGGAGAGAGGAAGAGAGAATCTACAGCAGGGAGGTCCAGCCCAGAAGCTCCCCGCAACTCTGGAGGAACAGGAAACCGCACTACTGCGGAAGGATACCGATCTGGGCCTCGAGGGAGGTTTTAGAAATATACCCAACTGAGATTGGAACCTACAGAGGTCTTGGAGGTTGCTGGAGATCATCCAGATCTGAAATTCCCTTATTTCATATTTAAATTATATAATTGAGGCTTATGAAGCTTATTTGAGCACTCGAAAGCCTGTGTTGGAGGCCCCTTTTTCTTTTTGGTGTATCTTTACAGGATCGATTCGGGATTGATATACGAGTAAACCTGGAGAACCTAGAGGTCCTGGAGGAGCCCGAAAGAGCAGGGAACTATGGAGAACCAAACGAGTAGCTGGATTATGATATTCAGCCTGCTATGGTGCTGACTCCCAAATATCGATACCACCGGTTAGTACAAAATTTGATAAAGCTAAAAAAGGTTAGATCTTTTATGCTAACGTGATTTTATAATGAGTATGTCATGATGAGTGTGACATGAATAAGCTATGATATTCGTTGATTCGATATTGTTATAAGTATGTCATTATGAGATTGATATGCGCATCATATTTTGTTTTCCCTAAATCAAGTACGACCCTCCTACTTTTACATTATTATTATGTCTAGACGTTCTAGATGTGATGTTAAAATTTGAAAATTGACTTGAGATACTAGAGAGCATACTTATGTGGTTAACTATATGCTCTAGAATCCATGACTAAGGACTAATAATGATTCGTGACTTCAGAATGTGGGGCTAACATACTTATCTATGAATTTTGTATGATTGACATGCCTCGATATTCTAGATGTGACTTCAGATCTCAGATTAAGCTTGTATGATTGAAGCTCCACCGAGTCTAGCTGCTGAAGCTGACCAAACCCTCCCCAGGGTGCTGAAATTTGATATTCAAAAGTTGAGAAGAGCTGAATAAAGGACCAGCCCCTGCAGCTTCTGGAGAAGCTCGAGCTTTGCGGTTAAGATACTACATCTTGGGTGGCCAATTATACAAACGATCGTTGACCCATCCCTATCTAAGATGTCTCCCGAAGGAGATTACGTGATAAAAGAAACCCATGAAGGATGATCAGGTAGTCATGAGGGCTACAAGGCTACTGTAAAGAAGGATATACCCAAGAGTCGATCTCTTAGGTGAGTAAGATCATCTAAAGTGTTGAGATGCGATATTCGGAGACAAGCATGATGACGGACCTTGCAAATGTCTTACACTTCGATGCTTAAGGGGGGTGATGAAGGGTCTAGGCCTACTACCTCTGAGATCCTGATATGAAGCCACGTAAGTGAAAAGTGTATATTTTACATTTTTACTTTAAATTTTACTTTGTGATATGATATGTGTGACCTAGACATAGTTGTTTAGAACATAAAACCTCGAAGAATATGAGCATTTGCTAAAGCTTCAGAAATGATTGATTTGAGAAACGCTAAGGTAATTACCTAGGAGAATTTCGTGATTGAATCGAGAGAATGATTGAGAATTTAGGCAGGATTAAGAACGTGTTTTTGATTAGTGATGAGTCTAATTTTTTCTAAATTATGTTAAAAGGCATGTTTATTTTTGATGAATATTTGAAGATTTTAGGAGATGTGATGAAAACATTTGGAGATTTTTGGAAACTTGTATGAGCACATATTTCCTAACAATTTAAGATATGATTCATAAGCATACTTTGAGCATCCTGAAACGCGTGAGGGCTAACCACCCTGAGTAGCCGGATGGCTAAGTTTGAAAATTAGAAGTGATGAAATGATGAAGGATCTGTAGATCACTGAGCAGATATGAGATATGAGAATTCAAAAGGGAGAAACAATTAAAGGCCACGAGGTCGAGGGAAGCTAGAAAGTTCCTCACCCTACTCTAAACCCAAGCGGATTACTTGAACTTGAAAGGTCTTGATATGATCAACACCTTGAATTAAGAGTGAGAAACACTCAGAGGCCTAGAGGCCGAGGTGCTCCAGAGAGCCCTCACAATATTCGAGACCCAAGTGGGTTACTGAAATGAGAAGATTTTTTGAATTAAAATCTTTTAAGAATAAGAGTGAGAAACACTCAGAGGCCTAGAGGCCGAGGTGCTCCAGAGAGCCCTCACCATGCTTGAAACCCAAAAGGGTTAGTCAATGAAATGAGAAGATTTTATGAATCAAAATCTTTTAAGAACGAGAGTGAGAAACACTCAGAGGCCTAGAGGCCGAAGAGCTCCAGAGAGCCCTCACCATGTGTGAAACCCAAAAGGGTTAATCAATGAAATGAGAAGATTTTATGAATCAAAATCTTTTAAACGAAAGTAAGAGACAAGTAGAGGCTCAGAGGCCAAGGAGAACTGGGGAGCATCCCCCCATAACCAAGACCCAAGATGGATACTTAGAAAACAAAAATTTCGCTAAAGTCAAGGAAAACCTTCTCGAGCCACCTGAAACCAGAGGTGATTCCGTGAAAGGGGGAGAGATTCCCTAAAGTTCTTGAGAAAATTCTTTGAAGGTTTTGAAACCAAGAGCCAGGCCATTGCCAAATTACAGGCGGCCAAGGCGGGAAAAATCTCCGAAGGGGAGCACTTTTGAAATTCCTCTCCGAAACAAGAATAATACACGTCTCTCCAGAAACGCCTCTGTACTAGGCTCACTGGAATTTTCTACTCTCACAAAAGATATACCCCTTTTACGAGAGTAGGGGGGAGTAGATGATGCGGCCTAAAAATGTCATCCGATAAGAAGTCGACACGTGTATAAAAGATAAGGTCAAAGTGAAAGGATTGGATTGTGTAATACTCCCTGGATAGGGAATCCTCTCTAGAGGTCCCTCTGGAGAGAGCTTCGGCTGGAGAAGGGCAGCGAGAAGAATCAGTCTTGATATGAATTTATGGGCCGTAAATATAGGGGAATCCCGCCATTTTCGGTCTAGACTCGATAAAAGGAAGACCTTATCCTCCTTTATCTTAGGGAACAAAGTCCACTAAGAAGGAGTGTCGCCGAGTCTTCAGGGAGTGGAGAGAAAAGAGGACTTCGTCCACTCTGCAGGGCCGAGTCTTCAGGGAGTGGAGAGAAAAGAGGACTTCGTCCACTCTGCAGGGCCGAGTCTTATGGGCAGCTCCGAAATAAGAGGAAGGCTTGACTTCCTCTCCAGAAAGTATCTCTATAAATAGGTAAATTCGGGGAGATTTCCAGGTTAGACAATTTTACATTACTGAACTTGATATACTTTAAACGAAATACACTTTTGAGATTCTTTGAGAACTGATCTGATACATTAAGGATCTTGAGATCCCTATGAGATATTGAAAAGCCCTATACTGACTTAGGCATCGGAGTGTCCACGCCGGACCCCCCTCCGGCGTGTTCTTTGCAGGTTCTTGAAGATTTCGAGTGAAGGCAGCACGTTCGAAGCGATCATACGTGTTCGAAGAGTAGGACATTTAATCCCGAGGATACGCAATCCTCTCGTGCAAATTTTGGCACATCAATAGTGAAGACTACCTTCGTGATAGGATGGAAGATAAATTTCTTACAAATTGTTTGTTGGATTATATTGAGAAAATGTTCGACATAAATTCGCTTATAGATGATTTTAGCGATATGAAAAAAAGACGTGTTAAAAGGTTATAATTTTAAAAAATTCATGATAATAATTATATACGGAGCATTATATATGAACTTGTTAGTGTATAGTTTAAATTTAATGACAAAGTGGGATAGCTCAAGTGGTTAGAGCACCACTACCTAGTTCTTAGTTCCAAGTTGCAATATTGTCATATTAGTATTGTTTAAAAATACAAGTCAATGAATAACACTGATCCATCTCTACGTTAATTTTTCCATCATTTGGAATGCGCTATAATGAACAGGTATATGTATATAGCAATAATATATACGGAGGAATAAAATTTAAACTAAATATCTAACATTCAATTCAATGAGTTATGAGAGATAAAAAGAGGCACTAAGTTTAGTGATGCTACTAATCCATTGAGTTAATTACGAGAGTTTCAAAAAAATCTACTTCCTCATTTCTAAATCAGTTTCCACACTTTAAAAAAAAAACATTTCATATTAGTTTTTACACCTGAAAATGAAGTTTCTTACAACTGCTTTTAAAATATTCATTTATTTACCCTTTATGTCATTATATTTTCTTACAATGCTCTTATTATATCATTTTAATAAAGTTGAAAGAATTTTAATATTCTTACTCTATTTTTTTTTTTTTTTAGTATCGTGCTCAAATCATGACGGAGGGAATATTTTTTCAAAATCTTATAAATTATTGGACCTTTCTATAATTTCAGCTTTTACTGAATTGATCTTGCTATAGTGGGACAGTGACGCAAGGAATACAGGAATACATGATGCGAACTAGGGGTGGGAAAATATATCGAAATTTCGGTATACCGAACTTATCGTACCGAAAAAATATCGAAATTTTCGGTATACCGAAAATTTTGGTACGGTATCATATTTTCGGTATGATAACGGTATATATGAAAAGTGACCATACCGCGGTATTTCGATATATACCGAAAATTTCAATAAGTTCGGTATACCGAAAATATCGGTATATCGGTATATACCGAAATATTAATAAAATAATTATTTAATAATATAATTAAATTTTAAATTAAAAAAATGTAATTTTAAAAAAATTCTGACTTTTAATCTTCTTTTAGACTTAGAATCTTAGATATCATCTATCAAAACATTTCCGCAGTTCTTTCTACGGTTCAATGAAACCCTAGGTCGTCCGCGCCGCTCCACCACACCCTAGCGTCGCTCCACCCACTGGCGGACCCAACATAGGGACATGGGGTACAACTGTACCCCCAAATCCAAAACTTTTTTTTTTTACTATATGTAATTAGCCAGCCAATTCTGAAGTATAATAAAAAAGGCTTTTACCCAAAGTTAACATGGGCAGCCAATATTTAACCCACCCGCTTGCACCCAATGGTCCCAATCCAATAATTCCTCATGGCCCTTTTCCCCTGTAATTTTTTAATATTATTTATTTTTAATTATAATTTTATTAAATTTAATTTCTAAGTTAATTAAATAAAATTGATCCTAAAAAATTAGGACTTGTTATATTTTGCTATTGTCATTTTTTTTAGTAGTTTATTCAAATTTGATTATATTCTCATTTTGTATAATTTAATTAGAAAATGAGAGATAAACATCAAAATTAAAGACTATGAGAAAATAATCCAATCTTCAACAATCTATGTTTAAGAAATTGAAATTTATATTTTTTTCTCAAACAAATGTTGGAGGCATTCAAATGGTTAGTGTTTATTAGTTTAAAAATATGATTGACTTGAAATATTTTAAAATTATCTATCCATCGTACATAGAGGTGTTATTCGAGTCGACTTTAAAGCCTAATGAAATTAAAAGGAAAAATTTAGATATTGAGTCTAACGAGTTCGAACCGACTCGTTAGTAAATCGAGTATCTAATGAGATCGACTCGTTTACCGAGTCAAGCCGAATTCGAGTTTTATCGAGCAGTTCAGTTCGTTTAACAGAACTAATCGTACCCCCATTTCTTAAATCCTGGGTCCGCCACTGGCTCCACCACACCCTAGCGCCGCTCCACACCGCTCTAAAAACGGGGAAACTCTAGCGCCTCTGCACGCCCACACGTCGCCTCCACCTCTGCACGTCCGCGTCGCTACCACTACACATACGCGTCGCCGCCACTGCACACCGCCCACCGCCGCTGGACTCTCGGCAAGGTATGATTTGGAATTTTTTTGATGAGATATTGGATAATGTGCTCTTTTACCTAGTTTTTTTTTTATGGTTTGTACTTTGAATTTTGGAGTTCAATTGTTAATTGGTTTGAGTTATTGGATATTTTTTTGGATTTTATTAGATATTGGAAATTTAAGAATTATTGATATCATATGAAATATTAGATACTATTAATTGCTTAGTTGTTTCGGAAATGAAATTTCATAATCTGATTTTAATTTTACTTTAGAATTCAAGCTTAATGACAAATTTTAAGCAAAAATAATTGATCTTTACAGTCTGGGTCTCTGGGATATATATTTTTGTAGAGCCGGAAAAAACATTTGATTTTTTTTTTCTTTTTACAAAAGTTGAAGGTACATTTTTATTAAGAATTGAGAAATCACAGAATTATGTTGAAAGGACGCATCATTAATTCCATGTTTAAATCAGGGATAAAGATTTGAAATATCTATTTCATCTCATTAAAATTTGAAAAAAATATATATTTTTTAATTAATATAATTAAATAAATGAATAATGACATGGAATGACACCTAAACAATTTGACTCCATAAGGAGCCCATTATGAGTAGGGGTGGTTCGGTACGGTATAGCGATCATACCGAACCATACCGTTATCATACCGAAAATTTCGATATTGAGAAAGTTCATACCATCGTACCGAAATTTTGGTATACCGTAATCTCGGTATACCGAAATTTTTGGTATGTAAAAATTCATACCGATACCGTACCGTAATTTCGGTATACCGAATTTTCGGTACGGTATATCGGTATATCGATTCATATCGAAAATATTGAACCATCATTTCATATCGAAATACCGGTATACCAATTCATACTGAAAATATTGAAGCATAATTTATACCGAAATTAATTATTTAAGGTTTATTTTATTTATGTTTTAATAATTAAAGTTATTTTTTAATTTAAAAAGAATATAAAATGATTATTTTATTAAGGTTTCGGTATATCGATATACCGTTTCATACCGAATACCGAAATACCGCGGTATGGTCATTTTCCGTTGTCGTACCGAAAATTTCGGTATGATATCATCTTGTACCGAAAATCTTGGTATACCGAAAATTTCGATAATTTCGATATTTTTTCGGTATGAAAAGTTCGGTATACCAAAATTTCGATATATTTACCCACCCCTAATTATGAGCTCCATTTCAAAACACTCTCTCTCTCTCTCTCTGTGTGTATATATATATATATATATATATATATATATATATATATATATATATATATATATAACTTTAATTCAACTAAATCGTCTAACATAAAGTCTAGTATACACTCGAGTGCATGTTGTGCACCCCAATCCATGTTGCATTTTTCAGTTTTACTGATTTACACTTTTTGGTAAATGGTGTTGCACTTTTCAATTATTATACTAAAAATATTATTATACAGTTTAATAATTGAAAAGTGCAACACCATTTACCAAAAAATGTAAGTCAATAAAACTGAAATGTGCAACATGGACTAGGGTGCACAACATGTACTCGAGTGCATACTAGCTAGACCAACCCATCATCTAAATAGGTCTATTGATTTCACAATCTATATTTTTTAATTTAAGGCATAAAGATAAATATGAATATGTACTTAAATTCCAATTTCACTTAATTAAGGAAATAGAATTTAATGTAAATAATTTTAGTAAATTTAGTTATTTAATTCCTTTTACAACTATATATAAATTTAGATATTCAATACCTTAATTAATTTAAATGTGTGTTGATTAGTGTTGGTCCCGAAAGGAGTGTGACACGTGTATGGGGGGAATACACGTGTATGTGTTTTTTTAAAAACTTTTGCAAGTAATCAACACAAATAATCAGAGTCAAGTAAGTTACACAGTATGTCAAGTCCTATGAAAATACTAGCAGTAGATTCTAAGAGATCTTAACAGTATGCAACTTGTATGCGGAATAAATGATAGACCCTTTTATACTCCTTAAGTAATATGCACTCAAATACTAAGTTATCAAATAACAAATAGCAGTTATAATAACACAAAGGCTAAAGCTATAAAATAAATGCAGTAAGTAAAAACACAAGATGTATAGTGGTTCGGAGACTAAACTGCTCCTACGTCCACTGTCCTAATTTAATAGGATAATTCCTTAATCACTTCGGAATTAACTTGTTTTTACAGTGCCAAGGTGCACTCTACTTCTTCTTCTTCTCTTCTCTTGATTTCTCACAACCTTCTCTCGTTGCAATACTCTCAACACTACTACGAACTCAACAATACTCTCAAACTATCTCTCAAGGTGAAAGTAGGGTTTTGTTCTTGTACCAACTAAGTGTGATATCCTTTACAATTTAAGAGCGAATGTAAAGGCTAGGATATCACTGTCTAGGCTTTGGATAATCAAACAATAAGCTTGCCTAGTGGGGACTAAAGATAACACTCACAAATGAATATGCTTAAAAGCTTTATCTCTCGAGTGTTTTGAATGCTAAAATATTGCTGGAAAGCGTATGACTTGTGTGTCTTGTTGTATGTCCCGTAATCTTGAAATGATTCAAGTTGTGGCCTATTTATAGATTAAGCAAAACTATCGTTAGTGGAGATAGCAAAACTTATCCATAAATTTGAACTTTCAAATTGTTCAGGGGCCTTTATGCAATTAGTACATGCATTCACGTCCATTCTGCATTTTTGAAATTCATTCTTAGAATTTGTTATGCGCAGTGACAGGTGGCATCCAGATATTGGTTGATTTGGAATAATTCCGTCCTTTCCGCTAACGGCCTCGTACTGGGAAAAATGTCTCGTCATTCATCGTCTTTGACCATAAGTGTGCCAAGTCCAACGTATATGAATGTCCAAATTCATCATACTTGACTTCATGATCCCTTGCCACTTTTCCATAACACTTTAGCTTTTTGTCTTCGATGCTACTAGTCTTCATATGCTTTGTGCTTTCAGGTCATTTGTCATAGATTCAATGAATAATCTATCTAAGAAAAGTTAAAGCTCCCTAACATACATGAGCTTTTCTAACCTGAAAATCTAGACTTGGTAAATCATCATACTTGGGGTTTTACTTAGGGTTTTGGTATCTAATCAAAATCAAATTTTCTTTTATTAATAAAAACCATATCCCAACAATTTCCCCCTTTTTGATGATGCCAAAACCTACTTACTTCAAAAGATCCATAGGGATTTCTTTTTCAGTAGATTTGACAAAAAAACAGGACATCAGGCATGTGTTTTCTATACTTAGAGAATTTCACAGAATAAGTTCAGATAATTAACCTAAAAAGGGCTAAGTTCTCTGAGTTCTATAAAACTTGATCTAAGCAAGAATCAATTAAAAAAAATTGCTAGAGCCTAATTTTTAACAGAAATAACACAAGTATAAAGACTCAAAAATTGTTTTCCAGTGCATGAAATAGATATCCAAAATAAGATAGCACAATGTAAGAGCAGAAAGTTGTAAGTTCTAGCTCTTAAGGAGCAACAATTGTCTGGAGATTAAAATAAACATAGATAAAGAGTTCATAAAAAAACTTGAATCTTGACTTGACCTTCAGCAGCTTCATCACTTGGCTGCATTTGACTTTTTCTTCAGGAAAGATGGGAGTTCCTTGAACAGTGGAGTTAGCCCATATGATGCAAAGTGTTTGTTCTTCAAGACCATGACTTCCTCGTTCTTCCCAATCAAGCCTTCATCCTTGACAAGTTGCACAAACTCATCAGTTATAGTCTCTCTATCAATACCATTTCCATCAGCCTTCATTGGTGGAGTTCAGAAAGTTTGTTCAGGAGCTTTGACAACCACTTTTTCCTTCTAAGCAGCTCCAAGAATTTTTGTGTACAGTTCTGGATAATTCTCCATCATAAACCCTTCATAAAGACCATCAATGTCTTCAAAGTCTCCCCATCTCAACAACAAAGAAGAGATGATCCCATACTCGATTGGCTTCATCCCAAGCACCATTGAGTTCAGTAGGAACCCAGCTGTCAGTATGAGGGAGCCTTTTCAAGGTTTCAAACTTCTTCTTAACTCTGTTCTCCATCATCAGAGCATAAGAGCTCTTGTAAGACTTAGAATTTCCTGGATTGAAGTCTTTGTGCCTCTTCAACCTGCTCTCTTCAGCATCTATAAACATCTTGGTTCTTTCTTCAATAACAAGCTTCCTTACTCATTTTCTAGTTTCTGCATCTTCTCCAGCTCCTTCTGCAAAGATGTTTGCAACTTCTTCAAACACATGAGCTTTGTCTTTAGCAAGATCAGCAGTAACTTCAGGAGAAGCTCTTCTAACAGGCAGTTTATCTTCCCTTCTAATCAAGGTTGAAGTTTCCATCTCTTCATCATCATCTGGTTCACTTGACTTGTACTTCTTGCTTTTCTATTGATCAGAAATATCAGCAAGCTTCTTTCTCTTCAAATTTGGTTTCCTTATCTTTCCACTTCTAATATTGGGACAGTCTTCTTCATCTGTCACATCAGCAATTTCCAAAACTTTTTCTTTCCCCTTTCCCTTGCTTCCTTCCCCCTTACTCTTCTCACCCTTCTTCAACAGATCTTCCCCCTTCTTCTTATTTTCCCCCTTTTTGGCATCATCAAATGCCTCAAAGTTGATGGGGTCAGTAGGGTTGGCATCAATCTTAGCCACAGTGAGTGAGAGTTCTTGTTGGTAGGTGTCCATCCTTTTCATTTGAGCAGAAATAGTGTCAACATGATTCAATAGAAAGGCAGAAATAGTGGAATTTACAGACTCTTCCACTTGCTTCTTCACAGCCTGATCAACTTGGGTCCTCATCATCTTGATTATGCCCTCCAAGTTGTCTTTGAATAAATTAGAAGCAGCATTCAGTGAACTCTTGATGGTCTCTCTTATCAGTTGATCTCTTTGACTCTCCATTGATTGAGTCAACTTTTCAATGTCCTTTGACAGAATCTAGGAAATCTCTTCCTTCTCCTTGGCAACATCATCCTTTAGCCTCAGAATTTCCTCTCTGTCCTTCTTGATCAACTCTTTCTCAGTGTGGAAGTATGTGGTAACAGCATCTGACATGAATTTTGAAGACTCTCCAATTTTGAGGGTTGAGTCCTTCACCTCCTTTCCAACACTGTCCATTTTCTTATCAAAGGTCTCAAAACCTTTTTCAACAGCTTCTAGCTTGATAGTTGTGGAGTTTACCTTCTCTTCCAAACTCTCCACCTTGATGCATAAATCCATTGCATTGTTATCAATCGTTTCCTCCAGGTTCTCCATCCTCCTTGTCATCCTTCTTGCCTTTGTGTTCAAATTGAGCAAAGACTTGTGCTGGGCTTCATTTGTTGGAATGATAGTTTCATCCAAACTATCTCTGACATACTTTCCCATGTTAAGGCATAAGCCTACAACATTCTCCAGCCTCTTCCTTTCAACTTCATTAATTTGCTCAATCTCAGAATTGAACTCCTCCAGCACTGCCTTCATTCTTCCTTATTCCTTATCAATGATGCAAACTTCAGTCAAAGGAGAAGCATCTAGGTGAATTGGGAACTCCATCGAAGTTGATGGTGCTGCAGCTATTGCCTCATTTTCCAAGGGCTTCTTCATAGCAGTTGGTTCCTCTGTCTTCACAGCTTCTTTTTTAGCAGTATTGGCCTCCACTTCATCTTTCTTGGCCTCAGCTTCAGTGACTTCAGCAGGAATTGACTTAATCAACTCAGCATCATGAATGTTAGGATTTTCAGCAGTTTTCTCAGTTGGAGGTTTAAAAATGACAATCTACATGGATGCAGTGGCTTCTACAGCTGGCTGTACTTCTTCTTCAATATTTTCAATCAATTGACCTTGATCAATTTCATCAATCTTTTCTCCTTCACTGGCTTCTCCATTCTTTAACTCCTCAATGGCAGTCTCAACTCCATCAAAGAAATCTTTCTCAGCAGGCTTTTGACCTTCATTTCCTTCATTAGTGATGTCTACCTCCATGGCAGCATTCTCTTCATCATCTTTGTCCTCAACAATCTTGGACTTTTCTTCAATCTTGTCCTCAGTGTTCTTGGACATCTCCTTTGACTTGTCCTCAGCTTGCTTGGACATCTCAACATCCTCCTCCATTAAATCTTCAATATTCAGATCAATCCCAGCAATAATGGATTGAATAGCTTCCTTCTGAATCTTAATGTTCACCAAGTTGGCAAACAACCTTTCATCTGTCAATTCAAAAGTGGATTCCACTTCAGCAAATTGTGTTAATCTGGTCTCCTCATTCTCCCACCAGTCCAATCCTTTGGACTCAATCACTTTCCCAATATCATACTTGGATTTCTTCCTTATGTCAACAATCAATCTAAGATCATAGAAGATTGATCTTAAATCAGGATATTTGGCTAGTTGGGGATAAAGTTGGTCTAGGAAAAATTTGGATTCATCTCTTAATGACATTTCATAGGTGTATTCAGGGATTGTATCTGACTTGGATGAGGGTTGAGGTTCATAAAAAAGAATGGGTATGGGGGTATCAAACTTGTTGGCAACTTTTTGAATGGTTGGGTCATTCAAATAGGGTGTGGTTTCAATAGCTTTTGGGCTATGACTTGAGGGTTCATTCAAATCTAGGTTTCCAGATGACATTCTTTCTTCATCATCATCACCTTCATCATCATCATCTGAACCTTCCAGTTCAGCTTGCTCATCAATATCCATTTCTTCTTCAGAAGTATCAGCATACTCCACTTCTGTTTCTTCTCCACTCGAACTAGGACTTGACATAGCCTTCTTTTTCTTGGTCTTTGAGGTTGTCTCAACCTCTTTTCCTTTTCCTTTTCCTTCCTTCTTGGCTTTCTCAAGAATGTTAATCACCATTTGTTTTTCTTCTTTACTCCTTTGTTTTGCAGTTTTAGCTTGCTTCCTTGTTGAGGCTTTTGGTGACTTAATCTCCAGCCCCAATCTTTTCTGAGTTCTCACAGATAATTGTCTGAACAATATCTTGGTGGTGTTGAACTTAACTCCATCTTCAACAATGTCCTCAGGTCCATACTTGTATAAGAATGCAGCAACTTTTGTACAGAAGGCTAGTGTTTTCTTAACAGCTACTCTCCTCACATCCACAATTTTGAACTTTGTTTTCTCTTCAGCAAGTTTCTTCAGAAAATAACCTTTCCAGTTCATTGGTTTCTTTCCTCCATCAATGACAGCTTTCATCAATCTCACTTTGGATCTGCTGATCTGATCATAGCTCCCTGTGGTGCACATCACAGCCTTTGCCACTACATCTAGCAATAGTTGATAGTCTTCTTTCAGAACTCTTTTGTGTAGACCAGATTTGAGTAGTGCTGGATTATCCATCCATTTGTTGGCAACTTCTTGTTCATTATGCCTCATATATTCTTCAGGATCTTCTCCAGTAGCATTCAGACCAAAGAATTCATCAAAGTCTTCTTTAGTGAACTCAAACTTCTCAGTAGTTCTCTTGGTTGTGTCTGGTTCATGAGTCATAATATAACCAGATCCTGAGCTTTTCAGAGTAAATGTGCCTAAGAACTGAGTAGTTGATAGTTCCAGGCATGTCTTGGGGATGGCCTCGAGCCATTTCCTCAATCCAGCTTGCTCCAGCCAAGTAACTATCCTCCTTGTGTGTTTGTTTGACAGATTGTCAAAACACACTGTTTGCTCAAAGTGGAGCATGGTTGGTTCACTCAGATAGTTCCAGTTGATGTCCAAATCAGGAGAATTGAAGTCAACTAAAAAATATAACCAATATACAGTATTAGTATGGTCTAATAACAAAATCTTTCCACATAACTATTGAACTATATGATTACACTACAAGAAAACTGATTTTTAGTAACAAAATCCTCTCATTATTGTTTCTCTAGCTAAAAGTCTATAGTGACAGGAAATTGAGAATTAATGACAGGACCTATCACTAAAAGTCAATTTATGTCATTAAAGGTTTTTAGTTAGGGAAGTTATAATGACAAGATTTATGTCATAAAAAGTCAATTTTCTTGTAGTGTTAGGCTATCTTTAAACAATATCTTGCAATAATGTCTAAGATTTACTGTGGATAGATTCACATAACATGTTCATAGCATCATAATACCATATCCAACAATGTTTTAAGCTTGTAATCATGATCTCTAGATACAATATTTGTATGATTCTAAGATATTAACATGATTCTAAGTATCACAACATGTATCTAACAACATATCATTCAATAAATGGCTAATCCGTAAATATAGCATCTAAAGAATTTAAACAGAGTCATTAAAGCTAAAACAGAGCACGTTGTATTTCTTGAAGGTTTTACAAATATGCATGTATTTTAACAGATGATTATGAGAAATACTAACCCATTTCCAAAGACATTTTTGTTAACGTTATAGAGCTTTGAGCAAAACTTGTAGATGAGCTTGAGGATTCTTGAGAGATACAGCTTAGGGCTTTTTCAGAAATTTTGAAAACGTAAATTGTGAAAAATTCTAAGTTATGCTTTTATATCTCCTCAGCTGTACAATTTGAAAAGTGTTAGGTGTAGGGCTCAGATTGAATTGATAAATTTTAATGGTTTAGATCAATTATGTTACACCAAAGGACGCAAATGTCGTGTCCTGTGCATAGTGAGTTGCTTTTTCAGAAAATCGTGCAATTGATCGTCTTTTAGCAAAGATCACTTGTTTGTCTTTTATGAGCATTAAATGCGTACTATAATGATGAACAAAGTTTAACTTTTATGAAAAAGAAAAACTTATCTACAGTCAAGTGACAACTTGACTGAATAACCCTTGACAACTTTTATTGAAGTTTCTCATGTAGTTTGTCATCCTCTATGTTGTCCTTCGTAGTTTTCCTCGTACTTGTCAGATATCTTTCTTTCTTGATTTTACTCAAGAATGCCATGTACTTTGTCCAAGTTTCCTGCATGAATATTCTTGAAAATAGTATCAGTATGTGAAAAGTAAATTAATGAACTTTGAATTTTCTCATCTAACTTATCCTTCCTAATACTTCATTCTAAGTTCCCCCTTGGATTAATACTAGTATCTCTGGCATGAATAAAGTAATTCCTTATACTTTAAACATTCTCTCCAGGATCTAATAAACCAAGTTCCATTGAAAGTTCCTTGAACCTTGTTTCAGCTAGGGGTTTTGTGAGAATATCAGCCTTTTGCTTATCAGTATGAATCTTTTCCATTCTGATGTCCTTTTTCTCAACATGATCTCTTATGAAGTGATGTCTAATATCCACATGTTTACACCTTGTATGTAACACTGGATTTTGAGTAATAGCAATGGCACTATTATTATCACAATAGATAGGTACATCTTTTGTGACAACTTTATAATCTCTTAGCTGTTGTTTGAGCCATAGGATTTGAGCACAACAGCTTCCAGCAGCCATGTATTCAGCCTCTGTGGTTGAAGTAGCTACAAAAGTTTGCTTCTTGGAAAACCATGAAATCAATTTGTTTCCTAAGAATTGACAAGTGCCAGTAGTTGATTTTCTATCTATCCTACATCCTCCATAGTCAGCATCAGAGTAACCAGTCAACTCAACGTTGTCTTCAGATGGATACCACAATCCTAAGTTCACTGTGCCTTTTAAATACCTAAGTATTCTTTTGGCAGCCTCTAAGTGACTTTTCTTTGGATTGGACTGAAATCTAGCACATACACCAACTGCAAAAGTAATATCAGGTCTGCTTGCAGTTAGATATAATAATGAACCTATTATTGCTCTATATTCAGTGGGGTTGGTATCTATTCCATCAATGTCAGGATCCATTTTCCAATTTGTATTCATAGGAATCCTAACTGGTTTGCTATTTTCACAACCAAACTTCTTGATCATTTCTCTAGTATACTTAGCCTGATTGATGAAGATTCCTTTCTCTGTTTGTTTGACTTGTAAACCTAGGAAAAAGTTCATCAATCCCATAATTGACATTTCAAACTTTCCTTGCATGAGAGTTGAAAATTTCTTGCACATATCCTCATTAGGTGAACCAAAAATGATATCATCAACATAAATCTGCACTAACAGGATATCATTTCCTTCACTTATCCTAAATAAGGTCCTGTCAACTGTGCCTTTCACAAATCCATTGTCCAATAGGAATTGTGATAGTGTCTCATACCAAGCTCTTGGTGCTTGTTTGAGACCATAAAATGCCTTCTTCAATCTATACACTTTGTCTCCTTCTTCAAAACCAGGTGGCTGCTCCACATATACCTCTTCTTTAAGTACACAATTCAGAAATGCACTCTTCACATCCATTTGGTATACCTTGAACTTCATATGAGCTGCATATGCTAAGAACAGCCTAATTGTAGCTACAGGGGCAAAGGTCTCATCATAGTCTATTCCTTCATGTTGACTATAACCTTTGGCAACTAATCTGGCTTTGTTTCTAACTATAACATCATTTTCATTCTTCTTGTTCTTGTAAACCCATTTAGCTCCTACAACATCCTGATGTGTTGGTCTGTCTATTAGCTCCCAAACATCATTCCTTTTGAACTGATTTAGTTCTTCTTGCATTGCTGTAATCCAGTTGGAGTCTTTCATTGCTTCTTCAATAGTTGTGGGTTCTGTTTCAGAAAGAAAACAACAAAATAAAGCACTCTCTCCATGTTGTCTCCTAGTGATTACACCACTAGTATGATCACCAATGATCTGGTCTGAAGGATGAGCATCTAGCCATGTCCTTCTAGACCGATCATTTACAGATAAGTTAGTCTCATCTGATTCAACATTTAATTCAACATAAAATTCAGGAAAATTAAAAGCTGGATCAGTTTCATATTCAGGGGTGTTGTCCATGTCATTGACATTGGTATTCTCAGGTTGAGTTCCCCCTAAATCATTTGATCCTTGTACTCCCTCAGCATTACCAGCTTCTTCATTGGGAGAACTTACCTCAGGTTGAGTGGGTTCATTCAACTCAACATTGTAGTTTTCCCTCAGGAATGTTGACTTTAGGTAAGTTGTCTTTATCTTGATTGGCTTCAGATATATTGGATATCTTGAGGTTGTCCAGGTCAGGATAGTGTACATCAATAAATTCAGATTCTTTTCTTTCTCCATCTCTTAGCTTTGTCACCCTTGTGTTGAGTTTACCATGGGATTTGTCTTATTTGTTTGAAGTCCCGTGCTTGAAAGAAAACTCATAAAAATAACATGAGGTGTTTCTTCAACAATAAGAGTTCTACAATTATAAACTCTGAACGCTTTGCTAGATGAAGAATATCCTAGAAAGATTCCTTCATCTGCTTTGCTATCAAAGGTTTTTAATTGTTGCTTCCCATTATTGTGAATGAAACATGTACATCCAAAAATATGAAAGTAAGATATTCTTGGTTTTCTCCCTTTAAAGAGTTCATAAGGAGTTTTTCCTTGTTCCTTTGTTAGCATGGATCTGTTTTGGGTGTGACAAGCAGTATTGATTGCTTCTGCCCAAAACCTCTTTGGAATCTTTGCTTCTGCTATCATGGTTCTTCCAGCTTCCTTGAGTGTTCTAACTCTCCTTTCTGCTACACCATTTTGTTGAGGTGTTCTAGCTGATGAAGTCTCATGAGTGATTCCATTTGCTTGACAGTATTCTTTTATGTAAGAGTTGATGAATTCTGTTCCTTTGTCTGATCTGATCTTCACAATGCTCAAGCCTTTCTCATTTGTGATTTTCTTCATAAGTTCTGGCAGCTTCTGTTGAGTCTCCTTCTTCTTTAGCAAGAATATTACCCAAGTGTATCTTGAGAAGTCATCCAGTACTACTAGTGTATACTTCTTTCCAGTGATGCTCACAGGGGTAATAGGTCCAAATAAATCCATGTGAAGTAATTGCAGTACTCTTGCAGTTGAGATGACAGCCTTTGTTTTGAAGGATGCTTTGACTTGCTTTCCTTCTTGACATGCTTGACAGACGTGTTCTTTTGTGAATACTTCATTTGGTAGGCCATCTGCTAAGGATAATCTTGCAAGTTTGTTCAAAGTCTTAAAGTTCAGATGGTTTAACCTTTTGTGCCATAGCCAACTTAGATCTTTAGAGCTTTTTGCAACTAAGTAGATGTCTTCAGGAGATTTGCTCCAATCTGCAAGATAAACATTACCTTTCCTTGACCCAGTTAGTAGTAACTGCTGATTTGATTTGTTCTTTATATAACATAAGTTACTATAAAACTCAACATTGAAACCTTTATCACAAAATTGACTTATTGAGAATAGATTGTGTTTCAGACCATAGACATATGAAACATTTGTAATACTTACAGTACCAATTTTGAGAGTTTCATAACCTTTGGTTGTTCCTTGTGATTTGTCACCAAAAGTTACTTGTGGTCCATCTTGTTCAACAAAATCAGACAGAAGCTCCTTATTTCCAGTCATATGTCTTGAACATCCACTGTCCAAGTACCATGTAAGTTCTTTAGGACTTCTTTTCTTTGTTGATGGCACCACTGGAACCTGTTACAAATCAAAACTTAGATACCCTTTGAAAGTTGGGTCCTAGAGGGTTAGATATACCTTTTGGAACACAAACTTGCCTTATTTTCATTACTTGAAAAGGGCTAATTTGTTTTCCATAAACATCTAAATACACAATCCTCCTTTTAAATGCCTTAGGTTGAGATTGAGTATTTGTGTGAGTCTTGGATGATTTAGAAGAGTTGTATCTATTCTTGTGAATATATCTGCTAAATCTATCTTTTGATTCATGTGCATCATGCTTGAATCTTTGTGGATAGGCATTCAGATTACTTGATGTCCTTGGCATGTAGGATTCAAGTTTTCTGTACTCATTGTACTTAGGCTGGAAATTCCTTTGATAATTCATTGTAGACCTTCTCATTTGAGTTGGTCTTCTTAGAATATCTTGTGATTTTCTTGCCTGAGTCTGAGAGTTTTTCAGCTGAGTTGTCTTCCATTGACTTTTACTCATCTGAATTGTCTCAGGCCTCTGAAATCTTGTCTTAAGTCTTACAACCTTTGACTTGTGATTCAGGATAGTTGGTACAATAGGTTGTTTACCTTTGTCCTTTATCTGTAGCAGCTTTGGTTCAACAATTTCAGTCTGAGCCACAGATTTTACAAAGACTCTCTTAGTAATACTTGTTGAAGTATTACTGAGGCATGGTGAAGATCGATGTTTTATCTGGATTGTAACCAAGTCCAGATCTTTGAGTCATAGGCCTTTGCATCCCTTGTAGTTCATCTATTGAATTAGATGACTTATACAGGGCAGCCAGTTTAAGTTTCAGACTCTCTTCACTAGATTTAAGACATTCATGTTCCTTGAAAAGATCTTCAAACTTAGCCATCAATGCTTGGTAGTCTGAGTCCTTACTCTCATGAAGCTTAACTTGTTCTTCCAACTTAATAAGTTGTATAGATGACTTGTCCTTTAGAGTATTCAACTCTTTAGTTAAGTCATTACATAGCTCATTAGTTCTCAGATCATGTTCAGCTTCAACTTGAGTAATTCTTTCAATCTTAGCATTTAAGACTTTGTTTTCTTCTAAGGTTTGATCATGAATCTCTTGAAGTCTCATGAAGTCTTCCATCAACTTACCAAAAGTAAGCTTCAGGTTGTCTTCATTTGACATCATTGTGCTACTAGAATTGACAAAGCTAGAAATAGATTGTACCTCATCATTGTCTTCAATAGCCATAAGACATTCTTCATGACTGCTGTCAGTAAACATCTCAGATGATGAAGATGGAAGTTGATCATCTTCAGAGGTTTCTTCTTCAGCTTTCAATGCTTTCCTATTTCCATATTTTTTGTCCCTCTTAGCTTGTCTTTCCTTTCTTTCCTTGGAAGTCAGCTCTGGACAATCATACTGGAAATGTCCTGTCTTCTTGCAGTTGTAGCATGTATTCTCATCTTCATCTTCTTTTCAGCATCTTTCTTCTTAGTTGATGAAGATGGATCTTCTTTGGAGTTGTCCCTTCTGGATCTCCTTTCATCACTCTTCTTCTCAGGTGAGTTGTATCTTCTTCTTCTATTTTGGTAAAACCTTTTGTATTTACCAAATCTAGAATTTAATCTTTCAAATCTTCTAGCCATCATGGCCAACTCATCTGAAAAGTCATCTTTGGAAGTTCCTTTTCCACTCTTGCTTGATTTGCTGGCCTTTTTGGAATCAGGTTCATTGGATTTGGCTTTCAGTGCAACTCCTTTGCTCTCAGGTTCCTCAGTGTTGTTCTTTTCTGTTCAAGTCATATTCATATGCCTTGAGTTCTGAGAACACTTGTTGCATTGGCATTGTTGACAAATCCTTTGTGTTCTGCATCATGACAACATACACATTCCATTTGGTTGTCAAGCTCCTAAGAATTTTCAGAGCCACTTCTCTCTTGGAGTATTCTTTTCCACGTGAGTTGATCTCATTCATGATGTCTGTGAACCTTCCATCCAGTTGATCAATATTTTCATCAGACTTCATCCTAAATTGCTCATACTTTTGGACAGCAACTTGAAGTTTGTTTTCCTTGATCTTGTTAGTTCCTTCACACATTAGAGCTAATGTGTCCCAAATCTCCTTTGCAGTTGTGCAGTGAAACACTCTACCCATTATAACATCTGGAATGGTCTGATATAGGGTGTTCATTGCTACATAGTTGAGATTCTGCTTCTTTCTTTCTTCAGGAGTGAGCTCGTCATCATCTTTTGGAATTTCTTGTGCTCTAGTTGCTCTTTGGGCTTCTGTAACATTTGTGTGAGGTTTCATGAACACAAATTGACCTTTAGTGATTACCCTTAACATCTCATCATGGAGACAAGCCAAGTGAGCTCTCATCCTTATCTTCCAGAAGTCATAATTCTCAATAGAGAACATAGGTAGTTTCTGGTAAGATATCTTGTTGATGGGGTTAGTTCCCATAGTCATAGGTGGTGGTGGAACAACTACACCAGAATTCTCAAAAGAAGATGTGTTAGGCATAGTGAATAATAGGGAATAATGAATATCACAAAAATGTGCACAAGTAGACCAGTTTAGGTAACCAAGGTTGATCCTCAAAGCAGTGGTCTTTAAACCCCTGCTCTGATACCACTTGTTGGTCCCGAAAGGAGTGTGACACGTGTATGGGGGGGGGGGAATACACGTGTATGTGTTTTTTTAAAAACTTTTGCAAGTAATCAACACAAATAATCAGAGTCAAGTAAGTTTCACAGTATGTCAAGTCCTATGAAAATACTAGCAGTAGATTCTAAGAGATCTTAACAGTATGCAACTTGTATGCGGAATAAATGATAGGCCCTTTTATACTCCTTAAGTAATATGCACTCAAATACTAAGTTATCAAATAGCAAATAGCAAATAGCAGTTATAATAACACAAAGGCTAAAGCTATAAAATAAATGCAGTAAGTAAAAACACAAGATGTATAGTCGTTTAGAGACTAAACTGCTCATACGTCCACTCTCCTAATTTAATAGGATAATTCCTTAATCACTTCGGAATTAACTTGTTTTTACAGTGCCAAGGTGCACTCTACTTCTTCTTCTTCTCTTCTCTTGATTTCTCACAACCTTCTCTCGTTGCAATACTCTCAACACTACTACGAACTCAACAATACTCTCAAACTATCTCTCAAGGTGAAAGTAGGGTTTTGTTCTTGTACCAACTAAGTGTGATATACTTGAAAAAAAAATGTTTCTAGACACCATTGAGTTTGCGAACAAGCCCAAGCTCGATTTTCTTTATTAGTTTAGAAAAAAAAAAACAAATATGAATAAAAATTAGAAATTTGAGAGTGACACAATTTAATTCACATGAATCGATTAGTCATTAATAAATTATTACACAAGAAACCTCATCCTTTTTTGGGCAAATTCAAGAACATCTTATGAAATACTCCCTCCACTTTTAATTAAGTGTCATTTTAACAATTTTCAACAAATTAAGATATATAATCATGGACCATTTTACCCTTCATTAATGATAACTAATTTTAATATTAAATTTATGTTTAATAATGAATGTGGCCAATATTGTAGGTGATATTCATGTATACAATAATTAAGGTTTATCCATGATTTATGCTATAGTACTATATTAAAAAGGAAAAATCTTAAATTAAAGTAAAGAAAATGGAGAGGGTATAATGTATAAGGGTAAAATTGTCAAAATTAAAGAAAGAAGTGTAGAATGACACTTATTTTAAAAATATTAAAAAGAGTAAAGTGACACTTAATTAAAAATGGAGGGAGTATACAGTATGTACTAAAATAGAATTCATATATTTTTTTTTTTTGAAAACAAAAATAGAATTCATATATAGAAAATAGAATTAAATGATTACATATATAGCTTTAATTCAATCAATCCATCTAAATGTGTCTTAATTAACAATCTATATTTTTAAATTTAAGGCATAAAGATAAATAAGGATATTTACTTAAATTCGAATTTCACTTAATTAAGGAAATCGAATTTAATGTAAAAATGGAAATAATTTTGGTTAGTCAATATTGAATTTAATGCAAATAATTTAATCAAGTTAGATATTTAGATATTTAATTCCTTTTACAACTATATGTAAATTTAGATATTTAATTCCTTATTCAATATCAAATTTATATATTACCTAATTTATATAGGGGGTGCACGATTCGGTTTGGTTAAATAAACCACCCGTAAATCGTAAACTAAACTATAAATTGTTCTTTTTTTAAAAATCGTAAATCGAACCGTATTTATAAAAGTCGTTTGATTTGAAACCATAATATTTCGGGCAGTTCGGTCGGTTTTGATTGAACCGTAGTTTTACTCATTTTTTTCCCTATACACAATAATTAATAAAAATGTAAAACACAATCTCAATAGAATAGACAAAATGAAATCTCAATAATTCAAAATATAATTCGAATAGACGAAATGCTATTATAACGTTCACAAACTAGTCGTTAAAAAATAACTAAATAACCATAAAAAGAAACAACAATTCAAGATTTCAGATTGAGTGGGAGACTGAGAGCGCCATGCACGTAGAGGCGCTGAATATTGAATACTAAATAGAAGAGAATTGGTAGGGTTTCTGGCTTTGGGCAATTTGACTTGCCGGCTTGAAAAATGTCTTGGGTTTACTAGTTTAGGGATTATATGATATAGAGACTATAATATATATAATATTTTATTATATATTTTTATATAATATTATATATAATAAATATAAAATAAGTTCGATTTGGTTCGATTTTTTTTTCGGTTTTTCATTAGTGAAAACCGTAAATCAAACCATGCATACTAAAAAAATCAATTTTAAAAACCGTAAATCGAAAATCGAACTATATTTAATGGTCTGGTTTGATTCGATCGGTTCAATCGATCTGAATCATACTTTGCACACCCTTAAATTTATCAAATTTAAATAAAAGAAATGTAAAACCTCTCATTTATTAGCTACACTATATATACCTAAAAAAATTTAAGAGATTAATTTAGGTTAAATATAATTGAATATATTTTTCTTTTTATTAAAATAGATCCATTTATTAGGAGAAGAGTCTAAAAATAGATTTTAGATTCTGGGTTTGAATCATGGAAATTCTGGATTCGAGTTATGGGGAGGAGAAAGGGGAGGGTTTATGATGTAATTTCAAAAAAGAAAAAAAGTGCTGGAAAATTACCGAAGTGCATACTTGAAAATAAGATCAAGCACTTTGAAGGTTAGTACTTTTTTTTTTTAAATTAAATTATATTAATATTTAAATAAATTTAAATAACTTGACAATAAAATATATATATATCGATTAAGAATTAAATATTATTTTTTAAATTTCAATATTTTTAATGCCGACTTTAACACTGAACGAGAGAGAAAAAACTTAAAAGCATTAAACAGTCAAGGTTTATGAGTATGTAATTTATATTGCTATAATATTTCTTTTCTTTTTCTTAATAGAATAAGTAACAAAAAATAAATCATTAGAATAACAAACTTACAAATTTATACACATTTTAAAGTTTTTTTAATTAATAAATTAAAATATAGTATTATAAATTTATTTCAACCCCGCATAAAATACGGGTCTTATACTAGTAGTATTAAATATGGTTCATGTATTTGTGTTAAATACATCTTGTATATCTCCTATAATTACCCCGTGTATTAAGTCGTTTACAAATAAGGCAAGAAGTTAATACAAAAATTAAATATTCAATATGCTTATTTATCTTCACGTCTTTGAGAGACATATTTAGATGGATTTATTGAATGTTCTTCGCAATGTAATCACAAGGTATTTTCAAGTATTTCAACCTAGTTTCTAATTCATGTTGGAGAGATTAATTTATGTTTAAATATTAATTTCACCCTATAAATAATGATTCTACTTCTAAACAAGTATTCACCTCTTTCATAATAATTTATGTAGTCGCATGTTTCATAATTATATATATGCAGTCGTCGCTCAACGCACCGCTTGCAGAGTCGCCGCCTGCCGCGCCGTCTGTAGCGCCGCCGCACCGCTTTTCTATTAGGGCGAAGGGGTCTTTTTCAGGGATTTAGTTGGGATCAATGGGTGAATCTCCCCGTCGGAGCCTCGGTGACCGATCGGGTGAGTCATCCGTTTGATCCCATTTTATTTTCATTTTTTTCCTTTCTGCATGTTACTTTAGTCTGTTTCTTAGTTTATATCTGGTGTTTTTTAGGTTCGTTTTTCCCATGGTGGCACTTTGTTGTGTCTGTTGGAGCTGATAGGCATTTGTTCCGTTCTTATGTGGTTTGGGAGGTTTGTAACATAGTCGTTGCTATCTTCTTAGATCGCAGAGTTTCAAGGTATGCTGGTTGATTGTTGATCCTTCCACCCTCTCACGATTGAGTCTGGAATATGTGATCTTTTGGTAGAATTTACTGTTTGGATAGGTGAGGGCAAGTGAAATGTAACTTATTTCCTATCTGTAATTCTACTACCTTAAAAAATATATATATATGCAGCCCCTGTTTCACTCTTATTGAATATTGAAAAACTCTTTATTTCCATCGTTTACAACACACACTAACCCCATTAGTTGTGATTTGGTTTGTCCATCTTACAAAAATACCAGAGAAAGTGGGCACCTCATGCATATATTGCATATATCCTACATTCTGTTACAATTCTTTTATAAATCTCCTCTGTATTTACCTCTTATTTTATAATAAATCTCATATGTTTTTGTAAAGTATTTTTTCTTAGTTTTGTGCAATATATTTTGTGAGGCTATAGAGAGTGAAGGGGTTGAAGTGGTTAGAGAGAAAGTTGGTGGGGGTGACGTTGTAGATAACATAAATGACATGGGTGATTGGATGAATGAGAGTACCACTAACGATGGAATGGATGATACTGACTTCTCTTCTGAGGATGATGAATATATTGATGATAGACGTAATAAAAGATTTAATAATGCAAATCATGTGGTTGAATTGAAAATTATGGTGATGCACCACATGGAAGATGGAAAGGGTGGCGGTGTAGAAAGTGGTTATGAGACAGAATATGCAGATTCTGATGGCTCTATGGAGACAGTTGTGTCTAGTGATGAAGGAGATTTCGATAAAGAAAAGAACAAGAGAGTTAGAAGAAATGTGTACGTAAGTAACTCGGACCCCAAGAAACTTGAGTTGGAGATAGACTTGATATTTGAAGATGGTGATGAATGCAAGAATGTTGTTCAAACTTGGATTGTTGTCAATGACTATAACATTAAATGGACTAGAGGTGGAAAGAAAAAGTTTGAGACAAAGTGTGAAACTGGCTGCCCGTGGAGATTATACGCTAGTAATATTGCACACGAGCAATCTTTTATGATCAAGACATATAAAGTTGCTCATACATGTGTGCGAAGTGCTTGTAATAAATAAGTCTCAAGTGAATGGCTTGCAAAACAATTCTTAGTGAAAATACGTAGAACTCATACGTCATACCTTTTCTTCTAAAAGTGTGCAAGAAGATGTTATATTGACATATGATATTAATGTGTCAATGGACTTGTGTTATAAAGCAAGGTCAAAATCTTTGAACATGATAAGAGGGTCATTAAAAGAACATTACAACAAACTTAGGTCGTATGTAGCCGAGTTAATGAAAATGGATAGAGAAGGCAGATTTGAGTTCAAGACTGAAATTGACAAGAATAATCATCCAGTTTTCAAGAGAGTAATTATTGGGTTCGAGGTTCTTCGTAAGGGTTTTCTAAAAGGATGTAGAAAGGTAATTGGATTTGATGCTTGTTTCTTAAAAACAGCTCTCAGGGGTGCTTTGTTAGGAGCAATTATCAAAGATGAAAACAACAAAATGTATCCAGCAGCATAGGCTGTTGTAGAAAGAGAGAACGAGGAAACTTGGACCTGGTTCTTTCAAATCTTATTTGAAGAGCTACATATATCCAATGTATTCGGGTGGACATTCATTAGTGACCAACAAAAGGTATACATTGTCTAAAAATTAACTTTTACAATTCAGTATATTTAAAATAAGCTATTGTAACGTGTTGTTTCTCAAATTAAAAAAAATATACCCAAAAGCTGACAACTTTTCCCTTATAGATGACAACACTTTTTCAAGAAAATAAGTTCGAATAACCTCTTTCTTAACCGATAAAATTGGTTTTAACTCTAAAGTACCCAATATGCAATTCTTACTATTTCGCTTTGCTGGTTTGTTGTACATAAATGGCCATATTCCTATTTTTCCATCAAAGAATTGATTGGAGACTATGTCAAAACTTGGATGAGCAACATCAGTTAAGAACACAATTTTCGCAATAAATCTCTTACTTTTACAAGTGTGATACATATCACTTTCCTCCGGGTGTAGATAAAACTTTTGTGATGACTTTATAAAACCATTTTTCATTAATATAAATACAATCATGCATGTTAATAAACATAGGTTGAGATGTAATTGTACCTTCCCTGCTCATTGACAAGCAAAGTTGGAGTTGTGCTTTCCTATTCGCATCGGTCAAATATGGTTTAAGTGCATTTGAATGTGGCATAATACTTCCTTCCATGATCCTTCTATGAACAATTGATTTATCTTCTTCCAACTTTTTTGCCAAAGATCTTATGTTGATTCGAAATCGAAGGGGAATATTTTTAATCCGTTCCAAATCTATATGGACCTTCTTGCGACCAACCCTCTTCACAAGAACTGGTGGAAAATCATTGGCATCATTGCTTGTATTTGAACATTTTCCTTATATGAGTATTATTAGGCATAAATCACCGCAATCATCTCCTAGTAATTAGTTGATTTACTTTGATCTGTTTTCCTGATTTACTGCCTTATCATGTAATTGCGTAATTATTCCTTAGGCTCTTAAATGTATTCTCTGTGTATATAGACACAGTGTAATCCTATTGTAAATCAACACAAAATAATTACCCAATCTTACATGGTATCAATACGGTTTCGATCTTAAACACATCCTTTCTTTTTCTTCCGTCTGCATTTTTCACCATATCGTCCTTCAACACCGGTAATACTCAGACAACCACAACTGCATCATCATCCCCTCCTCCATCAATTATTCCAATCTCTGCCCGTCATGACCTTTCCATTAAGCTCTCTCATAAGAACTACCCTTCCTGGCGTGCGCATCTTGTGGCCCTCCTCCGCGGCCATAATATCCTTGGGTTTATTGACAGCTCTCAACCGTGCCCTGCGCGCTTTGATTATAGCTCAAATGCCTCGTTTGTGTTGAACTAGTTCTAATAGGATCAACTCCTCCTTGCGGTAATTTTTGGATCTCTTTCTCCTGAAATCTTGCCCATTGTTTCCTCGTCATCCACCTCGACTGATGCTTGGGTAATTCTATCACGCATGTTTGCTGGAAAGTCCAGGTCGCGTGTCAATTAACTAAAGAGCGAGATTCATCGTATTACCATCAGTGATCGCTCAATTTCTGAATTCGTACACTATGTGAAAGCCAAACTGATGAGTTAGCCCTCATTGACCAACCACTGAGTATCAATGATCTCACACTCTTTATTATAAATGGACTTGGTCCCGAATATGCAACGATTATTGGTCCCCTCCGGACCCAAGAAAATTCTCTCCGCCTAGAGGAACTCCATGATCTCCTCTGTGAACACAAACTTGCTCTCAAATCTCAAGTAGTTGTTGTTCAATCGCTGGTCGCCACAACCAATGTTGCTCATTCTCGGCCGGCCCAACAAAACTTCCACCCACGGGGTGGCTCATCGACTTACTCTGGTCGCCCTCCCAATTCAAACTAATCTGGATATTCTGGTTCCTTTCATACTCTACGTTAGTGTCCCTCCAACGATCGTCCACCCTCGCGCTCCAGAGGTAATCAGTCCTCGCCTCCTCCAATTATTTGCCAAGTTTGTGGTTCTAAAGGCCATTCTGCCCTAGCATGTACCCGTCTATCTACACTAACAAATTTTGCTCAGGCCCCCTCTCGTCGTTCTGCTTCTTTCCCTTGGATGGTCGATTCTGGTGCTTCTCATAATTTTACTACAGATTTGAATAATTTATCAATTCATTCTAAATATGATGGCACTGATGAGGTGCATATTGCTGATGGTTCTGGTCTCCCTATAACTCACATTGGTACTTATATATTACGTTATCCCTCTCGTAATTTCCTTTTATCAGATGTCTTATGTCCTCCCAATGCTCGACAGGACTTATTGTATGTTTGTAAATTTACTCATGATAATGGCGTTACTATGGAATTCTTTACCACTCATTTTATTGTTAAGGATCGTCTCACGGGGGCGCCTCTAATTAAAGGTTCCTCTCAGAATGTGGTATATAATCTTCCTTCAAACAGTGATGTTGGTGCGGCTCTTGCCTCTGTTGGAATACGAGCTTATTCGTTTAATTGGCATGCTCGACTTGGTCATCCGTCTGTGGATACTAGTCGCTTTATTATTCAGCATTTTAATTTACCTATTTCGGACAAATCCCAGGTTTTGGGTGATACTTGTGTTTTTTGCCACTTGAGCAAGTCATCTAAACTTCTGTTTTCTATGACATCCTTTACTATGTTACATCCTCTCCATTTTATTTATGCAGATGTATGGGGCCCTGTGTCTACTACTTCATGGAATGGTTCTAAGAATTTTATGTTGTTCGTTGATTTATTTTCTCGTTAATGTTGGTTGTATCCCATGAATGCCAAGTCACAGGTTTCGTCAATCTTTCATAATTTCCGACCCTTGGTGGAGAAACAATTTGGGTACAAAAAAAAAATTATACTGATAATGATGGAGAATTTCAAGCTCTTCATCAATCATTGATTCATATCTGTATTAGTTGGCTCACAACCACTACTCATACACCCCAACATAATGGAATATTGAAATGCCGCAACATGCATATTTTGGAAGTTGGTCGGGCACTCTTAAATTATGCTAAATTACCATCTAATTTTTGGACATTTGCCTTACGTTTGCTTGGTCGGCGAAGTCCCTTTACAGTTTTTTTTTTACTTCCAAACTATACACGGCTCTGGGTCTTTGGATGTCTTTACTTCCCTTGGTTACGTCCATATGATTCAAACAAACTTGCTTCTCCCTCACGGCAATGTATCTTTCTTGGGTACTCGACGTTTCATCATGCTTATCGTTGTTATGAGAACTCCACATGTCGTATATTTATATCCCATCATGTTCGCTTTATGGAGTCCATTTTTCCGGATCTTTATGTCTCTTTGTAGCCATCATCTGATCAACAAGAATCTGGTACAATATCACTTCAGATCCTTCCCTAGGCCCAGCCAGTTTTGTCATCAACGCATGAATCTCCCTCTGCTCGCAACCCACTACCTTCGGCAAACACTCATGATGCTCTTTTTTTCCAGCCCTCCTCGTCGCCTCGTCCTGCTGCTCAGCGAACCCATGTCATGCGCACAAGGGCCCAAAACATCATTCATAGACCAAAGAAGTTACTTGCTGCCTCTAAACGCCCCATTCTCGCTAACATTAAACCCACTTCCGTCAAACAAGCACTCTCCATTCCTCACTGGCGCACTACCATGGCTGATGAATTCACCGCTCTTCAACGGCACGGTACATGGGAATTGGTTCCTTCGCCGGCCCGTGGGAATATTATTGGTTGTAAATGGGTTTTTCGAACCAAATGTAAATCGGATGGCAGTATCGACAAGTACAAGGCTTGTTTGGTCGCCAAGGGATTTCACCAATGTCCGAGGGTGGATTTCAAAGAAACCTTCAGCCATGTTATTAAACTAGCTACTATACAGACTGTTCTCACCTTGGTTGTTACTCATGGGTGGAATCTTCGCCAGTTGGACGTAAGCAATGCATTTTTGCACGAACATCTTGATGTTCCTGTTTATATGCAGCAACCTTCGGGTTTTAAAGATCCCTCACTCCCGAATCATGTGTGCCTTCTCCGTCGCTCACTATATGGCCTTCGTCAGGCTCCTCGGGCCTGGTACGACTCACTATGCACTACTCTTACCACTTTTGGTCTTGCTCGCTCCAAGGTGGACTCTTCATTATTTACGCTGCACTTAGATTCTGGCAGCATCTTCGTTGTCGCCTATGTCGATGATTTGATCTTAATAGGATCCTCTGCAACTCTTATTTCGGCTCTCACTCGCCAGTCGCCACCTTCAATCAGTTTTTGTAGTAAAAGATCTAGGCACACTTTCATATTTTTTAAGGGTTGAGGTTGCCCATTGTAAAGAAGGTATCTTCTTATCCCAACATAAATACCTCATCGACCCCCTTCATCGTCATAAAATGGTAGGCGTCAAACCAGTTTCAACACCTGCCTCTACAAAATCTGCTTCAGCTTCCGGCAGCGTCGATCCGACGGAATATCGTAGTATCATTGGTGGTCTCCAATACTTGGCCTTGACTCGTCTGGATATTGCCTTCACACTGAATCGCTTGGCTCAATTCATGTATGCTCCTACGATTGATGTTTGATGTTCGGTTAAACACTTATTCAGATATCTTAAGTCAACCATTCATTATGGCCTTTTGCTTCGCCGTGAAACCCACTTTCGGTTAATTGCATATTCAGATTCTGATTTCGGCAGAGATCTCTCTGACTGCAAGTCCACTGATGGGAACTAAGATATACTTCTAGAAATTTGAAGCGCAACTCTCCAAATTACCCTAGCAACCAGTTTAGAAACTGTAGAGAAAATAATACTTTCATAAAATGAATCAATCCTTGTACAAAACAAAGCACAGGCTATTTATAAGATTAGCCCTGCCTAAAACCACGAAATGTAACTGCCACTAAAAGAACTAAACTAATAACTAACTATATGGCCCAAGCCCAAATACTGAAATTACTGAAATAAAAGAATTTAGTCAACTGGTCAACATTCTTCCTCTTCTTTTGTAAACATTTATAATTGGTGGATTCTCATCAACACCCCCGCCGTGAAAACGAACCTGTCCTCAAGGTTAAGAGTGGTGAAGTGACTTCGCAAGTCATCGACGGGATCCAATGTTGCATCTTCGGGTCCCAATGATTTCCAGAGGACGAGAGCTTCACGTATTGGCCCTCGTGGAGTATGGCGCCAACGGTACTCCAAAACACGTTCTGGTACAAGGTCGGGGGTTCCGTCACTGGAATATGGAGGTAGCGTAGCACAAGTTGGTGTATCGGTTCCTATTTTTCGGCGGAGCAGGGAGACGTGGAAGACTGGATGGATGCGAGATTCCGGTGGAAGATCAAGACGGTATGCTACTGGCCCAATTCGGTCTAGAACCTGGAAAGGACCGAAGAACTTACTTGCTAATTTCTGGTTGATTCGGCGATGAATAGTTTGCTGGCGATACGGTTGAAGCCTGAGATATACCCAATCTCCCGGTCGAAATTCTTCTGGTCGTCGTTTGGCGTTGGCGTATTGGCACATTCGATTTTGGGCCGCAGTAAGGTTGAGGTGTAACTCGCGGAGGAGTGCATCCCTATTTTTGAGTTGGATGTCCAGCTCGTGAACTGCTGTAGAACCTGGTTCGTGAAATGGAATGGGTACAGCGGGCCGTCCGTAAACAACTTCGAATGGACTCATTTTAATTGCACTGTGGTATGTTGTGTTATACCAGTATTCAGCCCATGATAAGTGAGATTTCCAGTCCTTTGGCTTATGATACGTCATGCAACGGAGATATTGTTCTAGGCAGCGGTTGACCACTTCGGTTTGGCCGTCGGTCTGCGGATGGTACGCTGAACTAAACTGCAACTTCGTTCCCAGCAGTTTGAATAACTCACGCCAGAAATTACTGATGAAGACTCGATCACGATCTGAGACAATGGTTCTTGGTATGCCGTGTAAACGAACAATGTGTCGCATGAACACTTCTGCAACGGACGCTGCTGTGTATGGGTGTCGTAATGCAATAAAGTGTGCATACTTAGAAAGGCGATCTACCACTACAAGTATGGTGTCCTTGCCGTGGGATCGGGGCAACCCTGTGATGAAATCAATTGAAATGTCAGTCCATACCTGTGCTGGGATCGGGAGGGGGGCCAATAGGCCGACTGGTGTACGGCTGTCGGACTTGTTTCGCTGGCATACATCACAAGTCTTGATGAATTGCACAACATCGTGCTTGAGTCTCGGCCAACCAAACAACTGTTGTAGTCTCTTTGTCGTACGTAGAATGCCCGAGTGGCCTCCGAAGGCCGACGAATGAAATGTCTCAATTAATTGTGCGCGCCGTTCACCTTCCGGAATCTGTATCTTGCCCTTGTGAGCCACACACCCATTTCGTAATTCCCAACTTTCGTCCGAATTTTGCCCCTCAGTGAGCTGCTGTAATATGGGTGCCAGGGTGGGATCCGTTTGGGTTGCCACGACAATGTCGTGCCAAAGGCCAGTGGACGGGCTAGAAAAGGCCATGTAGAGGTCTTCTGAATTTGGTTTCCTAGAAAGGGCGTCCGCCACACTGTTTTCTTTGCCCGGTCGGTACACAATCTCATAGTCGAATCTGTTGGGAATAAAATGATTTTGAATTAGATACCAAAACCCCTGATTGATGATGATCAGATTAGTTGAGATATGCTCAAGTCAAGTTCAGGCAAGATGTCTCAGTGCACTTTAGTATGTAGAATACTTAAGTAAAAATCTCAGAAGTGTTATGAGATTTTAGAGATCAGGATAGTTGTCCAAAGCTGGAATGTTAGGCAGCTTGATAGGTCTATAGGACAAAGTTGCTGATCCATTCCAGACTAGCTGATCAAATGGACAACTGAGCTGAAGAGATCAAGAACAATAAAGTTGTGTTCATAAATGCAAAAGATCAAGACAGTTGAAGTACAAATGATCAAAAGCATTGAATGCAAAAGACACATTCAATGAAGCATTTATTGCCAATCATGCCTGAAACAGGCATTGAAGACTTAGAGCATTAAAGAATGAAGCATTGAATGAATGTTGGAACATTCTAAACTGCAGCAGGAATGTTCAGGGAGCTTGTCCCATCTGACCGTTGGCTGTATATAGAGTTTGCCACAAATCAACCTAGGACAATGTGCAAAATTGGAAACTGACACAAGTCTTCTCAGCCGCATTTGTCAGAAGTCAACACATTCATTCAAGCAACCATTGAAGAGCCCTTTTACACAGTGGATAAAAGGATGCCAAGCTTCATAGCCGTTTCAATGGTGCTGCAAATAGACATATTTGAATTGCTAATCCCTCCAACGGTTAGTTGTTCAATTTGCCTATAAATACAGAAGTGATCAAAGGGATTCATTATCCAACTACAAGCTATCAAACTATCATCAAGCTTTCGAAAGGAAACCAAGCTGTTCTCTAGAATTCCAAGTTTCCTGAATCACTTCTTATTAGATAAGCCAATCTTTGTAAACATCCAAAGCTTAGCATTGAGATATCCTAAGCCTTTACATTGTTCTTATTGTAAAGGATATCTCTACTAGTTGGAACTAAACCTCAAACCCTTATCTCATTAAGTGAAGAGAGAGTTTGTTGTAGAAGTGAGGAGTTAAGGACTGTTAGTGTGAAACACAGTCTTAACTCAAAGAGATTGAGCACTAGGACTCAAGTTATCCTAGGGATCAAAACACTAAGAGAGTGTTGTTGATCAGTGCACCTTGGCACTATAAAACAAGCTAATTCCATTGAGAAGGAATTATCCTGTTCAATCAGGGAAAGTGGATGTAGGAGCTTGAGTCTCTGAACCACTATAAACTTGTGTGCCATTTACTTACTGCATTCTTAATTTCACTTCCATTCAAATATATTTTAAAGAAACATAACTCAGTAAGTAAGAAAATCTGTTTTGGACAAAGTCCCTGATAACCTGTATTTTTCAGAAATTAACTTGGAGTATTTCTTTAAGTCAAAGGCCAACCACATTCCGCACTTAGCAACTCTTTTAGATATTTAGCCAACTGATCACTCAATAGTAATCAGTAGGACAAGTATCTATCAAAGTTCACACTCAGGCCAGTTGTGAGACAACTTGCCTGATAAGACCAATTTGTCAAAAAGAAAAGAATTTGCATACACAAGTGCATTCCCCCCCCCCCCATACACTTGTGTTATACTCCACCAAGGACCAACAGAATCCAACTAGTTTCGCTATCCATTTTTGCTGTTCCGGTGTCGTAATGCGTTGTTCCAGCAGAAAACGTAAGCTCCGCTGATCGGTGATGATTTTGAAACGACGTCCAATCAAGTAGGGGCGCCAACACCGGATGGCTTCGAGAATAGCCAACATTTCCTTCTCATAAATTGACCATGAAAGCTTGGAGATCGATATAGCTTTGCTCATGAAAGCAATTGGTCGATTTCGTTGTGATAGAACTGCTCCTATACCATGTCCCGAGGCATCCGTTTCTATCGTGAATTCCTCATTAAAGTTGGGTAGTGCTAGAACTGGGGTCGAACTCATGGCGTGCTTGAGTGCCTCAAAGGCTGTTTGTGCTTCGGTGGTCCACAAGAAGCTGTTCTTGCGGGTCAGGTTGTGAAGTGGTCTGGCTATCTCTCCAAATTTAGCGCAAAACTTTCTGTAATATCCGGCTAGGCCAAGGAAACCTCGCAATTCAGTCACGTGTGTTGGTATTGGCCATCCCACCACAGCCTCTATCTTACGAGGGTCGACTCAGACTCCTTCGGCTGAGATCCAATGCCCCAAATACTCCACCTCTTGGACACCAAAACAGCACTTAGATGGCTTAATAACGAACTGGTTGTCACGCAAGGTGGTCAAGACCGTTCGTAAATGGGCCCTGTGAACATCCCACGTGTTACTATATATAAGTATATCGTCAAAAAACACTAAAAAAAACCGTCGGAGGTAAGGGCGGAAGATGTGGTTCATGATGGCTTGAAATGTTGATGGAGCGTTGCTTAAACCAAACGGCATGATTAAGTACTCGAAATGGCCACTATGGGTCCGGAACGCTGTCTTCGGAATGTCGTCTGGATGCATACGAATCTGATGGTAACCGGCCTTTAGATCGAGTTTGGAGAAACAAGAGGCTCCATGTAATTCGTCCAGCATATCATCCACTGTTGGAATCGGGAATCGATCCTTAATAGTGACTGCATTGAGCGCACGATAATCGGTGCAGAATCGCCACGTTGAGTCCTTCTTTTTAACCAATAAAACGGGAGATGAGAACGGACTGGTGCTGTGCTGAATGAGGCCGGATTCGAGCATTTCCTGAACCTGTCTCTCGATTTCGTCTTTTTGGAAATGGGCGTATTGATAAGGGGCCACATTGACTGGTTTAGATTCGTCGACTAACCGAATGCGGTGGTCGAATTCCCGTTGGGGAGGTAACGTGCTGTTCGGCGTTGTTACTTCAGGGTATTCGGCCAATAATTCTTGAATTTGACGTTGCTGGTCGTCCTTCGTTAAATCTGCCTTTGTGTGAGACGTCCCTAGGTTAGTTAGGAGAAAGAATTCACCTCCTCTTGCCCATTCGCGTTGCAATTGCTCAGGTCTGATTTTAATAGGTGCATTATGCCCTACTGCGTACACTTTCTGCACTGCTCCCTCGTATTCGAACTGTAGGGTCAGCGTCTTGTAATCTAGAATTAACGGGCTTACTGATTCTAACCAAGGCATGCCTAAGAAAACGTCTATGTGTGGCGATTTGCAGGAGAATAGGTCAATCACGAAGTTAAGTCCCTGCATTGTTAGCGACACATTTTCATATTTGGTATTACAAATGAGTGTGTTACCTCCACCTGTTTCGATCTGAAACGAGGTTATCAAGGTTCGGGCGGTCAGGTTGAGCTTTGATGCTACGTCGTCGGATATGAAATTCAACGATGCTCCGCTGTCGACCAAGATTAATACCTCGACCTCTTCGATATGTCCCCTGAATTTTAAGGATTTCCCTTTTTCTCCTTTTGCTATCGTAATTGGTGTGGTGCTCTTGGTTGGCTCTTCGTCCGATGGTTGTCCTTCCATCCGATGGAGTTCTATTCGATCCCCACTGTTGGTTTCGTCTGCTGGATCTTCGTCGTAGACTGGTGGACTTCCTTTCTCTCCTATATTGTCGCTGTCAACAATTAAGGTCATAAATTTTTCCCCCGGGCACTTGTGATCCCATGTGTACTTCTCGTTACATGTGAAACAGAGCCCTTCCCGCCGGCGGCGGCTGATTTCTTCGCTAGATAACTATCCTCGGCGGTTACCGATTTCTGCGATTTGTTTGTTCGACGTGGGCAGTGTGGTCGCTGATGGTGTTGGTGCAGGCGTGTTTGTTCCCCATGTTCGTGGCCCGAACTGGCGAGGGTAAGACGGAGTTCCTCCCCTGTTCGCTACCCCGACCGTTTTTCTTGCTCTTAGGAGCTGTTCGTCTTTGCGTGTTGCTAGTTCGATGGCTTCGTGAAGATTCTTGGGTTTCCACATTCGCAACTCGTCCCCAATCTCGGGTTTTACTCCGGCCATGAAGATTCCAAGAATTGCACTTTGAGGCCAATGGGGCACTCGATTTACCCCCTTTACGAATTCTTTAAGGAATTCTTTGAAAGTACCTGTTTGTTTAATTCGGCCCAGAATTTCGTTGGCGTCTTCGTATTGTGTGTCGCCGAACCTCAGAAGTAACCCCTTTTTAAATTGTTTCCATGTGACTGATCGTTTATTGGAGGTGTGCTCGAACCATCTCCACCATTGTCGCGCGTCTCCATCCAAATAGTAGGACGCTATTTGAACCGTGTCCTTTGATCGTATCTTTTTTATGTTGAAATACTGTTCTGCCTTGTCCAGCCAATTGATTGCGTCCTCACCCCCAAATTTTGGAAATTCCAGTTTGAGTCCTCGGGGTCGATGGTCGCTTGGTCGTTCTGTTCGTCTATGCCCTCGGTGTCTTCTTCTCCACTTGTCGCTTGAGCTTGATTCACTCGTTTCTGTTTGTCTATGCCTTCGGTGCCCTTTTTTCCGTCCGTCGCTCGAGCTGGATTCACTCGACTCCTCGCTGTCCTCTGTCGCCGATTCAGAAGTAGACCCGTCTCTTTTAAACGGATTTTTCTTTGTGGCGAAAGGGTTTCTTGGCTTTCTTGATCGAAAGTATGAGCCTTCTCCCTCTTCCTCTTGACTGTCTTCCTCGCTTTCTTGGTACCTTCCTTTACCCTTCTCTTTCTTGGTCCATTTTTCTTGTTTTCTTGCTTTCCCGATTTCGTCGAGGCTACTGTTCTCTCGATTTCTTGATTCGTCCTTTCGGTGGCGCTGTCGGCCGCGAGTTTCTCCTTCGCGTTCACCATCCGAGCGTTCCCCGAGTCGCGTGGCCCGCAACTCCTTGCTCAGTTGTGCGATCGAAGCTTCCATCTGCGCGAACCGTTGTTTGTTCGACACCATTCTTGAGGCCCTTCTGTTTGATCGAGTTCTGGCTCTGAGGCCAATTGATGGGAACTAAGATATACTTCTAGAAATTTGAAGCGCAACTCTCCAAATTACCCTAGCAACCAGTTTAGAAACTGTAGAGAAAATAATACTTTCATAAAATGAATCAATCCCTGTACAAAACAAAGCACAGGCTATTTATAAGATTAGCCCTGCCTAAACCCACGAAATGTAACTGCCACTAAAAGAACTAAACTAATAACTAACTATATGGCCCAAGCCCAAATACTGAAATTACTAAAATAAAAGAATTTAGTCAACTGGTCAACATTCTTCCTCTTCTTTTGTAAACATTTATAATTGGTGGATTCTCATCATCCACCTCGGCCTACATTGTCTTTTTGGGTTCCAACCCCATCTCGTGGCGCTCTCGTAAGCAACGTGGTGTTGCCAGGTCATCCACGGAGGTCGAGTATCGTGCATTGGCTACAATTGCTTCTAAAGTTTGTTGGCTTCAGCAAGTTTTTCAGGATCTCCAACTCACGTTGGTTGAGCAACCATGAATACTGTGTGATAATATGGGGGCTAAGCGATTGGCACTAAATCCGGTTCAACATTCACGTATGAAACATATCGCCATCGACCTTCACTTTGTCTGTGACTTATTCTCTAAAGGCGTCCTTTCCGTGGCTTATGTAAACACTCTCGACCAACTTGCTGATCTTCACTTTCAAGATCTTCGTTCCAAAATCTTTGTAGCTAATTGTTCATCGATTTTGTGAGGGCGTATTAGACATAAATCACCGCAATTATCTTCTGGTAATTAGTTGATTTACTTTGATCTGTTTTCCTGATTTACTACCTTGTATCATGTAATTGCGTAATTATTCTTTAGGCTCTTAAATGTATTCTCTGTTTATATAGACACAATGTAATCCTATTATAAATCAACACAAAATAATTACCTAATTCTATTAGTCAACCATTACTTATATGATTATTGTGTATTTTTTACCTACAAAGTAAATTTAAAAAATATATCAATTAATAAGCGAAGGACTAATTTTAAACAATTATGGACTAAATATTTGGAGAATAATTAAAATAATAAATTAAAACAAAAATATATAGATACAAATTAAAATAACAAATGTGTGAGTGTGTGACTATTGAATGAGTATTTGCAATTGCCGGAAAATTTGAATTTGAAATTTAACATGTGTTTTTATTTGATATTTAAAATTAGGGTTTCAAAATCCTCACACAAATTAAATACATATAAATCATACATTAAGTCAACTTTATAAATACATATAAACCTTATTTAGATGCCTATAAATCATATATAAAAACCTATAAAGTCTATAACAAAAGGTTAAATCATACTCTATTAAAACCTAAAAACAAACACAAAATATACAAGTCATTTAAATTTTGAAATTTACTAAATTTTAAAATCAGAATTTCAAAATTCAAAAACAACCATACCATTAGATAATTGCGACTTAAGTAGCTTGAGTTTATGTGAGTTTGTGTGAGTTTTCTGATTTTGAAAAGAATTGATTCATTAAGAACGAGAATTAGTCAATAAGGTCTTGTTTAATAGTTAAGATTAAGGTTAAATTAATTTCGGTGTGGAATGGGCCTGAGCTTAGTTTATTAATTAATAAATGGGTACAGTTATTTGCACCTCCATGATTGTTTGATACACTCCCTCGATTGGTACACTCATTCTGAATATAGAGATTACTAAATACGCTCCCCATGAATTGTCTAAAATACCATATTTGACCTAAAGCGCCGTTAGTAAATACACCCACCTTCTTTTTTTCTTCTTCCTCCTAATTTCTCTCATTTCTTTCTCCTTCCTCCCGTTTTCTTTCTTATTTTCGTCTTCATCCTTTCATTTTTTTTCTTCTACAAAAGACTTCTCCTCCACTCTCCAACCCTACCTCATAGACCCCACCCACCAGTCCACCACCCTCTCCCTACCTCCCTCTCTCCCCACCCAACCTCTCCCTACCTTCCTCCCTTTCATTCTCCGTCCTTTGACGGTAAGATTTTTCTTTCTTTCTTTTTTTTTTATATATTTTTTTTTATATATTTTTTTTTAATGAACCGGGTTTGAAATTATGTTAATTTTCGATAATTTCTTATCGACAAATTTTACAACTTTCGGTTACTCATTATCGAAAATTATGGAAAAATAGATTTTTTTTCGTCAAACTAGTGTCAAAATCTACACTATTTTTCAATAAACTATTGTAAAAAAAAAAAAAAGACTGTGAATTTCGACTCTAGTTTGTCGAAAAATGTCAAAAAAAATCCAGAGACTTTTTTTTAGATTTCGACATCGATTGGTCAGAGGCGGTGGTGGCGACGACATCGACTGTTGTTGAACGTTGACGGCGTATCTACTAAATTAGAAATTAGGGTGTGTATATGAAAGGTTATTGTAGTTATTTTACAAAATTATTACTCCACAATTATAAATAAAGAGGAGGAGTGTATCAAACAAAGATGGAGGTACAAATAACCTTACCCTTATAAATTTGAGGCAAAATCCCATTATGCAGTGGACATGGGCCCTCTACCATACTTGGACTTTTAAATGGGTTGTAGTTGTTGGGTTGGGCTACCAGCCTATATGAAAAACGTGTGTTTTATTTGCCCCTAAATGAATGTTATATGCACACACTTCCCACAAATTACTTAATATACCATTTTCTCTCAAAATTACATATGATAAATGCACTTCCACTCATACCTTATTTTTTCTTTTCTTCTTCCCACTTTCTTCTTCCTCCCTCACACCCATCCAACTCGGCGCCGCCCTTCGCCGAGCACCACCCAGTGACGTCGACGCCTGTCGTCCTTCGCCCAAGTCGTCATCACCTTCGCCCTCTTCCTCCCTTGTTTTTTTTATTATTTTCCATTTATGTGCAAACAGGCGGCGACGCTGCCTTTCCTCCCTCGCCCAGCGACGCTACCGCCTCATTCCCGCCGCCCCCTGCCCCACCCAAACCGCCATGCCCTCCTCCATCCTTTTTTTTTTTTTTTATTTGCGCTGCCGCCAGGTATAGTTTTTTTGTTATTTTATTTTCAACAATTTCTTGTCGAAATTTTTTATTTTTTTAAAAAAAAAAAACTTTTCATAAAATGTTGTCGGCAAGGATGTTTTTCGTCGACAAACTATAGTCGAACTCGAACATGATCGACAATGGTTTGTCGAATTTTTTTTTTTATATTTCTAGGTTTTTTTTTTTTTTAAATCTAAATTTGTTTGGCCAGCAGCGACGGCTGCTTTCCTAGAATTAGGGTTAGGGTTAGATTGTGTTTGAATTTTAGGGGAAGTGTATCTATCATAATATATTTTATAAAATGACAAATTGAGTATTTTACATGTATATTTAATTAATAAATGAAGGGGGAGGGGTCTGCATGTAACATTAATAACATTAATGGAGGGGCATATAACCCACGCATATGGAAAAAAAAATGTGGGCTAGAAAAATATATAGCTCCAAACCCCGGGCCAAAAATGGCTTGAGTGGGTTAGCTTGTCGGGTCGGGCCAAATCGACCTATTTGTTTTCGAGTCACCAAAAACAAACTCAGCCAAACCAAAACTCTGATGCGGGTCGTGCTCACTCCCTTTGTACCTTCGAAAGTTACTCATTTTTCTATTTTGAGTGTTCCACCAAAAGTTATTCATTTCATTATTTGATAACACTCTGTTATGGACTCAGTGCCGGAGGATAAGCTTGAGGAGGTAGAAGGTACTAAATTGTTGTCGGAAGCTTCTGTTCTGAAGAAGGAGAAGGGGCAATTGAGTTGTGCAGATGCAATGGGCCAAAGTGACTGGATAAGAAATGAAAGTTGGGCCAAGAAGAATATCTATTAGGCCGAGAAGTATGGGCTGAATGAATTAATTAGTTTTGGGTTTGCAATTTACCTATGGACCTGGCTATATACCCCTTCAGCCTTGTTAAATATACCCCCCAATACATACATCTCCCATAAAGTGTACAATGTTAGATATACTCCCCCATGAAATACCTAATATACCCTTTTACATATATAATAAAAATTATAGATACACTCCCCCATTTAAAACACTAACCCTAAACCTATTTTTCTCATTTCTTCATTCCCCTCCCATCAGCCTCCACCTTCCCACTCCGTCGGCGCCGGCCGTCTAGTCCACCGTCGCCTTCCCCTCCCCCTCTCCCTCGCCAGCGGCGGCAGCGCCAGTTTTTTTTGTTTTTTGTTTTTCTGCTCGCGGTTGTCGCCGCCCGTCGTCCAGCCGCCGTCCGCTGCAGTCCACTGCCCATCGTCGCTTTCCCCTCTCCCTCTCCAGCGGCGGGATCGCTAGTTTCTTTTTTTCTGCTCGCGGCGACAGCCGCCTCCCTCACTCGCCGCCCGTCGCCCAACCACCGCCCCCCACCTTGCGCACGACGCCTGTGCGCGGCCCCAGTCGCCGCCCCCACCCCGGACACGGCCCAGCCGTCGCGAATTTTGATTCAGGTTTTTTTTTTTTTTTTTTAATTTTGATTGATTTCAATGGCCAAAAAACACTCCCGTCAACACATTCAGGTTGTTGGTCGATCCATCTTTGTCGAAAATTTCAATTTTTTTTAAATTTTTTTTAAAATTTTCTGTCGACTACATCTTACCGATAACTGTGTGTTTGGTCGATAAACCAGTGTCGACGGGAGTGATTTTTATCGACTCTGGTTTGTCAAAAATTTCTAAGTTTATTTGAGGAGTGGTCGCCGAAGAAACGGCTGACATCGGCGACGGCGAAATTGAGGGAGGCGGCTGCTTTACTTAGAGTTAGGGTTAGGAAAGCATTTAATATATTAAAAGGGTAAATTTGGTATTTTATAGTAATATTAAATTAATAAATGTAATGGGGGAATATACTTAACATAGCTGGAGGGGTATATACCTATTTAGCATTTACGCTTTTTTTTTTTTATTGCAGTAGGCCCATTCTGGCCTATTTTGTTCCAAGAATGGGATGTTAGCTTTGTTGTACGTGCTGTTGTTTTTCAATTTATTTCATTTAATTTTCTACTGCGTTACATCATCATTTTTTAGAACCCTTGTACTCTTGAGTAATATTAGCACCATCTTAACCTTTAAATAATTAAACAAATTAGATTATATTTCATGTATAAGATCATAGTCCTTTCTATAGTTCAAATGTGTATCACTTTAAATCTTTAAATCAATGTATACATATTAAAAAGTTAATGACTTATTTTATGCCTTTATTAATTATTGTGGAATTCTACACTAGATATTGAAGACCATTACTATTTAAATTATTTTTAATGAGTTTGAGGATAGTTGGAGAAGAAACTTAATTAATTAACACTCAATAGTGTGAATTAATGGTGTGAACATCCAAAATAATACATGTTGATAAGAGAAAGTTTTGAATAACACTGTTGATAGTGTTACATGTTTTTTTTATTACTTTTGAAATTTAAATAATACAAAAACCAATAAAAATGATGATTTCATACAATTTTTGTGATAGTATAATTTTTTTTTTTTGAAACATAATTTTTTGAAATTTAAGTATTACACAAGTGTATGATAAAGAAGAGCTTTGTTCTATTCCAATTGAAATGGTCAGTATTTCGTGGTTAGCGTGTGATGTTTTGAATTTGACCATATATAAAACAACATTATTTGTTTTGAATTTGACCATTACACCCTTATTTTTATTTAAAAAAAAAAAATGATTGCTCAACATCGTGTTCAACATTATATATACGTTCAAACTTCAAACAATCATGGTTGGATTATTTCATTTCAAAGTGATTTCGATGTTCTACAAAATGTTAGTTTGAACCTTTTTCATTTTAATTAATGAAATCTACATAGTATTTTGGATGAATTTACTCGATAAAAAAATTGTTGCTTTTAATCTTAAATCTTATTTTAAAAAGTTTGCATGTCTTGAATCTAATAGCACTGCAGCCTTCCTAAACTACATATCTATAATTTCTACAATTTTTTCTTTATTTTTTTTTAAATTAAAGTTATTACTCATTTTCTTTTATTTATTTTCATTTTTTTCTCTCAATTTTTAATAATAACGAAAGTACATTTTCTCTTATTTTTTTCTCCCAATTTCTATAGAAAACAATAAAAACGACAAATTCTAAAACTTTGAAGCCAGTTGTAGAAGTAAAAGTCACATACATTATACATGATACACATGTATCATGTATGTTGTCTTCACTCATGATTTCATGCGATGGTCGACTGATTATGATTTTCATTAATATCATGTCATGACAACCTTCTTTTTTTAATTAGTTTAGATGACAACGATATGATCAAATCTCTATACATATGCTTGTTGAATCTAACATGAATATTTAGGATCTGTTTGGAATCCCACCTTGCCAAAATTTCCGAGTTTAATTTGTCATTAGCATTTACCCATTAAATTACACATCCACCCTATTATTCACTTGTACCAAGTATCAACAAATTTTCACTTTAGTGGTTTCACTTAACAATATTAGTTGATTTTACTTAAATTGTATTAATTGCTTCTACTAAACAATATTAATTGCACAGTTGCCCATGCAAACAAGTGTTAACTCTTAATTATATTGTTAAAAAAATATTGGCATAGAAAGATCGAAATATACTCATTTTCATAAGAAATAAAGTTGTTTACCTACTTTCTAAAAAAAACAATTTTGTGGTGAAAATACATATATCACTACAAAATAATGGCCAGAAGGCAACGACAATTGGCAACGGCAGGCTACCGTTGCCAATTGGCAACGGCATTGATAACGGGAAGGAAAAAGGCGACGGGGGCGGGTGTCGTTGCCTTAAGGCAACGGATAAGGCAACGGGAGTGGGCCCCGTTGCAAAAAGGCGACGGCATATAAGGCCCGTTGCCAAAAGGCGACGGCAGTGGGCCCCGTTGCCATTTTGTAACGGGCCCCCAGTCGCTAAAAGGCAACGGCAGTGGGCCCGTTGCCTTTGCCGTCGCCCTAATTCAATTAAAATTGATTCCAGAAGCTCATTCTTCTTCATTCAGCGGCGCACACACACCTCCATTACACAAATTAAACCTCCAAACTCAACATCCACGTTCGTTTGCAGATCGGACTCGGTTCTTGGCCATTTGTGTTCTACACTTCGACGGGAGCATTAATTCTACGGTAGTTTTTTTCGTTTTAATCGGTTAAATTTGAAGTTATATGTATATATATAGTTTAGTATATATATGTATATATATGCATATATGTTGTATGTATATATAAAATTGTTAGAATTGTTAATTTTTATCATGCATGTGGTAATTGTTAGAATTTAATTGTTAGAATTATATTGTGTTAGGCATGTATTTTATATGTATGTATGTTTTAATTAATTAATTAAGTTATATGAATTTAGTTGTTAATTAGGGTGTTAGAATTATATATATAATTGTGTTATGTCTATATATGAATTTATTTGTTAATTAGGGTGTTAGAATAATTATTATAATATATTTGGAATTATATTAATTAATTTTAATAGAGTTGGAGGAATGAGACGTTGGTTGTTAATTTGTGTGTTGTAGACGTACGTCGATTGACATGATGAATTATTCAAGTCGTAGTTGGATGTATAGTCCAAGATTAGTGAATGGGATTATGAACCCCAGATTTATTAGTGGAGTAAATGGATTTATTGAAGCTGCCACTAGTAATCCGAATTCGATTTGGGAAGGAAAAATTAGGTGTCCTTGTTCGAAAGCTAGATGTCGAAATCAAACTTATAGAGATCCTAATGAAGTGAAATCTCATTTATATCGAAATGGTTTTACACTGAATTATTATAATTAGATTTATCACAGGGAAGAGAGTTGGGGTCCACGTCCATTTCAAAACACTAATGAATTTGCGTCAACTTCAAACGACGTTGACCCAGCGGGACCTAGTTCGTACCACACTATGGTAGAAGAGTTAATGGGTGGCCCAAACATTGATTTTGGAATAGACGTGGAAGATGAGGCACTTAATGAAGAACCCCCTAACGAGAATGCGGCACAATTTTACGGCATGCTTCGTGCAGCGGACCAAGACTTGTATCCTGGTTGTGAATCTCATTCGCAGTTGTCATTCAATTCCAGATTGTTGAACATTAAAACGGAAAACAGATTGTCTGAAAGGGGATACAATCAGGTCGTTGAGTTGATTCGTGAGATTTGTCCTCCCGAAAATAAGGTTCCCAAGAAAGCGTGGGTGAGGGAAAAGAAGAGTCCGAGGTGGGATGTCAATGTTTGGAACGACTTAGTTCGTCACTGGAACGATCCTGAAACAATTAAGAAGAGCGAGCAGGCTCGTAAGAACCGCTTATCCGAGCCTGGAGGTCCGGGTACTGGCTGTGGTACTCATAAAGGCGGAGCTCGTGGAGCAGCAGAGGTCGCACGGCGCATTATAAGTATTTGTGGTCAATTATAATTCATTTTAATTATTTAATTATTTAGTTAATTATACGTATATGTCTTCAATTCAAAATACAGGAGGAGAAGATGGGACGCCCTGCCCACGACTGGGAGATAGCTGAATATTACCACCGTTATGAAAACGGCACATACAACTATGGTTATATGGGTGATATACTTGTAAGTGTGTACATATATATATACATTACATTATATAACAAATATATATTTAATTTTACTTGAAAATGTATTAACCCACTTTTAAATGTGCACGTATAGGACCAGGTACAGGAGGAGTTGACCAATCAATCAGGAGATCCGTCAGATGAACCTACTTCAGAGGATGGTTCCCAGGGCCCAACTATACCCGACATGTCTAATTTGTTCGTGAAGAAGATAGGTAGGTCTCATGGACGTGTTAGGGGTCTTGGACAAGTAGGCAAGAACAGACGGGTCTCCTCCGGTCCTGGCGAGACGTCACGTGGTACGGCTTATGGACGATTCTCCCAGGAAGACATGGACAATGCTCTTGCCGAAGAACGGAGAATCAATGAGGAGAGAGAGCAGCGCTTACTCCTACAAATGGAGAAGACGGAGGAGCGCATAGTCAAGAAATTTCAGGATCAGTTGGCAGCGATGATGGGTCAGATGACAGGTCAGACGATGGGTGGGATGGGTGTGATGGGTCAAATGGGTGGGATGGGTCAGATGGGTCAGCAGATGGGTGGGATGGGTGGGGCGCCGAGGCCGTCGGGGGCGTCGCACGACGTTCATGATCGTAGCCAGGTTGATCGAGATCAGGATGATACTGAGGATGATACTGAGGATGATGGTGGTGATGAGGAGTGATACATTTTTATATTACTTTATTACATTGACGTTGAGGATTAATTTTTATTTTAATGTTGTGTGTGATGTTATTTTAATTAAATGGATAAGTGAATTGATATTTTTAAATGGATAAGTGAATTGAAAATTAGAATGAATTTAAATGATGTGATTAGAATAAATTTACATGTATAATCGAAAATAATTATACTCAATGTTGTATGTAATTATAATGTTGTGAATTGAAAATTAGAATGAATTTAAATGATGTGATTAGAATAAATTTACATGTATAATCGAAAATAATTATACTCAATGTTGTACGTAATTATAATGTTGTGAATTGAAAATTAGAATGAATTTAAATGATGTGATTAGAATAAATTTACATGTATAATCGAAAATAATTATACTCAATGTTGTATGTAATTATAATGTTGTGAATTGAAAATTAGAATGAATTTAAATGGTGTGATTAGAATAAATTTACATGTATAATCGAAAATAATTATACTCAATGTTGTATGTAATTATAATGTTGTGAATTGAAAATTAGAATGAATTTAAATGATGTATATTGAAGATTAGAATAAATTTAAATAGTGTAAATTAATTAATGATACCGTAATTAAATTATTTAATTTGAAACACATTATAATTTAGTTAATTCTCATTTAGAAATAAATATGATATGCTTTGACAATTTAATTAGCAACAATTAAACTTAAAATGGATTGAAATAAAGAATTGAAACTAAAATTAAATTGAATATATATTAATTGTGTTCAAAACATGACGACTAAAGCTCCTAGCCTAAACTGCACACAGGGGGCGCCCAAAACTCTACAGGACCGAGAGGTCCCGTGCTCGAAACCCAGCTGGAGCGAAAAATCGCGAATATTGGTGGCCTAGTGGTGGGGGGGTGTGTTGGTTGCCTTAGAGACCTGGGTTCGAAACCCAGGTTCTCATTTTTTTAAAGGTAACAAAAAGGCGACGGCCTCCCCGCCCTTGCCAAAAGGCGACGGCCATATACCGTTGCCAAAAGGCAACGGTTTTCCCAAAGTCCGTTGCCTATAAAATAGCAACGCCCATATTGGCAACGGCGGAGTGTCGTTGCCTTCTTGATTAGTGAGGGGAATCCGTTGCCTTCCCCCTCGCCATTTTCACAATTTTTTGTGGTGTATACACGATGTCGTTGAAAAGTTCGAATAAATTATTATATACGGTGTGGCTTCTGAATCTGTTGCATGACCGATGAGGGCGGTGGTAGCAAGAAGGGTGACTTTTTTGCTCGTGGTTGGTGGAGATCGCAACGCAGCCGCACTAGCACGGGAGAAAGGGAGGTTCCAGTGGTTCTAAGGGTTAGGGTTTGTACCAGATTGACGCTTGAAATGTCATTTTCAATACTCAGACTCGGGTATGTTTGTTTTGGGATTTCAAATTCGGATTTGAGATTTTGAAATTCAACTCATGTTCTACTTTGAGATTTATAATTAGAATTTTAAAATATATACGTACAAACTCTATAAAATACCTATAAACCCTATCAGGAACGGACCGAAGGTATAGCCAAGGGGGCCTGACCCCCCACCCCACCCTACGTACCCTCCATTTATATATATATATATATATTAAAATTTATTTTTAGTAATTTTTTAAATTAATAATATATTACTTTAATAAATTATTTTTAGTAGTTAGTTTATTGTAAAAGTTGTGTCAATTCTTTTTAGTGCACTTTTAGTATTTATATATAAATATTTTGTATGTATTTTAATTGAATAACTTATCTAAAAATATATATTTTACATTTTTTAGACTATTAATGATTAAAAAGACAACTTTGCATTACTTTAATAATTTTGAAACATGTTTACAATAGTTTTTTTCCTCTTAAAAAATGGGTGGATTAAAATTGATATAAATCACATTAAACAAAACAAAAAAATAAAGTTAGTATTCTTTTTTTTAACAGTTTAAGTATTCATTTTTTTTAATTATCAATATTAGACGACATAACACAACAACAATATATTTTTTCTTACCACTCAACAACAATATATTGAATTAGTTAGCACTACAAAAAGCGCGCGGTTTACCGACGGATCTACCGACGGAATTGTGGTCGGTAGGCGTGGTTTCCGACGGAACTACCGACGGAATAATTATGTCGGTTCTAGGCTCGTCGGCTCGGTTTACCGACAGAATTTTTTTCCGTCAGTAGTCCCGACGGATTCCCGACGGAATAAATCAGTCGAGTCTGCCGACGGATCTCATTCCGTCGGTAGGCCGAATGACCCGTTTTGAAACCGGGTCTGATTTCTGTCGGTAGTACCGACGGACTTACCGACGGAAATTTATTTTAGAATTTTTTTTTAACAAAAATATATCCGTCGGCTTCTGTCGGGAATTCCGTCGGTACTTTCCGACGGAACTCGATTTTATATTTTTTAAATTCAGAATTATATTCAGTCGGTGCCCGTCGGTAAGGTAACCCAAAAAAACAAAAAAACAGGGGCAAATCGGACCCAACCCGACCCCCGATCTGTTATTAAGGCCACCATTTATTCTGGCCTTGCTAGGAATCGAACCCGGGTGTGTGGGAGCCTAGTGAGGGGCGCCTATCACTCGGACAGGTGTGTTACTTGTTCGTAATTGTAATATTAATTGTATATGTACTCATTATCGGCCCATTTTTTTTTAAAATTAATTTCTTTCATATATCAAATAATTAAATTTGAAATCTATAATTTATATTTTTATAATTTATATATTTTAAAATACTAAAATATTCATATTTTAACTAAAATACTAATATTTTTTAGTAAAAAAATCATTTTTTTTGCTAATTATTTTTTAAAAATTTTCAAAAAATTAATGTCATTCACATAAATTAAATAATTAAATTTGTAATCTATAATTTATATATTTTTAAATACTAAAATATTCATTTTTTTTTACTAAAATATTCATTTTTTTGCTAATTATATTTTAAAAAATTTCAAAAAATTAATTTTTTTTCACAATTTTTAGTTGTAACTTAATGATAAATAAATATTTTTAAATTGTATATCTAATAAAATAATTGTACATCTAATAAAATAATTAGCTTACATTATATAATTTATTATTCATCTTCTTCCTCTTCATCTTCTTCATCTACATTTTGATTATTTGTCTCATCTTCCTCCTCCTTCTCCTCCTCCTCCTCTGCCTCTTCATTTTCATCATCTTCCTCATTTTCATTATCATTTTCAATTTCGATCAATTGTGAATTTCCACCCGTCAAGTCTACGTGGATATTCAAATCTCCCGAAAAGACTTCAGTTCTAGCCTCTATTTGTTCCGTTTGAAACGGAGAATCATCTTCATCACTCATGTCCTTTGTAGGGACTTCTACCATTGATCTTGCCTTTACTTTGCAAACAGTGTGCCATTCAATTTTACTATGTGATCGTACTGGATACTTGCAGTAGTATACTTGAGATACTTGATGGGTAAATACAAAGGGATCATTCCCGATATAGCTCCTTTTCGGATTAACATCGACGAGTTTGTACTCCGGATGAATCCTTGTTCCTGAAGGACCTGAATCAAACCAATGACACTTGAACAAAACTACAGTCTTTGTTGGATATTCCGGATATTCTACTTCAACGACTTCGTGCAACACCCCATAGTAGTCACTTGCATCTGCATTGTAGTTTGCACTGCTAACGCAAACACCACTGTTGGTAGTCGCTTTTCTTGATGCATACTCAGATGTATGAAATCTGTAGCCCTTCACAATATAGCCGTTGTAAGTCTTTACACGACGTAGTGGTCCTTTGCTGAGATCCTTTAAGAATCGATTCCCAAAATCGTTTGACCGTCCCTATACAGTTCAAATAATTAACATTAATTATGAATCATATTTATTTACGTAAAATTTAAGGAAATGGTACTCACACAATGTTGGAACCATCGAGCAAAATCACATTGAAGACGAGCATCTATATCTGTATCTAAGATGTTTTGTTCTGTTCGTCTTAGTTCTTGAGTATACATCCTAATTCACAACATCCAATCACAATTAATATTAAATTACATAAATGAAGTAATGATAAAAATATGAAATACTTACTCAATGTAAGGCTGAACTTCATCACAATTCAATAACACATACGTTTGTGCTATTTCTGCCTCTCTGTTCGACTCCCACTCTCGTTCTGTGAATTTTCCTATTGGTCGTCCCTTAGACTTGAATATAGACAGCATTCCATCGACCTCTTCACCGATATTGTCTGTATCTCTACCACCGTAGTTACGTGGTTCACTTCTCAACCGAGTGTTGACATGGTCTTCAAAATAATAAGAACAAAACATGCCAACCTCTTCATTCAAATATGCATTAACAATCGATGCTTCCACATTTGCCTTTTGTTTAGCATTGCGTTTCAAGTTGTGGAGATATCTGATTTATAATAAAAAACATATATTTTAATTCAGTGAACATGCATGTAGTATATATAAAAAATGAAAAATGTAAGAGTTTACCTTTCAAATGGGTACATCCACCTGTACTGCACTGGACCACAAATTCTGGCTTCATACGCTAAATGAACGGGTAAGTGTTCCATGGAGTTGAAGAAGCTAGGTGGAAAAATTTGTTCCAACTTACACAAAATCACTGGAATGTCTTGCTCCAAACGAATAATATCATCGATCTTGATCGTTGAAGATGTTAAATCTCTAAAAAAAAGACTTAATTCAGTGATAGCCCTCCACACATTGAGAGGAACAACGTTTCAGAACGCAATCGGTATCAAGCGCTGCATAAAAACATGACAATCGTGACTCTTCATCCCTGAAACCTTACTCCTGTTTATGTCTGCGCATCGACTCAAGTTTGACACGTAGTTGTCTGGAAAATTCAACTCGTGAATCCAACGACACAGTTGTTGTTTCTGTGGCTTATCCAGTGTGTAGCAAGCCTTCGGATATTTACCTGTACTGGGATCCATTTTCAACTCTTCGCGACGACAATAAATGTTCAACTCTTCCCGGGACTTTGGAGTATCTTTCGTCTTGCCTTTTGTGTTCATCATTGTGTGGAACACATTATCAAACACATTCTTCTCAATGTGCATCACGTCCAAATTGTGTCGGATCAATAGTGAACTCCAGTATGGCAAATCCCAAAAAATACTATTTCTATTCCATCCACCTGGGATTCGACCGTTGTGTTCAGCTGCATTTTCCTCAGTAGATTTTTTCAAACCCGTCCACTGAATCTCATGTAACAACGTTTGTCCTGTACGGTAACATTATACTAGAAGAAATTAATAAAACATGTACGTATAACATTATACTAGATCAAATAATTGTATAATTAAAATACCGTTTCGAAGGGGCGGTCGATTGTGTGTAACTGTTCTGTTCTTCAAGAAGTTGTTCTTATTCCTTCTAAATGGATGATCTCGAGGTAAGAACTTTCGGTGATTATCGAACCATGTAACTTTCCTACTCTTCTCAAGACTGAAAGCTTCAGAAAAATCCATACAATACGGACATGCTTGAAACCCAGCCGTTTTCCACCCAGACAACATAGAATATGCAGGAAAGTCGCTAATGGTCCACAATACAGCAGCACGCATCGTGAAATTCTGTTTTCTGAACACATCATACGTTTGGACACCACTTTCCCATAAAAAGATCAAGTCTTTTATAAGAGGCTGGAGATAAACGTCAAGTTTATCCTTTGGATTCGACGGACCTGGCACCAATACAGTTAGAAACATTGTTTGAGGTTTCAAGCACATCCATGGAGGAAGATTATACGGAGTCAGAATCACCGGCCACAATGAATACTGCTTTCCAAAGCTCCCAAACGGTGCAAAACCATCAGTACACAAACCTAGCCTCACATTTCTCAGTTCAGAAGAAAAATTGGGATACACGTTGTCAAGGTGTTTCCAGGCCTCCGAGTCCGCCGGATGTCGCATCTCCCTAGACTCGGTCGAAGACGAATCTGTTGCATGCCACGTCATGTGTTGTGCTGTGGCAGTAGATTGATACAATCTCATTAAACGGGGAATGATTGGAAGATAATACATCTTCTTGTGTGCCACTTTCTTCTTCGACGACTTCGATTGACCAGCGGGCCCCTTCCGATGTGGCTCTTTGTAACGAGGATGACCACACATCTTACACATGTTCAGATTGTTATCTTCATCACCCCAATATAACATGCAACCGTTTACACAACAATCAATCTTCTCGACCGGCAATCCCATATTTTTCATCATTTGCTTGCTTTGATGATACGTTGTAGGCACCTTATTCTCAGGAGGGCAGATCTCACTGCATAATTGTGTCATTTGCTCATATGCCCTGTTAGAAAGCTTGTTCTCGGTCTTGATAGCCATAAGTCGGGCATTAAATGACAGTTCAGAGTGAGAATCACAACCCGGATACAAATCTTGATCGCATAATTTGAGCATTTCATTAAACCGAAATGCTTCATCCGTCGGCTGCTCTTCTACATTTGAAAAACCGGCTTCCATTTCATTGTTTGATACATATTGGGTTCTCCCTCCCCAAACTGTTCTTCCCCACCAAATTGTTGTTCATTACTCGTGCCGGCTTGATTACCATATATTTGTCTTTCATAGATATTGTTGGTCCCAAGTTGAGTTAAGATTGAGTAAGCTAAGAAAGTCTAGAGGGGAGGGGTGAATAGACTTTCAAAAATCTTTCAAAATATCAGAGTTTATAATGCGGAATAGTGTTCTAAATAGTACTGTTCTTACTGAGTCAGATCAGTACTTCCAGTTTTAGTTTTATATTGAACTTTTAATCAGATCTTTACTTAGTAGATTCTACTGTTCTTGTTTAAACAAATATCAAACAAATATCAACAGAAAAGTAAAGAACACAGAATTTTATAGTGGTTCGACCAATAAGTCTACATCCACTCTCACAATCCCAGTTGTGATGTTTTATTACTCTTCCTTGAGTTTCCTGTGGCTTAAAGTCCCAAGATTAAGACTGTGATCTTATCGATTACACTTCCAAGTGTATCTTCGATCTACTAGTAATTCTACAAGTAACTAGCACACTTTTTTTTACAACAATACAAACTTAAAACTGAAAAGTAAAACTTCTCTTTGAGTAGCCTTTGATTTCTTCTCTTCAATTCAGTGGCTTCTCTTCAAATTGATTTCCTTAACTCTGTGAGTTCTTGCTTGTAGACTTGCTCTTGAATTCTTCTAAGATCAGTAATTGTTCAGTAGTAGCAGTCGTCTCTTCAAGTAGGAGATCATACAGTATTTATAGAACTTAGTATGACAGTTAGCAGTTTGTGAACTAACTCTCAACTAACTCTAAAACTGTTTTTGTAACTTCTTCTTGTAACCGACTTTGTAACTTCCTTCTTATTCCAAGTCAGCATCTCTTCAAATAAATCTTCAGTTACACTTTAAATAAGTTTTCCAAACTTATTCTTCAAATTCACCAACTCAGCACAGTAACTTACTGTTCTGATTTTTACTGTTCTGAGCCAGTCAGCACAGTTCTCAAAACTGTTCTGCACTTCTCCAGAATTCTTCTAAGCTTCTTTTCAACTCTTCTTTGAAGTCTTCTTATTCTGAAGTAGTCTTCTGAGTCTTCATAGTCTTCTGATCTTCCTCTAATCTAGTGTTCTAAACTACTGTTCTAAACTTTACAATGCTGAATATAATAGAATACAACTTTACAAATATAAAACCTATCTATACATCAACTGGACTATATACAGATGATTATAACTAAGTCCTATACTATAAGATGTCTATACAATACAAAACATCAGCTTAGTTCTTAACAGTTCATATATCAGATCAGTAAACACAATAAGATCAGTAACTCAGTTTTCAATACTCCCTCCGTCCGCCTATAAGCTTCACGTTACTTTTTGGCACAAAGATTAAGAAAAGTGATTAAATAATAGATATAGTACAAGTGATGTGATTGAGAGAGGAGAGAGATAGAGAGAAAAAGTATGATATAAAGTGAAGTGTAAGAAAAAGTATTTACCAAAAAAGGTATGGGAAGCGTATAAGCGGACAGACCAAAATGGTAAAATGAGAAGCTTATAGGCGGACGGAGGGAGTATCTCATTAAGATCAGTAAACTTATTTCATATGACTCAGTTAAGATGACTTAGAACCACATATATTACTAACTTTAAGTTGTTTTTGGCCATCAAAACATACAATCATCAACTAGAACATTGTTTCAAGGATTCATATCCCAACAATTTCCCCCTTTTTGATGAAGCCAAAACTACTTAAATGTTAATAAATCAGTAGTTAAGTATGTAGTCTATCATAACAGTTCATCATTTCAAACATCAGATTAGTATTCACATAAGATCAGTAACATATATATCATATAACACAATTATATCAACATATAATCACATATACCATTAACTTCAAGTTGCTTTTGGCCATCAAAACATACAATCATCAATTAGAACATTGTTTATAGGATTCATATCCCAACAATTTCCCCCTTTTTGATGAAGCCAAAACTACTTAAATATACTCAGATCAGTAGTTAAGATATATGGTATATATGGTTGATTATAATAATTCATCAATTCAACATCAAAATAGTTTTCACATAAACCAAATATTACACATATTTCACATAGACAAAAAAACATATCAAAATGAAGAAAATAAAGATAAGGTTAAGAAGTGTTATCTTGTGAGCTTAGTCCTTCATCTTCAGTCTTCATTTGGTATTCTGAATGCCAAATACATCCGGTTCTTGATTTCCAGCATGTGCTTGTGCTCTGTAATACCTTCATCTTGAATAATTTTTGAAATGATGTTTCCAACCTCTTTTAGATCAGGTTTTCCATTCTCTAATCTTGGAGGTTCCCATATTGGTTCTTCAGGACATAAAATCTGAATGTTTGCACCAGCAGCTAACAACAGAACATCTTCCCAGAAGATTCTTGCAACATTCATCATAAAGTCTTCAAAATCAGCATACTCATCCTCCTTGGTAGGATGATCACCAAACTTTTTCACAATAAAATTTGCAATTTGCCACTTCTTCTTAAGATTATTCCAATATTCCAAATGTTCATCATCAACAATAAATTCTATGTAATTCTCATTAAGAACACCAACAGCAGACTTAGATTTCATTTTCCTCTTTAATGCAGCAACTCGATTATCAAACTTCTTTCTTGCAGCTTCTGCATCTTTCAACTTTTGTTTCCTAATCTGCTCATCAGCTTTTCTTTTCTCAAACAATTCAGCTTTCTTCTTAGCTAGCAACTCATTATGTTTCTCAACAGCTTCAACCATCTTCTCATCACTTGGCCTACTGCTAGCAACAACATGTTTCAGCTTACTCTTAGACCTGGTAACTCTTCCAGACTCTTCAGCTTCTTCTTCATCTTCACTCAAAACTAACTTTCTTTTTCTTTTTCCAGATGAAGATTCAGCAATGTTCTTTTCAACAGTTGCAGTTGCTATGACTTGAGTTTCAGCTTCAGAAGACTTCTCATGTTTTCTAAGATTTGAAATGTTCTTTTTCAAACTAATGATCTCTTCTTTCAGATCATCCATACTCTCTTTTAATTCATCCTGACTCACAACTAATTGAGCTTGTTGAGTTTGAGTCTGCTCCATCACTCTCATTACCTTAACTTCCCCCTTTTTGGCTTCATCCTGCCATTCTTTCAAGGGTGTTACAAGCAGCTCAACAGACAATGTCTTCTCTTGTAATCTATGCAGATCATAGATTTTGGACATTGTGTGCTCTATCACTTGCTCATACGAACTGGTAGCAGTTAACTTCTCCAATTTCTCAGTAGCCTCTTGAAATTGCTTCAAAGTAGCCTCCAGCTTGCTTTGCAACTCTTCATTAAGCTTTTTCAACATCTCAAAGCTTGAGCTATCTGGAACTGTGTCAGTATAAACAGGTCTTACTGGTTCTTGAACATCATTAAGCACAGTAGTTTCAGCAACTTCAATTGGAGTGTTTTCCAACTCATCAGCACCCAAAGTTGGTTCCTCTATGACATCAGTTTCTTCAATTACAACTGTGTTCTCAAACACCTCAGTTGCATTGGTATCAGCTTCATAATCAGCTTCCATATCAGCGTGATTATCAAACTCTTCAGCACCAACATCCTTAGCACCCAAATTGACATCAGAATCAACATGAGTCTCATCAGGCTTAACCATAGAATACTTACATCATGTTAATCTTTCAATCAACTGAATCACATAATCCAAAGTAAATAATTCTGGACAAGATTGAACACCTGCAGCTTCTCTCTGCTCTTGTTCCCAATCATGAAAAACAGATAAACCTCCCATGCCTTCTGCAACAACTAACAACTCTTTCAAGCCAACCCTTCTAAGATATACCCAAGTACCTATCCTTATAAGTTGTTCAAACACCATAGAGCTGTCATCTAATCCATGAAAACAATTCAGAAGTGCATTTCTCAGTTTAAACCTAATCCTTTCTTCCTTATCACAGACAGGATAATCCATCAAAAACACAGAATTTGGTTGAATAACCTCAGTTTCTGGAGATGAGGAGATTTCAATAGGTTCAGAGGCAGGCATATGTTCATGCTCAGTAGAGTGATCATGAACTGGTTCAGGGGAAAAATGAGGAGTGGGAATATGTTGGGGACTAGAATGGGGAGTGGTATGAAAAGAAGTGTTCTGAGTGGGTGAGGGAGGAGTGTTCTGTCTAATAGGAGAGTAGTGTACTGACTCCTCAGAACATGTTGAATCTCGATCAATGGGTTGGGGTTGAAATGGAACAGAATTAGATGGAGTAGGGGTAGAATCAAGAATTTCCCTAGGTCAAGAAGTACTAACCTCTTGATCTACAGAGCTGTCTCTCATCACAGTTTCAAGAAATCTTACTGTGTGCTCTGCTGAGGACTTAGCAGACCTTCCTCTTCGTAATCCAGAACCACTGGGATCATGCTTTGCCTTGGTCCTTCTCTCTGGTTGATCATCATCTGATTTGTACATAGAAGCACCAGATTCTTGAGCTTCTAGTTTTGGAAGAGGTAGCACCAAAGGATTTTCTTGTTCATAACGAACAGATTCCTTTTTCATCAAGAATTTCCCTTGATGGAACTTCTTGGGATTACTCCAGTACGCTTTCTTAACAACAATTTGAGGCAACAGAATGCTCGGCTTGTTCCCGAACCCTAATTTTGATTTAATTGAAAACTCTTCGGAGTCCTCATCGAACAAAATCTTTTCCTTTTCGCTTAGCAATCTTTCAAGAAAGAAACCTTGCCAATCACCTTGAACTCGATCGATTATTGCTGCCATAATTCGAATTTTCAGATTTGATAGAGCGTCTTGACTGTGATGTTGCCCTAACAAACATTTTCCAGCAATATCCATAAAAAATTGAAGTCCAGAAGGAAGCACGGCTTTTTTCAGATTGAGTAGAGTTTCTGGTTCTTCAATTGTCCATCTACCCACACACTCTTTTTCTTCTCCGGCTTTGTATTTCAGAATGTCAACAGGTCCTTGGGGTAAATCCAACATAACCTCAAGAATCTCTCGAGTTATTTCGACCTTATGCCCGGATAGCATTGAACGCAAACCATTGTTGTCACCTTCAAGTTGTAAAAAGAATTCCACTGCTTCGGGTTCATACACATTGAGTGGATATGATTCCAGAAATTTCCTGAGACCGCTTTCTTCACACATGGTTAGAATAACTTGATTCTCTGGACAATGGCGACCATTAAAGTGGACTGCATTTTCCACAAAAATGCCCTTTTCTCGCATCCAAAATTCAGAATCAAATGTTCCTACAACTTCATTAGATTCACTCAGCACATTAATAATTGCCATTTGTAGAAATGTTGAAGATATAGAATTTTGACTTGCAACAATTTCGTGTTTAAGAGTTTCCAGAAATGTAGAAGAATTTATCTAGTAAAGAAGATGAAGATGAAAGTGATTGTGTTTTATAAATTCAAAACCAATCTAGGGTTAGGATTGAATTTGTTTATAACAAAGAATGGTTGAGATTAAGTCTCGAAATTCGTGATAAAAGAACTGTTCATATTCTAGTACCATTCTCAATTTTGGAGCCAATTTGTGTTTGATAAATACACCACAGTAATTAGGTTAAAAATAGAGGACTGTACTAATCTTCTCTATTAGTAGTCTAAAATTGAGCAGTTTTTTACTTAGAGTAATCTAAGACAAAATAGTGTTCTGATGCATATCAGCACAGTAGTTTCCAAAAATATTTCACTTCATTCTCTTACTTGTATATAAAGAAAATGTACTTATCTGGATCAGCTGAGTACTGTGATCAGCTGAGTAAACTCTTTCAGACATCAGATCAGTAGATGTATCAGCACAGTAGTGTTCAGATCAGTACCCAATTTACCTGATTTCACCTTTTTGATATAAGCACAGTAATCCTCAGATCAGTACTGTGACAGATCAGTTCTATAAACAGATTAGTAGTAATCAAATCTTTCTGTAGACAGTTTAATCAGTAGTCAGATTAGTTCTGTAGAATAATTGCATTTGTAGTCAGATCAGTTCTGTAGACAAAGAAACTTTGTAATCAGATCAGTTCTATAGACAAGTCAATTTATTAATCAGAATAGATCTGTAGACTGATATGGCATGTAATCAGATCAGATTTGTAGACTTTTCAAATCTGTAATCAGATCAGTTCCCCCTTCAGTGGAGAATTCCTCTTCTGTGCCTGTTTCACCTTGGTAGAAGTGTTAGTTCATGAGATATACATGTAAAACAGTACAGAGTAGTAAAAATATGTTTAATTTAATGATCACATCAAGGTTTATGCTAAAGTGACTTAGTGTTCTGAGTCAACAAAAGGATCTTTAAGAAATCACAGATTCCCCCTTAATGTGTATTCTCAGTGTCCCTCAGCTTTACCAGCTTCCTCATCGGGATTAAGGTCACTTTAGTAACCTTGTTACCTGTTTTGAATGTAGTGGTCTGACATGGGGTTGTCTCTTCTGAATTTTATGCATTTGATGTACTGCTCTTAGTTTCTGCTTTATCTTCCTCTTGGTATAAGATCAGTACCTGAAATGTTAGTACCGTTCTATATACATATAGAATCCATATCTATCAACCCTAAGCTAATGCACAACTCTCTAAATCTCACTTCAGCCAATGGTTTTGTAAAAATGTCAGCTCTTTGAATATCAGTATGAATCTTTTCCATCCTAATATTTTTCTTTTCCACATGATCCCTAATAAAGTGATGCCTAATGTCAACATGCTTACATCTAGTATGTAGAACGGGATTTTGTGTGATGGCAATGGCACTATTACTGTCACAATATATAGGTACATTAGATTCTACAATATTGTAGTCTCTGAGTTGTTGTATTAGCCAAAGAAGCTGACTACAACAACTACCTGCAGCCATATATTCTGCTTCAGTAGTAGAAGTTGCCACACTTGTTTGTTTCTTTGAAAACCATGAAATGAGCTTAGTTCCTAAGAATTGACATGAACCTGAAGTAGATTTTCTATCTATTTTGCAACCTCCAAAGTCCGAGTCTGAATAACCACTTAAGGATATATCATCATCTGCAGGATACCATAATCCTCAATTAATGGTCCCCTTTAGATATTTCAATATCCTTTTGGCAGCTTCCAGATGACTTTCTTTGGGGTTTGCTTGAAATCTTGCACACACACCAACAGAAAAGGCAATATCAGGTCTGTTGGCAGTTAGATAGAGTAGAGAGCCAATTAAAGCACGATAGTGAGGTTGGTCTGAAGACTTACCTCCTTCATCAGGATCCATTCTGTATGTAGGTTGCATGGGCACACCAACTGTCTTACAGGTTTTAATACCAAATTTATCTAGGAAATTCTTAGTATATTTTGCTTGATTTATAAAGATACCATCTGGAGTTTGTTTTACTTGAAGACCAAGAAAATATGTCATTTCACCCATCATAGACATTTCAAATTTACTTTGCATGAGTGTAGAAAAGCTTTCACTCAAGGTTTTGTTGGGTGATCCAAAGATAATATCATCCACATAAATTTGAACAAGTAATACATCATTACCTTCTTGTCTTCGAAACAAAGTTCTATCAACCTTGCCTTTTGTAAAACCATTTTCAAGTAAGAATAGAGAGAGTGTATCATACCAGGCTCTTGGGGCTTGTTTCAGTCCATAGAGTGCTTTCTTTAACCTGTATACTTGGTGACTATTCACTTCAAAACCAGGTGGTTGTTCCACATAAACCTCTTCAGCAAGTATACCATTCAAAAATGCACTTTTCACATCCATTTGATACACAGTGAATTTCATATGTGCAGCATAAGCAAGGAACAATCTTATAGCTTCTAGTCTAGCTACAAGAGCAAAAGTTTCATCATAATCAATACCCTCAGCTTGAGAGTAGCCCTGAGCAACTAATCTAGCTTTATTTCTAACTACAAGATCATTTTCATCCTTTTTGTTCTTGAAAATCCACTTAGTGCCTACAACATTATGATCACTAGGTCTATCAACAAGTTCCCAAACTTCATTTCTAGTGAACTGATTAAGTTCTTCTTGCATGGCTATAATCCAGTTACTATCACTTAAAGCTTCAATCACAGTTTTAGGCTCAATAGATGATAGAAAACAACACCAGCAAAATAGAGACTTACTAGGTTCTTCCTAGGAATCAAACAATTGTTTTCTAGTTTTAACACCTATACTGGAATCTCCTAAAATCAGATCAGTAGAATGAGCAGACTTCCATGCCCTTCTATGCTTAACAAAAATACTAGCATTATTTATATCATGCAGATCAGTATCATTATTTTGCATTATATCAGCAGATTTGTTCATAGGAGAGCAGTTATTCAATTCTGGCATATCAGAAGTTTTAGATGACATACCTTTGTCTTTTACCTTCTCTTTTTCAGAATCTTGATCTAGGACATTCAGGAAAGGATTATATGCTTGTACAGATTCATATGTTTCTGTATCATCATCCTCATTGTTAGTTTGGAGCTGTAGTTTGTCAATTTTCTTACTGAGCTGATGATCAGCAGAGTCTTGCACATTCTCATCAAAGACTACATGGGGTGTTTCTTCCACACATAGGGTAGAGTAATTAAACACTCTAAATGCTTTGCTTACTGAAGAGTATCCAAAGAATATCCCTTCATCAGCTTTTGCATCAAAGGCATTTAGCTTACTTTTGCCATTGTTATGAATGAAACACTTACATCCAAAGATATGAAAATAAGAAACTCTAGGTTTTCTGCCTTTCCATACCTCATAAGGTGTTTTACCATGCACCTTATTAAGAGCACTTCGGTTTTGGGAGTGGCAAGCTGTGTTAATGGCTTCAGCCCAAAACTTCTGAGGTGTGTTGAATTCTGCAATCATTGTTCTACATGCTTCTTTTAGTGTTCTGTTTCTCCTTTCTGCAACACCATTTTGTTGAGGGGTTCTAGCTGCACTTGTCAAATGCTGTATGCCAGACTTAGAACAGTAGTCAGAGATGTAACAGTTAATAAACTCAGTCCCCTTGTCACTTCTTATCTTGACAATGGGTTGACCCTTTTCAACCTGCAACCTCTTTAATAGATCTGGAAGTAGTGTTTGTGTATCACTCTTTTTGTGTAGAAAGACTACCCAAGTAAACTTAGAATAATCATCTACTACAACCAGAGTATACCTTCTTCCATTCAATGTGGGAGGTTTGATAGGACCATGAAGATCCATATGCAAGAGTTCTAAGACTCTACTTGTTGAAAGAGTTGGAATGGACTTAAATGAAACCTTTACCTGTTTACCTTTTTGACAGGAGTCACACATTTGTGATTTGGAATAGATTTCATTAGGAATGCCCTCAACAAGATGTTCTCTAGCAATCTTGTTGATTATCTTAAAGTTCAGGTGGCAGAGGCGTTTATGCCAGAGCTAACTGTTTTCTTTAGGACTCTTAGTAATAAGACAAGCATTCTTAGGACAACTATTCCAATTCACAATGTATACACTTCCTTGTCTTGTGCCAACAAGTAGAACATTGTGAGTCCTTTTGTCTATTATTTCACATCTTCTGGTTTTGAACTGAACTTTGTATCCCCTGTCACAGAATTGAGATACAGATAACAAATTATATTTCAAACCTTCAACATAGGAGACATCTTGGATTTCAACATCTCCATTCTTGATGAATCCAAATCCTTTTGTGGTTGCCATGGAGCTGTCTCCAAAGATGACTTTTGGTCCTTCCTTCTCATGATAGTCAGTAAGCAAGGCCTTGGTACCAGTCATGTGGTGAGAGCACCCACTGTCTATGTACCAGGTCTCACCAACTGAACCACCTTTCTTGTATAAGTCCAGTCGATCCTGCAAGGTAGTGATCTTAATAATTTAGGTACCCTAGTTTATTGGGGTCCTTGGGGGTTAGTAGTGAGAGGTACCCAAATGAACATTGAGGATTTGAATAAATGGGACCTCTTCAGTTTCCTTCCATATTTATCACAAAACAGTACTTTATTAACCATTTCAGAATTATCAGCAGACTTAGGATCTATTTTTCTGAGATAGCCTTTCCTTGGTTCTATCCCTCTTTCAGTAAGATCAGTATGTCTGTAATAGTTTGAATATGGTCTGAAAGCATGTGGACCATACGGCTTATAAATGCGTTTTGGTCTTTCCTCTTCAATGATATCATAAGATAAAGGTGGAGGATAAAGAACAGGTTTGTTATGATAATGAGGGACAAATCTCCTAGGTTTAGTTGAATACAGCTGAGACTACCTTAAAAAAGGAGGTCTAGGCTGTTCCCAACTTGCATGTGCTTGTCTTGACCTACTGTTCTGAGTTTGTCTCTTCTGATACCAGGACTGATTTGTTCTGGTCAGAGGAGTATAACTCTTCTGGTATGGTCTTGACTGTACTGGTCTTAATACATTCTTCATTTTACCATTCTTGGTAGTAGGAGGGATGTATTTAGACTGTACTTTAGGTTTTGGATCATTATCATAAATCATAGGTTCTTTTCCTTTATCTAGTTGCAAAGAACTTGAACTAGCTCCATTAGTGTTCTTAAAGCCTGAAGTAGAGGAACTAGGCAGATCAGTACCTATTCCACTTTTATCATTTGGAGCTCTATATCTGTCTGAGATTGTTTGATTAATCTTGGTAGAGTTAATCATCCCAGATAGCTTTCGATCTAGGCTCACTACTTCAGATTCTAAGAATCTATTGCGCTCTTCAAGTTTTTCACATTTGATCTTTAAATCATTGAATTCATCAGTCTCTTTGGCTGAGTTTTAAGCATACCCTGATATAGTTTATCAATGGATGCATACTTTCCTTGGAGTTGGGACAACTCTTCTGATAGTCTTGCATTTATGACAACTATATTAGGATCCACTTTCAACTGAGCTTCTTTCAGATTAATGATTTCTTGCTTTAAAGATATATTCTCATCAATAATTTCAATGAATGCTTTGTTAGCTTGTATAAGGTCTTCTTCAGTCACTCCTTGGGAATGATGAAGACTACTTCCTACACTGCTATCAGCAGCATCACTTTCATCAGTGTTAGAATTTTTGCAAGATTGAAAAGAGTTAGAAGATGATACCTCATCATTTATTTTGGCCATCATTACCAGTCCATCATCTGCTATGAAGGCTTCATTCTCATTGCTAGAAGGGTATTCAGATGAAGACGATGGCAACTCTTCTGATTCCGAATCAGAATCATTGTATGCCATCATTGCCTTCTTACCCTTGGCATATTTTCGATCTCTTCTGGCTTTCCTTTCTTCTCGATCTTCAGAACTCAGATCAGGACATTCATAAGCATAATGACCTGGCTTATCACAATTATAGCAAACAGGATTGTTAGAAGATCTCGTAGGAGGTGAATGATTTTGGTTCCTGTCATGCTTGTCAATTGAGTTTCTATCTTTCTTATCAGAATACTTTCTATCCCTTTTATCAGATGAGTTCCTATCTCTCCTGTTCTCATTAGAGATCTCATCCCTTCTTTCAGAAGAGTTTTGATCCCTTCTGTTCCCAGAAGTGTCCCTGTTACTAGAACCCTTGGTTTCCTTATAGAATCTCTTGTATCTACCATACCTCTTATTCAGTCTATCAAATCTTTTGATCATAAGGCTCATCTGATCTTTCAGACTAAGATCAGAACTATCTAGTTCATATTTTATGCTTGAGGCTTTAGACTTAGATGATCTAGACCCCTTAGAGGTAGAGGCTTTAAAACCTATGTCCTTAGAGGCATCCTTATCCTTATGAATCACAGTAATAGGATCTTCTTCATCTAACTCAAACTCATGTGCCTTAAGGGTTTGGAACATAGTTTTTGTTGGCCAAGAATCAATGTCTTGTGTGGTTTTAATGATCATCTTGACCATTTTCCACCTTTCATCCAAAGCTTTCAAGATTCTCAGGTTAACTTCTCTTTCAGTATAAGTTTTTCCTAACACATCAAGATCATTCATAATCTTTGTAAATCGAGTATCCAATTCATCAAAGTTTTCTCCTGGCTTCATCTTAAATGTTTCAAACCTTTGGACAACTGTGGATAATTTGCTTTCTTTGATCAGTGTAGTACCTTCACAAAGAATAGCCAATTTGTCCCACATTTGCTTTGCAGTCTTACATTTTAAAACTTTGCCAAGATACTCATTTGGCAAGGTGTGTAAAATATAATTCTTAGCAAGACTATCCAAATTGTTTTGTCGCATTTCTTCAGAAGTCAGTTCTGACCTTGGTTTAGGGACCAGTGCTCCAACTGGTTTAGAAGGATCCAGAACAGCAGTGTTTTCCATCATGGTGACAATTGGTCCTTCAGTCACCACAGACACCATCAGATCATGTGTTGAGCTAAAGATGGCCTCCATCCTAAGCTTCCATTAGTCATAATCTGCAATCTTGAACTTAGGAAGTTTGTTCACATTAGTGTCATCCATGTTTGATTAGACAAATAGGATCAGTAGTATAGCAGATAATTTTCAAGTATTCAGATAGTGACAAATATCAAGAATTAGAATCAAGATCAGTGAGATTTCCCTCAAGATCTACAAGGTTATCAAGAAACAGCAGTCCAAAGAACTACTGCTCTGATACCACTTGTTGGTCCCAAGTTGAGTTAAGATTGAGTAAGCTAAGAAAGTCTAGAGGGGAGGGGTGAATAGACTTTCAAAAATCTTTCAAAATATCAGAGTTTATAATGCGGAATAGTGTTCTGAATAGTACTGTTCTTACTGAGTCAGATCAGTACTTCCAGTTTTAGTTTTATACTCAACTTTTAATCAGATCTTTACTTAGTAAATTCTACTGTTCTTGTTTAAACAAATATCAAACAAATATCAACAGAAAAGTAAAGAACACAGAATTTTATAGTGGTTCGACCAATAAGTCTACATCCACTCTCACAATCCCAGTTGTGATGTTTTATTACTCTTCCTTGAGTTTCTTGTGGCTTAAAGTCCCAAGATTAAGACTGTGATCTTATCGATTACACTTCCAAGTGTATCTTCGATCTACTAGTAATTCTACAAGTAACTAGCACACTTGTTTTACAACAATACAAACTTAAAACTGAAAAGTAAAACTTCTCTTTGAGTATCCTTTGATTTCTTCTCTTCAATTTAGTGGCTTCTCTTCAAATTGATTTCCTTAACTCTGTGAGTTCTTGCTTGTAGACTTGCTCTTGAATTCTTCTAAGTTCAGTAATTGTTCAGTAGTAGCAGTCGTCTCTTCAAGTAGGAGATCATACAGTATTTATAGAACTTAGTATGACAGTTAGCAGTTTGTGAACTAACTCTCAACTAACTCTAAAACTGTTTTTGTAACTTCTTCTTGTAACCGACTTTGTAACTTCCTTCTTATTCCAAGTCAGCATCTCTTCAAATAAATCTTCAGTTACACTTTAAATAAGTTTTCCAAACTTATTCTTCAAATTCTCCAACTCAGCACAGTAACTTACTGTTCTGATTTTTACTGTTCTGAGCCAGTCAGCACAGTTCTCAAAACTGTTCTGCACTTCTCCAGAATTCTTCTAAGCTTCTTTTCAACTCTTCTTTGAAGTCTTCTTATTCTGAAGTAGTCTTCTGAGTCTTCATAGTCTTCTGATCTTCCTCTAATCTAGTGTTCTAAACTACTGTTCTAAACTTTACAATGCTGAATATAATATAATACAACTTTACAAATATAAAACCTATCTATACATCAACTGAACTATATACAGATGAGTATAACTAAGTCTTATACTATAAGCTGTCTATACAATAAAAAACATCAGCTTAGTTCTTAACAGTTCATATATCAGATCAGTAAACACAATAAGATCAGTAACTCAGTTTTCAATATCTCATTAAGATCAGTAAACTTATTTCATATGACTCAGTTAAGATGACTTAGAACCACATATATTACTAACTTTAAGTTGCTTTTGGCCATCAAAACATACAATCATCAACTAGAACATTGTTTCAAGGATTCATATCCCAACAGATATCAGTAGTGTAATAGTATAAAACTTGATCAAAGTTATAAGGCCAACGTCCTTCGCCGTGAAATGTCCAGTTATAATAATTAACAGTGAAACCATTCTTCAGAACATGTACCAAAACCTCATCAATCGACTTAAATATTTTATTCTGACATTTTTTGGCATTACACGGACACTTGATACAATCCCCATGCATGTAATGTGGGTGGAGCTTTGCAAATTCAACAAATGACACAAGTTCATTGTAAAATTCACTATTCACATTTCCTAAAATGAACCTAGGAGTTTCATACATCCATCAACGATCCGGCAATTCCATCTGTTAAACATTTAACATAAAATTCTTACAAACATATAAAAAAATGCACAACTAATTAAACTACACAACTAAACTACAAATATATAAAATGCACAACTAATTAAACTACACAACTAAACTACAAATATATAAAATGCACAACTAATTAAACTATAACCATATAAAATGCACAACTAAACTACAAAATTTAACCAAGTAAAAAAGAAAAACGTACCGAAATTTGCTTGCTCTCATACAATTTCCACAATTTTTTTCGACTGAGTGAGAAAGGGGAAGAAAGTTTCTGTAAATATTACGCGCTACCGATGGATTTTGAAATTCCGTCGGTGCGTACATTTTGAATCTACCGACGGATTCTGAAATTCCGTCGGTAGGGTGCCGCCCAAAATTCCGTCGGTAGAGTACTTGGCCGACGGAAATTCCGTCGACAGACTTTTCCGACGGAATATTTATTTCCGTCGGCAGACTTTATATTCGACGGAATATTTATTTCCGTCGGTAATATTGGCGGGATAAAATAAAAATCGAAAAAAAAATAAAAAATACTTTACTTTATACCAAAATCTAACGAAAAATTATGTATTATGTATAAATTAAAAACAATAACATAAATAAACAATCCATTGACAAACAAGCATCAACCGAAATAAATATGTCCAACGGAAAATTAAATAGTTTGACAGAAAAAATAAATAGTTCGACAGAAAATTAAATAGTTCGACAGAAAATTAAATAGTTCAACAGAAAAATAAATAGTTCAAACATCAAACATTATACTGATCAAAAAACTCATCATCACCGCCACCAATGAAATCCAAGCCGTCGTCTGCCTCTGTATCTGGAGCATTGAAAGGGGGAACTGAACCAACCGGAGCATCGAAATGCGGAGGGGGAACTGGACCAACCGTCGGTTAGCTGTCGGAAGTAGTGGTTCATCATGTGTACTACGTTCGGGTCCGGAACAGCAGTGGAGGATACAGAGGCCTGCGATGCACGCTGGGACGAACTGGACGACGCAGCTCTCACTGAGCGGCTCATCCGGCCAAGGCCAAGGACCCGTCCTCGATCAGCCGGGGCAACGTCCAGGTAAATCCGGTTAAGATCAGGCGGAGCGCTGGGCCCGGCTTCAGCAGAAGTCTGTGTCGTCTCCTCTTCAATCCTCCGGTTCACATCCAACTACATAATTACAAAAAAAATTAAATTAATACATAGTTCAATACATTTAATTAATTAAATATTTAAAAAAATCACAATTTAATTAAACTTACGTGAAGCTGGGTAGTGCGTCCATATGTGGACGTCTGCGAATCTGGATCAAACGGATGAAGAACGTTCAACCGATCCACGTGTATGGGTTCACGCCCAAGTTCCCGCTCCTATTTCGTACCAAATGAGAATATAAAAAATATTTTATATAATATAATATAAATAATTGAAGTAAATTTAGTGAACACTTACTAGAGCAATTGAGTGCTCATACGCGGATCGCCCCCCCCCCCCCCCCCCCCCGATGCCTTGACATCCCACCTCCCCCATCACTTATACGGTTGGCTCGAGCAGTTGCACACTTCCTCATGTACTCCGGGCTACTCCAATACGTAGTCAACGTGTTCCACACGTTGACTCCATTTTCGTCCTCTCCCAACGTCTGCACCACGCCACGTTTACGCCAAGCATTCCTCCAGGTGTGCATTATCTCATTATACCTAGACTGACATGAAGATAGCCAGTGACGGTGGATATCGTTGTCCGAAAAAAACTCCCTATGCCAATAAGCATGTTTCTGCACATATTCGATCAGCATATTTATCAAATAATATATATAATAAATTGTTTATTAATATTTAATTGAATGCACTCAAATACCTGGAATTCCTCCCAGTATTCATCCTTTTTCGTCTGCGGCACCTTCAGCCAAGAGTAGGCATTTGCAACAATCTTGCACTTAGTAATCACCACAGTGCAAATCTTCGATATCTCATTACCAGGAAGTAAGCTGTGACATTATATATTAAGAAACAAACACATTATAAATTAAAAAACGTACAAAAATTGATGTTATTAAATATTGTTAAACCTTAAAATTATTTAATTAATTACTTACTGTACACCCTCAATCCATATTTTCAGTCTGTTTTCTCGGGCCCGCGTGGGATGTCCACGAGCTGCCGACGACTGAGATGACGGCGACGAATGCTGTGGAACGGATGCCGACGACGTCAACGTAGCAGGCTCAACAGGCCTAAGTGAGCCTCTCCTACGTCGAGATCCTGAGGCCCCACTAGCATCTTGACTCATCTATTTTAATAAATAAAATTTAAAAGTATAATAAATTAATCAATAATTAATATAGTAATGAAATCAATAATTTTCTATTTTAATTAATAACATTTTAGTAATTTAAGTCAATAATTTCCTAATTTAATCAATAACAAAATCACGTTACTAATGAAATCAATAATTTACCAAACTAATTAATAATGACTTAATTTAAACAATAACAATAATTACTATATTTACAACACCTCTACTTATAAGAATAATTACTAATTTAATCAACAATAATAACCTAGTTTAATTATCAAAACGAACTAACGAAACTACATTATATATTTGAACTAACATACATTAATTAATTACAATTAACCAATAAAAAACATATAATCCACGTACTAACATATATTTGAATGAATTATACATATATATTCATCAACTACGTACATGAAATTTTATAATAATTAACATGCAATTTATAATACAATGAATAACTTAATTAAAATTAATTAAGAATTTATAAAACGTACCGTTTAAATTGAAGAAAATTGAAGTAGATAATCGTAATGCCCTTTGTCGATCAATCCACGCACCAAGCACAAGAAAATCCAATCCACGAGGACAGAACAGGAGACGAACAGGGAGAGGGGGACGAAAGTCAAAAAAAAAAATTCCCTTATGGGGAAGAACCGCCTCCTTCGGCAGTTCTTATAAAAAAAAATTGTGGCTACCGACGGATATTTCCGTCGGTAGCACGCGAATATTAATGCGTCAGTCAAAGCGGTTCGGCTACCGACGGATATTTCCGTCGGTAGCACGCGAATATTAATGTGTCAGTCAAAGAGGGTCGGCTACCGACGGATATTTTCCGTCGGTAGTCGAAATTTGAACGACCGACGGAAAAAATCCGTCGGGAAGCAAGGCTAAACGACACCGTTTGGCCGCGGAACTGAATTCCGTCGGGAAGTCCGTCGGACGGTCCCGACGGATCTTGAATTCCGTCGGGAGTCAGTCGATTCGAGAATTCCGTCGGCGATCCGTCGGGCCGGCCGACAGAATGGATTCCGTCGGTAGCCTTCCGTCGGCAAACTCCGCGTTTTTTGTAGTGTAGTATGTATTTTGATACAAATATAATATACATAAATATTATAATTATATACACATTAATATTTTAAATCATTATAAATTCATCCTCCCTAACCTCGAGTCCTACCCTAGATCCATCCCTGAACCCAATACAAACACCAATAAATTATACTCCATCTGTCCTGTAAAATTTTTCCTCAAATCTATTTTTTGTTTCATAAAATATATGTTTATTCTATTTAAATAGTTAATTTTTAAATATTTTTTCTACTTTATTAATAAAGATTGTGTATGTAGCAACAATACTTTTACTTGTTTATAACTTTTTTTTAAAAAAATGTATAAAAGAAGTGAGCAAAATTTTATTGAATAAAGAGTATATATATAAAATAAAATAAAATTATACACTACTTAAATTTAGAAATAAGAACAAAATTTAAAAGTTATTAAAATTTTAAAATTCAAATTTCAAAATCCTTAAACAAAATAACTATACATGTATTAATCATACATATGTAAACATAGTGGATCTATAGATCGTGCAAATTGTAGTAAAAATGTAATTGACTTTTTTTTTTAAATGGTTTGCGTATAGTTGCAATTTGCAACCGAGTACAGACTGTACAGTTGACGTTAGATGATTCCACGACTAGATTCACAGTCTTTTTTTTTTTTTTTGAAACAGATTCAGTCTTTTTTTTTTTGAAACAGATTCACAGTCTTTTAAAATTTAAAGATTCATTATTCTCTTTCATATTCCAATTAAATTCTTTTGGCTCATTTATATAGATACGAATTTTAATAAACATTAATTAATTTAATTATAAGGTAAATAAATTGAGAGTATTATAATGGAGTACAGTACGTAAATCTATTTATAAACAAAATGAATAATAATTTAAATATATAAATGATAATTATAGACTTGAAATGTGGGAATAAAATAGTGTGATCAATAATATTATTTTTTAAAAAAGAAACAATAAAAAAGAAAAGTATGAATAATAAAATTAGACGGACAAAGTATCTCACAATAAAATTTTATTTTCATAGCGTAGATTTTTTGTGAACCCAATTTTATGTAAAATAACAAAAAAAAATGGAATATCATTGTTTTATATAAAGTGTAGCTATTAAAAAATATTTGATTTTTAAACTGTAACACTTCATATGCAGAATAATTACAATTTGTATGCACAACATTTATAATCGTCCCTTTCTTCGTTGGACTTAGACACAAACATATTGTACATATATTATATATAAATTAAAAATATTAAAACTAAACTCATAATTATGTATGACAATAGGACGGTTCAACCCAGACTCGTATTGAACATGTCTTGTATAGGTCAAGTCTGGATCTGGTCAAGTAGGTATGGGACGGATTATGATTTTTACCGAACCTGTCTCATTATATCATCTCCAGACTTGCCATACATAAATGTAGTACTACCTCCATCTCAAATTAGTTTTTACATAGATTTGTGCATGAGAAGTAAGAAAATGTATCAAAGTAAGGGTATTTGATAATTTGAGGCTAAGAGTTGTGCGACATATTTTTTTTGTGTGAAAACTATGGGACGTATAAAAAGAAACGTGTGAAACTAATTTGTGACATAGAGAGTAATATTGTGTGTGTATTTATATAATTGATGTACATATTAATGTGTATATATTTGTGTAAAAATATTTTATATGTATTTTTGTTAGTATAAACTATTATATATTTTAATTTAAATTATGTAATATCAAAATAAAAATATTATGGACAAAGTGGGATAGTTGAAATGGTTAAAACACCATTACCTAATCCTGGGTTCGAGTTATGAAGAGGTGCATTAGATCATGGGTTCGACACTTTTCGACTCATGGGGAGTTATAGCAATAAAAGTTAGTGGTTCAAAAATGGATTCGAGTTATGGAGAATTAATAAAAGCTAGTGGTTAGAGGTGAGGTTATGTGTCGCACCTTTTTAGGTTTTATCTAATTGACCCAGCCGCCAGCAAGTGTCTATTAAAAATTTTCAATCACCCTTGTATTATGTTTTCGGGGAAAAAAAAAACCCTTTCATAATTAACTGCAAGCATACAATACCAAATTCTTTTCTTTTTATTTCTTAAAAGCCTTACAAAGCAACTTCTTAAATTCCAAACCCCCATCATGCAATTTATACTCCATATATGAGCCTATGATTTATTTACTTTTATTTACTTTCATCGAAGTATATTGATTTGTTTTATATCACCACATTTATTGTTCAATAACGAGATGAAATTTGTAATTGCAATTTGAATTTAACATACTAATATACATATGTATAATTTTATTTTTTAACTATCTTAACCAATTGTAAATTAAGGACAAAGTGGGATAGCTCAAGTGGAAAAAAAAAAAAAAATCAATTGTAAATTAAGATTTATTTTATTTATTTTTTAAATTTAATTCTTTTTCCACCGTCATTCCTCCTAAATATATATGTGTGAACACTACAAAAAAAGGCTTGTTTACCGATGGAATTTTGGTCGGTATTGGGTCATACCGAGGGATTTGCCGACGAATTTCGTCCGTCGCAACCGGATTGATCGGTATAGTTTACCGACGAAAAATATGTTTCCGTCGGTAGTACCGATGGTCCGTCGGTAAATTGCATTAATTTAAAAAAAATTTGGCCTGATCAGGATCCGACTATTTAAATGGCTGATTTTTCAGCCTTGGCAGGACTCGATCCAGGGTGGGCAGGCGCCTAGTGAGGAGCACCTGCCACTGGGACAAGTCGATTTTTTATTAATGTTCTGATATTAATTGTATATGTACTCATTTTCGACCCATTTTTTTTTCACAAAATTAATTTCTTTAACTTATATTAATAATTAAATTTATAACTTATAACTATTGTAAATTTAATTTTTTAATTTTTTTTAATTTATATATTGTAAAACTAGTTTTTTCTTTGATTGAAATTTTAAAATGTGTATATGTTATACATTATTTACTCTTTTTTTTATAATAAATTCATTTATATATTTTCATTCTCACATATATTAGTGGTGATTAAATTATACGTTATAACCAAATGATAAATAATTATCTCTTATAAATTGTACAAAATAATATAGGTTACATTAATTTAATATTCATCTTCTTCTTCGTCTTCATTTTCATTGTTTGCCTCATCTTCCTCTTCCTCCCCATCTTCTTCATCCTCCCTCTCGTCATGTGCAACCTCCTCCTCATCTCGACTATAGTTTTCAATTTCAATCAATTGTGGATTTGCAGCCGTCAAATCTACCGAAAGATTAAAATCTCCCGCAAACACTTTAGTTTGATTCTCTATTTATTTTCGTTTGAAACGGAGATTGGGGTGGATCACATGGATGTAATAATTGAAGTGTGCCATCACATCAGTAGTTGGGGTGGATGATACGGAACCCTGCGATGCCTGGGACGGACCAGAGGACCTGATATCGCTGCTCAGACGACCAAGGCCAAGAATTCGTCCTCGGGTGACCAGGGCAACATCCAAATAAGTCTGGTTCACCACCTCGACCGTAGGAGGGGCACTGCTGGTTCCGACCTCAGTAGGGTCGACTTGAGTTTCGACCTCGGCCATCCTCCGGTTCATTTCCAACTACATAATTAATAATTGTAAATTAATATAATAAACTATAAAAAAAATGTATTTAATTAAACAATTTTATTACTTACGTGGAGGTTAGTCGTGCGCCCGTATGTGGATTGCTATGTATTCTGGTCAAACGGATGAGCAATGTTCAACCGGTCCAAGTGAGTGGGTACACGCCTTCTCTCTCGTTCCTAATAATTAAATTTATGTATTATATATACTAAATAATTAAATTTATTGAAATTAATTTGAAAATTAATAAACACTTACAAGCGCAAGCGACTGCTCAAAGATGGACCGAGCTCCACCCCGATGCCTTGACATCCCATGCACCTCCAACGTCGGATGTGCGGTTGGCCTTAACAATCTGGCACTTCCTAATGTAATTCGGATCCAGCCACTCCCTCGTCAACGAATCTCACAACTCAACATCATTAGCATCCTTACCCAAGCTCTGCGTCGTCCCATCCTCCCGCCATGCCATTCTCCATTCGTACATTAAATCATTATACCACTCTTTCGTCGATGTACATAAATGCTTGAACATAACCTCGTCCGAGTAGATCTCCCGATCCCAAGTGGTTTGTTTCTACACAAATTGTTTATTATTGAACAAACAACATACATTAATTAATTAAGTAATTAATTACTACCTGAAATTCCTCGAAGTACGCCCACTTTTTTTATTTTGGGACCTTCTTCCAGGTAATTGCACCCACACTGATCGGTAAAGTGGAAAAAACAATCGTGCATGCCCTGGAGACCTCGTTACCAGGTAACAATCTGTGACATTAATTAACAAACAAAACACATTATAAATTAAAATAAATGCGAAATTATTAATTATTAAACAGTAAAATAATTTAATTACTTACACTCCACTGAGTACCCAAATGCGCTCCCGGTCATCCCGAGCAAGAACAGAATGCTCCCAGCCATCTACATGTGCAGATGACTGAGACGACGGCGGAGGTGACGGCTGTGGAATAGGTGGCGGCAAAGGCTGTGAAATGGATGGCGGCGACGACAATGGTGCCCGACGCAGTATAGGCGGCGCCTCGGGTCTAAGTGCGGCTCAACTCTTCCTCGACCGGCTACGTAACCCCGAGGCCCCGTGAGATCCCGAACCACCAGCACCATCTTGACTCATCTATTTAATTTAAACATTCAAATTAATAAATATATATATAATACTAATTAATTAATAATTAATTTCTTAATTTAATAAACAATAATCTAATTAAAAGTTAATCCCTAAACTCTAATTTATTCAATTAACAATACCTAATTTAATCAATAATAACCTATATTAATAAATAATTTCCCATTTTATTCAACAATACCTAATCTAATCAATAATAACCTATTTTAATAAATAATTTCTTATTTTATTCAATAATACCTAATTTAATCAATAATTTCCTATTTTAATTAACAATTTCCTATTTTAATTAACAATGTAGTATATACTAATAAATTTTGTAATAATTTTCTAACTTTAAAATAACAATTTCGTAATATAATTAACATAACCCCTAATTTAACCAATAATTTCATAATTAGTAAATCAACAATAACCTAGCTCATTAACAATAACATAATTTGACAAAGTGGGATAGCTCAAGTGGTTAGAGCACCACTACCTAGGCCTTAGGTCCTGGGTTCGAGTCATGGGGAGGGGAATCCACGTACACTAATAAACTTACAATTAAACAATTTATATACAATTAACAAAAATGCAAAACAATAACTTAACAAATAACATCAATTTATTATAAATAACTATATACATCAACTATAGGCAATTATCCACGTACAATATCAACTAATTAATTACTTATATCAACTACGTACATGCAAACTAATTAACTATATACATCAACTACAGGCAATTTCATATTAATCTATATAACAAATTAAATTAACACATGCAATTTAATTCATAATAGGCATTACAATATAACTTATAAATTAAAGCGTACCGTATAGATTTTTAGATTTTTTTATCGAGAGGGAGATGCTCAAAACGCCCGTTCAAAAATCAACTCGCCAAGACCTCTTCGCGATCGAATTTACGAGACGAAACGATGGAAGAAGAATTTTTTTTCTTTCTTTTGAAAGAGTAATCTGTTTACAGATTATATAAGCAAAAATACGCCTTTACCGACGGAAATTTCCGTCGATATTGACTAATATTTAATTCTTCGCGTAAATCAAGAGGCGGTGTAGTTAAGTCGGGTCGGTTACCGACGGATATGTTCCGTCGGTATTGACAGATTTAAATTATCACGCGCCCATTTAGTGGTTCATGTGGGGGCGCAATAATATGGCGCGGTTACCGACGGAACATTTTCCGTCGGTAACCCTAATTTAAAATACCGACTGAATAATCCGTCGACATTTGACCCAAAAACGACGCCGTGTAGAGAGTTTTGTGTGTCCGTCGGCATATCCGTCGGTACAACCGACAGAAAATGAAATTTGTCGGCAGCGTCAATGGGCTTCCGCATCCGTCGGTACCGCGTCGGTATAACCGACGGAACGGGATCCGTCGGTATAGTTCCGTCGGCAAAACTGCGTGTTTTTGTAGTGCAATATCAAAAGAGAAAAAATATAACAATTAGAGATGTTATTCGGGTTGACCCTAGTCTTATAGGGTTGCGGGCTAAACGCGGGTCATTAGTGGGCCACAAAAAAATATGAATTTTTTCTAAACATAATTTACGTCGTCGCTGCAATGCCGACAGTTTTTGGTGGCCTCCTACTTTCGGCTGAATGCAACGTCGACGAAGGACAAAATCAAGAGATATTTGTAAATTGAGTCTTGGGCTGGTCAATCGAAGTATGAATTGTTATATTAAGTATGGACCTATGGAAGCAATGTGTCATGCAAAATGTAAAATGTGGGGTGTGATTGATTTTATTTATTACCAAATTAGAATATATATATAAAAATAAATTTATTTGGGCTAGCGTCTAACGGGTTGGTCCTATAGACTCCCTATTAGTCCGGAAAAAAAAAATCGAATTTAAACAGGACTATAGTTTACTAAACCTACACCTACACATATCAAGGTTAAACAGGTTGACCCTATTAACTTTTGATCGGATAAGCATCTCTATTGACAATGCTAGTTATTCAAGCAGGTACTCTCTCTCTCTAATATTCTCTCTGCGTAGAGAATAAGCACCGCCCCCAAAACTCCTCAGCCGTCCAACAGCGCTCCCCGCTTGAAGCACCGCCGCGCCGCTTGGAATTCCAGCGTCTGCCGCCGCGCTGCTTGCAACACCACCGCCTGCAACACCGCCGCCGCGTCGCTTGTAAAACCACCGTTCAACGGTTGGGCGAAAGGGTTTTTTTAGGGATTTAGTTGGGATCAATGGGTGAATCTCCCCGTCGGAGCCACGGTGACCGATCGGGTGAATCATCCGTCTGATCCCATTTTATTTTCGTTTTTTTCTTTCTACATGTTTATTTAGTCTGCTTTTTAGTTTGATCTAGTGTTTTTGTTTTTAGGATCGTTTTTTTTCTTTTCTTCTTTCTATGCCGTTATTTTCTGCTTTCGGTATTTCCCTGTACCCGTTGTCGGTATTTTCCCTTTCCCCGTTGGTTTGTCTTCTTCCTGGTTATGATGGGTTTTCTTCCCGTTTTCGGGTTTTTCCAATGGTGGCACTTTGTTGTGTCTGTTGGAGCTGGTAGGCCTTGGGTCCGTACCTATGTGGTTTGGGAGGTTTGTAGCACGGCCGTTGCTATCTTCTTAGATCGCGGAGTTTCGAGGTATGCTGGCTGTTCGTTGATCCTTCCACCCTCTCACGATTGAGTCTGGAATTTGTGATCTTTTGGTAGAATTTGTTGTTTGGATAGGTGAGGGCAAGTGATATGTTATTTAACCCTATCTGTAATTCTACTACCTTCAAAAAAAAAAAAAAAGACAATGCTAGTTGATATCTCAATATAGATTGAATGAATGGATTAATTATGTTAACAATTAAGAAGATTTTGATTGAACAAATTGCAATTGTATTTAAGTAATTATTTTGAAAACATTCCTCATATTAATTTAAGCACTAAATTTTCGTTTTTGGATTAATGTCATGTGCATGTCATTTAAAATTTTATACTCCTTCCCTCAAAATTTTCATATTTTTATTTTTATTTTATCCTTTAAAAGTTTATATACTCATAAATGGATACAATTATTACAATCTTCATCCTCATAATATACACACATAATATACACATATTTACCATTTATGTTACTTTTGAAGCTCATCATACATTCAATCAAACTACTTTTTATATATTTATATATATAATATAAAATTATTCATCAACACTTTAATCATTACACTTGTTTCTTAAATTTTATGTTCAAAAAGTACCGCAAGCTTTTAAGGGACGTGGGACTTTATTTTAAACTCGATTCAAGCTTTATAATACTCTCTCCGTCTAATTTTATTATGTGTACTTTTCTTTTTTTAGTTGTCCAATTTTATTATGTCTATTTCCTTTTTAGAAATAATATTAATCACACTACTTTATATTCACCCTTCTACCATCACTTATTACTCACATTGTCATTCATGTTATTTATAAATAATAACTTTATTTATTAGTGGACTCCACAATACTTAATCATAACTCCAATTTATTTATTACTTTATATATAAATTAATTAATATTTATTAAAATTCGTGTGTAAAAGAGCATTATAAATTTAAACAAAAGAGAATATATAGAATTTGATGCAAGATTACAATGATACTAAAAAAAATGTCCATATATGCAATCTTCATCTTTTCTCTCTCAAAGAAAAGAATGTTTTTCTTCCTCTAGTTTTAATCCTTTCAGCCATTATTCTCCTGAGAAAGTTTTTAAATTGGTTTTCTTGATTTTGGGTTTGTGCATTTAATGAGTGTTGGTCTTTTCAAAACATCCGGAGTGCTTTTTGGATTTCTCGTTTTTGGCAAATTCGGCTCATCATTAGATTTCATAGAATCAACATACCTGTGTGTAGAGAGTGCTGCACACTTGCTTACACATTGGCGGTGTGGTGAACGACTGTGGGAAAATTTCAATTCTATTCACGCGAGAAGCCATGATTTCTTCAATGGAAGGGTGTAATCTTGGCAAAAAAATCCGACAACAAATATTTTATTCAGAAGAGCCAATGGTTTTACAGAATATTAGTGGTTTCTTTCTTCGAATTTTGGCTATAAATCTGGTTGTCGAGGAAGATGGGGAGTCACAACCATTTCTCCTCTTTCTTCTTGTATACGATTCGTCATTTTCTCTTCAAAAAATGGCAATGGCAATTCAAAAAAAATTCAGTGAATGCTCTATTTCTGAAAAGGAAGTAGCAAATACTGCTCTTCAAACGAGTGAGCTTGTCATCCCCATTTCTTCTATCGCCTTGAAGTTTGTCTCGAGGCGTTTCTTTAATGTTCTTGAACTGAAAAAGTTGTTGTTGTCAAGCTGGAAGATTAACTCTTCTATTAACGTTACTTCGGTGGGAGATGGCCTTTATGTTGTCGATTTCAACAAAAAGGCAGAGATGCAAGAGATCCTCGACATGCAACCATGGAATTTTAGGCGGTCGCTTATGGTGATGAAGCCGCTTACGAGATCGGAGTGTTTCGCGAATATCAGAATGGATCGTGTGCCTTTCTGGGTCCAGATCCATGGTCTTCCTGCACATGCAATGACAAAGGTAACAGGGGAAAGAGTCGGAAGTATACTTGGGAAGGTGCTGCAAGTTAATGCTAAAGAAGGACAAGTGGCATGGGGTGAATCACTAAGGGTTCGTGTGCTTTATGATACGGAAGCACCTTTATGTCGTTTTTCTAATTTTACTACTCAAGGTGTTACAACCGTAATATTCTTTCGCTATGAAAGATTGTCTGACTTTTGCTCTTATTGTGGGCATCTAACTCACTCTGCTAGGGGATGCAGCATAATCAAAGATCGTGAAGATGACTGGGTTGAAAATCACAAATATTTCCCGGAATGGCTGAAGGCGGATAAAGCAAAAAGGCCTAATACAGCAGACATGCAAGACCTCTCCAGGTTGATATGTATTAACTTGGGTATCCCTACTGTTGTGGTGGAGCATTAGAACTTGGAAGGTCATACAGATGACAGGATTAGGAATGTCATAACTTTGGATGATAATATCACATCTGATTCTGAAGCATGCTCGAAACTTATGGGTTGTTTTTTGTGAAGGTGAGACAAGAAATTGATGGGTTGTTTTTTGTGAAGAAGGCCAGAAGCATGCTCGAAACTTATGGATCGGAAATTTTGATTCCGATGACGGCGGAGGTTGAGGTTACTCAACCCCGCCGGGAAGAATGAAGCTGATATGCTGGAACGCACGTGGTTTGGGTAGTGCACGTGCGTTCAGTAAGCTTAGGAAGTTGGTATCATTGTATCGTCCGTCTTATTTCTTTATTTTTGAATCAAAATGTAACCAGTCCTATGCTGATATCCTTAGGGTTCGTTTAGGGTTTTCAAATGTTTTTTGTGTTAATGCTTGTGGCTCTACTGGGGGCCTTGTGTTTTTCTGGAATGAAAGTGATGTTGTTGTGTTGTCTTATTCGCTAGATCATATTGATTGTTTGATTAATGACTCTATTGGTACATGGCGATTCACGGGCTTTTATGGACATTCAGTATCTCAGCAAAGAATTGCCTCATGGCGGCTTCTAAAACGTCTCAAAAATTATATGCCAAATCTCCCAAAATCTTGGTTGATTGGGGGGGATTTTAATGAGATTCTTCATAATCATGAAAAAAGAGGAGGTCGGCCAAAACTGAATAGCAATATGGCTTTGTTTCATGACGTTTTAATACACAATGAGCTTCATAATATTAAGATGGCGGGATCAAAGTTCACGTGGCATAATCGAAGAAAGGGGCAATTTTATATTAAGGAGAAATTGGATAGATTTTTGGCTACTGAGGGTTGGATGGATTTATGTCCTTACTTTGAGGCATCTACATTGAGTTTTTTGGGTTCAGACCATAGGTCGATTATGATGAGTTTTGATGCTCATAGGGTGTATTTGTGTAAAGGAAAGGAGGGCAGTCCTTTCAAATTTGAAAACTATTGGATGAAAGAGCCGGATTTTAACAAGGTCATGACTATGGCATGGAATAAGACAAGCTCAAATCTGCCTTTGAATGATAATATGACTGCTTGTGGTGCTATGCTTAAGGATTAGGCTAAGAAGAAATGGGGGACGTTGAGCTTCAGGGTTCAACAAACTCAAAAACAAATCAATGATATCCTAGATAATGATGCTTGCTTCCCAGACATGGTTAAAGTGGGAGAATTAGAGGCAGAATTGGCTAAACTCAATTCTCAGGAGGAATGGTTTTGGAAACAAAGGGCTAGGGTGTCGTGGCTTCAAGAAGGTGATCGCAATACCAAATTTTTCCATACTATGGCTAATCAACGGAATAAGAGGAATACTATTAGGAAGATTCAAGACAAGAATGGTGATTGGAAATTTTCTAAGAATGACATTGATGGTACTTTTATAGAATATTTCCAGTCGGTTTTCTCTTCAAGCAATCCATCGGATGATGACATTAGGAGGGCAACACAATGCATTAAAACAAAAATCTCCTTGGATCATTCCAATGCCTTAAGTGTTCCATTCTCCAAAATGGAAGTGTTTAAGGCAGTGAAGGATCTTTCTCCATGGAAGGCTCCGGGTCCGGATGGCTTCCCAGCTTCTTTTTATATCCATAACTGGAAGATCATTGGTGAAGAAGTTTCAAATGCAATATTGGATATTCTTAATGGTGAAGGAGATATCAACAGTTGGAACCATACGGTAATTTCTCTTATTCCCAAAACTAAAAGTCCAGCCTCTCCTCAAAAGTTTAGACCCATCAGTCTGTGCAATGTCTTTTATTGGATTCTTGATAGAACGGTGACTAATAGATTGAAGGGTGTCCTGAATGATCTGATTGATTCTCATCAAAGTGCTTTTGTGCCTGGAAGAATTATCACTGATAATATTCTAGTGGCATATAAGGGAATGCATTTCTTAAAATCATCAAAAAGTATGCAGCATTAAAACTTGATATGTGTAAGGCATATGACAGGATTGAATGGTCATTCCTTGTTACTATCCTTAGGATAATGGATTTTCCAGATAAGTGGATTCAACTTATTTGGAAATGTGTTTCCACAGTGTCTTACACCATTAAGATTAATGGCTCTTTGTCTGAGAAATTTGCCCCATCTAGAGGTTTGAGACAAGGTGACCCCTTGTCTCCATATTTGTTTGTTTTATGTGCTCAAGCCTTCTCTTCAATGCTTTCCTCTGTGGTTGAATTAAAGCAAGTATCTGGCATAAGCATTTCTCGTAATTCTCCCATCCTATCCCATCTCTTTTTTGCGGATGATAGTCTTCTTTTTTTCAAGGCATCCAAAATAGAATCTCAAGCTGTGGCTAACTGTATCTATGTGTATGCAAAAGCTTCTGGCCAGCTGGTGAACAGGGAAAAATCCTCCATCATATTTAGTCCCTTAACAAGCCAATTCAATGTTGATCAATCTAAACACATTTTGGGAATTAGGTCTTCTCAGGGCCATGAGCTATATCTTGGCCTCCCTACAATTATACCAAAAGTGAAGAGGCTTAAATTTGGATATCTTACAGACAGAATCCGTGAGAAGGTCCTATCATGGAAACATAAATCATTTTCAGAAGGGGGAAAGGAGATACTGATTAAAGTTGTCCTACAAGCTACAGTATCTTATGCTATGTCATGTTTTAGGATTCTGGTGGCTGTTTGCACTGATATGGAGAAAATTATTGCTGGTTTTTGGTGGGGTGATGATGATTTGGGTAGAAAGAAACATTGAAAGAAATGGTTGGATCTTTGCATGACGAAACATGAGGGAGGTTTGGGCTTTCGGAGTCTGATGTTATTTAACAAAGCTCTTCTGGCCAAACAGCTTTGGAGAATCATCAATAAGCCAAACACTTTGTTGGGAAGGATATTCAACGCTAAATACATAAAAGGATTGAGTCTCTCTGATATGAATATTGGCTCAAATCCATCATTTGTTTGGAGGTCCCTTTTTTGGAGCAAGAGCTTGTTGGAAGAAGGAGCTAGATGGAGAGTGGGTTGTGGCCGTGATATTCGTTTATTCAAGGATAGATGGGTTAATGGCATTGAGGGTGTCATGATCAGATCGCGACAGGCAAGCGCTTCGGATGTTAGCAGGTTTTTACTTGAAAATGGGAAGTGGAATGAACAGCTAGTTCGACAGGCTTTTTATGTTTATGAAGCTGATCATATTTTGCATACTCCAACCTTTGGAACTAACCATCTTGATCAACTTTATTGGCCTCACTCTTCAAATGGAATTTATTCAGTGTCTTTAGGTTATTCTTTAGCGCTGAAAAGCTACATGAAGGAGAAGGGTGGAAATTTGGAAGGATCATCAAACTCACATATGTATGGAAGGATCTATGATGCAATTTGGAAGCTTCAAGTGCCGCCGAAGGTCAGGATCTTCTGTTGGAAGGTAGCCAAGAATATGATTCCTTCTGAAGGAAATTTAGCAATACATCATGTGAATGTTAGCTCGGTGTGTCGTTGTTGTGGGGCATTTATGGCAGATACTATGCATTGTATCTTCAAGTGTGCTTTCTCAAAAAGAACATGGAAAGAGGCTGGGCTTTGGAATGATATATATGATGCACTTAAAGGGAATGGGATGGAATTCATAGGATGGTGTGTGCAGAATTTGAAAACACAAGAGATGGCTTTGGTGATCATGGTTGCATGGGCCATTTGGAAAGAGAGATGTGATTACACTCATATGGAGGCTCAAAACCAATGCATATTAAATGAACCTACTAACACCCCATAAATTTTATATACACTCCAAACGTCAAAAATAAAAATTCAAAAATCTAATATAGTTAAATAAAATCATAAACATATTTAATAAATTGTCAAAAATAATTTAATTAAAAAGGAAAGAATTCAAATTAATATGAAAAATATAAATAAAACCTATAAAAAAATACATAAATTTTCAAAATTTTAATAAAGCTAAAATATTAATTAATTTAATTAGTTTTTAAAATTTAGTTGATTTTTTAATACATGTAAAGATTTTTTTTATTTAATTTATTACTTTTTTCAAGTTGATTTTGTTTTTTTTTTTTATTTATTACAAATCTTCAAAAATAGTAAAAAAATCAATTAAATCTTCAAAACTAATTAAATTAATTCATGTTTTTAGCTTTGTTTAATTTTTGAAGAAGATTTTTATAGGTTTTAGTTATATTTTTTATATTAATTTGAATTCTTACTTTTTTTTTTAATTTAATTATTTTTAGTTTATTAAATATGTTTATGATTTTATTTAACTATATTTGATTTTTGAATTTTTGTGTTTAACGTTTGGAGTGTATATAAAATTTATGGAGTGTTAGTAGGTTCATGTAATATAAAAGAAATATTTAAAAGAATAATTAAAAAAAATTAAAACTCCATTGCTTTATTAATGTTTTATTTGCGTTCTAATTTGTATAAAAAATGTCGAAAATAAGGCTAAATAAAATTTAAAAATAGTAGAAAATCAACTAAATTTTCAAAACTATTTAAATTAATTAAATATTTTTTAGCTTTGTTTAATTTTTGAAGATTTGGACGATTTTTTATAGGTTTTATTTATATTTTTCATATTAATTTGAATTCTTATTTTTTTAATTTAATTAGTTTTGACAATTTATTAAATAGGAAATAGTTGGGGGTGTGTATAGTAATAAAAAATGATTTTTAAATTTTAGTGTGGTGTGTTTAACATTTGGGGTGTGTATATCATTTTATGGGGTGTGTTTTAAAAAATGACCTGTGAAACCTGCTGTAACATGTCACTGGACCAAAATCAAAATAAATCGAAACTTAATGAACTAAATTTAAAAAGTAGTAACATGATGGACTAAATTCAAAATTGTGGTAACTTAATGGACTAAAAAAAATATAATCCCGAAAAAAAAAACCTTTCATAATTAACTACAAGCATACAATACCAAATTCTTTTCTTTTTATTTCTTAAAAGCCTTACAAAGCAACTTCTTAAATTCCAAACCCCCATCATGCAATTTATACTCCATATATGAGCCTATGATTTATTTACTTTTATTTACTTTCATCGAAGTATATTGATTTGTTTTATATCACCACATTTATTGTTCAATAACGAGATGAAATTTGTAATTGCAATTTGAATTTAACATACTAATATACATATGTATAATTTTATTTTTTACCTATCTTAACCAATTGTAAATTAAGATTTATTTTATTTATTTTTTAAATTTAATTCTTTTTCCACCGTCATTCCTCCTAAATATATATGTGTGAACACTACAAAAAAAGACTTGTTTACCGATGGAATTTTGGTCGGTATTGGGTCATACCGACGGATTTGCCGACGAATTTCCTCTGTCGCAACCGCATTGGTCGGTATAGTTTACCGACGAAAAATATGTTTCCGTCGGTAGTAACGATGGTCCGTCGGTAAATTGCATTAATTTAAAAAAAAATCTAGGCCTGATCAGGATCCGACTGGACCGGACCCGACCTGACCCGCGAATTGACTATTTAAATGGCTGATTTTCCAGCCTTGGCAGGACTCGATCCAGGGTGGGCAGGCGCCTAGTGAGGAGCACCTGCCACTGGGACAAGTCGATTTCTTGTTAATGTTCTGATATTAATTGTATATGTACTCATTTTCGACCCATTTTTTTTTTCACAAAATTAATTTCTTTAACTTATATTAATAATTAAATTTATAACTTATAACTATTGTAAATTTAATTTTTTAATTTTTTTTAATTTATATATTGTAAAACTAGTTTTTTCTTTGATTGAAATTTTAAAATGTGTATATGTTATACATTATTTACTCTTTTTTTTAAATAAATTCATTTATATATTTTCATTCTCACATATATTAGTGGTGATTAAATTATAAGTTATAACCAAATGATAAATAATTATCTCTTATAAATTGTACAAAATAATATATGTTGGGATATGAATCCTAGAACAAGTCCTAAATGATGAATAAAAGATAAAAGATAAAGTTTTGATAAGCCAAAAGAAGACTTGAATGTTTTCTAAGTATTGACTGATCTAGTCTAGTTAAGTTGAAGTCATCTTGAACAGATCAGTAGAATTCAAAAGACAAGTACTAGTTTTAAAAGACAAAAGATAAGTACGATTTGTAAGTACTTCATATTTGTGATTTGTATATGTTAGATTGTTATTGAGCTATGAATAATTGTTGTATAGAGCTCATGTTTTTTTGTGATAGATAGATTCTTTTGTATAGTTTTATAAGTTGACTAAGCTTTATAACAAGAAGCTTAATGTAATGTAATAGTCTTGTTAGGATTAGTTGATAGGACTAGATTAGTTCTATATTGTAATCTGAAGAAGTCTACTGCACAAGACAAGTAGAAGACACAGTCTACTACTACTACACAAGACAGGTGCGACTTAAACAAGACAGGTCAACTTGAAGTTAGTTACAGAAACGCGTATTAAAAATTGAAGAATTAGTTAAGGAATAACTAATTAACTGAAGAAACGAATCAGTTACAAGTTAGTTTTCAAGAAAAGGTTGTTACACAACTGAAAGTTCTTGGAATTAGAAGTCTATAAATACCCCAAGGTATTCATTGGTTAAAGACTACTGAAATATTGATACTGCAAGCATTATTGAAGATTCAAGTGAAGAAGTTTCTCTCAGAGATTGAAGTTCAGAAAGTGAAGCTACGCAAGACAAGTGAAGATCGAAAAAGGCTACTACTGAACGAAGAGAAGTTTTATTTTCGTTTACTGTTTCAAGTTGCTAGTTACTTGTAAAATAGCTAGTAAGATCGAAGATATATCTGGAGATATAATCGAGAATATCTAAGTCTTATTTCTTGGGACTAAAAGCTACAAGAACATATTGCTCGATTGGAAGAGTTAATAAGAATTTCACAACTGGAGTTGTGAGAGTGGATGTAGACAAGTTGTCGAACCACTATAAATCTTGTGTTTGATTTACTTTACTGTTTTGTTTGTTTGATTGAATTGATTAATTGTTTACTTGTTAAACATACATAACTGAACAAGACTAGTTGAGTATACATAAAACAGAGTTCTCGAATTAAGTTGAGTATAATCTTTAATTGGGCTCATTGTTAATTTCGTATTCCGCACATTGTAATTCTGATATATCGAAAGATTTTAGAAAAGTCTATTCACCCCCCTCTAGACATTTTCTTTAGCTTCCCTCGATATTAACTCAACTTAGGGACCTACATGTGGTATCAGAGCAGTAGTTTACGAACTGCTGTTTCTTGATAACCAACACAAGACTTGGGTGAAAGTCTTGGTCCAAGATCATATTTTGCTTACATGTTCTTGATCAATATTCTTGATATATTTGTTTCTTGTTCCCTGTTCCTGAACTGACTGCTTCTTGATCATAAACCTGCTTAATACATATCTTCTGGAATCATGTCACTTGAAATAAGTGCTAACAAGTTACCTAAGTTCCAGGTTCAAGATTATGACTATTGGAAGCTAAGGATGGAAGCCATCTTCAGTTCCACTCACGACTTAATGATCTCCGTCATCACTGAAGGTCCAATTGTGACCATGATCCCCAATACTGCTGCCCTTGACACAAATCAACCCGTGGGTACACTCGTCAAGAAACCAAGGTCAGAACTAACCTCAGAAGAAATGAGATAGAATAATTTGGATAGCTTGGCCAAGAATTACATCTTACACACTCTTCCTAACGAGTATCTGGGAAAAGTGTTAAAATGTAAAACTGCCAAAGAAATGTGGGATCGCTTAGCTATTATTTGTGAAGGGACATCCCTAATCAAAGAAAGCAAGCTTTCTACAGCAGTCCAAAGATTCGAATCATTTCATATGAAAGCTGGTGAAACAATAGACCAGTTGGATACTCGTTTTACCAAAATCATGAATGACTTGGAAGTCCTTGGTAAATCTTATACTCCACGTGAAATCAATCTTAGGATTCTCAAAAGCCTTGATAGTCGATGGAAAATGGTAAAAATGCTTGTTAAGAATACCCAAGATATAGATGTATGGACAGCAGAAACCATGTTTCAAACTCTAAAGGCTCATGAGTTTGATTTAGACGAAGATGAACCCATAGCAAGTAGTGACAGAGAACATGCTGTATCTAAGAACGTTGCTTTTAAGGCTAGTTCGTCTAAGGTAGACAGGTTGAAGTCTAAGACTAGGTCTACCTCTGTGAAAGACGAGTTAGATACTGATCTTAGTCTGAAGGATCAGGTAAGCCTCATGGTTAGAAAGTTTGATAGGCTGAATAAACGTTTCGGAAGATATAAGAAGTTCTATAGAGAGCATAGAGGGTCTGCTTCTAAGAACTCGTCTGAAACCAGACGAGACCGAAACTCGTCCGAAAGGAGAGACGAAGTCTCGAAAGGTAACAGACAAGATAGAGAGTCTGATGGTAGGAAGATTACTCGTTCTGATAGACGCGATAAACGAAGGAACAACTCTCCTATTAAAAAGGCTACTAATGATCTCTTGTGCTATAACTGTGAAAAGCCAGGTCACTACATATATGAATGTCCAGACCTGAGTACTGATGATCGAGAAGAACGTAAAGCACGAAGGGAAAGAAGATATAACCGTGGTAAGAAGGCAATGATGGCCAATGATGACTCTGAGTCTGACTCAGACGAGTTGCCATCATCCTCATCTAGCTACCCGTCTGAACCAGATCACGATGAAGCTTTTATAGTAGATGATGGTCTATGCTGCATGGCTAAAATCGACCAAGAGGTATCATCTGCTACTTCTTTTCAATCTTGTGATGAATCAGAATCTGATGAAAGTGATACTGCCAGTAGCAAAGTAGGGAGTAGCCTTCAGCACTCTACTAGTGCAGTTGAAGACGACCTCCTACTTGCCAACAAGGCAATCATTGATCTTCAGGAAGCTCAGTCTAAAGTAGATCCTAATATAACAGTCCTAAATGAACGCTTGCAAGAAGAGTTGAGTCAACTCAAAAACAAGTGTGCATTGACAGACAAGTTGTATCAAGACCTACTTAAGACACATGCTACTGAGAAACATGAATTCAATGTTTTAAAAAGCAAGTTCAAAAAGCTTGAAGAACGTAATAAGTTCTTAGAGACCGAGGTTGTCACTTTAGACCTTAAACTGACTGACCTGGTTAACTCTTCTAAGGTTAACCTTGAATTGTCAGATAGGTATAGGGCTCCTGCTGACAAGACAGGCATAGGTGCTGAAACATCAAGCTCGTCTACTCTAGTTCCTAAGAACCCTACTATTTTCATCTCAAGCTCTTTGACTAATGATAAAGGAAAAGAACCAATGATATACGATATTGATACTCCAACGAAAGGTACTGTACCGAAACAAGCTCGAGTTAACATTCCAATTACCAAAGGAGGTAAAAAGAATGGTAACAACAAGCCTGTTCAACCTAGAACTAATCTTCCAAGGACCACTAACCGTAGACGATCCAACCAGGTCAGATACGAGGATTGGTATCCCGAGGAGACTAGTACTAGACAAGTACAGACTAGACTGATTCGGGTGGAATTTACACAAGTTAGAGGCACATGTAAAGCATGTTTTTGATGAGATTTCATTGATTTATGCATGGATTATGATGATTTGAGCCAAAATGAGGGAAAGGTTGTGTTTTGTCGATTTTGTAGGAAATACGATGGAATTTGGAGCAAAACACCAACCGCACTTTACTGGATCAGGAAGAGGAGTGCACCGTTGGGTTCGTCTCGAAAATCGGAGTGGAATAGCCTAAATAATCGAGTCAATCGGACAACCGAGGCGAAAGATATGCACGAAACAAGTTTGGAGTGCCGAGCAACTCGGCCGAGCTAGCCAACTCGGCCGAGCCCCTGATCAAGGCAGATTCTGGAATCAACTTCCATCCGGCCGAGCTAGCTGATCCGGCCGAGTGCGAGGAAAAGATTGGAGAGACAATCCGGCCGAGCTAGCTGATCCGGCCGAGTGAGAGGAAAAGATTGGAGAGACAATCCGGCCGAGCTAGCTGATCCGGCCGAGTGCGAGGAAAAGCTTGGAGAAACAACTCGGCCGAGTTGGACCACTCGGCCGAGCTACTGAAGGATGCAGAATCTGGAACCAATTTCCATCCGGCCGAGCTAGCTGATCCGGCCGAGCTAGCTGATCCGGCCGAGCTGCTGAACAAAGTTTGGACGCTGGAATCAATTGCACTCGGCCGAGCCCTGAAGATTTTGGCCACGATTTTAACACCCCAACTCGGCCGAGCTGTCACACTCGGCCGAGTCACCCCTGCTCTCGGTGCCTTTTGCATATTTTGTCCAATTTCCAAGGACTTAAGTGCAATTTTCATCCTTAAACCCTACCCCAACACTATATAAGGCCTCATTCTTGAAACCCAAGACATTCTCCCCCAATCCACACATAGTTACACATACTTGGAGGTGTTTTGGCCATAACTTCTTCATCTCTTCATCAAATCAAGGAAGAAAGGATGCAATAGCTCCCAAATTCCATTCCACACCACATTCTAGACTAAGCTTTCTCTTTCTTTTCCTTTTTACTTAGTTATTTCATTTGGAATTTGTAATTTGATTATGTTAGTAGTTAGCTAAACAACTTTGTGGTTCTAAGGCATTGTAAGACTTGGATTGATGTTTATGAGTAATTTCTTGCTTTAATTGGTGTTTATTTCTTATTTGCATATTCAATTATCCATTGCAAAGCATGTTGTTAGTGGCCATAATGATTTGCTTGATTCATTGTTAATTGGGATAGTATCGAGAGATTTATTCCATTTAATCGTATGCGAATGTGCAACCCGGTATTATTATGATCTCGAGAGAGGATTAATTATCGGAGAGGGAATCGAATGATCTTAGGAGTTATTTTAGATGGTGTAATGTTTGTGATGTAGACATACGAGCTTATATTACATTGCGTCTTTGGATTAATTTGTATCGAGAGATCGATTAGTTCTTCTTGTGTGATCACCCTATTTGAGATAACCTTAATGGCCCTTTAAACGAGACAACATTCATAAACGGACATCTAAGAACTACAATTGCCTTGGAACCCACCTTTTCTCTTTGAGTTACATTCGTTTTACGTTCATTTTACTTCTTTGCATGATTAGTTGATCGATTTTATATTTACTCTTTCGTTGTCTATTTGTGACACATAGTTAGGCAATCTTAGGGGTAATTCACCACTTAAATTATCGATCACGTCTACTTAGAACTCGACTAGCAAACTACCACTTTTACGCTTAACCTCCTTGTGGGATCGACCTCGTGCTTATCACGCTACGATAGACGCCGTATACTTGCGGTTGTTTATTTTAGTGTTGCATAACACGTGTATCAAGTTTATGGCGCCGTTGCCGGGGAGGTTTTTATAAGCCCAATTCCGAGGCCATATGGAGGAGCGGGTCGAGAACCCGTAGATGCTCACAATTTCGAACTCAAGCCGGCCTTGATCATGATGGTTCAAAACAACCAATTCGGAGGGTTGTCGAAGGAGGATCCTAACCTCCATTTATCTCAATTCTTAGAGATAAGTGGAACGGTTAAGATCAACCGTGTTCCCCAAGATTACATCCGCTTGCAACTCTTCCCCTTTTCACTCTGTGATCGTGCAAAGCAATGGTACATGTCTCTTGATCTAAGGACGATCGAAAATTGGGCCGACCTTGTAGATGCCTTCCTTATGAAGTACTTTCCTCCAAGCAAGACCATCAAGATAAGAGGAGAAATTTCTTCTTTCATGCAAGACGATGATGAGTCTTTAGCCGAGGCTTGGGAGCGTTTCAAGGATCTCATACGGAGTTGTCCTCAACATGGGTTCTCAAGAGACCAATTGATTTGTTACTTCTACAACGAGATGGACCATCGAACGAGAGGGATGGTGGACGCCTCGGCCGGTGGAGGTTCTTTGCTTGGAAAGACGACGGATGAAGGCTATGTGCTTCTAGAGGAGATGGCAAAGAATGGACACCAATGGCCATCCGAGAGAAGGCAAGCCCGGAAAGTTGCTTCCACCAAGGAGTCGGATGATTTTGCTACTTTGTCCAACAAGATGGACAAGTTGACTTCAATGATGGCGGCCAAGTCATTAATGGGACCTAGTGATGAACAATATGAAGAGGCCCATTATATGAACAATCAAAGGGACCGTCAATTTCGAGAAAGAGGTTGGAATGAGAGGCAACATCCTAACCCGAATCAATACCATCCCGGATTGAGGCAACATGAGAATTTTTCTTATGCCAACACAAGGAATGCCATCATCCCACCTCCGAATTTCAATGTGAGAGATGGGGCTATTGTAGAGCCTTCACCAAGGCCATCAATGGAGGATATGTTTTGTACTTTTATGGGGGAAACCACGAAATTCATGAGAGAGACTAGAGAGAATGATAACATAACTCGTCAAAGATTTGAGGAACAAGGAGAAATGATCAAGAATATGGCAAACAACATGAAAGCCATAGAAAAGCAAATAGGCCAACTCTCTAATGCCATTGGAAAGCAACACGTTCCGGGGCAATTCCCATCTAACACGGAGCTAAATCCCAAGGAGCAATGCAATGCCATAAGGCTAAGAAGTGGGACAAGCTACGAAGGGCCCAAGATGCCGTTAGAGGAGGAAGTGGTAATAGCACCCGAGGGTGTTGACAAAGATGATGGCTTAGTGAAAGAGAAAGAAGGGGAGAAGAAGAGTGAGGAGGCAATCCCTCCTCAAGACAAGAGCAAAAATGAGGTACCTCTCCCATACCCGCAAAGGTTGAAGAAGAAGGGCTTGGACAACAAATTTGCCAAGTTTGTAGAGATGTTCAAAAAGATCCACATCAACATCCCCTTCGCCGAAGCTCTAGAACAAATGCCCCATTACTCCAAGTTCTTGAAAGAAATTATGTCCAACAAGAGGAAGATGGTGGAGTATGAAACGGTTCACTTGACCGAGGAGTGTAGCTCAATCATTCAAGCAAAGCTACCTCAAAAGCTTAGAGATCCTGGATCCTTCACCTTGCCATGTGTTATTGGAGATGGAGGTACATTTCGAGCTTTGTGTGATTTGGGAGCAAGCATTAATCTCATGCCCTTTTCCATATTCAAGTCACTCGGTTTGGGAAAGCTTACACAAACCACAATGAGCCTTATATTGGCGGATAGATCCGTGACATACCCTTTGGGTATAGTGGAAGATGTGTTGGTTAAGGTTGATAAGTTTATATTCCCGGTGGACATTGTAGTATTGGATATGGAAGAAGATAAGTATGTTCCATTGATTTTGGGAAGGCCATTCTTGGCAACCGGTGGGGCTAAAATTGATGTGAAGAAAGGAGAGCTAGAACTTCAAGTGAACGATGAGAAAGTCTTGTTCAACATTTATAGAGCCATCAAAATCCGGGACGATGAAGATGGAGAGTATGGGTACTCTAGAGGAGATCACCCTCCGAAGCCAATGAAAGAGAAGGTGGAAGAAGATTTCAAAATCAACTTTGTGGAGGAGAATCCCAAGGTGGAAAACAAGGAGTTAGAGATGGGCAAGAAGGCCAAGTTTGGGGGAGTTTTCTTCAAAAACTCCCCCAAATCAAGAAAAGTTAGTTATACGAACTTGGGGATAAATGAGGCATCAACTTCTTATGACATAGTTGAAGAGCCGGATGGGCTAGCTAGTGGATGTTTTGATGGACTTAAGAAAGTTGTATGGGCAAGGAAGGTCAAGAACAAGGGTGACAAGGGGGTGACTTGATATTCCCCTCAAAGGAGAACCGTCCGGCATAGGACGTTAAAAATAGCGCTTCTTGGGAGGCAACCCAAGGTTTTATTGCTTTCTTGTTTTTATTGCTTTAGTAGTGTTGATAGCTTGGTTTATTTTGTAGGTATGGATGATCTTGAAGAATAGAGAAAAAAGCAAAACCAATTTTGGAGAGAGGAAGCAAGTGTTGCAATGGTGATCTTTGAAGAAGCATCGGATGTGCAAGGAGGGAGGTAACAACTTGTAGCCCCAAACTTAGAATTTATACATAGTAAAATTCTAAGTTTGGGGGAGTTTTTTTTTTTTTTTTTTTATATTTTTACTAGTTGTTACCCTTGCACCGGTTCGTCATTCTACTTTTGTCACATTTTGCACCGGCGCACACTTGGCTTTCACATGATTGTATTGATTAAGTTGGTTTTGAGCATATGTTGGGGAGTGAACAATTGGTGAAATGTGAGCATGAATAATCATTGGAATCCATTGTTGAGTAGTTGTGGTGATGTCTATTTGCTTTGAATGTAAGCATGATTGATGTTGGATATAGTATCATGATTGTGTTCATATTTGTGATCTTTGATAGCATGGATGCATGATGTGTTGTTGCTTGGGAACATTTGATGAATGCGAGAGTCCTATTGAATAAACCGGTGAGAATTGAGCCTTAAATCGAGCATGTAATCCGGTTTAGTTCATTTGAGAGTGGACTAGGTTATTGCTAGTAATTCTAGAACTTGCCTAAGTTCTTGTTTGAAAGCATGATTGTGTGAGATGATGTGATGTGATATAGGCCATCTTGTTCTAAGAAAAGTCACTTAGCCAAAATTTCCCAAAACCGAAGTAATCTTCCGTAGTTAGCCCCTTGAGCTTAATCCCTCATTTTCTTGGCAAACTACAATGTTAACCACTTAGCCTTTTTTTTTAGCCTTTGATACCTACATCTAGTGGAGAATAAAAGACAAAGTGGAAAACATGTGCTTGAATGAATATCTTGGGTGAAAGGAGAAAGTGGAAAAGTTGAAAGAAAAAGAGAAAGATGAAAATAAAATCAAGGGAAAAGAAAAGAGGGACAAAGAGCCCCAAAAGCTTGAAAAGAAAAAAAGTGTTCAATGGTTTTGTGGTGTAGAATGTGCTTAAAAGAGAACAAATAAATTGTGGAAGTTAGAGTTTTTGAGTTGCAATCCGCGGAATTGTAACTTTATCTTGAGAAGTTTTTGAGATGTACGTCTTTATCTCTCGCTCTCCACTAGTTTATAAGTTACTTCATCCAAATTTACCCCACCTTAACCAAAGAGCCAATGTTACATCCTTGATTAAGTCCTATTGATCACATTGTTGAGCATTTGAGTGCATGTAGAAAGTAGAAGTTGGGCAAGCATATGGTGATTGCATAGCATGACTTGGTTGATGAGTGTTTTAATATCCTTAATTTATTTGTGTGTTGGAGAGAAACACTCCATCATGTGAGTAGAGGACTTGAGCATTTGGATTTTGTTTCCCATCACAATGTGTTGTGTACTTGTGCATTCTTTGATCTATGAAGGTGGATTGCAATAGTGAGCCTATAACTTTCATTAAGAAATGCACTTGGAGAAAGAGATATCATTACATCTTACTTTGCATGTGTGATTTGCATTGAATATTCCATTGTGATCATTCCACCCTCATTGCTTTAAGTGCTTAGTTGTTTGAGGACAAACAACATTTTAAGTTTGGGGGGGTTTGATTCGGGTGGAATTTACACAAGTTAGAGGCACATGTAAAGCATGTTTTTGATGAGATTTCATTGATTTATGCATGGATTATGATGATTTGAGCCAAAATGAGGGAAAGGTTGTGTTTTGTCGATTTTGTAGGAAATACGATGGAATTTGGAGCAAAACACCAACCACACTTTACTGGATCAGGAAGAGGAGTGCACCGTTGGGTTCGTCTCGAAAATCGGAGTGGAATAGCCTAAAGAATCGAGTCAATCGGACAACCGAGGTGAAAGATATGCACGAAACAAGTTTGGAGTGCCGAGCAACTCGGCCGAGCTAGCCAACTCGGCCGAGCCCCTGATCAAGGCAGATTCTGGAATCAACTTCCATCCGGCCGAGCTAGCTGATCCGGCCGAGTGCGAGGAAAAGATTGGAGAGACAATCCGGCCGAGCTAGCTGATCCGGCCGAGTGAGAGGAAAAGATTGGAGAGACAATCCGGCCGAGCTAGCTGATCCGGCCGAGTGCGAGGAAAAGCTTGGAGAAACAACTCGGCCGAGTTGGACCACTCGGCCGAGCTACTGAAGGATGCAGAATCTGGAACCAATTTCCATCCGGCCGAGCTAGCTGATCCGGCCGAGCTGCTGAACAAAGTTTGGACGCTGGAATCAATTGCACTCGGCCGAGCCCTGAAGATTTTGGCCACGATTTTAACACCCCAACTCGGTCGAGCTGTCCCACTCGGCCGAGTCACCCCTGCTCTCGGTGCCTTTTGCATATTTTGTCCAATTTCCAAGGACTTAAGTGCAATTTTCATCCTTAAACCCTACCCCAACACTATATAAGGCCTCATTCTTGAAACCCAAGACATTCTCCCCCAATCCACACATAGTTACACATACTTGGAGGTGTTTTGGCCATAACTTCTTCATCTCTTCATCAAATCAAGGAAGAAAGGATGCAATAGCTCCCAAATTCCATTCCACACCACATTCTAGACTAAGCTTTCTCTTTCTTTTCCTTTTTACTTAGTTATTTCATTTGGAATTTGTAATTTGATTATGTTAGTAGTTAGCTAAACAACTTTGTGGTTCTAAGGCATTGTAAGACTTGGATTGATGTTTATGAGTAATTTCTTGCTTTAATTGGTGTTTATTTCTTATTTGCATATTCAATTATCCATTGCAAAGCATGTTGTTAGTGGCCATAATGATTTGCTTGATTCATTGTTAATTGGGATAGTATCGAGAGATTTATTCCATTTAATCGTATGCGAATGTGCAACCCGGTATTATTATGATCTCGAGAGAGGATTAATTATCGGAGAGGGAATCGAATGATCTTAGGAGCTATTTTAGATGGTGTAATGTTTGTGATGTAGACATACGAGCTTATATTACATTGCGTCTTTGGATTAATTTGTATCGAGAGATCGATTAGTTCTTCTTGTGTGATCACCCTATTTGAGATAACCTTAATGGCCCTTTAAACGAGACAACATTCATAAACGGACATCTAAGAACTACAATTGCCTTGGAACCCACCTTTTCTCTTTGAGTTACATTCGTTTTACGTTCATTTTACTTCTTTGCATGATTAGTTGATCGATTTTATATTTACTCTTTCGTTGTCTATTTGTGACACATAGTTAGGCAATCTTAGGGGTAATTCACCACTCAAATTATCGATCACGTCTACTTAGAACTCGACTAGCAAACTACCACTTTTACGCTTAACCTCCTTGTGGGATCGACCTCGTGCTTATCACGCTACGATAGACGCCGTATACTTGCGGTTGTTTATTTTAGTGTTGCATAACACGTGTATCATAGACGACAAGAGTCTAGACCTCCTTTCATAAGGCAGTCTCAACTCTACTCGTCTAGACCTAGACAGGAAGGTCCAAAATATCGTACACAAGCTGTTCTATATCCTCCACCTTTGTCATATGATATCGAAGGAAAAGAAAGACCTAAACATGTCTATAAACCGTATGGACCTAATGCATATAAACCCTACTCTGACTATCATAGACAAGTGCCTACTCAAGTAGAGATCAAATCGAAAGGCTATCTCCAAAGAGTAGACCCGAACTCGACTGATAGGCCAGATAAGGACAACAAGGTCTTATTTTGCAACAAATATGGTCGAAAGCTCAGAAGATCAAACTTGTTCAGGACTCCAATGTACATTTGGATTCCATTGAACTCGACTAACCCCCCAGGACCCCAATAAACAATGAGGGTACCTAAATTATGTAATCTAATGCAGGGTCGACTCGATCTATACAAGAAGGGTGGCTCAATAGGAGAAACTTGGTACATAGACAGTGGTTGTTCGCACCACATGAATGGTACCAAGACTCTCTTATCAAGCTACCATGAGCAAGAAGGACCAAAAGTAATATTTGGTGATAGCTCCACTGCTGTTACCAAAGGATTCGGCTACATTCGGAATGGAGACATAGAGATCCAAGATGTCTCATATGTTGAAGGCTTGAAATACAATTTACTCTCTGTTTCACAATTTTGTGATCGTGGATACAAGGTGCAGTTCAAGAGTCGCAAATGTGAAATCATTGACAAAAGGACTCATACCATACTACTCGTCGGCATAAGACAAGGAAGTGTGTACATAGTGAACTGGAACAGTTGTCCGAGGGACACCTGTCTACTTACTAAGAATCCTAAAGAACTTGGCTGGCTCTGGCATAGACGCCTCTGTCATCTAAACTTTAAGGTTCTCAATAAGATAGCCAGAGACTACCTTGTGGAAGGCATTCCCAATGAAGTCTACTACAAGTCACATGTATGCACATCCTGTCAGAAAGGTAAACAGGTAAAAGGTTCCTTTAAATCTATTCCATCCCTCTCAACAAGTAGAGTTCTTGAACTTCTACATATGGACTTACATGGCCCAATAACTCCTCCAACTTTGAACGGTAGAAGGTACACACTCGTTGTGGTAGATGACTATTCTAAGTTCACTTGGGTAGTCTTCTTACACAAGAAGAGTGATACACAAACACTTTTGCCTGATCTGTTGAAGAAGTTACAGGTTGAGAAGAATCAGTCAATTGTCAAGATCCGTAGTGACAAGGGTACTGAATTCATTAACTGCTATATTAAAGAATTTTGTTCTAAGCGTGGCATCCAGCACCTTACTAGTGCAGCAAGGACACCACAACAAAATGGAGTAGCAAAGCGAAGGAACAGAACTCTTAAGGAGGCCTGCAGGACCATGCTGACAGAGTATAATACGCCTCAGAAGTTTTGGGCAGAAGCTATCAATACTGCACGCCACTCACAAAATAGAAGTGCTATCAATAAAGCACTAGGTAAGACGCCCTATGAGGTATGGAAAGGTCGAAAACCCAGAGTCTCATATTTTCATATATTTGGTTGTAAATGTTTCATCCATAACAATGGGAAAAGCAAGTTGAATGCATTCGATGCTAAAGCAGACGAGGGGATATTCTTAGGATACTCCTCGACTAGCAAAGCATTTAGAGTATTCAACTACTCAACCCTTTGTGTGGAAGAAACACCACATGTGGTTTTCGAAGAATCTCAACAGGACTCGTCTGCCAACAAGATCAGTGAGAAAGTTACTGAGCTAACTATCGAATCTGACAAAGACTCAGAGGTATATGAATCCGTTCAAGCATACAATCCATTCATGAAAGCCCTCGAAACTGATGACAAGGAAAGGGTAAGTGCTCAAGGTAAGTCTACTAAACTAGTAGACATGCCTGCTCTAGTTGACTCATCTACTCCAGGTAAAACTGTTGACGATATAAATGATGTTGACATGCACGACACTATAAACGATCTAGATGATGATACTATGCTTACAAAGACTAGAAAAACATGGAAATCTGCTCATGATACTGAAAATATCATTGGTGACTCTACTATTGGTGTAAAGACTAGACGACAACTCTTTGAGTCACAAGAACAACCTAGTCCATCTCTGTTTTGCTGGTGTTGTTTCCTCTCATCTATCGAGCCTAAAACCATTAAAGAGGCTTTAGCTGATAGTAATTGGATCATCGCTATGCAAGACGAGTTGAATCAGTTTGTTCGAAATGACGTTTGGGAACTTGTTGATAGACCTAAACATCATAATGTAGTTGGCACTCGATAGATCTTCAAGAATAAGAAAAATGAGAATGATGTAGTTGTTCGTAACAAGGCTAGACTAGTCGCCCAAGGCTATTCACAAGCTGAAGGCATAGATTATGATGAAACATATGCTCCTGTTGCTAGACTAGAAGCCATTCGATTGTTCCTTGCATATGCTGCTTACATGAAATTTACTGTATATCAAATGGATGTTAAAAGTGCATTTCTTAACGGTATTCTTGCGGAAGAAGTGTATGTTGAACAACCCCCAGGTTTCGAAGTCAAAGGTAATCAGGTATACAGATTAAAGAAGGCTTTATATGGACTAAAGCAAGCTCCAAGAGCCTGGTACGATACTCTTTCTCAATTTCTATTAGAAAATGGTTTTACTAAGGGCAAGGTAGATAGAACCTTGTTCAGAAGACAATAAGGGAAAGACATTTTACTCGTCCAAATTTACGTAGATGACATAATTTTTGGGTCACCTAACAAAAAGCTGAGTGAAAGTTTTTCAACTCTCATGCAAAGTAAATTTGAGATGTCTATGATGGGTGAAATGAATTACTTTCTTGGACTTCAAGTAAAACAGACCCCAGAAGGGATTTTCATAAATCAAGCAAAGTATACTCGTAATCTACTAGACAAGTATGGTATTAAGACATGTAAATCTTCTGGAGTACCTATGCAACCTACTTACAGGATGGATCCAGACGAGAATGGTAAATGTACTGATCAAACTCATTACCGTGGTCTTATTGGTTCATTACTCTACTTGACTGCTAGTAGACCTGATATTGCATTTTCTGTTGGTGTATGTGCTCGCTTTCAAGCTAATCCAAAAGAGAGTCATATGGAAACCACTAAAAGGATATTGAAATATTTGAAAGGAACTATCAATCGTGGTATATGGTATCCTTCAAATGATGATCTATCTCTAAGTGGCTACTCTGATTCTGATTTTGGTGGTTGTAGAATAGATAGGAAATCTACATCTGGTTCTTGTGAATTCTTAGGCACAAAACTCATTTCATGGTTTTCGAAAAAGCAGACAAGTGTTGCTACCTCTACTACTGAAGCCGAGTATATGGCTGCTGGTAGTTGTTGTAGTCAATTATTATGGCTTATTCAACAGCTTAGAGATTATAATATCTGTGAATCGAATGTTCCTATTTTCTGTGATAGTAACAGTGCTATTGCCATTACACAAAATCCTGTTTTGCACACACGCTGTAAGCATGTCGATGTGAAACATCATTTCATACGTGATCATGTAGAAAAGAAGGATATTCGCATGGAAAAGATTCATACTGATTTTCAAAGAGCTGATATTTTCACAAAACCATTAGCTGAGGCCCGATTTCGTGAATTATGCATTAGTCTAGGACTAATTGATCTTGATCCTACTAGTATGTAGAAATGTACTAACCAGACAGGTACAGTCCTAAGAAGAAAGGAGAAATAGACAAGTTACCACGAAAGGCACAGAGCACTCATCTACTCACTCAACAGACAGGTATACAAGGTCAGACAAGTTGACCAAACAACCCGATGAGGAAGCTGGTAAAGCTGAGGGTAATACTAAGGGAATATACATTTAAGGGGGAATCCTTGATTTCTTAAAGATCCTTATGTTGACTCTTTAGTTTGGTAACAGTCATCTTGTTTGAACCTTGATCATTGACTTAAATTGATATTCATTCTAATTATTCTACTCAACTATCTGTCGCACAAAATAAGACAGGTACATAAAGTTGTTCGACGTGCAGAATAGACACGCACAGTTGAAGGGGGAACTCGACTAGTACTCATAAGACTACTCGTCTTGTGAAAATTAAGTCTACTCGCCTTATGAAGCTTAGGCTTACTCATCTGTTCTGGATGGACTCGAACAGACAAGCTAAGTTTTCTTTGATTTAAATGTGTTAAGTGTTTGTGCTTATTCGAAACAAATTAAGGGTATTAAAGTAATTTGATAATGTTAAAGTTTGAATATCCTATAATTGGATTTATACACCCCTATTTAATGAGGTGTACACATTCATTTCGCGCCAAAATATGAATGTGTTAGGTCAGATGAGTACACTCCTCATTCTACCAATAGGAGAGGCGGATCTCAATTTTTACAAAATCAAATCACATTTTTTTCTCGGTTCCGTAACCGAATGCCAAAGGTCCCGACCGTTGGATCTAATCCCTCGATCTTGACCGTTGGATCAAAAATTCAGTTTTAAACAAAACCCAACACTTGCACACATCTTGCCTCACGTTTTCATAACTCTTCTACTTGTCTTGTTAACAGTTGCTTTCTTGCATAATCTACCTTCTTGTTCATTACAAATCATTTAACATGTCGATTCGATCTATTTTCGATGTAAGTACAAACATTCAGGCACCATTCGATCTCGGGAGATATATAAATGACAACAAGGTGCATGTTGAACCATCTCTGTTCTTCGAAGGAAATCACACGGCAGGAAATACAGAAATCTTGACCAAATGCACCAGATGCGGTCTAAAACCCTACCTATAGGCGTTTCCTCAAGTTGTTTTGGAGGAAGAAGTTTTGGAATTCTATGCCAACGCCAACAGAAGAGGAGATGTTATCGAATCATTTATCGGTTCAAATCGAGTGGAAATCACTCGAGAAGCTCTATTTGAAAGATTGAAGCTGCCCATCGGAACGATTGATGTGGAAAAGTATGCTGAAGGACAGGAGATGAGGTATTTAAGCATCTTCTGTGGAAAGAAAATGAAACTAAAACCGGATGGTAAAGCTCCTACAGCCAAGAAGGGTGAACTCTTGGAAAAATATCGCACTCTGCTGGACATAGCAAGCAAGATGCTTCTATGTGCCACTGGGTCCCATGACTCAGTTACCCAAGCCAAAACAAGGATAATGGCAGCTATCTATGATGGAATCACTGAGGGTAACTGGTTTAAGCTGATAGCTGACAGGATGATGTACTTCGAAAGAAGTGTTAAAGTGGATGTTGATACTCGCAATTGGGTAGTATCACAGGCTGTTGGATATGGAAACAAGCTGAGTATATTACTTCCATTTTTGATGCCCAACAAGAGCGATTGGAGCAAGGGAAAGCCCTTTCATCCTCTTAAGTTCTATTTAAAGAAAGAGGCACTGAAGAAGCAGGCTGCTGTAAGGCCAGCTGCCCCAAGGCAAGTTCATTTTGATGATTCAGAGGTGTTGCCGTATGCGGATTCGGAGAGTTCTTCACAAGCTGGATCTGAGGAAGCAGAGTCCAGTGCAGACGACTCGGAGAAGACTCAGTCAGATGAAGAGTCAAATCATGAGAAGGAGTCGAGTGACCAAATTCCTGAAATGTACACTCTAGTGAGAGTTGAATCGCCTACTCGTCCAGTCGAGTCGAGTTCACAGGTTGGTACTTCTACTCACTCTGTTTCAATTCCTCTCTCTCTCCCATCTACTTCTATCCGAACCAAGGCTAGATCACATCGATCTAGGCCTCGACCTGTACCCCCGACCTCACAAGCACTGGCAGCACGACCGCTCAGAGCCAGTCATCCCCTACACACTCCCAAAATTGACACAAATGATACTCCGACAGTTGTCACACCAAACCAAGACACATCAAAGCCCCAAGAAACCACCATCCATATTCCTTCTACCTCAACAGAAAATGTTGAAACCCCTCACCCATCTACGTCAGACAAGATGCCAGTTGCCACTGCAACAACTGAGACAGGGACCCCACCTGCTCAGACCCCGTCTGATGTTAGATTTAATTCCCTGGTTTACTATCCTATGTGTTTGAGGGAGAAGCGTATTCGATCTCGAATGACCAGAAATTTGAAGAGGACGCTCTCAACTCTCGAAGTGGACTATGAGTCAGAGCAGTTTGAGATTCTTCTTAGGATATGCACCTGGTTTGCACTGAAGAAATCCTCAACCGACGATCTTTTCGAAGTTATTCAAGGCATGGGTGGAATCTCCAATTTTATGGATTGGGAGATGGAACAGAAGGAAAATAGTGGTGTTAAAGATCATTCTGAATTATTCCCGCCAAGAGCCTTAGTTGATCTTGTGAAGAGGCTATTGAATATTCCTGATGGAATTCTGGTTGAAGAGTTCTCGTCTGACATTGGAACTCAGACTGAGCTAGTGGAAGAAGAGAAGGCAGAACTTGTCCATATTGTTGTTCAAACCTCAGAACCTTCTGAAGATGAGGCTGACAGTTCAGAAGAGGTTGATTCTTTTGACTTTGGAAAAGAGGATGATGACTTCATGGATGCAGTTATGTTTGATGAAAAGGAACTTGTGGAAAAAGTTCAAGACGATGTGGTTGGTGAAGCTCAGTCGTCTCAAGGTTTTCCTATAGGCTATCTTGCCGAGCTGAAGACAGACTTGAAAGACGTTGTTCATTCTGCGATAGAAGAGTTCTTGCACTCAAAAGTGAAAGATGTTTTGGTAGAACAGAATCAATCACTTGTAGACAGCTCAAGAGAATTGATTGTTGGAGAAGTCAACAAGATGGACTCAACTTTCAGAGCAGAGTTGTATGCTGAAGTTGAAAGGTTTATCCAGAATCAAGTGGATGCTTCTGAGAAGAGATCTATCTCTTTTGCTAGATCGTTAGCTGAAGAGTCAGGTAAAATGGAAAGACTCTACAGGGTGAAAATTGAGATTGCTGATGAGCAAAGGCGAGAAGCACAAGATCAGTTGGTGCGTTCTCAAGCTGTTCTATCTGATTTGACCAAGCAAAACACTCTTCTCCGACAGACTGCTACTCATTTCAAAGACGAGTTGGCCATTAACTCAAAGAAGCTTGAGTCTACTGCTGATCGTCTGGATAAGATAAGTCGGGATCACACTCATCAAAAGCAGATAGAGCTCGCTGCAGAAGCAATGAAGAATGCAGTAAAGGAAGAAATGACTCGCTTTACAAGCCTTTTCACTCTTAAGGCCCATGATGAAGCCAAAAAGGGGGAAGAGGTAAGTAAAGAAGGGCAAGTCAGCTTATCCAAGCTGAGTGCTGAACCCGAAGAGAAGGATGCTGCTACTGCTATGCAAGAGCTAAGGAGGCCTAAAAGGAGGCTGGTTAAAACTGCAGAGCTGGAGCAAACTGAAGCTGATGAACTCAAAAGATTGGAGAAGGGCAAGAATGTTGCATCTCCAGAAGCTGAGATTCAGACCAGAAGGTCTAAAAGGAAGATAGTTTTTGAAGAAACTGAAGAAGTTGCTGCAGTTGAGAAGAAGCAAAGGATTGTTGATCCTAATGATGAAAGTCATTATGCTAGCAAGAAGAAAATTGAGAAACATATTGAAAGATTGCAGAAGCTGAAGACTGATGAAGAAGAAGTGGAAGACCAGTTCATTGATTATTTCATTGACAAAGAGCATCGTCAAGAATGGCTCAAAGTAAAGAGGCAATGGGAACTGGATCACTGGATTATTCGAAAGTATGGTGAGACTGAAAGTCCAGACGAGTTGTATGCCATGTTTGACAAATTCATGGAAGGACAAAACAAATTGCTTTGGAATTTGATTATGAGAATATCTGCTGCTGCAAATTTCAACATCTTAGTACCAACATTTCCAAGATGGAAGACTCCTATGACAAGCTCAGGAAAAAGAGTTGATCTTAACCAGATCAAGAAATTTGAAGAAGAGCTACTTGATAAAGAGAAGATTGAAGATGAAGACCATATCAGTATTATTCACAGGAGACTCCTTGATGCATTCTGTGTTCCAAATCCAGAAGGAGGTAATCTTTCAGATTAGTTTTTTTGCTCTGATTACTTAGTTTTATTTTAATTAAGTATTTGTAATATCTACTGATCTTATTTCGAAATGAATGAAAAGATAAGTACTATTTGATGTTTAAGACAAGATAACTACTTAACTAGTCTACTATTATTGTAGAAAAGATTCAAGTAGTTTTGGCTTCATCAAAAAGGGGGAAATTGTTGGGATATGAATCCTAGAACAAGTCCTAAATGATGAATAAAAGATAAAAGATAAAGTTTTGATAAGCCAAAAGAAGACTTGAATGTTTTCTAAGTATTGACTGATCTAGTCTAGTTAAGTTGAAGTCATCTTGAACAGATCAGTAGAATTCAAAAGACAAGTACTAGTTTTAAAAGACAAAAGATAAGTACGATTTGTAAGTACTTCATATTTGTGATTTGTATATGTTAGATTGTTATTGAGCTATGAATAATTGTTGTATAGAGCTCATGTTTTTTTGTGATAGATAGATTCTTTTGTATAGTTTTATAAGTTGACTAAGCTTTATAACAAGAAGCTTAATGTAATGTAATAGTCTTGTTAGGATTAGTTGATAGGACTAGATTAGTTCTATATTGTAATCTGAAGAAGTCTACTGCACAAGACAAGTAGAAGACACAGTCTACTACTACTACACAAGACAGGTGCGACTTAAACAAGACAGGTCAACTTGAAGTTAGTTACAGAAACGCGTATTAAAAATTGAAGAATTAGTTAAGGAATAACTAATTAACTGAAGAAACGAATCAGTTACAAGTTAGTTTTCAAGAAAAGGTTGTTACACAACTGAAAGTTCTTGGAATTAGAAGTCTATAAATACCCCAAGGTATTCATTGGTTAAAGACTACTGAAATATTGATACTGCAAGCATTATTGAAGATTCAAGTGAAGAAGTTTCTCTCAGAGATTGAAGTTCAGAAAGTGAAGCTACGCAAGACAAGTGAAGATCGAAAAAGGCTACTACTGAACGAAGAGAAGTTTTATTTTCGTTTACTGTTTCACGTTGCTAGTTACTTGTAAAATAGCTAGTAAGATCGAAGATATATCTGGAGATATAATCGAGAAGATCTAAGTCTTATTTCTTGGGACTAAAAGCTACAAGAACATATTGCTCGATTGGAAGAGTTAATAAGAATCTCACAACTGGAGTTGTGAGAGTGGATGTAGACAAGTTGTCGAACCACTATAAATCTTGTGTTTGATTTACTTTACTGTTTTGTTTGTTTGATTGAATTGATTAATTGTTTACTTGTTAAACATACATAACTGAACAAGACTAGTTGAGTATACATAAAACAGAGTTCTCGAATTAAGTTTAGTATAATCTTTAATTGGGCTCATTGTTAATTTCGTATTCCGCACATTGTAATTCTGATATATCGAAAGATTTTAGAAAAGTCTATTCACCCCCCTCTAGACATTTTCTTTAGCTTCCCTCGATATTAACTCAACTTAGGGACCTACAATATAGGTTACATTAATTTAATATTCATCTTCTTCTTCTTCGTCTTCATTTTCATTGTTTGTCTCATCTTCCTCTTCCTCCTCATCTTCTTCATCCTCCCTCTCGTCATGTTCATCCCCCTCCTCATCTCAACTATCGTTTTCAATTTCAATCAATTGTGGATTTGCAGCCATCAAATCTACCGAAAGATTAAAATCTCCCGCAAACACTTCAGTTTGATTCTCTATTTGTTTTCGTTTGAAACGGAGATTGGGGTGGATCACATGGATGTAATAATTGAAGTGTGCCATCACATCAGTAGTTGGGGTGGATGATACGGAACCCTGTGATGCCTGGGACGGACCAGAGGACCTGACATCGCTGCTCAGACGACCAAGGCCAAGAATTCATCCTCGGGTGACCAGGGCAATATCCAAATAAGTCTGGTTCACCACCTCGACCGTAGGAGGGGCACTGCTGGTTCCGACCTCAGTAGGGTCGACTTTAGTTTCGACCTCGGCCATCCTCCGGTTCATTTCCAACTACATAATTAATAATTGTAAATTAATATAATAAACTATAAAAAAAATGTATTTAATTAAACAATTTTATTACTTACGTGGAGGTTAGTCGTGCGCCCGTATGTGGATTGATGTGTATTCTGGTCAAACGGATGAGCAATGTTCAACCGGTCCAAGTGAGTGGGTACACGCCTTCTCTCTCGTTCCTAATAATTAAATTTATGTATTATATATACTAAATAATTAAATTTATTGAAATTAATTTGAAAATTAATAAACACTTACAAGCGCAAGCGACTGCTCAAAGATGGACCGAGCTCCACCCCGATGCCTTGACATCCCATGCACCCCCAACGTCGGATGTGCGGTTGGCCTTAGCAATCTGGCACTTCCTGATGTAATTCGGATCCAGCCACTCCCTCGTCAACGAATCCCACAACTCAACATCATTAGCATCCTTACCCAAGCTCTGCGTCGTCCCATCCTCCCGCCATGCCATTCTCCATTCGTACATTAAATCATTATACCACTCTTTCGTCGATGTACATAAATGCTTGAACATAACCTCGTCCGAGTAGATCTCCCGATCCCAAGTGGTTTGTTTCTACACAAATTGTTTATTATTGAACAAACAACATACATTAATTAATTAAGTAATTAATTACTACCTGAAATTCCTCGAAGTACGCCCACTTTTTTTATTTTGGGACCTTCTTCCAGGTAATTGCACCCACACTGATCGGTAAAGTGGAAACAGCAATCGTGCATGCCCTGGAGACCTCGTTACCAGGTAACAATCTGTGACATTAATTAACAAACAAAACACATTATAAATTAAAACAAATGCGAAATTTTTAATTATTAAACAATAAAATAATTTAATTACTTACACTCCACTGAGTACCCAAATGCGCTCCCGGTCATCCCGAGCAGGAACAGAATGCTCCCGGTCATCTACATGTGGAGATGACTGAGACGACGACGGAGGTGACGGCTGTGGAATAGGTGGCGGCAAAGGCTGTGAAATGGATGGCGGCGACGACAATGGTGCCCGACGCAGTATAGGCGGCGCCTCGGGTCTAAGTGCGGCTCAACTCTTCCTCGACTTGCTACGTAACCCCGAGGCCCCGTGAGATCCCGAACCACCAGCACCATCTTGACTCATCTATTTAATTTAAACATTCAAATTAATAAATATATATATATAATACTAATTAATTAATAATTAATTTCTTAATTTAATAAACAATAATCTAATTAAAATAATCTAATTAATTCTATAAACACTTCACTTCCTCAGGTATTTACAAATAATTATCTCAAAATTAATTCACATCGCAAACATCTCATTGCGTCTATTTTGCACTTTGCCTTCACTTTTAACTTACTGACTTCCAACTTCCAAGTAGGATAGGACTGGGCCAGATTACGTTTTAGAAAGAAAAACAAAAGGCGTTGGCTATATACCCCTCCAGCTCTGTGAAGTATACTCCCCAGATTAATGTACTCCCCTAAATATGATAAATGTTAGATGTACTCCCCTAAATATTACCAAAATTACCCTTTTCTTTAAAATGGACAAATGTTAAATATACTCCCCCATTCAAAACCCTAATATCACTTTTCCCCATCTTTCTTCTTCCTCTTTCCTTAAAAAAAAAAACCCTTCTTCATTTTCTCCACCGACAGCCGTCGTCGCCGCCCCTACGCGCGGCCTCCTCCCCAGCCGCCGCCCCTGCGCGCGGCCTCCTCCCCAGCCGCCGCCGCCCCTGCGCGCGGCCTCCTCCCCCAGCCGCCGCCCCTGTGCGCGGCCTCCTCCCCAGCAGCCGCCCCTGCGCGCGGGCACCTCCCCAACCGCCTCCCTGCCCCGACGACCCTGCCCAGCCGCCGCCGTCTGCAACACAGGTAGGGTTTTTTCCTTTTTTTTTTTTTTCGACGACCTTTAATTGAAAATATAAACTATCGTTGACAACTAATTGTCGACGATAGTATATATTGTCGATTAACAATGGTCGAAAATTTTTAATTTTTTTTTTTTAAATTTCTTTCGATGAATAGTTGCCGACAAGAATGCTTCTCGTCAACAAATCAGTGTTGACGAGAGTATTTTCCGTCAACAAACTAGTGTCGATCGAAACTAGTTCGATCGACACTGATTTGTCGAAAATATGTCAATGTTTTTATTTTTTGTTCAATGTTAGAAAATATGTTGAATGTTTATTTTGGATGTATGAGTCGGCGGCGGCGGCCGGATTAGTGGTGGTTGAAAAAATTAAGGTTATGGTTAGAATTATTTTTTTAGAGTTAAGGGGGTGTATTCATCTAACAAATATTGTATAAAGGGTAAATTGGGTATTTAATATGTATATTTAATTAATAAATGAAGAGGAGGAGTATACTTAACAGAGGGGTATATAGCCAACGCCAAACAAAACTGGATATGATATACTCCGTACTTCATAATTTTTGAATTTAAAATGATATGATGATCCGAAAGTCTTTTAAAAATTATTTTAGTGCATAAAAATAAAATAAAAATTAAAACAAATATATTATCATCAAATCATAAAAAATAATAAAAAAAATGTTATTCAAATGGTCTAAAAAACAATATTCAAATATCTACTTTCTCCATTCCACATTAACTTTCTTTTTCTGTCCCACAATAACTTTCAAACCATTAAAATGAATTTTTTTTTTATAAACTTTACCTTCACAATATCTTCAACTAGATTAGCACCCGCGTATTAAGCGGAAAGTTAATAAAAATAAATATTTATATTATAAATTATTAAATAATTTTATAAAGTAAATTTCAAATAAAATATCTGAAAATCAGCGAAATGAGATGTTTAATTTTTAATATTTAATAAATATGAAAATAACTTTTTAAAAAATGATAAAAAAAACAATTTAAGTAATAATAAAATACTAACTCTTAATAAATTGTAAGTCACCCTTCAATATCAACCACAACGCCTTAAATAAATAAATATTTTAGTTAATTGCTAATTAAATCACAACATTTTCCTCATTTGCAATTTAATCTGAACTTTAAGATAATTGCAAATAAATCACAAACTTTAAATATTGTTGCAATTTAGTCTTTTTGACAATTTCGATTGTGTTCGGAGCTAACATAATTTAGACTTTTTAATGACATAACAATACCTTAATAAAACAATATTACAGTATTATTTAATCAAAGCAAATATCATAAGATATGATTTAGGGATAAAGTAGACTTATAAGAAGTCTAATTTGCAATATTATTTAAACTTGGTGATTTATTTGCAATTATTTTAAGGTTTAGATTAGATTGCAAATGATTGAAAGGTGGTGATTTAATTTGCAATTAACTTTTTTTTTAAATTAACAGCCTCCTTAAATTATGACATATAAGTTAAATTAACCACAAAATGACACATAAGTCAAATTAAACACAAGATGGCACATCATCAATTTAAGGGAATTCTATATTATATTATAGGAGTAGTGTATTATGTATATATAACAAATTTGTTAATCTTGTAAAATAATAGTATAATTATTTATATAATAAATATGTACTCCCTCCGTCCCGGAAGTGTTTGCACCACTAAGTGGGCACACTTATTAAGAAAAAAGTGTAATGAGTGGAGTGTTGAGGGGTAATTTTGTAACTTTATATGGATAAAGTAAAAAGGTGATTGGAAAGAGAGTAAAAGTAATGGCATTTTGTGTAAATATGTGAATATTGTGAGGGTGAAGTTTATTAGAGAGTTTCCTTTTATGGGTGTGCAAACAATTGTGGGACGGTGTGCAAACAGTTGTGGGACGGAGGGAGTATAAAATTATATAATAAATTTTACATATATATTTTCAAGCTCTATTTTTTAAATAAATTAAACTTATAAATTTAAATTAATTACAGAAAAAATTTAATTGAGATATAAGATAAACGTACGTAATTATAAAATAAAATTTAATAAAAAAATTGTACACATCAATAAAAATACAATTTAGATTGTATTTTACTCAAAAGTACATTAAATCATTTAAAAATAAACAAAGCTAAAGACTATAATGAATACTACAATAAAGTTAAGTAAATAAAAAATAATAATTTAATTAGTCAATATTAATATAATAAAAAAATCAACATTTTATATCAACCACAACACCTTAAATAAATAAAAGATTAATTAATGGGTGGGGCTATTAACACCCATATAATGTTATACATACCCCATTATTTTAAAGATAAAAATAGATATGGATAAGATGACTAAGTAACCCTTATATAAATAGGGAGTAAAATAATAAAAAAAAATCTGAAAAAATATATTTAAAATTTGAAAATATTTTTAAAAAGTCAACAAAATATTTAAATTAAAAAATCAATTAAATTTTTTGAAAAAAAATCTGAGAAGAATTAATAAAATTTAAAAATATTCAGAAATAAATAAATAAATTTAAAAATCAATTAGAGATAACAAAAAAATGTAAAAATATTTAAAAAGTTTGATAAATTGTAAAAAATATTTAAATTAAGAAAATAATAAAAAAATTAAGAATTCAAATTAATATAAAAAAGATAAATAAATCAAAAATATATATTTAAAAAAAATCACCTAAATTTTCAAAAATTTATTAATTAAATAAGTTTTGAAGAGTTAGTTGATTTTTTAATTTTTTTAAATTTTTTTGTAGCTTTAATTTATTTTTGAAGATTTTTTTTTTAATTTTTAATAATATTTTAAGATTGAATTGATTTTTATTAAATTGATGTTTTTAATTTAGTTATTTTTAAATTTTATTTGATTTATTTAATTTTGTCCAGATTTAATTAAAAAAATCAAATTGATTATTTTTAAATGTTAGTTGATTGTTTATAATGTTTAAAAAAAATTTAATTGATTTTTTCATTCAAATATTTATTTAATTTTTTTTTATATTATTGAATTTTTTTTTTTTTTTTTTACGGATATAAAAAATCAATATATTTTGTCGAGATTTTTTTTAATGATATATTTTTAAGATTTACTTAATTTTAATAATGTTATTTTGGTTTTTATTTAATTTGTATTTTATTTTAAGTGTTAAACGGCAAATAGGAAAAAATTGGGGTATGTTTAGTAATAAAAATTGATTTTTAAATTTTAATGGGGTGTGTTTAACATTTGGGTGTCTATAACATTGTATGGGTGTTAACAAGGATGAAAATATCGGTATCGGTAGAAATATCGAGACCTTAAATTTATGGAAATATCGATGGATATATCGATATCGAATATCGATATCGGTAAATTTTAAAAATTGTAAAAATTTAATAACAAACCTTTAGTACATAAAATCAACAAAATAATTTGAATACATTTTATATCAATGATAAATTTATATAAAATATAATATACAATGTTATTTCGTATGACATTTATCGATATTTTTCGAAATTTATCGATATTTTCCGATATTTTTTCGATATTTTACCGATATTAGGCTCGATATTGTTATTTTCTACCGATATTTATCGATATTTTCAATTTTTTTACAAATATCGTGGAAATATCGGTTCTTCCCAATATCGATATCGGTGACCCCGAAAAATGGATATATGGAGGATATATCAGGGATATTTCTGGATATTTTCATCCTTGGGTGTTAATAGCCCCACCCTTAATTAATTAGTAAGAAAATTCAATAGTTAATAGGAATATAATATTTTGAAATAATTTATGGATCATATCTTATTCAACAATTAACTTAATTACACATCATACTTTTTAAAATTAACAACCTCCTTAACTTATGACACATAAGCTAAATTAACCACAAAATGACACATAAGTCAAATTAACCACAAGATGACACATCATCAATTTAAACTCCCTATTAGTATAAGGGTTGGTCTCTGGTGCATAGTGTGCACATGCACACTATGCGACCAGTCAACAAGTATAACATACATAGGCGAATTTTTATAAACAAAGTAATTGTTAGTCTGGCGGTTACAATCTTTGGAAAGGAGTATAAGGTTTTGGATTCAAACCCTGTTTTAAACGTTTTTTTTTTTTTTAATTATTACCAAAATTATCATTTTTCAGTAACAAATATCTACCACTTTTCAATAATAAAAATTACACTTTTCAGTAACAAATATCTACCACTTTTCAATAATAAAAATTACACTTTTTAGTAACAAATATCTACCACTTTTCAATAATAAAAACTACACTTTTCAGTTAAAATATCTACCACTTTTCAATAATAAAAATTACACTTTTCAGTAACAAATATCTACCACTTTTCAATAATAAAAATTACACTTTTCAGTTAAAATATCTACCACTTTTCAATCAATAATAAAAATTACACTTTTCAGTTAAAATATCTACCACTTTTCAATAATAAAAATTACACTTTTCAGTTAAAATATATACCACTTTTCAATAATAAAAATTACACTTTTCAGTTAAAATATCTACCACTTTTCAATAATAAAAATTACACTTTTCAGTTAAAATATATACCACTTTTCAATAATAAAAATTACACTTTTCAGTTAAAATATCTACCACTTTTCAAATAGAGTAGAGAGAGAGAGAGTCGTCTTCATCGGCAGAGTAAGCTCCACAAAAAAACAACGACGCCGTGAAGATGATGCAGAACAATGGTTCAAATTACTCCCAATTGATATAAATCTTTTTTTCCTATTGATTTCTCAAAGTCGTAGACGGATCAGATTTTTTTTTTTTTTTTAATTTGATTCTCATCGTGACATGAATGGGAAATTGTACCCTGCATATATAAATTGGAGAGAAGAAGCAATTATACCAGAATTTAATTGATGAATTTCTGCTTATTTCTGTTTGTTGGGTTAATTGCAAGGTGAATCAAATACCCAGATACCCTCCAATAAGCGTTACTAGGTTTCTGCAACCGCCCACGAGTGAAAATTGAAATTTTACTGCGGCGGCCAGTAGCCGTAGGGTCGCGGCGGCGGCATTTTGAAGAATTTAGGAGAAAATATGGTGCGAAAGGATGTAGAGAAGAAGTTGAACAGAGAAGAGGAGGATGAAGATGATGATGGGGATGGGGGGGGGGCGTGAAGAATATAATAAAAAGTAAATGGGCCGGATCGGGTCATATGGGGGATATGGGTAAAAACCGTGTGCACAGAAATTGGATCTGTGCACACTGTGCATTTGAGATTTTCCCTTAGTATAAAAGGGGATTTTACACAAATGTTATTACTTTTTCTACACAAATATATAAAAGTCAACCCATTTATTTATTTTATACATAAATGTTATAAAATCAACCTTCAAAACTACACTTTTTTAATATATGTGTACATATACATATAAAAATGATTATGGGATGGAGTGAGTATTACTTTACTATTTTACTTTTATTTATTTAATAATTATATACCTAGACCGACAAGTTGGGTTTAAAATACTTCGAGAAAAGTTCTAGTATAAGTCTATTTAATTAAATGAATTTCAATAAAAGTTTATCATTTGTTTATTAAACAAGTCGAACTGAGATTTAACAGACCTAGTCGTAAGCCCAGTCGAATAGTATGACCCATTACCATTTACCACCCCTACTCCAAGTAATAGTAATTGGAGTGTACACTCGTTGACTTATTTTTGTTTTTTGCTAGCCATTGCGGCCCAATCCTCTATAAATACGAAAGAAATTTGATACTCCGATTGTATTCGTATCCACAGAGTATGTAGTTAAAACGAGGACTGAAAACAGAGATCTCAATCCCCAACCATCAAAAATATATTCAGGTCTCTCTCTCTCTATCTATATACTTTATGCATACATACACGCTCTCTTGTGCATATAACTCCCAATTCAATTGCTAGATTACTGGATGATTTCTATTTTTCCGTAAATTAATAATATGATTGATTAGGGTATCACCTAGGAACTGTCTTTCATTTCCGGTAAATTTTCAGATTCTGCGCTGCGATTTATGATTTGAAACAATTATATTTTGGCAAATTCTTGTTATTTGGAGTTTTACATTGCTTGTCAAATTTGAGTTCACACCACATCTTTGTCGTTTACTTTAATTATTAGGTGCGGCCTCCCTCATTAAGTCTTGCCCCTCCCCGTCAAAAAAAAGTCTTGCCCCTCGTTTTACTAAAAACCACTATTTTTTGTCCCAAGCTGTATTGCTATTTGGTAGAGTTCATCAAATACTCAATTTACTGATGAATCATTTGTGTATCGAGCCAAACTCTATTTGTAGCTCGAGCGAGCTTGACTCGAAAATTTTAAGTACCTTACATACACGAATTGTGTTAAAAGTCAACTTAAAATGTCCTCTGACCAATTAAGGATGGTGATGTTAAATTTTGGGTGAAAGATTTAATTATTTTCTTAAAATATTTAAAGTTGCCAACTTGCCATGTTCATATGACGGAAGTAAAGTTTACTTTGGATGATAGATAGAAATAGAATGTTTATGTATTTTCTTTCATTTCAGTATGTAATAATCATTTCATGTAAGCATTGATATGAGAATTATTAAGTAAAATAATTGTTACAGGGCAGCGAAAATGGCATCAAATGCAACAGTGAAATGTCCAGCACCAATGAAGGCAACCTCTAATGGTGTCTTCCAAGGAGACGATCCCCTACATTTCGCGCTTCCTCTCTTGATACTACAGATATGCCTCGTCGTTGTGCTCACCCGTGTACTTGCGTACTTTCTCAAGTTTCTCAGACAACCACGCGTCATTGCTGAGATTATTGTAAGTTCATTTGTCTTTTCGTATGCACAACAATGATAATTCAAAAAAAAAAAAAAATCAACTTTTCCCTACTAGAATGTATAATTAATAATATACTATCATTATTAACTCTTAACACTTTCTTTGCTCAATGTTTAGTTAATCACCATCACTTTATTATTATTATTTTTATTGTACTTACATGATTTCTTTTCCAATGATTCCTAACACTTTATTTGGTTTCTTGATTGCCGTTGATGTATCTTTAATTAGTCACCATCAGATTTTTTTAGTGCCCATTTTGGCCCAACTGTTGATCAAAATTATGATGGATTAAGCTTTTAATTTAAATCATGAAATTCAACAATCATTTGAGCTGCTATATGACCCATCCTTACAGAAGCTGAGGACTTTAATCTCATATCTGTCTTATTTGCTTTTTGTGTAATTCATTACTAAGTTATTAAAATTATTCACAAACGAAATGTCAGAGAATTAATATAAATGAATTGATTTCACGTCTATAGAAGTTCGGACGTTTAGATAAGATATACTAATTTGATCATGCACAGGGAGGAATTCTGCTCGGTCCATCAGCTTTAGGCCGCAACAACAAATACCTCGATACCGTTTTCCCAAAACGCAGCCTCACAGTCTTGGACACTGTCGCCAATCTCGGTCTCCTATTCTTTCTATTCCTCGTTGGCCTTGAAATCGATCCAGCCTCTCTTAGAAGAACAGGAAAAAAAGCACTGAGCATTGCAGCTGCTGGAATTACTCTCCCATTTGCTTTAGGAATCGGGACTTCGTTCGTCTTCAGGGCCACCATTTCCACAGGCGTAAGCCAGGCCCCGTTTTTAGTATTCATGGGAGTCGCCCTCTCCATCACCGCCTTCCCTGTCTTGGCCCGTATTTTAGCTGAGCTTAAGCTCTTAACTACGGACGTTGGTCGAATGGCCATGTCAGCAGCTGCTGTCAACGACGTGGCAGCGTGGATCCTACTTGCTCTGGCAATCGCCTTATCAGGAACAGGCCGTTCTCCCTTAGTTGCAATATGGGTGTTCTTGTGTGGATCCGGCTTTATAGTCTTGTGCATCTTTGTGGGACCTCCGATTTTCAGATGGATGGCTCGACAGGGCGAGCCCGTAGACGAGTTATACATATGTGCAACATTAGCTGCTGTGTTGGCCGCAGGGTTTGTTACAGACATGATTGGAATTCACGCGCTTTTTGGGGCTTTTGTTGTTGGTGTTGTCGTCCCAAAGGAGGGAGCGTTCTCGGGAGCTCTAGTGGAAAAGGTCGAGGATCTTGTCTCCGGACTTTTCCTTCCTTTGTACTTCGTATCGAGTGGGCTGAAGACGAATGTGGCTACCATCCAAGGGGCTAATTCGTGGGGACTACTTGTGTTGGTCATTGTTACAGCATGTGCTGGAAAGATTGTTGGCACTGTTTTGGTTTCTCTCTGGTGCAAAATCCCTTTCAAAGAAGCTGTTACACTTGGTTTTCTGATGAACACTAAAGGCTTAGTGGAACTCATTGTCCTCAACATTGGCAAAGACAGAGGGGTAATATAATTTAGGCAAATTTGCTTTTGATCCTGTCGACTTTGACGAATCGAACATAGTTCTCTAACTTTCAGTTCTTGACATTTTGTCCAGTAATCGCTGTAGTAGGTGAAACATCTGGCTGGTCTGATTAGTCGAATGAATGTTTCACCTCTTACGGCTGGTCACTTGACTAAAATATCGAAAAATTGAAAATTACAGAACTATCTGAATAGTTAAATTTGCACTCAATTCATCATTTTTCACATTGTGATCATGTGTATGTGTAGGTTCTGAATGATCAAACGTTTGCAATCATGGTCCTCATGGCTTTATTCACGACATTCATAACGACGCCAATTGTCGTGACGATATACAAGCCTGCGCGAATGGCGAAATCAGAGTACAAGCTCAGAACTATTCAGAGGAAGCAATCAAACACACAACACAGACTATTAGTCTGTTTCAACACCTCAAGAAACATTCCATCTTTGATCAATCTCATGGAGGCCTCACGTGGCACGGGAAACATACTTCGCGTCTACGCAATGCATCTGATGGAGCTTTCCGAAAGATCCTCTGCTATACAAATGGCTCACAAAGCACGAAAAAACGGGATGCCATGTTGGAACAAGCAGCAGCAGGACTCCGATCCAAATCAAATCGCGATTGTTTTCGAGGCTTTCCAGCATCTCAGCCAAGTCTCTGTCCGTCCAACAACGGCTATCTCATCAATGTCGACAATGCACGTTGATATCTGCAATAGTGCTGCGAAAAAGAAGGTGGCATTGATAATTCTCCCTTTCCATAAGCATCAGAGGCTGGACGGGCGGTTGGAGACCACACGACCCGAATTGAGGCAAGTGAACCGGAGGGTTCTTGAGCACGCCCCGTGTTCAGTTGCTCTTTTTATTGACCGGGGGCTAGGCGGGACGTCCCACGTTGCTGCAAGCAACATTGATTTTACCATAACAGCCTTCTTTTTCGGGGGCCATGATGACCATGAGGCGATTTCCTATGCTGCCCTGATGGCAGAGCACCCTGGCATCAATCTGAACGTTGTTCGTTTCGTTGTGGAGGGCGGAGACGCCATTCAGCTCAATGTGGACAATCTGAACAGGCCCGAATCTAGATCGGATGACCAAGTGTTTCTTGAGGAGTTTAAGGAGAAAGTATCGAGCAATGGTTCGATCAGAATTGAAGAGATATTGGTGAACAATGTAACAGAAACAGTCGACGCAATGAGGAAGTACGACCGTTGCAATCTGTTCGTCGTGGGACGAATGCCAGAGGGGCAGTTAGTTGCAGCACTTAACAAAAGAAACGAATGCCCGGAACTAGGACCTGTCGGAAACTGGCTGATATCGCACGAGTTTTCGACGTTAACATCCGTTTTGGTTGTGCAGAAGTATCGTAGTCAGTTAACGGGAGATTCACTGCATTCACTCAAGATAGAAGATTCAACTGAACAGGAGTCTGATTCCCAGTAATTCTTCACTACTGCAAATAAGTGTTTATATGTCAAAAACAAATAAGAAAAACTTTAGTGCTCAAATCAAGTATTGTATTGGATTCTCTGTTCTCATTGTGTTTTATATGATCTTTTTTATTGTCTGCCATCATGCTTGATGATTGTATTATGTATGCATCGATGAAATGAAATACCACATGCAATTGAAGAAGAATTGTCAAATTAAATGAACCAAAGTAACCCTGATTTTTTTTCCCAAAATAATTATGTTTCCGCGGGGCTGTCACATTTAAATCATTAGTAGCATATTTAGGACAAATTGGCTCTGAATACCCCCAATTCGTGATTTTAAAAAAAAGGTCGTCTGACTAAAATGTGGAAAAAAAAAAAAAAACCTAAATTCACTGAGTCTAATATCCTGAATATTCTATTCCAATAATTAGGATCCTAAAAAAGATTATCCCCCAAGAGTAACACAAATTAGAAACTTTGTCACTTAAAAAACTATTTTCACTTTAAAGTATTCGAATTTTAAAGATTTAGAGGGAGCACACTTCTAAATTCCAGACCTACCTCTGAGTCAACTTCTTGAAATTACAAAAATCCCTTTAGATATTTATTTAAAGATAAAGTTTTATGTGAAATGATTTCATGAATTAGACGAATCTCCACTTTAAAATTTATACTTCACTTTCTCCAAAAATATGATTCGGGTACGATTATAAACCCAAAAATCATATGTTTTACATATGATGAAAGCGTCTCATACAAATTCTAATTTTATTTTAAATTATTAAAATAAATGTGTGGTTTAAAATATTACCAAATTACCCTTTGCCAACAAATATATTTATTTGTCTCTCCAAATTAATATATATATTATATATATATATATATATATAATTTTGATATGGAATCAGATGATGGGTTTATTATGAAACCAATTATTTGCATAGAATACTCGTACATGTTAAAGTGTACAAGTAACTTATGTATGCGGTGGGTTCCATAAGAAATCCATCATCGAATTCTATATCATTACTCATATACGATTTTGTGACATATAAGTAAAATAAATCACAAATTGACACATCATCCATATAAATTCCACGTTAGTATATAAGGGGGAAAAAATCACAAATTGACACATTGTCCATATAAACTCCGTACATAATGGGATATTATAAAGTGTTATTTTGGTTGGTTGTGCAAACATTTTATGCTCAATTAGATTTAATATATATTTGATAATTAAGGGCCTACTATTAATGGAATCATCACTAATTAATTAGTCCCAGATTGGCTGATCAAATCACCAACTGCAGTGCGTAAAGGTGTAAATTGACTTGCACTGCTACAAACTTTTCCAAGCTCCATTATTCAAAGATACGCTAGCTGACACCATTTTTTTTAACTTAAGCATAATTTTTAGAATATTCCTTAATCACTCCCAGTCAAGACTTAACTAAATTCCTCGTGTAAATTGTAATGGACAAATGATGTTAAAAGGAATATTTTGGGTGCATTCTTTGTGATAGTGGGTTAAAAAAAATGTAATTTTTTGTAAACGTATCACTATTATTTGTACAGCTAAAAAGGTAAATGCATTTATAAATTTCAGTACTCTTACCTTCAATGTTTCATCATATTTACATATTTACACAAAGTGTAATATTCGTTCAACCAATTTGAAAAGATTAGCATCACCTTTTTATGACAATGAAGATCACATGGTATTTATTTCATTTTGCATTAGATGAAATGTGTCTTTAATATTAAAAGGTGGGAAATAAGAAATGAGAAAAATTAGTATTCCATAATCTGGGTTCAGACATTATTATTACAGTACTATAGATTCTCCACTTTGTGGCAGTGGCATAAGAATGTTATGAGTGCATGTAATAACTTATGTAAATACCTAACATTAATAAGGCAATGACATTCATCCAATGTGGAAGTTATATCATCACACCAAATAGTGGAGTGATTATATGTTTGATTAATTTCAACTTAATTTGATACGAAAGAAACCAATTGCATTTTAATTGTAGGGTAGCTTAAATGAGTAATTAGACCTAAGTTAGATGTCTAATTTGACATAAAATAATTTTTTTATTAACATGCAAATTCACATTTAGTTGAATCGAAAGATAAACTGAATTTTTTTTGTTTCATCTAAAAGTCTGAATACCCCTCACTTGTGGGTCGAATTATCTCTTCTACCGTTTGAGAAGAGACACATTGAGTGAACAATTTAAATGAATGGGTTGCTTTCAACAAGAATGAATAATTAATTCTTGTATATTAATTTTCTCATACCCCTCACTTGTGGGTCGAATTATTACTTCTACCCTTTTGAGAGGAGACATATTGAGTGAACAATTTAAATGAATAGAGTTGCTTTCAACAAGAATCGAACTCATGACGCGTGGGCGTGAGTCTTGAGGCTCTGATATTAATTTCATAATACCCCTCACCACATGTATCCTTTGAGGACTGCGGAGGAGATCCATTGAGTGAAATATTTAAATGAGTGAAGTTGTTTTCAATAGGAATCGAATCCTGGACATGAAACTATATCTCATCTAAAAAAATCTAAATCTACAAAAAGGTGACTAATTAATTTTTATATATTAATTTTTTAATATTTAATTTGAGTCAATTGAGATATTCAAAATATTATATTTAATGAATGGAGCCTTAAAAATTGTTGGTTGATTAGTGTGAATTAATATTTACATGCATTTGATGTTATTTAATGGCATTATTTACATGATTACGTACATTATTTGCAAGCATGTTCCACCGAGAAAGGGAAAAGCAAAGAAACCAATAAGTTTAATTCTTATGCATTTTTATATTTTTCACCGACCCCACAGCTTTGTTAAAGTCGCTGATTAATTGTTTATTAAGTCGCTATCAATTTTGTTTTATAAAGGAGGACATGTAAAATTTCATAATAAGAAGAGATTGGATAGAGTACATATTGAGAGAATTTAGGAATATAGAAGAATTACATTGGAATTACATGATCAAAATGATTATCATTCCTTCTCTTATATAGAGGGGAAATTGCAATATGGAAGTTACAACTACTAAAATAGAAGTTATAATTAAAACAACTACTCTAACTAATACTATCATTTGTTGTTATTCTTCACACCCTCCCACAAGATGGAAATGGATGGTAAGAAATTCCATCTTGAACTTGTTCTTCAAAAAAAACTTCAAACTATTACAAGTAGCAAGATGTGGGTGCAATGCTATCAACAATGAAGAGGTAGCCTTCGAGAATAGAGTCCAACACCAAATTGAACATTTGAACGTTGATGTAGAGAGTAGACAAATGATGCAACTCATGCATCTAATCAATGGTGAGATTTCCACCAATATTCCCGATAGGACATAATGATGTCATATCATCTGCAGTTAATTCATCCACAAAATGAGCTCAGGAAAGATCCCAGAAGGATTTAGATTTCAGAAGATATGATCTTGAGATCTGACTCAAACTTGAACTACCGGTTTTATGGTCTGCTTACCGAAATCCAGTTATATAATTCATCTCATGTGATTATATCACAGTTCTGGAAACAGCTTAAGCAATGAGCCTCTTTTAGGGCTTTTCTTTATCTTTGCCAGCTCACTCAAGTGGTTCCCTTGTACTAATGTACATTCTTTGCAAAATATTCAAAAATATCTCCTGAAAAATTATATTTCTCCCATTCAAAATAACAGAATGTCAGTAAAGGACGATGAGGTGGCGTGGTCCCCTCTGAACAAAACCCTAGTTTCTGCAATTACAACATTGCCCTTGAGTCTTGGAGGTATAAATAGTGTCATTTTCACATTTGTAAAGGTTAACTCACTTTTTTTCTAAAAAGAGCTCTCTCTCTCTCTCTCCCTTTACTATTTATATACACAATTCATTCATCCGCTGACTTGAGCGTCGGAGGGCCGTCGCCGGAACCCTCTCCGGCCCGGTTTTGTTGCAGGTTCACATTTTCCAGACCTCCATCATAATATTCGAGCAAGTATCAAAAGGATTCCCGAAGGACTTAAATAGGTATTATTACATCCTATCTATTTTTAGAGTGGTTCATATCTGAACTCACTTTCGTTTCATCAAATGGCGCCGTCTGTGGGAAACCGAGCTGAGGCGTGAGGTTTCTCTATATGTCTAGTCTTTCAAAAAGAAAAATAAGGTTCTCACAAAGAACTCGCATAATGTATCTAGTTTGAATGTTTGGTTGTTTCTTTTTCTTATCTAAATAGTCATAGACGGTCAAGTCTCTAGAAATCTGAATGAGGCATTTGAGGGAGTAGCCATCTCTGCTGATAAGGGCGTAGTGGAGGAGGCCCTGGCACCAGATGGGGCACCCACGATCCCATCTTCTTCCATGGGCCCTGTTATCACGATGACAGTCGAAAGTTTGAGAGAGTTAATCAACTCGGAGGTGGCACGAGCTTTAGCTAGCAGAGAAGTGCCCACCATAGGCACTCCTATAACTCCAACAACTGTTAATGTCACGGAAGAGCCACACAATCCGAAGAAAGCTGCTCCTACTCCAGGTCTGAAAATTGTCTCTCCTGGAGAGGAATCAACAGAGGTGGTATCTATCCCACCTCCTGGAGCTCCGAGTCCAAGAAAGAGGAAGGAGAGAACAGCACCTCCTACGGAGAGAGAGGACGAAGACAGCTCAGGGGAGGAATATGTTCAGTCCTCAGCCCAAGATACCGTGAACACTGAGATCATTGCTCTAAGAAAAGAGATGGAAGAGATGAGAAAGATGTGTGGTAAAACCGTTACCTCTGGAGGTAGAGGAGTCCGTTCGCCTTTCTCACCAGAGATTCTTTCAGATCCCTTGCCAAGGAACTTCAAGACATTATTATATGAGTATGATGGCACCTCTGACCCTCAGGAACATCTCCTACGGTTCCAGAATGGTGCCATACTCCACCAATACACTGATGGGGTCATGTGTCGTGTCTTCCTGACGACTTTGACGAAAGCAGCCCAACAATGGTTCGCCCAGCTACTACCTAATTCCATCCGCTCGTTTGAAGAGATGAGCTCGTTGTTTTTGCATCAGTTCGCAAGTGCTCGCAGACAAGTGAAAACTTCATTGTCTTTGATGAGTCTGAAGCAGAGGACAGGTGAGGGATTAAGGACTTATTTGAGTAGATTCAACAAAGCAGCTCTGGAGGTTCCCAATGCCACGGGAGAGGTGAAAATCAATGCTCTCACCCAAGGATTGATAGAAGAAGATTTGTTAAAATCATTGGCTAAGCGTCCTCCATTGACGTTCGATGAACTGTTAGCCAGAGCTGAGAAATATATCAACTTGGAAGAAATCCAGAATACTAAGAGAGGAGAGGATAAGTCCTCTAGTGCGAAGAAAGAGGCCGGAGGAGAGAAGAGAAGAAGGTATGAAGAGAAGGGATTCAGATCTGAATCTATATCATTCAGTCATTACACTCCTCTGACCAAACCACATTCACAGCTGCTAGAGGTGGTACAGAACCAGCCCGGGTTCAAATTCCCGTACTCCGCTAAGGGAGGTCCAAAGAATCCCAGATCTGGTACATTCTGTAAGTATCATAACGATTATGGTCATGACACAGATCAATGTCGTCATCTGAGAGATGCTATTGAGAGGATGATTAGAGAGGGGCAATTAGCTGAGTACGTGAGGGCGGAAAGAGACAAGCAGTATGGGAGAAGAGATGATAGAGGAAAAGGCAAGGAGCCAGCTGGTCCGGCTCCAAAAGATGTTCCTCCTCCCAAGAGAGGTAACATAACAATGATCACTGGTGGTCCGGCTAATGGAGATTCTAACAGAGCTCGAAAAGCTTTTGTTAGAGAAGCAAGCACTTGGGGAGCAGAAGTGCATAGAGTAGCGGAAGTAAGTGGGATGTCCGAAATTCATTTCGGACCTGAAGATATGGGGAATATTATGCAGCCCCATAGTGATGCCCTTGTGATCACAGCAGAAATTGGAGGGTATGATGTGGCCCGTGTTTTCATCGACACAGGTAGTTCGTGTGATATAATATTCAAAGAGTGCTTTGAAAAAATGGATCTGAACGTCAAGGTGGTCCCGGTCAAGACGGACTTGTATGGATTTGTGGGAGGAGCGATCCAGCCTCTGGGGCAAGTTACTGTGCAGTTGAGAATTGGAGAATATCCAGTGCAGAAAGTTAGAATGGTGGATTTTCTGATTGTGGACGTTCCCTCGTCATATAATGTTATCATGGGGAGACCTGCACTCAATTCATTACAAGCGGTAGTATCTACATATCATATGAAGATGAAATTCCCTATAGGAGAAGAGGTAGGAGAAGTTTCTGGAGATCAGACCAGTTCCAGGAGGTGTTATGTAGATACTATCATCAAAGCAGATAGAGCATTCAAAGGAGATCAATGTCGTGGAGACGACCCCAGTGGAAAAAGGATGAAAGCTGAGGAGATGATGGAAGAGGATCCACACATGCAGATCCAGCCAGAAGAGGAGACTATAATAGTGGAACTCCTACCTCACAAGATTGGATGCTCCACAAAAATTGGAACACAAATGAACCATGAGATATCACAAAACCTGATCCATTGCTTGAGAAACAATGCAGATATTTTTGCATTCCACTCCGCAGATCTCACGGGAATTGACACTACATTGGCTATGCACAGCCTCAATGTAAATCCAGAAGAGAAACCAGTAAAGCAAATATTGAGGAGGTTCAGAGCTGAGAAGGACAAGATCATAATGGAGGAGGTAGAGAAGTTGTTGATGGCTAAGCACATTGTGGAGATCCAGTTCTCGGAGTGGCTATCTAATGCAGTTATGGTCTCTAAAGGAGCTGGAAAATGGAGGATGTGTATTGATTTTCGAGATCTTAATAGGGCTTGCCCTAAAGATCACTACCCTCTTCCCCGAATTGATCAACTAGTCGATTCCACATCTAGTTGTGAACTACTCTCCATGATGGATGCTTATCAAGGGTATCATCAGATACGCATGGATCCAAAAGACGTACCCAAAACAAGCTTTGTGGTGTGCTGTGGCACATACGGATATGTGGATATGCCTTTTGGGCTGAAGAATGCCGGAGCTACTTATTAGAGGATGGTGGATCTGGTTTTTAAAGAGCAAATTGGTAAGAGTATGGAGGTGTATGTGGATGATATGCTGGTCAAAACTCTGAGAGAAACAGATCACATTCGAGATCTAGAGGAGATTTTCCAAGTAATACGAAAAAGTGGAATGAAGCTTAATCCAACGAAATGTACCTTTGGAGTGCAGTCGGGTAAGTTCTTGGGTTACATGGTAACTCCTCGGGGAATTGAAGTAAACAAGGAAAAGGTGAGAGCAGTTCTGGAGATGCAAGAACCTCGAAACATAAGAGAAATTCAGAGGCTAAATGGTCGTATTGCAGCACTGAGCCGTTTCATCTCTCGATCAGCGGAAAGAAGCCTCCCCTTCTTCAAAATTTTGAGGAAGGGAGCTCAATTTAAATGGACTGAAGAATGTGGAAAGGCTTTTGAGGAGCTAAAGATCCATCTCTCTACATTACCTCTGCTGACTAAGCCTGTTAGAGGAGAGAATTTATTCTTATATTTCTCTGTGGGTGACCAGTCTTTGAGTTCTGTTCTCCTCAGGGAAGAGGAGGGTCATCAAAGACCCATATATTATGTGAGCAAAATGTTGCAAGGACCAGAGGAGAGGTACTCGGAACTGGAGAAATCAGCATTAGCTGTGATGGTAACGGCTAGGAGGCTTAGGCCTTACTTCTTAGCACACAAAGTGGTGGTAAGAACCAATTTCCAGCTGAGACAGATAATGGGGCGACCAGATCTTTCGGGGCTAATAGTGAAATAGGTTGTGGAGATAGGAGAATACGATATAGAGTTCGAACCCAGAACTGCTATTAAGGCACAAGCCTTAGTGGATTTCATCCAAGAAACTACTCGCCCCTTGGAAGTGAAAGAATGGAAAGCATATGTAGATGGTTCATCTACTATATCAGGGAGTGGTGCAGGGATTGTAATTATCTCTCCAGTAGAAGAGGAATTACAGTTTGCTGTCAGGTTAGGTTTCAAAGCCTCTAACAATGAATCAGAATACGAAGCCTTGGCTCGAGGAATGAAGATGCTAGCTGATTTGGGAGCCCAAAAAGTAAAGATTTTCTCTGATTCTCGGTTGGTGACTCAACAAGTTGCTGGATCATATGAAGTAAAAGATGAGAAAATGGTCAAGTACGCCAGAGTGATAGAAAGAATGAAATCCAAGTTTATTGAGTTCATCTTGGAACAGATTCCCAGAACTGAAAATATGAAAGCTGATTACTTGGCTAAGTTGGCTAGTTCTATAGAAGAAGAAGTCAAGGGATCAATTACTCTGCTGGCAACGGAAGAGAGAATGACAGATCTGGAGGTTCTCTCTATTGCGCAAGAAGTAGAGAAAGAAGATTGGAGGGCCCCCATCGAACATTATTTAAAAACAGGAGAGAGGCTAGAAGGTCCAGAAATGCCTAAAAGAGCTATATACACTAGGTACTGTCTAATTGGAGGAGATCTATACAAGAGATCATTTTCACATCCGTATATGAAATGCATTTCAGATGAAGAGGGAGACTATGTTATCCGAGAAATACATGAAGGATGTGGAGGGAGTCATACAGGATTTAGAGATGTGGTGCGACGCATTCTCAGAGCTGGATACTGCTGGCCAAAAATGTTGAGGGATGCTAAAGAACTTATTCGGAAATGTGATAAGTGTCAGAAGCATGGACCACTTATCCATGTTCCAGGAGAAGAGCTGGGGGTTATGTATTCACCTTGCCCTTTCGATAAATGGGGGGTGGACATCGTTGGGAAATTCCCAGAAGCCTCAGGAAAGAGAGCATTCTTGATTGTAGCCATCGATTACTTTAGTAAGTGGGTCGAGGCTAAGGCACTGGCTAAGATAGACGAAAGTAATATTCAAAAATTTCTATGGAAAAACATTTGCTGCAGGTTCGGAGTACCTCGAGTGTTGGTCTCTGATAATGGTACTCAATTTTGTGGAAGACAAATACGAGACTGGTGCGCAAAGATTAAGATAGAATAGAGGTTTACGTCAGTAGCTCACCCTCAAGCCAATGGACAAGTGGAGGTCACTAACCGAACTATTGTGGAGGGGATTAGAGCGAGATTGGAAAAGAAAAAAGGAGTATGGCCAGAGGAATTGGATTCAGTTTTATTGTCCTACAGAACTAGTCCCAGAACTGCAATAGGAGAAACACCATTCAATTTAGTTTATGGAGCAGCAGCTGTAATCCCCGTAGAGATTGGATCTGAATCTCATCGTATTCAGAACTATGATGAAATACAGAATTCAGTTCTGATGAAGGAAAACTTGGATCTACTAGAAGAGGAGAGGGAAATAGCTCGCCTCAGATCTGAGATTTACAAGAGTCAGGTGCGAGCTGGGTATAACAAGCGAGTCAAGGTTAGAAAGTTCGAAGTAGGGGATATGGTTCTGAGGAGAGCAGATGCTCTAAAACCTACTAGAAAGCTAGATCCGAACTGGGAAGGACCATACATAGTAAGCAAAGTGCTGAAGGGAGGAGCATACAAACTCATGAATGAAGAAGGGAAAGAAGTGGCTCGTCCGTGGAACATCAACAACTTGAAGAAATATTATTGTTAAAAGAACGACGAGGAGCAGAACTGAGAGTTTTCTTTGCTTTACCTAAATGAGATTCAGTCGAATCATGTAATAGTTTATATTTTGAAATATTTCAATGAAACAGAGAACGGGTGAGATGCAGTTCTCTTCTATGAGCATCTTTATACACTCTAAACTCTTCGGAGTATAAATAACTCTCCGGAGTATAAAAATGCAGAATCTAAACTCTTCGGAGTATAAATAACTCTCCGGAGTATAAAAATGCAGAATCTAAACTCTTCGGAGTATAAATAACTCTTCGGAGTATAAATAACTCCCCGAAGTATAAAAATTCAGCACCTACAACTCTTCGGAGTATGAAAAAATTCAGAACTCGAAGAAAGAAGGGTACGAACAAAATCATAGAGAGGAACAGAACCAGATAAAAATCTGAATACGAGTTGAGAGAAGACTCTCAACTCAGATCTGAAATTTTCCTTGGAAAATTATTTCAAGGGGATAAATACGAGCTGAGAGAAGACTCTCAACTCAAATCTGAAATTAAATCTTGAAATAATTTTCCTTAGAAAATTTTTCAAGGGGATGAATACGAGTTGAGAGAGGACTCTCAACTCAGATATGAAGTTAAATCTTGAAATAATTTTCTAAGGAAAATTATTTCAAGGGGATAGATGCGAGTTGAGAGAGGACTCTCAACTCAGATCTGAAGTTAAATCTTGAAATAATTTTCCTTGGAGGAAAAATATTTCAAGGGGATAAATACGAGTTGAGAGAGGACTCTCAACTCAGATCTGAAATTAAATCTTGAAATAATTTTCCTTGGATTATTTCAAGGGGATAAATACGAGTTGAGAGAGGACTCTCATCTCAGATCTGAAGTTAAATCTTGAAATAATTTTCCTTAGAAAATTTTTCAAGGGGATGAATACGAGTTGAGAGAGGACTCTCAACTCAGATCTGAAGTTAAATCTTGAAATAATTTTCCTTAGAAAATTATTTCAAGGGGTTATATACGAGTTGAGAGAGGACTCTCAACTCAAATCTGAAATTAAATCTTGAAATAATTTTCCTTAGAAATTTTTTTGCACAAAATCAACATAATAACAGAAATGAGAATAGATAGTGGAGAAAACCACGAAACATCTTCATTAAGCAAGTGGTCGGAACTGACAAAAGATACAATATCATTCATTCAAAAAGATGCAAAAACAAAGCAAAATACAAGTAAATTGAAGAAGATATTCCTAAACTAGGAAGGAGTCATCTCAACATCTTCAGAGTTGGAGATAGTAGAGTTGGCCAAATGCTCAGCTGGACCAGTGGCAGAGGAGATAGCAATTGTTGAAGAAGCGGTTAAGGGAGCAGGTGGAGCTGAAGGAATATCATGAGAAGATGGAGCTGAAGACATTGAGGAAAACAGATCATAAACAAGATTCTCAGCAGTAGGCAGATCCACATCAAAAGAACTGTTGAGGCAAAGCTCATGAACAACTTTCTTCATAACTGGTAACCACCATACATGGTCATAGCCCAACTTCTCATCTCCCTTGAAAGCAGGAGAGACCTTCAAATTCTTCTTAACCAAGGGCCTATTAAAGGGACCAATGCACCCCATATCTTGGGCCTGGAGAACAGCGACATTGAAACCATGGTGAAGATAATGAAGGATATGGGGACCCATATCACGAACAGGAGCGGGGCTAAGGAGATAATCCTTTATCAGCCCATGATGAAGATCATGAAGAAACTTCTGACCAGCAGGAGTGGTAAATATTTTTTGGCGACAGGTGTTAATGCCAGTTCTGAAACCCTCTGTGTGACTTTCTTTCACTTCTCTAGCAAGACGAGCTTCCATTTCTGTCTCTCTTTTCTTTGCCTCAATCAAGTCATCACTCATACCTTGCATTCGTCTCTTCAAAGCATCTACTTCTGCAGTTAGAAGACTCACATTCAAAACAGACTCCTGGAGCTCTGTATCTTTCTGGACAAGATCTTCTCTCAGCTGGTCCACATCAGAAAACTCTTGATACTTTTTCACTAGAATACCATGCTTTGCTATCAGCTGGAATACATAAGAGAAAATGAGTTTAGCTCATATTTAAACCTACCAGTTCTTTTCATAAAGAGGGGGAGAGCATACGTACTTGAGTTATAGATTCGGACATATCAGTGTGAAGTTGAGAAATGGAAACTTCTCGATGAAGAAATATGTCATCAGTAGTAGGGACAGAAGTGACGAAAGATAAACTAGCTGAACCCTTGAGTTCAGAGACTGCTTTGGGCAATTCCAAAGTGAATAAGTCCTTAGAAGACTTACGAACTTGAGCTCTGGGACTATCATTACCTCGAGAGGACTTGCGAGACTTTAACCTCTTTGAAGGTGGGTCTGGAGAAAGGTCGATATCAACACGCTTACCCTTATCCTTGGCGGATGTTACGGCATCAGATGTGATGGGGACAGCTTCTGGGATAGGTGATCCAGAAGGAGAAGATCGGTCCTCATCAGCTGCAACAGCTATAGTCACCTCCTCTTCAGATCCTTCAGGAAGACTCACTCGATCAAGGAACTCAAAATCCATTTCTGCAAAGAAAAATAAAAGTTCCAGAATTAAAAAGAAAGAAAGGAAGTTGATACAGTAAGAAATTTATTCTTCAAATAAAATGAGCATACCGGCTCTGGGGGTTAAAACCGCTCCAGAACTGTCTAACCCAAACTCGACTAACACCCCTGCCCCCTGGGTTCCTAAGCATTTCAACCACTTTAAAAAATTTCTTTCTAGCAGCCATTCTACTCAGATCTCTCATAAGAATCCTCTCAGACTTAGAAAGAATATATTTATGGAGGCGAAGATAATCAGGAATTTGGTCTTTCCACCCTGTGGGAAAGGGCCAACCTCCTCTCTTAGGAGTTACCCAGAAATATTTAGGCTTCCATTTCCCATCTACAGAGTTAGGTTTTTTCAAGAATTTGGCTGGACCCCCTGGGCGAGAACTGAAATAAAAGAATCCGTCTTTCAATTTCATCTCATGACACGCTACAAACTTTTCCGCAAAAGTTTCGTGGCCATAGTGTTTCATCAGAATAAAGAAAGCCAAGTCAGTTCTGATGGAGGAAGGATTAATTTGACTGGCAGAGATCTTGTAATGTTTACAAACCTGAACCAAGAAAGGACATAGGGGGAAACGAATCCCTGCATCTATCTGAGCCTTAAAGAACGCCAGAGAAGGATGTTTGGCGAAGTTTGGGCGTTCGTTAGAATTAGATAGGCCAATAAGAAGATCTGAAGGATTATGAAGTTTTTTCTTGATAACCTTCAGTTCGGAAAGGGTCAAGGTACTCTCTCGACAAACAGAGTTCCATTCGGGATTAAGTAGATCTCGGGATGTGGTTGCACGGATAGGACGAGAGAGCAGATCGGAAACAGGGGTAGAAGAAGGTCGAGAGGAAGAGGGACGTGTTAAAGACATATAACCTGAATCTAGGTAAGAAGGGGAGAGTTGATGGGTTAAAGGATCTGTGAATCCAGATCTGAGAAGTTCTTCTGGTGTTTGACTTCTGTGAAGACTCGAATGATGAGTCCCAGAACTGGATTGCCTCCCAGAACCAGAGAAAGTGGAAGAAGGTGTCGGAGCCGAGTCTGACATGCCCCAGAAAGAAATAAAAAAAAAAAAAAAAGATGAGAGTTACCTCGCTGCGAAGATATCGGATCTAAAGAAGATAAATTAGAGAGGCCTTCCGAAAACAAGATCGGAAACTTAGAAAGAGAAATATTTGCGGCGGAGTAAAGGAGGAGATTCTTCACTCAAAATGCCAAAATGGTGAAAGTAAATGAATCTCTTTCGCTTTTTATACTCATTAGGAAAAGGGACGGTTGATATTCTCAAAGGACACGTGTCCGGTCACGATCTAAGGAAATGGAAAAGCAGAAAGCAAATAAAGGGCCCAGATTAAAAGTAAAAAAATTTCGCAATTCGAAAAAATAAGAAGAAAAGAAGCGGGAAAACATTTTACTTTAGAGTATCAGATCTGAAAGAATCTGATGACTCTAAATTAAGGGGGGAGTAGATGATAAGACATAATGATGTCATATCATCTGCAGCTAATTCATCCACAAAATGAGCTCAGGAAAGATCCCAGGAGGATTTAGATTTCAGAAGATATGATCTTGAGATCTGACTCAGACCTGAACTACCGTTTTTATGGTCTGCTTACCGAAATCCAGTTCTGTAATTCATCTCATGTGATTATATCACAGTTCTGGAAACAGCTTAAGCAATGAGCCTCTTTTAGGGTTTTTCTTTATCTTTGCTAGCCCACTGAAGTGGTCCCCTTGTACTAATGTACCCTCTCTACAAAATATTCAAAAATATCTCCTGAAAAATCATATTTCTCCCATTCAAAATAATAGAATGTCAGTAAAGGACGATGAGGTGGCGTGGTCCCCTCTGAACAAAACCCTAGTTTCTGCAATTACAACATTGCCCTTGAGTCTTGGAGGTATAAATAGTGTCATTTTCACATTTGTAAAGGTTAACTAACTTTTTTCTAAAAAGAACTCTCTCTCTCTCCCTTTACTATTTATATACACAATTCATTCATCCGCTAACTTGAGCGTCGGAGGGCCGTCGCCGGAACCCTCTCCGGCCCGGTTTTGTTGCAGGTTCACATTTTCCAGACCTCCATCTTAATATTCGAGCAAGTATCAAAAGGATTCCCGAAGGACTTAAATAGGTATTATTACATCCTATCTATTTTAAGAGTGGTTCATATCTGAACTCACTTTCGTTTCATCAATTCCAAAAAATGTAAAGATTGAATCGTGATAGACACGAAAAATAGAATCGTGATAAACACGAATAGAAAAGATTAGATTGAGTATAGAACTCTAGAATATAGAAAATCCCTAATTTCATAGGGCATAAGAGTCGAGTATAAAACTCTAAGAATTCGATCGAATCTAGAAGATAGTAGAGTTTGATTCAAATCAAGATGAAATTGAATCTAAAATTCACGAGCATAGAACCCGCAAAAAATGAATATAAAACTCAAGAAATTCAAAGAAATTAGCATAGAACTCTAAAAATTCGAATCAAGACGAAATCGAATCCAAAACTCACGAGCATAAAACTCGTAAAGAAGAAATCTCGAAAAGAGAAAAAATAGGATATAAATCCAAATCCATCAAAGATTTGGCATAAATGAGTATAAAACTCAAGAAATGAGTATAGAACTCAAAAGGTTTAAGAAATGAGTATAAAACTCAAAAAAGCTTCATAGATGAGTATAGAACTCAAAAAATTCAAGATTTGATAGAAATGAGTATAGAACTCGAAAGATTCATTCAAACCGAATTGCGGAAACGTACCTAGATCGAAGAACTTGTTTAATCTATCATAAATTAATCAATACACAGCTCTGATACCATGTGCAATTTCATAATAAGAAGAGATAGGATAGAGTACATATTGAGAGAATTTAGGAATATAGAAGAATTACATTGGAATTACATGATTAAATTGATTATCATCTCTTCTCTTATATAGAGGGGAATTTACAATATGAAAGTTACAACTACTAAAATAGAAGTTATAACTAAAACAACTACTCTAACTAATACTATCATTTGTTGTTATTCTTCACAGACACATCAGCGATTTTTAGACTAGCAATCATATTCATAAGGCGAATGAAAAGAAAAGGGAACAACAAGAAGTAATCAAACCAAATCATTCGCTAAATTCAAAATTCAACTTTAAAATAATTTATTTTAGCTAGTTCGTAAGTGGAGTCTTGATTGGTTAGCTCATAAACTAACTCGTATAAATTATAATTAATGATTTGAGTATAATATATAAATTGCACATTTCTTATGATAAATATAAAAATATGTAATTAAACTTAATTAAATATAAGTATAAAAATTAGTAGACACATTATGATTCTTTTTATATATATACTTTTATATTTGTAATGAATTTGGTTAATACCGTTGATATTATTGTGCTTGTTAATTTATGAGTTTAGGTTCAATTAAATTCGAAAGAAATTAATGCAGAACAATAATATATTTAATGAATAACCTTGAGTCATGCTCGAAAACAATCAAGTTATGTTCAAACACTCTAAGACCATGTTTAATAGATTAGATTAAATCTAGATTAACTATATGTCATTTTTATTGGTTGTTTGATAACTTAGATTAAGGGTAGATTATGCTTTAAAATTTATAAAGTTTAGTTATCATCCTAATCTTAGATAACCAGTCTTTGCTATCAAACATGCCCTAATGTTCGATTATATCTCTAGTAACTGAACACAAGACATAACCAAGAGAAGAATAAGTATCGGAGAAGGTTAAACTAGTTTGGAGTTTCATATTATTGCAATTCGATACACATATTTTATTTTCGATCGATAATCGATAACGTAGCTTATCGGAGTTCGTGTATACTTGTCAATCAGAGAAAAAATTATGTATCAAATTACAACAACATTAAATGAATTTTTTGTATAATAATCTTGAAAATTGTGATTAAATTAATATTAAAACTAATGGTTATGAGTTTATTTAAAATTAATCCTTAAAAAAAAAATGGGACCTTGAAAAGAAGCATGTTGATCCATTTCATAAATGGTAGGCCATGTCCCATTAATTTCAGCCCAAGAAAAGCATGTTGATCCATTTCCGCAGCCCATCAATAAAATAAATTGTCCATTTAACAATATGAGTAAATATAAAAATAAAAAGGTGGGGTTAATAACACCCAAAACACTCTATACACACCCTATAATTTTAAATGACAAAGTGGGATAGCTCAAGTGGTTAGAGCACCACTACCTAGGCATTAGGTCCTGGGTTCGAGTCATGGGTAGGAATATATTTAACTTTCCATCAAAACCCTATAATTTTAAATACAAATATTTATAAAATTACTAAGTAACCCTTACATAAATAATAAATATAAAGTACAATAATTTTAAAAAATCTTTAAAAAAATGTAATTGAAATTTAAAAGTATTTTTAAAAATTAATTAAAATTTTAAAATAATTAATTTACATAAATCAATTAAAAAAAATTATTTTGGAAAAATTAAATAGAATATGATAATTAAAAAATAAAAAAACCATAAAAAAATAATTAAATTAAAAAAATTTAATATATTGTCCATAAATAATTAAATTAAAAAAATCAATAAAAAATAAGATTTAATTTTTTAAATAAATATTTATTTATGATCGCTTGATTTTTATTTTATTTAATTTTTAAAAAATTGAATCATTAATTGATATTTTTTAATTTATTTATTTTATAAATTTTATTTGAATTATTAAATATTTTTCAGATTTTATTTATATTTAATTGATTTTTAAAATATTTTTAAAAATTTTATTCTATTTGTATTTTTTATTTTTTTTGAAGAGTAAGGGATAAATAAAAAAGAATGGGGTATGTTTACTAATAAATTTTTATTTTTAAATTTTATTGGAATATGTATAACATTTAAAGTTTGTATAATATTTTATGGGGGTTAATAGATTATACAGTAGTATTATATTGTTTTAACATTATACCGTAACATTGTTTGGATAGAAGAATAAAAAAATATAAAATACTTCGTAATCGATAAATATAAGATAGAAGATTCGGTGAAGCTACATTTTATTTTATTTTATTTTACGGGTGAGTCTATTGTGTATTCAAGTAGTACTTGAGTTATAATATTTTCAATAATATTTTCAATTATATTAATATACACTTTTCCAGTTATAATATTGTAATACCTCGAAATTTTAATTACTATAAAATACATAGGATATTATTTTGAATATATATATATATATATATATATATATTATTTGAGATACTATTTTACTAAATTAAGATATTTTAAATAAAATATTCAATGTATAATCGTGTGTTACAGTAATAAACTTTAATAAATTTATTTAGATTTGTGGTAGATAGCTTTCTTTCTCATTTGAGTATATATGTGTACGTATATACAGTATATATATATTTACTAATAAACTAAATTTGGATAATGAATATCTAGAAATTCAATTCCAATTTTCTCGAATCGATCATTCGCCTAAATTCATATTTGGGATGCTAATTTTTAATTTGGAGTCAAATAACCTTAAAATTCCATATTCTTCTCAACAAATCCTATCGTATTCTCTTATTTTATATACATGGTTTTCACTATTATTTTTTCTACCAATTAAATCATAGAAATATTTTCACCATAAAAATAATTTATCTATATCAAAAAAATCGCTACGTTCCTTTCTTCATTCACCAAGAGTAACGTGATATTTCACTCATTTGCATCAATAAAATTATTTTCAGGTGTGGTTTCTTTGCTTTTATTAATTGCTTTTTATGAATAAACTGTTTATGTGCAATATGTGACTTGAATGCGAGTGAATATTTTAACGTGAAAGTTTATATAAGGTCAAGGGCTTAAGAGAGGCCCGGGACTGAAGAGAGGTCCTCGGTGAACCCAAAATTGAAGAGAGATCTTTGCGGGAACCGTCGTGCACAAGAAAGTAACTCAAAACTGAAGAGAGGTCTTGGGGGTGGACCCAGTGGGATTGAAGAGAGATTTTTGGGAAAACCTTGTAAAAAATAACAATTATGAAGTGATTCATAGAAGAATAAAAAGTCCATACGTGATATTATGTGAATTACATGATTATATGCATTTGCTCATTTTATTTATATGTTGTATTTAATATTGTCAAAGTGACTTCACTAAGCTAGTGGTTTGCTCATACCATACAATTTAACATTTCAGATTCAGGTTGAGAAGCTGGTGGCGAGGAGGAGCAGTGGATGACGAATCAATATTTTTACCATTTAGTAAAACCAATTTAGCTAGTTCGTTTTTCTTCTAAACTTTATGAGATATTGAGACTTGATTAGTTGGCATTTTAGATTCCTTCTTAAGTACTCCCTCCGTCCCTGAAAAGCTTTCATTTGATGGAACGAAGTTTAAGGGAAAAGTCTAATAATTAGAGTATTGAAGGTAATTTTGTAAACTTTTATATATAAATTAAATAAAGTAGTTTGATTGGGTGTATGGTGGATTCCAAAAGATATTATATAAAGGGTAAATACGTGTATATCGTGAAAGTGACTATGAAAACTTTTCAGGGACGGAGGTAGTACTATTTATTCTTTAAACGTCCGCTAATTTTATTAAATTTTATTGCTTCATAAATTCGCAAACTCATTTCTTTAATTAGTTAAAATTTCAGTTCATATCCTTTTAATTTTATATATTTCATACATTTTTCATTAATATTTCATACATTTTTCAGTTATAATAACATACACTTTTCATTTATAAAAATATACACTTTTTATTAAAAATAATATTGCACTTTTCAATATAGTAACATACACTTTTCATTAAAAAACGAAGACACAATTTTCAATATACTAACATACACTTTTTTTTAAAAAAATCGAAAAAAAAAAGTCAAACTTTGACCGTTGACTGGCCGTTAACCAGTCAACGATCAAGTACACGGTATACTTGAGTACACTTGAGATTTTGGTTATTTTACATTATAACTTATCATCATTTTAATTTAAAAATAGTAGATTCTGATTATTTTTTTCATATGCATGCACTTTTCGATCGACTCGATTGTTTTTAGTTCCATAATGTAAAACCGGATAGAATTGTTTTTTTAATCAATACCCAAATCCAAATAGATATAAAAAAGGGGTAGGTTTCCCGACTCAATTCTTTACAAATAATTGAGTCCATTTTTTAGGGTCAAGAATAAGTAAATATATTAAGCGATTAGACACACACCATCTGTTTATGCAACACTCATTCTAGAATATAATTTTGGCATAAGTGTTTCTTCAAAAATTGGTATAATTGGTTGGATTTTTTTTTTTTTTTTTGATTATCTTCATTCCAGAATGCGAAGGGTCTAATTAATTTAATTTTTACTTTTGCAAGTTCTTATCATCATTTCGAACAGCACCTGGCATTTCTTGATTCAAAATTCAAACAAGCCTCTCTCACCTAATCTGCGATTTTTTCTCCAAAACTCAAAATCAATCCGAAAATGGTGACAATCACTGAACTTCCAAGCTCTCCCGCACCTGGTTCGCCATCCTTTGTTGTTGGAACCATGATTGTTCCATTCGAACCAGAAGCCTCTGCACTCCCACTCGTTGTTTACAATCCTTTTGATATCCGATCAGAAATGGCACATGCAAACATTCCTGAGTCAAAGAGTGCTGCTTCTGATAATCGCTCACCTCCTCCATCACCAATCGCACAAAAATCATTCCCTCTTGGAACCCCTTTCGAGAAACTAAAACGGGCGTACGATGCCCTAGCTCGCAGAACAACCTCTCCAAAAATTATCTTGGGTGGAGAAACTCTTGACAATGCAATGTTTAGAGAAGATGTGCACATGGAAGACGCCTTCTCGTCTGATAGGGAGATTTTAGCAGCAAAGATAGCAAGGTTACGGCAAAAGAGGAAATTCCCCACTAAAACGGCAAAAGGCACGGCAAAAGCCCCTGCTCCCGTCACTCGCAGATGGCCTGGTGGCCGTCGTGTTTCTTACAGGACACTTGGAACACGAGTTGACTACTTTGGGAGGAAAAAGTCCAGAACGGACGGCGGCATAGCTCAACCGATTATTGTATCCAACTCAGATTCTGAGGGGGAGCCTCAAAATATCGATGATATCATCGATAACTTCCCAGAAGTTGTGTCCGTTGAGCATGCAGATGAAGACAACCCCATTCCTCAGTCCGCACCCAAAAAGGCTCGAAAAACTCCACCAGTTATCTCTCCAGTGGCTACATCCAAAAGCTCTTCTTCAGATTCAAGCTCATACGCCTCTGCTCCCGAGGAAGAGGTACCTTTTTCGTCTGATTCCGATTTCAGTGATAATGAGGTTGAGTATAAAGATCACAAGAGCACCTGTTATAAAACTATTCGTAATAGGACAATTATGAGCGAACGTATCCTGAAAATTTCTGATTTTGAAGCTGCAAATCTCATAGATTGGTTTAAAGAACGATCGATTTTGGATGCCTTACTGTTTGCTGTACCGTATATTGTTGATTGAATTCATGAATTCTATGCGAATATAAGTTCTAAAACCGGTGATACAAACTCTAGGAGATATGGTTGTGTTCCTTTCCGGGGTCTTGAAATTATTGTTACTCCTAGGAAGATCAATATGCTGCTAAAAACGAAAATTATGGAAGATCCAGTGGTCACTGACTTTGATTTCATGATTAGTATACTTACAGGAGGTAAGATTACACATTGGGTACCAAAACTACTTGCATCTAGATTAACCAGCCTATACTCTGTTCTGCATAAAATTGTGTGTTGTAATTGGTTACCATCAACTAATAACACCACTTTAACTTTGGAACAAGCTGTCCTCATGTTTAAGATTGGACACCTGAAGCAATTTAATCTGGGCCATGTCATATTTTAAAATATGATGAATTTCACTTGCAATATGACTGGTAAATGTCTTCTCCCATATCCCTGTTTGGTGTATAAGCTGCTGGCAGATAAGGAATTCAACAGATTGGACACTGAGGTCATTAGTGGCTATGTTCCTAGTTTCTCCATCTCACCACAACTCCTACTTCTTGGTAGTGATCGTATTGTGGACTTGCCTATACCGAAGCCTAATGCCCACAGCAGTGCTGATCCGAATATGCCATCAACTTCCACATCACATCCTTCCTCAGGCTGTGTTGCCTCGGTTTATTTGTCCTCACACTTTATTCTAAGGCAAGTGGACATTCTTCAAGGCACAATCACCAATCTTCAAAGTACTGTTGAAGACTTACTCATTCAGAAACACTTCTGGGAGGACCTACTTTCTACCTCAACAGGGGGAGTAAGCTCAAATGTTCACAATGCAGGTACTCATCCTATTTCAGGTCAACAAGATGCAGGTCCAGCTCAACAAGAAAGTGTTATTCAGATTCCAAACCAAGATGCAGATGCTGATACTCAAGATGATCAAGATATTGAGGATCTCTATGGAGATCTCAATATAGCTCTTTGAAGGCTTTGAAGAGTGAGGAAGTCTTGAGTATGGGGGAGTTCGTGCAGACTCCTGAAGATGCAGCTGATTATATCAGCCCAATCCTCCCCTTTACTGCTTTCAATTATTTCCTCAATCTGTATAAGCTTTACTTATGTTGCTTACATTTTTGTCCCACATGCATTGCTCTACATTTACTGTCTTTATTGTTTTTAAATCTAAGTACTTTGTTTTGACTTAGATGATGTGATTTAGTTTGGTTAAATACTGATATTGATTTGTTTTGAATATCATGGGTATTCTTTTCTTTATCAAAATTCTGAATGTTGTGAACATTAGGAGTGTTGATGTAGAAAGGCCAAATTGGGGGAGATTGTTGATGTTGGAATAGGTGTTGCATTTTATAATCCAACATTTCAGTTACATATTGTACTGAATGTGCCAACACCTACCACAACATCAGAATTTGCCCTTTCTCCCTTTACTAACTCTTACTTAACTTGTGTTGCTTAGTGATGTCCCAAATGCAGGTAGAAGACGTGGGCAACACCCAGGTCAAGCAGTTGCATGGGAGTGAGAAGTTTCTAAGCACAACTATGGAAGTTCCTACAATTATGGAGTGTGAAGGGAAGTTACAAGAAACTACCTTTGATCCAATGGCCAAGATTGATCAAGGGAGTTGTAGGAGTTGCAAGACAGTTCGAATTGAAGCCTATAAATAGATCACACTACCTTCATTCCAAAAGACAACAAGAGAGAAAGCTAAACTACATTACTATATATGGAATGCGTGACGCTTCTAGTTAGAAAAACACTTTGTTCTTTCTTGTAGATTAGTGCACACTTATAAGCCCGAATATTTATGTACTTAATCATAGTCGTTTATTAGGGAAATACGTTAGATCTATAAGGGAGATAGTTTCGTATTTTTTCTAGTAACTTTTCGAACTCGATTAGAGTTGTAATTGTTCAAAACCTTACAAGGTTGTTGATTTTGTTTCACTGATATTAAGAGATAATATAAGTGATTCGTGTAGATTAATTATTTAATCTACACAATTTTTGAAATACTCTTTGCAAAGTGTTTGTTTAAATTCCGCTGCTCATTGTTGTCTTGTGTGTGCCAACACTAAAGACAACATCTCTGTATATCGCACGCACGCACACTTTCAGTTGGTATCAGAGCCAACTACTTGATACACTAAGTAGAGATTCTGCTTAGAGTGTGTGTTTATTTGCAATGGAGTATCCACTTTCGCCCGCACTAAAACCTCCAATTCTGGACGGCACAAATTATGCCTTCTGGAAACCTAAAATGAGAATGTACATCAAATCTATTGATGAAAGAGCATGGAGGAGTGTTCTTGCTGGCTGGACTCAGCCAAAAACTGCTGCAGATGAGGACAATGAAGCCCAAATCAAGAGAGAGCTAGACTGGACAGCCGAAGAAATCACAACAGCTAGTTACAATTCAAAGGCATTGAATGCAATCTTTACCTCAACTGATGCATCAATGTTCAAAATCATTTCAAGCTGTGTCACATCCAAGGATGCATGGGATCGATTACAAGAACATTGTGAAGGATCGGATAGTGTACGAAGGACCAGACTTCGTATGCTTGGAACAAAATTCGAAAATTTGAGGATGAAAGAAGATGAGACCATCTCATCTTACAATGAAAAGCTGACTGAGATTTCAAATGAAGCTCATTCTCTTGGTGATCCAATCTCTAATACAAGGTTAGTACATAAAATTCTTAGATCAGTTCCTAAACGTTTTGAGCCTAAGATATGTGCTATAGAGGAAGCTAAAGATACAGATGTGCTAAGTCAAAATGAATTAATTGGTATTTTGAAAACATATGAGATGAATATATCTGAAAAGGCTGATAATGAAAAGAAAGTACTTGTTTTCAAAGGTGATGCATCATTATCTGCAACATCCAGTTCTGGAAAATCCCCTTATGTTACTGATATTGATTCTGATGAAGATAATCTTGAGGAATGTTATAATGATCCTGATTACATGGCTTTTATGACTAGACAGTTTAAAACCTTCATGAAGAATAAAAAGTTCAAAGACAATTTTCAACCTAAGGTTCAGATTACTAATAATCAACAATTGCCTGTTAGGAAGAACACTTTTAATCCTTCTAGACAATTAGAAAGAGGAAACAGGTTTAGGTCTGACCAAGACTATAGGAAGAATGTTAAGTGTGATGCATGTTCTGGATTTGGTCATTATGCTAATGAATGTGCTAATACTATTCTGAAAAAGAAACTAAATTTCAGTGCTACTTTAAGTGATGAATCTGATGTTGAGCATGATCCTGAAAAAGACATTGAACAAGCTTTTTCTGCTAGAATTATTTATGATGATACCTTTGATGATGATCTGGATGATTTTTATTATGATGTGAAGACAGATGAGCCATCATTTGAGAAATCACTAAGTAATAAAATTCCAGAATTTAATTGTTTCACAAGTTCTGTTACAGAGACAGGTACATCCAGAAAAGCTGCTGATATTCAAGAATTATCTAACACTGTGTTCAAATTGGAAAGTCTTTTAACAAAGAAAGATAAAGAAATTTCTAATCTAAAAGATAGACTAGAAGTATCTGTTCTTGATTTCAGAAAATATTCTTATGAAAATCCTCTGACAAATGAAGAACAACACATTTCATATTCTGAAACTGAAAAATTAAATCGTATTATCAAATCTTTAACATTTGAAAATGATGATTTAAGAAACTCTGTTTTAAAACTTGAGAGTGTTCTAACCAAGAAGGATTGTGAGATTGAAAAACTTGAAGAAAAGATGAAGGAAGTGTCTTTAAGCTTCAAGAAATTCTCTGAAGGAAAAGCAAAATTGGATGAATCACTGCTGTTCAACAATACAAAGAAAGCAGGTATTGGTTTTAAAGGTAAAAATGATCATAATTCTCAAAGTAATGGATCTACTGTTTTTGTCAAAGCTGAGCATAAAGATGAGGCTACTGTTTCAAAGAAAAATCTTGTCAATATGAAAGAACTTGTGCGTAACTACTGTTTTAAAAAGGGACATAAAGCTTATTAATGTTTAAAAAGACAAAAGAATTTAAATGCCTCTGGATTGCCTAAAATGACACCACACACAAAGCAACATTCACAGAAAACAGAATGGATTTCCAAAAATACTATATGTAATGTTGTGCATATGTATTTGAAAGCATGTGTTCCTGGTTTATGGTATTTTGACAGTGGCTGCTCAAAACATATGACAAGTCAAATTGATTATCTATCTGATTACAAAGCTTATAATGGTGGTAATGTTACTTATGGTGGTGGATCTAAAGGGAAGATCATTGGCAAAGGAACCTTAAATGTTCCTGGATTTCCTAGATTACCAAATGTTTTACATGTTGATGGATTACTTGCCAACCTTATTAGTATAAGCCAATTATGTGATGATGACTTGCATGTAAAGTTTGATAAAAATTCATGTTATGTGCTAGATGAAAATTCTGATTGCATTATGATGGGTAATAGATCTGCTGATAATTGCTATTTAATTGAATCCAAAGTGAGCTGCAATAATGTGAAAAATGATGAAAGTACACTATGGCATCATAGGCTTGGGCATGTTAATCATAGACAAATTGATAGATTAATTAGACTCAAAGCTGTTACAGGTTTACCAATGCTGAAATTTTCAGACAATCACATCTGTGGACCATGTCAAAAGGGCAAACAGGTAAGAACTTCTCACAAACTATTAGGCCAGTGTTCTACAAAACATTGCTTTGAATTTCTTCATATGGATCTTATGGGTCCTATGGAAATTGATAGTATAGGTGGAAAAAGGTATTCTTTTGTCATTGTTGATGATTATTCTAGATTCACATGGATAGAATTCCTAAAAGAAAAATCAGAAACCTTTTCTGTGTTTAAAACTCTATGCAAAAGATTCAAGACTGTTTATAATTCTAAAGTTTGTAGAATTAGATCAGACCATGGAAGAGAGTTTGATAACAGTGCTTTCACTGAGTTTTGTGAATCTAAAAGCATATTGCAGGAGTTCTCTTCACCTAAAACTCCTCAACAAAATGGGATAGCAGAAAGGAAAAATAGAACTCTTCAAGAGATGGCTAGAGTTATGCTATGTTCGAAAAATTTAGCCAAAAGGTTTTGGGCTGAAGCTCTAAATACAGCTTGTCATATATCTAATAGAGTCTTGATTAGAACAGATTCTAATAGTACATCTTATGAAATACTGAATAATAGAAAGCCTAATCTTAAGTATTTTCATGTGTTTGGGTGTGTTTGCTACATTCTAAATGATAGAGAACAATTGCATAAATTTGATTCTAAAAGTGACAATGGTTTTTTCCTTGGTTATTCAAGGAATAGTAAAGCATATAGGATCTATAATCTCAGAACAAATACTGTTCAAGAATCTGTAAATATGGTTTTTGATGATAACATGAGTATTACAGGTAACAGTATTGAAGAGGATGTTTCAGACCTTGCTGATAGTCCAATAATTACTGACATAACAGATCAGATCAAAAATGATGAACAGAATGAGGGAACACTCACAGACACATCTGCTGAAGTTACAGAAAATCCAGAAAATCTGTACAATCTGCATAAAACTCCTTCAAGGAGAGTTCAAAAGAATCATCCACAGGAGCTGATTATAGGTGATCAATCTACTGGAATTCAGACCAGAAGAAGGTTGGGTATAAATCCAAAAGATGTGGTAAGATCTATTTTCATGACTTCTGTGTGTAATAAGGTAAACCATGAGTGTTATCATTCTGCTATTGAACCTAAAACAGTAAAAGAAGCCTTAAATGATGAACATTGGGTAGAAGCTATGCATGAAGAATTGAATCAATTTGTTAGGAATGATGTATGGACCTTAGTACCTAGACCAGATCATACAAATGTTATTGGTACAAAATGGATTTTCAAAAACAAAACTGATGAAATAGGCAACATTATCAGAAACAAAGCAAGACTTGTTGCTCAAGGGTATACTCAAGTAGAGGGAGTAGATTTTGATGAAACATTTGCTCCAGTTGCTAGAATAGAATCCATTAGACTTTTACTTGCTATTGCATGCTTTATCAACATAAAACTATATCAAATGGATGTTAAAGCAGCCTTTCTAAATGGAATCTTAATGGAAGAAGCTTATGTTGAGCAACCAAAAGGCTTTGAAAATCCAGAATTTTCTGATCATGTGTTTAAGTTAAAAAAGGCTCTTTATGGCTTGAAGCAAGCACCTAGAGCTTGGTATGAAAGATTAACTGATTTTCTGATTGAATTTGGTTTTACTAGAGGAGAAGCTGATAGAACTCTATTCATTAAGCATGAGAAAAATGATATTATGGTAGCTCAAATTTATGTTGATGATATAGTGTTTGGCTCTACTTGTGATGATATGCTAAAACTGTTTGTGAATGAAATGACATCAACCTTTGAAATGTCCATGGTTGGTGACTTAAATTATTTCCTAGGCTTGCAAATCAAACAGCAAAATGATGGTATCTTTATATCACAGAGTAAATATGCTAAAAATCTTGTGAAAAGGTTTGGTTTAGAGAATGCTAAACACATGAAAACTCCTATGGGATCAACTCAGAAACTGAGTAAAGACAGTGTTGGCCAAAATGTTGACCCAACATTGTACAGATCAATGATAAGTAGTCTTCTTTACTTGAGCTCTACAAGGCCTGATATTATGTTTAGTGTATGTTTATGTGCTAGATATCAGTCTGACCCAAAATAATCTCATATGCATGCTGTAAAAAGGATAATTAGATATGTTGCAGGAACTTGTGACCTAGGCTTATGGTACAGCAAGGACACAAATTGCTCCTTAATTGGCTACAGTGATGCTGACTGGGCAGGTGATGCTGATGATAGAAAGAGCACCAGTGGTGGCTGCTTCTACATGGGAAATAATCTCATATCTTGGCATAGCAGGAAACAGAACTGTGTATCAAAATCCACAGCTGAATCTGAGTATATTGCAGCAGGGAGTTGCTGTACACAATTACTTTGGTTACAGAAAATGTTGTGTGATTATGGTTTACCCTGTGACACTCTAACTATTTTTTGTGATAACACTAGTGCCATAAATATATCAAAGAATCCAGTGCAACATTCTTTGACTAAGCACATAAGTATAAGGCATCATTTCATAAGAGATCTAGTTGAAAAAGAGGTGGTAAAGTTGGAATACATTTCCACAGAAAAACAACTTGCTGATATATTCACAAAAGCTTTAGATGATAAGAGATTTTCCTCTCTAAGGAAGTCTCTTGGATTATGCAATATCTGAACACTGTATCTAAAGTGTTGTACCAAATGCGGCAGCATTTGGGACAACACCAGAATTGTTCATTTAATTATTTCTTTGTATAAATTTCGTAAGTGTCGGATTTAACATAATTCTTTATAATCTTAGTCTAAAAGTCTTAAATTGAGTCATGTGGAATATGAGAAAAGCTTGTACAATCTCTCAAATGCAAAGGAAATCACAAATTAGATGCTTTAAAAATCACTGAGTAACTAGGGACACGGGGCTCGCTACTACGATGTTCTCTTTTCTAAAGGTGATATATACTGCATCAAATTAAACACAAATCCATTGAGTAACTATGGGGCACGGAGTTCGCTGCTACGATGCACTCTTTTGAAAAGATGGATCAATGTGTAAATGTGATAAAAATTAAAGTGCAACACATATGAAGCAAATTCATGAAAAAAACTGTGTTGAGATGTACAAAATGCCAACAATTTATTCAACACCTGACTCAAACTTATGATTTTGATTATTTATAGAATTAATTAATTTCTGATAATTATTATTTTTATTATCTACAAATATTTATTTGAATTTAATTATTTTATCTGTTCAGTTATTTATTATTCCGCTTTTCTTTATTTCTTTGATTATCAGTAATTATTCTCCACAACAACACGAAATTTTATGGAGAGTAGTTAATTCTTCCACTCTCTCCATATAGAATCGTGCTTCAACTCCCGCCTGAATCCCTCTATAAATAGAACTCATATGAATGCTATTTTATACCATCGAGCTTACATCTGTTTATGCAACACTCATTCTAGAATATAATTTTGGCATAAGTGTTTCTTCAATAATTGGTATAATTGGTTGGATTTTTTTTTTTTTGATTATCTTCATTCCAGAATGCGAAGGGTCTAATCAATTTAGTTTTTACTTTTGCAAGTTCTTATCATCATTTCGAACAGCACCTGGCATTTCTTGATTCAAAATTCAAACAAGCCTCTCTCACCTAATCTGCGATTTTTTCTCCAAAACTCAAAATCAATCCGAAAATGGTGACAATCACTGAACTTCCAAGCTCTCCCGCACCTGGTTCGCCATCCTTTGTTGTTGGAACCATGATTGTTCCATTCGAACCAGAAGCCTCTGCACTCCCACTCGTTGTTTACAATCCTTTTGATATCCGATCAGAAATGGCACATGCAAACATTCCTGAGTCAAAGAGTGCTGCTTCTGATAATCGCTCACCTCCTCCATCACCAATCGCACAAAAATCATTCCCTCTTGGAACCCTTTTCGAGAAACTGAAACGGGCATACGATGCCCTAGCTCGCAGAACAACCTCTCCAAAAATTATCTTAGGTGGAGAAACTCTTGACAATGCAATGTTTAGAGAAGATGTGCACATGGAAGACGCCTCCTCGTCTGATGGGGAGATTTTAGCAGCAAAGATAGCAAGGTTACGGCAAAAGAGGAAATTCCCCACTAAAACGGCAAAAGGCACGGCAAAAGCCCCTGCTCCCGTCACTCGCAGATGGCCTGGTGGCCGTCGTGTTTCTTACAGGACACTTGGAACACGAGTTGACTACTTTGGGAGGAAAAAGCCCAGAACGGACGGCGGCATAGCTCAACCGATTATTGTATCCAACTCAGATTCTGAGGGGGAGCCTCAAAATATCGATGATATCATCGATAACTTCCCAGAAGTTGTGTCCGTTGAGCATGCAGATGAAGACAGCCCCATTCCTCAGTTCGCACCCAAAAAGGCTCGAAAAACTCCACCAGTTGTCTCTCCAGTGGCTACATCCAAAAGCTCTTCTTCAGATTCAAGCTCATACGCCTCTGCTCCCGAGGAAGAGGTACCTTTTTCGTCTGATTCCGATTTCAGTGATAATGAGGTTGAGTATAATGATCACAAGAGCACCCGTTATAAAACTATTCGTAATAGGACAATTATGAGCGAACGTATCCTGAAAATTTCTGATTTTGAAGCTGCAAATCTCATAGATTGGTTTAAAGAACTATCGATTTTGGATGCCTTACTGTTTGCTGTACCGTATATTGTTGATTGGATTCATGAATTCTATGCGAATGTAAGTTCTAAAACCGGTGATACAAACTCTAGGAGATATGGTTGTGTTCCTTTCCGGGGTCTTGAAATTATTGTTACTCCTAGGAAGATCAATATGCTGTTGAAAACGAAAATTATGGAAGATCCAGTGGTCACTGACTTTGATTTCATGATTAGTATACTTACAGGAGGTAAGATTACACATTGGGTACCAAAACTACTTGCATCTAGATTAACCAGCCTATACTCTGTTCTGCATAAAATTGTGTGTTGTAATTGGTTACCATCAACTAATAACACCACTTTAACTTTGGAACAAGCTGTCCTCATGTTTAAGATTGGACACCTAAAGCAATTTAATCTGGGCCATGTCATATTTCAAAATATGATGAATTTCACTTGCAATATGACTGGTAAAGGTCTTCTCCCATATCCCTGTTTGGTGTATAAGCTGCTGGCAGATAAGGAATTCAACAGATTGGACACTGAGGTCATTAGTGGCTATGTTCCTAGTTTCTCCATCTTACCACAACTCCTACTTCGTGGTAGTGATCGTATTGTGGACTTACCTATACCGAAGCCTAATGCGCACAGCAGTGCTGATCCGAATATGCCATCAACTTCCACATCACATCCTTCCTCAGGCTGTGTTGCCTCGGTTTATTTGTCCTCACACTTTATTCTAAGGCAAGTGGACATTCTTCAAGGCACAATCACCAATCTTCAAAGTACTGTTGAAGACTTACTCATTCAGAAACACTTCTGGGAGGACCTACTTTCTACCTCGAAATTTTAATTACTATAAAATACATAGGATATTATTATTGAATATATATATATATATATATATATATATATTATCTGAGATACTATTTTACTAAATTAAGATATTTTAAATAAAATATTCAATGTATAATCGTGTGTTACAGTAATAAACTTTAATAAATTTATTTAGATTTGTGGTAGATAGCTTTCTTTCTCATTTGAGTATATATGTGTACGTATATACAGTATATATATATTTACTAATAAACTAAATTTGGATAATGAATATCTAGAAATTCAATTCCAATTTTCTCGAATCGATCATTCGCCTAAATTCATATTTGGGATGCTAATTTTTAATTTGGAGTCAAATAACCTTAAAATTCCATATTCTTCTCAACAAATCCTATTGTATTCTCTTATTTTATACACATGGTTTTCACTATTATTTTTTCTACCAATTAAATCATAGAAATATTTTCACCATAAAAATAAGTTATCTATATCAAAAAAATCGCTACGTTCCTTTCTTCATTCACCAAGAGTAACGTGATATTTCACTCATTTCCATCAATAAAATTATTTTCAGGTGTGGTTTCTTTGCTTTTATTAATTGCTTTTTATGAATAAACTGTTTATGTGCAATATGTGACTTGAATGCGAGTGAATATTTTAACGTGAAAGTTTATATAAGGTCAAGGGCTTAAGAGAGGCCCGGGACTGAAGAGAGGTCCTCGGTGAACCCAAGATTGAAGAGAGATCTTTGCGGGAACCGTCGTGCACAAGAAAGTAACTCAAAACTGAAGAGAGGTCTTGGGGGTGGACCCAGTGGGATTGAAGAGAGATTTTTGGGAAAACCTTGTAAAAAATAACAATTATGAAGTGATTAATAGAAGAATAAAAAGTCCATACGTGATATTATGTGAATTACATGATTATATGCATTTGCTCATTTTATTTATATGTTGTATTTAATATTGTCAAAGTGACTTCACTAAGCTAGTGGTTTGCTCATACCATACAATTTAACATTTCAGATTCAGGTTGAGAAGCTGGTGGCGAGGAGGAGCAGTGGATGACGAATCAATATTTTTACCATTTAGTAAAACCAATTTAGCTAGTTCGTTTTTCTTCTAAACTTTATAAGATATTGAGACTTGATTAGTTGGCATTTTAGATTCCTTCTTAAGTACTCCCTCCGTCCCTGAAAAGCTTTCATTTGATGGAACGAAGTTTAAGGGAAAAGTCTAATAATTAGAGTATTGAAGGTAATTTTGTAAACTTTTATATATAAAGTAAATAAAGTAGTTTGATTGGGTGTATGGTGGATTCCAAAAGATATTATATAAAGGGTAAATACGTGTATATCGTGAAAGTGACTATAAAAACTTTTCAGGGACGGAGGTAGTACTATTTATTCTTTAAACGTCCGCTAATTTTATTAAATTTTATTGCTTCATAAATTCGCAAACTCATTTCTTTAATTAGTTAAAATTTCAGTTCATATCCTTTTAATTTTATATTTTTACTTATTTTCCGCAAAATCAACTATTATTAAAATTGGGGCGTGACAAATATTATACACCTTTCAGTTATAATAATACACTCTTTTCATTAATATATAACTTAACACTTTTCTTTAACAGAACATACATTTTTTAGTTATAAAACATACACTTTGCATTGATAGATCATACATTTTTCAATTATAATACCATACACTTTTCAATTATAATAATATACATTTTTCAGATATAATAACATACATTTTTCATTAATATTTCATACATTTTTCAATTATAATAACATACACTTTTCATTTATAAAAATATACACTTTTTATTAAAAATAATATTGCACTTTTCAATATAGTAACATACACTTTTCATTAAAAACGAAGATACAATTTTCAATATACTAACATACACTTTTTTTTTTAAAAAATCGAAAAACAAAAGTCAAACTTTGACCGTTGACTGGCCGTTAACCAGTCAACGATCAAGTACACGGTAGATTTTGGTTATTTTACATTATAACTTATCATCATTTTAATTTAAAAATAGTAGATTCTGATTATTTTTTTCATATGCATGCACTTTTCGATCGACTCGATTGTTTTTAGTTCCATAATGTAAAACCGGATAGAATTGTTTTTTTAATCAATACCCAAATCCAAATAGATATAAAAAAGGGGTAGGTTTCCCGACTCAATTCTTTACAAAGAATTGAGTCCATTTTTTAGGGTCAAGAATAAGTAAATATATTAAGCGATTAGACACATACCATCTGTTTATGCAACACTCATTCTAGAATATAATTTTGGCATAAGTGTTTCTTCAAAAATTGGTATAATTGGTTGGATTTTTATTTTTTTTTATTATCTTCATTCCAGAATGCGAAGGGTCTAATCAATTTAATTTTTACTTTTGCAAGTTCTTATCATCATTTCGAACAACACCTGGCATTTCTTGATTCAAAATTCAAACAAGCCTCTCTCACCTAATCTGCGATTTTTTCTCCAAAACTCAAAATCAATCCGAAAATGGTGACAATCACTGAACTTCCAAGCTCTCCCGCACCTGGTTCGCCATCCTTTGTTGTTGGAACCATGATTGTTCCATTCGAACCAGAAGCCTCTGCACTCCCACTCGTTGTTTACAATCCTTTTGATATCCGATCAAAAATGGCACATGCAAACATTCCTGAGTCAAAGAGTGTTGCTTCTGATAATCGCTCACCTCCTCCATCACCAATCGCACAAAAATCATTCCCTCTTGGAACCCCTTTCGAGAAACTGAAACGGGCGTACGATGCCCTAGCTCGCAGAACAACCTCTCCAAAAATTATCTTGGGTGGAGAAACTCTTGGCAATGCAATGTTTAGAGAAGATGTGCACATGGAAGACGCCTCCTCGTCTGATGGGGAGATTTTAGCAGCAAAGATAGCAAGGTTACGGCAAAAGAGGAAATTCCCCACTAAAACGGCAAAAGGCACGGCAAAAGCCCCTGCTCCCGTCACTCGCAGATGGCCTGGTGGCCGTCGTGTTTCTTACAGGACACTTGGAACACGAGTTGACTACTTTGGGAGGAAAAAGCCCAGAACGGACGGCGGCATAGCTCAACCGATTATTGTATCCAACTCAGATTCTGAGGGGGAGCCTCAAAATATCGATGATATCATCGATAACTTCCCAGAAGTTGTGTCCGTTGAGCATGCAGATGAAGACATCCCCATTCCTCAGTCTGCACCCAAAAAGGCTCGAAAAACTCCACCAGTTGTCTCTCCAGTGGCTACATCCAAAAGCTCTTCTTCAGATTCAAGCTCATTCGCCTCTGCTCCCGAGGAAGAGGTACCTTTTTCGTCTGATTCCGATTTCAGTGATAATGAGGTAGAGTATAATGATCACAAGAGCACCTGTTATAAAACTATTCGTAATAGGACAATTATGAGCGAACGTATCCTGAAAATTTCTGATTTTGAAGCTGCAAATCTCATAGATTGGTTTAAAGAACGATCGATTTTGGATGCCTTACTGTTTGTTGTACCGTATATTGTTGATTGGATTCATGAATTCTATGCGAATGTAAGTTCTAAAACCGGTGATACAAACTCTAGGAGATATGGTTGTGTTCCTTTCCGGGGTCTTGAAATTATTGTTACTCCTAGGAAGATCAATATGCTGCTGAAAACGAAAATTATGGAAGATCCAGTGGTCACTGACTTTGATTTCATGATTAGTATACTTACAGGAGGTAAGATTACACATTGGGTACCAAAACTACTTGCATCTAGATTAACCAGCCTATACTCTGTTCTGCATAAAATTGTGTGTTGTAATTGGTTACCATCAACTAATAAAACCACTTTAACTTTGGAACAAGCTGTCCTCATGTTTAAGATTGGACACCTGAAGAAATTTAATCATGGCCATGTCATATTTTAAAATATGATGAATTTCACTTGCAATATGACTGGTAAAGGTCTTCTCCCATATCCCTGTTTGGTGTATAAGCTGCTGGCAGATAAGGAATTCAACAGATTGGACATTGAGGTCATTAGTGGCTATGTTCCTAGTTTCTCCATCTCACCACAACTCCTACTTCGTGGTAGTGATCGTATTGTGGACTTACCTATACCGAAGCCTAATGCCCACAGCAGTGCTGATCCGAATATGCCATCAACTTCCACATCACATCCTTCCTCAGGCTGTGTTGCCTCGGTTTATTTGTCCTCACACTTTATTCTAAGGCAAGTGGACATTCTTCAAGGCACAATCACCAATCTTCAAAGTACTGTTGAAGACTTACTCATTCAGAAACACTTCTGGGAGGACCTACTTTCTACCTCAACAGGGGGAGTAAGCTCAAATGTTCACAATGCAGGTACTCATCCTATTTCAGGTCAACAAGATGCAGGTCCAGCTCAACAAGAAAGTGTTATTCAGATTCCAAACCAAGATGCAGATGCTGATACTCAAGATGATCAAGATATTGAGGATCTCTATGGAGATCTCAATATAGCTCTTTGAAGGCTTTGAAGAGTGAGGAAGTCTAGAGTATGGGGGAGTTCGTGCAGACTCCTGAAGATGCAGCTGATTATATCAGCCCAATCCTCCCCTTTACTGCTTTCAATTATTTCCTCAATCTGTATAAGCTTTACTTATGTTGCTTACATTTTTGTCCCACATGCATTGCTCTACATTTACTGTTTTTATTGTTTTTAAATCTAAGTACTTTGTTTTGACTTAGATGATGTGATTTAGTTTGGTTAAATACTGATATTGATTTATTTTGAATATCATGGGTATTGTTTTCTTTATCAAAATTCTGAATGTTGTGAACATTAGGAGTGTTGATGTAGAAAGGCCAAATTGGGGGAGATTGTTGATGTTGGAATAGGTGTTGCATTTTATAATCCAACATTTCAGTTACATATTGTACTGAATGTGCCAACCCCTACCACAACATCAGAATTTGCCCTTTCTCCCTTTACTAACTCTTACTTAACTTGTGTTGCTTAGTGATGTCCCAAATGCAGGTAGAAGACGTGGGCAACATCCAGGTCAAGCAGTTGCATGGGAGTGAGAAGTTTCTAAGCACAACTATGGAAGTTCCTACAATTATGGAGTGTGAAGGGAAGTTACAAGAAACTATCTTTGATCCAATGGCCAAGATTGATCAAGGGAGTTGTAGGAGTTGCAAGGCAGTTCGAATTGAAGCCTATAAATAGACCACACTGCCTTCATTCCAAAAGACAACAAGAGAGAAAGCTAAACTACATTACTATCTATGGAATGCGTGACGCTTCTAGTTAGAAAAACACTTTGTTCTTTCTTGTAGATTAGTGCACACTTATAAGCCCGAATATTTGTGTACTTAATCATAGTCGTTTATTAGGGAAATACGTTAGATCTATAAGGGAGATAGTTTCGTGTTTTTTCTAATAACTTTTCGAACTCGATTAGAGTTGTAATTGTTCAAAACCTTACAAGGTTGTTGATTTTGTTTCACTGATATTAAGAGATAATATAAGTGATTCGTGTAGATTAATTATTTAATCTACACAATTTTTGAAATACTCTTTGCAAAGTGTTTGTTTAAATTCCGCTGCTCATTGTTGTCTTGTGTGTGCCAACACTAAAGACAACATCTCTGTATATCGCACGCACGCACACTTTCAAATAATACATGTTGCACTTTTCAATAATATTGTGTTGCACTTTTCAGTTATATGCACTTACACTTTTTAGTTATAGTGACTTACACTTTTAGTAATATTGTGTTGCATTTTTCAGTTATATGCACTTACACTTTTAGTAATATTGTGTTGCACTTTTCAGTTATAGTGACATACACTTTTCAATAATATTGTGTTACATTTTTTAGTTATAGTGGTTTAAATTTTTCAAAAATATTGTGTTGTACTTTTTTGTTATAACTGATTTGCACTTTTTAATAATATTGTGTTGTATTTTTCAGTTATACTGACTTATATTTTTTTACTTTTAGTAATATTCAGTTCAATTCTTTACTGAATAATTTTTTTTCATTTAAAAAGTTTAGTCACTATAGTTGAAAAGTGTGAACCATTTTTTCTTAAATAATTTGATGGTGGAACTTAATATTTTTTGTGAATTGTTTATTATTTTATTATATAAAATTAAGAAAGTTATTTATTTAACGAGTATGATAGTAGCGTAAATTTGGAATGAGTGTTTGTAAATACGAATTAAATGGTTCAAACTATATTCGCATTGCATATTTTATTAATTTTTTATCATTTTATTATAATATGTACAAATGAAAATTCATATTTTATTAAGATTTGTAGTAGTCTAAGTGGTTTGTTTTTATCTTTATAATCCAAGGTACAGTAGAACCTCTATAAATTAATACTCTATAAATTAATAACCTCTCTAAAATAATAAAATCTTCCGGTCCCGACTTGGGCCTTTGTAAAAAATTCATCAAATTCGATAAGATAATAAGATAATAATTTTTTAAAAAATCTCTTTATAAATATTAGGTCCCATTAAAACTCTAAATTAATAATTCGTAAATATTATCATTATAAATATTATGGTAATTTGCTAAAATATGAATTTATTGTTACTTGATTTTTCTTAAAATTTAAATCTAATTGGATTCATCCTAACTTTACCCTTTTGATCATTCATGGGTGATTTTATGATGTCTTTTAGATGAGAAAACATAGTTGGGTGTTATGAATTATTTTATTTTCATATTGTGATTTATATAGTAGTATATACTTTAATTCATATGCATGAATATATTTAAATATAAATGCAACTAATTAATGTAAACATGTATACAATGAAATGAATTATACATGATTAATGTATGAATATAATCAATGAAACATATATGAATTCATTTATTTTTAATACATATGTACTAAATTTGTTGAATTTTAAAAGCCTCTCTTTTAATTAATAAATATTAATTTATCCATGGTCCCACGGTTATTAATTTATAGAGGTTTTACTGTATGTGGTTCAAAACCCAATCACTCTATATTTTTTAATTATTAATTTTAAGAGTGGACTGAGATTTTCGTGGCTGAATTGGACTGGACAGGTTTTCGCGTGCCGGACTAGGTGGACCGCTAGGCATGTCAGGCTTTGAAAATGAATCCAATTACTTATAGGGTCTGACTATTTACACCTCCATTTCGGTTTAGAACACTCCCCCGATTGATGCACCCCCCTAAAATTTGTCAGGATGGATGCACCCCACTCAAATTGTCCTAAATACCCTTTTATCTTAAAAAACTATTTACTAGACACACCCCACCCCAAAAACCCTAATTTGAACCCTAATTTCTCATCTTCTTCCTTTTCTCCTTCTCCTCCCCCTTCCCCACCCCATTGTCGTCCCCCCTCCCTCCCCCCAACCCACTCGCTGCCCCACCTCGATTCAAGATGCCAAGCGCCACCCCCCTCCCTCTTCTTTCTCTCTTTCTCCCTTCTTTTTCTTTTTTTTTTCCTGCGTATTGTTTCTACCCTCCATCCCTCCCTCTCTTCCTCCCCCTCAAACCCAGCTGTAGAAAAAAAAATCATATACCCTTACCCTCCCAGCCCACCCACCTCGCCACCAACCCCAACCTCCCAAAAGAAACAGCGTGCGGCGCTGTTGAGGAAGGTAAGTTTTTTTTTTGTTTTCTTTTCATCGACAAACCAGGGTCGAACCCTTTGCATTCTCGTCGATAAATTGTTGTCGACGAGAATGTATATGGTCGACCCTGGTTTGTCGAATTTTTTTTTAATTTTTAAAAAAAAAAAAATCGATCTTCGTAGATCGATCATATACACTCTCGTCGACAAATTGTTGTCGACGAGAGTGTATATGGTCGACACTGGTTTGTCGAAAATCTTTAAAAAAAAGTTTTTGAGATTTTTCTAAGTTTTTCATGAAATTTTTGAATTTTTTTTGTCCATAGTGTTTTGTGGTGTTTTGGGGTGTTGGTGGTGGTGTCAGCGGCGGCGTTGGTGTCCGCGGTGGCGACAACAGATTTTAGGTTTAGAGTTCAAAGGTTGAGTTGGGGTGTAATTAGTAGTGGGGAGTGCATTTAGTAGTGTAATATTACTCAAAAGGGATATTTTCGAGTTTTTACATTATTATTATATTGTTAATCTGACAGGGGGAGTGTTCTAAACCGAAATGGAGGTGTCAATAGTCCCACCCTTACTTATAAGGAATCAATTTCATATAAATATAAGACTTTATCTTAAAAAAGATTGAATCCAAATATATATGCTCTATATTGAGCTCCTTTTCAATACCAAGATAAGTTGCAAGACTAGCTTTTTATAATTTTGAATTTACTTTTTGGTAGAAAAGTTGAAAGGACTATAGTCATTGATCCTCCTATTCAACTACTTCCACCATTTTTTAGCATCTCATAGTATTTTTTGGACGTTTTAAAGATTCGATCATTTCTCTATAATTTCTCTTGCACTGTCTCTATCGACGGTTTCAAAGATAAAAATCATTTATTGACCCACAATGAGAAAATCCATTAACTCAATTGAATTATTCTTTATTACTAAGTATATGAACCATGATTTGTCTTCTTATGACTCATCAATCAAATATATGAATCTTTTCAAAGAACTTTTCAAGTGACCCCCTTGCTACTAATCGATTCCCAGATCTATGATCATACCTGAATGAATATCTCAACTGATTCAAATTAAATCGAAAATGGTGTATCTTTCGATTACTTAGTATATACGTAATCAAGTTTATGTTTGCATATTTACACATCTATCTTGAGTTGAGTGAGTAAAATTACTTTATACATAAAGTTTTACAAAATTATCCTTCAAAACTTCAAAAATTATTATACTTTTTTAATATACGTGTCCATTTACCTATGAAAATTAATATGGGACGGAGGGAATATCAGTTATTAAAAAATGGAGGGAGTATCACATAGTTGACTAATAATTAATAAGTATGTTAGCGCATGTTAAGTCACGTTATCACGAAGTTTGGTAATTGCATGAGTCGAGACATTGAGGTTGCTTCAATGCCGATCCATGTTGTCACTATTGAAGTGCTAATTATTGCGTGATTGCAATTAAGTTCTTTAAAAGTTGACACAAATTTAAGTATACTACTCAAACAAATCCATTGGTTTTTAAAAGTTGACAAATAAATTAAGGATTAATCAAACAAATCCATTGGAAACTTGGCCCAATTATAGATTTTGCTATTTGTTAATAAAACTGGCTAATTATGTCATTTTACTATTCTCTTCTCAACTACTTACTTGGTATTTTATTGAAAGGGAAATAAAGGAAAGAAAAATATTATTAAAGGTTAAATGTGGAGAAAAATATTACTGTATATCTTTTAATATTTCACTTTTCCAATTTTTATTTTAGATTGTCCAATTTGTGTCCTTTTTATTTCAATTTACACATTTAAGAAATTTAGAAATTTTAATGAAAATTTTGAAGTTTTGATTTGTAAATTAAAAAATTTATATTATAAATTTTATAATTTTTCATTTTAATTTGAATGAGTTTTCATATTTTTAGTAAGATTTTTTAGAAGTTTTAATGGGACTTTTAGAAATTTTTAATTATTAAAGGACGTAAATTGAACTATTTGGTCGGAATTCCGATTTATTCCACACATGCCAGCCGCATGCTCACATTTCCGATGAATTTGAAAAGCAAAAAATCCGACAAAAAAGATGTTAATTGGACAAAAAAGAAATTGTGAATTAAAAAGGTTAAAAAAAGTTAAAACATATAAATTGAATTAAATCAAAGTTATCGAACATAAAATAAAATTTTCTCGTAAATGTGTCAAAAATATATGTTCCTTAATTCTATAAAAAAAACTATAAAATTGACAATCATTTTGAATTGAAGGGAGTAAATATTACCCTATGTTATGAATATTGTTGTTGTATCATATGTAGTATGTACATTTGGTCAAGTATTTCATTTTATTAGATAATTATAACCTATTAAATTATTATGTTAAATAAATAATTAATTAATTTTTAAAGTATGTAGTTAATTTTATTTTGACTGGTCCAATTTTCAACGGATATGCAAGACTTTAAAAACACACCACATGCACGAGATTAACCAGTTGCTATAAACGACAACACCAAAACAATTTTTCATCTTCTAATCTTACACATTACCATCGATGAGAGTTGGGGATATTATTTACAACAACAAGAATCTTATTTATCCACACCTCGAACCGGGTTCGTGACCGGGCCCGTTTATCCCCATAGTAATTTCTATGAACAATGTTGGTTGCTAAATTTGGTGAGAAAGGGAATCATTGAGAATCATACTCTGTTCTGTTTTCTTCTTTCAAAGTTTTCAGTGAATCTCCGGTTAACCGGGTCCGGTATTGCTGCACCACCAGAACGGACGCCGACGTCGACAACTCCGGCGAAATCAGCAAGTTCCCCACCGGTCCTAATTCTGGACATTCACTATTATTCTTGTTAAGAGCTGCTGCTAATTCACCCTCCGGAATTCTTCCAACCAAGAACAGATTACAACTTTTGAATGTACGAATCATGTCAACCACTTGAGCAGGATTACTCACCTCTGATTCTTGAAATTTAATCGAACCATCGTTCGACACTTTTTCCTTAAACTCGGCAATATATTCTTCATCATTCGATCTCGTCTCAACCTTGTCGTTGTTATCATCATTGATATCCACTTCAACGACGTTCCCGACAATCGCACCATTCACGAGGAAACGAACGACGTTGAAGCGAATGCCAGGGTGTTCAGCCATGAGCGCCCCGTAGGCGAGAGCTTCGCGATCATCAGGCCCACCGAAGAAGAAAGCAGTAATATTGTAATCCACATTGCTTGCAGGAACATGCGAGGATCCACCGAGGCCACGGTCGATCAGAATTCCAACTGAACACGGGGCGAGCTCGAGCACCCTTATGTTCACGTGCCTCATCTCAGCACGCGTTGTCTCCAAATGTCCATCGAGCCTCTGATGCTTATGAAATGGGAGAATTATCATTGATACCCTCTTCCTCTCCGCTCCATCGCATATGTCCTCGTGCATGCTGGACATGGCGGAGATGGCGGTCGTTGGTTGGATCGAGACGTGGTTAAGATGCCTCAAACGCAACGATGATTTGGTCTGAATCCATGCTCAGCCCCTTGTTCCAAAATGGGAGCCCATTCTTTCTGGCCTTGTGGACCATTAGTATTGCGGATGACCTTTCTGAAAGCTCCATTAGGTGCATTGCGTAGACGCGAAGCCCGGCCGCTCGTTTTCCAGTTCCACGCGACATCTCCATCAGATTGATCAGCGACGGGATGGTTCTTGAGCTCTGGAAACAGGCTAAGAGACGGAGTTGACTGCTCGTTTCTTTCCCCTGAATACATCTGTTTTTGTACTCTGATTTCGCCATCCGAGCTGGCTTGTATACGGCCATAACGATTGGTGTGGTTATGAATGTAGTGAATAACGCCATTAGAACAAGAATGGCAAACGCTTGATCATTCAAAACCTGGATTTAACAAAATTAATGTATTTCAAATGATGAATTAATTCAAAAACATAAGAGTATTAAAACAAAAGCAATTAGTTAGTCACGAACCCCTCGATCTTTTCCAATGTTGAGGACGATGAGCTCGACTAAACCTTTAGTGTTCATCAGAAAACCAAGTGTAACTGCCTCTTTGAAAGGAATCTTGTAGCAGAGAGAAACAAGAACAGTGCCCACAATCTTCCCAAAACATGCTGTAAAAATAACCAACACAAGAAGCCCCCACGACTGTGCCCCTTGAATAGTGGCTACATTCGTCTTCAATCCACTCGATACGAAGTACAAAGGAAGAAACAGACCGGACACCAGATCCTCGACTTTTTCAACTAGAGCTCCGGCGAAAGACCCCTCTTTCGGGACTAGTACACCCATAACAAACGCCCCAAAAAGAGCATGAATCCCAATAGTATCAGTCACCAATCCAGCTGCCAACACAGCAGCCAGAGTAGCACAAATGTATATCTCATCCACTGGCTCGCCCTCAGGGCAACGCCTTGCCATCCATTTGAAAATCGGAGGGGCAAAAAACACGCACAAAACTATGAACGCTGAGCCACACAAAAATACCCACAATGAAACAATGGGCGACCCTGAACCTGATAGAGCTATTGCCAGAGCAAGCAGAATCCATGCTGCCACGTCATTGACTGCAGCTGCTGACATGGCCATTCGGCCAACATCAGTGGTTAAAAGCTTAAGCTCGGCTAGAATACGGGCCAAGACAGGGAAGGCGGTGATGGAAAGCGCCACTCCCATGAATACTAGGAACGGGGCCTCACTTGCTTCTTTTGAGATAGTTTTTCTAAGTACGAATGAAGCCCCAATTCCTAATATGAATGGGAGAGTGATTCCTGCAAGTGCTATGCTTAATGCTTTTTTCCCAGTTCGTCTAATGGACTTGGGGTCAAGCTCAAGACCCACAAGGAATAGAAAGAAGAGGAGACCGAGATTTGCAATGGTATCAAGAACTGTAAGGCTCTTAGGAGGAAAGATAGTGTTGAGATACGCCGTATTGTGACCAAATGCTGATGGACCAAGTAGAACTCCTCCCTGCAGTTAGGACAGTATAATTCATCAACATTATTTCATATTTTCCCATCATTATTATATGCATTCTGATTCTCATTACTGTGGATGCTAATGATCTAGCAAATATTTGATCCAGTACTTATATGAAAGATGGTCAAAAAAATCAGAAGAATGCTGTTTATGCACAGTCTCAATGTTTACTCATATTGTTTTCAATCGAAACAGAACAGCTTAAGAAGTCAAACGATTTCATCGATAATTAATTATCTTTTATAATACAAGAATAAGATGTAGGTGTTCTGGTTTTTCAACCAGAACAGAGCAGCTCATATGAAATCTAAAGATTTCATCAGTAATTAATTATTGTTTAACAAAGAATCTAAGCCAACCATGGCCTTTAAAGTACCAAAAGAGATGTAGATAAACCCCGGATTTGTCTGGTTTCAATTGTCCCCCAACTAGTGGATGATGAAATTTGTCTCTCGAATTAGTCAATCGTTCGACCGGATTCCCGAGACATTAAAAAAAAAAAAAAAGAGAGACGTAGGTGTTCATTTGTTTAAAGCTCTAGGACAAGGAATCTCCTGTGACATCAAACATCATGCATAAACCACTATAGAAACAATGATGGCCCTCACTACAAATCCCTTTCCTTAATAGAATTAATATTAATATTGATGTTAATTAAGAATCCCCCCTCATCATTTAGAAAGTAAGGCTGTGGTGACTATGATTGTTAATAGTATAAACTAAAGGACAGTACGATACTAATGAAAAGAATTCAACTCACGATAATCTCAGCAATCACACGAGGCTGGCGTAGTGGCCTGAGAAGATACGCAAGCCCTCGAGTCAGAACCAACACAAGACATATCTGTATAATCAGTAAAGGAAGTGCATAATGCAGAGGGTCATCCCCTTGGAACACGCCGTTTGACGTCGCCTTCATCGGTTTACATTCTGCTATATGAGCAGCCATTTTTTCGCAGCTAAATATCAACCTGTATGATGTGATCATTAGTTAAAACACACTTATAATAATCGATCTCTTATATTCTTTTGAAAAACTAATTAATTGTATCGGCACTGTTTCAAGTTTAAGGAATTAAATTGCATCAATTAACGTGACAACGACAACACGAGATTCATAATAACACATACTTGTCAACTATTTCATTTTTTCTGGCATTTAGGTAGAAGAGGACAAAGCTAAGATCCTATATATGATAGGAAAAACAGAGAAAAGTATACGCTTCAGATTGACTAAACGAGAAATAAAGTGTGAAATCGGCAATTTAAAATTATTTATGGCCATGACTAAGGACTCTGGTTATTTACTACTTATGCATATATACCTCCACTGGTTCAAACCTCAAACTTCATGAAATTTCAAAGGGAGAAACATGGACGCAACGTATACCTATCGATACACTTATTTTTTTTATCTATTTTCAAATGAATCATGTACAGATCCTGTACCAAATCCATTCCAGAGAAGAAATTTGGTATATACGTGAAAAAACAGAATAAAATATCCTAACTGAGTAAATGTATTGGGAATCAATCTCAACACGTCAAGCAATAAACAAATTTCACAAACGATCTAAACACATCCGGATTTTCGAAATCGGGGCGTAAAGTGTGCATTTGTTATTTCGACGATGTATAAACACAGAAGAATGTACGTATAGGCAGAGAGAGAGAGAAACAAACCTGAATTGCGGGGAATTATTTGGCAAAACCTCTGTGCATTGTACGTTGAATTAGAATTGTGAGGAATTATATGAGTGTAAATGATAGAGAGAGAAAGGGAGAAGAGCTGTTTGTTCACTTGTTCCACGGATTGTGGGATAACAGAAAGTATCTGCACACAGATGGCGAGGTGTTTGTCCATCTTAATCTCACGATGCCGCGTATGTATAGAGCAACCAAATATTTGCTCTCCCCAAAATGCCCTTTTCAATAATAAACTAATGACTCAGATACACTAAGATTCAATTTATCATAATCATTGACTAATTTCACGTATTACCGATTCTATGTTTTTGAAACGGACCTTCAAATCTTCAATTACCATTATTAACCAACTATAGTAAAAAAACAAGTCAAGCAAATAAAAGTCAACGGTCAACATAAGTTCACCAGTCCGCGAAAAGATTATGTCGTCGTTTCATCACAATAAACATTGTACGGACAACTGACGACTTGATGCTATTGAGGAACGCGAGAGAGATAAATAGTTGATAAGAAGAGTAAGTAAAATTTTCAAGGCAAAGAGCTCGCCAGACGAGGAAAGTAAAGTCATGCTCGTCTGGTCATAATTATGAACGAAGAGTCAAGTCAGATAATTGGATAAGGACATGGAATATAACATACATATTTAATGTGCATTAAATGTCCTAATTGGAGAGAAAAGCTAGGTGGATTGAATGATAGGTGACACACATTTAAAGTCAAATAAATTAGATGTAATCTTGACGACAATAAATAAATGTAATATAAATCATCAATTCAGGGCAAATTCAATGCCATCTAAATTCATTCAACAAAATCACTCTCTTTTTCCAATCACAAATTCAACCCACATATACACAAACACAATCACAATCCGGTTGTCAGCACACTCCTTGTGTGTATCAATTTTAATTGAAATGTTTGTTAAAAAAAATTAATTGAAATGTAACACTGATTTTAAATAAAATGTTTTCTAAATAGGCATAAAAGACACAATCGAAAAACAAATTTTGATTGAACTCAATTCAATTTAATTATTTCTAAATTTCTTTTATAATTATTTAGTTTAATTATTTTTATTCTTTTTCAAAATAGTACACTATTTTATCTTCTTCCTTTACCATCACTTATTTTATTTTCATTTATCTATTTTATACATAAATTAATTAATATTCATTAAAATTTGTGTTCTAAAAAATTGACTTAGGGAGTGTATTCAATTGAGATTCGGTTGGATTTTGTTGGACTTTTAAAATCTGAGGGTATTCAATTCGGATTTTTAAAAGTCTTTTAAAATCTGGGGTATTCAATACGAATTTTAAAAAGTCTTAAAAAATCTGTAGGTATTCAATAGTCTACGGATTTCAATACTCTATGAATTTTCATGGATTCTCTTAAAAAAATATACATAAATTTCACTCTTCAAAGTCTCTTCTAATAAGCATAAGATAAGAGATTTCAACGGATTCTCTTAGAAAACTCTGAAGAGAAAGAAAAAAAAAAACTTTGTTGTTCTTCTAACAAAAGTTCTACTACTAACCTACTTCATTTTTCACCGTCATCAACTTTAACCTTTATTTCCATTAAAAAATAATTAATCAGGATTCTTCAAAGAAATATATAGAGTTCACGTCAATTATGTCATTGGATAAATTGCGGAGAGTGAGAACTTCACCACCATTATTATCGTGAAAAAGATTACATAATTTACATCTATGTATTATAGTGAATATAATATTAACATGATTTGTATACATCTTTATAATATATTATGTTTATCCTTATTTCTTAAATATTTTGTAAATATTTGATAGATAAAGATACACTTTGTATATATAAATACACCACTTGTAAGTAACGCAAAAACTTATATGCAATATTGCATACATGCAATATGACTAATTAAGGTAATTAAGTCAAAATTTGTGGGTCAACGCGGGTCAACACCATGACCAAAATTATGTTACTACAAGAACTAAATTTTGTCACTATAAGGTCAAAAATGTATTACTACAAGTCCAAAAATATTTTTGGGGGCAAAATTACTAAAATAATTTTGACTTATTCGTCTACTACATGACTAAAACAATGTTACTACAAGACCAAAATTTTATCACTACAAGGTCAAAAGTGTATTACTACATGTTCAAAAATATTCTGGAGACTTTATTTTTTGGTGAATTTTTCAGAATGTTTTGACATGTAGTATTAAATTTTTGGCCTTGTAGTGGTAATATTTTGGCCTTGTAGTAACAATATTTTGGTCATGTAGTAAACAACCTGTTTGCCACCCGCGAATTTTCTGGACAACCCGGATCCAGGCTTATGACCCGCAAATTTTTTAAAATTGACTTAATTTGACTTTTGGACTTAGGGTTTTGACTTGCCTAATTGGGATGAAATGCATGTATACAATATTTCACATAAGACTAACCCTGTAAGTAAATACCCCTACTTGTTTTTTTTATTGCGCGTTCTTGTGGCAATTCTCTCTCCATTCTTGAGTCCCCCAGCCGAGGTATAACGGTGATTAATAATTTTTTTTTTGAACTAATATATTTTTGTATTTTTTTTTAAATAATTTAGATAATTATTTTTTATATACAAGGGCGTAGTCTTTGAAAATCCATGTAAAACAATCCTGTTAAATCTATGAAAATCCATATAAATCAATAAAAAAATCAGTCAAACTCTATATAGAGTCTATGGATTTTCTAAATACACTGACTTCTAAAAGTCCAAAAAAATCCGACAGAATCTCAATTGAATACACCCCCTTTAATAAATTCATAAAGTCTAGTATGCACTCGAGTGCATGTTATGCACCCTAGTCCATGTTGCACTTTTCAGTTTTATTGACTTACACTTTTTGGTAAGTTTTATTGACTTACACTTTTTGGTAAATGGTGTTACACTTTTCAATTATTATACTAAAAATATTATTATACAGTTTAATAATTGAAAAATGCAACACCATTTACCAAAACCAAAAAGTGTAAGTCAGTAAAACTGAAAAGTGCAACATGGACTAGGGTGCACAACATACACTAGAGTGCATACTAGACCAACCCTAATAAATTTGGAGGGAGAGAGATTCTAAACTTGCATAATGTCCCGATCAAATCATATCGTGTGACATATCAAAATTTTAGATTTTTTTTTTTACACAACGGTGTTACATCTTCTGTTACATTATTTAGATGAATGACACGTGTCTTAATTACTAATTTAGGTTAATTAATACAAAAATAAAATCTTTTATTCACTTTCCAAATCTAACTAAATCTCAGCAGCTTTTTTTTTTTAAATTAAGTAAATAGTAAAAATGAAAGTTAATTGGATTTAATTTTATGAAGCTAAAATTAAAAAAAAAAACTCGATCAACACTCTGTCTAAATATAAAATTTGAAAAATATTTTTAAAATATAGTTTTTAAAAAAAAAATTGAGATATTATAAAATAATAAATTTGAAAATTATTGTTATAAAAATTATGAATACAAAATATGAAACAACAAAATTAAATACAAAACTTAATATAAAATCAATATAAATTTCTTAAATAATTTTGTGTGAAATATAAAACTGAAGAATACAATTAAATATAAAACTGAAAAATATTTTTTAAAAAAACTAGAATAAAAGTTCTACAATCAAATTTTTTACATTTAATATAAATTGATTAAAATCTTTAAATAAGTCAATTTTTTATTTAACTATATTTACTCAACACTTTTGTTTAATATAAGTGTTAAATGGAATATAAAATATTTTAATGAAAAAATTCAGTTTTGTATTTAATTATACTTCAATAAAATATTAAATTATATATATATATATACTTTTATATATTTTGTTTTGCATTGATCTAATTATATTTAAATAAAATGTCAAAAATTACACGTAAGTTTTTTTTTTTTAATTTAAATGTTTAGAGATTTAGTTAAATTTGGAGAGAGATTAAAGAGAGATTATTTTTACCATAATTAATCTAAATTAGTTATTAATTAAATATGTAATTAAGACGCAGCTGCATCACTCAAAGGTCAAAACATAAAAAATAATAATAACATTCAAAGTTATAAAAAAAAAAATTTGAATAAATTTACCGACAATAAATAATTAACTTTACCAAATTAACAATCAATTACTAAAGTTGGGCAATTACCATTTCGAGGAAATAAATAATAAACTTTTGCCAAACTTTTTTTTTTTTTTATGGAAAGTTAAATAGCCTTCCCTTTTTTTTCCCATTCCCATGACTCGAACCCAGACCTAAGGCCTAGGTAGTGGTACTCTAACCACTTGAGCTATCCCACTTTGTCAACTTTTGCCCAACTTGATATTGCAATTAATTTGATATGATATATTCTCAAATCTCAATTATCATATAACAAAACAAGGTAGCTAGCTAGAAAATATGGCGATATACACTGCAAATAGCTATGCCAAATTTGAGAAAGAAAAAAATAGGTCACACAAAAATATTCAACTCTGAAATTAACAGAATACCACTCTTAAGAATTACCACAATTGTAAATAAGTATGAGAAATGTCATTCACTAAAAGTGGGTAAGGATATGTTTCTTTTGAGATTTACAAGCGCTAAGAGAGTTATATGACTTTAAAATTATAAAATTTGAAATCGGTGATAAATAGTATTGAAAAATTAATACTAGGTTATAAGTAATTTTATGTGTGATTTGAAATTCGTAATTTTATATCCTAACATATATGAGACAAAGATAGTAAAGTACAAGTTCATTCGTGTAAAATTGAGGAAATTTTATTTTTAGTCATATAAATTTGATACATAACAAAATAAATTCTTTAAGTTTCAACTTTACATACATAACAAAATAAATTCTTTAAGTTTCAACTTTACAAAATACGTCATTTACATTGTAGACATTAAAATTGGTAAAGTTGGTGCCACATATATTTAAAAAAGCCACATCATCATTCCACATCACATTATATTAAAAAAATAGAGCTAATAACACCCCAAAAATATTCTATACACACCCCATAATTTTAAATACAAAAATAGATGTATATAAAATAACTAAATAGCCCTTAAATAAATAAAGATAAAAATAATTTAAAAAAATAACATGAAAAATCTGAAAAAAATGTAATTAAAATTTAAAAGTATTTAAAAAAAAACTAACAAAATTTTAAAAATAATTAATTTACATAAATTAATTAATTTTTTTGAAAAAAATTAAATAGAATCTGAAATTAAAAAAAAAATCATCAAAAAAAAATTAAAATTATTGAAAATTTCAATAAAACATTAAAAAAAGTAAATTAAAAAAAATCAATAAAAAAGTAAGATTTTATTTTTTTATTTAATTTTCTTAATATTTATTTTTGATTGAGTTGATTTTTATTTTATTTAGTTTTTTTAAAAATTGAATCATTAATTGGTATTTTTAATTTAATTATTTTATAATTTTTATTTGATTTATTTCATATTTTTAGATTTTATTTGGATTTAATTGATTTTTCATTCAAATATTTTTTAATATGTAGTTGATTTTTTAAAATATTTTAAAATTTTATTTAGTTTCTCGTATTATTGAATATTTTTTTTAATTAATTTTTAAAATTTATATTTGTAATTATTTAATTGAATTTTAAATCATATTTTTATTTTTTATTCAACTTGTATTTATTTTGAGGGATAAAGGGTAAATTGGAAATAATTAGGGTGTGTTTATTAATAAAAATTGATTTTTAAATTTTAGTGGGGTGTGTATAACATTTGAAGTTTGTATAACATTGTATTGGGTGTTAGTAGCCTCACCCAAAAAAATTATTTGCATCTAGTTATATATTTCAATTAATAGAGTAAAATAAGATTCACATAATTAACATATTTAACACCCTGTGTTTTGCTTCTGAAATTTATTTTGTTTCATATTTTTTCAAGTTATTTTTTAAAATTATTTTACTCTTTAATTTATATAAGAGTTACTTAGTTATTTTATACGGAGTATACATTTATTTTTGTATTTAAAATTATGGGGTGTGTATAGAATATTTTGGGGTGTTATTAGCTCTATTTTTTTTAATATAATGTGATGTTGCATGATGATGTGGCTTTTTTAAATATATGTGGCACCAACTTTACCAATTTTAATTCCTACAAAACATAAAGGATAAAAATTGATGTAAAAAAGGACAAAAATTGAAAGGTAAAGGACGTATATTGTAAAGTTGAAACTTAAAGGATTTATTTTGGAATATATCAAACTTATAGGACTAAAAATAAAATTTCCTTGTAAAATTAGGAATAAGACTGAAAAAAAGTACACTGGCGTTAAAATCCCCGACACCGAACACCGAAGAAGCAAATTTAAGAAGGAAATATTTTTTTTAGTCCGGTAAGTTTGAGTGATTCCAAAATAAATCCTTTAAGTTTATAACTTTACAAAATACATCCTATATCTTACAAGCTATTAATTTTAGTCCTTTTTAAAATCTATTTTAGTCCTTTAAGTTTAAACTCCAATTTTAATTATTTAAATATAATAAAATCTGAAAATTTTAATAAAATTTGAAAAAAAAAATACTGATTTTAATGTATATATTTTTTAAAACAATATTAAAATATTTTTTAAAATTAAATAAAAATATCAGTAAAATCTGAATTACTCAAATTTTACCTAGGCATTTTCCCTAATTAATTAAAAATATAAAAATTCAAAAATAAAAATAAAAATATATTCTAAAATCTAGAAAATTGAAAGAAACTTATAAATATGTTTTAAAAAAAGGGACAACTCCAACTACCCGTATCATATTCCCCAAATGTAAATTATATGATTTATATATTAAAATATTCGTTGTAAAAAAATATTCGATTTTATTATATTTAAATTGACACATTATTACTTGTTTATCTTAATGGTATTCTTTGTTTGTTTGTATTATACTCTGTCTATTAGGGCTATGGTAAAAGAAATAAAAATGTACTCCAGTTTATGTCAATATGTGTGTATTTAAATAGATATATGAGTCATCATATTTTTTTACAACGATTCAACCATCGATCCATTGACCCAATTTGAATATAATAAAATTTGAAAAAAATACTGATTTTAATGTATATATATTTTTTTAAAACATCATTAAAATATTTTTTAAAATTAAATAAAAACATCATTAAAATCTGAATTATGCTCAAATTCTACATAACCATTTTCCCTAATTAATTAAAAATATAAAAATTCGAAAATAAAAATATATACTAAAATCTAAAAATTAAAAAAAAAATTATAAATATATATTAAAAAAAAGGGACAACTCCAACTACCCCGTTCATATTCTCCAAATGTAAATTATATGATTTATATAATAATTTATAATTTACATTTGGCGAATATATATGACAGGGGTTTAGGGTTTAAATTAATCTCGACTCGATTAAAGCTCGTTTGAGTTCATATTCTCTAAAAAACGAGCTTAATTATCTTAGGGAAAATGGCTAGGTAGAATTTGAGTAATTCAGATTTTAATGATATTTTTATTTAATTTTAAAAAATATTTTAATATTGTTTTAAAAAAAATATACATTAAAATTAATATTTTTTTTCAAATTTTATTAAAGTTTTCAGATTTTATTATATTTAAATAATTAATTAAAATTGGAGTTTAAACTTAAAGGACTAAAATTAATAGCGTGCAAGATATAGGATGTATTTTGTAAAGTTATAAATTTAAATGATTTATTTTGGAATCACTCAAAATTACTGGACTAAAAAAAATATTTCCTCCAAATTTAAGCTTAAATTGTTTTTGTACATATCGACATTGAAATTCTTAGAACGAGACAATGGTTCTATGAAGCATTTAGAAATTTTCAGATTTTTTTTTATGTAATGTTCCATTAATAGTTGAAATTTGATAAAAATTGTAAATTAGTAAGAGTCCTTGGTCCCACATTGGAAAATTGATAAGAATTTGAGTTGCTTAGATGTATTATTTTAGATTAAATTTGATTAAGAAGTCTACATACATGGTGATGTGCAAGGTTGGTGGGCTAATTCAAAAACTGTTGGATCCACACGAATTTGAGTTATTTTTAGAGGCGCCTTTAAAAATGGCTCAATCTCACAACTCGAACTATTCTCACAAATGACTCAGGTCAAAATTTTGATCTCACAAATGAGGTCGTATGTGTAATTTGCGCATTTTAGTCAAATCTGACTTGAACTATTCTCACAAATGACTTTTGCCCATTTTAGCCAAATCTGAGTCAAAATTTTGATCTCACAAATGAGGTCGTATGTGTAATTTGCGCATTTTAGTCAAATCTGACTTGAACTATTCTCACAAATGACTTTTGCCCATTTTAGCCAAATCTGACTTGAACTATTCTCACAAATGACTTTTGCCCATTTTAGCCAAATCTGACTCGAACTATTCTCACAAATGACTCAGGTCGTATGTGTAAAACGTGTCGGTTTGGACCTGAACCGCTGAAATGCGGTTATATTCATGCGATGTAAGACGTGTTGGTTTGGACCTGAATCGCTTAAATGCGGTTATATGATTTTAATTAATCAAACAGGCACAATTTGACGGCCCTGACTAATCTGATTCTAAAAGTTGCAGTCTTTACATAATAAGCCACCACAACTCTTCAAGAATTACGAATAGATCCCCAACTTGCATTTCAGAAGCATTGAATCCCACAAGCATTCTAGCTTTCTAGATTTTGCATTAAAGTCCAGTCAAAAGTTCTGGATACTCATTTATTATTCGTCAATAGCTTTCGATTTGCTGTGCAGCAGTTGTGAAGTTTAAAATCGATCGTTGTAATTGAGTCGTATTGCATCCGTGTATAAAGGGGTGGAGTCAGAATTCAAATGGGTGGGGAGGGGGCTAAAGCTAAACTTTAAAATTGTCAAAATATTGGTTACCTATAGTAAAATTTAACATCACAACATCGTACATTTGTTTACCAAGTATCAACATAGTTTTCAACAATTTTTTTCATTATACTAACCAACTTTGCATCTTATTATTGATTTTTTTTCCCTAAACAATAATAATCCATATATTAAAACAAAACAAGAAAAATATATACATTAACATCATAAAATAAAAACATATAGCTCAGTAACTTTAGTTTAAAGAAAATAACAGTATATTATTGTACTGACTTACCCTATAAATTAAGTAATCAACAAATTTATTTAAATTAATGAATAATTGAAAGAATTACAACCAAATATCTTTAATTTTACCGACATTATAATTATTTGAAGTAATAACGTTTTACGAAGATAAAATTAAATTTTAATTACTTCGATTTTTGTGTTAAGTTCGTGTCTGAATATCATCTTTTGTCTACACACCTTCATTAATTTCCAACACTCTTATATGAACTAATTAATTGGTATACACCCAATGTTTAAATCACGCAAAGGTACGTCAATTAACACAAGCACGTGAACCAAAGATAGGTTATATATATGTGGTTGGATCAATGAATTAAGTTGGTGTAGGATTGCTACTTAATACAAATTAATTTTGTTTACCATCTCTTACAAAAACAAAATCTTTATAGCGAAACATAACAGTTTTGCAAGTCCTAAAGCAATGTGATATATGCATGGGGTGATCTAATTATTTTTATTTTTTTTAGAATTCAAAAAATCAAAACTTAAAATAAAATCAAGAAAGTGAGACAGTTCAAATAGTTAAAAACATCACTATCTAAATAGGTAAGGTAATTAGTAGAATTTGGAAGACATAAAAGTAGAAGAATAAATCATTAATTGAATAAAAAATAACAAACATACTGATATTACAAAATTTTGAAATCACAGGAAAAATGGCAAAGGTTGAAAAACTACAGTATTAAAAAAATAAAAGATTTATCAGGTATTTCAAAGAAATCCTAAATAAATGTATATTTAACGTATAACATCATATATTAGATGGTCGAATATTTCTTTGAACTAATTTAGAGGGATACAACGTAATTCCTTTCATTCATAATATAAGTCGTTTTGACATTTTATTTTATTTATAAATTATATGTCGTTTTGCATTTTTTTAATGTAAATTAATTGTATTTCTTTTAAATTTACTTTTAAAATTAATAGTAAATATTTAGATGAGAAATACAAATAACTAATATTTTAAATAAGATGGATACAACAAATTAAGAAAGTCAACATTTCCCTGATGATATCATCAACTATTAATTTATAAAATTTAATGCTACAATAATAATAATAATAATCATACGACTTATCCACTTCTATATTTATACAATATAGCCATAGGAGTACGTATACACTTAAAAGTCGCAATCAAAATTCAAATTATAGTAAGTTATTTAAGATAATTGATTGAACATAGCGGATTCTACGTACTACGAAAAATAAAAAAGAATATTTAGGATCTCTCGTATTCATATAAAAATAATATTTAGAATCTCTGGGGATGGATCGAATATAAAAGATTTCAGCTATTTAAAAAACATAATTATATTGTTATAGTAAATTTTGATATTCCGAAATAGCAAAACATTTTTAAAAAATTTGCAAGTTTTTATCAATCTAAAATCATCACATTTTCATAAATTAAAATTTAATCTAAAGTTTATAGAATGATGTTTTTAATTATTTGTCCCTTTCTTAATATTAATAAAAAAAAATCTATCAATATCATATCCAAATATATACTAACTATCCTTTTATAATTATAGCTTATTAATATCGTCAAATAATAATAAATAAGTGTAATAATTTTTTGACATTTTAAATAGAGTACTACTCCATTAAATACAGAACAACGACAGGAAAATAAACGAATTAGAAATGAAAAGATGAAAATTCAACGCTATGCAGGATAACAATGAAAATTGGAATTCCAAGCTAAGTCAGACATAGTATCAATATTCTTTTTGTAGTGTAAGGAAATTAATATAATAAAAAAACACATAAAATATTTTATACATGAAATATGTTTAATTAAATCAATAATAAAAAAAAATTTAAAATATTTGCTGGTCAAAAGTTTGAATTTAAATCATTCGAAAAATTCGCAGATCGCAAACAGGTGAGTTACTATATGATCAATATATTGTTACTTTAAAGTCAAAATATTGTGACTACAAGACCAAAAAAATGTACTACTACATGTCAAAAAAATGATAGCATATTCGCCCAAAAAATTAAGTGTTCAGTATATTTTTGAACTTATAGTAATACACTTTTGACCTTGTAGTGACAATATTATGGTTATGTAGTAACATAATTTTATTCATGTAGTAAAATAATAATACTTGGAAAGGAAAAAAAATTTACTCCAGTTAAATTTAACCCGCATTGACTCGTGTTAACCCGGGTTTGACATACGAATTTTGACCTTAAATTTACCTTAATTATCTACTCCCTTGTCGTTTTGTATTTTTTAATGTCAATTAAATGTGTTTCTTCCCAATTTACTCTTAAACTCATAAATAATTACTTAGATAATAATAGTTTTCAAAATTCTACAAGAATCACAAAGTAATTAGCTAGTTAAGTGTACAATAGGAAGTCAATATTTTTCTTACTATGTGCAATGAGGTTAGAATGACATGTATACATTTTAAATAGAAAAAAATATATTTAATTTTATGTATGAAATATTTTTATAATATATATTTGCAAACATTTTTTTTACAGTGGCACTTGGTCTATTTCAATCTCTCTCTTCTCAAATCACTCTATTTCAAAATCCCTTAATTCTCATTCATTCTAAACTTTTCTTTTAATCTCATCAATTCATTTTAAAACTTAATCTTGACCTTACATTATTCAATTTATTGAAGATTTTGGATTTTGAAGATTTGAAGATTGTCTACTCAATAGAAATTCAACAATTCGTCTACTCAATGATATCATGTTTTAAAGATTGTGACTTTGAAGATTGTAAATAAATTTTGAAGATTGTCTAGTCAATAGAAATTTTGAAGATTGAAATTTTTTGTAATTTATTGAAGATTTTGGATTTTGAAGATTTTAAGATTGTCTACTCAATAGAAATTCAACAATTCGTCTACTCAGTGATATCATGTTTTAAAGATTGTGACTTTGAAGATTGTAAAGAAATTTTGAAATTGAAGATTGTCTACTCAATAGAAATTTTGAAAATTGAAGATTTTTGTAATTTATGTATATTTCTTCTTACATATGAAGATTTTTTTTTAATTTATGATTGTTTCTCATCTTCTCAATAGAAATCCAACAATTCATCTTTCTTATATATCAAATTTTATAAATCCAAAAATTTAATATTTCAATCCAACAAATTCAACAATTCGTCTTTTTACTTTTTTAAATCCAACAAATCCATCAAATTTTATAAATCCATTATCATAAATTTAATATTTCGATCTTTTTATTTTTATAAATTCAATTTAAATAAAATAATCATATTTAATCTTATACAAATTTAATCTTAATAATATTCTAATTTTAATTTTATAAATCCACTCCAATTCATTCTCAATTTGATTATATACAATAATATTTTATAAATTCAATAGTCTATAAAATTAATAAATTTAATCTTATCTATCTTCATATTTTTTAATATTACTTCAACAATAAGATTTAATTTTTTTTTCTAAAATTATCCAACAATTTTTTTCCTAAAATTACTCCAACAATATCATAATTACACGGCTTTAATATTTATAAATCTAAATAAAATAAATTTAATCTATCTTAATAATATCTAAATAAATTTAATTTTAATTTTATTCCTAAAATTACTCCAACAATAAGATTTAATTTTTTTTCCCTATTTAATCTATCTTAATAATATCTAAATAAATTTAATTTTAATCTTATTTCTAAAATTACTCTCCAACAATAAGATTTGATTTTTTTCCCTAAAATTACTCCAACAAACAATAATATTTTATAATTCCAACCATCGTCTATAAAATTAATAAATTTAATATTATCTTATCTATTTTAATAATATTTGAATAATCCAACAATAAATATAAAATTTGATATTTCGATATTTTTACTTTTTTAAATCGAACAAATTCATCTTAATTGTCATAAATCCAACAAACAATTAATTGTCTCTATCTTAATAATATTTAAATACACCAACAATAAATTTAATTTTATTCCTATAATAATTTAGTTTATTTTCGAGGTACATAATATGTATGTTATTTTGGCTTTAATTTTTATAAATTTAACTTAAACAAATTTAATTTTTTTCTTAAAAATATTTAAATAAATTTAATTTTAATCTTATTCCTAAAATTACTCCAACAATAAGATTTTTTTTTCTAAAATTTCTCCAACAAACAATAATATTTTATAATTCCAACAATTCGTCTATAAAATTAATAAATTTAATCTTATCTATCTTTCTATTTTCTAAAATTACTCCAATTTTTTTTTAATAATATTTGTACCATTACCGTATATATTTTTTTTCTAAAATTATTTCAACAATTCAACAATATGTGCACGATTCCAACAATTACCCCAATTTAATTTTAATCTTATTTCTAAAATTACTCCAACAATAAGATTTGATATTTTTTTCCTAAAATTTCTCCAACAAACAATAATATTTTATAATCCAACAATCGTCTATAAAATTAATAAATTTAATCTTATCTATCTTCCTATTTTCTAAAATTACTCCAAAAATAAGATTTGATTTTTTTTCCCTAAAATTACTCCAACAATTCAACAATAAGATTTTATTTTTTTAAATAATATTTGTACTAGGGTCAAATCTTATTTTTTGAGTAAATTTTGGAGGATATCTTAGAATGAATTATACTTTCACAATATTTTATTTTATAACATAATTCATATTGTTACAACATTTTATTTTATCTTTTTAACGAATAAATTTTTTACAAATCTATACATATTTAAAAGATTATTTTTTAATTAATAAATTAAAACATATTATCAATTTATTTTAACCCCGTAAAACGCGGGTCTTACACTAGTTTTATATAAATAAATAAAAAAATTGATTAAATATCTCTCAAAAAGTTTAAAGTTTTAGAAGAAACAAATTGTTTTAATAATATTAGAATTTTGAGTTTACTGTCACATCTGAATTCAATTTTTGCTAACAACTTTACACATATTAAATCTCCCATTTAATGAACCCTCTCTAAAAAAAAAAAAAAAAAAAAAAAAGTGAAAATTCGAATATTAGCACAGCTTCTAACAAAACTAACCTTGACATTTTCTAATTGAGCTATTAAAATTTGACAAATGGAGACATAATCATCGAAGCAAGATTCTAAATTATCATTAGAGTTGATAACGTCAATCACTCTTTTCACATCACCTTCAATAATACAGTTGGATAAGCCATGAGTATAGATAACAACTTTAACAAGTGAAAAAAGTGTTAAAAAATTAAATACTATAAATGAATGTAGTCAATCAATTATAAAAATGTGACTGAATCATCTTTCAAAATTAAAAAAGTACATTATTGTGTAACATGATACTATATGTTGAGACCGACCTAAATTATGTACTGTATATTTTATTCACTTATCCATTCAATTTGAATCTTTATCTATCTAATATTTTAATCTATAAAATAAATCTTGGTTATTTTAATCTGTGAAATAAATCTTGGTTGAAAAATAATCCAAGTTGAGAATACATCCCTCGAAATCTACAGATTCATTGTGAATGGATTCTTTGAATCACATTTTTTAAATAAGAGATCCCAATGTGTATATTCGAATATCCCATAAATTGGTCCAAATGTTGTTACTCTTTGCCATGGTTTGTAACTAAATCTTAAATTTTATTTTATCACATTGTAGCTATTTGTTCAACCTTTATATGCATTCCACCTTTCTCGTTTTGTTTCGTACGTAATAATAAATTTAAGTTGACATTTTTTTTTACATAATACTCTCTCGTTTTATAAAGTTAATTGTATTTGCTATTTTGTGTTGAATTAAAGAACATATTTTTTTATATATTTATTTCTCATTAATATTTTTTTAATAAAATAAAAATTAATATAGAAAGAGTAAAATATCAATTTACCTGAGAAAGAAAAATAATACATTTATATATTTTTAATAAAAAAAATATATATATTATAAAAATTAAATAGGAGTAGTTTAAAGATATTCGTGATAAAAATAGTAAAAATGATAAACTTTTGAAACAAAAATTAAAATTTAAACTTTAAACTTTATAGTATGATTCAACAAAGTAATGCTATAAATAATCGATTAGAAATAAGGGCAATTCTTACGGTAGTCAAATTTTACAGAGTGACTACATAGTCACTTTGTCGAAACGCGCCATGCGGTATCGTAAACGTCATAATGACCTGCTACCTGTTATACAGGAATTAAGTTATTTTTATCATTATTTAAATTGTATTTTGTTATTTACAATATTACCCTTCTTTTATTTAAATTATTTATAAGAAAGTTTAATTTATAAAAAATAATAAAATTACTATCCTACCTTTTTAATACAAATATTAATAAAATTACTATCCTACCCTTTTAATACAAATATTATAATTTTAAATTTAAAAAATGAAATAAACAAATTCCAGAATAATACATTACTTTCTTCTCCACACCACATCGGGTTTTATGTTTCTAAGACTTGAAATTGAAATTAGGGTTCCTTTCTTCCAACTCCATAGTTCATATATTAGTAATTCCTAGCGAGGCAACTGAAATCAGATTCCCCTCCCCTTTCTTTCTGTTGTTACTGTCGCTGCTTCTGCTGCACCTCATCTCTGTTTGTTTCTTTCCTCTATAATAAACACCTCTTCCCTATTATATCATTCTCCTTCCATTTATACTTACACAAAAAAGTAAAATCTTGAGTAAATAAATGTATGCAGTAAAAACTGGGCTAATGTTCCCATAAATTATATCATTCTCCTTCTAATAATTTTAATTCCTTTTAAGTTATAATTTGATTTGTTTTTTATTAATTAATTGATTTGATTTATTCTTTTGTTATTAATTTATTAATAACATAAGGGTAAATATGTAATTTTAACATTACATATTTTAATTACATTAACAAAAATATAATAAATTATTTTATTGTATAAGGATAAAAATGTAATTTTACAATAATATATTTTAATTAATTTAATTTAATAGAAAATACAAATTTATGACGCATTACGATAATACATATAAAAATTACAAAAAGTAACAAGTCATCAAATTTAAATCTTTAGATTAGATTTTTAATGACTTAAATTAACTGACTAATGTAGTCATTACGACACGTTACAACACCTGATTACATGTTGAAGGTCTCTAGAAACAAAGATTAGTTCAAAGGATGTGATGGTAATTCTAAATTGGATATGTCAATTAATTTTGTAATGTAAAAATAATAAATAAATAAATAAATAACCGCCTGATCACCTGGTATTGACTTATTTGAACACGTAAGGTTACACTTACATGTGAATATGTGATTAAAAGTATGGCAGAATAAAATTATTTAGGGTGTTGCTATATACACTCACTAACTTATTTTGTGGAGGAAATATTTTTTTTAGTCCGGTAAGTTTGAATGATTTCAAAATAAATCCTTTAAGTTTTTAATTTTATAAAATACATCCTATATTTTACAAACTATTAATTTTAGTCCTTTTTAAAATTTATTTTAGTCCTTTAAGTTTAAACTCCAATTTTAATCATTTAAATATAATAAAATCTGAAAATTTTAATAAATTTTAAAAAAAATACTGATTTTAATGTATATTTTTTTAAAACATCATTAAAATATTTTTTAAAATTAAATAAAAACATCATTAAAATTTGAATTATGCTCAAATTCTACCGAGCCATTTTTACTTAATTAATTAAAAATATTAAAATTCGAAAATAAAAATAAAAATATATACTAAAATCTAGAAAATTGAAAGAAAATTATAAATATGACAAGGTAAAATCTAAAAACATATTTATAATTTTCTTTTAAATTTCTAGATTTTAGCATATATTTTTATTTTCGAATTTTTATATTTTTAATTAATTAGGGAAAATGATTAGGTAAAATTTGAGCATAATTCAGATTTTAATGATGTTTTTATTTAATTTTTAAAAATATTTTAATGATGTTTTTAAAAAAATATACATTAAAATTAGTATTTTTAAAAACAATTTATTAAAGTTTTCAGATTTTATTATATTTAAATGATTAAAATTGGAGTTTAAACTTAAAGGACTAAAATAGATTTTAAAAAGGACTAAAATTAATAGTTTGTAAGATATAAGATATTTTGTAAAGTTAAAAACTCAAAAGATTTATTTTGGAATCACTCAAATTTAAAATTTATAGGGCTAAAAAAAATATTTCCTAGATACTAGGTTCAATAACTTTATATTTTGATTTTTCTAAACTTTTTTTATTAAATACACTCCCCCCATAAATTATCAATTTTACATCGTGCTTCAATTTTATCTCATGCCTCGAGCTCATTTAGTAGATATATTGAGATATACTTCAGCCATCCTGATAAAAGTCATTCATGAACTTTGAGCACGAAAGTTAATAAATATAATAAAATAGATAAATATATTAGAAGTGATATAATTGAGAGAGAGAAAATTCAAAGAAAAATATAATAAAATGTAAGAGGAAGTAATTTGCAAAAAAATAATAATAATAACTTTCATTGGGATCGACGGACGAAAAAGAAAAGTTGTAGTTTTCACAGGGACGGAGAGAGACAAAATATTCTCAACTGATTCAAATTAAACACAAATGATGTATCTTTCAGTCAAATGGTATACATAAAATCAAATATATTTTTACGTGTTTATAGAAATTTTATTAGAAGTTTGATTAGACATGTATCTTGAATTTAATTATCCACTATTTTGAGCTAATCAACACTATCAAACTGGATCTACTTTAATTTTAAACCCACCATATTGCATGCACACAATTATTCAAAATGGAGATCGCACCCACCTACGCCAGAATATTTGCCTCTTTTTGATCAAAATCAATTGAACAAATTGTCTCTTTTTGGCTAGTCTAATCGAACAACAAAAGGTGTTAGTTAGACCACTCAAGTCGAATAAAAGGACCTTTGTTCGGCCAGTCCAATGGAACAAAATATTAGAATTGTATTCTTGTTTAAATGTCCCACGTTGTCTATTTTGATGTTATAGACTCATTGTACTTCATACATATATCTTGTAAATCCATTAAATTAAATATTATTACTTCAAATATATATTTGTTCTACACAAAAGACCCTATTTGGTTGTTTAGGTAATCTGGCTCGTATGTTCTTTTTTAAATTTAAAACAAATTTTGATTTTATTGTTGAGATTAACGTCTTACTTTTCATTTTTAGTGATATCTTTGTCATGCACGATATTCTTTTAGAAATTTGAGAATTAGAGGTTGATGATCTCTTGGGTGCACGCTACTACACATTTAAGCTTGGAGAGCTTTTAGAAGAGATCTTCAAGTGGGAGCTCTCCAAGCTAAATTGTCCTTGGAGAGCCTTTAATTGCATTTGGAGAGCCCTTAAGTTTGGACAGCTCCCACTTGGAGAGCTCTTTTCAAAGCTCTCCAAACTTAAATGTGTAGTAGTACCCAAGAGATCATCAACCTCTAATATATCCTTAAATTTCTAAAAGAATAACGTGCATGACAAAAATATCACTAAAAATGAAAGGATAAAGAATAAACGTGTTTATAAAATCAATGATATTCTACTTATAATGTTCAAAGGCTATATAATTCTTTTTATTTAAGTGCATCTTTTTTACAAAAAAAAGTGTGATTGTACTAATTGAAAAGGTGGGGGTAAACAGGGTGAGCAATTATTTATTTTAAGCAAACGACTGCTATCATCCAAGAAAATTACCTTTTTGAAGTACAAATGAAAGAACATTAATGTGAAATAACTTGTTGTCCTTTGCATTGAAGAAGAGAACAAGAAATCTGAAAAGATATACCGTCACGAGCCAAAAGTCAATGTGTTTTTAGCAAAACTCGAAGACCAACTAAAGAACAAAGGAAATAAGAAAATGCAAATTTGGATCCAAAGAAATGAGGGTTCAAGTAAAGTTTAAGGTTAATGCACCAATTGTGACAAACCCGATCATAAAACGACCGAATGTGGAAAATAAAAAAGGGACCGAACTAACACGGTGAATGATGAATACTTTGTCATTGTGGTATTCGAAGTGAATAAGGTGGGTTCAAATTCATATGAATGGTGGATTGATTCGAGTGCTACCCGACATATTTGTTTATCTAAAGAGTTGTTTAGCATCCTTAATGAAAATGTGAATGAAGAGAGAAGCTCTTCATGGGAAATTCAACCACTTATGATGTTAAGGACAAAGGAAAAGTGGTCCTAAAATTTACCTCTGTTATAAATTGACTCTAAACAATGTGTTTTTATTTTTTTACACGGTCCCCTAAACAATGTGTTGCATGTACCATATATTAGTAAGAATTAGGTGTCTGGATTTTTGTTGAATAAAGTTATCTTATCTAAAAATGGAAGGATCATGATGGGTTATTTAAGCTCAATGTAATGACCATCAACAAAAACATGAATAATAATGATTCTTACTTCTATTTATTTGCTAGAGTCATCTATTACATGGTCATTTGGGACATGTTAATTTTAATACATTAAAGTATGTTTGAAAGTTTTACCTATATTTTGAAGTATTTCAAAATTCTGATTGTTTGTAATGATATGTGTTTATTTTGCGAATAAAAAGTACTCCATCCGACCTCACAATAACGTTTAAACTTTTCTTTGTGTGACATTTCACAATAACTTTCACACACACTCTTAAAATGGAAAACAATTATCCTTTAAAATTTTACTTATTATTACAGTTTTTTAATATGTGTGTCCAACTACATGTGAAAGTTATTGTAGGATGGGGGAATATCATTAAGTATAAACACAATGAAAAAAAAGAACCACAGGTCGGCCAAAGGTAAGAATCGCAACCAAACACTAAAACCTAGAAGGGTACGCTTATCTACACTTCCGTGTTTGGTAACTACACTTTCCGTTCATTTATTATTTAATTAAATAATGTTGTAAAATACTCACAATACCCTTTTAATTACAAATCTTAATTTCTAGCATAGTAGATACACCACCTCCGTTTAATCAAATGTAGACGCTGCCGCTGACATCATCTTCGTTCAATTGGTGTTGGAATCTCAAAAAAAAATCATAAATCTAAGAAAAACTATTTTCTCAGTTTTTTTTTACATTTTTCGACAAATCAATGTTAAAATATACATTCTTTTACTTTGTACGACACTTGTTTAATGAAAAAAGTTAAAAAATTTCATAAAAGATAAAAAGTATTCGAAAATTAGGTGTTTTATCGACAAAAATTGATTGAAAAAAAAAACCTTACCTTACCGTCTTTGGGAGGGTGGGTAAATAACCGTACCCAACGTAGAAACAAAAGCAAAGGCAAAAAGCCCAAACAACCAATCAAGCTGTGGCATCGAGAAAATTCAGGCCCAATAAACAAGAAAGCCGAAACTAGCAACAACAATAAACAAACAGAAACCCATGCCCACGGTTATACACAGACTTACTGAGTACACCCACTAGCAAGAGAAAAATCAAGAAAAAGTACGTTAAATATTCAATATACCCTTTAATAATTTTTTTTTTTATAAAAATAACAGATGAATACACCAATCCATTCATTTCACGAAAAAATCGTCTCCACCATCACCATAAAAAAAAAAAAAAAAACCACCCACAATCAAAATAATAAAAAATTACAAAAATTCTTGGATTCGACAAATCTTTCGAACAAACATAAAAATTTCGAAAAAAAAATCGTAAAAAATAATTGGTTTAAGCAAAAACTTTCGGACAAATACAAAAATTCGAAAAAAGTAATTGGATTCGACAAAAAATTTCGGACAAACACAAAAAATTCGAATCTGTAAAAACCCTAAGGTGATGTTTACTTTTGGTTTTAAAAACCAGGTTTTGAATTTTAAGATCCTAAACATGTTTTACTTCGGGATTTAAAAATCGATTTTCAAAACTCACTCAAAACCACTCATATCAACACATATTGATTTGATATAAATTTATACTTATATAATATCACTTCAATCATTATAATTTTTCTTAACAATAATATAATACATTCAATCATTACACAATCAAGTAATCATTATAATCTCACCCAACAATAATAAAATAATACAATTTTATTTAAAACGGGGGTGGGCGACGACGGCCTTAGGAGGGGGAGGGAAGAGGTGGGCGACGACGGCCTTAGGAGGGGGAGGGAGGAGGGCGACGCGACGGGGAGCCAGCGGCCAAAGGTGTCGACAACCTTCGGAGGAGGAGGTGGGCGACGGGCTGGGGGGAAATGGTTGCAGACGGTGGTGGCGAGACTGAGAGGAGGGGCGCCGAAGGGAGCAGGGCTGCGCGACGGGGAGGCAGCGGCTAAAGGCGTCAGAGGCCTTGGGAGAGGGAGGGAGGAGACGGGTGACGGCGTTGGCGGCCTTGGGAGAGGGAGGGAGGAGGTGAGCCGGTGAGGTGGGCGGCGCACGATTGGAGGGAGGAGGGGGCGGGCGGCGGCGCCACCTAGAAGGGAGGAGAGAGAGAGAGGAGATGGGTGCGTTTGAAAATGAGCGAAGGAGAGGGAGAAAGAGTATACAAAAGGCATGTTTGCTTCATGGGTTGGGATAAGATGGGTTAAGATGTGGGGAGGCTAGGTTGTCTAAACCCATGAAATCTAGTTTATAAAAATCGGGTCAAATTATAAACCCGGGTCAAGGTGTTTAAAGTTATGAGAAACCAAACATGGGAGAAGATGTGTCTACATATCAAACCCATCACCAAACCCCCCTAAACCCATTAAGCAAACATGCTCTAAGGTTTAGAATGGAAGGAGTATTTTACATATTTCCAAGTGGATGTCCTCATCTCATTATGTGTATCCTCGAAAAACATTTGTGTGTGTATAACCGTTGCCGAAACAGCGAAACCTATTGCCCTCAACAAGACCAAAATGAGCCCAAAACCTCAGTTTCCTATAAAAAAGAGTCCAAGCCCATCTTTAAAATTATACGGAGTACTTTATAATGTTTTTAAGCATTTATAGAGTTTGATGTCTTGAGCTTTTAAAATACAAATTAGATAGATGGCTCAAGCAGGATGGGAGGAACGCTAAACCGCAAGACGATGGAAACACTGGACCAATCGCTCCAATGAACGCAGCGAAGGGGAAGGAGGTTGTTGGATTTCAGCGAGATTATGGGAGGGAAAACTTATCTAAAGCAATGACGACTAATTCATTGTTTGATCATGACATAGCAGACGAGGACGATGAAGATGCACCCACTGAGGCAAAGAAACGAAAAAGAATTGGCGGGGGTGCTGGCATGGCTCCTAATGCCTCCCTGAAGGACAGTAGCTCTTCTTTTTGTATTGATGATGGAAGTCATTTTTTAGCGGCAGGCCCCGGTGGGGGGCCCCGCCGGGAATAATGATTATTATTAGTTGGAATTGTAGGGGGCTCGGCAATCCCCCTGCAATTCGTGCGCTATGCGACCTTGTTAGGTTTCGCAGGCCGAATGTAATTTATCTTTTTGAGATGTTTTCTCGTTCTAATAAAATTGAGGAAACCCGAGTGCGTTTGGGTTATGACTGTGCTTTGTCTGTGGATTGTGTGGGAAGGAGTGGGGGTTTGGCGGTCTACTGGAATAATACACTAAATTGTCAACTGTTAAACTACTCACAGAACCATATTGATTTACTCATTACGGATGATGGGGGAGAGTGGAGACTCACGGGGTACTATGGGCACCCCGAAAGGCACAAACGACGACTGTCTTGGGATCTGCTTAGGCGATTGGCGGGAACTAACTCCCTGCCTTGGCTCTGCGTAGGGGATTACAATGATTTATTGACTATGGAGGACAAAAGAGGGGCTGTGGCACACCCGAATTGGCTTTTTCGGGGTTTTCGGGAGGCTATTATGGATTGTAATCTTACAGATATCCCACTTGAAGGACACCCATTTACATGGAGCAGAGGTAGAAACGCAGTGGAGTTGGTAGAAGAGAGACTCGACAGGGCCATGGGTACCCAAGGGTGGCATGATAAGTTCCCAGCAACAACGCTTTCTAACCTGGTCGCATCGATTTCAGACCATAACCCTATTATGGTGGATACGGAACCGGGCACCAGGACACGGAGGAAGCGAAGATTTCGGTTTGAAAATAAATGGCTCCAAGAACCAGATATTAATGGGGTGGTAGAGCAAAGTTGGGAGGGGTGTCGTGATGATGGGGTCCTCCAAAAACTGGGGGCCACGGTAGAATCGTTGTGTGTGTGGGGAAGACAAATTGCATCGGCGTGGTTCGACAGAAAACGCCAGCTGGAGAGGCGAATTGGTATCCTCCAAAGATATAACGACCAGGCGTCCCTGGACAGGTTACGGGAGGCTAAAACCGAATTAAATTCCTTGCTACATAAGGAGGAGGCCCATTGGAAACAACGATCTAAAATTTATTGGCTCAGAGATGGCGACTTAAACACACGTTTTTTCCACCAAACAGCTACATCGAGGGAGAAAGCCAACAAGATCAAGGGCTTATTCAATGCGGAAAATATCTGGGTGAAGGATCAGGGGGAAATTGAATCAGTAGTCAGGGACTATTTCTCGGACTTGTTTACTGCTACTGAGAGTATTTCGGATGTTGAGCAGGTCACACAGTCAATTAGCCAGAGCATTACGACGGATGACAACCGAGCGCTAACAAAAGAGTTTGAGGCGGATGAATTTAAAACAGCAATTATGCAAATGCACAAGGATAAATCGCCGGGGCCAGACGGATATAACCCGGGATTTTACCAGAAGTTTTGGGGTATTGTTGGAAATGACTTGATAACAGCAAGCATTGGGTGGCTTGAGACAGGCAGGTTCCCAGAAGGACTAAATGACACAAACGTAGTGCTAATTCCAAAGGTGGATGATCCAAAGACAATGAAAGACCTCCAACCTATTTCACTATGCAATGTGGTGTATAAGATTATCTCGAAAGTGTTGTGTAATGGGTTGAAGACAGTTCTACCAGGATTGATTGATGAGGCGCAATCGGCTTTCGTGGCAGGAAGATCGATTCAAGATAATGTGGTTATTGCATTTGAAACATTGCATGCAATGAAAAACAGAAGGAAGGCAAAATTTGGGGAGGTAGCGTTGAAGATCGACATCAAGAAAGCTTACGATCGAGTCGACTGGAGATACTTGGAGAAAGTATTATGTAAAATGGGTTTCTGTGATCGATAGATTGGATGGATGCGGATGTGCGTGCGAACAGTCTCCTATAAGTTTGTAGTGAACGACAATTTGGTGAGGCCGATTATGCCGAAAAGGGGACTCAGACAAGGTGACCCACTGTCCTCGTATTTGTTTATATTATGTGCCCAGGGGCTGTCCAGTTTATTGCAAAGGGAGAATCGACGAGGACTGATTCATGGCAGTAGAATTTGTCGTGGAGCGCCAACAGTTTCTCACTTGTTATTCGCGGACGACAGCCTCCTTTTTTGTCGAGCTACAACGGAGGAGTGTAATACAATGAAAAATACCCTTAACTTATTTGAAAGAGCGTCAGGCCAAGCGATCAATTACGATAAGTCGGGTATCTTTTTTAGCAAGAATGTGGAAGCAGCCAAGCGAAATGAGCTATGTGGGATTATGGGTGTTCACGGCCTCCTGAACATGTGTAGATATCTGGGAATGCCATCTCTCCTGGGTCGGAAAAAGAGGGAGATCTTCCAACACGTGCGTGAACGATTGTGGGGAAAATTGTAAAGATGGAGGGGAAATAAACTATCCAAATGGGGTAAGGAGGTCCTAATCAAAGCAGCGGCTCAAGCAGTCCCGATATATTTTATGAGCACATTCATTCTACCTACTACCTTGGTGGATGAGCTACAAAAGATGATGAACTCGTTCTGGTGGGGGCACGGAACTGACCCCAAGAAAGGAATTAAATGGGGAAGATTGGAGGCTTTATGCGCACCAAAGGAAGGGGGAGGTATGAATTTCAGAAACATGCATCTATTCAATGTAGCTTTGGTGGGAAAGTTGTGTTGGAACTTGATAGACAAACCAAGGTCGCTTATGAGTAGAATTATGAAGGCAAGGTATTACCCAAGGACGGACCTCCTAGAGGCAGGCATTGGCAATAACCCGAGCTATATTTGGCGTGGAATTCACGAAGCTAGGAATCTGGTTAGTAAGGGGTTGCGGTGGAAGGTGGGAGATGGTAATAAAGTGAGGATATGGGGTGATGCATGGCTTAATCAAAAAGATAATTTCCGAATCTCCACGCCGGTGGTACCCACATTCGAAGATATGGTGGTGGGGGACTTGTTTGAACCTGGAACTAGGTCGTGGAGTGTTGACTTGATCCGGGAGGTTTTCTGTGACGCAGACTGCAAAGCGATACTACGAACAACTCCAGCGCCGGAGGGGTACAGAGATAGGTTGATTTGGCACCACTCCTCATATGGGAAATACTCAGTGAAGAGTGCGTACAAGCTGGCGGAAAGATTGGTTGAAAGTGGGGGTCAAGACGAGGGGCCTGCTTGGTCGGATATTTGGAAGGTTGCAGTGCCACCAAAGGTGAAAATTTTCTTCTGGAGACTATGCAAGGGGTGGATTGCTGTGAAAGACATCCTTCGAAGGAGGGGGATAGAGGTTTCGTCGGATTGTTCGGTTTGCATGGGATCGATTGAGACATTTTGGCATGTCTTTGTGGCATGTGATTATGCGAAGAGAAGCTGGGAATGTCTGGGTTTAGCAAGAGCCATTGAAATAGAGCTGGAGCAGGTGGAAGGGCATGCTGAATTGTTCTTGAGGCTACTGAGAAAACTGGATGAGGGGGAGAGGGAACGACTTCTAATGGGGGCATGGCAAATTTGGCAGCACCGAAACGGAGTGGTGTGGAAGGGGGAGGAATGCACAGCACCAATGTCGACGTTTAGGGCCATGTCATACCTCAGCGAATGGAAAGGGGCAAGAATGCCGGAACCTAGGGCTCAGCAGAAGCAAGGTGCGACCGCTGGCACAAACCGAGACGAGGATGCATCAAAATCAATGTGGATGCTGGTTTTTTTGAGGACATGATGACAACAGGGGTGGGCATGGTTGCGCGAGACGCAGAAGGGGGTTTTATCTCTGGGAAAATGATTACACGTCATGGCCTGATGGAGGTCGACGAAGGGGAGGCCTGGGGAGTTGTAGAGGCAGTCAGATGGGCGGAGGGTTTAGGCGTGGAAAGAGCTGTAATAGAGATGGATGCAACTCGCGTTTTCGATGCTATCAAAGGGGGAAGGAGTGTGGAATCAACGTTTGGGAATTATGTTGAAGTAGCCAGAGGGTTACTTAGGAATTTTTCGCTGTGGGATATTAGTGTGGTTAAACGAAATGCTAATGGTGTAGCACATTCTTTTGCTCGGAATTCTCGTTTCTTTGAGAGTCCGCATAGTTGGGAAGAGCCTCCAGAGTTTGTGGATGGCCTTCTTGATTCTATTTGTTCTTCTTGCAAATAAATGAAAGTGCTTGTTCTGCTTTAAAAAAATAAATAAATAAATAAAATTGAATTTTAACTGAAAAACACCAAATTCATTTTTTAAATCTCAAATCAAATATGCTTAGTTAAGTATACTTACTTTTGGTTTAATTAAATCAAGTCAAATGTTTAAATTGCCTTTCTTTCATTTTTAAATAAAACAATTTACTTATTACATCTACTTCTGAAAATTAAGACACTAACTTTCACCCATTTTCTTTCCTGTAGGTACCTTTCCGACAGAACCACCACCAGCCATACATGGTTGAAACCAAAACAAACATACATTTTCTTTCAATAATAACAAAGACAACGGATCAATTTTATTTCACCAAGGGGATGTTTCTTTTGGGTTTTGGGTGGTTTTAAAAACCAGATTTTTGAAATCCTGGTTTTTGAAATCCCGATGAATAGTAATATAGGTGTTTCTTTTGAGTTTTGGAATAGTGAAGGATTTAACTTTATGTCAAATCAAGTTGTAAGATTGAATGAGTTTGTATTATTATATTATTGTTTGGTGAGATTATAATGATTAGTTGATTAAATGTATTATATTATTGTATTATTATATTATTATAGTATTATTATATTATTGTTGAAAAAGAATATAATGATTGGAGTAATATTATATAGATATAACTTTATGTCAAATCAATATGTTTGATAAGGGTGGTTTTGAGTGGATTTTGAAAACCGGTTTTTAAATCTCGAAGTAAAACGGGTTTTGGATCTTGAAATCCAAAACCTGGTTTTTAAAACAAAAAAGAAACATCCCCCAACTGAATAACCCAAATAAACACAAAATTTTGGCAAAAGCACCAAATTTAAAAAGACTAAAATATGGTAGAAGATTTTTCTCGATCAACCAATATAAAAAAAGATAACGATTTTTGAGAAAAATAGCTGAAGACAGTAATCAATTTTAAAAAATGATCTCGAAAAATACCACAAAATTCAAAAAGACTAGAAATTTTGAAGGAACAAAAAAAAAGGCAAAAATATTTGAAAAAATGAAAAATTATCTCAAAAAAAAAAAAAACAAAATTCGACAAAAAAATATCAAACAATTTTTTTTTTTTTAAAATAGTGAACATTTCTCCACGAACTTGGTGGGGTGGGGGTGGGGAGATTGGTGCGGTGGAGCAGGGCACTAATCATATGAGAGAGGTCTGCTAAGCGAGTGGGTCTTTTTACTAATTCTAACGGTTCAAATAATCGTGGCCGAGCACAAATGAAAAACCCAAATGGACATTTAGCCGTGGCCTCAAGGAAAAAAATGCCAAAAACTGTAGGGCACGGTTATACACACACACGACTATGTTGAGTACACCCATCAAGTAGTTTTTTTACAAATACATTATATATGAAATGTCAGTTCTACCCTTGATTAAAATTATATAGTTATCGTGATTAGTACAACCACTCTTCCATTTCACGGAAAAATCGTCGCCACCATCACCACACCACAACCGAAATCATCACCCAACAACACATGAGATCTCAAAAACACTCACAAAAATCCAACACCACCATAAAATTCCAAAATATACCAAAAAAAACACCCTACACCAACTAGAAACATTTTGAAACAGATAAAATTTAAAAAAATACTCAAACAAACTGAGGAAAACTAAAGTAAAATATCAAAATAAATCACTCCACAATAGTCTTAGTCATCTTCATCAATCAGTGTAAAAAAAATAACAATTTCGGACAAAAAAATCCAAAAAATATACTAATTCTAAAAAAAATATAGATTTTCGAAATATGCCGAAATAAATCTTAGGATGTGTGTGTGTTTAGCCAGTGGGTGTCCTCAAGAACCCTGTGTGTGTTTATAACCGTGGCCAAAACTGTAAGCTCAAAACTGGCAACAAAGAGTATGGTTATACACACACGATTTTGATTAGTACACCTACTTTGACGTTTAATTAATTTAAAACAGGTATAAAATGTCCGAACTACCCTTTTTCCATTTTCAAATAAATTCGCTTTTTTAGTACACTCATCCATAGTATTTCTTCACAGGTTCAAAACTTTTGTTTGTAAACACCACCACCAACAATCAAAACCATTAGATGGCCACACCATTTTCATGAAAAATTAAAATAAAATAAATTCTGTAAGAATGAATTCAATAATAAAAAATCTTAAGAAACACAAAATTTGGAAAATAAATTTTGTAAGACCAAGATTTCGATAAAAAATCTGCAAATTCGAAAACTCTTATACATTATCATTTTCAGATTTGTACAAACCCTTATACAGTATCATTTTTTGATGTAAAATGAGACTTAAGCTTGCAGTTGCAGGTTCGACGGTCTCTTTGCATGGTGGCAGCGAGCTGCGGCCGCCTTCTTCTTCAAGTTGGGGTGACGGCCTCAGCCTTCAAACAGAGGCGGTAGCGATCAGTGACGGACCCAAAAATTTAAATATGGGGATACGATAATTAATTTTTAAAATATTATTTATTATCCAAAGTGTTGGGTCTATTCGTTGTCTTCGTTGAGATATGATAGACACAAGTTCAGGCACCTGAGATTGGGATACGTAGAGAGGGGAACCAGGTTCATACGATAACACTCACACTCAAAACCTTCACACTTAACTCTCGGTTATACTTCACAAAGAGAAAGAATGACTCCAATCCATCTTGAGTGGGAGGCTGCCTTAGATATAAACAACTAGGGCAACAAGTTGGCTACGGGGCTTTTTGTGTTAAGGTCTTGGGGCAAAACACTTGGGCCTAAGCCCAACAAATTCTCCACCTTTTTTGCCACTCCCCTCTACAATCCAACACACACACCCACACATAGCACACACAACACACGCAAAGCACACATAACACCTATTGCACGCACATTGCACCTGCAGAAGCAAAAAACTCAAATTTTATACAAGACATTAATAGCAAATGCAAAGTAAGCTATCAAGGGAAACACAAACAAACAAGTTGGACACAAAGTACACAAACAAACAGGTTGGACACAAAGTACACAAACAATAACAGTTTAGACACACAAGTCACAAACAAAAACATGAAACAGAATAAACATAGAGACTGCAAAAACAATTTTAATCAATAGAATTAAAATTCAAAGTTCTCATGCAAGACCTATGTTTTTCAACAGAAAGGCACTTGGTGCCCATATCAGCAGGATTAAACTCAGAAGCAATTTTTTCAAGATCAATAATGCCCTTTACAATTATATCACGTACAAAATGGTATTTAACATCAACGTGTTTAGTTCTCTCATGGTATACAGGATTCTTACACAATTGGATAGCAGATTGACTATCAGAATATACAACCACTTCACCTTCAAGTAGGCCAATTTCAGAAATAAGACCTTTCAACCAAATGGCTTCCTTAACAGTCTCAGTTATAGCAATATATTCAGATTCAGTTGTAGATAAAGTAACAACATGTTGTAACTGAGATTTCCAGCTAATACAAGAACTACATAAGATGAACACATAAGAAGTGATAGATTTCCTATTATCTCTATCATTAGCATAGTTAGAATCCACATACCCAACAAGTCTCACACCATTTGCACCTTTAGAAAATTTAAGACATACCTCCATTGTACCCTTAAGGTACTTAAGTAGCCACTTCAAAGCCTCCCAATGAGGCATACCTAGATTAGACATATATCTACTCAAGCAACTAACAGAATATGCAATATCAGGTCTAGTGCTTACAATGAGATACATCACAGATCCAATGGCGTTGAAGTATTACACATTTTTCATCTCATCAATTTCAGACTTCGTCATGGGAGACTGGGTCTTACTTAACAAAAAATGGGCAGCAAGGGGCACATTCACAGATTTAGCAGATGACATAGAGAATTTACTCAAAACCTTATCAACATATGAAATCTGACCAAGTAAAAGAATATGCTTTTTCCTATCTCTTTCTATATGCATGCCTAAGATCTTCTTAGCATCACCTAGGTCTTTCATGTCAAATTTATCACAAAGACACTTTTGAACATGCTCAACAGTTTTAACACAAGGACTAACAAGAAGCATGTCATCCACATAAATGAGCAAGAAAAAAGCCACAAAAGCACTTTCCTTAAAGTACAAGCAAGGATCAAAAGAGCTTTTCTTAAGTTTCAAAGACATCATGCACTCATCAAATTTCTTATTCCACTGCCTAGGTGATTGTTTCAATCCATACAAAGACTTACGAAGAAGACACACGTGTAAAGGGTTTTTAGGATCAACAAATCCTTCAGGTTGTCTCATGTAAATCTTTTTATCCAAATCACCATGCAAGAATGTTGTTTTCACATCCATTTGTTTAAGTTCCCAATTAAAGTGAGCAACAAGAGCAAGCATTATGCGAACAGTGGTAAATTTGACAATAGGAGCAAAGATTTCAGTGTAATCTTTAACCTTAAATAACCACTTACAATCCACAACAGAACAATGCATAGGTTTAGGTACAAGATTCCAAGTTTGGTTAACATGCAAGGATTTCATTTCTTCTTTCATATCATTTAACCATTTAACTGAATTTTTAGATTTTAAAGCTTGGTCATACGATTTAGACTCATCGTGGCAAGACTTAAAAGCATTGAAAGCATGCATGTCTATTCGTCGTCTTCGTTGAGATATGATAGACACGGGCTCAGGCACCTGTGATTGGGATACGTAGAGAGGGGGACCAAGTTCATACGGTAACACTCCACACTCAAGGCTTTCACACTTAACTCTCGATTATACTTCACAAAGAGAAAGAATGACTACAATCCGTCTTGAGTGGGAGGTTGTCTTAGATATAAACAACTAGGGCAACAAGTTGGCTACGGACCTTTTGTGTTAAGGCCTTGGGCCAAAACACTTGGGCCTAAGCCCAACACAAAGTTTTACTTATTGATGTACATAAGTGACTTCTCTAGTGAAATAACTGAAATTTTGACTATTTGAAAATGTTGAAATTATAAGACATAAATGTGGAATTAAATAAAAATATAAGACATGTTATTATAAGACACTGTGGAAAGGTCAAAATTCATCTAAGGTAATAGGTCAAAAAAGAAAATATATGAGTAAAAATTAGTAGATAAATAGACAAGGGAGTAAAAAAAATAGTTAATATTTGGCTTACACAAGAAATTTTATAAGAAAAATATTCCCTCTATTCACCAAAAGTGTGCTCACTTTTTTTTATACATATTTTAATTATAAAAAGAATATGTGGAGTAACGAGTAAAGAATGTTGTTGGTACATATTCAATCTTGTTAATAAAGTATAAAATATACTCAAAAGTTAACTATTTAAATATAATAAGTATATTCATTGTGGACCAAAAAATAGAACTGGGCACACTTTTGGTGGACGGAGGAAGTATAATTTTTTCATCAAAACTCATTATGCCAGTTTCTTTTGAATACAAATTTTAATAAATATTTATTAATCTATGGATAAAATAGATATGTTGAGGGTATGATTGAATATTATAGGATCTACTTATAAATAAAATAAATATTTATGAATATAGATAATGACAATTTAAGTAAATAAGTGATAGTTGGAGAGTGAAGATAAAATAGTGTGACTAATATTATTTTTAAAAGGGGAATGTGAATAATTAAATTGAATGGAGTAATATTTGAATAAAATAAACTACAATTAAATTAAATTTATATTTATAATAATATGTCAAATAAATATATAGTATTATATAAAAGAGAAAAGGGTTGGGGTATATACCCCTCCAGCTTTGTTTAATACACGCCCCGATACACACACTCCCCTCAAAATACATCTGAGATAGATGCACTCCCCCTAAATTACCTTATATACCCTTTTCAATTAAAATTCTACATTATAGATACACACCCCCAAAAATCTAATTTTCTTCATCTTCTCCAAGCTTCTTCTTCTTCCTCTCATTATTTTTTTTCTTTCTCCAACATTCACCACAGCTGCCGCCCACCGCCCACCGCCCACCGCCGCTTGCTGCCCCAGCCACCTGCCCACCGCCCGTCACCCAATTTTTTCTACCTCCTCCTTCCGCCCTCCCTCCATCGCCCGACTCGCCCCCTCTCTCCCAATCCCAAGGCGTCGCTGCTCCTCCTCCCCCACCGATAACACCGCTCCAATTTTCTTCTTTTTTTCCCTCTCTGCAATAGGCGGCGTCGCCTCCTTTGTCGAGCGACGCCGCCGGCTCTTCCTTCCCCAGCCAGCCACACTCCCGCCGTCTTCCTCCCACTTCCGCCGCCGGCCGCCGCTTCCGCTTCCATCCAGGTTTGTTTTTTGTTTTTTTTTTTTTGTAAATTTAGACAAAAAAGGGTCGATCAAAAATACTTTCATCGATAATAAAGGGTCGATCGGAGTATTTATGGTCAATCCTTTATTGTCGAAAATTTTAATTTTTTAATTTTTAATTTTTTTTTCGACGAACCAGTGTTGACGGAGAAGTGTTTAGTCGACGAACCAGTGTCGACGGAGAAGTGTTTGGTCGACGAACCAGTGTCGACGGAGAAGTGTTTGGTCGACGAACCAGTGTCGACGGAGAGGTGTTTGGTCGACGAACCAGTGTCGACGGAGAGGTGTTTGGTCGACGAACCAGTGTCGACGGGGAGGTGTTTGGTCGATGAATTGATACGCTTGATTTTGCTGTTTTATTTGACATAGCATTTGTGGTCTCTGTTCCTTAACATATAAATATAGCTAATTCATTTTCTTTTATCCAATGTATGCTCATGTTTCTTGAATATATTTCCCATATAATCTTTGGGGGTTTTGATGTTTTGGTCACTCACTGCCATAAGAACAAACGCTTGATTGTGCTGTTTTTGTGCTGTTGTGGTTGTGCTGTTTTGTGGTGGTGGCGGCGGAGGTGGAATTCTAGAGTTAGGGTTAAAGTTGTTTTAAAATTGGGGAGTGTGTATGTATCTTAATATATTTTAATTAAAGGACAAAATTGGTATTTTACATAAATATTTAATTAATAAAAATGAAGGGGGAGTGTATTAAACGAAGCTGGAGGGGTATATACCCCAACCCAAGAGAAAAAAAGAAGAAGAAATTCATAGTTGGACAACTAAACATCAAGCCCAATTCTTCAAAGGCCCAATAGTGAGTTATTAACTAAGCACGCCTGTGTAGTAGTATGTAGTATTCGGAGTATTTTTTTGTACACTTGTACCCCCTTATCCCATTTTAGGTACGCCTCTGGTGGCGACGACCTTTTTCTTTAAACGTCGTCGACCGCCTTCTTCTTCAAACCACGACGGCTATGTTCTTCAATTGGAGGCGGTAAAGTTCTTCAAATGGTCGGATCTGGTGACGAGTCTTCCTCTTCTTCAAACTACGGAGGCGACAACGTTCTACAAATCCGACAACGAGCTTTTACAAATTCAACAACGATTTTTTAAGAGTTCATGGAAAAGTGGGTGTACCTTTGAGAACAAAAAATGGAAAGAATTCTAGGTTTTAATTATATGGTAATTTTTTTAGAAAAGGGTAATTTTGAGTTTTTTTTATGGGTGGTGTATTATTTTAGAGTGGGTGTCCTCAACAAAGTCGTGTGTGTATAACCATGCCCGGCAACAAATAACAAACATAAGCCTATTGCCCTCAACAAGACCAAAACCATCCCAAAACCTCACTTTCGTATAAAAAAGTCCAATCCCATCGTAAATTGTAATTATACTCATAAATATGGGAAAATATCAGTTTTGGTCACCCAAGTTTACCTCTTTTTGGATTTGGTCACCCCTATCAAAATTGGTGCTCTAGTCTATCTTCTAGTCTAACGGAAGGATTCTGAGCCGCCATTTTTTTTTTACATCATTCTCTTCTTTTAATTCCTAAACTCTAAACCCAATTTTTTTTTTTTAATTTCTACGATAAAAAATCTTAAACCCTAAACTCCAAAAAAAAAATTCAATTTCTACTGAATTTATCTATAAATCTACGGATAACAACGAATCAATAAATCTGCAATCTTAAAATTGATAATAAAACAGAGTACAAAAAGGATACAGAGTCTGAATAATTTTCAAGCACATTGAATACAATGTATACCATAATTATAAGAACAGAGTATATCAAACTAACACAGACCACCCTAATTTAACAAATTTGATTTGCCATTGTAAACCAAGACACACTCACATTTGCTCCATTATTCTTTCTTTTTCGTTCAAGAGTTTCCCTTTTCGTATGCACCCCTATAAAATGAAGTAAACCAATAACAATAATGAGATGATAATAAATCAATTCATAATTGAGTTAAATGATTATTAACAACTTATTGATAATTCTTGGTCTGACCTACGGTCGTTCTTTCGTACAGACTCAAAGTCACTCTATTTGTGATTATTTATTTTTCAACCACAGTAATATTAATTGAAGATAAATTTAGTAGACATTGAAAAAAAAAATGGAATTTATGGTGTAGGAATTAAAAGAGGGGAATGATGTAAAAAAAAAAAAGAGTTCAGAACCTTTCTCCGTTAGTCAATGACGATTGACTAACAACATCACCAATTTTGATAGAAAAGAATAAGTGAGTGACCAATTTTGATAGTGAATAAATGTGGGTGATCAAATCTAAAAAGAGGTAAACTTGCATGACCAAAAATGATATTTTCCCCATAAATATCTATAGAGTGTGATGTAATGAATATCTATATAGAGTGTGATGTATGAATTTTTTTTCTTTTCTTTTTTCGAAAGCATGTGTTGAGTTTTTAAATATGAATTCTGAAATTTCAAAACATCAAATTCAATTTGTAATTCTCAAATGGTTAAACTAAGGGGGTTTTTTTTTACCACTACAAACAAACAGCTTCCAGAATCACTTTTTTTAAAGCTGTCCTCTCACAGCTTTTACTTTTCAAAAGTGCTTTTAAGCTATTTATATAGTTTGCAAACACCCCTTAAAACATGATCTCACAAATTAAACAAGATCATATAATTGAGGGATGTGTTTACAAATTTAATTAAACAATGGTGACAATACCTTTTTTCTCTTCTCAAAGTTTTTAGATGCAACTTTTAAGAAATAAATGTAATTCGTGTGCTACAACCTGGTCGTATTTGCATACACATTTATATTTTTAAATGTACTTACTTATTTATCAATATGTGAGGGAGTCATGTATGAGACGAATACCCAATTTTATTTTTTAGACATATTTATTTAAAATTTGATAGAGATGTGCTTCATAAACTAAAAAATTACTATAAATAATTGGTATTAAAAGAAATAGAACAGTTTTTACACAATACAAAACTGGTACCAGCAGTACCAAGGAGTCGAGACTTAGTCTCAGGCGCACGGCTCTATTTAAGAATGTACAAACAAGTTAACAAGGACACCAGTGAAGAAATGTCAACCTTGGAACCTACCGTCGAAACACTACCTCCTCAGTCTAATGCCAACATTATTGCAGTTGATGCGGCTATTTTTGAGACGCCCCAGAGGGCTGGGATTGGCGTGGTAGTGTTGAGCCCTTTGCGGGAGGTAATTGGCGAATGGGGCTACCCAATTTCGGGGTACGGTTCGATACTCGGTGTTGAACTTTTCGCGATATGGAGAGGAATACAAATTGGGGTACAACAACAAACCCAGGTGCTACAAATACAATCGGATTGCTTGGAAGCTGTAGTGCTAATTAAGAAGAAGGAGACAGTGTGGAGAAGTGAAGGCTTTGTCCTACAAAGAATATGGGATTTGATGGAAACGGTACATGGATGTATGGTCCGTTACGTCCCACGAAGGTTTAATGAACATGCCCATCGCCGGGCTCGATTAGCGGTGGTCTCCCTTGATTCTTACGATTGATTCAGGGCAGTATCACTACAAAAAAAGGGCGTTTTAGAGACGGATTTACCGACGGATTTTCCGTCGGCCGCCTGTGTTACCGACGGATTTGCCGACGGAAAGTCGGCCGTCCCCTTTTTCGGCGTCAGCATTTTTTACCGACGGATTTTTGAATTCCGTCGGAAATTCCGTCGGTATTTCGAACAACCCGTTTAACAAACCGAGTCAACATTCCGTCGGTAATTCCGTCGGAAAGAATGAATTAAAATAATTATAAAATAAATTAGAATAAATTAAAATAATTATAAAAGAAATTAATTTTTGAATAAATATTGATTTCGAAATTCACATGCCGACGGAATTTCCGTCGGCATCTGACCGACAGCAATTTACCGAGGGAATATCCGTCAGTAAAACAAAAAATGAATAAAAAAAATATGATTTCGAAATTCACATACCGACGGAATATCCGTCGGCATTTGACCGACGGAATATCCGTTGGCATTTTACCGACGGAATATCCGTCAGTAAAACAAAATATTAATAAAAAAAATATGGGTGGCCGGGGAGGCCCCGACCAGAATTTCATTTTCCGACCAGAATAATTATTAACCAAATTGTTATCAAAAAATTCATCACAGCATTGTCAGCATAGAGTAATACAAAAAACATACTCCACTAACATAGAGTGCTTATAACTTAACTGCATAACCAAAGCATCAAAACTTGTATTAGATTATGCTAAACGATTACCACTTTTTTTTAGCAGAATACGAACAATTAAGCTTCCTTTCCGAAGATTGAAGAAGAAAACAAAAATGATATATGCAACACATACAATTAGGATCCAAAATTCATATCCCAATACCCCCTTCAAGATCTATAGACACATTTGATATCATTACCTCCACAAAGTTGGTAAATTTAGGATCCCGATTCACAACTAACCGATGAACCTGCAACATCAAAGTGAATAAAAACTTCAAAATTCAACCGAAACCTGAAATCGAGTTGTAAATCGAAATCACAATTAAAAATAAATAAATTACCTCGTACTCAACCTTGTGCTTCTCGTACTCAACCGAAAACTTTTTTTTATTTTTTTTTTAAATAATTCAATTTTTTCTATATACTAGACCTACTAAATTACCAAAATATTTTTTTAAAAAATCACAAAATTCATTTCTTCCACATATATTAATATATATATTGGTTGTGACTTATATTTATAGTAAATTTAATTTTTATAATTTGTACCTAAATGATAAATAATTAAATAACTTTTATAAAATAAGAAATAAATACATTACATTAATTGAATTAATTTTCATCTTCATCGTCTTCATCCTCCTCTTCGTCCTTATCCTCCTCCTCCTCCTCATCATCATCTTCCTCATCCTCCTCCTCCTCCTCCTCCTCCTCATCCTCATCTTCTTCATTCTCCTCTTCATTCTCCTCTTCATCCTCATCTTCATCCTCTTCTTCATCCCCCTCCTCTTCACCTTCAATTTCGATTAATTGGGGATTTGCAACCGTCAAGGGTACAGAAAGATTGAAATCTCCCGTAAAGACTTCAGTTGGAGTCTCTATTTGTTCTGCTTGAAATGGAGATTCATCTTCAGTATTTTTGTCCTTTTTAGGGACTTCTACCATTGACCTTGCCTTTACTTTGCAAACAGCGTGCCATTCATAACCACGTGGAGCTCCCGGATATGTGCAGTAGTATACTTGAGATACTTGATGGGCAAATACAAATGGATCATCCCCAACATACGCCCTTTTCGAACTAACATCAACGAGCTTGTACTCCGGGTGAATTCTTGTTCCTAGATGGCCTGAATCAAACCAATGACACTTGAACAACACTACAGTCTTTGTTGGATATCCTGGATATTCTACTTCGACGACTTCCCGTAACACCCCAAAGTAATCACTTGCATCTGCATTGTAATTCGCACTGCTAACGCAGACGCCACTGTTGGTAGTTGCCTTTGTCGATGCATACCCAGACGTATGAAATATGTAGCCCTTCACAATATAACCGTTGTAAGTCTTTACACGACGTAGTGGTCCCTTGCTGAGATCTCGTAAGAATCGACTGTCTAGAGCGTTATCCCGTCCCTATACGGCTCAATTTAAAATTAATTAAAATAAATATTAATTTATTTACGTAAAACATAATTAATTAAATGGTACTCACATAACGTTCGAACCATCGGGAAAATTCACGTTGAATACGAGCATCTATATATGCATCTGATATGTTTGGTTCTGCTCGTCGTAGTTCTTGAGTGTACATCCTAATTCACAACATTCAAAAACTTGGTTAATATTAAATGACATAAATGAAGTGGTATTTAAATAGACGATTTATATATGAAATACTTACTCAATGTATGGCTGAACTTCATCACAATTCAACAACACATACGTTTGTGCTATTTCCGCCTCCGAGTTCGTCTCCCAATATCGTTCAGTGGGTTTTCCTATTGGCCGTCCCTTAGACTTGAATATGGAGAGCATTCCATCGACCTCTTCACTGATATCGTCAGCGGATGTACCACCGAAGTTACGTGGAGCACTTCTTAACTTTGTGTTGACGTGGTCTTCAAAGTAATAAGAACAAAACATGCCAGCCTCTTCATTCAAATAAGCATTCACAATCGATGCTTCAATGTTTGCCTTTTGTTTAGCATTGCGTTTCAAGTTGTGGAGATACCTGATATACACATATATATATATATATATATAAAAAACTTATATGAATGCATGTGTAATTGTAATGAAATAAAAAAAGTAAGATTTTACCTTTCAAATGGGTACATCCACCTGTATTGCACCGGACCACAAATTCTCGCTTCATACGCTAAGTGAACGGGTAAGTGTTCCATCGAGTTAAAGAAGCTAGGTGGAAAAATTTGTTCCAACTTACACAAAATCACTGGAATGTCTTCATCTAAATGAATCATATCATCGATCGTGATCGTTGTAGCCGTTAAATCTCTAAAAAATAGACTTAATTCAGTGATAGCCCTCCACACATTGAGAGGAAGAAGTTCTCGGAACGCAATCGGTATCAAGCGTTGCATAAATACATGACAATCATGACTCTTCATCCTTGCAACCTTACCCGTTGTTGTGTCTACGCATCGACTCAAGTTCGACACGTAGCCGTCCGGAAAGTTCAACTCCTTTATCCACCTACACAATCTTTGTTTTTGTGGCTTATCCAGTGTGTAGCTAGCCTTTGGAAATTTACCTGTACGCTCATCCCTTTTCAACTCTGGACGGCGACAAAGAGTGTCCAAATCCTCCCGAGACTTTGGAGTGTCTTTCGTCTTGCCTTCCGTGTTCATGATTGTGTGGAACACATTGTCAAACACATTCTTTTCAATGTGCATCACATCCAAATTGTGTCGTATCAATAGTGAACTCCAGTATGGTAAGTCCCAAAAAATACTCCTTTTGTTCCAACCACCCTCAATTCCTCTGTTGTGTTCCGCTGCATTTTCCTCAGTACTTTTTTTCAACCCCGTCACTTGAACCTCATATAACAACCTACGTCCTGTACGGAGAGTAAATTATAAGTGACACTAAAAGCAATAGATAAATATACGTTTAGTACTCGATTATTAAATATATGTATAAAATACCATCTCGTAGTGGAGGTCAATTGTTTGTGACTGCTCTGTTTTTTACGAAGTTCTTCTTATTTCTTCGAAACGGGTGACCTTGAGGTAAGAACCTACGGTGATTATCGAACCATGAAACTTTTCTACTCACCGGGAGACTGAAAGCTTCAGAATTCTCCATACAATACGGACATGCTTTCTTTCCGGCCGTACTCCACCCGGACAACATACCATATGCAGGAAAGTCGCTAATGGTCCATAAAAGAGCAGCACGCATCGTGAAGTTCAGCTTTCTAAAAACATCGTATGTTTGGACTCCATTCTCCCATAAGAAGATCAAGTCTTTTATAAGAGGTTGGAGATAAACATCCAGTTTGTCCTTTGGATTCGTTGGTCCAGGCACCAATACAGTCAGAAACATTGTTTGAGGTTTCATGCACATCCACGGAGGAAGATTATATGGAGTCAGTATCACCGACCACAAAGAATACTGCTTCCCATGCATCCCAAACGGTGCAAAACCATCAGTACACAAACCTAATCTCACATTCCTCGGTTCACAACCAAAATTTGGAAACACGTTGTCAAGATGTTTCCAGGCCTCTGAGTCTGTCGGATGTCGCATCTCCCTCGACTCAGCCGAAGAGGAATCTGTAGCATGCCACGTCATGTGTTGTGCAGTGGCACTTGATTGATATAATCTCATCAAACGGGGAATGATAGGAAGGTAGTACATCTTCTTATATGGCACTTTCTTCTTTGTCTTCTTCGATTGACCACCAGGTCCCTTTCGACGTGCCTCTTTGTACCGGGGATGGCCACACAATCTACACATATTCAGACTGCTATCTTCGTCACCCCAATATAACATGCAACCATTCACACAACAATCAATCTTCTCAACCGGCAAACCAACATTCTTCAACATTTGTTTGCTTTGATGAAACGTCGTAGGCACCTTATTATTTTGAGGACAAATTTCACTGCATAACTGTGTCACTTGCTCATATGCCCTGTTAGAAAGCTTGTTCTCGGTCTTAATGTTCATGAGTCGTGCATTAAATGACAACTGTGAGTGAGATTCACAACCCGGATATAAATCTTCTTCGACTAATTTGAGCATCTCATAAAACCGAAATGCCTCATTCGTCGGCTCCTCTTCCATGTTTGAAAAACCAGCTTCCCTGATCATTGTTTGATACATATTCGGTTCTTCGTCCCCAAACTATTGTTCTTCGTCCCCAAACTGTTGTTCTTCGTCCCCAAACCGTTGTTCTACCTCGTTACTAGTGCCAACATGATCGAAATTTGCTTCTTCTTGATAGATTCCAGCAGTGTAATAGTAAAACACTTCATGAAATCTATAAGGCCAACGTGTTTCGCCATGACTAGTCCAATTATAATAATTATCAACGAAACCATTCTTCACAATATGCACTAGGACCTCATCAATCTCTTTATATTGCTTATTCTGACATTTCTTAGCATTACACGGACACCTAATGCAATTTCCACTCATGTAATGTGGCTGGCTTTTTGCAAATTCAACAAATAACACGAGTTCATTATAAAATTCCACATTCACATTTCCTCTAATCATTCTAGGAGTACAATACATCCAACGACGGTCAGGCAAATCCATCTGCTAAACATTTAAGTGGAGCAACACATTACTAAACTAAACTTATAATAAATTCAAACAAAACTTATGATATATATAAAACATGTAATTACATTATATTGAATTTTATGTATAGAGTAAATTAAAAATGGTAGAAAATGTACCGTAATCGTAATTTGATGTTTCTGAATACCCGAGCATGAGCATAAAAAATTTCGCAGTATAAAGTTTTGGTGTAAATTTGCATTACGAAAGTGAAGTGGGAAAAAAATTAGACAGTAGAAAGTTTTGGGGTAGATTTCCCGACGGAAATGCCGACGGACTTATCTTTCCGTCGGCATTTCACCCGCCCAAATTTCCGTCGGCAAAGATAAATGCCGACGGATAGTCCGTCGGCATTTATCAAATGGTGAATTCCGACGGAAAGTTAATTCCGTCGGCATTTTACCCGCCCAATATTCCGTCGGCATAAATAAATACCGACGGATTATCCGTCGGTATTTATCAAATTGTGAATTCCGACGGAAAATATATTCCGTCGGCATTTGGCGGTTTTTTTTTTTTTTAATTAATTCATTTTTTTGTATATATAGCACACACAAAGCAACACAAAGCTCACACCATATTCGATTTTTTCTATTTTGCAAAGAAATGTCATGTCTTCTTCATCTTCTATTCGATTTCAGCAAGGCCTTGTTTGTTATTGTGGAAAGGCATGTCGTACATATGCTTCTAAACAACCTAGAAGTAAAGGGAGGATATTTCATAATTGTCCTGACTCCCTAAGTGATGGTTGTGGTGGTGGGTGTGGTTTCTTTGTATGGGCTGATACTCTAAAAACTGTGGTGTTGACAAGAATCAAGGATCTAATCAAAGTGACCAAGAAACTGAAGACATGAAGAAAATGACTCAAGAGATGAAGAAATTGGTTATAGAGATCAAGAATTTGGATGAAGAAATCAAGGATTTAATCAAAGTGAACAAAATCATTTTGATTGTGCTAGTTGTCATGGTTGCATCTACCACCTTCAAGTGGTTTGGTTAAATATATGTATAATGCACTCTATATGAGGCTATTTTAATTTGTACTAAAATGCACTCTTCAAGTGGTTTAAATCTATATCTAGAATGCACTCTAAATGAGATTATTTTGTACTCAATGAAACAAATGAATGCACCCTATTTTCATCTATACACCAATAAACTACACAAATAAACTGCAATATATAGTTCAACATATTTTTCAACATAAACATAAATATATACATAAAGATAAATAAGTTCAACAGAAAATTAAATAAGTTCAACAGAAAATTAAATAAGTTCAACAAAAAAATAAATTAGTTCAACACAAAATTAAATTGTTCAAATTGTTCAACCAGGATAGTTGTCAGGATAGTTGCCAGTGCCGGGAAAGTTAAAATATTGATCCATATCATCATTCAAGTTGACGTTGCCACCGTCGGCCTGACCTGCATCTTGACCTGCAGCTTGATCTGGAGCTGGAGCTGGCGGTGGTTGCCCCATCGTCTGTTGATAGATGGCCTCGATCTGCTCAGCAGACATCCCCAACGTCCGACCCGCATTGGTACTCCAGAGGCGGAAGTAGTTCTCGAACGTTGCCATGACGTTCGGATCCGGGACGGCAGTGGAGGATACGGACGGCTGCGATGCACTCCGGGCCGACCGACCACTTGGTGTCCTCACGGCGCTGCTCATCCCACCAAGGCCAAGGACCCTTCCCTTGGAGGTCGGGGCAACGTCAAGGTAACACTGGTCCACGTCAACAACCGGAGGGGTACCGCTGCTTCCGGATTCAGCAGTAGTCATGGCGGTGGCTTGCGTCTCAGCCTCTTCAATCCTCTGTCGGACGCTCAACTACATAATTAAAAAATTAAAATTAATTTAATTATCTATATATATATATATATATATATAATGTAATTAATACATAAATTTAATTAAACTTACGTGGAGGTCAGTAGTGCGCCCGTAGGTGGACGTCTGTGTATCGGTATTAAACGGATGAAGAAGACTCATCCGATCCAAGTGGGTGTGTGGACGTCCAGTCTCCCGCTCCTATTACGTATCAAATAAACATATACAAATTAATTTAGATAACTAATATAAAATAATTAACTATAATTATTTAATTTTAAAAAATTAATGAAAACTTACGATAGCAAGTGATTGCTCGAGGACGGACCGAGCTCCCCCCCGATGCACTGCCATCCCGCCTCCAACGTCGGTTCTGCGGTTGGCCCGAGCTTTGTCACACTTGTCTTGGTAATCCTGGTCCATCCACTTCTCAACCAACGACTCCCACAGGTCAACACCATCCTCGTCTTTCCCCAGAACAAGATTTTTGTCTTCATCACGCCAGGCCTTTCTCCAGTCGTACATCATGTTCGTGTACCGAGTAGAACAAAGATTGTACCACTTCTCGTAAATAGCGGCGTCCGAGTAGATCGTCGTATCCCAACGGGCCTTTTTCTATACAAATAAATATTCAACATATTTATCAAATAATATGAATAATTAGTTATTTAATAAACTTTAAATATTGTAATTATATACCTGGAACTCCTCGAAATAATCATCCTTTTTAGATTGTGGCACCTTCGACCAAGTGATAGCACCCTTAGAAATCTTGCAATCCTTAAAGGATTTTGTGCACATCCTAGACACCTCATTACCGGGCACCAACCTGTAAAATTATTAACAAATTTATAAACTAACACATTATAAATAAATAAATAAAGTTAATCGTTATTGAATCTCATCAAACATTAGAATTATTGACTTACGCTCCTGAAACGATGTCAATGACTTTCCTTTTGTCTCGAACAGGATGCTGACGAGAAGAGGATGACGAACCAGCCGACATCGTAGTCGGCGGCGGCGGCGACACTGCCACAGGAGGAGGAGGAGGAGCCGTCACAGGAACTGATTCATCCCGAGACCTCCTTGCACGTGACCAAAGTGACGACCTACGACGTGAACCCGAACCCTGATTCGGTACTTGTTCACTCATTTGTTTCAATCAATAAAAAATACATAATTTTACTAATTATCAATTTAATGAACATATTGCTAATTTAAAATTTTTACTAATATATCATATTCCTAATTTAATCAACATATTCCTAATTTAAATCAAAACAATATATATATAACCTAATTACAACGTGATACCACCGTCGAACCATCTAATTAACTAATAATTTAAACAATTGATTGAAACATGCATCACCTACATTAAAAATATTTCTAAATTAACATATTCCTAAATTAACAAATCTAAACATAATTAAAATAATACTTTTCTAATTGGAGTTTTCTAATTATCAATTTAATGAACATATTCCTAATTTAATTTTTTTACTAATATAGCATATTCCTAATTTAATTAATCAACATATTCCTAATTTAATCAACAATAACCTAATTTAATTATTATTTTTCTACCTAACTTAATCAATAATAAAAAATTGAACATATATATTCCTAAATTAACAAACCTAAAACTAATTAAAATAATAATTTTCTAATTTAAACAATTGATTGAAACATGCACTACCTACATTAAAAATATTCTATATCAAAATTACACCATTAAATTAAACTAGTAATTAACTATATAACAATTAATTAATGTATACATATAACAATTAATTAATTAATTAACCTTAAAAACCTACTCGATCTATCAAAATTATTCTTAATCAACAAATTAAATTAACTAACGTACATACTAACATGATCATAATATTTTAACAACTAACTAAATCAATATAACATGCAAATCAACATTAAATTATTCATATTTACATATATCCATGCATAAACATATATAAGTATTAAAATTAAGTAATAAAACTAATTAAGAAAATGTACCGTATCAATGTAATCGAAGAAATTTGCTTCAATAGTCTCGTCCTCGTCTTCGTCTTCCCCACCGAATCCTCACTCACGCACGCCCCCCCCTTTTTTTTTTCTAAAACGAACTGATTGATTTGAGGCCCTTATATATTAAAAAAAAAAAATTTGCCGACGGATTTTCCGTCGGCATTTCCCTCGGTAACCGCCCACTATTAATGGTAACCGTTACCTTTTTGGAAAACGAGGCGGTGCGGATTCAACGGGTCAGATGCCGACGGATTATCCGTCGGCATTTCCGTCGGCAAACATATTTCAAAAATCCGTCAGCATTTTCCCTCGGTAAATGCTGACGGAACGGAAATCCGTCAGTATTTCCCTCGGTAAATGCTGACGGATCAGAAATCCATCAGCATTGACGTTGACTTTTCAATCCGTCGGCATTTGTCCGTCCCTGTAGCGCGCGTTTTTTGTAGTATATTTTTTTTGTGTGGAACACCGTTTCATCTTGGTGTATTATGTACTTACTGATTATTTCCAAAAAAAAAAAAAAAACTAAAAAAGATAGGAGGGTATTGCATATTTATTCCTGCCATGTGTCCGAATGGAGATGCTTTAGAATGGTAGATAAGACCTTGGCTATAGTCACTCAGTGAATGGAATGCTCCTCGACCCTATGTCAAAATTTGTCACCCAACTCCAGAATCTTCCCTTAATCTCTTCCTGAATTTTTGCTGTGTTCCACTCTATTCTCATATATCTTATGCATGATTAGTACGATTGAATGGAAATATAGCTAAATGTAATGAACTCATGAATGGAATGAAGGTGAAAAAAGAATAAAATAGGAATGACAATTGTTACGATTGGTATGATAAGGAATGAAAAATTGATGTCGTGTAAAATTACTAAATTATTATTATTGTTAATTTTTGTTGTTGGGATGGTTTGTTATTATTACTATTTATAATTTAAAAATTATTATTAATTATTACTCCCTCCATTTTTTTAATAAGTGTCATTTTAGCTTTTTTCAACAAATTAAGATAATAAATTGTGGTCTATATTACCCTTCATTAATTATACTAATTTTAATATATAAATTTTATTTGATAAAGAATGTGGTCAAGAATGTAGGTAGTATTCATAATCAAATTAATTTTGGTATAAACAATTTTTGTGGAATTTATTTATGAAAAGTATTTATGGTAAATTTATAAGGGTAAAATAGTCAAAATCAAAGGAAAAACTCTAGAATGACACTTATTTTAAAATTAGTTAAAAAGTCAAAGTGACACTTATTAAAAAATGGAGGGAGTATTAAATATTATAGTATTATATATTAATATATAAAAAATATTATTGTTGAGTGTTTAAATTACTATTATCAAATAATAAATATTTTGTTAATTTAACGCATGTATTATTTAATTTTTAAATTTATTATTTTTATTATTGATTTTTAAAATTTTATTATGGATAATAAAATATTATTTATTTAATAGTCATAATATTAAATATTAATTTTTTTAAATTATTATTATTGAAAATGAAAAATAATACGTGAAAATGAAAATAAATAATAATATTTTATATAATAATAATAATAATAATAATAATAATAAACTCATTCCTTACACTATGGAATACATAATATGGGGTATGGAATGAATGATTATTCCTTAATTTTTGGTAATGACCATTCCATTTGGAATGAACATTCCTTATAAATAAATATACCAATCATGATATTTGGAATAAATATACCAATCATGATCATTCTTTAATTCATTCCTACATACCAATCATGCCCTTATTGTTTTGCCAATTCCATAGAACCCAAACAACACAGATCCACAAACTGATAGCCATATGTTTGTCATTCTTTTTTGTAAATTTTTGTAAATATACGTGCGTAGATTAAGAGTTGTTCTTGAATACGGTTGTGGATTGGGACGTCAATACCCAACCATTTATAGCATTTGTACCATACATTGTTCGTTTCCTTGCAATTCAGGAAGAAGTGTGGTTTTATTTCTATCTCCCCTTCGCACGTCGAGCATAGCGCATGATCGTTGGAAGCGATGACTTTCCTTTTCATGAGGTTTGCTTTGGTTGGAAGTCTATCTCTGAGCAATCGCCATGCCATTACATCAGTTTTAAAAGGCACCGTCTTGCTCCAGATTAATGGCAATATCTCCTTTGTGGCTGTCAAAACGTTGTCGTCTGTCGCGCTTGATGCAATAATATCATAAGCAACCTTCGTTTTTTATTTCCCGTCTACGGATGCAAACCATTTTCACCTGTCTTCTATCTCTTCTCGCAATGGGTACCTGCTAAGAACATCCAAGAACTCGTCAAAAATAATTTTTTCTCGATTAAAGAGTTCCATCCTCTAATTCCACCCCCAAACCCACTGATCCACCCACGACCCCATATTATGAATGAATTCTCCTTTATCTAAGCTTAAGTTGAAGAGTCTGGGGAATTAGTTCCTCCCAGAACTTTGTTCCCCCCGGTCCAATGTGATGTTCCAGCATTTCCTAAAACCATCTCCCTTTTTCACCCAAAATAGATTTTACAACATCCCTCCACCACCCAGATTTTGCCTTTTCCCACCCCTATGAATCTCCCCCCTTCACCAACTCTTAGTGGCCCGTGAATCGAAGTTACTACTCTTGTCCATAAGTTTCCGGGATCTTCCACATATCTCCACACCCACTTGCACAGTAAAGCTAAATTGAACCATCTTATATTCCTAACCCCTAGACCCCCCATCACAGACAAAAATCTGCAGAAAATTGAGGTTAAGGTTTTCAAAATGGATATGGGACAAATATAGAAGGATAGTAGGTAGGTTAGAATCTACATCAATACAGACTTCAAAATTGTGATTCTTCCCCTGGGGGATATTTTCTTTCCACCTGCTCAATCTTCTCTTCACCTTTTGCACTAAATCATCCCAGTCCGACTTCTTGCAACGGTTCAGCCCGACTTTCACCCCTAGAAACTTAATCGATAGTTTATTAGTGACGCACTCTAAAATTCTTGCCATTTCCTCCATCTTATTTTCCTTGACGTTTACTCCACTAAGGCTGCATTTATTGTAGTTTACCTCCAGGCCCGATAGCAGTTCAAAGTTTTGAAGTAATGCTTTCATAGCCCATGCATTCGATTGTGTGGCCTCCCCAATAAGGATCGAATCGTCCGCGTACTGAAGATGTGAAATACTCAACTTTTCCTTCCCAACTTTTGATGCCTTGTACATTCCTCCCCGAGCTGCTTTGGAGATCAAGCAATTAAGGCCTTCAGCCACTATAAAAAACAGAGAAGGGGATAGGGGATTCTCTTGTCTGAGTCCTCTTTCCAATTTAAATTCCTCAGACGGGCTTCCATTAACTAAGACCGTAGCAGTGGCTGATAAGACGCATTCTCTTATCCATGCTCTCCATTTTCCAGAGAAGTTAAATTTTTCCATCATCATATCTAAAAAGTTCCAATCCACTAAATTGTACGCCTTTGCAAAATCGACTTTGAAGAACATTCTCTCAAGCTTTTTTTTCTTAGCCTCTTCCATCACCTCGTTCAGGATGACGACGCCATCAAGTATATATATGTTGCCCACGAAAGCACTTTGAGTTTTTGATACTACTTGATTGATTACCTTGCTCAACCTTCTGGCTAACACCTTTGCCAAGACTTTGTATACGCATCCAATCAAGGATATGGGCCTGAAGTCATTGATATAATTGACACCCTCTTTTTTTAAGGTTTTCAGGCCAGTCTTATTTATTAAAATGTAAGGTCAAACTTTAAAAAAGAGTTTATGACAAACTATGAACCAGACTTGAATTCAAAAATTATATACTAGGCCCAATTTTTTTTTTAAAGTATAGCTTAATCCATTCCTATCTAGGGATGACAATTTCAACCCGTCCCACTATGGGCCCGTATTGAAATGGGGACGGGTCTGAGTATCACTCTCGTCCCATGATCTTTTTTTATATTTATATATATATATATTATACATATAATTATAATATATTTCTATATTTTGCTTGTAACATGTTTATTAATATACGGAGTATATAACAATAATTCAACTTCATATATATATTTTTAGGTTAATATAAATCGATAAAACATAATATCAAATACAATATGATATTTCACCTAAAAAATTATAACAATATCAACCTCTCTATAATGTGAAAATAAATTTATAAACATGCTTCTAAAATTATTTTACTTATTTTTCATTACAAATCTAAATTTTATGTTATATCTTTCAAAAAAATATATTTATTATTTTTAGAAAAATATTTTTTAAAGTTTATAATGGGTCACCCCGCCCCATGACCCGAGTGGGTCGCTCCATGCCGAACCCGTATTAAAAAAGGTTGAGTCCGGGTATCTAGGTACCCAACCCAACTCCCTAAGACAAATAGACAATTATTCTATTCACATAAAAAGCAATTATTTTATTCGCACAAAAAAAAAATCAATTTTATTACTTATAAATTTGACAAGTCTTTACTATTTTTATTTTATTTCTTATAATGCTAATAAAAAATTTATAGATTAAAATGTGTGTATAAAGGTTAGGGATCAGTAGGGACCTCCTACATGTAGTCAAAGTGTCGTATGGTGTCGTATGACTACCGTAGTCAATTAAATCTGAACCATTAAAAATCAAATCTAAAGGCTTAAATCTGATGACCTGTTACCGTTTGTACTTTGTGTTGAAAATATTCATCGTATGTCACGTATAGTATCGTATTTATAATTAATTTAATTAATTTAAATATATAATGTAAAATTTACATTTTATCCTTAATTTAATAAAAAAATTATTATTGTAAGTCCCTAGTTGAGTAGATAATATTGAGTAAGCTAAGAAAACGTCTAGAGGGGGGTGAATAGACTTTTCAAAATCTTTCAATATATCAAAGTACACAATGCGAAATATCAGATTATAATGAGCCCTTAAGATTTATACTCAACTAATATCGAATATGAACACTTGTCTTGTCTATTCTATATGCAGATTAATCAATTAAACAAGTAATCAATCAAACAACAAATAAAACAGTAAAGTAAATCAACACGAGATTTATGGTGGTTCGACAACTTGTCTACATCCACTCTCACAACTCCAGTTGCGAAATTTCATTAACCCTTCTTGTGGCTTTAAGTCCCAAGAACTAAGACTTCGATCTTCTCGATAACACTACCAAGTGTTTCTTCGATCTAACAACTAGTTATTTTTACAAGCAACTAGCGACTTAACAAAACTATAAAAGAAAACTTCTCTTAGTCCAGTAGTAGCCTTCTTCGAACTTGACTTGTCTTGTGGCTTGAACTTTCTAAACTTGAACTCTGCGAGTTTCTTCTACTTCGAATATCTCTTAGTAATTCCTTCAGTATATCGAGTTTTAGTAGTCTTCAATGCTTCAACATCCTTCGATATTTATAGACTTCTGAATCTTCAAGAACAGTTTGTTATCCAACTAACTTTATTGATAACTGTCTTCTAGCTGTTTCTTCTTTTCCTTCACGCGTTTCTTCAGTTAATTAGTTATTCTTTAACTAACTCTTCAATATACGAACTTATCCTTATACGCGTTTCTGACTTAAGTAAATTTTCTTCCTTTCCGCGCACTTGTCTTGTCTTCCATACTTAGACAAATCTTCATACTTCTCTTCACTTGTCTTGTCTTCCACGAGTCTTCTTATCTCCTTCTAGTAGACTTCGATATATATATAGAACTAATCTATAAACTATACTAGTCCTATCAATCTAATCTTAACAAGACTATTACATTACTTTAAGCTTTATAACTCCAGCTTAGTCACCTTAAATCAATACAAAACAAAACATATGAGCTTCTATACAACGTTTAAATGCTCATCATAAAACCTATAGTGAACTCAACATAGTACTTATAAAACGTACTTGTCTTTTCTTTCTTTTATACTTAAACTTTTCTTTTCTTACTTTGTACTCTACTGATTTTGTCACAAGACGACTTCCATAACTAGATCAGTCAACACTTAGAAATATATTCATCAAGTCTACTTTTTGGCTTATAAAACTACTTCAACATCAATTAGGACTTATATATATTAGGATTCATATCCCAACAATTATATTTATTAATTTAATTAACATATATAATGTTAAAACTACATATTTACCCTTATATTATTATTAAAATTAACAAAAAAAAAAAAAAAAAATTAAATTAAATTAAACCAAAAAAAAAAGTCATATGAACCTAAACCTAGAACACGAATACATTTATTTTATTCCCCCTGCGAACACGCACTCCACTGATGCCCCTATCTGTGGCTCGAGCACGTGAACAAGAAAAGAACATTTTTTTGGATTGCACGGTTTACTGAGTATCGACCGTTCAACCGTGCACGGCTGTTGGACCGTGCAAGTGAGTACTTCCAGTACATGTTTCGATTTACACGGGTGATTGAGTATCGACCGTGCAACCGTGCACGGTTGTTGGACCGTGAAAGTGAGCACTTACAACACATTATTTGGATTACACGGTTTATTGAGTATCGACCGTGCAACCGTGCACGGTTGTTGGACCGTGCAAGTGAGTACTTTCAGTACATTTATTATTTAATTATTTTTTTGATTGGTTTATTTAATTTTTATAATAATAATATTTGTATAAAAAAAGGTAGAATAGTAATTTTGCTTTATATATATATATATATATATTTTAAATAATTTTAATAAAAGAAGGGTAATATAGTAAATAATAAAATATAATTTAAAAATGATTTAATTAATTTAAATATGTATAATAGGTAACACGTTCATACGACGCATATGAGTCAGGAGTGCACAAAAAAAAGACCAGACCGGAAAAAAGATCGGAACCGGACCGGTAGTTTCCGGTCCGGTCTCCGGTCCTTCAAATTTTAGATTTCGGTTTTCTGGTCCGGTCCGGACCGGTTTGGACCAAATTTTTTTTTTAATTTTTTTTATTAATGCACCCTCATTTATTTTTCAAAACCAAGTAATTGGTGAGAATGTGAGGTAAAATTGTTGAGATCTATTACATTTTTTTAAATATATAATTTAACGAACACATTTAATTTACTTTTAGGGTCAACAGATCATTAATAATAATGTAAATAAAATTCACATTGGCGTAGATTGATTTAAAATAAAGAGCAACACTTTGATTTTCATACACAAATTCATCAATCTTGTTCTTGCTTCCATAAACTTGAAAAAAAAAAACTTGAAAAAAAAAAACTTAAAAAAAAAAAAATCCGGTCCAAAATCGGACCGGATTAATTCCGGTCCAGTCTCCGGTCCATGCATAATGACAGATTCCGGTCCCAGTCCGGTCCGATTTTGGATCGATGCACACCCCTACATATGACGCCACGTGGCGCGATTCGACGCGCTGACTATATAGTCACTTTGTACAATTTGACTCCTCTAAAAAAAAACCCAAGTAAGAAATGAAGAGAGTATTTATTAAAACTTGTGCTCAAAATAATGAGTATAATAAATTTGAAGCGAGAGAGTTAACTTGACATTTTAAATGAAAAAAATAAATTAAAAAAAGCTAAGAATCATTTATTTTCTTTAGTGTTTGGTTTGGGATCGATCAATCTGTATTTGGATTGACCATTCTCAATCCAATCTCCATCAATTTCTCTCAATACAAATATAAATTTAAATATCAATCCATTCATATAATACACTTATATACTTATTTTTTATACAATTATATCACTATTTTTTTTAATCTCATTATCTATTATACTCCTATAAAAAAAAAAAAAAGTATCTATTATACTGTTCTTTCACACTCATTCTCTCTCTTACTATTTTTCTACCCACTAATAAATTATTACAATATCACATTTGATTTGACATAAAGTTACATTTTTCAATCTTTACACAAATACAATTTAAACACAATTATTATTATTATTCATGGATTGTCTCAATCCACTTTTTTCAATCTCAATCCTAATCCAATAGTGTATCACAATCTGTAATCAAATACTCCCACGGTCCACCAAAATTATGCTCATTTTTTTAATACATGTTTTAAAAAAAAATCATATTTTAATTATAAATCAGATATGTGGGATAACGAGTAAAGAATATTATTAATAGATTATCAATCTTATTAATAAAATAGTGGACCAAAAAAATAGAATCGGACATATTTTTTGTGGACGGAGGAAGTGTTACCTAAGGATGTGTTTAGTTTGAGAATTGAGATTGAATCATCCCAATTTAGATGGGTCATCCCCATCCAATTCCTCTCAATCTCTCTCTATCCTATTACCCATCTACATACTACTTATTTTTATACAATCATATCATTCTTTTTCTTTTTAATCACAAATTCTCTCTTATACTTATCCTTGACACATTAATTTTATCTTCTACTTTTCTTCTTCACAATAAGGGTTGGTCTGCTATGGACTCGAGTGCATGTTGTGCACCCTCGTCCATGTTGCACTTTTCAGTTTACTGACTTACACTTTTTGGTAAATGATGTTGCACTTTTGAATTATTAAACTGTATAATAATATTTTTAGTAATAACTGAAAAGTACAACATCATTTACCAAAAAGTGTAAGTCAGTAAACTGAAAAGTGTACATGGACTAGGGTGCACAGCATGCACTCGAGTGCATACTAGACTTTACCTCACAATAATTACTCAACTAACTAGCAATAATAAAATAATACAATATCACTATTGATTTGACTTAAAAAAAAAACTTTAGTTAGAATCCATATAAAAACAAAGGTTTGGTAACTTTCACTTCACTTTCACCAAGGGGAAGTATAGTACTTCCTCCGTTCATCTATAAATTTCTCATTTTACAATTTTGGTATGTGCGCTTGCTTATAAGCTTCTCATACCTTTTTTAATAAATATTTTTAATTTTTTATTTTTACATTTCACTTTATATTTTATTTTTTGTATCTATCTTTCTGGTTCTGTGAATCACATCATTTATACTATATCTATTATTTAATTTATGTGGTTCTGTCAATCACATCATTTATACTATATCTATTATTTAATTTATGTGTAAAAAAGTAACTAAAAATTTATAGACGGAAGGGAGTATTAATTGGTTAGTACAGAAGGGGCATATGAGAATGAGAGCACAAGAGAGGCCGACCCGCTTTGATTGTGTTGACAAAAACCCATCTCCCATGGTGCCCAACCAAGAATCAAAGAACTAGTAAAAACCAAACAACAGTTACAAAAAGTTAAAGATTCTCTTCTACAGCAACAGAGAAGCAGCAGCAGCAAGTTAACCCAACCCAGATGGGCAAGCCAAGTAGTATGTGGGAAAGAGGAAAAAACAACTGTTTTTTTATCGTCTAAAAAAGAGAGAGAGAGAGAGAGATGAAAAGTGGGAGAGCGCCAGCTGAAAAGGAAGAAAAGGGAGACAAATTTGGCGAAAAGTTGGGGAGGGTGGGGAAAAGAGGGGGACACACCACTCCAGTAGCATCCTTTTGGAGACCTCAACAATTTCCTTGTATTTCTGCAAGAAAACTTGCTGCCACCCTTTGGGACCTCCAACTTGATCAAATGCACCACCCTCTTCCAAGGCTGCGCCGCCTCATCCACGACAAGCCCCTTGATTCTTCGCCTGGTTCACTTTATCTGGTAATTTTGTTTTTTCTCAAAAAAAAATAATTGTGGTAAAGGCGTTAGTTAAGTTGTGTGATCTGTTTTCCCCTAATCTATCTGATTGGCTTGTTTTGGATTTTACTATTTGGGTTTGGAATTAATGTTAAGAGACACATTTATTTTTCTGGTTAATAAGTTGTTCGGCTCCATTTGGTGAAATTGTCTTGTGGTAGTTGGCTTTATTCATTTTTGCAAGTCTGAATTAATTTATGTTTCTATAACCTAGGTTTTTTACATTCTGCAGTTTGTGAATTAGTCCAATTTGATCTTCAACTATGTGTGAGGTAGAGGAGAACTAATACCTCTGAATTGTTTATGTTTACCTATTTCTCCAATGGTTATCTGAATCTAAGGCAAATCCTGATTTCTACTGAGTTTCGACATAAGAACAAACTACAATAGGAAGTGTTCTTCTTGGTTAAGGCTGAGAAGGAAGATTGAACCAGATGCTTTATGTTAGCTGTTAATTTCTTCACCCAAGTCTTGATTTTCTGTTCCCTGATGTTTTGTCATTGTTTTATTGCCAGCCAGAAAGTTCTAACGGCGTGAGGAGGCATGCTGCTGCATCGCGTCATCAGTCAGCTGAGAGAAATAATAATCATGCTTTACAACCTGTATCACCCGCCAGTTACGGTAGCTCAATGGAGGTACCAACATTTTCCCCCTTCCTTAAATCACAGTCTAAGTATCTTTGGTTATATTGCACTTGAGAATTTTCATTTCATAAATATATAGTTCAGACTTTAACTTCTTTTCATGGAGATTCGTTGCTATGTCCTTGTTTGTATAGATTGGGACATATTATAGTAACTAGAAACCCCACACATAACAGATAGCCAGTCCTACACCTACCACACAGCTGTATCGAAAGCTCGTTCTCCTTATGCCAACACATTCCTAGTGGGTGTAATCAAATTTCAATGTTAGAAATGAATGTTCTAGTGGGATAGGTAGAGATGACCATACACAAACATCATAGCTGATCCTGTAAAGACTCTTATTTCCATTTGTTTCTCTTCGACTTGCTTGTTAACGCATGAATAAATATCCTGTTTACTAATTTGAGTTAACTTATATTACAACATCGTCAGAATTAAGTATGCAAAGGCAATTTACAATCCGTTCACCTCGGTGATGAAATCAAGAAATAGAAATATAGAGGATTAAGTAAAGGAAGCAAGAAATGAAAGTTCACAACTAGTATTTTTGCTTCTGTGAGTGAATTCATTTGGTCCAAATCCAAACATTTTGATGAGTTATCTTCCATACTCACTCAACATGAAATTAAATGACCCTATTTCCATTTTTGGATGTCCACAAATAATGTCATATCCTGAAGCTGCACCTTTCTTTCCAAAAGCATCCTGTCACGTAACGAACTCCATTTTTTTAGGGTATAATTGTGAGTATACTGAAAACTATTTTTATTTCAAAATTCTTGAGCAAGTGCTAATAAGAGGGAGTTCCATGTTTGTCTTCTTTCAGTTTCAGTTTCAGTTTCCCCTCGTGTTTTTCACATTGAATGTTTGGTAATAAAAAATCAAAAAGAAATGACTAGCCGACAAATTTAAGACATTGTGATGATCTTTAACATGACAAACCTATTCCTTCGTTTGATCTGCCATACTAACCTGTAAGGTCCAGAGAAAAACAATAATAATATTTGGTTCCTAAAGTTTACACTTTTCTAGTTTTGGTCCCTCTCTTTCAGTTAATGTCAAATTTGATATTGGAAGTACAATTTTACTCCCACTTTTGGTCCCACGGTTTGTTGACTGGCAATTGACCAACGGAGTCAACTATTTGCAGGTCTAATTGTAAATATTTGAAAAATATTAATTACATTTGACACCCTAAATAATTATTAATTTCATTTAGGGCCACAAATATTTGATTTCGTTAGTCAACTAACGATGGGACCAAATGCTGGGATAAAAGTGTAGTTCAAAGATCAAACTTGATTGTGAGTGAAATGGGGGGAATAAAATTTAAAAGTGGATTTAGTTTAGGGGCCAAAAGGGATATTATCTCATAATATTTGCACTCTGCAATTGTTTTTATTTTCAGATTATGTTTCTCAAGTACTTTTCTATTGCAGATCGCACCCTATAATCCAGCAGCAACTCCAACCAGCTCCATCGAACTGAAAGGGAGAAATGGAGAGGCAGGTTACAGCTTAAGAACATCAACCGAACTGCTTAAAGTTTTAAACCGTATCTGGAGCCTCGAAGAGCAGCACGTCTCCAACACCGCTCTCGTTAAATCATTGAAGAAAGAATTAGGCCATGCCCGAGCCCAGATCAAAATATTGCTCAGAGAGCAACAAGCTGATCGACATGACATGGATGAGTTGGTGAAGCAATTAACAGACGATAAAGCAGTTAGGAAGAACAAGGAGCAGGACAGAATCAACACAGCTGTTCAGATTCAGTCCATGAGGGACGAAGTGGAGGACGAGAGGAAGTTAAGGAAACGGTCTGAAAGTCTCCACAGGAAGTTAGCCAGGGAGTTGTACGATGTTAAGACAACTCTAACTAAAATGTCTAAAGAGCTGGAGAACGAAAGGGGGTCCCGCGTTCTGTTGGAAGATCTTTGCGATGAATTTGCTCTTGGAATAAGGGGTTATGAAAAGGAAGTACATGGTCTTAAACAAAAATGTGACAAGGATTGGACGGAGAGAGGTGATCGTGATCAGCTGATTCTTCATTTGTCTGAAACATGGCTCGATGAGCGCATGCAGAAAAAATTGGAAAACGGGCATGGTGTTGGAGAAACGAAGTCTGTTGTGGAAAAACTGAGCTCCGAGATTGAAGCTTTTCTACAGGCTAAAAGAACTGCCAGTACTACTAAGATAAATGGCAACCAAGTGACGAAAAATTCTACTTTTCGAAGAAGTTCTCTTGAATCGATCCCTCTGAACATGGCTGTGAGTGCTCCTCGTGATGAGGAGGACGAGGATGGTAGTGATTCTAATTGTTTTGAACTCGAAAAAATGGCTGAATCCACGTTAAAATACCAAGGAAACGAGCATCAGAAAACTCGTAGTGATGAAACTATGAAGCAAAAACAGGGCAAGAAAAATCACGGGCCTTCTGAGAAGGCAACGGGCCTAAGTCCATCCGGTTTGCTGGTGAAGTTTGAAGAAGACGAACCTCATGAAAGTAAGAATCTAGTCGAAGATGCGGAGGGCATTGAGAAGAGTGATGCAGTAAAAGAAAGCAGCTTAGAAGGAAAGAGTGGATTGAATTCCAATTATATGATGGAAAATTTAATCAGAAACCACTATTTGTTGTCAGAAGGTGGGAGCAAGCAAACTGATCGAGAACACGGGCTTCCTTCGTCTATTTGGAGGAGTCAGCCCAGCCCCGTACGCCATTGGACTGAGAAGCTACCGTCTCCTGATATTGATGCTTCCGAGTCATCTTCCAAACTTCATCCGGATTTGAAGGAGGGTAGTTTAAAGGCGAAGCTATTTGAAGCAAGATCGCGGGGCCAACGCTCACGCTCGCGGATAAAAGCTTCGATTATCCCGTCTTCTAGAAAGGAGTGACTAATTGTGTTCTTTTCATATATGCTTGGAGTTTTCTCATCACATGGGAGATGAGCATACAATGTTGAAATGTATTCCGAAGGTAATCTCTAATTAACCATATATATATATATAATAGTTGTGGTCTGTCGAATTAATAATTTGGATTGACTGAATCAATGTTTTGTATCTAAACTGGTTCAGATAGATGCCTTGTAAGAAACTATTTATTAGAAATTGGACTGCAATTATATATGATACAAAAATAGGGGTGGCAATTAATTCTTAGTTATTGGGTCGTGTTTCGTGTGACATGATAAGATAAAATACGAACACAACTTGACAAGAATCTGTGTTGAAATGACAAAAACACAAAAAAATTGTGTCAATGCGACATGATATAATAAGTAAATATACATTAATTAAAAAAGAAATCATATTATAATATATGACAGGTTATGTACAATTTTTTTTTAAAATTAACGGGTTGACATACTACACTCGAATTTTGGATATTTCTTTTTATTTTCTCATCAAATGAATGACATTTCCTTATGAAATCTTATGAATAACTTGACATGGTAAGAACACAATATGATAAACTTAAACACTGATATACAATTTTCGTATTGTATTCGTGTCATGCCATCGTATTGTATCCGAAATTACCACCTCAAAACTACAAAATTAGAAGATTTCCTTTTTTTTTTTGGTGTGATGCTAAATACTACTCCCTCCGTCCCACAAAGATAGTTACATTTGACTTTACACACAGATTAAGAAAAATCAATAAATGCAGTCAAATTTAGCTAATGTACCAATTTTACCCTTGAAATCACATACTTCAAAATTTGTTAAGCATTACTTACTCTTATTAATTAGGGGTAAAATTGACAATAAAGCATTTAATACTAAAGTAAAAAAGAAAATGGAGCTATAATTTGAGACATAAAAAAAAAATATATGTAACTATCTTTGTGGGTCGGAGGGAGTAATGAATTAGAAGAGACAATTTATACTAAAAGTTGGGCTGTAAAAGTTCATTCGAACTCAAATACTATTTAGAAGGCCCAAAAACATCAGCCCATCGGACGCCGCTGATTGAGGAGGCAGCGGAGGTTCTTTTTTTTTCTGAGTTGGAGAGAGAGAAGGAATTAGGGTTTTGGGAGAATGTTGTTAATAAATGAGGTTTTATAGAGAAAGGGGGAGAAAAAGATATTTGTGACAATTAAGGGAGGGTGCATCTATTTTACACAGATTTTAAGTGGGGGGGAGTGCATCTCTCCAAAATGGAGGTGTAAATAGTCAAACCCAAAGGATATAACTGGATTTAAGGTTTGGCCATCTGGAATTAATGGTATTACTGGCAACAATTTTGAGTTTCAAATTTATATTCCATTGTCTAGAGCATGACACGTGGACGATAAACAAATATTGATGGAGGTGTGTTGGAGTATTTTTTTTTTTCCTGTTTTGTGTTTATTTTGAGATTTTAGTAGGTATAATATGATTTAACTTTATGTTATAAATTTTATAAGTGTTTATATAAGTTTTATAAATATTTATATAAAATTTGTAAATATTTATAGAATTGATTTGTGCAAAATTTATAGATATCTGTAGAGTGGGATTTTAAAATTCAAATTCCAAAATTTCAAAGTAGAACTAGGGTAGAATTCCAAAATCTCACGTACGAATTTTATAAACAAACATAAGGTTAATGAAAAGGCCGATTGATTTTAAGTTCAAAGGTAATAGGAATGATTCTTCTCTCGTAAAATTCTTGTAAATTTAGAGACACGTAATATGGTTTTTATTTTCATTCATTATTTTTTTTTCTCTTTCTGTACGTCCTTCTACATAACTTTTATTTGAATTAGATACAGGTTTTTAAAAAAATGATTATTTATATAAAAAAAATTAAAGGTGAATATAAAATAGTACGTGGGAATAATATTTTTTTTTAAAATGAAAATTATAAAATTAATAAATAAAAAGAATAGTAAGAATTAAAAAAATGAAGTGATAAATATGTGTTTATTATCTCACTCTAAATTTAAATGAATTTTTAGGCTAAGATTTTTTTATGTATAATATCTACAAAATGAACTAATTATTTGGTGGAATATACTCCTAAAAGGTTAAAAACTCAATTATTAGAGATTAGTTCACAAAAAGACGCCCAACACAATTGAACTTCTTTTTAAAGAAATTTTTAGTAAATTAATTACTCAGGATCATGAATCAACAACATTATCTTGAAAAGTCGTGATTAAGTAACTTATCACATTCTAAAATCTTCTCTCAATTAGTCTGAACATCTGGACCCATAGAATAAAGGAAAATCTTTGCGTAACCTCACTTCATTATCATGTCTGCAAAATCTAATTAATATATATAGTCAAACCACATACAAATTAAAGCAATTTCTTTCTTGAGTTCTCTTTTTCTTTTCTTGTAAAAAAAAAATGTATTCATACCCATAATTAATAAAATAATGTGCATATATATACATATATATTCATATTATTAGGAGTATTGATGAAATAATATATAGAATGAAAGTGACAAAAAAACATGGAAGAACATGTATGCTTGTTAAAGATGGTGCATTGACCAATCATGCATGCAAGGAAAAGTATAGAGGATTAATATGGAAAAAGAATGAAGGATTAATATAGAAAAAGTAAATATGTCTTCTAGTGTACGTCGTCTTTCCCGTAAATAAAGCAATTAAAAGTAATTACATTATAAAGATAATACAATATTTATTATTATTACAAAGAGTCTTCAACCAAAATATGGCCGCCAATAGGGTATTTCAAGAATTGGTGAATATATTAATAACATTATCTTCTTTTAATTTAGTACTCCCTCCGTGAAAATTTTTGAGTTTAATTAAGATTAGTGATAATCCTATACACACCTAGGAAAAGAGACAATAAATTATAGCATTAGGATTAAGGTCAAATTCTTAACCAAATAACCAATTATGCCCTTATTCTTTCATCACACCAATATATTAAATTAAAACAATAATTAAAATTAAAATTAAAATTAAGATTAAGATTTTTAATTTCAAATCAATGTAAATTAAAATTATATTTTAAAGTTAAATCATTTCATGGTCAACATTACTATATTTTATACCAGAAACATTCCTTTTTGCTGCAAATCCCATCTTCAATAATCAAGAAATCGATCTGCAAATCTCAATTGCGCTATCTTCGATACCCGAATCATTCCATTTTGGAGGTATGAATTCTGTTTTGATGCAATGATTTCATATTCAAATTCCATCTGTGAAATCCCAATTGCTCTATCTTCGATACCAGAATCATTCCATTTTGGAGGTATGAATTCTGTTTTGATGCAATGATTCCATATGCAAATTCCATCTGTGATAATCAATAATTCGATCTTCAAATCCCATCTTCTATATTCGATCATCACCGAACTACCCAAAATAGAGTGAATTTTGAGTTTCTAAATCTCATCCGAGAACCATTACATTATCTAGGTATGCAATTTTATTTCGGGTTGTTTTAATTCAATAATCAATAATTCAATTGGTTCATTGTTATTCCAATTTATACACTGTCCGATTCGATCTTCGGTTTTTCTAATTCTCCCCTGTTTTATTTTATGCGATTTAGGGTTCAATTGAACGTGTTAATTGGAGAAGCTAATTTATAGAATCAGGTATGGAATATGCTGTGATTTTAAAGTTCGAATTCGAGGAGAAAACCAAGTTGATCTGTGTTCAACAATCTTCAAAGTTCGAAGACATTGTTAATGAAGTAATCGGTATGTGGCCCATATTGTCTTCTTCTAAGCTAGGCATGTGTTATTCTGTTGGTTGCATAAAGAATTGTTCTTTATCATCTGATTCTGATTTGGTTAGTTTAGTTGAATTTTGCCAGATTTCATCGGAAAAATTAGTTCAAGTTTCTGTTTGTTCTACACAGTGTAAGAATTTACTACTTGATACCAATAATTCACAAAGTTTGGGCGTTTGTGTGGCAATCAGTGATGATCGTGTCGATGCTTCTGCATCCCAGACTCAATTGTCAAATATACCTGATAATCGTGTTGACATTGCTTTCAATCATAGACAATCAAATGCTTGTTCAACAGAATTTATTGGATTGGGTAGTTTACCAAATTTTGATATATGCCCTAAGGAGAAGACTAAAGCTTATTTGTCCGATAATTGGGGTAATATAATGAAAGTGGGTGCAGTTTTTGGTGGTGCACCTGAGTTTAGGATCGAGTTGATTAAGTACTCGACCAATCTCAATTTCAAGTTTAGATATGTTAAGAACTGCCCTAGGTACATATTGCTGAGTGCAATCAGAAGGTGTTAGCTGGTTATGAGTGGTTTATAAAAGGAAAACACTTACCTATGAATTCAGGGTTTATTGTTTACAAGGCCAACCTAGTACATAATTGTGTCGGCAACCTGTTAAACGAGAAAAAAAACAGGTTCGACACAAAAATAATCAAAGATATTCTTCTGCAAAATGTGAAGTCCAATCCTACAATTACTGGAAAAAAGGTACTTGAACATATTAATGATGATTATGGATTTGAAGTCCCATATTGGAAGGCGTGGTACGGAGTTGATGCTGCAAGAAACGACATATTTGGAAGCTACGACGAGTCGTATGATCAATTACGATGGTATGGTGATGCAATAAAACGTACCAATCCTGGAAGCATAGTGGACATAGAGACCAACATTATCACCAACCACTTTGAAAGATTTTTCATATCATTCAATGCTTGCAAGGAAGGCTTTAAAAGTTGTAGACAAATGCTTTTCATAGACGGTACATTTATGAAGGGAATGTCAAAAGGGGTATTGCTTGCTGCAACCGCAAAGGACGGGAACAACAGTAATAATTCGTTAAACTTCTTGTTTAATATTTGTTCCAGATATGTTATTTTTATGTTTATACATACTTTGAATGTATATTATTTGTGAATTTGTATGGTTTAATATTTTTTTGCATCCAGTGAATGCGTGCTTATTATATTTTTTTATATGTTTTTAGAATTTTTTCCTGTTGCATTTGCTATTGTATCTTCCGAGAATCGTAACAATTGGGCTTGGTTCTTAACTAAACTTCGTGATCTTATCACTCACCCCAAAAGGGTAATTTACATTTCTGACAGAAATGTAGGATTGATGTCGGCCTTTTACGATGTATGGAATGATCCTGCCCACTTTTATTGCCTGTATCACTTGCTGTCAAACCTTAAGGGTAGGTACGGTGGTGGATGGAATACCCAACATCGTGAAAATATGGCTGGTTTGTTCAAAGAGTGTGCATATGCACCTACCATCACTATATTCAAAGAGAAACTTAAGCTGTTTACGAAAGTGGGCGGTCGAATTGCTGAAAAATGGCTTGAAGATTTACCTTATGCAAGATGGGCAGTCTCACACTCTCCGCATCTTAAAAGGTATGGGGAAATGACATCCAATGCAGCTGAGTCATTTAACTCTTGGATACGTGAAGCTAGATCTCTTTCTATCACTCATATGATTGACTCTATAAGGAAAAAGATTTATGGGATGTTCGTAGAGAGGCGGGAATCCAGCAATAAGTGGACAGGTCTACTGGTTCCTAGTAAAGAGACTCTTTGGCATGAATTGGGAAAAATCAGTGCATCATGGCCTGTCTCGTTGTATCCCAACGGTCAGTTTGAGGTATCTTCAAAAACATCTGTCATTGTTGATCTTCAATATAATATATGTACATGTTTTGAATGGAAAATCAAAGGGTTTCCATGTGCCCATGCAGTGGCTGTGATTAAGAAGCACTGCACATCAATTCATAGTGTTGTTGAAGAGTGTTTTTTTACATCTAAATACAAACAGTGTTATGAGATGGACTTGTTCCCTGTTCCACAAACAGAAAGATTTGAGGTTGAATTTGCTGCAGAATCTGATAAAATACTTCCTCCAATCCTTCTGAAGCCCCCAGGTAGACCTAAGCAGAAGAGGATCACGTCCTATGGTGAATTTCCCAAAGTAAAATCTACTATCTGTAAGAGGTGCGGTAAAAAGGGCAGGCACGATTTTTTGACATGTGCCGGAGTTTTTGGAACTGATAAAACTAATATTGTTGAGTAGTTCAGTTGCAGTAACTTGTTTATAATTTTTAATTATTTTGATGCACTATGATGCTGGTGTACTGGTGTTTTACCACTTTTATTGATATATGACATTCAAATTTATTAATAAATATCAATTTAATATACTGATGTATACATATTCTCAAGTTCCTTCTATATTTAATTTCTCTAATGTGATTTTTGGTTAATTATATTGATTAACCTGGACTGATCATGTAGTATGTAATCACATTATTATATATTCAGTAGTCTTCTTATCAATCGGATGTGTATCTGAATTAAATATCAATATTTATATTATGTTGCAGATTGCATTTTTATTAATAAATAATCTTTTATTCTTATTTTAAAGAAATTTTAATTTGTATTATGGAGTACTAAATATAATTTCATACGTTTTTTATAGTGGTTAATTAACATTGTGAACAATTTGTAATAACAAGTACTTGTTAAATAGTCTATAGTATTTTAGCACGATATTTTCCAAATATATTTTGTTATACTTTCCATATTGTTTTTTTTTTTGCTTAGAGTATAATTTTTATTCTTATTTTGAATATGATTTCCAGGTTTAGCTTATATTCAACTAATATTCACAAATGTGCATTAAATCTTTAGCATATATTTCATTATATGCAGTAACTAGATATGTCATTCATACATTAATTATGTTAGGGCCAGATATACTTAACTTAAGCCATAATATAATGTTTTATATAGCATCGAATGATATCACAGAATATCATAATAATGAATATCATATTAAAATAATCCATACAATTATAAAGGTAATGTTAAAAGATTATAATTTATCAATCATAATTATGGGCAGTTATTACCACTTTCATTTCATGGAAAGTTACAATCCATAATTTTATAGTCAACCACCATTAATATAATATTATTAATTTAAAATATACCCACTACTCCCCACAATCATCTCATGTAATCCAAACCAACAATATATTCTTGACATTTTCAAACATACTGATATTCAAAGGTAATTTTTTTATATAAATAATATTATAATTACTATTTCTAAAATTGTTGGTCCTGAAAGGAGTACATGACAAGTGTATGGGGGGGGGGGGAATACACTTGTATGCAATTCTTTTGCTAATTTGATCAAACCAGAGTTTCAGCAAGGTTGTCTTGGACAACTCTGCTGAAGAAGATTAACTCTTCTAAGATAATCAAACTACTAAGTACTATTGAGTACTTAGTTGAATAACTATCTAGGGGAGTTATATGTGCGGAATAGTGGTTGGCCCTTTAAGTTTAGACTCCTTTAATTTCTGAAATCACTTAGTCAATGTAACACAGTCCAGTTAAGCTTCAGAGAAGTTGTCCAAAACAGTTTTTGCACAGTCTTTGAATGTTTATCCTTAAAAGATCAGTTTTGTGTGCAGTGTTGAGTGAATGTAAGTATTTGTAAAGTAAATCAACACAAGAGTTTATAGTGGTTCAGAGACTCAAGCTCCAACATCCACTTTCCCTGATTTAACAGGATAATTCCTTCACTCTTGGAATTAACTTGTTTTATAGTGCCAAGGTGCACTTGATCAAGAACACCACTCCTTGGTGAATTGATCCCTAGGATGTCTAGAGTCCTAGTACCCTCTTCTCAACTCAGAACTGAACTGTTCTTCTCTCAACAGTCAGCTCCTACCACTTCTACTACTACAACCTTCTCACTTTCACACTTGAAAGGTGTAAGGGTTGAAGTAAGGTTCCAACTAATGAGATATCCTTTACAATGAAGATCAGTGTATAAGGATAGGATATCTCTCTAAGCTTGTGTATGGATATACAATTGGGTTCAGCTTAGATGAAGTGTTTGAAGACTAAGATAGTCTTTGAAAGCTTTGAAAGCACTCTAGCTTGTAAGAACTTTGAGCTTAGTTGGATTGTGTTGAGGTGCCTTCAAATGGTCTTCACACTTCTGTATTTATAGACAAAATGGAGGATTTGCCCGTTGGAGAGGCAGCCCCAAATTGCTATAAATGTCTTCCTTGAGTTCTTCAAACTGGAAGACAGATTCTTGATAGTGACATGTCCTCATTTGGGTAATAAACGGCTGTAACAGTTTTGTCTTCATTCTGCAGCACTTTTCCCAATGTTTGACTTCTTGTTAGGACTTGGACATGGCTTCTGAAGGTTGATCCAATGATAGGACAACATTCCTTATCATCTGGACAACTCTCCTTATCACTATCAGCAGTTTTGCTTTTCAGCATGGTTGGCTTGCTCTTCTTCAGATGACTTGGCTCTTTCCCTTTATTTCTCTTGAGTATGGTCTTAGCTTATTTCTTTGAGGACCTTTAGGGACTGGTTGTCTCAAACTCTTCAGCATAGTTGATCTCAGGCTTTCAGAGCACTTGATCTTGATCAATTTAGCTGAGACAACTCTTCTGGACAACTCTCCTGATCAGTATATTTAATCTTTTTGCATCAGAGCACTTTATGCATAGAGTTGACTTCTCTGGACAACTCTCCTGATAAGAGCATATGAATATTTTCTCTGGACAACTCTCCTGATCAGAGCATCTTCATTGGACTTGTCCTTTTGAGCTTTACAATCTTGTTCTTGCATAAGAGCATCTTCTCTGGACAACTCTCCTGATAAGAGCATCTTAGATTTCATAGAGTGTCCTTGCTCTTAAGTGATTGTTCCAGAATTTGAGCCTTGAGGGGACTTGATCTTGATCATCTTCAAAGCATAGGTTCCCCCTCAAATTGTGCATCTAATTGTCTAAGAGCTACCTAACTTTCAGCTTCTCATCTAGCCTATAATCTATATGTTCTATCATTCTTAGAACATATTTATATTGACTTAGGCATGTCTCAGGGGGTTTTGGTATTAGATCAAAACATATCTCATTTTATTCCCAACAAAAATGAATAGTTTATTTTTATATCCACACTCGCATAATATGTACACGTCAATATTATAAATATACTTTTTATATTTAATATCTATAACCAACTGATTCACGTAATAATAATATGATTATCGTAGTAATCATAAATATAGAAAAAAATGATCTAATTTTTCTTGCACACTGCACATATCACAATGTGCATATTTATTTGGCATATACGTGCGCATATATTCCATTACGACACGTTCCACGTTACTGAATTAATTACATCATATATTTTTATTTTTTTTTATGCTACGGTTTCCATCCAAATTGTTTAATACTGTCTATTCGTGTGCATAAACCGTTTTTTTAGTTCCCATAAAGATAACATTAATAACATTAAGTCATTTTAATTTAATGGAGAAGTTAAAATTATAATTAATATGACAATCTTTAATATTTATCCTATATAATTATAAATTATTATATGTAATTCTTGAATGCATTTTCGTATATTTTTTTTATAAAGCATTGCATATATTTATTTTTGAATAATAATTTTTAAAGATGTACAGAGTTGAAAAAGTCTTAATTAATCTTTGTATAACACGTTGTCCACCTCTCCATAAACTCTTTATTTATATCCAACGTTGTGGCGAATTCTAAGGTTTTTATATATAATTAAAAGTAATTTAATGTATTACTTTTCCTCTATATATATTGTATATCTATCCTATACTTGAATAATTACATACATACTCAAATTCATAGAAAAACGGTCATCCATGTTGAAATCCACTATTCCAGATGACATCACATCTCATATTTTGGAGAGGTTGTCGGTATCTGTCCTTAAACATTTGGTAGGTTTGTCTAAATCTTTGTATGCTCTAATATCTTCACGTTTGTTTATTGAAGCAAATCTGATGAAAATGAAAGAGGGTTTTTTCTTTTCATATATACATAAGTAACGTGTTGCAGATCCTCCTATAACATACGAGTACTTTCATAAGAGAAACCCATCGACTTATAGAGACAATTCAAATAGCGATGACGACGAAGAAGTTTTAGGAACAATAAACGGCTTGGTCTTGTTCCAATTCAGTTCTTAAACAATGAATGTACAAAATTGATGTTTCGAATTGATCCCAATGGTACTTTTTATTCGTACGATGTTCGAAAGAATGTATTTATTGATTTGAATGATGTTGACGGGGTTTATGGTGTTCAGCACACATACAAGTACGTTGAAAGTCTTGTTTCGCCGTGTTGAAAATATGAAGTTATCTGATATGAATGTACTCATTTTTAGTTGGAAATTATATATTTTTTCTTTTAGCATATGTTCAAATGTTTTAATATGGTATAGCATATGTACATACATCTTCCTGTTTTTTTAGCGCATATACAGTTGGCCTTTCATTTATATGCATATTATTCTAATTGTGTCTTCAACTATCATTTAACATAATATTAATGAAAATACCCATGTTTCCTATTTTGTTTGTTTAAAAAATGTTCAACATTATGTATATGAATTACACATATGAACACTATAAACACGTCAACAGATTATAAAATGCTATTATCTTCTTTAAATACATATGGAAAAAATAAGAATTCATAATACATATCGAATCAATCAAGTATATCTGAATCGTTAAAATATATTAAATTCACTCTCTACCGTTTCCGTTCACTTATTTTCGTCATCCCATTTTTGCTAAACACCAACAAATATACAATAACACAAAATATTTGACACACTTAAAACCATTTACACATATTTTACTTGTCTCACTCTTCATCTCCAACTTTGTATTCATTTTCATCAATTCAGCAGTCCTTTTTTTTTCCTCGAGTTTCAGTGCAGTGATCTCATCGTGCAACTGCAAAGTAGTCATCTGTAAATCAATAACCTTTGATCTTTCTTCGTTTAATTTTTCAACAGCCCATGAATAATATTTATTGCTCTATCACATAAAGGATCATCAATCCACTCAAAATATTGACAAAAACCAGTGTTCTACACAATAAAACAAAAAAAATATGAGAAATTATAATCACATCTATTTACGTATAAATATCAGAAATTATATGAATATAATTAGTTCTTCTTAAAAAAAAAATCATACTTCACCGAATATCTTACCGGGTACGATGCACAACCATAGAATCTTCTTCCAACGTTCCGATTCTTCCAAGATGTAACTATGTTTGCTCTCCGGTTGCAATAGCATATCACCAGTTCTCTCTCACTCTGGTTGGATCGAGACATTCTTTTAAAAAATGTAATCACACTGTTTTTTTTTTATGTCAAAATTTCTGAAGGTCTCTGATGGAAGGCCGCCGTCTATATATATATAGTGGACTGTAAACCCTAGTTTTATTTTACATATATTTAAGCATAACATTTAAATTATAGTTTATTATTTTTTTGTTTACTAACTATTTACATATATCTATATTGATATTATATTCCTTTTATATTAATTATTTCCCATAAATATCTTGACATAAAATAAATGGCATGTATATTTGCTAATACGATCAAAACTCAAACTATCAACAAGGAAACATATACAAAATTAAATTATTGGAAATATTAACAGAATTTATAAAATAGTATATTGAATCATAAATAACTAATATTCAATAAATTATAATCACCCCTTTTAGAGTGTATAAGGTAAATTAATCAATATTCTAGTACAATAACACTTTACCTAAGATTAAACATAATAATATTAATATCCACTTTGAAGAAATATTGTAAAGTATTAAAATAAGTCATTCAAAAAAACAAAGAAATAATCATCCAAAATAGAATTTAAACCAAAATATGCAAAACATGTTCACAGGCCTTACATTCATAACATATGAATCATTAACCTAAATAACTTAAACCAGTGGAAGTAAAACTGACAAATATGTTCTCAAAAAGTTAAATAAGTATTCAGCAAAACACAGCACCCAAGAGCATCAAACTCCATATTTAAAAGGGTTGACGAATGTCCCGACGATCCTCACACGCATCTTACTTGCCTCTTGCACATCAAAATTAACAGTGTGAGGGTCTTCACCTCTTAAGAAACACTCAATTAGCCTGCACACAACTATTCCATAGTCCAGCGTGCCATGCCCTTGCTGCATAATTCTCGATGCAGTAGGTTTCTTACACGGCCCCTTCAAAAATGGGTGATTCGGAGATGACATTTTGAACACGTACCTCAACCTTGCCTCCACATAGTTAACCTATAATTTATTACATCGGAAGTATAGTCAATAAATACATTAATCTTAGTAGCTAATTCATTTGTGATATAGTGAAAACAAACAAATAAAAAACTAACCAACTAATAAGTTTAATGAAACAGTATACCACATAGACCTGGTAGAATAATATATAATAAATACAACAAGGTGATATATTTAACACATATTTCATGTGTCCACTAGTCAAAAGATTCAGATATAAATTTAATCAACTATTGACTTCAGTGAAAGAGTATACCACATATACACATTCTTTTAGGTGATGGTCAACGTTCCCACTTGTCCTCGGCTGCATTGAGTTGAAAAACATCCACTCCTTCCTCTTAAGATCAAGCGTCAACAACGTCCAATGCCCTTTAATGTTCGATCTCGTACGGTACCCAGCCTCAGTGATAATAATTGGGAATAGCAGCATATCTTGACCGATACTTTCTTCTACAACTTTCTCAATGAGAGATTCAAAGATTTTTTGTTTTGATATATCACGTTTCTTTATCATACTCTGTCAAAAAAAAAAAAAAAAGTCATTCAATGATAAATCAAATCTATTTAAAAATTAATCTATAGGATTGTACTTCATAATGATTAAACTCATTATGATACAGTGTCAATGTACATTACCCAACAAGCAGATGTGAATATTGTTACACGTTTAGCGGTAGGACATTTTTGTCTAAAGGCCGATTGTACCATGTCCGACCATGCATTAATTACCTAAATAACAGTGTCTTCCGTACTATTAGATTAAAAAATTTACATTATTAATAAACATACAAACTTCTAAATAATTCAACTAATAATTACCTGATCATCCACAGTTTTGTTATTTAACAAATTAATAAGCATTCGAACCGTGACATCAGTAAGGGGCCGATTCCCAACGTATACAGAATGACTGTATTTATAAACAAACAAGACACAAATATTATTCAATGAATAAACAAAAGAATGTATAATGAATATAATATGGAAGTTGCAATTTCTGTGTTGACTATGTGTAGAAGGTGTGGTAAATATGCATTAAGTTGTTACTTACTTCGAACCATATTCCACGAGTTCTTTGTAGATTTGATCTTTCAACTCAACGGGGGCAATATTAACTGTATCCAAAGAGTTGTCAAATGGATTCTTAACAACTTTCCTCTCTTTGACAGGTTTTTTGCCACCCAACACCTCCTCTGGTTCATCATCACTAAGCTCGTGAACCGAGTTAAGCTCTTGGGTCAGGAGTTGAGGAGATAGCTGCACTGGCTTTCTTCCGTGTTCCTCAGTTCGTGTTTTCACACGTATTATCATGGAACTTGGATCTACGTAGTCCTTACTCTTCTTTTTCCCTTTAACAACTGGACACGGCATATTCTCAACCTCATTTTCTGGCTCTACGTCCTGCTCAGCACCTGATGCATGACCTATGTTACCCGACGATTCAATATTCAAATCCTTCTCAATTTGTTCTACTTCTGCAACAAATTGCTCTTCTTCCAATGAATTGAGTTGGGATGACAGACGTTTCATGTCCAGCTCTCTTCTCAACGACTTATTTTAAGATTCGAGATCCCTGATCATTTGATTCCTGACCCCCCTGTCCATTGTAAAAAAATCTCTTTCTTTATTAAACTCCTCTGTAAGTCGTTTAACATCATTCTCAAAATTAACCCGTTTTGATTCTGCATCCTCTATAAGCCTATTTATTTCAACCTCATTACCAATCCTCTTCGATTCAGCATCCTCTTTAAGCAACCTAATTTCAGCAAGTAGTTCTTCCACTTTTCCTACACTGACTTCAACATCATCATTTCGAGATCTCTTATTATCCAACCCACAATTCACATCCTCAGTATTTGCATCCTGTTCAAACAACATACCCGTATAATCACTATCTAAATCTGGAAAAGTCCGATTCACATCTTTGCATACTGTCATCACAGTATTGTCAATATCCATTTCCCGTGGAGTATTACCAATGTTACAATCATCTCCAAGATCAAACGACGGTCCATTATCCAAGCCAACTTCTTTCATCCTTGATGTAGAACCAACCTCAAATGGTCTGGATGATGATTGTTGAAGAACACATTGATCCTCATCACCCGAATCAACAACTGGATCATGTATAGTTGTTGCACTAGTTTCTCCAGGTCCAGTTGTCACATTAGCTCCATTACTTTCAACAGCAGTTGCTCTAGCTGATCTCTCCGTTTGGACCGTCTGTACCGTTTCTCTGAAATGGTTTATAGCCTGAAACTGTTCTTCCTCCCAAGGCTCAGTTTTTAAACTTCCAGTATGTACCTGCAATCAATATCGTTATATATATATAAATAGTCAAATTAGTTATACAAAATAGTTTAGCTCAATTTTTTTTAAACGCTCTTACCTTGGTACGTTTGTACCACTTCTTCTTGTTTAAGGCATTCGTTAGCTTTCGCAAATCCCATTTTAGAAACCTTGGAAACGCATTCTTATTGATTGGTTTAACCAACGACGTATGCTCGCAAATTAAGAACTGCATAAATTGACAATATTCAAATACATATAATACAGATTTTTTAAGAAAAAGTCATGTTAGTTTTTAGTAAACGTAAGAATACGTACCGGTAAAATCATCGTACAACCACCTGGTTTCATGTCTTTACTTCTCCTAATATGATTTTTCAAATTATCAACTATGAATCCACTCCAATCATACGTGCAAACTCCAGACAAATTCTCTAAATATGCAGTCAAGTACCATGGTAATGCGCCACTTCTTACTGGACAGAATATACCACACATCACATAGCAGCAAAGCAGTCTAGCTACATCTTCAACAGATTCAGGATCAGTCAACTCAGCTATCTCTCTTATCTTAGACTTTAGCAATGGTTTATTCATTGAAAGGCTAGGTGTCCTGTTAACTAGTTCCTCTCTGAAGCACCTTTGAATCCATTCTGGATGAGCATAGTTTTCATTCCACAACGGAACCTTCTCACTACCAGACGTAATACCAAATATTAGCTCCACATCTTTCTTTCTTATATTCAACTCATTCGAACCAAGTAACAAGCTGCCAGACTTGTCATCGAACCTCATTACAATCTCCTGAATATCTCGCTCAACCTTCTTGCAATTTTCAATTATCTCATCATTCCCATTCACCAATATTGAATTTAAGATGAACCAAAACGGCATCTTCTTCAGCTCATTATAATGCCTATCATTCAACTGCATCACACTTAAGTCCTTGAAACAAGTATGCATATTTGATATACAGTAGTTCTGACTATTTTTAACATCACCATCATCTAACAAAGAAAATAAAAAATATATTCAGAATGACTTGCAACTCTTATTTCAAACTAAAACTTCAATATCATAAACCAAGGTAAACTATAAAATATCATACCAGATTTTTTACTTCGCGAACGTTTACATCTTTCTTTTATCTGTTTCTTGATTCGCATTTCGTCCTCACTGTCAGAATCTTCAGTAACAATTTAAAACTCATTAACACAATTAAACTGTTCATAAACTTTTAATCACTATATATAATCTTCCTAACAGAATGTAAGCCACATCATATCTATTTTATACCTTCCGATACAGATTTCGATTCATCATCACTATCAGCAACAACCTCATCATCGCTATCAGAAACAACCTCCTCATCACTTTCGAAATCTGGCAATATAAGTAAACAAAATTATATACATAGATGGTTCTATAATCTTTTACATACTTGAGCTGTTATCGCAAAATCACCTGAGTCAGAGGACATTATATAGTAACCAACCACTCTTTTTCCTGCATTGACAAATATACTATAAGGTACATTCCATTTATGCTAGGTAATGTTACACAACTAACTAAAATTCTGTTATAAACTTCAAAAAAAATAACAACTAAACCTTTACGCTTTGCATCTTTAGCCTTTTTTGCATCGGTCAATACTTCACACACAAAAAACAGGAACAATTATTAGTTTTTATAACTCAGTACTGACATTATTGTATTATAAGAAGGTAACAATTGTGTAATGCTTTTAGAATAATCAAATTAATGCTTTACATAATATAACAGTTTTGAATGCTATCAGTAGAATGTGCTGAATATAAATGAATAACTATCCCACCAAATACGTATACCTATCTTTGTCTTTCTGCCCTTTCGTTTGTCGTCTTTCGTAATCCTTTTCCTGCTACCTCCACTATCACCATCGTCATTTATGTGAATTCCACTTCTCTTCACCCTTGGCATCTGCATTACATTAAAACTAGGTTAATCTCTAATTCGATTTATAATATTTCTCCAGAACTTGACATGAATCCGATTGTCAATCAATACATATCTATTACCAACACAAATCAATCGTCCTGAAGTAGAATATATGTTATTTCTGGAAAATACAAGTATATTAACAATAAATTGGAATCTAGTTTGTTGATCTTATTAATAAACATACAAACTTGTTAGGGCTCATATATAATCACCAATAAAACATTTGCATACATCAAAATTTCCAAAGCCACTAACAAAGTGCAATTTTACTGTAAATTTTACAAATTAGAAAACAGAGTGCAACTGCATGTTTCAAAATTTACACCAAAAAACCAATAAAACCATCATCAAAGAAATCCAAAAAAATAGAGTTACTAATTATGCACAAATTAAAAACCACCATCAAAGACCTGTAGAAATTGTCTCAAGAATTGCAAAAATACACCAATAAGTCATACACAAAATTGTGTAGAAAAACCCCCAAACCTTTTCATATACAAAAACAGAGTGCATGTCGAAGTTTTTAAGTTTATTTGACAAAAACCCAAAAACCGATCATCATAGAACGTTAAATGCTGCCGCCGATGTTCAAAAAACCACAAATTTCGTGTCTTCAAAAAACTAGAAATTTCTTCTAATCAAGATATACATACCTTGCTAAGGACGACGAAATCAAACTCTTTTAACAAACGGAGTCGCAAATGTTCAGAAAAACCAACTTCGTCTATCTCGAAATCCTGAAAGAAGCTTCTCCAATACTCCAGCTTGATTTAGGAAGGTTTGAATTTCGAACGCATTTAATACCGAGATTTCCGGCAATTTAATATTCAGCTCATGTTTTGAATTTCTTTTTTATCTTAATTGAATATTCAAATTTCGATTTTATTTATAAACGGAGGTTAAAATTGTACTTTTATAAATCAAATTGTCCTTTTTCCTAACTTTAAAATTTTTTATCTTTATTCTTAGTTTCTATAGGTGAAATGTCCTATATACTAATTACCCCAAAAAATTTCATACTTTCCTTTTTAGTTTGTCTTCGAAAAGTTTGCATACCCCCAAAAGAGAAATAATCACTACAATCCTCACCCTCACAATATACACATATTTACCCTTCATGCCATTACTTTTGGGGTCCACCATACACTCAATCTACCTACTTTATTTACTTTATATATAAAAGTTTACAAAATTACCCTTCAACACTCCCATCATTACACTTTTTTCTTAAACCATGTGCCCAAGATTCCCCGCAAACTTTTCGGGGACGGAGGAAGTAGGTCTTAAGCTTTAATTGAAGTAATTATATATTGTATAATTAATACGGAGTAGTATATTTTATCTTTGTTCTTTCTCTCTAGCTTAAGACAATAAGACCTTCATCTTTCCACAATGGGAAGATAGATGAAGTGGCTTTAATTTATTCTAGTATTATGCAAGGGGTAATACATAATCTCTCTGTTTCAAGTTAGATTGTTCATTTACAAAAAATAGATATCTCAATTTAGATAGTGTATTTCTTTTTTACTATAATAAAACACTTTTTCACTTTAAACTAAATCTTTTAAACATTTCAAAATTACATCACATGTCATTACTTTATCACTCTACTTTATTACTCAAAATATTTAATTATTTACTCCCTCCATTTCATAAATTTTATGCATTTCTGTATAAAATTAAGGAACATGTTTTTTTTACACATTTACACCTCATTAATTTTTCTATTTTTCTTCTCTTTTTTCTTTTCTTTTCTCACCTTCCTTTGACTTTTCTACGGAGTATCATTAATATATTTTCAAAAAAATAGATATTAATAGGAGTAGTTCGGGAAGATCATTGATAAAAATTGGAAATGCAATAAAGTTTTTAAAATAAAATTTAATATCAAATGCGACAAGTTTTATGAAACGGAGGGGGTACGTACTTTATTACTAAAAAGAGTTCCATACCTTCTACTTTATCCATTTAATGCTAATAAATAACTTCCATATTAAATTATGCATAAACAGTAAATGTACCTTGTAACGAGGGGAGTGTATAAGAAATATTTTTTTTAAGTAAAAATATTTTTTTTCTAAGCCGACAGCGAACAAAAGAATTCAAATCAGAGAGTATATATGTAAGAAGTGTACATAGTCACATTGTCGAATCGCGCCACGTGGCGTCGTAAACGTCGTAACGACCTGCTACATGTTATACATGTTTAAGTTATTTATATCATTTTTTAAATTGTATTTGTTATTTACTATATTACCCTTCTTTTATTTAAATTATTTTTAAAATATATATATATATATATATATTAGGTAAAATTACTGTTCTAACCTTTTGTAATACAATTATTCTTATTTTAAAAATTAATGAAATCAATCCAAATAATAATTAAAAAATAGATTTGTTAAATTAGTAATTAGGTCTTTTATCTTCCCCAATTCAGTCCGCACATTCTTAAGAGTTTTCACAAATTCGTGATCCTTGTCCCTTGATTCGCCATTAACAAGCAGGTTTGAAGCATTAGGTTGGAAGCAAAAATGAATCTTTCTCGTTGATTCTACTTCTCCACTCTACAATCGAACTCGCTCACTCTAAGAACAAAGGGGCTTTTCTTCGAGGGTCGCTCAATTAAATCCGTCTGATCCTTGATTCAATCCATTATCAGGTTGCCATGTTCATTGGAAAGTTCACCACTGATCACTCAATCACTATATTTTAGGTTATATAAATCATGTGTTCTTTATCAATCAGAACATCCATTGTTTTCAAACACGTTAAATTTGGGGTTAACCATGTCGTTATATTCTTAAAAACGTGTTTAGGTTGTAAAATGATGTTATCAGGAAACTTAAGTTTCATATTTGACACACGAAAACGAGATACGACCCGTGTGACATTATTACGGAACGAAGGTGTTGGGATATGAATCCTTGAAACAATGTTCTAGTTGATGAAAGTATGTTTTGATGGCCAAAAGCAACTTAAAGTTAGTAATATATGTGGTTCTAAGTCATCTTAACTAAGTCATCTGAAAACAAGATTACTGATCTTAACTGAGTCATCTGAAATAAGTTTACTGATCTTATTAAGAAATATTGAAAATAATATTACTGTTCTTAATGGAATCTGAGAATAAGAATATTGATTTTAAAGAGATATTTGAAATCTAAGTTACTGATCTTATATGTTTACTAATCTTATTGTGTTTACTGATCTGATATATGAACTGTTAGGTACTAAGCTGATGTTTTGTATTGTATAGACAGCTTATAGAATAGGACTTAGATATACTCATCTGTATGTAGTTTAGTTGATGTATAAATAGGTTTTATATATGTAAAGTTGTATTTTATTGTAATCAGCATTGTAACAGTTTAGAACAGTAGATTAGAACTAGATTAGAAGAAGATCAGAAGACTAATGAAGACTCAGAAGACTACTTCAGAATAAGAAGACTTCAAAGAAGAGTTGAAGAAAAGCTTAGAAGAATTCTGGAGAAGTTATAACAGTTTTAAGTTACTGTGCTGACTGGCTCAGAACAGTAAAAATCAGAACAGTAAGTTACTGTGCTGATTTGGTGAATTTGAAGAATAAGTTTGGAAAGCTTATTTAAAGTGTAACTGAAGATATATTGAAGATATGCTGACTTGGAATAAGTTGAAGGAAGTTACAAAGTCGGTTACAAGAAGAAGTTACAAAAACAGTTTTAGAGTTAGTTGAAAGTTAGTTCACAAACTGCTAACTGTCATACTAAATTTTATAAATACTGTGTGATCTCATACTGCTAAGACTACTGATCAAAAAGCATTCACAAGCAATCTAAGTCTACAGAGCATTGAAGAACTCACAGAGTTGAAGAGATCAAGAATTAAGGAGAAGCCACTGAATTGAAGAGAAGAATCAAAGGCTACTCAAAGAGAAGTTGTACTTTTCAGTTTTAAGTTTGTGTTTTGTAAAACAAGTGTGATAGTTACTTGTAGAATTACTACTAGATCGAAGATACACTTGGAAGTGTAATCGATAAGATCACAGTCTTAATCTTGGGACTTTAAGCCACAAGAAACTCAAGAAGGAAGAGTAATAAAACATCACAACTGGGATTGTGAGAGTGGATGTAGACTTATTGGTCGAACCACTATAAAATTCTGTGTTCTTTATTTTTGTTTGATATTTGTTTGATATTTGTTTAAACAAGAACAGTAGAATTTATTAATTAAAGATCTGATTAAAAGTTGAGTATAAAATTAAAACTGAAAGTACTGATCTGATTCAGTAAGAACAGTACTATTCAGAACACTATTCCGCATTAAAACTCTGATATTTTGAAAGATTTTTGAAAGTCTATTCACCCCTCCCCTCTAGACTTTCTTAGCTTACTCAATCTTAACTCAACTTGGGACCAACAAGTGGTATCAGAGCAGTAGTTCTTTGGACTGCTGTTTCTTGATAACCTTGCAGATCTTGAGGGAAATCTTACTGATCTTGCTACTATTTCTTGATATCTGTCACTATCTGAATACTTGAAAACTATCTGCTATACTACTGATCCTATTTGTCTAAACAAACATGGATGACACTAATGTGAACAAACTTCCTAAGTTCAAGATTGCAGATTATGACTACTGGAAGCTTAGGATGGAGGCCATCTTTAGCTCAACACATGATCTGATGGTGTCTGTGGTGACTGAAGGACCAATTGTCACCATGGTGGAGAACACTGCTGTTCTGGATCCTTCTAAACCAGTTGGAGCACTGGTCCCTAAACCAAGGTCAGAACTGACTTCTGAAGAAATGAGACAAAACAATTTGGATAGTCTTGCTAAGAATTATATTTTACACACCTTGCCAAATGAGTATCTTGGTAAAGTGTTAAAATGTAAGACTGCAAAGCAAATGTGGGACAAATTGGCTATTCTTTGTGAAGGTACTACACTGATCAAAGAAAGCAAATTATCCACAGCTGTCCAAAGGTTTGAAACATTTAAGATGAAGCCAGGTGAATCAATTGATGAATTGGATACTCGATTTACCAAAATTATGAATGATCTTGATGTGTTAGGAAAGACTTATACTGAAAGAGAAGTTAACTTGAGAATCTTGAAAGCTTTGGATGAAAGGTGGAAAATGGTCAAGATGATCATTAAAACCACACAAGACATTGATTCTTGGCCAGCAGAAACTATGTTCCAAACACTTAAGGCACATGAGTTTGAGTTAGATGAAGAAGATCCTATTACTGTGATTCATAAGGATAAGGATGCCTCTAAGGACATAGCTTTTAAAGCCTCTACCTCTAAAGGGTCTAGATCATCTAAGTCTAAGGCCTCAAGCATAAAAGATGAACTAGACAGTTCTGATCTTAGTCTGAAAGATCAGATGAGCCTTATGATCAAAAGATTTGATAGACTAAATAAAAGGTATGGTAGATACAAGAGATTCTATAAGGAAACCAAGAGCTCTAGTAACAGGGACTCTTCTGTGAACAGAAGGGATCAAAACTCCTCTGAAATAAGGGATGAGATCTCTAATGAGAACAGGAGAGATAGGAACTCATCTGATAAGAGGGATAGAAAGTATTCTGATAAGAAAGACAGGAACTCAATTGACAAGCATGACAGGAACCGAAATCATTCACCTCCTAAGAGAACTTCTAACAATCCTATGCTTATGAATATCCTGATCTGAGTTCTGAAGATCGAGAAGAAAGGAAAGCCAGAAGAGATCGAAAATATGCCAAGGGTAAGAAGGCAATGATGGCATACAATGATTCTGATTCGGAATCAGAAGAGTTGCCATCGTCTTCATCTGAATACCCCTCTAGCAATGAAGATGAAGCCTTCATAGCAGATAATGGACTGGTAATGATGGCCAAAATAAATGATGAGGTATCTGTAGACAAGCAAAATTAAATTAATTTGGGCCTCCAAAGTCCAACAAATCAAGACGGGCCTCTAAAGTCCAATAAATGAAGACGGGCCTCTAAAGTCCGATAAATGAAGACGGACCTCTAAAGTCCGATAAATGAAGACGGGCCTCTAAAGTCCTATAAATGAAGATGGGCCTCTAAAGTCCAACAAACCAAATCAAGCCCAAATAGGGTATTCTTAGCCCATCAAGTAATTCAAAATTTGAATTAAGGTCTAACCACTTGCACAAATATCTCCTTGGCCCATAAAAAACCCTAGGTTCTACACCTATAAATAGAGGCCTCATTTCATTCATTTTATCATCAACAAAAGAAATCAAAAGCATTGAAGGCTCTAAAATTCTCTACAGAGATTTTAGAGTGTTCTTCAGCAAGCGGAGGAGCTTCAAAGGCGTTCTTCGGGCAAAGCGGCGAGAAGCAGCGTTCGAGTGGAGATCGAGGTGCTAAGCCCCTTCGATTCGGCGTTTCTTCAAGGCGTTCTTCGTGCAAAGCGGCGAAAAGCAGCGTTCGAGTGGAGATCAAGGTGTTAAGCCCCTTCGATTCGGCGTTTCTTCAAGGCGTTCTTCGTGCAAAGCGGCGAGAAGCAGTGTTCGAGCGGAGATCAAGGTACTAAGCCTCTTCGATTCGGCGTTTCTTCAAGGAGGAGGTGCTTCGTGGATCTTCAACGACGTTCGTCCCGGAAAAGTCTCGATAAGTCCCGAATAAGTCCCGATAAGTCCCGGAAAAGTCCCGATAAGTCCCGGATAAGTCCCGAAGGTCCCGAAAAGTCCCTAAAATCGACGTGTAATCCAAAATACGACGTCAAGCCCTTGGATTAACGTTACAAAGTCCCAAGTTCAAGAACGATCTTCAACGACGTTCATCACAAAAGTCCCTAAAATCGACGTGTAATCCAAAATACGGCGTCAAGCCTTTGGATTAACGTTATAATTCCCAAGTTCAAGAACGATCTTCAAACGACGTTCATCATAAAAGTCCATAAATTCAACGTTTAATCCAAAAATACGGTGCTAAACCTTTGGATTAACGTTATAAAGCCCCCAAGTACAAGATCGGAGCGGATTCGACCCCAAAAAGCTCAAGAAACTCAAGAAGTTCAAGAAGAGAGAATCAGAGGATAAAATTAGAGATTGTAACCCACAAATACTCGGTTTTAATCCGAAATTAAATAAAATTGTTTCGCATTTTTGAGTTTTTATATTTAATTCACGAATTTGTGTTTACAGTATCATCTGCTAACTCTTTTCAATCTTGCAAAAATTCTGACACTGATGAAAGTGATGCTGCTGATAGCAGTGTAGGAAGTAGTCTCCATCATTCCCAAGGAGTGACTGTAGAAGACCTTCTACAAGCTAACAAAGCATTCATTGAAATTAGTGATGAGAATATATCTTTAAAGCAAGAAATCATTAATCTGAAAGAAGCTCAGTCAAAAGTAGATCCTAATGTAGCTGTCATAAATGCAAGGCTATCAAAAGAGTTGTCCCAACTCCAAGAAAAGTATGCATCTATTGATAAACTATATCAGGGTATGCTTAAAACTCAAGCCAAAGAGACTAATGAATTCAATGATTTAAAGATTAAGTGTGAAAAACTTGAAGAGCGCAATAGATTCTTAGAATCTGAAGTAGTGAGCCTAGATCGAAAGCTATCTGGGATGATTAACTCTACTAAGATTAATCAAACTATCTCAGACAGATATAGAGCTCTAAATGATAAAAGTGGGATAGGTACTGATCTGCCTAGTTCCTCTACTTCATAATTTAAGAACACTAATGGAGCTAGTTCAAGTTCTTTGCAACTAGATAAAGGAAAAGAACCTATGATTTATGATGATGATCCAAAACTCAAAGTACAGTCTAAATACATCCCTCCTACTACCAAGAATGGTAAAATGAAGAATGTATTAAGATCAGTACAGTCAAGACCATACCAGAAGAGTTATACTCCTCTGACCAGATCAGATAAGTCCTGGAATCAGAAGAGACAAACTCAGAACAGTAGGTCAAGACAAGCACAGGCAAGTTGGGAACAGCCTAGACCTCCTTTCATAAGGCAGTCTCAGCTGTATTCAACTAAACCTAGGAGATTTGTGCCTCATTATCATAACAAACCTGTTTTTTATCCTCCACCTTTATCTTATGATACCATTGGAGAGGAAAGACCAAAACACATCTATAAGCCTTATGGTCCACATGCTTTCAGACCATATTCAAACTATCACAGACATACTGATCTTACTGAAAAGGGGATAGAACCAAGGAAAGGCTATCTCAGAAAAATAGATCCTAAGTCTGCTGATAATTCTGAATTGGTTAACAAAGTACTGTTCTGTGATAAATTTGGAAAGAAACTGAAGAGGTCCCATTTATTCAAATCCTCAATGTTCATTTGGGTACCTCTCACTGCTAACCCCCAAGGACCCCAATAAACTAGGGTACCTAAATTATTAAGATCACTACCTTGCAGGATCGACTGGACTTATACAAGAAAGGTGGTTCTGTTGGTGAGACCTGGTACATAGACAGTGGGTGTTCACACCACATGACTGGTACCAAGGCCTTACTTACTGACTATCATGAGAAGGAAGGACCAAAAGTCATCTTTGGAGACAGCTCCATGGCAATTACAAAAGGATTTGGATTCATCAAGAATGGAGATGTTGAAATCCAAGATGTCTCCTATGTTGAAGGTTTGAAATATAATTTGTTATATGTATCTCAATTCTGTGACAGGGGATACAAAGTTCAGTTCAAGACCAGAAGATGTGAAATAATAGACAAAAGGACTCACAATGTTCTACTTGTTGGCACAAGACAAGGAAGTGTATATGTTGGGATATGAATCCTAGAACAAGTCCTAAATGATGAATAAAAGATAAAAGATAAAGTTTTGATAAGCCAAAAGAAGACTTGAATATTTTCTAAGTGTTGACTGATCTAGTCTAGTTAAGTTGAAGTCATCTTGAGCAGATCAGTAGAATTCAAAGAACAAGTATTAGTTTTTAAAAGACAAGTACAGTTTTACAAGTTATTGAAAGATAAGTACAATTTATAAGTACTTCATATCTGTTCATAGTTGTATATGTTAGATTGGTATTGAGCTATAATTGCTGTATAGAGCTCATGATGTTTTTATATGTAATAGATTAGATTCATTGTATAGTTTATAAGTTGACTAAGCTTGTATTATAAAAGCTTAATGTAATGTAATAGTCTTGTTAGGTTAGATGATAGGACTAGATTAGTTCTATTAGAAGTCTACTGCACAAGAAGAGAAGACCAGTCTACTACTCAAGACAGGTGGACTACAAGACAAGTGCATCTACTAGACTACACAAGACAAGTTAATTTGAAGTCAGTTACCAATACGCGTGAAAGATAAGGATGAAGAAGTTAGTTATGGAATAACTAATTCACAACAAGAAACGCGTTTATGGATAAGAAGATTCAGTTGAAATCAGTTATCAAGAAAGGTTGGTTACAACTACCTGAGTTCTTGAAGTTCGAAGTCTATAAATACTTGAAGGAGTTTTATCATTTGAAGACTACTGACTACTGAATACTGATACACTGAAAATCTACATACTCAAGATAGAGATATATTTGAAGTTTACTCTCAGAGATTGAAGTTCAGAAAGTGAAGCCAGAAGACAAGTGAAGAATCAAGAAGGCTACTACTGAAGATCAGAGAAGTTTTTAGTTTTTGTTTTGTTATTTTCAAGTTGCTAGATACTTGTAAATCGCTAGTAAGATCGAAGAGGCACTTGGTAGTGTTATCGAGAAGATCTAAGTCTTATTTCTTGGGACTTAAAACCACAAGAACATATTACTCCATTGGACGAGTTAATAAGAATTTCACAACTGGGTTTGTGAGAGTGGATGTAGACAAGTTGTCGAACCACTATAAATCTCGTGTTCAATTTACTTTACTGTTTTGATTGTTTAAATTGATTAATTGGTTTAACTACTTAACTGAATTTGACTAGTTGAGTATAGAACAGAGTTCTCGAAAATAAGTTGAGTATAATCTTGAATTGGGCTCATTGTTAATTTCGTATTCCGCATATTGTACTTTGATATTTCGAAAGATTTTTGAAAAGTCTATTCACCCCCCCTCTAGACATTTTCACTAGCTTACTCGTTATTAACTCAACTTGGGACCAACAAGTGGTATCAGAGTAGTAGTTTACGAACTGCTGTTTCTTGATAACCAACACAAGACTTGGGTGAAAGTCTTGGTCCAAAATCATATTTGCTTTCGCATTCTTGATCAATATTCTTGATATATTTGTTTCTTGTCCCCTGTTCTTGACTTATCTGTTATTCTTGATTATAACTCTACTTAGCACCTATTTCTTGAAATCATGTCTCTTGAGATCAGCGCTAACAAGCTACCTAAGTTCCAGGTACAAGACTACGACTATTGGAAGCTAAGGATGGAAGCCATCTTCAGCTCCACTCACGACTTAATGATCTCCGTCGTCACTGAAGGTCCAATTGTGACCATGATCCCCAATACTGCTGCCCTTGACCCAAATCAACCAGTGGGCACACTCGTCAAGAAACCAAGGTCAGAACTAACCTCTGAAGAAATGAGACAGAATAATTTGGATAGCTTGGCCAAGAATTACATCTTACACACTCTTCCTAACGAGTATCTGGGAAAAGTGTTAAAATGTAAAACTGCCAAAGAAATGTGGGATCGCTTAGCTATCATTTGTGAAGGGACATCCCTAATCAAAGAAAGCAAGCTTTCTACTGCAGTCCAAAGATTCGAATCATTTCATATGAAAGCTGGTGAAACAATAGACCAGTTGGATACTCGTTTTACCAAAATCATGAATGACTTAGAAGTCCTTGGTAAATCTTATACTCCTCGTGAAATCAATCTTAGGATTCTCAAAAGCCTTGATAGTCGATGGAAGATGGTAAAAATGCTTGTTAAGAATACCCAAGATATAGACGTATGGACAGCAGAGACTATGTTTCAAACTCTAAAGGCTCATGAGTTTGATTTAGACGAAGATGAACCCATAGTGAGTAGTGACAGAGAACATGCTGTATCTAAGAACGTTGCTTTTAAGGCTAGTTCATCTAAGATAGACAGGTCTAAAACTAAGACTAGGTCTGCTTCTGTGAAAGACGAGTTAGATACTGATCTTAGTCTGAAGGATCAGGTAAGCCTCATGGTTAGAAAGTTTGATAGGCTGAATAAACGTTTCGGAAGATATAAGAAGTTCTATAGAGAGCATAGAGGGTCTGCTTCTAAGAACTCGTCTGAAACCAGACGAGACCGAAACTCGTCCGAAAGGAGAGACGAAGTCTCGAAAGGTAACAAACAAGATAGAGAGTCTGATGGTAGGAAGATTACTCGTTCTGATAGACGTGATAAACGAAGGAACAACTCTCCTATTAAAAAGGCTACTAATGATCTCATGTGCTATAACTGTGAGAAACCAGGTCACTACATATATGAATGTCCAGACCTGAGTACTGATGATCGAGAAGAACGCAAAGCACGAAGGGAAAGAAGATACAACCGTGGTAAGAAGGCAATGATGGCCAATGATGACTCTGACTCTGACTCAGACGAGTTGCCATCATCCTCATCTAGCTACCCGTCTGAACCAGATCACGATGAAGCATTCATAGTTGATGATGGTCTATGCTTCATGGCTAAAATCGACCAAGAGGTATCATCTGCTACATCCTTTCAATCTTGTGATGAATCAGAAACTGATGAAAGTGACACTGCCAGTAGCCAAGTAGGGAGTAGTCTTCAGCACTCTACTAGTGCAGTTGAAGACGACCTCCTACTTGCCAACAAGGCATTCATTGAAGTCAGTGACGAAAACATCACCTTAAGACAAGAAATCATTGATCTTAAGGAAGCTCAGTCTAAAGTAGATCCTAATATAACAGTCCTAAATGAACACTTGCAAGAAGAGTTGAGACAACTCAGAGAGAAGTGTGCATTGACAGACAAGTTGTATCAAGACCTACTTAAGACACACGCTACTGAGAAACATGAATTCAATGTTTTACAAAGTAAGCTCAAAAAGCTTGAAGAACGTAATAAGTTCTTAGAAACCGAGGTTGTCACATTAGACCTTAAACTTACTGACCTGGTTAACTCATCTAAGGTTAACCTTGAACTGTCAGATAGGTATAGGGCTCCTGCTGACAAGACAGGCATAGGTGCTGAGACACCCAGCTCGTCTACTCAAGTTCCTAAGAACCCTACTATTTTCATCTCAAGCTCTTTGACTAATGATAAAGGAAAAGAACCATTGATATACGATATTGACACTCCATCAAAAGGTACTGGACCAAAACAAGCTCAAGTTAACATTCCAATTACCAAAGGTGGTAAAAAGAAAGTTAACAACAAGCCTGTTCCGTTTAAGACAAGTCAACAAAGGACTAGGAATCGTGGACGACCAAATCAGGTCAGATACGAGGACTGGTATCCTGAGGAGACTAGTACTAGACAAGTACAGACTAGACGACAAGAGTCTAGACCTCCTTTCATAAGGCAGTCTCAACTCTACTCGTCTAGACCTAGACAGGAAGGTCCAAAATATCGTACACAAGCTGTTCTATATCCTCCACCTTTGTCATATGATATCAAAGGAGAAGAAAGACCTAAACATGTCTATAAACCGTATGGACCTAATGCATATAAACCTTACTCTGACTATCATAGACAAGTGCCTGCTCAAGTAGAGATTAAGTCAAAAGGCTATCTCCAAAGAGTAGACCCGAACTCGACTGATAGGCCAGATAAGGACAACAAGGTCTTATTTTGCAACAAATATGGTCGAAAGCTTAGAAGGTCAAACTTGTTCAGGACTCCAATGTACATTTGGATTCCATTGAACTCGACTAACCCCCAAGGACCCCAATAAACAAGGAGGGTACCTAAATTATGTATTATCATCTATTGCAGGGTCGACTCGATCTATACAAGAAAGGTGGCTCAACAGGAGAAACTTGGTACATAGACAGTGGCTGTTCGCACCACATGACTGGTACCAAGACTCTCTTATCAAGCTACCATGAGCAAGAAGGACCAAAAATGATATTTGGTGATAGCTCCACTGCTGTTACCAAAGGATTTGGTTACATTCGGAATGGTGACATAGAGATTCAAGATGTTTCGTATGTTGAAGGCTTGAAATACAATTTACTCTCTGTTTCACAATTTTGTGATCGTGGATACAAGGTGCAGTTCAAGAGTCAGAAATGTGAAATCATTGACAAAAGAACTCACACAGTCTTACTGGTCGGCATTAGACAAGGAAGTGTGTACATAGTAAACTGGAACAGTTGTCCGAGGGACACCTGTCTACTTACTAAGAATCCTAAAGAACTTGGCTGGCTCTGGCATAGACGCCTTTGTCATCTAAACTTTAAGGTTCTTAATAAGATAGCCAGAGACTACCTTGTGGAAGGTATTCCCAATGAAGTCTACTATAAGTCACATGTATGCACGTCCTGTCAAAAAGGTAAACAGGTAAAGGGTTCTTTTAAATCTATTCCATCCTTCTCAACCAGTAGAGTTCTTGAACTTCTACATATGGACTTACATGGCCCAATAACTCCTCCAACTTTGAACGGTAGAAGGTACACACTTGTTGTGGTAGACGACTATTCTAAGTTCACTTGGGTAGTCTTCTTACACAAGAAGAGTGATACACAAACACTTTTGCCTGATCTATTGAAGAAGTTACAGGTTGAGAAGAATCAGTCAATTGTCAAGATCCGTAGTGACAAGGGTACTGAATTCATTAACTGCTATATTAAAGAATTTTGTTCTAAGCGTGGCATCCAGCACCTTACTAGTGCAGCTAGGACACCACAGCAAAATGGAGTAGCAGAACGAAGGAACAGAACTCTTAAGGAGGCCTGCAGGACCATGCTGACAGAGTATAATACGCCTCAGAAATTTTGGGTAGAAGCTATCAACACTGCATGCCACTCACAAAACAGAAGTGTTATCAATAAAGCACTAGGTAAGACACCCTATGAGGTATGGAAAGGTAGAAAACCCAGAGTTTCATATTTTCATATATTTGGATGCAAGTGTTTCATCCATAACAATGGGAAAAGCAAGTTGAATGCATTCGATGCTAAAGCAGACGAGGGGATATTCTTAGGATACTCCTCGACTAGCAAAGCATTTAGAGTATTCAACTACTCAACCCTTTGTGTGGAAGAAACACCACATGTGGTTTTCGAAGAATCTCAACAGGACCCGTCTGCCAACAAGATCAGTGAGAAAGCTACTGAGCTAACTGTCGAATCTGACAAAGACTCAGAGGTATATGAATCCGTTCAAGCTTACAATCCATTTATAAAAGCTCTCGAGTCAGATGACCAGAAGAAGGTGAGTGCTCAAGGTAACTCTACTAGACCAGTTGACATACCTAAACTAGTCGACTCGTCTACTCCCATTAAATCTTCTGATGATAATGATGTTGACATGCATGATGATGTACATGATATAGATGACAGTACTATTGTTAAGAATAGAAATACATGGAAATCAGCGCATAATACTGAAAATATTATTGGTGACTCTACTGTTGGTGTGAAGACTAGACGACAACTCTTTGAGTCGCAAGAACAATCTAGTCCATCTCTGTTTTGCTGGTGTTGTTTCCTCTCATCTATCGAGCCAAAAACCATTAATGAGGCATTGGCTGATAGTAATTGGATCATTGCTATGCAAGACGAGTTGAATCAGTTTGTTCGAAACGACGTCTGGGAACTTGTCGATAGACCGAAACATCATAATGTAGTTGGCACTCGATGGATTTTCAAGAATAAGAAAGATGAGAATGATGTAGTTGTTCGTAATAAGGCTAGACTAGTCGCCCAAGGCTATTCACAAGCTGAAGGCATAGACTATGATGAAACATATGCTCCTGTTGCTAGACTAGAAGCCATTCGATTGTTCCTTGCATATGCTGCTTACATGAAATTTACTGTATATCAAATGGATGTTAAAAGTGCATTTCTTAACGGTATTCTTGCGGAAGAAGTGTATGTTGAACAACCCCCAGGTTTCGAAGTCAAAGGTAACCAGGTATACAAATTAAAGAAGGCCTTATATGGACTAAAGCAAGCTCCAAGAGCCTAGTATGATACTCTTTCTCAATTTCTATTAGAAAATGGTTTTACTAAAGGCAAGGTAGACAGAACCTTGTTTAGAAGACAAGAAGGGAAAGACATTTTACTCGTCCAAATTTACGTAGATGACATCATTTTTGGTTCACCTAACAAAGAGCTGGGTGAAAGTTTCTCAACACTCATGCAAAGTAAATTTGAGATGTCTATGATGGGTGAAATGAATTACTTTCTTGGACTTCAAGTAAAACAGACCCCTGAAGGGATTTTCATAAATCAAGCAAAGTATACTAGAAATCTTCTAGACAAGTATGGTATTAAGACATGCAAGTCTGCTGGCGTACCTATGCTACCTACATACAGAATGGACCCAGACGAACAAGGTAAGTGTACTGATCAAACTCATTACCGTGGTCTAATTGGTTCATTACTGTACTTGACTGCTAGTAGACCTGATATTGCATTTTCTGTTGGTGTATGTGCTCGCTTTCAAGCTAATCCAAAAGAGAGTCACATGGAAACCACTAAAAGGATTCTGAAATATTTGAAAGGAACCATCAATCGTGGTATATGGTATCCTTCAAATGATGATTTATCTCTAAGTGGCTACTCTGATTCTGATTTTGGTGGCTGTAGAATAGATAGGAAATCTACATCTGGTTCTTGTCAATTCTTAGGCACAAAACTCATTTCATGGTTTTCGAAAAAGCAGACAAGTGTTGCTACCTCTACTACTGAAGCCGAGTACATGGCTGCTGGTAGTTGTTGTAGTCAATTATTATGGCTTATTCAACAGCTTAGAGATTATAATATTTGTGAATCAAATGTTCCTATATTCTGTGATAGTAATAGTGCAATTGCCATTACACAAAATCCTGTTCTGCACACACGTTGTAAGCATGTTGATGTGAAACACCATTTCATACGTGATCATGTAGAAAAGAAGGATATTCGCATGGAAAAGATTCATACTGATTTTCAAAGAGCTGATATTTTTACAAAACCATTAGCTGAGGCACGATTTCGTGAATTATGCATTAGTTTAGGGCTAATTGATCTAGACCCTACTTGCCCATAGCTGTGTACTAACCAGACAGGTACATCAAACGAAGTATGGAGACAAGATCACTAGACTAGAGCACTCGTCTACTCACGCAACAGACAGGTATACAAGGCTAGACAAGGTGACCAGACAACCCGATGAGGAAGCTGGTAAAGCTGAGGGTAATACTAAGGGAATAAACATTTAAGGGGGAATCTATGATTTCTTAAATATCCTTATGTTGACTCTTATGTTGGTCAATAGTCATCTTGTTCGAAACCTTGATCACTGTTTTAGATTGATATTCTTTATAATTATTGTTACTAGTACCATCAATTACACGTTGAATGTGATAAGATAGGTACATGAAGTCGCTCGATGTTCAGAATAGACATGCACAGATGAAGGGGGAACTCGTCTTGTGTATTTAAGCCAACTCGTCTGGTGAAGCTTGTGTCTACTCGTCTGTTCTGGATGGACTCGAACAGACAAGCTAAGTTTTTATTCTACAATGCTAAGTGTTTAATCAAAACAAATTAAGGATATTAAAGTAATTTGATAGTGTTAAAATTTGAATATCCTAGAAATTGGATTTATACACTCCCAGTTAATGAGGTGTACACATTCAATTCGCGCCAAAATATGAATATGTTAGGTCAGATGAGTACACTCCTCATTCTACCAATAAGAAAGGCGGATTTCAATTTTTACAAAATCAAATCACAATTTTATCTCGGTTCCGTAACCGAATACCAAGGGTCCCGACCGTTGGATCTAATCCTTCGATCTTGACAGTTGGATCAAAAATACAGTTTAAACAAAACCCAACACTTACACACATTCTACCCACGTTTTCACAACTCTACTAATTGCTGACAGTTGATTTCTCGCACAATCTATTCCCTTATTCATAACAAATCATTCACCATGTCTATTCGATCGATTTTCGATGTAAGTTCCAACATGCAGGCACCATTTGATCTCGGGAGATACATAAATGACAACAAGGTGCATGTTGAACCATCCCTGTTTTTCAAAGGCAATCACAAGGAAGGAAACATGGAAATCTTGACCAAATGCATCAGATGCGGTCTAAAGCCCTACCTAGAGGCATTTCCTCAAGTTGTTTTGGAGGAAGAGGTTCTGGAATTTTATGCCAACGTCAATAGACAAGGAGATGTGATAGAATCTTTTATTGATGGGAATCGAGTGGAAATCACTCGGGAAGCGATGTTCGAAAGATTAAGGCTACCCATCGGAACGATTGATGTGGAGAAGTATGCTGAAGGACAGGAGATGAAGTATTTGAGCATCTTCTGTGGAAAGAAAATGAAGCTCAAGCCAGATGGTAAAGCTCCTACAGCCAAGAAGGGTGAACTCTTGGAGAAATATCGCACTCTGCTGGACATAGCAAGCAAGATGCTTCTATGTGCCACTGGGTCTCATGACTCAGTTACTCAAGCCAAAACAAGGATAATGGCAGCTATTTATGATGGAATTACTGAGGGTAATTGGTTTAAGTTGATAGCTGACAGGATGATGTACTTCGAAAGAAGTGTTAGGGTGGATGTTGATACTAGAAATTGGGTGGTATCTCAAGCAGTCGGATATGGAAACAAGCTGAGTATACTATTTCCATTTTTGCTGCCCAACAAGAGTGATTGGAGCAAAGGAAAGCCATTTCATCCTCTTAAGTTTTACTTAAAAATTGAAGCGATGAGGAAGCAGGCTGCTGCAAGGCCAGCTGCCCCAAGGCAGGTTCAAATTGATGATTCAGAAGTGTTGCCGTATGCCAATTCATCCAGTTCTTCACAAGACAAGTCTGAAGAGGCAGAGTCCAGTGCAGACGACTCAGAGAAGACTCAGTCAGATGAAGAGTCGACTCAAGAGAAGGAGTCGAGTGAACAAATACCTGAGATGTACACTCTCGTGAGAGTTGATTCGCCTACTCGTCCAGTCGAGTCGAGTTTACAGGTTGGTTCTTCTACTCAATCTGTTTCAATTCCTCTCTCTCTCCCATCTACTTCTATCCGAACCAAGGCTAGATCACATCGATCTAGGCCTCGACCTGTACCCCCAACCTCGCAAGCACTGGCAGCACGACCGCTGAGAGCCAGTCATCCCCTATACACTCCCATAAGTGATACAACTGATACTCCGACAGTTGTCACACCAAACCAAGCCACATTGGAGCCCACAGAAACCACAGTCCAAAATCTCTCTTTATCCTCAACAGAATATGTTGAACCTCCTCACCCATCTACTTCAGATAAGTCGCCAGTTGCCACTGCAACGACTGAGATAGGGACCCCACCTACTCAGACCCCGTCTGAAGTTAGATTTGAATCCTTGGTATATTACCCCATGAGCCTAAGAGAAAGGAGAATCCGTTCGAAGATGAGCAGAAACTTGAAAAAGAAGCTCTCGGCTATTGAAGTCGACTATGAATCAGAACAGTTTGAAAAACTTCTAAGAGTATGCACTTGGGTGGCATTCAAGAAGTCTGGCACGGATGATCTTTTCGAAGTCATCTTAGGAAAGGGAGGCATCTCAAACTTTATGGACTGGGCATTCAAGTTTCAGATTCCGATTTTGACAATGATATGGTTATGACTGAAGTCACACAAGCTGAAGAATTCCAGTCTACTGATCCTATGGTGGACTTAGACAATGTCTCAAATCAGTTGAGAGGCATTGTGTTCAGGTTTCAAGTAGATCATGCTAACTGTCCAAGGTCAGATTTTGCTTTTATAAATCGTTATTCTGATGATTTACTTCCATTTGAACTCTGTGGATACATGGCAAAGTTGCACGCTTTGTTAAGGAAGGACTTGGCTGAAGCTATACGGAAGGCTAAGGAAGCTAAGTTAGCTATAGTGCCTTACTGTCCGTTTCCGAGTTTGAAAGCCATAGCTGGAAGTGTGTTTCAAGATTCAGAGGTAGTAGAAGACGAGGTCTTAACTACTGCTACAGAAGGTCAATTGATTGAGGTGATATCTATTGCTGATGATGTGATCATGGAAGAAACCATTCATGCTGAAGTTGGTCAGTCATCTCAAGGATTTTCCACTGCTTCCATAGATGAGTTGAAAGCTGATTTGAAAGGTGTTATAAAAACGTCCATTGATGACTTTCTCAAATCTGATGTCAAGAGGACTCTTATTGAACAAAACAATGTCCTTGTGACAAGTTCAAAAGATTTGATCGTGAATGCAGTCAATCAGATAGATGATGAATACAGACAGCATATGTTTGAGCAACTTGAAGGATTTCTCCAAGATCAAGTTGAATACTCAGAGAAGAGTTCAGTCGATTTTGCTCGCGTTCTAGTTACTGAATCCAGGAAGTTGGAAAGAGTCTATAGAGCAAGAATCGAGGTTACTGATGTTCAGAGGAAGGAAGCTTATGATCAGTTAACTCAAGCTCAACAACTTATCTCTGCTATGACTGATGAAAATAAGAAGTTACGTTTGACCGCAACACATTTTAAGAATGAGTTGAACTTGTCTACTCAAAAGCTGGAGTTGGTGGCGACCAAGCTGGACAAGTTGAGTCAAAACAATTCGCATGAGAAGCAAATTGAAAGAGCTACGAGTCAAATGAAACAAGCTATGTATGAAGAGATGACTCGTTTCACTTCTCTTTTCTCTCTCCAGGCTACTGATGAAGCCAAAAAGGGGGAAGAGACAAAGAAGACAAAACCTACTAGTGCTGAGATTAGTGCTGAAGCTGAAATTGAAAAATCTAAATCCAGTGCTGAGCCAGAAGCAAAGGAAGCTGCTGAAGCTATGCAAGATCTCAGAAGGCCTAAGAGAGGCAGAGGCAGATTGGTTAAAACTGCAGAAGTTGAGCAAGCTAAAGTTGAAGCAGATGAGTTGAAGAAGAAGGAGAAGGGCAAGGCTATTGCATCTCCAGAAGCTGAAGTGCAGACAAGAATGGTATCGAAAAGGAAGTCTATTACCATTGAAGAACCTACTCCTGAGTCAACTATTTTGAAGAAGCAAAAGATTGATGAGCCAAGTGATGAAGCTCATTATGCTAAAAAGAAGAAAATTGAGAAACACATTGAAAGTTTGTTGAAGCAGAAGCCTGATGAAGATCAAATAGAAGACAAGCTCATTGATCACTTCATTGATAAAGAACATCGTCAAGAATGGATGAAAGTGAAAAGGCAGTGGGAACTAGATCACTGGATTATCAGGAAGTTTGGAGATTCTGATAACTCTGACGATCTTTATGCTATGTTTGACAAATTCATGGAAGGACAGCATAAGATGCTATGGAATTTGATCATAAGGATATCTGTTGCTGCTAATTTTAATATTCTTGTTCCTGGTTTTCCGAAATGGAAGTGTCCCATGACTAGTTCAGGTAAAAGGGCAGATGTGAACCAGATTAAAAAGTATGAAGATGAGCTGCTAGACAACGAGAAGATTGAAGACGAAGAACATATCAAAGGAATTCATACTAGACTACTAAATGCTTTCTGTGTTCCAGATTCAGAAAGAGGTAACTTTTCAGTATAGTTTAGTTTTATTCTGATTTTGTTATTTTTGAAGTATTTGTAATATCTACTGATCTTATTTCTGAATGAATGAAAAGATAAAGTACTAATTGATGTTAAAAGACAAGATAACTACTTAACTAGTCTACTAATAAGAAAAGATTCAAGTAGTTTTGGCTTCATCAAAAAGGGGGAAATTGTTGGGATATGAATCCTAGAACAAGTCCTAAATGATGAATAAAAGATAAAAGATAAAGTTTTGATAAGCCAAAAGAAGACTTGAATATTTTCTAAGTGTTGACTGATCTAGTCTAGTTAAATTGAAGTCATCTTGAGCAGATCAGTAGAATTCAAAGAACAAGTATTAGTTTTTAAAAGACAAGTACAGTTTTACAAGTTATTGAAAGATAAGTACAATTTATAAGTACTTCATATCTGTTCATAGTTGTATATGTTAGATTGGTATTGAGCTATAATTGCTGTATAGAGCTCATGATGTTTTTATATGTAATAGATTAGATTCATTGTATAGTTTATAAGTTGACTAAGCTTGTATTATAAAAGCTTAATGTAATGTAATAGTCTTGTTAGGTTAGATGATAGGACTAGATTAGTTCTATTAGAAGTCTACTGCACAAGAAGAGAAGACCAGTCTACTACTCAAGACAGGTGGACTACAAGACAAGTGCATCTACTAGACTACACAAGACAAGTTAATTTGAAGTCAGTTACCAATACGCGTGAAAGATAAGGATGAAGAAGTTAGTTATGGAATAACTAATTCACAACAAGAAACGCGTTTATGGATAAGAAGATTCAGTTGAAATCAGTTATCAAGAAAGGTTGGTTACAACTACCTGAGTTCTTGAAGTTCGAAGTCTATAAATACTTGAAGGAGTTTTATCATTTGAAGACTACTGACTACTGAATACTGATACACTGAAAATCTACATACTCAAGATTGAAGTTTACTCTCAGAGATTGAAGTTCAGAAAGTGAAGCCAGAAGACAAGTGAAGAATCAAGAAGGCTACTACTGAAGATCAGAGAAGTTTTTAGTTTTTGTTTTGTTATTTTCAAGTTGCTAGATACTTGTAAATCGCTAGTAAGATCGAAGAGGCACTTGGTAGTGTTATCGAGAAGATCTAAGTCTTATTTCTTGGGACTTAAAACCACAAGAACATATTACTCCATTGGACGAGTTAATAAGAATTTCACAACTGGGTTTGTGAGAGTGGATGTAGACAAGTTGTCGAACCACTATAAATCTCGTGTTCAATTTACTTTACTGTTTTGATTGTTTAAATTGATTAATTGGTTTAACTACTTAACTGAATTTGACTAGTTGAGTATAGAACAGAGTTCTCGAAAATAAGTTGAGTATAATCTTGAATTGGGCTCATTGTTAATTTCGTATTCCGCATATTGTACTTTGATATTTCGAAAGATTTTTGAAAAGTCTATTCACCCCCCTCTAGACATTTTCACTAGCTTACTCGTTATTAACTCAACTTGGGACCAACAATATACATTGTGAATTGGAATAGTTGTCCTAAGAATGCTTGTCTTATTACTAAGAGTCCTAAAGAAAACAGTTGGCTCTAGCATAAACGCCTCTGCCACCTGAACTTTAAGATAATCAACAAGATTGCAAGAGAACATCTTGTTGAGGGCATTCCTAATGAAATCTATTCCAAATCACAAGTATGTGATTCCTGTCAAAAAGGTAAACAGGTAAAGGTTTCATTTAAGTCCATTCCAACTCTTTCAACAAGCAGAGTCTTAGAACTCTTGCATATGGATCTTCATGGTCCTATCAATCCTCCTACATTGAATGGAAGAAGGTATACTCTAGTTGTAGTAGATGATTACTCTAAGTTTACTTGGGTAGTCTTTCTACACAAAAAGAGTGATACATAAACACTACTTCCAAATCTATTGAAGAGGTTGCAGGTTGAAAAAGGTCATCCCATTGTCAAAATTAGGAGTGACAAGGGGACTGAATTTATTAACTGTTACATCTCTGACTATTGTTCTAAGTCTGGCATACAGCATTTGACAAGTGCAGCCAGAACCCCTCAACAAAAGGTGTTGCAGAAAGGAGAAACAGAACACTAAAAGAAGCTTGCAGAGCCATGATTGCAGAATTCAACACACCTCAGAAGTTTTGGGTAGAAGCTATTAACACAGCTTGCCACTCCCAAAATCGAAGTGCTCTTAATAAGGTGCATGGTAAAACACCTTATGAGGTATGGAAAGGCAGAAAACCTAGAGTTTCTTATTTTCATATCTTTGGATGTAAGTGTTTCATTCATAACAATGGCAAAAGTAAGCTAAATGCCTTTGATGCAAAAGCTGATGAAGGGATATTCTTAGGATACTCTTCTGTAAGCAAAGCATTTAGAGTGTTTAATTACTCTACCCTATGTGTGGAAGAAACACCCCATGTAGTCTTTGATGAGAATGTGCAGGACTCTGCTGATCATCAGCTCAGTAAGAAAATTGACAAACTACAGCTTCAAACCAACAATGATGATGATGATGCAGAAATATATGAATCTGTACAAGCATATAATCCTTTCCTGAAAGTCCTAGATCAAGATTCTGAAAAAGAAAAGGTAAAAGACAAAGGTGAGTCTTCTAAAACTTCTGATATGCCAGAATTGAATAACTGCTCTCCTATGAACAAATCTGCTGATATAAATGATATTGATCTGCATGATGATTTGCATGATATAAATGATGATAGCATTTATGTTAAGAATAGAAGGACATGGAAGTCTGCTCATTCTACTGATCTGATTTTAGGTGATTCCAGTATAGGTGTTAAAACTAGAAAACAATTGTTTGATTCCCAGGAAGAACCTAGTAAGTCTCTATTTTGCTGGTGTTGTTTTCTATCATCTATTGAGCCTAAAACTGTGAATGAAGCTTTAAGTGATAGTAACTGGATTATAGCCATGCAAGAAGAACTTAATCAGTTCACTAGAAATGAAGTTTGGGAACTTGTTGATAGACCTAGTAATCATAATGTTGTAGGCACTAAGTGGATTTTCAAGAACAAAAGGGATGAAAATGATCTTGTAGTTAGAAATAAAGCTAGATTAGTTGCTCAGGGCTACTCTCAAGCTGAGGGTATTGATTATGATGAAACTTTTGCCCCTGTAGCTAGACTAGAAGCTATAAGATTGTTCCTTGCTTATGTTGCACATATGAAATTCACTGTGTATCAAATGGATGTGAAAAGTGCATTTTTGAATGGTATACTTGTTGAAGAAGTTTATGTGGAACAACCACCTGGTTTTGAAGTGAATAGTCACCAAGTATACATGTTAAAGAAAGCACTCTATGGATTGAAACAAGCCCCAAGAGCCTGGTATGATACTCTTTCTCTATTCTTACTTGAAAATGGTTTTACTAAAGGCAAGGTTGATAGAACTTTGTTTAGAAAACAAGAAGGTAATGATATATTACTTGTTCAAATTTATGTGGATGATATTATTTTTGGATCACCCAACAAAACCTTGAGTGAAAGCTTTTCTACACTCATGCAAAGTAAATTTGAAATGTCTATGATGGGAGAAATGACATATTTTCTTGGTCTTCAAGTAAAACAAACTACAGAAGGTATCTTTATAAATCAAGCAAAATACACTAAGAATTTGCTAGATAAATTTGGTATTAAAACCTGTAAGACAGTTGGTGTGCCCATGCAACCTACATACAGAATGGATCCTGATGAAAGAGGTAAGTCTTCTGACCAACCTCACTATCGTGCTTTAATTGGCTCTCTACTCTATCTAACTGCCAGCAGGCCTGATATTGCTTTTTCTGTTGGAGTATGTGCAAGATTTCAAGCAAACCCCAAAGAAAGTCATCTGGAAGCTGCCAAAAGGATATTGAAATATCTAAAGGGGACCATTAATCGAGGATTATGGTATCCTGCAGATAATGATATATCTTTAAGTGGTTATTCAGACTCGGACTTTGGAGGTTGTAAAATAGATAGAAAATCTACTTCAGGTTCATGTCAATTCTTAGGAACTAAGCTCATTTCATGGTTTTCGAAGAAACAAACAAGTGTGGCAACTTCTACTACTGAAGCAGAATATATGGCTGCAGGGAGTTGTTGTAGTCATCTTCTTTGGCTAATACAACAACTCAGAGACTACAATATTGTAGAATCTAATGTACCTATATATTGTGACAGTAATAGTGCCATTGCCATAACACAAAATCCCGTTTTACATACTAGATGCAAACATGTTGACATTAGGCATCACTTTATTAGGGATCATGTTGAAAAGAAAAATATTAGGATGGAAAAGATTCATACTAATATTCAAAGAGCTGACATTTTTACAAAACCATTGGCTGAAGTGAGATTCAGAGAGTTATGCATTAGCTTAGGATTGATAGATATGGATTCTATATGTATATAAAACTGTGCTAACATTTCAGGTACTGATCTTATACCAAGAAGAATATGAAGCAGAAATTAAGAACAGTACATCAACACTCAAAATTCAGAAGAGACAATCCTATGTCAGATCACTACACTTAAAACAGGTAACAATGTTACTAAAGTGACCTTAATCCCGATGAGGAAGCTGGTAAAGCTGAGGGACACTGAGAACATACATTAAGGGGGAATCTGTGATTTCTTAAAGATCCTTTTGTTGACTCAGAACACTAAGTCACTTTAGCATAAACCTTGATGTGATCATTAAATTAAACACATTTTTACTGATCTGTACTGTAATTCACCAATTATTGATGAACTAACACTTCTACCAAGGTGAAACAGGCACAGAAGAGGAATTCTCCATTGAAGGGGGAACTGATCTGATTACAGATTTGAAAAGTCTACTAATCTGATCTGATTACAGGCTATAGCAGTCTACAGATATATTCTGATTAATACATTGACTTGTCTACAGAACTGTATTGATTACAAAGTTTCTTTGTCTACAGTACTGATCTGATTACAATTCAGTTATTCTACAGAACTAATCTGATTACTGACTAATCTGTCTACAGAAAGATTTGATTACTATTAATCTGTTTACAGAATTCTACTAATCTGACACAGTACTGGTCTGAGGATTACTGTGCTGATATCAAAAAGATGAAATCAGGAAAATTGGGTACTGATCTGAACACTACTGTGCTGACCCATCTACTGATCTGAAAACTACTGTGCTGATTCATCTACTGATCTGATGTCCAAAAAGTTTACTCAGCTGATCCAGATAAGTGAAATTTTCTTTATATACAAGTAAGAAAATGAAGTGAAACAGTTTTGGAAACTACTGTGCTTATTTGCATCAGAACAGTCTTTTGGATTAGAATACTCTAAGTAAAAAACTGCTCAATTTTAGATTACTAATAGAGAAGATTAGTACACTCCTCTATTTCTAACCTAAAAACTGTGGTGTATTTATCAAACACAAATTGGCTCCAAAATTAAGAATGGTACTAGAATATGAACAGTTCTTGTTAAATTCAATCCTAGCCCTAGATTGGTTTTGAATTTCGAGACTTAATCTCAACCATTCTTTGTGATAATCAAATTCAATCCTAGCCCTAGATTGGTTTTGAATTTGACAAACACGATCACTCTTCATCTTCTTTCTTACGAGTTCATTTCTGGAAAGTTCATAAACTCATAATTACTGGAAAATTCTATTCTCTATAAAATTCTACAAATGGCAACTATCAATATTATCAGTGAATCTAACGAAGTTGCAGGAACTTTTGATTCGGATTTCTGGGTTCGAGAAAAAGGCATTTTTGTAGAAAATGTTGTATATTTCAATGGCCGACACAATGCTGAAAATCAAGCAATTCTGACAATGTGCGAAGAGTGCGGGCTGAGGAAATTTCTTGAATCATCTCCTATGAATGTATTCGAACCAGAAGCGATGGAATTTTATCTGCAGCTTAAAGGTGATAGCAATGGTGTCCACTCCATGCTTTCTGGGCACAAGGTCGCGATTACAAGAGAAATTCTTGAAGTTATGCTGGATTTACCCCAGGGCCCAGTGGATATTATGACCTACAAAGCCGGAGAAGAGAAAGAATGTGTAGGAAGATGGTCGGGTGTTGAAACAGAGTCCTTAAGTAATCTTAAGAAGGATGTTCTTCCTACTGGTCTTCAATTTTTTATGGACATGGCTGGAAAATGTTTGTTAGGGCAACATCACAGTCAGGATGCTCTATCAAGTTCAAAAATCCGAATTATGGCTGCAATCATTGACAGAGTTCAAGGTGATTGGCAAGGATTTTTCTTAGACAGGCTGCTAAATGAGAAAGAAAAAGTTTTGTTCAATGAGGATACAATGGAATTTTCGATTAAATTGAAATTAGGGTTCGGAAACAAGTTGAGTATCTTGTTGCCTCAGTTGGTTGTCAAAAAGGCGTACTGGAGTAATCCCAAGAAATTCCATCATGGAAAATTCTTGATGAAGAAGGAGTCTGTTCGATTTGAACAAGAGAATCCTTTGGAGCAACCCCAAGAGCCTGAAGCACAAGAATCTGGAGCTTCAATGTACCGATCTAATGATAATCAACCAGAGATTAGATCGAAGGCGAGGCATGATCCGAGCAGTATTAGACCAAGGAGAGGAAGGTCTGCTACAGCTGCCTCAGAGCCAACAGTCAGGTTTGTTGAGACTGTGGTGCAAGCAAGCTCTGAAGAGCAAGAGGTTAGTGTTTCTAGTCCTGTTGCTTTACATAAGAGAACCAAGAGGAGAAGTGCTAGGAGGAAGTTTGTTGGTGTCTCTCCTACACCTTCAAACTCTGAACCAAGCCCAGCTGAACCCCTTAACCCTCAACCTTCATGTTCTGGACAATCAGCTCACTACTTTTCTGTGTCTCAGAACACTCCCCATTCATCTCCTCAGAACACTCCTTTTGTTCCTACTCCTATTTCAAGCCCTCAACACCAACCTTCACCACATCATTCCCCAATACAGGTTCATGATCACTCTACTGAACATGAATTTGAGCCTTCTACTGTACCAATTGACATTTCATCATCCCCTGAACCTGAATTTATAGCTCCTAAACCTGCTGGTTTAATGGATTATACTATATGTGATAAAGAGGATAGAATCAGGATAGATTTGAGATTGTCTTTGTTAAAGCAGTTTCCTGGATTGGATGAAAGCTCAGTTGAGTTTGAGAAACTCCTTAGGATTGGCACATGGGTGTATCTTAAGAGGAGTACTCTCAAAGAGAATTTAGCTGTTATGGAAGGTATGGGTGGTGCTTCAATCTTTGATGATTGGGAAGCAGAGCAAATGCATGCAGCTGGTGTTAACTCATTTCTTGAGCTAGTAACCCCTGAGTCAGTAGTTCAACTTGTTGAAAGGTTGACAGGTGTTAAATATTCTGTGGAGAATGTTGCTACTACTGTTGCTGATGAAAAAGATGATGTTATTGGAGTAAGTGAAGAGAAGGTTGCTGATGAAGCTGAGAATGCTGTTGAAGAAGATTTTATGGAAATTGATGAAGCTGTTGACAATGCAACAGAGGTGTTTGAGAACACTGTTGTGATTGAAGATACAGAAGTTGTTGGAAACCAAGTTTTGGATGCTGAAGAGATGGAAAGCATTCCATTCCAGTCTGCTGATCCTATCATTCCTGAAGATGTGCAGGAACAGGTCAGAACAGTTCCTATTGAAAAGGAATCTGATACCTCAAGCTTTGAAATGTTGAAAAAGCAGAATGCAGAGCTTCAAGCAAAATTGGAAGATGCTGTGAAGATGTTCCAAGAAGCTACTGAAAGAATGAATAAGATGAATTCTGAAAATTCTTATGAAAGAATTATGGAGCATACAATGTCTAAAATATATGATCTCCATAGACTTCAAGAGAAAAATCTATCACAGGTGTTGCATGCTAAGATGGAACAACACTTGACTCCCTTGAAAGAGTGGCATGATGAAGCCAGAAAGGGGGAAGATAAGATAAAAAGAGTAATGGAACAAACTCAGTCACAACAAGCTCAACTAGTTGTGATTCAAGATGAGTTGAAAGAAGAAATTGCAATTGAAATTGCAATTCTGAATGAGAAATTTAAACTCAGGAAGCAACAGAAACAACAAGCTGAAGAAGTTGTTGAGAAAAAGAAAACTGATGCTACTGGAAGTTCTAGTCAGAAAAAGAGGAAATTAATATTGTCTGATGAAGAAGAACAAGAAGAGGAAACTGGTAGAGTTACCAGATCCAGAAGCAAGTTGAAAATTGGTGCTTCAAGTGAAGAAGCAGAGTTAAAGAAGAAGAAAGAAAAGGATATTAAGTTTTTGAAAACGAGATTTGATAATCGAGTTGCAGCTTTGAGAAGGAAATTGAATGCTCAGAGAAAAGCTGAAGGAAAAGAGTTTGACAAAAATTTTCAAGATGAGAACTTTGTGGATTTTATTGTTCTAACAGAAAATATGGAATATTGGAAGAATCTGAAGAAGAAGTGGCAGATTGCAAACTTCATTGTGAGGAAGTTTGGTGATCATTCAAGCAAGGAAGCTGAATTTGCTGACTTTGAAGAGTTCATGTTGAACATTGATAAAGATTTTTAGGAAGACATAGCACAAGTTGCTGCTCGTGCTGGAACAAAGATCTTATGTCCTGAAGAACCAAATTGGGAACCTCCAAGACTTGAAAATGGAGAACCAGATTACAAGGAAATTGGTAACATAATTGCTGAGATTATTAAAGAAGAAGGTATCACTGATCATCAACACATGATGGATATCAAAGCAAGGCTTTATGTTGCATTCAGAATCTGAAGATACAGAATGAAGATGAAGGACAAGCTCACAAGATAACTTTTCTTAAACCTTAATCTTTATTTCTATATTTTGTGTTTACTTCATATTTTGTTAGTATGTGTAATATGTGCATTATCTGATCTAACTTGAATATGAATCTGGAATTTTGAAATGATGAACTGTTATGATTGACTACATACTTAACTACTGATTTATTAACATTTAAGTAGTTTTGGCTTCATCAAAAAGGGGGAAATTGTTGGGATATGAATCCTTGAAACAATGTTCTAGTTGATGAAAGTATGTTTTGATGGCCAAAAGCAACTTAAAGTTAGTAATATATGTGGTTCTAAGTCATCTTAACTAAGTCATCTGAAAACAAGATTACTGATCTTAACTGAGTCATCTGAAATAAGTTTACTGATCTTATTAAGAAATATTGAAAATAATATTACTGATCTTAATGGAATCTGAGAATAAGAATATTGATTTTAAAGAGATATTTGAAATCTAAGTTACTGATCTTATATGTTTACTGATCTTATTGTGTTTACTGATCTGATATATGAACTGTTAGGTACTAAGCTGATGTTTTGTATTGTATAGACAGCTTATAGAATAGGACTTAGATATACTCATCTGTATGTAGTTCAGTTGATGTATAAATAGGTTTTATATATGTAAAGTTGTATTTTATTGTAATCAGAATTGTAACAGTTTAGAACAGTAGATTAGAACTAGATTAGAAGAAGATCAAAAGACTAATGAAGACTCAGAAGACTACTTCAGAATAAGAAGACTTCAAAGAAGAGTTGAAGAAAAGCTTAGAAGAATTCTGGAGAAGTTATAACAGTTTTAAGTTACTGTGCTGACTGGCTCAGAACAGTAAGTTACTATGCTGATTTGGTGAATTTGAAGAATAAGTTTGGAAAGCTTATTTAAAGTGTAACTGAAGATATATTGAAGATATGCTGACTTGGAATAAGTTGAAGGAAGTTACAAAGTCGGTTACAAGAAGAAGTTACAAAAACAGTTTTAGAGTTAGTTGAAAGTTAGTTCACAAACTGCTAACTGTCATACTAAATTTTATAAATACTGTGTGATCTCATACTGCTAAGACTACTGATCAAAAAGCATTCACAAGCAATCTAAGTCTACAGAGCATTGAAGAACTCACAGAGTTGAAGAGATCAAGAATTAAGGAGAAGCCACTGAATTGAAGAGAAGAATCAAAGGCTACTCAAAGAGAAGTTTTACTTTTCAGTTTTAAGTTTGTGTTTTGTAAAACAAGTGTGCTAGTTACTTGTAGAATTACTAGTAGATCGAAGATACACTTGGAAGTGTAATCGATAAGATCACAGTCTTAATCTTGGGACTTTAAGCCACAAGAAACTCAAGAAGGAAGAGTAATAAAACATCACAACTGGGATTGTGAGAGTGGATGTAGACTTATTTGTCGAACCACTATAAAATTCTGTGTTCTTTATTTTTGTTTGATATTTGTTTGATATTTGTTTAAACAAGAACAGTAGAATTTATTAAGTAAAGATCTGATTAAAAGTTGAGTATAAAATTAAAACTGAAAGTACTGATCTGATTCAGTAAGAACAGTACTATTCAGAACACTATTCCGCATTAAAACTCTGATATTTTGAAAGATTTTTGAAAGTCTATTCACCCCTCCCCTCTAGACTTTCTTAGCTTACTCAATCTTAACTCAACTTGGGACCAACAGAAGGTCATTACCGTCACTAACGACACCTTACCGACCATTCTCCTAGATCCATGTGATATTTTATACGAGTACTGTGTAGAACATGGATATCGACGTATAACATGTGTTGAATATTCCGATAAACGAGAGAACGACCCATATCGACTTCTAGACCGTGCACAACTAAATTTTGGAAATAATTTTAATTCTTACAAATAATTATAAATATCAATTATATATGGTAAATTATCAGTAATGCACGACTTCTACACCGTGCACACTCTAATTTTGGAAATAATTATAATTCTTACAAATAATTATAAATATCAATTATTTATGGTAAGTTATGGGTAATGCACGAATTCTAGACCGTGCACACTCTAATTTTGAAATAATTATAATTCTTACAAATAATTATAAATATAAATTATTTATGGTAATTATTGATAATTATAAATTGATAAATCATATCCTTATTTACAAAGTAAAAACTTCCATGTTTGACACGTTCTCTTTAATAGAAAATACAAATTTATGACACATTACGACAATACATACCGTAAAATTTACAAAAGGTAACAGGTCATCAAATTTAAGCCTTTAGATTAGGTTTTTTAATGGCTTAGATTAACTGACTACGGTAGCCATTACGAGCCCTTACGACACTCTGACTACATGTAGAAGGTCCCATGTAAGAAGGGCAATTCTTACGATAGTCATATTTTACAAAGTGACTGCATAGACACTTTGTCGAATCGCGCCACGTGGCGTCGTAAACGTCGTAACGACCTGCTACCTGTTATACAGGTTTAAGTTATTTATATCATTTTTTAAATTGTATTTTTTTATTTACTATATTACCGTTCTTTTATTTAAATTATTTTTAAAATATATACATATATATATATATATTAGGTAAAATTACTGTTCTAACCTTTTGTAATACAATTATTCTTATTTTAAAAATTAATGAAATCAATCCAAATAATAATTAAAAAATAGATTTGTTAAATTAGTAATTAGGTCTTTTGTCTTCCCCAATTCAGTCCGCACATTCTTAAGAGTTTTCACAAATATATTCGCGATCCTTGTCCCTTGATTCGCCATTAACAAGCAGGTTTGAAGCATTAGGTTGGAAGCAAAAATGAATCTTTCTCATTGATTCTACTTCTCCACTCTACAATCGAAATCGCTCACTCCAAGAACAAAGGGGCTTTTCTTCGAGGGTCGCTCAATTAAATCCGTCTCATCCTTGATTCAATCCATTATCAGGTTGCCATGTTCATTGGACAGTTCACCACTGATCACTCAATCACTATATTTTAGGTTATATAAATCATGTGTTCTTTATCAATCAGACCATCCATTATTTTCAAACACGTTAAATTTTGGGTTAACCATGTCGTTCTATTCTTAAAAACATGTTTAGGTTGTAAAATGATGTTATCCGAAAACTTAAGTTTCATATTTGACACACGAAAATGAGATAACGACCCGTGTGACATTATTACGGAACGAAGGTCATTACCGTCACTAACGACACCTTACCGACCATTCTCCTAGATCCATGTGATATTTTATACGAGTATTGTGTAGAACATGGATATCGACGTACAACATGTGTTGAATACTCCGATAAACGAGAGAACGACCCATATCGACTTCTAGACCGTGCACAACTAAATTTTGGAAATAATTGTAATTCTTACAAATAATTATAAATATCAATTATATATGGTAAATTATCGGTAATGCACGACTTCTATACCGTGCACACTCTAATTTTGGAAATAATTGTAATTCTTACAAATAATTATAAATATCAATTATTTATGGTAAGTCATGGGTAATGCACGAATTCTAGATCGTGCACACTCTAATTTTGGAAATAATTATAATTCTTACAAATAATTATAAATATAAATTATTGATAATTATAAATTGATAAATCATATCCTTATTTACAAAATAAAAACTTCCATGTAGAAAATAAAAATTTATGACACATTACGACAATATATACCGTAAAATTTACAAAAGGTAACAGGTCATCAAATTTAAGCCTTTAGATTAGATTTTTAATGGCTTAGATTAAGTGACTACGGTAGCCATTACGACACCTTACGACACTCTGACTACATGTAGAAGGTCTGATGTAAGAAGGGCAATTCTTACGATAGTCATATTTTACAAAGTGACTACATAGTCACTTTGTCGAATCGCGCCACGTGGCGTCGTAAACATCGTAACGACCTGCTACCTGTTATACAGGTTTAAGTTATTTATATCATTTTTTAAATTGTATTTTTTAATTTACTATATTACCCTTCTTTTATTTAAATTATTTTTAAAATATATATATATATATATATATATATACATTAGGTAAAATTACTGTTCTAACCTTTTGTAATACAATTATTCGTATTTTAAAAATTAATGAAATCAATCCAAATAATAATTAAAAAATAGATTTGTTAAATTAGTAATTAGGTCTTTTGTCTTCCCCAATTCAGTCCGCACATTCTTAAGAGTTTTCACAAATTCGTGATCCCTTGATTCGCCATTAACAAGCAGGTTTGAAGCATTAGGTTGGAAGCAAAAATGAATCTTTCTCGTTGATTCTACTTCTCCACTCTACAATCGAAATCGCTCACTCCAAGAACAAAGGGGCTTTTCTTCGAGGGTCGCTCAATTAAATCCGTCTGATCCTTGATTCAATCCATTATCAGGTTGCCATGTTCATTGGACAGTTCACCACTGATCACTCAATCACTATATTTTAGGTTATATAAATCATGTGTTCTTTATCAATCAGACCATCCATTGTTTTCAAACACGTTAAATTTGGGGTTAACCATGTCGTTCTATTCTTAAAAACATGTTTAGGTTGTAAAATGATGTTATCGGGAAACTTAAGTTTCATATTTGACACACGAAAAGGAGATAACGACCCGTGTGACATTATTACGGAACGAAGGTCATTACCGTCACTAACGACACCTTACCGACCATTCTCCTAGATCCATGTGATATTTTATACGAGTATTGTGTAGAACATGGATATGGACGTACAACATGTGTTGAATACTCCGATAAACGAGAGAACGACCCATATCGACTTTTAGACCGTGCACAACTAAATTTTGGAAATAATTGTAATTCTTACAAATAATTATAAATATCAATTATATATGGTAAATTATCGGTAATGCACGACTTCTACACCGTGCACACTCTAATTTTGGAAATAATTGTAATTCTTACAAATAATTATAAATATCAATTATTTATGGTAAGTTATGGGTAATGCACGAATTCTAAACTGTGCACACTCTAATTTTGGAAATAATTATAATTCTTACAAATAATTATAAATATAAATTATTGATAATTATAAATTGATAAATCATATCCTTATTTACAAAATAAAAACTTCCATGTTTGACACGTTCTCTTTAATAGAAAATACAAATTTATGACACATTACGACAATACATACCGTAAAATTTACAAAAGGTAACAGGTCATCAAATTTAAGCCTTTAGATTAGATTTTTAATGGCTTAGATTAACTGACTACGGTAGCCATTACGACACCTTACGACACTCTGACTACATGTAGAAGGTCTGATGTAAGAAGGGCAATTCTTAGGATAGTCATATTTTACAAAGTGACTACATAGTCATTTTGTCGAATCGCGCCACGTGACGTCGTAAACGTCGTAACGACCTCCTACCTGTTATACAGGTTTAAGTTATTTATATCATTTTTTAAATTGTATTTTTTTATTTACTATATTACCCTTCTTTTATTTAAATTATTTTTAAAATATATACATATATATATATATATATATTAGGTAAAATTATTGTTCTAACCTTTTGTAATAAAATTATTCTTATTTTAAAAATTAATGAAATCAATCCAAATAATAATTAAAAAATAGATTTGTTAAATTAGTAATTAGGTCTTTTGTCTTCCCCAATTCAGTCCGCACATTCTTAAGAGTTTTCACAAATTCGTGATCCTTGTCCCTTGATTCGCCATTAACAAGCAGGTTTGAAGCATTAGGTTGGAAGCAAAAATGAATTTTTCTCGTTGATTCTACTTCTCCACTCTACAATCGAACTTGCTCACTCTAAGAACAAAGGGGCTTTTCTTCGAGAGTCGCTCAATTAAATCCGTTTGATCCTTGATTCAATCCATTATCAGGTTGTCATGTTCATTGGACAGTTCACCACTGATCACTCAATCACTATATTTTAGGTTATATAAATCATGTGTTCTTTATCAATCAGACCATCCATTGTTTTCAAACACGTTAAATTTGGGGTTAACCATGTCGTTCTATTCTTAAAAACATGTTTAGGTTGTAAAATGATGTTATCGGGAAACTTAAGTTTCATATTTGACACACGAAAACGAGATAACGACCCGTGTGACATTATTACGGAACGAAGGTCATTACCGTCACTAACGACACCTTACCGACCATTCTCCTAGATCCATGTGATATTTTATACGAGTACTGTGTAGAACATGGATATGGACGTACAACATGTGTTGAATACTACGATAAACGAGAGAACGACCCATATCGACTTCTAGACCGTGCACAACTAAATTTTGGAAATAATTGTAATTCTTACAAATAATTATAAATATCAATTATATATGGTAAATTATCGGTAATGCACGACTTCTACACCGTGCACACTCTAATTTTGGAAATAATTGTAATTCTTACAAATAATTATAAATATCAATTATTTATGGTAAGTTATGGGTAATGCACGAATTCTAGACTGTGCACACTCTAATTTTGGAAATAATTATAATTCTTACAAATAATTATAAATATAAATTATTGATAACTATAAATTGATAAATCATATCCTTATTTACAAAACAAAAACTTACATGTATGACACGTTCTCTTTAATAGAAAATACACATTTATGACACATTACGACAATACATACCGTAAAATTTACAAAAGGTAACAGGTCATCAAATTTAAGCCTTTAGATTAGATTTTTAATGGCTTAGATTAACTGACTACGGTAGCCATTACGAGCCCTGATTCACGTGTGCCTCGAAAACGTGTAAATTCCACCCTAATCAAGCCCTTACGACACTCTGACTACATGTAGAAGGTCCTATGTAAGAAGGGCAATTCTTACGATAGTCATATTTTACAAAGTGACTACATAGTCACTTTGTCGAATCGCGCCACGTGGCGTCGTAAACGTCGTAACGACCTGCTACCTGTTATACAGGTTTAAGTTATTTATATCATTTTTTAAATTGTATTTTTTTTTACTATATTACCCTTCTTTTATTTAAATTATTTTTAAAATATATACATATATATATATATATATATTAGGTAAAATTACTTTTCTAACCTTTTGTAATACAATTATTCTTATTTTAAAAATTAATGAAATCAATTCAAATAATAATTAAAAAATAGATTTGTTAAATTAGTAATTAGGTCTTTTGTCTTCCCCAATTCAGTCAGCACATTCTTAAGAGTTTTCACAAATTCGTGATCCTTGTCCCTTGATTCGCCATTAACAAGTAGGTTTGAAGCATTAGGTTGGAAGCAAAAATGAATCTTTCTCGTTGATTCTACTTCTCCACTCTACAATCGAACTCGCTCACTCTAAGAACAAAGGGGCTTTTCTTTGAGGGTCGCTCAATTAAATCCGTCTGATCCTTGATTCAATCCATTATCAGGTTGTCATGTTCATTGGAAAGTTCACCACTGATCACTCAATCACTATATTTTAGGTTATATAAATTATGTGTTCTTTATCAATCAGACCATCCATTGTTTTCAAACACGTTAAATTTGGGGTTAACCATGTCGTTATATTCTTAAAAGCATGTTTAGGTTGTAAAATGATGTTATCGGGAAACTTAAGTTTCATATTTGACACACTAAAATGCGATAACGACCCGTGTGACATTATTACGGAACGAAGGTCATTACCGTCACTAACGAAACCTTACCGACCATTCTCCTAGATCCATGTGATATTTTATACGAGTACTGTGTAGAACATGGATATCGACGTGTAACATGTGTTGAATACTCCGATAAACGAGAGAACGACCCATATCGACTTCTAGACCGTGCACAACTAAATTTTGGAAATAATTGTAATTCTTACAAATAATTATAAATATCAATTATATATGGTAAATTATCGGTAATGCACGACTTCTACACCGTGCACACTCTAATTTTGGAAATAATTATAATTCTTACAAATAATTATAAATATAAATTATTTATGGTAAATTATTGATAATTATAAATTGATAAATCATATCCTTATTTACAAAACAAAAACTTCCATGTTTGACACGTTCTCTTTAATAGAAAATACAAATTTATGACACATTACGACAATACATACCGTAAAATTTACAAAAGGTAACAGGTCATCAAATTTAAGCCTTTAGATTAGATTGTTAATGGCTTAGATTAACTGACTGCGGTAGTCATTACGACACCCTGACTACATGTAGAAGGTCCCATGTAAAAATCTCACAATGGTTGTCTTAACTTGATTTCCTTTTCTTTTTTTTAAAGAACTTGATCTCTTTTGTAAATCAAAGTATAAATTGTTCTTTTTTTTTTAAACCGTAAAACAAACCGTATTTATAAAAATCGTTCAATTTGAAACCATAATATTTCGAGCGATTTTGACTGAACCAAAATTTTGTTCATTTTTTTCCACACAATAATTAGTAAACATATAAAATGCAATCTCGACGGAAAACGAATAAGAAAAACTGAGTAGTACTGAGAGGAGATCGAGTGACTAAGTGAGAGCACTGAGCACCCAAGTAGAGACACAAAATATAAATATAGAAGAAGAAGAGGTAGGGACGTAGGGTTTCTAGTCTGCCCTTTGGTCTTGGAGGTTTGGTTTTTTCTGTTTTTTAATTAGTGAAAACATAAATCAAATCATACTAAAAAAATTAATTCTTAAAATTGTAAATCGGATAGTAAACCAAAAATCGAACCATATGTTGCACACCCTACTTAAAAAAGTAGATTGAGAACTTTTTGTTAAATTACGTTACTATGAATAATATAAATTGAATTTTTATCATGTGCTATGTTTAGCAAAAATATGTTGAGATATCGATGAGACACAAATATTTAACTTAGATTAAACCGCAACTGATGTGTTTGGATTATTTTAGATACACTTCATTTGAATGTTTATTTTAGAGGTCTGATAGATTCAACCTTCCAAATGTTTAAGGGCATTGGTGCAAAGAGAATTTAAAGCTTTCTAGATATATAATTACTTGATTTCATTGCCTGTCCACTTAATTTTTTAATTTATTTTTTGCATGTTATTTTAAATGGATGTCTTGTTCTGTCTCTTCTTGGTTTTGATCAATACAACTCACTCAATATTCCTTCGATCTCTTTTGAATTGAAAAAAAAAATGTAAAAAGTTGAACAGCATTATTCGAGAATATTAATTAAAAAAATATGTTACAGACCTAGAGAATTAAGTTTTTAAGCATGCATCCACGGAAAGATTCTAAATTCTAATAAGAAATTAAAACTAGATGAGGAGGGCATAGTGATAGGGCACCTGTCAACCGCTGAGAATAAGGAGGGAGCACCAAACAAACCATATATAAATTCTTTTTTCCCTTTAATTAATCATTTTTAGGGTTTTGTCCGAAAGATTCTGAAAATCTTAGGAAGTGACGTGAGTTTTTTTTTTCAAAATCACTTCATTGGTTATTGTACAAAGTCGACCATAAATCAGAACTAGCTAGGTGTGTATTTATACGTATTATTAGATTCAATTATACATGTACACAACCTTTTTTTTTTTAAAAAAAAAATTGAATAAGCTAATTAATTTGATTTTCAGCCCCACTACGTAGACAGATCTGGAAACTGAAAAAATAACTACAGTATATACGTAGAATTTGTAAAAGAAGGCCAGAGTAATAAAATGTAATTTAGAAACGATGGTATAACTAACACGAATTTTAATTGGTATTAATAAAAGTAAAAACACAAGTTGTTAAACATTCTCTACTTCCAATACAAAATCAACATGGATTACAAAATGAATTAATTAAATAGAGAAACAATTAAGAACGAGAAGATCTAGGGCAGGTAAGAAGGTTTGGGAAATTGCAACCACGAGACATGCCTCTGCCTGCCTGGGAACTTGCTGCTGCCTGCCTGCAAACACCTAGCTTTGTCCTCACTGCCTCCCACCACAAACCCTATCAACATACAGCTGGTTAATTAATTAAAAAGCATATAGGAGTACTACACATATTCATATATGGAAAAAAAAAAAAGTCATATAATTAAAATGATTATGCTAGCTAGAAGAGAAAAAATTAAACCCTAGCAGAAGTTTCAGGGAACATGGATGTATTCTTTGAAAATGAAATAAGTTGAAGAAAAAAAAAAGTAAAAGGTAGGGAGCTCCCTTCAGTCCAAAAAAAGGAAGATTAGGGTTCAACTTGACTCCCGCGACATTCACTCAGTTGAGGAGTAGCTATAAACAGAGTGAGCTTACTCAGCATTTGAATGAATGAGTCAGCAGCAAATAGAACCCTACTTCACCCCCTCTGCTTGGACTAAAGAAAGCTCTCTCTCTCACTCACTCACAAACCATATTTTTCAAAATTTAAAGAAATTCCTGATAACCCATTCTTTCTACTACTCGTAGTAGTAGATGAAGAGAGCTAATTTCATTTGGAGAAATGTTGAGAGAGAGTCTATTGCTATTGCTATGGCTTTCAGACAGGTTAATAAGGTAGAGGTGATACACTGGCTTTATATAGATAAGAAAGGTGGGGAGCGAGGGATTAATTAATTATGGTTTAATTAAAATACAGTAGTATATTATTTTCTTTTTCGAAACTTGATTCATGATATATATCCTCACAACTTCCCATTTCAAGGCCCATCACTTCTTTTTTCCAACTTGACCAGACCTTCATTTTTTCAATTCCCACATAAAAAAAGGCATAAAATAATTTATGGCTATATATAAAAGGGTGTACTAGTATCCTGTTGATATGAAACCCAAAAGAAAATTGAATTTTGATCTAGCTCAATTGCATCATATATATAATTAAGTACTCCATAATACAATTAACATTAATTTCTTTTAAAGTATTATATAATATGTTATGATCAAATTATGTTTATCATGCCAAAATTAAATTCGTGGTTGGTTTGCTAGGGACTCGAGTGCATGTTGTGCACCCTAGTCCATGTTGCATTTTTCAGTTTTACTGACTTACACTTTTTGATAAATGGTGTTGCAATTTTCAATTATTAAACTGTATAATAATATTTTTAGTATAATAATTGAAAAGTGCAACACCATTTATCAAAAAGTGCAACATGGACTAGGGTGCACAACATACACTCGAGTGCATACTAGACTTTACTAGAATATACTAATAAATTTTGATTTTTTTTAAGGAAAAAGCTATATATCCTCGCCCAAATCAGTAGTTTCTCAGGAAGGCTACACTATCTCCCAAAAGAGTACTCCATAATTTGACAAAATCCAATTGTTTTTATAAAGTTAATAACGTCGACTGAAGATCAGAATTACCCCCATATAAATAAAATAGTATAGATAAATCATCAAATTAATTATAATAATTAATTCCTTTAGCACAAAATACCACTCCACTACATATTCCTTTAATATACATCTCATCATTTGTGCAATATATAATCCTTCAGATCAAAGATGCTGTCCCCTATAAACTACTTATAAATTAACTCATCAACATGGAAATGGAAATGCAAAAGATCAAGCTACACAAGTCCACAAAAATTAATACTCCCTCCATCCCCATATAAGTTTTCCATTTTACTCCCTCCATCCGCCTATAAGTTTCTCATTTTACCATTTTGGTCCGTCCGTCTATAAGCTTCACATACCCTTTTTGGTAAGTACTTTTTCTTACACATCACTTTATATCTTACTTTTTCTCTTTATCTCTCTCCTCTCTCAATCACATCACTTGTACTATATCTATTATTTAATCACTTTTCTTAATTTATGTGCCAAAAAGTAACGGGAAACTTGTAGGCGGACGAAGGGAGTACTATTTTGGTTTGTCCGTCTATAAGTTTTACATACCCTTTTTTGTAACTACTTTTTCTTACACCTCACTTTATATTTTACCTTTTTTTTCCTATCTCCCTTCTTCTCTCAATCACATCACTTGTACTATATCTATTATTTAATCACTTTTCTTAATCTCTGTATCAAAAAGTAACGGGAAGCTTATAGACGAAACAGATGGAGTAACTATTTTATCAATCAATTCTTCAGTCACAAGTTACGTACTCCCTCTATAAAATGTGTTTATTTATGTATAAAACAGAGAATAAAATAAAGTAGATAAATTAAAGAGAAGATAGAGCAAGAGTGTGGTGGAATATATCTTTCAAAAAATGAAATAGGAACACTTATGTGTACAATTCAAAAAGAAAAACTTGCACAATATTTCATGTTGACGGTATAAGACACAAAGTATAATTATATGTTGTTTGTACACCATATACAGCTAATAATATTGTAAAAATTAGTAATTATTATTGCTCAAGATAATAAACTCAATATTTGTAAGAACAAATATTATTACTATTCAAGTTTCACGGTGTGGAAAATGTATATAACACACATGATCATATATATTTGCATTAAAAGTAATGGAACACAAAATAAATCACTTGTACTATATGTCATGTGTATTGCAAATTAATACTCCCTCCGTCCGCCTATAAGTTTCTCGCTACTCTTTGGCACAGAGATTAAGAAAAATGATGTGATTGGAAGAATGAGAGAGATAGAGAGAAAAAGTAAGATATAAAGTGATGTGTAAAAAAAAGTACTTACCAAAATGGTAAAATGGAAAGCTTATAGGCGGACGGATGAAGTACTCTGTATTAAGTATTTTATTGGAGTAGTATAAAGCGAAAGATAATTCAATAAAGTTTTTGATATAATCTTCTACAGGTGGTTTCCACTTAGGCTATAAGAAACACACTTTTTAAGTTGTAACCCTAATTTGAGGGTTGCTTAAAATAGGCTTTTAGCGGATTAATAAATATTTCTTGGAAAATTACAATTTGATAGTATCTTGTAACCCTATATATTAATCAAAAAATGTGTGTCAGAGAGAGGGATGACACAAAGATTAAGTAGATGTACTAAACAAGAGTTAAGTACAATCAACAGTTAATGTATTAAATCAATGCAAGAAACCAAAGTACATGGTACCCATGTTTTAAAATGGTTGGAACAAGGGTTTATGTGCTGTATCACTGTGTAGTTTCCATAATTGGAAAGAACCTCTTTGGACATAAGGACACAACATCTCTTGAAGAGTGTCAATTTTCTAATCACTTTGCCAGTCTCACTTTAATTTCGGAACAGTACTCCAAATATTTATTTACTCCTATATATTAATAAAACTTTACCTCTCAAATTTAATTTTTCATAACTTTCTAGTTGGATCTACTATAGATATATATGGGAGTGGGACTACAGACTAGTACTGGATGTTCCAGCTTTGGGATAAAAATAAATACAGTATATAATATCCCTTAAATTAAATCGATATTATCAAATTGGTTAATAATAATTACGTACTGGCTAGAATGCTTAATTAAATAATGTGAGAAACTAGGGAAAATGATTTTTTATTTTTTGACGACGGGGAAAATGATTTTATCATGTTAGTTAATTTGTTTTTTCGGCTCGTCTCACTTTTTCTAATTGAAATTTGTCTGGTAACTCTCAAAGTTCATTATTTTTTGTCTTTTGACTGACCCAAGGGTGTGAGTGTTAGGTTTTGAACTTAGGACTCTTATCCCATTAATATTTTATCTCATTATAATTAATTCATCATTTTCTTATTTGAAAGAAAAAAAATAATTTGTTTTTACTCCTTTAAAATACTCCCTCAAACATCTCTTATTTACATTTTATGTCATTTCCTTTTACGCACTAATTAAAAAAATTCTCACCAATAAAGTTAAATTACATATTATATCCCTCTTAAAAAATTATTTTATCACATTTATAATACTAATAAGCAATTCTTATATTAAAACTCGTACGGGCAAATAATAAATGTTCAAAGGGAGTATCTTTTAATTGAAATAAAAAAAAAGAGATGTGACTTGAAATATAAAATGTACAAACTAATATTACAAAACAAAAAAAAAAAAAACCAAATAATTATGTATATATATATATACTCAATATATAATTGTGTTGTAATTAATGAATACTCGATCCTATTCACCACCATATATAAGTAAAATTAGAAAAAGAGAGGTAGGAAGAATGGAGTAATAATGGAGCTAGGGAATTAGTGTTGGTGTGCATATATTCATGAGATCACATGAGATTGATTCTACTAGCTAATGCTATAGCAGCAGCATGCAGCTCATTACAAAATTTGGGGTCTTGTCAAACCAAAAGGCTGTCTGAAGGCTTACCATTCTCAATACAATTTCATTTCATATCACATTACTTGTCCAATCAATATTTTCTCATCTGTCCATCACAACCACCCACCCACTAATTTATTTATATATGTACTCTTATACAAACTTGTTAGTAGGATGCAAGCTGTTTCACCCTCTGCATTTCAATACCTTTCAACTTTCAATTATACTCTCTCCATTACCTCCTCTTATAACCTGTATAGTTTGAACGTTACTTTTTTTTTTTTTAAATGAAATTTAGTGATGGATGATATATGATAAAAGATATATTTTAAATAATTTAATGAGCTATAAAAATAAATTTAATTGGTAAGATATAAATTAAGTGAAATGTGACAATTTTAAAAATAAAATAATTAATATTATTAGATTATTAATTTTGTTAGGTTATTAAGAGCGTGCAAGTAATTTTGAGACTATCCAGTAAAAAAAATGTGCAAGTAGTCACGAAAGGGTGGAAGTGGTATTACAGTATATGGGTAGGAATTTGCTAAAATATAGATAGAAATTAAAAAAGAAAAAAATAAAAATAAGTGTTAAATATAGAGACTATGAAAATTATATTTCATTGAATGAATTGTAGAGTTTACATAAGGGAGTGTTTATAGATACAAGTTACTACTCCCTCCGTCCCGGAGTAAGTTTCTCATTTCTTTTGGGTGTTTAGATTAAGGAATATGATAAAATAATAGATGTAGTACAAGTGATGTGATGGTGAGAGAGAAAATAATAAATTAGTATGAGATGAAGTATAATAAAATAATAGATAAAGTATAAGTGATGTGATTGAGAGAGATAAAATAATTTGCCAAAAATGGAATGAGAAACTTATTGTGGGACATCCAAAAAAGGAAAGTGGGAAACTTATAGTAGGATGGAGGGAGTATATCATATCTGAAACATATCTAAAGATACATCCATATTTTAAATAATATTGTATGCCTAATATTAAAGAGAGAATTTTATTTTATTATAATAATTTCCATTTTTTAGTTTATGAATTTTTTTTGTAAGCCATATAATTCATTTTGAGGTGATTAAACCAAATAAATGGTACTCTCTGTCTTACGTGGATGTTTGCAAATAAAATTATGTTCTTAAAAACATTTTTTTTTTAAATATAATCACTTTTAAAGTGTTTGTAAACATAAGTAAGTGATTAAATTAATTACTTAAAAGCAGTTTTAGTCAAGCACCCCTCCTCATGCTTCTAACAACTTCTAAGTGCTTCTAATCATTACACTCACTAATTTTACAATTTTGCTCTCACAATTTAAATAATATTTTATTTTTACCCATTATTTATTCAAATGTAATAAGGGTGTTTTTTGTAAAATTATAAAAAAGTGATTTGTATGACATACACCACAACATTTAAAAAATTTATTAGAAGTGCTTATTTTTAAAACACTATCTACTTTAAATTTTACTACAAAAATCAACTTTAATCACTTTGAATCAACTACAATTGTTTACAAACACGCCCTAAATCCATTTTTACACCTAAAAAAAAATTCACAAAATTTTCAATGTTAATCTTACCCTCCATTATTACATTTTATTATAGAATATTCTTACTTATTAATTATCACTTTCTAAAAGCGTAAAGATCTCAATATTATTATTTTATCATTTTTTTTAGTTTCTCTAAAACATTCCGATTCTATAAAATATGTGGGAAAAAACTAATTTGGGTGGAGTGTAAAACTTGCGATGGTGTGTGTGTTTAAGGCAGAGGGGCATTTCTCATTCGAAACATATGCATTGTCGCTTGTTACTTGTGGAAACCATGTGCTGTACAGGAGCATCATTTTATCATATATTCAATGTATGTGACTTTAGACCTTTATATATATGATTAATATTTTTTCAAGCAAAGGCAGATTTTGTAAAAGATTTTTTTTTTTTTTTTTTTGTAAAGTTGAATATTAATTTTAGACCCAATAGAGATCGATCATGAATCATGATCCATTGATCCGTTTTATTAAAAAATTACTCCCTTCGTCCGCCTGTAAGTTTCACGTTACTTTTTGGCACAAAAATTTAAAAAAGTGATTAAATAATAGATATAGTACAAATGATGTGATTGAGAGAGGAGGGAGATAGAGAGAAAAAGTAAGATATAAAGTGAAGTGTAAGAAAAAGTACTTACCAAAAAAAAAGTATGGGAAACTTATAGACGGACGGACAAAAATGGTAAAATGGGGAACTTATAAGCGGACGGAGGGAGTAATTTTCTATCTCTATAAGTTTAAAATTCTAAATGAGTTGAAATTCTTTTATGGTATAATTTAAACGCTGACATTCACACTTTTTTATTTTAATTTCTGATGAAAATAACTTCACTCATTTAATTAAAAATTGTTCATTCAATGTATCTCATTTTTAAATGATAGAGGTAGTAATTCGACTCATTAGTAAGGAGAAATATTAAAAAATTAATATATAAGAATTACACATCCTCAACTTTCTTCAAACTTTTAAATTAGACGTAACTATTTTTGTCTGTTAGAATGAACTACAGTAATTATTTTATGAACCCAATATCCAATAAAACAGGTAAGAGAGTGTTTGGTCTAAAACTTTAGAAGTGGGGAATAATAAAAAATGTAAAATAAATGTTTGAAAGATTAATACTTTATTTCCTTGCCATAATAACCTCATTTCCTAGGTCTAACTAATATTGATATTGTGGAAATATCCATAGGTATATCATTATCGAAATTTTTTAAAAATTGTAATAATTTAATACAACAAATTTTATAATACATAAATTTAATAAAAAAATTTAAACACATTTACATCGTTTATAAATTTATATAAAATATAACATACAGTGTTATTTTATATACTCCCTCCGTCCCGTGATTACTTGCACACTTTCTTTATTAAAACGTTCTAAAATTATTTGCACACTCTTAATATGTAAGAATAATACTCCACAAAATTAATAACCTTACAACATCATTTTATTTTTAAATTTGACACTCATTTTTCCCATACATTTCACTTTACACATCATCAAATTACCTAAAATGCCCCTCATTTATCTTACATTATCAACCACTAAATTCACTTTTCTTAAACAACGTGCCAGTCAAATTATGCAAGTAATTCCGGGACGGAGGGAGTAATATTTTTTAAAATATATTGATATTTTCTCAAATTTTTTTGACATTTTTTTATATCCTTTCGATATTAGTTTCGATATTGTTATTACATACCGATATTATATTCAATTTTTTATTAATATCGTAAAAATATAATTTCTACCCATATTAAATATATGTCAAAAAAATATCACGATATTTCCGTACCTGATTAGATTAGACGTTGCAAATTAAATTAACAGTTGAAAGGTGTTATAAAATTAGAAATGAGAAGCTTTATGATTTAATTTGAATGTTATTCGTAAGAATGGAATGGCGGGGCACGAATCAATTGATGCGACGTGACCCTTTGGATGCAGTTATAATAAACCAAAACGAATATTTCAGTGTTTGAATATTCATTTTCCTCAAAAATAAAAGTTTAAATATTCATTATTTTGTTGATATATTACTCCATTTGAATTGTAAATTTGATTCTCATCCTTTTAAAAATTGTTCATTCATTTTATTCATACTATTAATTAAAAAAATATAGTATTCCATCCGTTCCGAGATAACAAACACGATTTCATCGCCACACTTTTTTAAAAAATACGAATTTAGTGATTGGTGATATAAAAAAAATTTACACTTTTCAAAATTAATAACCTCAATTTATCTTATATCACCAATCACTAAATTCGTATTTTCTTAAAAAGTGTATCGATCAAACTTTGTGTTATATCACCAATAAAATAAAATATTAGGAGGTGTAAAGTACTAAAATATAAGTAAAAAATGAGTGACAATTTTGAAAATAAAATAATGTTAGGAGGTTATTAATTTTGTGGGGTATTTTCATATTAAGAGTGTACGTGCAAGTAATCTTCAAACGTCCCAATAAAAAAAATGTGCAAGTTAATCTTGAAACGGAGGAAGTATTATGTGTAATGGGTCGTTATGAATTATGAAAGATAAAAGTTAAAGAAAAATGTGAAAGAGAAAATATAAAAAGAGATAATGGATGCTGCAAAAAAGTGTACTCCATATATGTAATTTTCGGTGATACAATTAAAATGAATAACTTTCGAAAGAACGGAGAGAACATTAGATTCGAAAACAAAAAAATTTATATGGAATATTGTATACATTAGTAAAAAATATTCACATGTGTAAAATATTTCACACAAGTGTTGTTCATTTAAAAAATGGTATTCAAATTAGACATATTTCATTAGTAAAATATTTATAGGAGTGTTATTCATTTAAAGAATGGTATTCAAATTATTCAACATTATTCGATTTGCTATTTAAAATGTTATTTCTGATTTTTTTTATACAATTATAAGGATATTAAATTAATATATATTATTCAAATATTTGTGAATATGTAGTGGAATCGGATATCATGACACTCCTATTTGATTTCGATTATCGAAATCTAAATTTTCATATTTAAGTATGAAATTAAATCAGTTCTGTTTTTCATGAAATCAATCTCAACATCAATTACGTACTTGTACTCATTTTTCATGGAGTACAATTTTACCTTGTAAGAAAATTTTGTTCAGACCATTATCATTATTCAATATATGTAAGTATAGAGAAATGTATTTAGAAAAAATAAATAAAAATAGGCCCGTAATTTGGGTGCAAAATGACATTATGTTTACGAGTATGTAAATTTACATGCTTGTTTGCAAACATAATGCCCTTCTATTGCAACCCTGCCGTAGTTAGGTAAATTTTTGGTTCTTGTATGAAACCAACTCAGGGAATGATAATACCAACGAGTTGCGGCGTGCACTCGTGATTTAGAAGTGTGCTTCTCTCTAGGTTTTAGATTCGAAACTTTTAGTGAATGTTTGTTTTAGGATTTTGAGGATTTGAATTTCAAAATTTTAATGAGTTTTATGTTTTGAGTTTGTTTTGAAATTTAAATAGAGCGGGGTTTAATTTTATGTTATAAAAATATAGGTGTTTATATATGATTTATAGGTGTATATATAGGTTTTATATGTATTTGTAGTGTGAATTTTGAAATCTTAAATCTAAATCTCAAACTAGAATATGTGTGTAATTTCAAAATCTCAAAATTGAATTTTTCATCCCAAAACAAATATCCCATTTTTTCTAAAAGATGGGTTCATATAGAGAGTTACACTCTGATATTAAACGGGAATCCCGAAAGTGATGGTTCATAATTTTTGTTTTATTTAGAGAGAGTACTAATTGAGTACCGAATTGGTAGAGTGGACGTGCATTACCGGTATGTTTGTGTTAGGACGACCAGGAAATATGGATGCTTATAAATTAAAAGCCCTTTATTATTTTTTACTAATTTGCATATATATATATATATATAGATCCAAATTAAATGGTCCAGTGCAGTGCAGTAGAAGTGTATTGGGCATGGAAGCCAGGGATGCACCCCCAGTGTAAACGGAGGAGAAAAAAATAAAAAGAAAAGAAAACACAAGTACCAATGCCTCATTCACACAAATACTACTACATCATTCGACTCAGTGGACAAATGGGGTTGTCCCATGAAATGACATCCTGCAACTAAAACAGCTGTTTTCTTTCCCCCTCCTTTTTTTAATTATTATATTATATTATAATATCCTGCTTTTTTATTTTTCCACTTCTCAAATCATCTCATTTTTTTTTAAGGAATCATCTCAATTTTTGAATTCTCATTCAATCAAATATTTTGTATGCTTCTCCTACCTTCACCAATTTTTACTATGCTCAAACAAAATTGAAAGGAGACAACAACTCATATTAAAATATTTTATACATCAAATATGATTAATTAAGATAAATTTGAAGAAAAAATTTATGGATTAAATCTGAGTCAATCGAGTTAATCCGGATCAAACTTAAATAAAATATATATTTTTGCTTTTAAATATTTCTTCCGTTTAATTTTATAATTTTAATTTGAACTGAACACGAATTTTAAGAAAAAAATATTGTTTATATAAAAAATGAAAGTTTGAGAGTGTAGATAAAGTAGAAATAAAGTATTGTATAAGAGTAGTGTTTTCTTTTTAGAAAATGAGAATTTTAAACTTGGACAGATATAAAAGGAAAATGAGAATTATAAAATTGGATAAAAAAGAAGTATTGTTTAGTATATAGTCAAAACTATGTTACTACATGACCATACTATTGTTAATACAAGACCAAAAAATTATTACTACAAATCTAAAAATATTACGAATACTTAATTTTCAGGACAAATTTTTCAGATTTTTTTTTGACATGTAATAGTACAGTTTTGGTCTTGCAGTGATAATATTTTAGTCTTATAATAACAATATATTGATCGTGTAGTAAATCACCTGCCCGTGATCCACAAATTTTATAAAATGTTAAAAAGTAGTAATTTTTGTTTGTGTTATTCTCCTCAATGGATTAGTACACCTTCAACAAAAAATTATTTTATATATTACTATAATACTAATAAATCTTGTGTCAAACTTAAGAACACTTAATATAATCTGTAGGGGAAATTGCTGCAAAATTCATAACAGCAAATGAACTTTTATGTGTATGCATTGTAAAATATGATAACATGGGTTAATTGAGTATCCCTTGTACTCAAGTGGAATACAATTTTTACGTTTAAAAAAAAAAAAGGGGGCAACCTAAAATGTTTAAAAGTAGTAATCTTGAACACTTAATTTTCAGAACGAGGAACGGAAGAAAGAAATTATTGTCTTTTTATCAATTGTTTTTTTTTTTTTTGGTTAAAAGCAATTTCATTCATACAAAGTAACTACTCCGTTCATACATATAAAATGTGTCTATTTCTTTTTTTACTGATTACATAAGTTGTATGTTTCATTTTTTGAAAAATATACCTCATCATATTTACTTTTTATTCTTTATTTTATTGTTTACTTTTAATACTTTGTTTATAAATATTAAATATGTAATATTTCTTTAAATTTGTAAAAAAAAAAACACTTTAAATGTCCAGAATGAGCATTTTTTTTATGATGAAAGATACTAACTTTTCTAATAAAATAAATTTTGTCTTAGCACGAAACAAAATTTGTGTTGACAGTCGCACGATAATCTCTTGTACTAGCAAAGCTATCTCAAGATCGATCATTCAACAGTAACTTGTAACTAAAATAAATTTTGAAAATTATATTTTTGATAATTGATTGAACTCTGATTATGAGATTCAATGTGACGCTATATGGGCCATATGGCAGACTGAAATTAATAATACCTTTTTTTTTGGACGGGGAAATTAATAATACTCCGCCAGTACTCTACATAAAAGTCTTCATGTTATCTTTTCTAGGTTGCTCATCAGATATTTATTTTTTTAAATATATTCTACCACAAATACTTTAACATTGAACACGGATTTTAATAAATGAATTTTTTTATAGTATTATAAAAGATAAAGTGGAATAGTAAAAGAATTATTTTTTAATGTAATAAAGTGGTGACATTTATTGTAATATTATGATATTTTAAAGAAATTGTTTAAAAATATTTTTGCTATTTTAGATAATTAATCAAATCAAAATGACAAAATGAGTCATTAAATAGTAGACGGAGAGAGTATCTCTTTACTATTTTTTCTATTTTATTTATAAATAAACAATACAGAGTATTTAAAAAAATATACGTATACATATACATTATACGTGTACGGATAGAGTATTAATATTCTTTATTTTTATATATGAATTGAAATCATAAATAGGAAGGAGCATATTTGTATATGAATAGTAGTAGGTGATTTTGGGGAAGCATATTTATTGTAAGTGAAGTGTTGAGCCAATTTGTTTGAGTTGTCAATTGTGTTTTTTCCAATCCAAGTTTACAGCTCATGAAAATGGAAACTATCTACAGAACACACACACTGTTGTTTATCATTATATTATTGACAACTCACACGTTGCCATTGTCCTTGCACCACTTCTTTCTTTAATACTCGATCCATTTCTTTTCTCAAATTCTTCTTTTATTTAGTACAGTATTTTTTTGGTTATTGCCATTGCTATAAATGTCCTCCTCGTCTTCACTTAATGTGCATTTTTCTTTTGTGCGCGAGATTTAAAGAATATTGATATTTTATGTAAAAAATTTAAAAAATATTTGCCTTTATAGTAGTAAAATATGTCTAGTTGGAGACGAGATTTTTTGTTTGTCTTGTGTGATTTTTTTAACAGACCTGTTTGACCTGCAAATTTTCAGCCACTTAGGTGCAATATTAATTGCATGTACATTTTTGTTATATAAATTATGTTGAACAATACTCAGTATTATTTAAATAGCTAGCTATATACGTACCCACATGCATATTAATGTAATATTGTTTGATTTATAATGTAATAGTACTGCTTATAAGCTATACATAGTGATACAGTACTATTTAACATACTACATAATAATGGAACTAGAATCCTGGAGTTGAAGCATAATCGGTATATTAAATTAGTAGTAGTACATGGGTGAAGCGTGAAGGTGGTCGTTTTGTCGAAAGAAGTCCATGTTCAATTTTAAAGTAGCTTTTTTTTAATTTCCAGGAACATTGTAAAGCTTAATTAAAAAAGGTTTTGTAATTGGGCAACATAAATGTGCAAATAAGAATAACAAATATTATTGTTGACAGCATTTCATGAGTGGATTATTCTCCTGCGCAAAATATCTGCTATTGATCATATAGAGAGTACATTTTAGTGCATTTTATGGCTTCGTGCATGAATCAGGACATGCCCCCATTTCATGTACAAAAATTGAAGTAAATCTGCCACCTCTAAAATTTTTATGAATAATACATTACTTACTATCACTGTTTCAATTACTTTAATTAATATGTCTATGTTTGGTTTTATAAGACTCATAAAAATGAAATAAGGAGGATTAATATTTGTAATATATAGTGACCCGGCCCCTTGCTACTAAGCAATTCCCAGATCTACCCCCTCTTCTTCAATTAACTAGTGTTATTTTTTTGTCATTCTTAAATTTTATTTTTGAGATTAAAGAAAAATAAAGATTTGTTCTAATTTCTATGCAGTAGACTAACTGAGTCCAATTTCATATACATAAATGTTATGAATTTATTTATTTTTTCATTATTTTTTGTCAGATAAATAAAAAAATTCAGAGTATATCTTTCCACAAGTCAAAACAAAAAAGAATGAAAATATCGAGATCTTAAATTTATAAAAAATCGATTGAAATATTAATATTCATATTGTAAATCTTAAAAGTTATGATTAACTTTTAATACATAAATTTGATAAAATAATTAAACAAATTTTACGTCTGCGATAAATTTAAACACTAAGCCTTAAATTTACATAAAATATATTATTAGTATAAATTGTTATCCCATATGATATTTATAATTTTTTATATTCTTTAATAATATTAGCCTCGATATTATTATTTACAAATATTGGAGAAATATATATTTTGTTTCAATATCGATGATCAAAAAATTTAATATATCGTGAATATTATTAAATATTTTCCTCATTAAAAGCATTTTAAAAAGTAAAAATTATACTCCTCCGTTCAATTTCATTATTAACACTTTTCTTTTTTGGTTGTTCAATTTTATTATGCCCATACTTTTTTTTTGAAATAATACTATTCAAACTACTTTATCTCAACCCTCCTATCATCACTTATTTACCCACTTTGTCATTCACTTTATTCATAAACAATCATTTATTTACAAATGTACCCCACAACATCTTATCATACCCTCAACTTATCTATTTTATCAATAAACTAATCAATATATTCATTAAAACTCGTGTCCGAAGAAGTGAGTATAATAAAATTAGAAGAAGGGAAGGGAGTACATGATAAATTGACAACTTATAATGGGTTCACATGTTTGTTCAAGCTTAAAAAAAAAAAAAGAATTAATTTAAATTCTCTGTCCTTTTTATTTGTTTCTTATAGCCCTTCATTCATTTCTGAACATTTATTTACTTTTAAAATAAAACCTTTTCCCATACAAAAGCAAACTAAAAGAAAGGTGTTAGAGAATCCAGGAAATGCAAAGATTCTGGAAGTGGTATATTATTTAATTTTATATATATATTAATGGAAAAAAGGTAGTGGTATAGAGAATTAATTAAGTAGAATGAAGAGATATACCTCAACCTCATTTGTGAAGTGGTAGGTATCATGCTACAAATTAATTAATTAATTAATAGCATCATTAAATTCCTCATGTCGGAAATTAGGTAATTAAATATGTTGATTGTTATGCCTAAATACGGCATAATTCATGACGGGACAGCCCAGCACTTCACATTTGACTGTTTACGAATCAAGAATATTTTTAATTTATTTAAATTATCCATATGTATAAAGCTTAATTGGGTCATGGAGAAGAAAGAAAATTACTCACCATACACCATTAAATTCCTCATTACTTTTTGACACATTAATTAAATAAATAAATTAAATAATAAATATAATACAATTGATGTGATTGAAAAAAAAATGAAGAGAAAAGTAAGATACTCCCTCCGTTCCAAGATTTTATGCACACTTTCTTTAATGGCGTCCCAACATTTTTTGCACACTCCAAAAAAGGAAACAACTCACATAATTTTTTCCAATAATACCCCTACTTTATTTTACTTTCCCTTCCCTTTAGTCAAATCTCCTCCACTTTAATAAATGAATTACCAATAATACCCTTACTTTATTTCCCGTCCCATGATTTTATGCACATTTTGACCGATACGGAGATTAAGAAAATGGAATAAAGTGATGTGTAAAGTGAAATAAATGAGAGGTATTATTGATAATTCAATGACTAAAGTGAAAGAGATCAGAGATATGACTAAAGAGAAAGGAGATTTAACTAAAAATAAAATAAAAGAGTATTATTGGTATTATTATTTTCTTTTCTGGAGTGTGCATAAAATCTTGAAACGGAGGGAGTAAAGTGTAAGAATAAAAAATTAAAAGATATTTGTCAAATGAGTATAAAAAGCTTATAGACCGTATATGATACAAAAATGAAAAATTATAGACGGAAATAGGGAATATATGAAAGCTTACATAAGTTCTATAATGAACTCAACTATATATTTTAACATACAAAATATCATTGCTTTTAATTGAGAACAATTTATATAAAATATTGGAAATGCAATATTAACACATCTAAAGAAGGAATAATATAATTCGCGATTTCTCATGATTAATAGGGTCAATTGGATCTTCTAAAATAAAAAAAAAATCACACAAAACAAGCTGTAAAAACACGCATGCAAATCATGTGTTGTCATATGTACCAATATGTTTTACTATATAAACAAATAAGTGTTGCAATAATATATACTTGTTCGTATAGTAACAATTTAATGTATTAAAAAATGTGTTACTGAAGAAGAAAAACGTGTTACTACATGAAAATAAATTATTATATACGAAATAAAAATCTAGATTTAAAAAATAAAATAATAAAAAAAACCAAGTTTAATTAAAGCGTAAGACGAGAAATGCTAAAAAGTATCCGAAACATGGAGAAGAAAGGATCATTGAGAATTATTGAGATACACGAGGAAAAATAAATGAGCAGAAGTAAGGAAGAAGAAAGTGAATAAGATTGAGTAATATTGTACATAACCTTTTGCATACTGATGCAGCCAAAATATGTCGTTCCTTGGTATAACGACACGTGGATATATGATGAATTAAATCCGTTTTACTATAAGTGATGGTTTTATAAAGGGGACCTGAATACAAAGAAAGAAATAGGCTTAACTTGTCCTTTGGCCCACATCATTGGCCCAATTATCCTTGAGCTAAATATTTCCAGCCCAAGAGGGGGATTTCTAAGATCCAGTCTTAGTTAATGAAGCCCGAAGGGAGCTAAATAGAGGGAATAGAAGAAGTCCAGTGGAGGACCGAGTCTTAAGGGACAGTTGAGAGATAAGTGGGAGAAGGATTTTCCTTTCTCACAAGAAAACCGGCAGGTATTTAAACTGGTTAGATTTACTATTTTTGACTACGTCTTTCATACTAAGAAATCATATTTTTACGTTCTACACAAGATATACAGAAAACACAAAGAGAAATCCTCCTACGATTCTTGCGAGAATTTCCCTCGATCCTTAGGGAAATTCCTCGAGAAAACTTCTGACTTGAGCGTCGGAGATTCCACGCCGGAATCCCCTCCGGCGTGTTTTTGCACGTCTTTTGGGAGCTTAAAGGAGGATCACTAGTAAGAAAGCTTGTGGAAAGGTGACGATTTAAGCCCGCAACCGCCATGCCATAATCCGGACAGGGAGATTCGGCATCCCTCATCGTCACTTTTTGACGCAACACATACTTAATTACATTCAACATTTGTATGACTTAAACATCAAATAATATCTAATTTATTTTATGTATAAAAATTTTAATCTTCGGACTTTTTTTGGGATCATAATTACCGGAATATCAATAATAATAATAAAAAAAATTCGGTATTGTAGATCAAGTTAGCCGAAATACCTCAATTTAGGCTAAATGTCACGTGTTGGGCCCATTATCGCGATGAACAATAATTCGGCCCAGTTATGAATTTTCTGTTATTCAGGCCTTGTTGTTTATATGGTGTTGGGCCTATTATGGTGTATGATCATGGTATGGCATTATGAATTGGCAAATACTTATGTGTACCAGTTACATGTATGTAATTGGCTAATTACACTCTTTTTTTAATAAGTCCACACTCCTGGCTATTTACACTCTTTTTTTAATAAGTCCACACTCCCTTCTTTCTTTTAGACATTATGTGTGTGTACAAGTTACATACATGTAACTAAATCCAATTTTTTATTATTAGTTATTTACCTTATTTTTTTTATTAATTTCACCCCCAATTTTTTTAAAAGAAAAATACATGTAAAATACTATATTACCATTTTATCAATTAAATTAAAATATAACTCATTAAAATTATAATTATACACCCATCGTGTCACCAATGAATCACCATGAAATCAAATATTATTCTATTTTTTTAACTTTCAAAAAATAAATATAAAAGCATAAGGAATATAAAAAATATATATGAAACACAAAAATAAAATTATGAAATAAAAATTTCAGTTTTTTTTTTTTAAATGACCAAAATTATGAAGTCAAATATTATTCTATTTTAAAATTATGAATTGTGTGTTCAGTGTGATTAATTTCACTTTTGTTCTTCTTACTAGTTACTTAATATCAATATTTTAATATTGATGTATTAATTTGCATGGTATACCTTGAATTATGAATGTGTTAAATTATGTATTTTTTATTAAATATAATATTAGTTTAAATACGATATAGTATTAGTACGCCTATGGTATAGTACTAGTTAATATATTATATAGTACTAGAGATTAATGTGGGTATAAAAATATTATTTAATATATGAACTAATACTATACAATATGTGAATTAATACTATACTATATTTGAACTAGTACCATAGAGTATGTGAACTAATATTATACAATATGTGAACTAATAATATACTATATTTGAACTAGTACCATAGAGTATGTGAACTAATACTATACAATATGTGAACTAATACTATACTATATTTGAACTAGTACCATAAAGTAATGTGAACTCGAAACTCGAAAACATTAGAACTTGTACCAATATAAACTAATATTATACTGTATATGAACTAATACGTACAGTACTGCATATTAACTAATAATACACCATAATACTTATCAATTGTTATCATAACACTTATAAACTAAAAATTATTATATATAAAAAAATAAAATAAAGTGATTAAAAAATAAAAGTTCGAATGAAAATAATAATTAAACAATGTAAAACGAAGTAAAATTTGTAAGGAATAAAGTAAAATTTTGAAAGGATAAGATGAATATTATACACCAATTAATTAAAGTAAAATAGTACCAATAGAATTGAACACTTGTAGCTAAAAGAGATGAGAGTTTTATTTTTTAAAACAAATTATTATTATACTATTTAATATTTTTTAAAAATAATTAATATTATTTTTAAAATTTTCTTATTATACTTTAAAATTTTAGAATAATTATTTGTGTCATAAAAAGAAAGTACGTGAAAAAAATTTTATTTGAAACACAAATGATAAATAGGAAGAAAAATAAATTTAAAAAATAATATTAAAAAAAGAAATATAAATATTAATTGAAGTAAAATAAAAAAATAAAATGTTAAAAAATTAATTGAGTATTATTTTTTAATTATAAAAAAAAAAAAATTAATTGAAGTAAAATAAAGTCCCAAAAAATCTATGTGCTAAATTAATAAAGTACATGGCCATGTGTTATTTGTAATAGATTATTGGATTGTATATAATAAATTGATAATGTGTTATTGAATTGGATATAGTAAATGAGTGGGTTATTGAATCCAGTTACATGTATGTAACTGGTACACAAGAGTGTAACCCTTATGAATTTTAAAAAAAAAAGAAAAAAAAAAGTGAAGTTTATAAGGGCACAACTTCTGTATGCATATAGAACAACATTTACTAGCTTTGCTTGCAATAAATGATTCAAAATACTAGCAAATTAAGGAAAAATTATGAATTTTCCTCAGGTTGTTTCTTAACTAATTTTTTGTTTTTCTTTATACATCATGAATTCGTTTAGGTTGTGTTTAGTTGGTTAGATTTGGGCTTATGGATTTTAAATTAACAGTCCAAATCCATTCTACATGTTTGGATTATGAATGATTTCAAATACGGACTCGAGTGCATGTTGTGCACCTTAGTTCATGTTGCACTTTTCAGTTTATTGACTTACATTTTTTGGTAAATGGTGTTGCACTTTTCAATTATTAAACTGTATAATAATATTTTTAGTTATAGTGACTTACACTTTTTAGTAATATTGTGTTGTACTTTTCAGTTTAATAACTTACACTTTTCTTTAGACTAGGGTGCACAACATACACTCGAGTGCATACTAGACTTTACCTTTTTAATTCCTTTCATTTGAAATGCCTCCTCAAATCAAATCCGCCCATCCAAACACAACCTAATCTGGATGAGGGGATTTGATTTGAGGAGGTATTTCAAATGAAATGATTTAAAAATATATGAATTTTAAATGATATGGTTTGAGAGAGGATTTAAAATCCTCTCAATTTTAACTAAAAAATGTGTAGATACAAATTTAAGTATTTGAAATCCATTTATAATCCAAACAAGTTGAATGAATTTGGATTCTGAATTTTAAATCCATAAGCCAAATTCCTTCATCCAAATGGAGCCTTAAGGTTATTACCAGAGTTGTATATATAAAAATAATGTAGACACTAGACAATGGGTGTCATATTGTTGGAAGAACTTATAGAACTTATAGGCTGATTACTCTGTTCCGTAGTTCTGGTCTTTATTCTTACCATCATGTAGGGGTGTGCAAAGTATGGTTCAAACCGATCAAACCGACCGAATCAAACCAGACCATTAAATATGATTCGGTTTTTGGTTTACGGTTTGATTTACGGTTTTTAGAATTAATATTTTTTTTAGTATGGTTTGATTTACGATTTTCACTAATGAAAAACCGCAAAAAATCAAATCAAACTGAACTTGTTTTATATATATAAAAAATATATATATATATTATATAATATTATCTAAATAAATATTATATACATTATAGATTTATAGTTTCTATATTATATAATCCCTAAACTAGTAAACTCAATACATTATATAATCCCTAAACTAGTAAACTCATTCTCTTCTATTTAGTATTTAGCGCCTCTACGTGCATTGCGCTCTCAGTCTCTCACTCAATCTGATCAATCTGAAATCTTGAAGAAAACAAAAGTTTATTGTTTCTTTTTGTGGTTATTTAGTTATTTTTTAACAACTAGTTTGTGAACGTTGTAATAACATTTCGTCTATTCGAATTATATTTTGGATTATTGGAATTTCATTTTGTCTATTCTATTGAGATTGTGTATTACATTTTTATTAATTATTGTGGATAGGGAAAACAAATGAGCAAAACTATGGTTCGGTCAAAACCGACTGAACCGCCCGAAATATTATGGTTTCAAAGCGAACGGTTTTTATAAATACGATTTGATTTACGATTTTGAAAAAAAAAGAACGATTTATAGTTTGATTTACGATTTACGGGCGGTTTGGTTAACCAAACCGAACCATGCACACCCCTACCATCATGTATTGAATTCATCCAAATTTAGGTCCTAAACAAAAACACATTTTCCTCAATTAATATATTGTCTTGACCTTTTACTTTAAAATAAAAATATTTGATGCCAATAACTGACAAATTATTTAAAAAAAATTAAGGTTGTGTTTGGATGAGGGGATTTGATTTGAGGAGGTATTTCAAATGATATGTTTTTAGTGAGGATTTAAAATATTCTCAATTTTAACTTAAAAAGTGTGTGAGCAAAAATCTAAATATTTGAAATCCATTCATAATCATTTACATTTAACAAGGGCCTAGAGAGATGGGAGAGCTTCTCTCTCTAGAGAGTTGATCCTCCCATTCTTCTCCACCGGACTCCACCGCTCGCCACCGTCGGTCCGCCGTCAACACCACCGTTTCTGCCTTTGTTGTCGTTCTGCCGCCGCCAAACGTCTCTCCGACTTCGTCTGGTTTTTTGTTTTTTTGCAAGATCTAGGAAGTAGATCCTCAGATCTACTTTGTTTTAGCCCGGAAGTCGTCGCCGCTGTCTCCGCCACTCCGATCGTTCTAGTTTTCTCCCTTCTATTATGTAGTTGTTCTTCGATTCTTGTTACAGATCAACATAGAAATTATCCCTAACGGAGCCACGGTGATCGCTCGGGTATTTCTTCGTTGATCCTGTTTACTGTTTTCTGGGTAATTTTTTTGTGCTTGTCTAGTTTCATTTTAGTTGAGGCTTATTGATTCCGTTGCGCCTTGTGCGTCTTCTCCCCGTTATGGGGCTCTATTGTGGTTGTGGGTCTCCTTTTTTGGTGGTTGGGCTCCTTGAGATAGACTCGAGAACCCTTGGGTTATGGTTTTTTGGATCTGGTACTTGGTGGAACTTTGTCTATTTATTTTGTTTCCTATTCTTGATTTGAGAACATCTTAGTGTGGGGTTGTCTCGTTTTGAAGATTGGAGACCTGGACATCTTTTAAGACAAAAAGAAACTCGTCTTTCCTCTTCTCGCGATTGAAGTGGAGGACGATACTATGATGATCCACATTGGTTTGAAGATCAAGATCTTGAGTTCGTGATTTGTAATTTTTAATTTATGATCTTGTAAATCCTCCCTAAAAAAAAAAATCATTTATAAACCAAACAAGTGAAGTGGATTTAGATGGTGGATTTAAAATCCATAGATCAAATCCCTACATTCAAATGGAGCCTAAAATATTTTAATTCAACCATAATGTAAAACAATTCAATGAAATCACTTAAACAAAATAAAAATGAAATAGTTTTTCCTAATACTAAATAAAATAAACATTAAATATGACCATGTTGAGTTCTTTAAATTGCATATTGATCTACTAGCTAGTGATTCAAGTGTAATTTGCATATTATTATAACACATTTTGAGCTCAATTTTCTTAGGATTTCATGTTTTGATTGTTTAATTTTGGCTAATTGCACTTGATAGAGAGAAAAATAGTGTTTTGTGTATTTTGTAGGAAAAATGGTTATTTTGGAGACAAAAACACTTACCTAATTTTTAGTGAAGTCAATTAGAGAGAGAAATTGAAATCGAGAGCAAAACGAATAGAAAATAGAATGGAAGGTGGAAATTATTTGGGCCAATAAATAAATTGTTTGACCCATTTAATTAGAGCAGCCCAAAATGGGCCATTGCCAAAAGAAGCCAATTTACTTAATTGAAGGACCATTCAAACAGGCCCATTCTATGAATTACAACCCATGCTTTATTATTTGGGTCTGACTATATGCACCTCCATTTCGGAGAGATGCACTCCCCCGATTTATACACACCCATCAAATTGGCACACCCCCCCTAAATTGTCATAAATACCCTCCCTTCATAAAAACCAATTTACTACACACACCCCCCAACCCTTCATCTTCTTCATCCTTCATCTTCTTCCTCCCCATTTCCCCCAACCCACCCCCTCCTCACCACCACCCACCAGTCGCCGGCGACGCCCACCCCACCCCCGTCATCACCGGCGACGCTGTCCACCACACCCAACCTCGTCGCGGCCGCCCCCTCCCCTCCGTTTAAAAAAAAAACTGAAGCTTTGCACTCGCGCGGCCGCTCCCGTCCGTCGGCCGCCGCGACCGCTCCCGTCCGTCGGCCGCCGCGACCGCCCCATCCCCCTCCCGTCCGACGCCGACCCCCAGGTTTGCCCCCTTCCTCCCCTTCCTCCTCCCATCTGAAAAAAAAAAAAAACAGAAGATCTGCAGCCGCGCGGCCGCTCCCTCCCCACCCCCTCTCCGACGCCGATCCACCCCCAGCCCAACCCAAGGGTTTTCTGCAAAAAAAAAAATAAAAAAAAAAATAGAAGATCTGCGGCCGCGCGGCCGCTCCCTTCTATCGGCCGCCGCGGCCGCTCCCTCCCCACCCCCTCTCCGACGCCGATCCACCCCCAGCCCAACCCAGATTTGCCAAGGGTTTTCTGCAAAAAAAAAAAAAAAAGCAGAAAACCCTAATTTTTTTAATTTTTTTTTCCATTTTCGACTATGTAATGTCGAATAAATATACTCTCGTCGGCAAATTGTTGTCGACAAGGGTGTATTTGATCGACATTACATAGTCGAAAATGGAATTTTTTTTATTTTTTTTATTTTCGATGAAACCGTGTCGACTACATACACTCCCGTCGGCAACTCGTTGTCGACGGGAGTGTATGTAGTCGACACTGGTTGGTCGAAAATTATAAAAAAAAAATTGTAAATTTTTTGAGTGTATGGTTGATTTCTATATTTTTTTTGAGCTTGATGGTCGCTGGAAATGGTGTCGCCGGCGACCGAAAGTTGTGGGTTAGGAAAAGGTGAAAGAAATGAAGGGGGTGAGTAGGGGGTGCATCTAGTACGGTATATTTAATGTATATTTAATGAAGGGTATTTTAGATTTTTTACCTTATTATTTTATTAAAAAATTGAAAGGGGGAGTGCATCTCTCCAAAATGGAGGTGCATATAGTCAAACCCTTATTATTTTGGACTTGTGGGAATTAAGGAAGGGGGGCCATCTCCAGAAATTAAGCCATGGGCCTTAGGCCCATTAATTAATTTGAGGGGGCGCATATATATTTTGGTCGGCAGAGGCAAAAAGGAGCAGATTGGGAAATTGGCGTGAGGAGCTGAGATTTTTACCCACACTTACATCTAGTGGAAGGTGTTTCTTCCATTGGAGCTCAAAATGGTGGAATAGTTTGAAAATTTCACACTCCATCACCTACACTATATAAGCTTTCTCTTTCCCTTTTATTAATTTTAGTTATTTCTCATTTTATTGTATTTGAGATTATGTAAAACACTTTAGGGTTCAAAGACTTGTAATTATTTGGATTGAAGCTTATGTATTAATATTTTACTTTAAATGGTGTTTGCCTTTTATTTGTGTGCTTAATTATTATTTGAAAGCATATTATTAGTGGCCATGATAATATGTCTTATTTTTTGTTAATTGAGGTAGTATCGAGAGATTTATTCCATTAATCGTACGTAAGCATACAACCCAATATTATTATGATATCGAGAGAGGATTAATTATTGGGAGGGAATTAAATGATCCTTTGGGCTAATTTAGGTGATACAATATTTGTGAGGTAGATATACGAACTTATATTGTGTTTTTCTTTGGATTAATTAAATCGAGAGATTAATTAATTCTTCTTTAGTGATCAACCCTGTAAAGACAAACTTAATTGCCATTTGAATGAGTCATTTTTCATAAATGGATTTCTAAATATTGCATATGCCTTGGAAGTTGGAACCACATTTTTCCTTGATTAGTTTTGTTATTTTTATTTCATTAGCTTGTTATTAATTTTGATTTGACTAGTTTTATTTGCTTTCTTAGTGATATTTATAGATAGCATTAGAATTAGTCTTAGTTTTTAAACCTTCCTTGCAAATCAATCGTGTCTAGATAGAATCGTGCCAACAAATATCACTTTTACACTAACCCTTCCCTGTGGGATCGATCTCGTACTTACTTCGCTACAATATACGCCGTATACTTGCGGTCGTGTATTTTAGAGTTGTGAAATACGTGATTTAGTTAGTCTCCACTGCATTGCCACCACGTCCAAGCCTCCTCAATCTGAAATAGTTAAATTTCATGAAGGGTGAGCAACACAACTAGCTCAGTGGGGACCCGTTTGTCAATGTTAAATACAAATCATAAAAATCATCATCGAATACTACAACACACTGTAAATTTAACAAGGATCCACAAGTGATCCGAGCTACTATATAAACTGTTGAACATATCATATTATAAAATTGTAGTTGTTGACCGTTGACTATGGAATGTCGCATTTAGACAATTATAATTCACATTCAAAGCATTTAATAGATAAAAATGCAATTTAAATAGAAATCCCCACCTCGAATATTGATAGAAAATATGCAATGTAATTCTATTATTGATGTGTCTTATTTACTACGTCTCCTGTAAAAATAATTAAATAACAAGTCTTAAATTTATTATTATTATTCGAACACGGTGTATATATAATATCTTAGTTAATTTAATAAATAAAAGGTATAATACTTTTAAAATATAAACCTGACCTCGAGTTACAAAGGATAGAAATCAGTTAGGTTTCGGTAATTCGTAAGTCAAAAGCTTTGACTAACTATACTTACTTAATAAAGGGAAATTGGCTAATAAAAAATTTATTTAAAAAAAACATCTAATGCCATAAGTTCACATGTCCAACCAGAGGCCGGAGAGCCGTTAAAACCTTGTCCGGGAAAATCCTCCCTAGGGACAAAACCCAGGTCAAGGGAAAAGGTACTCCTCTGTAAGTAAAGACTTACTGAAACGAAAATACTCAGTGTTCATATACCTATACAGAAAAGGGGAAATGAAATCCAGACACTGTCCTCTCCAAACAGACGAGGCGGCCTGGGTCTTCGCAATAGAGTCCGCTGCCTGGTTCGCTTCCCTGTAAATATGAGTGAAGCGGATATATATGTCCTCCAAAAGGTGTCGAGTGACGCTCTAGAGGCCCCGAAGCCTCCAAGGAATAATAAGAATAAGTCCCTACCAAGTCCTGACTGCCAATTTCGAATTAGATTCTACCCATAAGTGTCTCCAACCCTGGCTATGGGCAAACATAATAGCGTATAGACCCACTGCTATCCCTACCTCAAGAGGGAAACCCAAACCGACGTTACGAGCGAAAGCCGCAACCAAGAACTCTCTCGAATTACAGAACAAATCCCTAGCGTAGAGAGCCCCTGAAGAAGAGAGACAACTACCATCCATGTTCACCTTGTACCAACTCGAATCCAGAGGAAACCATCTAACTGAGACTGGGACCCGTATAGACCGAGGGCGACACTGAACCCCCAAGGCATGGCACACCGCCAGGCCTCTAACCGAACCATCCATGCGTCCCTTGGAAAGGCCAACATGCTCACGTACCCCTGAAAGGACAAGAGCCAAACACCTATGAACAGATGGACCCGCCCCATCAAAGACCACCGTGTTACGAACATGCTAGATGACCCAAACAGCTATGAAAAAGACATGCCCAAGGCCTGTAGAAAGATATCATGGAATTCTAACTCAAAGTATAAAGTAACATGGAAGTAGGAACCAATAATGGAAAAAACCTGGCATGTAAAGCTGCAGTCACAAAGGAGGTGATCGGTGGTCTCCTCCGCAACTCTACAAATGGGATACAAAGATGGACCCGAAACCCCATAACATTATAAAAAATAATTCGTAGGAAGCTTACCCTAGATAGCCATCCAGATGACTGTTGAACGACGCATCAGAATGAAACTACCCCAGATCCAAGAAGACCAATTGACCCGAGGGAGGGGATGTCGAAGAAACTCATATGCCATACTCGAAGTCAGTTCCCCAGAGTTGAAGACGACCATACTATACGATTCAGACCTCTAGCAACATGAATGCCGAGAATATCCTCCACAATATCTGTGCAGGTCATAATAAATGCTAGCGAAAAGTGCCAACGATCATCATAGAAGAAATACCCTACCTTACTAACAAAAGAATCAGGAAGAGGGATCTGCAGGCCAAGACGATTCAAAATGACATAACCAAGCCAATTGCTGTGCCAAAAACTAACCCTCAATTTGTGGCCCACTACCTAACTTGACCCCATCAAAGAGGCGGTGAAGGTGTTTGCGGATCCCAAAGTCAATAAAAGAAACCCTTTCATAAGGTCGAAGACGCCCGACCGACGTCACAAACCGACGATGAAGAATACCTATATCCTCAGAAGAGTTCTTCAGAATGTCCCAACAGCAAGAGAACGAAATCCGGCACCACCCTCAGCAAGAGGGGTACAACAACTCTCCCAACTAACCAAACAAGAATTATTCCTTCGGTTGACATCACCGATCCAAAGGAAGTTCTTCATGGCCCTCTCAACAGACTTCAACAGAGGTATGGACCAGCGGTAAACCATTATAGTATGAACCGGGGAAGCATAGATGACAGAGTTTATGAGGCAATGTCGCCCTGCAAGGCTGCAAGAGAGAGCGAGCTGCCCTTCCATCTGCTAAAATTTCCAACAATCGAGTCTGCTAACTGCTGCAGATGGGCCCTACGTGGGGTACCCCGGAAGATAGGGACACCAAGGTAAATGAAGGGCATGGAGCCCGAAGTAATACCAGTCTCACGAGCCATACGCTGGTGGATTCGAAGATTAATCGAAGACCCTTGGCGGGCTGAAGATCTGCCTAGACATCGATCCATAGGCCAGTAGGACTTGCTTAAGGGAAAGAATATTGGAAACAGTTGCCTGAGCGAAAATCATAATGTCATCTGCATATAGGAGGTAACGAGGAGCGCTAGGAATAGCAGAAATATGACCCTGCTGGATGTCCCAATTAATCCATCTCCCAAGAGCCTCCTCAACAATGCAGAAAATAAGCGGAGAGAGGGGGTCACCCTGTCGAACCCCCCTTGAACAAGAGAAGAACCCCACCGACATCCCATTAACCAAAAAAAATATCGTCGACGAAGCCAAGATCGAACTCACCATCTAAATAAAGGAATCACATAAGCCCATAAGACGGAGCATAACAAAAAGAAAATTATAGGAGATCCTGTCAAAAGCCTTGATCATGTCAATTTCAAAGCCATATAACCCGAAACCCTCAGATTATCAAGAGTATTAACAGTCTCGAAGGCCAAAGCAACACAGGTGTGAATCCTCTTACCCGGTACAAAGCCGAACTGGAATGGAGTAAGACAGGAGCCCACAAAAGTACCCAGTTTAGTAGCTAAAATCTTCATGAAGACCTTGTAAAGAAAGTTGCCCATGACAATAGGCCTGAAGTCCTCCACTCCGTCAGCACCCGCTTTCTTAGGAATTAAGGTCATGAAGCAAGAGTTAAAACCCACTAGGACAACACGAGTCCTAAAAAAAAGTGTCTGACGACCTCACACACATAGGAGGTAACAATATCCCAACAAGTCTAAAAGAAACCTTCTCCAAAACCATCCTGCAGTTCACATCCCCCTTCCAAAGGAAGTTCCTCATAGAAGACTCCACTTGACGGAGTAAAGAACTGGGCCACTTGTAAACCATCATTGAATGCACTACAGAGGCTGTAATGACTAAGTTAATCAGGCAGCGATGGCCACCAAGGGACAACAAACTACCTTTCCATCTGCTAAACTTTGCTATAACAACATCTGCTACCAGCTGTAAATGCACCTTCCTGGGACTTTGATTCGGGTGGAAATTGCATGACTTTAGTGCATATTTAGAGCTTATATTTCTTGTATTTTCACACTATATTGACCAATTGTGGATAATTTGATTTAATTGTGAGAAAGGTAGTGTGTTGTCAATGTTTGTAGGTAAAATGAGGCTTTTAGGAGCAAATCATGTGCCTATATCTCACTGTACTAAAGAAAGGATGACACCATTAGATTCGTCTCGAAAAATGGTGTGGAATGAAATAAGGAATCAAGTCAATCGGAGGTCGGAAGCTCGAGATACGACGGGACAAAAAACGACGAGGCCGGGCCACATTTCCACTTGGCCGGGTCACTTCCACTCGGCCACAGTACTGTGCACCCACATTTTTTATTAGTTCACCCATCGAAGGTTTTGGTCGAGCAGAACTGTAGATGTTGTTAACTCTTAAATGCTTTAACATTATCAACAACATCTTAATTTGACCTTCCTTGATTTATTCTAAGTCCTTTCTGAAATGTTACATTAAATGCTGGACTAAATGCTCTCACATTCAGGTACGATTCTAGAAGCTTCTACAAGAGTCTGGAAGCTGGAAGATTCCAGAATGTTGGAGAACGTGCTAGAAGAGTCTGGAGCATATTAGAACGACCTGGAAGATGAAAGAAGGATCTAGAGAGATCATGGAAGTTGAGTTCCTAAAAAATAGGATCTCATATGGAAGGATCTAGAACTCGACTATTTCTCTATAAATACCGCTGAAATCTTCCATTTCAAAGCATGCACTATTCAAGTAACACCTATTCTGAGCGTACATCTCTAGTTAGGAGTTCGGGTCAGTAGTTGTATCATTTAATATACACCGAAGATTACCATACCTTCCCGTGTATTTAGTTCTAGTCTTGTATCGATTGAGAGTGAATCATAGATCCAATTAGTTCTTTAGATAGTGTTCTTACACTTAAGTCTATTTGCAGATTCAGGCACCTGCCTCGATTGTAGTTTCCGTTTGTGGAATGTTGAAGTAATTGCTGAGACATTTCACACGACATTTTCGTAACTTAGAAACTAAGTTATTGTTTTCGCCGTAAGGTAAGGCTTAGCATAGGTTTTGTTATTAATAAAATCTATGTTAAAAATTATTCCATTGTGTTTTAGTGTTTTAGACTTCCGTTGTGTATTGTGTTTACTTCTTTGTATTCTGTTAGAGTTAATGCTACACTAATTGTCACAACATTCAGTGTAACATTGTTCTGTTTTTTAATTAAACACTAGATACTACCCCACACACACTTTCAGTTGGTATTAGAGCCAACACCTGACGACACTAGGTTTAGATCCTTGCTTAAAGTGTGTTTATGTTAGCAATGGAAACACATCACATATCCACTGCACTTAGGCCACCCGTTTTAGATGGTTCAAATTATGCTTATTGGAAGCCTAAGATGCGAATGTACATCAAGTCAATTGATGAACGTGCTTGGAGGACTGTTCTTACAAGTTGGGATGCACCAAAGAATCCAGCAGATACCGATGGTGAAATTCAACTCAAGAAATAAGTTGATTGGACGGCCGATGAGATAACAACAATAGGATACAATTCTAAAGCTTTAAATGTTATTTTTACCTCTGCTGATACCTCTATGTTTAAAATTATATCTAACTGTTCTACTTCTAAGGATGCATGGGACAGGTTACAAGAGCATTGTGAAGGTTCCGATAGTGTTCGAAGGACAAAGCTTCGAATGTTGGAGACAAAGTTTGAAAATCTCTGAATGAGGGAAGATGAAACAATTTCATCCTATAACGAAAGGTTAAGTGAGATTATCAATGAATCACATTCTCTTAGTGACCATATTTCTAATGTTAGAGTAGTTCATAAGATATTAAGGTCTGTTCCTAAAAGATTTGATGCTAAAATTTGTGTTATTGAAGAGGCAAAAGATACTGATAAGTTGAGTCAAAATGAATTAGTGAGTATTCTTAGAACTTATGAAATAAACACTAATCAAGTTGATGAAACTAAAGATGATAAGAAAGTTGTTGTTTTTAAAGGAGAGACATCAAACAAATCAGAGATTCAGCCTATTATTAGTGAGGTTGATTCGGATGAAGAATTGCTTGATGAATGCCTTAACAATCCTGACAACATTGCCTTACTTACAAAGCATTTTAATAAATTTCTTAAGAAGTCTATGCATAAATCTAAAGTAAACATTCAGCCTAAGATCTAAATCAACACATCAACACCACAACCAGAAAGGAGGAAGAGCCAATTCACACCAAGACCATCAAAAAGTGAAGGTAAACCAAGGTATGATCCTGAATTTAGAAAACCAGTTCAATGCAATGCATGTTCTGGATATGGCCATTATGCAAATGAATGTGCCAATACCAGACTGAAGCAAAAACTGAATTTTAGTGCTACCTTGAGTGATGAATCTGATAATGATGATCTTGATGAGTTTAATGAAAATGAACGTGCTCATTTTACCAGAATTGATTATAATGATTCCTCAGATGATGATCTGGATGATACAGATTCTGATGTTGCACCTGATGTCTTCACATCTACAGTAACATCAAAACAGAGTCACCCAAATTTGAACTGTTTTAATGGTTTTGTTGATGATGCAGGAAAAAGGACTGATGATGAGACATATCAGAAATTGTTAGATGATTGAAACTCTCAGAAACTCACTCTGAATTCTTTGAATAAAGAGAATGAGGATCTGAAAGACACAATCACTAAGCTAGAAGTCTTACTTACCAGAAGAGATCTTGAAGTTTGTAAACTGAAGGAGAAATTGATCACCTCTACTTTAAGTTTCAGAAAATTTTCTAAGAGTGCTTCTGATATGAATGATGCTATAGCTGTTGGTAAATCTAATAATTATGGTTTAGGTTATGATGGTGAAACTGCTTCTATTTCTGAAAATTTTAGAAAACCTGTGAAATTTGTGAAGGCAAATGTTAACACATCTGATGTAACATCTGCACAAACAGATCCTCACAAGGTTAAAAGGAAGTATATTTGTCATCATTGTCTTAAATATGATCATATTCATCCCTTCTGCTTGCAAATGGTTAAAGATATGAAAACTGAGTTTATGCTATCCAGAATGTCTTCACATCCTAGGAAACATTCTATGAAATCTACATGGAAACCAAAAGTTACCTGTAATGTTGTTCACACATCCTTGAAAGCATGTTTACCTGGTCTATGGTATTTTGATAGTGGTTGTTCTAGACACATGACATGACAAATAAACTACTTATCTGATTATGTGACCTTGAATGGTGGTAATGTTACATATGGTGGTGGATCGAAAGGAAAAATAATAGGAAAATGAACTTTGAATGTTGAAGGTTTTCCTAAGCTTAAAAATGTTTTGCATGTTGATGGCTTACTTGCTAATCAGATTAGTATTAGTCAACTTTGTGATGATAATTTGCATGTAAAATTTGACAAAAAGTCTTGCTATGTTCTTAATGAAGATGATGATTGTTTAATGACTGGTACTAGGTCTGCAGATAACTGTTATCTTATTGGAACTAATGTATGCAATTTGTCAAAACATGATGAAAATTTCTTATGGCACCAAAGATTAGGGCATGCAAATTACAGGGCAATGAAGTAACTAATCAAATCAGATGGAGCTAAAGGATTACCAAAACTGAATTTCTAGAAAACCACTGTATGTGAATCATGCCAAAAAGGTAAGCAGGTAAAAATGCCGCACAAAGTGTGTTGGGATATGAATCCTTGAAATAATATTCTAGTTGATGATTATAAGTTTTGATGGCCAAAAGCAACTTAAAGTTAATGATATATGTGGTTGGAAGTCATCTTAATTAAGTCATCTTGATGAGATATATATAATCTGAGTTTACTAATCTTATAAGTTTACTGATCTTATATGTGAATATATTATGAACTGTTAGGAACTAAGCTGATAATGTATTGTATAGACAACTTATAGTATATGACTTATATTTACTCTTTTGTATGTAGTTTAGTTGACGTATAGATAGGTTTTATATTTGTAAGTTTGTATTCTGTTGTATTCAGTATTGTAAATGTTCAAAACAGTAGAATAGAACAAGCTCAGAAGACTAAAGAAGACTCATAAGACTACTTCAAAGTAAGAAGACTATGAAGAGTAAAGATGAAGCTCAGAGATATAAGAGAAGTATTCTGATGGAGCGCAGAACAAAAGTTGAGAATTGTGTTGACTGGCTCAGAACAATAAAAGTCAGAACAGGAGTTTACTGTGCTGAGTTGGTATGATTGAAGAATAAGTTTGGAAAACTTATTTTAAGCGTAACTGAAGATATTTGAAGATATGCTGACTTGGAATAAGAAGGAAGTTACAAAGTCGGTTATAAAAGGATAAGTTACAAAAAACGGTTTTAGAGTTAGTTGAGAGTTAGTTTCACAAACTGCTAATTGTCATACTAAGTTCTATAAATACCGTGTGATCTTTTACTTGAAAAGACTACTACTACTCAAGATATTCTGAAGAACTAAAGCATTCAAAGAGCTATTCAAGTATTCAAGAACTCACAGAGTTGAAGGAGATCAAATCAAGAAGAGAAGCCACTGCATTGAATTGAAGAATCAAAGGCTACTACGAAGAGAAGTTTTACTTTACTTTTTAGTTTGTGATTTGTTGTAAAACAAGTGTGCTAGTTACTTGTGAAATTACTAGTAGATCGAAGATATACCTGGTGGTATAATCGAAAAAATCAAAGTCTTAATCTTGGGACTTTAAGCCACAAGAAACTCAAGAAGGAAGAGTTAATAAAATATCACAACTGGAGTTGTGAGAGTGGATGTAGACATTTGTCGAACCACTATAAATCTTGTGTGTTGATTTACTTACTGTTTATATTTATTTAACATACATATTCAAAATCTAAATCTAAGTTGAGTATAAAACTGAAACTGGAAGTACTGATCTAACTCAGTAAGAACAGTACTATTCAGAACACTATTCCGCATATAACTCTGATATTTTGAATGATTTTTAAAAGTCTATTCACCCCTCCTCTCTAGAATTTTACTAGCTTAATCAATCTTAACTCAACTTTGGGACCAACAAGTGGTATCAGAGCAGTAGTTCTTTGGACTGTTGTTTCTTGATAACCCAATAGTCTTTGAGGGAAGTCTTACTGTTCTTGTCACTGATTCTTGATCTTTATCAATACTTGACTATCTGAATCTACTTGCTATACTACTGATCTTATCTGTCTGATCAACTATGGATGAAACTAATGAGGCAAAATAATCTGGACAACTTATTGGGCAAGGTATCTACTTGCTATACTACTTCCTAAGTTCAAGATTGCAGATTATGACTATTGGAAACTCAGAATGGAGGCCATCTTCAGCTCAACACATGATCTGATGGTGTCTGTCGTCAAAGAGGGACCAATTGTCACCATGACTCCAAACACTGCTTCACTCGAACCTGCTAAAGCTGTTGGCGTGCTTGTGCCAAAACCAAGGTTATATCTCACTGCAGAAGAAATGAGGCAAAATAATCTGGACAACTTAGAAAAGAATTATATTTTACATACCTTGCCCAATGAGTATCTGGGTAAAGTATTAAAATGTAAGACTGCTAAAGAAATGTGGGATTGACTTGCTGTCCTTTGTGAAGGTACTTCCCTGATCAAGGAAAGCAAGTTGTCCACTGCTGTACATAAATTTGAATCATTCAAGATGAAAGCTGGAGAATCCATTGACCAGCTAGATACTCGTTTTACACGTATTAGGAATGATCTTGAAGTGTTAGGTAAGACCTATACTAATAGGGAGATCAACCTGCGTATTCTTAAGTCGTTAGATGATAGGTGGAAGATGGTCAAGATGATCATAAAGACCACTCAGGACATAGATACCTGGTCTGCTGAAACCACATTTCAAACACTTAAGGCGCATGAATTCGAGTTGGATGAAGAAGATCCTGTAGCTAGCAGTGATAGGGAGAAGGAAATCTCTAAGAGTATTGCTTTTAAGGCATCTCCTCTAAGAAGTCTAGATCATCTATGTCTAAGTCCTCAAGCATAAAAAATGAACTAGATAGTACTGATTTTACTCTTAAGGATCATTTGTACTTAATGATAAAGAGGTTTGACAAGCTGAACAGACGATATGGTAGATATAAGAGATTTTATAAGGATACTAAGGGTTCTAGTAACAGGGACTCTTCTAAGACCAGAAGGGATCACAAATCTTCTAAAAGGAGAGATGAGGTCTCTAATGAGAATAGAAGAGATAGGAACTCTGATGATAGGAAGTGTTGGTCCCGAAAGGAGTATATAACAAGTGTATGGGGGGGGGGAGTAATACATTTGTATGCAATTTATTTTCAAACTTTGATCAAACCAGTCTTCAGCAAGGTTGTCTTGGACAACTCTGCTGATATGATGAACTCTTCTAAGATAGCCAAGCTACTAAGTACTATTGAGTACTTAGTTGAGTAACTATCTAAGGGAGTTATATGTGCGGAATTAGTGGTTGACCCTTTAGTTTAAAACTCCTTTTAGTTCTGAAATCACCTTAACAGTTTATCCAGTTCAGGGAACTTGTCCAAATCTTGTTTTGCACAGTTTAGGATATGTATCTTTAAAAGTCCAATTTGTGCAGTGTTGAGTGTATGTAAATGCTTGAAAGTAAATCAACACAAAGGTTTATAGTAGTTCAGAGACTTAAGCTCCTACATCCACTTTCCCTGATTTAACAGGATAATTCCTTCACTCTTGGAATTAACTTATTTTATAGTGCCAAGGTGCACTTGATCAACCACACCACTCCTTGGTGCCTTGATCCCTAAGATGTCTAGAGTCCTAGTACCCTTTCTCAACTCAGAACTGAACTGTTCTTCTCTCAACAGTCAGCTCCTTCCACTTCTATTACTACAACCTTCTAACTTTCTCTCTTGAAAGGTATAAGGGTTGAAGTAAGGTTCCAACTAATGAGATATCCTTTACAATGAAGATCAGTGTATAAGGATAGGATATCTCTCTAAGCTTTGTATGGATTATACAATGGGATTCAGCTTAGATGAAGTGTATGAAGACTAAGAATGTCTTTTGAGGACTTTGAAAGCACTTGTTAACTTGTAGGATAGTTGGATGTGTTGAGGTCAGTAGATCCTTTCAAATGGTCTTCACACTTCTGTATTTATAGATAAATTTTATTATTTGCCCGTTGGAGAGGCAGTCTCAAATGTCTATAAATGTCTTCCTTGAAATCTTCAAACTGGAAGACAGATTCTGATAGTGACATGTCCTTAACTTGGGGAAATAAACGGCTGTAACCACTTTGTCTTCATTCTGCAGCACTTTTCCCAATGTCTGACTTCAAGATTCACTTGGTCAAACATGGACATCTCTTCTTATCAATAATCCTGAGATAAGGACAACATTCCTTATCATTTGGACAACTCTATCAGTTTCAGCAGAGTTTTCTTATCAGCAGTGTTGGCTCTTTAGCTCTTCAGATGACTTGGCTCTTTCTCTTTCCATGACTTCTTAGAATAGTTCTTTGAGCATATATGTTTTGGAAAAGTGAACTTGACCTCTTCAGCATAGTTGACTTTGAGCTTCAAAGCTTGTTCTAGTTCAGTTGTGCTGAGACAATATTGCTGGACAACTCTTCTGAACTTGACATTTCTTGTTGTAGACTTGATCTTCAAGATCTATTCTACTTAGTTGATCTTCAGATAGGTTATTTCATTTTGACTTGACTTTGATCAACGTACTTGTCCTTCAGCAGAATTAGGGTCAATCCAAAACTGAGCCTTGAGGGTATTTGGACAGATTCAAGGTTATAAGCATGTGTTCCCCCTCAACTAATGCATCTATTTATCTAAAAGCTGCCTAACACATCAACTTCTCTACTTGTCTTAGTCTACATGTTCCAACAATCCTGAAACATGTTCATTCAAAATTGACTTATCTACTTGGCATGTCTCAGGGGGGTTTTGGTATCATAATCAAAACTCATTTTATTCCCAACAATTTCCCCCTTTTTGATGATGCCAAAACCTATACAATCTATGCAAAGGTGACTTGATTACACTTATTACATTCTACTTTAGTGAAGGTGACTGAGGTCAAGTTCCCTGAAAGAAAATGTGTTAGTGTATTTTCTGTTTTTTTCAGAGCATAGAGGTTGATAAGTCAGACAAGTTGCAATTCAGTAATGTTGATTCAAAATGTGTTCAATTATCATTCAAATAAGAGATCATTACAAGCATGTTGATAGTTGAACAAACATATCAGAGTATGAACATTACATCAGAGCATAAATCAACTAATTACATGACCAGAGCAATACTTAACAAGATATTCTATCAGAGCATTGATCTTTGAGTATCAGAGCAAAAAGTCATCAGAGGAAAGCATATCAGTAGTCTTGAGTAACTTCAGCATAGATGACCAATTTCAACAAGTCAGTAGTCAAGACACTCAGATCAACAGAAAGAAGGGTCAAGAGGACTTAGCCAATTCAGAGATTATCTTCAGGAGGTGGCACCATCCCATATTGTGCCCACACCCTCTTCTTTAATTCCATGGCCTCTTGGTTAGTGCCCTTAGGTCCAAGTTCCATCCTGTTCAACTTCAGGATCTCAAAGAATTCTTGGAAGATTCTTGACTGATCTATCCAACCATTCAACTTTGGAGGCATGTAGATGATTGGCTTAGGAGCAGTGAGTTCAATTCTTGTAATATCAGCAGCTGCAAGCAATTGTTGATATAATTCCCTGTGATATTCTATCATGAACTCAGTAAAAGTGGAGTTGACATCTTTTCCATTCCATCTGTCAATGACATAGTAGTCATAGACAAACTCCATTTTTGCCTCTTCCCATGTATCATTCAGATGTATTGGCACCCATTTATCCAAGTGTGGATATTTGGTGTCCATGGGGATTAGTAGTTGTGGCTTTAATTTGCTGTATGTAGCTCTTCTTCTTCTTGGTTTCTGAAAATCAGCTCTTCTCTTGGTTCTTGCTCTGTTAGCTTCTTCCATCAGATCCATCTTTTCTTGAGCCCTCATCATGGACAACTTCTGTTGTGTTTCAGGGTCTTTGCCATACCCTTCTTGAAACAGCTTTGATGGATCACTCATCAACACAGTTGTCTTCTTCTTTGGTTGGGGTCCAAAACCTTCTTCATATAGCTCTTCAATGTTTTCAGCAGCTTTGGCACCTTCAATAGACTTGGTCTCAGCAGACTTGTCAGTTTCAGAAGACTTTGCTTTGTCAACAGTCTTGGTCACTTCAGCAGATTTGACCTTTTCAGCAGCCTTAGACTTCTCAGCAGTTTTGCTCTTCTTGGAGGTAGGCTCTTATTCCTCAATCCTGAATTCAAGTGGCAAATCAAGAGTCAAGACTGTTAGGAAAATCTGTAAAAGTTTCAACAAATTTCCTTTTGGTTCCTTTTGCTTTCTTGATTTGGCCTCTTGTTTGGACTCCTTCAGTGGATTTGTCCATTCCAGAAGCTTCTCCTCCAGGCCTTTGCTGAAGCCTTGCTTTTTCCTCTTGTGCTGATGCCATTGAATTTTTCAATGCTATGGCTAACTGTTCTTCTTCATCAAGGTCTTCTAAGTTCAGAACTGCTTGCTTCTTGCCCTTATCTTTAGTAGCCTTTTCCTTGCCCTTATCTGAACCACCAATTATCAAGGCACCTTTGGCCCTTACTCTTTCTCTTTCCCCCTTTTTGGCAGCATCAAAACACTGAGGTTTGAGCTCACTCATGGTTGTTACCATCAAAGATTGGGCTAGGTTCAGGGATTTCATCTCTTCTAGCAGGTATACATTCTCATCATGTATATTCTGCATTCTGTCACTACTCAAGCTAAGGAAAGCTAGAACAGGCTTCATCTTTTGCTCAACAACCTCTTCCATGGTTGCTTTCAGAGATGCATCAAGTTAGGCCTTTAGGAACCCAGTAAGGTTTGCTACAGCACTTTCAGCAATGTTGGCCATTACTTCTCGAGAAAACTTTTCTGAGGCAGCTTTCACCATTGCCAGCCTCAACTCTTCAGCTCTTTTCTTTTGTAAAGCTGTTTTCTTTCCAAGGGCCTACTTGACAGTCAGCCTAAGTGCTTTGACATTAGAGTTGTGATTGTCTCTTAACAGCTTCTGTTCTTTCTTAACTTCTTTGGAAATTGATTCCATGCTTGTCTTTGCTTTCTGAACTTCTGCAGAGATAGTACAATCCTGACTCTACTCCACTGACTCTACTCAATTGTGGGCAACACTACATCCTCTGAGCCTGTCAGTCTCATTTCTACTGAAGCAAATGTTTTTCCTTGCTCATCCAAGGTGCCTGAAGTTTCAGCATATGCAGTTTAGACTTGATGAGCCAAGGAGTCCAGTTTTGCTGAATGTTCACCAAGGATTGCTTGGGCGGAACTGGAATCTACTTGGATAGGTGCATCAGTGAGTAGTTCATCTGCAAAAATTTGATCAAAAGAAATTCCTGCAATATCAGACAAGTCAAATGGGTTAGTGAATAAACACTCATCACCCTCAATATTTTTTGCATAAGACTCTGATACATCAGCAGTCTTCTTCTCATTTTCAACTAATTTTTGACTTCCTTCTTAAACAATGTCCTCACACAAAGGAACAGGCCTCCTTTCATCAAGGGATTCTTGAAGTTCAGATTTGACTTCAAGAATAACCTGTCCTTCCTCACTTATTCCACCCTCATATGGTGGTACACTCACAATCTTAGTGATTACTACCTCTCTATCATCCAAAACTCCCTCTGGTTTTTCAACTATACTCTCCTTTTCAACCACTTCTCCTAAACCTGCAACACCTTACCCTCAACAGGGTTCAAAGGAGGCAGTTATTGGGAGATCACAGTGCTTTTCTCAGCAACCACTGAGTCATCCTGAATGATTAAGGGCTGATCAGTGTCCAACTCTCCTGACACTGAATAGGCCTTAACCAAACCAGCTTCTAGGATAGGAGCCTCCACATCTGTAAGCTGTGCCTTGGGTTCAGAAGAACCTTCATTGGAAGATGTGTCCTTGGCTGTGTCACCAGCTCTGGTCAACACCGCTGAAGATACAAAGCCTTTTCTATGATAAGTGACAAGAGGATTTGAGAACTTGCTGGATTCAGAAAGGTTGGGTTGGGGAGGTTCAGGGAGGTTGGTCTGGGAGGGTTCAGGAGGGTTGTCTTGAGGAGGTTTGGAGGGGTTTGAGGGATCATCTTTACCATCATCACTTGAGCTGCTATCAGGGTGCTTGATCCCTTTAGCAAGTCTCTCTTTCTCCTCTGCAATCTTAACAGCAACCAACTTGGCAAATACTTCCTCATCAGTGAGGAACCTTGTTTTGTTTTCTCCAGCAAAATGGAGTAATCTGCCCTCTTCTATTTGCCACCAATTTGCTTCTTTGTCAAGAATGACTTGTGCAATCTCCATGATGGACTTATCTTTCACTTCCACTAACATCCTCAAATCATGGAACATGGTTTGAAGCCTTGGGAATTCTGCAAGTTGGGGATATAAGCTGTCCACAGTAGCCCTTGCTCCACCTCTGAGCATACTTTCATAAGTATACTCCTTCTCATCACCACTTGAGTGGGGACTTTGGGTTATAGGGGAGATGGCTCTGGTTTCAGGAATTGCAGCTTCAGGGAGGTTGAGTTCAGGAGGGTTGGCTTTAGAAGGGTTGAGCTCAAAAGAAGGTACTTCAGTTGCTTTTGAGAGCAATGGTTCTAAAGGGGCTTTGCTAAGGGGGGCTGGCTCATGAAGTGCACTTTCTAAGAATTTTGAATAGTGGAGCATAGATGAGTCAAGGGGAGATAGAAGTCTTGTCTCATCTACAGCAAGATCAGCCAGCACATCAATTCCACTTCTTTGTGCACTCCCTTCTGGAGAATATCTCTTTGTAAGATCAACAGGGGTAATGGGTTGGTTAGGAGGGGTAACATGGGTTTCAGGGGAGTTGGGTTTTAGGAAGGTTGGCTTCTAAGGGTTGGCCTTCAGGGACTTTGGACTCAGGGGTTCCAGAACCAGAAGAATTGGTCCTGGACTTGGATTTTGTCCTACTTTCTGCCCTGCTCTCCCTTAGAGCTACTTGGAGAGTCCTTTCCTCCCGAAGTTCCAGAATCTTGTCAGTGGGCTTGGCTCTCCTCTTACTTGCCCTACTGCTCCCACTTCCTTCCTCTTCCTTCTCAGGGACAACTTCCCTGGATCTTTTATCACTCTTCTTCTTTTGCCTTGTCTCATTGTACTTCAACCTTAACTCTTTTGAGTGGTCAGAAGGCACTTGCACTCCCTCTTCTGCCACTTCATCAACTTCAGTTGATGCTCCTGAGGCTTCTTCTGATGGAATTTGAGACAATTTCTTTGTCTTTACTGCTCTGACCTTAGTTCTCTTCTTCAACTTAGGTTTCTCTTCTTGCTTAACTTCAGCAGGTTTGGCCAGAAGCATCCTCCTTTGTTCAGTTTTCTTGCTTAGCTTTCTGAACAAGGTTTTCTGGGCAGGGAGTGGTTTTGGAAAAGTTTGCATTTGAGAGTAATGAGAGAACCCCTCAATCAATAAGCTTGCCCTGGTGCAGTACTTCAGTTTCCCTTCTAACACAACATTGTTGTGAGCTTTCACTTTAAACTTGGCCTTCTCTTTCATCATTTCATTCAAGATGAATGTTCTCCAGTTGAACTTGATGCCCTTATCACTGGCATCAATTACTGCAGCCATAATTCTGATCCTTGGAAAACTGACTTGCTCTAGAATCCCAGTGTTGCTTAACAGGCTCTTTGTAACTACCTCAAAGAGATTGAGGAATTCTGGCTTGAGAGTTCTTTTGTGTTGAGTGGAGGAAATGGGACCTGGTACAAGCAACCATTCTTGAGCAATCTCCTCTTCATGTCCATTTCCATAAAACTCTGGATTCCTCCCTTCAGAAGGTAATCCAAAAGCTCCTTCAAGACCTTCTTTAGAAAATTTCACCCTGTGAAATCTTTCTTCTTCATCTCCCTCTGCAACATAAGCTAGTCTTGTTGCCAGCTCTCCATCTTCAGGCTTTCCTTTCCACTTTAAGAAGGCAAATAATTCAGCCATGTAGTTTTCAAGGCAAGAGCTTGGTCTTCCTTCCATGAACTTCTTGAGACCTGCTCTTCTCAGCCATCTAAGTGTTAGAGTGATTTCAGAATCTTCATTCTCAAAAGAGACAATAGGCTCAAATATGAGGTTGTTCTTGTTGCTAAGATACCCAAAATCAAGGTCTAGATCCTTGTTTGTGAAGTCAACAACCATTTCAGTTCTAACTTTGGGAGCCATTGAAGAAGAGTGAAGGATTTTGAGAGAGTTTTAGAGAAGATGAAATCTAGGGTTTCAAGAGATTTTGAATGCGTGGGGAAGAATGAACTGTTGTATGGCTTCTTAAGACTTGTGAATATTCCAAAATGAATGTATGTCAATGAGTAGGTGAGTCTTAAAGCAATTCAACGGTTTACAAAAGAGGAAATCAAGATTGAACGGCCAAGATCAATTTCAGGGGAGTTGACCAGTTTTGATCCAACAGTCAATAACCAATGAAACAGTGAAAAACTGATTTTATACAAACGTGGGAAGGAGTTTAATGTTTGTTTAAAGCTGGGGGGTTATCAATGTAGATCATGTCTCGAATTGTTTAATGCAAACAAGAGTTAAATCTTGGCATTTAATGCATTGAAAGAGACTTTTTGGGTAAGGGACAAATTGAATCCTTGAAAAGGTGATATCTTTAAAAGGAATGGGACAGTTATTGAAATAGACAATGATTACCCAAAATAGGTGCTTATCAGACCAAGATTTGGTTTGATAGCCAAGACAACTTATCTGACCCTACATGGACAAGTGTCCTGAGATGATGTGGACAAGTGTCCTGAATTTCAATGGACAAGTGTCCTGAAAGATTGAGGTCATCTCTTCTGAATTTCAGTAGACTTGACCAAGTCTGCTGAACTTTGCTTTCAGTTCCCCCTTGATTAATTAACTTCTTTGGACTCACTTGTCCAACTTCCCTGGATCAAGAAGTCCCAACTCTGCTCACAATTCCAAGAATCTTGCCTCTGCAAGTAGTTTTGTCAAAATATCAGCTTTTTGATGATCTGTGTGGATTTTTACTAGCTTGATGTCCTTCTTCTCCACATGGTCTCTAATGAAGTGATGCTTGATGTCCACATGCTTGCATCTAGTGTGTAGGACTGGATTTTGAGATATTGAAATAACACTATTGTTGTCACAAAAGATTGGCACTTCAGTAGAGTTGACATTGTAGTCTCTTAGTTGTTGTCTCAACCAAGGGATCTGAGCACAACAACTTCCAGCTGCTACATATTCAGCTTCAGTGGTGGAGGTAGCCACTGTGTTCTGCTTCTTAGAGAACCAAGAAATGAGCTTGTTCCCTAAGAATTGACATGTCCCTGAAGTGGACTTTCTGTCAATTCTACAGCCTCCATAATCAGCATCTGAGTAGCCAGTTAGCTCAATGTTGTCATCAGCAGGGTACCAAAGGCCTAGATTTTCAGTGCCTTTGAGATACCTCAAGATCCTCTTAGCAACCTCTAAATGGCTTTTCTTAGGATTTTCTTGAAATCTAGCACAAACACCTACTGCAAAGGTGATGTCAGGTCTGCTGGCAGTGAGGTAGAGGAGTGAACCAATAATTCCTCTATACTCAATAGAGTTGGTTGGAATACCACTCTCATCTGGATCCATCTTCCAATTTGTATTCATGGGGATCCTTACTGGCTTGCTGGTTGTACACCCAAATTTCTTGATCATTTCCCTAGTGTACTTTTCTTGGTTGATGAAGATTCCTTCTTTTGATTGCTTGACTTGAAGGCCCAAAAAGAAGTTCATCATCCCCATCATTGACATCTCAAACTTGCTTTGCATGAGCTTTAAGAACTTCTCACACAGCTTCTTGTTGGTCCCTGAACGAGTAGTGAATGGGATTAAAGTCTAGAGGGGAGGGGTGAATAGACTTTAAAACTTTTTCAAACAGAGTTGGGAACCTCTTCTGATTGCTATGTCAACTGGACTGCAAGTCTGCTGGTCCAGATGACTATAGTGATCTGACTGAAGAGGTTGTGTGCGGAAATGTGGTGGCCCTGGTTTAGACTCGTTCTTATAACTTGTTTTACTTTGTGAAATTACTCAGCTGATGCTGGTTTGAAAGTTATGGCCCTTTTTGAAGAGTGTTGAAATCACAGTATGCACTATATAATAATGAATGTAAAAGCAGAAATGTAAAGTGCAGAAAGTAAATAACACCGGATTTATAGTGGTTCGGATATACGATCCTACGTCCACTCTCACGTCCTAACGTGATGTTTAATCCCTTTAATTTCCACAAATTACAAGGGTCTTGTCCTTTATAGTCCCAAGGTTAGGACTTTGAGATCTGAGTCGTCCTAACAGCTGCGGTCTCCACAAGTGATTGTAAGCACTTGCACTTTGGGGGGTTTCAAAAACTTAAACCTTTCGGTGAGGGTTTGGGGTTTTTGAGATGTATCCAACTAATGGTTCAAGCTTATAATTTGCTTAACCACTATGCCTAAAACAATTGATATACAATATGAACAAGTTTCAGGTTCTTAAGGGTTGGATAGGAAGCACTTTAGAGCTATAGATAATCTAATGAATTTCTGGCTCTTGGAGAATTCTTAGAACAATGTGGCTTTTTGCTTGATGGCTTGCTTAGCTTGTGAATTCTCTCTTGTGTTGCTTCTGTGTTCAACCTCTTGTATTTATAATGGAGATTGAGTGCAACTAGCCGTTGGAGTTGACTAGCCGTTTGAGCAATCTTCCCATAATAGCTTGATTCCTTGATTCCAGTCGCTTGATTGCTTCAATCCTGGGATCATGTCAATCTTCTAAATAAGGTAGGTCTTCGTTTGAATTGCAAGATGACTTGGGAATCAGCCGAGTCCTGGAAGAGCACATAGTCTTCTGATCTGTACTACTAGTCTTCTGACTGCTCTTCTGGCCTTAGGTCTTCTGTCTTCTGGTATCAGACGAGTACTACTCTTCTGATCTGGAAATTCTCTGTAATGCTTTAGGCCATCTTTAATCTGGGACTCCATCAGATAAGTAGGTATACAAGCACCTTAACATATCTGGTCTTCAAGGATCTTCTAGTCTTCATGTCTTCTACTCTTCTTATCTTGAGGATAGGCATGTAAGCCATGACTGTGCTGATCAGCTGCTATCAATACAGTTGATCACACAAGACTAGTCTAAGCTGTTCTATACAAGTCAGCTGATCCTATTACATTTATAAACTCTAAGTGTTTTGGCCATCAAAACTATTCTAACATCAAATGGGGCTTAGGGTGAATTTATATCCCAACAATTTCCCCCTTTTTGATGAAGCCAAAACTATATATGATAAATGCTCTTAATAAGATAAGATAGGAGTTTATAAACTTCATAAAAACTGAAGTATCTGATGAAGACAATGAGAGTTTGTCTTGAAAGCAAAGAGAACTAAACTTGAATATATATAACTTTTACAGATTACAAGTAATAGTTTCTTAAGGCTTTGAAAGTGGTCTTCATCAGGTCTTCTGATCTTCAGATGCGGAAGGCAAGGTACAGACGAGATCGAACTTCTTCCATGTGCTGCAGGTCTGTAACATTCTCCTCTTCATAGATCTTCTCTAGGATCCTTTTGACTTCAATGAAGTCTGTTCTTCCAGAATCCAGTTTGGGAGGATCCCATTTGGGTTCTTCAGGAGTTAAAATTCTGCAGTTGTCAAGTTCTTTGGCTGTCTTGACTACTTCTTTCCAGAACTCTGGATCTTCAATGTTCATGAATTGATTGAACTGGAAGAATTCATCTTCATAGGTTGGGAGAGGGCCAAATTTTCTTACAATGTGGTGTTGAATTTGCCATTTCTTCTTCAGAGGGTACCACCTTGGTAGCTCATCTTGAAGGGCTAGATAGTCCACATAGTTGCTGTCAAACACCAGAACTTTATCTTTCTGTGCCAGAGCATTTTCTTTCAGTGCTTTCTCCTTGAGAGCTTTCCTGAGTTTGGCTATCTTCCTGTCAAATTTGGCTTTGTCTGCCTTCGCATCTTTTAACTTCTTTTGTTTAAGCTCTTGAGCTTCAAGCTCTTTTCTTTTCTTCAACTCTAAAGCCTCTTTCTCTTCTGCAGTAGGCTCTGCTGGAGTTGACCTCTGAGCTTGCTCATCTGTTAGCTCATCTGCCTTCCTTTTCCTAGTCATTCTTTTCTCGGAAACTTGTTCTGTAGAGGCAGTGATCTGCAGACTTTTGGCAGTTGCTTGAGTTGGAGCTTGGATGTCTTCTTGAGCAATTTCTTTGCCTTTGCCTTTCTTGCTCTTGACTTTGCTTGATAAATCACCCAAGGTTTCATTCAACTCATCTTGAGATACTACCATTACAGCTTGCTGTGCAGTAGTCTTCTCTAGAGCTTTTATCAATACATCTTCCCCCTTTTTGGCTTCAGCAAGTGCAGCCGAAAAAGGCTTCATGGCATTCAGAATCTCCACTCTAAGAGTTTGTTGAAGAGCCATGGCATTGACTTTGCCAATATGAGTCAGATGTGTGATGCTATGGTCTAGAATCTGAGCATGAGAGTTGGAGGAGGAGGCAGCTTCTAGTTTAGCTGTAATTGCCTCCAGTTTTGTTGCTGTCTCCTGCAGCTGAATCTGAAGTTTTTCATTCTCTGCTGTAGCTGATTGGAGAAGAGCTCGACCTTCAGTAGCTCTTGCTTCAGCATCTTCAATTCTTTGCTTGTAGGTGTTTTCCATGCGGTTGACCTCATTGGTGTAGAGATCAGCAAACCTGGTGGAATGGTCACCTGCTAACTTCAGAATGCTGGTCAGATACTCACTTATCTGATCGTGAAGAGATTCTCCAAACTTGTCTTCAATGTCAATGATCTGGTTATGAAGACGAGTTCTCTGCTCCTTGACTGCCTTTTCAACATATCTTCCAAGCTGTAGGCCTAAACCCTTTTCAAAGTGTAGGTCTATAGCAGTCTTGACCTGTGAGCATATGTCTGCTGTATAGTCAGCTGTTGGAGTAGAAGTTGAGGCTGTTCCTTGAGGCTTTGGATGGACTGTTAGGGCTTTGCCTCTTTCTTCAGCTGAAAGGTATTCTTCATTGAGAAATGAGGTAGTGGCCTTAACCAGGTGAGACATGATGGTGTCTCCTTTGTCAATGAAGTGAGGTAGAGTATCCTTAGGCATGAAGTGATCAGGAATAGTGATTACTTCTCTTTCATTCTCGGTTCTCTCAGCTGGTGCAGCTGAGTCTTCCGCAGGAACGGACGCAGCTGAGTCATTCACTTTTGCTGTGTCAGTTGTCTGATGATCTGATATGCCTTCTGGGATAGAGGCATCAGTAGGTTGAATTCCTAGAATTCTGTGGCATACTGCTGTAAAGGCTTCCTCGGGCAGTAGTTGAGTAAAAGATGTGACTTGAGCAACTTCTTTTTGCTCCATTTCCCAGTCGAGGAAATTAGCTTTTCCTCCCATTCCTTCCATGACTTCAATAAGGTCATCCACATCATCTCTCCTGAGTTCAATCCAGGTGCAGATTCTGAGAATTTGTTCGAACTGAACTGATTCCACATCAATACCAGGAATAGTAGATTTGAGCAGATTTGCTATCTTCATCCTCATTATCTTCTCCCTTGTGCACATAGGATAGTGGACCATTCTGGATTGCGGTTGAGAGGGACCAGCTGGGGCAATGTTTGCTGGTGCCATGTCTTCTGGAACAGAAGAAACAACGATGGTAGGAGGTTGAGTATTTGGGGTAGGTTCCTCTGCTGTGTGAGTATCAGCAGGGATTTGGGAAGTGATATGTTCTTGATCTTCAGTGATTTGTTCATCAGCAGGGATTTGGGTCTGCTGGTCTGGTATAGTGTCTTCATGAAGATCAGTAGAGATTTGATCCTGTAGATCTTGGACATCAGCAGGGATATGCAATATAGATTCAGGGGTTGAAGTAGGTTGAGCTTGTTCCTCTGCTGTGTGAGTATCAGCAGGGATTTGGATATCAGTGTTTGAGTGGTCAGATGGGTTGGAATCATCAGAAGGGTTGAAGGATGCAATCGGGGCTATTAACATGGGAGTAGGAAGCCTCGATTTCTTGGACTTTTTGTTGGAAGAAGAATTATTCTTCTTTCTCTTCTGACCCTTTGATAATTTAGAAGGAGTAAAAGAGGGAGAGAGTTTAGAGGTACCTGCCTTCTTCAAGGGAGAGGCAGTGGGAGTGGCATCTGAATCAGATGGGGAGATGAGCCCAGATCTGATTAGATATCGTCTTTGTGCTAAGGTCTGATTGTCATCATCATCATCATCCTCAGCAACCTTCTTCTGAGCCTCTTCTTTGGTTGGCTCCTCTTCTTCAGCAGAGTCATGATCAGACTCTTGTGCTGCCTGCTCAGCCAACAGCTTCCTCTTTTCTTCTTTTAACCTTTCTGCCTCAGCAAGAGCTTCCTTTCTCAAATAATATTTGGAGATGTGAAAGGTCTTATGAGGTCCCATCTTGTACTTCTTTGGTAGAATATCTGGAAGGATGATGCTCAGCTTGTTGACAAAGCTGACTGTGGCTGCTACCTTCCATACCTTCGATTGTAAGTCCAAAGTGACTTTCTTTGCCTCAAGAGCAATTCTTTCTAAGAATAGTCCTTGCCAGTCTCCATCGATCTGATCCCAGATTGCAGCCATTACTCGAACCTTTAAAGTAGTAACAGCATCATGACTGAATGTGTTACCAAGTAACATCTTTCCTGCAATATCCAACAATGTTTGGAATTTTGGTTCAAGTTGGGATTTCTTTAGCCCAGTTGCATCAGTAGCCTTGATTCTTCCACCAGTAAACATCTCCATATACTCCTTTTCTTTATTCATGATGTAGTTGGAGATATTTATTTTCCCCCTTGACAGGCCAAACAATTCCTGAAGAATTTCCCTTGTAACCTTGACTTTGTGTCCATTCATGACACTTTCAACATGAGAACCCTTCATCACGGCGTTTGCATAGAATGTCAGAACGTCTTGTTCATAGACATTAGTTGGAGCTGCTTCTAGAAAGTCTCTGAGTTTAAGATTGACACACCGAAGCAGTATCTCCTTGTTCTCATCTGAGTGTTTGCCTTTGAAAAACAAAGCATTCTCCGTAAAAATCTTCCCTTCCTTGGACCACTTTGCAGCATCCAAGGTGCCAGTATTCTTGGTCTTCTCGTCGTAAATTTCAATGATTGCCATAGTAGAGTCTGAGTGTTAGGGTTTGAAGGCTTGAAAGAAATTTGCAGAACGAGAGAGAGTAATGTGAGTAATTGAGTAATATGAGCGACAGGGATTAGGGATGTGAATATATATACTCCAGAAAATTTGATCTAACGGTCAGATTTGCGTTTGAATTTGGAGTAGAGCCCAAGATTTCCTTCTTTGATTTCTTAAATTTGCCGGCTGGTTATGCCATTTGGCAATTGTTGATTTGCTGGCAATATGGTACTTGAGTATTAATGACATCATTACCAAAAATAGCCGTTGAGACTAATTTATGGTAAGAATTGATCATCAAGGCCGTTTTCTATAAGAAAATTGCATTCCTTATATAAGCCAATTTGTTTAATTACATTCAGGAATAAATCTAGAATGAATTACATGATCAAGACTAGTCATTATACTCTAAATTTGTGTGATTTGATCAGCAGAGTGAGGTCTTCTGAGTTCTTCAAGATGTCTGCTGATTGTCTTTGAAAGGTCTTCTGGTCAGCTGAGTTGGTCTTCTGATCAGCTGAGTAGAGGAAACTGTGTTTGCTCTCATGATCCAACCTGGATGGATCCTTCCAGCTTTATTGTGAGTGATGATCCAACCTGGTTTGATGGATCTTTCAGCTCCTTCTTTAAATCAAGTGGAGCTAACTTAGACATAGTCCCACTGATTTAAATGTTCCTCACCATCGGATGTTCCTCATCATCAGATGGGATGTAGCATCTAATGTGCTCTTGTTGAATTTCTTCGCTTCTCTAGAAGGGGAAGGAAGGTTGAGGGGTGCTTCAATGGAGTTGAAGAGAGGGCCATGGACTCAGCCTTCATGTTCTGTTTAGACACAGTAGCTTTTGATAACAAGCTCTCCATGTAGAACTTCCTTATGGAGAAGAAGCTCTGCTTGTTTGCTACTTTGTCCTCTGCATCTCTTCCCCCTTTAGCTTTCAACAAGAACGTCTCTTCTTCCTTTAGCTTTCATGAACATACTCATGTTGAGTAAGCCATGGATCTGCATCATCTTCATCTTCTGGACAAATCTTCATCTCCTTCACCCAAGATTTTGGTTGAGAATGATCTCCATTCCATCTCTTCTTTCAATTGTCTCCATACCTGAAATAAGAAAAGTGTTAGATGTTTTGTGTTCTTAGGTGTTCTCATAACTTCTCCTTTTATAGAGGTAGAAATGAGGTAGTGGAGAGAAAGATGACAAAACTATAGGGGTGATAGGTCTGAATTTCTAAAAAGTGATTCTTTAAGATCAGCAGTGAGTTTCTTGATCCAAGGGTTCACATTTAAGGATATTCAGACTTTATCTAATGGAATGCAGAAATTATGAATTTTGACCATGAGTTATTTGAAATCCGTACTGTGCATGCATACTGTTGAGTCGGTGAGGATGGTGTATTAATCCAGCCAAGTATGACTCACTTAGTATACTGTATTTATGTATATGAATAAAGTATTTTATGAAGAATAGTTTATTAATATACATAGTTATACATTGCTTAGAGTAGGAAGATCAAATAGCTTTGTTCAAGTCTGCTATATATATGTATATGTATATTATGCAATGCAGATTTTAGAGTATTTCATCAAGGATTCTTAAGGTATCATTGATTCCCCCTTGATTAGATGACTCTAGGTTTTCCCTCAGCTCTATTTGTCTTCATTGGGAAAGAACTTACCTGAAGATGAGGGTGTCTATTCACCTCATCTGATTCTCCTAGTCTGCTGCACTTGGGTCAGCTGAGGTTTTCAGCTGTTCTCTCCTTCTTCATGTGCTTGGGTCCAGGAGTCCTAAGCTGTAACATAAGGTTTTGAACCTTTCTTCAGCTAGGGGCTTAGTCAAGATGTCTGCTCTTTGGATATCTGTGTGAATTTTCTCCATCTTGATGTCCTTCTTTTCAAGGTGATCTCTTATGAAGTGGTGTCTAATGTCGACATGCTTGCACCTTGTGTGGAGGACTGGATTTTGAGTGATGGCAATGGCGCTGCTGCTATCACAATAAATAGGGACTTCTCTTGCCTCTACATTGTAATCCTTGAGTTGTTGAACTAGCCAAAGCAGCTGACTACAACAACTACCAGCTGCCATGTATTCTGCTTCAGTGGTGGAGGTTGCAACTGAGGTTTGCTTCTTAGAGAACCATGATATCAGCTTGTTTCCTAGAAATTGACAGGTTCCTGATGTGGACTTCCTATCAATTCTGCATCCTCCAAAGTCTGAGTCAGAATAGCCACTCAATTCTAGATTGTCATCAGCAGAGTACCATAGACCTAGGTTGACTGATCCTTTTAGGTACTTGAGAATCTTCCTTGCTGCTTCTAGATGACTTTGCTTTGGGTTTGCTTGAAACCTAGCACATACTCCTACAGCAAATGTTATGTCTGGTCTGCTGGCTGTAAGATATAGTAAAGATCCAATCAGTGCTCTATATTCAGCTTGATCAACTGCCTGTCCAGACTCATCTGGTTCCATTTTGAAAGATGTCATCATTGGAATCCTTGCAGTCTTGCTTTGTAGAGCTTTGAATCTTTCTAGCAAACTCTTGGTATACTTGGACTGGTTGATGAAGATCCCTTCTGGACTCTGCTTGACTTGAAGTCCTAGGAAATAATTCATCTCACCCATCATGCTCATTTCGAATTTTCCTTGCATAAGTTCAGAGAACTTCTTGCACATTTCTTGATTGGGTGATCCAAATATGATGTCATCTACATATATTTGTACCATTAAAATGTCTTCTCCTTCTTGTATTCTGAAGAGAGTTCTATCAACTTTGCCTTTTGTGTACCCATTGTCAAGTAGGAATTGTGACAATGTGTCATACCAAGCTCTAGGGGCTTGTTTTAGACCATAGAGAGCCTTCTTCAGTCGATATACTTGATCACCTTTTTCAAATCCTGGAGGCTGCTCTACATATACTTCTTCTATCAGAATACCATTTAGAAAAGCACTCTTGACATCCATTTGATATACCTTGAAGCCCATATATGATGCATAAGCTAGAAATAGTCGAATGGCTTCCAATCTGGCTATTGGTGCAAAAGTTTCATCATAGTCAATCCCTTCAGATTGTGAGTATCCTTTTGCAACTAGTCTTGCCTTATTTCTAGTTATCACATCATTTTCGTCCTTCTTGTTCTTGAATACCCACTTTGTTCCTACTACATTGTGGTTTTCAGGACGATCTACCAATTCCCAGACTTCATTTCTTTCGAATTGGTTTAGTTCTTCTTGCATAGCAGTGATCCAATTGCTATCTGTCATTGCTTCTTCTATGTCAGCTGGTTCAATGTTGGACAGGAAAGCACACCAGCAGAACATAGATGATTGAGAATTCTGATTCAGCTGTCTTCTGGTCTTGACACCTGATTCTGCTCCTCCTAAGATGAGGTTTGATGGATGGTTGTTCCTCCATGTATGCCTCACTGGAGTATCTGCATTGGATGAGTTTGGATCCTCATCTGATCTAGTGCCATCAGGAGGGTTGACTTGATTAGGTCGATCATCTTCTGTATCTTGAGTGTCAAAGAGATTATTCCCCCTGACATTTGGAATTGATGCATCTTGATTCTGGTCAGCTTGTCCTGCTTGAGTTTGAGATCTAGTGACAGGTCTATGAGGCTTATCTTCCTCTGGTTCTTCAGGGAATGGTTCATTGACTTCAATAAATTCATCAGACCTCTTCTTGATCACTAGTTTCTTCATCTGTTCTGTAGCTGAGGTTGTTTCTACTGCATTCTTCTCACAAGATTCATCAAAAACAACATGAGGTGTTTCTTCCACAAGAAGGGTTCGTTTGTTGAGTACTCTAAATGCTTTGCTAGTTGAGGAGTATCCTAAGAATATCCCCTCATCTGCTTTGGCATCAAAAGCATTCAACTTACTCTTCCCATTGTTGTGAATGAAACACTTACAACCAAATATGTGAAAGTAAGATACTCTAGGTTTTCTTCCTTTCCACAGTTCATATGGGGTTTTCTCATGTATTTTATGAATACCTGACCTGTTTTGAGTGTGACAAGCTGTGTTGATGGCTTCTGCCCATAGCTTCTTGGGAGTAGAGAATTCAGCAAGAAGTGTTCTGGCAGCTTCTTTGAGCGTTCTGACTCTTCTTTCAGCTACACCATTCTGTTGTGGTGTTCTTGCTGCACTTGTCTCGTGCTGAATACCATTAGAAGTACAATAGGCAATTATATAAGAGTTAATAAATTCAGTGCCTTTGTCACTTCTAATTTTCACGATTGGATCTCCTTTCTCTACTTGGATCCTCTTCAATAGTTCAGGTAGCTTCTGCTGTGTTTCACTCTTCTTGTATAGGAAGATAACCCAAGTAAACTTGGAATAATCATCTACAACAATAAGAGTGTACTTCCTTCCTGTTAGAGTGGTTGGAGTGATTGGTCCAAAGAGATCCATGTGAAGCAATTCAAGAACTCTGCTGGTTGATGCTGCCTTCTTGGTCGTGAAGGAGACCTTTGTTTGCTTTCCTTGTTGACATGCATCACAAACCTGATCTTTACAGTAGAATTCATTAGGCAGACCATCAACTAAGGATTCCCTTGCTAACTTGTTCATAGTCTTAAAGTTCAGATGGCTAAGACGTTTGTGCCATAGCCAGCTGACATCTTTAGGGCTCTTCACAAGCAGGCATGTATCCTTAGGACAGCTGTTCCAATTTGCAAGATACATACTTCCCTTTCTAGATCCTGTTAGAAGGTTTTGTTTTGTTCTTTTATCACTTATGAGACATTCATTTTTAGAGAATTTAACTGAATAACCAGTGTCACAAAAGTGAGAAACAGATAATAGATTAAACTTAAGACCTTCTACATATGATACATCATGTACCTCAATGTCACCATTTTTAAGGGTGCCATATCCTTTTGTGTTACCGTGCGCGTTATCACCAAAGAAAACTTTTGGACCTTTCTTCTCTATGTAGTTGGTCAGCAGGGTTTTGGTTCCTGTCATGTGTGTTGAGCATCCACTATCTATGTACCAAGTTTCTCCTGCTAGACCTCCTCTTCTGTATAGGTCCTTCCTTTCCTGCAAGAAAAGTTAAGTTTTAGGTACCCATTTTGTTTTGGGTCCTTGGGTGTTAGTACTACCCTTGGGAACCCACATATACATTGGTCGTTTAAACAACCTTGAACATTTGAGTTGTTTCCCTCGGGCATCACAGAACCAAATCTTACCAGTCAGCACCTTGGACTAATCTGATTTGTTCTTGGTGTCAGCTAAGTTGTAGTCAAATGGTTTCCCTTTATAGGAGTGTACATACATGATCTTTTGACTAGTTACATTCGGCCTGGGTGTATTAGCTGGTCGATGCACACGATTATATGGACCATACTCTTCTGTTCTCACAATATCATAAGAGATAGGGGGTGCAAAGAGAACAGATTTGTTTGAAGAAGATTTCTTCTTCTTGGCTGGAGCAGCATACAGCTGAGACTGTCTCAGCCGAGATGGTCTAGGCTGTTTGCTGTTCCTCTGTACAGGCTTGGGGTTAGCTTGTCCTTTACCATTTTTGGTTTTGGGATAGTTAGCCTTAGCTGGTACAGATGCCTTTTGGTTCATATTGAGTTCATTGTGTTTAGAACACTCACCCTGTTCATGTATCTGAGTAGTGCACTGGTTAGGTGTACTACCCCCAGCTGGAGAGGATGTTGATGGATTAAGTTCATAACCTAAACCCATCTTATTGCCACTTGATCTATAATATTCAGAGATACTTTCAATAGTAGTCGAAGCTTTATTGAATTCTGATATTTTTCGATCTAGGCATTCCTTCTCCTTTTCTAAGAGCTTATGTGTTTGGAAGAGATCATCGAACTTAGACTGAAGTATACGAAATTCTTTGGTTTCTAAGGCTTGAGTTTCTAACATCCCCTCATACAACTGAGTTGTTGTGGTATTTTCTTCCTTAAGAAGTTCCACTTCTTTGGTCAACCTTTCATTCATGGTGACTAACTCAGGGGTGTTATCAAACTTAACCTTTTTCAACCTAGCAATTTCTTTCCTTAAGTCCTTATTCTCCTCTTCCACTTCTATAAAGGCTCTAGTGGCAATATCCAGATCACCTTTTACCTTTCTTAAAGATTGATAATAGGTGTCTTCTGATTCGCCTTCAGATGAGTTTATATCATCTGTTTGTGAGAAAATAGGTGAATGGAAAGTAGTAGTATAAGAGTTTACCTCATTCTCTCCTATGGCCATCATAGCTAGGTCGTCTGAATCATCTGAGAAGATTTGATCGTCTGGTGATGTAGGAAGTTCATCACTTTGATATTCAGATTCTTCAGTCACCATTGCCTTTTTGTCTGAGGTTCTTCTTGGCCTTCTTTCTTTCTTGTCATCCAAATCCAGCTCAGGACATTCATAGACATAGTGTCCTGGTTTGCCACAGTTGAAGCAAGATCCAGGTTTCCGATTTGAGTTGCCTCTCCTTGGAGGAGTGGCATCTCTTCTTCTAGATCCTCGGCTGTCAGATGACTCCACATCCTTTCTAGGATGTCTTTCTGGTGTTCTTTCTCTGGAACCTTTGGAGGGTGAACTTGCTCTTCTATCTTTGTAGTTTCTATAGAATTTTCTATATTTACTGTTGAGGGTGTTCATCCTTTCAAATCTCTTGATCATAAGTGCCATTTGCTCTTTTAGGCTCATGTCTGATCCTTCACAGTCTTCTGTTTTCAGAGAGGTCTTGCCAGATGAGGTGCTTGCAGCTTTTGTATTGGCTGCCTTGAAGGCTACAGTCTTGGAGGTAGATGGGGTTGCAGTTGGCTCATCACTTCCTGAGTTCTCTTCTCTTTCAAGATCATATTCATGGGCTTTCAGGTTCTGAAATAGAGTTTGGGCAGACCACTTCTTGATATCTTGAGTATCTTTGATGATGGTCTTCTTGAGTCTCCATTTCTTGGTTAGAGAATCTAAGATCTTTAGATTTTTCTCTCTATTTGTGTATTTCTTGCCCAGAGATTCTATCTCATTGATGATCTTGGTAAATCTGTTGTCTAACTGATCAATAGACTCTTCTGGTTGCATCTTGAAGTGTTCGAACTTCTTGACTGCTGTAGACAACTTGGACTCTTTGATCAGCTCAGTTCCTTCACAGAGAAGTGCCAATGCCTCCCACATCTCTCTGGCTGACTCACAATGGATTACTTTTGCAATGTACTCATTTGGAAGAGTTTGCATTATGTAATCTTGAGCAATGCTATCAAGGTTTGATTGCTTCATCTCTTCTGGTGTGAGATCCTTCATGGGCTTGGGAACCAGTTCTCCAACTGGGACTTCTGGATCACCATTTGCAGTGTTGACTGTCATGATGGTGATCGGGCCTTCTGTGATTACAGACCACATCTTGTAGTGGACTGATGTGAGATTCTTCCTCATCCCGATCTTCCAGTAATCATAATCCTCCACTGAAAACTTAGGCAACTTACGCATATTAGCACTCATGCTGTATGAGTTTTTGAAAACAAGTTTTTCTCAAAAAGATCTGTTCAAGAGGACTACAGAAAGACTCCCTCAAGTCTTCTGATAATCTAGAGACAGTAGTCCGTTAGAACCACTGCTCTGATACCACTTGTTGGTCCCTGAACGAGTAGTGAATGGGATTAAAGTCTAGAGGGGAGGGGTGAATAGACTTTAAAACTTTTTCAAACAGAGTTGGGAACCTCTTCTGATTGCTATGTCAACTGGACTGCAAGTCTGCTGGTCCAGATGACTATAGTGATCTGACTGAAGAGGTTGTGTGCGGAAATGTGGTGGCCCTGGTTTAGACTCGTTCTTATAACTTGTTTTACTTTGTGAAATTACTCAGCTGATGCTGGTTTGAAAGTTATGGCCCTTTTTGAAGAGTGTTGAAATCACAGTATGCACTATATAATAATGAATGTAAAAGCAGAAATGTAAAGTGCAGAAAGTAAATAACACCGGATTTATAGTGGTTCGGATATACGATCCTACGTCCACTCTCACGTCCTAACGTGATGTTTAATCCCTTTAATTTCCACAAATTACAAGGGTCTTGTCCTTTATAGTCCCAAGGTTAGGACTTTGAGATCTGAGCCGTCCTAATAGCTGCGGTCTCCACAAGTGATTGTAAGCACTTGCACTTTGGGGGGTTTCAAAAACTTAAACCTTTCGGTGAGGGTTTGGGGTTTTTGAGATGTATCCAACTAATGGTTCAAGCTTATAATTTGCTTAACCACTATGCCTAAAACAATTGATATACAATATGAACAAGTTTCAGGTTCTTAAGGGTTGGATAGGAAGCACTTTAGAGCTATAGATAATCTAATGAATTTCTGGCTCTTGGAGAATTCTTAGAACAATGTGGCTTTTTGCTTGATGGCTTGCTTAGCTTGTGAATTCTCTCTTGTGTTGCTTCTGTGTTCAACCTCTTGTATTTATAATGGAGATTGAGTGCAACTAGCCGTTGGAGTTGACTAGCCGTTTGAGCAATCTTTCCATAATAGCTTGATTCCTTGATTCCAGTCGCTTGATTGCTTCAATCCTGGGATCATGTCAATCTTCTAAATAAGGTAGGTCTTCGTTTGAATTGCAAGATGACTTGGGAATCAGCCGAGTCCTGGAAGAGCACATAGTCTTCTGATCTGTACTACTAGTCTTCTGACTGCTCTTCTGGCCTTAGGTCTTCTGTCTTCTGGTATCAGACGAGTACTACTCTTCTGATCTGGAAATTCTCTGTAATGCTTTAGGCCATCTTTAATCTGGGACTCCATCAGATAAGTAGGTATACAAGCACCTTAACATATCTGGTCTTCAAGGATCTTCTAGTCTTCATGTCTTCTACTCTTCTTATCTTGAGGATAGGCATGTAAGCCATGACTGTGCTGATCAGCTGCTATCAATACAGTTGATCACACAAGACTAGTCTAAGCTGTTCTATACAAGTCAGCTGATCCTATTACATTTATAAACTCTAAGTGTTTTGGCCATCAAAACTATTCTAACATCAAATGGGGCTTAGGGTGAATTTATATCCCAACACTTCTCATTTGGGGATCCAAATATGATGTCATCAACATATATTTGGACAAGCAAGATGTCCTCTCCTTCAGTGATTCTGAAGAGAGTTCTATCCACAGTTCCTTTGATAAAGACATGGTCCAAGAGGAACTGTGATAGTGTGTCATACCAAGCTCTTGGAGCTTGCTTGAGTCCATATAGAGCTTTCTTCAGTCTGTAGACTTGGTTTCCAACCTCAAAACCAGGTGGTTGCTCCACATAGACTTCTTCTTTCAAAATTCCATTCAAGAAGGCACTCTTGACATCCATCTGGTATACTTTGAACCTTTTGTGGGCTGCATAGGCTAGGAATAGCCTTATTGCTTCTAGCCTTGCCACAGGTGCAAATGTTTCATCATAGTCAATGCCTTCTGATTGACAATAGCCCTTTGCCACTAATCTGGCTTTGTTTCTGACAATCACATCATTCTCATTCTTCTTGTTCTAGAACACCCACTTGGTTCCAATAACATCTTGATGTGAAGGTCTATCCACCAGCTCCCAAACATCATTTCTGGTGAATTGGTTCAGCTTTTCCTGCATTGCTGTGATCCAATTTACATCTTGAAGTGCTTCTTCAATGTCACTTGGTTCATGTTCTGATATGAAACAACAAAACAAAGCACTTTCTCCATGAAACCTTCTGGTTTTGACTCCAATACTTGGATCACCAAGTATTAGATCAGTAGGATGGTCAGACAACCATGTCCTTCTTTTTCTAATCCCTTCAGTAGAGTTTTCCTCTACTAAGGTTGAGTCACCATTATCATAAGATTCAGGATAATTGAATGCAGGATCTAATTCAGGATCATATTCAGGGATGTTATCCTCAATGTCAAGGACATTGGCATTTTCAACATTTATGTTTCCCCCTTGAATGTTAGATCCATTAACTACCTCAGCAGGGCTTGCTTCTTCATTGGTAGTTGTTACCTGGATGTGAACTTGGATTGGGTCATTCAGTTCACCATTTCCTTCAGTGGGGTTTGCTTCAGGAAAGTTGCCTTCAGGATTGTTGTCCAGTGTTAAGTTTTCAGGAAGATTGGCTTGGACAACATCTATGAATACAATGTCCTTGTCTTTTAGGCTCAATCTGGTTATTCTTTGTGTGATTTCTTCAGTGTCTAGGTTTTTCTTCCTGACCTCAAAGATAGATTCATCAAACACAACATGAGGTGTTTCCTACACAACTAGGGTTTTGCAATTGTACACCCTGAAAGCTCTATTGATTTGGGAATATCCAAGGAATATCCCCTCATCAGCTTTGCTGTCAAAAGCTTTCAACTGCTCTTTCCCATTGTTGTGAATGAAACACTTACAACCAAATATGTGAAAATATGACACTTTAGGTAGTCTTCCTTTCTAGAGTTCATAGGGGGTTTTGCCTTGACCCTTAGTGATCAAACATCTGTTCTGAGTATAACATGCATTGTTTATGGCTTCAGCCCAAAACCTCTTACGTAGGTTTGAATCAGCAATTAAAGTTCTAGCAGCTTCTTTTAGAGTTCTATTCCTTCTTTCTACAACTCCATTCTGCTGAGGAGTTCTAGCTGCTGAAGTTTCATGGGCTATACCATTTTGTGTACAATACTCATTGATGTATGAATTTATGAACTCAGTGCCTTTATCAGATCTTATCTTGATTATATTAAGGCTCTTATCATTTGACAGTCTCTTTAGCAGTTCAAGGAGTTTGACTTGTGTTTCCTTCTTATTAAGGAGAAATACTACCCATGTGAACCTAGAGAAGTCATCTACTACAACTAATGTGTATTTTCTACCATTTATGCTTGCAGGGGTAATTGGTCCAAATAGGTCCATGTGTAATAGTTCAAGTACCCTTTCAGTAGAGATGACTGGTTTTCCCTTGAATGAGGCTTTAATCTGTTTTCCTTCTTAGCATGGTTTACAAACATGCTCCTTAATGAAAACCTCATCAGGTAGTCCTTTAACTAATGCATTTCTAGCAAGCTTGTTCATTGATTTAAATTTCAGGTGGTTTAGCCTTTTATGCCATAACCAACTTTGTTCATTAGAGCTCTTAGCAATGAAACATGCAGCATCAGTAGACTTGTCCCAGTCAGCAAAATACACATTTCCCTTTCTAGTTCCAGTCAGTAGAGTTTGTTGAGTTCTATCTTTGATTAAACATTTTCCACTTGAGAACTCAACATTAAAACCTTTATCACAAAAGTGACTTATACTTCGCAGATTGTACTTGAGACCAGCCACATAAGATACATTGGATACCTTGATATTACCAATTATCAAGGTACCATAACATTTTGTTACTGCTTGTGAGCTGTCTCCAAAGGTGACATTTGGGCCTTCTTTTTCAGTGAAATTAGTGAGGAGTTCTTTGTTTCCAGTCATGTGCCTTGAGCATCCACTGTCGAGGTACCATGTTGACTTTTTGTTCATGCTCCTCATCTTCTTGTGGCCCTTAGGTACCTGCAATTAGCAAGCTTTAGGTACCCTTTGAATTTTGGGTCCTGAGAGGTTAACTGTACCTTTAGGAACCCAAACTTGCCTAATTACCCTGATTGATTCAAGGTGGCTAAGTTGTTTTCCTTTAGCATCAACATACACTGCCTTTACCTTAAATGCGTTTGGGAAAGTGTGTGTGAAAGTGTTGACTCTGTAAGTTTCAAGAGAGTTGTCAAATCTCCTGAACTTATGAGTTCTTTGTGCTACTTGAGGAAATCTTTGAGGGAAGGCATACTTATGACCATTACCCTTTGGCATGAAGGGTTTTGGTTGTTTCATTTTATTCTGCCTTTGAGGATAGTTGTCCTGAGCTCTGTTCAGCTGAGACTTCCTCAGTAGAGTTGGCCTAGGCCGATCAAACCTTGGATAACTCCTCTGAACATTGTTCAGGAGAGTTGCCCTTCCATTGGGTCTACTCTGCTGACCAACATTCCTCTTGTGTTCAGGGACTTTGGCCTTTTCCTTAGGTTTGGGCCTAGTCTCCTGAAACACTTGAGTGGGCATCTCATTCATTTTGCCCTTCCCTTTGTTCAGTGGCTGAATTATTTCATTTTCAGCTTGTTGTGCCACTGATTTGACAAAGATTTTCTTAGTGTTACTTATGGAAGCAACACTAAGATAAGGTGAAGATTCAAATGGATCAAAGCCTAATCCACTTCTTTGAGTCATAGGTCTTTGGTAACTTTGAATTTCCTCTATTGCTCTAGAGGACTTGTTCAAAGCATACATCTTTAATTTCAGGCTCTCTTCACTTGATTTAAGAATGTCATACTCATGTGAGAGGTTTTCAAATTTTGCTTGAAGAATTTTTAGTTTGAAGTCTTTTCTCTTCTAAGAAAGCAGTTGATCATAAATTTGTCCTTGTTGGTCAACTATCATGAGATTTGCTTCCTCAAGCTCTCTCAAGACTTGTTGATACAACTCAGTAGACTTGATATCAACTACTGTCTCAGCAGGTTTTGATAACTCAATTGAAAGCCTTTCATTCTCTCTCACACAATTGTCATGAAATTCTTGTAACCTAGTGAAATCTTCCATCAACTTCCCAAAAGAAAGTTTCAAGTTGACTTCACTAGTATTTTGTGATAAGAATGATGGTGAGCTAGAAGTAGAGGATACCTCGTCATCCTCTATGGCCATGTTGCACACATCATCATCATCATCATTGTTTGAGAACAGTCCATCAGAAGAGTTGAAGCTTTCAGCGCTATAAGATTCATCACCAGCCACCATGGCTTTTCTGTTGGTGAATTTTCAATCTCTTTTAGCTTGACCCTCTCTTCTCTCCTTGGAGCTGAGTTCAGGGCAGTCATACTGGAAGTGCCCTTTCTTCTTGCAGTTATAACACAGATCCTCATCATCATCTTTCTTTGGATCATCTCTCCTACTAGATGAGGAGGGTTCAACTCTGTTGGACTTTCTCCTTTCAGAGTACTTGTCCTCTGATCTTTTCTCATCAGGCTTCTTGTCCTCAGCCTGTGCTTCAGGAGAGTTGTACCTTCTCCTGAATTTGTTGTCTTGGTAGAATTTCTTGTATCTACCAAACCTTGAGTTGAGTTTGTCAAACCTCCTAGCTATGAGGGCCATTTCTTCCTTCATTTCAGCCTTAGAGACTGACTTTGATGATCTTGGAGTGGGCTGCATCTCAGGTTCAACAGTTTTAGCTTTGAATGCCACTCCTTTAGTTGGTAAGGAGGATTCCTCAGCTGGCTTCCTTCTGTTGAGGTCAAACTCATAAGCTTTAAGTTCAGAGAAGATTTGTTGCATGGGCATGGTGGAGAGATCCTTGGTATTTTGCATCATCACAGCATATACATCCCACTTTTGAGTGAGACTTCTCAAGTTTTTCAGTCCAACTTCTCTCTTGGAGTACACCTTGCCCAAGAAGTTGATTTCATTCATCACATCTGTGAATCTACCGGCAAACTTGTCAATGGAATCATCACACTCCATTGTGAATTGTTCAATTTCTGCACATCCACATTGAGCTTGTTCTCCTTTATCTTTTCAGTACCCTCACACATTTCTGCAAGAGTATCCCATATTTCCTTGGCAGTTGTGCAGTGGTAGACCCTTCCCATGATTGCATCTGGAATTGTTTGGTAGAGGGTATTCATGGCTAGATAATTTAAATTATCTTTCCTTTTCTCCTCAGAGGTGAAGTCATCTTCATCCTTGGGAATCGCATCCCTTGTGTCTGCTGTTTGCTCATCAGTCAATCTGGGGTTAAGTTGAGTGAACACATAGGGTCCTCTTGTAATCACCCTCAACATGTCAGTATGGAGAGATGCAAGATGAGCTCTCATTCTGATTTTCCAGAAATCATAATTATCAATTGAGAACATGGGTAACTTGTGATGTGATATATGATTAACTGGATTGGTGGCCATATTGTCCAGTCCTTGAACAGCAGGAGGTGGAACAACAACATTGTTGTTGGCCATATCTCAAAACAAAATGGGTTAGATACAGATAGATTACAGATAAAGATCAGTTCAGTGACTACACCAAGTATGTGATTTTTGAAAATCAAGATGGATTTTCAGAAGCAGTGGTCTTTGAACCCCTGCTCTGATACCACTTGTTGGTCCTGAAAGGAGTATATAACAAGTGTATGGGGGGGGGGAATACACTTGTATGCAATTTCTTTTCAAACTTTGATCAAACCAGTCTTCAGCAAGGTTGTCCTGGACAACTCTGCTGATATGATGAACTCTTCTAAGATAGCCAAGCTACTAAGTACTATTGAGTACTTAGTTGAGTAACTATCTAAGGGAGTTATATGTGCGGAATTAGTGGTTGACTCTTTAGTTTAAAACTCCTTTTAGTTCTGAAATCACCTTAACAGTTTATCCAGTTCGGGGAACTTGTCCAAATCTTGTTTTGCACAGTTTAGGAAATGTATCTTTAAAAGTCCAATTTGTGCAGTGTTGAGTGTATGTAAATGCTTGAAAGTAAATCAACACAAAGGTTTATAGTGGTTCAGAGACTCAAGCTCCTACATCCACTTTCCTTGATTTAACAGGATAATTCCTTCACTCTTGGAATTAACTTGTTTTATAGTGCCAAGGTGCACTTGATCAACCACACCACTCCTTGGTGCCTTGATCCCTAGGATGTCTAGAGTCCTAGTACCCTTTCTCAACTCAGAACTGAACTGTTCTTCTCTCAACAGTCAGCTCCTTCCACTTCTATTACTACAACCTTCTAACTTTCTCTCTTGAAAGGTATAAGGGTTGAAGTAAGGTTCCAACTAATGAGATATCCTTTACAATGAAGATCAGTGTATAAGGATAGGATATCTCTCTAAGCTTTGTATGGATTATACAATGGGATTCAGCTTAGATGAAGTGTATGAAGACTAAGAATGTCTTTTGAGGACTTTGAAAGCACTTGTTAACTTGTAGGATAGTTGGATGTGTTGAGGTCAGTAGATCCTTTCAAATGGTCTTCACACTTCTGTATTTATAGATAAATTTGATTATTTGCCCGTTGGAGAGGCAGTGTCAAATGTCTATAAATGTCTTCCTTGAAATCTTCAAACTGGAAGACAGATTCTGATAGTGACATGTCCTTAACTTGGGAAATAAACGGCTGTAACCACTTTGTCTTCATTCTGCAGCACTTTTCCCAATGTCTGACTTCAAGATTCACTTGGTCAAACATGGACATCTCTTCTTATCAATGATCCTGAGATAAGGACAACATTCCTTATCATTTGGACAACTCTACTTATCAGTTTCAGCAGAGTTTTCTTATCAGCAGTGTTGGCTCTTTAGCTCTTCAGATGACTTGACTCTTTCTCTTTCCATGACTTCTTAGAATAGTTCTTTGAGCATATATGTTTTGGAAAAGTGAACTTGACCTCTTCAGCATAGTTGGCTTTGAGCTTCAAAGCTTGTTCTAGTTCAGTTGTGCTGAGACAATATTGCTGGACAACTTGTTGGTCTTGAAAGGAGTATATAACAAGTGTATGGGGGGGGGGGAATACACTTGTATGCAATTCTTTTCAACTTTGATCAAACCAGAGCTCAGCAAGGTTGTCTTGGACAACTCTGCTGAAGATGATTAACTCTTCTAAGATAATCAAACCACTAAGTACTATTGAGTACTTAGTTGAATAACTATCTAGGGGAGTTATATGTGCGGAATAGTGGTTGACCCTTTAAGTTTAGACTCCTTAAGTTTCTGAAATCACTTTGTCAATCCAAATCAGTCCAGTTAAGTTTCAGGGAACTTGTCCAAATCAGTTTTGCACAGTCTTTGAATATGTATCTTTTGAAAGATCAGTTTTGTGTGCACTGTTGAATGAATGTAAGTACTTTGTAAGGTAAATCAACACAGGAGTTTATAGTGGTTCAGAGACTCAAGCTCCTACATCCACTTTCCCTGATTTAACAGGATAATTCCTTCACTCTTGGAATTAACTTGTTTTATAGTGCCAAGGTGCACTTGATCAATAATACCACTCCTTGGTGAATTGATCCCTAGGATGTCTAGAGTCCTAGTACCCTCTTCTCAACTCAGAACTGAACTGTTCTTCTCTCAACAGTCAGCTCCTACCACTTCTACTACTACAACCTTCTCACTTTCTCACTTGAAAGGGGTAAGGATTGAAGTAAGGTTCCAACTAATGAGATATCCTTTACAATGAAGATCAAGGTATAAGGATAGGATATCTCTCTAAGCTTGTGTATGGATATACAATTGGGATTAGCTTAGAAGAAGTGTTTGAAGACTAAGATAGTCTTTGATAACTTTGAAAGCACTGTGACTTGTAGGATAGTTGGATATTCTTGTCAAGGTTGAGGTGCTTCAATGGTCTTCACACTCCTTGTATTTATAGACAAAATGGAGATTTGCCCGTTGGAGAGGCAGCCCCAAATTGCTATAAATGTCTTCCTTGAGTTCTTCAAACTGGAAGACAAATTCTTGATAGTGACATGTCCTTATTTGGGTAATAAACGGCTTGTAAGACTTTGTCTTCTTTCTGCAGCACTTTTCCCAATGTTTGACTTCTTGTTAGGACTAGGACATGGCTTCTGAAGGTTGATCCAATGATAGGACAACATTCCTTATCAACTGGACAACTCTCCTTATCACTATCAGCAGTTTTGCTTTTCAGCAAGGTTGGCTTGCTCTTCTTCAGATGACTTGGCTCTTTCCCTTTATTTCATTCCAAGTTGATCTTAGCATGTCTCAATGAAGTTCTTTAGGGTATGGTTGTCTCTTGCTTCTTCAGCATAGTTGACCTTCAACCTTTAAAGCATCTGTTCTGATTCAATCTTGCTGAGACAACTCTTCTGGACAACTCTCCTGATCAGCATACATGGTCTTTTAGCATCAGAGCTTTTTCACATAGAGTTGACTTCTCTGGACAACTCTCCTGATCATTATATTTGATTAATCTTGTCCTTTTGAGCTTTGCAATCTTCTTCTTGCATAGAAGAAACTCTTCTGGACAACTCTCCTGATCAAGGTTTTAGGTTTCATATGGAGTTCTCTTGTCCTTAGAGTTTGTTCCAGACTTTGAGCCTTGAGGTGACTTGATCTTGATCACTTTGAAGTCATAGGTTCCCCCTCTCATTGTGCATCTAATCATCTAAGAGCTGCCTAACATATCAGATTCTCATATAGCCTAGTGCTATGTGTTCTATCACATTTTGAACACAATCATCTTGACTTAGGCATGTCTCAGGGGGTTTTGGTATTTAATCAAAACATGTATCATTTTATTCCCAACAATTTCCCCCTTTTTGATGATGCCAAAACCTACACATTCTAAGCAAAAGTGACTTGTCTACACCTATTACATGTTTCTTCAGAAGACATGACTAAGGTCAATATTCCTGAAAAGACAATGTGTTAGTGTATTCACTGTTTTTGTTGCAAATAGGTTTCAAGGATAGGCATAGAGAGTTTTTTTGCAATAATGTATCTTGATTAAAGGTGGTTCAACTATCATTCATATAATAATCATTACAGGCATGTTGATAGTTGAAGATAACTTATCAGAGCATGAATTCAAGATAACATTTCACTACAAATACATTCTAAACATAAGATCAGAGCAAAACAACTACTTTAAGTATCAGAGCTAGTACAAAGTATTTCAGATATCAATGTAGAGCACATCAAATCTTGTATCAGAGCAATTTAAACCATATCAGCAGGTTTGTCCAAAACTTCAGCAGATTTGACCACATAGCAAAAGATATCTTCAGATAAGATAATTTTTCATCCAGAAAAAGTCAGAAGACTTAGCCATTCTTAGAGATCATCCTCGGGAGGTGGGTTCATCCCATATTGTGCCCACACTCTCTTCTTGAGTTCCATGGCTTCCTGGTTAGTTCCTTTGGGTCCAAGGGTCATCTTGTTCAGCTTCAGAATTTCTGTGAACTCCCTTAGGATCCTTGCTTGGTCAATCCATCCATCTTGCTTTGGAGGCATGTAGATGATAGGCTTGGGAGCATTGAGTTCAATTCTTGCAATGTCAGCAGCTGCAAGTAGTTGTTGATACAACTCTCTGTAGTATTCTATCATGAACTCAGCAAAGGCAGAGTTGGCATCTCCACCATTCCATCTGTCAATGACATAGTAGTCATAGACAAACTCCCTTTTAGCCTCTTCCCATGTATCATTCAACTGAATTGGCACCCATTTATCCAAGTGTGGATATTTGGTGTCCATTGGGATTAGAAGCTGAGGCTTCATCTTGCTGTAGGCTGCTCTCCTTCTTCTTGGTTTCTGAAAGTTGGCTCTTCTCTTGTCTCTTGCTCTGTTAGCCTCTTCTATCAAATCCATTTTCTCCTGGGCCCTCATCATGGCCAACTTCTGTTGTGTTTCAGGGTCTTTGCCATACCCTTCATGAAACAACTTTGATGGATCATGAGCTAGGACAGTAGTCTTCTTTTTAGGTTTAGGTCAAAATCCTTCAGCAAATAGTTCTTCAATGTCTTCAGTGGACTTGGGACCTTCAGCACTTTTGGCAGAATCAGAGGACTTGTCCTTTTCAGCAATTTTGGTTTCTTCAGTAGTTTTGGCCTTCTTTGATGTAGGCTCATCTTCATCAATTCTGAATTCAGGTGGAAGATCAAGACTGTTAGGAAAGTCAGTGAAGGTTTCAACTTGCCTTTTCTTTCCTTTTGCCCTCTTGATCTTTCCTCTAGTTTGGACACCTTCATCACCTTTGTCCAAACCAGATACCTCACCACCTGGTCTCTGCTGTAGCCTTATTCTTTCTTCTTGAACTGAGGCCATAGAGTTTTTTAATGCAAGTGCTAATTGCTCTTCTTCATCCAATTCTTCCAAGTTTAGCACTGCAGGCTCTTTTCCTTTTCCTTCAGCAGCTTTGTCTTTCCCTTTGACTGGGCTCCCAATCACCAAGGCACCTTTTGCTCTAGCTCTTTCCCTTTCCCCCTTTTTGGCAGCATAAAAACACTGGGGGTTTAGCTCACTCATAGTTGTGGCCATTAGGGATTGGGCCTGGTTCAGAGACTTCATCTCCTCCAACAGATATACATTTTCATCATGTATATTCTGCATCCTATCACTGCTCAAGCTAAGGAAAGCTAGAACAGGCTTCATCTTTTGTTGAACAACCTCCTCCAAGGTTGCTTTCAGGGATGCATCCAGTTGGGCTTTAAGAAGCTCAGTGAGGTTGGCCACTGCACCTTCAGCAATGTTGGCCAATACCTCTTGAGAAAATTTTTCAGAGGCTGCTTTCACCATAGCTAGCCTTTGCTCTTCAGCTCTTCTCTTTTGCAATGCAGTCTTCTTTCCAAGAGCTTGCTTGACAGTTAGCCTGAGAGCTTTGACATTGGCATTATGATTGTCTCTCAGCAACTTTTGCTCTTTCTTGACCTCCTCTGAGATGGCTTCCATGGTGGATTTGGCATTTTGTACTTCAGTGGAAATGGTTTGGAGACCAGTTTCCACACCACTCATCCTTGCTTCCAGAGTTGGGAGCACAACATCTTCAGAGCCAGTGAGCCTCATTTCTACAGATGCTAGGGTCCTTCCTTGCTCATTCAATGCTCCTGAAGTTTCAGCATGAGCAGATTGAACTTGATGAGCCAAGGAATCCAACTTTTCTGATTGCATTCCAAGTAAGGCTTGAGCTGAGCCTGAATCTACTTGGATAGGTGCATCTGTTAAGAACTCATCTGCAAAAATTTGGTCAAAAGAAATACCTGCAACAGTAGACAGATCAAACAAGTTAGGAAATAGACACTCATCACCCTCTTTTATATAAGACTCTGATACATCAGCAGGCTTCTTCTCATTTTCAACTCTTTCTTTTCTCCCTTCTTTAATAGTTTCCTCACTTAAAGGAACATGCCTCCTCTCATCAAGGGATTCCTGAAGTTCAGATTTGACTTCAAGAATAGCCTGCCCTTCCTCACTTATATCACCCTCATTTGGTGGTACACTCACTATTCTAGTGATCACCACATCTCTCTCATCTACTACTCCCTCTGATTTTTCCACTAACTTCTCCTTTTCAAGTCCTTCTCCTAAACCTGCAACATCTCCACCTTCAACAAGGTTCAAAGATGGCAGTTGTGGGGAGATCACAGTGCTTATTTCATCAGCCACTGAGTCATCTGGAATGATTAAAGGCTGATCAGTGTCCAACTCTTCTGACACTGAATAGGCCTTAATCAAACCAGCCTCTAGTATAGGAACCTCAACATCTTTAGGCTGTGCCTTGGGTTCAGAAGAACCTTCATTGGCAGATGTGTCTTTGGTTGTGTTACCACCCTTGGTCAACACCTCTGAAGATACAGAGCCTTTCCTATGATAGGTTTTGGGAGGGTTTGAAAGTCTGTCTGCTATAGAAGACTTGGGTTGAGAAGGTTCAGGGAGGTTGGCTTGAGGGGTTTCAGGAGGGTTGGGATTTGAGGGATCATCAGGGGAATCATCATCATTTGAGTTACTGTCAGGGTGTTTGAGTCCCTTAGCCTTCCTTTCTTTCTCCTCCTCAATTTTATCAGCTACTAGCTTTGCAAAACTTTCCTCATCAATGAGAAATCTTGTCTTTGAAACTCCAGCAAAGTGTAGCAATCTGTTCTCCTCTATTTGCCGCCAGTTTGCACCCTTATCTTGGATGACTTGTGATATCTCCATCATAGACTTGTCTTTTACATCAACAAGCATCCTTAGATCATGAAATGTCTTCTGAATTCTTGGAAATTCAGCAAGTTGTGGATACAAACTGTCCACAGTAGCTTTTGCTCCTCCTCTGAGCATACTTTCATAAGTATACTCCTCCTCATCTCCACTTGAATGGGGACTTTGGGTTATAGGGGAGTTGGCTCTGGGTTATCCTAGAGTGGCTTCAGGAAGGTTTAATTCAGGGATGTTGGCTTCAGAAAGGTTTGGTGAAGTAGAAGGTGCTTCAGTTGCTTTTGAGAGCAATGAATCTGAAGGGGCTTTACTCAGGGGAGTTGGCTCATTGAGTGCATGTTCTAACAGCTTTGAATAATTGAGCATGGATGAGTCAAGGGGAGACAGAAGTCTTGTCTCATCTACTGCTAAATCTGCAAGCACGTCAATGCCACTTCTTTGCACATTCCCTTCTGGGGAGTATCTCTTAGTGAGATCTACAGGGGTAATGGGTTGGTTGGAAGGGGTAATATGGGTTTCAGGGGAGTTGGGCTCAGGATTCTGAAACTCAGGGATGTTGGCCTCTAAAGGTTGACCTTCAGGGATCTTGGATTCTGGAGTTCCAGAACCAGATGAGTTGGTCCTTGACCTAGATTTGGTCCTGCTTTCAGCTCTGCTCTCTCTTAGAGCCAATTGTAGTGACCTTTCTTCCTGCAGCTCCAACACTTTCTCAGTAGGCTTGGCCCTTCTCTTGCTGGCCCTACTGCTCCCACTTCCTTCACCTTCCTTCTCAGGGACAACTTCCCTGATCCTCTTATCTCCTTTCTTCTTCTGCCTTGTCTCATTATACTTCAACCTCAACTCTTCTGAGTGGTCAGAAGGCACACTTACTCCCTCTTCTGCCACTTCATCAACTTCAGCTGATGCTCCTGAGGCTTCTCCTGAAGATAATTGAGACATTTTCCTTGTTTTAACAGCTCTGGCCTTGGTTCTCTTCTTCATCTTAGGCTTTTCTTCAACCTGTTCTTCAGCAGGTTTGGCCATAAGCATCCTTCTTTGCTCAGTTTTCTTGCTGAGCTTCCTGAACAGAATCTTTTGGGCTGGAAGGGGCTTTGCAAATGTTTGCATCTGAGAGTAATGGGAGAATCTCTCAATTAACAAGCCTGCCCTGGTGCAATACTTGAGTTTCCCTTCTAGCACAACTTTGTTGTGGGCTTTCACTTTGAACTTAGCCTTTTCCTTCATCATCTCAGACATGATAAAGGTTCTCCAATCAAATTTGATGCCTTTGTCACTAGCATCAATCACAGCAGCCATGATTCTGATTCTTGGATGGCTGACCTGTTCCAAGCTTCCAGTGTTGCTCAAGAGACTCTTAGCAACTACCTCAAGGAGGTTGAGAAATTTTGGCTTGAGAGTCTTCTTGTTTTGAGTTGAAGAAATAGGGCCTGGAACTAATAGCCATTCTTGAGCTATTTCATCTTCATGGCCAGTGCCATAAACTTCTGGATTCCTTCCCTCATTAGGCAATCCAAAGGCTCCTTCAATATCTTCTGAAGAGAATTTCACTCTATGAAATCTCTCTTCTTCCTCTCCTTCTGCAGTATATGACAACCTTGTGGAAACTTCACCATCTGCAGGTTGACCTCTCCACTTGAGAAAGGCAAAGAATTCAGCCATGTAACCTTCCAAGCATGAACTTGGTCTTTCTTCCATGAACCGTTGCAGACCAGCTCTTCTCAGCCATCTTAGAGTTGGCTTGATTTCAGGATCCTCACTCTCAAAGGATACTATGGGCTCAAAATGAAGGTTGTTTTTGTTGCTCAGGTAGCCAAAATAAAGGTCTAGAGCCTTGTTAGAGAAATCAATAAGCATCTCTGGTCTAACTTTGGGGGCCATGTTAAAGTTACAGAGAAAAAATTTGATAGAGATTGAGAGAGTTTGAAGAAATTTAGAGCTAGGGTTTCGAATACTTGGGGAAGAAGTGTTTGAGAGGGATCTTAAGGCTTGAGAATATTCTAAAAAGAATGTTTGTCAATGAGTTGGTGAAGTCTTGATGCAATTCAAAGGTGAACAAAAATGGAAGTCCAAAATGAACGGCTATGATTGATTTCAGGAGAGTTGGCCAGTTTTGATCCAATGGTCAAAAACCAATGTAACAGTGAAAGAACTGTTTTATTCAAAACGTGGGTGGTTTTTAATGTTTGTTTAAGGCTAGGGGTTTTTCGAGATAGATCATGTCCCAAAAAGTTTAATGCAAACAAGAGTTAAATCTTGGCAATTAATGCATGGAAAGTGACCTTTTGGGTGGGAGACAAATTAAATCCCAGAAAGGTGAAAACTGTATTTCAATGGGACAGATTTCGAAATAGGCATTGATCACCAAAAATAGGTGCTTATCATACCAAGATTTAGTTTGATAGTCAAGACAACTTATCTGACCCTACATGGACAAGTGTCCTGAAAAGCTGTGGACAAGTGTCCTGAATTTCAAGGGACAAGTGTCCTGAATAAGTAAGGTCATCTTTTCTAAATTTCAGTAGACTTGACCAAGTCTGCTGAAGTTTGAGTTTATTTCCCCCTTAATGAATGAACTTCTTTGGACTCATTTGTCCAACTTCCCTGGATCAAGAAGACCCAACTCTGCTGATAATTCCAGGAACCTTGCCTCTGCAAGTGGCTTAGTTAATATATCAGCTTTTTGATGATCTGTGTGGATCTTTACTAACTTAATATCCTTCTTCTCCACATGATCTCTAATGAAGTGATGCTTGATATCCACATGTTTGCATCTTGTGTGCAAGACAGGATTTTGTGATATAGCAATGGCACTATTGTTATCACAGAATATTGGCACTTCAGTAGAGTTGACTTTGTAGTCTCTGAGTTGTTGTCTCAGCCAAAGGATTTGAGCACAACAACTTCCAGCAGCAACATATTCAGCTTCAGTGGTGGAGGTAGCCACGGTGTTTTGCTTCTTGGAAAACCAAGATATGAGTTTGTTGCCTAAGAATTGACAAGTTCCTGAAGTGGATTTTCTGTCAATTCTGCATCCTCCATAATCAGCATCTGAGTAGCCAGTTAACTCAATATTGTCATCAGCAGGGTACCAAAGGCCTAGATTTTCAGTGCCTTTGAGATACCTCAAGATCCTCTTTGCAGCCTCAAGATGGCTTTTCTTAGGATTTGCTTGAAACCTTGCACATACACCTACTGCAAAGGTGATGTCAGGCCTGCTGGCAGTGAGATAGAGGAGTGAACCAATGATTCCTCTGTACTCAGTGGAGTTGGTTGGAACACCACTTTCATCAGGATCCATCTTCCAATTAGTATTCATTGGGATCCTTACTGGCTTGCTTGATGTACACCCAAATTTCTTGATCATCTCTCTGGTGTACTTAGCTTGGTTGATGAAGATTCCTTCTTTTGATTGCTTGACTTGTAGACCCAAAAAGAAGTTCATCAACCCCATCATGGACATCTCAAACTTGCTTTGCATGAGCTTGGAGAACTTTTCACACAGCTTCTCATTTGGGGATCCAAAAATTATGTCATCTACATAAATTTGGACAAGCAAGATGTCCTCTCCTTCAGAGATTCTGAAGAGATTTCTGTCCACAGTTCCCTTGGTGAATCCATGATCCAATAGGAACTGTGACAATGTATCATACCAAGCCCTAGGGGACTGTTTGAGTCCATATAGAGCCTTCTTCAGCCTGTATACTTGGTTTCCAATCTCAAAACTTGGTGGTTTCTCCACATAGACCTCTTCTTTCAAGACTCCATTCAGAAAGGCACTCTTGACATCCATTTGGTACACTTTGAACCTCTTGTGGGCTGCATAGGCTAGGAAAAGCCTTATTGCTTCTAGCCTTGCCACAGGTGCAAAGGTCTCATCATAGTCAATGCCTTCATGCTGGCAGTAACCTTTTGCCACTAGTCTTGCTTTGTTTCTGACAATCACATCATTTTCATTCTTTTTGTTCTTGAACACCCACTTGGTTCCGATAACATCTTGATGTGAAGGTCTATCAACCAGCTCCCATACTTCATTTCTGGTGAATTGGTTGAGCTCTTCCTGCATTGCTGTGATCCAATTGGCATCCTGAAGTGCTTCATCAATATCTTTTGGTTCCTGTTCTGACAAGAAACAACAGAACATAACACTTTCACCATGAAACTTTCTGGTTCTGACTCCTATACTTGGATCACCAAGTATCAGATCAGTAGGATGGTCATATAACCAAGTCCTTCTTTTTCAGATTCCTTCAGTAGAGTTGTCCTCTACTGAGGTTGAGTCATTTTGATCATAAAATTCAGGATAATTTAGTGCAGGATCTAATTCAGGATCATAATCAGGGGTGTTGTCCTCAATGTTAGGGACATTGGCATTTTCAACATTTTGAGTTCCCCCTTGATTATTTGACCCATTAACTACCTCAGCAGGAACTGCTTCTTCATTGGTAGTTGTTACCTGGATGTGAACTGGGATTGGCTCATTCAGTTCATCACTTCCATCAGTAGGATTTGTCTCAGGAAGATTGCCTTCAGGATAGTTGTCTAATGTGGTATGTTCAGGTAGATTGGCTTGGACAACATCTATGAATTCAGTGTCCTTGTCTTTTAGACTCAATCTGGTTGTCCTCTGTGTGATTTCTTCAGGTTCCAAACTATCATTCCTGATCTCAGAAATAGATTCATCAAACACAACATGAGGTGTTTCTTCCACTATGAGGGTTTTCTTGTTGTAGACTCTGAAAGCTCTACTGATTTGAGAGTATCCAAAAAATACTCCCTCATCAGCTTTGCTGTCAAAAGCTTTCAACTGTTCTTTCCCATTATTGTGAATGAAACATTTGCAACCAAATATATGAAAGTATGACACTTTAGGCATTCTTCCTTTCCAGAGTTCATAGGGGGTTTTGCCTTGCCCCTTAGTGATCAAACATCTATTTTGAGTATGGCATGCAATATTTATAGCTTCAGCCCAAAACCTCTTAGGTAAATTTGAATCAGCAATTAAAGTTCTAGCAGCTTCTTTCAAGGTTCTATTCCTCCTTTCTGCAACTCCATTTTGCTGAGGTGTTCTAGCTGCTGAGGTTTCATGAGTTTTTCCATTAGATGTACAATACTCATTGATGTATGAATTTATGAACTCAGTGCCTTTATCAGATCTTATCTTGATAATGCTAAGGCTTTTCTCATTTGACAGTCTCTTAAGAAGTTCAGGTAGTTTGACTTGTGTTTCCTTCTTATTAAGGAGAAATACTACCCAAGTGAACCTAGAGAAGTCATCTACTACCACCAATGTGTATTTTCTACCATTTATGCTTGAAGGGGTAATTGGTCCAAACAGATCCATATGTAGAAGTTCAAGTACCCTTTCAGTAGAGATGACTGGTTTACCTTTAAATGAGGCTTTAATCTGTTTTCCTTCTTGACATGGCTTACACACATGTTCTTTAATGAAAACCTCATTAGGTAGTCCTTTAATTAATGCATTTCTAGCCAGTTTGTTCATTGATTTGAAGTTCATATGGTTTAGCCTCTTATGCCATAACCAGCTTTGTTCACTAGTACTTTTAGCAATGAAGCATGCAGCATCAGTAGACTTGTCCCAGTCTGGAAAATACACATTTCCCTTCCTAGTTCCAGTCAGTAAGGTTTGCTGAGTTTTATCCTTAATTAGACATTTTCCACTTGAGAACTCAACTTTAAAATCTTTGTCACAGAATTGACTGATACTTAGGAGATTATATTTGAGACCAGCTACATAAGATACATTGGTTACTTTGATGTTACCAATCATCAAAGTACCATAACCTTTTGTTGTTGCTTGTGAGCTGTCTCCAAAAGTAACATTTGGGCCTTCTTTTTCAATAAAATCAGTGAGGAGTTCCTTGTTTCCAGTCATGTGCCTTGAGCATCCACTGTCAAGGTACCATGCTGTCTTTTTGTTCATGCTCCTCTTCTTGTGGCCCATTGGTACCTGCAATTAGATAGGTTTAGGTACCCTTTGAGTTTTGGGTCCTGAGAGGTTAGCTGTACCTTTAGGAACCCAAACTTGCCTAATCACCCTGATTGATTCAAGGTGGCTAAGTTGTTTTCCTTGTGCATCAACATACACTGTCTTTCCCTTAAATGCCTTTGGGAAAGTATGTGTGAATGTGTTAACTCTGTAAGTTTCAGAGGAGTTGTCCACTCTCCTGAACTTATGAGTTCTTTGTGCAGCTTGATGAAATCTTTGAGGAAAGGCATTTTTATGACCATTACCCTTTGGCATGAAGGGTTTTGGTTGTCTCATTTTATTCTGCCTTAGAGGATAGTTTTCCTTAGGTCTATTCAGCTGAGGCTTTCTCAGATGAGTTGGCCTAGGCTGATTATACCTTGGATAACTCCTCTGAACATTGTTCAGGAGAGTTGCCCTTCCATTGGGTCTACTCTGCTGACCAACATTCCTCTTGTGTTCAGAAGCCTTGACCTTTTCCAAAGGTTTGGGTCTAGTCTCCTGAAGCACTAGAGTAGGCATTTAATTCATTTTGCCCTTTCCTTTGTTCAGTGGTTGAATTATTTCATTTTCATCTTGTTGTGCCACTGATTTAACAAAGATTTTCTTAGTGTTACTTGTAGAGGCAACACTAATACAAGGTGAAGATTCAAATGGATCAAAACCTAATCCACTTCTTTGAGCCATAGGTCTTTGATAACTCTGAATTTCCTCTATTGCTCTAGAGGACTTGTTCAAAGCAGACATCTTTAGTTTCAGGCTCTCTTCACTTAATTTAAGAATATCATATTCATGTGAGAGATTTTCAAACTTAGCATTTAGAATTTTTAGTTCAAAGTCCTTTCTTTTCTGAGAGAGTAGTTGATCATCTATCTCCTTTTGTTGGTCAACTATCCTGAGATTTGCTTCCTTAAGCTCTCTCAAGACTTGTTGATACAACTCAGTAGATTTGACATCAACAACTACCTCAGAGTTTTTGGCAAGTTCAATAGCCAATCTTTCATTTTCTCTCACACAGTTATCATGAAATTCTTGTAATCTAGTGAAATCTTCCATCAACTTCCCAAAGGAAAGTTTCAAGTTGACTTCACTAGTGTTCTGTGATAGAAATGATGGTGAGCTAGAAGTGGAGGATACCTCATCATCCTCAAGAGCCATGTTGCACACATCATCATCACTGTTTGAGAACAGTCCATCTGAAGAGTTGAAGCTTTCAGCACTATCAGATTTTTCACCAGCAATCTTCTTCTTGCATAGAAATAACTCTTCTGGACAACTCTCCTGATCAAGGTTTTAGGTTTCATATGGAGTTCTCTTGTCCTTAGAGTTTGTTCCAGACTTTGAGCCTTGAGGGGACTTGATCTTGATCACTTTGAAGTCATAGGTTCCCCCTCTCATTGTGCATCTAATCATCTAAGAGCTGCCTAACATATCAACTTCTCATCTAGCCTAGTGCTATGTGTTCTATCACATTTTGAACACAATCATCTTGACTTAGGCATGTCTCAGGGGGTTTTGGTATTTAATCAAAACATGTATCATTTTATTCCCAACACAACTCTTCTGAACTTGACATTTCTTGTTGTAGACTTGATCTTCAAGATCTATTCTACTTAGTTGATCTTCAGATAGGTTATTTCATTTTGACTTGACTTTGATCAGCATACTTGTCCTTCAGCAGACTTAGGGTCAATCCAAAACTGAGCCTTGAGGGTTTTTGGATAGATTCAAGCTTATAAACATGTGTTCCCCCTCAACTAGTGCATCTATTTATCTAAACGCTGCCTAACACATCAGCTTCTCTACTTGTCTTAGTCTACATATTCCAACAATCCTGAAACATGTTCATTCAAAATTGACTTATCTACTTGGCATAGCTCAGGGGGGTTTTGGTATCATAATCAAAACTCATTTTATTCCCAACAGGAAGGATAAGAACACTTCTGATAGGAAGGATAGGAACCAATACCATTCTCCTATTAAACGATCTACTAATGAACCTCTGTGTTATAATTGTGAAAAGCCAGGTCATTACATCCATGAATGTCCTGATCTGAGTTCCGAAGATAGAGAAGAGAGGCAAGCAAGGAGAGATCGCAGATTTGCCAAGGGTAAGAAGGCTATAATGGTATACAATGATTCTGATACGGATTCAGATGAGTTGCCCTCGTCTTCATCTGAATACCCCTCTAGCAATGAGAAAGAAGCCTTCATTGCAGATGATGGACTGGTCATGATGGCTAAAATAGAACAAGAGGTATCATCTGTCACTTCTTTCCAATCATGTGATAATTTTGATTCTGATTTATGTGACACTGCTAATAGTAGTGTAGGGAGTAGTCTTCATCATTCCAATGGAGTGACTGAAGAAGACCACCTACAAGCTAACAAAGCTTTCATAGAAATCAGTGATGAGAACATTTTTTTAAAACAAGAAATCATTAGTCTACGTGAATCCCAATTAAAAGTGGATCCTAATATAGCTGTCTTAAATGCACGACTATCAGAAGAGTTGTCTCAACTCAAAGATAAATATGCATCCATTGACAAACTGTATCAGGGTATGCTTAAAACTCAAGCCATAGAGACCAATGAGTTCAATGATTTAAAGATTAAATGTGAAAAACTTGAAGAGCGCAATAGATTCTTAGAATATGAAGTACTGAGCTTAGATCTGAAGCTATCTGATATGATTAATTCTTCTAATATTAATCAAACTTTATCAGACAGATATATAGAGCTCCAAATAATAAAAGTGGAATAGGTGCTGATGTGCCTAGTTCTTCTACTTCAGGCACAGAGAACACTAATGGAGCTAGTTCAAGTTCTTTGCAATTAGATAAAGGAAAAGAACCTATGACTTATGATAATTATCCAAAACCTAAAGTATAGTCTAAATACATTCCTCCTACTACCAAAAATGGTAAAAAGAAAAATGTATCAAGACCAGTACAGTCAGGAACATACCAGCAGAGTTATACTCCTCTGACCAGAGCAGAACAGTCCTGGAATCAGAAGAGGCAAACTCAGCACAGTAGGTCAAGACAATCACAGTTAAGTTGGAAACAACCTAGACCTCCTTTTATAAGGCAGTCTCAGTTGTACTCAACTAAACCTAGGAAATTTGTGCCTCATGATCATAACAAACCTGTTCTTTATCCTCCACCTTTATCTTATGATATCATTGGAGAGGAAAGACCTAAACACATTTATAAGCCGTATGGTCCACAGGCTTTTAGACCCTATTCTAACTATTAAAGACATATTGATCTTACGGAAAAAGGGATAGATCTAAGGAAAGGCTATCTTAGAAAAATAGATTCTAAGTCAGTCTGCTGATAGCTCTGATAAGGTCAACAAAGTACCGTTCTGTGATAAGCATGATAGAAAATTGAAGAGGTCTCAATTATTAAAATCTTCAATGTTTATTTTGGTACCTCTTACCACTAACCCCCAAGGACCCCAATAAAGAAAGGGTACCTAAATTGTTAAGATAACTACTTGTAGGGTCAATTGGATTTATACAAGAAAGGTGGTTCAGTTGGAGAAACTTGGTACATAGATAGTGGGTGTTCTCACCACATGACTGGTACCAGGGCTCTTCTTTCTGACTATCATGAGCAAGAAGGACCCAAGGTGATCTTTGGTGACAGTTCCATTGCAATCACAAAAGGATTTTGATACATCAAGAATGGAGATGTAGAGATTCAAGATGTCTCCTATGTACAAGGTTTGAAATACAATTTGTTATTTGTCTCTCAATTTTGTGACAGGGGCTATAAAATCTACTTTAAAAGCATAAAATGCGAGATCTGGGATAAAAGAACACACTCAATTCTACTTGTTGGAGTAAGACAAGGCAGTGTCTACATTGTGAACTGGAATAGCTGTCCTAGGGATGCTTGCCTTCTTAGTAAGATTCCTAAAGAAATCAGCTGGCTATGACCCAGACGCCTATGCCATATGAACTTTAAGATAATTAATAATATAGCAAGAGACTACCTCGTAGAGGGTATCCCTAATGAGATATATTTCAAGTTACAAGTGTGTGATGCATGCAAAAAAGGTAAACATGTAAAAGTTTCCTTTAAGTCAATTCCCACTCTTTCTACTTGCAGAGTCTTAGAAATCTTGCACATGGATCTTCATGGTCCTATAAAACCCCCTACACTGAATGGTAGAAGGTACACTTTAGTTGTGGTAGATGATTATTCAAAGTTCACTTGGGTAATCTTCTTACACAAAAAGAGTAATACACAAACCCAACTACCAGATCTGTTAAAGAGGTTGCAAGTGGAAAAAGGTCAGCCCATTGTCAAGATAAGAAGTAACAAGGGAACTGAATTTATTAACTCTTACATTAAAGAGTATTGTTCTAAATCTGGAAATCAGCATTTGACAAGTGCAGCTAGAACACCCCAACAAAATGGTGTAGCTGAGAGAAGAAACGTAACACTTAAGGAAGCATGCAGAACAATGCTGGCAGAGTACAACACACCACAAAAGTTCTGGGCTGAGGCAATTAACACTGCCTGTCATATTCAGAACAAAAGTGCTCTTAACAAGGTACATGGTAAAACACCATATGAGGTATGGAAAGGTAGAAAGCCCAGAGTTTCATATTTTCATATCTTTGGCTGTAAGTGTTTTATTCACAACAATGGAAAGAGCAAATTAAATACTTTTGATGCTAAAGCAGATGAGGGGATGTTTTTAGGATACTCCTCAACTAGCAAGGTATTTAGAGTATTTAATTACTCTACTCTATGTGTGGAAGAAACACCCCATGTTGTCTTTGATGAAGTAGTACAAGACTCTGCTGACCATCAACTCAATAAGAAAGTTGATGATCTGAAAATTCAAACCAATGATGATGAGACTGAAGTATATGAATCTGTACAAGCTTATAATCCATTCCTAAACATTCTGAAGAAAGATGATGATGTAGAAAAGGTAAAAGGCAAAGGTAAGTCTTCTAGACCTATTGCCATGCCTGAACTGGTTGACTGTTCTCTTGTGAATAAATCTGCTGATAGTGATGATATTGATATGCATGATGCTATACATGATTTAGATGATGAGAGTGTTCATATTAAGACTAGAAAGACATGTAAATCTGCTCACTCTACTGATCTTATTATTGGTGAGTCTGGTAAAGATGTTAAGACCAGGAGATAACTGTTTGATTCTAAGCCAAAACCTAGTAACTCTTTATTTTGTTGGTGTTGTTTTCTTTCTTCTATTGAGCCCAAGACTGTAAAAGAGGTTTTGGCTGATAGTAATTGGATTATTGCTATGCAAGATGTATTAAATCAGTTTACTAGAAATGATGTTTGGGAATTTGTAGATAGATCTGCTGATCACAATGTTGTAGGCACTAAGTGGATTTTCAAGAATAAGAAAGATGAAAATAATCTTGTAGTAAGGAATAAGGCTAGATTAGTTGCACAGGGCTACTCTCAAGCTGAGGGTATTGATTATGATGAAACTTTTGCTCCTGTAGCTAGGCTAGATTTCTTGCTTATGCTGCTTATATGAAATTCACCGTGTATCAAATGGATGTTAAAAGTGCATTTCTTAATGGTATACTTGCTAAAGAAGTTTATGTAGAACAACCTCCTGGATTTGAGGTAAAGGGAAATCAAGTATACAGGTTGAAGAAAACACTATATGGACTGAAGCAAGCCCCAAGAGCCTGGTATGACACTCTTTCAGTGTTCTTACTTGAAAATGGTTTTACTAAGGGCAAAGTAGATCGCACTTTGTTCAGAAGACAAGAAGGGAAAGACATTTTACTTGTCCAAATTTATGTGGATGATATCATTTTTGGTTCACCCAACAAAAGCATGAGTGAAAGCTTTTCAAAACTCATGCAAAGTAAGTATGAAATGTCAATGATGGGTGAAATGACTTACTTTCAAGTAAAGCAATCATCTGCAGGTATCTTTATCAATCAAGAAAAATATACAAGAAATCTTTTAGATAAATTTGGTATCAAGACCTGTAAAACAGTTGGAGTACCAATGCTACCTACATACAAAATGGATCCAGATGATAGAGGTAAGTGTGCTGATCAATCCTATTATCGTGCTATAATTGGTTCTTTACTCTATTTAACTGCTAGTAGGTCAGATATTGCATTTGCAGTAGATGTATGTGCTAGATTTCAGGCCAACCCCAAAGAAAGTCATGTGGAAACTGCTAAAAGGATATTGAAATATCTAAAGGGTACCATTAATCGAGGGTTATGGTATTCTGCAGATGATGATTTATCCCTAAGTGGCTATTCAGATTCTGACTTTGGTGATTGCTGGATAGATAGAAAATCAACTTCTGGTTCATGTCAATTCTTAGGTACTAAGCTCATATCATGGTTTTCTAAGAAACAAACAAGTGTGGCAACATCTACCACTGAAGCAGAATATATGGCCGTAGGAAGTTGTTGTAGTCAGCTTCTTTGGCTAATGCAACAACTTAGAGACTACAATATTGTGGGATTTAATGTACCTATATTATGTGACAGCAATAGTGCCATTGCCATCACTCAAAATCTCGTTTTACACACTAGATGCAAGCATGTAGATGTTAGGCATCATTTTATTAGGGATCATGTTGAAAAGAAAAACATTAGGATGGAAAAGATCCATACTGATATTCAGAGAGCTGACATTTTCACAAAACCTTTGGCTGAAACTAGATTTAAAGAGCTTTGCATAAGTTTAGGATTGATAGACATGGATCCTGCATGTATATAGAACTGTACTAACATTTCAGGTACTGTGCTTATACAGAGAACAGTACAACAGAGGGAGAATCTAGAATAGATAAGACCATGTCAAGACCACTACATTCATCACAATCACGTAAAAAGGTTACTAAGGTGCCTAATTCCGATGAGGAAGTTGGTAAAGATGAGGGAATTGAGAATATACATTTAAGGGGGGAATCTATGATTTCTTAAATATCCTTTATGTTGACTCAGAACACTAGTCACCTTAGAACAAACCTTACAAACACCTTATTTTAATTATTCTTACTAATTCTGTACTGTTTTTCACCCATATTACATGAACTGACACTTCTACCAAGGTGAAACAGGCACAGAAGAGGAGTTCTCCACTGAAGGGGGAACTGATCTAAGTCACAATACTGATCTGAGAGTATTGTGCTGATGTCAAAAAGTGCTCAAAATGTCGAGAAAGTAATAATCAGAAAAGTTGGAGAACTGGTCTGATGATTACTGTGCTGACCCCTAGAACTGATCCGATCCTCAAGGAAATGATACTCAGCTGATCACAGTACTCAGCTGTAATATCCGTAAATTTTATAATATATATAGATATATAGATACATATTCAATTATTCCTTTAGCGTATTTCAATGTTATATTATAATTTCAGACCTTTAAAATAAATATTGGAAGCCCATTTTAAATTAAATTTAGACTTTTGAGATTTTGGACCTTAATCTTTATTTTTAAGAAGCCCAAGCCCAAGCCCAAGCCCAATTCTTATATCCATTATATATGAGATTAACTTTAATCTTAAAACCCAAGCCCAATTCTTACATCCATTATATATGAGATTAACTTTAATCTTTTCACATTACAATACACAATTTTAAATTCCAATTAGGGTTTTTTGTATTCAAGGCGCTCTTCAGCCGTCAACAACTCACGCTACTCTTCTACCATATGTGTAATTTGATGAATTAGATTAATTGGTCTTTCAAGTTAATTGTATAGATTATTGTCCCTCTCTCTTGTTATGTGTGTGCGTGTATATACATATTTTTAATTAATAGATGGTAACTATGACATTGCCTCATGTTCTGTTTCTGATAATTTAATTACTGTTATTAGGGCCTATTTGAAAGTATTAATTAAAGTTTCTTTCTTGTCATTTTGCCAACTTCCGATTTTATATATATTTATTAAGAAGCCATAATTTCATGATTTCTATCTTGCTTCTAATTTATAAAAGATTTAAATCCAAAAGCCCCCTTTACAGGAAGATGATTTTGAGCCACGGAAAACTTATTCAATTGCCAAACTTTGTTTTTTATTCAAGCTCAAATCCGACCATTCATTTTAAAAGTATGACTTCAAAAGTGAGCCAACATTTTAAATTATCAAAATCTTTTGCCTGTATATCCATAAATATAAATATTTTAGTGTACGATTTAATTTGATCATTATTAATTGATTTATATATAATATTTCAAACACACATTATTATTTTAGGTAACATGAGGTGATATTTCATCCAATTACATCCATTCGTCCACGACGTTCATCTCGAGGTGGGGATTTCTATCATTCTATTTGTCATTATTAAATGCAATGTGTGATTATTTTGATGTTCATGTGAAAGATGTACGAAGTGATGATAGGTCTTCTGACCTTTATAAACGAGGTGATGATAAGTCTTTTGACCTTTATAAACGAGGTGACGATAGGTCTTTTGACCTTTATAAACGAGGTGACGATAGGTCTTCTGACCTTTATGAACGAGGTGACGATATTGAAATGTAATTGATTGGTTATCGAATTATACATGTTGATGTGATTTATCGATTTGATTACTTATTGTATTTAGTTTTGACAAATGTGTCCCCACTGAGCTGTGGTTTGCTCACCCCTTATTTAACATTTTCAGATTAAGGAGCTGGTGGCGAGGACGGGTGGTGGATGACAAACAATTATCACTTTTTAAATTCAATTTGAACTAGTTTATTTATTAACTTTTCATGAGATAGTAGAGACTGGTATGATTAGTACTCCCTCCGTCCGCCTATAAGTGTTACGTTACTTTTTGGCACAAAGATTAAGAAAAGTGATTAAATAATAGGTATAGTACAAGTGATGTGATTGAGAGAGGAGAGAGATAGAGAGAAAAAGTAAGATATAAAGTGAAGTGTAAGAAAATGTATTTACCAAAAAAGGCATGGGAAGCTTATAGGCGGACGGACCAAAATGGTAAAATGGGAAGCTTATAGGCGGACGGAGGGAGTATTTTAAACTTAAAATTCTTTTGAGTCTTCTGCTGCTTATCAAGTAATTTTATTATTAAATAAGTTCATAAATCTCATTTCTATAGGTTAAAATTTCAGTTTATGCCCTATATTTTGATATTATCAAATATTTTTTTACAAAATCAAGTTTTATGAAAATTGGGGCGTGACATCAGCTGAACCCAGATAAGTAAATTTTATTATTATAAAAATAAGAAAATGAAGTAAAGTGTGTCTGGAAACAACTGTGCTGATATACACCAGAACAATATTTTGCCTTAGAAAAGCTCAGTACACTCCTCTATTTTTTACCTAATTTTTGGGTGTATTCATCAAAAGAAGTTTGGCTCCAAAATTGGAAAGGGTTTTGAATACGAAACGTTTTTTTTTAAAATCCCACATCTCAAGACTCAATCCAAACCACACATCATGCGAAATAAATTCAATCCAAGCCCTAGATTTGCATTGAATTCAATATCCACGATCTCAAGACTTCATCTTCTTCACTTTTACATTTCTGAAAGCTTACGAACTCTGAAATTCTTCAAACACTCCTATTCTATCTTCTACATTTCTCTACTTCCATCAATGGAATTTATCGATGTTTTAAACGATGATAAAGAAGTTGTAGGTACTTTCAATCCTACAAAATGGATCAAAGAGAATGGCATATTCGTGGAAAATGCCGTCTATTTCATCGGAAGGCAGAACACTGAGAATCAAGCCATTCTGACAATGTGCGAAGAATGCGGCTTGAGGAAATTCCTAGAATCCTTTCCCAAGAAGGTTTTTGAACCTGAGGTAATGGAATTCTACCTGCAACTCAATGGCGACACCAATGCTGTAAAGTCGTTCCTTTCGGGAAACAGAGTGTCCTTGACAAGAGAACTTCTAGGTATTGCTTTTAACCTCCCCGACGGTCCTGTTCATATTATGAGTTATATGGAAGGGCAAGAAAAGGCATGTGTTGGTAGATGGACATGAGAAGAACCGAAGACATTGCAAAACCTAAAGAAAGCTATTCTTCCAGCGTCTCTTTGATTATTAATGGATATTGCCGGAGAATGTTTGTTAGGGCAACATCACAGTCAAGATGCTCTTTCGAATCTGAAAATTCGTGTTAAGGCTGCGATAATTGATCGAGTTGATGGAGATTGGCAAGGATTCTTCCTTGAAAGGTTGCTGAGTGAGAAGGATAAAATTTTGTTCAATGAGGAGTCCAAAGAATTTTCTGTAAAGGCAATGCTTGTTTTTGGAAACAAATTAAGCATCCTACTGCCTACTCTTGCGAGCAGTAAGTGTTGGTCCTGAAAGGAGTATATAACAAGTGTATGGGGGGGGGGGAATACACTTGTATGCAATTCTTTTTGCTAATTTGATCAAACCAGAGTTCAGCAAGGTTGTCTTGGACAACTCTGCTGAAGAAGATTAACTCTTCTAAGATAATCAGACTACTAAGTACTATTGAGTACTTAGTTGATTGACTATCTAGGGGAGTTATATGTGCGGAATAATGGTTGGCCCTTTAAGTTTAGACTCCTTTAATTTCTGAAATCACTTAGTCAATGCAACACAGTTCAGTTTAGCTTCAGGGAACTTGTCCAAATCAGTTTTGCACAGTCTTTGAATATGTATCTTTGAAAGATCAATTTTGTGTGCAGTGTTGAATGAATGTAAGTACTTGTAAAGCAAATCAAGACAAGAGTTTATAGTGGTTCAGAGACTCAAGCTCCTACATCCACTTTCCCTGATTTAACAGGATAATTCCTTCACTCTTGGAATTAACTTGTTTTATAGTGCCAAGGTGCACTTGATCAAGAACACCACTCCTTGGTGAATTGATCCCTAGGATGTCTAGAGTCCTAGTACCCTCTTCTCAACTCAGAACTGAACTATTCTTCTCTCAACAGTCAGCTCCTACCACTTCTACTACTACAACCTTCTCACTTTCTCACTTGAAAGGGGTAAGGATTGAAATAAGGTTCCAACTAATGAGATATCCTTTACAATGAAGATCAGTGTATAAGGGTAGGATATCTCTCTAAGCTTGTGTATGAATATACAATTGGGTTCAGCTTAGAAGAAGTGTATAAAGACTAAGATAGTCTCTTTGAAAGCTTGAGAGCACTTGTCAACTTGTAGGATAGTTGGATATTCTTGTCAAGGTTGAGGTTAGTTGGATGCCTTCAAATGGTCTTCACACTTCTGTATTTATAGACAAAATGGAGGATTTTCCCGTTGGAGAGGCAGCCCCAAATTGCTATAAATGTCTTCCTTGAGTTCTTCAAACTGGAAGACAGATTCTTGATAGTGACATGTCCTCATTTGGGTAATAAACGGTTGTAACAGTTTTGTCTTCATTCTGCAGCACTTTTCCCAATGTTTGACTTCTTGTTAGGACTTGGACATGGCTTCTGAAGGTTGATCCAATGATAGGACAACATTCCTTATCATCTGGACAACTCTCCTTATCACTATCAGCATTTTTGCTTTTCAACATGGTTGGCTTGCTCTTCTTCAGATGACTTGGCTCTTTCCCTTTATTTCTCTTGAGTATGGTCTTAGCTTATTTCTTTGAGGACCATTAGGGACTGATTGTCTCAAACTCTTCAGCATAGTTGATCTCAGGCTTTCAGAGCACTTGATCTTGATCAATTTAGCTGAGACAACTCCTCTGGACAACTCTCCTGAACAGCATATTTGGTCTTTTTGCATCAGAGCACTTTATACATAGAGTTGGCTTCTCTGGACAACTCTCCTGATCAAAACCTTTGAGTAGTCCTGTCCTTTTGAGCTATATAGACTTGTTCTTGCATGTGGCTAGCTTCTTTGGACAACTCTCCTGTTCAGAGTATATGAATATTATCTCTGGACAACTCTCCTGATCAGAGCATCTTAGATTTCATAGAGTGTCCTTGCTCTTAAGTGATTGTTCCAGAATTTTGAGCCTTGAGGGGACTTGATCTTGATCATCTTCAAAGCATAGGTTCCCCCTCAAATTGTGCATCTAATTGTCTAAGAGCTACCTAACATTTCAGCTTCTCATCTAGCCTATAATCTATATGTTCTAACATTCTTAGAACATATTAATATTGACTTAGGCATATCTCAGGGGGTTTTGGTATTAGATCAAAACATATCTCATTTTATTTCCAACAGTAAGGTTGATTGGAGTAAACATAAGAGATTCCATTAGGGAAAGTTTCTCTTCAAGAAAGAGTCGATGGAATTTAAACAACAACAACAAGCGTTTGGTGGATCGATGTTTAGATCGGATGATGAGGAGCCTGGAGTTAGATCAAAGGCAAGGCATGATCCACATCGAGTGAGATCAGAAAAGATTATGACTGGAAAGCTGACCCCGGAGCAGTCAAAATAGTCAGTAGCAGTTGTGGAGAAGGAGTCTGATTCGGAGAAAGAGGTAAGTTCTCCTAGCCTTGTTGTTATTCATAAAAGAACAAAAGGTAGAGGTCTTACTGGACCTATGAGAAGACCTAAGAACACTTCTTCTACCCCTTCAAATTCTGACCCTATCCCAGCCTAACCCATTGATCAACATCTTACCCGTTCTGATGAGTCAGTACACTACTCACCCATTCATCAGAAAAGTGCTTATTCATCTCCCCAAAACACTACTCCTCAATCTAGTCCCCAATCAAATCAATCCACTCCACATTTATCTCCTGACCCTATTCATGTTCACTCTACTGAACCTGAAGTTGAACCTTTTTCTGAACCCATTCATATCCATTCATCTCCTAAACCTGAACACATTGAACCCCAACCTGCAATTTAATGCAATATTCTATCTGTGACAAAGAAGAGGAGATCAGAATGAATCTAAGGAATGCTCTTTTGAAGGAATTTCATGGCTTAGATGAAAACTCTACTGCTTTTGAGCAAATTCTTAGAGTTGGCACGTGGATGTATCTAAGAAGAATATATTTGGATGAGTTATTGATAGTTATGGAAGGCATGGGTGGTTCTGCAATTTTTAGAGACTGGGAACAAGAGCAGAAAGATGCAGCTGGTGTTAACTCTTTTACTGAGTTGTTAACTCCAGAATCTGTAGTTCGAATGGTGGAAAGAATCACAGGTTTTTCATATTGTGTTGAGAACCTTGAGAAAGAAGAAAATGTTGATACTGATGTCAACATGGATGAGCTTGATGAAGATGAGATTGTTGTTGCAGATGCTGATGATAATGCTACTGAGGTGTTTGAGGACACAGTAGTTATTGAAAACACTGAGGTGTTGGAGGAACACAAAGTATCGGTTGCTGATGAGGTTCAAAGCACACCAATTATAGCTGAAAATTTTATTGTTCCTGATGCCGTTCAAGATGAAATCAGAACAGTTCCTGCAGAGAAAGCTTATGATAACTCCAGCTTTGAGATGTTGAAAAAGCTTAATGACGAGTTACAAGCTAAGTTGGAAGCTACACTGAAACAATTTCAAGAAGCTACTGAGAAGCTTACCAAGCTGACTGCAGAATGTGCTTATGACCAGATCATGGAGCATACTATGTCAAAGATTTATGATTTGCATAGACTGCAAGAAAAGAAACTTTCACAAGAATTTCAAAGCAAGTTGGAGCAACATAACTCACCCTTGGTGGTTTGGCAAGATGAAGCCAAAAAGGGGGAAGAAAAGTTAATGAAAGTTGTTGGGAATAAAATGATTTTGATTAAGATACCAAAACCCCTGATTGATGATGTTCAGAATAGTTGAGAAAAGATCAAGTCTAGTTCAGGCAAGGTGTCTCAGTTCACTTGAATGTATAGATTGCTTAAGAGAAAAATCTCAGGAATGTTGTGAGATTTTAGTTCAGGATAGTTGTCCAAAGCTGGAATGTTAGGCAGCTTGATAAGTCTTTAGGACAAAGCTGCTGAACCTTCAAGACAGACTGACCAAATGGACAACTTAGCTGAAGAGACCAAGAGCAGTAAAGCAATGCTCATAAATGCAAATGATCAAGTCAGTTGAAGTACAAATGATCAAGAGCATTGAATGTCAAAGTACAAAAGACACATTCAATGAAGCATTTATTGCCAATCATGCCTGAACCAAGCATTGAAGACTTGAAGCATTAAAGAGTGAAGCATTGAATGAATGTTGGAATATTCTCAATTGCAGCAGGAATATTCAGAGAGTTTGTCTCATCTGACCGTTGGTTGAGTGTAGCTTCTGCCACAAATCAACCTTGGGAAATGTGCATATTTGGAAACTGACACAAGTCATCTCAGCCGCATTTTTCAGAAGTCAACACATTCATTCAAGCAACCATTGAAGAGGCCTTTTACACAGTGGATAAAAGGATGCCAAGCTTCATAGCCGTTTCAATGGTGCTGCAAATAGACAAGTTTGAAATGCTATCCCTCCAACGGTTAGCTGCTCAAATTTGCCTATAAATACAGAAGTGATCAAGGGATTCAAAAATCCAACTATAAGCTATCAAACTATCATCAAGCTTTCAAAGGAAACCAAGCTGTTCTCTAGAATCCCAAGTTTCCTGAATCACTTCTCTTAGCTAAGCCAATCTTTGTAAACATCCAAAGCTTAGCATTGAGATATCCTAAGCCTTTACACTGTTCTTATTGTAAAGGATATCTCTACTAGTTGGAACCAAACCTCAAACCCTTATCTCATTTAGTGAAGAGAGAGTTTGTTGTAGAAGTGAGGAGTTAAGGACTGTTATTGTGAATCACAGTCTTAACTCAGAGAGATTGAGCACTAGGACTCAAGTTATCCTAGGGATCAAAACACTAAGAGAGTGTTGTTGATCAGTGCACCTTGGCACTATAAAACAAGCTAATTCCATTGAGAAGGAATTATCCTGTTAAATCATGGAAAGTGGATGTAGGAGCTTGAGTCTCTGAACCACTATAAATTTGTGTGCCATTTACTTACTGCATTCTTTATTTCACTTACATTCAAACATATTTTAAAGAAACATAACTCAGTAAGTAAGAAAATCTGTTTTGGACAAAGTCCCTGATAACCTGTATCTTTTCAGAAATTAACTTGGAGTATTTCTTTAAGTCAAAGGCCAACCACATTCCGCACTTAGCAACTCTTTTAGATATTTAGCCAATTGATCACTCAATAGTAATCAGTAGGACAAGTATCTATCAAAGTTCTCACTCAGGCCAGTTGTGAGACAACTTGCCTGATAGACCAGTTTGTCAAAAAGAAAAAGAATTTGCATACACAAGTGCATTCCCCCCCCCCCATACACTTGTGTTATACTCCACCAAGGACCAACAAGTGGTATCAGAGCAGGGGTTCACAGACCACTGCTTCTGAGAATCATTGATTTTCAAAATCTCACTTTCTGTGGTCACTGAACTGATCCAAATTTCTGAAAAATCTACTTGTATTTTCCTTTGTCTATCTGTATAAGAATGGCTAACAATGCAGTTCCAGGAGATGCTGCCAACACCACCAACAACATGGGTCCAAACCAAGTCAATCATATATCTCATCACAAACTGCCAATGTTCTCAATTGAGAATTATGATTTCTGGAAAATCAGGATGAGAGCACATCTTGCCTGCCAGCATGATGAAATGCTCAAAGTCATCACTAGAGGACCATTCACCTTCACCAAGCTCAATCCCAAGGTCACTGATGCTCAAAAAGCAGATCCAAGGGAGCTATTGCCAAAAGATGAGGATGAGCTGACAACAGAAGAAAGAAAAAGGCACAACCTGAACTACATTGCCATGAACACATTGTACCAGACCATTCCAGATGCAGTGATGGGAAGAGTGTATCACTGCACCACAGCAAAGGAGATCTGGGATACCCTTGCACTTATGTGTGAAGGCACCCAAAAGATAAAGGAAAACAAGCTTCAAGTGGCTATCCAAAAGCATGAGCAATTCACTATGGATCCAAATGAAACTATTGATCATCTTGATGGCAGATTCACTGACATCATGAATGAGATGAATTCTTTGGGCAAGTTCTATGCCAAAAGAGAAGTTACTTTGAAGATTCTGAGAAGTCTCACATCAAAGTGGGATATATATTCTGTCATGATGCAGAATACCAGCAATCTTGACAACATACCTATGCAGCAAGTATTCTCTGAACTCAAAGCATATGAGTTTGATCTCAACAGAAAGAAGGTGCATGATGAGCCATCCTCCTCAGGCAAAGGTGTTGCCTTCAAAGCCACTGAAACAGAGAAGAAAAATACTCAAAGATCTTCTCAATCTGTTTCAAAATCAGAAATGAAGGAGGAGCTGGCACTCATGGCTAGAAGATTTGAGAAGTTGAACTCCAGATTTGGTAGATACAAGAAGTTCTACCAAGATAACAGAACCAGAAGGAGATTCAGCTCTCCTGATAACAAATCAGAGGATAAAGTCTCTGATGAGAAGAAAGAAGACAAATATGCTGATAAAAAGAAATATAGCAAAGGTGAACCATCATCATCAAGGAGGAAGGAGTCCTCAAGCAAGAAAAATGATGATGAAGATGTGTGTTACAACTGCCAGAAAAAGGGTCACTTTCAATATGATTGTCCTGACCTAAGTGCAAAAGAAAGAAAAGAAAGGCAAAACAAAAGAGACAAGAGAATGAACAACATGAAGGCCATGGTAGCTGGAGAATCAGCAAGTGAAGAGAGTGTCTACTCTTCTGATGATGGATTGTTCTCCAACAGTGATAGTGATGAAGACTGCCAAATGGCATTTGAAAATGAAGAGGTATGTTCATCATCCAATATTTCAATTAACACACATGAATCTAGTGAAATCCAACTTGACTTTGAAAAGTTGTTAGAAGATTTCACCAGAATGCAAGAAGTATGCAATATGACACTGAGAGAAAATGAACAGTTGAGATCTAAAATTAAAATGCCCAATCTTCCTGAATCTGAAGTTGACATTAAATCATCTGAGTTGTATCAGCATATTGTGAGAGAAAATGGAGAAATGTCTCTCAGAATCTCTGAACAACAAAAGTTGATTGATGAACAAACTCTGACTCTAAAGAAAAAGGATTTTGAATTTAGAACTCTTCAAGCTAAATTTAACAATCTCTCAAGTGAATTTGATACTCTGAAATTAAGTGAGGGGAGCTTAAAAATGAAAATGTCTGCCTTGAACAAACCTGCTAAGGCAATAGAGGAAATTCATGGGTTTCAAAGACCATTTGCTCAAAAGGATGGATTAGGCTATAATCCATTTGAACCCTCACCTGGTCTTAGTATTGCCTCCACAAGCAATTCTAAGATGACTTTTGTAAGATCAGTGGCACAACAAAATGAACTGGAAGTTAATCAACCACTAATCAAGGATAAGGGAAAAGGAATTTTTATACCAACTCAAGTGAACACTGTCCCTAAACCCATACCTAAGGAAAAGGTTAAAGACAATGTTCATAGGAGAAATGAGGGTCAGAAAGGTAGAACCAATGGAAGGCCAACCTATCTGAATCCTTATCAGAGAAGTTGTCCAAAATCTGTTCAGAAAAGGCCAACTCAAAAGAGGCCAACTCAAAAGAGGCAACCTCAACTGAATGGATTAAGGCCAATCCCCTCTGATAGGTATAAAACATTCAGGAAGCCTGAACCTTTCTTGACAAAAGGAATAGGCCATCCAAACTCCTATCCACAAAGGTCTTTCCAAGCTGCACCTAAGTCTAGTAACTTCAGGAGAAATGTCCCAAGGAAATTCACCAACCCTCCTGAACCTTACAAGACCAACACTTATACACAGAAGGCACCCAAGGCATTTAAGGGTCAAACTGTGTATGTAGATGTAAATGGAAACCAAGTCAGTCACTTTGAGTCAATCAGAGTAATCAGGCAGATTTGGATTCCAAAAGGTACAGCTAACCCTCTAGGACCCAACACTCAAAGGGTACCTAAATTTTGACTTTGCAGGGTTGCAAGGACCCCAAAAAGAAGAGAAGCATCAACAAGAAAACAGCATGGTACCTGGACAGTGGATGTTCAAGGCACATGACTGGAAACAAGGAGCTTCTCTCAGATTTCATAGAAAAAGATGGTCCTTCAGTAACCTTTGGAGACAGCTCTCAAGGGATCACAAGAGGCTATGGTACATTAAACATTGGTAGTGTTAAAATTACTGATGTCTCATATGTCCTAAGCCTAAAATATAACTTGCTGTCTATAAGTCAAATTTGTGATAAAGGATACTGTGTTGAATTTGCACCAAATGAATGTACCATAAAAAACAAATCAACACAACAGGTGCTACTAACAGTGGTGAGAAAGGGAAATGTCTATTTTGCAAATTGGAGCAAAACCCCTGAAGCAGTTTGCCTTGTTGCCAAAAGCACAAATGAGCAAAGCTGGCTATGGCACAAGAGATTGAATCATCTGAATTTCAAAACCATCAACAAGATTGCAAGAAACTCTCTAGTTAAAGGGTTGCCTAATCAAGTGTTCACCAAAGAACACATATGCCAGCCATGTCAGGAAGGAAAGCAGATCAAAGCCTCATTCAAAGGAAAACCTGTCATCTCAACTGAGAGAGTTCTTCAACTACTGCATATGGATCTATTTGGTCCAATTATCTCAGTAAGTTTAAATGGAAGAAAATATGCATTAGTTGTTGTTGATGATTTTTCAAGGTACACTTGGGTAGTATTCTTGTTAAACAAAAAGGAGACCCAAGTCAAGTTACCTGAGTTGATGATGAGATTGAGTAATGAAAAAGGCCTAAGCATTGTCAAGATCAGATCTGACAAAGGCACAGAATTCATAAACTCATACATCAATGAGTACTGCAGCAAGAATGGCATCACTCATGAAACTTCAGCAGCAAGAACACCTCAACAAAATGGGGTTGCTGAAAGAAGAAACAGAACCTTGAAAGAGGCAGCAAGAACTCTGATTGCTGAATCCAAATTGCCTAAAAGGTTCTGGGCTGAAGCCATTAGCACTGCATGTCACACACAAAATAGGTCCTTAATCACCAAAGGACAAGGTAAAACCCCATATCAAATATGGAAAGGTAGATTGCCCACTGTTGCTTATTTTCACATATTTGGTTGTAAGTGTTTCATCCATAATAATGGGAAAGAGCAATTGAAAGCTTTTGATAGCAAAGCTGATGAAGGAATATTTGTTGGATATTCACAAATCAGCAAGGCTTACAGAGTTTACAATTGCAAAACTCTTATTGTGGAAGAAACACCTCATGTTGTGTTTGATGAATCTATTAATGAGTTCAGGGATAGAAACCTGGATATTGATGAGATAACACAAAGAACAACCAGATTAAGGCTTCAAAGCAAGGAAACAGTATTTGTAGATGTTGCCCAGCCTGAACTTCATGAAAATAAAAAACTGGACAACCTACCTGATAGCAATCAACCAGAAGACAACCAACCTGAAGGAGAAATTGAACTGACTGACCCCATCCCAGTTCAAAACCAGGTAACAACTACCAATGAAGAAGCAGGCAATGCTGAGGTAGTTAATGGATCCAACATTCAAGGGGGAACCAATGAAAATGTCAACTTGCCTGACAATGAGGACAACACCCCTGAATATGATCCTGAGCATGATCCTTCAATTAACTTCCCTGAATTTAATGAATCTAGTGATCCAACTTCAGATGAGGACAATCCTCCTAAAGGATCAGGTCTAGAAGGACTTGGTTGCAAGACCACCCATCTAGCCTGATACTTGGTAATCCAAGTGAAGGGATCAAAACTAGAAGATTTCATGGAGAAAGTGCTCTGTTTTGTTGTTTTCTTTCAGAACAGGAACCAAAAGACATTGAGGAAGCACTACAAGATACCAACTGGATCATAGCCATGCAAGAGGAGCTGAACCAGTTTACCAGAAATGAAGTTTGGGAGCTGGTAGACAGGCCAACTCATCAAGATGTCATTGGAACTAAATGGGTGTTCAAAAATAAGAAAAATGAAAATGACATCATTGTGAGAAACAAAGCAAGACTGGTGGCCAAAGGATACTGTCAATCTGAAGGGATTGATTATGATGAGACTTTTGCTCCAGTGGCCAGACTTGAGGCAATCAGACTCTTCCTAGCATATGCAGCTCACATGAGATTCAAGGTGTATCAAATGGATGTGAAAAGTGCATTTCTCAATGGGGTGCTCAAAGAAGAAGTATATGTTGAACAGCCCCCAGGATTTGAAGAAGGAGACAAGGTGTACAGATTAAAGAAAGCCCCCCATGGCTTAAAGCAAGCTCCAAGAGCTTGGTATGACACCTTATCACAATTTCTTCTAGATCATGGTTTTGTCAAAGGCACTGTTGACAAAACCTTGTTTAGAATCTGTGAAGGAGATGATATTTTGTTAGTCCAAATCTATGTGGATGACATTATATTTGGATCTCCAAATGAGAAGTTATGTGAAAAGTTCTCCAAACTCATGCAAAGCAAATTTGAGATGTCCATGATGGGATTGATGAATTTCTTCTTAGGACTTCAAGTCACTCAATCAAAGAAAGGAATATTCATCAATCAGGCCAAGTATACAAGGGACATGATCAAAAAATTTGGATGTGCTACAAGCAAACCAGTCAGAATTCCTATGAATACTAACTGGAAAATGGATCCTGATGAAAGTGGAGAGTCAACAAACTCCACTAACTATAGGGGAATCATAGGATCCTTGCTATATCTCACTGCAAGCAGGCCTGATATCACATTTGCAGTTGGAGTATGTGCAAGATTTCAAGCTAATCCAAAGAAGAGTCATCTTGATGCTGCCAAGAGAATTCTAAGATATCTCAAGGGATCTGAGAATCTTGGGTTATGGTATCCAGCTGATGACAACATTGAGCTCACTGGATATTCAGATGCAGACTATGGAGGATGTAGAATTGACAGAAAATCCACCTCTGGAACTTGTCAATTCTTGGGCAGCAAGCTTATCTCATGGTTTTCCAAGAAGCAAAATACAGTTGCAACTTCAACAACTGAAGCTGAGTATGTAGCAGCTGGAAGTTGCTGTGCTCAGATACTTTGGCTCAGGCAACAATTGAGAGATTACAAAGTAATCTCAAATGAAGTGCCAATATTCTGTGACAACAATAGTGCAATTGCTATCTCACAGAATCCAGTGCTCCACACCAGATGCAAACATACTATGCCAAATTATGCTTTTTACAGCAGTTGAATAACAGCGGTTATTTTTAAAACCGCTGTTAAATCTTCAAAAACCGCTGTCATATGCATCTTTTTTCAGAACCGCTGTCATAGGTTCAATTTGTGCGCTGATAGACAGCGGTTTTTCGTAACCGCTGTGATATTTTTTAGTTATGCGCTGTAATAGCTTCTCTTATGGAATATAATCAAATTAATCTTTAAAAATAATTAAATAAAATAAAAAAATATGAGAATTTTCTTTTTAAATTACCGATTTTTTTTTTATGAAAAACGATTAAATTCTCAAAAATAAATATTTTAAAAAAATCAATTAAAAAAATAAATATGGTAATTAATCTTCAAAATTGTATTTGATTATTTCATATTTTTAAGATTTTATTTAGATTTATAAAGAATTTTATTTTTAATTTAATTATTTTTTAAGTTTTATCAATTAAGAAATATATAATGATTAACACAATATACTTATTTTGATTAAATAACGATATAAGTTTAAAAATATTTGTTCCTATATATTATATTATTAATAAAAAATCATTAAAATTTATTAAATATCAGGTCCTATATATTATATTATTATTAAATAAATTAAGAAAATCTAATATTTTTCTTGTCTTCCTTCTTTTTGTTGGTGTGGAATTTGATTGTTAGATTTCATGAAATCAAGGAGTAGTTCTAAAATGTTAGAGAAAAACATAAGAAACAAATTAAAGAATTAGGAAAAATTTAGAAAGAAAATCACGGTAGTCTGTAAACAAATAAAAAAGGAAGATGTATGAAAACTCTCCTAATCATTCTCTTTCTCTAACGTCTATTAATATGAAAACTCACCTATAATTTAGGTTGGTGATGACTCTCTAACGTCTATTAATATTAAAACTCACCTATAATTTAGGTTGGTGGGTCATCCTTCCAAGATTTGCAGATTAGTGTTGATGGATTTAAATTCTGATAAAAGAATTTATTTATATAATATTATTGTAAGTGTGAAATATTTTTTATAAATTTTTGGGTTCGAATTATTTTTTTATTAAGTTGTATCATAAATCAATGAAGAATTTTTAATATTCATAAAAAGAAAAAGGGTAAAAAGCGTATAATATTCTTTATTGATTTATGAATATTTACCTCAAATAAAATTATTTATTCTCAAATTATTTTGATCAAATTAATAAAAAACTAATTTTATTTGAGATAAATATTTATAAAAAAAATGTATCTAGTTAAATTAATATATATATAAAAATAAAGAATTTTATTTAAGATAAATATTTATAAACCAATAAGGATTTTGCTTAAACAAACAGACTGAAAGACCGAGCGAGGTTGAATTAAAAAAGAAGATTAAATCCCAAAATTTATTTAATCATCTGGATAAGTTTAAATATAATTCAAATTTAATTATTACGAGTATATGTTTATAAAATAAATTTGATATTTTAATTATTATATGCTTATAAAATAAATTTAATATTTATTTAAAATAATTTCTAGATTTTATTATTCTCACGTAAATATAAAATTTTATTGATCTTTTAAAGATTTGTAATACAATACTGATAACATCAAATAATATCTATCTAACAGTACAATATAAGGTTATATATATTATATTATATATATCATAAGTTTAATTATTTATTTAATCAATATTATGAAGTAGATATAATTATATTATATAAAACCGTCCCACCCCTGTAAATGTTAAGCGAGAGTGTTAACCATTAAAGAGGAACGCCGGTTGCGCACATTCCATATACTCCTTCTTCATTCCACATACTTCAACGGCCCCTTAGTTGTTCCCTTCTTCACCTCGTCGTTGATTGTTGTCTACCTACCTACAGTCCGCCGTCTTCAACGGCCCCTCAGTTGTTCCCTTCTTCACCTCGTCGTTAATTGTTGTCTACCTACCTACAGTCCACCGTCGCCCTCATCATCTTCTCTTCCACCAGCAAGTTCTTTCACTACCCAAGCTTAAGGTCTCTCTCACTCACTTTTTTTTTTATATGTTTTTTTGCTTATAGATTCATTCCACATATTTGCGTGCGTGCGCAGTTGTTCCTTCTTCACCTCGTCGCAATACGTTGTCCATCTACAGTCCGTCGCCCTCATCATCTTCTCCTCCGCCCGCAAGTTCTTTCATAACCCAATCTCCAGGTCTCTCTCAATCACTTTTTTTTTTTTTTTATGTTTTTTGCTTATATAGTTTTTGAGAATAACAACTTGTTTCAATATTAGGATCACTAGTTCTTGAATCCACTAGAGACGGTAACATGGTAATTGTTGGAGAGGACCTACACACATGCATTGTCTTTATAAGGGTCGGATTGGTGGAGTGAGGACAAAAGTAGTTTTCAACGAACATGGGCAGCCTGTATAGAATAATGGTGCTAAGTTGGAAAGCTACATTTGTGTTATTGTAAGAGAATCATAACGCTATGCTTGTAAGTACGTTAACATCCTCTTATGAACTTTGTTTACTTTTTTTGTTAGTATCTTATATGCTTATTAACATATACTCGTTGCAATTAATGGTAATTGTTGTACTTTACAATCACATTATATTTATTAATTAATTGATTTTTGTACCTTATAATATTTTATGCACTTGTAATTAGTTTGTAGAAAAAACTTACACGAAAGCACAAATTGACGAAGTACGGTCGGAGTGGGCTACATGCGTGCAACCATGGTTGAGTAGAGAGGAAAGCACGTGCATTGGGAGGGATTTCTAATTAATAAATTTATTGTAATAGTGGCTAGTTGAATTTATATATATACATAGATGTGTCGTATATTGAACATTAATTATTATTGAACATTAATTATGATGATTTGTGGATTTTGTAAGGGCTTTTAATTTCATTCACAATTAATCAATTTATGATTTTTTTAGCTTTTGTATTTTATTTTTATTAATTTAGCAAATGAAAATTTCATTATTTTTTTTAAAATATTGGATATATACAACAGCGGCTAATAACCGTTGTTATAGCTAATACAACTGCTGTTATAGAGCAAGTACAACAACGGTTGTTAATAAATAACAGCGGTTAAAAACCGCTGTAGTAATTCAAAACAACAGCGGTTAAAAACCGTTATAGTAATTCCAAACAACAGCGGTTAAAAACCGCTGTAGTAAATTCAAACAACAGCGGTTCATAACCGCTGTCATAACTAATAAAACCGCTGTCGTAAATATTGTAAGGTGTTAAAACCGAGCACATACCACAGCGGTTTTGATAGAATAACAGCGGTTAATAACCACTGTTATATATAGATACGACAGCGGTTAATCACCGCTGTCTATCATTGCCCTCTTTCTACAGCGCTTTGTACCACAGCGGTTGCTGATATCAATTTACAGCGGTTTTTAACCGCTGTCTATCTGCTTATTTGGCATAGTATGTGGATATAAAGCATCACTTCATAAGGGATCATGTGGAAAAGAAAGATATCAAGCTTGTCAAAATCCACACTGATAAGCAAAAAACTGATATCTTGACTAAACCATTGGCTGAAGCAAGGTTCTTGGAACTCTCAGCTGAATTGGGCTTACTTGATCCAGGGAAGATGGAGGAATGAAGGAAGGAAGGTCATAAGAAGGGGGAAGTTGATTAAATTGAACTTCAGCAAAGTTGACCAACCTCACTAATGCAGTCAGCCAAAAAGGGAAACTCAGCAAAGTTGTCCTTATGATGTTCAGCAATGTTGATCAGGAGCTTTGACCAAGTGAGACCCAGTCAGCAATGTTGGGACCCACTCAAGCAAACTAATCAGGCAGTTTGACCAAAAAGGAAGTCAAAACACATCTCAGGATGTTTGTCCGAATTAATTAGATAATTTTTGCTATTTTTGGCATTGATTAGACATTTAAAAGGATTCTTGATCTAAGAGTAGGCCATTTTTAGGATGGCGTGTACTATGAAGATCTTTGCCCCCAAAATGGCAAATCAGCATTAAATGCAAAATCTTAATTAAGATTTCATGAATTCTTGAGCCACCATCAAGACCATTGATTTGCATTCAAATCTCCATCAAACCGTTGAAAGCCCACTACCCCACTATATCCAATTGATTCTTCAAAATTACCCATGGTTATATTCTATTAACCAACGGTTAATAAATCCCACTCATATATAAACTCCTCAATTTTTACTTTTCCTCCTCACGCACTCATATTTCCAAACCCTTAGGATTTTCAAAACCTCTAAACCTGCAACTTTTCTCCAAAACTTTCTATCTCTCAATATTATCCATGGCTCCCAAAATCAAAAGAGAAGAACTTGTAGATTTCAATAATTCCTCCTTGGACATTGATTTCTCTTATCTTAGTAACCCAAATTCTCTTTGGTTTGAAAAGTTGGTGGCCTTTGATAGTCCTGACACAGAAGTTCATCAAGTCCTCCATTGGCTAAGGGAGGCAGGGCTAGAGAAATTTCTAGGCACCAAGCTTGATTCCTGCCTGAATCCATTCATGGCAGAATTCTTTGCCTATCTCAGATGGAAGGGCAAAAAGGGTGATGTATGCACAAAAATGACATATGCTGAAGAAGATGAGGAAGAAGAAAGCCAGCACACCATCATCTTCACTGCTGAGGATCTGGATGCTAGCTTTGGGCTACCTTCAGAAGGCCAGAATCCAGAGATGTACAAAGAAGAAGATGATCAGGAATTCTACTATTCATGGATGATAGAGCCTAGGAATGTTGTAAGTGCTCAGAACAAGAACACTTTGAAGCCAGTGTTTAGGCACTTGTTTGATTGTGTGGTAAAAAGTTTGTTAAGCCACTCTGGGAGTGTTGAACAAATCAGTATGCCTAAATTGAGAGTGATGGTTGCTGTGATTAACTCTGCTGAGAAGAGAGTCAAGTTCAACTGGAAAAATTTCATTCTAGACAAGATGATGAATGAAAAGTTTAAGTTCAAAGAGGTGAAGCACCACAAGGTGGTAGTTGATGGGAGACTCCAATTTTGCACAAGAGCTAGCCTGCTCCTAGAAAGATTTGCACATTACACCCACCTCCAAGCCAAGCCAAAGCCTTTTCCAGCTCAAAAGGTGATGTTTAGGAAGCTGTCTTCTAAGACAGAAAAGAGGAAGCAGGATGCAGCTTCCAAGAAAGCAGGTGCTATTGTTCCCACAACCAGAACTTCTCCAAGGAAGAGAAGAGCTCAACCACCAAAAGCTCAGCCAAAGTTGAAAAAGATGAAGAAGATTCTGAGTGAATCTCCCCCAGAAAGCCAGTCAAGAAGTGGAGGAGCCACTTCTGAAGAGATTGAAAAGGTTGCTGAAGAAGGAGTCAATCCTCCTGAAGAAGGTGAGGAAGTCAGAGAGATTGTCCCCTTACAGCCTGAAAGTGTAACAGAATTCAGAGATCTTGACCAGCCAACAAGATCTGAAAGAAGGAAAAGAATAATCAAAACCTCTGAGAAGCAGAGATTGATGGAAGAGGAGAAAAAGAAGAAAGAATTTTTCAAGGAGATTAGGCAAGCTAGCAGGTCTAACTCCAAGTCCAAATCAAAGCCCAACAGCCCTGAAGCCAACTCTCCTGATATTCAATCAGAAAGAATATCCCCATCAAGGCATGAAGAAGAGGAGTGCAAGACTCCTGAAGATGCCCCAATCATTGCCAAGAAAGTCTACTCTCCTGAAGGTGCCCCTGACAGAGCAGGTATTGATGTACTGGCAGACTTGGTCAATCTTGAGGATAGACCTTTTTCCCCACTTGATCCAAGACTTCTCTCCTATACCAAACTTCTTGAAACTGTCCTTCAAGAAGGGGATCAAGTTTCTCTCCCACCCATTCCAGCCATTCCAATTACCTCTTCAGGAACATTGCTCTCAAAAGCACCTGAATCCCAACTTGTTTTAACCTCTAACCCTTTTGAACCCAACCTACCTGAAATCCAGTCAAGCCTACCTGAATCCCAATCCAACCCTCCTGAATCCCAAGCCAACTCCTCTGAAGATAAAAGTGGTGAAGAATACACTTATGAGGGGATGCTAAGGCAGATTGCCAAGGCTAATGTGGATGCACTATATCCAGGGTTGAAGGACTATCCTAGGCTGTAACAACAGTTCTATGATCTCAGAGCTCTTGTTGAGTTCAAGGATAGAACTATGGTGGAAATAGCTCAAGCTATTCAGGACAAAGGAGCAAGCTGGTGGCAGGTTGAAGAGAACAGGCTCTTGAACTTTGCAAATGTGAAGAAATCCAGTGTGTTGACCACTGAGGCTTTGTTCTGCACCATTGTTCATGAGAAGGTGCTAGCTGAGAGAGAAAGAATTGCACAGTGACTCAGGCACCCTGATAGTCCATCTGATGATGATGATGATGATGATGATGATGATGATGATGATGATGATGATAACACCAATCCCAACCCTCCAGGCCTCAACTCTGCTCAGGTACATTACTTGGCTTATCATTCTGAAAAGGACTCTGATCATTCAGAGGAGTTGACCAAAGATGGTGACTCAGTCCAAGATGCATTGGCCAAGGATGGTTCTCTTGAACCTGAGGCACAGCTTGACAATGTTGAGACTTCCATGGGAGAAGCTAGTTTGGCTAAAGCCTCATCAATGTCAGGAAAGTTGGACATTGACCAGCCTTTAGTCATTCAGGATGACTCAGTGGCCTTGGGATGCCCAAGCACTGTGATCTCCCAACAACTGCCCTCTGTGGATCCTGTTGAGGATATGGAGGTGTCAGGTTTAGGAAAAGAAGAAGTTGAAAAGGCAAATAGTGATGAAAAATCAGAGGGAGGAGGTGAGGATGAGTGTGTAATTACAGGTTCCTTGAGTGCACCAATCATAGAGGGAGATGAAGTAGAAATATTGGGTGCAGCCCAATATGAGAGTCAGGCTATTCTTCAAGTCAAATCTGAACTTGATGAATCCCTTGGTGAAAGGAGGCCTGATTCTCCAGAGAATGTGAGATTATCTGCTGAAAGTGAAGAAAAGAATTTAGTTGAAAAAGAGAGAGAGGGTGCTGATGTATCAGGCCCTATGGGAGATAAAAAGAATGAGGGTGTTGAGGGAGATTTTTCTAACACTCTTAGTTTTGCAGATTCTGTAGCTATTACCATTGAACAAATTTTTGCAGATGCTTCCCTTACTGATATTCCAGTCAATACTGATATTGACCTTGAAGCAGTTTCAGCCAATGTATCCACACTGAACAAGATGTATTTTGAGCAAGCCAACACCACTGAAGCAGGCTTTCAGATTGCTACTCAAACTGCAAATATTATTGAAGAACAGTCAGAGAAGTTGGATACTTTGGTCAGGGAAGTTGGTAAGGCACATGCAGCAACAATTGATACTCTAGATGGCCAAGGGAAGACTCTAGCCTCTCTGGAGATGAGGTTAAGTGGCTCAGAGGAAATAATCTTGCCAACACTGGATGCAAGAATCTGTGGTGTTGAAACTGGACTGCAAACAGTTTCAACAGAGGTAACAAAGGCAAAGGAAGAGATGGTCAAGTTCACCAAATCTGTGCAGAAGGAGCAGCAAGGTCTCAAAGTTCTATACAAGCATAATGTGAGAGCCTTGAGAAGGACAATCAAAGATGCTTTAAGGCAAAGGACTGCTGCACAAAGAAAGAAAGCTGAAGAGTTGAAAGCTGCAATGGTGAAAGAAGTTGCAGAGAAGTTCACTGTTGAACTGATGGCCAAAGTGTCTGATCAAGTTGTGGCCAACCTCACTGATCAACTTCAGGCCAAACTTGATCAATCACTGAAAGCCACTCTAGATGCCATTGTTGCTCAAAAGATGAAACCTGTCCACACATTTTTGAGCATGGCAGATGACAAAATGCAGAACATTCATGATGAGAATGTTTACCTTCTACAGGAGTTGAAGTCCCTCACTCATGCTCACTCACATCTCTTTGTCACTATAAGTGACTTGAAGCCCCAGTGTTTTGATAATGCCAAAAAGGGGTAAAGAGAGAGAGCTAGGGCAAAGGGAACCTTGGTTATTGGTGAATCCAAAGGAAAGGAGAAGGTCCCTGAGATTGAGGAAGAGGCAGTAGAAGACATTGGAAAAGGCAAAGGCCCAATGAACATTGAAGACTTGACTGAGGAAGAACAGATTCAAATTGCTGTCAAAGAGTCCATGATGTCTGCAATGGAAAGTCAGGCAAGGAAGCAACAAAGGCCTGGTGGTGAGTCAGCAGGACTTGAACCCAAAGAGAAGGTTGCTGAAGTAAGGGGGAAGGTGACAAGGTCATCTGAAAGAAAGAGGAAGGAATTACAAGCCTTCAATGAATTCCCAACCAGCCTGACTCTGCCATCAGAATTTCAGTCTGAAGAATCAACTCCAGTGAGGCAGTCAAAGAGATTGAAGAAAGCAGCCAAGTTGCCTGCCATTGAAGAAGAAGTTGAAGAGGAAGTACAGGACAGAGAGCCTGAAGTGGTTATGCCCAAGCTTGCTGATGATCCTTCTAAGTTGTTTGAAGAAGGATTTGGAAAAGATCCAGAAACACAGGAGAAGCTAGCTCTTCTAAGAGCTAAAGAAAGAATGGATCAGTTGGTTGAGGCCAACAAGGCAAGAGATGGAAGGAGGGCAAACTTCAAAGCTCCAAGAAGGAGGGCTTCTTACAGAAAGCTCAAACCTCAAATGCTGCAAAGATGGGACACTCAGTACCCTCACCATGATAAGTGGGTTCCAATCTCACTGAATGATGCATGGGAGGAGGCCAAGAGAAGTTTTGTATATGACTTTTATGTCATTGGAAAGTGGCTTGAAGAGAGTGTAGATGAAGTCTTTGTGCAGTTCATGTTTGAGAACCATAGGGACCTCTACCAGAAGCTGTTTGCAGCAGCTGAGATGGCCAGAATTGAATTCAAGGCCCCTGGTCCCATTTTGTACATGCCTCCTAAGTTCAATGGGAACTTAATTGATGAGGGAAAGATACTTGAAGAATTCATCAACATCATGAGGATGGAGAAGCTGAAGCCTGGCCCTAAAGGAACCAACAAAGAGATCTGGGAGCTGAAGAAGAGAGTATGGGCTCAGTATGGCATTGCTCCTCAAGATGATGGAACTCTGTGATGGATAAGTTCACTTTTTCCCTATTCTGCTGATATGATTTCTGTTGTTATTTTGCAATTCTAGACTAGTGTGTCCTTTTTGATTTTCAGCTCTATAATGTTCTATCACTTATATAAAAGGATCACTATGTTTCTGTCAAGAGATAACAACTCATTATCTCAACTAACCTATCATGACATATCTTACTTGATTTATTGTGCTAACAGTTTATTTCAGGCAAGCTGACCAGTTCACTCTCCTTGAAGGTAAAGTATAATATAAGTCAAGTTCCCTTTGTAATAGGTTTTGGCATCATCAAAAAGGGGGAAATTGTTGGGAATAAAATGATTTTGATTAAGATACCAAAACCCCTGATTGATGATGTTCAGAATAGTTGAGAAAAGATCAAGTCTAGTTCAGGCAAGGTGTCTCAGTTCACTTGAATGTATAGATTGCTTAAGAGAAAAATCTCAGGAATGTTGTGAGATTTTAGTTCAGGATAGTTGTCCAAAGCTGGAATGTTAGGCAGCTTGATAAGTCTTTAGGACAAAGCTGCTGAACCTTCAAGACAGACTGACCAAGTGGACAACTTAGCTGAAGAGACCAAGAGCAGTAAAGCAATGCTCATAAATGCAAATGATCAAGTCAGTTGAAGTACAAATGATCAAGAGCATTGAATGTCAAAGTACAAAAGACACATTCAATGAAGCATTTATTGCCAATCATGCCTGAACCAAGCATTGAAGACTTGAAGCATTAAAGAGTGAAGCATTGAATGAATGTTGGAATATTCTCAATTGCAGCAGGAATATTCAGAGAGTTTGTCCCATCTGACCGTTGGTTGAGTGTAGCTTCTACCACAAATCAACCTTGGGAAATGTGCATATTTGGAAATTGACACAAGTCATCTCAGCCGCATTTTTCAGAAGTCAACACATTCATTCAAGCAACCATTAAAGAGGCCTTTTACACAGTGGATAAAAGGATGCCAAGCTTCATAGCCGTTTCAATGGTGCTGCAAATAGACAAGTTTGAAATGTTATCCCTCCAACGGTTAGCTGCTCAAATTTGCCTATAAATACAGAAGTGATCAAGGGATTCAAAAATCCAACTATAAGCTATCAAACTATCATCAAGCTTTCAAAGGAAACCAAGCTGTTCTCTTGAATCCCAAGTTTCCTGAATCACTTCTCTTAGCTAAGCCAATCTTTGTAAACATCCAAAGCTTAGCATTGAGATATCCTAAGCCTTTACACTGTTCTTATTGTAAAGGATATCTCTACTAGTTGGAACCAAACCTCAAACCCTTATCTCATTTAGTGAAGAGAGAGTTTGTTGTAGAAGTGAGGAGTTAAGGACTGTTATTGTGAATCACAGTCTTAACTCAGAGAGATTGAGCACTAGGACTCAAGTTATCCTAGGGATCAAAACACTAAGAGAGTGTTGTTGATCAGTGCACCTTGGCACTATAAAACAAGCTAATTCCATTGAGAAGGAATTATCCTGTTCAATCAGGGAAAGTGGATGTAGGAGCTTGAGTCTCCGAACCACTATAAATTTGTGTGCCATTTACTTACTGCATTCTTTATTTCACTTACATTCAAACATATTTTAAAGAAACATAACTCAGTAAGTAAGAAAATCTGTTTTGGACAAAGTCCCTGATAACCTGTATCTTTTCAGAAATTAACTTGGAGTATTTCTTTAAGTCAAAGGCCAACCACATTCCGCACTTAGCAACTCTTTTAGATATTTAGCCAACTGATCACTCAATAGTAATCAGTAGGAAAAGTATCTATCAAAGTTCTCACTCAGGCCAGTTGTGAGACAACTTGCCTGATAGACCAGTTTGTCAAAAAGAAAAAGAATTTGCATACACAGGTGCATTCCCCCCCCCCCCCATACACTTGTGTTATACTCCACCAAGGACCAACAAAAGTTATGGAGCAGACTCAGACACAATAAGCTCAGTTTGTTGTGAGTAAAGATGAGCTTAAGCAAGATATTATCAATCTGAACCAGAAAATAAAGTTCAGGAAACAACAAACTGTTCAAGTTGTTGAAAGTCAGAGACCTGATGCTGTTGAGAAAATTTCTGAGAAAAGTGCTGGTGAAAGCTCAGGAAAAAGGAAAAGAAAAGTCATCTTAAGTGATGATGAAGTTGATCAAGAACCTGAAGGAACTGGTAGAATAACCAGGTCAAGAAGCAAGCTGAAGCATGTAGTTGCAAGTGCTCAATCAAGTGAAGAACAGATGGTTGAAGCTGCTGAGACATGTAAGGTTATGTTAGCTCAGAAGAAAGCTGAGTTACAAGAAAAGAACAAAGCTGATGCAGATCTGAGAAAACAGAAACTGAAAGATGCTGAAGCTGCTAGAAAGAAATTTGAGAGAAGAGTGACAACTCTTAAAAATAAAGTGAAAGCAAGAAAAGATGGAGAGTTTCGAGATGAGAATTATGTTGATTTTATTGTGCTTCCATAAAATGTTGATTACTGGAAAGATATCAAGCAAAGATGGCAGTTGGAAAACTTCATCATAAGGAAATTTGCTGTTCATTCAAGCAAAGAAGATGAGTATGAAGATTTTCAAAACTTCATGATGAATGTTTCAAGAGAGTTCTCGGAAGACATCTTGTTAACTGCTAGTGCTGCTGATATAAGTATTCTGTGTCCAGAAAAGCCTGTTTGGGATCCTCCAAGATTTGAATCTGGAGAACCTGACTATGAAGAGATTGGAAGAATCCTTGAGAAGATCATTAAGGATGAAGGCATCACTGATCATCAACACATGATGAACATCAAAACAAGGTTGTATTTGGCATGCAAAATTGGGCCTGAAGAATGAAGATGAAGGACTAAGCTCACAAGATAAAATTTTCTTACCTTATCTTTATTTCTATATATTTATGTATTTCATATTCTGTGATTATTTGTATTATGTGAATTATCTGATCTTATATGAATATGAATCTGTAATTTTTTGACTTGATGAACTGTTATGATTGACTAAATACTTAAGTATTGATTTATTAACATTTAAGTAGTTTTGGCTTCATCAAAAAGGGGAAAATTGTTGGGATATGAATCCTTGAAACGATATTCTAGTTGATGATTATAAGTTTTGATGGCCAAAAGCAACTTAAAGTTAATGATATATGTTGGGATATAAATTCACCCTAAACCCCACTTGATGTTAGAATAGTTTTGATGGCCAAAACACTTAGAGTTTATAAATGTAATAGGATCAGCTGACTTTGTATAGAATATCTTAGACTAGTCTTGTGTGATCAACTGTATTGATATCAGCTGATTAGCACAGTCCCGACTTAAATGCGCACCCTCAAGATGAGAAGAGTAGAAGACATGAAGATTAGAAGATCCTTGAAGACCAGATAAGTAAGGTGCTTGTATACTTACTTATCTGATGGAGTCCAAGATTAAAGATGGCCTAAAACAGTTTACAGAATTTCCAGATCAGACGAGTGGTACTCGATGGATATTAGAAGACAGAAGCCTTAAGGCCAGACGAGTAGTCAGAAGACTAGGTGCTCGTCCAGGACTCGGCTGATTCCCAAAGTCATATTGCAATTTGAATGAAGACTTACCTTACTTAGAAGATTGACATGATCCCAGGATTGAAGTAATCAAGCGGCTGGAATCAAGAAATCAAACCAATATGGAAAGATTGCCCCAACGGCTAGTCAACTCCAACGGCTAGTTGCAGCAATCACCACTATAAATTCAAGAGGATGAGAAATCACAAATGCGAGGTCACTACGAGAGAATTCACAAAAACCTAATCAAGCAAGCAAGCAAGCAACAAAGCATTATTCTATTGAGAATTCTCAAAGAGCCAGAAACCATTAGAACACCCTCTAGCTCTTAAGTGATTTCCCATCCAATCAAAGAACCTGAATCCTACTCTCATTGTATACTCATTGATTTAGGCACAGTGGTTAAGCAATTTATAAGCTTGAACCATTAGTTGGATACATTCAAAAACCCCAAAACCCCCACCATAAGGTTAAGTTTTTGAACCCCTGTAAAAGTGCAAGTGCTTCCAATCACTTGTGGAGACCGTAGTAGTTAGGACTGCTCAGATCTCAAAGTCCTACCCTTGGGACTATAAAGGACAAGCCCTTGTAATTTTTGGTAAATTAAAGGGATTAAACATCACGTTAGGACGTGAGAGTGGACGTAGGATCGTATATCCGAACCACTATAAACCCGGTGTCTTTTACATTCTGCACTTTACTTTACTGTCTTTCATTTATCTTATATAGTGCATATTGTGTTTTCAACTATCTTCAAATCAAGCCATAATCTTCAAACCAGCATCAGCTGAGGTTTTCATTAAACAAACAAGTTGGTGTTTTCAAAAGAAACTAAAGAACGAGTCTAATCAAGGCCTACCAAACTTCCGCATATAATCTCTTCATCAGATCACTAAAGTCATCTGGACCAGCAGACTTGTAGTTCAGTTGACATAGGAATCAGAAGAGGTTCCCAACTCTCTTGAAAAAGTTTTAAAGTCTATTCACCCCTCCCCTCTAGACTTTAATCCCTTTCACTACTCGTTCAGGGACCAACAAGTGGTATCAGAGCAGTGGTTCTAACGGACTACTGTCTCTTGATTATCAGAAGACTTGAGGAAGTCTTTTTGTAGTCCTCTTGAACAGATCTATCTTTTGAAAAACTTGTTTTTGAAAACCCATACAGCATGAGTGCTAACATGCGTAAGTTGCCTAAGTTTTCAGTGGAGGATTATGACTACTGGAAGATAAGGATGAGGAAGAATCTCACATCAGTCCACTACAAGATGTGGTCAGTAATCACAGAAGGCCCAATCACAATCATGGAAGTCAACACTGCAAATGGTGATCCAGAAATCCCAGTTGGAGAACTTGCCCCCAAGCCTATGAAAGACCTCACCAGAAGAGATGAAGCAATCAAATCTTGACAACATTGCTCAAGATTATATCATGCAAACTCTTCCAAATGAGTACATTGCAAAAGTACTTCACTGTGAGACAGCTAAAGACATGTGGGATGCATTGACACTCCTTTGTGAAGGAACTGAGCTGATTAAAGAGAGCAAACTATCAACAGCCATCAAGAAGTTTGAACACTTCAAGATGCAACCAGAAGAGTCTATTGACCAGCTAGACAATAGATTTACCAAGATCATAAACGAGATTGAATCTCTTGGCCAGAAATATACAAATAGAGAGAAAAACTTGAAGATCTTGGACTCTCTAACCAAGAAATGGAGACTCAAAAAGACCATCATCAAAGATACTCTAGATATCAAGATATGGTCTACTCAAACTCTGTTTCAGAACCTTAAAGCTCATGAGTATGATCTTGAAAGAGAAGAAAACTCAGAAAATGATGAGCCAACTGCAACCCCATCTTTCTCCAAGACAGTGGCTTTCAAAGCAGCAAATACAAAGGCTGCAAGTACCTCATCTGGCAAAACCTCTCTGAAAACAGAAGACTTTGAAGGATCAGATATGAGCCTAAAAGAGCAAATGGCCCTCATGATTAAGAGATTTGAAAGGATGAACACTCTAAACAACAAATATAGAAAAGTCTACAGGAATTATAAAGATAGGAGAGCTGGTTCATCTTCTAGAGATTCAAGAGAAAGAACACCAGAAAAGTATCCTAAGAAAGATGTGGAGTCATCTGACAACAGAAACTCCAGAAGAAGGGATGCTACTCCTCCAAGAAGAAACAATTCTAATCAGAAACCTGGATCATGCTTCAATTGTCGTAAACCAGGACATTATGTCTATGAATGTCCAGACCTAAACCTAGAAGACAAAGAAGAAAGAAAGCCAAGAAGACAAGCAATGGTGACTGAAGAATCTGAATATCAAAGTGATGATCTTCCTTCATCACCAGACTGTCAAATCTTCTCAAATGATTTAGACGATTTAGCTATGATGGCCATAGGAGAAAATGAGGTAAATTCTTATCCAACAACTTTCCATTCACCTATTTTCTCACACACAGAAGAGGTAAACTCATCTGTAGGCGAATTAGAAGACACCTATTACCAATATTTGAAAGAAGTAAAAGGTGATCTCGATATTGCCACGAGAGCTTTCATAGAAGTGGAAGAGGAGAACAAGGGTTTAAGGAAAGAAATTGTTAAGTTGAAAAAGGTTAAGTTTGACAACACCCCTGAGTTGGTAACAATGAATGAAAGATTGACTAAAGAAGTGGAGCTTCTTAAAGAAGAAAATACCACAATAACTCAGTTGTATGAAGGGATGTTAAAAAATCAAGCCTTAGAAACTAAGGAATTTCGTTCACTTCAAACTAAGTTCGATGATCTCTTCCAAGCACACAAGCTCTTAGAAAAGGAGAAGGAATGCCTAAATCAAAAGATATCAGAGTTCAATAAAGCATCTGCTACTATTGAAAGTATCTCTGAATATTATAGATATAATGGCAATAAGATGGGTTTCGGTTATGAATTTAATCCATCAACATCCTCTCCAGCTGAGGGTAGTACACCTAATCAGTGCACTACTCAGACACATGAAAAGGGTGAGTGTGCTAAACACAATGAACCTAATATGAACCAAAAGGCATCTGTACCAGCTGAGGTTAACTATCCCAACACCAAAAATGGTAAGAGACAAGTTAACCCCAAGCATGCACAGAGGAACAACAAACAGCCTAGACCATCTCGTCTGAGACAGTCTCAGCTGTATGCTGCTCCAGCCAAGAAGAAGAAGTCTTCTTCACACAAATCTGTTCTCTTTGCACCCCTTATCTCTTATGATATTGTGAGAACAGAGGAGTATGGTCCATATAATCGTGTGCATCGATCAGCTAATGCACCCAGGCCGAATGTAATCAGTCAGAAGATAATCTATACACACTCCTATAAGAGGAAACCATCTGACTATTAATTAGCTGACACAACTAACCAATCAGACCATGCCAAGGTGTCAACTGGTAAGATTTGGTTCTGTGATGCCCGAGGGAAACAACTCAAATGTTCAAGGTTGTTCAAACGACCAATGTATATGTGGGTTCCCAAGGGTAGTACTAACACCCAAGGACCCAAGACAAAATGGGTACCTAAGACTTAATCTTTCTTGTAGGAAAGAAGGGACCTATACAGAAGAGGAGGCCTAGCAGGAGAAACTTGGTATATAGATAGTGGATGGTCAACTCATATGACTGGGACCAAAGCCCTGCTGACCAACTATACAGAAAAGAAAGGTCCAAAAGTCTTCTTTGGTGATAACGCGCACGGTAACACAAAAGGATATGGCACCCTTAAAAATGGTGACATTGAGGTATATGATGTATCATATGTAGAAGGATTAAAGTTTAATTTATTATTTGTTTCTCATTTTTGTGACACTGGTTATTCAGTAAAATTCTCTAAAGATGAGTGTCTCATAAGTGATAAAAGAACAAAGTAAAACCTTCTAACAGGAGCTAGAAAAGGAAGTATGTATCTTGCAAATTGGAACAGTTGTCCTAAGGATACATGTCTGCTTGTGAAAAGCCCTAAAGATGTCAGCTGGCTATGGCACAAACGCCTCAGTCATCTGAACTTTAAGACTATGAACAAGTTAGCAAGGGAATCCTTAGTTGATGGACTGCCTAATGAACTCTATTGTAAAGATCAGGTTTGTGATGCATGTCAACAAGGAAAGCAAACAAAGGTCTCCTTCAAGACCAAGAAGACAGCATCAACCAGCAGAGTTCTTGAACTGCTTCACATGGATCTCTTTGGACCAATCACTCCAACCACACTTACAGGGAGGAAATACACTCTTATTGTTGTAGATGACTACTCCAAGTTTACTTGGGTTATCTTCTTATAAAAGAAGAGTGAAACTCAGCAGAAGCTCCCTGAACCATTGAAGAGAATCCAAGTAGAGAAAGGAGAACCAATTGTGAAAATTAGAAGTGACAAAGGCACTGAATTTATTAACTCTTATATTATTGCCTATTGTACTTCTAATGGTATTCATCATGAGACAAGTGCAGCAAGAACACCACAACAGAATGGTGTAGCTGAAAGAAGGGTCAGAACACTCAAAGAGGCTGCAAGAACACTCCTTGCTGAATTCTCTACTCCCAAGAAGCTATGGGCAGAAGCCATCAACACAGCCTGTCACACTCAAAATAGGTCAGGTATTCACAAAATCCATGAGAAAACCCCATATGAACTGTGGAAAGGAAGGAAACCTAGAGTATCTTACTTTCATATATTTGGTTGTAAGTGTTTCATTCACAACAATGGGAAGAGTAAGTTGAATGCTTTTGATGCCAAAGCAGATGAGGGGATATTCTTGGGATACTCCTCTACTAGCAAAGCATTTAGAGTACTCAACAAACGAACCCTTCTTGTGGAAGAAACACCTCATGTTGTTTTTGATGAATCTTGTGAAAAGAGTGCAGTAGAAACAGACTCAGGTGCAGATCAGATGAGGAAACTAGTGATCAAGTCCAGACCAGATGAGTTTATTGAAGTCAATGAACGATTTCCTGAAGAACCAGAGGAGGATAAACCACACAGACCCGTCACTAGATCTCAAACCCAAGCTGAGCAAGATGACCAAAATCAAGATGCAACAATCCCAAATGCAAGGGGGAATGATCTCTTTGACACACAAGATACAGATGATGATATATCAAATCAAGTCAACCCTCCTGATGGCACTAGAACAGATGAGAATCCAAGCTCATCCAATGCAGTCACACCCGTGAGGAATACATGGAGAAATAATCATCCATCAAACCTCATCTTAGGATGAGAAGACTCAGGTGTCAAGACCAGAAGGCAATTGAATCAGAACCCCCAATCCTCTATGTTCTGCTGGTGTGCTTTCTTGTCCAACATTGAACCAGCTGACATAGAAAAGCAATGACTGATAGCAATTGGATCACTGCTATGCAAGAAGAACTAAACCAATTCGAAAGAAATGAAGTATGGGAATTGGTGGATCGTCCTGAAAACCATAATGTAGTAGGAACAAAGTGGGTTTTCAAGAATAAGAAGGACGAAAATGATGTAATAACTAGAAATAAAGCAAGGCTAGTTGCAAAAGGATACTCACAATCTGAAGGGATTGACTATGATGAAACCTTTGCTCCAATAGCCAGATTAGAAGCCATTCGACTATTTCTAGCTTATGCATCATATATGGGCTTCAAGGTATATCAAATGGATGTCAAGAGTGCTTTTCTAAATGGTATTCTGGTAGAAGAAGTGTATGTAGAGCAGCCTCCAGGATTTGAAAGAGGAGATCAAGTATATCGTCTGAAGAAGGCTCTCTATGGTCTAAAGCAAGCCCCCAGAGCTTGGTATGACACATAGTCACAATTCCTACTTGACAATGGCTACACAAAAGGCAAAGTTGATAGAACTCTTTTCAGAATACAAGAAGGAGAAGACATTCTAATGGTGCAAATATATGTAGATGACATTATATTTGGATCACCCAATCAAGACATGTGCAAGAAGTTCTCTGAACTTATGTAAGAAAAATTTGAAATGAGCATGATGGGTGAGATGAATTACTTCTTAGGACTCCAAGTCAAACAGAGTCCAGAAGGGATTTTCATCAACCAATCCAAGTATACCAAGAGCCTATTAGAAAGATTCAAAGCTCTACAAAGCAAGACTGCAAGGATTCCAATGATGACATCCTTCAAAATGGAACCAGATGAGTCTGGAAAGGCAGTTGATCAAGCTGAATACAGAGCACTGATTGGATCTCTACTATACCTTACAGCCAGCAGACCAGACATAACATTTGTTGTAGGAGTATGTGCTAGGTTTCAAGCAAACCCAAAGCAAAGTCATCTAGAAGCAGCAAGGAAAATCCTCAAGTATCTAAAAGGAACAATCAACTTAGGATTATGGTACCCTGCTGATGACAATCTAGAATTGAGTGGTTACTCTGACTCAGACTATGGTGGATGCAGAATAGATAGGAAGTCCACATCTGGAACCTTTCAATTCCTAGGCAGCAAGTTAATTTCATGGTTCTCAAAGAAGCAAACTTCAGTTGCAACCTCCACCACTGAGGCAGAATATATGGCAGCTGGAAGTTGTTGTAGTCAGCTTCTCTGGCTAGTTCAACAACTCAAGGACTACAATGTAGAGGCAAGAGAAGTCCCTATCTACTGTGATAGAAGCAGTGCCATTGCCATCACTCAAAATCCAGTTCTTCACACAAGGTGCAAGCATGTCGACATTCGACACCATTTCATAAGAGACCACCTTGAGAAGAAAGACATCAAGATGGAGAAAATTCACACAGATATCCAAAGAGCAGACATCTTGACTAAGCCCCTAGCTGAAGAAAGGTTCAAGACCCTATGCTACAGCTTAGGACTCCTTGATCCAAGCACATGAAGAACAAGAGTAGCTGAGAAGACCTCACCTGATACAACTGCAGCAGACTAGGAGAATCAGATGAGGTGAATAGACACCCTCATCTTCAGGTAAGTTTTTCCCGATGAAGACAAATAAAGCTGAGGGAAAATATAAAGTTATTTAATCAAGGGGGAATCAATGATACCTTAAGAATCCTTGACAAAATACTCTACAATCTGCATTGCATAATATATATATACTCAAAAGAGTTGAACAAAGTGAATTGGTATATGTACCTAAGCAATGTATGCCTATGTATAATAATAAACTATTCTTTATAAAATACTTTATCATTATACATACATACAATGTACTATTGGGTTAGACTTGGTTGGATTAATACACCATCCTCACCGACTCAACAGTATGCATGCATAGTACAAATTCCAAATAAATCTTGTTCAAAATCTATAATTTCTGCATTCCACAAGATAGAGCATAAATCTCTTTAAATGTGAACCCTTAGATCAAGAATCTCATTGTTGATCTTAAGAAATAGCTTTTCAGAAATTCAGACCTATCAACTCTATAGTTTTGTCATCTTTCACTCCACCACCTCATTTCTACCTCTATAAAAGGAGGAAGTTATGAGAATACCTAAGAACACAAATTACTAACTATTATTTTTGTTTCAGGTATGGAGAGAATCGAAAGAAGAGATGGCATGGACATCATCCTTCAACCAAAGTCTTGGGTGAAGGAGATAAAGATATGTCCAGAAGATGAAGATGATGCAGATCAGCATACTTGGCTCATTCAACATACATATCTTTGTGAAAAGAAAAGAAAGAAGAGAAGTTCTTGTTGAAAAGAAAAGAAAAGAAAGAAGAGATGCAGAGGACAGAGTAGCAAACAAGCAGAGCTTCTTCTCCAGGGGAAGTTCTACATGGAGAGCTTGTTACCAAATGCTACTTTGTCAAAACCAATCAAGAAGACCCAACGCCTGCCTTTCTCTTCACACTCCATTGAAGCACCTTTCAATCTTCTCCCTCCTACAAGAGAGGCGAAGAAATTCAACAAGAACACATTAGATGCTACATCCCATCTGATGGTGAGGAACATCTGATGGTGAGGGCAACCAGAACCAATGGGAAACCATCTAGGCTGATCATCTACATATTGATTTGATGGTCCCACATGGTTAAAGGAAGAAGCTGAAAGATCCATAACACCAGGTTGGATCATCACGCACAACTTAGCTGAAAGATCCATCAAACCAGGTTGGATCATCACGCACAGAGGATTTACTCAGCAAATTTCTATCCTCTACTCAATTGATCAGAAGATATACTCAGCTGACCAGAAGACCTACAAGAAAATCAGCAGACCTTTCGAAGAAATCAGAAGACCTCACTCTGCTGATCAGATCACTTTATTTCAGAGCATAATGACTATCTTTGATCATGTAATTCATTCCAGATTATTTCAGAATGTAATTAAGGAAATCGGCCTATATAAGGAATGCAATTTACTTATAGAAAACGGCCTTGAATGATCAATTCTTGCTGAAATTTAGTCACAACGGCTATTTTTGGTAATGATGTCATTAGTACTTGATTACCTTTCTGCCAGCAAATCATCAATTGACACATGGCATTATTAGCCGGCAAAATTAAAGGAAAGAGCTGAAATCGAAGAGGGAAAACTTGGGTACTACTCCACATTAAATCAAATCTGACCGTTGGATCAAGACTGGCTGGAGTATATAAGGAACCCTTAAGCCATTCCTCAAACCCTTTCGCTCACAAAACTCAATTGCTCTCAATCACTCTCGTTCTGAATATTTTCTTAAGCGTTCCAAACCAAACTCTCAAACACTCAGAATGGGGATCATTGAAATCTATGATGAGAAGACCAAGAACACAGGCGTTCTAGATGCAACAAAGTGGTCTAAAGAAGGGAAGATATTCACTGAGAACGCTCTGTTTTTCAAGGGCAAACATACTGAAGAGAACAAGGAAATTCTCCTTCGCTGCATCAACCTCAAACTCCGTGAATTTCTAGAAGGAGCACCAACCAATGTGTATGAACAGGATGTGCTCGCTTTCTACTCAAACGCCATATTAAAAGGATCTCATGTTGAAAGTGTCATGGGTGGACACAAAGTCAAGGTTACAAGAGAGATTCTTTAGGAACTGTTCGATCTACCAAAGGGGAAAGTAAATATCTCTACCTACATCATGGGGAGAGAAAAGGAATATATGGAGATGTTTACTAGAGGAAGAGTCAAGGCTACTGATGCCTCTGGTGTTAAGAAGTCTCAACTTGATCTCAAGTTTCAGACTTTGATGGATATAGCAGGTAAGATGTTGCTTGGCAACACGTTTAGTCATGATGCAGTTACCACTCTGAAGGTCAGAGTTATGGCTGAAATCTGGGATCAGATTGATGGAGATTGGCAAGGGTTTTTCTTGGACAGAATTGCTCTTGAAGCCAAGAAGGTTACTCTGGACCTGCAATCCAAGGAGTGGAAAGTAACATCCACAGTTAGCTTTGTCAATAAGCTGAGTATCATCCTTCCAGAGATACTCCCAAAGAAATATAAGATGGGTCATGCTAAGAAGTTTCATATCTCCAAATATTACCCGAGAAAGGAGGCCCTTGCTGAGGCAGCAAGGTTGAAGGAGGAAAAGAAGAAGAGGTTGGCTGAAGCATCCTCCAAAGATGCTGTTAAGGAGACAGAAGAGTCTGCTCATGACTCTGCTGAAGAAGAAGAAGAGCCTACCAAAGAAGAGGCTCAACAGAAGACAGCTGAGGATGATGACAATCAGACCTTAGCACAAAGAAGACATTTAATCAGATCAGGGCTCATCTCCCCATCTGATTCAGATGCCACTCCTTCAGCCTATCCTTTGAAGAAGGCATGTATATCTACTCCCTCCCTTAAATCTACTCCTTCAAAACTTTCTAAGGGTTAGAAGAGAAAGAGGAACTCTTCTTCTTTCACAAAGAAGTCTAAGAAATCCAGGCTCCCTACTCCCATGAGCATAGCCCCAATTTCATCCTTTAACCCCACTGAAAGTGACAACCCATCTGAACCTTCAAACACTAAAACCCAAGCCCCTGCTGATACTCACACAGCAGAGGATCAAGCCATGCCCCAGATCACTGCTGATACACAAACAGCAGATGACCAAATCCAGAACACTCCTCAACCCCCTGCTAATGATCAACCAGTTGATGATCAAACTCATGCAAAAACCTCAGAAAACACTTCCCAAGTCCCTGTTGATACTCACACAGCAGAGGAACCTATTCCAACCGCTCAACTCCATACCTCTTCTATAACAGAAGACTTGGCTCCGGCAGACCTAACTCAACCCCAGTATAGCATGGTGCACTATCCCATGTGCACTAGGGAAAAGATCATGCGAATGAAGATTGCAAACCTGCTGAAGACCACTGTTCCTGGAGTTGATGAAGAATCAATCCAATTTGAACAAGTGCTGAGAGTATGCACTTGGATTGAGCTGAGAAGAGATGATGTGGATGACCTCATTGAAGTCATGGAAGGAATGGGAGGAAAGGCTAACTTCCTCGACTGGGAAATGGAGCAAAAAGAGGTTGCTCAAGTCCGATCATTCACTGAGTTGTTGCCCACAGAATCTCTGACCAGGGTATGCCAAAGGATTCTAGGAATCCCCTCTAAGGCCCCCTCTGTACCAGACACGACTGCAGACGATACAGCTGAATCAGATGAGAATGAAGCAAAGGAAAGAGAAGTGGTGTTTGTTCCCTCTCACTTCTTTCCTAAGAATGAGCTCGATCACTTCATCTATCAACCTCATCAAAGGAAAGGTCAATTATTTGCTCGTCTGGTTGATGTTACAACAAACTTTCTTCAAGAAGGTTATCTCACTGCAGAAGAAAAGGGAATGGCCCTAGTTGTCTACAATCCGTTTACCATTCCAATACTTCCCCAGGAAGCTCAAGGTACTGCCTCACCCTCTACTTCATCTATTGATATTCGAGCAGATGTGTGTGCTCAAGTCAAGGAAGCAATCGACACACACTTCGACAAAGGGCTAGGCATGCAGCTGGCCAGATTTGTAGAAAAGGCCATTCATGAGCAAAAGACTCGTCTCACCGAACAAACCCTTGACATAGATGACAAGTTCGGTGAGGCACTCCATAATCAGCTAGAGGAGTATCTCAACTTCGAAATGAAGAAATCAGCAGACAGGACCAAGATGTTTACTGATCTCTATGCAAATGAGATTAACCGCTTAGAGAGCTCCTACAAAAACAGACTCGATGATGCTGAAGCAAGAGCCACTGAAGGTCAAGCTCTACTTAAATCAGCTGCTGAGGCAAACGAGAAATTGCAGACTCAACTGAAGGAGACAACAGCCAAATTAGAAGCACTCACAGCTAAACTTGAAGCTGCCTCTTCTTCAAACTCTCATGCTCAGATCCTAGAGCACAGTATCACTCATCTAACCCAAGTCGGCAAGGTCAATGCCATGGCTCTCAAGCAGACTCTGCATGTGGAGATTCTAAATGCCATGAAGCCTTTTGCGGCTGCTCTTGCTGAAGCCAAAAAGGGGGAAGATGTATTGATAAAAGCTCTGGAAAAGTCTACTGCTCAGCAAGCTGAACTAGTAGTAGCACAAGATGATCTGAATGAAACCTTGGGAAGCTTGAAGAGCAAAATCAAGAACAGACAAGGCAAAGAAGCTGCTCAAGAAGAAACTCAAGATCCTGCCAAGAATCTAAAGCTCACTGTCCCTACAGAACAAGTTTTTGAAAAGAGGATAACAAGGAAAAGAAAGGCAGATGAGCAAGCAAAGGCAGATGAGAAATCAGTTCCAATAGAGCCTTCTGCAGAAGAAATAGAGGCTCAAGAACTGAAGAAAAAGAAGTTGCTTGAAGCTCAAGAGCTTAAGCAAAAGAAACTCAATGATGCGAAGGCAGTCAAGGCCAAATTTGAAAGGAAAGTGGCCAAAATCAAGAAAGCACTCAAAGACAAAAAGAAGGAAGAAAGTGCCCTGGTGACTGACAGCACTTATGTGGATTATTTAGCCCTTCAAGATGAGTTACCAAGATGGTATCCCCTGAAGAAGAAGTGGTAAATCCAACACCACATAGTAAGAAGATTTGGCCCTCTCTCTACTTATGAAGATGAATTTCAACAGTTCAGTCAGTTCATGAATTTTGAAGATCAAGTGTTCTGGACTGAAGTAATCAAGACAGCCAAGGAGCTTGGCTACAGAATCCTAACACCTGAAGAACCTAAGTGGGATGCACCTACTCTAGGATTTGGAAGAACTGACATGATAGAAGTCAAAAAGATTCTTGAGAAGATCTATCTTGAAGAGAATATTACAGACCCTCAACACATGGAAGATGTTCGAGCTCGTCTGTACCTTGCCTTCCGCATCTGAAGAATAGAAGACCTGATGAAGACTCCCTTGAAGTTTCAAAGAAACTATTACTTGTAATCTGTAAAAGCTTCATATATATTCAAGTACTAGTCCTTTTTTTTGCTCACAAGACAAATTCTCATTGTCTTCATCAGATACTTCAATTTTATATTATTTTATAAACTCTTATCTTATTTATTAAGAGCATTTATCAAGTATAGTTTTGGCTTCATCAAAAAGGGGGAAATTGTTGGGATATAAATTCACCCTAAGCCCCACTTGATGTTAGAATAGTTTTGATGGCCAAAACACTTAGAGTTTATAAATGTAATATGATCAACTGACTTTGTATAGAACAGCCTAGACTAGTCTTGTGTGATCAACTGTATTGATATCAGCTGATTAGCACAGTCCCGGCTTACATGCGCACCCTCAAGATGAGAAGAGTAGAAGGCATGAAGACTAGAAGATCCTTGAAGACCAGATAAGAAAGGTGCTTGTATACCTACTTATCTGATGGAGTCCAAGATTAAAGATGGCCTAAAACAGTTTACAAAATTGCCAGATCAGACGAGTGGTACTCGACTGATATCAGAAGACAGAAGACTTAAGGCCAGACGAGTAGTCAGAAGACTATAAGTGAAGATCAGAAGACTAGGTGCTCGTCCAGGACTCGACTGATTCCCAAAGTCATCTTGCAATTTGAATGAAGACTTACCTTACTTAGAAGATTGACATGATCCCAGGATTGAAGTAATCAAGCGGCTGGAATCAAGGAATCAAGCCAATATGGAAAGATTGCTCCAACAGCTAGTAAACTCCAACGGCTAGTTGCAGGAATCACCACTATAAATTCAAGAGGATGAGAAATCACAAATGCGAGGTCACTACGAGGGAATTCACAAAAAGCTAATCAAGCAAGCAAGCAACAAAGCATTATTCCATTGAGAATTCTCAAAGAGCCAGAAACCATTAGAACACCCTATAGCTCTTAAGTGATTTCCCATCCAACCAAAGAACCCGAATCCTACTCTCATTGTATACTCATTGATTTAGGCACAGTGGTTAAGCAATTTATAAGCTTGAACCATTAGTTGGATACATTCAAAAACCCCAAAACCCCCACCATAAGGTTAAGTTTTTGAACCCCTGTAAAAGTGCAAGTGCTTCCAATCACTTGTGGAGACCGTAGTAGTTAGGACTGCTCAGATCTCAAAGTCCTACCCTTGGGACTATAAAGGACAAGCCCTTGTAATTTTTGGTAAGTTAAAGGGATTAAACATCACGTTAGGACGTGAGAGTGGACGTAGGATCGTATATCCGAACCACTATAAACCTGGTGTCTTTTACATTCTTCACTTTACTTTACTGTCTTTCATTTATCTTATATAGTGCATATTGTGTTTTCAACTATCTTCAAATCAGGCCATAATCTTCAAACCAGCATCAGCTGAGGTTTTCATTAAACAAACAAGTTGGTATTTTCAAAAGAAACTAAAGAACGAGTCTAATCAAGGCCGACCAAACTTCCGCATATAATCTCTTCATCAGATCACTAAAGTCATCTGGACCAGCGGACTTGTAGTCCAGTTGACATAGGAATCAGAAGAGGTTCCCAACTCTCTTAAAAAAAATTTAAAGTCTATTCACCCCTCCCCTCTAGACTTTAATCCCTTTCACTACTCGTTCAGGGACCAACAATATATGTGGTTGGAAGTCATCTTAACTAAGTTATCTTGATGAGATATATATAATCTGAGTTTACTGATCTTATAAGTTTACTGATCTGATATGTGAATATATTATGAACTGTTAGGAACTAAGCTGATAATGTGTTGTATATACATCTTATAGTATATGACTTAGATATACTCTTCTGTATGTAGTTCAGTTGATGTATATATAGGTTTTATATTTGTAAGTTTGTATTCTGTTGTATTCAGTATTGTAAAAGTTCAGAACAGTAGAATAGAACAAGCTTAGAAGACTAAAGAAGACTCAGAAGACTACTTTAAAGTAAGAAGACTATGAAGAGTAAAGATGAAGCTCAGAGATATAAGAGAAGTATTCTGATGGAGCGTAGAACAAAAGTTGAGAACTGTGTTGACTGGCCCAGAACAGTAAAAGTCAGAACAACAGTTTACTGTGCTGAGTTGGTATGATTGAAGAATATGTTTGGAAAACTTATTTTAAGCGTAACTGAAGATATTTGAAGATATGCTGACTTGGAATAAGAAGGAAGTTACAAAGTCGGTTACAAAAGGATAAGTTACAACAAACGGTTTTAGAGTTAGTTGAGAGTTAGTTTCACAAACTGCTAACTGTCATACTAAGTTCTATAAATACCGTGTGATCTTCTACTTGAAAAGACTACTGCTACTCAAGATATTCTGAAGAACTAAAGCATTCAAAGAGCTATTCAAGTATTCAAGAACTCACAGAGTTGAAGGAGATCAAATCAAGAAGAGAAGCCACTGCATTGAGTTGAAGAATCAAAGGCTACTACGAAGAGAAGTTTTACTTTACTTTTTAGTTTGTGATTTGTTGTAAAACAAGTGTGCTAGTTACTTGTGAAATTACTAGTAGATCGAAGATATACCTGGTGGTATAATCGAAAAGATCAAAGTCTTAATCTTGGGACTTTAAGCCACAAGAAACTCAAGAAGGAAGAGTTAATAAAATATCACGACTGGAGTTGTGAGGGTTTTCTGTAGCAAGGTTTTTAATGGGGCTCCGGCCTCTCGAACGGGTTATGTTCATATGGCTCTAGGTTTTTTGCAATAAAAGATCGTAAATTATATATATATTTGTTTAACATACATATTCAAGATCTAAATCTAAGTTGAGTATAAAACTGAAACTGGAAGAACTGATCTGACTCAGTAAGAACAGTACAATTCAAAACACTATTCCGCATATAACTCTGATATTTTGAAAGATTTTTAAAAGTCTATTCACCCATCCCCTCTAGACTTTTACTAGCTTAATCAATCTTAACTCAACTTTGGGACCAACAAAGTGCTGTCACATTGTTCTACACATCGATGGTTTGAATTGTTTCGCATGTATTTGATGGGTCCTATGGAAACTGAAAGCATTGGAGGTAAAAGATATTCCTTAGTTGTGGTAGATGATTTTTCTACATATACTTGGATTGAGTTTTTAAGAGATAAATCTGAAACATTTGCTGCTTTTAAAGTTCTCTATAAAAGGTTCAAAAATGTGTATAACTTGAAAGTTAGCCGTATTAGAACTGATCATGATAGGAAATTTGAGAATATCATGTTAAATGATTTCTGTGATAAGAAAGGTATCTTGCAAGAATATTCATCTCCTAAAACTTCACAACAAAATGGAATTGTTGAAAGAAAGAATAGAACTTTACAAGAAATGACAAGAGTTATGCTTTTATCTAAAAGTCTTTCTAAAAGATTTTGGGCTGAAGCATTGAACACAGCATGCCATATTATTAATAGAGTTTATATTCGATCTAGCACTAATCAGACACCTTATGAGATTCTGAATGTTAGAAAACCAAGTGTGAAATATTTTCATGTATTTGGTTGTGTGTGTTATATTTTGAATGATAGGGATCAACTTCACAAGTTTGATTCTAAAGGTGATAAAGGTTTCTTTTTAGGCTATTCTAGAAATAGTAAAACTTATAGAGTTTATAACCTTAGGACTAACATTGTTCAAGAATCTGTTAATGTTGTGTTTGATGATGATAAAGGTCTTACATATGACAAAGATGAAGAAGATGTATCACAAGTCACTGACAATTCTGAGAATACACTGAAACCTGAAAATGCTGCACCAAATGCTAACACATCTGGAGCAACATCTATAGATCAGTCAGTTGTAATTTCACAGAATGATTAGTATGTTCCCAAAATGAATCCTTCTTCAAGAATAGGGAAAATTCATTCTTCTGACCAGATCATAGGCGGTGCTACAGTTGGAGTGCAAACAAGAGGAAGAATAAGATCGAATAAGGTAGATGTGGTAAGAATAATATGCATGTCTTCTATTTGCAATGTTGTGAATGCAGAGTGTTACTATTTTGAAATTGAACCTAAAAATGTGAATGAAGCATTAACTGATGAAAATTGGATAAATGTTATGCATGAGGAACTTAATCAATTTGAAAGAAATGAAGTTTGGACACTTGTTCCAAGACCTAGTCATACTAATGTCATTGGAACAAAGTGGATTTATAAGAATAAAACTGATGAGTCTGGAAACATTGTTAGGAACAAAGCTAGATTAGTTACACAAGGTTACACTCAAGTTGAAGGTGTTGATTTTGATGAAACTTTTGCACCGGTTGCTAGGATAGAATCTATTAGATTATTGCTAGCAATTGCATGTTTTATTGACATTAAACTTCATCAAATGGATGTAAAAGCTGCATTTCTAAATGGCATATTGAATGAAGAAGCATATGTAGAACAACCTAAAGGTTTTGAAGATCCACAATACCCAGATCATGTGTACAAACTAAAGAAAGCATTGTATGGTCTAAAACAAGCTCCTAGAGCATGGTATGGTAAGCTTACAGACTTTCTTTTGGAATATGGTTTTATTAGAGGAGAAGTCGATAGGACTTTGTTTATTAAGCACATCGGAGAAGATCTACTTATTTCTCAAATATATGTTGATGTATTGTGTTTGGTTCAACCTGTGATAAAATACTGAACAAATTTGTTAAAGCAATGACAACAACATTTGAGGTGAGTATGGTTGGAGACTTGAATTATTTTTTAGGTCTTCAAATCAAGCAATGTAAGGATGGTATTTTCTTCTCTCAAGGTAAGTATGCTAAAAACTTGGTCAAACGGTTTGGTCTTGAAAGCTCAAAAGTAATGAGAACACCTATGGGTTCTAATTTGAAACTTTGCAAAGACAATGCTGGAAAGGATGTTGATCCAACATTGTATAGATCCATGATAGGTAGTTTACTTTATCTAACCTCTAGTAGACCTGACATTATGTATAGCGTGTGTGTTTGTGCTAGGTACCAAGCTAATTCAAAGGAATCTCACCTGAATGTAGTGAAAAGAATTATCAAGTATGTTTCAGGTACAAATGAACTAGGGATATGGTACACTAAGGACACCAACAACACATTGATTGGATACAGTGATGCGGATTGGGCTGGAGATATAGATGACAAAAAGAGTACGAGTAGAGGATGTTTCTACATGGGAAACAATCTTGTGTCTTGGCATAATAAGAAACAAAATTGTGTTTCTCAATCCACTGTTGAGTCAGAATACATAGCTGCAGGAAGTTGTTACACACAACTATTGTGGTTGAGTAAAATGTTTCATAACTATGGAATTGAAAATAATATCCTCACAATTTTCTGTGATAACACAAGTGCCATAAACATATCTAAGAATCCAGTATAACACTCACTCACTAAGCACATTAGCATTAGACATCATTTTATGAGAAATTTAGTGGAGAAGAACATAGTTAAGTTGGAATACGTGCCTACTGAAAATCAAAATGCTGATATTTTTACTAAGGCTCTTGACCTTGAGAGATTCTCATTTTTGAGGAAATCTCTTGGTATATGTAATATCTGAATAATTCTTGAGAGGATGTTGTCACAAATGCGGTAGCATTTGGGACAACAACCTAAGGTGGTATAGTTATTATAAATTTGATTTATTTCTTATTTTCGTTGAATAATTCATTTGTAAAATATTCTTGAATCTGAAATTTGTTTGTGCAAAAATAGGCATGTACTACACCTCTCAAAAGCTTGAAAAAATTGAGAATGTTACAGCATACTAAAAGATGTACCAATTCACTAAGTAACTATGGAGCACGGGGTTTGCTACTACGATGCCTTCTTTTCAAGAGGTGAATTTTGGTAAAAACATCAAGAGGTTCGTAATCCATTAAGTAAGTATGGGGCACGGAGTTCGCTACTACGATGTACTCTACAAGAACAATGGATCAATACGAATTAGATGTTGTAGCACAAAAAGAAGAAATGAAATGAAAAGAAAAAAAAAAGCTGAAAAAATTGGCTACATTGGATAGGTAAAACCTGTGAAAAACCAATGTTGAGGTGTATGTCAAATCCTTGAGCACAACATTACATGATTCAATTATATTTTTATAAGTTGTAATTATTTAATTAATTGTGGGAATTTATTTTATTTATTTATAATTATACTAACCATTCCAGCTACTCCAACAACAATCCACATCCCACTTGGAGCTTCACTCTCCGAACTGAACCAGGCAGTTAAGATTTTTTCTCAATCGATGAGGTCTGCAAACTCACTCATCCTCACGATTGGAGATATGCATATAGATATCTCGCACTACTTGCGCACCCAAGAAGTCATCACTACTGCACCATCTTCATCCATAGCTCAAAAGCCCCAAATCGCGAGCCCTAATGTTGTAACTGAGGCCCCGACTGCTGCCTCTATGGGAGAGACGAGAAGGAGATTGAAGAATCCCTTGTTACTAAGTCAAAGGAGCCGTCAAATGCGGAGACATCCGACACTGAGGACGTTCACATGGAGGATGCTGAAGCGCTCGAAAAATCGGCTGAAACAGACTCTGATATCTCAAAGTCAGACTCTGGACCGATTCCCTTCAAGAGGAATGTTGAAAAAGGGAAAAGAAAGAGGATCCCGGTTCCAAGAAGATGATCTAACCGAGTCTTTGAGAAAGAAGAAGAAGATAGGTGGTGATGTTGCTGAACCGATTCAGGTATTCTCTGAATCCGATGAAGAACAGGTGGTGATTGAGAAGCCAACCAAGAAGAAGGCTGATCCAAAGGGGAAAGGGAAGGCAAAGATTGATGTTGTTCGAACTATGCCTGCAGAACCAGAACCTGATTCTGATTCTGAAATGGAGGTCTGCCTCAGGGAAATTCAGCAAGCTCCAAAGAGGAATGCTTCCTCACATGCTGAATCAAGTGCTCCAGCACCAGAACATGATGATGGAGGTGATTCCAGCTGTGAAGGATCAGAGGAAAGCTCTGAGAAAGATGCTGAATCCAGCTCTGAGAAAGAAAAAGATTCAAGCTCTGAGGAAGGAAATTCTGAACCTAATGTAGATTCTGATATTGATGGTTTAGTTGAAAATAATACCAAATTGTCTAGGAGAAAGTTGTTAATGGAAAGGAGAATTCATATTGCTGATTTTGATAGTAAGAATTTGATTCAATTCTTAGAGGATAGAAAACTGATGAAGGCTCTGACTTTGTGTGACACATTTGTTTCTGATTGGGTGTATGAATTCTATGCATGTTTAAGGAAGAGTAATGGTAGGAGAAGTTCTCGTTGGTATGGGAATGTACAATTTAGGGGGAGTACTGTTCCATTTACCCCAGAGTTGATTAATGATTTCTTAGGAATAGAACCAACACTTGATGATGATGAACCTGATTTGGATGTTGTTACTGTTTCTATGACTGGAGGATTGTTAACTAAGTGGAAAAATGGAATGTTGGCTAAGGACCTTACATCTCTTTATTCTGTATTGCATAAGTTGATAGTTTATAATTGGATACCCTCTACCAACTCAACCAAAGTCACAAAGAATCAAGCAATCTTGCTTTATAGGATAGTGGTTTTGAAGAAGTTTAACTTGGGATTGACTATTTTCCACCACATGATGAAGTTTAGTAGTGACACTTCTGATAAAGGCAATCTTCCATACCCTGTGCTTATATGTTCACATCTAAATATGCATGGTTTTACTCCTAAGAAGACTGAAGTTCTTAGAGGAAAGGTTCATTTATACACTATTTCACCTGCTTTACTCATTGGTGAAAGAGTGAAAGATCTGCCCTTACACAATCCTAGAAGTTCTTCTCAAAGACCAGCTCTCCTGCTCAACCTCAACCTCAACCCACACCAGCACATAGACCTGCACAGAGACCAGCTGCACCAGATGCTGAGAACTGTTGCGAAATTAATCCAATACCCAATTCCCCAACAATGTGGTCCCCAACTCTTGTGGTCCCCAACTCCTTTGTGGGAAATTATTATGGGACCACATTCCCCATCTCCTTTGTGGGGAATTATTGACACTTGTGGGTTATGGACCATCACGCTAGGAATCCATTGAGACTCCCGGGAATCTTTTGAGATGCCTTAGGGATCTTTTGAGACTCTCGGGAATCCTTTGAAACTCCTTTAAAATTACCCGGATCTATTTGGGACGTAATTTAAATATGAATTATCATAAATCTAATTTCATAATTTAAACAAATTAAATTAACTAATTCATGTAATGAATGTACGGTAAAATAATTAAATCCCTAAACATGCGGAACTAAGGGATTACGTGTTTACCTTTGAATCAAAGAGATATCGTTGAGAAGAGTAACAACTTCAACCTAATTGTCTTCTCAAGTATTCCCTAAGTTCTAGTCCGTTGACCCGGTGGGAGATCTCACGAACTATTAACTTTCAAGGAAGAATTAATTTTATCTTGTTGCATACACTGTAATTTCGAAAATTACAGATCTCTCTTTTCTGTATTGTGTGATTTAGAGTACCAATTTTTTTCGTCTCCTTTTATAAGAGAGAATCTATGTTTCTTCTCTTACAAGAAAGAAAAAATTGACCGATCAATTTATCTTGGAATAATATAGAAATAATCTCTTATTTCCATAAATATCTCTCTCTAATTTCTTGCAACAAAATTAATCCTTATCTTTTAATTACCTTAATTAATAGACTTTTATTGGGCTACTTGAGGGGCCTTTAGGAGAATTAGGATTGGGCCTCCCAATGGGCCCATAAATCAATATTGAGCCACAAAATTTTTCCAGTCCATTAACATTAATTCATTCCACTATAGAATTAATATTGCACTATCCATCCTAACCCATATTACGAAATATGGCTCCCGGTTATTATTTCCCGTGTTTAAGATTCAAATGTCCATCAATTAATTTAAGCTACTGAATGCTTTAATTAATTAATATCTTTTATTCCTCGGAGTAACGACAGCTCAACATTATTATCATACCGGAAATAAATTCCACTGATCAGATTTGATATGATAAACCTTCTGAGCCCACCAAGGGGAAATAATCAACTTGACACTCCAAGACACGATTCTCTGTATTAATTTTGACAATCTGTCCTATAATTAATAATATTGCCCAAAATACAAAGTATTGAATCAAATTGATTCTTTACCCATAATAAATCAAAGCAATACTTCTTAACTACAGACAATCCCATTTAAGTGACAGAGATTAAGAAATCAACAACCACTGAGGTCTAATTCTTCATTCCTTATGTCAGTCTAGAAGAATTACCTCTCTGTAGGTCCTATTCAGCACATCATAATGCACTAGTGTAATCTCTTGGTCAAGATAAACCAATCCGAGCCTTACACCTCAACTTCTACCAATGGATTGTTCAATTCCATCTAAGTTGTGAATCAATTGTACTTATATACAAGGAACTGACAATGTGATCTTCTGTGATCTTCTACACACCACATTGTCTACAATGTAAAATACATCTGAACGTTTATGCAATAAATAATTAACATTCATTATATTTAAAGCAACCAGTGATAAAAATATTATTCTCATTTATAAGTGCAAGAATCAGTTTGTATGCATAAGTAGCACTAAAAGCATACTTGCTAGTATAACCCTAACAGAACATTGGTGGTAATTTTGACACCACATTCCCTGTTCCTAGACCTTTTATATTATTGTAGTTACACCACTTATAGGACCAGATTGATGAGCTCCAATTCATCAAAGATAAGTGGACCAGGCTACTTTCCACTACAACAGGGGGAGTACCACCTTCCACTTCAGCTAGAGCTCCTGGAGTTGTTATTGAAGAGTTGAATCCTGAAGCTGGAGGTGTACCTGATGCTACAGAGAATGGAGGGGCTGCTGCTGCTGCTAACAATGTTGTTGCACTCTTTGCTGCAACTTGTTTTATTGAAGAACAAGAGGCTGATGAAGATAAGTTTGCTGATGTTGCTGAAGATGATGAGGATATGGAAATTCTCTATGGTGATATCTAGAACAGATGCTACAAGACAGGGGGAGTACTGAAGTACAAATGGCACATGGGCAGGACCTTGATGCTGCTGTTATTGTCATAGCAATTCATGCCATTGTCAGTCCTACTTTTGTTTTTGTTATTCTGTTATGTTTAAGTTAAATTATGTTTATTCTGATACAATATTTATTATTTCTAGTTGATAGGATGTTTATGTTTATATTGCTTAATTAGTTTGCATTAATGATATTTGATTACTGCTTTTTGCTTAATTTGTTTTCTTATCATTAAATGTTTACTGCATGATGAATATGCCTTGTTTAGTTTGTTCACCTTTTATTTTCTAACTCTGATCTATGTCCTACATGCTTAAAACTGTTTGTATTAAAATGTATTCATATTTGGCTTACTGCTTTAAAAGGCTTAAAATTGTTTGCTTTAAAGAATAAAATTTTAATTGCTTACTGCATATGGATTAATTCTTAGTTAATCATGTTGAGTCTTTTCTATTGTTTGCTCTGTTTTGTTTGTTAATTTTTGCTCTGATTTCTTTGAGTCTTACTTAAGTCTTAGGTTGATCTAGTACATATTCGTATATTATGCTCTGGTCTAATCTTTGATTTTTGTAAGGTTATATGTTTTGTAAATAAGTATAATGTCTATACTTGTTTTGGTTTTGAATAAGATTACTTTGATCTTATGGCATGGATCTTAGTAAAATTGTTCTTGGTCTCTTTTTGATTTGATCCAACGGTTACAACAGGTATTGTCATGACTAGTATTTAGACTTGAAGTTAACCTCACCTAAATACATAATACTGAGTATGTATAGAAATATATGTGCATCAGGTGTGTTGTAGTCGAAAGGTCAAATTGGGGGAGATTGTAGATGTTGTTAACTCTTAAATGCTTTAACATTATCAACAATGTCTTAATTTGACCTTCCTTGATTTATTCTAAGTCCTTTCTGAAATGTTACATTAAATGTTGGACTAAATGCTCTCACATTCAGGTACGATTCTAGAAGCTTCTACAAGAGTCTGGAACCTGGAAGATTCCAGAATGTTGGAGAACGTGCTAGAAGATTCTGGAGCATATTAGAACGACATGGAAGATGGAAGAAGGATCTAGAGAGATCATGGAAGTTGAGTTCCTAAAAAATAGGATCTCATATGGAAGGATCTAGAACTCGGCTATTTCTCTATAAATACCGCTGGAATCTTTCATTTCAAAGCATGCACTATTCGAGTAACACCTATTCTGAGCGTACATCCCTGGTTAGGAGTTAGGGTCAGTATTTGTATCATTTAATATACACCGAAGATTACCATACCTTCCCGTGTATTTAGTTCTAGTCTTGTATCGATTGAGAGTGAATCATATATCAGATTAGTTCTTTAGACAATGTTCTTACACTTAAGTCAATTTGCAGATTCAGGCACCTGCCTCGATTGTAGTTTCCGTTTGTGGAATGTTGAAGTAATTGTTGAGACATTTCACACGATATTTTCGTACCTTAGAAACTAAGTTATTTTTTTCGCCGTATGGCTTAGCATAGGATTTGTTATTAATAAAATCTATGTTAAAAATTATTCCATTGTGTTCTTATTGTGTTTTAGTGTTTTAGACTTCCACTGTGTACTGTGTTTACTTCTTTGTATTCTGTTAGAGTTAATGCTACACTAATTGTCACAACATTCAGTGTAACATTGTTCTATTTTTTACTTAAACACTAGATACTACCCCACGCACACTTTCAAGAACCACCCAGGAGGGTCACTTTGGCCCGGCCATGCCACGTGCCATCAAAACTTTTGTATTTTAGCCTGCTCGCTCGTTTCGTTCGTATTTTGGCCGAGTGGCATGCCTGGGTGGTACCACCCGGCCGGGTGAGATGAGATTCGGAGGGTTTTGGCCCATTTTCTCCACTTTTGAGGGACCCAAGTGCAAATTTCGGCCAAGACTTCTTTGCAAACTATAAATAGAGCTCATTTGAGTTTTGAAAAGAGTCTTACTCCTTTCACAAACTATTCTCACACACATTCACATAGTAGTAGGTGTTCTTCATAGTTTAGTTTAATTTTATCATTAGATTAGATAGAATATTGGTTTTTACTTCAAATCAAGATACAATTATCATCGGGTATCGTCTATTACATCGTTTTGTAGCTACATTTTCATGATCAAGGTGACATTACTCTATTTTGCAATTCAATTTAGTTATTTCTTAATTTCTCCAATCTTTTGCTATTTTACCATGATTTTGATGTTATTTGTTGTTGTAGCCATGCGATTCTCTTCTAGAACCATGGACTAAGATCTTATTACCTTAAGTGTGAATGTTTTGATGGTTGTTTAGTGAAATTATGGATTAATTACATGATTAGCTTAGGATTTGGGTGTTTATGTTTCGTGTGTTGTGATTTCATTGATTCAATTGATTAATTCACCCTATTAGCTAGCATTGTTGGTTGTGTCGATTACAACGATCGTATTGGGTTGCATGATTAAGAGAGTGGGTGTGAGCTTGGATTAATTGATTCGAACTCACATAGTAATTGGCTTAACCGATCGGGGGTTGATTGCTTAGATCGACAACACTAGACACTAATCGAATAGAGGTCGTCTAGGAGATTAGTGAGAGGGCGTTTCATAAACATTAGTAATCGTGCTGAAAGTTCTTATGAAACACTATCTTAGGAGCTTATGGTATTTGGTTAGATCCTATAATTGTTAATCAATGCACGTATTCACCTAAGCCTCACGAGGGATTGGTCTACACATAGGGGTGATAACCTTTAACTTAACCCATAGTCTTAAGTTCATTCATGTAATTGATTCGCTAACTCATTTAATTACCCACAAAACGGAAGCACCTGAAACAATACCCTGCTCTTGCACTTTCTCTCGAAAGTTAGATAGCTTGTTATCTCTTGTGTTCGTTTCTTATCATCCTTAGTTAATCTAGTTTCATACTTGGGTTTTTAATTCCCGAAAATCCAACAAACATGTGTAGTTACTACAATATCATGAATACTCTTAACTTTAGGGATTCACTTACATTCAACTAGATCCTTGGACGAACAAACTACTTGGTCTTACTTACGTACTACAATCAGACACATACGCTTGTGGGGATCGTATTGTTACGCGTGTAAAAAGTGTTAAAAAACGATACAAGTCAATGGGACCGCTGCCGGGGATCTAAGCGAGTGTTATTTGATACTTGTCTTTTGTAGGTGTATGATCACAAGATCACCAAGAGGAAATTTGGAACCGTTAGATTTTGAGATCAAAGCACACGCAAGAAGAAGATATCGAAGTAGAAATCGACAAAGAGTAGAAAAGGATCATTGTGTGATGGAGAACAATGAAGAGATGAATCCTCCACCTCTAAGGGAGGATGAACTTCAATAAAGAAATGAATCCTCCACCACAAGGAGGTAATCCACCTCAAAACCCTCAATTAAATCTTCAAAATCTCAATCCACAATATCCACCTCAAAACCACCTTCTATATCAAGGATACTATCCTTACCCTTACCCACCTCCACAACAAGTTTACTATCCACCACTTCACCACAACAATCCACAACCTCAACACCCTTACTCTCCTTACCAATATCCTCCACCTCACCAAATCCAAGATGAGTAAATTCCTCCTCCTCCACATATTGAAGAGCCTCGACATGCATGAAAGGCATATGAGGGAATATTTTGAGCCTCAACCGAGGGAGTACTATGATGAGTTGGCAAGGCCAAGTGTGGAGGTGAACAATTATGAAATTAGTGCCTCTTTGCTTCAGATGTTGAGGGAGAAGCAATTTTAGGGGAGAAATGAGGAAGGATTTGAAGAAGATCCCAATTGATCATCTTGCTCAATTCTTAGAGATCGCCGATACTCTAAAGCAAAATGGAGTGTCAAAAGATGCTAAGAAGTTGAGACCCTTCCCGTTCACGTTGTCGGGTAAGGCAAATGCGTGGTTGCAATCTAGCATTCCACCCGGAGAAGTGAGAATATGGGAGGACTTGAAGAAACGCTTCCTATTGAACTATTACCCACCATCCAAGATCATGGAAGCAAAGCAAAATATCTCCCAATTTAAGCAAGGAGTGAATGAAGATATCAAAGAAGCTTGTGAGAGGTTTACAAATTTGTTGATCACTTGCCCTCAACACGGTTTTCGACACGAGCAAACAACGCGTTGGTTCCTTTGTAGATTGAGAGAAGAGGATCAAAATCATTTGAATGCTTGTGTAGGTGGATCCATTTGGTTAAAGTCCGCCAAAGAAATTGAAAAGATCATGGATGGAATACTCCACAATACCTTCAAAATGAGAATCGATCGAGGAGCAAGGCATAGAATTTCAAGTGTGAATTAAGTGGATAACAGGAATACGATGGTCATTAGCTTGCTTGAGAAAGTCAATGCCCTTGAACAAAGTCAATCAAGGGGTGGTACACCACAATTCATTCAATAAAAACCTCAAATGATGCAAATGGAAGAGGCGAGTTATATTGGTCGACCACCATACCAAGGGAATTCTCAAGGGGATCAACCGTATCAAGCCCCTTACCAAGCTCCTCCACAAAATCGATTTCAAGTACATCAAGGTCAACCATCATCCTTTCATCAAGGTCAATCTTCATCTTCTCAAGGTCAACAAGGCCAAGGGGCTCCATCACCTCAATACCAAGTCGTCCAAAATCCAAATTTTCGGAGAAATGATAACTTATCCTACTCCAATCTGAAGGGTGCTATGCCATATCCTCCCAGATTTGATCCCGGAGCAAAACCACCAAATGGAGAAGGAAAGTCCTCAACCGATGAACTCCTTGCCCTCATTTTGATGAAGTTGGATTTGAATGAAAAGAGGTTTGAAGTGAACGATAAAAGGATGGAGGGAATTGAGCATCAAATTGGACAATTGGCTACGACAATTGGAACCCAACATACAAAGGCCAAGTTTCCATCGACCACTGAGGTGAATCCACGTGAGCATTGTAATGCTATTACAATTGGAAGTGGTGAACAATATGAGGGGTCTTTGATGTTAATTGAAGTGGATGAGAATAAAGTGGTGAAAGCACAAGAAATGGAGGAAAAGAAAGAAAAGGAGGTAGAAAAAGTTGGTAGTGGAGAATTGCCAAAGATTTGAAGAAGAAGAAGCATGAGGTACCTTGTGATAAATGGGGGGTACCCATCACATATAAGTCGCTTCCATATCCGGGAAGGTATATAAGGAAGAAGATGGATGAAAAGTTTGGGAAGTTTTTAGAGAACTTAAAGAAAATTAACATTGATCTTCCACTCTCGGATGCTTTAGAGCAAATGCCTCATTACATGAAGTTTGTATAGGATGCAATAACAAACAAGAAGAAGCTAGTGGATGATGAGAAGATTAATTTGACCGAGGAGTGTAGTGCCATCCTTCAACGAACTCCTCCCGAAAAGCTCAAGGATCCGGGTAGTTTCACTCTTCCATGTGAAATAGGTGATGGTATATGATGAAGGCTCTTTGTGATTTGGGAGCTAGCATCAATTTGATGTCACTTTCAATCTTCAAGCGTTTGGGACTTGGAGAAGTAGAGCCCACATCAATTACTCTTCAATTAGCGAATTGTTCCATCACACATCCTAAAGGGATCATTGAAGATGTATTGGTGAAGATTGACAAGTTCATCATTCCGGCCGACTTCGTGGTACTTGACATGAAAGAAGATGCAAATATCCCATTGATTCTTGGGAGACCATTTCTTGCCACGGGGGGAGCAAATATCAACTTGAGGAAAGTAGAGGTGACGTTGGAGGTGAATGGAGAGAATGTGATTTTCTCCAAGTATGGCTCAATTGAGAGTCCCTCAAGAAAGAAGGAATCTCACTCCGTTAAAGAACTCGACATTTGTGTGAAGGAGCCCTTACTTAGATTCCCTTATATTTCTTGTATTTTCACATTATATTGAACAATTGTGGATAATTTGATTTAATTGTGAGAAATGTAGTGTGTTGTCAATGTTTGTAGGTAAAATGAGGCTTTTAGGAGCAAATCACGTGCCTATATCTCACTGGACTGAAGAGAGGATTACAACCATTGGATTTGTCTCGAAATATGGAGTGGAATGAAAAAAGAATCAAGTCAATCGGAGGTCAGAAGCTCGAGATACGACAGGACGAAAAACGACGAGGCCGGGCCACATTTCCACTCGGTCGGGTCACTTCCACTCGGCCACAGTGTTGTGCACCCACGTTTTTTATTAGTTCACCCATCGAAGGTTTTGGCCGGGCAGAACCAACCGGGCGGGTCACTTTGGCCCGGCCATGCCCTGTGCCATCAAAACTTTTGTATTTTGGCCGGGTAAAATCACCCATCCGGGTGGTTTCACCCAGCCACGCCCTACTCGCTCCGTTTCGTTCGTATTTTGGCCGGGTGGCATGCCCGGGTGGTACCACCCAGCCGGGTGAGATGAAATCCGGGGTTTTTAGACCATTTTCTCCACTTTTGAGGGACCCAAGTGCAAATTTCGTCCAAGACTTCTTTGCAAACTATAAATAGAGCTCATTTGAGTTTTGAAAAGAGTCTTACTCCTTTTACAAGCTCTTCTCACACACATTCACATAGTAGTATGTGTTCTGCATAGTTTAGTTTAATTTCTTCATTAGATTAAATAGAATAGTGGGTTTTACTTCAAATCAAGCTACGATTATCATAGGGCATCGTCTATTAAATCGTTTTGTAGCTACATTTTCATGATCAAGGTGATTACTTTATTTTTCAATTCAATTTAGTTATTTCTTAATTTCTCCAATCTTTTGCTATTTTACCATTATTTTGATGTTATTTGTTGTTGTAGCCATGAGATTCTCTTCTAGAACCATGGGCTAAGCTCTTATTGCCTTGTGTGTGAATGTTTTGATGGTTGTTAAGTGAAATTATGGATTAATTTCATGATTATCGTAGGATTTGTGTGTTTATGTTTCTAGTGTTGTGATTTCATTGATTCAATTACTTAATTCACCCTATTTGCTAACATTGTTGGGTTTGTCGATTACAACGATCGTATTGGGTTGCATGATTAAGAGTGTGGGTGTGAGCTTGGATCAATTGATTAGAATTCACATGGTAATTGGCTTAACCGACCAGGGATTGATTGCTTAGATCGACAACACTAGATACTAATCGAATAGAGGTCGTCAAGGAGATTAGTGAGAGTGCGTTTCATAAGCATTAGTAACCGTGTTGAAAGTGCTTATGAAACAATATCTTAGGAGCTTATGGTATTTGGTTAGATCCAATAATTGCTAATCAATGCACGTGTTCACCTAAGCCTCACGAGGGATTGGTCTACACATATGAGTGATAGCCTTTAACTTAGCCCATAGTTTTAAGTTCATTCATGTAATTGATTCGTTAACTCATTTAATGACCCACAAAACGGAAGCACCTGAGACAATACCCTGCTCTTGCACTTTCTCTCGAAAGTTAGATAGTTTGTTATCTCTTGTGTTCGTTTCTTATCATCCTTAGTTAATCTAGTTTTATACATGTGTTTTTAATTCCCGAAAATCCAACAAACATGTGTAGTTACTACAATATCATGAATACTCTTAACTTTAGGGATTCACTTACTTTCAACTAGATCCTTGGACAAACAAACTACTTGGTCGTACTTACGTACTACAATCGGACCCATACACTTGTAGGAATCGTATTGTTACGCGTGTAAAAAGTGTTAAAAACAATACAAGTCAGACTTCCACGGAAGATCGGAATCCCTAAATAAGTGAAGGGGAGTGATCCCTCAGCGATGCCAATAATCATGAATGTTCGACGATGCAGACTTTGAGGGATAACTCTCCCAAAGAACACCTTGGACTTCGGGGGACTGTAGATCTGACCTGATAAACGCCCATGACTTTGCAAGATGGAGTGCAGATTCCTGACGTTAGCCTTCGTGGCAATCAAGAATATCATGAGGTTATCCGCGTAGAAGAGGTAGTAGGGGACATTACGAATGGGCTGAAGTCTACTTTTGTCTGTTTCCAAGTCAATCCCTCTTCCAAGGGCCTCATCCGCAATACAGAACAACAAAGGAGACAAAGGATCACCTTGGCGGACTCCCCTAGTACAAGAGAAGTAACCTTTCGGCTCCCCATTAATGAGAATTGAGATCCTAGCAGAGTCCAAAACTCCCCGAACCATAGAAACAAAGGCTACACTGAATCCCATCCTAGCCAAAAATGTCACGAGATTGTGTCGAAAACTTTAATCATGTCCACCTTCAGCATCATATACCCACGATTCCTTGGGTAGTCCAAGGCATTAATGGCATCCGAGGCTAGTGCAATGCACGTGTGGATTCGCCTACCCAGAATAAATCCAAATTGATATGTAGAAAGACAACCGCTGATAAACGTACCCAGTCTCGAAGATAAAACCCTAGTCATGACTTTGAATATAAAGTTGCCCATAACAATCGGTCTGAACTCCTCCACCCTTCTAGCCCCCTCTGTCTTAGGAATCAAGGTCATAAAGCACGAGTTCAGCTTAGGTGGCAGAAATCTGACAGTGAAATAGTGATTGACAGCAGCGATCACATCGTGTTCCACAATGTCCCAGCAATTTCGAAAGAAGGCACCCCACCATCCGGCCCCGAAGCGCTCGAAGCATCCATCCCAAAGTCTGCACGACGAATCTCATCAGTAAAGGGAACACTCAACATAAGATCATTTTGGTCTGCGGTCACCACAATGTCCATAAACTATCCTGAATTGAGGTATTAATAGGAACTGACTGGTCCTCTACGAACAAGTGAGAGTAGTAGCCCACCACGTGTGCACTAATGGTGTCCAAGTCCGTGGTGAGTGCTCCATTAACCACCAGCGACGCAAGACTACCCCTGGAGTTCCTAATACGTTTGGAGATATCGAAGAAGCGAGTATTCCTATCCCCATCAGTCAACTACTACAATCGGTTCCTATGTGTGTAGAATTCCTGTCTGGCAGAGAGAAACCTATTCAGATCGACATGAGCTTGAATCTACTCCGCAAAGTTGGCATCTGAGTCCCCATCCAGTTCAATACAATGCTGAATATCCACAAGGTGGCGAGTGGCTGTCTCTATCTGAGTGAACACATTCCTGAAGACCATTTTGTTCAAAATTCGTAGAGTAGACTTGAGTCTCTTCAACTTCCACATAATCCGGACCAAGGGATTCTGGTGTACTAACGGTTGAGCCTAAGAAGTTTCCACAATAACTTTAAAAGAATCGTGCTGACACCACATATTGAGAAACTTGAACGGACGTCTGACCTGAACCTAATCTAATCTGACAGTAAGAAGTAACGGATGATGATCTGACATGAGTCGTGGGAGAGCCATAACTTCCACACCAGCCCAAATATCTAAGAACCCTGATTGACTAAAACTCTATCCAAACGAGCAACCGTGTAGTCCTGAGGACCACGCCTATTAACCCATGTGAACTGAGCCCCAGCCGTATCCAAATCCACTAACTCAAACTCGTCCAAGAACTCCATGAAGTCCAGAGAAGCTCTAGGACTAGCCCCTGAACCCCTACTCCGCTCATGTGTTCCTGTCACAACATTAAAGTCACCCAAGACACATAAACAAGTAGCAGTAGACGCTAAAACACCAGCCTAGAGAAAACGACGAGTAATATAAAAGTTACTAGCATGCGTAAACCCAAAAGACCGAACACGTGTGGAGTCCCTAGTCTCTATCAAAATGGTCTGCTCCGATGCATGAGACTTACAGAGGACCCAAATATTAGGAACTGAGAGATCTCTAGAATTAACAACAAAAACAACTAAATTCAAAGAACCTAAGTAACGAGATGGAAGGCTAGAGAGCATAATCTTCTACTCATAAATGGCAACCTAGTCGGGGTCATGAGTGCGGCAGAGCTCATATAGAGCAATCCTCTTTTGCTCCTTCCCTACCCCACAAATATTCTAGGACAAAACAATCACCGATTCCTCTGTGGCGAGCCGTGCATCGGCGGCTGATCCATATCCTCGTCGGGCCAGAGGCTAGTCTGTCGGACTGTAGAGGAGATCTCTGTTGGGCCACGAGCCTCCTCCTCAACCACAAAGTGCTCCATGGCCATGGTTTGGAGGTCCTTTGGAATAGGTGTCCCCCCGATGGGGCTGTACAGGGCTATTGCGCGGGCAAAATTTCCAGGAGTCTAGTAGTCTACATTGATTTTTTCGTATTTTTGCACAATTTAAGAACAAAAATAACTTACCCAAAAACGTATGGGTTCGTTATAATATTACAAGTATACGACCAAGTAGTTATCATCCAAGGACCTAGGAGAGCGTGGTGCCCCAAAACTATACGTCGGTATGGTGTTAGAGAAGCTAAACAGGAGGATAAAGCAAATACCAATAAGAAAAAGAAACACTAAGTAAAAAAACTAAAACTAACTCTCAAAGATGAAAGTGCAAGTTGAAGAATTGCTTCGAGTGTCTTTATTATGTGGGATTACTAATGAATTAACGAACTAATCACAATAATAAAACCTAATGTCTTGAATTATGCTAAAGGCTATCACATATATGTGTAGACCAATCCCTCGTGAGGCTCATGTGAACACGTGCACTAATTAGTAATTATTGGATCTAATTAGTACCATAATCTCCCAGGACAGTGACACGTAAACACTTTCAACACGGTTACTAATGTTTACGACTCGCCCTCTCACTAATCTCCTAAACGACCTCTAATCGATTATTGTCTAATGTTGTCGATCTAAATCAACCCTCTCTCGTTTAAACTAATTACTATTTAACTTAAATTAACTAATCAAGACTCACACTCACACCCCTAATTATGCTATCCAACTCTCGTTGCAATAAACATAATCAACAATGCTAGCTAATAAGATTAATCAACTAATTGAATCTTACAAATCACAACAATAGAAACATTTAACACCAAAACATTAGGTAAATTAAGCAATTATTCCATAAACTCACTAATTACCCACATAATTTTTCAACACACAAAGCAATCAAAGTTTAGCTCATAACTAAAAAAAATAAAATAAAACCCATGAAAAACAAATAACAAAACCTTAAATTAAGGAAATATATCACCTCTTGTCTTTAAAATCCTTCAATCCAATGCTTACATAAAATTAAATACTCAATTGAAAATTTACCTATAAAATTAAAGAAAACTAAAAACTAAACTAATGAATGGAGTGTGGGAAGTGGGGGGAAGGAGAGGGTTTCCTCCCCCAATGAAACGATGCTCTGTTTTGCGCCCCCTACTCCAGCTTCTCCTGTTCTACGCAAAAACCCCTCCTGATTTCTGCGATGTTGCTTTTCTTTATATTAGTAATGGGCCCATGAGCAATTAAATGAAAATGGGTGAAAATGGGTCGTCCAGCTGATATGGGCTAATTGGGTAAAGAGAGAGTGCCACTTTTAATTAAGGATGCGGCTAAAGGCACACACGGATCCTATGAGGACACCCACTCGATGAGAACACCCACAAAATGGATGAGGACACCCACGTGTAAATCCCAAAATCACCCTTCTTTCAATTAAAACCCTAACATCATTCCAATTCTCATTTTCATTCTCAGTACACCCACCTCCCTTTCTCTCCCACACTCTCCGTCTCTCCCGTCTTCTCTTCCCCGTCGCCGTCGTATCACCTTCCCCACAGTGTCGCCGCGGACGTCGCACCTCCTCCACAGTGCCGCCCACGTCGTAGATCGCGTCGGTCGCCTCCCTCCTCAGCCGCGCAACAGCGAACGCCGACAACACCCCCTCTCCTCTCCAATCTCCTCGCCGACTGCCCCTGCCCACGTCCGCCACCGCCCCTCCCCTTCGCGGCCGTTCGCGGCCGCAACCCTTCCCTCTCCCCTTCGCGGCCGTTTGCGGCCGCAGTTCCTTACCCTTCCCTTTGCGGCCGCAGTTCCTCCCCCCCTCGCAGCCGTTCGCGGTCGGCCACCCTCCGTTCGTGCCTCTCGCCGCCGCCGCGCCGCTTCAGGTAAGTTGAAAATTTGGTTTCTCAAAATTAGGGTTTTTGTATGTTCGGGAATTTCTTTCGAACAATTTTTGTTTGTTTTGTAGAAATTTTCGAACAATCTAAGTTTGTTCATGTAAAATTTTCGAACATATTGACTTTGTTTTGAATTTTTTTTCGAACAATCTGTGTTTGTTGGAGTTGATATTTTTTTCGAACATATTTACTTTGTTTTGATTTTTTTTTCCGAACAATGTGTGTTTGGTTTGGAAAAATTTTCGAACAAGTTGTTCGATTTTTTTTTTCGGACAAATTTAATTTGTTTTGAAATTTTTTTCGAACATATTGAGTTTGTTCGTTAAAAAATTTCGGACATCTCAACATTGTTTGGGTAAAATTTTCGAACATATTAAGATTTTATTTTTGTTGTTGAAATTTTGAGTTTTTATGATTTTTTTTTTTATCGAACTTGTGGTTGTTTTGTTGTTGATTTGGGTGAGATTTGATGAATCGTGTGTGAAATTAAATGGATGGGTGTATTCATCCGTTCATTTTTTTAAAAATTTGCAAGAAGGGTATAAATGTCATTTCGCATACCCCTTGTGTTAAAAAAAAAAATCCCCTGGTGTACTCATAGGAAATCTGCATTTAGCCGCGCCCTTTAATTAATTAAAGGTGCTTGCTTTTTCTCTTTTTGTTCCTTACGTGAGTCAGCCCCCAAGTTCACCAATGACCTCAATTAATTAAGGAATGGGTCGCTCAAATGGACCTGCTTCATTCTTTTTTAATTCACGTGGGGTCCAATTCAAGAAATGGGCTTCTAATTATTTTTCTTCTTTAATTCTTAAGCCCAACGCCATTTTTTTTCTCCTCTCAAATTATTCATTCGATGAACTCCACAATATAATCGAGGCGTGTTTTGCTTCAAAAATCCTCATTTTCCTACAAAAAATAGCAAATCACGTCATTTCTTCAAATCAAGTGCAACGAGTCAAATTAGTGTAAATAATGTAATAAAATCCTTAAAAATATGCAAAATAAACACATGAATTTCAAGTAATTATCACACTAATCATACATCTGTTTCCTCACCCGAAGCATCACCCTCTTGCCGAGGGACCACATCCATTCGATCCTCTAACAGAGCCTCGTAAGAGTTACCCAGAGTGACTGATGGGTCAATGATCGGAACGGAGGTAGTGATAACCACAGTGGTTACAATAGTGCATGTATTCTTAGGTCTGAAGTCTGTCCTTGCCTGACTCTTGTCCCTGCGGGCTAAAGCCCTCCTCTCTACGTTTGGCCGTCTTCCGATAGAGAGCCAAGGAATGTCCTACAATCTTGAAAAATGTGCAGAACTTAGGGAGGGGCTCGTAATGAACTGACGCATGAGCACTGTGACCAGCCCTCTCATAGCGTATGCAGTCAAGGGTGGGGGTGTCCATTTCCACCTCCACGAGCAGTCTAGCATAATGTCCCAGTGTGTCTTTCAGGGTACATTCGTCAATCGTCAATCATAGGGTCCCAGTAAACCCTGGGTAGATCTGTTATATGGATCCAGACTTTAGCCAAAGACGATCTATATATGTTGGGGTTGAAGTCAGGGGTCCATTTAATGAGGTGAATGACCCCTGGCTGCAATTGCCAAGACCTTATCTTGAACACCCTATCCCTGTCCTCTAGAGTGGGAAAACCGATCCCGTAACATCCCTTTCCCAAAGGGACCACAGTAATGTCGGACAATTGCCATCTAGATTTGAGTCGCTCTAATAGGCTAGCCTGGTTTTACAGTTTGTCCCCAGTTTGAATGATAACCCTACCAATCACAATAGTAGCAAACAATGATACCCTCTTCTAAAAGATACCATCGTCAATGCGAACCACAAACTCATCACCAACATCGTTTTCGGCCGGTGAAATTTTTGCAGCGCCGTCAACAGCGGCTTTAGGGCGTGGGAGAGGGCCACATCGAGCTGTCGAGTGATTAGTGAGGAGATTAATTCCAGAAACTCACTCATGGGAGGCTATTGAAGATCGGGATCTCGAGGGGGTTGTGACAGGCCATCGTCGGCCATGGCAGCTGCGTGAAGGTCTGCGTTGTGCGTGGTGTTTTGGTGGAAGGCCGACGGAGCTGCCAGCGCCAACGCTTGGGGAAGAAGGGCATCAAAATCGGTGTCGGATGGTCAATGGCCGGACACCCATTTCAGATGTATTCAGCGGCGGTAGGTAGGTGGTGTAGACGATGTTTTAGGAGGTGTAATAGAAAACCGACTGGAGAATTAATTAGGTGGAGGTCGAGGAAGCAAACGACAATTAGTATTGAACTTTAATTAATAAAAGAAGAAAGAATTTACCAATAAAAATAATTTTGTTGACACCGGTAAGAAATTGAACTATAAATCGTTATTGAAATTCGTGAGTAATGTGAATATTATCATTCGTGGTTAAAGATATCATGATGATGTGAAAATTGCTCGAAACATAGTTTATTCATATGCATTTTAGAGCTGACAGCGTAGAAGACTGATAAGTCCATCTTCTTCATTGTGAAATGTGGAAAAGAATACAGTAGGGTTTTACTGTAACTAAATTTGAAGCTTTTAATCCCGATATCTACCGGCATCCATGGCCACCGGCCGGTAATCCGACGGCCTCCCTCCCGGATGACTTCCAGTCCACCACCAGCGGCGACAGCCGCCACCCACTCCGCAACACTAGATATTCATTCACCGTCAGCTGCTGCAAATCCATGGCAGCCCGCGCCCGGCGACGGCCCCCGCACTGCGTCCATCGAACCTCTGTCGGTCGTGCGTTCTTTGGTCACAAACCCTGAGTTCAAGGAGCTCCTCTCCGACGCGCTCTCTTCCAAAATCGACGTGTCCCTACGACGCCTGCTCAACAATCTGCCACTCATTCGTGACTCTGGCGGCTATGTTTCTGCCGTCGCGCACGTCTCTGGCGACGTTTCAGAACCGGCTGCCGCCTCCACGGTGGTAGGCGATGGATGCCCCGCTTCCACATCGCCGGCGGCCCTTCCGATAAAAGCGGCAGACTCCACCCTAGGGTTGGCTGCGAAGGGATATAGCAATGGGCTTGGCCCAAACATTCCAGGCTCACACCCACAACATTACTCTGTACACCCACTTCCGGATATGCACCCACTGAACCCCTCAGTTCACCCCCATGATCTCCCTTCAAACCAAAGAGCCCACGCTCCTCAATTCGGTTACGTTTCTGCTCCTATGCAGATTGGCACGCCTCCGGCCGGAGTTGATGATCCCCATCGTCACTCCGACACACAGGGTACGTCACTCATCCATAACACTTTTCCTTCTGTTACCATTTTCTCGGATTTTATGGCCTCTAGTACTTTGCAGGTGGATACCCACTCTATGGATAACTCACGAGACAATGTTAGGGGGAAAGCTCCGATGATAAACAACGTTTCTGCCCTGGGGCAGATTGGCGTCAGCATCGCCGGACGGGGTGATCTTTCATATCCCTCCGCCCCATAGGGTACGTACAATCACCCTAGTAATTTTTCAGCATCATTTCGAACTTCTGGTACTGCTCCTTCCCCTATTGCCCCACATGTATGGACACAGCCTGGCATCTCCTATGCTAAGGCCACCGCTGGCTCGGGCATTGGGCCCGTACAGAAGCGATCGGTTTTGCCTGCTTCTATGAAGCCAGTTCGTGATGGTGATGAGTTCGTGGTTCATATTGACGATGACATCTTTGAGAAGAGGGTCTCGCTGTTTACCAATACTGTGATTGGTCGGATCATCATCCAATCTGGGGATACACTGTATAACCAGGTTAGCCTGCTTGAGCAACTTCGATCCATTTGGCAGCTGGATGACATCACCGTGGTCCATATGGGAAAGGGATTCTATAAGATCGGCTTCCCCACTCTGGAGGACAGAGACAGGATTTTCAAGACAAAAGCTTGGAAATTGCAGCCATGGGCCATTCACCTCATAAAATGGTCCCCTGATTTCAGCCCCAACACATACAGATCATCCTTCGCTCAAGTTTGGATTCGTATATTTGATCTTCCTAGGGTTTATTGGGACCCACTGATACTTGAGGCCTTAGCTTCAGCTGTTGGCACATTGGTGAAGATCGACAAGCGCACCTTGAAAGGTACTATGGGGCATTATGTTAGACTTCTTGTGGAAGTGGACATGCACACACCCACCACCGACCGCATACGATATGTGAGGGCTGGTCACAGTGCTCATGCTTCAGTATACTACGAGTCCCTGCCTGAGTTTTGCACTTCTTGTAAGATTGTGGGGCACTCTTTGGCTCTTTGCCGGAAGACGGCCAAACGGAAAGAGAGGAGAGCTTCAGCCCGCAGGGGCAGGAGCAAGTCTAGGACGGATACCGAACCTTGGGACACACCCAATGTTGCCACTTCTACTGCAGACACTTCCTCTGCACCGACCAATGAGCCATCAGTACCTCTAAGAAACTCTTACGAGGCTCTCTCAGAGGAGGATCGTGTGGATACAGACCCTCAACCGGAGGGTGATGCTTTGGGTGACGACTTAACAGCAGACGCCAGAACTGAGATAGATACTCCTGAGGTGAAAGCTCGCTACCGGAATCTTAGTCGATTTGCCCGTGCTGTTGCACAATCTAGTCCTGCCGGGGGGGGGGGGGAATCTATTCCAGAAGACCTTAGAACCCTGGCCAGGGAGCATTTTGTGGTTGAGGAGAAGAATCTCGATCCAGCAGAAATCTCTGCTGCAGTTTGACAAACTGGCCTCTGGTTTGACGAGGATATTGATCAGCCGTCGATGCACGACTCACCACAGAGGGATCAATGATTGTTCTATCTTGGAACATTTGCGGGATAGGGAATGAGGAGTCAAGGAATGCACTTTTCGAGCTCTGCCACACTCATGACCCCGACTGGGTTGCCATCTACGAGCCGAAGGTTATGCTTTCTAGCCTTCCACCTCATTATTTACGCTCCGTGAATTTGGTTGTTTTTACCATTAATTCTAGAGATACCTTAGCTCCTAATATTTGGGTTCTTTGTAAGTCTTTGCATGTCCCTACTTCTAGAGTCTATCATATGTCGGATCAGGTTATTCTGATTGAGACTAGGGATTCTGCACGTGTTTGGTCTTTTAGTTTTACGCATGCTAGCAACTCATATATTGCTTGGCGTTTACTTTGGGCTGATGTTCTAGCTTCTCCTACTACTTGTCTTTGTGTTTTGGGTGACCTTAATGTAGTGACAGGAATGCATGAGCGGAGTCGAGGTGCAAGGGCCACTCTTAGAGCATCTTTGGACTTTCGTCTCATGTCAGATCACCATTCGTTGCTTCTTACAGTCAGATCAGATTGGGTTCAGGTCAGACGTCCTTTTAGATTTCTCAGTATGTGGTGCCAGCACGACTCCTTTAGATCTGTTGTGGTTACTTCTTGGACTCAGCCGCTGGAGCATCAAAATCATATGGTCCGAATTATGTGGAAGTTGAAGAGACTCAAATCTGCTCTGCGGGTATGGAACAAGACAGTCTTTAGGAATGTGTTCACTCAGATTGAGACGGCTACACGTTATCTTGCAGATATCCAACATCGTATCGAGTTGGAGGAAGATTCGGATGCCAACTTTGCAGAGGAGATTCAGGCTCATGTTGATTTGAACCGGTTGCTCTCTGCCAGGCATGAATTCTACACACAGAGAAATCGCTTGCAATGGTTGACTGATGGAGATATGAACACCCGCTTCTTCCACGTCTCCCAACGCATCAGGAACTCCAGGGGTAGTATTGCTTCTATGGTTATTGATGGGGCCCTCAACACGGACTTGGACACCATTAGTTCCCATGTGGTTGCCTACGTCACTACAGAAAATCACACATTTCGTGACGAAAATTTTTGCGACGACAGAAATTAAATTCGTCACAATTTGTTACTTAAGCGTGACGAATTTTATTTTTCGTCATTAAAGTACTAGAATTTGAGACAAAATTTAAATTTGTCACCGCTTATAATTTTTTTCGTCACAAATTTGTTTATTTCGTGACGATGTTAATAAATATGTCACAATAATAATATGTGACGATTTTAGAATTAAATCGTGACGAAATTCGACGTCATGAAAAATATTATTTTTTACGATGCTAAACTTTCGTCACAATAATAATTGGTGACGATTTTAATAATAATTGATGACGATATTCGGCGTCATAAAACATATATTTTCATGACGATACTATTTTTCGTCATTAATTATTCGACATATTTAGTGACAAAATATTTTTGTCACAATAATAATTGGTGACGATTTTCATAATAATAGATGACGTTGTTCGACGTCATGTTACATACATTTTCATGACGATATTATTTTTCATCATTAATTGTTCAAAATATTTAGTGATAAAATATTTTCGTCACAAAATTAACTGGTGATGATTTTAATAATAATTAATGACAATATTCGACGTCATAAAAAATGTGTTTTCATGACAATACTATTTTTCGTCATTAATTATTCGACATATTTAGTGACAAAATGTTTTTATCACAATAATAATTGGTGACGGTTTTAATAATAATAGATGACGTTGTTCGACGTCATGAAACATACATTTTTATGACGATATTATTTTTCATCATTAATTATTCAAAACATTTAGTGACAAAATGTTTTCGTCACAAAATTAATAGTGACAATTTTAATAATAATTGATGACGATATTCGACATCATAAAAATGTGTTTTCATGACAATACTATTTTTCGTCACACTAATAATTGGTGACAATTTTCATAATAATTGATGACGACATTCGACGTCATGAAAAATACATTTTCATGACGATATTGTTTTTTATCATTAATTATTCGAAATATTTAGTGGCAAAATATTTTCATCACAAAATTAATTGGTGACGATTTTAATTATAATTGATGACGATATTCAACGTCATAAAAATATTTATTTTTATGACGATACTATTTTTCGTCATTAATTATTTGAAATATTTAGTGATAATTTTTTTTTTGTCACTATAATAATTGGTGACGATTTTAATAAGGCACCGGACATTGGCACCCACCTTTCTTATGAATGAACTCACTTAATTTTTTATATAATTTTACACTAATAAAAAATGTCTAAACTACCCTTATTAAATATATATATATATATATTTATATATATACTCACGTTTTTTCGCCAATTAAAATTCACCCAATACACAAACTAATCCGATGAAAATTTCAACTCTTTTCTATGTAGAAAAGTAACTTTTTTTCACTTCCATACATATGGTGGTTAATCTTGGTGATGATCACGAAACAAAAGTTATGGTGAACACAATAAATTCCCAACAATAGGTGTGTATTTTCTTCCATTTTCTCATAATTTTGTAGTACTCTTATCATGTTTTTTTATTATTAATAAAAAATTAACTTTTATAGTAATTGTATTTTTTTTATGTCATATATAATTTAAATTATTTAGTAATTAATGTATTTAAAATATAATGATATAAAATTTATTTATTGAAAATTAGAAAATATATTTTATAATTTTACACATATATTATATAAATATGTTTATTATGTAATATAATTATATTACTTTGCATAATAAAAAAATGTAGTGTATATAGGATTATTTTGTGTAATACGCAGGATTATATTTTAAATAAATATATATATTATATTATAAATATTTGTTTTAATTGATATTTCATAATATATGAAAGTGAATTTCCAAACTTTAGGATTAAATGTTGGATTAGGCTTGATTGACGTTTCATTCCCAACAAATCAAATGTTTGGTTTGATTGATTATGGCCCGGGATTAATGCAAGGCCCGACAATTTTGTACTATTTTTCATATATATGTGGGATTACTAATCCTAGGGGAGGGGTGAGTTAATCTATCCAACATTATCCCATCCCTCAATCCAAACTAACCCTAAGAGTAATGAGCAGTATATAAAGATGATACTTTTAAACAAAAATATTTTTGGGCGTGCATTGCAAACCTTGTCAATAGAAAATAAGGTGGTGTTTGCTTTGGGATTGATTTGGATTAGATTTGAATTGTGGTGGATTGGATTGGGATTTGGGTAATCCATGAATAGTAAATTGTGTGTAAATTGTGTTTGGTTAAGGATTGAGAAGTAGGGGTAGATTTAACTTTATGTCACATCAAGAGTTATGTTATAATATTTTATTATTGTTAGTAGTGAAAGAAAAGTAAGAAAGAGAAGAAAGTAGGAGAGAGAATGAGTGTGTGAAACAAAAGTAAGAGAGATGGTGATTTGATGGTATAAATATAGGTGTGCAGGTGTATTATAGGGGTAGATTGGTATTTGGATTTGTATTTGGATTGAAAGAGATTGGATTGGGATTGAGCCAATCCAAATCCGGATTGGCCAATCCCAAAACAAACACCGCCTAAATGTTTGGTGGCAAATACGCGTTCACGGCGAATAATCTGCATTTTCCAATGCCAAGAAAACATGACATTTTTCATTTTCAATCCACCAAATAAACAAAATTCAATATGTAATAAAACACAACATTAAGTATTTTGCATTATCAGAGTAAAATGCACCCAAAATTATCCCCAGTAAAAGTAAGAAAACAACAACTCTAAAACCTCATTTAGATCATGCAAACACCTATATGAGAAGGCTAATTACAAACTCTTCATGAAATAAAAGTAGCCTCTCTTAGTAAACTCAAGAACCGGTAGATAAAACCTTAAAAACATTATATCCCCACATTCAATAATTAATATAACTAGTAAACCCCAACAACTGATAGTGACAACTACTTTCATAATCTCCCCACCTTGCACAATAAAATAAATAATATAATCCTTTGATATCTAATCCAAGCTAACTATTAAATAATCCAACTTTGATCTTTGTTTTCTTGAACAGTAGAAAAGAAAGTTAACATAACTCCTGTTATCACAGCACCTAATAACCTATTTCGTCAAATTATCACAGCACAAGAAATAATCACAACACCTTATAACCTATTTCGTCAAAGTAGACAGTGAACAAATATTCTTACACAATCTCAAATATTGCAGGAGGTGAGTAAGGAAGATGACAGGGTTCCCTAAACATATCATAAAATATCATACTCATAATAAATAAACTTGTGACTGTTTTGAAAGTAATACACCGACATGGTGAAAATAGAGAATCTTATTCAGTGGATCTGTTGTTATTCAATAGGAAATTTACAACTTATGAGCATAGAGAAATGAGACTTCTAAAATAAAAAAGAGAGTGGAGAGAATAATAAACAAGACTAGTTTTACTTTTTTTTTTTTTTTTTTTTATGGAAGTTAAATACCCATCCCTTTTTTTCCCCTCCCCATGACTCGAACCCAGGACCTAAGGCCTAGGTAGTGGTGCTCTAACCACTTGAGCTATCCCACTTTGTCACAAGACTAGTTTTACTTGGATTCACATTCCTTGTTATTTTTTGGAAACGACAAAAATATTATTAATAGCGGGTATCAGGAATACCCAACAGTAGAACTATTACATAAACAAGCAGGAGAAAGCAAAATCCAAAAGTCAGCCCCAATTTTAAAACATAGCAGACCCTCATTTTAGGCAATTAATAGGTTCCCTATACCATTATTCATCTAATGAATTCCGATCATTATCCATACCTCGAGCCTTCAACCATTGGTAAGAAACTCTTCTGATCTCGTCTACAACTGCTGCCTCATCGAGCTCGACACCTTTAAAACAGGCTGCATGGCAAGATATATGGCAGCCAAGCTTGCCTCCACCTTCCTAATGCCTTCTTGATGTGGTTCCTGTAGTGGTCAGAGAAATAGAATTATGAACGCACTCCCTAGATAATCTGTTTCTCGATTATGTACACTCTAATCAAAAGGACTGCTCCTAAAAAGATAGAAAAGAACATATTAAACAACATAAAAAGTGAAGAGAAAAAGTATCAATCAAGATGAACTCCATTTATTTAATTGTATAAATCTCTTACTTTATTTTATAATTTTCTGAAATACACTTTTATAGGCTCTTACTCATTTTTTATAATAAGTTCTTTACCTCAACATTTTGTGCTTAGTGGGCTTAAATGGTTAATTTTCGATTATGTCAATGTAACCAAGAGCTAACTTAACATTACTTTTCAGTTGCTTAAGAAAGTCTCTAACAAACCTGATTGTTCACATCAATATTGCAAACGGAAATACTACAATTTAGTAGGAACATAATAGAGAATATCAATAATCAATGACAATTCACATGAGAATTTAGATGTATTGGTAGGTAAACACCCAAGGCAATACAAGATATGTATAACTCCTACACACGTATATAGTGAGGAGGAAATCCTATAAAATTCATCCCCTTCAAATAAAACTCTTCATATGCAAATCTTTCAACCAAATCCATCTCTATATCATTCTTTTAAATCAAAATAGAAACGTATCTAAACTAAACCCCTGTATTCATATAGTAAATGCTATTAACAGAGGAATTATTAAACCAAGTAATTAATGTAAGGAAACTATTCTTCAAACACAAGTAGAAGAAATTAATATGAAACTACCCATTTACGTTCTCTGTGGTAAGAGTGGCACCTTTGTCAATCGAAAAGGTGAATAATTGACATATACTAGTCATATATATTAAATAAACATATGCAGACAATAATGTTTATTTAGTCACCAAATCAACTAGCCTAAGAATACTGTGCATTACAGTGACATGTAGCATAATGGAATAATGGTCTGCTTCAAGCAGCTATGACGAAGCAGCTTGTATACAAAATTTAAGGCAATGCCGTAATAACTTTCAAGATTCCCTAACTTGTGTAGTGCAACAATTTATAATAAATATCTGATAGATGACTACCAACTACTAATACGTCTTTAGTTACAACGTGTATTGTACAAATAGGGGAGTGGTGTGATAACTGATAAACCTTGCCACAAGAACCAAGAAAAGAAAGAACAACTCCCAATTAAGGGCCTAAGAGAATACTCTTGCGACAAGCAATAAGCTGTCAATAATATTTCATGAATGAATTATAACAACAATTCAACCCTTATATATAAGTATATAAGGCTGACTAACTCCCTAAAAAGGAATACACATAACTACCCCAAATTAATAAACCTAATTAGTACTACTTTCGCCTTGTTTCTTTCTCCTACGAGTATATACTTGCACTTAATTACTGTGTTTGAGAGCTATAATGTGTGAGTATTAGGGATCGAAGAATTATTGTAGACTTGCAACCTATTGGCTTGTGGCAGGGGGATTCATCCTCTTCAGATTCTTGAGTTCTTGGAAAGTTATCTACCCTATTCCTACCTATTCTCTATCAAATCTATTCTTGAGTTCTTGGAAAGTTATCTACCTTATTCTTATCTATTCTCTATCAAGTGGTTCGAACCTGCCGCTTTTTGCCAGCATGACCAGAATTGGAGAAGCGTTTCGAGGTCTTCTTGCGTATAATGGACTTGATTCTTGAGTCTCAGGCATCCCCCACCCCATCAGCACACGCGCAACGACCATTACCCACCCATTTGCCGGCGTATACAACTTCTTGCAAAGAAAATTTCAATACCAAACTAATTATCAGAAGGCATAAACACAAGAATTCCACATAAAAATCACATAGCCACTCAAGAACAAAAAAAATATATATTAAATTAAAGCTACATAATTAAATATCTAAATTAAAATCTGAAATTAAAATGATCTACAAATTTCTACGTATGAAAGCATAATTTAAGACTAGAAATTTAATCCATGAAAGGGAAAGTCACCTTTCTTCCTGAAATTTCTGATTAAAACGTGAAGAAGAAATTCCCAAGCTACCAGTCTTTTAAGGCATTAAATCAATAGCTTCATAATTCAACCCAAAATAAGTTATTTCAGAACATAGAACTAGGAAATACTTCTCCTGGTGCTTTAAAGATATATTTACCGGGAACAAAAAAAAGGGTGAAAGCAAATCTTAGATCTTGGTTGATTTATGCGGATTTTTGTTTATGGTGGAATGAAAGAGGAAGAGAGAGTTGCAGAATGTTATAGGCGAATATTTTTTGTGGGATGAAAGTAATTAAAACCTAGACTATTGACCTGGGGGGGGGGCAAGAAAAAAAGTGATATATTGAAAATTGGCGGTAAGTAGAGGAGGAGGTTGGCGCCTTTTTATTTATTAGTAAAAAGAAAAGAAAAAACTATAAAATACCTTTCAATTAGTAAAGCCTCCAATTAAAAGATTTTATTTCAATCCAAACTAGTAATTCATAAAAATTGATTTGGTCAAATATTATATACAAATAAAATTTCATTCGATCATTTAAATAATACTCCATAAATAGGTATGAATAATTACAATTTATAATTATAAGTTATTACCAAGTTACTATTTTTACATTAAATTACATAAATACTCCCTCCTATTCAATTTAAATGTCGACTTTTCATTTTATTTTCAATTTAAATGTTGTTTTCCAATTTTTAATGTCAAAAAAATGTTTTTCTTCTCAATTTACTCTTAAACTTATTAATAATTACTTAGATAAGTAATTAATTAAGGATATAGTAGGAAGTCAGTAATTTTTTTAATATGTGTGCATGAACGTACTTAGGACAATATATATTTTGAATAGGAGGGAGTAACATTTACATTATATATATATGAGATAAACATTATAATTAATTGTGTATCTCCTTTAATTTAATTTAGAAGAAAATTAATTAAAATTCATAAAAATGAAAACAAAAATCTAAATTCAAAGACTTGAGAAATAATAAGAAAATCCAAAAAAAAAAAAAAAATCAAATTTAATTGTTACTTTATTGAGAAAAGTGTTACTTTATAAACAAAATCAATAAAAATGCGAGAATGCCAGAAGATTTATTAAACCGTGATCTACCAAATTGAAACGTAAATTTAACAAGGTAAATCAACGGTCATTGAGCAAGAACAATTTGCTATGAAAAATGTGATGAAGAGAAAGTGAGCAAATGATAGATTTTTCATGCTCTTTGAAAAAATGAATTTGATGTAAATGAGACAACCTTCAATCGTTGTTGGGATATGAATCCTATAAACAATGTTCTAGATGATGAAAGTATGTTTTGGTGGCCAAAAGCAACTTAAAGTTAGTGATATATGTGGTTCTAAGTCATCTTAACTAAGTCATCTGATGAGAAACTTAAATTGAGATTACTGATCTTAATGCTAACTGAAATAAGTTTACTAATCTTATTTAGTAATATTAAGAATAAGATTACTGATCTTAACTGAGTCATTTGAAATAAGATTACTGATCTGAGTATGGAAACTGAGAATAATTTTAGTGATCTTATATGAGATATTTGAATCTGAGTTACTGATCTTATATATTTACTGATCTTATATGCTTACTGATCTTATATGAAAGTTATTGATCTTACATGAGTTACTGATCTTAGTGTTTACTAATCTGATATGTGAACTGTTAGGAGCTAAGCTGATGTTTTGTATTGTATAGACAGCTTATAGTATAGGACTTAGATATACTCATCTGTATGTAGTTCAGTTGATGTATAGATAGGTTTTATATTTGTAAAGTTGTATTTTATTGTAATCACCAGTGTAAAAGTTCAGAATAGTAGATTAGGAATAGATTAGAAGAAGATTAGAAGACTAAAGAAGACTCAGAGGACTACTTCAGAATAAGAAGACTTCAAGATGAGTTGAATAGAAGCTTAGAAGAGTTCTGAAGAAGTACATAACAGTTTTGGAGAACTGTGCTGATTGACTAAGAAGAGTAAAAAATCAGAACAGTAAGTTACTGTGTTGATTTGGTAAAATTGAAGAATAAGTTTGGAAAGCTTATTTAAGGTGTAACTGAAGATTTATTGAAGATATGCTGACTTGGAAGTTGAAGGAAGTTACAAAGTCGGTTACATGAAGAAGTTACAACAACAAAAAACAGTTTTAGAGTTAGTTGAGAGTTAGTTCACAAACTGCTAACTGTCATACTAAGTTCTATAAATACTGTGTGATCTCCTACTGCTAAGACTACTAATCTTAAAGCATTCACAAGCAATCTAAGTCTATAGAGCACAAGAAGAACTCACAGAGTTGAAGGAGATTAAAGAAGAGAAGAGCCACTGAATTGAAGAGAAGAATCAAAGGCTATTCAAAGAGAAGTTTTACTTTTCAAGTTTAAGTTTGTATTTTGTAAAACAAGTGTGCTAGTTACTTGGAAAATTACTAGTAGATCGAAGATATACCTGGAGGTATAATCGAAAAGATCACAGTCTTAATCTTGGGACTTTAAGCCACAAGAAACTCAAGAAGGAAGAGTTAATAAAACTTCACAACTGGAGTTGTGAGAGTGGATGTAGACATTTGTCGAACCACTATAAAATTCTGTGTTCTTTACTTTTCTGTTGAATATTTGTTTGAATTGTTTAACTAAGAACATTAAGAATTAACTAAGTAAAGATCTAAAGAAAAGTTGAGTATAAACTAGTAAGGCCCATATAGTTTTGAAAAGTACTGATCTGAGCTGAGTAAGCACAGTACAGTACATAAGAAGACTAAATTCCGCATTGCATATTCTGATATTTTGAAAGATTTTTAAAAGTCTATTCACCCCTCCCCTCTAGACTTTTACTAGCTTAATCAATCTTAACTCAACTTTGGGACCAACAATCGTCTTATAAATTTTTCTTGTGCTACTGACTCATGAACCAAATGATAACGTTTAATTTGTAATTGCAATGCATTAATGTTTGATATTTGTTTCAGTTATGTATGCATCATGCATTATGCATAATTATTTAATTCGGAAAGTTTTAACTTATGTAATATTCTTATGAAAATTAGTATTAGGTCGGTCGGTTTCGATTCCAAATTTTGGTAACTCATATTACTTATTAACTGATATACTTATACTTATAAATTAATATCATATGGAGTATTACTTATTAACGGATACTATTACACTTATAAACTAGTACTGTAACATCTGTACACACAGTCCCAACATGTTTGTGTATGTAATTGTTATTGTATCAATGAGTGAATGATATAGTATTCGTATGGATCTAGTTTTAGTTCTCATTAATTTCACAAAAGAATTTGCATTTTTTTAACACTCTAGTAAGTAAGTACGGTTGTTCATTAGTGATGCAACGTGCGTGGGAGATAAACAAACAATAACTAAATTTTGTTGGTTCACGAAATACCCGAATTTTGATGAAAAGAAAAACATTTTAGAAGTTTTATTCAAACCAAATTAACCTCATCCACAATCATCCAATCAAGCAATAGATTGCAAAAAGGTCCCAGAGAGATTTTTTTTAATAATACCGAAAAAATAAATTAAAAAAATTCCATCCCTTAGACGATAGAATTTGATTGAATTCAACTTGGAAAAATGTGCTCAATCTCAAATTTAAAATCAACACAAGTGTTTCATGTTTTCTCGTTTTTCCAAAAAATGTACTAAAAGTTTCAAATTTATAAATTATAATATACAAAATATTTTAGTAAAAAATTGTATTTTTTTGTAAACGAAAATTTATATTTTTAAATTAATTAAATAAACAATAATTAACTAAATCAATAAAGAAATTTGAGCCAAAATAATTTAGGAGCCAAACCAAAAGATTTAGGAGCCAAACCAAAAGATTTAGGAGCCAAAAAAAATTGAGTCGTGATTTTAAAAATTCTTTTGAAGACTTTTTCAAATTTTAATTAGGAAATTCCTAAAAAATTAGATTTATATCCTACTAATGCAATTTCCCATTTCCCTTTCCTTAACCCTAATTATGCGCAGCCCATATCCTTTCTCTCGCCAAACACCTCAATTCCCAACTTCCCATGCTGCCACGCCACCGCTACGCACCGGCGATTCCCAGTCCCCACGGGCACGGCCTACCGCCTACGACCCTCGCATCGCCCAGTCCCCACAGCTGCCCACGCCGTCGTCGTCCATTCTCCACTGTCCACTGTCCATATTCCCCTCACAATGCAACCCTTATTCCTTTCACAACATTTGCAGAAAACCTCTCGTATCTCTCATTCAAGGTATTTTCTTCTCTTTACTTTTCCCTTTTCCTTTTATGATATTGGTGGTTATTGTTCATTTTAAATCATTGCAAATTCTTTCTCTAAATTTTTAGATTTTTGATAATATTGTCTCTCTCAATATTAAGTATACATGCTTATTGCTTAGAGAGTGCATGTTTGGCGGCAATGACAGAGGCAATTTAGATTCAGTTTTTTTTTTTTTTTTTTAAGAATCCTGATTTAGGCAGAATAGGGATTAAGAATCTTGATTTGTATATGGGTTTGGTTTAAGAATCTTGATTTGTGCGGAATAAGGTTTCGAAGTTGATTTTGTTTGGGTTTCTGAAATTGTTGTGTAATTACACATTGAATTTTTGTATGTATTCAACAAATCAGGTCAAAAACTTATTTGCATATGTCTCTGTTTTTCATTAAAAAATGTTGCAATTTAAACCATTTAAATATCTTGATATGTATAATGTATGCTATAAGCTGTGTGTGTGAGGAGTCAAAACTTGGTTTCTTAGCACTTTCTATGAATGGCATCCTCGGTAAAAACGGTTTCATACTTGTTTATGTGGTATCATTTGCTATTTAATATGGTGTGGAATTGTGGAGTGCGTAAATTGAAAATCTCCCCTGCAATTTCCGATTGAAATTATTATTTTGAATTCTCTATTCTATTATGCTTATGTATCTTCTGTGTGTGCATAAAAACTGTATGCTAAATTTATAATTTGATTTAGACATGCATCTTTTCCCTCATGTAATCATGATTCTTGAACAACTTTGATTGTTTGTCTATGTTACCTTGATATATATTTTTTTATTATCTTCAAGTATCAAGTAAATGCCTCTCCTTTTCTTATGATAAATATAGTTTGTTACTGTTATTTGTCCAATTCTAATATTCTATAAAATTATAAAAATGTTACTAGATCAATGGTTTGTGATTATGAGTCGAGTTGATAATCATGTTTGTGATTGTGAGTCGAGTATGCATAGTTTTTTAATATGACTATTTTGGGAAGAAATTGATAAGTCACAACCATTAGTCGTGTACAAAAGAAGAAGAAATAAAGAGTTCAAAGAGAGCAAATAATAATGTAGTTGCTTAGTTTGATGGGCCTTTGGTTTTAGTTAGTACTGGGCCTTTTATTAGTGGGCATGGCCCTTGAGTTGTGAGGGTATATATATTTCGTAGTCTTTGTAATTTTGGATTCATTGAGAAATTATATAAAAATTGCAGCCTAAGGGTTTGTGGCAGTGATGAGTCTCTGGGTCCTTTCTTGGATTAGTTCTTGCGTTTGCGTGTTCTTGATTCTGAGTTCATCTCCTCTGATTCTATCAGAAATGCATTTATAGTTAGGAGCCATGAAATGTGAATATTACAAACTGTCTACTCTTAGTAGTTTAATCTTTAACTACTGTTTTATGTGAATTTGGTAGTATGTTTATTTGAATGGGCTCTGTGATTAATAATGGGATAGCAAGTAACTATTTCTCATGCTTCAGTAGTGTTTTTTGCTGGTTAATGATCGGATTTTGCTCACATAACTGACTTGCTGTAAATCACTTTGGAAAGTGTTACTTGCTTTGGTTGGTTCACATACATGATTATCTTATTTTAAATTATATTTGGAGGTGATTTAGTGGATTCAACCTTAATTCTCAGCTAATAGGCATTATTAAGAGCTAGGTGAGAGCAAATGGTTTGAGAAATCAATCATGCACTTATGCTGAATACTGCTAAAGTACGTTAATTTTCATTAGATGGTGGCTTGGTGTTTTTATTTTAATTATTTGATTAGTGCTACTACTGTAAATGTACTCTGCATTTTGGGGTACTACTCATACACACCTATATTAATAAATATCATTTTCATGACTGAAAAAATGCATTATTAGGTAAGATAAGTACTATCTTGATAATGTAGATCTATAGAAACCTTGCTCATTAAATTAATTTTGCAAGCAAGCTCTTCATGTTTGCATATGAATTTAAAGGACTTTAAACTGTATTTTGTTTCTTTGGCATCTAGTGCTTATCTTGTGAACAGTTTTGTGGTGTTGCGATCTATACCTTTGATTTAGTTAAATATGTTGATTTTTTGCAGTATAAACATGAACTAATGGAGAAGAGTGCGATAGGATTGAATTGTATGTACCGGGCGGATACTTCGGCCCAACTTCCATCCTCCGTCTTCATCCCTTCATATCTCGAGCTTCCGACCTCCGATTGACTTGATTCTTTTTTTCATTCCACTCCATTTTTCGAGACGAATCCAATGGTGCAATCCTCTCTTCAGTCCAGTGAGTGCAAATAATGATTGACACTCATTTTTGCGATTTTAATGTCTAATTCACATCGTATTCCTACAAAACGAGCTCAAACACCTTTCTCAATCAAATCAAGCATATTAGTGTGAAAATGAATGAAAACCCCTCAAATTTTATCACTAAAACACATGAAATCTTATGCAATTTACAACCGAATCACCCCCCCAAACTTACACTGTTGCTCGTCCCCGAGTAACGAAAGAATTAAAACATAAGGTTGTACGATTGCAAATAGATGATCAATGAAAGATCCCACGTATCCAATGAATGGAATGAATTATTCTTCCTCAAGATACATTCTCAAAATGATCACAAGTTCATTATTGAAAATCAATGTAATTACCCCACACATGCTCAACATACAACAACAAGTGATGGTGATGACAATATCAAAATATTCAAGTTCAACTCACAAGTTATAGTGTTTCTCTCAAACACTCAAACAAATTAAGGACAATAAACACTCATTAATCAAATCATGCATTGCAATTGCCATAAGCTTGCCCAAGCTCTACCATCTTTCCACCACAAACATGTTCAACTATGAGATCAATAGGTCTTAACCAAGGACGTAACATTGGCTCTTTGGACGGGGTATGATGAATATGGAAGAAGTGACTCGTCTAGTGGAGAACGAAAGTTGTTTTTTCAACACATCAAGCTTATGCTCATAAGGTTTACAAACCTTCATTCTCACTTTTCATTCAAATTTCTCACAAGCAATCATCTCCTCATCTTTTTGTAGCCAATTTATTTTCTTCTTAAGCACTTGGGGCTCATTGTCCCTCTTTTCTCTCTCATTTTTTTTTTATTTTCTCATTTTCTCATCACTTCCATCCTTTTCTTTCTTTTCACAACCTTGCCAATTTTTCTCTTCAAACCAAAGGCACTTAAGCATATGTTTTTCCACTTTCTTTTTTGTTCTCCACTAGAATTGGACATCAAAGGCTCAAAAGGCTAAATGGTTAAACATGGTAGGTTGCCAAGAGAATGGGAACTCAAGCTCAAACGGTCTAACTACGGAAGATTTCTTTGGTTATTGGAAAAAATATGGCTAAGTGACTTGTAGTACGAAAGATGGCCTACATCATATCTCAAAGTATCACACAAGTATGATCTCAAGCAAGAACTTGGGCAAGTTCTAGAAAAGCAAGCAATGAATTGATCCACTCAAAAATGAAATAAACCGGATTAATGCATCGGTTCAAAGCTCAACTCTCACCGGTTCATTCAAGACTCAAATATTCATCAATCATCACCACACATAACTCATTGTGCATGCAAAACATCCATAGGCAACAAGATGACAACAACACAAACAAGATGATTCATTCCAATTATGTACACATTCAAGGAATCAAATTCACAACAAATCATCATCAAATGTGTCTCAATGATCACTAAAGCTCAAATTGCGCGTACACACAAAAGTAGACATTGGTGTCAATAGAAAATGTAAAAACGAACATACCCCCCCCCCCAAACTTTTTCATTGCCAAGCAATTAAAAGTTTGGAAAAATAGTTTTGCAATGATATTGACACCAAGTGTTAAACATACAAATCTACACACATGGGCCACTATCCCAACAATTAAAAACAAGAGTAGCTAAGCAATCAATATTATGAACAAGAATATAAATTCCACTACCCCCTAACTTAGTCATTGCTATGCAATTCCTAAGAATTGGGGTGGGCGTACCTCTTACGATTGCTATAGCTACACCTTCTTCGAAGCACGAGGTTCCCCTTTCGATCCACTTGTCCATTCGATCCAAGCTTCTCCAACTAACACCAAAACTCACAAACACATCAAACTAAACTAACAAAATAAATAAAATGAACAAGAATTGAAAAAAACAAGTAAAAATGGGTTGCCTCGCATTTAGCGCTAGGTTTAACGTCCTATGCCGGACGGAACTTAACAAGTTCAAACTTTCCTTTCTTTGAATGGAGGATGATAGTACTTGACATTGTGCTCATCGGTGATGAACACTTCGTCCTCCTCACTTTCCAACGCAATGCCTCCTTCATAGGCCAATTTCTTCATGACCAACATTTTGCGTTCATTGAGTTTCATCTTTCCAAGTACTTCCATCACTCCCAAGGTGCCCCATACCACCGTATCTCCAATTTCAAAGCCTTTTTCGATCATTCTCTCCTTCGAACTCTTCCTTCTTCCCTCTTCATCTTCACTACCCTCAAGGAATTTACCAAAACTCTTCTCCTTATCAAACTCCCCCAAACTTGAGTTTTGCTCAAGTTTAGGTGTTTGCTTCAATTTTTTATCATCTCCCGGATCTTTCAATAGAGCTTTTGGTGAGGGCTCTTTCACACAAATGTCAAGTTCTTTGACAAAGTGAGATTCCTTCTTTCTTTGGTCACTTTCAATTGAACCATGCTTGGTGAAAATCACCTTCTCTCCATTCACTTCCAATGTCACCTCCCCTTTTCTCAAATTGATGTTTGCTCCCCCCGTGGCAAGAAACGGCCTCCCAAGAATCAATGAGATATTTGCATCTTCTTTCATATCTAACACCACGAAGTCGGCCGGAATGATGAACTTGTCAATCTTCACCAATACATCTTCAATGATCCCTTTAGGATGAGTGATGGAACGATCCGCTAATTGGAGAGTAATTGATGTGGGCATTACTTCTCCAAGTCCCAAACGCTTGAAGATTGAAAGTGGCATCAAATTGATGATAGCTCCCAAATCACAAAGAGCTTTCATCATGGGACCATCACCAATCTCACATGGGAGAGTGAAACTACCCGGATCCTTGAGCTTTTCGGGAGGGGTTCGTTGAAGGATAGCACTACACTCCTCGGTCAAATTGATCTTCTCATCATCCACTAGTTTCTTCTTGTTTGCTATTGCATCCTTTAGAAACTTCATGTAATGAGGTATTTGCTCTAAAGCATCCGAAAGTGGAAGATCAATGTGGATTTTCTTGAAGATATCCAAAAACTTCCCAAACTTCTCATCCATTTTCTTCATGTATCTTCCCGGGTATGGAAGTGGATCATATGTAATGGGAACCCCCCATCTATCACAAGGTACCTCAAGCTTCTTCTTTTTAAAATCTTTGACAATTCTCCACTTTGGAATTCTTGGAGCAACCTTTCCACTTCCAACTTTCTCTATCCTCTTCTTTTCCTCTTCCTCCCTTTCTTTTGCCTTCAACACTTCACCCTCTTCCAATTCAATTGAAGAAACTCCATAATGTTCACCACTTGAAATTGTAATAGCATTACAATGCTCACTTGGGTTTATCTCGGTGTTTGAGGGCAATTTACCCTTTGTATGTTGAGATCCAATGGAAGTTGCCAATTGTCCCATTTGAAATTCCATCGATTTTTGATTACTCATGAGTTGGGCAAGCATTGAGTCGGTGGATTTTTGGTTACTCATGAGTTGGGCAAGCATTGAGTCGGTAGATTTTTGGTTACTCATGAGTTGGGCAAGGATGGAGTCGGATGCTTCAGATTTCTTCTCACTTGTCTCCATTCTCTTCATGAGGAGTGCAAGAAGCTCATCCGTGGAGGATTTCCCTTCTCCACTTGGAAGTTTTGCACCGGGATCAAATCCAGGAGGATATTGAATAGCACCTTTGGGATTGGAATAGGACAAATTCTCATTCTTTCGAAAATTTTGATTTTGAGGAGTTGAGAATTGTGGAGACGGACCCCCTTGACCTTGATAAGATGAGGATTGGCCCTGGAATCGGTTTTGAGTAGGACCTTGAAAGCCTTGACCACGATTTTGATATGGTGGTTGCCCTTGATATTGTCGATTCCCTTGAAAGTTTTGAGGATACCCTTGTTGACCCATGTATTGCACTTCTTCCATATGTCCCATTTGAGGGTCCTCTTGCACAAAGGGTAAATGATTATCTCTTGATTGAGATAAAACATTCACCTTTTCAATGAGTGTGGCCATCATCTCTCTCATGCTATCATTAACATCCACTTGAGCTACCCGATTTTGTGCTCCACGGTCTACTCTCATCTTGAAAGTATTGCTTGATATCCCTTCTATTATGTCATTTATCTCCTCCACCGATATCATCCAAATTGAACCCTCCGCACAAGCATCAATGTGGTGTTGATCTTCCAATCGTAACCCACCAACGAACCAACATGTTGTTTGTTCTATTGGGAAACCATGATGGGGGCATGTGATGAGAAGATTCGTAAACCTTTCCCATGCCTCTTTGATTCCCTCCGTTGGACCTTGTTGGAATGTAGAGATCTTTTGTTTGGCTTCCATAGTCTTTGAAGGAGGGTAGTACTTCAATAGAAATCTTTTCTTCAACTCTTCCCACGTCCTCACTTCTCCGGCGGGAATGCTTGATTATAGCCAAGCTTTTGCTTTCCCCGTTAATGTGAATGGGAATAGCCTCATCTTTTTAGCATCTTCAGACACTCCGTTTTGCTTGAGAGTGTCGGTCATCTCTAAAAATTGAGCAAGGTGTTCATTCGGGTCTTCCTCAAATCCTTCCTCCGTCCTTCCTTCAAATTGCCTCTCCCTCAACATCCTTAATAAAGAGGCACTAATCTCAAAATTGTTTACCTCCACCATTGGTCTTGCCAACCCATCGTAATGCTCCCTAGGTTGAGGCTCAAAATATTCTCTCATTGGCCTTCCATGGTACACACGTTGAGGTTCTTCTATATGTGGAGGGGGATGGATGTATTCTTCTTGAATGTGTTGAGGATGAGGGTATTGGTAAGGTGGAGGGTAAGGATGTTGAGGTTGTGGAAATTGATGTGATGGAGGTGGATAGTAGGCTTGTTGTGGAGGTGGATAAGGGTAAGGATAGTATCCTTGATATGGAAGGTGGTTTTGAGGTGGATATTGGAGATTTTGTGGTGGATTTGGAGGTGGGTTACCTCCAACTTGGTTTCCAACTTGTTGGTTCTCTCTTATAGGCTCGTCATCTCCAAGTGGTGGAGGATTCATCTCTTCAATGTTCTCCATCTCAAATGATTCTTCTACGACTCTTTGTCGGTTCCTACTTCGATTCCTTCTTCTTGCGTGTGCCTCGATCTCAAGGTCTAACGGTTCAAGGTTTCCTCCACGTGATCTTGTGATCATGCACCTACAAAAGGAAAATGTCAAATCCCACAAAGATGAACAAAAACAAAATAACAAAAATAAATGCTACTATCAATAACACTTAACAAACTCTAAGTCTCACTAACAACACTCGCTTAACCTTTCTCAATCAAATCAAGCATATTAGTGTGAAAATGAATGAAAACCCCTCAAATTTTATCCCTAAAACACATGAAATCTTATGCAATTTACAACCGAATCATATGTACGTACACATTCTTCACAGAAAGACGGTTGGAAACCGGAAGAGGCTAAAAAAAACTAGGTAAGTCTTGTAGGCAACTACATATAAGATTTCATTTTATTACTAAAATTGATGCTAATTGCAGTTTTTTTTTTTTTTTTTATTAATGATTAAATAGGAGAAGATGATAATGGAACAAGAAGAATATGTTGAGCATCAGCTGAAATGGTCCCTAAACCATGGCACCGGTTATATAAAAGGGCTTGGTTATGGTCCAAAGCCTTCTAGTGGATGTAATGTTTCAGATGATGCTTCTAATCAATTGCAAACCGAACCTAATTGAGACAAAAGAACAATTGGAAGCATCTAAAGGTCGTGTGGGTGCAGTCCAGGCAGAACTGAGTGATATAAAAGGCACCCTATGCAAACTTGTGAATTTATTATATAAGAAAGTGATAAGCCTTTAAGATTTATGAGGATATTATTATAATTTCTTTGTGTTTGTTGATTAACTTTTAGTACAATTGAGTTCATTTCTTATCTTATGGTGCAATTTAGATTTATATATCATCTCCAATTTAGTATTTAGTGGTCGATGTAAATAAATTATGACAAAAGACATTGTCACACTATACTAATTAGTAATGACAATTGTTATTTTTGTCACAAAAATATTACCATTTAATGACGAATTGTATTGTCATTATATATATAACATATGGCAACAAAAAAAAATCATAACAATAGCATGATTCTTTTGTGACAAAATATATAAAAGAAGACGAAATATATGTTGTCATTATACCTACAAATTTAGTGACAATTAACGTATTCGTCGTTGAATAATATTTATTATGACAAAAGTGATTCGTCTTCATTTATAGACTATTTAGCGACCATAAATATTTTGTCACTAAATATTATTCTTTCGGGATGCATATATTGTATCGTCATTATACATATACATATAACAACAATTAAAATTTTGTCACTAAAGTGAAACTCTTTGGTGACGAACTATATAAAACGTGATGAAATTATTTATCTAACTGTGACAATAATTTTGTCACAAAAAATTGACAAAGTTGGTAGAAAATTGAAAAAGTCGTCACTAAAAATTAATATTTTAGTGACAGTAAGTCAAATCGTCACGCAAAGTGGAACTTTTTGGTGACGAACTATACAAATTATGACGAAATAGTTAATCTAATTGTGACGAAAATTTCGTCATTAAAATTTGGTAAATTGATAGGAAATAGATAATCGTCACAAAAAATCATATTTTTGTGACAATAATTCAAGTCATCATGTAGATTTGAATATTTTGTGACGAAAAAACATGTTTAATGACAAAATTAGATGTCAAATGTAACACTTTATTCGTCACCATAGATGAAATATATAGCGACAATGAACTTTACCGTCACCAAAAGATGACTTTTGATGACGAATTTAAATAACGTCATATTTACCTAATGCGACGCACATACGACGACGTTCTTTGCGACAGCAAAATTTCGTCGCTAAACACATTTTGTGACGAAAAATGGTGTTTTTGTGACGAATTGTCGTCGTTGCGATTTCTCAAATTTCCTGTAGTACTACTCTCAGTTGTTTACAGATGACCCGTCTGCGCCTTTTGATGCCTCCAATTCTTGATTGTTTTATGGATATTGTGGTGACCGCTGACCAGAATGCCCTTCTGTTGGGTGTTCCCTCAACTGATGAGATTCGTTGTGCAGTCTTTGGGATGGATGCCTCGAGCGCTCCGGGGCCGAATGGATTTGGGGGATCCTTCTTTCGTAGTTGTTGGAACATTGTGGATCAGGATGTCATAGCTGGTGTCAGACACTACTTCATTGCTAGATTTCTGCCACCTGGACTGAATTCGTGCTTCATGACCTTGATTCCTAAGACTGAGGGGGCCAGTCGGGTGGAGGAGTTCAGGCCGATTGTGATGGGTAACTTCATCTTCAAAGTCATGACCAGGGTTATGTCGTCAAGACTGGGTATGTTGGTCCTGAAAGGAGATATAACAAGTGTATGGGGGGGGGGGGAATACACTTGTATGCAAATTCTTTTTCAAACTTAACCAAAAGTACTTCAGCAAGGTTGTCCTGGACAACTCTACTGATGAGTTTAACTCTTCTAAGATAGTCAAACTACTAAGTACTATTGAGTACTTAGTTGAATAACTGTCTAGGGGAGTTGTATGTGCGGAATTAGTGGTTGGCCCTTTAGTTTAAACTCATTTAAGTTCTGAAATCACCTTAACCAATATAGTCCAGTTTTCAGGGAACTTGTCCAATACAGTTTTTGCACAGTCTTTGAATATATGTCTTTTGAAAGATCAGTTTTGTGTGTAGTGTTGAATGTATGAAAGTAATTTGAAAGTAAATTAACACAAGAGTTTATAGTGGTTCAGAGACTCAAGCTCCTACATCCACTTTCCTTGATTTAACAGGATAATTCCTTCACTCTTGGAATTAACTTGTTTTATAGTGCCAAGGTGCACTTGATCAAGAACACCACTCCTTGGTGAATTGATCCCTAGGATGTCTAGAGTCCTAGTATCCTCTTCAACTCAGAACTGAACTGTTCTTCTCTCAACAGTCAGCTCCTACCACTTCTACTACTACAACCTTCTCACTTTCTCACTTGAAAGAGAGGTAAGGGTTGAAGTAAGGTTCCAACTAATGAGATATCCTTTACAATGAAGGTCAGTGTATAAGGATAGGATATCTCTCTAAGCTTTGTATGGATATACAATAAGTTCAGCTTAGAAGAAGTGTTTGAAGACTAAGATAGTCTCTTTGAAAGCTTGAGAGCACTTGATAACTTGTAGGATAGTTGGCTTAGTAGTTGGTGCTTCAAATGGTCTTCACACTTATGTATTTATAGACAAATTTGAGGATTTGCTCGTTGGAGAGGCAGTCCCAAATTGCTATAAATGTCTTCCTTGAGTTCTTCAAACTGGAAGACAGATTCTTGATAGTGACATGTCCTCATTTGGGTAATTGCTGGAACGCGCCGGCGAAGGCGGTCCATCACCGGGATCGTTGTCGGATGCCAAACGTATAAATAACGAATTAAAATCTAAACATGCATCTAAAGCAGAATTTAGATTCGTTACCCTTGAAGATCGAGACGTTGATTCCAATCTACGGATCTTCTAGCCTGTCTCCCAACCTCGCTCGAACACCGGGTGGACGGCGCGCTATCAAACGTGGAGAAGGTGCCTCAGTTTCGTCTCCTTGAAACCCTAGCCGTTTTTCTTAATTTCGTGTGTGCTAGGGTTTCAAAACTGAATTGAGGCTCCTATTTATAATTTCCATAAGTTTCATGGGCCAGACTAGGGATCCATTAGAAGGTATAGGGCTTGGGCTTCTTACAGGCCCAAATACTCTTATGTTCAGCCCAGAACATATAATTTGGCCCGAGAACATTAATTCATTCCACTAGAGAATTAATGTTGCACTCCCGTCCTATCCCAAACCGAATCAGGGCTTCTATTAGACTTTATAATTCCCCGTGTTAAAGATATCGCACGTCCATTAATTATTAAAGCTTCTGACTTCTTTAAATAATTAATCTCTATAATTCCTTTGAGTAGTACCACTCAACCTCGTTGTCGTACAGATTAAATCCACCTGCAGGGTTTAGTACGACAATCCTTTATGAGTTTCCTCAAGGGGACGTCATCAGCCTGGATGTACAGGACACGGTGCCCTAATGCCAATAAGTAGACATCATGCGAGCGATGCCACTACCCAAAATACGGAGCGTGAAGAATCTAACAAGATTCTCACCTATGGTACATCAAAGTAGTGAACAAGCACCCCACAAATCTAAATATCACACTTAGGGTTAAGAATCATAAAAGTCACCACGACTTCTATTTCTTCATAACAGTCAGAACAGAAGAACATGTCTTATCTGTGATCCATTCAATACGCCACAGCGCACTAGTATAAACTAATGGCCAAGACAAACCACTAACAAGTTTACACTACAACTTAAACCAATAGTTTTGTCCATAACTATCTCAGTTGTGAATACATTTTATATCTTACAAGGAACTGACAATGTGATCTTCTGTGTGACTACAAACTCACCACATCGTCTACAATGCAAGATAAGCAGACATACAAGTAATCACAAAGAATGCGATAATGTGAAAAACCATTTATTTCAGATAAAAAGGAAATCAAATATACGTCACAAAAGCCCACTAAAAGTTAGCTTTACAGTATACACTAACAATCTCCCACTTATACTAAAGCTTAACTTTTAGTATACACATAAAGACATCAACATTTCTCCCACTTATACTCAAAGTCTAGCTTGTAATACATCGTAAACCAAGACCCTCTACATGTTTCTCAAAGACTTTTATTGCCAGCGTCTTTGTGAAAGGATCAGCCAAGTTATCCAACGACGCAATCTTAGCTACAGCCACGTCTCCTCGATTTACGATATCTCGTATAATGTGGTACTTTCGCTCTATGTGTTTACTTGCTCTATGGGCTCTAGGTTCTTTCGAGTTTGCCACTGCACCCGCGTTATCACAATAAACAGTGATACACATCGGCATACTCTGAGATACCCCTAATTCCAGAAAGAAATTACGCAGCCAGACAGCCACCTTTGCAGCCTCTGAGGCAGCTACGTACTCGGCTTCCATAGTGGAGTCCGCGATGCATTTCTGCTTCACACTTCTCCAAGATATGGCTGCGCCTCCCAGCATAAACACATAACCCGAGGTTGACTTCCGTTCATCTTGATCAGCTTGGAAATCTGAATCGGTATAACCCAAAGGAATCAAACTATTTGACTGGTATACTAGTATATAATCTCGAGTCTTTTTCAAGTACTTGAGAATATGCTTAACAGCAGTCCAGTGTCCTTGACCAGGGTTAGACTGATATCTTGCTACCATGCCGACTGCATAGCAAATATCAGGCCTCGTACACAGCATCGCATACATAAGGCTTCCTACAGCCGAAGCATAAGGAACCTTAGCCATCTCCTCTATCTCCTTCTGTGCCTTAGGACACATATCTTTAGATAGAGGGACTCCATGTCTGAAAGGTAGCACACCCTTCTTGGAATTCTGCATGCCAAAACGAGCAATCACAGTATCAATGTAAGACGCTTGAGATAAACACAGCATTCTCCTTTTTCGATCACGAGTGACATTAATACCAAGAATGTACGATGCTTCTCCCATATCCTTCATTTGAATCTGTTCTGAAAGCCACACCTTTACGTCTGATAATAGTTTCACATTGTTGCCAATAAGAAGAATATCATCTACGTATAGTACTAAGAATACCACTACGTCTCCGTCACTCTTTTTGTACACACAACTTTCATTTTGACATTGTTCAAATCCAAAAGATTTGATCACCTCGTCAAAACGAATGTTCCATGACCTGGAAGCTTGTTTTAGCCCATAAAGAGACTTTTTCAACTTCCAGACTAGATGCTCTTGGCCTTTCTTCATATAACCCTCGGGTTGCTGCATATAGATGTCCTTATCCAAATTTCCATTAAGGAAAGCTGTCTTGACATCCATTTGCCAAATCTCATAGTTCATGTGATTAGCTATGGATAAGAGAATCCGGATCGATTTTAGCATGGCTACTGGCGAGAAGGTCTCGTCATAGTCGATTCCTTCTTTCTGGGTAAAACCCTTTGCCACCAACCGTGCCTTAAAAGCAGTAATCTGCCCATCAGACCCTCTCTTACGTCTGTAGACCCACTTACACCCAACGACTTTCTTGTCGTGGGGAAGTTCACTTAGGTCATACACTTCCATAGCATCCATAGATTCAATTTCTAAATCCATGGACTTGTGCCAAGACTCTGCATCTTTGTCTTTGATTGCCTCTTTGTATGTCCAGGGGTCGTTATCATCATGTTCATCGCTTGGAATCAAGTCCATAGACTCTCCCACAAACATGAAACGATCATGTTGGCGAACAACCCTCCCACTACGACGAGGCAATGTATACAAAGGTTCATTAGAGTCGCCACGTTGTGCAGTCTCTTGTGGTATTTCCCCTTGCACACTCGGTGTGCCATTGTCTCCTCTCAACTCATTTAGAATGATCTCAGTATTGGACTTATGCTCATTCATATAGTCTTCTTCTAAAAATCGGGCATTGGTACTCACCACCACCCTCTGATCATTAGGACTATAAAAATGACCACCTCTCGTTCCCTTAGGGTATCCTACAAACAACCGTACTTCAGTTCTAGGTGCCAACTTATCAGCTTCCTTGTTCAGCACATGTGCTGGACAACCCCAAATCCGAATGTGGTTTAGACTAGGCTTTCGCCCAGACCACAATTCAATCGGGGTTTTTGGAACCACTTTAGAAGGTACATAATTTAGAAGGTACGCTGCTGTTTCCAAGGCATAACCCCAAAAAGAGGTAGGTAATGAAGCATAACTCATCATCGATCTCACCATATCTAATAGAGTCCTATTCCTTCTCTCAGCCACGCCATTCTGTTGCGGAGTACCAAGCGCGGAGAGCTGGGATCTAATCCCGTTATCTAATAAGTATTGCCTAAATTCATTGCTAAGGTACTCGCCACCACGATCAGAACGCAGTGACTTGATATTCTTACCATGACGGTTCTCCACTTCTGCCTTAAATTCTTTGAACTTGCCAAAGCATTCAGACTTGTGGCGCATCAGGTAGATGTATCCATATCTTGAGTAATCGTCAATGAAAGTGACGAAGTACTCAAAGCCTCCTCTAGCTTGAACAGTCATAGGCCCACACAAATCAGAGTGAATCAATTCCAACACATCATTAGCCCTATTACCCTTGGCCTTAAAAGGCCTCGAGGTCATCTTGCCTTCCAAACAGGATTCGCAGACTGAGAATGGTTCCACTTGGAGAGACTCCAAAAACCCACTACTTACTAGTCTTTGAATCCTTCTTAGGTTGACATGACCCAATCTTAGATGCCAAAGGTATGTTTGATTCAACTTAGAAGGTTCCTTTCTCTTATTTAATGATGATGATGAATGAGCTTCAGTCACAGTATGATATGCACACGTAATAGTATAAAGATTGTTTTCTAACGTGCCAGAACAGATTAAAGAGTCATTTCTCATAATAACAACATTGTCATTAAAAACAACTGAGCATCCATCCAAAAACAACTTCGAAACAGAAATTAAATTTCTCCGAAAATTCGGCACATATAAAACGTTCTTTAATACTAAAACAGAATTAGAAAAACATAAGTGCACGTCTCCCACTGCAACCACTGATACTATCGCAGCATTGCCCAAACTAATAGTAATCTCGCCCTCACTCAGTTCCCTTGTCTGCAGAAACCCCTGCAAGGTGTAACAAACATGGTCAGTGGCTCCTGTATCTACTACCCAAGAAAAGGCAGAACAAGCCGCAAAACATGTTTCAACAACTAAAGCGAGAGACGTACCAGAGTTGTCCTTTTTCAGGAGAGGACAATCAGACTTCCAATGTCCCGTCTTGTTGCACTTGAAACATTTGTCCTTCGGTTTTTTCACGCCACCAGAAGGCGCTAGTTTCTTGCTCCCACTGCTTTCACCACCACTCTTTTTCTGTAAAGGCTTTTTCTTCTTCTTGCCATTAGACGAAGAAGGTCCAGCCTGAACAGTAACATTGGCTTGTGGTCGTTTACCCATGAGACCCTCCACCGTGACCAATTCTGTAAGAAGCTCGGTTAAAGTATAATCCTTCTTACTCATGATTGCGTTTACACGGAAGTTCTCAAAAGACTTTGGGAGCGAGTTTAGGATCATATCGATCTTGGTGTCATTATCGATTAACCCTCCGAGGACCTCAATCTCATTCAGATATTCCATCATCTTGAGACCGTGGTCCCTCACGGACGCTCCCTCTGACATAGAGGTTGACATGATCTTCCTCATAGCCTCAAAGCGGGCAGCCCTATCTTTCTCACCAAAAAGCTCTTTGAGGCTCAACATCATAGTTGCGGCACTAGGCATAGTTTGATGCTGTTGTTGTAAAACATTTGACATCGAGGCCAAAATGTAGCAACGAGCCATATCATCAGCCTTGTGCCACTTCTTATGAGCCTCCCTTTGCTCTTCAGTAGATTCGGCTCCCAAAGGGGTAGGAGCAGGTGTATCGAGCACAAACTTGTACTCATCAGCAACTAGGACAATGTCCAAATTTCTTTTCCAATCCAAGTAATTTTGACCAATAAGCTTATTTTGATTTAAGATAACCATAAGTGGGTTGAATGTCACCATAATGTATCTGAAATAAATAAAATGCAAGCAATAAATCACATAAGTTTGAAGCATAAAACATTGGAAACCTTCAAAACCAATATTCAACACAACCTCCAACAGCCCAACAAACACATATGCAAGCCACGTTAGGGTGGTCGTTTACACATGTATTCATCGACCAGACATTTAGTCTTTAATTTCAATATCACGTCAACTTATCCTTATGACGAATGAAATTAACAGTCGAACTTTAACTGGCCATGTGAACTAGAACAGTGACCCCGTTGGGGGGTTATATTAAAATTCACATCTAAGTGATGACCACAATTTAACAACAGTTATCTTGAATTATTCTTTACTGATGAACTCATGGGTGACACATCCGTTAGGGAAGATCACACACTTTATCTAAAGATTAAAACAGTTTTATTAGAAGTCTTAACTAATAAGCTCGTGAATGTTGCACCCGTTAGGGGAAGACTCCCAAGGTCCCACGAGCAACATACACCTTACTTAAAGACCAATTGTGGAGGCCTATAAATTAATTAAAATTCAATTATCTCACTTAGTCATTTTAACATGAAGATTATTCATTGGCATAGCAAATTAACAAAAATTAACACATGCATGCCATAACAATACAAGATGCGATAAACATAGGCAAAAATAAATAAATGCACATCTATCGCAACCCCTTGAAAACCTATCAAAAACAGCCTACTATAAGCTATTACAATGATAAAAAAAACAGTGGCGCGGACGGATGCCTCGCATCGGCCTCTCACGCAATGCAAAAAAAAAAACGAATTCTCGTCCACCGACAAAAACTGGCAGAAAACTTCATCAAGGCTTTTGAATTAGGCCTCGCCACTCGTCGTCACAGCTTAGCCGTGACTCCTGTAGATCTCGTCGAGACGTTTCCGAAAAGGTCTTGTGGGCTGAAAACGGACACCCGAGTCAAAAGTTATGGCCAAAACAGTTTTCACCGTCCAAGGCCATAACCCGAAAAACTCAGATTACTGTTTTCAGATCTTCCATCGACACCGCCCGTTCTCACGATCAAAAAATACAATATAAACGAGCAAAACCCTACTACAGTGATCTATGAAATAGTCCTATACTACCCACACTTATTATCTGGTGGGAAAAACGATTACAAAATCACACAAGGGTTGCGATAGAATAAAAACCTTAAATAATAAATGACAGAAACGAATCCATACATGAAACAACAAAAAAAATTGAATCATACAAAAGTACGTTTCAGGCAGAGCCAACAATCTACGAATCCAGGCTCTGATACCAATTGCTGGAACGCGCCGGCGAAGGCGGTCCATCACCGGGATCGTTGTCGGATGCCAAACGTATAAATAACGAATTAAAACCTAAACATGCATCTAAAGCAGAATTTAGATTCGTTACCCTTGAAGATCGAGACGTTGATTCCAATCTACGGATCTTCTAGCCTGTCTCCCAACCTCGCTCGAACACCGGGTGGACGGCGCGCTATCAAACGTGGAGAAGGTGCCTCAGTTTCGTCTCCTTGAAACCCTAGCCGTTTTTCTTAATTTCGTGTGTGCTAGGGTTTCAAAACTGAATTGAGGCTCCTATTTATAATTTCCATAAGTTTCATGGGCCAGACTAGGGATCCATTAGAAGGTATAGGGCTTGGGCTTCTTACAGGCCCAAATACTCTTATGTTCAGCCCAGAACATATAATTTGGCCCGAGAACATTAATTCATTCCACTAGAGAATTAATGTTGCACTCCCGTCCTATCCCAAACCGAATCAGGGCTTCTATTAGACTTTATAATTCCCCGTGTTAAAGATATCGCACGCCCATTAATTATTAAAGCTTCTGACTTTTTTAAATAATTAATCTCTATAATTCCTTTGAGTAGTACCACTCAACCTCGTTGTCGTACGGATTAAATCCACCTGCAGGGTTTAGTACGACAATCCTTTATGAGTTTCCTCAAGGGGACGTCATCAGCCTGGATGTACAGGACACGGTGCCCTAATGCCAATAAGTAGACATCATGCGAGCGATGCCACTACCCAAAATACGGAGCGTGAAGAATCTAACAAGATTCTCACCTATGGTACATCAAAGTAGTGAACAAGCACCCCACACATCTAAATATCACACTTAGGGTTAAGAATCATAAAAGTCACCAAGACTTCTAGTTCTTCATAACAGTCAGAACAGAAGAACATGTCTTATCTGTGATCCATTCAATACGCCACAGCGCACTAGTATAAACTAATGGCCAAGACAAACCACTAACAAGTTTACACTACAACTTAAACCAATAGTTTTGTCCATAACTATCTCAGTTGTGAATACATTTTATATCTTACAAGGAACTGACAATGTGATCTTCTGTGTGACTACAAACCCACCACATCGTCTACAATGCAAGATAAGCAGACATACAAGTAATCACAAAGAATGCGATAATGTGAAAAACCATTTATTTCAGATAAAAGGAAATCGAATATACGTCACAAAAGCCCACTAAAAGTTTGCTTTACAGTATACACCAACAATCGGAACCACGATCAGAACGCAGTGACTTGATACTCTTACCATAACGGTTCTCCACTTCTGCCTTAAATTCTTTGAACTTGCCAAAGCATTCAGACTTGTGGCGCATACGGCTGTTAAGACTTTGTCTTCATTCTGCAGCACTCTTCCCAATGTCTGACTTTAAGATTCACTTGTTAGGACTTGGACATGGCTTCTGAAGGTTGATCCAATGATAGGACAACATTCCTTATCAAGTGGACAACTCTGCTTATCACTATCAGCATACTTGCTTATCAGCATAGTTGGCTTGCTCTTTTCAAATGACTTGGCTCTTTTCCCTTTGCTTCTCTTGGAATTGATCTTAGCACCATTCTTGAAGGCTTTAGGGTGTAGTTGTCTTCACTTCTTCTGCATAGTTTGTTTTCAAGCTTCAGAACACTTGTTCTGGTTCAATTGTACTGAGACAACTCTCCTGGACAACTCTCCTGATCAGCATACTTGGCCTTTAAGCTTCAGAACATTTGTTCTTGATTTAATTGTGCAGAGACAACTCTTCTGGACAACTTTCCTGATCAGCATACTTGGCCTTCAATAGACTTAGTGATTGTTCCAGAATTTGAGCCTAGAGGGGACTTTGTTCTTGATATTCTTCAAAGCATATGTTCCCCCTTAACTTGTGCATCTAAACAACTAAGAGCTGCCTAACATATCAGCTCCTCATCTAGCCTTATTCTATATGTTTATCAATCTTAGAACATAATCATCTTAGGGGGTTTTGGTATTGAATCAAAACATATCTCATTTTATTCCCAACAATTTCCCCCTTTTTGATGATGCCAAAACCTATACATTTTATGCAAAAGTGACTTGATTACATCTATTACATTTATCTTCAGAAGGTATGACTAGAGTCAGTTTTCCTGAAAAAGAATGTGTTAGTGTATTCACCATTCATGTTATAAATAGGTTTCAAGAATAGGCATATAGAGATTTTTGTAACAATGTTTCTTGATTCAAAAGGTGTTCAACTATCATTTATTTAAAATATATTACAAGCATGTTGATAGTTGAAACTAACATATCAGAGCATGAATCCAAAACATTATTACATTAGAGCATTTCATTACAAGGTATCAAACCATATACTAAAAACTTAATAGTATCTAAATCTTCAAGTATCAAAGCAAAAACTTATATCAGAGCAATCATAGCATATCAGAGCACATCAGCATTCTTGACCAAACTTCAGCATAGATGACCAATTAAACATATCTTCAGATAAGATAAGTTTTCAACCACCAAAAAGGTCAGAAGACTTAGCCATTTTAGAGATCATCCTCAGGAGGTGGCACCATCCCATATTGTGCCCACACTCTTCTTTTCAGCTCCATGGCCTCTTGGTTGGTTCCCTTGGTTCCAAGAACCATCTTGTTTAGCTTGAGGATTTCCAGAAACTCCTTCAGAATTTTTGACTGGTCAATCCATCCATCAAGCTTTGGATGCATAAATATGATTGGCTTGGGGGCAGTGAGTTCAAATCTTGCAATATCAGCAGCTGCAAGTAGTTGTTGATAAAGTTCTATGTGATACTCTATCATGAACTCTGCAAAAGTGGAGTTAGCATCTCTTCCATTCCATCTGTCAATGACATAATAATCATAGACAAACTCCCTTTTGGCTTCCTCCCATAAGTCATTCAGTTGAATTGGCACCCATTTATCCAAGTGAGGATATTTGGTGTCCATGTGGATTAAGAGCTGTGGCTTCAACTTTTTGTAAGTTGCTCTCCTTCTTCTTGGCTTTTGGAAGTCAGCTCTTCTCTTATCTCTTGCTCTATTAGCCTCATCCATCAAGTCCATTTTCTCTTGGGCCCTCATCATGGCCAGTTTCTGTTGAGTTTCAGGGTCTTTGCCATACCCTTCATGAAACAACTTTGATGGATCAGGAGCTAGGGTAGTTGTCTTCTTTTTGGGCTCAGGTCCAAATCCTTCAGCAAACAATTCTTCAACATCTTCAGTGGACTTGGGACCTTCAGCACTTTTGACAGTTTCAGAAGACTTATCTTTTTCAGCAATCTTGGACACTTCAGCAGTTTTGTCCTTTTCAACACTCTTTGCCTTTTTGGAGATAGGTTCATCATCATCAATTCTGAACTCAGGAGGCAGATCAAGGCTGTTGGGAAAATCAGTGAATGTTTCAGCTTTTCTTTTCTTTCCTTTGGCCTTCTTGATTTTTCCTCTAGTTTGGACACCTTCAGCATCTTTGTCCAAATAAGATACCTCTCCCCCTGGTCTTTGCTGTAGCCTAACTCTTTCCTCTTGAGCTGAAGCCATTGAGTTCTTCAAGGCAATTGCTAACTGCTCTTCTTCATCCAAATCTTCTAAGTTCAGCATTGCTGGCTCTTTTCCTTTAACTTCAGAAACTTTGTCATTTCCCTTGACTGGGCTTCCAATGACCAAGGCACCTTTTGCCTTTGCTCTTTCCTTTTCCCCCTTTTTGGCAGCATCAAAACACTGAGGTTTGAGCTCGCTCATGGTTGTAGCCATCAGGGATTGGGCTAGGTTCAGAGATTTCATCTCCTCCAACAAATATACATTCTCATCATGTATATTTTGCATTCTGTCACTGCTCAAGCTAAGGAAAGCTAGAACAGGCTTCATCTTTTGTTGGACAACCTCCTCCAAGGTTGTTTTCAGAGATGCATCAAGTTGGGCTTTAAGAAGCTCAGTGAGGTTGGCCACTGCACCTTCAACAATGTTGGCCATTACCTCTTGGGAAAACTTTTCTGAGGTTGCTTTCACCATTGCTAGCCTTTGTTCTTCAGCTCTTTTCTTCTGCAATGCAGTCTTCTTTCCAAGGACTTGTTTGACAGTTAGTCTGAGAGCTTTGACATTTGCATTGTGATTATCTCTCAGCAGCTTCTGATCGTTCTTGACCTCTTCTGAGATTTTCTCCATGGTGGCTTTGGCTTTTTGGACTTCAGTGGAAATGGTTTGAAGACCAGATTCCACTCCTTCTATCCTTGCTTCCAATGTGGGTAGCACCACATCCTCAGAGCCTGTTAGCCTCATTTCCACAGATGCTAAAGTTCTTCCATGTTGATCCAAAGCTCCAGTGGTTTCTGCATGAGCTGATTGGACTTGATGAATCAAGGAGTCCAACTTTGCTGATTGCATTCCAAGCAAGCACTACAGGAAATCATACTTTACATGACAAATTTTTTCGTGACGACACAAAATTTGTCACAATTTGTCATTCAAAGGTGACAAAATTAATTTTCGTCACTTAACAAACATAATTCGTGACAAAATAAAAATTTGTCACCAATACTTATTTTATTCGTGACAAATTTTAATTTTGTCACTAAAAAATAACTATTTTCGTCACTAATTTGAAAATATCATGACGACAATAATAAAATTGTCACAAAAAACTTTGGTGACGACATTCATAATAATTGGTGACGATATTCAAGGTCATGAAAAATAATTTTTTCATGACGATGCTATGTTTTGTCATTAATTAATCAAAATAATTAGTGACATAATTATTTCGTCACAATATTATTTGGGGACGATATTCATTGTAATTAGTGACAATCATATTCGCCATATAATATTTTAATTTCATGACGATTTTATGTTTCGTCATTATTTAATCAGATTAATTAGTGACATTTTATTTCGTCACCAATACATATATATAGTGACGATTGTTAATGATTTGTCACTTTTCACAAAGAGGAGTCATTAATTATATAATGAATTTTTTTGCGACGCATGAATTTCGTCACAAAAACATTTCTCTTTGTGACTATTTTTTGTCATTATTAATAAAAAAATTGATACGTACAATTTTTTTTTTAATATAAATTGAAATTACATATGCGGATATGCCACATGGAAATATTATTTAACGCCTAATTGCTTCGTTAGTTTCCATTAAATAGATTGTAATGGTGTTAAAATCTTAAGCCTTCAATTGATAGTTCTACACGAATCGAGCCTTATATTAATAGAAATTTTCTTTTAGGCCTTAAAATCGATAGTTGACCAATATTTTAGGCATTGAACCGAAAAAACTCTTTTAAATTTCTCCAACAAAGACAGCATGTCAAATTAATCCCAATTCTACATGTAGTGTAGCAAGAGTAGAGCCAAAAAGTATTGTAAAAACTATTATATCTAAAAATAATCAATTTGATCTATCTGCACCATACACACATGATATATTAGAATCAAAATTCAAACACCTCAATAGGCCTCAAGGCTAAAACCACACTGCAAATTTTTATATCTAAATCTTAGAATGATGATTAAAATTGAAGAAATAAATGACAAGATTGGTGTGAATACATATAAAGTCTATAGTTCTATCCTCAAATTATAAATTAGAATCTACATATAATGAATTCCAGCATTCGTTTTATTTCACTACCCAAGCAACCCTCAAAACCTAAACAAAAACATATACAATCATGAAAGTGGTGAATATAATGCACAAAATCCCTATATCCTTTCAATATCCAAATTCAAAATATTGCAGCTCGTCTCGCCACCATGAGTACTACAATCCTCATTGCACCCAGCCGTTGTCTTCATTAGTGTAGTTCCATTTCTCCATTATTTCTAGCAGTTAATATGCATATCATAAAATTAGCAAATTGAATAGCAAGATCAAGAGAAATGTATAACACTCAAGATATGTATCTACAAATAAGAACCATATGTATTAAATAAACTACTAGTTCTATAGAATGAAATCCCAAATCTCTCATGGGGAAACAAAACCAATCCCTGAATTTTGATTCAGAATAAAATTACAAGTTAACTAAGATGTTTGAGGAGACAACAAACTTACAGTGAACGAAAGCTAAGTAGCAATTAAGGATCTGGACAACCGAAACATTGTTGCCAATTCAGTGGTCAAGGTTTTGGCTGCCATCTGAAAGAGAAATCACAATATAAATACATGAAGCTCACAGAAAAGAAATGCACTATCTATCATAATTAGCTTAAATTTGTAAGAGAGAATAACAAATTATTTATACTACAATATCCCTCAACCTTGTGAATTGTCATCATCACAATCATCGTCGGAAATACTATTTTGCTGTGAGTCTTCTTCACTGCTACAATAATCAACTAAGGTGTCATCTAGCTCATCCTCGTTGTAATTATCTATGTTCACTTCTTCCAAAATAAAGCACAATCATACTTACAGGCATGGAAACACTCATATCTTAATCCCAGATCACGTAAATACTTTTTAGCTTCGTAGCAAGAGCGTGGAAGTGTCTCACTATAAGGAAAAGCCGACTTCATCAAACTCAACATCATATCTACAGCTCTATTACTCAACTTGTTATACAGTTTTAAATGGAGAAATTGGATAATAAATGATATCTTTGAAATCTTCTTACATCAAGGGTATAATTCGGTTTGAGTATTTGCCATGAGTGTTTCAAAATTTAGCATGGAGGATATATATACACTTGACTTGCGAAATTTGTTAGATTTTTATGGGGAATTCTTCATAATCATTAGGTGTTTTAACAAATCTGGAACCACAAGGTGCAGCGATCAAAGTGTTCATCATTCCCACTTTATTTCACTCTGAAATTGAGGTGGGAAGGCAGCAGTTTGGGCGGTTACTGGTGGTTGTAGGGCAGCTTCTTGAAGGCAGCGGCCAGAATTTATGGGAAAATCCCAGCGGCTTAAAGGGAAGAAGGCGATCGTAGAGGCTGTTACGACATCGGCTACATTGGTGCCAACAACGCCAATGAAAAGGCAAAAAATTGAAGAGAAAGTGGTGTTACCTGAGTCACCTAAATCTGCAAAAGCGACTAAAAATAGGAGGAAGAGAAAGCAAAAATCTCCAAAAACGTTGATGGGGGAGATGATGGCTGCAATATGCCCAGAACCAACGCAAGAAGAGAGGGAGTTGGCCTGGATCGTTTCCAATGCAGGTGAAATTAATCAAAGCGATGATGATTGTGATTCTGAAGAGGAACGCAGAATGGATCGCGATGTAACTGTCATGTTCTTGACTGAAGACGATGATGAAACTGTTCCAAACGAGGCTGGATTGGCCCTAATTTGCGGCCAGTGAAGGTTGCTTACGAACTCTAAACAATCTGCCAATAATGGCGCTGAAAAAAATGGCGAATGGGGAGTCAACTTCTTGAACCGTGGATTTCTGAAAAATTCTGGAAATGGTAAGAAGGCGGATATAGAAGTTTCTGGGATTGCAATTGAAATTTCTGGGACTGTAATTGAAAATTCTGGGACTGCATTTGAAATTCTGGGAGGAAAGAAGAAGGTAGACACAATGGGATTGGGCGAAAGGATGGATTGATCATTGAGAACAGGTCCAGCGATGTTGGGATTGAAAAGGGATTGAAGGAGGGGGAAAATGAAGGTACAATTGCTGATATATCCATGGAAGATGCAGCCTGTAAAACCAGTGTTGAGAAGGTGGAAGAAGAAAGGCCATCAACATTGCAGCCTAAGGCATGGAAGAAAGGGGAGACACCGGGGTTTATCAAAGGTAATAGACTACCTAAGACTAAGTATCGACTGCAGTATGTTCCTCCAAGACGAATAAATTGGTCATTCCTATGGAGATTGTGTCTACGGAATGGGATTACCCCCTGATTGGATACTTTTTAGTAGGAAGGTTTCAGGGCTACAGGAGCTGGGGATATCTGCAAATCGTGGGGGTTAAACATGAGATCAAGTCTCATGACAGTGTTTGGATCATCTTCAAATTAGAAAGGGAGGAAGATGTTGACAAAGTCTTAAATGGGGTCCGTACAGAATATGGGAGAGGACATTGATGCTCAAAAAAATGCCTAAAGCATTTAAATTTGACGATTATGAAATTTCTATGATGCCCATTTGGATAAAACTTAGGAATTTGCCGCTTTGTTGCTGGAATAACAAAGTAATCGAGATGATATCGTCTTTTGTTGGCTAGCCATTGTATACAGACAGGTTGTCAAACACAAAAGAGAGGATTTCTTATGTTAGGGTACTAGTCGAAGTGGATGCAGCCCTTCCCTTGGTAAGGGAAGTGGCTGTACAACTAGGGGACAGTGAGTGGCTGCAAAGAATGAGTATGAATTCGAACCAACATATTGCATTTAAATGCAAGAAATTTGGTCACCAGACAGATTGCTGCCCACCTATAGAAACACGGAGGGAGAATGGCCTTGACAGAAAAGTGGAGAGGCAAAGAAGAAGGTCCAACCTAAGGAGAAGTCGAAGGTGGACGAAGAGGGTTTTGCACAAGTGGGTAGACGAAAGAACTTGAACAAAACTGGACAGAACACTGCTGCAATTGAAATCTCGGGAGGAAGATTCCAGCAGCTGTATGACTTGGATGAGGACGCTGAGGAGACGAGCCTGCATACGAGGGGGCAAACTCAGTGTCGTACAGAATAAATTGGAAACTGCTGGGAAAAATCATCAACTTTACGTGGATAGGAAAGGCTTGAGGAAACAGCCCAAGGTAAAGCAAGGGCCGGATAAATTCCAGCTGCTTGTGGCCACTGAAAAGGGTGAAGAGGTATATGAAAATGGAGAGTGTTCGAAGGCTAATACAGAGCATGAAGATTGCAAAGAGGAGGTTGATGCCATGGATGAAGGAGGTAGCTCCGAAGACTAAAACTGAGGAGTTTAGGGGCTGCATTTACTGGTTTTGTAGTGCAGTTTTTGTCACACATAAATTTTGTTATAGTTGAGTGAGTGGTGAGGAAAAATGATAGAGAATAAAGTTGGCAAAAAATTAGGCCAATATGATGTAATTGTAAACGAACAGTGTGCATTTAAACGATGCACTTTGGTGGCGTTTCTCCTTAGGGAGTAGGTGTTTTTTTTATCAATAAATTTTTACCTTTTTGTCAAAATAATAATAATAATATGGGCACCACCCCTTGTACCATTTCCTCTCCCTCTCCTCTCCTCTCGAATAATGGGCACACAATACACTCTTTCTCATTATTCAAACTGCCTACATTTTTTCCTTCACCAATCACAACTAACTATCTCCATTTAATTGCCCTCACCAAATGTTGGGAATGATTTTTTAATCCTCAACCAACAATTCAGTTTCCTTTTACTAATATGTACTGTATCGAACATTGTATCGAACATTGAAGGGTATATCTTGTACCCTGTTTTGAGTGTGCAATAAGAATTCCTTTTAAAAAATTCTTTTATCCCAAATTTCCCAAAATTCCCAAAATTCTCTCAATTGGATTTAAAAAACTAAGGGAAATTTTTTAATTTCAACAAATCAAGAATCTCAAACACATCTAAAAATACCATTATTAGAAGCTTTTCTGTCCAATCTAAGTATTTCAAAACCAGAAATCCATGAGGCACTAAGAAACACAAAAATTCATGATTGCTATATACTAAAGACTTCTAAATAGTACGCATACCGTACAAGGCGATATAGTTTTTGAGTCAATTGATCGACAACCGTAGTGGAGGCAGAGCATAGGCGTCTTGGCCGGTATCAGATGACGGCACAGAGAAGAAAAGATTGATAACAACGTCCTTTTTTCTTCAAGAAATCAAATTAATTGAATTTTGTGAGAACAAATTGAGATATGTTTTATCTATTCGATGAGAGTGGAGCGATTTACCTTAAAACGGACGCCTGTGTCAATCTCTCACCGTCAAAAGACCAGATCAGAGGGCAAAAATTATGCTAGGTCCACCTCAAAAAGATTAATCTGCAATCTGTGGCAATATGTCAATTGGAAGGAATTAAGAGATTTTAATAATCCAATTTTCACCTTAATTAAGGACTTAGGGCAGCGGGTTTCAGATTGTGGAGGAAGAAGAAATTTTCGATTTGGCGCCTATTAATTTCACTTGGCGCTAATTACACAATTTTTAGATTTTTTTTTAAGAGAGAGAATTAGGGATGGCAATGGACCGGGTACCTAGATACCCGGATTCAGCCCGTTTCAATACGGGTCTGGGTCAGGTCAATCCGTTCGGGTCAGGGGTGGGGCGGGTCAAATCGGGGCAACCCATTACAAATTTTTAAAAATATTTTTAAAAAATTAATAAATACTCTATATTTTTTAAAAATATATAACAAAAAAATTAGATTTGTATTAAAAAATAAATAAAATACTCTTAAAAGCACGTTTATAAACTTATTTTCACATTATAAAGAGATTAATATTGATATAAATTTTTAGATGAACTATTTGATATTATGTTTTATCGATTTATATTAATCTAAAAAATATATTTGAAGGTGAATTATTGTTATATACTATGTTATATGTATTAATAAAAATGTTACATGCAAAATATTGAAGATATATTATATTTATATGTATAATATATATAAAAAAATAAATATAAAAATGGGTCACTGATCCGAGTTATGGATCAAGGATAATACCTGGACCCGCCCATCTCAATACGGGTAGGGGCGGGCGGGTTGAAATCTAGAGAGAATGGAGCAATTTAGGGATAGTCAAAATTTTATTTACAGGTATTTTTCTAATCAAAACTTTTAACTTAAGCTGTAACTTTGAAAACGAAAAGATTGACAAAAAAGAAAAACCGCCAAAAAATAAATAAAAATAGAAGACCGTCACCCTATAGTGTTTTTGGCTCCAAACTTCTTTTTAGTAACTTTAATTTTAGTCATTTTTATATAGTGTGGATTTATATCTAGCTTGTAGGATTTTTTTTGAGAAAAAATCATTTTACGTCCTGTAACTTAGGCCTAATCCAATTTATATCCTTTAAGTTTTCACTTTTTCGATTTACGTCCTTTTTGGTCCAATTTACGTCCTTTTCGCCGAAAAATTTTCAAACTCACCGGAATGTGAGGAATAAATTGGGATTCCGGCCAAATAGTCCAATTTACGTCCTTTAAGTTTGAAATTTTAAAATTTAATAAATAAATTTTCTAAAAATATCTTTAAATTTTTTAAAATATTATTAAAAATCTGAAAACATCATTAAAATTAAAAAAGTGAAAAATAAAATTCAAAATGCCTTATTTAATTTTTTTAAAATCTCATTAAATATTATAAAATGTGTAAAATAAAAATAAAAACAAAAAATTTTACAATTCAAAAAATAAAAAACGTTTAACTTAAAATTAAAAATCTCATTAAAAATTCTAAAAATCTCTTTATTTTTTTTAAAATGTGTAGATTAAATATTAAAAAATTTAAAAACCCATAAGAATAATAAAAATTATTAATATATCATTAAAAATCAGACTTGATTCGGACTCATCCGTCATTAAAGTTTTTCTCGAACTCATAAATTTTTTTGTATTCCATGCCTTGATTGATTGTAGAACCGTGTCAAATTCATTTTAATGAGGTTTTTAGAATTGTATAATTTTTAATTTTATTTTAAACATTTTTAAAATTTTAATTAATATATTTTTTTATATTTAGAATTTTATGTTTTTATGAGATTTTTAGAAAATTTTTATTTTAAATTTCCAATATTTCAAATTTTTAGAATTTTAGATTTTTTAATATTTTTTTTTAATTTTAGAATTTTTATTTTATTTTACACAATTTATAAATTTTAATGATATTTTTAGTTTTTAATGAGATTTTTAATTTTTTAAAGAATTTTTTAATTATTAATTATTAATTTTCAAACTTAAAGGACGTAAATTGGACTATTTGACCGGAATTCCAATTTTCCGGCGAAAAGGACATAAATTGGACCCAAAAGGACATAAATTGGACACCCTAGGACGTAAATTGAAAAAGTGAAAACTTAAAGGATATAAACTGGATTAGGTCTAAGTTACAGGACGTAAAATGAAATTTTCTCATTTTTTTTAAAATTTATAAAATACATCTAATTTAATAATTCTCATTTCTCAAAAAAATATATAGTATTATAACCACTACTTTATTATTTTATCTCTATCCCATCTTTCACTTTTACATAAATAATTACGAGTATTTTTTCTTAAAATCAGTCCAAATGTGAATTATAAAATTGAACTAAATGAGTATTATTCATTAAAAAAATTATAATTTTTTTCTAACTTGTATTATTAGGTTATAAATTAATACGGAAAAAACTTATATACAATATTTTACAATATTCTTATTGAGAAATATGTCCAAATAACTATCTGGATTTGACACACCATATTCAATTTATGTGCACCATCCATATTTTATGAGTTCACCCCTCCTTTTTTTTTTAAATAAATAAATCTGAGTCGGCTCTTTATATTAGATGGCCACAGTTATTTCCCCCTATTTTATAAGTCAGAAGAACCGTCTTTTAGATTAGAACCATTTTTCTAATGTTTAAAGCATTTGACATATGTTTAACTTTTTTAATTTACTAAAAATATAAAAACATAAAATTAATAATGAAATAAGATAAAATCATATGTGGATCTATTTTTATTAACAGTTGATTATTATGTATTTTGTAATTTCAGGGATGGACTATTCAAGATGCGTGAATCTAAATCTAAATTTTTTTATTTTGGGGATGAACTGAGTATTTCATTCACGCAATAATGACATTTTATTCATACAGTAACATATCTTTCTCTACAGAGTAATACACTTGTGTTTATATAGTAACACAATTTTCAATATCTTACATGTGTTACTTTAAGGACAAATATGTATTACTAAAAAGTAAATTATGTGTTACTTATCCTTACAGTAACACATATTTCTCCGTAAAGTAACACAAATTATGTACTCGAGAAAATTGTTAAGGATGGCTCCACAACCCATCCTACATGTCCAAACCATGGGGCAGAAGGTACCGTAGTTGACTAGTCAACCTTGACACATGCCACCTCGTCAGCTCGTCACTTGAGTAGCCGGTACTCGAGCATGCAGTTGTCAAATTAAGTATGTTCGTAACAACCTAATTGACTATGTTTGTCAATCGGCAGTGCTCTAAATCATTAACAACTCATGATGGGTCTACCGACACCTATTAGTCAATCTACATCCAGCACCAGGTAGTTACTTCCCTAATGTTTGTTTGTATACTAGTCTCTGCTCGCCAGATTTGCCACTGTTCAACTATCTTATCCTTTATCTCAATAGCTTATGATGTTGATCTTGCCAGGACTTATTAGTCACTTTCAAAACACTTGTTACCTCATTTTAGTAACTTCATTGTAAAAGGCTAAACACTTTCACCTCTCAGTCTACCCAAGCACTACATGTTAAGAATATTTTGCCTAATTCACCTCTCCTAATTTGGATGACTGTGTAACTAGTTAATTCACACCTATCAATGTCGGATTAATTAGCAAAAAAGAATACTCTATTTGTCCAATGATTATTTGCACACTTTTTTTTTATAAGGACGTCTCAAGATTGCTTGCACACTCTTAATATGAAAATACCTCACAAAATTAATATCCTCTCTACATCATTTTATTTTCAAAATTGTTACTCTTTTTTAACATAATTTTACATTACATCTCACCAAATCACTTAAAATACCCATCATTTATCTTACATCACCCATAGCTAAATTTAATTTTCTTAAAAGGTGTGTCGATCAAACCCGGGAGGGAGGAAGTAATATTTATCATGTTTGATATTTTTTTGGATGTATGATATAAGATATAATTATTTGCGCTAAATATAATGATATATTCTTGCTTAAACATAATTTTATTCCCAAAAAAATTAATGAAAAATTAAAGTGATTTATTTTATTAATTAATAATTAACCATACATTTAGAAAAAGTGAAAAAAAATTTGTTTGGCGGTCTTTGCATTTGTAAAGGCGGTAAATTATGCCAAAAATTTAATTTTGATTACAGAAACGGGAAACCCTAAATATCATTAAGGTAATTTTAATTTAATTTACTCCACCTTCATTAAATAGACACGCCTCTATTTCTTCTCACATATTTAATTGGATTTGATTTTTTAAAAGAATAAAGGGACGATGTTATCTCAATCTTCAAAAAGTTTCTTTCTGCGCTACAGTCTGATACCGGTCAAGACATCGCTCTGCCTCTTCAGCGATTGTCGATCAATTACCGTCCAAGACGTCGTTCCGCCTCTTTAGCGATTGACGATCAATTGACTCGAGAACTCTATCGCCTCTTCAATGATTGTCGATCAATTGATTCGAGAACTCTACCGCCTCGTTAGGTACGCAAACGCTCAAGAAGCTATCCATTCGTTCTGGTTTAATTCTCCCCGAAAACCACATACACATTCATTATTTTTTGAAATCGTTAGTTGCACTGTATATTTCCTATGAGTTATGGTTTTTGTTTACTTGATATAATATTCAGAAGTCATTAATTAGTGCACGCAACCATGAATTCTTTTCTTGCTTACGACTGTCTCATGAATTTCTTAATTCAAAATATTGGGATAAAGGTTGATCTTTAGGTAATTGAGTCTAATATTGGTGTTTATGGACGTGCTTGTGATTTTTGACTTGGTGAAATTAAATTTTTTGCCTTGGTTTTTAAAATCCAATTGAAATAGGATCTTCAGAGATTTGGGATAACTATATGTGTTGACTTTAAATTTATGTTTCATTTGCAGTATTAGATGGACTTGAAATTTGTTTCATTTTTCAGTCAATTTTGGTATTCATTGTTGAATTTTTAGTTGTTCAGATTTATTGTTTATCTGTTTGTTGCTATTGGAGTTATATTTTAAAATGAGGGGTTTCCCGTTTCCTACATCCCTGAGATAATTTTCAATTTTGTGAATCTTTAGTTCTGCTTGAGTAGGTTTAATTATTTTTTATTTTTAGTTGGATCTGCTTTTAGAGCTTATGATATTTTCAAAGTGTCATACCCATTTATGCTTGTTGACATACATATTTCAAATGGATTGGGCACCGAAATTATTGTCATTCTGTAACAAATATTTTGGATTTAGAAAAACCAACAAGAATATAGACTCATCATTTAAAAAAAGAAAGACAATTCAAATTTCAAAATTGTGCAAATTCTACCATGAAAATACAATTTTAGCTAAATATGATGATCAGTGCAGTTTGAGTGTAACTGGATTTGAGAACCACAAAAGAACAAAGGCACAGAGGAGCAAGACAAATGGGATTAATGCATAGATGAACAAATTTGTCACCTAATGAATTAGGTTTCATGAAAAAATATTCTTCTTTGAGATATGATCATCAGAAATGATAGCAATATCACTGTTGCAAGTATCATTCAAAGCTGCTGCAGATGGGGACTACAAGTTCACCAAGAACTTGTCTGATGATCGAGCAGACGAGTGCGACGATAATCGATGCATTCTAGTCTACAGACCAATATATAATTATACATGCATGTGTGTGCGTGGAAATCTGCAGAATTAATGAAGAAATGAAGAGCGTGTCTTAATTTATAGATCTGTATAGAAAAATGCTTGATGTCATATTTACTTGAATGTTATTATGGTTTACAATTTGAATGTTTCCTTTTGTTTGAAGTACTCCTTATTCATACATTTAAACATGTATTTAATTCCAGTATATATATCCCCTTCAATATGCCAGCCCAATTATCAATTACCATTATTTCCACAATAATCAATTTTGCTAATAAATCATTTTGTTTTTTGATGTGATTGTTTTCTTCCAGGTTTTTGATATGGCTCCTGGAGGTCCAAAGAACCTGAAACAAGAACGTAGTTTCATTGCTAGAACAGGTATTAAAGATCTTCTTAACAAAGAAAATGGTGATATATGTTGTTAATAATTAAATGGTGTTTTTTTGCGATATTGAAACATATTTTTTCTCCTTGTTAAAATTACTATGCAAGAGTCTTCAATTATACTTACTTGCTTAATTAGAGTTCAATTCTTTTTTGCTCTTTATTGGTATCACTTAAAAAAATCGGGATAATTATTTATGAGATTTACTTTTATTATTCAAATTGATGGCAATTTACTTCTTATGCTAAATTGTTAGGAGATGATGAAAAAAAAACGATAAGAATATATTGGGTTGGTATTGAAAAGAGTGCAAATGAGATAGTATTGGAGGTGTTGGGTCATGGAACTCGATATGTAAAAGGTCTTGGTTATGGTCCAAAGCCTAGCTCCAAGCAGACGCAACACATTGCACGATTCTTCTAATCAATTACAAGAGGAAGTAAAAGACGCGAAAGAAAAGCTGCAAGAGTCTAAAGCTCAGGTAGAAGAACTCAAAACGCAGTTGACTGTTTTGAATGCAAATATGGTTGCGCAAGATGTAAAGATGGTTGCACAAGATGCAAAGATGGCTGCTCAAGGTGCAAATATTGAGAAACTAATGACTTTTTTGAATGATAAAGGGATAGAGTTATAAACTTTGTGTATGTTTTTTTTTTTTAGTTTCATGAAGTAATGGAACAATATTTCTTGTTAGTTATTAAGTTTTCTAAATGTTTGAAGTATTTTTTTATTAATGCAAACCTATTTTTTATATTAATGCAAAATTATTTTTTATCTTTATGGAATTAAATAGTACATTATAGTGACAAAAAAAATTTCACTAAATAATGTATTTTTTTTATATTAATGCAAAATTTAAAAAATATATGGGACAATTATCATTTTCGTCATTGAAAAATATTTTATTATAACAAAAAATATTTTGTCACCATTCTCACATCTTTTAATGACATTGAGCATTTTGTCACTAAAGATGGCGAAATGTATTGTCATTATATCTAAATATATAATGACAAGCAATTTTTAGTCACTATAGTGTAATCCTTTCATGACGAAAGATTTGAAATACGACAAAAAATATGTTGTCACAGTTACTAAACTTTTAGTGACGGCCACCGTTTTCGTCACTAAATAGTACATTATAATGACAAAAAAAAGTTGTCACAATTTCCACATCATTTAGTGACAGTAGAAATTTTGTCACTAAATCATACTTTTTAGTGACAAATTTTGTCGTCATTATATATACACACATATAACAACGAACAACATCTTGTCACAAAAGAATAAATATATCGTGACGAAATATACAAAATATGACAAATAGTTAGTCTAATTGTAACAAAAAATAATGTCACTAAAATTTGATGAGGTTAGTAATAGATGGACAATCGTCACAAAAAAATCATTTTTAGTGACAATAAATTAAATCGTCTAGAAAATTCTAACCTTTAGTGACGAAATATCATATTAAGGGACGAAATTTTAACACCAGATGTGACGATTTATATGTCACCATAGATGAATGATATAGTGACGATGACCTTTATCGTCATCAAATGATGACTATTAGTGACGAATCAAAATAACGTCGCATTTTACCTAACGCCACGCACATTTGGTGACATTCTTTGTGACGAAAAATTTCGTCGTCGAACAACTTTCGTGACGAAAAATGGGGTTTTTATGACGATTTTTTTCGTCGCGATTTCTCAAATTTCTTGTAGTGAAGGCTTGTGCAGATCCTGCATCAACTTGGATGGGAGTATCTGTTAAGAAGTCATCTGCAAAAATTTGGTCAAATGATATACCTGCAAGATCAGACAAATCAAAAACACACTCATCTCCCTCAATTTCTTTTGCATAAGACTCTGATACATCAACAATCTTCTTCTCATTTTCAACTCTTTCTTTTCTTCCTTCATGTATAATGTCCTCACTCAAGGAATCAGGCCTCCTTTCATCAAGGGATTCTTGAAGTTCAGATTTGACTTCAAGAATAGCCTGTCCTTCCTCACTTATATCACCCTCATTTGTTGGTACACTCACTATCTTAGTGATCACAACCTCTCTTTCATCCTCTACTCCCTCTGATTTTTCAACTAAACTCTCCTTTTCAACACCTTCACTTATTCCTGCAACATCTCCACCTTCAACAAGGTTCAAAGATGGCAGTTGTGGGGAGATCACAGTGCTTATTTCAGCAGCCACTGAGTCATCCTGAATGATTAAGGGCTGATCAGTGTCCAACTCTCCTGACACTGAATAGGCCTTAATCAAACCAGCCTCTAAAGTAGGAACCTTGTTGGTCCCAAGTTGAGTTAATAACGAGTAAGCTAGTGAAAATGTCTAGAGGGGGGTGAATAGACTTTTCAAAAATCTTTCGAAATATCAAAGTACAATATGCGGAATACGAAATTATTAATGAGCCCAATTCAAGATTTTACTCAACTTATTTTCGAGAACTCTGTTCTATATTCAACTTGTCAAGTTCAGTTAAGTAGTTAAAACAATTAAGCAATTTAAACAATCAAAACTGTAAAGTAAATCAAACACGAGATTTATAGTGGTTCGACAACTTGTCTACATCCACTCTCACAAACCCAGTTGTGATGTTTCCACTAAAACTCTTCCAATCGAGTACAAGTGTATGATCCTGTCTTTAAAGTCCCAAGAAGAAGACTTAGATCTTCAACAGACTATACCTCCAGATATGTCTACGATCTTACTAGAAATTTTACAAGTATCTAGCACCTTGAAAAGTAACAAAAACAAAAACTAAAAACTTCTCTGATTTTCAGTAGTAGCCTTCTTGATTCTTCACTTGTCTTCTGGCTTTACTTTCTGAACTTCAATCAACTCTGAGAGTAAACTTCAATAAACTTTCGTAAGTAGTAATTCTCAATCTTTCAGTAGTCTTTAACCAATGAATACCTTGGGGTATTTATAGACTTCAAATCCAAGAACTTTCAGTTGTGTAACAACCTTTCTTGAAAACTAACTTCTAACTGATTCTTCTTATCCTTCCATGCGTTTCTTCAGTTAATTAGTTATTCCATAAATAATTCTTCAATTTCATCTTCAATACGCGTTTCTGTAACTAACTTCAAGTTGACCTGTCTTTGTGTAGTTGCGCACCTGTCTTGTCCAGTAGTAGTAGACTGCGTCTTCTACTTGACTTGTGCAGTAGGCTTCTTCAGATTACAACATAGAACTAATCTAGTCCTATCATCTAATCCTAACAAGACTATTACATTACATTAAGCTTTTATAATACAAGCTTAATCAACTTATAACTATACAATGAATCTATTTATTACATATCAAAACATGAGCTCTATACAACACTCAAATAGCTCAGTAACAACCTAATCAACGTAAACAAAGTACTTATACACTGTACTTATCTTTTTCTTTCATACTTATCTTCTGAAACTATTACTTGCCTTGTGAACTCTACTGATCTGTATAAGATAACTTCAACTCAACTAGACTAGATCAGTCAACACTTAGAAAATATTCAAGTCTTCTTTTGGCTTATCAAAACTTTATTTTTTTTATCTTTTATTCATCATTTAGGACTTGTTCTAGGATTCATATCCCAACAATTTCCCCCTTTTTGATGAAGCCAAAACTACTTGAATCTTTTCTTATTAGTAGACTAGTTAAGTAGTTACCTTGTCTTAAACATCAAATAGTACTTATCTTTTATTCATTCAAAATAGATCAGTAGATTACACATACTTGAATAACAAAATATTAGAGCAAAAAAACTAATCAAACAAAAACTAATCTGAAAGAGTACCTCCTTCCGGGTTTGGAACACAGAATGCATCTAGGAGTCTCTTGTGAATTAGACTGACCTGATCTTCATCTTCAATCCTTTCTTTATCTAGCAGCTCTTCTTCAAACTTCTTGATTTGATTAACATCAACTCTTTTTCCTGAACTTGTCATGGGAGTCTTCCATTTTGGAAAGGTCGGTATCAAGATGTTGAAATTTGCAGCGGCTGATATCCTCATGACCAAATTCCAAAGCAATTTATTCTGTCCTTCCATGAATTTGTCAAACATGACATACAACTCATCTGGACTTTCAGACTCACCATATTTTCGAATAATCCAATGATCAAGTTCCCATTGCCTCTTCACTTTGAGCCATTCTTGTCGATGCTCTTTGTCAATGAAGTAGTCAATGAACTGATCTTCCATCTCTTCTTCATTCACCTTTAGCTTTTGCAGTCTTTCAATGTGTTTTTCTATTTTCTTCTTGCTTGCATAACGACTTTCATCATTAGGATCAACAATCTTCTGCTTCTTCTCAACTGCAGCAACTCCTTCTGTTTCTTCAAACATTATCTTCCTTTTAGACCGTCTAGTCTGAATTTCAGTTTCTGGAGATGCAACATTCTTTCCTTTCTTCAATCTTTTTAGTTCATCAGCTTCAGCTTGCTCTAGCTCTGCAGTTTTAACTAGCCTCCTTTTAGGCCTTCTTAGCTCTTGCATAGTAGTAGCAGCATCCTTTTCTTCTGGTTCAGCACTTGACTTTTCTTCAACTCTACTTGTCTTCTCTTCCCCCTTTTTGGCTTCATCATTTGCCTTAAGAGTGAATAGACTAGTGAATCGAGTCATTTCTTCCTTTAGTGCTTCCTTCATAGCTTCAGCAGCTAGCTCTATCTGCCTTTGATGTGTTTGATCCCGACTCATCTTGTCCAGGCGATCAACAGTAGATTCCAATTTCTGTGAGGTAATGACCAACTCATCTTTGAAATGAGTAGCTGACTGACGTAGAAGAGTGTTTTGACTTGTCAGCTCAGTGAGAACAGCTCGAGAACGCACCAACTGATCTTGTGCTTCCCGCCTTTGTTCATCAGCTATCTCAATCTTCACACGATATAAACGTTCCATCTTGCTGGATTCTTCAGCCAATGATCTCGCAAATGAAATAGATCGTTTCTCAGATTCATCAACTTGCTTTTGCAAAAATCTTTCAACCTCTGCAGACAACTCCGCTCTGAAAGTCGAGTCCATCTTGTTGACCTCTCCAACAATTAATTCTCTAGAGGAATCAACAAGCAACTGATTTTGCTCAATTAGCACATCTTTCACCTTTGAACTTAAGAACTCATCAACAGCAGAGTGAACAACATCTCTTAAATCAGACTTCAATTCTGTAAGATATCCTTCAGAAAAACCTTGAGTAGATGACTTAGCTTCAGTAACACCCTTTTCTTGAATTTTCTCAACAAGTTCATCTTCTGTAAACATTTCGGCATCCATGAACTCATCATCCTCCACTCCAAAATTGAAAGCATCATCATCAGAGTTTTCAGACTCATCTTCTGACTGATCTGAAGTTTGAACCCCAGCTTCAACAGTTACAGCTCTCAACTCCTCTTCCAGTAGATCAGTCTGAGTTCCAATATCAGATGAGAACTCTTCAACCAGAATTCCATCAGGAATTTTTAACAGCCTCTTTACAAGATCAACCAAGGCTCTTGGTGGAAATAATTCGGAATGATCCTTCACACCACTATTCTCCTTTTGTTCCATCTCCCAATCCATAAAATTGGAGATTCCTCCCATTCCTTGAATAACTTCGAACAGGTCATCTGTTGAAGACTTCTTAAGTGCAAACCAGGTGCATATCCTTACAAGAATTTCAAACTGCTCTGACTCATAGTCGACTTCGATAGTTGAGAGCGTCCTCTTCAGATTCTTGGTCATTCGGGATCGAATACGCTTCTCTCTCAAACACATAGGATAGTAAACCAGGGAATCAAATCTAACAGCAGACGGGTCCTGAGTAGATGGGGTCTCTAACTCAGTTGTTGCAGTGGCAACTGGCGTCTTGTCTGCAGTAGATGGGTTGAGGGGTTCACCATATTCTGGTGAGGGAGAGGGTGTGAAAGCACTGGTTTCAAAAGGCTTTGATGTGTCTTGGTTTGGTATGACAACTGTAGGAGTATCAGTTGTATCTAGTTTGGGAGTGTTTTCGGGTAGGCTGGCTCTCAGCGGATATGCTGTCAGCACTTGTGAGGTTGAGGGAATATGTCTAGGCCTAGATCGGTGTGATCTAGCCTTGGTTCGAACAGAAGTAGACGGGAGAGAGAGAGGAAATGAAACAGATTGAGTAGAAGTACCAACCTGTGTACTCAACTCGTCTGGACGAGTAGGCGATCCGACCCTTACAAGAGTGTACATTTCAGGAATTTGTTCACTCGACTCCTTCTCTTGTTGCGACTCTCCATCTGACTGAGTCTTTTCTGAGTCATCTGCACTGGACTCTCCTTTTTCAACCTCTTCCGATTCTTCATCATTAGACTTATCTTCTGAGGAACTAGATGACCCACCATACGGCATCACATCCATAGGATTTACCTCAACTTGCCTAGGAGCAGATGGCCTAGCAGCAACTTGCTTAGCCAGAGCTTCCTTCTTCAAGTAATGCTTTAGAGGATGAAATGGCTTGCCTTTACTCCAACTCGTCTTGTTTGGCAATAGAATGGGTAGGATGATACTTAACTTGTTTCCAAAACTAACATTTGCAGAAACAACCCAGTTGGCTGAGCTGGTATCAACTTGCACAAACTTCTTGTAGTACATCAATCTATCCAAGAAGAGTTTAGTCCAGTTTCCTTCCGTGATTCCATCATAAATCACAGCCATAATTCTTGCTTTCTGGGGCGTCACAGAGTCAAAACTCCCAGTGACTCCTAGCAACATTTTAGATGCAATATCAAGAAGAGTCTTGTATTTTTCAAGAAGCTCCTTCTTCTTCACCACAGGAACCTTTCCATCGCTTTTCAACTTCAGCCTTCTTCCACAGAAAATACTTAAGTACCTCAACTCTCGGCCTTCAGCATATCTCTCGATATCTATCGATCCGGATGGTAGTTTCAGCGATTCGGTCAGAAATTCTCGAGTGATCTCCACTCGCCTCCTTCCAATAAAAGCTTCAATCGAGTCGCCCTGTCGAGTTGCAGTAGCATAAAACTCCAACACTTCTTCTTCAAGAACAACCTCAGGAAATGCCTCCAAATATGGTCTCAAACCGCATCTGAAGCATTTTATCAAGATTTCCTTGTTGTCTTCAGTGTGATTCCCTTTGAAAAATACCGATCCTTCTGTATGCACTCTTCCTTCAGTAATGTACTTACCGAGATCAAACCTAGCTTGCATGTTAGTACGAGCATCGAACATTGACACGATAGACATAGTAAAATGGTTTATGAAAATCGAGAAATTTCGAAGATGTTTGAGTGCTTGAGAAGTTATGAGATCAAGAGAAACTGAAATCGTGAGCAGTTAAGAACGAGTAAAATGAGTTTTAAACCTTTGAGTTCAATGGTTGAGATTGGAAGTATTAATCCAATGGACAGATATGAAAGGCTTTAGAAATTCAGTTTTACGGAATCGAGAAAATTATGTGATTTAGTATTGTAAAATTTGAAATCCGCTTCTTCTATTGGTAGGATAGAGGGGTGTATTCCTCTGACCTAGCTCAGTAGAGTTATGGCGCGAACTGGTTATATACACCTTATTAAATGGAGTGTATAAATCCAATTCTAGGTTTTTCAAAAATTCAATACTTCAAACTACATATATATCCGTAATTCAAATTGATTAAACACTTAGAATATGTAAATCATGAGAATACTTGTCTTATCTGTTCGAGTCTATCCAGAACAGACGAGTAGACTGGCGCACGAGACGAGTTCCCCCTTCGACTATGCTTGTCTACTTTAAACATCAAGTGACTATATGTACCTGTCTATTCTTGCACTACAGATTAGATGTATTACAGGTAGTCGAGTAGGATAAATAATAATGAATATCAATCTAAGTCAATGATCAAGGTTCAAACAAGATGACTTTTACCAAACTAAAGAGTCAACATAAGGATCTTTAAGAAATCAAGAATTCCCCCTTAAATGTGTATTCCCTTAGTATTACCCTCAGCTTTACCAGCTTCCTCATCGGGTTGGATGGTCAAATTGTCTGACCTTGTATACCTGTCTGTTGCGTGAGTAGACGAGTGCTCTGTGCTTTTGTGTTAACTTGTCTATTTTTTCCTTTCTTCTTAGAACTGTACCTGTCTGGTTAGTACATTTCTACATACTAGTAGGATCAAGATCAATTAGTCCTAGATTAATGCATAATTCATGAAATCGAGTCTCAGCTAATGGTTTTGTGAAAATATCAGCTCTTTGAAAATCAGTATGAATCTTTTCCATGCGAATATCCTTCTTTTCTACATGATCACGTATGAAATGGTGTTTCACATCAACATGCTTACAACGTGTGTGCAGAACAGGATTTTGTGTAATGGCAATGGCACTATTACTATCACAGAATATAGGAACATTTGATTCACAAATATTATAATCTCTAAGCTGTTGTATAAGCTATAATAATTGACTACAACAACTTCCTGCAGCCATGTACTCGGCTTCAGTAGTAGAGGTAGCAACACTTGTCTGCTTTTTCGAAAACCATGAAATAAGTTTTGTGCCTAAGAATTGACAAGAACCTGATGTAGATTTCCTATCTATTCTACAACCACCAAAATCCGAATTAGAGTAGCCACTTAGAGATAAATCATCATTCGAAGGATACCATATACCACGATTGATGGTTCCTTTCAAATATTTCAAAATCCTTTTAGTGGTTTCCATATGACTCTCTTTTGGGTTAGCCTGAAAACGAGCACATACTCCAACAGAAAATGCAATATCAGGTCTACTAGCAGTTAAGTAGAGTAATGAGCCAATTAGACCTCGGTAAAGAGTTTGATCAGTACACTTACCTTGTTCGTCTGGGTCCATTCTGTATGTGGGTAGCATAGGTACACCAGCAGACTTGCATGTCTTAATACCATACTTGTCTAGAAGATTTCTAGTATACTTTGCTTGATTTATGAAAATCCCTTCAGGGGTCTGTTTTACTTGAAGTCCAAGAAAGTAATTCATTTCACCCATCATAGACATCTCAAATTTACTTTGCATGAGTGTTGAGAAACTTTCACTCAGCTCTTTGTTAGGTGAACCAAAAATGATGTCATCTACGTAAATTTGGACGAGTAAAATGTCTTTCCCTTCTTGTCTTCTAAACAAGGTTCTGTCTACCTTGCCTTTAGTAAAACCATTTTCTAATAGAAATTGAGAAAGAGTATCGTACCAGGCTCTTGGAGCTTGCTTTAGTCCATATAAGGCCTTCTTTAATTTGTATACCTGATTACCTTTGACTTCGAAACCTGGGGGTTGTTCAACATATACTTCTTCCACAAGAATACCGTTAAGAAATGCACTTTTAACATCCATTTGATATACAGTAAATTTCATGTAAGCAGCATATGCAAGAAACAAGTTCCCAGACGTCGTTTCGAACAAACTGATTCAACTCGTCTTGCATAGCAATGATCCAATTACTATCAGCCAATGCCTCATTAATGGTTTTTGGCTCGATAGATGAGAGGAAACAACACCAGCAAAACAGAGATGGACTAGATTGTTCTTGCGACTCAAAGAGTTGTCGTCTAGTCTTAACACCAACAGTAGAGTCACCAATAATATTTTCAGTATTATGCGCTGATTTCCATGTATTTCTATTCTTTACAATAGTACTGTCATCTATATTATGTACAGCATCATGCATGTCAACATCATTATCATCAGAAGATTTAATGGGAGTAGACGAGTCGACTAGTTTAGGTATGTCAACTGGTCTAGTAGAGTTACCTTGAGCACTCACCTTCTTCTGGTCATCTGACTCGAGCGCTTTTATAAATGGATTGTAAGCTTGAACGGATTCATATACCTCTGAGTCTTTGTCAGATTCAACAGTTAGCTCAGTAGCTTTCTCACTGATCTTGTTGGCAGACGGGTCCTGTTGAGATTCTTCGAAAACCACATGTGGTGTTTCTTCCACACAAAGGGTTGAGTAGTTGAATACTCTAAATGCTTTGCTAGTCGAGGAGTATCCTAAGAATATCCCCTCGTCTGCTTTAGCATCGAATGCATTCAACTTGCTTTTCCCATTGTTATGGATGAAACACTTGCATCCAAATATATGAAAATATGAAACTCTGGGTTTTCTACCTTTCCATACCTCATAGGGCGTCTTACCAAGTGCTTTATTGATAGCACTTCTATTTTGTGAGTGGCATGCAGTGTTGATAGCTTCTGCCCAAAATTTCTGAGGCGTATTATACTCTGTCAGCATGGTCCTGCAGGCCTCCTTAAGAGTTCTGTTCCTTCGTTCTGCTACTCCATTTTGTTGTGGTGTCCTTGCTGCACTAGTAAGGTGCTGGATGCCACGCTTAGAACAAAATTCTTTAATATAGCAGTTAATGAATTCAGTACCCTTGTCACTACGGATCTTGACAATTGACTGATTCTTCTCAACCTGTAACTTCTTCAATAGATCAGGCAAAAGTGTTTGTGTATCACTCTTCTTGTGTAAGAAGACTACCCAAGTGAACTTAGAATAGTCGTCTACCACAACAAGTGTGTACCTTCTACCGTTCAAAGTTGGAGGAGTTATTGGGCCATGTAAGTCCATATGTAGAAGTTCAAGAACTCTACTGGTTGAGAGGGATGGAATAGATTTAAAAGAACCCTTTACCTGTTTACCTTTTTGACAGGATGTGCATACATGTGACTTATAGTAGACTTCATTGGGAATACCTTCCACAAGGTAGTCTCTGGCTATCTTATTAAGAACCTTAAAGTTTAGATGGCAAAGGCGTCTATGCCAGAGCCAGCCAAGTTCTTTAGGATTCTTAGTAAGTAGACAGGTGTCCCTCGGGCAACTGTTCCAGTTTACTATGTACACACTTCCTTGTCTAATGCCGACCAGTAAGACTGTGTGAGTTCTTTTGTCAATGATTTCACATTTCTGACTCTTGAACTGCACCTTGTATCCACGATCACAAAATTGTGAAACAGAGAGTAAATTGTATTTCAAGCCTTCAACATAAGAAACATCTTGAATCTCTATGTCTCCATTTCGAATGTAACCAAATCCTTTAGTAACAGCAATGGAGCTATCACCAAATATCACTTTTGGTCCTTCTTGCTCATGGTAGCTTGATAAGAGAGTCTTGGTACCAGTCATGTGGTGCGAACAGCCACTGTCTATGTACCAAGTTTCTCCAGTTGAGCCACCTTTCTTGTATAGATCGAGTCGACCCTGCAATAGATGGTAATACATAATTTAGGTACCCTCCTTGTTTATTGGGGTCCTTGGGGGTTAGTCGAGTTCAATGGAATCCAAATGTACATTGGAGTCCTGAACAAGTTTGACCTTCTAAATTTTCGACCATATTTGTTGCAAAATAAGACCTTGTTGTCCTTATCTGGCCTATCAGTTGAGTTCGGGTCTACTCTTTGGAGATAGCCTTTTGACTTAATCTCTACTTGAGCAGGCACTTGTCTATGATAGTCAGAGTAAGGTTTGTATGCATTAGGTCCATACGGTTTATAGACATGTTTAGGTCTTTCTTCTCCTTCGATATCATATGACACGGGTGGAGGATATAGAACAGGTTGTATACGATATTTTGGACCTTCCTGTCTAGGTCTAGACGAGTAGAGTTGAGACTGCCTTATGAAAGGAGGTCTAGACTCTTGTCGTCTAGTCTGTAATTGTCTAGTACTAGTCTCTTCAGGATACCAGTCCTCGTATCTGACCTGATTTGGTCGTCCACGATTCCTAGTCCTTTGTTGACTTGTCTTAAACGGAACAGGCTTGTTGTTAACTTTCTTTTTACCACCTTTGGTAATTGGAATGTTAACTTGAGCTTGTTTTGGTACAGTACCTTTTGATGGAATGTCAATATCGTATATCAATGGTTCTTTTCCTTTATCATTAGTCAAAGAGCTTGAGATGAAAATAGTAGGGTTCTTAAGAACTTGAGTAGACGAGCTGGGTGTCTCAGCACCTATGCCTGTCTTGTCAGCAGGAGCCCTATACCTATCTGACAATTCAAGGTTAACTTTAGATGAGTTAACCAGGTCAGTAAGTTTAAGGTCTAATGTGACAACCTCGGTTTCTAAGAACTTATTACGTTCTTCAAGCTTTTTGAGCTTACTTTGTAAAACATTGAATTCATGTTTCTCAGTAGCGTGTGTCTTAAGTAGGTCTTGATACAACTTGTCTGTCAATGCACACTTCTCTCTAAGTTGTCTCAACTCTTCTTGCAAGCGTTCATTTAGGACTGTTATATTAGGATCTACTTTAGACTGAGCTTCCTTAAGATCAATGATTTCTTGTCTTAAGGTGATGTTTTCGTCACTGACTTCAATGAATGCCTTGTTGGCAAGTAGGAGGTCGTCTTCAACTGCACTAGTAGAGTGCTGAAGGCTACTCCCTACTTTGCTACTGGCAGTGTCACTTTCATCAGATTCTGATTCATCACAGGATTGAAAAGAAGTAGCAGATGATACCTCTTGGTCGATTTTAGCCATGAAGCATAGACCATCATCTACTATAAATGCTTTATCTTGATCTGGTTCAGACGGGTAGCTAGATGAGGATGATGGCAACTCGTCTGAGTCAGAGTCAGAGTCATCATTGGCCATCATTGCCTTTTTACCACGGTTGTATCTTCTTTCCCTTCGTGCTTTGCGTTCTTCTCGATCATCAGTACTCAGGTCTGGACATTCATATATGTAGTGACCTGGTTTCTCACAGTTATAGCACACAAGATCATTAGTAGCCTTTTTAATAGGAGAGTTGTTCCTTCGTTTATCACGTCTATCAAAACGAGTAATCTTCCTACCATCAGACTCTCTATCTTGTCTGTTACCTTTCGAGACTTCGTCTCTCCTTTCGGACGAGTTTCGGTCTCGTCTGGTCTCAGACGAGTTCTTAGAAGCAGACCCTCTATGCTCTCTATAGAACTTCTTATATTTTCCGAAACGTTTATTCAGCCTATCAAACTTTCTAACCATGAGGCTTACCTGATCCTTCAGACTAAGATCAGTATCTATCTCGTCTTTAACAGAAGCAGACCTAGTCTTAGTCTTAGACCTGTCTGTCTTAGACGAACTAGCCTTAAAAGCAACGTTCTTAGATACATCATGTTCTCTGTCACTACTTGCTATGGGTTCATCTTCGTCTAAATCAAACTCATGAGCCTTTAGAGTTTGAAACATAGTCTCTGCTGTCCATACGTCTATATCTTGGGTATTCTTAACAAGCATTTTTACCATCTTCCATCGACTATCAAGGCTTTTGAGAATCCTAAGATTGATTTCACGTGGAGTATAAGATTTACCAAGGACTTCCAAGTCATTCATGATTTTGGTAAAACGAGTATCCAACTGGTCTATTGTTTCACCAGCTTTCATATGAAATGATTCGAATCTTTGGACTGCAGTGGAAAGTTTACTTTCTTTGATTAGGGATGTCCCTTCACAAATGATAGCTAAGCGATCCCACATTTCTTTGGCAGTTTTACATTTTAACACTTTTCCCAGATACTCGTTAGGAAGAGTGTGTAAGATGTAATTCTTGGCCAAGCTATCCAAATTATTCTGTCTCATTTCTTCAGAGGTTAGTTCTGACCTTGGTTTCTTGACGAGAGTACCCACTGGTTGATTTGGGTCAAGGGCAGCAGTATTGGGGATCATGGTCACAATTGGACCTTCAGTGACGACGGAGATCATTAAGTCGTGAGTGGAGCTGAAGATGGCTTCCATCCTTAGCTTCCAGTAGTCGTAGTCTTGTACCTGAAACTTAGGTAGTTTGTTGGCGCTTATCTCAAGAGACATGATTTCAAGAAATAAGTGCTAAGTAGAGTTATGATCAAGAACAACAGATAAGTCAAGAACAGGGAGCACAAAAAAAAAACAAATGTTCCAAGAATATGATCAAGAACACGTATACAAGAACAATCAAGGACCAAGACTTCACCCTAAGTCTTGAGTCGGTTATCAAGAAACAGCAGTTCGTAAACTACTGCTCTGATACCACTTGTTGGTCCCAAGTTGAGTTAATAACGAGTAAGCTAGTGAAAATGTCTAGAGGGGGGTGAATAGACTTTTCAAAAATCTTTCGAAATATCAAAGTACAATATGCGGAATACGAAATTATTAATGAGCCCAATTCAAGATTTTACTCAACTTATTTTCGAGAACTCTGTTCTATATTCAACTTGTCAAGTTCAGTTAAGTAGTTAAAACAATTAAGCAATTTAAACAATCAAAACTGTAAAGTAAATCAAACACGAGATTTATAGTGGTTCGACAACTTGTCTACATCCACTCTCACAAACCCAGTTGTGATGTTTCCACTAAAACTCTTCCAATCGAGTACAAGTGTATGATCCTGTCTTTAAAGTCCCAAGAAGAAGACTTAGATCTTCAACAGACTATACCTCCAGATATGTCTACGATCTTACTAGAAATTTTACAAGTATCTAGCACCTTGAAAAGTAACAAAAACAAAAACTAAAAACTTCTCTGATTTTCAGTAGTAGCCTTCTTGATTCTTCACTTGTCTTCTGGCTTTACTTTCTGAACTTCAATCAACTCTGAGAGTAAACTTCAATAAACTTTCGTAAGTAGTAATTCTCAATCTTTCAGTAGTCTTTAACCAATGAATACCTTGGGGTATTTATAGACTTCAAATCCAAGAACTTTCAGTTGTGTAACAACCTTTCTTGAAAACTAACTTCTAACTGATTCTTCTTATCCTTCCATGCGTTTCTTCAGTTAATTAGTTATTCCATAAATAATTCTTCAATTTCATCTTCAATACGCGTTTCTGTAACTAACTTCAAGTTGACCTGTCTTTGTGTAGTTGCGCACCTGTCTTGTCCAGTAGTAGTAGACTGCGTCTTCTACTTGACTTGTGCAGTAGGCTTCTTCAGATTACAACATAGAACTAATCTAGTCCTATCATCTAATACTAACAAGACTATTACATTACATTAAGCTTTTATAATACAAGCTTAATCAACTTATAACTATACAATGAATCTATTTATTACATATCAAAACATGAGCTCTATACAACACTCAAATAGCTCAGTAACAACCTAATCAACGTAAACAAAGTACTTATACACTGTACTTGTCTTTTTCTTTCATACTTATCTTCTGAAACTATTACTTGCCTTGTGAACTCTACTGATCTGTATAAGATAACTTCAACTCAACTAGACTAGATCAGTCAACACTTAGAAAATATTCAAGTCTTCTTTTGGCTTATCAAAACTTTATTTTTTTTATCTTTTATTCATCATTTAGGACTTGTTCTAGGATTCATATCCCAACAAACCTCAACATCTTTAGGCTGTGCCTTGGGTTCAAAAGAACCTTCATTGGCAGATGTATCTTTGGTTGTGTTACCAGCCTTGGTCAACACCTCTGATAAAACAGAGCCTTTTCTATGATAGGTTAAGAGAGGGGTTGAAGGCAGATTGGATTCAGAAGGGTTGGGATTGGTTTCAGGAGGGTTGGGTTTGGAGGGGTTTGAGGGATCATCAGGGGGGTCATCATCATTTGAGCTACTATTAGGATGTCTGATGCCCTTAGCCTTTCTTTCCTTCTCCTCAATGATCTTTTCATCTACTAACTTTGCATACACATCCTCATCTATGAGGAATCTTGTTTTCAGCACACCAGCAAAGTGTAGCAGTCTGCTTTCCTCCACTTGCCACCAGTTTGCAACCTTATCTTGGATGACTTGGGATATCTCCATTATGGTTTTGTCTTTTACATCCACAAGCATCCTCAAATCATGAAATATCTTCTGAATTCTTGGAAATTCAGCAAGTTGTGGATACAAACTGTCCACAGTAACCTTGGCTCCACCTCTGAGCATACTCTCATAAGTATACTCCTCTTCATCTCCACTTGAATAGGGACTTTGGGTTATAGGGGAGTTGGCTCTGTCTTCTCCTAGTGTGGGTTCAGGAAGGTTAAGTTCAGGGATGTTGGCTTCAGAAGGGTTGGGTGCAGTTGAAGGTACTTCAGTTGCTTTTGAGAGCAATGGATCTGAAGGGGCTTTGCTTAGGGGGGGTTGGCTCATTAAGTGCAGTTTCTAAAAGTTTTGAATAATTGAGCATGGATGAGTCAAGGGGTGACAACAATTTTGTCTCATCTACAGCTAAGTCTGCAAACACATCTATCCCACTTCTTTGCACACTCCCTTCTGGTGAATATCTCTTTGTAAGATTGACAGGGGTGATTGGTTGGTTTGTGGGAGTAACATGAGTTTCAGGGGAGTTGGTATCAGGATTCTGAATTTCAGGGAGATTGGCCTTTATTGGTTGACCTTCAGGGACCTTGGATTCTGGGTCAACCTTCAGAAGCCATGTCCAAGTCCTAACAAGTGAATCTTAAAGTCAGACATTGGGAAGAGTGCTACAGACTGAAGACAAAGTCTTAACAACCGTTTATTACCCAAATGAGGACATGCCACTATCAAGAATCTGTCTTCCAGTTTGAATAACTCAAGAAAGACATTTATAACAATTTGGGACTGCCTCTCCAACAGGCAAATCCTCAAATTTGTCTATAAATACAGAAGTGTGAAGACCATTTGAAGCACCAACTACTAAGCCAACTATCCTACAAGTTATCAAGGGCTCTCAAGCTTTCAAAGAGACTATCTTAGTCTTCAAACACTTCTTCTAAGCTGAACTTATTGTATATCCATACAAAGCTTAGAGAGATATCCTATCCTTATACACTGACCTTCATTGTAAAGGATATCTCATTAGTTGGAACCTTACTTCAACCCTTACCTCTTTCAAGTGAGAAAGTGAGAAGGTTGTAGTAGTAGAAGTGGTAGGAGCTGACTGTTGAGAGAAGAACAGTTCAGTTCTGAGTTGAAGAGGGTACTAGGACTCTAGACATCCTAGGGATCAATTCACCAAGGATTGGTGTTCTTGATCAAGTTCACCTTGGCACTATAAAACATGTTAATTCCAAGAGTGAAGGAATTATCCTATTAAATTAGGGAAAGTGGATGTAGGAGCTTGAGTCTCTGAACCACTATAAACTCTTGTGTTGATTTACTTTCAAAGTTCTTTCATACATTCAACACTACACACAAAACTGATCTTTCAAAAGACATATATTCAAAGACTATGCAAAAACTGTATTGGACAAGTTCCCTGAAAACTGGACTATATTGCTTAAGGTGATTTCAGAACTTAAAGGAGTTTAAACTAAAGGGCCAACCACTAATTCCGCACATACAACTCCCCTAGATAGTTATTCAACTAAGTACTCAATAGTACTTAGTAGTTTGATTATCTTAGAAGAGTTAAACTCATCAGCAGAGTTGTCCAGGACAACCTTGCTGAAGTACTTTTGGTTAAGTTTGAAAAAGAATTTGCATACAAGTGTATTCCCACCCCCCCATACACTTGTTATACTCCTTTCAGGACCAATAGGGTACTTTTATCAGCGACTGTCTTTCTACATACCAGTTTGGGTTTGTTCCGGGGAAGCGGATCCACACGTGCATCGCATTGGCCTCAGATGCCATTAACACCTTGGACTATCCGAGGATTCGTGGGTATATGGGGCTGAAGGTTGACATGATTAAGGCTTTCGATACGATCTCTTGGCAGTTTTTGGAGGCGGTTTTGGTTAGAATGGGTTTCAGTGCACCATTTGTCTCTATGGTCAGGGGAGTTTTGGACTCGGCTAGGATATCGGTTCTCATTAATGGGGAGCCGAAGGGTTACTTTTCTTGCACTAGGGGTGTCCATCAGGGTGATCCTCTATCTCCTTTGATGTTCTGTATCGCGTAGGAGGCTCTTGGGAGATGGATCGATTGGGAGACAGACAGAGGTAGACTTCAACCCATCTGTAATGTCCCCCGCTACCTCTTCTACGCGGATGACATCATGATATTCTTGCGAGCTACAAAGGCCAACGTTAGGAACCTGCATTCCATCTTACAGAGCTATGGGCGACTGTCGGGTCAGATCTATAGTCCTCCGAAGTCCAGGGTGTTATTTGGGAGAGCTGTCCCTCTGAGTCTGCGTCGTCGAACGTTCAGGATTACTGGCATAGCTGAGGGCTCACTCCCCTTCATATACTTGGGGGTTCCGATATTCCGCGGCAGTCCAAGGAAAATACACTTACAATCGGTGGTAGATTCTGTCATAGCTAACTTTAGTAGGTAGAAGGGTAGCACTTTGTCCCTTGTCGGCCATCGTTGCCTGATTAACTCAGTCATTACAGCCTCTTTGGTACATTCGATGATGGTCTACAAGTGGCCCAGTTCTTTGCTACGACAGGTGGAGTCGGCTATTAGGAACTTCCTTTGGAAAGGGGATGTGAACCGCAAGAACGGGGCTTGTTCGGTTTCTTGGCAGTGGGTATGTGCCCCATTGGGGGAAGGAGGACTAGGGGTTCGTTCCATCCGACTGGCGAACGCCTCATTTCTCTATAAGTTGAGTTGGGATATTCTTCAGAATAACTCACCAGATACGGAGCTCCTGCATCGGAGACACTTTAATTCAGAGCACAGACTGAGACCTTATGGTAGAGTCTCTTCTATTGGCCCGAGCCTTCGTCCACATGATACAAGACTTAGAGATGTCTTGAGGTGGCTCATTGGCAGAGAATCCCGTGTCAGCTTTTGGCACGACAATTGGCTCGGTTATACTATCTTTGAGAGGATGGGTCTACCTGACTGGTTCGCTTCCACCCTCACTTCTACGGTTGGGGATATCTTCTATGATGATTGTTGGCACTTCCCGAGGTGATTTATCATGAGATTTACGAAGATTGTCAGGGATATCCTACAGATCACGGTGCTTAGGGGACCTGACAAACGTATTTGGGAGGGCTCACTCTCAGGGGAACTCTCTTCCAGCATGGCATATGATATGCTCGGATTACCCCTACCCAAGCTTGGATGGGCATCATGGATCTGGATCACCTTCATGCTCATATGTCGTTCTACTGCGATTTGGAGAGCGGTTTGGGGCAAGCTGCCCACAACGGACTAGCTCTCATCTTTTGGGATTCAGGGTCCGTCGATCTGTGTGCTGTGTCGCGGGGATTCTGAGTCGCTTGACCATCTGCTTGCCCATTGTCCGTTCACATTGGAGATTATGCGCAACTTGACTCACATGTTTGGGGTCACGATTCACATTGGGGTCAACTTCCTAGATATCTTCCTCCAGGCCACTAGAGTTCGGTTGGGTCCACAGTCTTTGGAGTTGTGGAGGGCGGGCTTCGTCACTTCTATTTGGGTCGTTTGGACTCTGCAGAACAAGGTGATATTCGATGGGGTTTCACCCTCTGTTAGGAGATGTATAGCTCAGATCATTTCGGGCATCAAGGAGGCCAACAACATAGCTAGGAGATATTCGGACGACACAGTTCGGGATCTACTGATTGCTAGGGCTCTTGGCGTTTCGAATAGACATAAGCCGACGAGACACGGTTCATCTGTGACTTGGTTCCCACCTGATCCGGGTTGGTACAAGGTTAACACAGACGGAAGTGCCTCCTTTTCCCCGGGTAGTCTGCATGCGGGGGCGGTTTTCAGGACGTTCAGGGGATTTTTCGTGGCTGCGGTTGCTACTAAGGTAGGTTGGGGCCTCCCTCTTGAGACTGAGTTGGCAGCGGTACTTATGGCCATCAAGTATGCACATGATCAGGGTTGGCGCTTCCTCTGGATAGAGTCGGATTCAGTACTCACGGTTGACACTTTTATGAGCTCCAAACCTTCCATTCCTTGGCGTTTGCAAGGTCTTTGGAGCAAGATCCATCCTCTTATGCAGGAAATGCACATTCGATACACGCACGTCTTTAGAGAGGCCAATCAGGCTGCTGATGTTGTGGCCAAGACTGGCCTTGACTGTATCTGGAGGGGTTACCCCCCGGATTTTTTATTCTCATTTTTGCACAATGATTTGTATTCAGTTTTTTATAGACATTGATCTTTAGAGGAGTGTACCTTTTTCCCTTGACCTGGGTTTTGTCCCTAAGGAGGGTTTTCCCAGACAAGGTTTTAATGGCGCTCCGGCCTCTGGCTCGGCCTGTGAGCTTATGGTCCTAGGTTTTCTTCTTTTATTTGATCTACCTTTTATTGTCATTCGTGGTTAGAAAATACTTCGACGTTCCCAACAGGGGGATACGCAGGACTTTAAATGGTTATAAGTCATACTCTCTTCGTTCTTCAAGTGTTTTCATATTTTCTTTTTTAATTTGCATACATTTAAATAGAAACAATTATTATAATCTCCACTTTCACAATATACACATATTTATCTTTTATGTCATTACTTTTGAGGTTTATCATACATTAAATTCAACTATTTTATTTACTTTATATATAAAAGTTTAAAAAATTATTTATCAACACTCTAATTATTATACATTTTCCTTAAAAGTTTGCAAAAGGGGAGCCTAAACTTTACAGGAATAGAGGGAGTATATGTTTTCTGCTGGGAACTCCCAACGTTAGTTTTTTAAATCACCCAATTTTTGAATCGATGAAGTATTGCATTGTTATCTGGGATAATCAAATAAATTCTTTTATGATTATTGTTGATATGATAATATGTTAATTTGTTGGGTGTTGGTGACACCTTATTTTATAATACTATATGTCGTTTAAGTATGATAGATAATAAAAGGTGTACCAGTGGTTAAAAAAAAAGACAAAAATATTTAAAAATAATAAAAGGATGATAAAGTAGTAAATAATGCGGTTATAGAAGAAGAAAATGATGATTCAATTCAGTTATAAAATTTAGTTTTTTCACTTTATAATACTGTTAAATACAATAATATAGTATTGTCAAATGTAGTGGTGTTATACTATTTCACAAAAATTGATAATACATTTACTTATAAAATAGTAACACACAATAAAATTGTGTGTTGTTGTCTTGATATTCTGTGCATTCTTTCTAATTCGACATGATTTAATGAATGTTATCGTCTTGATATTTTGGTATTGGTGAAGTCTTAAATAGACTCGAGTCCATATATGGACTCGAGTTGACCCAGTCAACTTAAAAAAAAAAATCGGTAATTTTTTTTAACATTTTTTTTAAACGTGTATGTTGAAAAGTGTAAGTCATTATACTCCCTCCGTCCATGAAAAGTAGTCCCATTAGCCTTATATTCTTTGTCCATCAAATGTAGTCTCATACACTTTATGAAAACTATCACCCTTCAACCATCACTTAATTACTCAATTTGCCATCAACTTTATTCACAAACAATCACTTTATTCACAATGAACCCCACAATACCCTATAATATCCTTACTTTATCTACTTTATCTACATTTTTCTTAAAATTTGTGTCCACCCTCCATGGGACTACTTTTGGTGGATGAAGGGAGTAATTAAAAAGTGTAACACCATTTTACTGAAAAGTGCAACACAATTTTTAATGAAAAGTGTAAGTCACTATATATAATTGAAAAGTATAACACAGTTTTTAATGAAAAGTGTAAGTTATTATAACTAAAAAGTGCAACACAATATTACTGAAAAGTGTAGCATAATATTATTAAAAAGTGCAAGTTAGTATAACTGAAAAATGCAACACAATATTTAATGAAAAGTGCAACACAATATGGACTCGAGTTTGCTGGAGACCAACCCTTTGGTATTTTGTATAATACGTAAATGCATTAGTGTGTGTTACTCTTTTGAATTTTTGTGTGTTACTGCATTAATGTATATTATTGTTTTGATATTTTGTGTGTTATTGACTTGATTTTTTGTGTGGTATGATATTTTTTTTTCGAGCAAAAGTAGGTTCTCATTTCTCATAAATCAGTAGGCCTTGGCCTTACATCTTCAATGACATACTTGACACAATGATCTGGTACCTCAATCCACCAAAACTCCTGAGAACCTATAATAAGAGGGGTGGGGTGTATTCAATTGAGATTCTATTGAATTTTTTTAGACTTTAAAAAGTTTGTGAATTTAGAAAATTCATAGAGTCCATGCAGAGTTTGACTAATTTTTTTTATTGATTTATATGAATTTTCATAAACTTTACAGGATTGTGGAATACAGTTTTCTTATTGATTTACATGGATTTTCAATATTTCTTCTATTTCTTCTTCCAATATTTCACGATTTTTCATGCTACATATAAAAAAATGGAAACATGGTAAATAAGACTAATTAAACCACACACTATGAATTAAAGAAATATATCGATTCAAACACAATTTTAAGGGTTCATATATTCAAATGCATACAACTTAAAGCAAAATACGACTCAAATAATAATAAAAATACAAAATTACTTAATTTTAAATATGTGATCAAAAGAAAGTTTTAAAAAGATCTCCAACAAAATAGTGATAAAAAAAAGTTTTAAAAAGATCTCCAACAAAATATATACTCCCTCCGTCCAATTTTATTATTCTCACTTTCATTTTTTGGTTGTCCAATTTTATTATGCTCATTCCCTTTTTGGAAATAATACTATTCACACTACTTTATCTTCACCCTCCGGCCATTATTTATTCACTCAAATTGCCACTAATTTTATTTATAAATAATCATTTTATCTATAAATGGACCACACAACATCCCATCATACTCCCAACTTATCTACTTTATACATAAATTAATCAATATTCATTAAAACTCATGTCTGAAGAAATTGGCATAATAAAATTGGACGGAGGGAGTAATATCTAATACGTGACTTAAATAATCAATGTCCTCTAATCTTGTAAACTATCAATTAGATATTTCCTCAATAGTTATCTTTAAAAAAAAAAAAAAACTTTTTTTTTCCTCAATAGTTACCTGTAAAAAAACTTTTTTCTTTTTTTGGAGAATTACACTATAGACCATTTCACCCTAAGTTTTTGTAAATCAAGGAAAATTTATTTGCTATTACATATCAAGACAAAATCCACCTTAAATGTACAATTATACCCTTATGTTATAATTAATTTTAAATTTCAAATTATGCAGTTATCCTCGAAATTTGTGCGAGTTAATTAAGTTTTCAAATTTAAAACTATCATTCCTAATCTACCAACTTCAAGAATATCGGTGCATATGAATTCCTCGAAACATTCCTAATCTATCGACTTCAAAATTAAAATGAATTTCGAATCTTAAAAAATTAATTTCAGCAAAATTAGTATTATAGAGTCAACTATTAAAAACAAAATCGGTAAAAATATTTCTAAAATTCTGCTCATTTATAACTTTCCAAAATTTAAAAAAATTATTAATCTCTCAATTCGATTCCCATAAATATGTTGCATATTCTCATTGACATGCAAAAAAATGTTGCATATATAAAAAATTGTTGCATATGCAAAAATATGTTGCATACCACTTTTATAAATATATTTAATTTATTATATTTGAAAATGTCAATATGTCAAAGATATTATGACTATATTTAACACTATTTGAAAAGAATATATTAAGCGCATATATTTTGATATATATGCATACATTAAATGCATATATAAAATATGCGTACATATAATTATATATGCTGTATATATAATTACATTTAAAACAATATGCATAAAATAAAGACTCCAACAACAATTGATCAATCAAATATTCAATACCCATTCCTCAATCTACTAGCCAAATCACACATGGTTATTTCTTCTTTTCACTCCTAAGTCGACCTCCATTTGTATTCCCTCCTCTTCCTTCTTTGGTTCCGCTAATCTCCTTTTCGGTTGTTTTCTCAGCCCAGAGGTAAATTGGATAGCTAATAAACTCAGGAAGCTTCTTTACGAGGTCCTTGATTCTTCTCTCCTCAGCGTATTCCAACTGCATATTCCATCATTCATAAACATTAATAACACAACCACTTATATTTGAATAAAAAAAAAAAGGAGATGATCTAGAATTAGAATAAAACTACTGAATCCATCTACATTTGGCAAGCTATTGCTCTTGAACAACTTACAAACATTTCATAATACCTTGATTTTAAGTCCACTCAAGTGATGTAACTCATCTCCTACTCGACTTTTCCAGGCCTTCTAGTGTAAAAACAATAATTTCTAGTTGTTAGGAACACAAACTGATGGAATTCACCAAACTGGTGTTAAAATGACACACATTCAAATATCCCATCAGTGATCAGTGATTGTATAAGCATTTGTGGTATATGTGAAGCAAATCATACTTTCATACCCATTCTGACTCCACTGCAAAACAACATACATACTCCCAAATCAAGAGGGACATTCCCACTAGAAATTGACCACACAAAGAGCATTTCTTAACAAATTTACAATCAATTCCACAACCCCAGCAGCAGCATCAAGCATGCCACCACTACAACCCCAGCAGTAGCATGATTGTGTAAGGTAGAGGAAGGTGAAATCAGAAAATGATTTGAAGTGGAAAAACTGCAATTAGAATCTACAAAAGAATTAAAAGAAAATAACACAACACCATACATTTTTTCAATCATTTAATTAATCAATATCAAAGGATAAACATCCCATGAAAAATATCAACTAAATTCCCCAGAATATCTAATTCTCTGTTACAAGTTAGAAATCAAAATACCACTCGAAATTGAGGGGGCATCGGAGTCACCTGCAGGTAGAATCTCCCACCGGCACGGCTCAAGGTCGTCGGACACGGGGCAAACCCGGCGAGACTCACCTTATCGGCGGAGGCCGCCACTGACCCCAAACTCGAAAATTGAAATAGGATCTACTTCCTTCTTCTCGCCTTTGCTGAACCAAGATAAAATTCTCAATACCCCAAAAGAATTAAAAGGTTTCACGAAATTCTGTAGCAAGATAAATTCTTGATTGAAAGCCTGAAACTCTATTTACCCAAACCAAAACAGAAACTGACATGCTGCTTGAAATCTCTAAACTTTCACCAAAATATGCTACAATTCCCCTAAAACAAAAATATATCATCAAACGTAAACCCCATTTTAAAAAGGAGATCTTGATCAAAGAGTGTAAGTGAGATATGATGTTAAAAAAAAAAATTATACCCAAATCGCCGATCTGGTCGTGCACGAAGACGGCATCGACGAACGGATCTGAGAAGCCCTCTTTATTCTGGCACTCGTTCTTCCATCTTCACGAACGGCGAAGGCTATGGAGACGGCGGCCAAGGCAGGGGAGTTGAAGGTGGACGGCAGCTTGTCTTTAGATCCGTACAGATCGGTCGCCAACGACGAAGATGGAGGCCCCGTCGATTGGCACAGATGTAAGCCGCCCTCGCCATCGAACAAGGCTCTTCGGAGATGTGAGAGGGAGACGATGAGGAATATTTTGATTAAGTAGGGAAATTGGAAATGAATTGTTAAATTGGAAATAAACCTAACAAGGTAAATTCGGCGAAAAAAAGGAAGATACATTCAATTTTAAAATTGACTGTGTAGCTAAATAATATTAATAATTTTAATATATTAATTTGAGGTCATATTAGGAATGAGAAACGTGAATTTGTCTTAAATTGTAATATCAATAATTTTTTTCTTGAATTAAAATATGGGCTAGGATCTTGGTCTATAATGTTAATAAACTCTTTTTTTTTTTTACTTGGTGTCAAGCAAGTCAAATGACTTGAGACGAGTGTCTTCATCCAATATATCTTCTTTAATAGCTAGCATCTCAAATTGTATAAACTCTTTCTCTTTTCTCATACTATCTCTTTTCGAGGCTATCAATTCCTTCAAAAGTGTTTGTTAGTTTTTAATCTCTTCCATGAGACCATTTTAAGGGATATTTTCAGTAGAGTTTGAATTTGCTTCATACTGTGCTCTACTTTTTTGGGTTGACTTCTTCTTTAAGTGGAGACCTCAAACACTTCAGGGAACCAGAAGGTGGTGTGGAACCAAGTGGTGGATCATTTTGAGATAGTCCTACAAACATTTCATTTTCAATACCATAATTCAAATCTTCTATGCGTATATCTCTATTTTCATCATCTCCTAATATCCTTGCGCATCAGTAGCACTACGCAATCCAATATAACTTTTCCCTACAACAACACAATTTTAAACAACAATTTTCATGTCCACATAATCAGGACATTCCCCTTAGTGCAAGTTCGCGTTTTTTGAGTGAGCCTGTCATAAACATTTTTCACCTGCAACCCTCCATACATACATACCTACCCCAAAATCACCAAAAACAAAATGACAAAGTGATAACAAGTAACTTCAACAATCCATACTCAAAATCCAAAATAAAGAACATCAAAAGATTTGTGTAGTACCTTTGTTAGAAGAACAACAAATTTTTTTTTTTTTTCTAACCTTTCGTCTTTAGAGTTCTTGAGAGAATACGTTGAAATGTCTGATTTTTAGAAGAGATTTTGGAGAGTGAAATCTATTTATATTTTTTTGAAGAGAATCAAAGAAAGTGTATTAAAATTAATAGATTGTTGAATACCTAAAATTTTTTTTAAACTTTTTAAAATCTGCATTGAATACCTTAGAATTTTTAAAAACTTTTAAAAATTCGAATTGAATACTCTCAAACTTTGAAAGTTTTTCTACTGACTCCACGACCAATACACCTCCAACAGTGTGGTATGATATTTATGTGTATTAATATGTGTTATTGTCTTTATATATTCTGTGTTTTATTGTCTTGATATTTTGTGTTTTTTACTTATTTTTTTCACAAAAACTTATATGCAATATTGCATACATGCATTTCAGTTATTCACACACATGTTCTTTATAAATACACTCACAAGCTTAATTCACACACATTTTTTATAAATACACCCACAAGCTTAATTCACACACACATTTTTTATAAATACACCCACAGGCTTAATTCACCCACACATTTTTTATAAATACACCCACTGACAATTCAATTCACACCCACATTTTTTATAAATGCACCCACTGACAGAAATTGAACATGGTCGTCTTCTCCGAGAAGTTTTCGGTCACCTCAAACCGCGGTCGGACGCTGCAATTTACAATGACTTTAATCCTTAAATATTTTATATTTTTTTAAATATTCTTTAATACTAATTATTATGGGTCAATGTTATTTTGTATTACGTGCAATAATATATCGTACTACATGCAATAATATATGTTACTATATATTATAATGTGGATTACTTAATCAATAAAAAAAAATATAAAAGAATCAGTATTACTATATAAAATTGTGTTATTACTACATGTAATAATTTATTTTACTACATAAAAAATTATATGTTACTACATACTACAGTTTGAATTACTACATTGAATAGACGTTTGTTACTATATGTAACTTTATCAAATGATCTAATATTTTTTGCATCATCCTACAATAAAACATTTTGTATTACAACATGATTATTGTGTTTACTACATTCGATAATATATGTTACTAAATATTATAATGTGAGTTACTACATCAATAAAAACACTAGAAAAAACGTGTTACTAAATAAAAGAATTTGTATTATTATATAAATAGTTTGTTTTATTACTACATAAAATAATGTGTATTACTATATATTACAATTTGAATTACTACATTTAATATCCCGCGTTCGACAATAAAATAAAAGATAAAAAAATCACAGAAACGAGTAAAATAAACGGATTAAAAATTTCGAATTAAGCTGTCAGTGGGTGTATTTATAAAAAAATGTGTGTGTGAATTAAGTTTGTTGGTGTATTTATAAAAAATGTGTGTGTGAATTAAAGTTGTGGGTGTATTTATAAAGAACATGTGTGTAAATTAAGTTTGTGGGTGTATTTATAAAGAACATGTGTGTAAATTAAGTTTGTGGGTGTATTTATAAAGAACATGTGTGTAAATGACTGAAATGCATATATGCAATATTTTATTCAAGACTAGCCCTATTTTTTTTTTATATGATAAACACGATTTGAACCCCAAAACATTTATACATAGATTTTACATTAAATTAAATCCTAAATACCAAATTTCCTCGTCATAATCAAAACATATCCAAAAGTCAGCTGGAAGACTCTCCTTTAGAAGATTCTTGGGGGTTTCTTCTCTTTCTATATTCATTCATAACAATAACTCTGGTCTGGTGATTAATGGGGACTGCCGATTCGGGCGGCTTAGGAATACCTGAAAGCTCTTTGGATCTTTTATTTGGATTCGACGACGCCAAATACTCTGATAGAACTCTGCTGCTTCAAATCAAGAGTGATGATGATAACCCTTCACAGTCGGTGCGCAACGTCAAGCCTCGCCGGAACCTCCTTTTAACTGCCACTACAGGTACTACTCTTTTTGCATATATATATAAGTTCTGAGTTTCTTGAAATTTTATTTGATATTTGTGTTTTGTTGTTTCAAAATTTGTGTAGTGCCACAGGTGAAGACTATACACATCAACTCTTTAATTTTAGCAGCAAGGAGTTCATATTTTCGTAAAGTAGGTCGTCTATACCTTCCTTTATCTTTTATTTATTTTTTCCATCCATTTATACATCATGCTATGTTTATTTACTATGCAGCTGTTCTCGAATGGCATGCTTGAGTCCCGGCAGAAGAATGTAACCATTCAGATCGGAGCCTCAGGTTAACTCAAGTTTAATTTCAACGAGTTCCTTTTTTTGACCAATTAATTAAAAATGGAATGGCATGATTTGAATGTATGCAGAGGAGGCGCCTATTATGGATTTGATGAAATATGTTTATAGCAATACTCTGCCAAATACTTTGAATGCCTTGTTGGATCTGTTGGTGATAGCTGATAAATTTGAAGTCCCTTCATGCTTGAGGGACTCTACTCAAGCATTGCTAAACTTGCCGATGACTTGTGAATCAGCCTCACTTTATTTGGAACTTCCTCCAACTGTTTTGATGTCCCCTCAACTTCAGCCACTTGCAGACGCGGCCAAGCACTTCCTCGTTTCAAAGTTCAAGGATTTAGAGGAGTACGCACCTATCTTTCTTTGTTTAGTGTTGAAGAATAGTCGGGAAGTGGTTCTTATGTTCTTTAAGTCCTTCATGCTCTCATGTTACTATTATTGTTATGCTACTTATACACCTTAGTTTGATCAGGTTTTGGATATTGCATCTATTTACTTTCCTTTTTTTATTAATTAACCAGGTTTGGAGAAGAGGTGCTTAATCTGCCTTTACCTGCTATCCAAGCACTTGTATCCAGTGATGAGTTGGAAGTGACTTCAGAGTGTGTTGTGTACAATATTGTTCTAAAATGGGTGCGTAAACATTATCCTGACTTGAAGGAAAGACGAAGGATATTTGAAACCCATCTACTCCATCATATTCGTTTTCCATTCATGACTACAACAAAGCTAACTGAAATAGTTCAAGCTTGCATCGACATTGATTGCAAAGTTGCTTCTAAGATTGTTATTCGTGCACTCGCTTTCAAGGCTGAGACTCCGCATCAAAAACGTTGTCTAGCTGCAGAGGAAGGCAACACTGCATCTCGACAATTTGTGGAGCGTGCATACAAACGTCGACCTATCAATGTGATTGAACTTGCATTACCATATCAACAATGTATAGTTCATCTTCATTTCAAGAGGGAGAAATTAATTTGCCTCTTACCCGAGGGTCGAATAGAGTCGGAGACTTTCTACTTGGGTGAGCAAGAATTTGTCTTGTTTGGCAGATGCTCTGTAGCTTGTGAATCTAAGCTTCAATATTTTTGGCTGGGTCTAGAACAGGTTGGATCAACTTCTTACAGTGTTAAGTATGATATCCAATTAAAAATGAAGCCCTCAGAAGAGTTTAGGAGTTGGGTGAAAGGAAGCCACACGTTCACTGAATTGAAAAAAACAAAGTACGTTCAACCTGTCTTATGGGCTGAATTCATAGGTGATGACAGTATTTACTTCATCAATAACATTCTCCATGTGAGGGCAGAACTCACGATGAAGAAGAAATGATCAGTTGGATATGATATGGATGGATAAATAGCCGGCACATTTTGTTCATGAGATGCACTATGCTGCAGTAGTTGAAGACTTTTTTGTATTTTTTTTCTTCCTTTTTTCCAAATACTTGATTTGATGTGCGTTTATTATTTCTTGTAGTTGTTCTAAAATGGTACCAGAAAGTTTGAGCAGCAACATGCCAACATGTTACTATACAAATTGAAGCATCAGGTCAAAGTTATGTTAATTTGTCCTTTTAAAGTTGATTAATAGGAAATAATAGTTTTGTTTAGTTTTGAACATCCAATACTATTAAACAACCTCATCTTAAAATAAAGTGTTAAATTTAGAGTTTATTCACTTAAAAATAAGTAATTCACATTTTGTTTCATCTTATGTGTGATCAACAATATTGTTTAATAGGTGTTTAGTGTACGTTGTTCAATATGAATTGTTTAGTGTTGTTTAAATTTGTTTAAGGTTATTTAGTGTGGTTTATGATTGTTTAGGGTTGTTTTATCACCGGTAGTTTAGAGTTATTTTATATCTGGTTGTGCAGGGTTGTTTTAAAGTTGTTTAAGGTTATTTTATATGTGCAGAATTGTTTAGATTTTTCTAGTGATGTTTAGAGTTATTTTATATTTGGTTGTGCATGGTTGTTTAGAGTTGTACTTTTAATGTTATTTTTCATCTGGTTGTAACCAAGGTTGTTTATGATTGTTTAATATTTGTTGATAAAACCATCATGCTAGAAGAAACTACTATTAAAACTTGTAGAATTAATCCAAAAACACAAACACAGTTCCTCAAAACAGAACCAGTATGATTGAAGAAACAAAAAAATAAAATGGGTTGGTCTGCTATGGACTCGAGTGCATGTTGTGCACTCTAGTTCATGTTGCACTTTTCAGTTGTAATGACTTGCATTTTTTCATGACTTACACTTTTTGGTAAAATAGTGTTGCACTTTTCAATTATTAAACTGTATAATAATATTTTTATTTATAGTGATCGACTTACACTTTTTAGTAATATTGTGTTGCACTTTTCAGTTTAATAACTTACATTTTTCATTAAAAATTGTGATATTGACTTGCACTTTTTAATAATATTGTGTTGCACTGCAGTAAAAAAATTTGTTGCACTTTTCAGTTATAGACTCTTACACTTTCAGTTATATTGACTTACACTTTTCATTAATATTGTGATGCTCTTTTCAATAATACCGACTTGCACATTTCAGAAATATCGTATTTCACTTTTAGTTATACTAACTTATACTTTTAGGGCTTGTTTGGTTTGCTAGATAGAATAAATATATTAGGATATGATAGATATATTAGGATACGATTTAGTGGGACAATTTGAAAAATTGGTTTAAAATTCATGTTTGGATTGATGGATTAAATTTTAAAGTTTATATGATAATTTATAATCAAGTTGTTTGAATTGTGGGATAAAATTGAAAAATATTACTTCCTCCATCCATGAAAAGTAGTCCCATGGAAGTGGGGCACATGTTTTAAGAAAAATGTAGATAAAGTAGATAAAGTAAAGGTATTATAGGGTATTGTAGGGTCCATTGTGAATAAAGTGATTGTTTGTGAATAAAGTTGATGGCAATTTGAGTAATTAAGTGATGGTTGAAGGGTGATAGTTTCCATAAAGGGTATGAGACTATATTTTGTGGACAAGAAATATAAGGTAAATGAGACTACTTTTCATGGACGGAGGGAGTATTATATAGTTTAATAATTGAAAAGTGCAACACCATTTTACCAAAAAATGTAAATTATAAAAAAGTGCAAGTCAATACAACTAAAAAATATAATATGGACTAGAGTGCACAATATGCACTAAATTGTATACTAGACTAAACCAAAAAAAATACATTTCCAATCATAAACAAGCCCATTTATAGTTCCATACATACTTTTTCAAAATTTGTCACAATCTCCTTTTGTTAATCATACACATCCACAAAAAAATATATACGGAGTATATTAATAATTATTCTCATATGTGAAGAGAATAAATAAATAAATTACATATACAACTCAAAATAAGAAAATAGAAGAAAATAAGATTACATGATAGTATAACAACATACCTTAATTAAGAAGAAAAATACTAATCTTATATAATAAAAGGAAAAAAGATTTCACCAAATTTCGCCACTTGTAGTTTCTTATCATGACATGTGTCATTTAGATATGCCACATATCTCTTGCCACGTGACATTCATTTTAAAGTCAATTGAAACGTTTCATTTGGCCTAAAAACGTTTCTCTATTCAATACGGATTACGGAGTATAACTCTTAGCAGTGTAATTTCACATTTATTCCTTTGTTCTCCAAGCCTCTCAACTTCTTCCGCCTCCTCGCTTGCGCTGACTAAATCGGCATTTGCTTCGACCGCCTCCTTATTCTGCATTGTTTCCTTATGTTAGTCGGGAGTCGGGATTTCAAAAAAAAAAATCTTGATGTCCTATCATTTGTTCTTGGGAAACAAGCTCAAGAAAGATCTTACATTTTCTTTAATTTCTTGAATTCTCAAATTCGATTTATTGCGTTTGTGAAATATTGGGGTATTTATCGTCTTGCCTGATTTCTGGATTGTTGATGTATAATTTTTTGTATTAACAATTTTTTTTTTTAATTTATGAAATTGATGGATATTTTGTGTATTTGATTTGATATAGGTTTTGTGTAAGTGAAAAAAGGTTTTGCTAGAGTAAGATGATAAGCCTAGCATTGTTCATGAAATGGAAGCCCTTGACTTCATCCATGGATTATTTAAGGTCCTAATTCTTGCAGAGGTGGTCCGTGAGTGGGACAGCAAAGGGGAAAGCCAAGTTCAAAGTTTGGAAGTGATATTCGAAGGTCACCTAAAAAAAGGGGTCTGGATCAGTTTCTTCCAAGGAAGGAGCAAGAAGGAAGACCGAATTTGATAAAACGGCTTGACACTTGAAGCCCTAAAGAAAGAATTGGGGAGTGCATAGAGAGAAGCAGGCGTTGTTTGATCATATTCTTCCTTGTGTAAGTTCCAATTCCTTTGAAAAATCTATGTCTCTAACCCTATTTCAATTTACTTAGATTTCTAGAATTATTGGTTATGTATGCCTTTTGAGACATATATTTATGTTAAATGTTGTATGGAGTAATTTTTAGCCGTTAATTGGTGTTAGATTTTCATTTTTTGGGAGATATGATTATTACTCTTCTCCTTTATGTTTTGAGTTTTGAAATGAGTAATTTATGAGCTAGGGTATCTCATTCATTGTTCCTGACTTTCTGCGGTGGGATCATCAAGTTGATGTATCAAGAGCCTGACTTTCTGCATCTTCAACTGATGGTGGGATCGATTATCAAGTTGATGTATCAAGAGCGCAGGAAAGGGTATGTATTGCTTATTTGTCGCAATATCACTCTACAATGGAAGTTGTCGGCAGTCTTTTTATCCAGACATTGCCCAACTTTTGCCATTAAACACGAGGTTAGGTGTTACTTACAAAGGGTTTATTTCTAAATTTAGGAATTCTTCAAAAATGATTAATGGTTAAATTTGTTGTTCAGGCATTGATCCCGATATCTAAATTCAGTGGGATATGCGGGAGCTGATGGATGTTTGGGATTGAAGTTTTCACCATTTTAATTGTCAATATTTAAAATTATTAATTTGTATTTGATAATTGTTTTTATGGTTCTTTACTTATTGAATTTTCTATATTAGGATCTAAAATGAGCTCATTGAATTAATTTGGTTTGTGATGAAGCCCTTCATCTACAAACTATATTGTAGTTTTGATTTGAAGGCGAGGAGATAATTTGTAAATACTTTAGGGCTGCTGACACATTGCACAATATAAATCTAATCCTTGAGTTCTCATCTTTCATTCATTATGTGTCTTTTCTGTTTCAATGACAATGAATACTATGTCTTTGTATTGTCTTTCAATTATTGTAGCGGAGATTGAACAGCTATGGCCATCAATGTCGCCGTAATTCGGTAGGTGCAAGTGACGAGGAGTCCACAGGAGAGGAACACCATGCTAGAGAACATGTGACAGAGGATTTGGAATTTGGCACGCCAGAAAAAGCAGGTGGGTTTAATTTCTTTAATCAATTTTTTTTCTTAGCGATTTTTTAATTAATGGGGACGATGGAATAGGCGATTCCTGCTGAAGGATGGAAAGTTTGTGAAATTATTGGTGTTTGCTGATTTGAGATCATTTTTGGGTATTAAATTATTTATTGCAAAGTCATTGGTTTGAGTTTTTGTATAGTTTTGAGATTTTTCTTTGTGTTTGTTTTTTGTTACTCATGCAATTGAAGAATATTTGGAGTTGAGAGGTTAATATGAATCAATCTATTTTTTAGTCAAGTATATTTACGCCAGTGCCTCCATTTTCTTACCTTTTGTTGGAGATCATCCAATATACTTTTGGTAGCGGAATGTGTTTATTGCTCCAAAGATGTTATGAGACTACTATCTTTTGCAGGATTACCACAGCCTGAGTGTCTCTCTCATTCATTTGCGCATATGTGACATGACAATCTTTTTTCTTAATTTAGTTGCTCAATGTCCACACAGAATTAATGGTTTCTTCCTCGAATTTTTTTTGGCTCAATGTTTGACTTATTTCATACCAATTACTGTATGAGAACATTTAAAAAAAAAAAAAAAACTTTTTGCCTATATTAAAAGGTAGACAAACAATGTCAAATCTATTAGAATCCAATTTTTTTTTAGACGCATTAGATACATTTATATTGTTTCCATATTGATAAATTTCTATTTAATCACCTCCCACTACTTTGGCTGAATTCCTTTCATTGACAAATAATGTATGTAGCTTGAGAGAGAAGAAGCCTAGAGAAAGTCTTGAACATGAAAGAGGTCGCAGAGAAGCAGTTGCTGATTTGTCTGAAGAGTTATCAGAAGGGAAAAAAGTAGACGTGTTTACATTTTAAATCCGTCATTGAACGTGTCTGGTTTATAATTACACAGGTGCTCAGGTTTATAATTACACAGGTGCTCATTTACATTCTGTGTTCATGCCATATGATTAGTTGAAGGTAGAGGTAAAAAAGAGTGAGGGCAAGCCTGAAAAAGAAGAAGGTTTCCAAGAAGAAAGAGGAATCAGGTTATGATGAGGATGTTGCTGCAGCAAAAATGTGAATAACTTTGATTCTATACCTAAAAAGGGCCCTGCTGCTGTCCAGAAGAAATCTGGACAAGTTGTGAATAATTTTGATTCTATACCTAAAAAGGGCCCTGCTGCTGTCCAGAAGAAATCTGGACAAGTTGTGACGATTCCTGCACTGAAGATGATGCTCCTCGAGCAAAGAAAGCTCATGTACATGCCCCAAAAATTGATTTTGTTTATGAATTATATTCCTGAGATGTTTAATTATTTTGGGGATTCTTCAGGTAGGTGGTTCTTCTGATGGAGGTTGCAAATGATGTGCTGATTTGAGATTCATAAAATTACTGGCTCATTCTAATTGAACGGAATGAAACACATTTTTTTGTCATGTTGTATGGCCAATATAAGATGATTATGGACCTTTTGGTTTTGACGAGTGGAAAAAACTCTCCACTAAAAATGTATATCGGTCTATATGTGTTTTATAAAGTTGTTCTATTTTTTGGGTACTTAAAATAGAAATCCAAATATATGAAAGCATGAAATATTAAAGAGAAAAATTATTTAAAATGAAGCAATCTTCAAGAGTTTTAATAAGGGTATTCGTTTATTCAATTAAAAAACAATCTAAAATAAGCCCGTGCATCGCACGGGTAAAAATCTAGTGCAAGAAACAAGAAAAAAAAAAAAAAAATACTCCCTCTGTCACCAAAAGTGTGCTCACTTTTTTTTATATATGTTTTTAAAAAAATCATATTTTAATTATAAAGAATACATTTAATATAATGAGTATAAAATATATTTGATAGATACTCAATCTTGTTAATAAAGTAAAAAAAAATATTCAAAAGTTAACTATTTAAATAAAATAAGCACATTTTTTATAGACCCAAAAAAATAAATGAGCACACTTTTGGTGGACGGAGGGAGTAGTCCGTACTAGTCTAGCTAATGAGACGGAAGTAGTACAGTACATCAAAAAATCAGATTGGAGCATGAAAAACAACGAAAAATGTCAAATTTTGAAAAAATCTACATGGCTTTAATTTCTTCTCTGAGTAAGGGCAGAGCAACGTACGATTGGTTTTGTCTTTTGTTTGTAGATGAGAAAATTCTTATTTTTCCCTTTTTTTCTTGTTTGAGCAATAGTGAGGACTGAGGAGTTCTCTCTGCCTCTTCGTTGAGGAAGACTCATGCAACAAAAGTTTTTTTGCAGAATTTAATTTTGATTTGAAGAAATTTATTTTGCAAATTTCTCTTTTGATTTTGAAGATCACGTTGGAGGGTACAAGAAGAGATGAAGATGTTTTGGGGTTTTCTCAAAGGTTGCAGTGTTTGATTTTTTTTAATTGTTTGTTAAATCCAATACTTGGTCAAATTCGTTTGGGGCCAAAATTAAGTTTGTGTTGGGTTATCCGGCTAAACTTGATATATTCCATCTAATCTAATTCCTTCTCCACTTTGTTACTAATTAAAGTTCAAACTCCTAAATTCTCTCCACTAATTAATTAAATTTTCAATCTAGTGATTCATGTAGATTAAAGGGGTTTTAAATGGATTTCTTAAACTCTAGTTGTGATAAACGAATATATATTATATTCATAAAATCTCAACCTCCACTCATTCTATTCAACACAAATATTCAACTCTCGTTGCAATAATCATGCATCAACCTACAAATTAATTATTGAAATCAACAAATAATCAATCAAATACTCAATTATGTAATCAACACATCACCAATTAAATTACAAATTAAAATAAAGTTAAAAATTAAAATCACACATAATTTGAAACATCCAAACACGTACAAATTTTTTTTAGTCAATAACCAAATTAATAAATGAAAGTAAACTTATAAAAAATAAATAACAAAATTAAAAAAAGACATCACCTTGTTGGTCTTTAAATTTTTTAATACTTAAAATAAAATAAAATACTCAATTGAATCTATATAGAAAATAAAAGGAAATTAAACTCTAAACTATTTTATAAGTATGGGAGGAGAGAGAATATTTTCTATCTAATTCTCCATCAATTATAAAGCTGCTTGTTTCCTCTTATTAGGCCCTGGCTATATACCCTCCGGTAGACACGAGCAGTTTTGAACCGACGGTTACAGTTTTAAAATCGGACTGTAACCTTATTTTGGCACTTCGGTTTCGATTTGTTTTATGAAAATCGTGGTTATGAACGATCGATTTTTACCTTCTTTTATTAAATATAAATATATATATATATATATTATATTCATTTGAGTTATAATTTTATACTTTTTAGTTTCCATTTTTCGTTTTAAATTGATAAAGGTAAAGTCTAGTATGCACTCGAGTGCATGCTGTGCACCCTAGTCCATGTGCACTTTTCAGTTTACTGACTTGCACTTTTCAATTATTACTAAAAATATTATTCTACAGTTTAATAATTGAAAAGTGCAACACCATTTACCAAAAAGTGTAAGTCAGTAAATTGAAAAGTGCAACATGGACTAGGGTGCACAACATGCACTCGAGTCCATAGCAGACCAACCCATTGATAAATAATGAATGAATGCAATGATAATTATGATATGATATATTGATAATGATATTATTACGGAGTACAATTTTTCGTCTAACATTAATGATAGAATAATTTTAAAATCAACTTAAAATACAAACACTTAACTTAAAGTCTTAATAAACTAAAACACTTCAAATAAATTAAATACTTAACAAATTTAACAATAACATATATAGATGATAAAGTCATAAAATTAGACTAAATTTTAGATTCTTTCAATACTTAACACTTAAAATCAACTTAAAATACAAACACTTAACTTAAAGTCTTAATAAACTAAAACGCTTCAAATAAATTAAATACTTAAAAATAACATAGAGAATAGAGTCATAGAATTAGACTACCACTACAAAAAACGCGGGTTTTTTCGACGGAAGCCTACCGACGGAATCCATTCCGTCGGAGATCCGTCGGGATGACCGACAGAATATTGGAATCGACTGACTTCCGACGGATTTCAACATCCGTCGGGACCCCCCGACGGATGTCCCGACGGAATTTAGTTTTAAAAGCGATCGATGTCGTTTTAGGGGTGCTTCCCGACGGATTTTTCCGTTGGTCGTTCAAATTTCACCTACCGACGGAATAATCCGTCGATAGCCGACCCGCTTTGACCCACCGCCTCGAATACCAATGAAAAGACGCGTGAATTAAATATTCGCGTGCTACCGACGGAAATATCCGTAGGTAGCAATTTTTTTTTTTATAAGAACTGACTGCCGAAGGCAGTTTCCTCAAGAAGCAAAAAAAAAATTCACTTTTCATGCGTGGTTTCCTCTGTTCGTGGTGGTTTCGTGCGTGGATTGGATTTTCTTGTTTGTGGATTGATCGACAAAGGACATAACGATTATCTACCCCAATTTTCTTCAATTTAAACGGTACGTTTTATAAATTCTTAATTAATTTTAATTAAGTTATTGTATTAATTATTGCATGTTAATTATTATAAAACTGTTATTGAATTATTATAAATTGCATGTTAATTATTATAAAATTGCATGTACGTAGTTGATGAATGTGTATAATTAATTCAAATATATGTTAGTATGTGGATTATATATTTTTTATTGGTTAATTGTAATTAATTAATGTATGTTAGTTCAAATATATAGTGTATATAGTTCTTGTTAGTTCGTATTATATATATATAGGGTAGTTCTTGATAAATTTATTGTTTTTTTATGTTAGTTTATTATATATTTTGTTTATTTTATTAATATATAATTGGTACTTGTTAGTTAGTTTTGATAATTAAACTAGGTTATTATTGTTGATTAAATTAGTAATTATTCTTATAAGTAGGGGTATTATTGTTTGATTAATATAGTAATTATTGTTATTGTTTAAATTAAGTCATTATTAATTAGTTTGGTAAATTATTGATTTTATTAGTAACGTAATTTGTTATTGATTAAATTAGGAAATTATTGACTTAAATTACTAAAATGTTATTAATTAAATTAGGAAATTATTGATTTCGTTAATTACTATATTAATTATTGATTAATTTATTATACTGTTAAAATTTATTTATTAAAATAGATGAGTCAAGATGCTAGTGGGGCCTCAGGATCTCGATCTAGGCGGTCGAAGGGCTCACTTAGGCCTCAGCCTACTTTGATGTCGGCTCCTACGACGTCGCCATCCGTGATCCGTTCCACAACCGTCGCCGCCGTCATCTCAGTCGTCGGTAGCTCGTCAACATCCCATACGAGCATCCTGAGAAACTAGAATGAACGTATGGATTGAACGAGGACAATAAGTAATTAATTAAATAATTTTAAGATTTAACAATATTTAATGGCATTAATTTTTATAAATTTTTTAATTTATAATGTGTTTGTTTCTTAATATATAATGTCACAGATTATTGCCTGGTAACGAGGTGTCGAAAATTTGCACTAATTCAATTGTTAAGTGCAAGATTGCTGCGAATGCCTACTCTTGGTTGAAGGTGCCGAATATGAAAAAGGATGAATACTGGGAGGAATTTCAGGTATTTGAGCGCATTCAATTAAATATTAATAAATAATTTATTATATATATTATTTGATAAATATGTTGATCGAATATTTGCAGAAACATGCTTTTTGGCATACGGAGTACTTCTCGGACGACATTATTCACACGTACTGGATCGAGAAATGTCAATCTAGGTATAATGAGATAATGTACAACTAGAGGAAGGCTTGGCGTCGTCGTGGCACGATGAGGACGTTGGGTGAGGACGAAAATGGAGTCGACGTGTGGAACACGTTGACCACGTATTGGAGTAGCCCGAAGTACGTGTAGAAGTGTAATACTGCTCGAGCCAACCGTACAACTGATGTGGGAGGTGGGATGGCAAGACATCGGGGGGGGGTCCCGATCCGGGTATGAGCACTCAATTGCTCTAGTAAGTGTTCACTAAATTTATTTGAATTATTTATATTATATTATATAAAATTGTTTTTATATGCTCATTTGGTACAATTTAAATTAATAGGAGCGGGATCTTGGGCGTGAACCCACACACGTGGATCGGTTGAACATTCTTCATCCTTAAATTTTACGTAAATAAATATGATTCATAATTAACTTGATAATTATTTGAACTGTATAGGGACGGTCAAACGATTTTGGGAATCGATTCTTAAAGGATCTCAGCAAAGGACCACTACGTCGTGTAAAGACTTACAACGACTATATTGTGAAGGGCTACAAATTTCATACATCCGAGTATGCATCAAGAAAAGCGACTACCAATAGTGGTGTTTGCGTTAGCAGTGCAAACTACAATGCAGATGCAAGTGACTACTATGGGGTGTTGCACGAAGTCGTTGAAGTAGAATATCCGGGATATCCAGAAAAGACTGTAGTGTTGTTCAAGTGTCATTGGTTTGATTCAGGCCCTTCAGGAACAAGGATTCATCCGGAGTACAAACTCGTCGATGTTAATCCGAAAAGGAGATATAGCGGGGATGATCCATTTGTATTTGCCCATCAAGTATCTCAAGTATACTACGTCAAGTATCCAGTGCGATCACGTAGTAAAATTGAATGACACGTTGTTTGCAAAGTAAAGGCAAGATCAATGGTAGAAGTCCCTACAATTCTCCGTTTCAAACGTAACAAATAGAGGCTTGAACTGAAGTCTTTACGGGAGATTTGAATATCCACGTAGACTTGACGGTTGGAAATTCACAATTGATCGAAATTGAAAACGATAGTGGAAATGAGGAAGATGATGAAAATGAAGAGGATGATGAAGAGGAAGAGGACGAAGAGGAGGAGGAGGATGATGAAGAGGAGGAAGATGAGGCAAATAATGAAAATGTAGATGAAGAGGAAGAGGAAGAGGAGGAGGATGATGAATATTAAATTATATAATGTAAGCTAATTATTTTATGAGATGTACAATTTAAAAATATTTATTTATCATTAAGTTACAACTAAAAAATGTGAAAATAAATTAATTTTTTGGAATTAAATTTTTTTTTTAGGATTTTAAAATATATAAATTATAAAAATTTAATTTACAATAAATATAGATTATAAATTTAATTATTAATGTATGTGAAAGAAATTAATTTTTTAAAATTTAAATTTTTTTTTTAGTAAAAATATGAATATTTTATTAAAAATATGAATATTTTAGTATTTTAAAATATATAAATTATAAAAATTTAATTTAAAATAAAGATAGATTATAAATTTAATTATTAATGTATGTGAAATAAATTAATTTTTTAGTAAAAATATGAATATTTAAGTTAAAATATGAATATTTTAGTATTTTAATATATATAAATTATAAAAATTTAATTTACAATAAAGATAGATTATAAATTTAATTATTAATGTATGTGAAAGAAATTAATTTTGTGATTTTTTTTTAAAAAAAAGGGGCGAAAATGAGTACATATACAATTAATATTACAAATACGAACAAGTAACACATTTGTCCGAGTGGTAGGCGCCCTTGACTAAGCGCCCACACACCTGGGTTCGATTCCCATCAAGGCCATAATAAAATGCTGGAATATAATAACAGTTCGCGGGTCGGGGTTAGGGTCGGGTCAGGGTCCAATATTATTTTTTCTGGGTTACGTTACCGACAGATGATTTCGTCGGTCATGACCGACAGAATTACCGACGGATACCGACGGAATATAATTTATCATTTAAAAAAAATTAAATTATATTCTGTCGGTAGAGCCGTCGGTAGTACCGACGGAATTCCCGACAGACCCCCGACGAATATTTTTTTTATAAAAAAATATAAAAATAAATTTCCGTCGGTACCGCCGTCGGTACCGCCGTCGGTAATACCGACGAAATTTATTTCTTTTTTAATTATTTTTATTCGCCTTACCGACGGAATTGCCGACAGAATATAGACCCGGGTTGAAAACGGGTCATCAGTGTTACCGATGGAATGGTATCCGTCGGTAGAATTGACTGTTTTGTTTCGTCGAAAATCCGTCGGTAGGCCTTACCGACGAGGCTAGCACCGACTGAAAAATTTCGTCGGTATTTCCGTCGGTAACGACATATACCGACCGCCTTTCCGTCGGTATTTCCGTCGGTAAAACGCGTGTTTTTTGTAGTGTAAATTCTACAATACTTAAAGTCTTAATAAAAGTTTCGATTGTGAAGTTCCACTTTCGACGGATGAATCCTTTGAAGGTGTGACTTGAAAGTTCCGTATCCTACCCCGAGCTTAAATTTATATTCCCTCCGTCCACCAAAAGTGTGCTCACTTCTTTTTTTAGGTCCACAAAAAATACGTTTATTCTATTTAAATAGTTCACTTTTGAATATTTTTTTACTTTAATAACAAGATTGAGTATCGACCAAATATATTCTTTACTCGTTATCCCAAATATATTCTTTATAAATAAAATATGATTTTTTTAAAAACATGTATAAAAAAAAGTGAGCACACTTTTGGTGGACAGATGGAGTATTTTTTTTGGCAATACCTACAACAAACTTCATGTGTATTATCTAATGGATTTATATCACTCACACGAAAGTGAATTTGCAAGTGAGGGGGAAAGTGGGGTTGAATTGAGAGAGAAAGTATGAAATGTGAGAGATTTGTGATTTGGGGTGAAAAATAAATTGAGAAGTGGTCCATATTGAGAAGTGGTCCATATTTACAGACGAGACAAGTTCCCGAACAAAGTGACAATCAATATCAATGTGTTTTGCTCGCTTATGCGCAACAGGATTCTAAGAGAGAAAGAGAGCACTTTTGTTGTCACAGAGAAGAAGAGGGCGACCAGGAGGCAAGGCACCCAATTCGCGAAGAAGCTAGGTGACCCAAATGATTTCATGAGCAGTGTTGGCCATGGCACGATATTCAGATTCACAGCTGGAACGAGAGACAGTTGGCTGCTTTTTGGCACTCCAAGAAACCAAATTACCACCTAAGAAAATGGAATACCCATACGTAGAGCGGCGTGTCTCAACACACCAGCTCAATCAGTATCCGAGTAGCCGATAAGAGAGGAATCGGAACCACGAGTGAAAGTGAGACCGAAATTGATGGTACCTTGAACATAGCGAAGAATACGCTTGACAGCGGTGAAGTGAGCCACCGTGGGAGAGTGAAGAAACTGATTGACGTGATTGACAGCATAGGAAAGATCTGGACGAGTGATGGTGAGATATTGTAGGGCGCTGACCAGGGACCGATATAAGGTGGGGTCATGGAAGGGCGCACCTGTGCTGACAAGCGAGGAACCAGCGACCAGAGGGGTGGAGACTGGCTTGGATTCCAGGAGGTTGGCCCGAGCGAGGATGTCATGGGCGTACTTGCCCTGACCAAGAAACAAAGTGTCCGAGGAGCGAGAAACGTTAATGCCGAGGAAGTAATTGAGCTCGCCCAAATCTTTGATCTAAAACTCTGCATGGACGCGAGAAATGAAACGCTTAAGGAAGGTAGGGTCATTTCTCGTCACAATGATGGCATCTACATAAAGAAGAAGATATAGAGTGACCCCCTTGCGAGTGAAGTAAAACAGGGAGGTATCAGCTCGGCTGCAGTGAAAATCAAGAGAGGCGAGGAAGGAACTAAACCGAACAAACCATGCCCGATGCGCATGACAGAGCCCATAAAGAGCCTTCTTGAGTCGACAGACATGACCCGGAAGGCGAGGATATAAAACCCGGAGGTTGAGACATGAAAACGGGTTTAGTCAGAACACCGTGCAAGAAGGCATTGTTGGCATCCAACTGATGTAGGGGCCAGCCATTTCGAACAGCGAGAGAGAGTACAATGCGAACAGTGGCGGCCTTGACGACCGGGCTGAAGTGTGGGAAAAGTCGAAACCAGGAATTTGAGAGAAATCCTGGGTGACCAGGCGAGCCTTGTCGCGATCAACGAAACCATTACTGTGAAACTTTGTCCGAAAAACCCATTTGGAACCAACGATGTTTGTGCTCGACAGGCGAGGAACCAGATCCAAAGTTTGGTTCGCGTGGAGAGCATCAAGCTCCGAACGCATAGTCGTCGTTCAATGAGGAAGCTTCAACGGATTTGAATCCCTTTGGTTAATCAGAGACAGCGAGAGCAGATAACAGGCCTGTGGTCGCAATGTCCACATAACGAGGCTTGAAGATGCCAGACCGAGCCCGAGTAACCATCGGATAGGTGGATCGGGGAGCGGAGGGCAGGTCGACACACTGGTGCTCGGCCGGAGGCAAGGCAGGACGAGGAGCCAAATCAGAAATAGCCTCGGAGGGGAGCGGGCAGAGCGAGCAAGGCTTGGTGCGAGCAGGAGTAGGGCGAGCAACAGGTGCAGGGCAAGGAACTGGCCCGGGAGCAGGAGACTCTGGAACCAGAAACGAGCTGTAATCAAGAGACCGAGAATCTGCCGAGGAGCCCTTATCTGAGAAAGGGAATGATGACTCATCAAATTGAGCATGTCGAGTAGTGTAGAAGCGGGAAGCGACCGAATCGTAACACCGAAACCCTTTATGAGAAGAACTGTAACCCAAGAAAATGCAAGGAACACTGTGAGGAGCCAACTTGTGTGGAGAGTAATCCCGAAGGTACGGAAAGACACGGCAACCAAAGGTTCTAAAATTGCCATAAATAGGGGGCGTATGAAAGAGCAATTCATACGGAGACTTATCATCAAGTACAAGAGTAGGCAAACAGTTTTATAATATAAGCTGCAGTAGCAAATGCATAAACCCAAAAATGAGAGGGAACACTGGAATGAAGCATGAGAGACAATCTAGTTTCAGTGATATGTCTATGTTTACGCTCCGCACGACCATTCTATTGAGGAGTGTAGGGACATGACAATCTATGGTGAATACCTTTGGCCGAAAAGAAATCCCGAACTGACAAGGAGTACACAGAGAAGGTTTTAGGCAAAACTGAAATAGAAGTATGTCCTAATCTATGGTGGCAACGCTCAAACGAAGCTCACCGAGCAGCAGTGTGCAATGCAGCGATCAGGGCTGGGCGACCATGCTCCAGAATGTAAAGACTGCGACTACGCCTGCCGCGAGCTAGAGGTTCCTTGGTTACTCGGTTCTGAACCACAAACGAACGATCAGAGAAAACAACGTCGACAGGTTAATCGGAAGTCAGTTAGCTTATGGATAATAATTTTTTAGTGAGATGAGGGACAACCAGAACATCTAATAAGAGAAATTTATCATGAGCACGAAAAGAACCAGTGTAAGTAATAGGGATAGAAGTACCGTTCGCGACAATAACATGATCATTACCAGTATATGGTGTGAGATCATCCATAGCAGTGGAATCCAGAGTCATGTGGGCAGAAGCACCGGTGTCGAGAAACCAATCTGAACCAGGAGAAGGAGCAACCGAGCACTGTGACTCGAAGGCTTGAGCAATATTGACAGAGGGATGAGAGGAGCGAGCATACCTCTTAGGACATCGACTAGCATAGTGGCCCGATTGGCAACAAATCTGGCATGTAGGAGTAAAAGATCGTTTGCCTCGATTGCCCTACTAGGCAGAAGAAGGGCGTCCACCAGAGTTAGCAGGTGGGCGACCAGTGTGACCAGTGGGGCGAGCATGAGAGAAAGAACAGGGTTGCGAGGAGCCAGAGCACCGATCAGAGGCAAGGGCAGGAACAGGAGTGGCTGGGGCGTCCATAGAACGCTGCATGAGGTCAAAACTGACAGTCTGATGAACTAGATCGCGAAAGGAGGGCATCAGGTTCATGGACATGCGAGTGTCAGAGAAACCAATAAATTGAGGACCAAGCCCATTCAAGAACAAATGGCTCTTATCTACGGCATCAACGGGACGGCCGATAGAAGCCAACTGATCACAAAGAAGTCGAAACTTCTTGCTGTATTTGACAACGGAAGAAGAACCGCGACGAAGATTGAACAACTCGCTGTGGAGTTGATTGAGGCGAGAAGCAGAGGAATGACTGAAGGCCTCTTCGATGGCCAACCAGACGGAGCAGGAGGAGGTGACGCCGATGACTTCGGCCATAGTCTCCTCAGAGAGAGAGAGAAAAGGATCAGACTCAAGATTTTCTGATCCAGCGCAAACCAGGCAGTGTAATCCGGGTTTGGAATGTCCTTGTCCTCGGACTTGACGGTTTTGGGCGGTGCCGGACAGGAACCGTCGACGTGGGAGAATAGATCGTGACTGGTGAAAACAAGGACGATCTGATTATGCCAAACAAGATAATTGGACGCCGAAAGTTTGACGGTGAGCATATGAACAAGAGTATTGAGAGGGAGAGAGGTGGAGGAGGAGGATTCCGCCATGGTGTAGGAGGGAGAAAGAAACCGACAGTGGAGGGAAGGGGAATTTTAACGTGAGGCTATGAGAGAGACAGCTAGGATTTAGGTGAGTTTGACCGATATCATGTGAGAATAGGTATGAGATCAACGTTAATGAGGTAATAGGGAAGATCAATATATATATATATAGTAAAGGTACAAGAGATTTACAAGGAAATAATAACAAACAAATAAAAGAAAATATTTACAAGATATTGTAAATAATAATTTGATTATTTATTTCCTATTAAATAGATTATAATTAAAATCTTGAAATTCACTAAATTTGCTCAAAATCCATTGCTGAATAAAAACAGGTCATAGTCTTCTTCCTTTAGAAGACTCTTGGTTTCTTCTCTCAATCTCTGTTCATTCATACAATAACCTCTCAAAACTCTGGTGATTAATGGCTACGGCCGATTCGGGAATACCAGAAAGCTGTTTGGATTTTGTATTTGGATTCGACGACCCCAATTTCTCTGATAGGACTCTGCTGCTTCAAATCGTCGACAATGCCAATAACCCTTTAAAGGTGAAGCGTCGCAGGAAACTTAAAGGTATATACTAGTGTTTTTTGCCTATATAAGGGTTTCTATGATGAAATTTTAGTTGATATTTGCATTTGATTGTTTGAAATATTGTGTAGAGCCACGGGTGAAGATTATACACGCCAATTCTTTGATTTTTGCGACAAGGAGTTCATTTTTTCTTAAAGTAGTATACCTTGATCTTTTATTTATTTTTTCACTCATTTATATATATGGAGTATAAAATTTATATATATGGAGTATAAAATTATTATGTTCATTTACTATGTAGCTGTTCTCGAATGGCATGCTTGAGTCGGAGCAGAAGAATGTAACAATTCAGATCGAACCCTCGGGTGAACTCAAGTTTAATTTCCACTAATAATATTTATATATTGAGTTGTTATTTTTCAACCAATTAAGAAACGGTATGTCGTGATTTGAATGAGTGCAGAGAAAGCGCCTATGATGGATATGTTGAAATATGTTCATAGCAATACTCTGCCAACTAGTTTGGATGCATTGTTGGATCTGTTGGTGACGGCTTGAAGTCCCTTCATGCTTGAGTGAGACTACTTCATCGGTTTTTTTTTTATAAGATATTTTAGATTTTTTACCATGTTTATTTCAATTAGGTCCTCCCTTTAACTTTAGAAACAATCATAATTTCTAAATTACTCTAATTAACTAATCTTAAAATCAATTTTTTTTTCTATATAAACTTTCCATGTATGTAAAATATTTAATGTGTATCATGTAATGAAATTAATAAAATTAGAAACTTCCCTTTCTTAATTCTAATAAATTATTCTAAAACATCTTATTAAAAAAAAAAAAAGGAGGGAACCTACGTACCGACGCTCATAATTCCTAAAGATGGATTTGAGATTAAAATAAATCCTATAAATTTGCTCAAAATCCATTCCTAATCAAATTAAAACGTCAGCTTAAAAGGTCCTTAGAAGAGTCTTGGTTTCTTGTCTCTCTCTCTCTATAGTGTTCATTCAAAACTCTTGTTATTAATGGGGACGGCCGATTCAGGAATACCAGGAAGCTGTTTGGATTTTGTATTTGGATTCGACGATGCCAAATACTCTGACAGGACACTAGTGCTTCAAATCGTCGACCCTTCACAGTTGGTGCGCAAGGTGAAGCGTAGCAGGAAACTCCTCTTACCCGAATTTACAGGTAATTAATAGCTAGTGTTTTTTTTGCCTATATAATTTTCTATGATGAAATTGAAATTTTAATTGATGTTTGAAAATTTCTCGTAGGGCCACGGGTGAAGAGTATATACATAAGCTCTTTGATTTTAGCGGCAAGGAGTTCATTTTTTCGTAAAGTAGTATACCTTGATCTTTAATTTATTTTTTCACTCATATATATATATATATGGAGTATAAAATTATTATGTTCATTTACTATGTAGCTGTTCTCGAATGGCATGCTTGAGTCGGAGCAGAAGAATGTAACAATTCAGATCGAAACATCAGGTGAACTCAAGTTTAATTTCCACTATTAATATTTATATATTGAGTTGTTATTTTTCAACCAATTAAGAAACGGTATGTCGTGATTTGAATGAGTGCAGAGGAAGCTCCTATGATGGATATGTTGAAATATGTTTATAGCAATACTCTGCCAACTACTTTGGATGCCTTGTTGGATCTGTTGGTGATAGCTGACAAATTTGAAGTTCCCTCATGTTTGGAGGACTCTACTCGAGCATTGTTAAACTTGCCGATGACTTGTGAATCGGCTTCACTTTATTTGGAACTTCCTTCAACTCTCTTGATGTCCCCTCAACTCACTTTATTTAGTGGTTAGAGATAGAAATTTCTGTCGGTAATCACCAAAAATTCCGTCGGTAATCAATATCCGTCAGTAATTACCGACAGAAAACAAAGTCCGTCAGTAAATCAGTTGACTTTGTTAATTCGTCGATATTTCACAGTTTTTTTTTAGTGATAGAACATAATTGTACAATATTGTCATTTCATCTAATTAATTGGCTAGTTTTGGGTGAGACCATTTCACAGAATGAGATCCGTGAGACGGTCCACACTACAAAAAAAGGCTTGTTTACCGACGGAAATGCCGACGGATTTTTGGTCGGTATTGGCTCATGGCGACGGATATGCCGACGGATTTCGTTTGTCGCCACTGGATCGGTCGGCATGGTTTACCGACCGAAAATATGTTTCTGTCGGTATGTGCCGACGGATTACCGACGGTTCTTGTCAGTCGCCATTACCGACGGAATCAGTTACGTCGCTACTCACACCAACCCGTTTTCGGACCGGGTCAAGATTAAACACTAAAACTATATATATTTCATAAAAATTAAACACTAAAACTAAAACTATATACATTTCATAAAAATTAAACACTAAAACTATATATATTTCATAAAAATTAAACACTAAAACTAAAACTATATACATTTCATAAAAATTAATTGCAGTAAAACTATATACACTTAATAGAAAAACATACCTTAATTTTTTGCTCCACTCCAAAATTTTCCCGTGTTTTGATGTTCTGGAGTAGGAGACATTTTTTCAACACTACATGCCGACGAAAAAGCCATTCCGTCGGTAAATCACGCGCCTTATTTCCATCGGTATTGACATTGCCGATGGATAATTTCCGTCGGCAACACCCAGTTCAAATGTATGTAAAATCAGTCAGATTCCGTTGGTGAAATTTTCATCGGTATTGACTTTGCCGACAGATAATTTCCGTCGGTATTGAACATTTCTGTACCGACGGAATGACTTTTCATCGGTAAAGGACGCGTATAAAAAAAAACAAAAATTAATATACAGATTCTTAACACATAAAACATAAAACAAACAATTAATAATGCACGTATAAACTTAAACTACTTAACACAAAAAATAAACTATAACTAAAATTAAACAACTAATACTTGAACATAAAAAAGTAAGTAGTTCAACAATAATGCAGATAAAAAAAAAACATAAAAGTAAATAGTTCTACAAGACATAAAAATAAAATTGTTTTTACAGAAAAAAAAAAAAAAAAGTTGTTCAGAGACACTCAGTCACCAAAGTTCCACATATATCAAGGTCATTTTCGCCACCGAAGTGCTGACCTATGATGTCGTCATCACGCATGGTCGGGACATAGGTTGAGGGGGCTGGGGGAACAGGCACGTTCACGTTGGCCGTCGATGGAGGAGCTTGCATGGTTCTCTAATAAACCTCCTCGATCTTCTTGTCCCACCACCCGAACTCTTGACCCATATTCAAATGCATCACATGGATGTAACGGTTGAAGTGTGCCATCACATCAGGAGTTGGGGTGGAAGATACGGAACCTTGCGATGCCGCATGGGACGGATCAGAGGACCTGACATCACTGCTCAGACGACCAAGGCCCAGAATTCGTCCTCGGGTGACCGGGGCAACTTCCAAATAAGTCTGGTTCACCTCCTCGACTGTAGGAAGGGCACTGCTGGTTCCGGCTTCAGTAGGGTCGACTTGAGTTTCGACCTCGGCCATCCTCCGGTTCATTTCCAACTACATAATTAATAATTATAAATTAATAGAATAAACTATAAAAAAATGTATTTAATTAAACAATTTTATTACTTACGTACGTGGAGGTTAGTCATGCGCCCGTATGTGGATTGCTGTGTATTCTCGTCAAACGGATGAGAAATGTTCAACCGGTCTAAGTGAGTGGGTACACGCCCTGTCTCCCGTTCCTAATAATTAAATTTATGTATTATATATACTAAATAATTAAATTTATTGAAATTAATTTGAAAATTAATAAACACTTACAAGGGCAAGCGACTGCTCAAAGATGGACCGGGCTCCACACCGATGCCTTGACATCCCACCCGCAACGTCGGATCTATGGTTGACCTTAGCAATCTCACACTTCCTGATGTACTTCGGATCCAGCCACTCCCTCTTCAATGAATCCCACAACACAACATCATTAGCATCCTTACCCAAGCTCTGCGTCGTCCCATCCTCCCGCCATGCCATTCTCCATTCGTACATTAAATCTTTAAACCGCTCTTGCGCCGATTTACTGAAATACTTGAACATAACCTCGTCCGAGTAGATATCCCGATCTAAAGTGGTATGTTTATGCACATATAATAATTTTTTTATTATTGAACAAACAACAAACAAACATTAATTAAGTAATTAATTACTACCTGAAATTCCTCGAAGTACGCCCACTTTTTTTTGTTTTGGGACCTTCTTCCAGGTAATTGCACCCGCACTGATCGGTAAAGTGGAAAAAGCAATCGTGCATGCCCTGGAGACCTCGTTACCAGGTAACAATCTGTGACATTAATTAACAAATAAAACACATTATAAATTAAAACAAATGCGAAATTATTAATTATTAAACAATAAAAGTATTTAATTACTTACACTCCTCTAAGAACCCAAACGGGCTCCCGGCCATCCCGAGCAAGAACAATAGAATGCTCCCGGCCATCTACATGTGCAGACGACGGCGGAGGCGACGACTGTGGAATGGATGGCGACAAAGGTTGTGGAATAGATGGCGGCGGCGACGACAATGATGCCCGACGCAGTATAGGCGGCACCTCGAGTCTAAATGCGGCTCGACTCTTCCTCGACCGGCTACATGACCCGGAGGCCCTGCGAGATCCCGAACCACCAGCACCATCTTGACTCATCTATTTAATTTAAACATTCAAATTAATAAATATATATATAATACTAATTAATTAATAATTAATTTCTTAATTTAATAAAAAACAATAATCTAATTAATTAAAATTTAATCCCTAAATAATAACCTATTTTAATCAATAATAACCTATTTTAATCAATAATAACATATTTTAATAAATAATTTCCTATTTAATCAACCATACCTAATTTAATCATTAATAACTTATTTTAATAAATAATTTCCTATTTTATTTAACAATAACTAATTTAATCAATAATTTCTATTTTAATTAACAATTTTCTATTTTAATTAACAATCTATAACCTAATAAATTTAGTAATAATTTTCTAACTTTAAAATAAAAAAATTCTAATATAATTAACAAAACCCCTAATTTAATCAATAATTTAATAATTAGTAAATCAACAATAACCTAGCTAATTAACAATATCATAATTTAATTATGTAATTAACTCCACTTCAACGTACACTAATAAACTTAAAATTAAACAATTTATATACAATTAACAAAAATGCAAAACAATATCTTAACAAATTACATCAATTTATTATAAATAACTATATACATCAACTATAGGCAATTATCAACGTACAATATCAACTAATTAATTAGATATATCAACTATGTACATGCAAACTAATTAACTATATACATCAACTACAGACAATTTCATATTAAATATAACAAATTAAATTAACACATGCAATTTAATTCATAATGGGCATTACAATATAACTTAAAAATTAATTATTAACAAATTAAGAAAGCGACCGTATAGATTATTTAATCGAGAGGGAGATGCTCAAAACACACGATCAGAAATCACCTCGCCAGGACCTCTTCGCGATCGAATTTACGAGATGAAGACGAAAGAGGAAAAAATTTCTTTCTTTCGAAAGAGTAATCTGTTTGCAGATTATATAAAAAAAATACGCCTTTACCGACGGAAATGTTTAATTCTACGCGTGAATCAAGAGGCGGTTAGTTAAGGCGGGTCGGTTACCGACGGAAATGTTTCGTCGGTAAACACATATTTAAATTATCACGCGCTCTTTTAGTGGTTCACGTGGGGGCCCAATAATATGGCGCGGTTACCGATAGAAAATATCCGTCGGTAACCCTAATTTACAATACCGACTGAAAAATCCGTCGGCATATGACACAAAAACGACACCGTGTAGAGAGTTCTGTGTGTCCGTCGGCATATCCGTCGGAATTCCGTCGGTATAGCCGACGGAAAATGAATTATGTCGGCAGCGTTTATGGCCTTTCGACTCCGTCGGTAAAGAGTCGGTAATCCGTCGGTATAGTTCCGTAGGCAAAACTGCGCGTTTTTGTAGTGCCTCATATATAAAAAGTGATAATGTTTGAGCAAAAAGTGATAGTGTTTAAGTAAAAAGTGATAATGTTTAAGTAAAAAGTGACTGTCACTTTTATTAAAAATATTATCACTTTTCACTTAAACATTATCACTTTTTTTACAAACCAAAATCGAGAAAAAAAATATGGTTATCCTACCCAAAATTTTGAAATATGAATTAAAAGGAATCCGTCTCACAGAAAAATATCCGTGACCGTGAGACAGTCTCACATGAGTTTTTGCCCTAATTAATTAGTTATTAAGAGTAAGTCAACACACATACTATGAAAAAAATTGAACATTCCTAAAAATCGCATTTTCCAAAATAAACTTGAAAACATTCATTGTTTCAGAATCCAACCAAATCTACGCATAAAATTGTCTTAATATTTTTGGATAATGTATTTAGGGACCATTAATAATGTTAATAATATATTTTTTCAATACTCTATTATACCATCAACATATATGTTATTTGTGCATTATGCAAATATTAATATATGACTTTTTTTATATGTCACAGTTATATTTATATATATCCGTTATTTACAATTTGCATTTACCTATCTTTTCTGCAAATCTATTTTATTGACATATTATTAATATGTATTATGATTAACAAATGTAGAGATTTTGTATATTTTTTTACACATTTTAAAATTGAAATTTATTGCGTTAACATATACTTCATCTGTTTTTTTTTATAAGATATTTTAGATTTTTTACCATGTTTATTTCAATTATGTCCTCCCTTTAACTTTAGAAACAATCATAATTTCTAAATTACTCTAATAATTAACTAATCTTAAAATCAAATCTTTTTTCTATATAAACTTTCCATGTATGTAAAATATTTAATGTGTATTATGGAATGAAATTAATAAAATTAGAAACTTCCCTTTCTTAATTCTAATAAATTATTCTAAAACATCTTATTAAAAAAAAAAAAAAGGAGGGAACCTACGTACCGACGCTCATAATTCCTAAAGATGGATTTGAGATTAAAATAAATCCTATAAATTTGCTCAAAATCCATTCCTAATCAAATTAAAACGTCAGCTTAAAAGGTCCTTAGAAGAGTCTTGGTTTCTTGTCTCTCTCTCTCTATAGTGTTCATTCAAAACTCTTGTTATTAATGGGGACGGCCGATTCAGGAATACCAGGAAGCTGTTTGGATTTTGTATTTGGATTCGACGATGCCAAATACTCTGACAGGACACTAGTGCTTCAAATCGTCGACCCTTCACAGTTGGTGCGCAAGGTGAAGCGTAGCAGGAAACTCCTCTTACCCGAATTTACAGGTAATTAATAGCTAGTGTTTTTTTTGCCTATATAATTTTCTATGATGAAATTGAAATTTTAATTGATGTTTGAAAATTTCTCGTAGGGCCACGGGTGAAGAGTATATACATAAGCTCTTTGATTTTAGCGGCAAGGAGTTCATTTTTTCGTAAAGTAGTATACCTTGATCTTTAATTTATTTTTTCACTCATATATATATATATATGGAGTATAAAATTATTATGTTCATTTACTATGTAGCTGTTCTCGAATGGCATGCTTGAGTCGGAGCAGAAGAATGTAACAATTCAGATCGAAACATCAGGTGAACTCAAGTTTAATTTCCACTATTAATATTTATATATTGAGTTGTTATTTTTCAACCAATTAAGAAACGGTATGTCGTGATTTGAATGAGTGCAGAGGAAGCTCCTATGATGGATATGTTGAAATATGTTTATAGCAATACTCTGCCAACTACTTTGGATGCCTTGTTGGATCTGTTGGTGATAGCTGACAAATTTGAAGTTCCCTCATGTTTGGAGGACTCTACTCGAGCATTGTTAAACTTGCCGATGACTTGTGAATCGGCTTCACTTTATTTGGAACTTCCTTCAACTCTCTTGATGTCCCCTCAACTCACTTTATTTAGTGGTTAGAGATAGAAATTTCTGTCGGTAATCACCAAAAATTCCGTCGGTAATCAATATCCGTCAGTAATTACCGACAGAAAACAAAGTCCGTCAGTAAATCAGTTGACTTTGTTAATTCGTCGATATTTCACAGTTTTTTTTTAGTGATAGAACATAATTGTACAATATTGTCATTTCATCTAATTAATTGGCTAGTTTTGGGTGAGACCATTTCACAGAATGAGATCCGTGAGACGGTCCACACTACAAAAAAAGGCTTGTTTACCGACGGAAATGCCGACGGATTTTTGGTCGGTATTGGCTCATGGCGACGGATATGCCGACGGATTTCGTTTGTCGCCACTGGATCGGTCGGCATGGTTTACCGACCGAAAATATGTTTCTGTCGGTATGTGCCGACGGATTACCGACGGTTCTTGTCAGTCGCCATTACCGACGGAATCAGTTACGTCGCTACTCACACCAACCCGTTTTCGGACCGGGTCAAGATTAAACACTAAAACTATATATATTTCATAAAAATTAAACACTAAAACTAAAACTATATACATTTCATAAAAATTAAACACTAAAACTATATATATTTCATAAAAATTAAACACTAAAACTAAAACTATATACATTTCATAAAAATTAATTGCAGTAAAACTATATACACTTAATAGAAAAACATACCTTAATTTTTTGCTCCACTCCAAAATTTTCCCGTGTTTTGATGTTCTGGAGTAGGAGACATTTTTTCAACACTACATGCCGACGAAAAAGCCATTCCGTCGGTAAATCACGCGCCTTATTTCCATCGGTATTGACATTGCCGATGGATAATTTCCGTCGGCAACACCCAGTTCAAATGTATGTAAAATCAGTCAGATTCCGTTGGTGAAATTTTCATCGGTATTGACTTTGCCGACAGATAATTTCCGTCGGTATTGAACATTTCTGTACCGACGGAATGACTTTTCATCGGTAAAGGACGCGTATAAAAAAAAACAAAAATTAATATACAGATTCTTAACACATAAAACATAAAACAAACAATTAATAATGCACGTATAAACTTAAACTACTTAACACAAAAAATAAACTATAACTAAAATTAAACAACTAATACTTGAACATAAAAAAGTAAGTAGTTCAACAATAATGCAGATAAAAAAAAAACATAAAAGTAAATAGTTCTACAAGACATAAAAATAAAATTGTTTTTACAGAAAAAAAAAAAAAAAAGTTGTTCAGAGACACTCAGTCACCAAAGTTCCACATATATCAAGGTCATTTTCGCCACCGAAGTGCTGACCTATGATGTCGTCATCACGCATGGTCGGGACATAGGTTGAGGGGGCTGGGGGAACAGGCACGTTCACGTTGGCCGTCGATGGAGGAGCTTGCATGGTTCTCTAATAAACCTCCTCGATCTTCTTGTCCCACCACCCGAACTCTTGACCCATATTCAAATGCATCACATGGATGTAACGGTTGAAGTGTGCCATCACATCAGGAGTTGGGGTGGAAGATACGGAACCTTGCGATGCCGCATGGGACGGATCAGAGGACCTGACATCACTGCTCAGACGACCAAGGCCCAGAATTCGTCCTCGGGTGACCGGGGCAACTTCCAAATAAGTCTGGTTCACCTCCTCGACTGTAGGAAGGGCACTGCTGGTTCCGGCTTCAGTAGGGTCGACTTGAGTTTCGACCTCGGCCATCCTCCGGTTCATTTCCAACTACATAATTAATAATTATAAATTAATAGAATAAACTATAAAAAAATGTATTTAATTAAACAATTTTATTACTTACGTACGTGGAGGTTAGTCATGCGCCCGTATGTGGATTGCTGTGTATTCTCGTCAAACGGATGAGAAATGTTCAACCGGTCTAAGTGAGTGGGTACACGCCCTGTCTCCCGTTCCTAATAATTAAATTTATGTATTATATATACTAAATAATTAAATTTATTGAAATTAATTTGAAAATTAATAAACACTTACAAGGGCAAGCGACTGCTCAAAGATGGACCGGGCTCCACACCGATGCCTTGACATCCCACCCGCAACGTCGGATCTATGGTTGACCTTAGCAATCTCACACTTCCTGATGTACTTCGGATCCAGCCACTCCCTCTTCAATGAATCCCACAACACAACATCATTAGCATCCTTACCCAAGCTCTGCGTCGTCCCATCCTCCCGCCATGCCATTCTCCATTCGTACATTAAATCTTTAAACCGCTCTTGCGCCGATTTACTGAAATACTTGAACATAACCTCGTCCGAGTAGATATCCCGATCTAAAGTGGTATGTTTATGCACATATAATAATTTTTTTATTATTGAACAAACAACAAACAAACATTAATTAAGTAATTAATTACTACCTGAAATTCCTCGAAGTACGCCCACTTTTTTTTGTTTTGGGACCTTCTTCCAGGTAATTGCACCCGCACTGATCGGTAAAGTGGAAAAAGCAATCGTGCATGCCCTGGAGACCTCGTTACCAGGTAACAATCTGTGACATTAATTAACAAATAAAACACATTATAAATTAAAACAAATGCGAAATTATTAATTATTAAACAATAAAAGTATTTAATTACTTACACTCCTCTAAGAACCCAAACGGGCTCCCGGCCATCCCGAGCAAGAACAATAGAATGCTCCCGGCCATCTACATGTGCAGACGACGGCGGAGGCGACGACTGTGGAATGGATGGCGACAAAGGTTGTGGAATAGATGGCGGCGGCGACGACAATGATGCCCGACGCAGTATAGGCGGCACCTCGAGTCTAAATGCGGCTCGACTCTTCCTCGACCGGCTACATGACCCGGAGGCCCTGCGAGATCCCGAACCACCAGCACCATCTTGACTCATCTATTTAATTTAAACATTCAAATTAATAAATATATATATAATACTAATTAATTAATAATTAATTTCTTAATTTAATAAAAAACAATAATCTAATTAATTAAAATTTAATCCCTAAATAATAACCTATTTTAATCAATAATAACCTATTTTAATCAATAATAACATATTTTAATAAATAATTTCCTATTTAATCAACCATACCTAATTTAATCATTAATAACTTATTTTAATAAATAATTTCCTATTTTATTTAACAATAACTAATTTAATCAATAATTTCTATTTTAATTAACAATTTTCTATTTTAATTAACAATCTATAACCTAATAAATTTAGTAATAATTTTCTAACTTTAAAATAAAAAAATTCTAATATAATTAACAAAACCCCTAATTTAATCAATAATTTAATAATTAGTAAATCAACAATAACCTAGCTAATTAACAATATCATAATTTAATTATGTAATTAACTCCACTTCAACGTACACTAATAAACTTAAAATTAAACAATTTATATACAATTAACAAAAATGCAAAACAATATCTTAACAAATTACATCAATTTATTATAAATAACTATATACATCAACTATAGGCAATTATCAACGTACAATATCAACTAATTAATTAGATATATCAACTATGTACATGCAAACTAATTAACTATATACATCAACTACAGACAATTTCATATTAAATATAACAAATTAAATTAACACATGCAATTTAATTCATAATGGGCATTACAATATAACTTAAAAATTAATTATTAACAAATTAAGAAAGCGACCGTATAGATTATTTAATCGAGAGGGAGATGCTCAAAACACACGATCAGAAATCACCTCGCCAGGACCTCTTCGCGATCGAATTTACGAGATGAAGACGAAAGAGGAAAAAATTTCTTTCTTTCGAAAGAGTAATCTGTTTGCAGATTATATAAAAAAAATACGCCTTTACCGACGGAAATGTTTAATTCTACGCGTGAATCAAGAGGCGGTTAGTTAAGGCGGGTCGGTTACCGACGGAAATGTTTCGTCGGTAAACACATATTTAAATTATCACGCGCTCTTTTAGTGGTTCACGTGGGGGCCCAATAATATGGCGCGGTTACCGATAGAAAATATCCGTCGGTAACCCTAATTTACAATACCGACTGAAAAATCCGTCGGCATATGACACAAAAACGACACCGTGTAGAGAGTTCTGTGTGTCCGTCGGCATATCCGTCGGAATTCCGTCGGTATAGCCGACGGAAAATGAATTATGTCGGCAGCGTTTATGGCCTTTCGACTCCGTCGGTAAAGAGTCGGTAATCCGTCGGTATAGTTCCGTAGGCAAAACTGCGCGTTTTTGTAGTGCCTCATATATAAAAAGTGATAATGTTTGAGCAAAAAGTGATAGTGTTTAAGTAAAAAGTGATAATGTTTAAGTAAAAAGTGACTGTCACTTTTATTAAAAATATTATCACTTTTCACTTAAACATTATCACTTTTTTTACAAACCAAAATCGAGAAAAAAAATATGGTTATCCTACCCAAAATTTTGAAATATGAATTAAAAGGAATCCGTCTCACAGAAAAATATCCGTGACCGTGAGACAGTCTCACATGAGTTTTTGCCCTAATTAATTAGTTATTAAGAGTAAGTCAACACACATACTATGAAAAAAATTGAACATTCCTAAAAATCGCATTTTCCAAAATAAACTTGAAAACATTCATTGTTTCAGAATCCAACCAAATCTACGCATAAAATTGTCTTAATATTTTTGGATAATGTATTTAGGGACCATTAATAATGTTAATAATATATTTTTTCAATACTCTATTATACCATCAACATATATGTTATTTGTGCATTATGCAAATATTAATATATGACTTTTTTTATATGTCACAGTTATATTTATATATATCCGTTATTTACAATTTGCATTTACCTATCTTTTCTGCAAATCTATTTTATTGACATATTATTAATATGTATTATGATTAACAAATGTAGAGATTTTGTATATTTTTTTACACATTTTAAAATTGAAATTTATTGCGTTAACATATACTTCATCTGTTTTTTTTTATAAGATATTTTAGATTTTTTACCATGTTTATTTCAATTATGTCCTCCCTTTAACTTTAGAAACAATCATAATTTCTAAATTACTCTAATAATTAACTAATCTTAAAATCAAATCTTTTTTCTATATAAACTTTCCATGTATGTAAAATATTTAATGTGTATTATGGAATGAAATTAATAAAATTAGAAACTTCCCTTTCTTAATTCTAATAAATTATTCTAAAACATCTTATTAAAAAAAAAAAAAAGGAGGGAACCTACGTACCGACGCTCATAATTCCTAAAGATGGATTTGAGATTAAAATAAATCCTATAAATTTGCTCAAAATCCATTCCTAATCAAATTAAAACGTCAGCTTAAAAGGTCCTTAGAAGAGTCTTGGTTTCTTGTCTCTCTCTCTCTATAGTGTTCATTCAAAACTCTTGTTATTAATGGGGACGGCCGATTCAGGAATACCAGGAAGCTGTTTGGATTTTGTATTTGGATTCGACGATGCCAAATACTCTGACAGGACACTAGTGCTTCAAATCGTCGACCCTTCACAGTTGGTGCGCAAGGTGAAGCGTAGCAGGAAACTCCTCTTACCCGAATTTACAGGTAATTAATAGCTAGTGTTTTTTTTGCCTATATAATTTTCTATGATGAAATTGAAATTTTAATTGATGTTTGAAAATTTCTCGTAGGGCCACGGGTGAAGAGTATATACATAAGCTCTTTGATTTTAGCGGCAAGGAGTTCATTTTTTCGTAAAGTAGTATACCTTGATCTTTAATTTATTTTTTCACTCATATATATATATATATGGAGTATAAAATTATTATGTTCATTTACTATGTAGCTGTTCTCGAATGGCATGCTTGAGTCGGAGCAGAAGAATGTAACAATTCAGATCGAAACATCAGGTGAACTCAAGTTTAATTTCCACTATTAATATTTATATATTGAGTTGTTATTTTTCAACCAATTAAGAAACGGTATGTCGTGATTTGAATGAGTGCAGAGGAAGCTCCTATGATGGATATGTTGAAATATGTTTATAGCAATACTCTGCCAACTACTTTGGATGCCTTGTTGGATCTGTTGGTGATAGCTGACAAATTTGAAGTTCCCTCATGTTTGGAGGACTCTACTCGAGCATTGTTAAACTTGCCGATGACTTGTGAATCGGCTTCACTTTATTTGGAACTTCCTTCAACTCTCTTGATGTCCCCTCAACTTCAGCCACTTGCAGATGCGGCCAAGCACTTCCTCATTTCAAAGTTGAAGGATTTAGACAAGTATGCACCCATCTTTATTTCTTTGTTATGTTTTGGTTGAAGAATAATCAGGAAGTGGTTCTTTTATCTTTTAAGTCCTTCATGCTCCATATATGTTCATTTTATTTTTTAATTATAATTCACCAGGTTTACAGAGGAGGTGCTTAACCTGCCTTTAAACGCTTTCCAAGCACTTGTATCCAGTGATGAGTTGGAAGTGACTTCAGAGCGTGTTGTGTACAATTTTGTTTTAAAATGGATGCATAAACATTATCCTCTTGACTTGGAGGAAAGACGAGAGATATTGGAAACCCATCTACTCCATCTTATTCGTTTTCCATTCATGACTTCAAGACAGCTAACTGAAGAAGTTCAAACTTGCATCGACATTGGTTGCGAAGTTGCTTCTAAGATAGTTATTCGTGCTCTGGCTTTCAAGGCTGAGTCTCCGCATCGAAAACGTTGTCTAGCTGCAGAGGAAGGCAACGCTGCATCTCGGCAATTTGTGGAGCGTGCATACAAATATCGACCTATCAATGTGATTGAACTTGAAAAATTGCCATATCATCAATGTATAGGGTATCTTCATTTCAAGAGGGAGAAGTTAATACGCCTCTTCCCCGAGGGTCTAATAATGTCAGATTTTTTCTACTTGGGTGAGCAAGAATTTTACTGGTTTATCAGATGCTCCTCCTATTCTAATATTCAACATCGTTTTTGGCTGGGTCTACATTTGGTTGGATCAACTTCTTTCAGTGTTGACTATGATATCCAATTAAAAATGAAGCCCTCAGAAGAGTTTAGTAGATGGGTGAAAGGAAGCCACACGTTCACTGAATCGAGTAAAACAAAGTACTTTGATAAAATTGTGTTTTGGAGTGAATTCATAGGTGATGACAGTAGTTACTTCGTCAACGACTTTCTCCATATGAGGGCAGAACTCACCACCAAGAAATGATTAGTTGCGCATTTTGTTCATGAGACAAACTATATATGTTCGGTAGTAATACAATTATTTTTTTCTTCTTATAATAAGTAATATTATTATTGTTGGATTGGGATGGTATTATTAAGTAATACAATTATTTTTTTCTTCTTATAATTGTGTGATAAATATTTATTACTCACTAATTTGGCCCCCCTCTCGAGTTAATTCTGGGTCCGCCCCTGATTACAACATATATTATGTATTACTACATGCAATAATATATGTTGCTACATATTATAATGTAAGTTACTACATCAACAAAAAGAGTAGAAAAATAATGTTTTACTACTATATAAAAGAATATTTATTATTAGTTTGTTACTATATGTAACTTTATCAAATGATCTAATATTTTTGCATCATTTTTCAATAAAATAGTCTATATACAACATGGAATAATATATGTTACTACATATTATAATTAATGTGGGTTACTAAATCAACAAAAACACTAGAAAAAAAATATGTTACTACATAAAAAATCTGTGAGATTATTATCTAATAAGTCCACTATTAGAACTCATTAATCTAATAGAAACACCAATATGTATACTTTTCTAATAGAGTCAAAATAGAGTTAAAAATACAAGAACACCCTTATATAAATAAATAAGAATCCTATACTCATTTAATTCATTCTCCACTTTCACCAAAAACCAAAATTAAAACCCTAGCCCCTCCCCAACATATCCTCTCTGCCGCCGCCCCCTTTTCCCACCGCCTCCCTCTCTTGCAACCGCCCCCTCGATTTTGACGCTGAACCATGGCCGCCGCCCACCAACAAGACCGCTGTCGTCCCCTTCACGACCGTCGCCTCCCAAACCAAGACGAAGCAGCACCTTGACCGCCGACGTTGCTTTGCCGCCGCACTGACCGAGGAAGGCGAAGTGGCCGAAGAAGAAAGCCTTGTGGCCACCGCCGCCTGGCCGTCGAAGATGAAGCGGTCGCCGATCTGCAACCCCCTCGACTCCGATGCGCCGATCTATCGGCCGCGAGCCATCGCCGCCTAGCCGAAGTCCTTCACACGTTTGAAACGTCGAAATAGATCGAGTTTCCAGCCCCACTGCCGCCGGCTCAATTTAAAGCGATCCAAGGTTATGGTTTATTAGAGGTTCTGTTGATTTTGATTTTTTTGATTTTGAGGGTGTAGTATTTGATGAGCACAACAGAGAAGTAGATGGTTTATGGTTTATAGTGTTTATAGATGCAATTCACTCAGGCAGCCTGTTAAAGGCAAGTTATAAGAAAACAAAGGTGATCGGGCTTGAGATCCCGACCGAGGTTGAAGGTGTGCCATCAGATATATTGGAGCCGATGAACACTGTGAGTTTTCGAAGCCCAGTTTTTTTTTTACCATTCTATCCTTTTATTTTAAATTTGGGAATTCATTGTGAACTATGGACAATGGAGTATGAATTGATGTTTGACTTAAGTTGTTTTTTGTTGTGTTGTCTAGCATTGTGCTTATTTTATTGTGGATTTTATAATTTCATAAGTACATATTTATTTATTTGTGAATTCAATATAAGAGATATTGAAAGTTTGAAATATATATTTATTAAAATTGACAGAGATCATTTTTAACGGTTAGTCAAATAACTTTTTGAATGAAGTTGGTTGTTCTCAACGTGATCTTGAAAACTAAAGCTTCCTCATTGTAAAAGTCCTGTATATTATGTGTAGGCTATGCTGAATTTGAATGTTGACTTATTGTCCTGTCTTCATTCGTCATAGATGCAATAACAAATTCTATCTTGTGGGGTATTTGTTATTTGGTTAGTAAAAATTATGAAGTTTATGTGCTTCTCTGTTAGTGGTGGGAGTGGGTTATCCGGTAGGTCTGGCTGAGCACTCAAATGTGCTTGCAGGTACTTTTATGTATAATTAACTGGAATAAATGAAAATATAGAAGACTAGATTTGATGCAATGAGATGAGATGGAAGTTTAAATTGAAGAGATTAAGTGGAAATCAAATGAAAGGAAACCAAAGGAGTAATGTGAAACAAATGTAGATAATCAGTTCGGACTTCTTGAATTGGAAATAACCCTCTCTTTTCTCTATCTTCCTTTTGCTTGTTGGGCACCTAAATGTGCTTGCAGGTACTTGTTTGGTTAATTAACTGTTGTTTAGCTGTGCTTGCAATTTCTGTTGTTGGACTGCACTGGAAAATCTGATGTTTTATTATATTTTGTTATATTTTTCTGTTGATATTCTTATTTAGCAATCAACCGTCACTATGCCAGAAATCGCATACGACAACGGGGATTCTCCGTTGTCCTAACTATTTTTTGCCCGTTGACTATCAAACTAATCTCGTAGGTCCATAATTTTTTACAACGGAGAATCCCCGTTGTCGTAGTTCATTTATTACAACGGATCATAATTTATAACGACAAAAAATCCCCGTTGTCATAGACAATTAACAACAACGAAAAATCCCCATTGTCGTACCTATTTTTCGCTTGTTGTCTATCTAACTAATCTCGTAGGTCCGGACCTTTTAACAACGGTGAATTTCCGTTGTCCTAGAAAATGAATAACATCGAGAAATACCCGTTATCGTACCTATTTTTTGCCTGTTGTCTATCAAGTTGTTGTCGTAGACCATTCATTTATTATATATATATATATATATATATATATATATTTTTTTTTGCATTATACAATTTTTTGTAATTTGAAATTCAAACATAAAATATAAAAAATTCAACGAGAATAACAAATGATGTATAAGAAAATTTCATAATGAAATCATTATTTATCAAGTACAAAATTCTTGATGTTTACTATTCAAGTGAATTTAATAATTAATTCGACAACCTAACTAATGAAAATAAGAGAGCCTAGCTACTCTTTTCAACGTCGTCTCTTCCATATCCCGTCTTTCGTCTTCCATCTCTCGAGACAAGCAATTTCACACATAGTTAATCTGTCATCGTAACCACAAATAACAAAATTAGTCGAATACTTGCATTCCCATTAATATTTTAATTAAAATCTAAATGATATACAACTATTGTTAGAAATGATTCAAAGCCCAACAACATGATAAATAATTGTAACTTGGAAAACATAAATGATTAAATCTAATAAACTAGAGAACTGCCAAAACATAGTAGCAGGAACACTTTAGAACAACACCAATCATTAAAAAAAAAAAAAATTAAAAACCAGTTTCAAGTCAGGCACTTGCAGCGTTATCATGAACCATTACACTAAGGAAATACAGCGTTGTTTTGAAAATGAAAAGATGAAATATCGGTGTTTGTGTTGAGACAGATTCTGATTTCATATTTTGGATACATGTTATGCCGCAATGAAAAACAAATTTAAAGAAACTACAAAACTTTGAATATTTGTTCATTTATTCAACCCAATTCAAACTCAAAGGTATTCATTCAACTCACCAAACTTAGCATGGAGCTTCATTGAGTTTCATACATCGAGCAGCTACGCGGATCTTCCACCATGTCTTTGATTCTTCTCAGAAAGAAAACGACCTCTCTCCCATCGATCAGACCATCGCACTGACAGCAGGATCCTATGTACATAAGCCAATATTCAATAATTTACAAATGAATGTCATTTTCAAATTTAGTTACAATTGCAAAGAATAACGAAATGAATAAGCAAGAAAAAATCATTAGTTGGATGTCATTTTCAAATTGAGCTCTGCTGTCATTGAGATCAAATAATTATAGCCTGAAGAAAAATGTACATAAATTATTGATCAAATAATTACAACCTTAGACAAGAAAAGCTCACCATTGAAAAATGGAAGTTGACAGAGTTACCCGTGAGGTATTTTAATTTCCTGCATTAACATTGCATTCAGAAGAAGCATGTGAAGTGAGTGAAGCTGATAGGGTCATGAAACCAAGTCCCTGCATTTTTTTATCACAAAATTCTAGTAAATTAACAAGTTTCCTAGTAATCACACACATACTCATCTTTCTAAGGATTTTCAGTACTTGTTCAAGGTTTCTCTTTCAAAACTATTACCCCCTCTGGGACGTCTCGTGATTATTTGCACGTCCATATTAGGAGTGTACTACAAAAAATCTTTGGGACAAATGAAACTGTGAAAATAATGTCTTACCCCATGTTTTATGTACAAGATATTTACTAGAAAATAAACACCACGCGAAAAGGTAAAAGTTCATTTGTGGAGTATCAAATACTTTATATTTAGTCAGTAACCATATAAAGAGCAGAACATGAGTTAATATTTCGGACTAACCATGATGTAGAGCACGCAGGCAACAATAATCATTCAAAATCGGCCGAACAGTGAGTCGGCCACAAAAGCACCAACAATTGGCATAAGCACTCCCACTCCGAACTAGACATTCAAATAAGTCGCCGCAGAAGCGGTTGATTGTCCCAATTTTCCGGTCAAATAACTCTTTGAATTCGAACTTATCCCATAGTAAGTGAACCTCTCCGCTACTCCAACACCTAGCAATTTAGAAAAGAATTGCTCAAATTCAGTATTTTCCAAAAAAAAAAAAAAAACTCTATATAATCCTCCCACTGTAAATCATGGAGTATAATATATGAAAATTAACATAGATAGTGAATTAGCGAAATCAAATACAACAAATATCTACAAGACGATAATTACTTAGGATGAAAGCAGAGAACATAGAATGCGTCCCGCGCGTTATAGCAAGATAATCTTGCTTGTGAGAGAACATTTGTGCGAACAGTATCGGGGACCTGCGAACGACATCTGGTTTTCTTTCTCCAAAATTAAAATTTTTGCACAAGAGGATGAAATGGATTCTGTGAAGAAACCTGCAGAAAAAAGAAAAGGACGGTTATAAGAAACCTGCACTGAAGAGTAATTTTTTTTTTTTAAATTAGGGCTGAAATTAGGAATTAGGGTTTACGTGTACGATAGTGCTGACGATCGGCGACAGGCGAGCAGCGGCGACGATCGGTGACAGGTTAGCAGCGGCGGGCGGCTAGCGATTAACGGCGGAGAACTGTGGTGGTGGGAGGCGGTGCGAAGAATTTTTCTCTAGAAGAGAGGGTATCGCGAGTAATGGTGGAATGAGAATAGTAAAAAAAAATCTAAGTATTGGTATTTATATTAACAGAATAAATAAAATATATTTTAAGTAAAATTTAAATAAAATTAATATAAAATAGAAAAGAAAACGAGAAAAGACAACGGGGGATTAAACCCGTTGTCTTTCAGCGCCCTTTCAAAAATAAAAATAGAAAAGAAAACGGGGAAAGACAACGGGGGATTAAATCCGTTCTCTTTCAGCGCTTTTTTAAAAATTACATCAATATAAGACAACGGGGATATATACGACAACAGATTCAGAACTTATGACAACGGAAAAAGCTCATACCCGTTGTCTTTCCACTGTTGTCGTAGGCCATTTGTAGCATAGTGCGTGTGCATTTGTGAATGCAGTGGTCAGATAAAAAGCCCTACAAGGAGACACTCCTGCGTTTGGGAGGGCTTTTCAAGAACAACTTTCAAGGATTTTGTTGCTCACAAGATCGGCAAGGATGACAAGTTGACCGGTGAAATTCTTGTTGCCGGTCCTAATTTCTAAGAGTGTGTGTTGCTGAAGAAGAATAAACCAATATCTGCAAAAAAAAAAAGTTGGAAGTATTTTGATGGAAATTTGAGTTACATTTTGCTATCATTATGTAAATCCATTCTTGAATGAAGAATGAAAGCAGATATTCTTGCTTGTTACTTCTGCAATGCATATTTATATTTTTGTCAATTATGCCTCAAAATGGATACTATTTTTTATTTTGATTTTGATTTTTTCAATTGATTTATGCATAAGTGATATGCAAAATAGTTATCATATTTCAATCGAATGCATTATGCATAACGTGATATGCAATATAATCATCATATTTTGGTAGTATGCACATGCACTAAATACTGCATTGACACATATCCTACATGTGCACACACATGTACAAACATGTCGACTCCTGTGCACAAACATATTCTACCGATATTTAAGTGTTTAAATGATATGCACCTACTCACGCATATTATTATGTATGCACATGATATGCATTCGACACTGCATATACGTGGGTTGAAATGCAGATTTCCAGAATCCCTTAACTTAACGAAATAAATGGAGAGACCTAACTTTTAGGAAAGTTTTTAAATTTTAGAAAGTAATAGATTTTCGGGAATTCGAAAAATTGCATTTAATAATTGATTGGATGTTTAGTTGACTAATAATTGTGTATTTTATAAATTCAAAATTTCAAAATATGGTGGAAGGGCATAATTGACAAAAAATTCAAATTTTGACTCTATTAGACAATAATTTATGGTGTAGGTTTTATTAGAAAAAACTAGTAGTGAAATGACCTTATTAGTTTATAACCCAAAATCTGTATTATTATATAAAATAGTTTGATTATTGCCACATAAAATAATGTGTGTTACTACATATTACAATTTGAATTACTACATTTAATACTATTTTGTTAAAAAAATCGTCACAACCGTTGGAGGAAGCCGTCGGAGGAAGAAATCGCCAATCGCTTGAGAGATTGGAAAGAGAAGAAGAAATGAAAGAAAAGAATTCGAAAAGACAAAAATAAAACCCGCGTAAAAAAAAAGTAAAAAATACAAAAAATCACAGAATTTGATCAAATAAACGGGTCAAGTATTTCAGTCAAAATTAAAACGCAAGCGGGTGAGTTGACAAATAAATCAAGAATTGACCCAAATAAATTAATGGTGGCCCAATAATATATATTTTTAGCGCACTTAATTAGTCAATATTTTCAACCCATTGACTTAATAAATCAATATTTACAGTCCAACTGACTTGATTGGTCAATATTTCATGCATGCAATATTGTATACACAAGTTTTTGTGTACATGGGAGATTCACATGAATACTTACTTTTATATATAACGTCAATTCTATATTATAATGTAATTAATTAATATTAATATCATAAAAATTACAATACTCTACCAACCTTAACCTCTTAAATAAATCATTAAAAAAAAAAAATCAATAGTTTATAAGACTATATTATTTTAAAATAATGAAGGGAGGATGTGGCACATAATATTAGATAATAAATATCAGTACAAAAAATGTTCAATAAAATTGATATTTGAAATAGCAAAAGATTTATAGATTGATTTAGTTGTAAACAACATACTTATTAAGTAAGGGGTGCAAGATTCAAAAATCAACACATCATCATATTAAACTCCCTATTAATATATATATATATATATATATATAAAAACAACATAGTAGCGTTCCCGCCTAAATGCTGTTTATTAAAATATTATTATTTTTTTAGGCCCACTAAAAGTAGTAAAAGTAGTAGTCTAGTAGTCACCCGTTCTATAATTTTCCATCTGTCCTTTGGGTTCACCTGTTCTGCTTAGGGTTTTCTCAGAAGAGGCCAACGCCTCAAAATCTCGCCTTCCCTTCTGCAAAAATCATGCCCCCAAGGCGGTGGGTCCACCGCAATAAGAAGCCGCCCGCCATTTGCCGTTTGATCGCCCACCTTACCTAAAGCTGTTTTGACCGTGGTCGTACATGAGTTGCGAAACTACCATCGCTGCACTACTGGCTGTTGTCGTCTCCCTTTTGCCACCAAAGGAAATCCCATTGTCAAACCTCCACAGCAGAGCCGCAAATCCCACAGTCATGCACAAGAGTCTGAGCAATCTTAGTAAAAATGGATCAGAGAGGTCAGTGGTTTGCGATTTTCTCTCTCAGTGATTTGCGATTTTCTCTCTCAGTGATTTACGATTTTCTCTCTTTGTTTGTAGCTAAATCATTCTCTAACGCGATTTCACACTGTAGATTTGAGATCCATTCATGAAGTAAACGATGCTCGATCTTCCTCCGTTTCATCAAATGGTTTCCTCTTCTTTTAGTTTTATTTTTGGATTATATTGTTGCCTGATTCTGTATTAATTTGTTTTGAGATTTATTTTTTGGATTTGAATTTCTTTCAGTGTTCTTTGTTCCGGTGGATTGATGTTCTTGGATGTTGTTTTGCTATCAGTTTTTTGTCTGCTTTTGTTCAATAAAATTTTAATGTATGCTTAATTCAGATACAAGTGTATGGTTAAAGTTGTACACTGTCTTTATTTATCAAATTTTCAGAAACGGTTGGGTGGAGGGATTAAAGTTAGCAAACAACCACTAAATTGGGCATTAAATTGGGCATCTGCAGAATCATCGCCGCCGCACTGCTGAGACGAACTACCTGAAAACTTTTGAGTCCATCGGAACAATGGTACATATCGGTGCCGCACCCAAGGGACAATGGCACTCCTCTATTTTTGGAGCGTCAGAAATATAGCTACCAACCAACGCAAATCTGTACGATCAGAATATTTGAAGCTGAAGCCATAGATGTCTGGTATGAACAAAGCTACTCTTGATCTATCTCAACTTCTTATACAATTATTGATAACCCCCTCATTTTTGTATTCTTTTATAGATTATGATATTGTTTTGTCTATATATTTAATTTAGTTGTATGTGATGATGTGAATATTGGGAGTTTATAGTACTGATTAACCTCATAAGGATTACATGTATTTTCTATAAATTCTTCGCACACATGTAGGTCTTTAGTTTTTCTGAACAATTTTTCGCTTTGTTTTGGATTTACAGAATACATATTCTAGAATCGGTGAGAGTTTCTACCTCATTGATAAATCAAATACTCCTTATTTAGGTACTTATTCTAATAAGGTAGAAACTCTCAACGATTCTAGAATATGTAGTTATTACCGTAATCCAATCTAAGCCGCTTGCAATTTTTTTGAGTCACAGATGATTATTCAAAGGAAAAAAGGGGGTCCAAGCTAGCTGTTTCTATTTGGAACGAGATAGTTTGGTTAATATGGAAATGGCGAAATGATTATACACTACAAAATATTGGCCAAAAGGCAACGGCAATTGGCAACGGCAGGCTACCGTTGCCAATTGGCAACGACATTGGTAACGGGAAGAAAAAAGGGGACGGGGGCGAGTGCCGTTGCATTAAGGCAACGGATAAGGCAACCAGAGTGGGCCCCGTTGCAAAAAGGCGACGGTTTATAAGGCCCGTTGCCAAAAGGCGACGGTAGTGGGCCCATTTGCCATTTGATAACGGGCCCCCACTCGCTAAAAGGCAACGGCAGTGGGCCCGTTGCCTTTGCCGTCGCCCTACTTCAATTAAAAACCCTCTCCCAGCGCGCATTACAGAAGCTAAGCGGCGCACAAACACACCTCCTCCATTACACAACTTTCTTTCCACCTCCAAACTCAACATCCACGTTTGTTTGCAGATCGGATTCAGTTCTTGGTCATTTGTGTTCTACACTTCGACGGGAGCATTTCTACGATAATTTTTTTCATTTTAATCGGTTAAATTTGAAGTTATATGTATATATATAGTTTAGTATATATATGTATATATATGCATATATGTTGTATGTATATATAAAATTTTTAGAATTGTTAATTTTTATGCATGCATGTGTTATATAATTGTTAGAATTTAATTGTTAATTATATTGTGTTAGGCATGTATTTTATATGTATGTTTTAATTAATTAATTAAGTCATATGAATTTATTTGTTAATTAGGGTGTTAGAATTATATAATTGTGTTATGTCTATATATGAATTTATTTGTTAATTAGGGTGTTAGAATAATTATTAGAATACATTTGGAATTATATTAATTGGTTGTTAATTTGTGTGTTGTAGACGTCGATTGACATGATGAATTATTCAAGTCGTAGTTGGATGTATAGTCCAAGATTAGTGAATGGGATTATGAACCCCGGATTTATTAGTGGAGTAAATGGATTTATTGAAGCTGCCACTAGTAATCCGAATATTTTTAATTATATTCCTTATTTATATTCTAGTGTTAATCCTTACAGTGATGTTCATATATAATATTTTTTAATTGTTACAATGTTAAACGTTAATAATGTTTTAATGTTCATTTTGACAGATGAGTGGTCGTAGACATGGTTCTGGACAGGGCTCTGGTCAGGGTTCTACTGGACAGGGGCGAGGTAGAGGTAGAAGTAGAGGTAGAGGAGAGCCGGTGGATGAGACACCGATTGTGCACATACCACAGGGTTTATATATGCTCGATATGACCTAGCTACAGTTGCCCGGAATGAACCTAGATTCCTATTACACTCAGGTGCCTCATATGGTTCCACCTGCGCAGGAACCATCCCCTCCACCGATACATTCGCCAGTTAGACCTCGGTCTGTCGGGACACAGGCCAGCATGTCTTATGATGCACCCGAGAGTAGCATTTTACTGTGGATCTACCTTGATACGTAAGTATATTATGTTTAATTTTCATTAGACGTATGTATAACATGTTTATTAATAATTTTTTTTTATTATTATAAAATACGTGTAACAGGTTGATGCCTTCAAATTTAATTTCGAGGACGATCAGATCGATTATGTACAGGAATATGGAGCTTGGTGCACACGCCTTTGCCAAGGTATCACCTGGCACGATACAGCGGTGGTGGGAGACATTCCAGGTATAAAATCACTTTACATTAACATTTTGTTATTTTTTTATATTAATTCATTAATTAATTTTTTTTTGCAGACCGAGGTCAGGTGGGACCCTCTAATCACATCTACTGAAGAGGTGTACATGCTCTTTCTTCAAAGAGCAGCAAGTCGGTACACTAGCATGTTATCAAACGTCAAGAAAGCGTGGGTGAAGGAAAAGAAGAGGCCGAGGTGGGATGTCAATGTTTGGAACGACTTAGTTCGTCACTGGAGAGATCCTGAAACAATTAAGAAGAGCGAGCAGGCTCGTAAGAACCGCTTATCCGAGCCTGGAGGTCCGGGTACTGGCTATGGTACTCATAAAGGCGGAGCTCGTGGAGCAGCAGAGGTCGCACGACGCATTGTAAGTATTTGTGGTCATTTATAATTAATTTTAATTAGTTAATTATTCAGTTAATTATACGTATATGTCTTCAATTCAAAATACAGGAGGAGAAGATGGGACGCCCTGTCCACGACTGGGAGATAGCTGAATATTACCACCGTTACGAAAACGGCACATACAGCTATAGTTATATGGGTGATATACTTGTAAGTGTGTACATATATATATACATTACATTATATAACAAATATATATTTATTGTACTTGAAAATGTATTAACCCACTTTTAAATGTGCACGTATAGGACCAGGTACAGGAGGAGTTGACCAATCAATCAGGAGAACCGTCAGATGAACCTACTTCAGAGGATGGTTCCCAGGGCCCACCTATACCCGACATGTCTGATTTGTTCGTGAAGAAGGTCGGTAGGTCTCATGGACGTGTTAGGGGCCTTGGACAAGTAGGCAAGAACAGATGGGTCTCCTCCAGTCCTGGCAAGACGTCACATGGTACGGCTTATGGACGATTCACCCGGGAAGACATTGACAATGCTCTTGCCGAAGAACGGAGAATCAATGAGGAGAGAGAGCAGCGCTTACTCCTACAAATGTAGAAGACGGAGGAGCGCTTAGTCAAGACTTTTCAGGATCAGTTGGCAGCGATGATGGGTCAGATGGCAGGTCAGATGGGTGGGATGGGTCAGATGGGTGGGATGGGTGGGGCGCCGAGGCCGTCGGGGGCGTCGCACAACGTTCATGATCGTTGCCAGGTTGATCAGGATGATACTGAGGATGGTGGTGGTGATGAGAAGTGATACATTTTTATATTACTTTATTATGTGTGATGTTTTTATATTACATTGACGTTGATGATTAATTTTTATTTTAATGTTGTGTGTGATGTTATTTTAATTAAATGGATAAGTGAATTGAAAATAATTATATTTAATGTTGTGAATTGAAATTAGAATGAATTTAAATGATGTGATTAGAATAAATTTACATGTATAATCGAAAATAATTATACTCAATGTTGTATGTAATTATAATGTTGTGAATTGAAAATTAGAATGAATTTAAATGATGTGATTAGAATAAATTTACATGTATAATCGAAAATAATTATACTCAATGTTGTATGTAATTATAATGTTGTGAATTGAAAATTAGAATGAATTTAAATGATGTGATTATAATAAATTTAAATGGATAAGTGAAAATAATTATACTCAATGTTGTATGTAATTATAATGTTGTGAATTGAAAATTAGAATGAATTTAAATGTTGTAAATTGAAGATTAGAATAAATTTAAATAGTGTAAATTGATACTCTAATTAAATTATTTAATTTGAAACACATTATAATTTAGTTAATTCTCATTTAGAAATAAATATGATATGCTTTAACAATTTAATAAGCAACAATTAAAGTTAAAATGGATTGAAATAAAGAATTGAAACTAAAATTAAATTGAATATATATTAATTGTGTTCACAACATGACGACTAAAGCTCCTAGCTTAAACGGTACACAGGGGGCGCCCAAAACTCTACGTGCTCGAAATCCAGCTGGAGCGAAAATTCGCGAATATTGGTGGCCCAGTGGTGGGGGGTGTGTTGGTTGCCTTAGAGACCTGTGTTCGAAACTCAGGTTCTCATTTTTTAAAAGTTAACAAAAAGGCGACGGCAGTGGGCCCCGTTGCGAAAAGGCGACGACCTCCACGCCCTTGCCAAAAGGCGACGGCCATCTACCGTTGTCAAAAGGCAACGGTTTTCCCAAAATCCGTTGCCTATAAAATAGCAACGACCATATTGGCAACGGCGGAGTGCCGTTGCCTTCTTGATTAGTGAGGGGGAATCCGTTGCCTTCCCCGTCACCATTTTGACAGTTTTTTGTAGTTATATCTTCAAAAACAAGAAAATAGGTTTCGAGAGGATGATGTGGGAGTTCAAAGCAAGAATGTGGAGTTGGGTATTAGTGAAGGATGACAGCAGCAGGAATGGCACATATGCTGAATGGGTTTCAAACCCACGAAAACTACTGGATCTTTAATCATTTTCAAGCATTCGTGATGTAATCCTTATTTTCTCATTGTGGCATCTCTCATGCTACCTGTGACCACTTGAATTGAATTTCTTATAGTGGTTTTTGTCTAATAAAAAAAAAAAAGGGTATGTCTTCTCAGTTCTACACTATGTTTCTTCAATGTCTTGTATTTTTTACTGCTTATTTACTATAATTTAAATTTTAACAACGAATTATAAAAACATGGATTTAACATCATTCTCTTCTGCCCTTCACTCTCTCCAATATTATTATCATTTTGAACACATTAAAAGTTAGTTTGAGTGTTGATACTTTGGCATTTATTGAAGATTTAACAGCTTCGTCTGGATTATCCATTAAACAGTGGAGGCTTTCATCTTTGGGAGTTTTCATTCGATATTTGTACATTTCTCTTGAAATTTATCTCGCTGAAATGACTGCTTGAGTTGGATTGATATATTTTTTTTGCATTTGATAATTTCAGTGAATAGAAAATTGTTATAACTTTTCTTTAATTTGGATCTCTTGGATCGAATTTGGATATACTATTTTTATGTTCTTTAATTAAATTTGCTATGTAAATTATGTATATTTGAGTCATGCATTGAAAATTTGAAATGTTATTTCTTAATCTTTATAGGTGAAATATCCTACGAGTATCTAACTTTGATGCATGGTTGGAGAAAATTGTGTATTTATGTACTAAATCATGGAAAGGTATACTATCTTTCTCATAGTAAATCCTCTCCTCTGATTCTCAAGTTTTTGTTTATTTGGTTACAGTTGTAAATTTTGTATGTTCCAAACTCAATAGATATGAATTCTAAATCGCAAGATTAATTCATTTCGATTATATTTTAGTTTATATAGTTTTGGCCTTTTTTTTTTTTCTTTTTTATATTTTAAATTTCGATTATATTTTAGTTTATATAATGATTAATTGTACACTTTATTGTTCAAATGTCTCAATAATTTTTTTTGAGAGGATGTTTAATAATTTACACACCCTAAAAAATAGTAAATTCTTCTCAAATTTTATTATTACAATAATTATAATTTTATAGAAAACATCATTGAAGTGAATTAATTAGACAAATTAAATTAAGCTCATTACTTCAATTTATATTATAAAAATAAGTGCTAACATAGTTCAATCCAACTTTTCCTAACTATAACATATTTTATATTAAAATACTTATTTGTGAATTGCAATTTATTAATAGTGTCACAATATTAAGTGTTACAATATTAATTTTATACTAATAATATTTTTAATTCGTGCATCGCACGGGTGAAATACTAATATTAATAATGTTACAATATTAATTCTATACTAATAATATTTTTAATCCGTGCGGGTGAAATACTAGTAATAGGGTAATACACAGATCTTACGTAGTAATTTTATTTATCGTTAAAGTGCAAAAAAAAGTATAATGTAAATACTGAATAGTACCATTGGTGGTTAGAAGTTAGTCTTCGACTCCCAGTAGGGGGATAAGCAGGACTTTAAACGGTTATACTTATAATCTATAATCCATATCTTTTTTCTGATGGGAGTACAACGTTAGATTCTTGAATCAGCATATTTTTTAATTGATTAAGTATAAATAATCGTTTCGAGTTGGATCACTACAAGAAAACAATTAATTGGTTAGAGAATATTTTGTAGGTAATAATTCCAATTTTGTAGGCATTTATATTTATCTATGGAATACCAACGAAAACCATTAATATGAAATTTGCTCGTAGGTAATTTGGTTGCATCAACTACAAAACATTTTGTTGGTAATTTCGTAGGCAAATTTGGCAACAAACATTTTGAATAATTTTAATATATATTTTTTAAATTCTTTATCAACAAATTATTTTTTTGGCATTAGCCTACAAAATAAATTCATTCAAAATTGGACCAACCCGGTCCAACTATGAATCGATTAAAAAATCGGATCAAAAAGTGTTAAAATATATAAACACTTTTAAAATACAAACTTAGGTACACATTAGGCATTTTTTATAATATTTTTCTCTCATGTTTCTTGTATTCCTTATTCGATGTAGGACAAAAAATTTATGTTTGTTGGTTACTAACTTACTAATACTACTGCTTTTATATTGTTTTTTTCTCTTATGTTTTTTCTACTCTTTCGATGTGGGACATAATAAAGTTCATATGCTTATTTTTTAGTAACACTATTGCTTAAGCTTTTCTAAATTTCTAGATAACTTGGTAGGTAATACAATTAGATAATTTATACATATAAATAGCTAGAAAAAAAATTGGTAAATAAAAAAAAATCACCTACAACCGTTTTGGTAGGGAAATGCGGTTTTGCCTACGGATTATTTTGTAGGTAAATTAATATTTTTTAAGTTCCTAGCTAATTTTGTAGGTAATACAATTAGATAATTTATACATATAAATAGCTAGGAAAGTTTTCGTTGGTAAATAAAAAAAATCACTTACAACTGTTTCGGTAGGGAAATGCGATTTTGCCTACGAATTATTTTGTAGGTAAATCACCATCAAAAAATTTTCTGGGTAATTTTATGGGTGAAAATGTGTAAAATAATTTATAAAGATTTGCAGGCAATCTGTATGCAATTCTCAATATTTAAAGATGGAATTATTTTCGTTGGAAAATTCTGTAGGCAATTCAACAATTTCTTGTAGTGGATTCGATCGAGCCTAAAAATTTTAAGTTCGATAAATTTGAATTTATCTCGACTCGATTATTTGTATAATTTTTAAAATCAAATGTAAAATAATTTTTTTTAATATAATTAATGATAAAATAAACTTGAGTACGGTTGGACTTGACTCGATTACATGTATATAAATATAAATTTTATATTAATGAGAAAATAGTAAATATTGTTCAACTTCAGTTAGGCTTCTTTTGAGCTAAATATTAATGAACTCGAACTCGATAGTTATTCGAGTGGCTCGAAACTCGACTTGAATTAAATTTAAGTCGAATATGAGTACTTCGTGAGTTGACTCGGCTTACTTACTACTTACAGCCTTAGGTGTTGATACCGTATGCCTTATTCTGTAATATTATAATTAATGTGTGTTACTGTTTTGATATTTTGTATAATATGTGCACGCATTAATATATGTAACTCTTTTGTTATTTTGTGTATTACTCTCTTGATTTTTACTGACTATCATATATTAATGCGTGTTATTGTCTCAATATTTTGTACGAAGTATAATACTAATATACATTAATTTGTGTTAGATTTTAAAAAGGGTTAATTTTAAATAAATACACCATCTTTAGTTTCAGTATCAATTTAATCACGATTTTTTACGATTATTGTAAAAAAACTCTAACCTTTCATCGTGTTGCAATTAGATACACATTTTTTTCTCTGGTGAACAATTGATGATGTGGAAAATAAAAGAAATAAAAAAGAATATTTGTAATATGACGTGGCAAGTTCCGGCAAGCCACGTCATCAATTGTTGGCCGGAGAAAAAAATGTGTATCTAATTACAACACAATAATAGGTTGAATTTTTTTTTTTACAATAATCGTAAAAATCTTGAAAATGAGTTAAAGGTGGTGTATTTATTTAAAATTAACCCTTTTAAAAACTCAATAAATTCAATTTTATAAATATGTATAAACCCTTACCTACACGCGCATAATTCCTAAAGATTGATTTGAGATTAAATTAAATCGTATAATATAATTAAAATTTTGAATCCACCAAATGTGCTTAAAATTCATTCCTGAATCAAAACGTCAGCTCAAAAGTTCATTAGCTTCCTTTATAAGATTCTTGGTTTCTTCTCTCTCTACAGTGTTCATTCAAAACTCTAGTTATTAATGGGGACGGCCGATTCAGGAATACGAGAATGCTCTTTGGATTTCTCTGACAGGACACTACTGCTTCAAATCGTCGACAATGCCAAGAGTGATGATGATAACCCTTCACAGTTGGTGCGCAACGTCAAGCCTCGCCGGGACCTCCTTATAACTGCCACTACAGGTAAATATTTGTTGTGGGTGAGGGCTGGCCTGAATAATGGCTGAATTTATAGTGGTGTTTACTTTCAGAGTTTCTCCATAACGAAATTTTAATTGATAAGTTTGTAAATTTCTCACTAGAGCCACAGATGAAGATTATACGCATCAACTCTTTGATTTTAGCGGCAAGGACTTCATATTAATAAAATCTATGTTACAGAATTGTATCCACAAAGCAACTCCTCACAAATGATAAATCAAGACAACTAGAAACGCAAAGAATTGAAAACGAATAAAGAACTCAAAGAAAGAACACGGGATTTACGTGGTTCGATCAAATGATCTACGTCCACGGAGGATAGAAGACTTTCTTCACTAATCTCAAATGAAAGTTACAGATTACAAGTATTCACTAAGCTTGATCTCTCAAAACTCTCAAAAGTGTGTAACCTACAACCTATGCACTAGATGGTGTATTTATAGATGTACAATGCATTGGATAACCGCCACTAACCAACTAACTAACTAACAGAAATAACAGAATTAACTAACTCTGAAAACTAGATTTCAGCAGACTTGACTTAGCTGAGTTGAGATCAGCTGAGTTGGCTTCAGCAGACTTGGACCCAACTCTCCTGAAATGACTTCAGACGACTTGCTTCAGCAGAGTTGTCCAAACTCTTATTAGATCAGTTGACTCCTAATCAGATCACTAAAACTTATCAGCTGAGTTACACCTTAACCCAACTTTGCTGAACTCCAAGATCAGATCACTAGCAACTCTTCTGATAGATAGATATCAGATGACATCCAATATTGCATTAATCCTAACAATCTATGTTAAAAATTACTCCCTCCGTCCCAGAGGAACTTACACCTTTGGGACGACACACAATTTAAGAAATGTGTAAGAAAAAGTGTAATGAGTGATGTTTTGAGGGGTAGTTTTGTAAAATTTTATGAATAAAGTAAAGTAAAAAGTAGATTGAGTGTGGAAAGCAATGACATATTGGTAAATATGAGTATATTTGAAGGGTGAGGGTTATGAATATATTTCCTTTTATGGAGTGTGCAAATTGATATGAGATATTCATATATGGAAAGTGTGCAAATTCTTGTGGGACGGAGGGAGTATTTCATTGTATTCTTTTTGTTTCTAGTGTTTTAGACTTCTGCACATGTCTTTATAATTCTAATATTCTGTAGAATCTGTGTTACACTATTTGTCTTAACATTCTGTATAATATCGTTCTGTTTTTCACTTAAACATTAGTAAGCACACTTTAAATAATTTTTGGAACATAGGTAGGTAATTAATGTGTGATCATGCGGTACGACATGTGACAGTATTTACTGCGTCGTGTTGGGTAAATTTAATGTCAAATTATATGTATTTGATCATGAACTATTTCTTATATCAATGCTGGGGGAGTTACATTTTACAAAAGGCGTGATTGGTATAATGAAATGATATTAGGGTTGAATGGATTAATGAACTCAAGAATGGAAGGATTATGAAAATGAATAAAATAGAATAGTAATTTTTATGATTCGTATTGGGAAGGAATGAAAAAGGCATTCTTTATGTGATTCTAATCTCTCTACAACGAAATGTAAGGAATTTCTAAAATTTATCTTAAATGATTAAATTATCCTTGAACATATATTATTTCTAAAAACATATAAATTAATTAAAAACTATGTATTTTTTTAATAATTTTACAAAACTTAAAATTTCTATTATTTTTTACATATTCTTCTACGTAAATTATTTCATATTTTATTATAAAGTTAAAATTTTTAGCTTCAAATTATAATTAGTCGTTGTTAAATAATTTTAATTAATAAGTAAATTAAATACAATTTTTATAACAAGTAAAGTAAATTATTAAAATAAAGTTACAAAAAAATATCAAGAAATAAGAAGGTTGCTGCTTCTATTGTTGTTGTTACAGTTAAATTAGGGTTGAGGATAATTATGTAAACTTAAAAAATCAATGAATATAAATTAGTGTTATATAATTAAAAATAACCATAAATAATCTTTCATTACCGAATGGAATAAATAAAATTAAGAGACGGCGCGCAGTTTGGACCCAGGCCCAACAAGCCAACGGTATAATTACAGGCTCAATGTGTGGAAAGCAATCACTGAGCTTAGTCTATTTTTTAAGGACTTGACTTCTACGACCATCACAGTTGACAACATGACTCGACTGGAAACAGATATCCCAGTAATCTTGTGCAAGTTGGAACGTATATTTCCACCCAGCTTCTTCAACTCTATGGAACATCTACTTGTGCACCTTGCATATGAAGCAAAAGTTGCTGGTCCAGTTCAATACAGATGGATGTATCCATACGAGAGGTAATTTAATTAATTTTCCAGACGATTCTTAACATTATCTAAACTTACGATTCTTAAAATTTAATCAGGTATCTTCGCACCTTGAAATTAAGCGTGGGTAACAAAGCATGTGTTGAAGCTTTGATTTCAAATGCATATTTAACTAAAGAGGCGTCAATGTTTTGTTCTCATTATTTCGAGGATCATGTTACGACAAGAATACACAATGTACCTCGTAATTACGATGGTCGTGGCGAAGTACAAGAGTATGTCGAGGGCACTTTTTCCATATTTAAGACGCCTGGCAAACGATTTGGAAAGCCTAAGAAAAGATGGATTTTAGACGAGGAGAAAAAAGTTGCTTATACGTACGTGCTGTTGAATTGTGATGAGGTGAAGCCGTATGTTCAGTAAGTCAATCTGACCAAAATGTTTTTTTTAATCCAATACTTAGTGTTGACATGTCTTATTAATCTTATATCGTACGTAGGCTATTCATGCAACAACTTCAAGTTGTTCAACCAAATCTCTCGGCCGCTGAATCAGATTTAAGGTTATAAGATGGATTTGCGTCGTGGTTTGAAGAAATTGTAAGTTATCTTAAAATAACGATATGTGTAAAGTGTGAAGTTATAGAAAATCTCACATTAATTCGGCTTATATATATATGTGAAGATAAATCGCGTCGAGAACAGGTTTTTATACGATCTTTCTACCGGTCCGTCTGGTCAAGTTCTTACGTACTCAGGGTATTACGTGAACGGGTACAAATTCCACATTATGGCTTATGGTGCACCTAGAGAAACATCAAACAGTGGGGTTTGTATCAAGGGAAAAAACTATGATGCGGATGAGGAAGATTTCTACGGGAAAACTCGAGGAAGTAGTCGAATTGGACTATCAGGGGTACCACGAGAAAAAAGTGGTTTTGTTCAAGTATTAGTGGTTTGATCCCTCAAACAATGGGATAAAAGTTCATCCTAACTACAAGCTCGTGGAGCTTCATTAGAGGCGATCTTACGGCCGATACGATCCATTCGTACTAGCAAGTCAAGGCACACAAGTCTACTATTGTCCGTACCCTGGACCCCGTACTGATTGTATATCTGTCTGCAAAGTCAAACCGAGATACTTGGTGGATGCAAAAGATACTACTGAAGATGAAGTTCCCGCGTGGCAAGAGGATAACATAGAGACTCAAATGATTGTGCAAGTAGATGATGATCTTGTCATGTTAACTGATGATACCGGTACACTGATGGAAGTGGCAGAATATGAAGAAGATGAAGAAGAAGATGGAGAAGAAGACGGAGAAGAAGATGGAGAAGAAGACGAAGATGAAGATGAATGATGTTGTTAATTATTAGACAATGTTATCTAACATAATTAATTTTATAAAATATTAATTCCTTATATCATAATGTTAATCGTTACAAAATGTTCATATATGTTATTTTAATTGTTACAATGTTCAACTTTAATAATGTTTTAATGTTCATTTTGACAGATGAGTGGACATGGTCATGGGCAGGGACGTAGACAAGGTTCTTCTGGACAAGGGCGAGGTAGAGGTAGAGGAGCGCCGGTGGATGAGACACTGACTGTGCCCATAACACATGGTTAATATTTGCCTGATATGACCCGGATACTACAGAGGCCCCAGATGCCTGGAATGAACCCCCAACCCTATTATACTCAGGTGCCTTATATGTATCCACATGCACAGGCACCATCCCCTCCACCGACACATGAGCCAGTTGGACCTCCGTTTGTCGGGACACATGCCAGCATGTCGATTGATGCACCCGAGAGTCGCATTTTACTGTGGATCTACCTTGATACGTAAGTATAATATATTTAATTTTCATTAGACGTATATATAACATGTTTATTAATAATTTTTCATTATTATAAAATACGTGTAACATGTTGATGCCTTCAAATTTAATTTTGAGGACGATCAGACAGATTATGTACAGGAATATGGAGGTTGGTGTACACGCCTTTGCCAAGGTATCACCCGGTACGATACAACGGTGGTGGGAGACATTCCAGGTATAAAACCACTTTACATTAACATTTTGTTATTTTATTATATTAATTCATTAATATTTTTTTTACCACCTTTAGCGTATTTATCAATTACATTATATTCTTTTTTTCTTTGCAATTTGATGCACCATATTTTTATGTTTTACAATTCGATGCACCAATATATTTTTCGATGTACTAATATTTATGTGGCAGCATTAATCAAAATCATAATTATTCATCTATTGTCTTAGAAAAAATTCCTCTGTCGAATTGCAAAGAAAAAAAATGTTGTAATTAAACATTTATTTATTGACAAATTCTTCTATACAATTGAGTGGATAGATACGTACACTTGGATTTTAATGTTCAATTTACCCAATTTAATATTTAACCTCAATATTTGATTCAATTCATTGAAACTCAATTTCAATTGCATGTATGGGTGCAACCAATCACATCCAAATATCACCTTATTTATTTATTTATTTATTTATGCAATCAACATATATTATCAATTTATAATTCTAAATACATGTATTTATGTTATAGAAAATTTAGCATGTGCAATTTATGAGTAATTTTTAAATCTTACTACAACTATAATATTTTAATAGGTACATTTTGTGTTGAATCTGTCAAGACTATACACACGCGTACGTTTTGGTACATCTGAACAAATGCTTCAATTATTTTATTTCATCTTACGGAAGAATAATAACTTATTTTCTTTCATGTATGAAGTCAACGACTCTGAGTAATCGAGAATGATTAGAAAATTTATCATTTCACAAAAATGTGGTGGATTATCTATAATTGACAAATAAAAGCTATATACAAAAAGAAAAAGACTTAGAGTTATAAGTTTACAAGTTGGCCCAAAGCCAAAGGGTTGAGCGCCATTAAAACATTGTACAAAAAATCTCTTCTTACGTATAAAACTCGAGTCAAAGAAAAAATGTACACTCCTCTAAACCAACCAAAATGATAACACACAAAGCAAACCTAAAATGACTAAAAACATAATTGAACCTCAACTCACGCAAGGACTCATGGTGAATTATCAATAATTGATTAGTTTGTATCATGTTTTATGTCATTTTAAATACGGAGTAATATTTTACTATTTATATTAGTTATTACTAAGTACGTCTAAGAAGCGCGGGTTGCACTCACGCCTATGACTAAAACGAAAAAGTCTCCTATTTTTGTTACATTTTGAAGACCATGTTTTAAAACTGTTATGTATTAAAAAAATATGTCATGTATCTTTCAATATTTATTTAATATTTATAATTCATTTTTTATTAAGTTTTTTAATAAGTAGATATTGAAAAATAAATAAAATGTCTTACTTCAACTTAGAAAAAATCTCTAATTTCATAAGTATTGTATTTCACAATTACTTTTTTTCTCTTGGCTTTTCAGTTTCTTACCTCTTTTGATACTCTATTTTTATTAACTAATTTGATACTTATTATTTTGCCTATTAAAAAATGATTTTATATTTTAATTTAAACTAATCCTAATTATCTTTTGTTTTCTGCAATTGAAATAATGTACGAAAGCATGGTTCAATCACCCACAATTTGGGTGTGTTTTTATTTTATAGTCTTAAAATTCTTATTGCATTGTAGTGTGCGATTTTTTGTGTCAATTTTCTGGGCAGATTGAAGGCCAGATTAAATTCTTGAAAAGTTCAGTGGAAGACAAAGTGATTATCTGAAAGATAAAATTGTGTAAATATTGAATAAGTTACTCTTTTTTTCTTTCTTGATCTGAATTATCGTTTCTTCCATGTTAGGATTTTGGCTTTGAGGTGGATTGAGTAAATTGTTGGATGTCGATTGTATTGTTTTTTTTTGTTAGAGTTGTTATTGTGAAATTTTATTTAAATCCATAAGTATGGCTCCTATGAAGATTAAGTGAAAGAGAAATTATTTCAACACCATGGACGGAAGAAGTAAATTGGTAATTTTGTTGCGGAGATGGTTTATGAATTGTTTCTCTATCTGTTTAGATATAAACGTTAATTAACTTTAGAATTACTAAATTGAATTGATATTTGATTTTATTTCTTTTGCTTTAAAGCACATCAGTATAATAAACATGTTCATGTAAAATGTTATGTTTCTTTTTTATCTCTTTGTTGACTATATTTGATCTATTTAAAATGGGATTGTTAGTACAATTAATATGAGAGTCATCACAATGTCAAACACATGCCATCTAAAAAAAAAACCAAAACACAATATCATTGCATCCAATTACATGCAATTTAACAAAAAAATATGTATTGATTTTATATTCCATTTTTTATATATACAATTTAATTTGTATTGCTACAATTTTTTATTTTTTATATTTTTAATAGAATAAATTTTTTACAAATGTATACATGTTCCAAATATATTTTTTTAATTAATAAATTAAAAATATATTATAAATTTATTTCAATCCCGCGTAAAACGCGGGTCTTACACTAGTTAATTAATATTAATATCATAAAAATTACAATACTCTACCAACCTTAACCTCTTAAATAAATAATTTTAAAAGAAAAATCAATAGTTTATAAGAGTATATTATTTTAAAATAATGAAGGAAGGATGTGGCACATAAAATTAGATAATAAATATCAGTACAAAAAAATATTCAATAAAATTGATATTTGAAATAGCAAAAGATTTATAGATTGATTTAGTTGTAAACAACATACTTATTAAGTAAGGGGTGCAAGATTCAAAAATCAACACATCATCATATTAAACTCCGTATTAATATAATAGGGTAATACACAGATCTTACGCTAGTAATTTTATTTATCGTTAAAGTGCAAAAAAAAGTACTCCGTATAATGTAAATACTGAATAGTACCATTGGTGGTTAGAAGTTAGTCTTCGACTCCCAGTAAGGGGATAAGCAGGACTTTAAACGGTTATACTTATAATCTATAATCCATATCTTTTTTCTGATGGGAGTACCAGCGTTAAATTCTTGAATCAGCATATTTTTTAATTGATTAAGTATAAATAATCGTTTCGAGTTGGATCACTACAAGAAAACAATTAATTGGTTAGAGAATATTTTGTAGGTAATAATTCCAATTTTGTAGGCATTTATATTTATCTACGGAATACCAACGAAAACCATTAGTATAAAATTTGCTCGTAGGTAATTTGGTTGCATCAACTACAAAATATTTTGTTGGTAATTTCGTAGGCAAATTTGGCAACAAACATTTCAGTTGAATAATTTTAATATATATTTTTTAAATTCTTTATCAACAAATTATATTTTTGGCATTAGCCTACAAAATAAATTCATTCAAAATTGGACCAACCCGATCCAACTATGAATCGATTAAAAAATCGGATCAAAAAGTGTTAAAATATATAAACACTTTTAAAATACAAACTTATGTACACATTAGGCCATTTTTATAATATTTTTCTCTCATATTTTTTGTATTCCTTATTCGATGTAGGACAAAAAATTTATGTTTGTTGGTTACTAACTTACTAATACTATTACTTTTATATTGTTTTTTTCTCTTATGTTTTTTCTACTCTTTCGATGTGGGACATAATAAAGTTCATATGCTTATTTTTTAGTAACACTATTGCTTAAGCTTTTCTAAATTTCTAGATAACTTGGTAGGTAATACAATTAGATAATTTATACATGTAAATAGCTAGAAAAAAAATTGGTAAATAAAAAAAAATCACCTACAACCGTTTTGGTAGGGAAATGCGGTTTTGCCTACGGATTATTTTGTAGGTAAATTAATATTTTTTAAGTTCCTAGCTAATTTTGTAGGTAATACAATTAGATAATTTATACATATAAAAAGCTAGGAAAGTTTTCGTTGGTAAATAAAAAATATCACCTACAACCGTTTCGGTAGGGAAATGCGATTTTGCCTACAAATTATTTTGTAGGTAAATCACCATCAAATTTTTCCTTGGTAATTTTATGGGTGAAAATGTGTAAAATAATTTATAAAGATTTGTAGGTAATTTGTATGCAATTCTCAATATTTAAAGATGAAATTATTTTCGTTGGAAAATTCTGTAGGCAATTCAACAATTTCTTTTAGTGGATTCGATCGAGCCTAAAAATTTTAAGTTCGATAAATTTGAATTTATCTCGACTCGATTATTTGTATAATTTTTAAAATCAAATGTAAAATATTTTTTTCTAATATAATTAATGATAAAATAAACTTGAGTTCGGTTGAACTTGACTCGATTACATGTATATAAATATAAATTATATATTAATGAGAAAATAGTAAATATTGTTCAACTTCAGTTAGGCTTCTTTTGAGCTAAATATTAATGAACTCGAACTCGATAGTTATTCGAGTGGCTTGAAACTCGACTTGAATTAAATTCAAGTCGAATATGAGTACTTCGTGAGTTGACTCGGCTTACTTACTGCTTACAGCCTTAGATGTTGATACCGTATGCCTTATTCTGTAATATTATAATTAATGTGTATTACTATTTTGATATTTTGTATAATATATGCACGCATTAATATGTGTAACTCTTTTGGTATTTTGTGTATTACTCTCTTGATTTTTTACTGACTATCATATATTAATGCGTGTTATTGTCTCAATATTTTGTACTCCATCCGTCCCATGATTATCTTCACATGTGAAGTGGCACGTGGAATAAGAAAAGTAAATTTAGTGGAGATTTTGAGGGGTAATTTTGTAAACCTTTATGTATAAAGTAAATATATGAGTTGACTTTTGTGTAAGTGTGGAGAAAAGGTAATGACATTTATTTAAATTTGAGGATATTGTGAGGGTGTAATATATAAAGGGTTTTCCATTTTAAGGGTGTGAAAGTGATTGTGGGACGTCTTAAAATGAAAAGTGTGAAAGTAATTGTGGGACGGGGAAAGTATAATACTAATATACATTAATTTGTGTTAGATTTTAAAAAAGGGTTAATTTTAAATAAATACACCGTACCACCTTTAGTTTCAGTATCAATTTAATCACGATTTTATTACGATTATTGTAAAAAAACTCTAACCTTTCATCGTGTTGCAGTTAGATACACATTTTTTTTCTCCGGTGAACAATTGATGATGTGGAAAATAAAAAGAATATTTGTAATCTGACGTGGCAAGCTCCGGCAAGCCACGTCATCAATTAATATTGTTGGCCGGAGAAAAAAAAAGTGTATCTAATTACAACACAATAATAGACCAACACACTTAATAAAATAGAGTATGTCAATAGAAAACACACATGTCCCATACCACCAAGTGTATACCCTGATGGATAAATACTACTGAACTCAAATATTCTCTTGTATCGTCATGTATCATCATCAATATTTTCTTATTAATACTTTGAACTTATTTATGTATTGGAGGAAGTATAACTTTATCCTCAAAATACTTATTCGTACCAAAATTGTCAGAGACGGAAGAGTAAACATTGTCAACTATATCAACAACTGGATCACATGCATCTAAAACCAAATGCTCTTCAGGAATATCAATATTTTGGAAAACCCTCATCATTATCTCCAAGATCCCCCGACGATACAGTTGGTGTATTAAACTTACAAAAATGCATTTTGTATGTATGTGAATATGACAAATATTTAGTACTCTCCCGTTTCAATTTAGATCCATCATTGGCTAAAAATGGATATTCCAAATTAGATTCATTATTTCTTTATTTAGCAATAAAATATTTTTTCACTTTAAACCACAACCTTCAAACATCTCAAAATTACACCATATGACATTACTTTATTAATGATCAAAATATTATATTACTCAAAAGACTCCCATACCCTATATTTTATCTCCTTTAATACTAATAAATAACTCTCACTTTAAACTACGTGTATACACATTAAACTACATGTATAGTAAATGATGAAATAAATTTGGGACGGATGGAGTATGCATTATGACAAATATTTTTGCAAAACTCCCTCATCATTATCTCCAACAAATCTTTTAGCAATCGACGATTTTTAGCGTACTATTCAACTCGGGTACATCTAGATTGACACATGTCACAACCATGCCCTTCTATCCAACCCTATAGAAGGATGTATTGTACGTACTTAAGCATACTCTTTAGGGAGATCGATTATCTATTAATTATTCGATGAGAAATGCGAGTTTATTTTGTCCACTTTCTCTATCCCACTCTATCAAAATGATAAAAAAAAGATGTAAAAGATATATGAGACATTATCATTAATTTATTCCATCAACTTAAATTACAATACAAAAGTTTGAAAATGAATGGGTGCAGATAACTATGGTAAAAATTGATTTTGTGTTAATTAATAAAAAAAATAATATAGTCTTTTAAATGTAATTATTTAAAAAAAAATATTTTGGGGTGAACTCATAAAATGAGCGGGGTGCAGATAATTGTGGTATAAAAATAATTTGGGGGTGAACTCATAAAATGAGCAGGTGCAGATAACTTTGGTAAAAATATAATTTGGGGGTGAACTCATAAAATGAGCGGGTGTAGATAACCGTTGTAAAAAATAAATGATTTGGGGTGAACTCATAAAATGAATGGGTGTAGATAACTATGGTAAAAAATGATTTGGGTGAACTCATAAAATGAATGGGTGCAGATAACTATGGTAAAAAATGATTTGGGGTGAACTCATAAAATTAGCAGGTGTAGATAATTGTTGTAATAAATTATTTTATTGTATATATAAGGATAAAAATGTAAATTTACAATAATATATTTTAATTAATTTAATTTAATAGAAAATACAAATTTATGACACATTACGACAATACATATCGTAAAATTTACAAAAGGTAACAGGTCATCAAATGACTTATATTAACTGACTACGGTAGTCATTACGACACGTTACGACACCCTGACTACATATAGAAGGTCCCATGTTTACTAACCTTTAATCATTTTAAAACTTATTTTTAAAAAAAAAATTAAAACTGAATTTAATGTATATTTAATAGAAAATTAATAGCTAATTAGCAGAATTTAGGAAAGAGTAACATAATTTTATCCTTTATAATTATGGTCATAAATGTCATTAAATTTAATATATTTTTATCTAAATACTTTTTTTTTCTCTACCTACATTAATTCTTAAATCAAGATATTTTTATAATTAAAGTGACAAATTACATTCTAGTTACTCCATATATATATATATATAATGATAACTCATTATTAGCTTTAATTACATTTACTTAATCAATTACATAATTTAAGTGATTTAAAGAGTTTGTACAGTTACAAAATTAAATATTATATAAAGTCAATTTATTTATTATGAAATAAATGAAAATAATTTACATAATCAATTATTATATGATATAAAATTTTGAAGTCTTTCATAGATTTCAATTCAATGATATATACATTTTAAGAAATCTTTTACATAAATTTGTAAAATTGCTCAAATATTTTAATCGGATGAAAAATGAAAAATTCAATGGCTCCAATTTGAATGAAGAATGATAACAATTTTGTGTTTATTTTTTATTGTTATTAATTGTACATTTATTTATTTATGCATGTCATGTCATGTTCTTTTCTCTAATGCATGTATAAAAAAAAGCAAAAAATAAAATGAATGAGGGTGAAATTTTATTTAAATGAAAGAATAAAAAGAGAGAGATTAAGTTAGAGGGGTTGTGGTCGAGAGAGAGATATTAAGTTAGAGGTTGATTCTAAGTTTCAAGTTTATAGAATTTTTTATAATTTGATTCTATAGTTTAATTTCAAACTTAAATTAAGTAGAGAATTTTGTAAATTTATAAACAAAATAAGGTGAACTCTAGTTTCAAGTTTATAGAAGTTTCAAGTTTATAGAATTTTTGTTCTTTTGACAATTTGATTCTAAGTTTCAAGTTTATAGATTTTTTTTTTATATTTGATTCTATAGTTTCAAACTTAAAGTAGAAAACTTTGTAGATTTATAAACAAAATAAGTTGAACTCGCGAGAGAATCAAATTAATAGAACAATAAAAAAATTGTAATATTGAATTTTGTGTAGATTGTGATAAATTGAATATCCATATCTCTAAGAAATATGAATGTTTCATTTCCATTGTACAACTTATAAATAAACAGAAATATGTTACATTACAAATTTGCAACATAAAAAAAATACTCACATATTTGATTTAAAGAACTTAAATCCTAAACCTGAATGTTTGATTTCAAATGAATATTACAAATTTGAATGTTTGATTTCATGTCGTATGTAGTAACAAAATTTTTGGGAAGAACCAAAAATTCAGACTGAATCAATATGAAATGCTTTATGTTGGGATATGAATCTGTGAAACAATGTTCTAATTGATGATTGTATGTTTTGATGGCCAAAAACAACTTGAGGTTAATGGTATATGTGATTACATGTTGATATAAATATGTTATATGAAATATGTTTACTGATCTTCATGAGACATTTGAATCTGAGTTACTGATCTTATATATGTTTACTGATCTTAGTATGTTACTGATCTGATATATGAACTGTTAGGAACTAAGCTGATGTTTTGTATTGTATAGACAGCTTATAGAATAGGACTTAGATGTACTCATCTGTATGTAGTTCAGTTGATGTATAGATAGGTTTTATGTATGTAAAGTTGTATTTTATTGTATTCTGCATTGTAAATGTTCAGAACAGTAGTTTAGAACACTAGATTAGAAGAAGATCAGAAGTTTAAAGAAGACTCAGAAGACTACTTCAGAATAAGAAGACTTCAAGAAGAGTTGAAGAGAAGCTTAGAAGAATTCTGAAGAAGGGCAGAACAGTTTTGAGAACTGTGCTGACTGACTAAGAACAGTAAAACTAAGAAGAGTAAGTTTACTGTGCTGAGTTAGTTTGATTGAAGAATAAGTTTGGAAAACTTATTTAAGGCGTAACTGAATTTATATTTGAAGAGATGCTGACTTGGAATAAGAAGGAAGTTACAAAGTCGGTTACAAGAAGAAGTTACAAAAACAGTTTTAGAGTTAGTTGAGAGTTAGTTCACAAACTGCTAACTGTCATACTAAGTTCTATAAATACTGTATGATCTCCTACTGCTGAAGACTACTGAACATTTACTGATCTAAGAGCAATCATAGAGCAAGTCTACAGAGTATTTGAAGAACTCACAGAGTTGAAGAGATAGAAGAATCTGAGGAGAAGCCACTTAATTGAAGAGAAGAATCAAAGGTTAATCAAGAGAAGTTTTACTTTTCATTTTAAGTTTGTATTGTGTAAACAAGTGTGCTAGTTACTTGTGAAATTACTAGTCGATCGAAGATACACTTGGAAGTGTAATCGATAAGATCGCAGTCTTAATCTTGGGACTTTAAGCCATAAGAAACTCAAGGAAGAGTTAATAAAACATCACAACTGGGATTGTGAGAGTGGATGTAGACATTTGTCAAACCACTATAAATCTTGTGTTCTTTATTTTCTGTTTGATATTTGTTTAACCAAGAACAGTAAAGTTGTCTAAGTAAAGATCTGATTAAAAGTTGAGTATAAAATCTAAACTGGAAGTACTGATCTAACTCAGTAAGAACAGTACTATTCAAAACACTATTCCGCATTAAAACTCAGATATTTTGAAAGAATTTTAAAAGTCTATTCACCCCTCCCCTCTAGACTTTTACTAGCTTAATCAATCTTAACTCAACTTGGGACCAACAAGTGGTATCAGAGCAGTAGTTCTTTGGACTGCTGTTTCTTGATAACCTTGTAGATCTTGAGGGAAATCTCACTGATCTTGCTACTATTTCTTGATATTTTTCTCTATCTGAATACTTGAAAATTATCTGCTATACTACTGATCCTATTTGTCTGATCAAACATGGATGACACTAATGTGAACAAACTTCCTAAGTTCAAGATTGCAGATTATGACTACTGGAAGCTTAGGATGGAGGCCATCTTTAGCTCAACCCATGATCTGATGGTTACTGTGGTAACTGAAGGACCAATTGTTACCACGGTGGAAAACACTACTGTTCTGGATCCTTCTAAACCTGTTGGACCACTAGTCCCTAAACCAAGGTCAGAACTGACTTCTGAAGAAATGCGACAAAACAATTTGGATAGTCTTGCTAAGAATTATATTTTACACACCTTGCCAAATGAGTATCTTGGTAAAGTGTTAAAATGTAAGACTGCAAAGCAAATGTGGGACAAATTAGCTATTCTTTGTGAAGGTACTACACTGATCAAAGAAAGCAAATTATCCACAGCTGTCCAAAGGTTTGAAACATTTAAGATGAAGCCAGGTGAATCAATTGATGAATTAGATACTCGATTTACAAAGATTATGAATGATCTTGATGTGTTAGGAAAGACTTATACTGAAAGAGAGATTAACTTGAGAATCTTGAAAGCTTTGGATGAACGGTGGAAAATGGTCAAGATGATCATTAAAACCACACAAGACATTGATTCTTGGCCAGCAGAAACTATGTTCCAGACACTTAAGGCACATGAGTTTGAGTTAGATGAAGAAGATCCTATTACTGTAAATCATAAGGATAAGGATGCCTCTAAGGACATAGCTTTTAAAGCCTCTACCTCTAAGGGGTCTAGATCATCTAAGTCTAAGGCCTCAAGCATAAAAGATGAACTAGATAGTTCTGATCTTAGTCTGAAAGATCAGATGAGCCTTATGATCAAAAGATTTGATAGACTAAATAAGAGGTATGGTAGATACAAGAAATTCTATAAGGAAACCAAGGGTTCTAGTAACAGGGACTCTTCTGGGAACAGAAGGGATCAAAACTCTTCTGAAAGAAGGGATGAGATCTCTAATGAGAACAGGAGAGATAGGAACTCATCTGATAAGAGGGATATAAAGTATTCTGATAAGAAAGATAGGAACTCTATTGACAAGCATGATAGGAACAGAAATCATTCACCACCTAAGAGATCTTCTAAAAGTCATGTTTGCTATAATTGTGATAAGCCAGGTCATTATGCTTATGAATGTCCTGATCTGAGTTCTGAAGATCGAGAAGAAAGGAACGCCAGAAGAGATCGAAAATATGCCAAGGGTAAGAAAGCAATGATGGCATCCAATGAATCTGATTCGGATTCACAAGAGGTGCCATCGTCTTCATCTGAATACCCCTTTAGCAATGAGAATGAAGCTTTCATCGCAGATGATGGACTGGCAATGATGGCCAAAATAAATGATGAGGTATCATCTGCTAATTCTTTTCAATCTTGCAAAAATTCTGACACTGATGAAAGTGATGCTACTGATAGTAGTGTAGGAAGTAGTCTTCATCATTCACAAGGAGTGACTAAAGAAGACCTTCTACAAGCTAACAAAGCATTCATTGAAATCAGTGATGAGAACATATCTTTAAAACAAGAACTCATTAATCTGAAAGAAGCTCAGTTGAAAGTGGATCCTAATATAGTTGTCATAAATGCACGACTATCAGAAGAGTTGTCCCAACTCCAAGAAAAGTATGCATCTTTTGACAAACTATATCAGGGTATGCTTAAAACTCAAGCCAAAGAGACTAATGAATTCAATGATTTAAAGATTAAATGTGAAAAACTTGAAGAGCGCAATAGATTCTTAGAATCTGAAGTAGTGAGCCTAGATCGAAAGCTATCTGGGATGATTAACTCTACCAAGATTAATCAAACAATCTCAGACAGATATAGAGCTCCAAATGATAAAAGTGGAATTGGTACTGATCTGCCTAGTTCCTCTACTTCAGGACCTAAGAACACTAATGAAGCTAGTTCAAGTTATTTGCAACTAGATAAAGGAAAAGAACCTATGACTTATGATAATGATCCCAAACCTAAAGTACAGTCTAAGTACATTCCTCCTACTACCAAGAATGGTAAAATGAAGAATGTATTAAGACCAGTACAGTCAATACCATACCAGAAGAGTTATACTCCTCTGACCAGAACAGATCAGTCCTGGTATCAGAAGAGACAAACTCAGAACAGTATGTCAAGACAAGCACAGGCAAGTTGGGAACAGCCTAGACCTCCTTTCATAAGACAGTCTCAGCTGTATTCGACTAAACCTAGGAGATTTGTGCCTCATTATCATAACAAACCTGTTCTTTATCCTCCACCTTTATCTTATGATGTCATTGGAGAGGAAAGACTAAAGCGCATCTATAAGCCGTATGGTCCACATGCTTTCAGACCTTATTCAAACTATTACAGGCATACTGATCTTACTGAAAAAGGGATAGAACCAAGGAAAGGCTATCTCAGAAAAATAGATCCTAAGTCTGCTGATAGTTCTGAAATGGTTAACAAAGTACTGTTTTGTGATAAATATGGAAGGAAACTGAAGAGGTCCCATCTATTCAAATCCTCAATGTTTATCTGGGTACCTCTCACTACTAACCCCCAAGGACCCCAATAAACTAGGGTACCTAAATTATTAAGATCACTACCTTGCAGGATCGACTGGACCTATACAAGAAAGGTGGTTCAGTGGGTGAAACCTGGTACATAGACAGTGGGTGTTCACACCACATGACTGGTACCAAGGCCTTGCTTACTGACTATCATGAGCAGGAAGGACCAAAAGTCATCTTTGGTGATAGCTCTATGGCAATCACAAAAGGATTTGGATTCATCAAGAATGGAGATGTTGAAATCCAAGATGTCTCCTATGTTGAAGGTTTGAAATATAACTTGTTATCTGTATCTCAATTCTGTGACAGGGGATACAAAGTTCAGTTCAAGACCAGAAGATGTGAAATAATAGACAAAAGGACTCACAATGTTTTACTTGTTGGCACAAGACAAGGAAGTGTATACATTGTGAATTGGAATAGTTGTCTTAAGAATGCCTGTCTTATTACTAAGAGTCCTAAAGAAAGCAGTTGGCTCTGGCATAAATGCCTCTGCCACCTGAACTTTAAGATAATCAACAAGATTGCAAGAGAACATCTTGTTGAGGGCATTCCTAATGAAATCTATTCCAAATCACAAATGTGTGACTCCTGTCAAAAAGATAAACAGGTAAAGGTTTCATTTAAGTCCATTCCAACTCTTTCAACCAGCAGAGTCTTAGAACTCTTGCATGTGGATCTTCATGGTCCTATCAAACCTCCTACATTGAATGGAAGAAGGTATACTCTGGTTGTAGTAGATGATTATTCTAAGTTTACTTGGGTAGTCTGAAATATTAATTTTAACATTTTTATTGAAATTCTGAAATATGCATATTTAAACTTTTTTTACGCATTTTTTTTTAAAATCACGAAATTCATTTCTTCCACATATATTAATAAATATATTGGTTGTGGCTTATATTTATAGTAAATTTAATTTTTATAATTTGTACCTAAATGATAAATAATTAATTAACTTTTATAAAATAAAAATAAATACATTACATTAATTGAATTAATTTTCATCTTCATCGTCTTCATCCTCCTCTTCATCCTTATCCTCCTCCTCATCATCTTCCTCATCCTCCTCCTCATCCTCCTCCTCATCATCCTCCTCATCCTCCTCCTCATCCTCATCTTCATTTTCCTCTTCATTCTCCTCTTTATCCTCATCTTCATTCTCCTCTTCATCTTCATTTCCCATTCATCCTCTTCTTCATCCCCCTCCTCTTTACCTCCACTATCGTTTTCAATTTCGATTAATTGGGGATTTGCAGCCGTCAAGGGTACAGAAAGATTGAAATCTCCCGTAAAGACTTCAGTTGGAGTCTCTATTTGTTCTGTTTGAAATGGAGATTCATCTTTAGTATTTTTGTCCTTTTTAGGGACTTCTACCATTGACCTTGCCTTTACTTTGCAAACAGCGTGCCATTCATAACCACGTGGAGCTCCCGGATATGTGCAGTAGTATACTTGAGATACTTGATGGGCAAATACAAATGGATCATCCCCAACATACGTCCTTTTCAACTAACATCAACGAGCTTGTACTCCAGATGAATTCTTGTTCCTAAATGGCCTGAATCAAACCAATGACACTTGAACAACACTACAGTCTTTGCTGGATATCCTGGATATTCTACTTCGACGACTTCCCGTAACACCCCAAAGTAATCACTTGCATCTGCATTGTAATTCGCACTGCTAACGCAGACGCCACTGTTGGTAGTCGCCTTTCTTGATGCATACCCAGACGTATGAAATCTGTAGCCTTTCACAATATAATCGTTGTAAGTCTTTACACGACGTAGTGGTCCCTTGTTGAGATCTCGTAAGAATCGACTGTCAAGAGCGTTATCCCGTCCCTATACGGCTCAATTTAAAATTAATTAAAATAAATATTAATTTATTTACGTAAAACATAATTAAATGGTACTCACATAACGTTGGAACCATCGGGAAAATTCACGTTGAAGACGAGCATCTATATATGTATCTGAGATGTTTGGTTCTGCTCGTCGTAGTTCTTGAGTGTACATCCTAATTCACAACATTAAAAAACTTGGTTAATATTAAATGACATAAATGAAGTGGTAGTTAAATAGACGATTTATATATGAAATACTTACTCAATGTATGGGTGAACTTCATCACAATTCAATAACACATACGTATGTGCCATTTCCGCCTCCGAGCCTGTCTCCCAATATCGTTCCAACTTACACAAAATCACTGGAATGTCTTCATCTAAACGAATCATATCATCGATCTTGATCGTTGTAGAGGTTAAATCTCTAAAAAAGAGACTTAATTCAGTGATAGCCCTCCACACATTGTGAGGAAGAAGTTCTCGAAACGCAATCGGTATCAAGCGTTGCATAAATACATGACAATCATGACTCTTCATCCTTGCAACCTTACCCGTTGTTGTGTCTACGCATCGACTCAAGTTCGACACGTAGCCGTTCGGAAAGTTCAACTCTTTTATCCACGTACACAATCTTTGTTTCTGTGGCTTATCCAGTGTGTGGCTAGCCTTTGGAAATTTCCTGAGACTTTGGAGTGTCTTTCGTCTTGCCTTCTGTGTTCATGATTGTGTGGAACACATTGTTAAACACATTCTTTTCAATGTGCATGACATCCAAATTGTGTCGTATCAATAGTGAACTCCAGTATGGTAAGTCCCAAAAAATACTCCTTTTCTTCCAACCACCCTCAATTCATCTGTTGTGTTCCGCTGAATTTTTCTCAGTACTTTTTTTCAACCCCGTCCACTGAACCTCATATAACAACCTACGTCCTGTACGGAGAGTAAATTATAAATGACACTAAAAGCAATAAATAAATATACGTTTAGTACTCATTAAATAAATGTATAAAATACCATCTCGAAGTGGAGGTCGATTGTTTGTGACTGCTCTGTTCTTTAAGAAGTTCTGCTTATTTCTTCGAAACGGGTGACCTCGAGGTAAGAACCTACGGTGATTATCGAACTATGAAACTTTTCTACTCACCGGGAGACTGAAAGCTTCAGAATTCTCCATACAATACGGACATGCTTTCTTTCCGGCCGTACTCCACCCGGACAACATACGATATGCAGGAAAGTCGCTAATGGTCCACAAAATAGTAGCACGCATCGTGAAGTTCTGCTTTCGAAACACATCGTACGTTTGGACTCCATTCTACCATAAGAAGATCAAGTCTTTTATAAGAGGTTGGAGATAAACATCCAGTTTGTCCTTTGGATTCGATGGACAAGGCACCAATACAGTCAGAAACATTGTTTGAGGTTTCATGCACATCCACGGAGGAAGATTATACGGAGTCAGTATCACCGGCCACAAAGAATACTGCTTCCCATGCATCCCAAACGGTGGAAAACCATCAGTACACAAACCTAATATCACATTCCTCGGTTCACAAGCAAAATCTGGAAACACGTTGTCAAGGTGTTTCCAGGCCTCCGAGTCTGCCGGATATCGCATCTCCCTCGACTCAGCCGAAGAGGAATCAGTAGCATGCCACGTAATGTGTTGTGTTGTGGCACTTGATTGATATAATCTCATTAAACGAGGAATGATAGGAAGGTAGTACATCTTCTTATACGACACTTCCTTCTTTGTCTTCTTCGATTGACCACCAGGTCCCTTTCGACGTGCCTCTTTGTACCGGGGATGGCCACACATTCTACACATCTTCAGACTGCTATCTTCGTCACCCCAATATAACATGTAACCGTTTACACAACAATCAATCTTCTCAACCGGCAAACCAACATTTTTCAACATTTGTTTACTTTGATGAAACGTCGTAGGCACCTTATTATTTTGAGGACAAATTTCACTGCATAATTGTGTCACTTGCTCATATGCCCTGTTAGAAAGCTTGTTCTCGGTCTTAATGGCCATGAGTCGTGCATTAAATGACAACTGTGAGTGAGATTCACAACCCGGATATAAATCTTCTTCGACTAATTTGAGCATCTCATAAAACCGAAATGCCTCATTCATCGGCTCCTCTTCCATGTTTGAAAAACCAGCTTCCCTGATCATTGTTTGATACATATTCGGTTCTTCTTCCCCAAACTGTTGTTCTTCTGCTCCAAACTGTTGTTCTTCTGCCCCAAACTGTTGTTCTTCGTCCCCAAATTGTTGTTCTTCGTCCCCAAACTGTTGTTCTACCTCGTTACTAGTACCAACGTGATCGAAATTTGCTTCTTGTTGATAGATTCCAACAGTGTAATAGTATAACACTTCATAAAATCTATAAGGCCAACGTGCTTCACCATGACTAGTCCAATTATAATAATTATCAACGAAACCATTCTTCACAATATGTACTAGGACCTCATCAATCTCTTTATATTGCTTATTCTGACATTTCTTAGCATTACACGGACACCTAATGCAATCTCCAATCATGTAATGTGGGTGGCGCTTTGCAAATTCAACAAATAACACGAGTTCATTATAAAATTCCACATTCACATTTCCTAAAACCAATCTAGGAGTATAGTACATCCAACGACAGTCAGGCAAATCCATCTGTTAAACATTTAAGTGGAGCAAGACATTACTAAACTAAACTTATAATAAATTCAAACAAAACTTATAATATAAAACATGTAATTACATTATATTGAATTTTATGTATAGAGTAAAAATGGTAGAAAATGTACCGTAATTTGATGTTTCTGAATACCACAGCATAAATATGAGGCAGTAGAAAGTTTTGGTGAAAATTTGCAATATGAAAGTGGGAAAAAAATTAGGCAGCAGAAAGTTATGGTGAAACTTTCCCGACGGAAATGCCGACGGAATTATCTTTCTGTTGGCCTTTTGCCCGCCCAATATTCCGTCAGTCTGATGTCAGACTGACGGATTTTCCGTCGGCATTTGTTTTCCGACGGAATTATCATTCCGTCGGCATTTATCAAATTGTGATTTCCGACGGAATGCTAATTCCGTCGGCATATTACCCAACCAATTTTCCATTGGCATGACATCCAATCCGTCGGTATTTATCAAATTGCAATTTCCGACGGAATATATATTCCGTCGGTAATGTGATTTTTCGATTTTTTTTTTAATTAATTCAATTTGTTTGGTATAAAAATAAAAGTTGTTTAACAGTTGTTACGTTGTATAAAAACTAAAAACACTAACATATATAATTGTTACATTGTATAAAAACTAAAAACCTACATAAAGATAATAGTTCAACATAAAGATAAATAAGTTCAACACAACAAAGTAAATAAGTTCAACACAAAAGTAAATAAGTTCAACACAAAATTAAATTGTTCAACGAAAGTTAAAATACCGATCCATATCGCCATCCAAATTGACGTTGACGTCGTCATCGTCGGCCTACGCTGCACTTGGACCTGGAGCTTGATTTGGAGCTGGAGCTGCAGCTGGCGGGGCTTGCGTCATCGTCTGTTGATAGACGGCCTCGATCTGCTCAGCAGACATCCCCAACGTCCGACCCGCGTTGGCACTCCAGAGGCGGAAGTAGTTCTCGAACGTTGACATGACGTTCGGATCCGGGACGGCAGTGGAGGATACGGACGCCTGCGATGCACTCCGGGACCGACCACTTGATGACCTCACGATGTTGCTCATCCTTCCAAGGCCAAGGATCCTTCCCTTGGAGGTCGGGGCAACGTCAAGGTAAGCCTGGTCCACGTCAACAGACGGAGGGGGACCGCTGCTTCCAGATTCAGCAGTAGTCGCGGCTTGCGTCTCGACCTCTTCAATCCTCTACCGGACGTTCAGCTACATTATTAAAAAATTAAAATTAATTTAATTATCTATATATATAGTTTAATACATAAATTTAATTAAACTTACGTGGAGTTTAGTAGTGCGCCCGTAGGTGGACGTCTGTGTCTCGGCATCAAACGGATGAATAAGGCTCATCCGATCCAAGTGGGGGGGGGGGTGCACGTCCCGTCTCCCGCTCCTATTACGTATCAAATAAACATATACAAATTAATTTAGATAACTAATATAAATAAATTAAATATAATTATTTAATTTTTAAAATTAATGAAAACTTACGAGAGCCATTGATTGCTCGAGGACGGACCGGGCTCCCCCCGATGCCTTGCCATCCCGCCTCCAACATCGGTTCTGCGGTTGGCCCGAGCTTTCTCACACTTCTCTTGGTAAGCCGGGTCCATCCACTTCTCAACCAATGACTCCCACAGGTCAACACCATCCTCGTATTTCCCCAGAACACGCTCCTGGTTACGGTTGCGCCAGGTCAATCTCCAGTCGTACATCATGTTCGTGTACCGATTAGAACAAACATCGTACCACTTCTCGTAAATGATATCGTCCGAGTAGATCACCGTATCCCAACGGGCCTTTTTCTATACAAATATTTATCAAATAATATGTATAATAAATTATCTATTAATTAATTATTTAATAAACTTTAATTATTGTAATTATATACCTGGAACTCCTCGAAGTATTCATCCTTCTTAGTTTGCGGCACCATCGACCAAGTGATAGCGCCCTTAGCAATCTTGCACTTCAGAAAGGATGCTGTGCAGATCCTGGACAACTCATTACCGGGCAACAACCTGTAAAATTATTAACAAATTTATAAACTAACACATTATAAATAAATAAATAAAGTTAATCGATATTGAATATTGTTAAACATTATAATTATTGACTTACGTTCCTAAATGGATATGAACTTCTTTCCTACGGTCTACGGATCCAACGGGATGCTGGCGAGAAGAGGATCCTACGATTGTTGACGAACTAGACGACATCGTAGTCGGCGACGGCGACACTACCACAAGAGGAGGAGCCATCACAAGTACTGTCGGTCTAAGTTGACCCCGAGGCCTCCTTCCACGTGACCCAGATGGCCTACGTGAACCAGAACTCTGATTCGGTTCTTCACTCATCTGTTTCAATCAATAAAAAATACATATTTTAATTTACAATAACCTAATTTAATCAATAATTTACTACTTTAATTATAGCATATTCCTAATTTAATCAACAATAATCTAATTTGATCCTTAAATTTTCTAATATAATCAATAATTAACAATTTAATCAACATATTCCTAATTTAATCAACAATAACCTAATTTAATTATTATTTTTCTAATTTAATCAATAATAAAAAATTGAACATATTCCTAAATTAACAAACCTAAACCTAATTAAAATAATAATTTTCTAATTGGGTCAATAATTATCAATTTAATGAATATATTCCTAATTTAATTTTTTTACTAATATAGCGTATTCCTAATTTAATCAACAATAACCTAATTTAATTATTATTTTTCTAATTTAATCAATAATAAAAAATTGAACATATTCCTAAATTAACAAACCTAAACCTAATTAAAATAATAATTTTTTAATTGGGTCAATAATTATCAATTTAATGAACTTATTCCTAATTTAAATTTTTTACTAATATAGCGTATTCCTAATTTAATCAACATATTCCTAATTACAACGTGATACAACGGTCGAACCACTATCTAAACTAATTTAAACAATTGATTGAAACATACACTACCTACGTTAAAAATATTCTATATCAAAATTACACCATTAAATTAAACTAGTAATTAACTATACATATAACAATTAATTAATTAACCTTAAAAAACTACTTTATCAAAATTATTCTTAATCAACAAATTAAATAACATACGTACTAACATGATCATAATATTTTAACAACTAACTAAATCAATATAACATGCAAATTAACATTAAATTATTCATATTTACATATATGCATGCATAAACATATATATATATATATACGTATTAAAATTAAACTAAGTAATAAAACTAATTAAGAAAACGTACCGTATCAATATAATCGGAGAAAATTGATTGAATAGCCTCGTCCTCGTCTGCCTCCCCCGAATCCCTCGATTAGAGCCTTAAGTTTTTTTTTTCTAACACAACGTCTGTAAATCGCTTGCTTATATAAAAAAAAATTTGGTTACCGACGGATATTCCGTCGGTAACCGCCCACTTTAATGCCAACGGTTATCTCTTTGGAAAACGAGGCGGTGCGAAATTAAGGGGTCAAATGCCGACGGATGTTCCGTCAGCATTTCCGTCGGCATGCCTATTTTAAAAATTCCGTCGGCATATTCCGTCGGTACATGCCGACGGAACGGAATTTCGTCGGCATGTACGTTGACTTTTCAAACAACACGATTCCATCGGCATTCCGTCGGAAATGCCGACGGAATTTAATCCGTCGGCAATGGTCCGTCTCTATAACGCGCGTTTTTTGTAGTGACGGTACGGTATCGATATGAATTTTTACATACCGAAAATTTCGGTATACCGAGATTACGGTTTACCGAAATTTCGGTACGGTAACGGTATGGATTTTTTGAATATCGAAATTTTCGGTATAATAACGGTATGGTTCGGTACGATCGGTATATCGTACCGAACCACCCCTAGACTAAAAGTACAAAGAAATTTACAAGGAAATAATAACAAACAAATAAAATAAATTGGCAACGGGGAAATCTGTCCAATATATATAGTAAAATTACAAAGAGATTTACAAGAAAATAATAACAAACAACTAAAAGGAAATATTTACGAGATATGGTAAATAGTAATTTGAATATTTATTTCCTATCTATTAAATAGATTATAATTAAAATTTTGAAATTCACGAAATTTGCTCAAAATCCATTGCTGAATCAAAACAGGTCATAGTCTTCTTCCTTTAGAAGACTCTTGGTTGACTACAAAATAATTGGGAAATGGAGACGGGGAAGGCATCGGATCTGCCGTCCCCAATGATGAAGGCAACGGCAAAGGGGACGGCAGCGTGCGGATGCCAATATGCTCGATGCTATTTAAATGGCATCGGATTTGGGGAAAATCGATGCCTTTTGGCATCGGCAGGTGGCCGTTACCAAATGGCATCGGGGCCCACTGCCGATGCCATTTCGCATCGGGCCCATTGTCGTCCCCTTTTTTCATCGCCTTTTTATTAACATTTAAAAAAGACGAATCTGAGTTTCGAACCCAGGTATCGAGGCCACCAACACCCACCCCCCACCGCTGGGCCACCCCATTTTTCGGAAATCTGGCCATTTTCGCGAATTGTGGGGTTCGAACTCGGGACCTCACGGTCTCGAAGGCTTTTGAGCGCCCCCTGTGTGCCGTTTAGGCTAGGAGCTTTTAGTCGACATGTTGTGAATGCAATTAATATATATTCAATTTAATTTGAGTTTTTAATTCTTTAATTAATTCAATCCATTCTAACTTTAATAGTTGCTTATTAAATTATTTATCAAAGCATATCATAATTATTTCTAAATTATATTTTTCAAATTAACTAAATTATGTTTTTCAAATTAAATAATTTAATTACGGTATCAATTCACACTATTTAAATTTATTCTAATCCTCAATTTACAACATTTAAATTCATTCTAATTTTTAATTTCACAACATTATAATTACATACAACATTGAATATAATTATTTTCACTTATACATTTAAATTTATTCTAATCACATCATTTAAATTCATTCTAATTTTCAATTCACAACATTAAATATATATAATTATTTTCACTTATCCATTTAAAAATATGAATTCACTTATCCATTTAATTAAAAAGGGAGAGATATTGATTGAAATTGATTTGATAGAGATGAGTTGTTTTAATTTTAATTTTAATCTAACAAACACTAATTTAATTTTAATAAACCTTAATCTAACAAATATTTCATTTTAACGTGTAAAATTGGGAATTTTTTAATTCATAAGTGTAAAATATTTCATTTTAACAAAATTATGATTTTTTTAATCCCTAAGTGTAAAATATTTCATTTTAACAACTTGGTGTAAAATTATGATTTTTTTAAGTGTAGAATATTTCATTTTAACAACCTTGATGTAAAATTAGGAATTTTTTAATCCCCAAGTGTAAAATATTTAATTTAACAAACTTGGTGTAAAATTAGGATTTTTTTAATCCATAAGTGTAAAATATTTCATTTTCACAAAATTAGTAATTTTTAATCCCTAAGTGTAAAATATTTCATTTTAACAAACTTGGTGTAAAATTATGATTTTTTTTTAATTTTTAAGTGTAAAATATTTCATTTTAACAATCTTGGTGTAAAATTATGAATTTTTTAATTCCTAAGTGTAAAATATTTCATTTTAACAACTTTGGTGTAAAATTAGAAAATTTTTAATTCCTAAAGGTAAAATATTTCATTTTAACAATCTTGGTGTAAAACTATGAATTTTTTAATCCCTAAGTGTAAAATATTTCATTTTAACAACCCTAAACCCCAAACCCTTTACCCTAAACTCCGAACCCTTTTCCCTAAATCGTAAACAATATATGTTGAGAAACGAGTATTCGGGGATAAGTTACCATATTGAATATAAATTCATAATACACATTTGAAGTTTGTTTATTAATGAAGTCTAAGTGTACACGTTGAAAGGAGTAGTCGGACCCTAAACCCTAAACCCTAAACTCTGAACCCTAAACTCTAAACCCTGAACCCTTAATTTTCTATTAGAGTTTTATCAACAATGTTTCATATGGGGTCTTCAAGTTTGTCGGCAATCATCAACAGATCCATCAATTCACTTAATTTTTTTTAGAGTTTTATTTTCTGTTAAACTATTGTTGATATTACATTATTGAATTATTTAAATACTATTGTAATTGATCTCTTATTGAATTACTTTACCATTGTTTAACACTTTATAATTATTTAATTTAATGATTTCACTACAAGAAAAGAGGTTTTTAGTATCGGAAAATCGGTATCTGATGTATTTTTCGATACTAAATCTTATCATTTAGTATCAACAATAAAACTATTGATACTACTTACATACTTCGTATCAAAAAATTATCTTTTAATACCATTAATTTGATTGCATCCGTTATTTTTTGATACTAAAGTTATTTTGGTATCAAATTTTTTTTTATTGATACTACTTATTTTTTGTATCAAATAATTTTTTGATACTACTTGTCATTGATATTGAAAATTTAATTTTCGATACTATTAACTTTCTTTTTAGTATTCGTAATTGTTTTATTGATACAATTTATTTTTTGTATTAAATATTTTTTTTGATACTACTTATCATTAGTATCGGAAATTAAATTTCCGATACTATTAATATTATTTTTAGTATTAGTAATTCTTTTATCGATACCACTTATTTTTTGTATTAAATATTTTTTTTGATACTACTTATCATTGGTATCGAAAATTAAATTTTCGATACTATTAATATTATTTTTAGTATTAGTAATTCTTTTATCGATACCACTTATTTTTTGTATCAAATATTTTTTTTTTGATAATACTTATCATTTGTATCGGAAATTAAATTTCCGATACTATTAATATTATTTTTAGTATTAGTAATTCTTTTATCGATACCACTTATTTTTTGTATCAAATATTTTTTTTGATAATACTTATCATTTGTATCGGAAATTAAATTTCCGATACTATTAATATTATTTTTAGTATTAGTAATTCTTTTATCAATACCACTTATTTTTTGTATTAAATATATTTTTTGATACTACTTATCATTGGTATCGGAAATTAAATTTCCGATACTATTAATATTATTTTTAGTATTAGTAATTCTTTTATCGATATCACTTATTTTTTGTATCAAATATTTTTTTTGATAATACTTATCATTTGTATCGAAAATTTAATTTTTGATACTATTAATTTTATTTCTAGTATTAGTAATTATTTTATTGATACCACTTATTTTTTGTATTAAATGTTTTTTTTATTCTACTTATCATTGATATCGAATATTAAATTTCCGATACTAATAGTATTAGTAATTATTTTATTGATACAACTTATTTTTTGTATCAAATTTTTTTTGATACTACTTATCATTGATATTGATATAGAAAATTAAAATTAAAATTTTGATACTATTAATTTTATTTTTAGTATTAATAATGTTTTTATTAATACACTTATTTTTTTGGTATTAATTATCTTGAGTAATTTTTATAACATCCATCATTTTTTTATACTATTATTATTTTAGTAGTATTAAAAATTTATTTATTGATACCATTTTGTATTTAATTTTTTTTAATACTCCAGTAAATATTAAAAATATCCGATACCAATTGCTCTATATGACTATATGCACTATTGGTCTCTTAAAAGTCTTTCTCCTGAACGATCTCGTATCCAAACCAAAAGCAATATCTTCTTCCCCAAACCCATCCCCTTCAATTCGAATTTCGAAGAAAATAAAAAAAAAGGAAAAAAAACCACCCTCACTATGTGCGATTTACACACAGTGAGGTTCTTCCTCAGTCACGGCCGCCGCGCCTGGCCATCTCTGTCCTCGGCTGCGGCGCTCTAGGCCGCGCTCAGTCACGGCCGCTGCGCCAGGCCATCTCCTCTCCTCGACCGCGGCCCTCCAGGCCGCACTCCACGGCAATCGGCCGCCTCACCTCGACCGCGGCGCTCCAGGCCGCACTCCACGGCAATCGGCCGCCTTACCTCGACCGCGGCGCTCCAGGCCGCACTCCACGGCCATCGGCCGCCTCACCTCGTACCGCGGTGCACTCGCCGTCCCTCAGCTGTCGCGTTCGGTCGCCGACCGCGCCCTAGGGCTCCGATCATACGTCGTCGACCTCTTCAGGTCATCCAGGGCCCTCCGACCGGCGGCGGCCCTCTCTTTCACCATCTCTTGCAGAATTGAAGTTTCTGGTTAGCTTGTAAGTCTAGATGCCAGTATTTACATTATATATAATTGGAAAATTGCAAATTAATTCATCTTTTTTTAACCTACTGTGATAAATTGCCAATGTTTGTACACATGACTAGGTTGATTTACTTAATTATAATTAGCATATTGAGTTTGTGGAATAATAATGTGTTATGTTTTTATCTAAACGATAAGCAAACTTACATTGCAGTGTTTCTTGGATCTAAATGCTTTTGGTATGGATTTTCAATATTTCTGTTTTCATTAGTATTGTTTAAGATAATTAAGGGCGTCGGTGGAGATGCTTGGGAAAGGCGGATTGTGAATGATTTTGGATGATAGGAATGTGGTGTCGGTGAAGAGGTTGAAGGATGTGATCAGAGTTGCATTGGTGCAGCAAATGGAGGTTTTAGGGAAACTTAAGCATCCAAATTTGGTAGAGTTGAAGGCTTACTATTTCCCAAGAGATGAGAAGTTGTTGGTTTATGATTACATGCCTAATGGTAACTTATTCTGGCTACTCCATGGTAAGTATTTCAACTTTGATGAATTATTTGAGCTCATTTTGGAATGATGCTGATAATTCTCTTAGAACTAAATAATTAAAATGTTTATGTTGTTTTTCTCTCTGATTTGTTTGCATAATTGTGTGGTAAACACCATTTGTTGATTTCATATTGATTCTTTGAATTCTAGTTTCTAGCGAATTGCATAGGTTTTTTCTTCAATTGTTTCAAATAAATTTAAATACACAAGCTCAAGAACACCATGGTAATAATCGAGAGATTTTGATGACATCTTCGTGCAGTTTACTTGGATATATTAAGTACATGATTGTTCTTGTACAGCTACCGTGCCCAATAAATTCAGAGCGTTTAGAATTCAAACTTTGGTCCATACTGATTCTGTGGAAAAGAAACCAATCTAGGGAGCTTTTTGTCACCACTCATTCTCACTTTCTTCCTTTCCTTGTCTTCTTTTCAAGAACTGTTTTCCCACTTTTATGCTTTCCCATTTATTTTAACATGCGCTGCCACTCTGCAGTAGTGCTGCAATTGTTAAAAGCATACCCTTTTTTGTTGGAAACAAACTGCTGCATTTCAGCATTTGGATTTGTGAACTGCTAATGAAGCTCTGTTACAGCTCCCTCTGGAACTGGATTGCTCTATCTACTATTCTTCTCCTAACACCTTTTGTTTCCTCCAACAACCATGATGGTAAGTAATGCTCTTTAATTTCTCCTCTTTACTACTTGTTCGTTTATTGTTAACAATTCATAGTTGGAAATATCAGTTTACACATTCATTTAAATATCAGTTTACATCTGCTTTTCTTATAATCTTCTGATTGAATGTAGATGACATAAATATACCAATGTTAGGTTGCTCATCGAACTTTGGAAAGTGCCACTTAATTGAAAACTCTTTGTATCATCCTATGTGTTCTTAATTCTTTAATAATTATATGCTTTGTTGCTTACATGTCACTCTTTCTGGATTCAGATCTGGTAAATTTACCACTCTCGTCGCTAAAATGTAGCAGCGCGAGGATTGGATATTGATGATGTCCTATTAATTATTCAGGTCTGTTTTGATCAATGTGCTATTATAGCATTTTATGTTTTTTTTTTTGTACACTTTAGCCAATATATATTTTGTGTTCGTGTGTTTGAGGCATCACTTGAGTTTTATTGATTAGTGAATTTTTTTATACAAAACAAACGTACTGTTCACTTGTAATGCACTGAGAATTGTTTAGGGCAACCTATAAGTAATGAATGATAAAGGTCTTTGTTTTTTTGGCACATCAACTGCATTAGGAAAGCTAGTATATCACATTTAATTATAATAGTGATATCCTGTAGCAATTTGTTAAGATCTTTTTTTTTTTTTTAAATTATTATCCCTTTCAGAAAAGTTGAATGGCTCTTTTACCTGTTATCTGTATTTTGCTAATAATGCATTGAAGGCTGAAAGACAAAAAAAAAGAGAAGCTCTAGAAGAAGAGACTGCAGCAGAGAAAAGCAAATAGGGGAAGAGAAAAGAATTAGAAGAAGCAATTAATGGAAGGTAGAAAAGAGAAGGGAATTAGAAGAGATAGTGGAAGAAAAGAGAAGGAAACAAGTTCATTGTTGATAAATGTTATTTTGATATTTGAATTAGTACTATGGAGGACAGATAAAATTAGATTTGAATATTATCATTTTATTCGTGTAGAAGCTAGTGTTGTTTTTGTTATTCGAAAATTAATATTAGAACTTTTTTATAATACCATTAATTTTAGAATTTTAGAATCAGTTGGCAATGTTTTAAATACAATAAATATAATATTGTATCAAAAAAAATTAATATAATTATCTATATATAGTATCAACAAAAATTTTGGATACTAAAAATATAATGGAGTATCAACCGATACTAAATATTTTTCTGATACTAAAGGTTAAGTTCTTTTAGTATCAGAAAATATTTATTGAAACTAAAAATATAATGTAGTATCAAAAAAAAAAAATTGATACCATTATTATTCGATACTAAATATTTTTTTGATACTAAAGGTTAAATTCTTTTAGTATCAAAAAATATTTATTGATATTACCATTATCCGATACTAAATATTATTATGATACTAAAGGGTTCAATCATTTAGTATCAGAAAATATTTATTGATACTATATGTTTAGCATCGGTAAAAGTTTACGATACTATAAATACATTGCTGTATCAAAAAAATTTGATACAATAATCCGATACTAAATACAATTTTGATACTAAAGAGTTCAATCCTTTGGTATCAGAAAATATTTATTGATACTATACATTTATGATACTAAAGGCTTACCCTTTAGTATCAGACTTTTTTTTCTGATACGCGATCTTTAGGATCGGGAGTATAGGTATCGGAAGTGGTATCGAAAATAAATTTGATACCAATACCCTTTGGTATCAAATATATCATCTTTGGTATCAAAAAAAATCCGATGCTAAAAACCCTTTTTTTTGTAGTGTTTTGTCATATCATAGATATACTTACATGTCAATATTAGACATTAATTTTATATATTTATACATTAGTTTATTGTAAATATAAATATTAAACTTATATTAATATACTTCGTCCATTTTGTGATAACTTGCATATCTTAATCGATCCACATTTTAAGAAAAGTAAATTTAGTGGGACATAAGGTCAAATAAATGAGTGTTTTGGGTGATTTAATAAGATGTAAATGTGATTTAGTGGGATGTATGAGAATATGTGGGTCCAAAATGAGTGATAATTTTGAAAATAAAATAATGTTGTGAGAGTAATAATTTTATATTATTTCCATATTAAAAGTTTACGAATAATTTTAAGGCTTCCTAATAAAAAAAAGTACAAGTAATTATGAGATGGGGGAGTATAAAATATTGATTTAGCTAAATTTTAAGCAAAAACAATTTATTAATCTAAAACACATAGTATTTGCAAAATCTTAAAAACTATAACAGTATTTCTAAAAATTTAATGTAATATAAACGGTATAAAAAATATGAGTTAGTATATTTTTAAAAATAAGTTAGTGATACAGCACGGGTACCCTAGAAGTATTCTAAATCTGTATATTGTACTCCCTTCGTCTATAGTTTTTCCACTTTCACGTCACTATAAGTTTTTCATTCCATTTTTTATTTTTTTCCCTCATCACTTATACTTTATGTATTATTTTATTATACTTCATCTAATACTCATCTATTATTTTCTCTCTCACCAATCACCATCTCACTTATATTTTATCTATTATTTTATCATACTCCCTCCGTCCAATTTTATTATGCCCACTTCTCCGGGCACACATTTTAATAAGTAGATAAGTTGAGGGTATGATGGGGTATTGTGTAATCCATTTATAAATAAATTACTTGTATTGTTTATAAATAAAGTGAATGATAAAATGGGTAAATAAGTGATGGTAGGAGGGTTGTTGAGATAAAGTAGTATGAATAATATTGTTTCAAAAAATGTGTGGGCGTAATAAAATTGGACAACCAAAAAAGGAAAGTGAGAATAATAAATTGGACGGAGGGAGTATTTTTTATTCAATAGAAAGGATTTCACGAATAAGATCAAAATCCAACTTAAATGTACCATTTTACCCTCAATATTTAAAATTATGTTTTAATATAATATTAAGTCAACTAATTTTAAAATTTGAATACAAATCGCCGTTAATTACTAAGTCTTCCCCAATTTTAGGACTTTTTCAAATCTCTGATATTCAAATTTTCCCCAAATCACCGCCCCAATTTTAGGAATTTTTCCAAAGCTCTGATATTCAAGTCTTCCCCAAATCTTTGATATTCAAATCTTTGATATTCAAGTCTTCCCCAAATTTTTGATATTCAATTGCATTTTCCCCAAATCTCTGATATTCAATTTCATTTTCAGACTTGAAGATCTGCAGAAAAATCGTCAAATCAAATTAGATATGTTCTTCAGAAAAATCCATGACTTGATTATGCAGAAAGATCCGCAGAAAAATCTCTGACTATAATGCAGAAAAAAAAAAACTAAAGTTGCATCATCATATGAATAATGCATAAGTGTGAAGTAAATTATGTGCATATGCAATATCATTATGCAGAAAATGACTTTAATGCAAATTAGATCTGCATTAATAAAATTCGTCTATTAATGTAGGCCACATACCAGTGACTTGATTCAAGACTTGTAGAAACGTTGAAAACTGATTAACACGAACCAACTTGGAACTACAGTAAAACCTCTCTATAGTCATATCCTTGGGACCACAAAAAAATATTCCTAAATGGGGGTTATTCCTAAATAGAGTTATAAGGTTTTTTTTTTTTTTTTAAATGTATGTATATTATATAATGGTATAATTAGTAGATACATGTACATGATGTAATGTGTTGAACTTAATTGAACTAATTTACTCACGTAATATGAAAAGACAATACTCAAGAGTCACCCACCATAGATGCATGTACTTGCTTTTGATTGCTTTAATGTGAAGAAGCTTTAAGCTTACTCGACAAGTTGAAAATGTTTTGGGTTCAACAAGAAAGTGGTCATGTGGACGAGCTAATGCGCACACGCAAGTTGAAGGATAAGGTTACAACACAAAAGATTAAATCATTGTCACAATCAACCTTGAACAAGTATTTTAAATCAACTTAAATCTATTGTAAAATTATATATATTATTATGATTTATTCCTAAATGGAGGTGTATTTATTTATGTTGGGACTTGAAAAAATATGAATTATGACAATATGGAGTTTATTCCAAATTATAACTGGTCCCAAGTTGGGACCATGAATTTTTGTTCCTAAAGAGAGTTTATTCCTTAATAGAGTATTCTTTTTGAGAGGTTTTACTGTACTAACAATCAATTTGCATCTTTGTGTTTGACCAAATATATGAACATAAAATACTTTTGAAACTGGAATTAATGGGTGGAATTAAAGAAAGTAAAAAAACTCAATATAATTGCCACGATCTTGATGCGTGATTTGAAGAAAAAAAATATTGAATCAACGGAAGATGTTTGAAGAAAATATTGAGTATGTACTTGACTGCAAGCCTCCAACTCAACAAACCCGAGGGATTCTCTATAGAAGTTGTTATCCACTAATTTCCCAGATGAGTACGCTAAAAGATTAATTAATAAATAATGTAACGGTGGTCAAAGAGGCTTTAAAGGTGTTTACGGAGGCGCTAAACGACGCCCTTGAGTCCTTGGACGACACCGTATCGATACTGTAGAACGAGAAGAAGAATATGTTGAACGACGTGAGAACATGGTTGAGCACCGTGGTGACGGATCAAGAAACGTGTTTAGACGCATTGGAAGAGGTGAAATCAAATAAGAAAAACATGTAGAAACGATTAAAAGGGAAAGTCAAGCGAATTAAATCAATTTCCATATGAATAAGGAAGGTCAGATTATTATTTCCATAGCTGCCAAATTAAATGGAAGATGAAGAAGGTAAGGCTAATAATGGCGGTTGAATATATGGCAATAAATAAGGAAGATGAAGACTTGTTCTTTAATTAATAAATTATTAAATTAATTTTCATATTTAAATATAAGGGCATAAATGTGTTTTTTCCATTTTTTTTTTTTTTAGATTATATTCTTGATCTTTTATCTTTTTTATAAAATTCTAAAAAGGAAAGTGGGAATAATAAATTGGAGACACAAGAAAAGAATAAAAAAATGAAACCCTACTTCTAAACCCAGCGGCCGCGAATCCTTTCACCCCACAAACCCAATTCGCACGGCGGCGGCTCACCTAGGGCTGACCCACCACGACGTCGGTGCACCTCCACGCACTGGCACGACGGTCGCAAGTCGCACCTCCGGTCCTCCCCGCACGGCGTTAACATCTCTTCCTCCTTGAGTCTTTTCGGTATCTAATTTTGCTAATTGTTGGATTGGTTATATTGTTAACTTTGTATTTTTGGGATAGCTTAACATCACTGTTGTCCTTTTCCATTTTAGCTGATTAATTTCTGCTATTGTAAATTAGATTTTGATTAAGAATTCATATGTATATATATGATCGATTAATACGTGAGATGATGACTTTTAATTTGAAGAATTCATGTAATCTAAATATATGATCAGTACGAAGTGAGTAGGTTAGATTTCAATTTACTACTTTTAATTTGAAGAATTGTATTCTAAATAGATGCAATTTATTGTTAGGCTATATCAGTTGAGGATTGTTTGAACTTATTTTGATGAATTTTATTTTATGTTTTATTATATTGTTTTGAAGTCTTAATTTTATTATGTTAACGTATTAATTTTTGTATCATGGTATCATAATAGCATTCAAATATTGAGATATATCTTTTAAAAAAATAAAGTTGAGATATATATTTTTTTAAATTATAAAATAATTAGGGCTGGACTATGCCTCATCTTTCCAGCCCGTTAGCAACTGATCCGGACCGGTCCGGAAAAACGAACAATCCGGTGGGTCGGTATCGAGCCAGCCCGGCCCCGGCCCATTTGACTGTCAGAGGATTTATTCTGAGTTACTATTAATATGGATTAACGTGTGTTGATTTGATTGTCAAAAAAAAAAAAAAAACGTGTGTTGATTTGATTTTAAAATTAAACTCAATCAAATCAATTTTATAAATATGTATAAACCCTTTACCTACATGCATAATTGCTATAGATAGATAGATTTGAGATTAAATTAAATCCTATAATTAAAATTTTGAAATTTACCGAATATCCGCAAAATCCATTCCTGAATCAAAACATATACACAAAGGTCAGCTCAAAATCAAGACTCTTGGTTTTTTTTCTCTCGTTCATTCTTACCAATAACTCTGGAGACGGCTGATTGATTCAGGAATGCCAGAAATGGATATTTCATTTGGATTCGACAACGCCAAATACTCTGATAGGACTCTGCTACTTCAAATCGTCGCCAATAAACTTTCAAAGGTTGTGCGCAAGGTGAAGCGTCGCAGGAAACTTACAGGTACTAGTGTATTTTTATGGTGGTATTTACTTTCTATGATGGAATTTTAATTGATACAGTATTTTTGCAATTGGTTGTTTGAAAATTTGTGTAGAGCCACTGGTAGTACCCATCAACTCTTTGGTATTAGGCGCAAGGAGTTCATTTTTTAAGAAAGTAATATACCTTCATCTTTTATTTATTTTTTCACCAATTTATATATATATATATATATATATAATATTATACTTTATTATTATGTTCATTTACTATGTAGCTGTTCTCGAATGGCATGCTTGAGTCGGAGCAGATGAATGTAACAATTCAGATCGAAACCTCTGGTGAACTCACGTTTAATTTCCACTATTAATATTTATATATTGAGTTGTTATTTTTCAACCAATTAAGAAACGGTATGTCGTGATTTGAATGAGTGCAGAGGAAGCTCCTATGATGGATATGTTGAAATATGTTTATAGCAATACTCTGCCAACTACTTTGGATGCCTTGTTGGATCTGTTGGTGATAGCTGACAAATTTGAAGTTCCCTCATGTTTGGAGGACTCTACTCGAGCATTGTTAAACTTGCCGATGACTTGTGAATCGGCTTCACTTTATTTGGAACTTCCTTCAACTCTCTTGATGTCCCCTCAACTTCAGCCACTTGCAGATGCGGCCAAGCACTTCCTCATTTCAAAGTTGAAGGATTTAGACAAGTATGCACCCATCTTTATTTCTTTGTTATGTTTTGGTTGAAGAATAATCAGGAAGTGGTTCTTTTATCTTTTAAGTCCTTCATGCTCCATATATGTTCATTTTATTTTTTAATTATAATTCACCAGGTTTACAGAGGAGGTGCTTAACCTGCCTTTAAACGCTTTCCAAGCACTTGTATCCAGTGATGAGTTGGAAGTGACTTCAGAGCGTGTTGTGTACAATTTTGTTTTAAAATGGATGCATAAACATTATCCTCTTGACTTGGAGGAAAGACGAGAGATATTGGAAACCCATCTACTCCATCTTATTCGTTTTCCATTCATGACTACAACACAACTAACTGAAATAGTTCAAGCTTGCATCGACATTGATTGCAAAGTTGCTTCTAAGATAGTTATTCGCGCACTCACTTTCAAGGCTGAGACTCCGCATCGAAAACGTGTTGTAGCTGCTGTAGAGGACGGCAACGCTGCATCTCGACAATTTGTGGAGCGTGCCTACAAATATCGACCTATCAATGTGATTGAACTTGCATTGCCGTATAAACAATGTATAGTTTATATTCATTTCAAGAGGGAGAAGTTAATACGCCTCTTCCCCCAGGGTCTAATAACGTCAGACGTTTTCTACTTGGGTGAACAAAAACTTATCTTGTTTGGCAGATGCTCTCTATCCTCCGATCCTAAGATTGGATATCGTTTTTGGCTGGCTCTACGAATGGGTGGATCAATTTCTTGCAGTGTTGTTAACTATGAGATTCAATTAAAAATGAAGCCCTCAGAAGAGTTTACGAGTTGGGTGAAAGGAAGCCACGTGTTCACTAAATCGGAAAATACAAAGTTCCTTGAAAAAAGTGTGTATTGGAGTGAATTCATAAGTGATGACAGCTGTTACTTCATCAACGACTTTCTCCATTTGAGGGCAGAACTCACGATGAAGAAATGATTAGTTAAATGGATTTGATATGCATTTTGTTCATGAGACCACTATGTTCGGTAATACCAACTATGGCGTGAACTTAAATTTGTAGTCTAGACTTTTAATTTTTGTGTTGGTCCAATCATGCGCCATGCATGTTACTATTACTTTTAAAGCTGTCCCTTATACCTTAGTTTGATCAGGTTTTGGATTTTGTATCAATTCACTTATTTTTTAATGATTAATTAGGTTTACAGAAGAGGTGTTTAACCTGCCTTTACTCGCTATCCAATTCAGAGTGTGTTGTATTTAATTTTGTTCTAAAATGGGTGCATAAACATTATCTTGACTTAGATGAAAGACGAGGGATATTGAAAATGCATCTATTACATCTTATTCGTTTTCCATTCATGATTACAATAAATGATGAGTCGGAATTATTGCATATTTTTATACTTTAATTGAATATTGTATCATATTTGAATTAATTTGGTATTCCAGTGTATTTTTCCGACTTATCGACCTTCAATCACCTTGATATTTTATTTTCGTATTCAATTCCGGTAAAATTATTCTTTTAAATGTAATTTATTTTTTAAAAAATATTTTAGGATGAACTCATAAAAGGAGTGGGTGTGGTAAATTTTTTTTTTGAGGTGTGAACTCATAGAATGAGATGAAATTAAAATTGTTGCGTACCAATACACTCGTATGTACCCAAGTATCACCCTAAACATATATAATAGACTTAAAATTAGATTATTATTTCTTAAAAGTTAAAACTCAAAAATATAATTTTGAGACGAATTAATGATATGAGAATTAAAATAAATTATCAATAAATTTTTTTATTAATTACAGTATGTATGTGAGGATATAAATTTGTAATTTTATAATTATTATTTAAAATTATTAAATTTAATTTAAAAGTGAGATAGGGTGACAAAAAATGATAATATTATGCCATGACTCAAATTAATGGACTATTGATAGTTTGACATCTCAATTATCCTTAGAAGCTACATATTTTCTATTCAATAATGATTCTAGCAAACTTTCTATAATCATGTTTGTATTATTTTAGTTAGTAAAATTTATAAAAATAATTTTTAATGGAATACTAATTATTAAAATAATTTTGCTGCGTACATTTTGTCTTTTTTTTACTCTCAACAACTTGCGAAAATTTTAAAACAAATTAAATTGTTGACCTATTTATATGGGTTGGCCCGGTTCCTTTTTTATTTTATTTTTTTAAATCCTAATTTCCTTAAAATCTAATCTATACTAATGTAATACAATCTCATATTTCCATTTTTGATTTCGATGGGAAAGGTTGTGTACCATTGATCATATATATTTTCATCAATTCACAGGAGCCGTTCATTTTTCTTTTTGTTAATTTTGGTAAATTTGACTATTAATTATCATTAAAAAAAAATTTATTCATACTTCATACTGACCATCCATTTTTGTTGATAAATTATGGACCTTTTGGATCAATTGCTTAATTGTAGGGTCTCAACTTTTTTTTAATATATTTATACCCTTCATTTCATGGTTCATTTTCATAACACATCTCCATTCGTGTTCGATTATTTTGGAGAACAATGATTATTTTATAAGTTTTCAATGTATTATTCTTGAATAAGATTATGTAGATTTGCATTATAGTCGATTCTGTAAATGTATATTTTTGTATATATATGAAGTTTAGTTGTAAACTTTTCTTTTCATCCATCAAGATTTGAAGGCCCGTTGAAGATTTTTTATCCATTCATTGGATATTTGAAGATTCGAGTTATCATCAGAAGTTTAGAAGTTTAAAGAGTTTGTTGAATTTTTTATTTTTTATTTTTGAATGTTTCAAGATTCTTTTGTAGATTTATAAATAAATGATCATTTGTTAATTTTATTAATTTTTTTCTATTCTATTTCTTTGATTTAATACTTTAACATTTTTTTTTCATTTATGTTTTATTCGTTATCTATTTTTGTCTAATTTTTAATTTTTTTTAATTGGGTGTGTCTATATTTTCTCTTTCTCTCTATTCTCTCTAGCACTCTACTATTTAATAGTACTCTGTTGGGAATAAAATGAGAAGTGTTTTGATTTAATACCAAAACCCCCTGAGACATGCCTAAGTCAAGGATGATCATGTTCTAAGAATGTTAGAACATATAGCATAAGGCTAGATGAGAAGCTGATATGTTAGGCAGCTCTTAGCTTATTAGATGCACAATTTGAGGGGGAACATATGCTTTGAAGTCTATCAAGAACAAGTCCCCTCAAGGCTCAAATTCTGGAATGATTACCAAGTCTACAGAAGGACAAGTATGCTGGTCAGAAGAGTTGTCCAGCAGAGTTGTCTCAGCAAAGTTAGACCAAAACAAGTTTTCTGAAAGTCAAAGATCAACTATGCTGAAGAGATCAAGACAACTATACCCTAAAGATCTTCAAAGAATCATGCTAAGAATACATGCCAAGGAAGCAAAGGGAAAGAGCCAAGTCATCTGAAAAGAGCAAGCCAACTATGCTGATAAGCAAGTCTGCTGATAGTGATAAGCAAAGTTGTCCAATTGATAAGGAATGTTGTCCCTATCCTTGGATCAACCTTCAGAAGCCATGTCCATGCTCAAACAAGTGAATCTTATAGTCAGACATTGGGAAGAGTGCTGCAGAATGAAGACAAAGTCTATGCAGCCATTTATTTCCTAAATGAGGACATGTCACTATCAAGAATCTGTCTTCTAAGTTGAAGAACTCAAAGAAAACATTTATGGACATTTGGGGCTGCCTCTCCAACGGGCAAATCCTTCATTTGTCTATAAATACAGAAGTGTGAAGACCATTTGAAAGCACCTCAACAATATCCAACTGACCTCAACCTTGACAAGAATATCTTACAAGCAAGAGTGTTTTCAAGCTTTCAAAAGACTATCTTAGTCTTCATACACTTCTTCTAAGTTGAACTTCATTGTATATCCATACAAAGCTTAGAGAGATATCCTATCCTTATACACTGATCTCCATTGTAAAGGATATCTCATTAGTTGGAACCTTACTTCAATCCTTACCCCTTTCAAGTGAGAAAGTGAGAAGGTTGTAGTAGTAGAAGTGGTAGGAGCTGACTGTTGAGAGAAGAACAGTTCAGTTCTGAGTTGATAAGAGGGTACTAGGACTCTAGACATCCTAGGGATCAATTCACCAAGGAGTGGTGTTCTTGATCAAGTGCACCTTGGCACTATAAAACAAGTTAATTCCAATAGTGAAGGAATTATCCTGTTAAATCAAAGAAAGTGGATGTAGGAGCTTGAGTCTCTGAACCACTATAAACTCTTGTGTTGATTTGCTTTCAAGTACTTTCATTCATTCAACACTGCACACAAAACTGATCTTTCAAAGGACATATATTCAAAGACTGTGCAAAAGACAATTGGACAAGTTCCCTGAAAACTGGATTGATTGACTAAGTGATTTCAGAACTTTAAAGAAGTCTAAACTAACGGGCCAACCACTAATTCCACACTTATAACTAACTTAGATAGTCATTCAACTAAGTACTCAATAGTACTTAGTAGCTTGGTTATCTTCAAGAAGTTATACATCTTCAGCAGAGTTGTCCAAGACAACATTGCTGAACTCTGGTTTGATCAAAGTTTGAAAAGAATTTGCATACAAGTGTATTTCCCCCCCCCCCCCCCCCCATACACTTGTTATATACTCCTTTCAGGACCAACAAATGGTATCAGAGCAGGGGTTCAAAGACCACTGCTTCTGAAAATCCATCTTGATTTTCAAAATCACATATTTGGTGTGGTCACTGAACTGATCTATCTGAAATCCTTTATATCTATTGTCTAACCTTTTCTTGAAGAAATGGCAAGAGGAAACAACAACAACCAGAACCAGCAACAGAATCAAGAACAAAACATTAATGCTGCTGTCCCACCTCCTGCTGTTCAAGGATTGGACAATATGGCCACAAATCTAGTCAATCACATTTCACATCACAAATTGCCTATGTTCTAAATAGACAACTATGATTTCTGAAAAATCAGAATGAGGGCTCATCTTGCATCTCTACACACTGACATGCTGAGAGTGATCACAAGAGGTGCTTTTGTGTTCACTCAAGTCAATCCCAGAGTCACTGAAGCTCAAAGAGCAGACACAAGAGATGTGATCCCCAAAGATGAAGATGACTTCACCTCAGAAGAGAAGAGGAAAGATAACCTGAATTATCTTGCTATGAACACCCTCTACCAAACAATTCCAGATGCAATCATGGGTAGAGTATACCACTGCACAACTGCCAAAGAAATTTGGGATACTCTTGCAGAAATGTGTGAGGGTACTGAAAAGATCAAGGAAAATAAGCTCCAAGTAGCTGTGCAGAAGTTTGAACAATTCACAATGGAGTCTAAGGAATCCATTGACAAATTTGATGGTAGATTCACAGATGTGATGAATGAAATCAACTCTCTGGGCAAGGTGTACTCCAAGAGAGAGGTTGGATTGAAGATCTTGAGAAGTCTCACTCAAAAGTGGGATGTCTATGCTGTTATGATGCAGAACACCAAAGATCTCTCCACCATGCCCATGCAACAAATCTTCTCTGAACTCAAAGCCTATGAGTTTGATCTAAATAGAAGAAAGCCTGTTGAGGAACCTTCAATCCCAACAAAAGGAGTGGCATTCAAAGCCAAAACTGCTGAACCTGAAATGCAGTCCACTCCCAGATCATCAAAGGCAGTCTCCAAGACTGAAATGAAGGAGGAACTAGCCTTGATGGCTAGAAGGTTTGAAAAGCTGAATTCAAGGTTTGGTAGATACAAGAAATTCTACCAAGACAACAAATTCAGGAGAAGGTACAACTCTCTTGAAGCTCAGGCTGAGGTCAAGAAGCCTGGAGAGAAAAGTGTTGGGATATGAATCCTAGAACAAGTCCTAAATGATGAATAAAAGATAAAAGATGAAGTTTTGATAAGCCAAAAAGAAGACTTGAATATTTTCTAAGTATTGACTGATCTAGTCTAGTTAAGTTGAAGTCGTCTTGTACAGATCAGTAGAATTCACAAGACAAGTACCATTTCACAAAGACAAGTAATAGTTTTAAGAAGACAAGTATTATTGAAAGATAAGTACGATTTATAAGTACTTCATATTTGTTATTCGTATATGTTAGATTGTTATTGAGCTATGAATAATTGTTGTATAGAGCTCATGATTTTAAATGTAATAGATAGATTCTTTTGTATAGTTTTATAAGTTGACTAAGCTTTATAACAAAAGCTTAATGTAATGTAATAGTCTTGTTAAGATTAGTTGATAGGACTAGATTAGTTCTATGTTGTAATCTGAAGAAGTCTACTGCACAAGACAAGTTGAAGACGCAGTCTACTACTACTACACAAGACTGGTGCGACTTAAACAAGACAGGTCAACTTGAAGTTAGTTACAAACGCGTGTTGAAGATAAAGATTGAAGAATTAGTTAAGGAATAACTAATTAACTGGAGAAACGCGTGGAAGGATAAGAAGAATCGGTTAAAAGTTAGTTTTCAAGAAAAGGTTGTTACACAACTGAAAGTTCTTGGAATTAGAATCTATAAATACCTCATGGTACTGATTCATTAGACAACTGAGATATTGACTACTGAAATATTGATACTGCAAGCATTATTGAAGATTCAAGTGAAGAAATTACTCTCAGAGATTGAAGTTCAGAAAGTGAAGCTACACAAGACAAGTGAAGAATTCAGAAGGCTACTACTGAACGAAGAGAAGTTTTATTTTTGTTTACTGTTTCAAGTTGCTAGTTACTTGTAAAATAGCTAGTAAGATCGAAGATATATCTGGAGATATAATCGAGAAGATCTAAGTCTTATTTCTTGGGACTTAAAGCTACAAGAACATATTACTCGATTGGAAGAGTTAATAAGAATTTCACAACTGGGTTTGTGAGAGTGGATGTAGACAAGTTGTCGAACCACTATAAATCTCGTGTTTGATTTACTTTACTGTTTTGTTTGTTGTTTAACTGATTAATTGTTTGATTGATTGAATTACATATCTAAACAAGACTAGTTGAGTATACATAAAACAGAGTTCTCGAATTAAGTTGAGTATAATCTTTAATTGGGCTCATTGTTAATTTCGTATTCCGCACATTGTAATTCTAATATATCGAAAGATTTTAGAAATGTCTATTCACCCCCCTCTAGACATTTTCTTTAGCTTCCCTCGATATTAACTCAACTTAGGGACCTACAAGTGGTATCAGAGCAGTGGTTTACGAACTGCTGTTTCTTGATAACCAACTCAAGACTTGGGTGAAGTCTTGGTCCGTGTCTATACGTGCTCTTACGTGTTCTTTAACGCTGAACTTGAAAACATCTGTTTCTTGATACTATACTGTGATATTTGTATCTTCTTGAAACATGTCTCTCGAAATTAGTGCTAACAAATTACCTAAGTTCCAGGTTCAAGACTATGACTATTGGAAGCTAAGGATGGAAGCCATCTTCATCTCCACTCACGACTTAATGATCTCCGTCATCACTGAAGGTCCGATAGTGACCATGATTCCCAATACTGCTGCCCTTGACACTAATCAACCCGTGGGTACACTCGTCAAGAAACCAAGGTCAGAACTAACCTCAGAAGAAATGAGACAGAATAATTTGGATAGCTTGGCCAAGAATTACATCTTACACACTCTTCCTAACGAGTATCTGGGAAAAGTGTTAAAATGTAAAACTGCCAAAGAAATGTGGGATCGCTTAGCTATCATTTGTGAAGGGACATCCCTAATCAAAGAAAGCAAGCTTTCTACAGCAGTCCAAAGATTCGAATCATTTCATATGAAAGCTGGTGAAACTATAGACCAGTTGGATACTCGTTTTACCAAAATCATGAATGACTTGGAAGTCCTTGGTAAATCTTATACTCCACGTGAAATCAATCTTAGGATTCTCAAAAGCCTTGATAGTCGATGGAAAATGGTAAAAATGCTTGTTAAGAATACCCAAGATATAGATGTATGGACAGCAGAAACCATGTTTCAAACTCTAAAGGCCCATGAGTTTGATTTAGACGAAGATGAACCTATAGTAAGTAGTGACAGAGAACATGATGTATCTAAGAACGTTGCTTTTAAGGCTAGTTCGTCTAAGGTAGACAGGTCAAAATCTAAGACTAGGTCTACTTCTGTGAAAGACGAGTTAGATACTGATCTTAGTCTGAAGGATCAGGTAAGCCTCATGGTTAGAAAGTTTGATAGGCTGAATAAACGTTTCGGAAGATATAAGAAGTTCTATAGAGAACATAGAGGGTCTGCTTCTAAGAACTCGTCTGAGACCAGACGAGACCGAAACTCGTCCGAAAGGAGAGACGAAGTCTCGAAAGGTAACAGACAAGATAGAGAGTCTGATGGTAGGAAGATTACTCATTCTGATAGACGTGATAAACGAAGGAACAACTCTCCTATTAAAAAGGCTACTAATGATCTCTTGTGCTATAACTGTGAAAAGCCAGGTCACTACATATATGAATGTCCAGACCTTAGTACTGATGATCGAGAAGAACGCAAAGCACGAAGGGAAAGAAGATACAACCGTAGCAAAAAGGCAATGATGGCCAATGATGACTCTGAGTCTGACTCAGACGAGTTGCCATCATCCTCATCCAGATCACGATGAAGCTTTCATAGTAGATGATGGTCTATGCTGCATGGCTAAAATCGAACAAGAGGTATCATCTGCAACGTCTTTTCAATCTTGTGATGAATCAGAATCTGATGAAAGTGATACTGCCAGTAGCAAAGTAGGGAGTAGCCTTCAGCACTCTACTAGTGCAGTTGAAGACGACCTCCTACTTGCCAACAAGGCAATCATTGAAGTCAGTGACGAAAACATCATTTTAAGACAAGAAATCATTGATCTTAAGGAAGCTCAGTCTAAAGTAGATCCTAATATAACAGTCCTAAATGAACGCTTGCAAGAAGAGTTAAGTCAACTCAAAGACAAGTGTGCATTGACAGACAAGTTGTATCAAGACCTACTTAAGACACATGCTACTGAGAAACATGAATTCAATGTTTTAAAAAATAAGTGCAAAAAGCTTGAAGAACGTAATAAGTTCTTAGAAACCGAGGTTGTCACTCTAGACCTTAAACTTACTGACCTGGTTAACTCATCTAAGGTTAACCTTGAACTGTCAGATAGGTATAGGGCTCCTGCTGACAAGACAGGCATAGGTGCTGAGACACCCAGCTCGTCTACTCAAGTTCCTAAGAACCCTACTAGTTTCATCTCAAGCTCTTTGACTAATGATAAAGGAAAAGAACCAATGATATACGATATTGATACTCCATCTAAAGATACTGTACCAAAACAAGCTCGAGTTAACATTCCAATTACCAAAGGAGGTAAAAAGAATGGTAACAACAAGCCTGTTCAACCTAGAACTAATCTTCCAAGGACCACTAATCGTAGACGATCCAACCAGGTCAGATACGAGGATTGGTATCCTAAGGAGACTAGTACTAGACAAGTACAGACTAGACGACAAGAGTCTAGACCTAAACAGGAAGGTCCAAAATATCGTACACAAGTTGTTCTATATCCTCCACCTTTGTCATATGATATCGAAGGAGAAGAAAGACCTAAACATGTCTATAAACCGTATGGACCTAATGCATACAAACCCTACTCCGACTATCATAGACAAGTGCCTGCTCAAGTAGAGATCAAGTCGAAAGGCTATCTCCAAAGAGTAGACCCGAACTCGACTGATAGGCCAGATAAGGACAACAAGGTCTTATTTTGCAACAAATATGGTCGAAAACTCAGAAGATCAAACTTGTTCAGGACTCCAATGTACATTTGGATTCCATTGAACTCGACTAACCCCCCAGGACCCCAATAAACAAGGAGAATACCTAAATTATGTAATATCGTCGAATGCAGGGTCGACTCGATCTATACAAGAAGGGTGGCTCAATAGGAGAAACTTGGTACATAGACAGTGGTTGTTCGCACCACATGACTGGTACTAAGACTCTCTTATCAAGCTACCATGAACAAGAAGGACCAAAAGTAATATTTGGTGATAGCTCCACTGCTGTTACCAAAGGATTCGGCTACATTCGGAATGGAGACATAGAGATCCAAGATGTCTCATATGTTGAAGGCTTGAAATACAATTTACTCTCTGTTTCACAATTTTGTGATCGTGGATACAAGGTGCAGTTCAAGAGTCGCAAATGTGAAATCATTGACAAAAGGACTCATACCGTACTACTGGTCGGCATAAGACAAGGAAGTGTGTACATAGTGATCTGGAACAGTTGTCCGAGGGACACCTGTCTACTTACTAAGAATCCTAAAGAACTTGGCTGGCTCTGGCATAGACGCCTCTGTCATTTAAACTTTAAGGTTCTTAATAAGATAGCCAGAGACTACCTTGTGGAAGGTATTCCCAATGAAGTCTACTACAAGTCACATGTATGCACGTCCTGTCAGAAAGGTAAATAGGTAAAAGGTTCCTTTAAATCTATTCCATCCCTCTCAACAAGTAGAGTTCTTGAACTTCTACATATGGACTTACATGGCCCAATAACTCCTCCAACTTTGAACGGTAGAAGGTACACACTTGTTGTGGTAGATGACTATTCTAAGTTCACTTGGGTAATCTTCTTACACAAGAAGAGTGATACACAAACACTTTTGCCTGATCTGTTGAAGAAGTTACAGGTTGAGAAGAATCAGACCATTGTCAAGATCCGTAGTGACAAGGGTACTGAATTCATTAACTGCTATATTAAAGAATTTTGTTCTAAGCGTGGCATCCAGCACCTTACTAGTGCAGCAAGGACACCACAACAAAATGGAGTAGCAGAGCGAAGGAACAGAACTCTTAAGGAGGCCTGCAGGACCATGCTGACAGAGTACAATACGCCTCAGAAGTTTTGGGCAGAAGCTATCAATACTGCATGCCACTCACAAAATAGAAGTGCTATCAATAAAGCACTAGGTAAGACACCCTATGAGGTATGGAAAGGTCGAAAACCCAGAGTCTCATATTTTCATATATTTGGTTGTAAGTGTTTTATCCATAATAATGGGAAAAGTAAGTTGAATGCATTCGATGCTAAAGCAGACGAGGGGATATTCTTAGGATACTCCTCGACTAGCAAAGCATTTAGAGTATTCAACTACTCAACCCTTTGTGTGGAAGAAACACCACATGTGGTTTTCGATGAATCTCAACAGGACTCGTCTGCCAACAAGATCAGTGAGAAAGTTACTGAGCTAACTATCGAATCTGACAAAGACTTAGAGGTATATGAATCCGTCCAAGCATACAATCCATTCATGAAAGCCCTCGAAACTGATGACAAGGAAAGGGTAAGTGCTCAAGGTAAGTCTACTAATCCAGTAGACATGCCTGCTCTAGTTGACTCATTTACTCCAGGTAAATCTGTTGATGATATAAATGATGTTGACATACATGATGCTATAACTGATCTAGATGATGATACTATGCTTACAAAGACTAGAAAAACATGGAAATCTGCACATAATACTGAAAATATCATTGGTGACTCTACTATTGGTGTAAAGACTAGACGACAACTCTTTGAGTCACAAGAACAACCTAGTCCATCTTTGTTTTGCTGGTGTTGTTTCCTCTCATCTATCGAGCCTAAAACCATCAAAGAGGCTTTAGCTGATAGTAATTGGATCATCGCTATGCAAGACGAGTTGAATCAGTTTGTTCGAAATGACATCTGGGAACTTGTTGATAGACCTAAACATCATAATGTAGTTGGCACTCGATGGATTTTCAAGAATAAGAAAGATGAGAATGATGTAGTTGTTCGTAATAAGGCTAGACTAGTCGCCCAAGGCTATTCACAAGCTGAAGGCATAGATTATGATGAAACATATGCTCCTGTTGCTAGACTAGAAGCCATTCGATTGTTCCTTGCATATGCTGCTTACATGAAATTTACTGTATATCAAATGGATGTTAAAAGTGCATTTCTTAACAGTATTCTTGCGGAAGAAGTGTATGTTGAACAACCCCTAGGTTTCGAAGTCAAAGGTAACCAGGTATACAGATTAAAGAAGGCCTTATATGGACTAAAGCAAGCTCCAAGAGCCTGGTACGATACTCTTTCTCAATTTCTATTAGAAAATGGTTTTACTAAGGGCAAGGTCGATAGAACCTTGTTCAGAAGACAAGAAGGGAAGGACATTTTACTCGTCCAAATTTACGTAGATGATATCATTTTTGGATCACCTAACAAAAAGCTGAGTGAAAGTTTCTCAACACTCATGCAAAGTAAATTTGAGATGTCTATGATGGGTGAAATGAATTACTTTCTTGGACTTCAAGTAAAACAGACCCCAGAAGGGATTTTCATAAATCAAGCAAAATATACTCGTAATCTACTAGACAAGTATGGTATTAAGACATGTAAATCTTCTGGAGTACCTATGCAACCTACTTACAGGATGGATCCAGACGAGAATGGTAAATGTACTGATCAAACTCATTACCTTGGTCTTATTGGTTCATTACTCTACTTGACTGCTAGTAGACCTGATATTGCATTTTCTGTTGGTGTATGTGCTCGCTTTCAAGCTAATCCAAAAGAGAGTCATATGGAAACCACTAAAAGGATATTGAAATATTTGAAAGGGACCATCAATCGTGGTATATGGTATCCTTCAAATGATGATTTATCTCTAAGTGGCTACTCTGATTCTGATTTTGGTGGCTGTAGAATAGATAGGAAATCTACATCTGGTTCTTGTCAATTCTTAGGCACAAAACTCATTTCATGGTTTTCGAAAAAGCAGACAAGTGTTGCTACCTCTACTACTGAAGCCGAGTACATGGCTGCTGGTAGTTGTTGTAGTCAATTATTATGGCTTATTCAACAGCTTAGAGATTATAATATCTATGAATCAAATGTTCCTATTTTCTGTGATAGTAATAGTGCTATTGCCATTACACAAAATCCTGTTCTGCACACACGATGTAAGCATGTTGACGTGAAACATCATTTTATACGTGATCATGTAGAAAAGAAGGATATTCGCATGGAAAAGATTCATACTGATTTTCAAAGAGCTGATATTTTCACAAAACCATTAGTTGAGGCCCGATTTCGTGAATTATGCATTAGTCTAGGACTAATTGATCTTGATCCTACTAGTATGTAGAAATGTACTAATCAGACAGGTACAGTCCTAAGAAGAAAAGAGAAACAGACAAGTTACCACAAAAGTTCAGAGCACTCGTCTACTCACCCAACAGACAGGTATACAAGGTCAGACAAGTTGACCAAACAACCCGATGAGGAAGCTGGTAAAACTGAGGGTAAATACTAAGGGAATAAACATTTAAGGGGGAATCCTTGATTTCTTAAAGATCCTTATGTTGACTCTTTAGTTTGGTAACAGTCATCTTGTTTGAACCTTGATCATTGACTTAGTTTGATATTCATTCTAATTATTCTACTCGACTACCTGTATTACATCTAATCTGTAGTGCAAGAAAAGACAGGTACATATAATCACTTGATGTTCAAAGTAGACAAGCACAATCGAAGGGGGAGCTCGTCTTGTGCATGTCAGTCTACTCGTCTGTTCTGAATAGACTCGAACAGACAAGATAAGTGTTCCTTTGATGTAAATACTCTAAGTGTTTAAACAAAACGAATTAAGGATATATATGTAATTTGAGTATTGAAAGTTTGAAAAACCTAGAATTGGATGTATACACTCCATTTAATGAGGTGTATATAACCAGTTCGCGCCAAAAAATCTACTGTGCTAGGTCAGAGGAATACACTCCTCTACTCTACCAATAGAAGAGGCGGATTTCAAATTTCACAATACTAAATCACGTAATATTCTCGATTCCGCCAAACTAAATTTCAAAAGACTTTCATACTTAACCATTGGATTAAATCGCTCAATCTCAACCATTGATTCCAAACTCAAGGTTTAACAAAACCCACACTATTCGTTCATAACTCCTCACAAGTTTTTATCTCTTGATTCTCATAACTTCTCAAGCTCTCAAGATCTTTCGAAATCTCTTATTTTTCTTAATCATTCTACTATGTCGATTGTTTCGATATTTGATGCCCGTACTAACATGCAAGCAAGGTTCGATCTAGGCAAGTACATTACCGAAGGAAGAGTGCATGTGGAGGGTTCGGTGTTTTTCAAAGGGAATCACACTGAAGACAACAAAGAAATTTTGATTAAATGCTTCAGATGCGGTTTGAGACCCTATTTGGAGGCGTTTCCTGAGGTTGTGCTAGAGGAAGAAGTGTTAGAATTTTATTCTACTGCAACTCGACAAGGCGACTCGATTGAAGCCTTTGTTGGAAGAAGGCGAGTGGAGATTACTCGTGAATTTCTGACAGAATCTCTGAAATTGCCATCTGGTTCGATAGATATCGAAAGATATGCTGAAGGCAGAGAGTTGAGGTATTTGAGCATTTTCTGTGGAAGAAAGCTGAAATTGAAAAGTGATGGTAAAGTTCCTGTAGTCAAGAAGAAGGAGCTACTTGACAAGTACAAGACTCTTCTTGATATCGCATCAAAAATGTTGTTAGGAGCCACTGGGAGTTTTGACTCTGTGACGCCCCAGAAAGCAAGAATAATGGCTGTGATTTACGATGGAATCACTGAAGGAAACTGGACTAAACTCTTCTTGGACAGATTAATGTATTACAAGAAATTTGTGCAAGTTGACACCAGTACAGTCAACTGGGTGGTAACTGCGAATGTTAGCTTTGGAAACAAGCTAAGTCTCATTCTACCCATCTTATTGCCCAACAAGACGAGTTGGAGTAAAGGCAAGCCATTCCATCCTCTAAAGCATTATTTGAAGAAGGAGGCTCTGGCTAAGCAAGCTGCTGCTAAATCGGCTGCCACCAGACAAGTCCAAATCAATCCTGATGATGCCATGATTGAAGCTGCCTCGTCTAGTTCTGGAGAAGACAAGTCAGGCAGTGAAGGTTCTGACGAAGTTGAGGCTGGTACTAGTAGAAGACTAGTTCAGTATGTGGAAGCGGAGGCTATGATTGAGGCTGAAGGAGATTCGGAAGAAACTCACTCAGACAAGGAGCCTGAGACGAAAGAGGACGAATTGCAAGTATATCGACTGGTGAGAGTCGAGTCGAGTCCTTCACCAGACAAGTCGACTGAAGAAAAGGTTGGTACTTCTTCTAGAGCTTTGTCAATTCCTCTCTCTCTCCCTGTTAAAACCAAGGCCAGATCACTCCGATCTCGTGCCAAACCCGTACCCAAAACCTCGTCAGTGTTGGCAGTGCATCCACTTCGAGCCAACATAACCCCACACACTACTATATTCGATACAGTTGATACTTCTACAATTGTCGAACCAAACCAAGCCACATTAAAGCCCCAAGAAACCACCATCCAAGTTCCTATTACCTCAACAGAATATGTTGAACCCCCCAACCCATCTACGTCAGACAAGACACCAGTTGCCACTGCAACAACTGAGACAGGGACCCCACCTGCTCAGACCCCGTCTGATATTAGATTTGAATCCCTTGTTTATTATCCGATGTGCTTAAGGGAGAAGAGGGTTCGTGCTAAAGTCAGTAACAATTTGAAGAAGAGGCTGTCGTCTATTGAGATAGACACCTCGTCAGAACAGTATGAGAAACTCATTAGAATATGCACATGGGTTGCATTGAAGAAATCTTCTACTGATGATCTTTTTGAAGTCATACAAGGCATGGGAGGTATCTCCAATTTTATGGATTGGGAGATGGAGCAAAGGGAGAATAGTGGAGTTCAAGATTATTCAGAACTTCTCCCACCTCATGTTATTACAGCCCTGGTAAAGAGAATGCTAAATGTACCAGATGATGTATTGCCTGCATCACACTTGTTTGATGTTGGTATTCAAACTGATGTTGTGGAAGAAAAGTTGACAGCTGAGTTAGTTGATGTTGCTGTTCAGACTGATCCGTCTGAGGAAGATGTTGTAAATGTTGATGAAGAAGACAACAACTCAATCGATTTTGGTGAAGAAGATGATGAGTTTGTTGAAGCCATCTTGTTTAATGATGATGAGTTAACTGAAACTCACTCTACTGCTCATATGTTTCCAGAAGGACTTATCGATGAGTTGAAGACAGAATTAAAGGAAGTAGTGAAGTCGTCTATTGAAGTGTTCTTAGAATCAAAGTTGAAGACAGTTCTTGTTGAACAAAATCAATCACTAGTTGTCAGCTCCAAGGAATTGATAGTTGGAGAAGTGAATAAGATGGATTCTACGTTTCGACAAGAAATGTATACGCATATTGAAGACTTCTTGAAAAGACAAGTTGACTACTTGGAGAACAGGTCTGTTAATTTTGCTAGGTCATTAGCTGAGGAGTCTAGTAAGATGGAAAGACTATACAGAGTAAAGATTGAGATAGCAGATGCGCAAAGACGAGAAGCACAAGATCAGTTGGTGCGTTCTCAAGCTATTCTCACTGAGCTGACTAAGCAAAACACCCTACTGCGTCAGACAGCTGTTCATTTCAAGGATGAATTGGCTATTAACTCGAAGAAGTTGGAGTCTACTGCTGATCGACTAGATAAGATGAGTCGTGATCAGACCCAACAAAAGCAGATAGAGCTCGCGGCTGAAGCAATGAAGGAAGCACTGAAAGAAGAAATGACTCGATTCACTAGTCTATTCACTCTTAAGGCAAGTGATGAAGCCAAAAAGGGGGAAGAGACAAGTAGGGGTGAAGAAAAGTCAAGTGCGGAACCGGAAGTTAAAGCTGCTGCGACTGCGATAGAAGAGTTAAGGTATTCCAAGAGAGGAAGGCTGGTCAAGAAAGTTGATCTTGAAGAAGCTGAAGAACAGAAAAAGAAAAGATTGCTAAAAGGAAAAAGCATTGCGTCTCCTGAAGGTGAAGTTCAGACTAGACAAGTCAAGAGGAAACTTGTTCTAGAGAAGAAGAAAGAAGAACTAGGAGATATTCTAGCTGATATTGGTGATGAAGAGGTTGAAGCTCTTCATAAGAAGCAGAAGCTGGAAGAAATTCATTATGCTAACAAGAAATTGCTAGGAAAGCATATCAAGAATTTGCTAAAGTTGAAGACTGATCCAGATCAAGTTGAAGATGCATACATTGATAATTTCATTGATGATGAACATAAAGATGCATGGTTCAAAGTCAAGCTGAATTGGGAGTTGGATCACTGGATTATTCGCAAGTTTGGAGATCCAGAGAGCAAAGAAGAGTTATACGCAATTTTTGACAAGTTCATGGAAATTCAAGACAGGAATCTATGGAACTTGATCATGAGGATTGCAACTGCTGTAAGTTTTAATATTCTTGTTCCTATCTTTCCTAAATGGATTACTCCTATGTTAGGTTCTGGAAAAAGGATCGATTACAACCATATTAAGAAGTTTGAAGAAGACCTACTGGAGAAGGAGAAGATCGAGACTGAAGAACACATGATTATCATTCACAAAAGGCTACTAGATGCTTTTGGTGTTCCAAGTTCTTAAGAAGGTAGTATATCAGATTAATTTTTTGTTTTTGCTCTGATACTTAGACTTAGTTTTATTTTGAGTAAGTATTTGTAATATCTACTGATCTTATTTCGAAATGAATGAAAAGATAAGTACTATTTGATGTTTAAGACAAGATAACTACTTAACTAGTCTACTGTTGAGAAAAGATTCAAGTAGTTTTGGCTTCATCAAAAAGGGGGAAATTGTTGGGATATGAATCCTAGAACAAGTCCTAAATGATGAATAAAAGATAAAAGATGAAGTTTTGATAAGCCAAAAAGAAGACTTGAATATTTTCTAAGTATTGACTGATCTAGTCTAGTTAAGTTGAAGTCGTCTTGTACAGATCAGTAGAATTCACAAGACAAGTACCATTTCACAAAGACAAGTAATAGTTTTAAGAAGACAAGTATTATTGAAAGATAAGTACGATTTATAAGTACTTCATATTTGTTATTCGTATATGTTAGATTGTTATTGAGCTATGAATAATTGTTGTATAGAGCTCATGATTTTAAATGTAATAGATAGATTCTTTTGTATAGTTTTATAAGTTGACTAAGCTTTATAACAAGAGCTTAATGTAATGTAATAGTCTTGTTAAGATTAGTTGATAGGACTAGATTAGTTCTATGTTGTAATCTGAAGAAGTCTACTGCACAAGACAAGTTGAAGACGCAGTCTACTACTACTACACAAGACTGGTGCGACTTAAACAAGACAGGTCAACTTGAAGTTAGTTACAAACGCGTGTTGAAGATAAAGATTGAAGAATTAGTTAAGGAATAACTAATTAACTGGAGAAACGCGTGGAAGGATAAGAAGAATCGGTTAAAAGTTAGTTTTCAAGAAAAGGTTGTTACACAACTGAAAGTTCTTGGAATTAGAATCTATAAATACCTCATGGTACTGATTCATTAGACAACTGAGATATTGACTACTGAAATATTGATACTGCAAGCATTATTGAAGATTCAAGTGAAGAAATTACTCTCAGAGATTGAAGTTCAGAAAGTGAAGCTACACAAGACAAGTGAAGAATTCAGAAGGCTACTACTGAACGAAGAGAAGTTTTATTTTTGTTTACTGTTTCAAGTTGCTAGTTACTTGTAAAATAGCTAGTAAGATCGAAGATATATCTGGAGATATAATCGAGAAGATCTAAGTCTTATTTCTTGGGACTTAAAGCTACAAGAACATATTACTCGATTGGAAGAGTTAATAAGAATTTCACAACTGGGTTTGTGAGAGTGGATGTAGACAAGTTGTCGAACCACTATAAATCTCGTGTTTGATTTACTTTACTGTTTTGTTTGTTGTTTAACTGATTAATTGTTTGATTGATTGAATTACATATCTAAACAAGACTAGTTGAGTATACATAAAACAGAGTTCTCGAATTAAGTTGAGTATAATCTTTAATTGGGCTCATTGTTAATTTCGTATTCCGCACATTGTAATTCTGATATATCGAAAGATTTTAGAAATGTCTATTCACCCCCCTCTAGACATTTTCTTTAGCTTCCCTCGATATTAACTCAACTTAGGGACCTACAAAAAGATCAGAGGACAAGTACTTTGATAGGAGAAGGTCCAGTAGAGCTGAACCTTCATCATCAAGAAGAAGAGATGAACCCAAGAAGGATGATGATGAAGACCTGTGCTATAATTGCAAGAAGAAAGGGCACTTCCAGTATGACTGCCCTGAACTGAGCTCTAAAGAAAGAAGAGAAAGGCAAGCAAAAAGAGACAGAAAGTTCACCAACAGAAAAGCCATGATGGCTGGTGAAGAATCTGAAAGTGCTCAAAGCTTCAACTCTTCTGATGGACTGTTCTCAAACAGTGAAGAAGATGATGATATATGCAACATGGCTCTTGAGGATGATGAGGTATCCTATACTTCAAGCTCACCATCATTCATCTCACAAAACACTAGTGAGGTCAACCTGAAACTTTCCCTTGGGAAGTTGATGGAAGATTTCACTATGTTACAAGAATTTCATGACAATTGTGTGAGAGAAAATGAAAGATTGTCAATTGAGCTTGCTAAAAACTCTAAGTTAATTGTTGATGTCAAGTATATTGAGTTGTATCAACAAGTCTTGAGAGAGCTTGAGGAAGCAAATCTCAGGATAGTTGACCAACAAAAGGAGATTGATGATCAACTCCTATCTCAGAAGAGAAAAGATTTTGAACTGAAAATTCTTCAAGCTAAGTTTGAAAACCTCTCACATGAGTATGATATTCTTAAAACAAGTGAAGAGAGCCTGAAATTAAAGATGTCTGCTCTGAGAAGATCCACTAAGGCAATAGAGGAAATTCAGAGTTACCAAAGACCTATGGCTCAAAGAAGTGGATTAGGTTTTGATCCATTTGAATCTTCATCTTGTCTTAGTGTTGCTTCTACAAGTAACACTAAGAGAATCTTTGTCAAATTAGTGGCACAACAAGCTGAAGATGAAACAATTCAACCACTGAACAAAGGAAAGGGCAAAATGGATGATTTGCCAACTCAGGTGCTTCAGGAGACTAGGCCCAAACCTAAGGAAAAGGCCAAAGTCCCTGAACACAAGAGGAATGTTGGTCAGCAGAGTAGACCCAATGGTAGGGCAACTCTCCTGAACAATGTTCAGAGGAGTTATCCAAGGTATAATCAGCCTAGGCCAACTCTACTGAGAAAGCCTCAGCTGAATAGACCTAAGGACAACCATCCTCAAAGTCAGAATAAAATAAGACAACCAAAACCCTACATGCCAAAGGGTAATGGTCATAAGAATGCCTTTCCTCAAAGATTCCCTCAAGTAGCACAAAGAACTCATAAGTTCAGGAGGTTTGACAACTCTCCTGAAACTTACAAAGTCAACACTTTAACACACACTTTCCCAAAGGCATTTAAGGGAAAGACAGTGTATGTTGATGCTAAAGGAAAACAACTTAGCCACCTTGAATCAATCAGGGTTATTAGGCAAGTTTGGGTTCCTAAAGGTACAGCTAACCTCTCAGGACCCAAAAATTAAAGGGTACCTAAACCTATCTAATTGCAGGTACCTTTGGGCCATAAGAAGAGGAGTATGAGCAAAAAGTCAGCATGGTACCTTGACAGTGGATGTTCAAGGCACATGACTGGAAATAAGGAACTCCTCACTGATTTTATTGAAAAAGAAGGCCCAAATGTCACATTTGGAGACAGCTCACAAGCAACAACAAAAGGTTATGGTACCTTGATGATTGGTAACATCAAGGTATCCAATGTGTCTTATGTGGCTGGTCTCAAATATAATCTCCTAAGTATCAGTCAATTCTGTGATAAAGATTTCAATGTTGAGTTCTCAAGTGGAAAATGCTTAATTAAAGATAAAACTCAACAAATCCTATTGACTGGAACTAGGAAAGGGAATGTGTATTTTGCAGACTGGGACAAGTCTACTGATGCTGCATGCTTCATTGCTAAGAGTTCTAGTGAACAAAGCTGGTTATGGCATAAAAGACTAAACCACCTGAACTTCAAAACAATGAACAAACTTGCAAGAAATGCATTAGTTAAAGGACTACCTAATGAGGTTTTTATTAAAAAGCATGTATGTAAACCATGCCAAGAAGGAAAACAGATCAAAGCCTCATTCAAGGGAAAACCAGTCATTTCTACTGAAAGGGTACTTGAACTTTTACATATGGACTTATTTGGACCAATTACCCCTGCAAGTATAAATGGCAGAAAATACACATTGGTGGTAGTAGATGACTTCTCTAGGTTCACATGGGTAGTATTTCTCCTTAATAAGAAGGAAACACAAGTCAAACTGCTTGAACTGTTAAAGAGACTGTCAAATGAGAAAAGTCTTAGCATTATCAAGATAAGATCTGATAAAGGCACTGAGTTCATAAATTCATACATCAATGAGTATTGCACATCAAATGGAATAGCTCATGAAACCTCAGCAGCCAGAACTCCTCAACAAAATGGAGTTGCAGAAAGAAAAAATAGAACCTTAAAAGAAGCTCCTAGAACTTTAATTGCTGATTCTAATCTACCTAAGAGGTTTTGGGCTGAAGCTATTGTAGGTCCCAAGTTGAGTTAATATCGAGTAAGCTAGTGAAAATGTCTAGAGGGGGGTGAATAGACTTTTCAAAATTCTTTCGATATATCAAAGTACAATGCGGAAATCAGAATATCAATGAGCCCAATTCAAGTTTATACTCAACTTATTAATTCGAGAACTCTGTTCTATGTGTACTCAACCAGTCTTGTTTAGATATTTATTTAAACAATTAAACAGTTAATCAATTAAAACAACCTAAACAGTAAAGTAATCAACACAAACAATTTATAGTGGTTCGACAACTTGTCTACATCCACTCTCAAAACTCCAGTCGTGAAATTCTTATTAACTCGTCCAATGGAGTAATATGTTCTTGTAGCTTTAAGTCCCAAGAAATAAGACTTAGATCTTCTCGACAACACTACCAAGTGCCTCTTCGATCTTACTAGCGATTTACAAGTATCTAGCAACTTGAAACAGTAAACAAAAATAAAACTTCTCTTTGTTCAGTAGTAGCCTTCTTGTTCTTCACTTGTCTTCTGGCTTCTTTCTGAATCTTCAATCTCTGAGAGTATTTTCTTCACTTGAATGTAGAATATCAATGCTTCAGTAGTTTTTCAGTAGTCTCTAATGGATGAATACCTTGCGGTATATATAGACTTCTAATTCCAAGAACTTTCAGTTGTGTAACAACCTTTTCTTGAAAACTAACTTGTAACTGATTCTTCTTATCCTTTCACGCGTTTCTTCAGTTAATTAGTTATTCCTTAACTAACTCTTCAATCTTTATCTTCAACACACTTTTGTAACTAACTTCTGTCTTCTTGTTGACCTGTCTTGTCTTGTAATATTGCGCACCTGTCTTGTTCAGTAGTAGTAGACTTCTTCTTCAGATTACATCAAGAACTAATCTAGTCCTATCATCTAATCATAACAAGACTATCACATTACATTAAGCTCTTGTTACAAAGCTTAGTCAACTTAGAAACTATACACAGAATACAAGCGAAACATGAGCTTCTATACATCTCAAATAGCTCAGTATAAAACCTATCAAGTATACAAAATACTTATAAACTGTACTTGTCTTTTTCTTTTATACTTATCATGTTAACTTTACTTGTCTTATGAACTAGTACTTGTCTTGTGAACTAGTACTTGTCTTGTGAACTCTACTGATCTGTACAAGATGACTCTTCTTAACTAGACTAGATCAGTCAACACTTAGAAAATATTCAAGTCTACTTTTAGCTTATCAAAACTTCATCTTTTATCTTTTATCATCATTTAGGACTTGTTCTAGGATTCATATCCCAACAGCTATAAACACTGCATGCCATACTCAAAATAGATGTTTGATTACTAAGGGGCAAGGCAAAACCCCCTATGAACTCTGGAAAGGAAGAATGCCTAAAGTGTCATACTTTCACATATTTGGTTGCAAGTGTTTCATTCACAACAATGGGAAAGAACAGTTGAAAGCCTTTGATAGCAAAGCTGATGAGGGAGTATTCCTTGGATATTCTCAAATCAGTAAAGCTTTCAGAGTTTACAACAAGAAAACCCTTATTGTGGAGGAAACACCTCATGTTGTGTTTGATGAATCTACTCATGAGTTCAGGAATAAGAACTTGGAAGCTGAAGAAATCACACAAAGGACAACCAGACTGAGTCTAAAATACAAAGGCACTGAATTCCTAGATGTTGTCCAAGCCAACCTACCTGAAATCATAAAGATGGACAACAATCTTGAAGACAACCTTCTTGAGGCAAACCCCACTAAAGGAAATGGTGAACTGAATGACCCAATCCCAGTTCACATTCAGGTAACAACTACCAATGAAGAAGCAGTTCCTGCTGAGGTAGTTAATGGGTCAAATAATCAAGGGGGAACCAATAATGTTGAAAATGCCAATGTCCCTGACATTGAGGACAACACCCCTGATTATGATCCTGAATTTGATCCTGCATTAAACTTTCCTGAATTTTATGATCAAAATGACTCAACTTCAGTAGAGGACAACTCTACTGAAGAGATCAGAAAAAGAAGGACTTGGTTGTCTGACCATCCTACTGATCTAATACTTGGTGACCCAAGTATAGGAGTCAAAACAAGAAGGTTTCATGGTGAAAGTGCTCTATTTTGTTGTTTCTTGTCAGAACAAGAACCAAGTGACATTGAGGAAGCACTTCAAGATGCCAATTGGATCACTGCAATGCAGGAAGAGCTGAACCAATTCACCAGAAATGATGTATGGGAGCTGGTGGATAGACCTTCACATCAAGATGTCATTGGAACCAAGTGGGTGTTCAAGAACAAGAAGAATGAGAATGATGTGATTGTCAGAAACAAAGCAAGACTAGTGGCAAAGGGCTATTGCCAATCAGAAGGCATTGACTATGATGAGACATTTGCACCTGTGGCAAGGCTTGAAGCAATAAGGCTTTTTCTAGCATATGCAGCCCACAAGAGGTTCAAAGTGTACCAAATGGATGTCAAGAGTGCCTTTCTGAATGGAGTCTTGAAAGAAGAAGTCTATGTGGAGCAACCACCTGGTTTTGAGGTTAGAAATCAAGTCTACAGATTGAAGAAGGCTCTATATGGACTCAAGCAAGCCCCTAGAGCTTGGTATGGCACTCTGTCACAATTCCTCTTGGATCATGGATTCATCAAGGGAACTGTGGACAGAACACTCTTCAGAATCTCTGAAGGAGAGGACATCTTTTTTGTCCAAATTTATGTGGATGACATAATTTTTGGATCCCCCAATGAGAAGCTGTGTGAGAAGTTCTCAAAGCTTATGCAAAGCAAGTTTGAGATGTCCATGATGGGGTTGATGAACTTCTTTTTGGGACTTCAAGTCAAGCAATCTAAAGAAGGAATCTTCATCAACCAAGCTAAGTACACTAGAGAAATGACCAAAAAGTTTGGGTGTACAACTAACAAGCCAGTAAGGATCCCAATGAACACAAATTGGTTCACTCCTCTATCTGAGTATAGAGGAATCATTGGTTCACTCCTCTATCTCACTGCCAGCAGACCTGACATCACCTTTGCAGTAGGTGTTTGTGCAAGGTTTCAAGCTAATCCTAAGAAAAGCCATCTTGAGGCTGCAAAAAGGATCTTGAGGTATCTCAAAGGCACTGAAAATCTAGGCCTTTGGTACCCTGCTGATGACAACATTGAGTTAACTGGCTACTCAGATGCTGACTATGGAGGATGTAGAATTGACAGAAAGTCCACTTCAGGGACTTGTCAATTCTTGGGCAACAAACTCATATCTTGGTTCTCCAAGAAGCAGAACACAGTGGCTACTTCCACCACTGAAGCTGAATATGTTGCAGCTGGAAGTTGTTGTGCTCAAATTCTTTGGTTGAGACAACAACTAAGAGACTACAATGTCAACTCTACTGAAGTGCCAATATTCTGTGACAACAACAGTACCATTGCAATATCACAGAATCCAGTTTTGCACACAAGATGCAAACATGTGGACATCAAGCATCACTTCATTAGAGATCATGTGGAGAAGAAGGACATCAAATTGGTGAAAATTCACACAGATCACCAAAAAGCTGATATATTGACAAAGCCACTTGCAGAGGCAAGATTTCTAGAGCTATCAGCAGAATTGGGATTACTTGATCCAGGGAAGTTGGACAAGTAAATCACTTGGAGTTAATGGAAAAAGAGGGAAACTTAAAATGTTCAGCAGACTTGGTCAAGTATACTGAAACTCAGAAGAGATGACCTCAAATGTTCAGGACTCTTGTCCATTGAATCTCAGGACACTTATCCACATCTTCTCAGGACACTTGTCCACATCTTTTCAGGACACTTGTCCATGTGGGGTCAGATAAGTTGTCTTGGCTATCAAACCAATTCTTGGTAAGATAAGCACCTATTTTGGGCAATCATTGCCTATTTTGATATCTATCCCATTCCTTTTACAGATATCACCTTTATAGGATTTTAATTTGTCTCCCACCCAAAAGGTCACTTTCCATGCATTAAATGCCAAGATTTAACTCTTGTTTGCATTAAACATTTCAAGCCATGATCTATCTCGAAAACTCCCCAAGCATTAACCAATATTAAATACCTTCCACATTTGATTAGAAAACAGTTTTTCACTGTTTCATTGGTTATTGACCATTGGATCAAAATTGGCCAACTCCCCTGAAATCAATCCTGGCCGTTCAATTTTGATTTCCACTTTTATCAACTGTTGAAAACCCTCAAGACTCACCTACTCATTGACATACATTCTTTTTAGAATATTCACAAGTCTTAAGAACCCCCACAAACTCACTTCTTCCCCAAGTATTCGAAACCCTAGCTTTCATTTCTCCAAACACTCTCAACCTCTCTCAATATCCTTTCTGAATCCTTCAATGGCTCCCAAAGCTAGACCTGATATGATCATTGACTTCTCTAACAAGGCTCTAGACCTTGATTTTGGCTATCTTAGCAACAAGAACAACCTCATTTTTGAGCCCATAGTCTCTTTTGAGAGTGAAGATCCTGAAATCACTCCAACTCTTAGATGGTTGAGAAGAGCTGGACTCAAGAAGTTTATGGAGGAAAGACCAAGCTCATGTCTGGAGAGCTATGTGGCTGAGTTCTTTGCTTTCCTCAAGTGGAGAGGTAAACCTGAGGATGGTGAGGTTGCTACAAGATTGTCATATGTGGCAGAAGGTGAGGAAGAAGAGAGATTTCACAGGGTGAAGTTCTCTGCAGAAGACCTTGAAGGAGCCTTTGGATTGCCCTCTAAGGGAAGAAATCCAGAATTCTATGGTGCTGACCATGAAGAAGAGATAACTCAAGAATGGCTATTGGTTCTAGGTCCCATCTCTTCAACCCAACACAAAAGAACTCTTAAGCCACAATTTCTCAACCTCTTTGAGGTAATTACCAAGAGTCTTTTGAGCAATACTGGAAGTCTGGAGCAAGTCAGCTTCCCAAGAATCAGAATTATGGTTGCAGTTATTGATGCCAGTGACAAAGGCATCAAGTTTGATTGGAGGACCTTCATCTTGTCTGAGATGATGAAGGAAAAAGCCAAATTTAAGGTAAAAATTCACAACAAGGTTGTATTGGAAGGAAAACTCAAGTATTGCACCAGAGCAAGCTTGTTGATTGAAAGGTTTTCCCATTACTCTCAAATGCAGACCTTTGCAAAGCCCCTCCCTGCCCAAAAGTAATGTTCAGGAAGCTAAGTAAGAAAACTGAACAAAGGAGGGTGCAACTGGCCAAACCTGCTGAATAGAAGGTTGAGGAGAAGCCAAAAATGAATAAGAGGACAAAGGCCAGAGTTGTGAAGACAAGGAAAGTGTCTCAAATTCCTTCAGAAGAGACTTCAGGAGCATCTACTGAGGTAGAAGAAGTTGCCAAAGAAGGAGTACAAGTGCCATCTGATCACTCAGAAGAATTAAGGCAAAAGTACAATGAGACAAGGGAGAAGAAGAAGGGTGATAAGAGGACCAGGGAAGTTGTCCCTGAGAAGGATAAAGAAGGAAGTGGAAGCAGTAGGGCAAGCAAGAGAAGGGCCAAGCCTACTGAGAAGATATTGGAGCTTCAGGAGGATAGAACTCTCCAACTTGCTTTGAGGGAGAGTAGGGCTGAAAGTAGGACAAAATCTAAGTCTAGGACCAACTCTTCTGGTTCTGGAACTCCTGAGTCCAAGGTCCCTGAAGGTCAACCAAAAGAGGCCAACCTTCCTGAAACCCAAAATCCTGAGCCCAACTCCCCTGAAACCCATATTATCCCCACAAACCAACCCATCACCCCTCTCAATCTTACAAAGAGATATTCTCTAGAAGGGAGTGTGCAAAGAAGTGGGATTGATGTGCTAGCTGATCTTGCAGTGGATGAGACAAGACTGCAGTCTCCACTTGACTCATCCATGCTCAATTATTCAAAGTTCTTAGAAGCTGCACTTCATGAGCCAACCCCCCTGAGTAAAGTCACTTCAGATCCATTGCTCTCAAAAGCAACTGAAGAACCTTTAATTGCACCTAACCCTTCTGAAGCCAACATCCCTGAACTTACCCTTCCTGAAGCCACATTAGGAGAACCCAGAGCCAACTCCCCTATAACCCAAAGTCCCCATTCCAGTGGAGATGAGGAGGAGTATACTTATGAAAGTATGCTCAGAGGTGGAGCCAGGGCTACTGTGGACAATTTGTACCCACAACTTGCTGAATTTCCTAGAATTCAGAAGATGTTTCATGATTTAAGGATGCTTGTGGATGTCAAGGACAAAACCATTATGGAAATCTCTCAAGTCATCCAAGATAAGGGTGCAAATTGGTGGCAAGTGGAGGAGGGTAGGCTACTACACTTTGCTGGAGTTTTGAAGACAAGATTCCTCATTGATGAGGATGTTTTTGCAAAGTTAGTGGATGATAAGATCATTGAAGAGAAGGAGAGAATTGCTAAGGGCATCAGACACCCTGAAAGTAGCTCAAATGATGATGATTCCCCTGATGATCCCTCAAACCCCTCAAATCCCAACCCTCCTGAAACCAATCCCAACCCTCCTGAATCCAAATTGCCTTCAACCCCTCTCTTAACCTATCATAGGAAAGGCTCTGTTTCATCAGAGGTGTTGACCAAGGCTGGTGACACAACCAAAGATACATCTGCCAATGAAGGTTCTTCTGAACCCAAGGCACAGCCTAAAGATGTTGAGGTTCCTACTTTAGAGGCTGGTTTGGTTAAGGCCTATTCAGTGTCAGGAGAGTTGGACACTGATCAGCCCTTAATCATTCCGGATGACTCAGTGGCTGTTGATATAAGCACTGTGATCTCCCCAAACTGCCATATTTGAACCTTGTTGAAGGTGGAGATGATGCAGTTTTAGGAGAAGGAGTTGAAAAGGAAAATATAGAGGAAAAACAAGAGGGGGTTGTGGATGATAGAGAGGTAGTGATCACTAAGATAGTGAGTGTACCACAAAATGAGGGTGGTATAAGTGAGGAAGAACAAGTTATTCTTGAAGTTAAATCTGAACTTCAAGAATCCCTTGATGAAAGGAGGCATGTTCCTTTATGTGAGGAAATTAATACTGAAGGGAGAAAAGAAGTAGTTGAAAATGAGAAGAAGACTGCTGATGTATCAGAGTCTTGTCCAAAAGAAACTGAGGGTGATGAGTGTTTATTCACTAACCCATTTGATTTCTCTGAATTTGCAGGTATTTCTCTTGGACAAATCTTTGAAGATGATCTCTTAACAGATGCACCCATCCAAGTGGATTCTGGATCAGCACAAGCCTTGCTTGGGATGCAAACAGCAAAGTTGGACTTCTTGGCTCATCAAGTCCAATCTGCTCATGCAGAAACTTCTGGAGCCTTGGATGAGCAAGTAAGAACATTGGCATCTGTGGAGATGAGATTAACTGGCTCTGAAGATGTGGTGTTACCCACATTGGAGGCAAGAATAAGTGGAGTGGAATCTGGTCTTCAAACCATTTCCACTAAGGTCCAAAAAGCTAAAGCCAGTATGGAGTCCATCTCAAAGGAAGTCAAGAAGGAACAGAAGTTGCTAAGAGATAATCACAATTCAAATGTTCAAGCTCTTAGACTAACTGTCAAGCAGGCACTTGGGAAGAAATCAGCCTTGCAGAAGAAGAGGGCAGAGGCACAAAGGCTAGCAATGGTGAAAGCTGCCTCATAAAAATTTTCCCAAGAGGTGATGGCCAACATTGCTGAGAGTGTAGTGGCCAACCTCACTGAATTCCTTAAAGCCCAACTTGATGCATCTCTGAAAGCAACCATAGAGGAAGTTGTCCAACAAAAGATGAAGTCTGTTCTAGCTTTCCTTAGCTTGAGCAGTGACAGAATGCAGAATATACATGATGAGAATGTATATTTGTTGGAAGAGATGAAGTCCCTAACCCAAGCCCAATCCTTGATGGCATCTACCATGAGTGAGCTCAAACCTCAATGTTTTGATGCTGCCAAAAAGGGGGAAAGGGAAAGAGCAAGGGCAAAAGGTGCCTTGATCATTGGAGGCTCTGATAAGGGCAAAGACAAGGTTGCTGAAGGAAAAGGAAGAGAGCCAGCAGTGCTGAACATAGAAGATCTTGATGAAGAAGAGCAGTTAGCCATAGCCTTGAAAAATTCAATGGCTTCAGCTCAAGAGGAAAGAGTTAGGCTACAGCAAAGACCAGGAGGTGAAGTGTCTGGTTTGGACAAGGATGCTGAAGGTGTCCAAACTAGAGGAAAGATCAAGAAGGCCAAGGGAAACAAAAGGAAAGCTGAAACATTCACTGATTTTCCCAATAACCTTGATCTCCCCCCTGAATTCAGAATTGAGGAAGAAGAGCCTACTTCTAAGAAGAGCAAGTCTACTGAAATGACCAAAGAGGCTGAGACTGCTGAAAAAGACAAGTCTGCTGAGACTAAGTCCACTGAAGGTGCCAAAGCTACTGAAGATGTGGAAGAGTTGTATGAAGAAGGCTTTGGACCTGAACCAAAGAAAAAGAAAGTTGTAATACTGAATGATCCATCAAAGCTGTTCCATGAAGGGTATGGCAAAGACCCTGAAACTCAACAGAAGCTGGCCATGATGAGGGCCCAAGAAAAAATGGACTTGATGGAAGAGGCAAATAGAGCAAGAGACAAGAGAAGAGCTGATTTCCAAAAGCCAAGAAGGAAGAGAGCAACTTACAGCAAACTAAAGCCACAACTCTTGATCCCCATGGACACCAAATATCCTCACTTGGATAAATGGGTGCCAATACAGCTGAATGACTCATGGGAAGAGGCCAAAAGGGAGTTTGTCTATGACTACTATGTTATTGACAGATGGAATGGAAGAGATGCCAACTCCACTTTTGCTGAGTTCATGATAGAGTATCACAGAGAGCTATATCAACAATTGCTTGCAGCTGCTGATATTGCAAGATTTGAACTCACTGCCCCCAAGCCAATCATATATATGCCTCCAAAGCTGGATGGATGGATAGATCAGAACAAAATTCTCCAAGAGTTTGTTGGAATCCTGAAGTTGAACAGGATGCAACTTGGACCAAAGGGCACTAATCAAGAGGCCATGGAGCTAAAGAAAAGGGTGTGGGCACAATATGGGATGGTGCCACCTCCTGAAGACAATCTCTGAAATTGGTTAAGTCCTCTTGATCCATTTCCGCTGATCTGATTGCTTTGAATGCTGATTTTCTGAAATTAGTCATCTATGCTGAAATTTATCAAGACTGCTGATGTGCTTTGCTCTGATGACTGTTTGCTCTGATATGCTTTTTGCTCTGATACTCAAAGATGAAGTCAGTAAATTATTAAGTGATAAGTGTATACTCTGATCCAGTATGAATGATGTAATAGTGTTTTAGACTCATGCACTGATATGTTAATTTCAACTATTAACATGCTTGTAATGAATTTCAAATGAATGATAGTTGAATACATTTTGAATCAAGAAACACTATTATAACAATCTCTCTATGCCTATCCTTGAAACCTATTTGCAACATGAATGGTGAGTACACTAACACATTCTTTTTCAGGAAAATTGACTCTAGTCATGTCTTCTGAAGATAAATGGAATAGGTGTAGTCAAGTCACTTTTGCATAGAATGTATAGATTTTGGCATCATCAAAAAGGGGGAAATTGTTGGGAATAAAATGAGAAGTGTTTTGATTTAATACCAAAACCCCCTAAGACATACCTAAGTCAAGGATGATCATGTTCTAAGAATGTTAGAACATATAGCATAAGGCTAGATGAGAAGCTGATATGTTAGGCAGCTCTTAGCTTATTAGATGCACAATTTGAGGGGGAACATATGCTTTGAAGTCTATCAAGAACAAGTCCCCTCAAGGCTCAAATTCTGGAATGATTACCAAGTCTACAGAAGGACAAGTATGCTGATCAGAAGAGTTGTCCAGCAGAGTTGTCTCAGCAAAGTTAGACCAGAACAAGTTTTCTGAAAGTCAAAGATCAACTATGCTGAAGAGATCAAGACAACTATACCCTAAAGATCTTCAAAGAATCATGCTAAGAATACATGCAAAGGAAGCAAAGGGAAAGAGCCAAGTCATCTGAAAAGAGCAAGCCAACTATGCTGATAAGCAAGTCTGCTGATAGTGATAAGCAAAGTTGTCCAATTGATAAGGAATGTTGTCCCTATCCTTGGATCAACCTTCAGAAGCCATGTCCATGCTCAAACAAGTGAATCTTATAGTCAGACATTGGGAAGAGTGCTGCAGAATGAAGACAAAGTCTATGCAGCCATTTATTTCCTAAATGAGGACATGTCACTATCAAGAATCTGTCTTCTAAGTTGAAGAACTCAAAGAAGACATTTATGGACATTTGGGGCTGCCTCTCCAACGGGCAAATCCTTCATTTGTCTATAAATACAGAAGTGTGAAGACCATTTGAAAGCACCTCAACAATATCCAACTGACCTCAACCTTGACAAGAATATCTTACAAGCAAGAGTGCTTTCAAGCTTTCAAACGACTATCTTAGTCTTCATACACTTCTTCTAAGCTGAACTTCATTGTATATCCATACAAAGCTTAGAGAGATATCCTATCCTTATACACTGATCTCCATTGTAAAGGATATCTCATTAGTTGGAACCTTACTACAATCCTTACCCCTTTCAAGTGAGAAAGTGAGAAGGTTGTAGTAGTAGAAGTGGTAGGAGCTGACTGTTGAGAGAAGAACAGTTCAGTTCTGAGTTGAGAAGAGGGTACTAGGACTCTAGACATCCTAGGGATCAATTCACCAAGGAGTGGTGTTCTTGATCAAGTGCACCTTGGCACTATAAAACAAGTTAATTCCAAGAGTGAAGGAATTATCCTATTAAATCAGGGAAAGTGGATGTAGGAGCTTGAGTCTCTGAACCACTATAGACTCTTGTGTTGATTTGCTTTCAAGTACTTTCATTCATTCAACACTGCACACAAAACTGATCTTTCAAAGGACATATATTCAAAGACTGTGCAAAAGACATTTGGACAAGTTCCCTGAAAACTGGATTGATTGACTAAGTGATTTCAGAACTTTAAAGGAGTCTAAACTAAAGGGCCAACCACTAATTCCGCACTTATAACTAACTTAGATAGTCATTCAACTAAGTACTCAATAGTACTTAGTAGCTTGGTTATCTTCAAGAAGTTATACATCTTCAGTAGAGTTGTCCAAGACAACATTGCTGAACTCTGGTTTGATCAAAGTTTGGAAAGAATTTGCATACAAGTGTATTCCCCTCCCCCCCCCCCCTCATACACTTGTTATATACTCCTTTCAGGACCAACATACTCCCTCTGTCCCGTGATTACTTGCACACTTTCCTTATTTGGACGTCTCAAAATTACTTGCACACTCTTAATATGGAAATACCCCACAAAATTAATACCCTCTCAACATCATTTTATTTTCAAAATTGTCACCATCTTTTTACATACATTTTACTTTACACCTCATCATATTCACTTTACACCTCACCAAATTACCTAAAATACCCCTCCTTTATCTTACATCACCAACCACACTAAATTCACTTTTCTTAAACAACGTGCCGGTCAAACCGTTCAAGTAATCCTGGGACGGAGGGCGTAGTATTTTATTTTTCTTTCCAGATTTGCTCGATTGGCCTATTCATTTTAGAAAGCTTTAGATCTCTCAAATTATTTTTTATTTCAATTTAGTTTATGTTTCAATTCAAGTTCATATTTGTAATCAATTATAATCTATTATGTCCCCCCGGGATTAGTCGGTCCAAGACCGGATACCCGAGACTTCAAAAAAAAAATTATAATCTATTATGTCAATTTAATATAATTTATCAAGTAATTTTTTATATCAAATTTAATTATAATCAAGTTTTGCAAGGTGTGGATTAATGAAAAATTCATACAATTTTGTCATCCAATGTTAGATAATCCAAGAACATTGTATTTGAATGTAAATTGTATGTTGTTCATGATGCCATTGTTACTGATGTATGAAGACTACAATTAATTTTTTTTAGATTATTATATTTATGTAGTTTTCAAAACTAAACATAATTTAAAATTAATTAATTTCATCATTTGATTTGACATTCAAAATAAATTATATAATAATATCGACTTATATTATTTTAAAAAGATGTAATTTAAAATTGTAGTAAATTGAATGTAGCCAATGTTAGTTTTTTTTTTTTTTTTTTCCAATTCAATCATTTTAAAACCGATTCCTAAAATATTGTTAATTGTACCACTAAATACTCCCGCATTTATTAATGATATCCACAATTATTAATAAACTTTAATTAAAAGTACATAGTAAATTAATTTTCGTCATATTAGTTAAACTATTTTAACCATCTTAGGAATAATTTAAAATTTTAGTCAATATTTTTGTTAATTATTGTTAATTTTTACCATTTTAGTAATAATTTAAAATTTTAGTCAATGTTAATTTTTTTTTCTTTTCCAATTCAAACAATTTGAAACTGATTTCTTAAATATTGCTAATTGTGTAGCACCAAATACTCTTGCATTTATTAATCAAATTTACAATTTATTGATGAGATTTAATTAATTGTTGACTAGATCAATTTAATAAAAAATTAATTATAATTTCAAATTTAAGTCAATACTTATATTTATCAATTAATTTTATTTTTATATATCTAAATCCTTAATTATTCTATTTTGTTATTCAATATAATTTTTTTTCTATTGTTGCTTATTGTATGTTTATGATATGTGGTGGAATTCAAGTTTATTGGATTATAATTTTATCATTTTTTATTAATTTGAAAATATGTGAATTTATTTAATTTAAAAAAAGTAATCAAGTAATTTTTATCATCTTAGTTAAATTATTTTAATCATTTTAGTAATAATTTAAAATTTTAGTCAATGTTTATTTTTTTCAATTCAATTAATTTTGTAACCGATTTCTTAAATATTGTTAATTTTACAACCAAATACTCCCACAGTTACTAATTATATCCACAATTATTGATAAGATTTAATTAATGGTTATAAATATGAATGATATAATTTTTTTAATCTAAAAACTATGGGAACTTTTTAAAAAATCTCTTATGCAAAATTTTTTAATTTTCTAAATGGTTGATAGAAATTCTTTAATTTTCTAAATGGTTGATAGAAATCTCTTATAAATTATTTCTTCTAAACGTCTTTTTGTAGTTGGAAGTGAACCGGAAGGTATCGGAGGCAAAGGCTTAGGCTCACCCGAATCTGGGAGATGGTAACTGGAATATTAATTTGGGAATTGCATGAATATTTTATTTATTTTAGTTTGCATGAACACTTTATTTTATTTTAAGTTGTAGTTTGTTTTTTATATTTATTTTACTTTGAATAATTTAGTGATAAGACTATAGTGTTTGGAGGTGATTTTCATCAAATATTACCCGTTATTCCAAAAGGAATGAGGTAAGATATCGTTCACGCTACAATCAATTTATCTGATTTGTGGAATGATTATACTATTTGAAAAGTTACAAGGAACATGCGATTGCAGAACTTTGGATCTGATGAAGTTGTACATGAACTTAATAATTATTTTGGATGGATAACATCTATTGAAGATGGTAATATAGTGTTGGTCCTGAAAGGAGTATATAACAAGTGTATGGGGGAGTAATACACTTGTATGCAAATCTTTTTCAAACTTAATCAAATTAGGCTTCTGCAAGGTTGTCCTAGACAACTCTTCTGATATAAATAACTTTCAGAAGATAATCAAACTACTAAGTACTATTGAGTACTTAGTTGAATAACTATCTAAGTAAGTTATATGTGCGGAATTGTGGTTGGCCCTTATGTTTAAACTCCTTTTAATTCTGAAATCTTCTTAACACTTAATCTGTTTTCAGGGGACTTGTCCCAAAACAGTTTTGCACAGTCTTGAATGTATGTCTTTTAAGATCAGTTTTGTGTGTAGTGTATGTATGTGTTGGTTGTATGAAAGTACTTGAAAGTAAATCAACACAAGAGTTATAGTGGTTCAGAGACTCAAGCTCCTACATCCACTTTCCCTAATTTAACAAGATAATTCCTTTCTCTTGGAATTAGCTTTTTTTATAATGCCAAGGTGCACTAATAACCACACCACTCCTTGGTGCCTTGATCCCTAGGAATTCAGAGTCCTAGTACTCTCTTCTCAACTCAGAAATGATTGTTCTTCTCTCAACAGTGAGTTCCTTACACTTCTACTACAACAACCTTCTATCTCTCTTTAGAAAGGTATAAGGGTTGATGTTGGTTCCAACTAGGTTGAGATATCCTTTACAATGAGCACAGTGTATAAGGATATGATATCTCTCTAAGCTTTGTATGGATATACAATGAAGTTCAGCTTAGGTTGAAGTGTTTCTGGAAACTAAGAATGTTCTTATGAAAGCTTTGAAGTTTCCTTAGCAAATGTAGGATAATTGGATTGCTAGTTGGTGTCTTCAAATGGTTTCCACACTTCTGTATTTATAGAACAAGATGAGGTTATGTCCGTTGGAGAGACAACCTCAAAATGTCTATAATTGTCTTCCTTGAGCTCTGCAACTGGAAGACAGATTCTTTGAAAGTGACATCTCCTTATTTTGGGAAGTAAACGGCTGTTTACTATTTGTCTTGACTTTGTAGCACTCTTCCCAATGTCTGACTTCAAGATTCACTTGATCAAACATGGACATCACTTTTGATCATTGGTCCTATGATAAGGACAACTTTCCTTATCATCTGGACAAGTCTGCTTATCACTTTCAGCAGACTCTGCTTATCAGCAGTGTTGGCATTGCTCCTTCAGATGACTTAGCTCTTTCTCTTTAATCATCATGTCTTGATGGTCTTTGAACATTTAAGCCTTCATATCAGTAGCTTTGACCATATCAGCACAGTTTTGCCTTTTCCTTGGAACTGTTCTGGTTCAAGTGTGCTAAGACATTGTTGCTGGACATCTCTTCTGAATCATTGACATATACTTCAGTAGACTTGGTCTTGTTGATGTATTCAGTTCAATTGATTTTCAGAGAGATTGATCTATTACTGAGCTAACTTGATCAGCACAGTTGATCATTTAGGTACTTCAGCAGACTTGTGATCAATTTGATTCTGAGCCTAGAGGGGACTTGATTCTTGTAATCTTATAAGCATATGTTCCCCTCAACTTGTGCATCTAAATGTACTAAGATCTGCCTAACATTCCAGCTTCTCAACTAGCCTTAACTACATGTTCCAACATTCCTGAAACATGTTCATTTATATTTGACTTCTCTATTTGGCATGTCTTAAGGGGTTTTGGTATCTTAATCAAAATTCTCATTTTATTCCCAAAAATTTCCCTCTTTTTGATGATGCCAAAACCTATACATTCTATGCAAAGGTGACTTGACTATACTGATTACATATAGCTTCAGTAGATGTGACTAAGGTCAAATTTCCTGAAAGAACATGTTAGTGTAATCACAGTTTGAAGTGCATATAGGTTTCAGTCAGGCAAGTTGAGACAATGAGATGTTATCTCTTGATTCAAGAAGTATTCAACTATCATTCATATAATATTGAGCATTACAAGCATGTTGATAGTCAAATAACTAATCAGAGCATGAAATCAGAGCAATTACAATAAAACATAGATGTGATCAGAGCATAACTTTCTCTAAGTAAATGTGATCAGAGTAAACTTCATAGCAATCATATCAGCAGACAAGAGCAATTTTCAGCACAGTTATCCATTTCAGCATAAGCATCCAATTCAGCAGACGTGGAAAAATAAAGGATATGGAAACTTAGCAGTTTCAGAGGTTATCTTCAGGAGGTGGCACCATTCCATACTATGCCCAAACCCTCTTCTTCAGTTCCATAGTCTCTTGATTGGTTCCCTTGGGTCCAAGTTTCATCTTCTCCATTTTCAAAATCTGAATGAATTCCTTGAAGATGGCTGATTGATCAATGTAACCTTGCTGCTTAGGAGGCATGTATATGATTGGGCCAGGGGCTCTGAATTCAATTCTTGCTATATCTGCAGTAGCAAGAAGTCTCTGATAAAGTTCCATGTGGTTATCAAACATGAACTGAGTAAAGATGGATTCTAAATATTCTCCCGTCCATCTGCCTATGACATAGAAATCATAAACAAACTCCCTCTTGGCTTCTTCCCAATCATCATTCAGCTGAATGGGGACCCATTTATCCATGTGTGGATATTTGGTATCCATCTATATCAGCAACTGGGCTTCAGCTTGTTGTAAGTAGCTGTTGGGAATAAAATGAGATATGTTTTGATCTAATACCAAAACCCCCTGAGACATGCCTAAGTCAAGATAAATATGTTCTAGAAATGATAGAACATATAGTTTATAGGCTAGATAGGAAGCTGAAATGTTAGGCAGCTCTTAGACAATTAGATGCACAATTTGAGGGGGAACCTATGCTTTGAAGATGATCAAGATCAAGTCCCCTCAAGGCTCAAATTCTGGAACAATCACTTAAGAGCAAGGACACTCTATGGAAAACCAAATGCACTGATCAGGAGAGTTGTCCAGAGAAGATGTTCTTATGCAAGAACAAGATTGTAAAGCTCAAAAGGACAAGTCCAATAAGATGATATGATCAGGAGAGTTGTCCAGAGAAAGTGTCCATATGCAAAATTGGTAAAATCAAAAGGACAAGCTTAATAACTCTGATCAGCAGAGTTGTCCAAAGAAGCTAGCCATATGCAAGAACAACTTTACCTAGCTCAAAAGGACAAGGCTACTCAAAGGCTTTGGATCAGGAGAGTTGTCCAGAGAAGCCAACTCTATGTGTAAAGTGCTCTGATGCTAAAAGACCAAATATGCTGATTAGAAGAGTTGTCCAGAAGAGTTGTCTCAGCATAATTGAATCAGAACAGATGTTCTAAAGGTTGAAGGTCAACTATGCTGAAGAGAAAGAGACAACCACACCCTAAAGATCACCAAAGAAACATGCCAAGATCATCTTGGAGTGAAATAAAGGGAAAGAGCCAAGTCATCTGAAGAAGAGCAAGCCAACCTTGCTGAAAAACAAAACTGCTGATAGTGATAAGGAGAGTTGTCCAGATGATAAGGACTGTTGTCCTATCATTGGATCAACCTTCAGAAGCCATGTCCAAGTCCTAACAAGAAGTCAAACATTGGGAAAAGTGCTGCAGAATGAAGACAAAGTCTTACAAGCCGTTTATTACCCAAATGAGGACATGTCACTATCAAGAATCTGTCTTCCAGTTTGAAGAACTCAAGGAAGACATTTATAGCAATTTGGGGCTGCCTCTCCAACGGGCAAATCCTCCATTTTGTCTATAAATACAGAAGTGTGAAGACCATTTGAAAGCATCCAACTAACCTCAACAGAATCCAACTACTCAAGTATTCTGAAGCTCATAGAACATTTAAGCTTTCAAAGAGACTATCTTAGTCTTTATACACTTCTTCTAAGCTGAACCCAATTGTATATCCATACACAAGCTTAGAGAGATATCCTATCCTTATACACTGATCTTCATTGTAAAGGATATCTCATTAGTTGGAACCTTACTTCAATCCTTACCCCTTTCAAGTGAGAAAGTGAGAAGGTTGTAGTAGTAGAAGTGGTAGGAGCTGACTGTTGAGAGAAGAACAGTTCAGTTCTGAGTTGAGAAGAGGGTACTAGGACTCTAGACATCCTAGGGATCAATTCACCAAGGAGTGGTGCTCTTGATCAAGTGCACCTTGGCACTATAAAACAAGTTAATTCCAAGAGAGAAGGAATTATCCTGTTAAATCAGGGAAAGTGGATGTAAGAGCTTGAGTCTCTGAACCACTATAACTTCTTGTGTTGCTTTACATTCCAAATACTTTCATACACTCAACACTGCACACAAAACTGATCTTTCAAGGATAAACATTCAAAAAATGTGCAAAAACCTATTTGGACAAGTTCCCTGAAAACTGGACTGTGCTGCATTGACTAAGTGATTTCAGAAATTAAAGGAGTCTAAACTTAAAGGGCCAACCACTATTCCGCATATATAACTCCCCTAGATAGTTATTCAACTAAGTACTCAATAGTACTTAGTAGTTTGATTATCTCAGAAGAGTTAATCTTCTTCAGCAGAGTTGTCCAAGACAACCCTGCTGAACTCTGGTTTGATCAAATTAGCAAAAGAATTGCATACAAGTGTATTCCCCCCCCCCCATACACTTGTCATATACTCCTTTCAGGACCAACAAGTGGTATCAGAGCAGGGGTTCAAAGACCACTGCTTCTGAAAATCCATCTTGATTTTCAAAACTCTCATATTTGTGTGGTCACTGAACTGATCTTTATCTGAAATCTATTACCTGTTGACTAACTGATTATTCTTGAGAAATGGCCAACAACAATGTTGTTCCTCCACCTGCTGTTCAAGGATTAGACAACATGGCCACAAATCCAGTCAACCACATTTCTCATCACAAACTGCCCATGTTTTCAATAGACAATTATGATTTCTGGAAAATTAGAATGAGGGCTCATCTTGCATCTCTCCATACTGATATGCTAAGAGTAATCACAAGAGGACCTTTTGTGTTTACTCAAACTAACCCCAGAGTGACAGCTGAGCAAAAAGCAGATATAAGGGAACTGATTCCCAAAGATGAAGATGATTTCACTGCTGATGAAAAGAGGAAGGATAATCTGAATTATCTAGCAATGAACACCCTTTATCAAACAATTCCAGATGCAGTCATGGGAAGAGTCTACCACTGCACAACAGCCAAAGAAATTTGGGATACTCTTGCTGAAATGTGTGAGGGCACTGAACAGATCAAGGAGAACAAGCTCCAAGTTGCTGTGCAGAAGTTTGAACAATTTTCAATGGAAACTGATGAGTCCATTGACAAATTTGCTGGTAGATTCACTGATGTGATGAATGAAATTAACTCATTGGGCAAGGTCTACACCAAGAGAGAAGTGGGATTGAAAATCTTGAGAAGTCTCACTCAAAAGTGGGATGTCTATGCTGTAATGATGCAAAACACCAAAGATCTTTCCACCATGCCCATGCAACAAATCTTCTCTGAACTCAAAGCCTATGAGTTTGATCTAAATAGAAGAAAGCCTGTTGAGGAACCTTCAAATCCTACTAAGGGAGTGGCATTCAAAGCCAAAGTTGCTGAACCAGAAATGCAACCCACTCCCAGATCATCAAAGACAGTCTCAAAGACTGAAATGAAGGAAGAACTGGCCTTGATGGCTAGAAGGTTTGAAAAGTTGAACTCAAGGTTTGGTAGATACAAGAAATTCTACCAAGACAACAAATTCAGGAGATACAACTCTCCTGAAGCACAGGCTGAGGTCAAAAAGCCTGAAGAGAAAAGATCAGAGGACAAGTACTCTGATAGGAGAAGGTCCAGTAGAGCTGAACCTTCATCATCAAAAAGAAGAGAAGAATCAAAGAAAGAAGATGATGAAGATCTGTGCTATAACTGTAAAAAGAAAGGGCACTTCCAGTATGACTGCCCTGAATTGAGCTCTAAAGAAAGAAGAGAGAGACAAGCTAAAAGAGACAGAAAGTTCACCAATAGAAAAGCCATGATGGCTGGTGAAGAATCTGATAGTGCTGAAAGCTTCAACTCCTCTGATGGATTATTCTCCAATAGTGATGATGATGATGATGTTTGCAACATGGCTCTTGAGGATGATGAGGTATCCTCTACTTCTAGTTCACCATCATTCATCTCACAAAACACTAGTGAGGTTAACCTGAAACTTTCCTTAGGAAAGTTGATGGAAGATTTCACTAGATTACAAGAATTTCATGACAACTGTGTGAGAGAAAATGAAAGATTGGTTACTGAACTAACCAAGAACTCTGAGGTAGCTGTTGATGTCAAGTCTACTGAGTTGTATCAACAAGTCTTGAGAAAGCTTGAGGAAGCAAATCTCAGGATAGTTGACCAACAAAAGGAGATTGATGATCAACTTCTCTCTCAGAAGAGAAAAGAATTTGAACTTAAAATTCTAAATGCCAAATTTGAAAACCTCTCACATGAGTATGATATTCTTAAATCAAGTGAAGAGAGCCTGAGATTAAAGATGTCTGCTTTGAACAAATCCTCTAGAGCAATAGAGGAAATTCAAAGTTATCAAAGACCTATGGCTCAAAGAAGTGGATTGGGTTTTGATCCATTTGAATCTTCACCTTGTCTTAGTGTTGCATCCACAAGTAACACTAAGAGAATCTTTGTTAAGTCAGTGGCACAAACTGAAAATGAAATAATTCAGCCACTGAACAAAGGAAAGGGCAAATTGAATGAAATGCCTACTCAAGTGATTCAGGAAAATAGGCCAAAACCTAAGGAAATGGCCAAAGCTCCTGAGCACAAGAGGAATATTGGTCAGCAGAGTAGACCCAATGGAAGGGCAACTCTCCTGAACAATGTTCAGAAGAATTATCCAAGGTATAATCAGCCTAGGCCAACTCATCTGAGAAAGCCTCAGCTGAATAGACCTAAGGACAACTACCCTCATAGGCAGAATAAAATGAGACAACCAAAACCCTTCATGCCAAAGGGTAATGATCATAAAAAGGCCTTTCCTCAAAGATTTCATCAAGCTGCTCAAAGAACTCATAAGTTCAGAAGAGTGGACAACTCCTCTGAAACTTACAGAGTTAACAAATTCACACATACTTTCCCAAAGGCATTTAAGGGAAAGACAGTGTATGTTGATGCACTAGGAAATCAACTTAGCCACCTTGAATCAATCAGGGTTATTAGGCAAGTTTGGGTTCCCAAAGGTACAGCTAACCTCTCAGGACCCAAAACTCAAAGGGTACCTAAACCTATCTAAATGCAGGTACCAATGGGCTACAAGAAGAGGAGCATGAACAAAAAGACAGCATGGTACCTTGACAGTGGATGCTCAAGGCACATGACTGGAAACAAGGAACTCCTCACTGACTTCATTGAAAAAGAAGGCCCAAATGTTACTTTTGGAGACAGCTCACAAGCAACTACAAAAGGTTATGGTACTTTGATGATTGGTAACATCAAAGTATCCAATGTATCTTATGTGGCTGGTCTCAAATATAATCTCCTAAGTATCAGTCAATTCTGTGATAAAGATTTTAATGTTGAGTTCTCAAGTGGAAAGTGTCTAATTAAGGATAAAACTCAACAAACTCTATTGACTGGAACTAGGAAGGGAAATGTGTACTTTGCAGACTGGGACAAGTCTACTGATGCTGCATGTTTTATTGCTAAAAGTTCTAGTGAACAAAGTTGGCTATGGCACAAGAGGCTAAACCACCTAAACTTCAAATCTATGAATAAACTTGCTAGAAATGCATTAGTTAAAGGACTACCTAATGAGGTTTTCATTAAAGAACATGTGTGTAAGCCATGTCAAGAAGGAAAACAGATTAAAGCCTCATTCAAAGGAAAACCAGTCATCTCCACTGAAAGGGTACTTGAACTTCTACATATGGATCTGTTTGGACCAATTACCCCTTCAAGCATAAATGGTAGAAAATACACATTAGTGGTAGTAGATGACTTCTCTAGGTTCACATGGGTAGTATTTCTCCTTAATAAGAAGGAAACACAAGTCAAACTACCTGAACTTCTCAAGAGATTGTCAAATGAGAAAAGCCTTAGCATTATCAAGATAAGATCTGATAAAGGCACTGAGTTCATTAATTCATACATCAATGAGTACTGCACATCAAATGGAATAGCTCATGAAACCTTAGCAGCTAGAACTCCCCAACAAAATGGAGTTGCAGAAAGAAGGAATAGAACTTTAAAAGAAGCTGCTAGAACTCTAATTGCTGACTCAAATTTACCTAAGAGGTTTTGGGCTGAAGCTATAAACACTGCATGCCATACTCAAAATAGATGTTTGATCACTAAGGGGCAAGGCAAAACCCCCTATGAACTCTGGAAAGGAAAAATGCCTAAAGTGTCATACTTTCATATATTTGGTTGTAAATGTTTCATTCACAATAATGGGAAAGAACAGTTGAAAGCCTTTGACAGCAAAGCTGATGAGGGAGTATTTCTTGGATACTCTCAAATCAGTAGAGCTTTCAGAGTCTACAACAAGAAAACCCTTATAGTGGAAGAAACACCTCATGTTGTGTTTGATGAATCTATCTTTGAGATCAGGAATGATCATTTAGAACCTGAAGAAATCACACAGAGGACAACCAGATTAAGTCTAAAAGACAAAGACACTGAATTCATAGATGTTGTTCAAGCCAATCTGCCTGAAAAACCCACATTGGACAACAATCCTGAAGGCAACCTTCCTGAGACAAATCCTACAGATGGAAATGGTGAACTGAATGAACCAATCCCAGTTCACATCCAGGTAACAACTACCTATGAAGAAGCAGTTCCTGCTGAGGTAGTTAATGGGTCAAATAATCAAGGGGGAACTCAAAATGTTGAAAATGCCAATGTCCCTGACATTGAGGACAACACCCCTGATTATGATCCTGAATTAGATCCTGCATTAAATTATCCTGAATTCTATGATCAAAATGACTCACCTTCAGTAGAGGACAACTCTACTGAAGAGATCAGGAAAAGAAGGACTTGGTTGTCTGACCATCCTACTGATCTAATACTTGGTGACCCAAGTATTGGAGTCAAAACAAGAAAATTGCATGGTGAAAGTGCTCTTTTCTGTTGTTTCTTGTCAGAGCAAGAACCAAGTAATATTGAGGAAGCACTTCAAGATGCCAATTGGATCACAGCCATGCAGGAAGAACTGAACCAATTCACCAGAAATGAAGTATGGGAGCTGGTGGATAGACCTTCACATCAAGATGTTATTGGAACAAAGTGGGTGTTCAAGAACAAGAAAAATGAAAATGATGTGATTGTCAGAAACAAAGCAAGACTAGTGGCAAAAGGGTATTGCCAACATGAAGGCATTGACTATGATGAGACATTTGCACCTGTGGCAAGGCTAGAAGCAATAAGGCTCTTTCTAGCTTATGCAGCCCACAAGAGGTTCAAAGTATACCAAATGGATGTCAAGAGTGCCTTTCTGAATGGAGTCTTGAAAGAAGAAGTCTATGTGGAGCAACCACCAGGTTTTGAAGTTGGAAACCAAGTTTATAGACTCAAGAAAGCTCTATATGGACTCAAACAAGCCCCTAGGGCTTGGTATGACACACTGTCACAATTCCTCTTGGATCATGGATTCACCAAGGGAACTGTGGACAGAACTCTCTTCAGAATCTCTGAAGGAGAGGACATCTTGCTTGTCCAAATTTATGTAGATGACATAATTTTTGGATCCCCTAATGAGAAGCTTTGTGAGAAATTCTCCAAGCTCATGCAAAGCAAGTTTGAGATGTCCATGATGGGGTTGATGAATTTCTTTTTGGGTCTACAAGTCAAGCAATCTAAAGAAGGAATCTTCATCAACCAAGCTAAGTACACCAGAGAAATGATCAAGAAGTTTGGGTGTACAACTAGCAAGCCAGTAAGGATCCCTATGAACACAAATTGGAAGATGGATCCTGATGAGAGTGGTATTCCAACCAACTCTACTGAGTATAGAGGAATAATTGGTTCACTCCTCTACCTCACTGCCAGCAGACCTGACATCACCTTTGCAGTAGGTGTTTGTGCAAGATTCCAAGCAAATCCTAAGAAAAGCCACCTTGAGGCTGCAAAGAGGATTTTGAGGTATCTCAAAGGCACTGAAAATCTAGGCCTTTGGTACCCTGCTGATGACAATATTGAGCTAACTGGCTACTCAGATGCTGACTATGGAGGATGTAGGATTGACAGAAAGTCCACCTCAGGGACTTGTCAGTTCTTGGGCAACAAACTCATTTCTTGGTTCTCCAAGAAGCAAAATACAGTGGCCACCTCCACCACTGAAGCTGAATATGTTGCAGCTGGAAGTTGTTGTGCTCAAATCCTTTGGCTAAGACAACAACTCAGAGACTACAAAGTCAACTCTACTGAAGTGCAAATTTTCTGTGATAACAATAGTGCCATTGCTATATCACAAAATCCTGTCTTGCACACAAGATGCAAACATGTGGACATCAAGCATCACTTCATTAGAGATCATGTGGAGAAGAAGGATATCAAGTTGGTGAAAATTCACACAGACCATCAAAAAGCTGATATACTAACTAAGCCACTTGCAGAGGCAAGATTCCTAGAATTATCAGCAGAGTTGGGACTTCTTGATCCAGGAAAGCTTGAAAAATGAGTCCAAAGAAGTTCATTGATGGAAAGGGAAATAAACTCAAACTTCAGCAGACTTGGTCAAGTCTACTGAAAATCAGAAATATGACCTTACTTCTTCAGGACACTTGTCCATTAACATTCAGGACCCTTGTCCACCTTTCTTCAGGACACTTGTCCAAGTGGGGTCAGATAAGTTGTCCCAGCTATCAAACCAAATCTTGGTATGATAAGCACCTATTTTTGGTGATCAATACCTATCTCGAAATCTGTCCCTTGAAATACAGTTTTCACCTTTCTGGGATTTAATTTGTCTCCCACCCAAAAGGTCACTTTCCATGCATTAAATGCCAAGATTTAACTCTTGTTTGCATTAAACTTTTTGGGACATGATCTATCTCGAAAAACATTCTTTTTAGAACCAACTCATTGACAAACATTCTTTTTAGAATATTCACAAGTCTTAAGATCCCCACAAACTCTTCTTCCCCAAGTATTCGAAACCTTAACTCAAATTTTCTTCAAACTCTCTCAAGACTCTCTCTGCAAATTTCAATGGCCCCCAAAGTTAGACCTGAGATGCTTGTTGATTTCTCTAACAAGATCTAGACCTGGATTTTGCCTACCTAAGCAACAAAAACAATCTTCACTTTGAGCCAATAGTCTCCTTTGAAAGTGAAGATCTTGAGATTACTCCAACCCTGAGGTGGTTGAGAAGAGCTGGTCTTCGAAAGTTCTTGGAAGAAAGACCAAGCTCTTGCTTGGAGAGCTACATGGCAGAATTCTTTGCCTTCCTCAAGTGGAGAGGCAAGCCTGAAGATGGTGAAGTATCAACCAGATTATCTTACACAGCAGAAGGAGAGGAAGAGGAGAGATTCCACAGAGTAAAATTCTCCTCAGAAGATCTGGAAGGAGCTTTTGGATTGCCTTTTGAGGGAAGGAATCCAGAGGTTTATGGTACTGGGCATGAAGATGAAATAGCCCAAGAATGGTTATTAGTTCCAGGCCCTCTCTCCTCAACTCAAAACAAGAAAACTCTCAAGCTAGAGTTTCTCAATCTTTTTGAGGTAGTTGCTAAGAGCCTCTTAAGCAACACTGGAAGCTTAGAGCAGGTCAGCCATCCAAGGATCAGAATCATGGCTGCCATTATTGATGCCAGTGATAAGGGCATCAAGTTTGATTGGAGGACCTTCATCATGTCTGAGATGATGAAGGAGAAGGCTAAATTTAAGGTGAAAACCCACAATAAGGTGGTGCTAGAAGGGAAAATCAAGTATTGCACCAGGGCAAGCTTGTTGATTGAGAGGTTTTCCCACTATTCCCAGATGCAAACCTTTGCAAAGCCCCTCCCAGCCCAAAAGATCCTATTCAGAAAGCTCAGCAAGAAAACTGAGAAAAGAAGGATGTTACTGGCCAAGCCTGCTGAAGAACAGGAGGAAGAGAAGCCTAAGATGAAAAAGAGAACAAAGGCCAGGGCTGTCAAAACAAGAAAGATGTCTCAATTGTCTTCAAGAGAAGCCTCAGGAGCATCAGCTGAAGTTGATGCAGTGGCAGAAGAGGGAGTGAGTGTGCCTTCTGACCACTCAGAAGAGTTGAGGAGGAAGTACAATGAGACTAGGCAAAAGAAGAAGGGTGATAAGAGAATCAGGGAAGTTGTCCCTGAGAAGGATGGAAGTGGAAGCAGTAGGGCCAGCAAGAGAAGGGCCAAACCTACTGAGAAGGTGTTGGAGCTTCAAGAAGAAAGGTCTCTTCAATTAGCTCTAAGGGAGAGCAGAGCTGAAAGCAGGACCAAATCCATGTCAAGGACTAATTCTTCTGGTTCTGGAACTCCAGAATCCAAAGTCCCTGAAGGTCAACCTATAGAGGTCAACCTCCCTGAAACCCAGATCCTTGAGCCCAACTCCCCTGAAACCCATGTCACCCCTTCCAACCAACCCATTACCCCTGTAAATCTCACTAAGAGATACTCTCCAGAAGGGAATGTGCAAAGAAGTGGCATTGATGTGCTTGCTGACTTAGCAGTAGATGAGACAAGACTCCTGTCTCCCCTTGACTCATCCATGCTCAATTATTCAAAACTCTTAGAGCACGCACTCAATGAGCCAACCCCCCTGAGTAAAGCCCCTTCAGATCCATTGCTCTCAAAAGCAACTGAAGATCCTTCTACTGCACCCAACCCTTCTGAAACCATTATCCCTGAAATTAATTTGCCTGAAGCCATATTAGGAGAACCCAGAGCCAACTCCCCTATAACCCAAAGTCCCCATTCAAGTGGAGATGAGGAGGAGTATACTTATGAAAGTATGCTCAGAGGAGGAGCCAAGGCTACTGTGGACAGTTTGTATCCACAACTTGCTGAATTTCCAAAAATTCAGAAGGCCTTTCAGGATTTAAGGATGCTTGTTGATGTGAAAGACAAATCCTTGATGGAGATATCACAAGTCATCCAAGATAAGGGTGCAAACTGGTGGCAGATTGAGGAAAACAGATTGCTACACTTTGCTGGAGTTTCAAAGACAAGATTTCTCATTGATGAGGAGATTTTTGCAAAGCTAGTAGCTGATAAGATTGAGGAGGAGAAAGAAAGAAAAGCCAAGGGAATCAAACACCCTGACAATAGCTCCAATGATGATGATTCCCCTGATGATCCCTCAAACCCTTCAAATCCCAACCCTCCTGAAACCCCTCAAGCCAACATCCCTGAACTTTTTCAACCCAAGTCTTCTATAGCAAACAGACTTTCAAACCCTCCTAAAACCTATCATAGGAAAGGCTCTGTATCTACAGAGGTGTTGACCAACGGTGGTAACACAACCAAAGACACATCTGCCAATGAAGGTTCTTCTGAACCCAAGGCACAGCCTAAAGATGTTGAGGTTCATGTACTAGAGGCTGGTTTGATTAAGGCCTATTCAGTGTCAGAAGAGTTGGACACTGATCAGCCCTTAATCATTCAGGATGACTCAGTGGCTGCTGAGATAAGCACTGTGATCTCCTCACAACTGCCATCTTTGAACCCTGTTGAGGGTGAAGATGCTGCAGGTTTAGGAGAAGGAGTTGAAAAGGAGAGAATAGTTGAAAAATCAGAGGAAGTTGAGGATGAAAGAGAGGTAGTAATCACTAAGATAGTGAGTGTACCACCATATGAGGGTGGAATAAGTGAGGAAGGACAGGTTATTCTTGAAGTCAAATCTGAACTTCAAGAATCCCTTGATGAGAGGAGGCCTGATTCCTTGAGTGAGAACATTATTAAAGAAGGAAGAAAAGAACAAGTTGAAAATGAGAAGAAGACTGCTGATGTATCAGAGTCTTATACAAAAGAAATTGAGGGTGATGAGTGCTTATTTCCTAACTTGTTTGACTTGTCTGATGTTGCAGGTATTTCTCTTGATCAAATTTTTGCAGATGAGTTCTTAACAGATGCACCTATCCAAGTAGACACAGGCTCAGCTCAGGCCTTACTTGGAATGCAATCAGAGAAGTTGGACTCCTTGGCTCATCAAGTCCAATCTGCTCATGCTGAAACCTCAGGAGCATTAGATGAGCAAGGAAGGACTCTAGCATCTGTAGAAATGAGGCTCACTGGCTCTGAAGATGTTGTGCTACCAACCCTTGAGGCAAGGATCAGTGGTGTAGAATCTGGTCTCCAAACCATCTCCACTGAAGTTCAAAATGTCAAATCAACCATGGAAGCCATCTCAGAGGAGGTCAAGAAAGAGCAAAAGCGGCTGAGAGACAATCACAATGCCAATGTCAAAGCTCTCAGGCTAACTGTCAAACAAGCTATTGGAAAGAAGACTGCACTGCAAAAGAGAAGAGCTGAAGAGCAAAGGCTAGCTATGGTCAAAGCTGCCTCAGAAAAGTTTTCCCAAGAAGTGTTGGCCCACATTGCTGAAGGTGCAGTGGCCAACCTCACTGAGCTTCTGAAGACCCAATTGGATGCATCTCTTAAGGCAACCATGGAGGAGGTTGTTCATCAGAAAATGAAACCTGTTCTTGCTTTTCTTAGCTTGAGCAGTGACAAGATGCAAAATATACATGATGAGAATGTATATTTGTTGGAAGAAATGAAATCTCTAAACCAGGCCCAATCCCTGATGGCCTCAACAATGAGTGACCTCAAGCCCCAGTGTTTTGATGCTGCCAAAAAGGGGGAAAGGGAAAGAGCTAGAGCAAAAGGTGCCTTGGTGATAGGGAGCCCAGTCAAAGGGAAAGACAACATTGCTGAAGGAAAAGGCAAAGAGCCTGAAGTACTGAATTTGGAAGACTTAAATGAAGAAGAGCAATTAGCACTTGCTTTGAAGAATTCTATGGCCTCAGCTCAAGAAGAAAGGATGAGGTTACAACAAAGACCAGGTGGTGAAGTGTCAGGTTTGGACAAGGATGCTGAAGGTGTCCAAACTAGAGGAAAGATCAAGAAGGCCCAAGGAAAGAAGAGGCAAGTTGAGAAATTCACTGACTTCCCCAACAGCCTTGATCTTCCACCTGAATTCAGAGTTGTTGATGATGAGCCTACATCCAAGAAAGCCAAAACTGCTGAAGAGCCCAAAGCTGCTGAAAAGGACAAGTCTTCTGAATCTGGCAAAACTGCTGAAGGTACCAAATCCACTGAAGACATTGAAGAATTATTTGCTGAAGGATTTGGACCTGAACCTAAGAAGAAGACAACTGTTCTAGCCCATGATCCATCAAAGCTGTTTCATGAAGGGTATGGCAAAGACCCTGAAACACAACATAAACTGGCCATGATGAGGGCCCAAGAGAAAATGGATCTGATGGAAGAAGCCAACAGAGCAAGAGATGAAAGGAGAGCAAACTTTCAGAAACCAAGAAGGAGGAGAGCAACTTACAGCAAGATGAAGCCTCAGCTTCTAATCCCAATGGACACCAAATATCCACACTTGGATAAATGGGTGCCAATTCAACTGAATGACACATGGGAAGAAGCCAAAAGGGAGTTTGTCTATGACTACTATGTCATTGACAGATGGAATGGAGGAGATGCAAACTCTGCCTTCACTGAGTTCATGCTAGAATACTACAGAGAGTTGTATTAACAACTTCTTGCAGCTGCTGACATTGCAAGAATTGAACTCACAGCTCCCAAGCCAATCATATACATGCCTCCAAAGCTTGAAGGATGGATTGACCAAGCAAGAATTCTGAGAGAATTCACTGAGATCCTTAAGCTAAACAAGATGGTTCTTGGACCTAAGGGAACCAACCAAGAAGCCATGGCATTGAAAAGAAGAGTGTGGGCACAGTATGGAATGCTGCCACCCCCTGAGGATGATCTTTGAAATGGCTAAGTCTTCTGACCTTTCTTGATTGATCAACTATGCTAAAATATGGTCAAGATTGCTGATGTGGTGTGCTAATCTGGTTGCTCTGATCTGTTATGGATTGCTCTGATACAAGCTCTGTGCTCTGATGCTGAAAATCTTATTTATGTCTTGAATTATTAGAATGAAATGCTCTGATGTATTTAAGTGTTATTGATTCATGCTCTGATATGTTAATTTCAACTATCAACATGCTTGTAATGATCTCTGAATGAATGATAGTTGAACTTATTTTGAATCAAGAAACACTAATCTCTCTATGCCTATCTTGAACCTACTTGCAACAGAAACAGTGAATACACTAACACATTATTTTTTCAGGAATATTGACCTTAGTCATGTCTTCTGAAGATACATGTAATAGGTGTAGACAAGTCACTTTTGCTTAGATAGTATAGGTTTTGGCATCATCAAAAAGGGGGAAATTTTTGGGAATAAAATGAGATATGTTTTGATTTAATACCAAAACCCCCTGAGACATGCCTAAGTCAAGATAAATATGTTCTAGAAATGATAGAACATATAGTTTATAGGCTAGATAGGAAGCTGAAATGTTAGGCAGCTCTTAGACAATTAGATGCACAATTTGAGGGGGAACCTATGCTTTGAAGATGATCAAGATCAAGTCCCCTCAAGGCTCAAATTCTGGAACAATCACTTAAGAGCAAGGACACTCTATGGAAAACCAAATGCACTGATCAGGAGAGTTGTCCAGAGAAGATGTTCTTATGCAAGAACAAGATTGTAAAGCTCAAAAGGACAAGTCCAATAAGATGATATGATCAGGAGAGTTGTCCAGAGAAAGTGTCCATATGCAAAATTGGTAAAATCAAAAGGACAAGCTTAATAACTCTGATCAGCAGAGTTGTCCAAAGAAGCTAGCCATATGCAAGAACAACTTTACCTAGCTCAAAAGGACAAGGCTACTCAAAGGCTTTGGATCAGGAGAGTTGTTCAGAGAAGCCAACTCTATGTGTAAAGTGCTCTGATGCTAAAAGACCAAATATGCTGATCAGAAGAGTTGTCTCAGCATAATTGAATCAGAACAGATGTTCTAAAGGTTGAAGGTCAACTATGCTGAAGAGAAAGAGACAACCACACCCTAAAGATCACCAAAGAAACATGCCAAGATCATCTTGGAGTGAAATAAAGGGAAAGAGCCAAGTCATCTGAAGAAGAGCAAGCCAACCTTGCTGAAAAACAAAACTGCTGATAGTGATAAGGAGAGTTGTCCAGATGATAAGGAATGTTGTCCTATCATTGGATCAACCTTCAGAAGCCATGTCCAAGTCCTAACAAGAAGTCAAACATTGGGAAAAGTGCTGCAGAATGAAGACAAAGTCTTACAAGCCGTTTATTACCCAAATGAGGACATGTCACTATCAAGAATCTGTCTTCCAGTTTGAAGAACTCAAGGAAGACATTTATAGCAATTTGGGGCTGCCTCTCCAACGGGCAAATCCTCCATTTTGTCTATAAATACAGAAGTGTGAAGACCATTTGAAAGCATCCAACTAACCTCAACAGAATCCAACTACTCAAGTATTCTGAAGCTCATAGAACATTTAAGCTTTCAAAGAGACTATCTTAGTCTTTATACACTTCTTCTAAGCTGAACCCAATTGTATATCCATACACAAGCTTAGAGAGATATCCTATCCTTATACACTGATCTTCATTGTAAAGGATATCTCATTAGTTGGAACCTTACTTCAATCCTTACCCCTTTCAAGTGAGAAAGTGAGAAGGTTGTAGTAGTAGAAGTGGTAGGAGCTGACTGTTGAGAGAAGAACAGTTCAGTTCTGAGTTGAGAAGAGGGTACTAGGACTCTAGACATCCTAGGGATCAATTCACCAAGGAGTGGTGCTCTTGATCAAGTGCACCTTGGCACTATAAAACAAGTTAATTCCAAGAGAGAAGGAATTATCCTGTTAAATCAGGGAAAGTGGATGTAAGAGCTTGAGTCTCTGAACCACTATAACTTCTTGTGTTGATTTACATTCCAAATACTTTCATACACTCAACACTGCACACAAAACTGATCTTTCAAGGATAAACATTCAAAGAATGTGCAAAAACCTATTTGGACAAGTTCCCTGAAAACTGGACTGTGCTGCATTGACTAAGTGATTTCAGAAATTAAAGGAGTCTAAACTTAAAGGGCCAACCACTATTCCGCATATATAACTCCCCTAGATAGTTATTCAACTAAGTACTCAATAGTACTTAGTAGTTTGATTATCTCAGAAGAGTTAATCTTCTTCAGCAGAGTTGTCCAAGACAACCCTGCTGAACTCTGGTTTGATCAAATTAGCAAAAGAATTGCATACAAGTGTATTCCCCCCCCCCCATACACTTGTCATATACTCCTTTCAGGACCAACAATAGCCATCTTCCTCCTTAGCTTCTGAAAGTTCTCCATACAAAGCTTAGAGAGATATCCTATCCTTATACACTGATCTCCATTGTAAAGGATATCTCATTAGTTGGAACCTTACTACAATCCTTACCCCTTTCAAGTGAGAAAGTGAGAAGGTTGTAGTAGTAGAAGTGGTAGGAGCTGACTGTTGAGAGAAGAACAGTTCAGTTCTGAGTTGAGAAGAGGGTACTAGGACTCTAGACATCCTAGGGATCAATTCACCAAGGAGTGGTGTTCTTGATCAAGTGCACCTTGGCACTATAAAACAAGTTAATTCCAAGAGTGAAGTAATTATCCTATTAAATCAGGGAAAGTGGATGTAGGAGCTTGAGTCTCTGAACCACTATAAACTCTTGTGTTGATTTGCTTTCAAGTACTTTCATTCATTCAACACTGCACACAAAACTGATCTTTCAAAGGACATATATTCAAAGACTGTGCAAAAGACATTTGGACAAGTTCCCTGAAAACTGGATTGATTGACTAAGTGATTTCAGAACTTTAAAGGAGTCTAAACTAAAGGGCCAACCACTAATTCCGCACTTATAACTAACTTAGATAGTCATTCAACTAAGTACTCAATAGTACTTAGTAGCTTGGTTATCTTCAAGAAGTTATACATCTTCAGTAGAGTTGTCCAAGACAACATTGCTGAACTCTGGTTTGATCAAAGTTTGGAAAGAATTTGCATACAAGTGTATTCCCCTCCCCCCCCCCCTCATACACTTGTTATATACTCCTTTCAGGACCAACATACTCCCTCTGTCCCATGATTACTTGCACACTTTCCTTATTTGGACGTCTCAAAATTACTTGCACACTCTTAATATGGAAATACCCCACAAAATTAATACCCTCTCAACATCATTTTATTTTCAAAATTGTCACCATCTTTTTACATACATTTTACTTTACACCTCATCATATTCACTTTACACCTCACCAAATTACCTAAAATACCCCTCCTTTATCTTACATCACCAACCACACTAAATTCACTTTTCTTAAACAACGTGCCGGTCAAACCGTTCAAGTAATCCTGGGACGGAGGGAGTAGTATTTTATTTTTCTTTCCAGATTTGCTCGATTGGCCTATTCATTTTAGAAAGCTTTAGATCTCTCAAATTATTTTTTATTTCAATTTAGTTTATGTTTCAATTCAAGTTCATATTTGTAATCAATTATAATCTATTATGTCTCCCCGGGATTAGTCGGTCCAAGACCGGATACCCGAGACTTCAAAAAAAAAATTATAATCTATTATGTCAATTTAATATAATTTATCAAGTAATTTTTTATATCAAATTTAATTATAATCAAGTTTTGCAAGGTGTGGATTAATGAAAAATTCATACAATTTTGTCATCCAATGTTAGATAATCCAAGAACATTGTATTTGAATGTAAATTGTATGTTGTTCATGATGCCATTGTTACTGATGTATGAAGACTACAATTAATTTTTTTTAGATTATTATATTTATGTAGTTTTCAAAACTAAACATAATTTAAAATTAATTAATTTCATCATTTATTTGACATTCAAAATAAATTATATAATAATATCGACTTATATTATTTTAAAAAGATGTAATTTAAAATTGTAGTAAATTGAATGTAGCCAATGTTAGTTTTTTTTTTTTTTTTTTCAATTCAATCATATTAAAAGTGATTCCTAAAATATTGTTAATTGTTCCACTAAATACTCCCGCATTTATTAATGATATCCACAATTATTAATAAACTTTAATTAAAAGTACATAGTAAATTAATTTTCGTCATATTAGTTAAACTATTTTAACCATCTTAGGAATAATTTAAAATTTTAGTCAATATTTTTGTTAATTATTGTTAATTTTTACCATTTTAGTAATAATTTAAAATTTTAGTCAATGTTAATTTTTTTTTCTTTTTCAATTCAAACAAGGGATTTTCTTAGGATAGTTTTGTATCGCCTGAACTATTAATAGTTCCGATGTTAAATTGCATCGCTCTGTGTCGCTCTCTGTGTCGCCCTAACTTGATACCTGTTGCCTTTTTTTTAATATTTTAAAATAATTATTTAAATTTTATTTTATTATTTACTATTTTATCCTTTATTAAAATTAATAATAATATTATTTAAATTAAACAATACGAACGTAAAATTAGATTTTTTTAATAGAATTAAATTATTATTTTATTTATATTTTATCTACACCTGCTCATTTAATTAGTTCACCCTCAAATTATTTTTTTATTACGGTTATCTGCACCCGCTCATTTTATGAGTTCACCCCAAATCATTTTTTAACCATGGTTATCTGCAATCGCTCATTTTATAAGTTCACCCAAAATTATTTTTTACCACGGTTATCTGTACCTGCTCATTTTATAAGTTCACCTAAGAAGATTTTTTTTTAAATGGAGTAATTACATTTAAAGGACTATATTATCATTTTATTAATTTACACAAAATATAATAAAATCAACCCTAATTTGTAGGGTGATACTAGAGTACATGCAAGATACCGGTACACACCAATTTTAATTTTTTATTTATATTTTATCTACACCCACTCATTTAATGAGTTCACCCAAAAATCATTTTTTTACTACGTATCTGCACCCGTTCATTTTATGAGTTCACCCCCAAATCATTTTTTTTATCACGGTTATGTGCACCCGCTCATTTTATGAGTTCACCCCTAAATTATCTACACCCCTCATTTTATGAGTTCACCCCAAATCTTTTTTTACTACGGTTATCTGCACCCGTTCATTTTAGGAGTTCACCCCCAAATCATTTTTTATCACGGTTATGTGCACCCGCTCATTTTATGAGTTCACCCCTAAATTATTATTTTTTACCACGTTTATCTACACCCCTCATTTTATGAGTTCACCCCAAAAATATTTTTAAAAAAGAAATTACATTTAAAATACTATATTATCCTTTTATTAATTTACACAAAATATAATAAAATCAACCTTAATTTGTATATTTACAATCTGTAGTCAAGTCATTACCGAGTTACCGTCGATTCACCATCAAGTCATCCATATTTTTAGAAAAAAATCGTAAAACATAATTAAAAAAAAAAACTATCGAAATTAGGCAAAAATCTTGATTTTTTTTCTTTCTAAGTTTTCTTCCCTTTCCTCTTTTTCTCCCATTTTCAGTTTTTATTCCAAACTTTTAATTTCTTCGTTTTTTTTTCCTTTTACTTTTTTTTTTATTTTCCATTTTTTCATGTGTATTTTTTTTTAATTTTAATAAAAAATAATATTATATGTATGTTTTTATTATAGTCGTTAATACAATAAGTAATAACGAGTAATACCATAAATTGTAATCAGTAATACCATTAACAGTAATTAGCACGAATAAACACGTATCTTATTCAAAGTGAGATGGTCTCATGGCGACACTGTTCATAAATTAGTAGAAATAAACACTTTATTTTTTCCAAAGTGTTAAAACGTCATTCTCAAACTATGTTTTGGAAAGCAGAATTTTGGTGAAATCAGAATAAAAAAACTTTAGAAAATGTGAATGGAACTATAGGAAAACGTCATGATCAGACCATCGATTAGTTCTAAAAATTATGTGTCCATATAATGTTGCTTACGAACATTGACCTAATGTCCAATTTGTATAATGTAACTAGATTGATTGTTACCAGACTTGAAAATTACATTATTGAGGACACATTTTTATTTTGGAAGGAATGTTGGTAGTAAAGTTTTTATTTTGAGAATAATATTGAGTGTTTCGATGACACGACTCCCATAAAGTTTCGAATAAGATAATTTCTTATTCTATTGTCTTTTGCAATGACGATAAATAAAAGTTAAAGGTCAGTCTCTTTTCATGGTAGGTGTATAGTGTGTACCTTCTAAAACATGTTCATGCATAGACAATTATATGTTGCAGCCCTCTAGAGTTAAGAGTGTATTGAAAAATATTTACCTAAATTCAAATGAATAACAAATTTACAAATTTATACTATGGAGTACATGTTTCAAATATTTTTTTAATTGACAAATTAAACTTAAAATATATTATAAATTTATTTGAATTCTTTACGGGCACTAACAGTCCTACGTTGCCCATTGTGACATTGTCCCTCCTTTACGTCAAAAAAAAAAAAATTGTGATCGAGAGCAAACCGAGTAAGTGGAGACTTTTTGGGCCAACAATGTTAGCCCATTTAATTAAAAGTGGAGAATGTTTTGGGCTAGCATTTAATTAAAAGTGGGCAGCCCAATTGTTTTATTAAAGAAAATAACCAAATTGAACAGCCAATTTCTTGAATTGTGCGTGAGTAATAACAAATGTTCAAAAAAAAAAAATAACAGAATGTTCTTTCAACAATTACAACAAAAAAATACATCAGTTTTTCAAAATAATCTCATCTTCATGTTGAGCCCCCTAAAATATTATAAAACATGCTGAAATTTTATAATATTATAAAACATGCTGAAATTTTATAATGAATGAACAAAAAATTCCTCAAAATTAATCCACACAATTGATGTCTTTTGTCTTTTCTTTTTAATGACAAAATCATTATCTTAGGTATTATTAGATGAAGTTGTGTCACCATTCTCATGTTGAGAAGACATATCTGCAAAATATACATTAAAAATAAAATTAATAAATGTCAGAATCTTATTATATTCATAAATAAAATTCATAAATTTCAAATAAATCTCATAAATCAATAACCATATAGAAATCATACAAATTTTATATGAATAACAATTGAGATTTGAGAATACTGCGTTAATGTGATTGTGCAGAAAAAACAGAGTATTAACACAGAAAAAAAAATCAAAAGTTCAATTAGAGGAATGCTCAATATCACATAAAAAAAACTAGGAGTAATTATCAACAATTTATGATTCGACTAAAAATGAACAAAAAAATAAAAAATATAAATATAAATTACATAATGTTAACTGGATCGAGCGGATGTGCAGATTTTTTTTGGAACGTGTTTGGGATCGGAATGGAATTTTGTAGGTTTTCTCTTGATTTTAAAAAAACCCAAACGAATCTCTTTATGTTAGATTATATAAAGTATCTTCGCTAATTTTCTGATCATTAACATATCAATTACTCCATGATCATAAATTGTAACAACTGGTTTTCTGAATTCTGAATAGACGACCGACCAATAGCCCGCGCCCAATTTTGTGATCTCGAAATTCATTCAAATAAAAAAAATAATTTATTATGATTATTAATGATATGAGAATTAAAATAAAGATTATATATTATCAATTAATTTTTTTATTAATCATGTGAGGATAAATTTGTAATTTTATAATTATATATTTAAAATTATTAAATTTAATTTAAAAGTGTAATAGGGCGACAAAAAACGATAATAAGTGCAATGCAAGGCGATGGATTCTGCGACGCCAAATGCAACAGGTAGCAGGTCATCAAATATAAGCCATTAGATTTCAGATCTGATGGCTCAGATTACTGGACTGTTGATAGTCCAGGCGACATTGGACTGTCCTTAGAAGGCCCCTTCAAACAATTTGAAACTGATTTCTTAAATATTGCTAATTGTGTAGCACCAAATACTCTTGCATTTATTAATCAAATTTACAATTTATTGATGAGATTTAATTAATTGTTGACTAGATCAATTTAATAAAAAATTAATTATAATTTTAAATTTAAGTCAATACTTATATTTATCAATTAATTTTATTTTTATATATCTAAATCCTTAATTATTCTATTTTGTTATTCAATATAATTTTTTTTCTATTGTTGCTTATTGTATGTTTATGATATGTTGTGGAATTCAAGTTTATTGGATTATAATTTTATCATTTTTTATTGATTTGAAAATATGTGAATTTATTTAATTTAAAAAAAGTAATCAAGTAATTTTTATCATCTTAGTTAAATTATTTTTTTGTCAATATCTTAGTTAATTATTGTTAATTTAAACTACCTTAGTAATAATTTAAAATTTTAGTCAATGTTTATTTTTTTCAATTCAATTAATTTTGTAACCGATTTCTTAAATATTGTTAATTTTACAACCAAATACTCCCACAGTTACTAATTATATCCACAATTATTGATAAGATTTAATTAATGGTTATAAATATGAATGATATAATTTTTTTAATCTAAAAACTATGGGAACTTTTTAAAAAATCTCTTATGCAAAATTTTTTAATTTTCTAAATGGTTGATAGAAATTCTTTAATTTTCTAAATGGTTGATAGAAATCTCTTACAAATTATTTCTTCTAAACGTCTTTTTGTAGTTGGAAGTGAACCGGAAGGTATCGGAGGCAAAGGCTTAGGCTCACCCGAATCTGGGAGATGGTAACTGGAATATCAATTTGGGAATTGCATGAATATTTTATTTATTTTAGTTTGCATGAACACTTTATTTTATTTTAAGTTGTAGTTTGTTTTTTATATTTATTTTACTTTGAATAATTTAGTGATAAGACTATAGTGTTTGGAGGTGATTTTCATCAAATATTACCCGTTATTCCAAAAGGAATGAGGTAAGATATCGTTCACGCTACAATCAATTTATCTAATTTGTGGAATGATTATACTATTTGAAAAGTTACAAGGAACATGCGATTGCAGAACTTTGGATCTGATGAAGTTGTACATGAACTTAATAATTATTTTGGATGGATAACATCTATTGAAGATGGTAATATAGTGTTGGTCCTGAAAGGAGTATATAACAAGTGTATGGGGGAGTAATACACTTGTATGCAAATCTTTTTCAAACTTAATCAAATTAGGCTTCTGCAAGGTTGTCCTAGACAACTCTTCTGATATAAATAACTTTCAGAAGATAATCAAACTACTAAGTACTATTGAGTACTTAGTTGAATAACTATCTAAGTAAGTTATATGTGCGGAATTGTGGTTGGCCCTTATGTTTAAACTCCTTTTAATTCTGAAATCTTCTTAACACTTAATCTGTTTTCAGGGGACTTGTCCCAAAACAGTTTTGCACAGTCTTGAATGTATGTCTTTTAAGATCAGTTTTGTGTGTAGTGTATGTATGTGTTGGTTGTATGAAAGTACTTGAAAGTAAATCAACACAAGAGTTATAGTGGTTCAGAGACTCAAGCTCCTACATCCACTTTCCCTAATTTAACAAGATAATTCCTTTCTCTTGGAATTAGCTTTTTTTATAATGCCAAGGTGCACTAATAACCACACCACTCCTTGGTGCCTTGATCCCTAGGAATTCAGAGTCCTAGTACTCTCTTCTCAACTCAGAAATGATTGTTCTTCTCTCAATAGTGAGTTCCTTACACTTCTACTACAACAACCTTCTATCTCTCTTTAGAAAGGTATAAGGGTTGATGTTGGTTCCAACTAGGTTGAGATATCCTTTACAATGAGCACAGTGTATAAGGATATGATATCTCTCTAAGCTTTGTATGGATATACAATGAAGTTCAGCTTAGGTTGAAGTGTTTCTGGAAACTAAGAATGTTCTTATGAAAGCTTTGAAGTTTCCTCAGCAAATGTAGGATAATTGGATTGCTAGTTGGTGTCTTCAAATGGTTTCCACACTTCTGTATTTATAGAACAAGATGAGGTTATGTCCGTTGGAGAGACAACCTCAAAATGTCTATAATTGTCTTCCTTGAGCTCTGCAACTGGAAGACAGATTCTTTGAAAGTGACATCTCCTTATTTTGGGAAGTAAACGGCTGTTTACTATTTGTCTTGACTTTGTAGCACTCTTCCCAATGTCTGACTTCAAGATTCACTTGATCAAACATGGACATCACTTTTGATCATTGGTCCTATGATAAGGACAACTTTCCTTATCATCTGGACAAGTCTGCTTATCACTTTCAGCAGACTCTGCTTATCAGCAGTGTTGGCATTGCTCCTTCAGATGACTTAGCTCTTTCTCTTTAATCATCATGTCTTGATGGTCTTTGAACATTTAAGCCTTCATATCAGTAGCTTTGACCCTATCAGCACAATTTTGCCTTTTCCTTGGAACTGTTCTGGTTCAAGTGTGCTAAGACATTGTTGCTGGACATCTCTTCTGAATCATTGACATATACTTCAGTAGACTTGGTCTTGTTGATGTATTCAGTTCAATTGATTTTCAGAGAGATTGATCTATTACTGAGCTAACTTGATTAGTACAGTTGATCATTTAGGTACTTCAGCAGACTTGTGATCAATTTGATTCTGAGCCTAGAGGGGACTTGATTCTTGTAATCTTATAAGCATATGTTCCCCTCAACTTGTGCATCTAAATGTACTAAGATCTGCCTAACATTCCAGCTTCTCAACTAGCCTTAACTACATGTTCCAACATTCCTGAAACATGTTCATTTATATTTGACTTCTCTATTTGGCATGTCTTAAGGGGTTTTGGTATCTTAATCAAAATTCTCATTTTATTCCCAAAAATTTCCCTCTTTTTGATGATGCCAAAACCTATACATTTTATGCAAAGGTGACTTGACTATACTGATTACATATAGCTTCAGTAGATGTGACTAAGGTCAAATTTCCTGAAAGAACATGTTAGTGTAATCACAGTTTTAAGTGCATATAGGTTTCAGTCAGGCAAGTTGAGACAATGAGATGTTATCTCTTGATTCAAGAAGTATTCAACTATCATTCATATAATATTGAGCATTACAAGCATGTTGATAGTCAAATAACTAATCAGAGCATGAAATCAGAGCAATTACAATAAAACATAGATGTGATCAGAGCATAACTTTCTCTAAGTAAATGTGATCAGAGCAAACTTCATAGCAATCATATCAGCAGACAAGAGCAATTTTCAGCACAGTTATCCATTTCAGCATAAGCATCCAATTCAGCAGACGTGGAAAAATAAAGGATATGGAAACTTAGCAGTTTCAGAGGTTATCTTCAGGAGGTGGCACCATTCCATACTATGCCCAAACCCTCTTCTTCAGTTCCATAGCCTCTTGATTGGTTCCCTTGGGTCCAAGTTTCATCTTCTCCATTTTCAAAATCTGAATGAATTCCTTGAAGATGGCTGATTGATCAATGTAACCTTGCTGCTTAGGAGGCATGTATATGATTGGGCCAGGGGCTCTGAATTCAATTCTTGTTATATCTGCAGTAGCAATAAGTCTCTGATAAAGTTCCATGTGGTTATCAAACATGAACTGAGTAAAGATGGATTCTAAATATTCTCCCGTCCATCTGCCTATGACATAGAAATCATAAACAAACTCCCTCTTGGCTTCTTCCCAATCATCATTCAGCTGAATGGGGACCCATTTATCCATGTGTGGATATTTGGTATCCATCTATATCAGCAACTGGGGCTTCAGCTTGTTGTAAGTAGCCATCTTCCTCCTTAGCTTCTGAAAGTTCTCTCTTCTCTTGTCTCTTGCTCTATTAACTTCCATTAGCTGCTCGATTTTCTCTTGAGCCCTCATCATAGACAGTTTCTGCTGAGTTTCAGCATTTTTTCCAAAGCCTTCCTCAAAAAGCTTGGATGGATCATCAGCAAGAACTGAAGCTCTCTTCTTTGGTTCAGCTCCAAAGCCTTCTTCAATTAGCTTTTCAACTTCATCAACAGATTCAACAGCTTTGGTGCTTTCAGCAGTTTCAGCTTCAGTAGACTTGACAGTTTTAGCAATTTTACCTTCTTCAGCAGTCTTGGCCTTCCTTGGTGTAGGTTCTTCTACCACTCTGAATTCAGCAGGCAAGTCCATGCTGTTTGGGAAATCAGTAAATGTTTCAGCTCTTTTCTTGCTCTTGTTGTCTTTCTTGATTTTCCCCCTCACTTGAACAATCTCAATAGATTTGTCCAATCCTGCTGATTCACCACTAGGCCTTTGATGCCTTCTTACACCTTCTTCCTGGATTGAGGCCATAGAGTTCTTCAGAGCAATTGCTAGTTGCTCCTCTTCATCAAGATCTTCTAAGTTCAGAACCTCTTTTCCTTTACCCTTTGGCTCTAGCATATGCTCTTTGCCAATGCTTCCTTCACCAATTTTCAAGGCACCTTTTGCTCTGGCTCGCTCTCTTTCCCCCTTTTTGGCCTCATCAAAACATTGGGGTTTAAGATCACCCATTGTAGTGGCCAACAAGGATTGGGCTTGATTGAGAGACTTAATCTCTTCCCAGCAAATATACATTCTCATCATGTATATTATGCATCCTATCACTGCTCATGCTAAGAAAAGCAAGAACATGCTTCATCTTCATTTCAACAACCTCCTCCATTGTTGACTTCAAGGATGCATCAAGGTTTACCTTGAGTAGATCAGTGAGGTTGGCCACAGCAGATTCAGCAATCTTGGCCATCACTTCCTCAGTAAACTTTGCTGAAGCTTCTTTCACTATTGCAAGTCTCAACTTTTCTGCCCTTCTCTTCTGAAGAGAACTCTTCTTGCCAATGGCTTGCTTCACAACCAGCCTAAGTGCTTTAAAATTCTCATTGTGGTTGTCTAACAGCAGTTTCTGATCCTTTTTTACCTCTTTGGTGAATTGATTCATACTCTCCTTGGCCTTTTGCACCTTAGTAGAGATTGTTTGTAATCCAGACTCCACTCCACTGATCCTTGCCTCAATAGTGGGAAGCACCACCTCTTCTGATCTAGCGAGTCTCATCTCTACTGATGCAAGTGTTCTGCCTTGCTCATCCAATGCTTCTGAAGTTTCAACATGGGCAGATTCCACTTGTTGGACCAAGGTGTCCAACTTTGCTGTATGCTCTCCAAGAATAGTTTGAGCTAAACTTGTATCAACTTGGACAGGAGCATCTGTAAATAGTTCATTGGCAAAGATTTGGTCAAGGGTGATACCTGCAAGATCAGAAAAATCAAACTTGTTAAGTAAATCACCCTCATCACCCTCTAATTCTTTTTCATAAGGCCATGATACATCAGCAACCTTCTTCTCATTTTCAACTCTTTCTTTTCTCCCTTCTTGATTGATAATCTCACTTTCAAGGTCAGGCCTCCTCTCATCAAGGGATTCTTGAAGTTCACATTTGACTTCAAGAATAACCTGCCCTTCCTCACTTATATCACCCTCTATTTGTGGTACACTCACTATCTTGGTGATGACTACATCTCTCTCCTCCTCAACTCCCTCTTGTTTTTCATCACTACTTTCCTCTTCAACTCCACCACCTAATCCTACAACTTCTACACCCTCAACAGGGTTCATAGAAGGCAGTTGTTGGGAGATCACAGTTCTTAGTTCTAAAGCCACTGAGTCATCCTGAATGGTTAAGAGCTGGTCAGTGTACAACTTTGCTGACACTGATGAGGTCTTAACCAAACCAGCTTCTAGTGGGGAGGCCTCAACATCATTAAGCTTTGCCTCAAGCTCAGATGAACCTTCATTGGCTGATGCATCTTTGGCTGTGTTACCATCTTTGGTCAACACCTCTGAAGATACAGAGCCCTTCCTATGATAGGTAAGGTAATGAATTGTAGGTTGTTTGGGACCAGGGGGTTGGGATCTGTGGGATCATCATTGTTGTTATCATTATTGGAACTGCTATCAGGGTGCTTGATCCCTTTAGCAATTTTATCCTTCTCCATAGCAACTTTGTCTGCTACAAGCTTTGCAAAGACCTCCTCATCTACCAGGAATCTTGTCTTTTGCACACCAGCAAAGTGTAGCAATCTACTCTCCTCAATCTGCCACCAGTTTGCTCCTTTATCTTGAATAACTTGGGCAATATTCATGATGGTTTTATCTTTCACTTCAACTAAAGCTCTCAGATCATGGAAATTCCTTTGTAATCTTGGGAATTCAGCAAGAAAAGGATACAAACTATCCACAGTAGACTTGGCTCCACCTCTGAGCATACCTTCATATATATGTATATTCCTTCTCATCTCCACTTGATTGGGGACTTTGGGCTATAGGGGAGTTGGCTCTGGGTTCAGTAGGATTGGCTTCAGGATTGACTTTAGGGATATTGGGTTCAACAAAGGTTTGTTCAAGTGCTTTTGAGAGCAATGGTCCTGAAGGGGCTTTGCTTAAAGGGGTAGGCTCTAACAAGGTAGCTTCAAGGAATTTGGAGTAATTAAGCATAGAAGAGTCAAGGGGTGATAGCAATCTTGACTCATTAACTGCAATATCAGCAAGCACATCAATTAGCCCTCTTTGGGCAGCTCCCTCAGGATAGTATCTCTTTGTGAGGTTCAGGGGAGTGATAGGTTGGTCTTGGGGGGTTTTGTGGGTATCAGGAGAGTTTGGCTCTGAGTGATATTTTTCCTGAAACCTTGATTCAGGAGTGCCAGCATCAGGAGAGTTAGACTTAGACTTAGTCTTTGATTTGGATCTGCTCTTAGCTCTACTTTCCCTTAGAGCTAATTGCAAAGTCTGCTCCTCCTGCAACTCTTGCATTTTCTCAGAAAGCTTGGCCCTTCTCTTGCAAGCTCTTGAGCTCCCACTTCCCTCCCCAGGGACAACTTGCCTGACCCTCTTCTTACCCTTTCTTTTCTTGACCACCATGGGAAACTTCTCCCTTATCTCATCTAAATTTGATGGCACACTCACACCCTCTTCAGCAACTTTGTCCACTTCTTCTGAAGCATCATAATTTTCCTCTGAGAGAATTTTGGACATTTTCTTAGTTTTCACAACTCTGGCCTTTGTCCTGGGCTTCATATTGGGCTTCTTTTCCACCTCTTCTTCAGCAGGTTTGGCCACATGCTTCTTTCTCTGTTCATATTTCTTGGACAGCTTCCTGAACATTATCTTTTGAGCTGGAAGGGGCTTTGCAAATGTCTGCATTTGACTGTAGTGGGAGAATCTTTCTATCAGCAGACTTGCCTGGTGCAATACTTCAACTTTCCTTCCGACACCACCTTCATGTGTGTTTTCACCTTGAATTTGGCTTTTTCTTTCATCGTCTCTCCCAAGATGAAATCTCTCCAATTAAACTTGATGCCCTTGTCACTGGCATCAATTACTGCAGCCATTACTCTAATTCTTGGTGAGCTCACTTGTTCCAAGCTCCCAGTATTGCTCAGAATACTCTTTGTTACCACCTCAAACATTGTGAGGAACTCAGGCTTAAGTGTATTTTTGTGCTGAGTGGAGGAGATTGGACCTGAAGTTATGAGCCAATCTTGAGAAATTTCTTGCTCATGCCCTGTGCCATAGGTTTCTGGATTCCTCCCTTCAGAGGGCAATCCAAATGCTCCTTCAAGGTCCTCCTCAGTGAACTTGACCCTGTGAGACTTCTCCTCTTCATCATCTTCACTCACATAAGTCAACCTTGTTGACACTTCTCCACCAGTTGCCTTGCCTTTCCATTTCAGAAAGGCAAAGAACTCAGCCATGTACTGCTCCAAGCAAGAGCTAGGCTTGTTCTGCATAAACTTTTGGAGTCCAGCCCTTCTTAGCCATCTCAGGGTAGGGGTTACCTCTGGTGCTTCACTCTCAAAAGAGATGATGGGTTCAAATATGAGGTTGTTTTTGTGGCTAAGATAAGAGAAATCAAGGTCTAGTTCCTTGTTGGTGAAATCAAAATCATCTCCTGTCTAACTTTGGGTGCCATTGATGAAACAGTAAGAAAGTTTGAGAGTTTTGAGAGTTAGGGTTTCAAAAGAGTGATAAAATGCGTGAGAAAGAAATGGAAACTTGGGGGCTTCTTAAGACTTGGAGTATATTCCAAAAGGACTGTATGTCAATGAGTTGGTGAGTCTTAAGGCAATTCAACAGTTGGCAAATCAGGAAATCAAATTTGAATGGCCAGGATTAATTCAGGGGAGTTGGCCAAAATTTGATCCAACGGTTAAAAACTGTTTCCAAGGTTTTAAAACTATTGTAATGAAACGTGGGGAATGAAGTTAAGGTTTATTATGGCTGGAGAGTTTTCAAGATGGATTGTGGGCTATAATTGTTTAATGCAAACAAGAATTGAATCTTTACATTAAGGGCATGTTTGTTTTGGGATGGGAAATCCGGATTTGGGATTTCGAAACTCCACCCCCGTTACAGTTTGGGATTTTGATTTAGGATTTTAAAATCCCACCCTATAAATACCTATAAATCCTATAAAAGTCAACCCTACAAATACATACAAACCCTATATAAATACATATAAAAGCCTATAATTCTATTCTATAAAGTTAAATCCTACCCTACATAAATCCCAAAACAAACACAAAACATAAAAAGCATTAGAATTTTAAAATCCACTAGATTTTGAAATCCGGATTTCAAAATCTTCAAAATCCCAAAACAAACATGCCCTAAATGCATTGAAAGTGACTTTTTGGATAGGGGACAAATTAAATCTTTGTAAAGGTGATGGTTTTAAGAGAAATGGGACAGCCAACACAATAGACAATGATTACCCAAAATAGGTGCTTATTAGACCAAGATTTGGTTTGATAGCCATGTCAACTTATCTGACCCTACATGGACAAGTGTCCTGAACTTTCATGGACAAGTGTCCTGATCCAAAACTCCTGAGGTTAGCCATACCCAACTTCTTTGATGAGATTTAGGACAAATCTCCTGAAATTCAGTGGACTTTGCCCAAGTCTACTAAAGATCAATTCTTGTTCCCCCTTGAGTGTTGAACTCCATTGGGCTTACTTGTCCATCTTTCCTGGATCAAGAAGTCTCAATTCTGCTGAAAGTTCCATGAACCTTGTTTCAGCAAGAGGCTTGGTCAATATGTCAGCCTTTTGGTGATCTGTGTGAATTTTCACCAATTTGATGTCCTTCTTCTCCACATGATCTCTTATGAAGTGATGTTTGATGTCCACAAGCTTGCATCTTGTGTGTAACACTGGATTTTGTGATATTGCAATAGCACTGTTGTTATCACAGAATATGGGCACTTCAGTAGAGTTGACATTGTAGTCTCTAAGTTGTTTTCTCAACCAAAGGATTTAAGCACAACAACTTCCAGCTGCAACATACTCAGCTTCAGTAGTGGAAGTGGCCAGAGTGTTTTGCTTCTTTGAGTACCAAGAGATGAGCTTGTTTCCCAAAAATTGACAGGTTCCTGAAGTGGACTTTCTATCAATTCTGCATCCTCCATAATCAGCATCTGACTAGCCAGTTAGCTCAATGTTGTCATCAGTAGGGTACCAAAGGCCTACATTCTCAGTGCCTTTGAGATACCTTAATATCCTCTTTGCAGTCTCAAGATGAGTCTTCTTAAGATTGGCTTGAAACCTTGCACATACACCTACTGCAAAGGTGATGTTATTGGTTTATAATTTACCAACAATGGCTTACAAAGTGGACGAAAAATAAAAAGACAGAATATAAAGAAATTACAATGTCTTTGAAATCTTCTAACTCCCAAAAACAACAAGTTTCTTCTTTAAGCAGCTTCTTGGAATGGCAGGTCCAAAAAGAAACGAAACAACACTGTAGAGAGACGGAAGAGTTAGGGAAAAGCAGCCGAGTCAAGGTGATACCTTTTCCCGTAAAACAAACACGTCCCGGCTAGTGTTCACGGAGTGAAGAGTTGCTTCGAAAGGTAAAATGGCTTCGTCTTTGCACGAGCAACACTGCAGCGTACAAAGCTCCAACGAACTGAATACACGCTTGAACTGGACTGCACTCTAAATGTAATGCAGAATGCAGAAAACAGAATGCAAGTTTGCTGGAAAATTTCAAGTGCTATGAGTTTTGCCAAGGTGAGTTTTCCAAAATGATGCACTCTTATTTATAGGCAGTGCCACCCAGGTAGGGGCAGACGGGCATTTATGGCTGTAACTGCCACCCCATGACTGCATATTATGGCAGGAATGGTAACTGCCATTTCTATAACCTCCAGGGTATTAAGAATGCAGTTTCGGGAATGGTAACTTCCCTTCTGCTGTAACTTCCAAATTAAGACGCTGCTGTTTCAAATTCAAATTTGAAATTGGGCTGGACTCGCATTGGGCTCTAACTCTAATTTCGTATGGGTCAGGACCCAAAGCTTTAGAGCTCTAAAAAGATAGATGGGACCCAAACCCAAGCCCAAACCTAAGACCAAAGTCCAATTGCCAAGATCCAAGATCCAAGGCCCAGACCCAGGCCCACAGACCCGGCGCGACATGGCCGGACGGGCGGCGCGCGCGCGCTTGTGCCTAATTGAATGGTTCAATAGTCACTACAATTTGAACTCTCTTAACTAACTCCTATTAATAAGGATGAGATTAATTCTCACATTTATCAATGTGGGATAGTTATTAACATTAATCCCAATGCATCACTTCGTCTTAATCTTCGTACATTAATTTCTCACTCACTGAAATTCGGTTTTGAGATTTTAAATATACTACGATCATCTACTCCGAGAGTAGAACGATCCTATGATATTTAATTTCTCAAAAATTAAATATCCATACCCTCAAATAATTGATTAATCAATAATCAATTAAATATATTAAGAAATTGAATAAAACTCAATTTCTCCAACAAATGTCAGGTCTACTGGCTTTGAGATAGAGGAGAGATCCAATGATTCCTCTATACTCAGTGGAGTTGGTTGGAACACCACTCTCATCAGGATCCAATTTCCAGTTTGTGTTCATTGGGATCCTTACTGGCTTGCTAGTAGCACACCCAAAGTTTTTGATCAATTCTCTAGTGTACTTTGCTTGATTGATGAAGATTCCTTCTTTTGATTGCTTGACTTGAAGACCCAAAAAGAAATTCATCAGCCCCATCATTGACATCTCAAACTTGCTTTGCATGAGCTTTGAAAACTTTTCACAAAGCTTCTCATTTGGAGATCCAAATATGATGTCATCAACATATATTTGGACAAGCAAGATGTCATCTCCTTCACAGATTTTGAACAAGGTTTTGTCCACTGTCCCTTTGACAAAACCATGATCCAATAAGAACTGTGACAGGGTATCATACCAAGCTCTTGGAGCTTGCTTCAGTCCATAAAGAGCTTTCTTCAGTCTTTATACTTGGTTTCCTTCTTCAAAACCTGGGGGTTGCTCAACATAGACTTCTTCTTTCAGCACTCCATTCAAGAAAGCAATCTTGACATCCATTTGATAGAATTTGAACCTCTTGTGGGCAGCATAGGCTAAGAATAACCTTATTGCTTCAAGCCTTGCCACTGGTGCAAAAGTCTCATCATAGTCAACGCCTTCTGATTGACAATAACCCTTGGCCACCAATCTGGCCTTGTTTCTAACTATCACATCATTCTCATTCTTCTTGTTCTTGAACACCCACTTGGTTCCAATAACATCTTGATGTGATGGTCTGTCAACCAGCTCCCATACATCATTTCTTGCATGGCTGTAATCCAGTTTGCATCTTAAAGTGCTTCCTCAATATCTTGAGGTTCCTGTTCTGATAAGAAGCAACAAAACAAAACACTTTCACCATGAAACCTTCTAGTTTTGACTCCTACACTTGGATCAACAAGTATCAGGTCAGTTGGATGGTCAAATAACCAAGTCCTTCTTTTCCTGATCGCTTCAGTAGAGTTGTCCTCTACTAAGGTTGAGTCACTAGGATCATAAAATTCAGGGAAATTCAATGTAGGGTCTAATTCAGGATCATATTCAGGGGTGTTGGCCTCAATGTCAGGGACATTGCCATTCTCAACATTGTTGTTTCCCCCTTGAATATTTAACCCATTAACTACCTCAGCAGGGACTACTTCTTCATTGGTAGTTGTTACCTGATTATGAACTGGGATTGGGTCAATTAGTTCATCATTTCCTTCAGTGGGGTTTGCTTCAGGAGTGTTGTCCAGTCTGGTAAATTCAGGAGGCCGGGTTGGCCTGGACAACTTCAGTGAACAAAGTATCTTTCTCTTTTAAGCTTAATCCGATTGTTCTTTGTGTGATGTCATCCACATTCAGGAGTTTATCCCTGTTCTCAAAGATAGCTTCATCAAACACAACATGAGGTGTTTCTTCCACAAGAATGGATTTACAATTGTAGACTCTGAAAGCTCTACTGATTTGGGAGTATCCAAGAAATATCCCCTCGTCAGCTTTGCTGTTAAAAGCTTTCAATTGTTCTTTCCCATTGTTGTGAATGAAACACTTACAACCAAATATATGAAAATGAGATACTTTAGGCATTCTTCCTTTCCAGAGCTCATAAGGGGTTTTGCCTTGACCCTTAGTTATCAAACATTTATTTTGAGTATAGCATGCAGTGTTTATAGCTTCAGTCCAAAATCTCTTAGGTATGTTTGAATCAGCAATTAAGAGTTCTATTTCTTCTTTCAGCTACCCCATTCTGCTGAGGGGTTCTAGCTGCTGAAGTTTCATGGGCTATTCCATTTTCAGTGCAATACTCATTGATGTATGAATTTATGAACTCAGTGCCTTTATCATATCTTATCTTGATTATATTAAGGCTCTTTTCATTTGACAGTCTCTTCATTTGTTTGACTTGAGTTTCCTTCTTATTAAGGAGAAATACTACTCATGTGAACCTAGAGAAGTCATCTACTACTACTAATTTGTATTTTCTTCCATTTATACTTGCAGGGGTAATTGGTCCAAATAAGTCTATGTGTAACAGTTCAAGTACCCTTTCAGTAGAAATGACTGGTTTGCCTTTGAATGAAACTTTAATTTGTTTTCCTTCTTGACATGGTTTGCAAACATGTTCTTTAATGAAAACTTCATTAGGCAGTCCTTTAACTAATGCATTTCTAGCCAGCTTGTTCATGGATTTAAAGTTCAGATGGTTTAGCCTTTTATGCCATAACCAACTTTGTTCATTCGAGCTTTTGGCAATAAAGCATGCAGCATCAGTAGACTTGTCCCAGTCAGCAAAATACACATTTCCTTTCCTAGTTCAAGTCAGTAGAGTTTGTTGAGTTTTATCTTTTATTAGGCATTTTTCACTTGTGAACTCAACATTATATCCTTTATCACAGAACTGACTTATACTTAGGAGATTATACTTGAAACCAGCCACATAAGACACATTGGATACCTTGATATTACCAATTATCAAGGTACCATACCCTTTTGTAGTTACTTGTGAGCTGTCTCCAAAGGTGACATTAGGGCCTTCTTGTTCAGTAAATTTAGTGAGGAGGTTTTTATTTCCAGTCATGTGTCTTGAACATCCACTGTCCAAGTACCATGCTGTATTTTTGTTCATGCTCCTCAGTTTCTTGTGGCCCTTAGGTACCTGCAATGATCAAGCTTTAGGTACCCTTTGAATTTTGGGTCCTGAGAGGTTAGCTATACCTTTAAGAACCCAAACTTGTCTAATCACCCTGATTGATTCAAGGTGGCTAAGTTGTTTTCCTCTAGCATCAACATACACAGTTTTCCCTTAAATTCCTTTGGGAAAGAATGTGTGAAAGTGTTGACTTTGTAAGTTTCATGAGAGTTGGAATTTCTCCTGAACTTATGAGTTCTTTGTGCAGCTTGAGGGAATCTTTGAGGATGGGCATATTGATGACCATTACCCTTTGGCATGAAGGGTTTTGGTTGTCTCATTTTATTGTACCCATAAGGAGAGTTGACCTTAGGTCTGTTTAGCTGAGGTTGCCTCAGGGGAGTTGGCCTAGGCTGAACATACCTTGGACAACTTCTCTGAATGTTGTTCAGATGAGTTGCCCTTCCATTGGGTCTACTCTGCCGAACACCATTCCTCTTGTATTCAGGGACTTTGGCCATTTTCTTAGGTATGGGCCTTTTTACCTAAAATGCATGAGTGGGCACTTCTTGTATTTTGCCCTTTCCTTTGTTCAGTGGCTGAATTAATTCATTTTCAGCTTGTTGTGCCACTGACTTAACAAAGACTCTCTTAGTGTTACTTGTTGAAGCAACACTAAGACAAGGTGAAGATTCGAATGGATCATATCACAATCCACTCTTTTGAGCCATAGGTCTTTGGAAGCTTTGAATTTCCTCTATTGCCTTAGAGGATTTATTCATTGCAGACATCTTAATTTTCAGGCTCTCTTCACTTGATTTAAGAATATCATACTCATGTGAGAGGTTTTCAAATTTAGCTTAAAGAATTTTAAGTTCAAAATCTTTTCTCTTCTGAATAAGCAGTTGCTCATCAAGCTGCTTTTGTTGGTCAACTATCCTGAGAGAAGCTTCATCAAGTTCTCTCAAGACTTGATGATACAACTCAGTAGACTTGACATCAACTACAGATTCAGAAGGTTTTGCAAGTTCAATGGATAGTCTTTCATTTTCTCTCACACAGTTATCATGAAATTCTTGTAACATAGTGAAGTCTTCCATCAACTTTCCAAAGGAGAGTTTCAAGTTGACATCACTAGTGTTCAGTGATTGAAATGATGGTGGGCTAGAAGTAGAAGATACCTCATCATCTTCTATGGCCATGTTGCAAACATCATCATCATCACTGTTGGAGAACAGTCTATCATCAGAAGAGTTGAAGCTTTTAGCACTCTGAGACTCATCACCAGCCATCATGGATTTTCTATTGGTGAACTTTTTGTCTCTTTTAGCTTGCCTCTCCTTTCTTTCTTTTGAGCTGAGTTCAGGGAAATCATATTGAAAATGCCCCTTCTTTTTGCAGTTGTAGCACAGGTCTTCATCATCATCTTTCTTTGATTCATCTCTTCTTCTAGATGATGAAGGTTCAGCTCTGCTGGACTTTCTCCTATCAGAGTATTTGTCTTCTGATCTTCTTTCTTCAGGCCTTTTGTCCTCAGCCTTGGCTTCGGGAGAGTTGTACCTTCTCCTGACCTTGTTGTCTTGGTAGAATTTCTTGTATCTACCAAATCTTGAATTGAGCTTGTCAAACCTCCTAGCCATGAGGGCTAGTTCTTCCTTCATTTCAGCCTTAAAGACTGACTTTAATGATCTGGGAGTGGGCTACATCTCTGGTCCAGCAGTTTTGGCCTTGAATGCCACTCCTTTAGTTGGTAAGGAAGATTCCTCAACTGGCTTTCTTCTGTTGAGGTCAAACTCATAAGCTTTGAGTTCTGAAAAGACTTGTTGCATGGGCATGGTGGGGAGATCTTTAGTATTCTGCATCATTACAGAATACACATCCCACTTTTGAGTGAGACTCCTTAGAATCTTGAGTGCAATTTCTCTCTTGGAGTACACTTTGCTCAATGAGTTGATTTCATTCATTATATCTATGAATCTACCAGCAAATTTGTCAATGGACTCTTCAGACTCCATTGTGAACTGCTCAAATTTTTGCACAACAACTTGGAGCTTATTCTCCTTGATTTTGTCTGTACCCTCAAACATTTCAGCAAAGGTATCCCAAATTTCTTTGGCTGTTGTGCTGTGGTAGACTCTCCCCATTACTGCATCTGGAATGGTTTGATAGAGAGTGTTCATGGCAAGATAATTGAGGTTGTGCCTCATTCTCTCTTCATTTGTGAGATCATCTTCATCTTTGGGGATCTCCTCCCTTATGTTATCTCTTTGAGCTTGAGTGATTTTGGGATTAACTTGGGTAAATATGAATAGACCCCTTGTGATGACTCTTAACATCTCATTGTGAAGGCAGGCAAGATGAGCTCTCATCCTGATTTTCCAGAAGTCATAGTTCTCAATTGAGAACATTGGCAGTTTATGGTGAGATATGTGATTGACTGGATCTGGAGCCATGTTGTTGAGGTTATCCACAACATTGCGGGGAACATCAGCATCGTTGTTGTTTTCTGCCATATCTCAGAAAAAGGGATTGGATAACAATATGTTAAGATTTCAGAAAGATCAATTCAGTGACCACACTCAAATATGTTTTTAAAAATCAAAATGGATTTTCAGAAGCAGTGGTCTTTGAACCCCTGCTCTGATACCACTTGTTGGTCCTAAAAGGAGTATATAACAAGTGTATGGGGGGAATCCACTTGTATGCAAGTCTTTTTCAAACTTAATCAAATTAGGCTTCAGCAAGGTTGTCCTGGACAACTCTTCTGATATGAATAACTTTCAGAAGATAATCAAGCTACTAAGTACTATTGAGTACTTAGTTGAATAACTATCTAAGTAAGTTATATGTGCGGAATTGTGGTTGGCCCTTATGTTTAAACTCATTTTAATTCTAAAATCTTCTTAACACTTAATCTGTTTTCAGGGGACTTGTCCCAAAACAGTTTGCACAGTCTTGAATGTATGTCTTTTAAGATCGGTTTTGTGTGAAGTGTATGTATGTGTTGGTTGTATGAAAGTACTTGAAAGTAAATCAACATAAGAGTTATAGTGGTTCAGAGACTCAAGCTCCTACATCCACTTTCCCTGATTTAACAGGATAATTCATTTCTCTAGGAATTAGCTTGTTTTATAGTGCCAATGCACTGATCAACCACACCACTCCTTGGTGCCTTGATTCCAAGGAATTCAAAGTCCTAGTACTCTCTTCTCAACTCAGAACTGACTGTTCTTCTCTCAATAGTGAGTTCCTTACACTTCTACTACAAAAACCTTCTATCTCTATTTAGAAAGGTATAAGGGTTGATGTTGGTTCCAACTAGGTTGAGATATCCTTTACAATGAGCACAGTGTATAAGGATAGGATATCTCTCTAAGCTTTGTATGGATATACAATGAAGTTCAGCTTAGGTTGAAGTGTTTCTGGAAACTAAGAATGTTCTTATGAAAGCTTTGAAGTTTCCTTAGCAAATGTAGGATTATTGGATTGCTAGTTGGTGTCTTCAAATGGTTTCCACACTTTTGTATTTATAGAACAAGATGAGGTTATGTCCGTTGGAGAGACAACCTCAAAATGTCTATATTTGTCTTCCTTGAGCTATGCAACTGGAAGACAGATTCTTTGAAAGTGACATCTCCTTATTTTGGGAAGTAAACGGCTGTTTACTATTTGTCTTGACTTTGTAACGCTCTTCCCAATGTCTGACTTTAAGATTCACTTGATCAAACATGGACATCATTTCTGATCATTGTTCCTATGATAAGGACAACTTTCCATATCATCTGGACAAGTCTGCTTATCACTTTCAGCAGACTCTGCTTATCAGCAGTGTTGGCATTACTCCTTCAGATGACTTGGCTCTTTCTCTTTAATCATCATGTCTTGATGGTCTTTGAACATTTAAGCCTTCATATCAGTAGCTTTGACCCTATCAACACAGTTTTGCCTTTTCCTTGGAACTGTTCTGGTTCAAGTGTGCTGAGACATTGTTGTTGGACATCTCTTCTGAATCATTGACATATACTTCAGTAGACTTTGTCTTGTTGATGTATTCAGTTCAATTGATTTTCAGAGAGATTGATCTATTACTGAGCTAACTTGATCAACACAGTTGATCATTTAGGTACTTCAGCAGACTTGGGATCAATTTGATTCTGAGCCTTGAGGGGACTTGATTCTTGTAATCTTATAAACATGTGTTCCCCCTCAACTTGTGCATCTAAATGTACTAAGAGCTGCCTAACATTCCAGCTTCTCAACTAGCCTTAACTACATGTTTCAAAATTCCTGAAACATGTTCATTTATATTTGACTTCTCTATTTGGCATGTCTTAAGGGGTTTTGGTATCTTAATCAAAATTCTCATTTTATTCCCAACATATAGGATCATAAACTGAATGTATAAATTTATGAGGATATTTTGTTGAAAGACGGTGATAATCTGATAGCTATTATTGTTAATATCATTTGTCCTGATTTTAAGAATATGATGGATGATCATGATTATCTATATATATATATAATAACAGGATAGTGGCTTCCTGAGCAAGTTCCCGCCTAAATGTTGAATTATTAAAATATTATTATTTTTATGAGTCCCACCAATAAAATATCATCTTTTAAAATTATTTTCTCTCTCTTTCTTTATTTTCATTCTTTCTCTCCTCTTTCTCATCTCTCCCAACTCCCGCGTTATACCGGTCAATTTTTCTTCTTTGAGTTTCTTCATTATTCTCTTCTCCATCCATTTTTCTTTCTTCTATTCTCTTCTCCATTCTCAATTCTATAATCTTCTTCCTTAACAAATTATGGTCAATCTTTTTTAAAAAATTTATTATCCTCTCATTCTCCATTCTACTCTCTCCACCTTTTTCCTCGTAATTTTTTGTTCTTTTTTTCTCCATAGTATATTTTATCATCGGTTCTTCTAACAAATTATCCCCAAAATTAAAAAATTATTCTGAGTTTTTAATTTCTGATTTGCTTCCTCCCTGTCCAATGTCTTTAGCAGATTTGAAATTAAATTTTATAAAAGTTAACTTGATTGAGAAATATTCTAATTTGGAACGGTTCAATTCACACAATTGTTCATGTTTGAGTTAATTTGCAAATTAATGATGTATTCATCATTTTTTTTTTTACTTTGTACTATTGGGATATGAATCCTGAAACAAGTCCTAATTGTTGATAAAAGATAAAGATGAAGTTTTGATAAGCCAAAAGTAGTTTGAATATTTTCTAAGTATTGACTGATCTAGTCTAGTTAAGAGAAGTCATCTTGTACAGACCACTAAAGTTCACACAAGACAAGTATTGTCAGGTTAAGAAAAGACAAGTACGAACTATAAGTACTTTGTATTAATTGTTTAGGTTGTTACTGAGCTATATTAACAATGTATAGAAGCTCATGATTTTTATATGTAATTGATATAATCATTGTATAGATATCTAAGTTGACTAAGTTGTGTTATAAAGCTTAATGTAATGTAATAGTCTTGTTAGGATTAGATTAGTTGTTACTACGTCTACTACTGAAGAAGTTCGCACAAGAAGAAGAAGGAAGAAGTCTACACAAGATAGGTGCGTGACCACAAGATTCAACAGGACAAGTCAACATAAATAAAGATGAAGTTAGTTATTCAAGCCCGTGTGAAGATAAGGATTGAAGAGTTAGTTAGAAATCACCAATTAATAATAAACGCGTGGAAGGATAAGAATAACAAATTTCAAGTTAGTTTTCAAGAAGAGTTGGTTACAACTGAAAGTTCTTGAAGAGTTGAAAGTCTATAAATACCCCAAGGTATTGATTGATTAAAGACTACTGCAATACTGATTACTGAAGCATTATTGAAGCATTCAAAGAAAAGTTACTCACAGAGTTTGAAGTTCAGAAAGCAAGTCGCTAGTCAAGTGAAGAACGAAGAATACTGCTACTGAAGAGAAGTTTACTTTTTAGTTTACTGTTCAAGTTGCTAGATACTTGTAAATCTCTAGTAAGATCGAAGATATACTTGGTAGTATATTCGAGAAGATCTAAGTCTTGTTTCTTGGGACTTAAAATTACAAGAACACACATATTGCTCGATTGGAAGAGTTAATAGAAACATCACAACTGGGTTTGTGAGAGTGGACGTAGACAAGTTGTCGAACCACTATAAAATCGTTGTGTGTTGTTTACTTTATTGTTTTGTTTAATTGCTTAATTGTTTACATACCTATCTGAACTAGACTAGTTGAGTATACACAGAACAGAGTTCTCGAATAAGAAGTTGAGTATAAACTTGAATTGGGCTCATTGATATATTCTGATTTCCGCATTGTACTTTGATATATCGAAAGAATTTTGAAAAGTCTATTCACCCCTCTCTAGACATTTTCACTAGCTTACTCGATATTAAACTCAACTTTGGGGACCTACAAGTGGTATCAGAGCAGTAGTTTACGAACTGCTGTTTCTTGATAACCGACTTAAGACTTAGGATGAAGTCTTGGTCCGTGTTTCTACGTGCTCTTATCTGTTCTTGATCATTGCTATTGAATTTACCCGATTCTTGATACTTTACTGTGCTATACTAGTCTTCTTGAATCATGTCGTTAGAAATCAGTGCTAACAAGTTGCCTAAGTTCCAGGTTCAGGACTACGACTATTGGAAACTGCGGATGGAAGCGATTTTTAGCTCCACGCACGACCTAATGATCTCTGTTGTCACCGAGGGCCCGATCGTGACAATGATCCCAAATACTGCTGCCCTCGACAAAGACAAACCAGTTGGTACTCTCGTCAAGAAACCCAGGTCTGATCTAACCTCAGAAGAAATGCGTCAAAATAATTTGGATAGCTTGGCGAAAAATTACATCTTACACACTCTTCCTAACGAGTATCTAGGAAAAGTGTTAAAATGTAAAACTGCCAAAGAGATGTGGGACATATTAACTATTATTTGTGAAGGGACTACCCTGATCAAAGAGAGCAAACTCTCCACTGCTGTCCAAAGATTTGAATCATTTCGAATGAAAGCTGGTGAAACTATCGACCAGCTGGATACTCATTTTACTAAGACCATGAATGATTTGGAAGTCCTTGGTAAGTCATATACTCCTCGTGAGATCAATCTTAGGATTCTTAAAAGCCTTGATAGTCGATGGAAAATGGTAAAGATGCTTGTTAAGAATACTCAAAACATAGACGTGTGGACTACGGAAACCATGTTTCAAACTCTAAAGGCCCATGAGTTTGATTTAGACGAAGATGAACCCGTAGTCAGTAGTGACAGAAAACATGTTGTATCGAAGAACGTTGCCTTTAAGTCTAGTTCGTCTAAGTCCTCTAAGGTAGACAGGTCGAAGTCTAAGACTAGGTCTGCCTCTGTGAAAGACGAGTTAGATACTGATCTTAGTCTGAAGGATCAGGTGAACCTCATGGTTAGAAAGTTTGATAGGCTGAATAAACGTTTCGGTAGATATAAGAAGTTTTATAGAGATCATAGAGCGTCTACTTCTAAGAACTCGTTTGACACCAGATGAGACCGAAACTCGTCCTAAAGGAGAGACGAAGTCTCGAAAGGTAACAGACGTGATAGAGAGTCTGATGATAGGAAGATTACTCGTTCTGATAGACGTTATAAGCGAAGGGATAAATCTCCTATTAAAAAGGCTACTAATGATCTCTTGTGATATAACTGTGAAAAGCCAGGTCACTATATATATGAATGTCCAGACCTGAGCACTGATGAACGAGAAGAACGCAAAGCATGAAGGGAAAGAAGATACAATCGTGGCAAGAAGGCAATGATGACCAATGATGACTCTGAGTCGGATTCAGACGAGTTGCCATCGTCCTCATCTAGCTACCCGTCTGATCCAGATCACGATGAAGCTTTCATAGTAGATGATGGCCTATGCTGCATGGCTAAAATCGACCAAGAGGTATCATCTGCTACTTATTTTCAATCATGTGATGAATCGGATTCTGATGAAAGTGATACTGCCAATAGTGAAGTAGGGAGTAGTCCTCATCACTCTACTAGTGCTGTTGAAGACGACCTCCTACTTGCTAACCAGGCATTCATTGAAGTCAGCGACGAGAACATTGCATTGAAACAGGAAATCATTGATCTTAAGGAAGCTTAGTCTAAAGAAGATCCTAATGTAACAGTCCTAAATGAACGTTTGACTGAAGAGTTGAGACAACTCAAAGAAAAGTGTGCATTGACAGACAGGTTATATCAAGACCTACTTAAGACACATGCAACTGAGAGAAATGAATTCAATGTTTTAAAGAGCAAGTGCAATAGACTTGAAGAACGTAATAAGTTCTTAGAGACCGAGGTTGTCGCACTAGATCTCAAACTTACTGACCTGGTTAACTCTTCTAAGATTAACCTTGAATTGTCAGATAGATATAGAGATCCAGCTGACAAGACAGGTATAGGTGCTGAGTCATCTAGCTCGTCTACTCGAGTCATTAAGAACCCTACTACTAATAACTCAAGACTTTTGCCAAATGATAAAGGAAAAGGACCAATGATATACGATATTGGAACTCCGTCTAAAGGCACTATACCTAAACAGACTCGAGTTAACACTCCGATTACCAAGGGAGGTAAAAAGAATGTTAACAACAAGCTTGTTCCGTTTAGAACTAATCTTCAAAGGACCACTAATCGTGGACGACCCAACCAGGTCAGATACGAGGATTGGTATCCTGAGGAAACGAGTACTAGACAAGTACAGACTAGACGACAAGAGCCTAGACCTCCCTTCATAAGGCAGTCTCAACTCTACTCGTCTAGGCCTAGACAGGTTGCTCCAAAATATCGTACACAAGCTGTCCTATATCCTCCACCTTTGTCATATGACATCATAAGTGAGGAAAGACCTAAACGAGTCTATAAACCGTATGGACCTAATGCATATAAGCCCTATTCTGACTAACATAGACCAGCGCCTGCTCAAGTAGAGATCAAGTCGAAAGGCTATCTCAAACGAGTAGACCCGAACTCGAATGATAGGACAGATAAGGACAACAAGGTCTTATTTTGCAACAAATATGGCAGGAAGCTTAAGAGATCGAACTTGTTCAAGACTCCAATGTATATTTGGATTCCTTTGAACTCGACTAACCCTCCAGGACCCCAATAAACTAGTGGGTACCTAAATTATTGAATATCTTCATTGTAGGGTCGACTTGACTTGTATAAGAAGGGTGGTTCAGTTGGAGAAACTTGGTACATAGACAGTGGGTGTTCTCACCACATGACTGGTACCAAGGCTCTTCTCTCTAACTACCATGAGCAAGAAGGACCAAAAGTTATCTTTGGAGATAGCTCTATGGCAATCATGAAAGGATTCGGATACATCAGGAATGGAGACGTAGAGATTCACAATGTCTCATAGGTAGAAGGTTTGAAGTATAATTTGCTATCTGTCTCTCAATTTTGTGACAGGGGCTATAAAGTCTACTTCAAAAGCACCAAATGCGAAATATGGGATAAAAGAACTCATGCAATCCTTCTAGTTGGAGTAAGGCAAGGCAGCGTCTACACTGTGAATTGGAATAGTTGTCCTAGGGATGCTTGCCTTATTACTAAAAGTCCTAAAGAAATCAGTTGGATGTGGCACAGACGTCTATGCCATATGAACTTTAAGATAATTAACAAGATCGCAAGAAACTACCTTGTTGAAGGTATCCCTAATGAAATCTATTACAAATCACAAGTGTGTGACTCGTGCCAAAAAGGTAAACAGGTAAAGGTTTCATTTAAGAAAATCCATACTCTCTCAATAAGTAGAGTCTTAGAACTACTACACATGGATCTTCATGGTCCTATAACTCCTCCAACCTTGAATGGTAGAAGGTACACACTTGTTGTTGTAGATGACTATTCTAAGTTTACTTGGGTAGTCTTCCTACACAAGAAGAGTGATACACAAACACTTCTACCTGATCTATTGAAGAAGTTACAAGTTGAGAAGAACCAGTCTATTGTCAAGATTCGTAGTGACAAGGGAACTGAGTTCATTAAATTTTATATCCAAGATTTTTTGTGCTAAACGTGGTATCCAACATCTTACTAGTGCAGCTAGGACGCCACAACAGAGTGGTGTAGCAGAAAGAAGGAATCGAACTCTCAAAGAAGCCTATAGAACCATGATAGCCGAGTACAACACACCTCAAAAATTTTGGGCTGAAAAGCTATCAATACTGCATGCCACTCACAGAACAGAAGTGCGATCAACAAAGCACTAGGCAAGACACCTTATGAGGTTTGGAAAGGTAGAAAACCCAGAATTTCATATTTCCATATATTTGGTTGTAAGTGTTTCATCCATAACAATGGAAAGAGCAAGGTGAATGCTTTCGATGCTAAAGCAGACGAGGGGATATTCTTAGGATACTCCTCGACTAGCAAAGCATTTAGGGTATTCAACTACTCAACTCTTTGTGTGGAAGAAACACCACATGTGGTTTTCGATGAATCTCGACAGGACTCGTCTGCCAACAAGATCAGTGAGAAGGTGACTGATCTATCGATCGAATCTAACAAAGAATCTGAGGTATATGAATCCGTGCAAGCCTACAATCCATTCATGAAAGCTCTCGAGTCTGATGACAAAGAGAAGGTAAGTGCTCAAGGTAAGTCTTCTAGACCAGCTGACATGCCTGCTCTAGTTGAATCGTTTACTCCTGCTAAATATGTTGATACAAATGATGTTGAAATGCATGATGCTGTACATAATCTAGATGATGATAGTATTCCTGGTAAGACTAGAAAGACATGGAAATCTGCGCATGATACTGAAAATATTATTGGTGACTCTACTATTGGTGTGAAGACTAGACGACAACTCTTTGAGTCGCAAGAACAGCCTAGTCCAACTATGTTTTGCTGGTGTTGTTTCCTCTCTGCTATCGAGCCTACCACTGTTAAAGAGGCATTGGCTGATAGTAATTGGATCATCGCTATGCAAGACGAGTTGAACCAGTTTGTTCGAAACGACGTCTGGGAACTTGTCGATAGGCCCAAACATCATAATGTAGTTGGCACTCGATGGATTTTCAAAAACAAGAAAGATGAGAATGATGTAGTCGTTAGGAATAAGGCTAGACTAGTAGCCCAAGGCTATTCACAAGCTGAAGGCATAGACTATGATGAAACATATGCTCCTGTTGCTAGACTAGAAGCCATTCGATTGTTCCTTGCATATGCTGCTTATATGAAGTTTACCGTATATCAAATGGATGTCAAAAGTGCATTTCTTAACGGTATTCTTGCGGAAGAAGTGTATGTTGAACAACCCCCAGGTTTCGAAGTCAAAGGCGACCAGGTGTACAGATTGAAGAAAGCCTTATACGGACTAAAGCAAGCTCCAAGAGCATGGTATGATACTCTCTCTCTCTTTCTATTAGAAAATGGTTTTACTAAGGGCAAGGTCGATAGAACCTTGTTCAGAAGACAAGAAGGGAAATACATTTTACTCGTCCAAATTTACGTAGATGACATCATTTTTGGTTCACCTAACAAAAAGCTGAGTGAAAGTTTCTCAACACTCATGCAAAGTAAATTTGAGATGTCTATGATGGGTGAAATGAATTACTTTCTTGGTCTTCAAGTAAAACAGACCCCTGAAGGGATTTTCATAAATCAAGCAAAGTATACTAGAAATCTTCTAGACAAGTATGGTATTAAGACATGCAAGTCTACTGGCGTACCGATGCTACCTACTTACAGGATGGATCCAGACGAACAAGGTAAATGTGCTGATCAAACATATTATCGTGGTCTTATTGGTTCATTACTGTACTTGACTACTAGTAGACCTGATATTGCATTCTCTGTTGGCGTATGTGCTCGATTTCAAGCCAATCCAAAAGAGTCTTATGGAAACCACTAAACGGATATTGAAATATTTGAAAGGAACCATCAATCGCGGTATATGGTATCCTTCAAATGATGATTTATCTCTAAGTGGCTACTCAGATTCTGATTTTGGTGGCTGTAGAATAGATAGGAAATCTACATCTGGTTCTTGTCAATTCTTAGGCACAAAACTCATTTCATGGTTTTCGAAAAAGCAAACTAGTGTGGCTACCTCTAATACCGAAGCCGAGTACATGGCTGTTGGTAGCTGCTGTAGTCAACTACTTTGGCTCATGCAACAGCTTAGAGATTACAACATATATGAATCAAATGTTCCCATTTCCAGTGATAGTAATAGTGCCATTGCCATTACACAAAATCCTGTTTTGCACACACGTTGTAAGCATGTTGATGTGAAGCATCATTTCATACGTGATCATGTAGAAAAGAAGGATATTTGCATGGAAAAGATTCATACTGATTATCAAAGAGCTGATATTTTCACAAAACCATTAGTTGAGGCTCGTTTTCGTGAGTTATGCATTAGTCTAGGACTAATTGATCTAGATCCTACTTGCACATAGCTATGTACTAATCAGACAGGTACATCAAAGAAATGAGGAGACAAGATCACCGGAACAGAGCACTCGTCTACTCGCGCAACAGACAGGTATACAAGGTCAGACAAGATGACCAAAACACTCGATGAGGAAGCTGGTAAAGCTGAGGGTAATACTAAGGGAATAAACATTTAAGGGGGAATCTTTGATTTCTTAAATATCCTTATGTTGACTCTTAAGTTTGTTAACAGTCATCTTGTTCGAACCTTGACTATTGCATTAGATTGATATTCATCTTAATTATTCTACTCTACTTGTACCTACGTTCATACCTTGCATAAGACAAGATAGGTACATAAAGACGTTCGACACTCACAATAGACAAGCACAGTCGAAGGGGGAACTCGTCTTGTGCGCTTAAGCCTACTCGTCTTGTGCGCTTAAGTCTACTCGTCCGTTCTGGATAGACTCGAATAGACAAGATAAGTGTTCTTTTGATTCAAGCATTCTAAGTGTTTAAACTATTCGAATCAAGGGTATTTCAGTAATTCGATAATGTTAAAATTGGAAAACCCTATAATTGGATTTATACACTCCCATTTAATGAGGTGTATACACCTAGTTCGCGCCAAACCCTACTACCCTAGGTCAGATGAGTTCACTCCTCTGCCCTAACCAATAGGAAAGGTGGATTTCAAATTTTACAATAACAAATCACGTAATAGTCTCGATTCCGTAACTGAATATCAAAAGACACACTGTTGGATCAATTCGTTCAATCGTGGCCGTCGATTCTTAAATTAGTTTTGAACAAAACCCAACAAGTTACACACTTCTCGCCTCACGTTTTTCTTAACTCCCTTACTCTAGCACTTGATTTCTTGCGTAACTTACTCTTTGCTCTTAAACTATCTATCCACTATGTCTATCATCTCGCTTTTCGATGTGAGGACTAACATGCAGGCCAGGTTTGACCTTGGCAAATACATCTCCGAAAGCAAGGTGCATGTGGAACCTTCTGTGTTCTTCAAGGGAAAACACACTGAAGGAAATCAAGAAATATTGACAAAGTGTAGTAGATGTGGGTTGAAACCCTACTTGGAGGCGTTTCCAGATATCGTCTTGGAGCAGGAGGTGTTGGAGTTCTATGCCAACGCCACCAGATGAGGCGACTCCATAGAATCATTTGTTGGAGGAAGTCGAGTGGAAATCACTCGTGATGTTGTGTTCGAGAATCTGAAGGTGCCCATCGTATCGATTGATGTGGAAAATTACGCCATCGGACAAAAAGCAAGATACCTTAGTATCTTTTGTGGCAGGAAATTGAGGCTAAACCCTGATGGCAAACTCCCAGCTCTCAAGAAGAAGGAACTTCTTGAGAAGTATAGAACTCTACTTGACATAGCAAGCAAGATGTTGCTATGCGTCACCGGTTCTTATGATTCAGTCACCTTGCAGAAGGCAAGAGTGATGGCTGCTATATATGATGGAATCACCGAAGGCAATTGGTTCAAGTTACTTGCCGATCGTCTTATGTTCTTTGAAAGAAGTGTTAGAGTTGACACTGATACGGCAAATTGGGTGGTGCCAAACAAGACGGAATGGAGCAAAGGGAAGCCATTCCATCCTTTGAAGTTTTATTTGAAGAAGGAGGCCTTGAGGAAGCAAGTCGCTGCTAGACCAGCTGCCCCCAGACAAGTTCTCATTAATCCTCTTGATGCGATGCCTGAGGCTGCCTCGTCTAGTTCAAAAGAAGATGACTCGGATAGTGAAGATACTAAGGAGGAGATCGAGGCCGGAACTAGTGGAAAGCTAGTAGACTATGTGCCAGAAGAGACTGCTTTCGAGCCTGCAGAAGACTCGGAGGAGACTCAGTCAGAAGAAGAGCATGAGAAGGTTGAGAAGACAAGTGCGGATGTTGCTGAAGCTTATCGCCTTGTAAGAGTATAGTTGAGTCCTTTACAAGACGAGTCGACTCCACAGGTTGGTTCCTCTTCTCAATCTGTTTCAATTCCTCTCTCTCTCCATCCTTTCCGAACCAAGGCCAGATCACATCGATCTCGTGCCAGACTTGCACCCCAAACCTCACAAGTATTGGCAGTGCATCCACTGAGAGCCAACATAACCAAAGACACTACTATAATCGATACAACTGATACTCCTATAGTTATCAAACCAAACCAAGCCTCATTAGAGCCCCCAGAAACCACAGTCCAAATTCTCTCCTTACCCTCAACAGAAAATGTTTAACCCATCAACCCGTCTATTTCAGACACTCCATCAGTTGCCACTGCAACAACTGAAGCAAGGACCCCACTTGCTCAGACCCCGTCTGAAATTAGATTTGATTCCCTTGTATATTATCCGATGTGTTTAAGGGAGAAGAGGATGCGTGCTAAGGTGAGCAACAATCTGAGGAAGAGGCTCTCGTCTATTGAGATAGACACTTCGACAGAGTAGTATGAGAAACTTCTTAGGATTTGCACGTGGGTTGCATTGAAGAAGTCCCCTACAAACGATCTCTTTGAAGTCATTTTAGGGATGGGAGGAATCTCCAATTTTATGGATTGGGAGATGGAGCAAAAGGAGAACAGTGGAGTCCAAGACCACTCGGAGTTGTCTCCTCCTCATGCCCTAACTGCTCTTGTGAAGAGAATGTTAAATATTCCAGATGGGGTGTTGTGTTCAGAATTTAAGTTTGATATTGGTACTCAAACTGACCTACTGGAAGAAGAGGAGAAAGCTGAGCTTGTTGATGCTGCTATTCAGACTTCAGAACCTTTGTTGGAGTTAGAAGATGTCCCTGATCATCTTGAAGAAGAGGCTGAAAGTGCTGAAGAAGAAGTCGACTTGGTCGAACTTGGTGAAGAAGATGATGAGTTCATGGAAGCCATCATGTTTGATGAAGATGAGCTTATTGAAAAAGTTCAAGAAGATGTTATTGCTGAGACTCAATCTTCTACTCAAGTGTTTCCTGAAGGTTTTCTAGATGAGCTAAAGACGGATTTGAAAAGTGTTGTTCAATCTGCCATAGATGAATTCTTAAACTCGAAGCTGAAGGATGTGCTAGTTGAACAGAATCAGTCACTTGTTGATAGCTCAAGAGAGTTAATAGTTGGTGAGGTCAACAAGATGGACTCGTCTTTTAGAGAGGAGATGTATGCTCAGATTGAAGAGTTCTTGAAAAGACAAATTGATTTTTCAGAGAAGAGATCAATTACTTTTGCAAGATCGTTAGCTGAAGAGTCAAGCAAGATGGAGAGACTCTACAGAGTTAAGATAGAAATTGTTGATGAACAAAAAAGAGAAGCACAAGATCAGTTGGTGCGTTCTCGAGCTGTTCTAACTGAGTTGACAGAGCAGAATAGACTTCTTAGACAAACAGCTACGTTCTTTAAAGATGAACTTGTATCTAGTTCAAGGAAGCTGGAGTTGGCTACTGATCGTCTTGACAAGATGAGTCACGACAAGACGCATCAGAAACAGATAGAGCTAGCTGCAGAAGCGATGAAAGAAGCTGTAAAGGAAGAGATGACTCGCTTTACTTCTCTTTTCTCTCTCAAGGCGGCTGATGAAGCCAAAAAGGGGGAAGAGACGAGTAGAGTCGAAGTGGAAAAGTCTAGTGCTGAACCAGAGATGAAGGCTGCTGCTACTGCGATAGAAGAGCTGAAAAGGCCTAAGAGAGGCAAGTTAGTAAAGACAACTGGTCTTGAGCAAGCTAGAGCTGAAGAGTTAAAAAGGTTGGAGAAAGGCAAAGGTGTTGCATCTCCTGAAGCTGAGGTTCAGACCAGACGAACTAAGAGAAAGTTAGACTTGGAAGAAGCTGAGACGACTGCAATCATGAAGAAGAAAAAGAAGGTTGTTGATGCCGATGATGAAAGGCACTATGCAAGCCAGAAGAAAGTCGGTAAACATATTCGAAGGCTGCAGAAGTTGAAGCCGAATGAAGACCAGATTGAAGATGCATACATTGACTACTTCATTGACAAAGAACATCGTCAAGAATGGTTCAAAGTGAAGTTGCAATGGGAGCTAGATCACTAGATTATCAAAAAGTTTGGTGATGTTGAGAGTCCAGATGAGTTGTATTCTATCTTTGACAAATTCATGGAAGGCCAGAACAGGATGTTATGGAATTTAATCATGAAGATATCTGCTGCTGTGAACTATAATATCTTGGTGCCGATCTATCCCAAGTGGAAGACTCCTATGCTTAGCTCAGGAAAAAGAGTTGATTTCAACCAGATCAAGAAATTTGAAGAAGAGCTACTAGACAAGGAGAAGATCGATGATGAAGAACATGTTAGAGTAATCCATAGAAGACTCCTTGATGCATTCTGCGTTCCAAATCTTGAAGGAGGTAACATAACAGATTAGTTGTTTTATTGTTTTTGCTCTGATTATTAGTTTTTGATTTTGATTAAGTATATGTAATATCTACTGTTCTTATTTGAATGAATGAAAACATAATTACTATTTGATGTTAAAGACAAGATAACTACTTAACTAGTCTACTATTGAGAAAAGATTCAAGTAGTTTTGGCTTCATCAAAACGGGGGAAATTGTTGGGATATGAATCCTGAAACAAGTCCTAATTGTTGATAAAAGATAAAGATGAAGTTTTGATAAGCCAAAAGTAGTTTGAATATTTTCTAAGTATTGACTGATCTAGTCTAGTTAAGAGAAGTCATCTTGTACAGACCAGTAGAGTTCACACAAGACAAGTATTGTCAGGTTAAGAAAAGACAAGTACGAACTATAAGTACTTTGTATTAATTGTTTAGGTTGTTACTGAGCTATATTAACAATGTATAGAAGCTCATGATTTTTATATGTAATTGATATAATCATTGTATAGATTTCTAAGTTGACTAAGCTGTGTTATAAAGCTTAATGTAATGTAATAGTCTTGTTAGGATTAGATTAGTTGTTACTAAGTCTACTACTGAAGAAGTTCGCACAAGAAGAAGAATGAAGAAGTCTACACAAGACAGGTGCGTGACCACAAGATTCAACAGGACAAGTCAACATAAATAAAGATAAAGTTAGTTATTCAAGCGCGTGTGAAGATAAGGATTGAAGAGTTAGTTAGAAATAACTAATTAATAATAAACGCGTGGAAGGATAAGAATAACAAATTTCAAGTTGGTTTTCAAGAAGAGTTGGTTACAATTGAAAGTTCTTGAAGAGTTGAAAGTCTATAAATACCCCAAGGTATTGATTGATTAAAGACTACTGCAATACTGATTACTGAAGCATTATTGAAGCATTCAAAGCAAATTTACTCACAGAGTTTGAAGTTCAGAAAGCAAGTCGCTAGTCAAGTGAAGAACGAAGAAGACTGCTACTAAAGAGAAGTTTTACTTTTTAGTTTACTGTTCAAGTTGCTAGATACTTGTAAATCTCTAGTAAGATCGAAGATATACTTGGTAGTATATTCGAGAAGATCTAAGTCTTGTTTCTTGAGACTTAAAATTACAAGAACACACATATTGCTCGATTGGAAGAGTTAATAGAAACATCACAACTGGGTTTGTGAGAGTGGACGTAGACAAGTTGTCGAACCACTATAAAATCGCTGTGTGTTGTTTACTTTACTGTTTTGTTTAATTGCTTAATTGTTTACATACCTATCTGAACTAGACTAGTTGAGTATACACAGAACAGAGTTCTCGAATAAGAAGTTGAGTATAAACTTGAATTGGGCTCATTGATATATTCTGATTTCCGCATTGTACTTTGATATATCGAAAGAATTTTTAAAAGTCTATTCACCCCCCTCTAGACATTTTCACTAGCTTACTCGATATTAAACTCAACTTTGGGGACCTACATGTACTATTAAACAGGCTTTCTACTCTTTTTTTTTTTTTTTGTCCGGTTAAACAAGATTTGACAAATAATTTGCAATCCTTAATTTAAAATATTCCAAGATACACACGTATGATGTTAATTATATTGTATGTGTACAAAAATCATTTATTAACATCACATTGTTTATATAAATTTATTAATTTATAAACCGTGCATCGCACGGGAGAAATACTAGTTTGTAAATTAAAGTAGAGTTATTTGTGCACCTATGTTAGATGTTGTTAGTCAATAAATAAGAACATGTTGATCACATACTTATTTGAGTTTTGACAGTTCTTACAAATCTGATTTGAATGTTGATAATTGATGTGATGTGTATTCTGAATTTGAAAGTTGTAACATCAGTGATGTTATTAAGAAATATAGATTATTCAAGGGGCTTGTGCAATGGAACTAGTCTTATGTCATTTTTTAAAATTTTTTTCTAATTTTTTTCCTAATTAACATTTAAAATTTTGCATTTATTTTATCTAAAAATTATAATCTAATATTTGGTTTTATATGTAGGTTGATTATAATCAGGTTGAGTGATAAGATTATTGAAGCTAAGGTTATAATTGAAAGTAGTGTTGGACAATTAACATTGATACCAATCGATTGCTTCTAATTTTAGATTGACTTTCATGTTTCAATGTAAGACAATTTTCATTGTCATATGCTAAGTCCAATAAAAGTCAGAGACAATCATTTTCTAATGTAGGTGTTTATTTTTTTTATTTTATTTTTTTGTAGAAGCCTATATTTAGTCACAATCAATTCTATGTAGTTGTAATTCCAGTCAAAAAAAAAATCTATGTAGTTGTATTTAGAATAACGAATCATCATATATGGTTTGAAGATATTATTATGTGTTGGGATATGAATCCTATAAACAATGTTCTAGTTGATGATTGTATGTTTTGATGGCCAAAAGCAACTTGAAGTTAATGATATATGTGATTATAATTCATTATAACTGAGTTATATGAAATAAGTTTACTGATCTTAATGAGTTATGAAAACTGAGTTTACTGATCTTAGTGTATTACTGATCTGATATATGAACTGTTTAAGGAACTAAGCTGAGAATGTATTGTATAGACAACTTATAGTATATGAATTAGATGTACTCATCTGTATATAGTTCAGTTGATGTATAGATAGGTTTTATATATGTGTAAGTTTGTATTCAGCATTGTAAAAGTTTAGAACAGTAGATTAGATCAAAGTCAGAAGACTAAAGAAGACTAAGGAAGATAAGAAGACTACTCCAGAGTAAGAAGACATTCAAAAGGAGTAAGATGAAGCTCAGAAAATCAAGAGAAGTATTTTTGAAGGAAGCAGAACAGTTATGGAAGAACTGTGCTGACTGACCAAGAACAGTAAAACTAAGAAGAGTAGTTTACTGTGCTGAGTTAGTATAATTGAAGAATAAGTTTGGATAACTTATTTAAAGCGTAACTGAAGATATATTTGAAGATATGCTGACTTGGAAAGATAAGTTTTAAGTTGGTTACAAAAAGGAAGTTACAACAAGAAAACAGTTATGAGTTAGTTGAGAGTTAGTTTCACAAACTGCTAACTGTCATACTAAAGCTTATAAATACCATGTGATCTTCAACTGCTAAGACTACTGATCAAAAAGCATTCAAGAGCAATCAAAGTACTCGAAGCATTCAAGAACTCACAAAGTTGAAGAAGATCAAACTGAGAAGAAGCCACTGTACTGGTCTGAAGAATCAAAGGCTACTACAAAGAGAAGTTTTACTTTACTTTTAGTTTGTGATTTGTTGTAAACAAGTTTGCTAGTATCTTGTGAAATTACTAGTCGATCGAAGATATACCTGGTCGTGTAATCGAAAAGATCAAAGTCTTAGTTTTGGGACTTTAAGCCACAAGAAACTCAAGAAGGAAGAGTTAATAAAATATCACGACTGGAGTTGTGAGAGTGTGTTGGTCCTGAAAGGAGTATATAACAAGTGTATGGGGGGGGAATACACTTGTATGCAATTCTTTTTCTATTTTGATCAAACCAGAGCTCAGCAAGGTTGTCTTGGACAACTTTGCTGAAGATGATTAACTCTTTCTAAGATAATCAAACTACTAAGTACTATTGAGTACTCAGTTGAATAACTATCTAGGGGAGTTATATGTGCGGAATAGTGGTTGGCCCTTTAAGTTTAGACTCCTTAAGTTTCTGAAATCACTTTGTCAATCCAAAACAGTCCAGTTAAGTTTCAGGGAACTTGTCCAAATCAGTTTTGCACAGTCTTTGAATATGTATCTTTTGAAATATCAGTTTTGTGTGCAGTGTTGAATGAATGTAAGTACTTTGTAAGGTAAATCAACACAAGAGTTTATAGTGGTTCAGAGACTCAAGCTCCTACATCCACTTTCCCTGATTTAACAGGATAATTCCTTCACTCTTGAATTAACTTGTTTTATAGTGCCAAGGTGCACTTGATCAATAACACTACTCCTTGGTGAATTGATCCCTAGGATGTCTAGAGTCCTAGTACCCTCTTCTCAACTCAGAACTGAACTGTTCTTCTCTCAACAGTCAGCTCCTACCACTTCTACTACTACAACCTTCTCACTTTCTCACTTGAAAGGGGTAAGGATTGAAGTAAGGTTCCAACTAATGAGATATCCTTTACAATGGAGATCAAGGTATAAGGATAGGATATCTCTCTGAGCTTATGTATGGATATACAATTGGGTTCAGCTTAGAAGAAGTGTTTGAAGACTAAGATAGTCTTTGACAGCTTTGAAAGCACTTTGACTTGTAGGGTAGTTGGATATTCTTGTCAAGGTTGAGGTTGGTGCTTCAAATGGTCTTCACACTTCTTGTATTTATAGACAAAATGGAGGATCTGCCCGTTGGAGAAGCAGCCCCAAATTGCTATAAATGTCTTCCTTGAGTTCTTCAAACTGGAAGACGGATTCTTGATAGTGACATGTCCTTATTTGGGTAATAAACGGCTTGTAAGACTTTGTCTTCTTTCTGCAGCACTTTTCCCAATGTTTGACTTCTTGTTAGGACTTGGACATGGCTTCTGAAGGTTGATCCAATGATAGGACAACATTTCTTATCAACTGGACAACTCTCCTTATCACTATCAGCAGTTTTGCTTTTCAGCAAGGTTGGCTTGCTCTTCTTCAGATGACTTGGCTCTTTCCCTTTCTTTCACTCCAAGTTGATCTTAGCATGTTTCAATGAAGTTCTTTTGGGTATGGTTGTCTCTAGCTTCTTCAGCATAGTTGACCTTCAACCTTTAAAGCATCTGTTCTGATTCAATCTTGCTGAGACAATTCTTCTGGACAACTCTCCTGATCAGCATACTTGGTCTTTTAGCATCAGAGCTTTTTCACATAGAGTTGACTTCTCTGGACAACTCTCCTGATCATAATATTTGATTAATCTTGTCCTTTTGAGCTTTGCAATCTTCTTCTTGCATAGTGATAACTCTTCTGGACAACTCTCCTGATCAAGGCCTTTGGTTTCACATGGAGTTTTCTTGTCCTTAGAGTTTGTTCCAGATTTTGAGCCTTGAGGGGACTTGATCTTGATCACTTTGAAGTCATAGGTTTCCCCTCAACTTGTGCATCTAATCATCTAAGAGCTGCCTAACATATCAGCTTCTCATCTAGCCTTATGCTATGTGTTCTGTCACATTTTGAACACAATCATCTTGACTTGGGCATGTTTCAGGTGGTTTTGGTATTTAATCAAAACATGTATCATTTTATTCCCAACAATTTCCCCCTTTTTGATGATGCCAAAACCTACACATTATGTGCAAAAGTGACTTGTCTAAGCCTATTACATATATCTTCAGAAGACATGACTAAGGTCAATATTCCTGAAAAGACAATGTGTTAGTGTATTCACTGTTTTTGTTGCAAGTAGGTTTCAAGGATAGGCATAGAGAGATTTTTGCAATAATGTATCTTGATTCAAAGATGGTTCAACTATCATTCATATAAAAAGTCATTACAGGCATGTTGATAGTTGAAGATAACTTATCAGAGCATGAATTCAAGATAACATTTTACTACAAATACACTCTAAACATATGATCAGAGCAAAACAACTTCTTCAAGTATCAGAGCTGATACAAAATATTTCAGATATCAAAGTTAAACATATCTATTCTTGTATCAGAGCAATCTAAACCATATCAGAGCAAGCAACATATCAGCAGGTTTGTCCAATACTTCACCAGATTTGACCACTTAGCAAAAATATCTTCAGATAAGATAGTTTTCTATCCAGAAAGAGTCAGAAGACTTAGCCATTTAAAGATCATCCTCAGGAGGTGGGTTCATCCCATATTGTGCCCACACTCTCTTCTTGAGTTCCATGGCTTCCTGGTTAGTTCCTTTGGGTCCAAGTGTCATCTTGTTCAGCTTCAGAATTTCTGTGAACTCCCTTAGAATCCTTGCTTGGTCAATCCATCCATCAAGCTTTGGAGGCATGTAGATGATAGGCTTGGGAGCATTGAGTTCAATTCTTGCAATGTCAGCAGCTGCAAGTAGTTGTTGATACAACTCTCTGTAGTATTCTATCATGAACTCAGCAAAGGCAGAGTTGGCATCTCCACCATTCCATCTGTCAATGACATAGTAGTCATAGACAAACTCCCTTTTAGCCTCTTTCCATGTATCATTTAGCTGAATTGGCACCCATTTATCCAAGTGTGGATATTTGGTGTCCATTGGGATTAGAAGCTGAGGTTTCATCTTGCTGTAGGTTGCTCTCCTTCTTCTTGGTTTCTGAAAGTTAGCTCTTCTCTTGTCTCTTGCTCTTTGTGCTTCCTCTAACAGATCCATTTTCTCTTGGGCCTTCATCATGGCCAATTTCTGTTGTGTTTCAGGGTCTTTGCCATACCCTTCCTGAAACAGCTTTGATGGATCATGAGCTAGGACAGTTGTCTTCTTTTTAGGTTCAGGTCCAAATCCTTCAGCAAATAGTTCTTCAATGTCTTCAGTGGACTTGGGATCTTCAGCACTTTTGGCAGATTCAGAGGACTTGTCCTTTTCAGTAGTTTTGGTCTCTTCAGCAGTTTTGGCCTTCTTTGATGTAGGCTCATCTTCATCAATTCTGAATTCAGGTGGAAGATCAAGACTGTTAGGAAAGTCAGTGAAGGTTTCAACTTGCCTTTTCTTTCCTTTTGCCCTCTTGATCTTTCCTCTAGTTTGGACACCTTCATCACCTTTGTCCAAACCAGACACCTCACCACCTGGTCTCTGCTGTAACCTTATTCTTTCTTCTTGAACTGAGGCCATAGAGTTTTTTAATGCAAGTGCTAATTGCTCTTCTTCATCCAATTCTTCCAAGTTTAGCACTGCAGGCTCTTTTCCTTTTCCTTCAGCAGCTTTGTCTTTCCCTTTGACTGGGCTTCCAATCACCAAGACACCTTTTGCTCTAGCTCTTTCCCTTTCCCCCTTTTTGGCAGCATCAAAACACTGGGGTTTTAGCTCACTCATAGTTGTGGCCATTAGGGATTGGGCCTGGTTCAGGGACTTCATTTCCTCCAGCAAATATACATTTTCATCATGTATATTCTGCATCCTATCACTGCTCAAGCTAAGGAAAGCTAGAACAGGCTTCATCTTTTGTTGAACAACCTCCTCCAAGGTTGCTTTCAGGGATGCATCCAGTTGGGCTTTAAGAAGCTCAGTGAGGTTGGCCACTGCACCTTCAGCAATGTTGGCCAATACCTCTTGGGAAAACTTTTCAGAGGCTGCTTTCACCATAGCTAGCCTTTGCTCTTCAGCTCTTCTCTTTTGTAGTGCAGTCTTCTTTCCAAGAGCTTGCTTGACAGTTAGCCTGAGAGCTTTGACATTGGCATTATGATTGTCTCTCAGTAACTTTTGCTCTTTCTTGACTTCCTCTGAGATGGCTTCCATAGTGGATTTGGCATTTTGTACTTCATTGGAAATGGTTTGGAGACCAGTTTCCACACCACTCATCCTTGCTTCCAGAGTTGGGAGCACAACATCTTCAGAGCCAGTGAGCCTCATTTCTACAGATGCTAGGGTCCTTCCTTGCTCATTCAATGCTCCTGAAGTTTCAGCATGAGCAGATTGGACTTGATGAGCCAAGGAGTCCAATTTCTCTGATTGCATTCCAAGTAAGGCTTGAGCTGAGCCTGTATCTACTTGGATGGGGGCATCTGTTAAGAACTCATCTGCAAAAATTTGGTCAAAAGAAATACCTGCAACAGTAGACAGATCAAACAAGTTAGGAAATAGACACTCATCACCCTCAATTTCTTTTATATAAGACTCTGATACATCAGCAGCCTTCTTCTCATTTTCAACTCTTTATTTTCTCCCTTCTTTAATAGTTTCCTCACTTAAAGGAACAGGCCTCCTCTCATCAAGGGATTCCTGAAGTTCAGATTTGACTTCAAGAATAGCCTGCCCTTCCTCACTTATATCACCCTCATTTGGTGGTACACTCATTATTCTAGTGATCACCACATCTCTCTCATCTACTACTCCCTCTGATTTTTCCACTAACTTCTCCTTTTCAACTCCTTCTCCTAAACCTGCAACATCTCCACCTTCAACAAGGTTCAGAGATGGCAGTTGTGGGGAGATCACAGTGCTTATATCAACAGCCACTGAGTCATCCTGAATGATTAAGGGCTGATCAGTGTCCAACTCTTCTGACACTGAATAGGCCTTAATCAAACCAGCCTATAGTATAGGAACCTCAACATCTTTAGGCTGTGCCTTGGGTTCAGAAGAACCTTCATTGGCAGATGTGTCTTTGGTTGTGTTACCACCCTTGGTCAACACCTCTGAAGAGACAGAGCCTTTCCTATGATAGGTTCTTGGAGGGTTTGAAAGTCTATCTGCTATAGAAGACTTGGGTTGAGAAGATTCAGAGAGATTGACTTGAGGGGTTTCAGGAGGGTTGGGATTTGAGGGATCATCAGGGGAATCATCATCATTTGAGCTACTGTCAGGGTGTTTGATTCCCTTAGCCTTCCTTTCTTTCTCCTCCTTAATTTTATCAGCTATTAGCTTTGCAAAGCTTTCCTCATCAATGAGAAATCTTGTCTTTGAAACTCCAGCAAAGTGTAGCAATCTGTTCTCCTCTATTTGCCACCAGTTTGCACCCTTATCTTGGATGACTTGTGATATCTCCATCATAGACTTGTCTTTTACATCAACAAGCATCCTTAGATCATGAAATGTCTTCTGAGTTCTTGGAAATTCAGCAAGTTGTGGATACAAACTGTCCACAGTAGCTTTTGCTCCTCCTCTGAGCATACTTTCATAAGTATACTCCTCCTCATCTCCACTTGAATGGGGACTTTGGGTTATAGGGGAGTTGGCTCTGGGTTCTCCTAGAGTGGCTTCAGGAAGGTTTAATTCAGGGATGTTGGCTTCAGAAGGGTTTGGTGCAGTAGAAGGTGCTTCAGTTGCTTTTGAGAGCAATGAATCTGAAGGGGCTTTACTCAGGGGAGTTGGCTCATTGAGTGCATGTTCTAACAGCTTTGAATAATTGAGCATGGATGAGTCAAGGGGAGACAGGAGTCTTGTCTCATCTACTGCTAAATCTGCAAGCACATCAATGCCACTTCTTTGCACACTCTCTTCTGGAGAGTATCTCTTAGTGAGATCTACAGGGGTAATGGGTTGGTTGGAAGGGGTAACATGGGTTTCAGGGGAGTTGGGCTCAGGATTCTGAAACTCAGGGATGTTGGCCTCTAAAGGTTGACTTTCAGGGATCTTGGATTCTGGAGTTCCAGAACCAGATGAGTTGGTCCTTGACCTAGATTTGGTCCTGCTTTCAGCTCTGCTCTCTCTTAGAGCCAATTGTAGTGACCTTTCTTCCTGCAGCTCCAACACTTTCTCAGTAGGCTTGGCCCTTCTCTTGCTGGCCCTACTGCTCCCACTTCCTTCACCTTCCTTCTCAGGGACAACTTCCCTGATCCTCTTATCTCCTTTCTTCTTCTGCCTTGTCTCATTATACTTCAACCTCAACTCTTCTGAGTGGTCAGAAGGCACACTTACTCCCTCTTCTGCCACTTCATCAACTTCAGCTGATGCTCCTGAGGCTTCTCCTGAAGATAATTGAGACATTTTCCTTGTCTTGATAGCTCTGGCCTTGGTTCTCTTCTTCATCTTAGGCTTTTCTTCAACCTGTTCTTCAGCAGGTTTGGCCATAAGCATCCTCCTTTGCTCAGTTTTCTTGCTGAGCTTCCTGAACAGGATCTTTTGGGCTGGGAGGGGCTTTGCAAATGTTTGCATCTGAGAGTAATGGGAGAATCTCTCAATTAACAAGCTTGCCCTGGTGCAATACTTGAGTTTCCCTTCTAGCACAACCTTGTTGTGAGCTTTCACTTTAAATTTAGCCTTTTCCTTCATCATCTCAGACATGATGAAGGTTCTCCAATCAAATTTGATGCCTTTGTCACTAGCATCAATCACAGCTGCCATGATTCTGATTCTTGGATGGCTGACCTGCTCCAAGCTTCCAGTGTTGCTCAAGAGACTCTTAGCAACTACCTCAAAGAGGTTGAGAAATTTTGGCTTGAGAGTCTTCTTGTTTTGAGTTGAAGAAATGGGGCCTGGAACCAATAGCCATTCTTGAGCTATTTCATCTTCATGGCCAGTACCATAAACTTCTGGATTCCTTCCCTCATAAGGCAATCCAAAGGCTCCTTCAATATCTTCTGAAGAGAATTTCACTCTATGAAATCTCTCTTCTTCCTCTCCTTCTGCAGTATATGACAATCTTGTGGAAACCTCACCATCTGCAGGTTGACCTCTCCACTTGAGAAAGGCAAAGAATTCAGCCATGTAGCCTTCCAAGCATTAACTTGGTCTTTCCTCCATGAATTTTTGCAAACCAGCTCTTCTCAGCCATCTTAGAGTTGGTTTAATCTCAGGATCCTCACTCTCAAAGGATACTATGGGTTCAAAATGAAGGTTGTTTTTATTGCTCAGGTAGCCAAAATCAAGGTCTAGAGCCTTGTTGGAGAAATCAATGAGCATCTCTGGTCTAACTTTGGGGGCCATTTGAAAGTTGCAGAGAAAAGTTTGATAGAGATTGAGAGAGTTTGAAGAAATTTAGAGCTAGGGTTTCGAATACTTGGGGAAGAAGTGTTTGTGGAGGATCTTAAGACTTGTGAATATTCTAAAAAGAATGTTTGTCAATGAGTTGGTGAAGTCTTGTTGCAATTCAAAGGTGAACAAAAATGGAAATCCAAAATGAACGGCTAGGATTGATTTCAGGGGAGTTGTCCATTTTTGATCCAATGGTCAAAAACCAATGTAACAGTGAAAGAACTGTTTTATTCAAAACGTGGGTGGTTTTTAATGTTTGTTTAAGGCTGGGGGTTTTTCGAGATAGATCATGTCCCAAAAAGTTTAATGCAAACAAGAATTAAATCTTGGCATTTAATACATGGAAAGTGACCTTTTGGGTGGGAGACAAATTAAATCCCAGAAAGGTGAAAACTGTATTTCAATGGGACAGATTTCGAAATAGGCATTGATCACCAAAAATAGGTGCTTATCATACCAAGATTTGGTTTGATAGCCAAGACAACTTATCTGACCCTACATGGACAAGTGTCCTGAAGAGCTGTGGACAAGTGTCCTGAAGAGCTGTGGACAAGTGTCCTGAAGAAGTAAGGTCATTTTTTCTGAGTTTCAGTAGACTTGACCAAGTCTACTGAATTTTGAGTTTATTTTCCCCCTTAATGAATGAACTTCTTTGAACTCATTTGTCCAACTTCCCTGGATCAAGAAGTCCCAACTCTGCTGATAATTCCAGGAACCTTGCCTCTGCAAGTGGCTTAGTTAGTATATCAGCTTTTTGATGATCTGTGTGGATCTTCACTAACTTAATATCCTTCTTCTCCACATGATCTCTAATGAAGTGATGCTTGATGTCCACATGTTTGCATCTTGTGTGCAAGACAGGATTTTGTGATATAGCAATGGCACTATTGTTATCACAGAATATTGGCACTTCAGTAGAGTTGACTTTGTAGTCTCTGAGTTGTTGTCTCAGCCAAAGGATTTGAGCACAACAACTTCCAGCAGCAACATATTCAGCTTCAGTGGTGGAGGTAGCCACTGTGTTTTGCTTCTTGGAAAACCAAGATATGAGTTTGTTGCCTAAGAATTGACAAGTTCCTGAAGTGGATTTTCTGTCAATTCTGCATCCTCCATAATCAGCATCTGAGTAGCCAGTTAACTCAATATTGTCATCAGCAGGGTACCAAAGGCCTAGATTTTCAGTGCCTTTGAGATACCTCAAGATCCTCTTTGCAGCCTCAAGATGGCTTTTCTTAGGATTTGCTTGAAACCTTGCACATACACCTACTGCAAAGGTGATGTCAGGCCTGCTGGCAGTGAGATAGAGGAGTGAACCAATGATTCCTCTATACTCAGTGGAATTGGTTGGAACACCACTTTCATCAGGATCCATCTTCCAATTAGTATTCATTGGGATCCTCACTGGCTTGCTTGATGTACACCCAAATTTCTTGATCATCTCTCTAGTGTACTTAGCTTGGTTGATGAAGATTCCTTCTTTTGATTGCTTGACTTGTATACCCAAAAAGAAGTTCATCAACCCCATCATGGACATCTCAAACTTGCTTTGCATAAGCTTGGAGAATTTTTCACACAGCTTCTCATTAGGGGATCCAAAAATTATGTCATCTACATAAATTTGGACAAGCAAGATGTCCTCTTCTTCAGAGATTCTGAAGAGAGTTCTGTCCACAGTTCCCTTGGTGAATCCATGATCCAATAGGAACTGTGACAGTGTATCATACCAGGCCATAGGGGCCTGTTTGAGTCCATATAGAGCCTTCTTCAGCCTGTATACTTGGTTTCCAATCTCAAAACCTGGTGGTTGCTCCACATAGACCTCTTCTTTCAAGACTCCATTCAGAAAGGCACTCTTGACATCCATTTGGTACACTTTGAACCTTTTGTGGGCTGCATAGGCTAGGAAGAGCCTTATTGCTTCTAGCCTTGCCACAGGTGCAAATGTCTCATCATAGTCAATGCCTTCATGCTGGCAGTATCCTTTTGCCACTAGTCTTGCTTTGTTTCTGACAATCACATCATTTTCATTCTTTTTGTTCTTGAACACCCATTTGGTTCCAATAACATCTTGATGTGAGGGTCTATCAACCAGCTCCCATACTTCATTTCTGGTGAATTGGTTGAGCTCTTCCTGCATTGCTGTGATCCAATTGGCATCCTGAAGTGCTTCATCAATGTCTTTTGGTTCCTGTTCTGACAAGAAACAACAGAACATAGCACTTTCACCATGAAACTTTCTGGTTCTGACTCCTATACTTGGATCACCAAGTATCAGATCAGTAGGATGGTCATATAACCAAGTCCTTCTTTTTCTGATTCCTTCAGTAGAGTTGTCCTCTACTGAGGTTGAGTCATTTTGATCATAAAATTCAGGATAATTTAGTGCAGGATCTAATTCAGGATCATAATCAGGGGTGTTGTCCTCAATGTCAGGGACATTGGCATTTTGAGTTCCCCCTTGATTATTTGACCCATTAACTACCTCAGCAGGAACTGCTTCTTCATTGGTAGTTGTTACCTGGATGTGAACTGGGATTGGCTCATTCAATTCACCATTTTCATCAATAGGGTTTGTTTCAGGAAGATTGCCTTCAGGATAGTTGTCCAGTGTGGTATGTTCAGGTAGATTGGCTTGGACAACATCTATGAATTCAGTGTCTTTGTCTTTTAGGCTCAATCTGATTGTCCTTTGTGTGATTTCTTCAGGTTCCAAACTATCATTCCTGATCTCAAAGATAGACTCATCAAACACAACATGAGGTGTTTCTTCCACAATAAGGGTTCTCTTGTTGTAGACTCTGAAAGCTCTACTGATTTGAGAATATCCAAGGAATACTCCCTCATCAGCTTTACTATCAAAGGCTTTCAATTGTTCTTTCCCATTGTTGTGTATGAAACACTTACAACAAAATATATGAAAATATGACACTTTAGGTATTCTTCCTTTCCAGAGCTCATAGGGGGTTTTGCCTTGCCCCTTGGTGATATCAAACATCTATTTTGAGTATGGCATGCAATATTTATAGCTTCAGCCCAAAACCTCTTAGGTAAATTTGAGTCAGCAATTAAAGTTCTAGCAGCTTCTTTCAAGGTTCTATTCCTCCTTTCTGCAACTCCATTTTGCTGAGGTGTTCTAGCTGCTGAGGTTTCATGAGCTATTCCATTAGATGTACAATACTCATTGATGTATGAATTTATGAACTCAGTGCCTTTATCAGATCTTATCTTGATAATGCTAAGGCTTTTCTCATTTGACAGTTTCTTAAGAAGTTCAGGTAGTTTGATTTGTGTTTCTTTCTTATTAAGGAGAAATACTACCCAAGTGAACCTAGAGAAGTCATCTACTACAACCAATGTGTATTTTCTACCATTTATGCTTGAAGGGGTGATTGGTCCAAAAAGATCCATATGTAGAAGTTCAAGTACCCTTCCAGTAGAAATGACTGGTTTACCTTTGAATGAGGCTTTAATCTGTTTTCCTTCTTGACATGGTTTACACACATGTTCTTTTATGAAAACCTCATTAGGTAGTCCTTTGACTAATGCATTTCTAGCAAGTTTATTCATAGATTTGAAGTTCAGGTGGTTTAGCCTCTTGTGCCATAACCAACTTTGTTCACTAGTACTTTTAGCAATGAAGCATGCAGCATCAGTAGACTTGTCCCAGTCTGCAAAATACACATTTCCCTTCCTAGTTCCAGTCAGTAAGGTTTGTTGAGTTTTATCCTTAATTAGACATTTTCCACTTGAGAACTCAACTTTAAAATCTTTGTCACAGAATTGACTGATACTTAGGAGATTATATTTGAGACCAGCTACATAAGATACATTGGTTACTTTGATGTTACCAATCATCAAAGTACCATAACCTTTTATTGTTGCTTGTGAGCTGTCTCCAAAAGTAACATTTGGGCCTTCTTTTTCAATAAAATCAGTGAGGAGTTCCTTGTTTCCAGTCATGTGCCTTGAACATCCACTGTCAAGATACCATGCTGTCTTTTTGTTCATGCTCCTCTTCTTGTGGCCCAATGGTACCTACAATTAGATAGGTTTAGGTACCCTTTGAGTTTTGGGTCCTGAGAGGTTAGCTGTCCCTTTAGGAACCCAAACTTGCCTAATCACCCTGATTGATTCAAGGTGACTAAGTTGTTTTCCTTGTGTATCAACATACACTGTCTTTCCCTTAAATGCCTTTGGGAAAGTATGTGTGAGTGTGTTAACTCTGTAGGTTTCAGGGGAGTTGTCAACTCTCCTGAACTTATGAGTTCTTTGTGCAGCTTGATGAAATCTTTGAGGAAAGGCATTCTTATAACCATTACCCTTTGGCATGAGGGGTTTTGGTTGTCTCATTTTATTTTGCCTTTGAGGATAGTTGTCCTTAGGTCTATTCAGCTGAGGTTTTCTCAGATGAGTTGGCCTAGGCTGATTATACCTTGGATAACTTCTCTGAACATTGTTCAGGAGAGTTGCCCTTCCATTGGGTCTACTCTGCTGACCAACATTCCTCTTGTGTTCAGAGGCCTTGACCTTTTCCAAAGGTTTGGGTCTAGTCTCCTGAAGCACTAGAGTAGGCATTTCATTCATTTTGCCCTTTCCTTTGTTCAGTGGCTGAATTATTTCATTTTCAGCTTGTTGTGCCACTGATTTAACAAAGATTTTCTTAGTGTTACTTGTAGAGGCAACACTAAGACAAGGTGAAGATTCAAATGGATCAAAACCTAATCCACTTCTTTGAGCCATAGGTCTTTGATAACTCTGAATTTCCTCTATTGCTCTAGAGGACTTGTTCAAAGCAGACATCTTTAATTTCAGGCTCTCTTCACTTGATTTAAGAATATCATATTCATGTGAGAGATTTTCAAACTTGGCATTTAGAATTTTTAGTTCAAAGTCTTTTCTTTTCTGAGAAAGTAGTTGATTGTCAATCTCCTTTTGTTGGTCAACTATCCTGAGATTTGCTTCCTCAAGCTCTCTCAAGGTTTGTTGATATAACTCAGTAGTTTTGACATCAACAGCTATCTCAGAGTTTTTGGTAAGTTCAATAGCCAATCTTTCATTTTCTCTCACACAGTTATCATGAAATTCTTGTAATCTAGTGAAATCTTCCATCAACTTCCCAAAGGAAAGTTTCAAGTTGACTTCACTAGTGTTTTGTGATAGAAATGATGGTGAGCTAGAAGTGGAGGATACCTCATCATCCTCAAGAGCCATGTTGCACACATCATCATCATCATCAGTGTTTGAGAACAGTCCATCAGAAGAGTTGAAGCTTTCAGCACTATTAGATTCTTCACCAGCCATCATGGCCTTTCTATTTGTGAACTTCCTGTCTCTTTTAGCTTGCCTCTCTCTTCTATCTTTAGAGCTTAATTCAGGGCAATCATACTGGAAGTGCCCTTTCTTTTTGCAGTTGTAGCACAGGTCTTCATCATCATCCTTCTTGGATTCATCTCTTCCTTTTGATGATGAAGGATCAGCTCTACTGGACCTTCTTCTATCAGAGTACTTGTCCTCTGATCTCTTTTCTTCAGGCTTTTTGTCTTTGGCCTGATCTTCAGGGGAATTGTATCTTCTCCTGAATTTGTTGTCTTGGTAGAATTTCTTGTATCTACCAAACCTTGTGTTCAGCTTGTCAAACCTTCTAGCCATCAAGGCTAGTTCTTCCTTCATTTCAATCTTAGAGACTGACTTTGATGATCTGGGAGTGGGTTGCATTTCAGGTTCAGCAACTTTGGCTTTGAATGCCACTCCCTTAGTAGGATTTGAAGGTTCCTCAACAGGTTTTCTTCTATTGAGGTCGAACTCATAGGCTTTGAGTTCTGAGAAGATTTGTTGCATGGGCATGGAGGAGAGATCTTTGGTGTTCTGCATCATCACAGCATAGACATCCCACTTTTGAGTGAGACTTCTCAAGATCTTTAGTCCAACTTCTCTCCTGGAGTACACCTTGCCAAATGAGTTGATTTCATTCATCACATCAGTGAATCTACCAGCAAACTTATCAATGGATTCATCAGTTTCCATTGTGAATTGCTCAAACTTTTGCACAGCAACTTGGAGCTTGTTCTCCTTGATCTTTTCTGTACCCTCACACATCTCAGCAAGAGTATCCCAGATTTCTTTGGCTGTGGTGCAATGGTAGACTCTTCCCATGACTGCATCTGGAATTGTTTGATAGAGGGTATTCATGGCAAGATAATTTAGATTATCTTTCCTCTTTTCATCAGCAGTGAAGTCATCCTCATCCTTGGGAATCAGTTCCCTTACATCTGCTCTTTGCTCATCTGTTACCCTGGGGTTAGTTTGGGTAAACACAAAAGGTCCTCTTGTGATTACTCTTAACATGTCAGTATGAAGAGATGCAAGATGAGCCCTCATTCTAATTTTCCATAAATCATAGTTCTCTATTGAGAACATGGGCAATTTATGATGTGAAATGTGATTGACTGGATTTGTGGCCATGTTGTCCAATCCTTGAACAGCAGGTGGAGGAACAGCATTGTTGTTGGCCATATCTCAAGAATAATCAGTTAGTCAACAAGTAATAGATTTCAGATAGAGATCAGTTCAGTGACCACACAAATATGTGAATTTTGAAAATCAAGATGGATTTTCAGAGGCAGTGGTCTTTGAACCCCTGCTCTGATACCACTTGTTGGTCCTGAAAGGAGTATATTCTTTTTCTATTTTGATCAAACCAGAGCTCAGCAAGGTTGTCTTGGACAACTCTGCTGAAGATGATTAACTCTTTCTAAGATAATCAAACTACTAAGTACTATTGAGTACTCAGTTGAATAACTATCTAAGGGAGTGACTTGAACGAATTTTAGTCTATATATTTTGACTAACTACTTCCCCTCAAGCATAAGGGATCGTAGTAGTATGCACGTAAGTATTTCGACCAAGTAGTATCGAACCATGGGAGGTGGGCTAGTGCAATGGATCCCTAGAGTTGTATGTCGTCATAACTAATGTAGCTACGATTTCGGGAGTTGGATGCAAAACTAAATCTAAATAATAATCTAAAGACAATAAATTAAACTAAACACAATCCTAATAAGTAAAATTAACTACTAAATTAAGAAAATGAGAAAATGACAATTAAAGTAAAGAACAACTACGAATCTAAATTCGGAGAAGTGCAAAGGTTGGGAATGCTTCGGGTGTTCTCTACCTAGTGAAATCGAGTGGGATTGTTTATACTGTGTCTATGCTTCAATTTGGACTTGCTAAGAGCATCAAGATGCTAGGATGAAAATCTTTTCCCTTCGGGTACTATAGCCTTACGTCTAAGGTGTTCCCAAACCCGGTAATACGACCTCTTCCTAATCCTCACCAACTACCCAAATAACCATTCAAGTAATTAATGTCTCTTAATGAGGTTCTAATACAATTAACTCTCTCTCGACGAATTAAAAGTATAATAAACGCATTTGCATACGAACAACTCACACCATAAATGTAAACATGTCCATGTAACTCTCGTCTACGCTAAACATGCATCTAAATGTGGATTAATAGAAGTTAATACACAAAGCACCAATAAAACTCAATAAGAGAAGCAACAATCCAAATAGTAACAATAATCAAAGCATAAACAATTCACACATTCAATATTCACATGGTTTCAAACAACCAAAGCATAAAAAACTTAGCCCATGGTGTTTGAGAAAACATCCATGGCTAAAACAACAAAATAAAACATGAAAATGAAATTTACCAAACAAAACTTAAATAAAAGAAAAATAGCACCTTGAGAGTCTTGACATTCTTCAATTCTTACATGAAAATGAAATACCCAAATGATTCTAAACTAAAAAGCATAAAAACTATCTAATGGTGTTTGAGGAGAGAAGCTCCTCAAACCTAAACTATCCCATGTTGAATGTGAAAATATGAGTTCTTGGTTGTGTGGGGAATGAATTCTAGGGCTCCAAAATCTGATTGTGGGTGCTTTTTATAGTTGGGAAGAGTGTTGGAGACGAAATTTGCACTTAGGCCCTTGAAATCCTTTAAAATTCTCGAATTTTCGCGCAGAAACGGGCTCAAACGGTCGACCGAGTGACCTCAAACGGTCGACCGAGTGAGATGGAAGTCCAGAAACTGACCTGGAAGCAGATTTCACTCGGTCAACCGAGTGGGTTGACTCGGCTGCCCGAGTGGAATCTGTTACAGTTTCACACTTTCTTGTTTCGATCATATCTTGAGCTCCCGACCTCCGATTGACTTGATTCTTTTTTTCATTCCACTCATTTTTTCGAGACGCATCCAATGGTACAATTATCTTCTTGACTTCATGAATTCTCAGACACGTATTTTGCTTCCAAATAAGTTCAATTTACCTAAAAAATAGCAAAACACATACCTTTCTCATTTCAAGTGCAATTAGTCAATTTAGTGTGAATAATGCAACAAAACCCTCAAAATTATGTAAAATAAACACATGAATTTCAAGCAATTTTCACACTAATCAACCCCCCCAAACTTAAAGTGTTGCTCGTCCCCGAGCAACGAAAGAAATATAGAACAAGTGGGAGGATTGTGAAGAAATTCAATCAAAATTGAATGAGTGATTGTCTACTTTCCTCAATCTAGTCAAGCCAAGAAGTACAAAAATCCACAAACAAGTTCACAAGTTATGCTCAAATCAATGCAAGATTAAGTGCTCAATTCACAATTTCCTCACAAGTAAGTGTATCTCTCATCACTCAAAGTGTATATCAAGGAAATGTATGCTCTCAAAATCAAATCACACAAATGCACCACCATATGCTTGCCAAATGTCTAAGTTCTCCACCACATGAAAGTGTTCAATCAATGAATCAATAAGGACTTCACATTTGGTTGTAATGTAGGCTTTTTGGTTAAGTTAGGGAAGATTTGGATAAAGTGACTCATAAACTAATGGAGCAAGAAGGAAAGTTGCAATTGATCAAGTTGCAACTCAAAGTTCTCTATCTCACATAATTTACTTACTTCTTTTCTTTTTAAGAACATTCTTCACCACCAACCAACCAACACTTTTGAATTGAAGCTCTACCAAATTTTTGTGCACAAGAGAGTTTTCTTTTTCGATTTTTCTTTTCTCATCAACTCAATCTTTTTTTTTTTTTTTTTTTGCACAACTCACAATTCATCTTTTTTCTCTTTTTTTTCTTTTCACTTTTCAACCAAACAAATCCACCAAAATCACATTTCACCTCAATTCAACCACATTTGTCAATATTCAAGCTCCACTAGTTCATAGGAAAATTTAGGCTAACAAAAGATAGACAAATAGGCTAAATTTGTAGGTTGCCAAAGAATATAGGTCAATAGGCTCAAAGTGGCTAACTACGGAAACATTTCATTTGGTATGGAAAATTTGGTCAAGTGACTATTCAAAACAAAGATGGCCTTATATCACTTCCAAAGATTTCACACAAATAGTAGCCTCAAACAAGACAATTGGCAAGTTCTAGAGCACAAAAGCATGAATGATACTCACATGAAGGAAAATAGACCATAATATATGAAAGTCTAAGGCTCTAAAGCTCACGGGCTTGTCTAATCATGAATCAAAAGCACTAAACCAAGCACAAATTTTCACAAAATCAAGTGAACAAGCAAGCATCAATCAACACCAACAAGCTCAACCAAATCTCAAAAACTAACAATCACCATCAATTACGCCTCAAATACCAACAATCCACAAGATAATCAATCACCAAAACTAGGAACAACGGTGCAATATAAATGAAGGAAACACATGAACCCCCCCCCCCCCAAACTTAAATGAAACTCTAGTTGAATGAAAAGTTTTGGAATGAGTGTGTTACCTTAGAATTTGTCCCTTGAACCTTTAGCACCAAAGCACCACTACCCTTGAGCTCCACCATGCATATCTCTCATCCTTGACCACCAACACAACACTCAACCTACAAAACAAAAACTAAACAAAAGATCAAACAAGCTACAAATCTAAAAATAAAAGAAAGCAATAAAGAATAGGTTGCCTCCCATTTAGCGCTAAGTTTAACGTCTTCAAGCCGGACGGAAATTAATGGGCTCATCGAAAAGGCCATGGATATCGAGTCTCCTTGCCATTGTATTTCAATTTTTTGGCCTCAAAGTCAAGGAGACTCTTATGAATAGTAGGCCAACCGCTTGTCTCTTTCTCCATCATTTCTTTCAAAGCTTTTCCTCTTTCCTCAAGAATACCAATACCCAACCACTTCTCAACTTCCTTCTTTGAGTCAAAGTGATTAAGAGGCAAAATGAAATCAATAGAAGCATCAATATCAAATAAAGTGCAAATTGAAGAGTTTAAAGGTTTAGAAATGCTCATTTTTCTCTCCAACTCATCTTGTGATGCTTCTTGATTTTCTTGTTCCTTGTAGCTCATGTCCATCAAAGGACATTCCTCTTTGCCATCTTCAATCACCATTAAGCTCCTTATCATGCTCATGTCTTCAAGTGGATATCTCTTTGCATCCATTCTCTCCTTCATGTGTGCAATGAGGAGCTTTTCGGTAGTAGTCCTACCCTGTGGCCAAAACTCATTGATTTCCCACTCTTGATAATGAGAATGAGAAGGAGCTTGTTGCATTTGATAATCGTACTCAAAGCTCCTCTCACTATCACACCAATTTTCTTCCGAAGCTCCATGGAATTCAAATATATCTCGTGGATCACTTTCTTGATCATAATGCATATCCATGTAGACCGGGGCCATCTCTTGAAAAGTGGGTGCATTATTGTTACTCCAATCTTGATAATATGAGGGAACTTGTTGGATTTGATAATTATAATCAAAGTTCCTCCAATTATCGTAGGCCATATCTTCATGTTGTGGAGGATAAATCATACCATGTGGATCATAACATTGATTCCACGGGTATTGATTATATCCATCCATCTAGTCGATGAAGTTCACACCTACAAAAGATCAAAGTATCAAAATTCTCAAAATAATAAGAAAACAAAATAAAGTAAGTAATGTAGCTAACACTAGTACTCAACTAACTCTAAGTCCCACTTAAAGCACTACGTCACCTCCCCGGCAGCGGCGCCATTGACTTGAACGAATTTTAGTCTATATATTTTGACTAACTACTTCCCCTCAAGCATAAGGGATCGTAGTAGTATGCACGTAAGTATTTCGACCAAGTAGTATCGAACCATGGGAGGTGGGCTAGTGCAATGGATCCCTAGAGTTGTATGTCGTCATAACTAATGTAGCTACGATTTCGGGAGTTGGATGCAAAACTAAAGCTAAATAATAATCTAAAGACAATTAATTAAACTAAACACAATCCTAATAAGTAAAATTAACTACTAAATTAAGAAAATGAGAAAATGACAATTAAAGTAAAGAACAACTACGAATCTAAATTCGGAGAAGTGCAAAGGTTGGGAATGCTTCGGGTGTTTTCTACCTAGTGAAATCGAGTGGGATTGTTTATACCGTGTCTATGCTTCAATTTGGACTTGCTAAGAGCATCAAGATGCTAGGATGAAAATCTTTTCCCTTCGGGTACTATAGCCTTACGTCTAAGGTGTTCCCAAACCCGGTAATACGACCTCTTCCTAATCCTCACCAACTACCCAAATAACCATTCAAGTAATTAATGTCTCTTAATGAGGTTCTAATACAATTAACTCTCTCTCGACGAATTAAAAGTATAATAAACGCATTTGCATACCAACAACTCACGCCATAAATGTAAACATGTCCATGTAACTCTCGTCTACGCTAAACATGCATCTAAATATGGATTAATAGAAGTTAATACACAAAGCACCAATAAAACTCAATAAGAGAAGCAACAATCCAAATAGTAACAATAATCAAAGCATAAACAATTCACACATTCAATATTCACATGGTTTCAAACAACCAAAGCATAAAAAACTTAGCCCATGGTGTTTGAGAAAACATCCATGGCTAAAACAACAAAATAAAACATGAAAATACCAAACAAAACTTAAATAAAAGAAAAATAGCACCTTGAGAGTCTTGAAATTCTTCAATTCTTACATGAAAATGAAATACCCAAATGATTCTAAACTAAAAGGCATAAAAACTATCTAATGGTGTTTGAGGAGAGAAGCTCCTCAAACCTAAACTATCCCATGTTGAATGTGAAAATATGAGTTCTTGGTTGTGTGGGGAATGAATTCTAGGGCTCCAAAATCTGATTGTGGGTGCTTTTTATAGTTGGGAAGAGTGTTGGAGACGAAATTTGCACTTAGGCCTTTGAAATCCTTTAAAATTCTCGAATTTTCGCGCAGAAACGGGCTCAAACGGTCGACCGAGTGAGATGGAAGTCCAGAGACTGACCTGGAAGCAGATTTCACTCGGTCAACCGAGTGGGTTGACTCGGCTGCCCGAGTGGAATCTGTTACAGTTTCACACTTTCTTGTTTCGATCATATCTTGAGCTCCCGACCTCCGATTGACTTGATTCTTTTTTTCATTCCACTCATTTTTTTGAGACGCATCCAATGGTACAATTATCTTCTTGACTTCATGAATTCTCAGACACGTATTTTGCTTCCAAATAAGTTCAATTTACCTAAAAAATAGCAAAACACATACCTTTCTCATTTCAAGTGCAATTAGTCAATTTAGTGTGAATAATGCAACAAAACCCTCAAAATTATGTAAAATAAACACATGAATTTCAAGCAATTTTCACACTAATCAGGGAGTTATATGTGCGGAATAGTGGTTGGCCCTTTAAGTTTAGACTCCTTAAGTTTCTGAAATCACTTTGTCAATCCAAAACAGTCCAGTTAAGTTTCAGGGAACTTGTCCAAATCAGTTTTGCACAGTCTTTGAATATGTATCTTTTGAAATATCAGTTTTGTGTGCAGTGTTGAATGAATGTAAGTACTTTGTAAGGTAAATCAACACAAGAGTTTATAGTGGTTCAGAGACTCAAGCTCCTACATCCACTTTCCCTGATTTAACAGGATAATTCCTTCACTCTTGGAATTAACTTGTTTTATAGTGCCAAGGTGCACTTGATCAATAACACTACTCCTTGGTGAATTGATCCCTAGGATGTCTAGAGTCCTAGTACCCTCTTCTCAACTCAGAACTGAACTGTTCTTCTCTCAACAGTCAGCTCCTACCACTTCTACTACTACAACCTTCTCACTTTCTCACTTGAAAGGGGTAAGGATTGAAGTAAGGTTCCAACTAATGAGATATCCTTTACAATGGAGATCAAGGTATAAGGATAGGATATCTCTCTGAGCTTATGTATGGATATACAATTGGGTTCAGCTTAGAAGAAGTGTTTGAAGACTAAGATAGTCTTTGACAGCTTTGAAAGCACTTTGACTTGTAGGGTAGTTGGATATTCTTGTCAAGGTTGAGGTTGGTGCTTCAAATGGTCTTCACACTTCTTGTATTTATAGACAAAATGGAGGATCTGCCCGTTGGAGAAGCAGCCCCAAATTGCTATAAATGTCTTCCTTGAGTTCTTCAAACTGGAAGACGGATTCTTGATAGTGACATGTCCTTATTTGGGTAATAAACGGCTTGTAAGACTTTGTCTTCTTTCTGCAGCACTTTTCCCAATGTTTGACTTCTTGTTAGGACTTGGACATGGCTTCTGAAGGTTGATCCAATGATAGGACAACATTCCTTATCAACTGGACAACTCTCCTTATCACTATCAGCAGTTTTGCTTTTCAGCAAGGTTGGCTTGCTCTTCTTCAGATGACTTGGCTGTTTCCCTTTCTTTCACTCCAAGTTGATCTTAGCATGTTTCAATGAAGTTCTTTTGGGTATGGTTGTCTCTAGCTTCTTCAGCATAGTTGACCTTCAACCTTTAAAGCATCTGTTCTGATTCAATCTTGCTGAGACAACTCTTCTGGACAACTCTCCTGATCAGCATACTTGGTCTTTTAGCATCAGAGCTTTTTCACATAGAGTTGACTTCTCTGGACAACTCTCCTGATCATAATATTTGATTAATCTTGTCCTTTTGAACTTTGCAATCTTCTTCTTGCATAGTGATAACTCTTCTGGACAACTCTCCTGATCAAGGCCTTTGGTTTCACATGGAGTTTTCTTGTCCTTAGAGTTTGTTCCAGATTTTGAGCCTTGAGGGGACTTGATCTTGATCACTTTGAAGTCATAGGTTCCCCCTCAACTTGTGCATCTAATCATCTAAGAGCTGCCTAACATATCAGCTTCTCATCTAGCCTTATGCTATGTGTTCTGTCACATTTTGAACACAATCATCTTGACTTGGGCATGTTTCAGGGGGTTTTGGTATTTAATCAAAACATGTATCATTTTATTCCCAACAGAGTGGATGTAGACATTTGTCGAACCAATATAAATCTTGTGTTCTTTACTTTCTATTTGATATTTGTTTACATTGTTTAACTAAGAACATTAAAGGTTAAAAGCAGTAAAGGTTTAAATAAAAGTTGAGTATAAAAACTGAAACTGGAAGTACTGATCTGACCCAGTAAGAACAGTATTATTCAGAACACTATTCCGCATTAAAACTCTGATATTTTGAAAGATTTTAAAAAATCTATTCACCCCTCCCCTCTAAAATTTTTCTAGCTTACTCAATCTTAACTCAACTTTGGGACCAACATTATGTCATGACAATAATCGTGAGTGTAATATCACAAAAAATATGTTTCATGAAGTTTTTAGGTAGGTGTGATTTTATAATAATTTAATATTTAATTGTTTCACAATTTTTTTAGAGTTTTATTTTCTATTAAAATATTGTTGATATTACATTATTGAATTATTTAAATACTATTGTAATTGATCTCTTATTGAATTACTTCACCATTGTTTAACACTTTATAATTATTTAATTTAATGATTTTGTCATATCATAGATATACTTACATGTCAATATTAGACATTAATTTTACATACTTATACATTAGTTTATTGTAAATATAAATATTAAACTTATATTAATATACTTCGTCCATTTTGTGATAACTTGCATACCTTAATCGATCCACATTTTAAGAAAAGTAAATTTAGTGGGACATAAAGTCAAATAAATGAGGAGTGTTTTGGGTGGTTTACTAAGGTGTAAATGTGATTTAGTGGAATGTATGAGAATATGTGGGTCCAAAATGAGTGACAATTTTAAAAATAAAATAATGTTGTGAAAGTAATAATTTTGTATTATTTAGTTTACAAATAATTTTAAGGCTTACTAATAAAAAAAAAGTACAAGTAATTATTGAGATGGGGGAGTATAAAATATTGATTTAACTAAATTTTAAGCAAAAACAATTTAATCTAAAACACTATAGTATTTGCAAAATCTTAAAAACTATTACAGTATTTCTAAAAATTTAATGTAATATAAACGGTATAAAAAATATGAGTTAGCTAATAATATGTAGTATATTTTTAAAAATAAGTTAGTGATACAGCATGGGTACCCTAGAAGTATTCTAAATCTGCATATTGTCCCTTCGTCTATAGTTTTCCCACTTTCACGTCACTATAAGTTTCTTATTCCTTTTTTTACATATATTTTTTTCCCTTTAATCACATCATTTGTACTTTATGTATTATTTTATCATACTTTATCTAATACTCATCTATTATTTTCTCTCTCACCAATCATCATCTCACTTATATTTTATCTATTATTTTATCATACTTCCTCTGTTCAATTTTATTATGCCCACTTCTCCGCGCACAAATTTTAATGAATATTGATTATATTTTATTAATAAAGTAGATAAGTTGAGGGTATGATAGAGTATTGTGGGGTCCATTTATAAATAAATTATTTTTAATGAATAAAGTGAATGACAAAGTGGGTAAATAAGTGATGGTAGGAGGGTTGTTGAGATAAAATAGTATGAATAATATTGTTTAAAAAAGGGAAAATATCAATTTTGGTCACCCAATTTTACCTTTTTTCATATTTGGTCACCCACATTTAGTCACTATCAAAATTGGTCACCCAATTATTATATTCTATCAAAATTGATCACTCTATTAGTCAATCTGTTATTGACTAGCGGAGAAAGAGTTTTGAGCCGTAAAATTTCTCAAAACAAGGTTAAAAATTTCTCATGCAACGCAGAAGCAAGAATGAAACATGTGCAAAAATTATCAATATTTACATTATATTTATAATAGGTCTAGAACGTGATTCAAGAAATGAGAAACTCAAGATAGAAATTTATATCAATTAATTTCAAATGCCCAATTGTTTGACTAACATTTCAAAAAATCTGCAATAATGATCTTAATAGAAAAATATTTAGAATGAAAAATAAGTTTATGAAATTTTCTTGAATGGATAATTTTAGAAAATTCTTTACCATTAATCTTCACCATAAATTATACTCCAATAATTATAAATAGTGAAATTAATTGAAATAAGATTATATCTCCAATTATTATACAAATTCAATATGAAACCAAGAATTGGAAAACAGAGTACAATTGTTAAAATAAAAATAAAAAGTAAACCAACAAAAATGAATTCATTTTTTTTTATTATCAGCAAGTTGATGTATCAGAATTCCTTCTGAACTCATTCTGACCTATTATTATTATAAATATAATGTAAATATTGGTAATTTTTGCACATGTTTCATTCTTGCTTCTGCGTTTGTTTCCTTAGTGACTAAATGTGTGTGATCAAATATGAAAAGAGGTAAAACTAGGTGATCAAAATTGATATAATAAAATTAGATAACCAAAAAAGGAAAGTCAGAAAAATAAATTGGAGGGAGGGAGTATTTTTTATTCAATAGAAAGACAGAAAAAAAAACCCTACTTCTAAACCCAGCGGCCGCGAATCCTTTCACCCCACAAACCCAATTCGCACAGCGGCGGCTCCACCACGACGTTGGTGCACCTCCACGCACCGGCACGACGGTCGCAAGTCGCACCTCTGGTCCTCCCCGCACGGCGTTAACATCTCTTCCTCCTTGAGTCTTTTCGGTATCTAATTTTGCTAATGGTTGGATTGGGTATATTGTTAACTTTGTATTTTTGGGATAGCTTAACATCACTGTTGTCCTTTTCCATTTTAGCTGATTAATTTCTGCTATTGTAAATTAGATTTTGATTAAGAATACATATGTATATATATGATCGATTAATACGTGAGATGATGACTTTTAATTTGAAGAATTCATGTAATCTAAATATATGATCAGTACGAAGTGAGTAGGTTAGAATTCAATTTACCACTTTTAATTTGATGAATTGTATTCTAAATAGATGCAATTTATTATTAGGCTATATCAGTTGAGGATTGTTTGAAATTTATTTTGATGAATTTTATTTTATGTTTTATTATATTGTTTTGAAGTCTTAATTTTATTATGTTAAACGTATTAATTTTTGTATCATGCTATCATATTAGCATTCAAATATTGAGATATACAAGTATCTTTTAAAAAAATAAAATTGAGATATATATTTTTTAAAATTATAAAATAATTGGGTCTCATCTTTCCAGCCCGTTTGCAACTGATCCGGACCTGTCCGAAAAAATGAACAGTCCGGTGGGCCGGTACCGATCGGCCCGGCCCATTTGACTGTTAGAGGATTTATTCTGAGTTACTAGTAATATGGATTAACGTGTGTTGATTTGATTGTCAAAAAAAAAAAAACGTGTGTTGATTTGATTGTCAAAAAAAAAAAAAAACGTGTGTTGATTTGATTTTAAAAACTCAATCAAATCAATTTTATAAAGGCATAATACATCAAAAGGCCCCTGAACTATTCATTTTTGTTTTAAAAGGCCCCTAAACTATTTTTTGTTTTAATAAGCCCTTAAACTATATAAATTATGTTTCATCAAATCCTTTTTTAACAGTGCCTTAGTGAGTGTGCTTCACGCGTATAGGAATGAGACTGAGCGTGTAATTGCCTGAACCAAACAAGAATATTTTACTAGGATATCAAAAGTCTTTCTAAATTGTTCAGAAAAACAACAAAGCTTCGTGGTTTCCATCCATGGGTTCTTAATTTTGTGAGTTTTATTGGGGGCTTTCGTCAGTTTCGTGAGTTCTCTTGGGTTTTACTTTGTGATTTTTCGTGGGTGTTCTTAAAGGGGCGACTGTTCTAAAAAACTCAAACGAAGATTTGGGACCACTTGAAGGTTTGTATTTAATAATTTATCTATTTTCTTGTCTTCTTTTGTTGTTTTATTGTGCGTCTTTTTTTTGGGGTTGGTTGCTTGCTACTGCATTTGCAATAATTTTAGGGTATCTTTCATTTTAAATTGGTAGTAAGCTTTGTTAGTGGGTTTAGGGTTTATACAACCAGATAAAATAATTAATTGGTATGCATTTCTGCAAACTTGTAATGCTGTTACAGATAAAAAAAAAGAAGATAAAATAACATTTGAGAAATTTGTTCTGTTTATTTGTTTAAGGAATGCAGTTGTTTATTTGTTTAAGGAATGCAATTGTTTATTTGTTTAAGATTAAATAACTAATTGGTATTTGTTTAAGATTAAAATTTGTAAAAGTGGGTAAAATTTGTGTAATATCTATGGCTGTAGATGCAGGTTGTTTGATTTCTTGCTAAAATCCACATAATTGCAGCCGGAAAAAAAAATTGTATGCTGTCCAAAAATAAAAAAATAAAAAATTATGCTTATAGAATAAAAACAGAGCACAATTAAGTTCCATTTGAAAAAACAGAGCAACAATAATTAATGTTTGACAACTTTAATAAGATAGCAAAAAGGCACTTAAGATGAACAAAAACTAGTACTAACTATTTTTCATTCTAAAAAAAAGTGCATATTACAACTAAACACAATATTAGTTTTGCAACCCCAATACTACTATTATGACAATATTAATCAACCTTAATACATCTTAACACATAGATTTAAACCACAAAACCAATAGAGCAAACACTATAACCACCAAAAGTTTCTGAAAAAACTCCTTTGATTTCTTCATCTTCTTCAACTCTTTATCAATTGTGCTAATTTTTTCTTTCAATCGATTCAACTCGTTTTGCATTTTCACCGGTTGATTTTGCCTTTTCAAGGTTAAGATCATCCTATTTATATGATCTGGAAACTTCTCATCATACCACCTGAAGAATTTGATTTGTTTTCGAATCAGATTCAACAAAAAAAAATGTATGAACTCACCAAACTGGCATATATCTGCAGAAGAAGTAATTATGCTTCAACTCAAATCATTTCAGTATTCTTATAACTCAATTTTGAGTTCTAATACATATATATTGATTACCCATTTCGAAAATCTACATCATTACACATAATTTGATTCAACTTACCTCGTATGCTCCGCATCTTAGAAACCTTCTGCCTGGATTTTTTTCAGTCATTGAAACCCACATTCGAGAACGAACTCCACAGAAACAATTGATTTCATGGTCACCGACATCTATATCTCCATAAATCTCAGCAAAACTACCATTAGACAAAGATGATTTCTCTTCAAGCATGGAAGCAAGTTAGGGTTTGAGGATTTGGGGATTTATTTTTACAAGTGAAAGTCAAATTTTGATTATATGAACTGAAATTTGATATATTGTGAACGGATTTGGGTATGTTTTAACGGAAAACGTTAGTTAACTCAGCATTCTGTGAGTTTTTGTCACTAGGGGCCACGTGAAACATGATTTATATAGTTTAAGGGCTTATTAAAACAAAAAATAGTTTAGGGGCCTTTTAAAACAAAAATGAATAGTTCGGGGTCCTTTTGATGTATTATGCCTTTTATAAATATGTATAAATCCTTTACCTACATGCATAATTGCTATAGATAGATAGATTTGAGATTAAATTAAATCCTATAATTAAAATTTTGAAATTTACTGAATATCGCAAAATCCATTCCTGATTCAAAACATATACAAAGGTCCGCTCAAAGGTTACAAGGCTTTCTTTAGATTAAATTTGCTCGAAATCAAGACTCTTGGTTTCTTTTCTCTCGTTCATTCTTACCAATAACTCTGGAGACGGCTGATTGATTCAGGAATGCCAGAAATGGATATTTCATTTGGATTCGACAACGCCAAATACTCTGATAGGACTCTGCTACTTCAAATCGTCGCCAATAAACTTTCAAAGGTTGTGCGCAAGGTGAAGCGTCGCAGGAAACTTACAGGTACTAGTGTATTTTTATGGTGGTATTTACTTTCTATGATGGAATTTTAATTGATACAGTATTTTTGCAATTGGTTGTTTGAAAATTTGTGTAGAGCCACTGGTAGTACCCATCAACTCTTTGGTATTAGGCGCAAGGAGTTCATTTTTTAAGAAAGTAATATACCTTCATCTTTTATTTATTTTTTCACCCATTTATATATAATATTATACTTTATTATTATGTTCATTTACTGTGTAGCTGTTCTCGAATGGCATGCTTGAGTCGGAGCAGAAGAATGTAACAATTCAGATCGAAAAATCTGGTGAACTCACGTTTAATTTCCACTAATAATATTTATATATTGGGTTGTTATTTTTCAACCAATTAAGAAATGGTATGTCCTGATTTGAATGAGTGCAGAGGAAGCTCCTATGATGGATATGTTGAAATATGTTTATAGCAATACTCTGCCAACTAGTTTGGATGCATTGTTGGATCTGTTGGTGACGGCTGACAAATTTGAAGTCCCTTCATGCTTGAGTGAGACTACTCGAGCATTGCTAAACTTGCCGATGACTTGTGAATCAGCCTCACTTTATTTGGAACTTCCTCCAACTGTTTTGATGTCCCCTCAACTTCAGCCACTTGCAGACGCGGCCAAGCACTTCCTCGTTTCAAAGTTCAAGGATTTAGAGGAGTACGCACCACCCATCTCAATTTCTCTATTTGGTTCTTTTAAACTCCATGTTACTATGGAGTATTATTCTACTCCTATACACCATAGTGTATATATATATATATATTTTTTTTTTTTGATATTGCATCAATTCACTTTATTTTTGTAATGATTAACCAGGTGTATAGAAGAGGGGCTTAACTTGCCTTTACCGGCTATCCAAGCACTTGTATCCAGTGATGAGTGGGAAGTGTCTTCAGAGTATTTTGTGTTCTATTTTGTTATAATGTGGGTGCGTAAACATTTTCCTAACTCTAAGAAAAGATGTAACATGAAGAAAAGACGAGGGATATTGGAAACCCATCTACTCCATCTTATTCGTTTTCCATTCATGACTTCAAGACAGCTAACTGAACAAGTTCAAACTTGCATCGACATTGGTTGCGAAGTTGCTTCTAAGATAGTTATTCGTGCTCTGGCTTTCAAGGCTGAGTCTCCGCATCGAAAACGTTGTCTAGCTGCAGAGGAAGGCAACGCTGCATCTCGGCAATTTGTGGAGCGTGCATACAAATATCGACCTATCAATGTGATTGAACTTGAAAAATTGCCATATCATCAATGTATAGGGTATCTTCATTTCAAGAGGGAGAAGTTAATACGCCTCTTCCCCGAGGGTCTAATAATGTCAGATTTTTTCTACTTGGGTGAGCAAGAATTTTACTGGTTTATCAGATGCTCCTCCTATTCTAATATTCAACAACATCGTTTTTGGCTGGGTCTAGAACAGGTTGGATCAACTTCTTACAGTGTTAAGTACGATATCCAATTAAAAATGAGGCCCTCTGAAGAGTTTAGGAGTTGGGTGAAAGGAAGCCACACGTTCACTGAATCGAGTAAAACAAAGTACTTTGATAAAATTGTGTTTTGGAGTGAATTCATAGGTGATGACAGTAGTTACTTCGTCAACGACTTTCTCCATATGAGGGCAGAACTCACCACCAAGAAATGATTAGTATTTTGTTCATGAGACAAACTATATATGTTGGGTAGTTGATTACTTTTTTGTGTTTTTGACAAATTTTGTGACCCATTAATCACAAAAACAATGCTCAAACGTACTTTTCTACATCAATTTTTTGTGTTGGTCCAATCATTTGTAGTGGCAATATAATCTCTTCAGCAGTGTATTTAGTTTATATTAGAAGATTATTTATTGGTTCTAATATTTGTGCAAAAACACAAGAGTCTATTAGTAAGTAGATACATTTCCCACAAGCATATATAGCAATTAGTTCCTTTTTTTTTTTTTTTTTTTCTTGTACCCCCTTCTCGTTGTTTCTATGTTTGCAGACTTTTGTTTCTGTCTAATAGCCTGCAGTGGCCTACACGGATTGTAGCATTCTCCTACCCAATTTTTTCAGAATAGAAAGCTAACTCGACCACCATTTTTTTGTGGGGAAAAATGCACTTTTGGTCCTGTAAGATTGAGGCCAAATCACTTTTAGTCTTTTTTACTACACTTTTAGTCCCGCAATTATTTTCTGTCAAATTTAACATATATAAATCGCGTGAGAGTCACGCTCCGTGACAACATAAACCATCTCCTAAAATCAGATTACTTTCTCTCAAAAAAAAAAGTTAACCTAATTCCATTCCCAAAAATCACTCACACATCGCCACTCTCATAGAAGAAATCAAACCCACAAATCGCGAACCCACGAATCGTAACCCACTAATCGCGAACCCCAAAACTGCAACCCACAAATTGCGAAACCTAGAAATGGATTCCAGCAACAGTGACTGAAACTCTCTAAATCGCAATCGGTGAAATGATGCGAATAGAGAATACTAGTAAGTTTGAGCAACCCCTGTTTTTCTCTACTGTGCGCTGATATTTAACCCTTGTTTTATTTTCTTTTCTGCGCTTTTATGGTGAAATGGAAGATGAGGCTTGTAGTGAATATAAGTTGATGTGAATATGTATTGATGTAATTGAAAATGGGATGTTTTTTGAAACTGGACAAGCATATCTATTAAATTAATGATGTTTTATACTACTATAAACAAATGAAGATGAGGCTTGTAATGAGTATATATATGTTGCTGTGAATATGTATTATAAAGTAATTGAAAATTTTGTCGGTTTTGAAAAAAGATTCTTTGACCAAGGGTTTTTGGTTGTATATGAATATATTATATTTGTGTGTTAGTGTAATAGGAAACACAGGTATGCCCTGTTTGCACAATCTTGATTCATGAATCCCAATGTTGTTTTCTTTATGTTCCTTCAGGTTATATGTTCAGCAATCTCTTATTGCTTGTGATATTTTTGGTAACAACAGTTTTTGTTGAATCCTTTTATGCTTGTTTACAGCTGTAGTAAAGATTGACTATAATTTTGCTAGCATACTCCTGACAATCTGCATAGATTTGTTTGACCCATTTATGTAGGAGTTCGTCGTTATCCTTATGGACCAATGATTCGACCTGGATTTCCTCCACGACCTATTATGGGTGTTATGCCACCACTGACACGTCCTCCAATTATTGGAATTCGTGCCACAATTATGTCTCCTGTTGTTAGGCCGCCCGCAACCCCAACTGTTGTGTCAACAGAGGAGCCGCAGACAACTGTTTATGTTGGGAAGATATCATCAACCGTGGAAAATGATTTTATGTTGTCTCTCCTGAATGTATGATATCTTTATGTCATATTCAATCCTATTCTTCTTTGCTTGTCGAGTCCAACTTCTCGTGTTTTATAGCTTTATGTTAGTATCAATCAAGTCTGACTTTTAATTATTTCTGAAGCTTTGTGGGCCTGTAAAGAGTTGGAAACGTCCTCAAGATCCCACTGGAACTCTAAAGGGTTTTGGATTTTGTGAATTCGAGTCTGCTGAAGGAGTTCTTTGTGCGCTGCGACTACTTAATAAACTAAGTGTTGATGGACAAGAGTTGATGGTATGAATGAATTGCCCTCTATTGCTGTGTCCCCATCTTCCCTAACAGTCTATGCCAATACTCTTTTTGCCCTATTACGTTATTTTCAAGTTAGTTTTTACATTTCCATTCCTAGATTATATGCCACAAACATTGGATCGAATGTTAGATGATGATGATGAAGAAGATGAAGCCATGTGAGTGTTTTTTTTTTGTTGCAAATGAGGATGTTTATTATGTTTTGGATGTATGTAGACATATTTATAGTATGGAGGAGTCTTTTCCCTACAAATATTATGCCTTGAAGTGATTTCCCTCCAATTTCAGCATTTAACGGAATCTGTTAATTATTTAACGGACAGGACCATTCTTGCAATAAAAAGGACCGTTTTTGAATTACAGGACCAAAAGTGATTTAGACTCAATCTTACAGGACCAAAAGTGCAATTTTCCCTTTTTTGTGTCTAAATAAACTTTTTTAATGCTTTTGGAAATATATTTCTATATGCTCCTACTTTCGAATTTTAATTTTGTCAATATCACAAATGGACCATAGACATGACATGAGAGGATATTTTGTGTGCTTCTTAGCGGGGAAATTTTTATTTTAGTCCTATAAATCCTTTAAATTTCAACTTTATTTTATTAAGTCATTTACTTTTCAATTTCAATCATTTTTTATATTAATTTTAGTCCTTTATCTTTTTTAAAAAATTAAAATTGTCAAAATACCAATTAAAAGCTATAATTTCGGAACCTTTTACCTTTAATCCTAAATCATCATCTTACCCAATTAACAACTAAAATTCTGATTATTGATTTTAGTTTAAAATTAACTTCAGTTATGATTTTTAATTTAAGTGAAATTTTAATGAGTTTAAAGGATTAAATATTTTATTTTCACACATAATTATATGAAAATTGATTTTGCTTGTGGTGTAATTTTTGGATAGGATAATGCGTAATTATTATTTTTTAAATACATATAACAAAAAAATTGAATGCAAATCATCTTATACAATTTTTTATCATATAATGTACAATTTTTTTTTAACATCATTAAAATATTTTTTATAATTAAATAAAAACATAAGTAAAACCTGAATTATGCTCGAATTCTATCCCGCCACTTCCCCCTAATTAATTAAAAATATAAAAATCTGAAAATAAAAACAAAATCATATACTAAAATCTAAAAATAAAAAATTAGATTAATAATTCAATAAAAAATATACGCCCCACCACCCCTTCGTGTTTCCAAAATGAAAATTAAATTGATAGATTTTTCTAGATTTTACTTTGGAAAGTGTATTAACAAAGTCTAAATTATATTAATAAATTGAGAAAATTATAAAAATATATAAAAAAGAAAAAAAAAACCTTCAACCCACATCATATCCCCAAATGTAAATTATATTGATATAATGTTGAAATATTCAAATTTGAATTTATTTTTTAAAATTTACCTATAGTCTGCATTATATTTTTTAATCTATCAATATAATAAAAAATAGAAATATTTCATTTTTTAAATTTTATATTTCTATTTTATATTAAATTTAATATCATCATAATTTTTTTCAAACAAAAATATTATTTATGATTTATATAATATTTGGTACTATTATTGTGCTTAAAATGCAGATTCATTTATGATTTATATAATAATATTTATATTTTATTTTGTTTGTTTTTAATTATTTTATTTTACTAAATATTTTTTGTTAAATAAATTTTATATTTTCAAATTTTTAAATATTTTTTTGTTAAACTGAAAATTTTGTACTTTTCAATTTGAGTAAATAAAATTTTGTTAAATATTTTATTTGAATATAAGTTGAGACACCTAACCACATTTCAATTTTTTTCTTTTTAAATTAATTTATTTAGTGTTTATTTTTTTTAAAACTTAAAGATTAAATTTAAATTTAAAAAGGACTAAAATTAATACAGTAACTTATAAGATATGGATGTATTTTATAAAGTTAAAATTTAAAGAATTTATTTTGAAATCATTCAAATTTAAAGGACAAAAAAAAATATTTTCCCTTGATATGATAATATGACTGGGTGAGTTGTAAATAAGTTGACTAGTGTTCAACTCGAAACCCGATTCTATTGGACTCGATCGAGCCTAAAAATTTTAAGTTCGATAAAAAAATCGATAAACTCGAATTTATCTCGACTCAATTACTTGTATATTTTTAAAATTAAATGTAAAATATTGTTTTTAATATAATTAATGATAAAATAAACTTGAGCTCGACTCGACTCAATTACATGTGAAAGAATTCTGTCTCATCTAAAAGTCCGAACTTGTAGAGAGATGTGGAGAATTAATTTTTGTATATTAATTCCTAACACTCCCCCTCACTCGTGAGCCGGATTAACACCTCTTACCCTTTTTGGGGAGGAGGCCCATCGAGTGAACAATTTAAATGGGTGGAGTGCTTCCAACAGGAATCGAAGTCGTTTTGCCCGGTTTGCTCTGATACCATGAAAGAATTGTGTCTCATCTAAAAGTCCGAACTTGTAGAGAGGTGGAGAATTAATTCTTGTATATTAATTCCTAACAACATGTATATAAATATAAATTATATATTAATGAAAAAATAGTAAATATTGTTCAATTTCAACTAGGCTCGCTAGCCTTTTGAGCTAAATAATTATGAATTCGAACTCAATAACTACTTGAATACCTCAAAACTCGATTGAATTAAATTCAAGTTGAATATGAGTACCTTGTGAATTGACTCGACTTAGTTACACGCTTACAGCCTTAGGTTCTGGTAACGTATGCCTTATTCTGTAATACTGTATTACAATTAATGTAAACGCATTAATATGTGCAACTCTTTTGGTATTTTTGTGGATCACTCTCTTGATTTTTTACTGACTATCATGTATTATTGCTTGTTATTGTTTCCATATTTTGTATAATACTAATATACATTAATTTGTGTTAGATTTTAATTTGGATCATAAGGGGATGTTTATTTTGTGAAAGAATAAGAGAAAATATATTTTACCTCAATTGAGGATTTTGATTTAGTCTATTCAATATATATAAAGATTACAATTAGGGTTTACAGAGTAACCTACAAGTAATTACAGATATGGAAAATATATACAAATCTCTAAAGATCTTTGACTAAATCAATTATGGACTAAATCATTATTCCTATTACCCCCCTCAAGCAAAGCGGATGTGGAGATACGCGAAGCTTGGACCGAAAGAATTCAAATAGCGGTCGCGGAAGACTCTTGGTGAATATATCAGCAAGTTGAAGATTTGAGGGGACAAAATGGGTAGATAGACGACCCGAAACAACCATTTCCCGAACAAAATGATAATCAATATCAATGTGTTTTGCACGCTTATGAGCCACCGGATTTTGGCTAAGAAAGAGCGCAGACTTATTATCACACATGAGCTTTGGTGAAGATGAAGGCATGGCATGAAGTTCACGCAAGAGTAACATGACCCAAATAACTTCAGAGGCAGCATTAGCCAAAGCCCTATACTCAGACTCACAGCTGGAACGAGAGACAGTGGGTTGTTTCTTAGCACTCCAAGAAACAAGATTCGGACCCAAAAATATGGAATAACCATAAGTGGAGCGGCGAGTGTCAAGGCAACGAGCCCAATCAGCATCAGAGTAACCCAAAAGATTGAGAGGTCCACGAGTGAAATCCAGACCAAATGTAAGCGTGCCCTTGACATAACGAAGAATGCGCTTGACAGCCTGAAAATGAGCAACAGTGGGTTTCGATTGAAACTGACTGACAGTGTTCAGAACATATGATAAATCCGGCCTAGTTATAGTGAGATATTGCAACGCACCCACCAAAGAACGAAACTCAGTAGGATCGGAGTGAGGATCACCATCAACTGTAAGAATTTCCGATGAGGAAAGGGGAGTAGACACTAGCTTGGCATTGAGAAGAGCAAATCGAAGAAGGATGTCTCGCGCATACTTGGACTGACCCAAGAAGATACCAGATTTCGTATAAGTTACCTCCAAGCCGAGGAAATAATTCAGCCGCCCTAGGTCTTTAGTCGCAAATTCACGGCGAATTCGAAGAATAATACGATCAATAAGCGACTGGTCACTCCCAGTGATAATAATGTCATCCACGTAGACAAGTAAATAAAGCAAAAAACGATCTTGGCGAAAGACAAACAAAGAAGTGTCACATTTGCTTTCAAGAAAACCAAGACTTACCAAGAAGGCACAAAAGCGTTGAAACCACGCCCGAGGAGCCTGCTTCAAACCATAAATCGTCTTATTTAGCTTGCAAACAAAGGAAGGACGAACAGAATCAATGTAGCCAGGTGGTTGCTCCATGTAAACAGGCTTTTGAAGAACACTATGCAGAAAAGCATTGTTTACATCCAATTGACGTAATGGCCAATTATTAATAACCGCCAAAGAGAGTATGATACGAACAGTGGAAGCTTTGACTACAGGACTGAAAGTATGATCGTAGTCGAAACCAGGAAGCTGAGAAAACCGTTGAGCAACTAAGCGAGCTTTATAACGATCAATAGAACCATTCGCCAAATACTTGGTACGAAAGACCCATTTAGAACCAATAAATTGCATTATAAATTCTTAATTAATTTTAATTAAGTTATTGTATTATAAATTGCATGTTAATTATTATAAAATTTGATGTACGTAGTTGATGAATATATATGTATAATTAATTCATATATATGTTAGTACGTGGATTATATGTTTTTTATTGGTTAATTGTAATTAATTAATGTATGTTAGTTCAAATATATAATGTAGTTTTGTTAGTTCGTTTTGATAATTAAACTAGGTTATTATTGTTGATTAAATTAGTAATTATTCTTATAATTAAACTAGGTTATTATTGTTGATTAAATTAGTAATTATTCTTATAAGTAGGGGTGTTGTACGGTTTGATTAATATAGTAATTATTGTTATTGTTTAAATTAAGTCATTATTAATTAGTTTGGTAAATTATTGATTTCATTAGTAACGTGATTTTGTTATTGATTAAATTAGGAAATTAATTATTGACTTAAATTACTAAAATGTTATTAATTAAAATAGAAAATTATTGATTTCATTACTATATTAATTATTGATTAATTTATTATACTTTTGAATTTTATTTATTAAAATAGATGAGTCAAGGTGCTAGTGGGGCCTCAGGATCTCGACGTAGGAGAGGCTCACTTAGGCCTGTTGAGCCTGCTACGTTGACGTCGTCGGCATCCGTTCCACAGCATTCGCCGCCGTCATCTCAGTCGTCGGCAGCTCGTCGACATCCCACGCGGGCCCGAGAAACCAGACTGAAAATATGGATTGAAGGTGTCTAGTAAGTAATTAATTAAATAATTTTAAGGTTTAACAATATTTAATAGCATCAATTTTTGTACGTTTTTTAATTTATAATGTGTTTGTTTCTTAATATATAATGTCACAGCTTACTTCCTGGTAATGAGATATCGAAGATTTACACTGAGGTGATTACTAAGTGCAAGGTTGTTGCGAATGCCTACTCTTGGCTGAAGGTGCCGCAGACGAAAAAGGATGAATACTGGGAGGAATTCCAGGTATTTGAGTGCATTCAATTAAATATTAATAAACAATTTATTATATATATTATTTGATAAATATGTTGATCGAATATGTGCAGAAACATGTTTATTGGCATAGGGAGTTTTTTTCGGACAACGATATCCACAGTCACTGGCTATCTTCATGTCAGTCTAGGTATAATGAGATAATGTACATCTGGAGGAATGCTTGGCGTAGTCGTGGCGTGGTGCAAACGTTGGGGGAGGACGAAAATGGAGTCGACGTGTGGAACACGTTGACCACGTATTGGAGTAGCCCGGAGTACATGAGGAAGTGTGCAACTGCTCGAGCCAACCGTATAAGTGATGGGGGAGGTGGGATGTCAAGGCATCCGGGGGGGGGGGGGCAATCCGCGTATGAGCACTCAATTGCTCTAGTAAGTGTTCACTAAATTTATTTCAATTATTTATATTATATTATATAAAATAATTTTTATATGCTCATTTGTTACGAAATAGGAGCGGGAACTTGGGCGTGAACCCACACACGTGGATCGGTTGAACGTTCTTCATCCGTTTGATCCAGATTCGCAGACGTCCACATATGGACGCACTACCCAGCTTCACGTAAGTTTAATTAAATTGTGATGTTTTTTTAATATTTAATTAATTAAATGTATTGAACTATGTATTAATTTAATTTTTTTGTAATTATGTAGTTGGATGTGAACCGGAGGATTGAAGAGGAGACGACACAGGCTTCTGCTGAAGCCGGGCCCAGCGCTCCGCCTGATCTTAACCGGATTTACCTGGACGTTGCCCCGGCTGATCAAGGACGGGTCCTTGGCCTTGGCCGGATGAGCCGCTTAGTGAGAGTTGCGTCGTCCAGTTCGTCCCAGCGTGCATCGCAGGCCTCTGTATCCTCCATTGCTGTTCCGAACCCGAACGTAGTACACATGATGAACCACTACTTCCGACAGCTAACTGACACTATGGGTCGATCGTTGGGGATGTCTTCTGATCAAATAAATACATGCTTTGAACAGGCGATGCGCGTTCCCCCTCCGCCTTTCGATGCTCCGGTTGGTCCATTTCCCCCTCCGCATTTCGATGCTCCGGTTGGTTCAGTTCCCCCTTTCAATGCTCCAGATCCAAATCCAGATGCAGCCGCAGACGACGGCTTGGATTTCATTGGTGGTGATGATGAGTTTTTTGATCAGTATAATGGTTGATGTTTAAACTATTTATTTTTCTGTCGAACTATTTAATTTTCTGTCGAACTATTTATTTTTTCTGTCAAACTATTTAATTTTCGGTTGGACATATTTATTTCGGTTGATGCTTGTTTGTCAATGGATTGTTTATTTATGTTATTGTTTTTAATTTATACATAATACATAATTTTTCGTTAGATTTCGGTATAAAGTAAAGTATTTTTTATTTTATTTTTCGATTTTTATTTTATCCCGCCAATATTACCGACGGAAATAAACATTCCGTCGGAAATTAAGTCTGCCGACGGAAATTCCGTCGGCCAAGTACTCTACCGACGGAATTTTGGGCGGCACCCTACCGACAGAATTTCATAATTTGTCGGTAGATTCAAAATGTACGCACCGACGGAATTTCAAAATCCGTCGGTAGCGCGTAATATTTACATAAACTTTTTTCCCCTTTCTCACTCAGTCGAAAAAAATAGTGGAAATTGTATGAGAGCAAGCAAATTTCGGTACGTTTTTCTTTTTTACTTGGTTAAATTTTGTAGTTTAGTTGTGCATTTTATATGGTTATAGTTTAATTAGTTGTGCAGTTTATATATTTGTAGTTTAGTTGTGTATTTTAATTATATTGTTTGTAGTTTAATTAGTTGTGCATTTTTTTATATGTTTGTAAGAATTTTATGTTAAATGTTTAACAAATGGAATTGCCGGATCGTCGATGGATGTATGAAACTCCTAGGTTCATTTTAGGAAATGTGAATAGTGAATTTTACAATGAACTTGTGTCATTTGTTGAATTTGCAAAGCTCCACCCACATTACATGCATGGGGATTGTATCAAGTGTCCGTGTAATGCCAAAAAATGTCAGAATAAAATATTTAAGTCGATTGATGAGGTTTTGGTACATGTTCTGAAGAATGGTTTCACTGTTAATTATTATAATTGGACATTTCACGGCGAAGTACGCTGGCCTTATAACTTTGATCAAGTTTTATACTATTACACTGCTGATATCTATGAAAGAGAAATATATGGTAATCAAGCCGGCACGAGTAATGAACAACAATTTGGTGGGGAACAACAGTTTGGTGGCGGACTCGGAGGCCTGGAAACATCTTGACAACGTGTATCCCAATTTTTCTTCTGAACCGAGGAATGTGAGGCTAGGTTTGTGTACTGATGGTTTTGCACCGTTTGGGAGCTTTGGAAAGCAGTATTCGTTGTGGCCGGTGATTCTGACTCCGTATAATCTTCCTTCATGGATGTGCTTGAAACCTCAAACTGTCAAGATGATTCCGATCGGTTAGACGTCTCCAACTAATTAGAACACTTGAATATAGAAGAAATAACTGCTCTAGGATAGTAATTCAGAAAAGTAATCAACGAGACAAACAGCACACAAGGATTTAAGTGGTTCGATCAATGTGATCTACATCCACTGGACCAGACTAGTACTTCTTTGATTGATAAAGAATGTTTACACACTCATTCACTCGGAATTGGATATTTCCTCACTTCACTCGTGAACTCACACAACTCAAAGACTACAATAACGTACTAAATCTCTCTATCCAACCTTTACAATGTACACAAACAAGAGTATATAAAGACCAATGGTAGTTGCTGCAGTTAGGAACTGATTTGAGCATGTTGATGTTGGAATAGGTATTGTATCTTATTATCCAACATTTCAGTTACATGTTGTACTGAATGTGCCAACACCTAGCACAACATCAGAATTTGCCCTTTCTCCCTTTACTAACTCCTACTTAACTTGTGTTGCTTAGTGATGTCCCAAATGCAGGTAGAAGACGTGGAAAACACCCAAGTCAAGCAGTCGCATGGGAGTGAGAAGTTTCTAAGCACAACTTTGGAAGTTCCTACAATTATGGAGTGTGAAGGGAAGTTTCAAGAAACTACCTTTGATCCAATGGCCAAGATTGATCAAGGAGTTGGAGGAGTTGCAAGGCAGTTCGTTTTGAAGGCTATAAATAGACCACACTGTCTTCATTCCAAAACAACAACAAGAAAGAAAGAAAGAAAGCAAAGCCTACATTCTTATTCATAGAATACGTGATATTTCTAGATTAGAAATACACCTTGTTCTTTCTTGTAGATTAGTGCACATTTATAAGCCCGAATATTTGTGTATTTAATCATAGTCGTTTATTAGGGAAATACGTTAGATCTATTAGGGAGATAGTTTCGTATTATTTCTAGTAACTTTTCGAACTCGATTAGAGTTGTTATTGTTCAAAACCTTACAAGGTTGTTGATTTGGTTTCACTGATATTAAGAGATAATATAAGTGATTCGTGTAGATTAATTATTTAATCTACACAATTTTTGAAATACTCTTTGCAAAGTGTTAAATTATTTTCCGCTGCTCATTGTTGTCTCGTGTGTGCCAACACTAAGGACAACATCTCTGTACATCGCACGCACACTCACTTTCAGTTGGTATCAGAGCCAACTACTTGATACACTAAGTAGAGATTCTGCTTAGAGTGTGTGTTTATTTGCAATGGAGTATCCACTTTCGCCCGCACTAAAACCTCCAATTCTGGATGGCACAAACTATGCCTTCTGGAAACCTAAAATGAGGATGTACATCAAATCTATTGATGAAAGAGCATGGAGGAGTGTTCTTGCAGGCTGGACTCAGCCAAGAACTGCTGCAGATGAGGACAATGAAGCCCAAATCAAGAGAGAGCTAGACTGGACAGCCGAAGAAATCACAACAGCTAGTTACAATTCAAAGGCATTGAATGCAATCTTTACCTCAACTGATGCATCAATGTTCAAAATCATTTCAAGCTGTGTCACATCTAAAGATGCATGGGATCGATTACAAGAACATTGTGAAGGATCGGACAGTGTACGAAGGACCAGACTTCGTATGCTTGGAACAAAATTCGAAAATTTGAGGATGAAAGAAGATGAGACCATCTCATCTTACAATGAAAAGCTGACTGAAATTTCAAATGAAGCTCATTCTCTTGGTGATCCAATATCTAATACAAGGTTAGTACATAAAATTCTTAGATCAGTTCCTAAACGTTTTGAACCTAAGATATGTGCTATAGAGGAAGCTAAAGATACAGATGTGCTAAGTCAAAATGAATTAATTGGTATTTTGAAAACATATGAGATGAATATATCTGAAAAAGCTGATAATGAAAAGAAAGTACTTGTTTTCAAAAATGATGCATCATTATCTGCAACATCCAGTTCTGGAAAATCCCCTTATGTTACTGAAATTGAATCTGATGAAGAGAACTTTGAGGATTATTTTAATGATCCTGATTACACGGCATTTATGACTAGACAGTTTAAAACTTTCATGAAGAATAAGAAATTTAAAGACAACTTTCAACCTAAGGTTCAGATTACTAATAATCAACAATTGCCTATTAGGAAAAACTCCTTTAATCCTTCTAGACAATTAGAAAGAGGAAACATGTTTAAATCTGACCAAGAATATAGGAAGAATGTTAAATGTGATGCATGTTCTGGATTTGGTCATTATGCTAATGAATGTGCTAACACTATTCTGAAAAAGAAACTAAATTTCAGTGCCACTTTAAGTGATGAATCTGATGTTGAGCATGATCCTGAAAAAGACATTGAACAAGCTTTTTCTGCTAGAATTATTTATGATGATACCTTTGATGATGATCTGGATGATTTTTATTATGGTGTGAAGACAAATGAGCCATCAATTGAGAAATCACTGAGTAATAAAACTCCAGAATTTAATTGTTTCACAAGTTCTGTTACAGAGACAGGTACATCCAGAAAAGCTGCTGATATTCAAGACTTATCTAACACTGTGTTCAAACTTGAAAGTCTTTTAACAAAGAAAGATAAAGAAATTTCGAATCTAAAAGATAGACTAGAAGTATCTGTTCTTAATTTCAGAAAATATTCCTATGAAAATCCCTTGACAAATGAAGAAAAACTCATTTCATATTCTGAAACTGAAAAATTAAATCGTATTATCAAATCTTTAACATTTGAAAATGATGATTTAAGAAATTCTGTTTTAAAACTTGAGAGTGTTCTAACCAAGAAGGATTGTGAGATTGAAAAACTTGAAGAAAGGATGAAGGAAGTATCTTTAAGCTTCAAGAAATTCTCTGAAGGACAAGCAAAATTGGATGAATCACTGCTGCTCAACAATACAAGGAAAGCAGGTATTGGTTTTAAAGGTAAAACTGTTCCTAATTCTCAAAGTAATGGATCTACTGTTTTTGTCAAAGCTGAGCATAAAAATGACGCTACTGTTTCAAAGAAAAAACTTGCCAATGTGAAAGAACTTGTTTGTAACTACTGCTTTAAAAAGGGACATAAAACTTATTATTGTTTAAAAAGACAGAAGAGTCTAAATGCTTCTGGATTGTCTAAAATGACACCACACCCAAAGCAACATTCACAGAAAACAGAATGGATTTCTAAAAATACTATATGTAATGTTGTGCATATGTCTTTGAAAGCATGTGTTCCTGGTTTATGGTATTTTGACAGTGGCTGCTCAAAACATATGACAGGTCAAATTGATTATCTATCTGATTACAAAGCTTATAATGGTGGTAATGTTACTTATGGTGGTGGATCTAAAGGGAAGATCATTGGTAAAGGAACCTTAAATGTTCCTGGATTTCCTAGATTACCAAATGTTTTACATGTTGATGGATTACTTGCCAACCTCATTAGTATAAGCCAATTGTGTGATGATGACTTGCATGTAAAGTTTGATAAAAATTCATGCTATGTGCTAGATGAAAATTCTGATTGCATTATGATGGGCAATAGATCTGCTGATAATTGCTATTTAATTGAATCCAAAGTGAGCTGCAATAATGTGAAAAATGATGAGAGTACACTATGGCATCATAGACTTGGGCATGTTAATCATAGACAAATTGATAGGTTGATTAGACTCAAAGCTGTTACAGGTTTACCAATGCTGAAATTTTCAGACAATCACATCTGTGGACCATGTCAAAAAGGCAAACAAGTAAGAGCTTCTCACAAACTATTAAGTCATTGTTCTACACAACATTGCTTTGAATTGCTTCATATGGATCTTATGGGTCCTATGGAAATTGATAGTATAGGTGGAAAAAGGTATTCTTTTGTCATTGTTGATGATTATTCTAGATTCACATGGATAGAATTCATAAAAGAAAAATCAGAAACCTTTTCTGTCTTTAAAACTTTATACAAAAGATTCAAGACTGTCTATAATTCTAAAGTGTGTAGAATTAGATCAGACCATGGAAGAGAGTTTGATAACAGTGCCTTCACTGAATTCTGTGAAGCTAAAGGCATATTACAGGAGTTCTCATCACCTAAAACACCTCAGCAGAATGGGATAGCAGAGAGGAAAAATAGAACTCTTCAAGAGATGGCTAGAGTTATGCTATGTTCTAAAAATTTAGCCAAAAGGTTTTGGGCTGAAGCTCTAAATACAGCTTGTCACATATCTAATAGAGTCTTGATTAGAACAGATTCTAATAGTACACCTTATGAAATACTGAATAGTAGAAAGCCTAATCTTAAGTATTTTCATGTATTTGGCTGTGTTTGCTACATCCTAAATGATAGAGAACAATTGCATAAATTTGATTCTAAGAGTGACAAAGGTGTGTTTCTTGGTTATTCAAGGAATAGTAAAGCATATAGGATATATAACCTCAGAACAAATACTGTTCAAGAATCTGTAAATGTGGTTTTTGATGATAACTTGAGTATTACAGGAAACAGTATTGGGGAGGATGTTTCAGACCTTGCTGATAGTCCAATAATGACTGATAGAACAGACCAGATCAAAAATGATGACCAGAATGAGGGAACACTCACAGACACATCTGCTGAAATTACAGAAAATCCAAAAAATCTGTACAATCTGCATAAAACCCCTTCAAGGAGAGTGCAAAAGAATCATCCACAGGAGCTGATTATAGGTGATCAATCTACTGGAATTCAAACCAGAAGAAGGTTGGGTATAAATCCAAAAGATGTGGTAAGATCTATTTGCATGACTTCTGTATGTAACAAGGTAAATCATGAGTGTTATCATTCTGCCATTGAACCTAAAACAGTAAAAGAAGCCTTAAATGATGAACATTGGGTAGAAGCTATGCATGAAGAGTTGAATCAATTTGTTAGGAATGATGTATGGACCTTAGTACCTAGACCAAATCATACAAATGTTATTGGTACTAAATGGATTTTCAAAAACAAAACTGATGAAATAGGCAATATAATCAGAAACAAAGCAAGACTTGTAGCTCAAGGGTATACTCAAGTAGAGGGAGTAGATTTTGATGAAACATTTGCTCCAGTTGCTAGAATGGAATCCATTAGACTTTTACTTGCTATTGCATGCTTTATCAACATTAAACTATATCAAATGGATGTTAAAGCAGCCTTTCTAAATGGAATCTTAATGGAAGAAGCTTATGTTGAGCAACCAAAAGGCTTTGAAAATCCAGAATTTCCTGACCATGTGTTTAAGTTAAAAAAGGCTCTTTATGGCTTGAAGCAAGCACCTAGAGCTTGGTATGAAAGATTAACTGATTTTTTGATTGAATTTGGTTTTACTAGAGGAGAAGCTGATAGAACTCTATTCATTAAGCATGAAAGAAATGATATTATGGTAGCTCAAATTTATGTTGATGATATAGTGTTTGGCTCTACTTGTGATGATATGCTAAAACAGTTTGTGAATGAAATGACATCTACCTTTGAAATGTCCATGGTTGGTGACTTAAATTATTTCCTAGGCTTGCAAATCAAACAGGAAAATGATGGTATATTTATATCACAGAGTAAATATGCTAAAAATCTTGTGAAAAGGTTTGGTTTAGAGAATGCTAAACATATGAAAACACCTATGGGATCAACTCAGAAACTGAGTAAAGACAGTGTTGGCCAAAATGTTGACCCAACATTGTACAGATCAATGATAGGTAGTCTTCTTTATTTGAGCTCTACAAGGCCTGATATTATGTTTAGTGTATGTTTATGTGCTAGATATCAGTCTGACCCAAAAGAATCTCATATGCATGCTGTAAAAAGGATAATTAGATATGTTGCAGGAACTTGTGACCTAGGCTTATGGTACAGCAAGGACACAAATTGTTCCTTAATTGGCTACAGTGATGCTAACTGGGCAGGAGATGCTGATGATAGAAAGAGCACAAGTGGTGGCTGCTTCTACATGGGAAATAATCTCATATCTTGGCATAGCAGGAAACAGAACTGTGTATCAAAATCCACAGCTGAATCTGAGTATATTGCAGCAGGGAGTTGCTGTACACAATTACTTTGGTTACAGAAAATGTTGTGTGATTATGGTTTACCATGTGATACTTTAACTGTTTTTTGTGATAACACTAGTGCCATAAATATATCAAAGAATCCAGTGCAACATTCTTTGACTAAGCACATAAGTATAAGGCATCATTTCATAAGAGATCTAGTTGAAAAAGAGGTGGTAAAGTTGGAGTATGTGTCTACAGAAAAACAACTTGCTGATATATTCACAAAAGCTTTAGATGATAAGAGATTTTCTTCTCTAAGGAAGTCTCTTGGATTATGCAATATCTGAACACTGCATCAAAAGTGTTGTACCAAATGCGGCAGCATTTGGGACAACACCAGATTTGTTCATTTAATTATTTCTTTGTATAAATTTCGTAAGTGTCGGATTTAACATAATTCTTTATAATCTTAGTCTAAAAGTCTTAAATTGAGTCATGTGGAATATGAGAAAAGCTTGTACAATCTCTCAAATGCAAAGGAAATCACAAATTAGATGCTTTAAAAATCACTGAGTAACTAGGGACACGGAGCTCACTACTACGATGTTCTCTTTTCTAAAGGTGATATATATTGCATCAAATTAGACACAAATCCATTGAGTAACTATGGGGCACGGAGTTCGCTGCTACGATGCACTCTTTTGAAAAGATGGATCAATGTGTAAATGTGATAAAAATTAAAGTGCAACACATATGAAGTAAATTCATGAAAAAACTGTGTTGAGATGTACAAAATGCCAACAATCTATTCAACACCTGACTCAGACTTATGATTTTGATTATTTATTGAATTAATTAATCTCTGATAATTATTATTTTTATTATCTGCAAATAATTATATGGATTTAATTTTTTATTTTGTTCAGTTATTATTTAATCTATTTATTTTATTTATTAATTATCAGTAATTATTCTCCACAACATCACGAACTTTTATGGAGAGAAGTTAATTCTTCCACTCTCTCCATTTCTCCACATACAGAATCGTGCTTCAACTCCCGCTTGAATCCCTCTATAAATAGACCTCATATGAATGCTATTTTATACCATCGAGCTTACATTTGTTTTTGCATCACAAATTCCAGATTATATTTTTGGCATAAGTGTTTTAATTCACAAACTGGTAGAATTAAATTATTTGTTTGTGATTATCACTTTCTTCCAGAAGTTGAAAGGTCTAACTCAATTTAATTATGTTTTGCTTTTGCAGGTTGTAATCATTCTACCGAAGCTAGCTTCACTGCAAAAAGATCTACCTCCAGCGAATTTTTTGTTTCAAATTTCAAACAAATCCTCTCAACAAACTGCGAAATTTTCTCCCCAAAGGCTTCAAAACCCAACTCAAAATGGTAACAATCACAGAAATTCCCAACTCTCCCACACCTGGTTCACCATCGTTCGTCGTTGGAACAATGGTTGTTCCTGTTGAGCCTGAATCGTCTGCCTTACCACTGGTGGTGTACAACCCACTCGACATCCGAAGCGAAATGGCACATGCAAAACTCCCTGAATCCGTAAGTGCCTCTCCAATTGATCGCTCATCCTTAAAATCATCCACCTTTCAAAAATGTTTTCCACTTGGAACCTCCTTCGAGAAATTGAAGAAAGCATACCAAGCCCTAGCCCGTAAAACAACATCCCCAACCATTATTTTGGAGGGAGAAATTTTGGATAATGCTATGTTCCAAGACAATGTTCCAGCGGTGGAGAAAAGTGATGTGGAGATGGACGATGTCTCCTCATCTGATGGGGAAATTTTGGCAGCGAAGATAGCTCGCTTGAGGCAAAAGAGGAAGTTTACCACTACAAAGAGAAAAGCCCCTGTTCCAGTTGCTCGAAAATGGCCCGGAGGTCGTCGTGTCTCCTACAGAACTCTTGGGAAAAGAGTAGATTACACTGGGAAGAAGAAGCCTAGAACAGACGGAGCAAAAACTCAACCGATCGTTTTGTCGAACTCAGACTCTGAGGGGGAGCCTCGAGATGTCAATGACATCATTGACGAATTTACTGAAGCCGTAGATGTTGATAATGCAGATGCAGTACACACCAAGACTCGGGCAGCTCGCAAAAAACCAAGAAAAGCCCGAACTGTTGCCCCTCCAGTGGCACCATCCGAAAATTCAGTCTCCACCTCCTCTTCTGAATCGAGTTCACACTCCTCTGATCATGGGAACAAGGTACCAATCTCTTCCGACCCTGATTTTAGCAGTGATGATGAAATTGCGTACAATGATCACACAAGTGCCTGCTATAAAACTATTCGAAATCGAATCATCCTTAGTGAGCGAATCCTTAAAATTTCTGATTTTGAAGAAGCAAACTTGATGACTTGGTTTAGGGAGAGATCGATACTGGATGCTTTGTTATTTGCCACTCCTTATGTGATAGATTGGGTGCATGAATTCTATGCCAATATTACTGCAAAAACAGGAGATACAAATTCTAGAAAATATGGGTGTGTGATGTTTCGTGGACTTGAGATAATTATCACTCCAAGGATAATTAATCGGATATTAGGAACTAAGGTCATGGAGGATCCTGTGGTTACTGATTTTGATATGATGATTAGTGTGTTGACCGGTGGTAGAATCACTAGATGGGTTCCTAAATTGCTTGCATCCCGTTTGACAAGTCTATACTCAGTTCTTCATAAGATTGTCTGCTGCAATTGGATTCCAACAACGAACAATACCACACTCACTCAGGAACAGGCTGTCTTGCTTTTTAAAATTGGCCACCTTAGGCAATTTAATTTGGGGCAAGTCATATTCTCTAATATGATGAACTTCACCTGCACAATGTCTGGAAAAGGCTTGCTTCCTTATCCCTGCTTAATCTATAAGCTGCTGGTTGACAAGACATTTACCCGATTGGATACTGAAGTTATCAGTAGCTATGTTCCAAGCTTCACGATTTCACCTCAACTTCTACTTCGAGGTGGAGAAAGGATTGTGGATTTACCTATACCAGCTACTGCACCCAGAAATGTTGAATCAGATATGCCATCAACCTCCACAACACATCCACCATCAGGTTGTGTTGCATCTGTCTATTTATCATCACATTTTATTCTAAGGCAGGTAGATATCCTTCAAGGAACCATCACAAACCTCCAAAGCACAGTTGAGGATTTGATGATACAAAAGCAATTCTGGCAGGAGCTCCTTTCCACCTCAACAGGGGGAGTACATGATGATGCTCACAACATTCCTGATGAAGCTGCAGTTCCAGTACCAGACCAAGCTCAAGAGGAAGGATCTACTGTTGTCCATGTTCCAAACATTAACAATGATGCTGCTGCTCAAAGCAATGATGCCGAGATTGCCAACAATGATGATGAAGCACAAGACCTTGAGGATCTCTATGGAGATCTCAATATTGATTGAAGGGAGGCTTGAAAGAATGGGGGAGGAGTTTAGAGTATGGGGGAGTTCGTGCAGACTATGAAGATGCAGCTGTTATAATCAGCCCAATCCTTCCCTTTACTGTTGTTTTATTATTCCTTCACTCTGTAAAGCCTGTACTTATGTTTTTATCTTTTCTGTTCCAGAAACAATTTAATTTTAGTTTGTTTTTATGTTGGTTTAAATCTAAGTATTACTTTGACTTAGATGCCGTTTTTTTTTAATTTGACTAAATACTTATGATTATTTCTACTTTGAAATATCCCTTGTATTATTTTCTTAGTCAATATTCTGAATGTGTGAACATCAGTGGTGTTGATGTAGAAAGGTCAAATTGGGGGAGATTGTTGATGTTGGAATAGGTGTTGTATCTTATTATCCAACATTTCAGTTACATGTTGTACTGAATGTGCCAACACCTAGCACAACATCAGAATTTGCCCTTTCTCCCTTTACTAACTCCTACTTAACTTGTGTTGCTTAGTGATGTCCCAAATGCAGGTAGAAGACGTGGAAAACACCCAAGTCAAGCAGTTGCATGGGAGTGAGAAGTTTCTAAGCACAACTTTGGAAGTTCCTACAATTATGGAGTGTGAAGGGAAGTTTCAAGAAACTACCTTTGATCCAATGGCCAAGATTGATCAAGGAGTTGGAGGAGTTGCAAGGCAGTTCGTTTTGAAGGCTATAAATAGACCACACTGTCTTCATTCCAAAACAACAACAAGAAAGAAAGAAAGAAAGCAAAGCCTACATTCTTATTCATAGAATACGTGATATTTCTAGATTAGAAATACACCTTGTTCTTTCTTGTAGATTAGTGCACATTTATAAGCCCGAATATTTGTGTATTTAATCATAGTCGTTTATTAGGGAAATACGTTAGATCTATTAGGGAGATAGTTTCGTATTATTTCTAGTAACTTTTCGAACTCGATTAGAGTTGTTATTGTTCAAAACCTTACAAGGTTGTTGATTTGGTTTCACTGATATTAAGAGATAATATAAGTGATTCGTGTAGATTAATTATTTAATCTACACAATTTTTGAAATACTCTTTGCAAAGTGTTAAATTATTTTCCGCTGCTCATTGTTGTCTCGTGTGTGCCAACACTAAGGACAACATCTCTGTATATCGCACGCACACTCACTTTCAGAGCAGTTATCAACCGTTTGCAACCGCTTGTAACAACCCATGTGCTCTGTTATTGCCCAACTGAAAATGGTAGTTATTCCCTCAAGTTGTTGTAACTGTAAAACTGTTAGTTAAACTAACTAACTTCGAACCAGAAGACTTGTCCATAAAGATCAGATCACTACTTAGTGTTCTGATACTCAACTCTTGTATTATGATGATCAAAAGCTAACTCTGCTGATAGACTTCATACTGTGCTGATCTTAACTGCACTGACCAAGTACTGTGCTGACCCAAGTACTGTGCTGACCTAGTACTGTGCTGACCCAAGTACTGTGCTGATCTGGTACTGAGCTGATCTACTCTACTGAAGTACTGATCTTGGTACACTCTGCTGAAGTACTGATCTTAGTCCAGTCTGCTGAAGTACTGATCTTAGTCCAGTACTATGCTGATCTTACTGTGCTGATCCCAACTGTGCTGAACTCTAAGCATCACCTTCTCATCTGATTGAAACCCTTCAACTCATCTGATAAGGCCTAAGTTATCTTATCTGATCCTATCAGCTCAGTAGTTTACTGTGCTGATTTTGAGATTATGAGATAACACTCACACAAACAATGTTTCTAACTGTATTGGTGCCAGGTCCGTCGAATCCAAAGGATAAACTTGACGTTTATCTCCAGCCTCTTATAAAAGACTTGATCTTTTTATGGGAAAGTGGTGTCCAAACATATGATGTGTTCAGAAAACTGAATTTCACGATGCGTGCTGCTGTATTGTGGACCATTAGCGACTTTCCTGCATATTCTATGTTGTCTGGGTGGAAAACGGCTGGGTTTCAAGCATGTCCGTATTGTATGGATTTTTCTGAAGCTTTCAGTCTTGAGAAGAGTAGGAAAGTTACATGGTTCGATAATCACCGAAAGTTCTTACCTCGAGATCATCCATTTAGAAGAAATAAGAACAACTTCTTGAAGAACAGAACAGTTACACACAATCGACCGCCCCTTCGAAACGGTATTTTAATTATACAATTATTTGATCTAGTATAATTTTATACGTATATGTTTTATTAATTTCTTCTAGTATAATGTTACCGTACAGGACAAACGTTGTTACATGAGATTCAGTGGACGGGTTTGAAAAAATCTACTGAGGAAAATGCAGCTGAACACAACGGTCGAATCCCAGGTGGATGGAATAGAAAGAGTATTTTTTGGGATTTGCCATACTGGTGTTCACTATTGATCCGACACAATTTGGACGTGATGCACATTGAGAAGAATGTGTTATATAATGTGTTCCACACAATGATGAACACAGAAGGCAAGACGAAAGATACTCCAAAGTCCCGGGAAGAGTTGAACATTTATTGTCGTCGTGAAGAGTTGAAAATGGATCCCAGTACAGGTAAATATCTGAAGGCTTGCTACACACTGGATAAGCCACAGAAACAACAACTGTGTCGTTGGATTCACGAGTTGAATTTTCCAGACAACTACGTGTCAAACTTGAGTCGATGCGCAGACATAAACAGGGGTAAGGTTTTAGGGATGAAGAGTCACGATTGTCATGTTTTTATGCAGCGCTTGATACCGATTGCGTTCCGAGACGTTGTTCCTCTCAATGTGTGGAGGGCTATCACTGAATTAAGTCATTTTTTTAGAGATTTAACATCTTCAACGATCAAGATCGATGATATGATTCGTTTGGAGCAAGACATTCCAGTGATTTTGTGTAAGTTGGAAAAAAAATTTCCACCTAGCTTCTTCAACTCCATAGAACACTTACCCGTTCATTTAGCGTATGAAGCCAGAATTTGTGGTCCAGTGCAGTACAGGTGGATGTACCCATTTGAAAGGTAAACTCTTACATTTTTCATTTTTTATATATACTACATGCATGTTCACTGAATTAAAATATATGTTTTTTTATTATAAATCAGATATCTCCACAACTTGAAACGCAATGCTAAACAAAAGGCAAATGTGGAAGCATCGATTGTTAATGCATATTTGAATGAAGAGGTTGGCATGTTTTGTTCTTATTATTTTGAAGACCATGTCAACACTCGGTTGAGAAGTGAACCACGTAACAATATCGGTGAAGAGGTCGATGGAATGCTGTCTATATTCAAGTCTAAGGGACGACCAATAGGAAAATTCACAGAACGAGAGTGGGAGTCGAAAAGAGAGGCAGAAATAGCACAAACGTATGTGTTATTGAATTGTGATGAAGTTCAGCCTTACATTGAGTAAGTATTTCATATTTTTATCATTACTTCATTTATGTAATTTAATATTAATTGTGATTGGATGTTGTGAATTAGGATGTATACTCAAGAACTAAGACGAACAGAACAAAACATCTCAGATACAGATATAGATGCTCGTCTTCAACGTGATTTTACCCGATGGTTCCAAAGTTGTGTGAGTACCATTTCCTTAAATTTTACGTAAATAAATATGATTCATAATTAATGTTAATTATTTGAACTGTATAGGGACGGTCAAACGATTTTGAGAATCGATTCTTAAAGGATCTCAGCAAAGGACCACTACGTCGTGTAAAGACTTACAACGGTTATATTGTGAAGGGCTACAGATTTCATACATCCGAGTATGCATCAAGAAAAGCGACTACCAACAGTGGTGTTTGCATTAGCAGTGCAAACTACAATGCAGATGCAAGTGACTACTATGGGGTGTTGCACGAAGTCGTTGAAGTAGAATATCCGGGATATCCAGCAAAGACTGTAGTGTTGTTCAAGTGTCATTGGTTTGATTCAGGCCCTTCAGGAACAAGGATTCATCCGGAGTACAAACTCGTCGATGTTAATCCGAAAAGGAGCTATATCGGGAATGATCCATTTTTATTTGCCCATCAAGTATCTCAAGTATACTACTGCAAGTATCCAGTACGATCACGTAGTAAAATTGAATGGCATGATGTTTGCAAAGTAAAGGCAAGATCAATGGTAGAAGTCCATACAAATGACAGGAGTGATGGAGATGATTCTCCGTTTCAAACGGAACAAATAGAGGCTAGAACTGAAGTCTTTTCGGGAGATTTGAATATCCACGTAGACTTGACGGGTGGAAATTCACAATTGATCGAAATTGAAAACGATAATGGAAATGAGGAAGATGATGAAAATGAAGAGGAAGAGGAGGGGGAGGAGGAGGAGGAGGAGGATGATGAAGAGGAGGAAGATCGATGAGACAAATAATCAAAATGTAGATGAAGAAGATGAAGAGGAAGAAGATGAATAATAAATTATATAATGTAAGCTAATTATTTTATTAGATGTACAATTTAAAAATATTTATTTATCATTAAGTTACAACTAAAAATTGTGAAAAAAAATTAATTTATTGAAATTTTTTAAAATATAATTAGCAAAAAAATTAATATTTTAGAAAAAAAAACAATGAATATTTTAGTATTGAAAAATATATAAATTATAGATTACAAATTTAATTATTTAATTTATGTGAATGAAATTAATTTTTTGAAATTTTTTAAAATATAATTAGCAAAAAAATGAATTTTTTACTAAAAAATATTAGTATTTTAGTTAAAATATGAATATTTTAGTATTTTAAAATATATAAATTATAAAAATATAATTATAGATTTCAAATTTAATTATTTGATATATATGAAAGAAATTAATTTTATGAATTTAAAAAAAAAAATGGGCCGAAAATGAGTACATATACAATTAATATTACAATTACGAACAAGTAACACACCTGTCCGAATGGTAGGCGCCCCTCACTAGGCGCCCGCACACCCGGGTTCGATTCCTAGCAAGGCCAGAATAAATGGTGGCCTTAATAATAGATCGCGGGTCGGGGTCTTTCGGGTTCGATCCACGCCGGATTTTTTTTTTTTTTTGGTTGACTTACCGAGGGAAAATTCCGTCGGTACTACCGACGGAACCCCCGACGGGCACCGACTGAATATAATTCCGAATTAAAAAAATATAAAATCGAATTTCGTCGGCAGATCCGTCGGAAGGTACCGACGAAATTCCCGACAGAAGCCGACGGATATATTTTTGTTAAAAACAAATTCTAAAATAAATTTCCGTCGGTAAGTCCGTCGGTAGTACCGAAGGACGACCGACGGAATTACCGACAGAAATCAGACCCGGTTTCAAAACGGGTCATTCGGCCTACCGACGGAATGAGATCCGTCGGTAGACTCGACTGATTTATTCCGTCGGGAATCCGTCGGGACTACCGACGGAAATAAAATTTCCGTCGGTAAACCGGGCCGACGAGACTAGAGCCGACTGAATTATTCCGTCGGTAAACCACGCCTACCGACCACAATTCCGTCGGTAGATCCGTCGGTAAACCACGCATTTTTTGTAGTGCAAAGTTTTGAACTTAACAAACGTATCATAAAAGTCTGATTTCAAATGAAGCGGATAAAACCACGTAAAACGAGAGAAGTCATCAACGAAAACCACATAGTAGAGAAAACCATCACAAGATTTCACAGGAGACGGACCCCATAAATCACAATGAATAACATCCAACAAACGCAAAACGCGTTTTTCATTATTGATAAAAAGAAGTCTTTTACTTTTAGCCAACTGACAAGAAGAACAAGCAAGAGGCCTAGGTAAAACAGGAGTAACTGACAAAAAACCAAGTTTGTTCAACAACTTAATAGTATCAAAATTAACATGGCCTAAACGACTATGCCACAATTCAAAAGAGGCACGTGTACGACGATTCCATAAAGCTGCCACCAAAGCTGCATGACCACGCTCCAAAATATATAATCTATTTTCACGTCTGCCTTGTGCCAAAGGAATCCCTGCTACCCGATTCTGAATTTCAAAACAGTCGTTAGAAAAAACAACATTCACCGGATTATCACTCGTAAGTTTGCTAACAGAAAGAAGGTTCTTCGTGATATGAGGAACCACGAGGACATTCAGTAGAGATAAATCACGAGATAAAGTATGAGAGCCAGTATGAGAAATAGAAAGAGTGTTACCATTTCCCACAACAACCCTATCAGAACCAGAGTAGTTCGATGTGGAGTCCAAACCATCAGTAGAATTAGCCATGTGTGATGAGGCACCCGTGTCGACATACCAATCAGGAGAGTTCTGATTTATCGAACAACTGTTTTGAAAGGCATGAGCAAGATTGTCTTGTTGCGGAGGAGAAGAGTAACGTTCTGGGCACACTCGAGCATAATGTTCACCACGGCAGATTTGGCAATTAGGGGGATAGCGACCACCGGAACGACCACCACGGCCACCGGAACGACCACCACGGCCAGGATTACCGCCACGATTAGAATTAAAATTATATCCCCCACGGCCAGATTGATGGAACGAACCAGACTGGTAAACATTACCAGATTTCTTATTTGATCGCTGCTGAGCAAGGAAAGCCGGTGACTGAGAGGAGGCAGAAGCGGAGTCGAGCGATTTTGTAAACAGATCGTGCGACTCGGCTTTGGACAATAACTCAGGGAAGGAGGGCAGAGGCGTGAGATTAATTTGAGAAGTAGAAAAGCCATGAAAATTCGTACCTAATCCGCGAAGGAACCAATGGGATTTGTCAGTATCATCGATCGAACAACCCATGGCAAGAAGTTGATCACACAAATTCTTGAACGTGGCACCATACTCCGTGACAGAACGGGAGCCTTTCTTGATAAGTTGCAATTCGTTCTTGAAAGCAGTAGCCAAGGTAGACCACATAGCAGCGGACGTTGAGCATCTAACAACAACAGCCATGACATCTTCAGTTAGGGTTGAGGAGAGAAAAACTCTAACTATTTGATCTTTGCCAAGCCACTCATCGTAGGCAGGATTAGAGGAATCACCAGAATCAGTGGGGATCTTGGTAGATGGAACGGGCAGCGTAGGGAAGAAATTTCTGAGTGGCAAGAAGAGGATAGATTTGACCATACCACATGAGATAGCTTGTGGGTTTGAGTTTAATGGTGACTAGGTGAGTCATAGCATGTAGAGTAAGAGTCGAATAAAAAACGGAGGTGGAAGAAGAAGGTGTATCACCGGCCATGATGAAGAGAATTTCGGTAAAAAAAAAGACTATGGTTTCTCAGCCTTGTTAGGCTGATACCATGAAAGAATAAGAGAAAATATATTTTACCTCAATTGAGGATTTTGATTTAGTCTATTCAATATATATAAAGATTACAATTAGGGTTTACAGAGTAACCTACAAGTAATTACAGATATGGAAAATATATATAAATCTCTAAAGATCTTTGACTAAATCAATTATGGACTAAATCATTATTCCTATTATTTTGGATGGGGAAATCCTGATAAATAGTTATTGTGTGTGTTTGTTTTGGGAAATTGTGTAAGAGTAGTTGGATGGGATGCAATAGTATGATGTATATATATGTATTTTTAGGGGATGAATGTAGTTGGATGGGGAAATCCGGATGTGAAATCCCGAAGTAGAACAACTTCCGGACGGGTGAGTCCCAAAACAGACACATTTGAGATTAAATTAAATCGAATAATTAAAAATTTGAAATCGACCAAATTTGCTAAAAATCCATTCCTTAATCAAAACGTCAGCTCAAAAAAGGCCATTAGCTTCCTTTATAAGAGTCTTGGTTTCTTGTCTCTCTATAGTGTTCATTCAAAACTCTTGTTATTAATGGGGACGGCGGATTCAGGAATAGCATAAAGCTGTTTGGATTTTGTATTTGGATTCGACGACGCCAAATACTGAGTGAGAGTTCTCCACTTGGTGGAGAATAAATGGCACAGCACAAGAAAATATTAAAGTTTAAATATTTTTATTGCAATTGGGCATCTACTTTGGGTTGCAATTTTTCGTACTTGAATTATTTCTTTCAATTTACTTATATAATATAATTGAGGAGTGTTTTGCTTAAAAAAAAAATTTTATTCCTTCAAATAAAGTAAACTCAACCTTCTTTAAATTAAATGCAATTAATTAATTCAGAATAAATTAAATATATGAATTTCAAACAATTTTCACACTAATTAGATGGTGTTTGTCAATTCTACAAATTATTTTTAGAATCATTTATTTTCTAAGCTCCTTCTCACAACTTTTAAATAAAAAGTGATTCAAAAAGCAGTTTATAGAGTTTGCAAACTCTTAAAAGAGTATAAATTTTTACCAATAAAAATAATTTTCTTCACATGCAAGAAATAAAACTATATATCGTTCACTACAAAAATGCGCGGTTATGCCGACGGAAGTATACCGACGGAATACATTTCCGTCGGCTATACCGACGGATTACCGACGGAATTGAAAGTCAGAAGACTCTGCCGACGGAGTTCAATTTCCGTCGGCTTTCCCGACGGAATGCCGACGGAAATGCTGACGGACACTCAGAACTCCCTACACGGTGTCGTTTTTTTGGGTCACCGGCCGACGGATTTTTCAGTCGGTATTGTAAATTAGGGTTACCGACGGATATTTTCCGTCGGTAACCGCACCATATTATTGGCCCCTCGCGTGATAATTTTAAACGGGCGCGGATTAATTTAAATTCGCCCGTACCGACGGAAATTTTCGTCGGTAACCGACCCGCATTAACTAACCGCCTCTTGACCGACTCCCAAAATTAAGTGTGGTCATTACCGACGGAAATTTCCGTCGGTAAAGGCAATTTTTTTTGGTATATAAACTGAAGACAGATTACTCTTTCTCTTTCGACAGAAAGAAAAAAGCTCCCTCCCTCCCTGTTTCTAACAAAGCTCCCTCCCTGTTTCTATCGTTCGTCTTCATCGCGCAAAGAGGCTCTGCCGAGGTGATCTCTCGATTAGAAAATCTATACGGTACGCTTTCTTAATTTGTTAGTAATTAATTTTTAAGTTATATTGTATTGCCTATAATTATGAATTAAATTGCATGTGTTAATTTAATTTGTTATATAGATTAATATGAAATTGTTTGTAGTTGATGTATATAGTTAATTAGTTTGAATGTATGTAGTTGATATATCTAATTAATTAGTTGATATTGTACGTGGATAATTGCCTATATATAGTCGATGTATATAGTTATTTATAATAAATTGATGTGATTTGTTAAAATCGATATTGCATGTTTTGCATAATTGATGTTATATATATAGTTGATATTATTGTTTAATTTGCATATACGTTGGAGTGGAGTTAATTACATAATTAAATTATGATATTGTACGTTATAATTAGCTAGATTAATATTGTTGATTTACTAATTATGAAATTATTTATTAAATTAGGGGCTTTGTTAATTATATTAGGAAATTGTTATTTTAAATTTAGAAAAAATTGTTACTAAATTTATTAGGTTATAGATTGTTAATTAAAATATAAAATTGTTAATTAAAATTGGAAATTATTGAATAAATTAGTTATTGTTGAATAAAATAGGAAATTATTTATTAAAATAGGTTATTATTGATTAAATTAGGTATTGTTGATTGAACAAAAAAATTATTTATTAAAATAGGTTATTATTGATTAAAATAGGTTATTATTTAGGGATTAAATTTTAATTTATTAGATTATTATTTTTTATTAAATTAAGAAATTTATTATTAATTAATTAGTATATATATATAATTTATTAATTTAAATGTTTAAATTAAATAGATGACTGGAGATGGTGCTGGTGGCTCTGGTGGCTCGGGATCTCACGGGGCCTCCGGGTCACGTAGCCGATCAAGGAAGAGCCGATCCAAACTAAGACCCGAGGCACCGCCTATACTGCCACGAGCACCATTGTCGTCGCCTCAGCCGTCGTCTCAGTCGTCTGTCCGGGACCATCCTGATGTTCCTGCTCGGGATGGCTGGGAGCGCGTTTGGGTTGGAAGAGGAGTGTAAGTAATTAAATACTTTTATTATTTAATAATTAATAATTAATTTCGCATTCGTTTTAATTTATAATGTGTTTTGTTTGTTAATTAATGTCACAGATTGTTACCTGGTAACGAGGTCTCCGGGGCATGCACGATTGCTTTTGGCTCTTTACCAATCTCTGCGGGTGCAATTACCTGGTCGAAGGTCCCAAAACAAAAAAAGTTGGCGTACTTCGAGGAATTTCAGGTAGTAATTAATTAATTACTTAATTATTTATTTAATGTTTATTAATTTGTTCAATAATAAACAATTTATTATATGTGCAGAAACAAGCCACTTGGGATCGGGATATGTACTCAAACCAGGCTATGTTCAAGTATTTCAGTAAATCGGCGCAAGAGCGGTATAAGGATTTAATGTACGAATGGAGAATGGCATGGCGGAGCGATGGGACGACGCAGAGCTTGGGTAAGGATGATAATGATGTTGTGTTGTGGGATTCATTGACGAGGGAGTGGCTGGATCCTGCGTACATCAGGAAGTGTGAGATTGTTAAGGCCAACCGGAGATCCGACGTTGGGGGTGGGATGTCCAGGCATCGGACTGGAGCCCGGTCCATCCTTGAGCAGTCGATGGTCATTGTAAGTGTTTATTAATTTTTTAATTAATTTCAATAAATTTAATTATATATTTAATATATATAATACATAAATTTAATTATTAGGAACGGGAGACGGGGCGTGTACCCACTCACTTGGAGCGGATGAGCATTGCTCATCCGTTTAATGCTGATACACAGCAATCCACATACGGGCGCACAACTAACCTCCACGTAAGTAATAAAATTGTTTAATTAAATACATTTTTTATAATTTATTCTATTAATTTAAAATTATTAATTATGTAGTTGGAGATGAACCGGAGGATGGCCGAGATCGGAACTCAAGTCGACCTTACTCAAGCCGGAACCAGCAGTGCCCCTACAGTCGAGGAGGTGGACCGGGCTTATTTGGAAGTTGCCCCCACCACCCGCGGACGAGTTCTGGGCCTTGGTCGTATGAGCGCTGATGTCATGTCCGACGCTGGTCCGTCCCAGACGGCATCGCAGGGTTCCGTATCTTCCACCCCAACTCCTGATATGATGGCACAATTCAACCATTACATGCATGTGATGCATGTGAATATGGGTCGAGAGTTGGGGTGGTCGGACGAGAGGATCGAGGAGGTTTATCAGAGAACCACGCAAGCTCCTCCACCGATGGCCAACGTGAACGTGCATGTTCCCCCAGTCCCCTCAGCCCCCTCAGCCTATGTCCCGACCATGCAGCAGGATGATGACATCATGGGTCAGAAGTACGTTGGCAACGATGACCTTGATATATTCTTCTATGGTGAATGAGTGACTTTGAACAATTTTATTTTTATGTCTCGTAGAACTATTTACTTTTATGTCTCGTAGAACTATTTATTTTTTATCTGCATTTTTGTTGAACTATTTACTTTTATGTTTAAGTATCAGTTGTTTAATTTTAGTTATGTGTGTTTTATGTGTTAAGAATGTGTATATTAATTTTAGTTATGTTTTATGTGTGATTTTGGATGTTATCTGTATTGGATCTTCATTTATGTTTGAATGTACTCTGTTTTTTCATGTTTGTGTTTATGTGAATGTGAATGTGATGAGAGACTATATGTGATAGATAAACAACATTTTCATTGAAAATTGCCTTGAAGAAAGGCTGTTGTTGTGGTTACATTACATGCATATACTTAACATTACATAAACTTAGCAATACATATTATGGACATAAACTTAGGATTACATCCAACCTATAAACTTGAACACATAGGGTAGAACACAGAATATTATGGCCACAATAAGAAAGTTCCTCTGCTTCTTTAGCTCTTCAACCTTTCTAGCTTCAAATCCTAATTCTCATGTTAGTTGGTCAGATGTATCCTTATACATATCCCCAACTAGTTGTGCATGATTCAACTTCTTGTTGAGCTCTTGATTTTCAAGTAAAAGTGAGTCAATTCTCCTCACCATGCCCGGAAACATTCCGTGTGAACTCGTTCCTTGTTCGTGGATTTCGTGTTCATCGGCCCAAACAAAAAAGGAGCATCCAGAACCATTTAGTGAATCTGGGCAAGTATAAAATAGTCTACCTCTGCTTTTTTCTTGCTTCGACATGCACACACGAGCTTCTTTGTCCTGTCGATAATAAAGTACCTACGACGTTTCATCAGAGCAAACAACTGATGAAGAATATGGGTTTGCCGGTTGAGAAGATTGATTGTTGTGTGAATGGTTGCATGTTATACTGGGGTGATGACGATAGCGATCTTCTTATGTGTAGAATGTGTGGCCATCCCCGGTACAAAGAGCCACGACGGAAGGGACCAGGTGGTCAATCGAGCAAGACAAAAAAGAAAGTGCCACATAAGAGGATGTATTATCTTCCTATCATTCCTCGTTTAATGAGATTGTTTCAATCTAGTGCTACAGCTCAACACATGACGTGGCATGCAAGAAATTCTGAAGATACTGAGCCTGGGGATATGAGACATCCGTCCGACTCTGAAGCCTGGAAACACCTTGATAACGTGTTTCCAGGATTTGCTTGTGAATCAAGGAATGTGAGATTAGGCTTGAGTACTGATGGTTTTGCACCGTTTGGGAGTTATGGAAAGAAGTATTCTTTGTGGCCGGTGATACTGACTCTGTATAATCTACCTCCATGGATGTGCATGAAACCTCAAACAATATTTCTGACTGTATTGGTGCCTGGTCCGTCGAATCCAAAGCATAAACTTGATGTTTATCTCCAGCCTCTTATTAAAGACTTGATCTTCCTATGGGATAACGGAGTCCAAACGTATGATGTTTCTAGGAAACAGAACTTCACGATGCGTGCTGCTTTATTGTGGACCATTAGCGACTTTCCTGCATATGCTATGTTGTCCGGGTGGAGTACAGCCGGAAAGCAAGCTTGTCCGTATTGTATGGAACATTCTGAAGCTTTCAGTCTCCCGAAGAGTAGAAAAGTTTCATGGTTCGATAATCACCGAAGGTTTTTACCTCGAGATCATCCATTTCGAAGGAATAAGGTGGACTTCACGAAGAATAGAACAGTCACAAACAATCGACCGCCCCTTCGAAATGGTATTTTATACATTTATTTTAACATTTTTTTAAGGGTTACATTTATTATAACATTTATTAATCGTACATGACGAAGCCTGTTATATGAGATTGAGTGGATGGGTTTGAAAAAAACTACGGAGGAAAATGCAGAAGAACACAACAAAGGAATCCCAGGTAACTGGAAGAAAAAGAGTATTTTTTGGGACTTGCCATATTGGAGTTCACTATTGATCCGACACAATTTGGATGTCATGCACATTGAGAAGAATGTGTTTGACAATGTGTTTCACACAATCATGAACACAGAAGGCAAGATGAAAGATACTCCAAAGTCCAGGGAAGAGTTGAACACTATCTGTCGCCGTGATGAGTTGGAATAGGATACCCGTACAGGTAAATATCCGAAGGCTTGCTACACACTAGATAAGGCACAAAAACAGGAATTGTGTAGGTGGATTAAAGAGTTAAGATTTCCAGACGGCTCCGTGTCAAACATGAGTCGATGCGTAGACACAACAAAAGGCAAAGTTGCAGGGATGAAGAGTCATGATTGTCATGTTTTTATGCAGCGCTTGATACCTATTGCATTTCGAGAATTTCTTCCTCTGAATGTGTGGAGGGCTGTCACTGAATTAAGTCTCTTTTTTAGAGATTTAACGTCTACAACAATCAAGGTTGATGATATGAATCGTTTGGAACGAGACATTCCAGTTATTTTGTGTAAGTTGGAACGTTTTTTCCCACCTAACTTCTTTGACTCGATGGAACACTTACCTGTTCACTTAGCGTATGAAGCTAGGATTGGTGGTCCAGTGCAGTACAGGTGGATGTACCCATTTGAGAGGTGAACAATTCTATTTCTCTCATTTAATTAGTTTTTAGTATAAGAAGCCTTATTTTAATTTGTTAACTATTATAATTTTAGGTATCTCCACAACTTGAAGCGCAATGCTAAACAAAAGGCAAACGTCGAAGCATCGATTGTTAATGCATATTTGAATGAAGAGGTTGGCATGTTTTGTTCATATTATTTTGAAGACCATGTCAACACGAGGATCAGGAATGAACCACGTAACTTCGATGGTAGAGGTACGCAACAAGAAGTCGATGGCATGCTCTCTGTATTCAAGTCTAAGGGGCGACCTATAGGAAAAGCCACTGAACGATATTGGTCAACAAACACAGAGGCTGAAATAGCACAAACGTACGTGTTATTGAATTGTGATGAAGTTCAGACTTACATTGAGTAAGTATTTCATATATTTATCATCTAATTAAATAGCAAAAACGTACGTCATTTATCATCTAATTGTGTTGTGAATTATTAGGATGTATACACAAGAACTACGACATGCAGATCAAAACATCTCAGATAGAGACATAGATACTAGTCTTCAACGTCAATTTGCCCGATGGTGCCAACGTTATGTGAGTATCATTAATTGAATTTTACGTGAACAAATAATTGTTTTTATTAATGTTAATTTTAACTGTATAGGGACAATCGCACGATTTTCAGAGCCGGTTCTTACAAGATCTCAGCAAAGGACCACTACGGCGTGTGAGGACTTACAACGGCTATATTGTGAAAGGCTACAGGTTTCATACATCAGAGTATGCATCAACAAGAACGACTAACAACAGTGGTGTTTGTGTTAGCAGTGCGAATTACAATGCAAATGCAAGTGATTACTTTGGGGTGTTGCACGAAGTCGTTGAAATTGAATATCCGGGATATCCAATAAAAACCGTAATGTTGTTCAAGTGTCATTGGTTTGACACATCCCCTTTAGGAACCAAAATTCATCCGGAGTACAAGCTTGTGGATGTTAATTCGAAAAGGACGTATAGCGGGGATGACCCGTTTGTATTTGCCTCTCAGGTATCTCAAGTCTACTACTGCACGTATCCAGGAGCTGGAAAACGTAATAGAGAATGGCACGCTGTTTGCAAAGTGAAGGCAAGGTCAATGGTGGAGGTCCCCCAAAAGGAAAACAACGATGAAGATGAACCTCCGTTTCAAATGGAACAAATAGAGAATCAAACTGAAGTGTTTGCGGGAGATTTTAATCTTTCGGTAGACTTGACGGCTGCAAATCCACAATTGATTGTTATTGAAAATGATAGTGGACATGAGGAGGAGGATGAACATGACGAGAGGGAGGATGAAGAAGATGAGGATGAAGAATATGAGGATGAAGAGGAAGATGTTGCAAATAATGAAAATGAAGACGAAGATGAAGAAGATGAATATTAAATTAATGTAACCTAGCTATTTTATTTTGTACAATTTATAAGATTTCATTATTTATCATTTGGTTATAACTTATAATTTAATTATTTATCATTTGGTTATGTTATAACTTATAATTTAATTATTTATCATTTGGTTATAAAAATCCAATGGCGACGGAACATATCCGTCGCTAACGGCAACGAGCCAAAGCCGACCGAAATATCAGTCGCCATTTCCGTCGCTAACGGCAACGAGCCAAAGCCGACCGAAATATCCGTCGCCATTTCCGTCCGCATTTCCGAATATAAATGTAACTTTCTCTCATTTCACGCGTATTTTCCCTCCCTCTCTCTATGTCTCTCCCTCTCCCCCACTCCACGCATCCCCTTCCGACCGTCTCACGCTGCCCCTTGCCCACGTTCGCAGCGGCGCCACCTCCTTCTCCGGTCGTTCGTGCTCCTTCTCGCTGCGACCGTTCGCACACCCTCCTCCATACGAGCAGTCTCCGCCCATCCCCTCCTTGCCGTGGCCGTGGCCGCGGCCGCCGCCCATCCTCTCTCCAAGAAAGCCGTCGTCCACCGCCTCCTCTGCCGTCGCCGTCTTCGTTTGAAAGGTACGTTTTTACATATCTAAAAAAAATTAGGGTCTTGTGTCCGATTTCTTTTCTAACATTTAATCTGTTTTTCATGTTTTTTTTCGAACGTTTAATCTATGTTCAATGTTTTTTTTTCGAAATATATTCTGTTTTCATTTTTTTTTGGAACAATAGTGTTTTTTTTTTTTCTTAAGAGTTTTGAACATGATGGTTGGTTTGATGTTATGGGAGTTGTTTTGAATCTTTTGATGGTGGAAGTGAGATAATTCGAGCATAAAATAGTATCGGTGGGTGTCCTCGTCTACGTTTAAAAAAAAAATGAAATCTGCGTTTTAAAAAAAAAGAAAAAAATGTCGGGTGGATTAATTAACTAGTATGTGTGTGTGTTGTGTAGTTTGTATATACTGATACGATTGCATATGCGTGTTACCTTTAATTTTGTGATACTTTTGGATTTTTTTATTGAAAATATAATTTCGGTTCTGTTTTGAGTTTTTTACTGTAAGTGATGATTTTCGTTTAAGAAGATGTAGGAATACATTTGTTTTATGTTGTACTTTAGGTTTTGTATTGTAGTTTTTCTGATTTTCGTTTAAGAATATGTAGTTTTTAACTGTGTTTTATACTCTGAAATTTTGTGGGTGGTTTTAGCGCGCTAATTATTTGTAGGAGTAGTAACATTTATTTATTGTACTCTAAATCTCTTATCTTTGAACTACCAACATATCGAATGTTTGCTGAGACCGACCGAAACTATGCGAGCCTAATGAAGTTACTTGATCTCGTAGTATTGTTGAGATATGTTCAATTTTTATGATAATTTAATTTATGTTTAAATATATAAAATGACAATTGAATCTTGATTCTTTGGAATTGATTTTGAAATGGCAGGGATGGAGTCGGCGAAGGACAGTTTAATCAAGTTCTTCTCTTTCCTGGTAATTAAACTGATCTAATTCTTACTCTGTGAATAAATGGAAAATAACATTCTTACCCTCTTGTAATTCTTTTTTAAACGATTTATCTTATAATCCTCTTGTAATTTTATATATTAATTAATTTTCTTATGTGAAAAATAGGTTGTGGAGCTGTCTTTAATTTCTCAAACTCCGCTGTCTGATCTCCTACTCAATACTACAACACACACAAAGATTGCTAGATTAATAAAATCTGAAGCAACGCCTAAAGCCAAAAGGATGATATTGAAAATAATGTTTCAAAAATCAACCAACAAGTTGTTGTTTGCTCAAGCAAAGGACGACGATTTTGTTTATTCTGTTGGATTTAATGTAGATTTATGTCACCCAACTGAGTTCGATTTTGTTTATTCTGTTGGATCTAATGTAGATTTGTGTATTGAATTATTTAAGCAATTTTGATCGGGTTTAGCGTCGGTAATGCCGACGGGCGAGCCGACGGAATATCATTTTTTTTAAAAAAAATTGGTACTTACCAACGAAAAATTCCGTCGGTAAATTAAAATAATAAAATTTATGTCCAAAATATACCGACGGCTCTACCGACGGAAACTTCACCCGGTTTGAAAACGGGTTGGCTTGACTACCGACAGAATTGAATCCGTCGGTACGGGCGACCCGGTTTGAAAACGGGTTGGTTTGAATCCGTCGGGAATCCGTCGGTATATACCGACGGACGCATATTTTCCGTCGATAACCAATACCGACCAATTCATCGACGACGGATGAAATCCGTCGGTAAATCCGTCGGCAAGAGCCAATATCGACTGAATATCCGTCGGCATATTCGTCGGTAAAACACCTCTTTTTTGTAGTGGTTACTGAAATAGCGAAAAAAAATATATAGATTTGTGAGTGAAATGTGAATATTACCATTGGTGGTTAGAAGACAGTCTTCGACATTCCCAGCAGGGGGATAATAACAGTGGTGGCCCTGAGGGTGGGCCCCGAATTTTTAGGGGTCTACTTTTATATATATTTATATATATATATATATATATTTTTTTTTTTTTAAATTAAAATGTAAAAAAATATAATGAATCGTAATATCTAATCTAATTAAAATTTACAATAATATAACAGTAACATATTAAATATGAATTTATTATGCACTTTTTCTCGAAAATGACCATAGCCAGGGGTGGGAATGGGCCAGGCTACCCGACAGGGGCCTACAGCTCGGCCTATTAAAGCTCGGCTCGGCTCGTTTAATAAACAAGTCGGGCTCAAGATTTTTTAAAAGCCTATTTAGATAAATAGGCTGGGCTCAAGCTTTTTCGTAAGCCTTTTAAGCCCAACAGGCCGACCTATATAACTTCACACACACACACACATATATATATATATATATTATAAATATATACTTATATAATATGTGATTTTTAAATACATAAATAAGAAAATTTAGTAACACTAGTTATATTTTTCTTTGTAATAGTTGAAAAAATATTTGAATATTTTTTTTTGGAACATTTTATTATTTCTATTTCTTCATTTTGAGATTTAAATAGTTAATTTTTATAATTTGATAATAATATTGTTGTAGATTTTTTTTTAAAAAAATACGCTAATAAAATTAAGAGGCCTTTAGAAGGCTTTCGGGCCAGGCCTATTTATTAAAAAGGCAAGGCTTGAGCCTTTAAAAAAAAAGCCTATGACAGGCAATGGGCCAGGCTCGGGCCTAAGAAATATATAACAGGCCAGACTTTTTTTCTTAAAGCCTACCAAGGCCTGGCCTATTCCCACCCCTAATAGCCATTACTCCCATAGAGCAAGGCCCAATATCTAATTAAATGCACACTAAAGTAGGCGAATGGAGAACATAGGAGTAGTGCCTATAAATTGTGCATGGTGCTTTCAAACTCAAACTTTGTATTCCATATTTCTAATTTCCATTCCAATATACTTTGTTACATTCAAGTGGTGTTAATGTTGCTATTGCTATTGTTGCCTCAAAAAATAAATATGAACAATGGCAAACATATGATAATATTTTTGGATTTTTTTTATTAAATAAATTAAAATTTTTGGATAATAATAAATTAAAAGAATGTTGTGAGAATTTAGGGAATACTTTGAAGCATGACAACTCTTTAGATATTGATTCAAATGATTTATTTTTTGAACTAAAAGTGTTGCAAGTTACTTTATCAACAAAAAAAAAAAACACTATTGAGATTCTGGAATTTGTAAATGTTTTGGGTTGCTATCCTAATGCCTTAATTGTTTATAGAATATTATTGACTATTCATGTATTATTGACTATTCATGTGACCGCGGCATCAGTTGAAAAAAGTTTTTTCTAAACTAAAATTGTTAAAAACATATCTATGATCCACTATGTCACAAGAAAGAACAAATTAACTATGAAGATATTATTTCACTTATTTTATTTGATATTGTTCAGAGAAGGCCCAATTTTCATGTTCGCCCCAGGCCCACAAAATCTCAGGGCCGGCTCTGGATAATAAGCAGGACTTTAAACGACTATAAGCCGTATTCTTTTTTTTTTTGTGATGGGAGTACCCAACGATAGTTTCTTGAATCATCCAATTTTTGAATTGATGAGGTATTGTATTGTTATTTGGGATAATCAAATAAATTCTTTTATGAATATTGTTGATATGATAATATGATAATTTTTTGACGTATGCCTTAATTATGTGCTTGTGATACGTTTTTTTTTTATAGGTGTGATACCGTTAGAAGAAGGTATATAGCAATGGATAAAAAAAGATAAAAATATTTAAGAATAATAAGAGGATGGTAAAGTAGTGATAATTTTGTTAGGGAAGAAGAAAATGATGAGGCCAACATAAAATTTAGTTTTTCCACTTCGTACTATTGCTAAGTGCAATAATATAGTGCTCTTACATTTATTTATAAAACTGTAACAAACATTAAATTGTGTGTTATTGTTTTGGATGTGTCATTCTCATTCCTCTTCATTCATCTAAATCTAAATAGTTGTTGGTCCCAAGTTGAGTTAATAATATTGAGTAAGCTAGTAAAAGTCTAGAGGGGAGGGGTGAATAGACTTTTAAAAATCTTTCAATATATCAAAATACGTAATGCGGAATTAATCAAAGTAATAATGAGCCCAATCAAATTTATACTCAACTTATATTCGTAATTCGAACTATTGTTATGAATACTCTACTTGTCTTGTTTAGATAGGCAATTAATCAATTAAGCAATTAAACAAATAGTAAAGTAAATCAACACACAACGATTTTATAATGGTTCGACAACTTGTCTACATCCACTCTCACAACTCCAGTCGTGAAATTCTTATTCCTCTTCCAATCGAGTAGTCTTGTGATTTTAAGTCCCAAGATATAAGACTTAGATCTTCTCGAAAACACTACCAAGTGCCTCTTCGATCTAACTAGCTATTTTACAAGTAACTACCAGCTTGAAACAGTAAACAAAAATAAAACTTCTCTTCGTTCAGTAGTAGCTTCCTTGTTCTTCACTTGTCTTCTGGCTTCTTTCTGAACTTCAATCTCTGAGAGTAAATTGCTTCTTTGAATCTTCAATAATGCTTCAATAGTCTTTTAGTAGTCTTTAATCGTTCAATACCTTGCGGTATTTATAGACTTCCAATTCCAAGAACTTTCAGTTGTGTAACAACATTTTCTTGAAAACTAACTTGTAACTGTTCTTCTTATCCTTTCACGCGTTTCTTCAATTAATTAGTTATTCCTTAACTAACTCTTCAATCTTTATCTTTAACACGCTTTTGTACCTAACTTCAAGTTGACCTGTCTTGTTGAGTCGCGCACCTGTCTTGTCCTTCAGTAGTAGACTTCGTCTTCTACTTGTCTTGTGCAGTAGACTTCTTCAGATTACAACATAGAACTAATCTAATCCTAACAAGACTATTACATTACATTAAGCTCTTGTTATAAAGATTAGTCAACTTATAAAACTATACATCAATATACAATCAATATAATCGAAATATGAGCTTCTATACATCTCAAATAGCTCAATATAAAACCTAAAAAATATACATAGTATCAACAGTTTATAAGTACTTGTCTTTTTCTCTTTTATACTTATCATGTTAACTTCATTCGTTTCATGAACTAGTACTTGTCTTGTGAACTCTACTGATCTATACAAGATGACTTCTTCTTAACTAGACTAGATCAGTCAACACTTAGAAAATATTCAAGTCTACTTTTGGCTTATCAAAACTTCATCTTTATCTTTCATCAACATTTAGGACTTGTTCTAGGATTCATATCCCAACAATTTCCCCCTTTTTGATGAAGCCAAAACTACTTGAATCTTTTCACAATAGTAGACTAGTTAAGTAGTTATCTTGTCTTTAAACATCAAAATAGTACTTATCTTTTCATTCATTTCGAAACAAGATCAGTAGATATTACACATACTTAATCAAAATAAAACTAAGTACCAAAAAAAAACTAATCTGATAAAGTACCTCCTTCTGGATTCGGAACGCAGAATGCATCGAGTAGTCTCTTATGAATTACTGACATATGTTCTTCAGTCTCGATCTTCTCTTTATCCAGCAGGTCTTCTTCAAATTTCTTGATATGGTTGAAATCGATCCTCTTTCCAGAGCCTAACATAGGAGTAGTCCATTTCGGAAAAATAGGAACTAGAATATTACAATTCACAGCAGCAGCTATCTTCATGATCAGATTCCACAGCTTCCTATCTTGAACTTCCATGAATTTGTCAAATATAACATAAAGTTCCTCAGAACTATCAGCTTCTCCATATTTACGAACAATCCAGTGATCTAACTCCCATTGCAACTTGACTTTGAACCAATCTTTACGATGTTCATCATCAATAATGTTATCAATGAACGCATCTTCAACTAGATCTGGATTAACTTTCAGCTTCAGCAATCTTCTAATATGCTTACCCAGCTTCTTCTTGCAAGCATAATTAGATTCATCATCATCATCAACCTTTTGCTTCTTCACAATTTCATCAGTTGTATCTTCTTGTTGATCTTCAATCACAAGCTTCCTTTTTGCTACTTGTCTGGTTTGAACTTCAACTTCAGGATCTGCAATATTCTTGCCTTTCTCCAATCTCTTCAACTCAGATTGTCTCGCTTCTTCAAGATCTGCCTTCTTCACCAACTTGCCTCTCTTAGGCCTTTTGAGATCTTGTATAGCAGTAGCAGCTTCCTTCATTTCCGGTTCGACACTTGACTTTTCTTCAACTCTACTTGTCTCTTCCCCCTTTTTGGCTTCATCACTTGCCTTAAGAGTGAATAGACTAGTAAATCGAGTCATTTCTTCTTTTACAGCTTTCTTCATAGCTTCTGAAGCTATTTCAATCTGCCTTTGATGTGTCTTGTCTTGACTCATCTTGTCCAGTTTAGTAGCAACCAATTCTAGCTTTTGAGTAGACAGATCTAACTCCGTCTTGAAATGAGTAGCAGTCAACCTCAGCAATCTGTTTTCCTCAGACATATCTCTTAAAAGCTTCTTGGCTTGCACCAACTGATCTTGTGCTTCACGCCTTTGCTCATCTGCTATCTCAATCTTAACACGGTAAAGACGTTCCATCTTGCCAGATTCTTCAGCCAACGATCTAGCAAAGGAGATAGACATTTTCTCAGAAAAGTCAACTTGCTTCTGTAAGAAACTTTCAACTTCCGCATACAACTCTGCTTGGAAAGTTGAGTCCATTTTGTTGACCTCACCAACAATCAATTCTCGTGAGGAGTCAACAAGCGATTGGTTCTGCTCAGCTAGCATGTCCTTGACTTTAGAATTCAAGAACTCTTCAATAGCAGAATGAACAACATCTTTCAAGTCCGTCTTTTGCTCTACAATATAACCTTCAGGAAAAACTTGAATAGACGACTGAGCTTCAGAGACAACTCCTTCTTGAACTTTCTCAACAAGTTCATCTTCTTTAAACATCACAGCATCCATAAACTCATCGTCTTCTACTCCGAATTCGAAAGAATCAGCATCATCAATGGTTTCAGACTCATCCTCTGACTGATTTGAAGTTTGAATACCAGCATCAATAAGTTTTGCTGTCAACTCTTCTTCCAGTAGATCAGTTTGAATTCCAATATCAAACATGTGTGATGCAGGTAACACATCATCAGACACATTCAGCATTCGCTTCACTAGGGCTGTAAGAACATGAGGTGGGAGAAGTTCTGAATAATCTTGAACTCCACTATTCTCCCTTTGCTCCATCTCCCAATCCATAAAATTGGAGATTCCACCCATGCCTTGAATGACTTCAAAAAGATCATCTGTGGAAGATTTCTTCAATGCAACCCATGTGCATATCCTAAGGAGTTTCTCAAACTGTTCTGATGTGGTGTCTATTTCAATAGACGAGAGCCTCTTCTTCAGATTTTTACTGACTTTAGCACGAACCCTCTTCTCCTTTAAGCACATCGGATAATAGACGAGGGAATCGAATCTAATTTCAGAAGGGGTCTGAGCAGGTAAGGTCCCTGTCTCAGTTGTTGCAGTGGCAACTAGTGGGGTTTCTGAAATAGACGGGTTGATGGGTTCAACATTTTCTGTTGAGGTAAGAGGAATTTGGATGGTGGTTTCTTGGGGCTTTAATGTGCTTGGTTTGGTTCGACAGTTGTAGAAGTATCAACTGTATCAAATATAGTAGTGTGTGGGGTTATATTGGCTCTTAGTGGTTGTACTGCCAATACTGACGAGGTTTTGGGAATAGGTTTGGCACGAGATCGGAGTGATCTGGCCTTGGTTTTGACGGGGAGAGAGAGAGGAATTGACAAAGTTCGGGAAGAAGTACCAACCTTTTCTTCAGTCGACTTGTCTGGTGAAGGACTCGACTCGACTCTCACCAGTCGATACACTTGCAACTCTTCCTCTTCCGTCTCAGGCTCTTTGTCTGAGTGGGTTTCTTCAGAATCTTCTGCAGCCTCAATCATCGCCTCCTCTTCCACATACTGAACTAGTCTACCACTAGTTCCAGCTTCAGCTTCCTCAGACTTTTTGCTCTCCGACTCGTCTTCCTCAGAACTAGACGAGGCGGCTTCAATCATGGCGTCGTCTGGATTGATATGAACTTGTCTGGGAGCAGCTGTTCTTCTAGCAGCTTGCTTTGCTAGCGCCTCCTTCTTCAGATAATGTTTGAGAGGATGAAATGGCTTGCCCTTACTCCAACTAGTCTTGTTGGGCAACAAGAGGGGTAGAATGACACTTAGCTTGTTCCCGAAACTTACATTCGCAGACACAACCCAGTTGACTGAACTGGTGTCGACTTGCACATACTTCTTGTAGTACATCAACCTATCCAAAAAGAATTTAGACCAATTTCCTTTAGTGATTCCATCATGAATCACGGCCATTATTCTTGCTTTCTGGAGTGTCACAGAGTCAAAACTCCCAGTGACTCCTAGCAGCATCTTTGATGCGATATCAAGAAGAGTCTTGTATTTGTCAAGTAGCTCCTTCTTCTTGACAGCAGGAATTTTACCATCACGATTCAACCTTAGCTGCTTTCCACAGAAAATACTCAGGTACCTCAACTCTCTGCCTTCAGCATATCTCTCGATATCTATCGATCCGGACGGTAATTTCAATGATTCAGTCAAAAATTCACGAGTAATTTCTACTCGCCTTCTTCCAACAAAGGCTTCAATCGAGTCGCCTTGTCGAGTGGCAGTGGCATAAAATTCTAACACCTCCTCTTCCAGCACAACTTCAGGAAATGCCTCCAAATAGGGTCTTAAACCGCATCTGAAGCATTTTATCAGAATTTCTTTGTTATCATCAGTGTGATTTCCTTTGAAAAACACTGATCCCTCCACATGCACTCTTCCTTCGGTGATGTACTTTCCGAGATCGAACCTTGCTTGCATGTTAGTACGAGCATCAAATATCGAAACAATCGACATAATAGATCGGTTATGAAAATCAAGAGATTTCGAAAGTATTTGAGTGCTTGAGACGTTATGAAAATCAAGAGATACTGAACTTGTGAGCAGTTATGAATGAGTAGTATGGGTTTTGTTAAACCTTGAGTGTTGAAATCAATGGTTGAGATTGAACAAGTTTGATCCAATTGACAGATATGAAAGTCTTTTGAAATTCAGTTTTACGGAATCGAGGATATTACGTGATTTAGTATCGTAAAATTTGAAATCCGCCTCTTCTATTGGTAGGTAAATGAGGTGTACTTATCTGACCTAGCATAGTAGAGTTTTGGCGCGAACTGGGTATATACACCTCATTAAATGGAGTGTACAAATCCAATTCTAGGGTTTTCTAAATTTCCTTTTAACAAATTACATGCATATCCTTAATTCGAATTGATTACACACTTAAAGTATTTAAATCATGAGAACACTTAACTTGTCTGTTCGAGTATATCCAGATCAGACGAGTACACTGTCGTGCACAAGACGAGTTCCCCCTTCGACTATGCTTGTCTGTGTTGAACATCGAGCGATTTCTTGAACCTGTCTTTTCTTGCGCTACAGATTAGACGTAATACAGGTAGTCGAGTAAAATGATTAAGATGAATATCACTCTAAGTCAATGGTCAAGGTTCAAACAAGATGACTATTATCAAACTTAAGAGTCAACATAAGGATCTTTAAGAAATCAAAGATTCCCCCTTAAATGTTTATTCCCTTAGTATTACCCTCAGCTTTACCAGCTTCCTCATCGAGTTGTTTGGTCAACTTGTCTGACCTTGTATACCTGTCTGTTGGGTGAGTGGAAGAGTGCTCTGCTCTTTTGTGGTAACTTGCCTGTTTCTCCTTTCTTCTTAGGAATGTACCTGTCTAGTTAGTACATTGCTACATACTAGTAGGGTCAAGATCAATTAGTCCTAGACTAATGCATAATTCACGAAATCGAGCCTCAGGTAATGGTTTTGTGAAAATATCAGCTCTTTGAAAATCAGTGTGAATCTTTTCCATGCGAATATCCTTCTTTTCTACATGATCACGTATAAAATGATGTTTCACATCAACATGCTTACAACGTGTGTGCAGAACAGGATTTTGTGTAATGGCAATAACACTATTACTATCACAGAAGATGGGAACATTTGATTCACAAATATCATAATCTCTAAGCTGTTGAATAAGCCACAATAATTGACTACAACAACTACCAGCATCCATGTACTCGGCTTCAGTAGTAGAGGTAGCAGCACTTGTCTGCTTTTTCGAAAATCATGAAATGAGTTTTGTGCCTAAGAATTGACAAGAACCAGATGTAGATTTCCTATCTATTCTACAACCACCAAAATCATAATCAGAGTAGCCACTTAGAGATAAATCATCATTTGAAGGATACCATATACCACGATTGATGGTTCCTTTCAAATATTTCAGAATCCTTTTAGTGGTTTCCATATGACTCTCTTTTGGATTAGCTTGAAATCGAGCACATACGCCAACAGAAAATGCAATATCAGGTCTACTAGCAGTTAAGTAGAGTAATGAACCAATAAGACCACGATAATGGGATTGATCAGCACATTTACCATTCTCATCTGGATCCATCTTGTAGGTAGGTTGCATAGGAACTCCAGAAGATTTACAGGTCTTAATACCATACTTGTCTAGTAGATTACGTGTATACTTTGCTTGATTTATGAAAATCCCTTCTGGGGTCTGTTTTACTTGAAGACCAAGAAAGTAGTTCATTTCACCCATCATAGACATCTCGAATTTACTTTGCATGAGTGTTGAGAAACTTTCACTCAGCTTTTTGTTAGGTGACCCAAAAATGATGTCATCTACGTAAATTTGGACGAGTAAAATGTCCTTCCCTTCTTGTCTTCTGAACAAGGTTCTATCGACCTTGCCCTTAGTAAAACTATTTTCTAACAGAAAGAGAGAGAGTGTATCATACTATGCTCTTGGAGCTTGTTTTAGTCCATATAAGGCTTTCTTTAATCTGTACACCTGGTCACCTTTGACTTCGAAACCTGGAGGTTGTTCAACATACACTTCTTCCGCAAGAATACCATTAAGAAATGCACTTTTAACATCCATTTGATACACAGTAAACTTCATGTAAGCAGCATATGCAAGAAACAATCTTATGGCTTCTAGTCTAGCAACAGGTGCATAAGTTTCATCATAGTCTATGCCTTCAGCTTGTGAATAGCCTTGGGCTACTAGTCTAGCCTTATTCCTAACGACTACATCATTCTCATCTTTCTTGTTCTTAAAAATCCATCGAGTGCCAACTACATTATGATGTTTAGGTCTATCGACAAGTTCCCAGACGTCGTTTCGAACAAACTGGTTCAACTCGTCTTGCATAGCAATGATCCAATTACTATCAGCCAATGCCTCATTAATAGTCTTAGGCTCGATAGATGAGAGGAAACAACACCAGCAAAACAGAGATGGACTAGGTTGTTCTTGCGACTCAAAGAGTTGTCGTCTAGTCTTCACACCAATAGTAGAGTCACCAATGATGTTCTCAGTATCATGAGCAGATTTCCATGTTTTTTTAGTCTTAGTATGCATATTATCATCATCTAGATCAATTATAGCATCATGCATTTCAATATCATTTGCATCAGAAAATTTAATAGGAGTAGACGAGTCGACTAGTTCAGGCATGTCAACTGGTCTAGTGGATTTACCTTGAGCACTTACCTTCTCCTTATCATCTGACTCGAGAGCTTTCATGAACGGGTTATAGGCTTGCACAGATTCATAAACTTTTGATTCTTGGTCAGTTTGGATCGATAGATCAGTTACCTTCTTACTGATCTGGTCGGTAGACGAGTCCTGTAGAGATTCATCGAAAACTACATGTGGTGTTTCTTCCACACATAGGGTAGAGTAGTTGAATACTCTGAATGCTTTGCTGGTCGAGGAGTATCCTAAGAATATCCCCTCGTCTGCCTTAACATCGAATGCATTCAACTTGCTTTTTCCATTGTTATGGATAAAACACTTACAACCAAATATATGAAAATATGAAACTCTAGGTTTTCGACCTTTCCATACCTCATAGGGCGTCTTACCTAGTGCTTTATTGATAGCACTCCTGTTTTGGGAATGGCATGCAGTATTGATAGCTTCTGCCCAAAACTTCTGAGGAGTATTATACTCTGTTAGAATGGTCCTGCAGGCCTCCTTAAGAGTTCTGTTCCTTCGCTCTGCTACTCCATTTTGTTGTGGTGTCCTTGCTGCACTAGTAAGGTGCTGGATGCCACGCTTAGAACAAAATTCTTTAATATAGCAGTTAATGAATTCAGTGCCCTTGTCACTACGGATCTTGACAATGGACTGATTCTTCTCAACTTGAATCTTCTTCAACAGATCAGGTAGGAGTGTTTGTGTATCACTCTTCTTGTGTAAAAAGACTACCCAAGTGAACTTAGAATAGTCGTCTACCACAACAAGTGTGTACCTTCTACCGTTCAAAGTTGGAGGAGTTATTGGGCCATGTAAGTCCATATGTAGAAGTTCAAGAACTCTACTTGTTGAGATGGTTGGAATAGATTTAAAGGAACCTTTTACCTGTTTACCTTTTTTACAGGCATCGCATACATGTGATTTGAAATAGATTTCGTTGGGTATACCTTCAACAAGGTAATCTCTTGCAATCTTATTAATTACCTTAAAGTTCATGTGGCAAAGGCCTCTATGCCAAAGCCAACTGACCTCTTTGGGTGTCTTAGTAAGAAGACAAGTGTCCCGTGGACAACTATTCCAATTCACAATGTACACACTACCTTGTCTTATGCCGACGAGTAGTACGGTGTGAGTCCTCTTGTCTATAATTTCGTACTTTTGACTTTTGAACTGCACTTTCTAGCCTCGATCACAAAACTATGAAACAGATAATAGATTATATTTCAAACCTTCTACGTATGATACATCTTGTATCTCTACGTCGCCATTTCGGATATAGCCAAAGCCTTTTGTGATGGCTGTAGAGCTGTCACCGAATATAACCTTTGGTCCTTCTTGCTCATGGTAGCTTGATAGAAGTGTCTTGGTACCAGTCATGTGGTGCGAACAACCACTGTCTATGTACCAAGTTTCTCCTATTGAGTCACCCTTCTTGTATAGATCGAGTCGACCCTGCATTTAGATGATATTTCATAATTTAGGTACCCTCCTTGTTTTATTGGGGTCCTGGGGGGTTAGTCGAGTTCAATGGAATCCAAATGTACATTGGAGTCCTGAACAGGTTTGATCTTCTAAGCTTTCGACCATATTTGTTGCAAAATAAGACCTTGTTGTCCTTATCTGGCCTATCAGTCGAGTTCGGGTCTACTCTTTGGAGATAGCCTTTCGACTTAATCTCTACTTGAGCAGGCACTTGTCTATGATAGTCAGAGTAGGGTTTATATGCATTAGGTCCATACGGTTTATAGACATGTTTAGGTCTTTCTTCTCCTTCGATATCATACGATTCAGGCGGAGGATATAAGACGGGTTGAGTACGATATTTTGGAGTTACTTTCCTAGGCCTAGACGAGTAGAGCTGAGCCTGCCTTATGAAAGGAGGTCTAGGCTCTTTCCATCTAGTTTGTATTTGTCTAGTACTGTCTCCTCAGGATACCAGTCCTCGTAATTGACCTGATTTGGTCGTCCACGACTTCTAATCCTTTGTTGACTTGTCTTAAACGGAACAACCTTGTTGTTAACTTTCTTTTTACCTCCCTTGGTAATTGGAATGTTAACTTGAGTCTGTTTGGGTACAGTGCCTTTGGATGGAGTTCCAATATCGTATATCATTGGTCCTTTTCCTTTATCATTAGTCAAAGAGCTTGAGATGAAAATAGTAGGGTTCTTAGAAACTTGAGTAGACGAGTTGGGTGTCTCAGCACCTATGCCTGTCTTGTCAGCAGGAGCCCTATACCTATCTGACAATTCAAGGTTAACCTTAGAGGAGTTAACTAGGTCAGTGAGTTTAAGGTCTAGAGTGACAACCTCGGTTTCTAAGAACTTATTACGTTCTTCAAGCTTTTTGCACTTGCTTTTTAAAACATTGAATTCATGTTTCTTAGTTGCATGTGTCTTAAGTAGGTCTTGATATAACTTGTCTGTCAATGCACACTTGTCTATGAGTTGACTCAACTCTTCTTGTAAGCGTACATTTAGGACTGTTATATTAGGATCTACTTTGGACTGAGCTTCCTTAAGATCAATGATTTCTTGTTTTAACATGATGTTTTCGTCACTGACTTCCATGAACGCCTTATTAGCGAGCAGGAGGTCTTCTTCAGTCACACCGGTAGAGTGATGAAGACTACTTCCTACACCACTATCGGTTGTATCACTTTCATCAGAGTCTGATTCATCACATGATTGAAATGAAGTTGCAGATGATACCTCTTGTTCAATTTTAGCCATGCAGCAGAGTCCATCATCTACTATGAATGCTTCATCTTGATCAGACGGGTAGCTAGACGAAGACGATGGTAACTCGTCTGAGTCCGTTTCAGAGTCATTATTAGCCATCATTGCCTTCTTACCCTTGTTGTATCTTCTTTCCCTTCTTGCCTTGCGCTCTTCACGATCATCAGTGCTCAGGTCTGGACATTCGTAGATGTAGTGACCTGGTTTCTCACAGTTATAGCATAAAGGATCGTTAGTAGACCTTTTAATAGGTGACTTATCCCTGTGCTTATCTCGTCTATCAGAACGCTGAATCTTCCTATCATCTGACTCTCTATCTCGTATGTTACTTTTCGAGACTTCGTCTCTCCTTTCGGACGAGTTTCGGTCTCGTCTGGTCTCAGACGAGTTCTTAGAAGTCGAACCTCTATAGTCTCTATAGAACTTTTTATATCTACCATAGCGTTTATTTAGTCTGTCGAATTTCCTAACCATAAGGTTCATCTGATCTTTCAGACTTAGATCAGACTTGTCTAACTCATCTCTTATGCTAGCATGTTTGGACCTGTCTATTCTAGAGCTCTTAGACGAAGTAGACTTAAAGGCAACATTCTTTGACACGGCTTTCTCCCTATCACTACTGGCAATTGGTTCTTCCTCATCTAATTCGAACTCATGCGCCTTAAAAGTCTAGAACATGGTTTCTAAGGGCCACGAATCAATATCTTGTGTGGATTTAATGATCATCTTGACCATTTTCCATCTTTCATCTAAAGCTTTCAAGATTCTCAGGTTAATCTCTCTTTCAGTGTAAGTCTTTCCTAGTACTTCAAGATCATTCATGATTTTAGTAAATCGAGTATCCAATTCATCAATGGATTCACCTGGCTTCATCTTAAATGTTTCAAACCTTTGGACAGCTGAGGACAGTTTGCTTTCTTTGATCAGCGTAGTGCCTTCACAAAGAACAGCTAATTTGTCCCACATTTGCTTGGCAGTCTTACATTTTAACACTTTACCAAGATACTCGTTTGGCAAGGTGTGTAAAATATAATTCTTACGAAGACTATCCAAATTGTTTTGACGCATTTCTTCAGAAGTCAGTTCTGACCTTGGTTTAACAATCAGCTCTCCAACTTCTTTGGTTGGGTCCAGTGTAGCAATATTTCTGATCATGGTAACGACTGGTCCTTCTTTGATCACAGATACCATCAGATCATGAGTTGAGCTGAAAATGGCTTCCATTCTCAACTTCCAGTAGTCGTAGTCCTGAACATAAAACTTGGGAAGTTTGTTAGCACTTATCTCAAGAGACATGTTTAGCAGTTTGATCAGATAGGATCGTACCAAGAAATCAAGATATAGATATATCAAGAAAGTGTGGTATGAATCAGAACAGAAACGAACCAAGACTTCACCCAAAGTCTTTAAATGTTATCAAGAAACAACAGTTCGAAAACTACTGCTCTGATACCACTTGTTGGTCCCAAGTTGAGTTAATAATATTGAGTAAGCTAGTAAAAGTCTAGAGGGGAGGGGTGAATAGACTTTTAAAAATCTTTAAATATATCAGAATACGTAATGCGGAATTAATCAAAGTAATAATGAGCCCAACCAAATTTATACTCAACTTATATTCGTAATTCGAACTATTGTTATGAATACTCTACTTGTCTTGTTTAGATAGGCAATTAATCAATTAAGCAATTAAACAAATAGTAAAGTAAATCAACACACAACTATTTTATAGTGGTTCGACAACTTGACTACATCCACTCTCACAACTCCAGTCGTGAAATTCTTATTACTCTTCCAATCGAGTAGTCTTGTGATTTTAAGTCCCAAGATATAAGACTTAGATCTTCTCGAAAACACTACCAAGTGCCTCTTCGATCTAACTAGCTATTTTACAAGTAACTACCAGCTTGAAACAGTAAACAAAAATAAAACTTCTCTTCGTTCAGTAGTAGCTTCCTTGTTCTTCACTTGTCTTCTGGCTTCTTTCTGAACTTCAATCTCTGAGAGTGAATTACTTTTTTGAATCTTCAATAATGCTTCAATAGTATTTTAGTAGTCTTTAATCGTTCAATACCTTGCGGTATTTATAGACTTCCAATTCCAAGAACTTTCAGTTGTGTAACAACCTTTTTCTTGAAAACTAACTTGTAATTGTTCTTCTTATCCTTTCACGCGTTTCTTCAATTAATTAGTTATTCCTTAACTAACTCTTCAATCTTTATCTTTAACACGCTTTTGTACCTAACTTCAAGTTGACCTGTCTTGTTGAGTCGCGCACCTGTCTTGTCCTTCAGTAGTAGACTTCGTCTTCTACTTGTCTTGTGCAGTAGACTTCTTCAAATTACAACATAGAACTAATCTAATCCTAACAAGACTATTACATTACATTAAGCTCTTGTTATAAAGCTTAGTCAACTTATAAAACTATACATCAATATACAATCAATATAATCGAAATATGAGCTTCTATACATCTCAAATAGCTCAATATAAAACCTAACAAATATACATAGTATCAACAGTTTATAAGTACTTGTCTTTTTCTCTTTTATACTTATCATGTTAACTTCATTCGTTTCATGAACTAGTACTTGTCTTGTGAACTCTACTGATCTATACAAGATGACTTCTTCTTAACTAGACTAGATCAGTCAACACTTAGAAAATATTCAAGTCTACTTTTGGCTTATCAAAACTTCATCTTTATCTTTCATCAACATTTAGGACTTGTTCTAGGATTTATATCCCAACAATAGTCATCCACCTTTATAATACATCTATTTTTAAACAATCACATGAACATTTTTTTTTCTTTTAATTAATCATTATCTTTCCTGTTTTTTTCCGCACATTTTTTCTCTTTCATACTTTCTTCTACACATCTATTTTCTCTCATACTTTTCTTCCTTACACTAATTACTTCACTAATTAAAATTAATAAAATAATACAACTCCATCCACAGTTATTTTTCAATCTTTATCCAAATACAATTACTATTCATGGATTACATTATCCATATTTTTTTAATTCTCATCTCATTCAATCCACCACAATTCCTAACCAAACAGGCCTACATGATTTAATGAGTGATATTGTCTTGGTATTTTGCATGCATTAATATGTATTACTCCCTCCGTCCCGAAATTACTTGAATAGTTTGACCGACACGTTGTTTAAGAAAAGTGGATTTAGTGGTTGATGATGTAAGATAAAGGAGGGGTATTTTAGGTAATTTGATGATGTGTAAAGTGAAATGTATGGAAAAAAAGAGTGGCAAATTTGAAAATAAAATGATATTATGAGGTTATTAATTTTGTGGGATATTTCCATATTAAGAGTGTGCAAGTAATTTTGGGACATTCCAATAAGAAAAGTGTGCAAGTAATCACGGGACGGGACGGAGGTAGTACTTTTTTGCATTATGTATAAAATGTGCATGCATTGATATGTGCAAGTGTGCAACTCTTTTGTATTTTGTGGGTTACTCTCTTGATTTTTTATTTATTGTGTGTTGAGTATTTCTTTGATTTGATTTTAAAAACTCAATAAATTCAATTTTATCAATATGTATAACCCCTTTACCTACACGCATAATTCCTGTAATGTAGATAGATTTGAGATTAAATTAAATCCTACAATTTGAGATTAAATTAAATCCTACAATTAAAATTTGGGTAGGTCTCTTATAAGAAATTGAGTCCATTATAAAAAATGGGTAGGATCAACCATAAAAATAAAATACGTGAAAAATATTTATGTTAATTGATGTAGCGGTTGCAATAATAATTTTACTAATAATGACCTAATGATCACAATATTTTTGAATATTTAGGGTGTAGAGTTGACCAAAGTCAACCCAATTTTTTAATAAGGATATAAGACCAATCCTTAAAAATTTGAAATTTACCGAGTATCCTCAAAATCCATTCTTGATTCAAAACAAATCCAAAAGTAAGCTGAAAGGTCATAAGCTTCCTTTAGAAGACTCTTTGGATTTCTTCTCTCTCCCTCTCTTCATTCATAACAATAACTCTGGTGATTAATGGGGACTGCCGATTCGAGCGGCTTAGGAATACCTGAAACTCCTTTGGATCTCTTATTTGGATTCGACGACGCCAATTACTCTGATAGAACTCTGCTGCTTCAAATCTTGGACAATGTTATTGGACCTATATTAGTAAATACACTCTTATTCTTATTTATTGTATAGGCCTATCTTAGTTTCATATGGGCTCTCTTATAAAGCCCATTAGAGTTAGTTTAGACCTCAATATCACTTGTATAAATACCCATTGTAAATCATCTTTACAACTAATCAAGAAATTATATTTCCCACATTTTTATAATATCTATATGGTATCATTGAGTCATTTGGCTCACGCCTGATACAAACCCTAGCCGCCGCCGCCGCTACTCCGTCCTAGCCGCCGCCGCTACTAAGCCCTAGCTGCCGCAGCCGCCTCCTTCTCTGAAGCGCCGCTGCCGCCCGCCATAGACGCCCAGCTTTTGCTGCCCCGCTCTTCTCTCCGCTGCCCTGCTCACTACAATGACCACTCCACCTCAGTCGCCCTCACCCATCACCTTTAAAGGACTTGCAAATATGTCCTTGAAGCTTACCTCCACCAACTATGGTGCTTGGTCCTTTCAGCTTCGCCTCCTCCTCACTGGACACAACCTCTTCGACTACGTTTTGGGCACGCATCCATGCCCACCTCCCACAATCCCAGCTGCCGACGGCACCACCACCACCATCTCCAATCCTGCGCACGACCTGTGGGTGTGTCAGGACAACCTCATTTTCTCAGCCATGGTTGGATCCATGTCTCCGAAACTTATTCCATTTGTTGCATCGACTAAAACCTCATGCGAAGCCTGGTCGATGCTTGAGAGCAAACCCTCCAGAGGCCGCATTCTTGCCCTCAAAACCAAGTTTCGTTCCCTGTCCAAAGGTGCTCGCCCGATTTCTGACTTCCTCATGGAAGTTCGCTCCGTGGTCGACGAACTTGCCCTCCTCGGCGTCACCTCGGACGCCGAGGACGTCACTCTCCAAGTCCTTACAGGCCTTGATGAGTCCTACAATGACATTGCCAATGCCATCCAAGCTCGCGAACACCCCATCTCCTTTGCTGAACTCTGCGACAAACTCTTGAGTGCCGAGGTCCAAATTGCCTCACGACCATCCTCGGCCTTAATACCTGCATCCGCGCTAACTGCTGGTAAAGCTCATCATCGCTCCTCACGACCAGACTCAAGGTCTAAATCCCTTGACACTCGTCCTCGCCAATCCTCACAAAGGCCCTACCTTGGCACCTGCCAATATTGCCGAGCACCAGGCCACACTGCTCGCACCTGCCCTGAGATCCCTTCATCACCCTCGCCCTCTGCTCCATCCACAAGTCCTCGCCGACCACATGGACAGTACACACCACCTTCTCGCCTCAATCGACCAAATGCTCGCCCAGCCTACTCGGCTCACTCGGCCTCCTCGGCACATCCTGCCGAACACTGGATTCTTGATTCAGGTGCTTCGCATCACATCACCAACGACCTTGCCAACCTCTCTCTCCACTCGCCCTTTGATGGGTCTGACAATGTAGAAATTGGTGATGGTAAAGGTTTACACATATCTCACACTGGCTCTATGCGCTTTCCTCAACTTGAGTCTCTCAATTTTTCGAATGTCTTGGTTGTCCCACACATCTCGAAAAACTTGATTTTGGTCTCTAGCCTCTATCGTGATAATAATGTTAACATTGTCTTTGATCGATCTTCCTTTCAGGTGCGGGATGGTCACTCGGGGAGCATTCTCCTCGTTGGGAGTCGTATCAATAACTTGTATGTCTGGCCGGCACACATGTCCAACACCTCCCCGCAAGCCTTCACCACTCAACACCTCACAACGACCACCTGACATGCTCGCCTTGGCCACCCATCGAAAAAAATCCTTGCTCACACCCTCTCTAAGCTTAGCTTATCCGGTGCACCTTCCAAACACTTCAACTGTAATTCTTGCTCATATATCAAAAGTCACAAACTACCTTTTTATGATTCAAGCATTATGTCTACTAAACCACTTGATGTTATCTTTTCTGATGTTTGGTCGTCACCTGTCTTGTCCCCTGATAATTTCAAATACTACGTGCTATTCGTTGACCACTTCAGCAAGTACATATGGGTTTACCCTCTAAAACGAAAATCAGATGTTCTCCCCACATTTATCACATTCAAAACTCTTGTTGAGAACAACTATCAAAACACAGTCAAAACTTTCTACTCAGATAATGGGGGAGAGTTCATTGCTCTTCGCCCCTTTCTTCAAACCCATGGCATTGCACACCTCACCACCCCACCTCACACTCCCGAACATAATGGCATGTCTGAACGTCGCCATCGCCATGTGGTTGACACAGCCCTAGCCCTTCTTCACCATGCTTCCATGCCTCTCACTTATTGGCCCTATGTTGTCTGCTCGGCAGCCTATATCATAAATCGCATTCCCAAAGTTAACCTCAATATGGCATCCTCCTATGAAAAACTCACTACTCACCCCTCTAACCTAACCAAACTCTGTATATTTGGTTGCCTCTGCTATCCTTTACTTCGCCCCTACACCGCTCACAAACTTGATCCTCGCTCTACTCCATGTGTCTTTATTGGGTACTCGCCCACACAGAGCGCTTATCTCTGTCTTGATCGCTCCACAAACCGAATCTACACCTCGCGTCATGTTCAGTTTGTTGAACATACGTTTCCCTTTTCCATCCCTTCTCCCATTAATCAACCATCTCCCTTGCTGACCTCCACCCCCTCGCCGCCTACTTCCTCTGATCCCAGCTCCTCGCCAATTCTTGTAACACCTTCGCTTCCTCACTCTGCCACAACCGTCCTCGACCACAACCCAGTACCGACCACTACCATTCCCCAACGTCCCACACTGGTCGACCAATTGAACATACCCCCGCCGACCATACCCACACCTACCTCCCCGCTGCCTGCCACCACATCCGACATCCCTGTGCCGACCAATGCTCCCTTACGACCTCCTGCACCTCGCATGGTAACTCGAGCTCAGAACAACGTGTTCAAGACAAATCCGAGGTATGGGCTTACTTTTGTCATCACTTCTGACATTGAACTGAGTTGTGTGTCGCAGGCACTCAAGGACAAAAACTGGCGAGCAGCCATGTCGGCTGAGTTTGATGCCCTTCTTCAGAACGGCACCTGGGACTTAGTTCCTCCCAATACATCTCAGAACGTGGTCGGCTCCAAGTGGGTCTTTCGTATCAAACGAAAACCTGATGGATCTCTTGACAAGTACAAAGCTCGCCTAGTTGCCAAAGGCTTTCACCAACGACCAGGTGTTGACTTCACTGAGACCTTCAGTCCGGTCGTCAAGCCGGCCACTGTGCGAGCAGTTCTCAGCATCGCTGTCACTCAGCATTGGCCCCTCCAACAGTTTGACGTCAACAACGCCTTTCTCCATGGCACACTCTCAGACACAGTCTTCATGGCACAACCCCCTGGCTTTGCAGATAAGACCTTTCCATCTTATGTTTGCAAAAACACAAATCCATTTATGGCTTGAAACAGGCTCCTCGCACGTGGTACTATGCTTTTCGCTCCTTCCTCGAAGAAATTGGGTTCACTCCCACTCACTCGGACGAATCTCTGTTCGTCTACAACAACACTGGGGTGGTCGCCTACTTCCTCGTCTATGTCGACGACCTCATCCTGACGGGCAACAACACACCCATGCTCGCCCGTGTGGCTGCCGACCTCCGTGCCAAGTTCTCGGTCAAGGACCTTGGTCCTCTATCTTATTTCTTGGGAGTGGAAGTTCTCAGATCTAAAAACTCATGCTTCCTCTCTCAACGCAAGTATGTTACTGACCTGCTCGCCCGGTACAATATGCTTACTTAAAAACCTGTTCGCACCCCTTTACCAACCTCTGCTCGCCTGTCTATCTCGGATGGGTCCTCGCCTGCAGATGCCACCCAATATCGTCAGGTCCTTGGTTCCCTTCAATATCTACAACTCACCAGGCCAGACATTGCTTTTGCCGTGCACAAATTGTCGCAATTTATGCATGCACCCACTACCACTCACTGGGGTGCTGTCAAACGTCTACTGCGGTACTTGAATGGTACAAGGAACGTTGGGGTCACCCTCACCTCTAGTCCATCCTCATCACTTCACTGCTTCACTGATGCCGATTGGGCCGGAGACACAGACGACCGAACTTCCACTAGTGCCTACATTATATTTCTAGGGTCTAACCCTATCTCATGGTCGTCTAAGAAACAAAAGTTTGTTGCTCGCTCCTCGACTGAAGCTGAATATCGAGCACTTGCTGCTGCTGCCTCTGAAGTTCAATGGCTCAAATCCCTATTTCAGGAACTCCACTTCCCCACTTCACCTACACCAGCCCTTTACTGCGACAACATTGGTGCCACATATCTGTGCTCGAACCCTGTCTTTCACTCACGAATGAAGCACATTGCCATTGACTTTCACTTTGTTCGTGATCTCATCAAGACAAAACAACTACGTGTGTCTCATGTCTCTTCTGCCGATCAACTTGCGGATGCTCTCACAAAACCTCTCTCCAGCACTCGCCTACAACTTCTCATGTCCAAGATTGGACTCACCGATGGTGCTCCATCTTGAGGGGGCGTATTGGACCTATATTAGTAAATACACTCTTATTCTTATTTATTGTATAGGCCCATCTTAGTTTCCTATGGGCTCTCTTATAAAGCCCATTAGGGTTAGGTTAGACCTCAATATCACTTGTATAAATACCCATTGTAAATCATCTTTACAACTAATCAAAAAATTATATTTCCCACATTTTTATAATATCTATAAATGCCAACAGTGATGATGATAACCCTTTACAATTGGTGCCTCGCTGGAAACTCCTTTTAACTGCCACAGGTACTACTGTTTTTGCCTATATAAGTTCCCTTTAAATGTAAATGTAGAGTTAAATCACTTTTATTGTGTTTACTTTCTATGATGAAATCTAAATTGATATTTTCATTTTTATTGTTGTTTGAAAATTGTGTAGAGCGACGGCTGAAGACTATACACATAGACTCTTTGATTTTAGCGGCAAGGAGTTCATATTTTCGTAAAGTATACCTTCATCTTTTACTTATTTTTACACCAATTTTTATGCAAAATAATATTATACCCTTATTATGTTCATTTACATTTACTATGCAGCTCTTCTCGAATGCAATGCTTGAGTCCAAGCAGAAGAATGTAATAATTCAGATCGAAACCTCTGGTAGTTTAATTCCCACTATTAATATTTATATGGAATTTTGCCAATATTTATGTATGTTGAGTTCTTTTATTTCAATCACTTAACAATGGTATGTCATGATTTGATCAATCTGTGCAGAGGAAGCGCCTATTATGGATTTGTTGAAATATGTTTATAGTAATAATCTGCCAACTAGTTTGAATGCCTTGTTGGATCTGTTGGTGATAGCCGACAAATTTGAAGTCCCTTCATGCTTGAGGGATTCTACTCAAGCATTACAAAATTTGCCAATGACTTGTGAATCGGCTTCACTTTATTTGGAACTTCCTTCAACTCTCTTGATGTCCCCTCAACTTCAGCCACTTGCAGATGCAGCCAAGCACTTCATTGTTTCAAAGTTCAAGGATTTAGACAAGTATGCACCCATCTTTCTCTAATGAATTTATATGTAGTCCAATATTGGTTGACATTAATTTGTTTTGGTTGAAGAATAGTTAGGAAGTGGTTCTTTTATTCTTTTAAGTCCTTCATGCTCCATGTTACTATTGCTGTAAATTGTTATTATTATATACCATAAGCTGTCCCTTCTACCTTAGTTTAATAAGGTCTTGGATATTCCATCACTTCACTTTATTTTTTAATTATTCACCAGGTTTACAGAGGAGGCGCTTAACCTGCCTTTACTAGCTATCCAAGTGCTTATCTCCAGTGATGAGTTGGAAGTGACTTCAGAGTGTGTTGTGTACAATTTTGTTCTAAAATGGGTGCATAAACATTATCCTGACTTGGAGGAAAGACGAGGGATATTGGAAACTCATCTACTCCATCTTATTCGTTTTCCATTTATGACTACAACACAACTAACTGAAGAAGTTCAAACTTGCATTGACATTGATAGCGAAGTTGCTTCCAAGATACTTAATCGTGCTCTCGGTTTCAAGGCTGAGACTCCGCATCGAAAACGTTGTCTTGCTGCAAAGGAAGGCAACACTGCATCTCGGCAATTTGTGGAGCGTGCATACAAACGTCAACCTATCAATGTGATTGAACTTGCATTGCCATATCAACAATGTATAGTTTATCTTCATTTCAAGAGGGAGAATTTAATACACCTCTTCCCCGACTTGTCTTGTTTGGCAGATGCGCTTTATCTAATCATCGATGTTTTTGGCTAGCTCTAAAAGTGGTTGGATCAACTTCTTACTGTGTTAACTATGATATCCAATTAAAAATGAAGCCTTCAGAAGAGTTCAACAGTTGGGTGAAAGGTACCCACACATTCACTGAATCGGAAAATACAAAGTACCTTAAACATGTCTTTTGGGATGAATTCATAGGTGATGACAGTATTTACTTCATCAACGACATTCTCCATGTGAGGGCAGAACTCACAACCAAGAATTGACTAATTGGATATGATATGGCCGGGGGCACATTTTGTTCATGACACACGGTATGGTATGTTCAGTGGTTGATGCATTTTTTGTATTTTTGACAAAGGTTCAATGGCTTAGCGACAATTAATCAGAAATACAACCACTCGAGGGCTTTTATTATTGACCAATTTTTTTTTATGTACTTGGTTTAATCATTTTGAGTGTATCTGTTTAACAGTGTATTGTATTAATTCCTAGGTGATTATATTTTGATTTTATGGCGTTAACTTAAATTTGTTGTTTATTGCGGAGATTGAAGGAATGGATTTAGTGGGGGCAAAATTAAGATTTAAATATTTTCATTGATCATTATTAATTGTGGAATTTGCAAGAAGAATATTACTCCCTTCATCCCAAATATATTTTTTTTTCGTGGTTTGACCATCACGGAGTTTAAGAAAATGGACTTTAGTGATGTGTAAGGTAAAATAAAAGAGTGTATTATTGATAATTTATTGACTAAAAGTGAGTGAAGATTTGAGTGAAAATAGAGGGCTTCCTTTCACCCAACTTCTAAACTCTTCCGAGGGCTTATTTTTTATTGGATCTCATAGTTAACACTGCAACAACTTGATCCAATCACTTTTAGAGCCACCCAAAAACAAGGTTTAGGCTTAGAATCGGAGGAGCAATAATGAGGACCTAAGGCTAGGTAGTGGTACTCTGACCACTTGAGCTATTCCACTTTGTCTAGAAAATGGATTTAGTGATGTGTCATTTTTTAATATATGTGGTATTAAATTTGTCAATTTTAATTCCTTCAAAACATAAAGGATTAAAATTGATGTAAAAAATGATTAAAATTGAAACGTAAATGACGTATTTTATAAAGTTGAAACTTAAAAGATTTATTTTAAAATATCTCAAAAATTTAAAGAACTAAAATAAAAAAAATTCCATAGTTGGGTGAAAGGAAGCCACGTGTTCACTAAATCGGAAAATACAAAGTTCCTTGAAAGAAGTGTCTATTGGAGTGAATTCATAGGTGATGAAAGCTGTTACTTCATCATCAACGACTTTCTCCGAGTAACCTTTTTGTGTTTTTGAAAGGTTCAATGGCTCAACTACAATGCTCAACGGCTTTTCCTGTTCTACACCAATTTTTTGCGTTGGCCCAATCATTTGCAGGTGCAAGCAAAGAAGGCTATGGACGACACTGTAGTGTGCGGTGTGCAGTTCATTCCAAGAACATGAAATCAAAAGGCCCACTGGGAGGAGCAGTGAGACCTGTGTGTAATAGTTGCTATGTCTTTATCCATTTAACTACAAGTGTTGTATCTCAAAAAATAAATAAAAAATTGTAGTTTAGCGCAGGAGTTGATTTAGAATATGGAGTGCAGAGAAGTAGCCAAGATCGAAGACAAGAAAAGAGATTCAAGAACACAGTTGAAACTGCCTAATTCCAATATTCCAAAATACTTAGGTCATGTTTGTTTTGGGATTATGTAGAATGGGGGAAATCCGGATAGGGAAATCTTGGATGGAAAAATCTTGATAAATAGTGATTGTGTATGTTTGTTTTGGGATGTTAAATAGGATAGGATGTAACTTTATGTCAAATCAATTGTGTAAGAGAGTGTGATGTTGTATTATAAAATATAACTTTATGTCAAATCAATTAATAAAAGTGAGTGATGTTGTATTATTATAATAATAAAATATATAGGTGTGTTTAGGGGTGGATGGAGTTGGATGTTGAAATCCGGATGTGAAATCCCGAACTAGAACAGGACGGGGGACGTTACGTCCCACGTCCGGACGGGTGAGTCCCAAAACAAACATGCCCTCAATGTTTTACAAGAATGCCCTATAACACAAATTTCGTGAATTAAATATAAAAACGCGAAAATGAGGTACAATGTATTTCTTTTAGATTAAACCGAGAATTTTGTGGGTTACAATCTCTAATTTCTCCTCTGATTCTCTCTTCTTGAACTTCACTTGAACTTTTTGGATCCGCAGCCGAATCCTATCCAATCTTGACGCCGTATTTTAGATTAAACGTTGAATTTAGGGACTTTTAGGACGAACGTCGTTGAAGATCGTTCTTAACTTCGGGACTTTGTTAACGTTAACCCAAGGGCTTAACGCCGTATTTTGGATTAAACATTGATTTTTGAGACTTTTCTAGGACTTTTTGGGACTTTTTCGGGACGAACGCCGTTGAAGATCTAGGACTTTTCGGGACTTTTCCGGAACGAACGTCGTTGAAGATCCACGAAGAGTCTTCCCCTTGAAGAAACACCGAATTGAGGGGCTTAGCACCTTGATCTCGATTGCCCGAAGAACGTCTTTGAAGCTCCTTCGAATGTCTGGTCAAATGAATGGAATGAGGCCCCTATTTATAGGTGTAGAACCTAAGGTGGTGTTTGGTTTGAGATTGTGGTGGATTTGATTTGGATTGTGGTGGATTGGATTGAGATTTGGGTAATCCATGAATAGTAAATTGTGTGTAAGTTGTGTTTGGTTAAGGATTGAGAAGTAGGGGTATATTTAACTTTATGTCACATCAATAGTGATGTTATAATATTTTATTATTGTTAGTAGTGAAAGAAAGGTAAAAGAGAGAAGAAAGTATGAGAGAGAATGAGTGTATGAAAGAAAAGAAAGAGAGATAGTGATTTGATGGTATAAACATAGGTGTGCAGAAGTATTATATGGGTGGATTGGTATTTGGATTTGTATTTGGATTGAGATGGATTGAGAGAAATTGGATTGGGATTGGGCCAATCCAAATCCGGACTGGCCAATCCCAAAACAAACACCGCCTAAGGCTTTTATGGGCCAAATCTGATGGGTTGGAGATATTTGTGTTAAGTAGTTAGGACTTAGTCAAATCTTATCTACAACTTGATGGTGGACGAAATTATTTGATGGCCTCAGAATACCAGATTTGGGCCCGATCTGATTTACTTGAACTTTAGAGGCCCGATTTGATTTACTGGACTTTAGAGGATCGTCTTGATTTACTGGACTTTAGAGGTCCGACTGGATTTGTTGGGCTTTAGAGGTCCGACTTTGTAGATGTTGTTACTCTTAAATGTCTTAATATTCACAACAACATCTTAATTCGACCTTTCTTATTTTTCCTAAGTCCAAATTCACTGTTCTAGCTAATGCTGCTTTGGATACTGTAACATCCTAGGTTGAAGATCTAGAAGTTTCTACACGGTTCCAGGCTGAAAGGTTCTAGAAGGTTGCAGAATGTTGTAGATCAGGCGGTTGCATGCTAGAGGCGTCCAGAATAGGCTGGAATGATCTAGAAGAGGTTGAATGAGGAGTGGGAGAAAAAGAAGGAATGAGATCCTAAATTTTAGGAGATCATGGTGTTAGGGTTATACTGGCAACTATGCTTTTAGTGCTACTTATGTATACAAACTGATTTTTGCACTTATAAATGAGAATAATATTTTTATCACTGGTTGCTTTAAATATAATGAATGTTAATTATTTATTGCATAAACGTTCAAATGTATTTTACATTGTAGACAATGTGGTGTGTAGAAGATCACAGAAGATCACATTGTCAGTTCCTTGTATATAAGTACAATTGATTCACAACTTAGATGGAATTGAACAATCCATTGGTAGAAGTTGAGGTGTAAGGCTCGGATTGGTTTATCTTGACCAAGAGATTACACTAGTGCATTATGATGTGCTGAATAGGACCTACATAGAGGTAATTCTTCTAGACTGACTTAAGGAATGAAGAATTAGACCTCAGTGGTTGTTGATTTCTTAATCGATCTCTGTCACTTAAATGGGATTGTCTGTAGTTAAGAAGTATTGTTTTGATTTATTATGGGTAAAGAATCAATTTGATTCAATACTTTGTATTTTGGGCAATATTATTAATTACAGGACAGATTGCCAAAATTAATACAGAGAATCGTGTCTTGGAGTGTCAACTGATTATGTCCCCTTGGTGGGCTTAGAAGGTTTATCATATCAAATCTGATCATTGGAATTTATTTCCGGTATGATAATAATGTTGAGTTGTCCTTACTCCGAGGAATAAAAGATATTAATTAATTAAAGCATTCAGTAGTTTAAATTAATTAATGGACATTGAATCTTAAACACGGGAAATAATAACTGAGAGCCATATTTCGTAATATGGGTTAGGATGGATAGTGCAATATTAATTCTATAGTGGAATGAATTAATATTAATGGGCTGGAAAAATGTTGTGGCTCAATATTGATTTTTGGGCCCATTGGGAGATCCAATCCTAATTATCCTAAAGGCCCCTCAAGTAGCCCAATAAAAGTCTATTAATTAAGGAAATTAAAAGATAAGGATTAATTTTGTTGCAAGAAATTAGAGAGAGATATTTATGGAAAAAGATATATGAAAATAAGAGATTATTTCTATATTATTCCAAGATAAATTGACCGGTCAATTTTTATTTCTTGTAAGAGAAGAAACAAAGATTCTCTCTTATAAAAGGAGAAGAAAAAAATTGGTACTCTTGAGACTAAAGACTAAGAAAAGAAAAAAAAAATTTGTAATTTTCGAAATTACAGTGTGTGCAACAAGAGAAAATTAATTCTTCCTTGAGAGTTAATAGTTCGTGAGATCTCCCACCTAGTCAACGGACTAGGACTTAGAGAATACTTGAGAAGGCAATTGGGTTGAAGTTGTTACTCTTCTCAACGATATCTCTCCGATTTAAAGGTAAACACATAATCCCTTAGTTCCGCATGTTTAGGGATTTAATTATTTTACCGTACATTCATTACATAAATTAGTTGATTTAATTTGTTTAAATTATGAAATTAGATTTATGATAATTCATATTTAAATTACGTCCCAAATAGATCCGGGTAATTTTAAAGGAGTCTCAAAGGATTCCCGAGAGTCTCAAAAGATCCCTAGGCATCTCAAAAGATTCCCGGGAGTCTCAAAGGATTCCTAGCGTGATGGTCCATAACCCACAAGTGCCAATAATTCCCCACAAAGGAGATGGGGAATGTGGTCCCATAATAATTTCCCACAAAGGAGTTGGGGACCACAAGAGTTGGGGACCACATTGTTGGGGGACTATTATTGGGTATTGGGATTAATTTTCCCAACAGATGGTATCAGAGCCAAGGTTTTGGGCTTTGTAATTTAAATTAGAATTTAAATATATTTACATTAAATTAATATTTGGATGGTAGAATTGTTAGTTCTTTTTTGCAGGTATCCAATTATCATGGTTTTAATGTATATTTTAATTTATGTTGTTTGAATGTGGTTTTTAATCTGATTCGGTCAGATTTGTTTTTCCCGTGAGAAAATCCACGGGTAGATTAGATTATTTAATTTGTAATAGACTAGTCTAGATGTTAGATTTATTTTTTGTAAATAAATTGTAACGGATCAAAGACGAAGACCGTTGGACGGATTAAAGAATCGGAGGCGCACCCGGACGACCAAGCCACACGGGCCGGTTGTGGGCGTGGCGTGATTTTTTTTGTTGCGGTCGTGGGAGTACGAATTTCTTGTTTCTTCAAAACGAGAAAATTAAACCATGATAATTGGACATGTTTGCCTAATTTGTGTTTAATTTTGTTTTGTTATTATGCTATGATTATTTGTTAATTTTGCATGAGGATTCGTGAAAAACCTCAAGTTTAAAAATTACTAAGTATGTTTTTTTAATCAAATTTATTTAAGATAATAAATTGATTAAATGGCCTCCATAATTTATTTATTTGTGAAGTCTTTTGGCTACGCATTGGCAAGCGCCTCTCTCCCTATCGGATAGGCTAAAGGATAAGTTCACATGAATAAATTCCTTTAAGGATGATTGTGGATTATTACTAGTGGCGGTATGACCCTCCCATCGAGTGGCTTATTCAAAACGAAATAATAGTCCTGTATTTAATTATGGTTATTATTTAGGTATAAAATTGATATATTAACTTCCCATCGGAGTCCCTGTCAATTTTATATGGCCAGGTTAAAGCCAACTATTAATTTTGAATTTAAGGTTTGTAACTGCTTTGTTTGTAACCTGCTTAAATGTATTTGAGTAAACGTTCACACTCATCGTGACTTGCTTAAATTGGTTTTAAGATGTTGGCTGATGCATGTTTATATCGTTTTTTGAGGTTTTTGATATAGTACATGTGATCAAATTATGTGATAATTTTTGTGTTAATAGGATATTAATACAAATTGTATATTTTATTCTCAGTTCAGCATGTCGTCTCCTTTTAACCCACTGTTTAGTATACTTAAAGAAAATAAATTGGAAGGAGAGAATTATGTGGATTGGAAAAGATATTTATTTATAGTCTTGACTGCACAACAACATAAGTGGGTCCTTGATGAACCTAAACCCCCTGCCCCTACGGATGAGACGAACCAAGAAGATAAGGAATATCATAAGGAGTGGATGAGATCCGATGAAATGGCTAGGTGTACCATCTTGGCTTCAATGTCAGATGTGTTGCAACACCAACACCAGAACATGGAATCCGCTTCAGCTATTATGATGAACCTTAAGGAACTTTTTGCTCATCAGAATCGTACGGCTAGATAAATGACCATGAGAGATATGTTATCACAGAAAATGGTCGAGGGAACGCCCGTGAGGGATCACGTTCTTAAGATGATGGGTTTCCTTAATAAACTTGAGATTCTTGGTGCTGAATTCGATGCGGAAACGCATATCGATTTCGTAATCCATTCTCTACCTAAAAGTTTTGAGCAGTTCCAACTGAACTATACGATGAATAATCAAGAGTATACGTTGGCTCAGCTCTTTCAAGCTTTGGTTTCGGCTGAGATGTTAATGGGACCAAGGAACGAGCATATGGCTATATTGGCAAACGGTTCATCTTCTAATTCTGCACCGAAAGGTGGAAAGAAGAAGAAGAAGGCAAATGGCCAAAAACAAGCTAATAATAAGGAAAATATACCAATTGAGGGAGGTGTCAAGAAAAAGACCACTAAGGGAAAGTGCTTTAGTTGCGGTCTGAAAGTACATTGGAAGTCAGCCTGTACCAAGACTAAGAAGGCTGGTAAGCAAGGTAATTCTCACGCACTAGTAATTGAAACTTGTTTAGCGGTGTATTCTTCCCATTCGTGGGTGGTGGATACGGGAGCCACTGGTCATGTTTGTTTCAATTTTCATGGGTTCAAGCTAACCCGACAACTTAGTGGGAGTGAGATCATCATCACCATGGGCAATGCTACGAAAGTGGCGGCTGTTGCAGTGGGAGATGTGCATCTATCTTTTAGTGATAGAATTTTAGTTTTAAAAGACGTTCTTTATGTTCCGAGTTTTAGAAAGAATTTGATTTCAGTTTCTAAACTATTTTTGGATGGATATTCAGTTTCTTTTAATAAGAATGTCGTTATTTGTCATAATGACGAGATTATCTGTTCGGGAGCATTGGTGAATAATCTTTGATGCGGCCTAAAAATGTCACTTAATAAGGAGTCGACACGTGTATAAAGGATAGGATAAAAGTGAAAGGATCAGATTATAAAATATGCTCTGAGGAGAAATCCTCTCGGGAGATCCCTTTGGAGGGAGCTACCGCCAAAGAGAAGCTTCCAGAAGAATTGCTTTGGAGGAAGTTCGTGAGCCTTGAACGTAGGGAGGTTCCGCTATTTTCGGCTTGGACTCGATAGAAGATGGACCTTATCCCCTATTATCCGGGGGAACCGAGTCAAACAAAGAGGAGATATGGCCGAGTCTTCGGGAAGTGGAGGAAAGAAGGCTTCGTCCACTTCGCAGGACCGAGTCTGGCGGGTAGTTCCGGAAAGGAAGGAAGGCGTGACTTCCTCTCCAACTAATATCTCTATAAATAGGTAAAATGGAGGAGATTTCCAGGTTAGACTCTCGTACATTACGCATTTACTAAATTAAATACAATCCACCTTTAGGAGATTTTTCAAGAACTGTTTTTTATATATCAAGGATCCCGAGATCCTTGGGAGAGATTAATAAGCCCTATACTGACTTAGGCATCGGAGTGTCCGCGCCGGACTCCCCTCCGGCGTGTTCTTTGCAGGTTCTTGAAGGTTTTGGACGAAGGCAACACATTTGGAGTACTTGTGCGTGTTCGAAGAGTGGGACATCCAATCCAGAGGACACGCAATCCTCTCGTGCAAATTTTAGCACATCAACTGGCGCCGTCTGTGGGAAAGAATTGAAAGATTTTCTCACGAATTTCTACCTGTTTGAGTAAATGGGTGGCGGAGACAAAACATCCATTTCTGGAAAGAAAAATCTTCCGGGTGAGAATCCCCCGTTGCCCATCGATCCCCTACCAATAGGAGGCCGGGGGAAAAACCCAATTCACGCGCCTTCTGGATCACATCATCCGTTGGCGCCCACTCCAGATTTAGGTGATGAGAATCATCCCTTATCGGTTCGGGAGGGAATAACCGGGGATCTTGAAACCCCCGAGCCCCAGACCGCAGATCCTCAGCGAGAGGATATTCCAGACTCAGGGACACTCTTGATCTCTCCCGATCAATTGAACGCCCTCATCAGACAAGCCGTAGATAAAGCCTTTGCGGATCAAAGGGACCAGATTCCCAAAGTTGCACCAGGGAATCCAGAGGTACCGCCCCATAGACCCCAGGATGAGGCACCTGGAACCTCCCAAGTGTTGTCCAAAGAGATGGGGATACGAATGGAAGAGGATGATAAAGTGCCCTCGCGCGCGGAAATATGCATTCCCCTTCGAAGCACTAGAAGGAACGTAGAGCCGGCACCCCGAGGGACAGAACCCCTTGAGACAGAAGAAAGCACTGATGATACCTACGGAGGGCCAGTTAGCGACCAACTACAGGCTCTGCAGAAAGAGATGAAGGATATGAGGAGGCAGTTGGACAACCGAACCAGTAGATCCGCTCACACATCCGGGTGCCAGTTCTCTCCTAACATATTACAGGATGAGTTACCATTCAACTTCAAACCCCTTAACTTTGAATATGATGGTACGGCAGATCCTTATGAACACTTAGTAAGGTTTGAAAACGCTGCGCTATTACATCGCTACGGAGAAGGAATTAAGTGTAGGGTGTTCCTGACCACCCTGGCCAAAGCAGCGCAGCAATGGTTCACTCAGTTAGAACCTAATACCATCCGATCCTGGGAAGAATTCAGTGAGTTATTTCTCCATCAATTTGCGAGTGCCCGGAGACAGCCAAGGGCCACCTTGACCCTCTTCAATCTGAGGCAGGGGGAGAGCGAAAGCTTAAGAGCTTTTCTCCGGAGGTTTAATCAGGCAGCTCTGGAGGTCCCTACAGCCTCTCCGGAGGTGAAGATCAACGCCCTCACTAACGGATTACGAGATGGGGATTTCTTTTCCTCCTTAGCTAAAAAGCCAGTTAAGAATTTCGATGAGCTGCTGCACAGGGCTGAGAAGTACCTCACTTTAGAGGAGGTCCGTAAGGCCAAAAGGCTGGAGGTTAGGCCACCAGATCGAGAGAGAAGAAGGGAAGGCCCTTCCAGACGATCCAGCCCAGAGGTCCCTCGGACCTCTGGATCAACAAGAGATGGTAATCCCTCCGGAGGTCCCCGGTCTGGCCCTCGTGGGAGATTCGAGAAATACACGCCCTTGAGGATTGAGCCTGCTGAAGTACTGGAGGTAGCTGGAGACCATCCAGACTTGAAATTCCCATATTCCAGAAATCGAGGACCTCAGAAACCCAAGTCTGACCGATTCTGTCGATTCCACAATGAGTATGGGCATGATACGAACCAATGTTATCACTTGAAGGACGAAATTGAGAGGATGATCCAAGCGGGTCATCTAAAAGAATTTATATTCAGAGATAGGCAGGGCCCTCGAGGGCAGAAGCGGAAGGATCATGAAAGAAAACCAGAAGAGAAGGAAACCAGAGAAGTAGCTGAAGATATGCCCCCTCCTCCACCGAAGAGAGGAATAATCCACATGATAGTGGGAGGGCCAGCCGATGGAGATTCCTTTCGGAAGAGGAAGCAAAATGTCCGGGCTCTAAGAGTAGAGCAAGGGAGCCAGTTCAAAGAAGTGGGGCGCATGACGGAGACGCCCAATATCCGATTCGGCCCAGAAGATGTGAAGGGAGTTAAGGAAGATCACAACGACGCTCTGGTGATCACTACCGACATAGCTGGATTCGATGTTGCTCGAATCTTCGTAGATACGGGAAGTTCGGCTGACATCATGTTCTTTGAATGTTTTAAGAGAATGGAGCTGAATGTGAAGCTGCGCCCTGTAGATACCTCTCTGTATGGTTTCTCTGGAGGAGCAATCCAACCTTTGGGGTCAGTGATGTTACAAGTAGGATTGGGAGATGCTCCAGCTCGGAAGGTCCACGTGGTGGAGTTCCTTATTGTTGATATTCCCTCGTCATACAATGTTGTGATGGGACGGCCCAGCCTGAATCTTTTTCAAGCAATTATCTCCACATTTCATATGAAAATGAAATTCCCTACAGCCACAGGGGTGGGAGAAGTGAGAGGAGACCAGTATCAAGCACGGAAGTGCTATGCAGAGTCCGTGAAAATGGCAGATAGAGCCCTAACTAGGGGCCTGGAGCGGGTGAGAGGAGATGACCCTGAGGTTAAGAGGAAGAAAGTAGAAGGAGTGGCACCTGAACAAGTAAATGTTAAAACAGACGAGGAACTGATGAGCGTGGAGCTCTTCCCAGGGAAACTCGGCTTTGTTATCAAGATAGGTACCCAACTGGGGCCTGAACTCACAGAGAAGGTAATATTTACATTACGTCGAAATTCCGATATATTTGCATTTTCTCCAGCTGACATGACAGGAGTCCCTCCGGAGATAGCAATACATTGCCTTAATGTTGATCCAAAGGCAAGACCCGTAAAATAAAAACTACGAAATTTCGGGATCGAGAAGAATAACATTGTGAAGGAAGAAATCGAGAAGTTGTTGAAAGCAGGGCATGTAGTGGAAGTCCAATTCCCAGAATGGCTCTCCAATGCTGTGCTGGTGCCTAAAGGGGGAGGGAAATGGAGAATGTGCATCGATTTCAGGGACCTCAACAAGGCATGCCCTAAGGACCATTACCCGCTACCAAGAATAGATCAACTAGTGGATGCAACTTCAGGCTTTGAGTTGCTGAGCATGATGGACGCATACCAAGGGTACCACCAAATCCAACTGAATCCTGCAGATGTCCCCAAAGTGTGCTTCATAGCAGCCTGTGGAACGTTCGGATATGTTCGGATGCCATTTGGATTAATCAACGCCGGAGCAACCTATCAGAGGATGGTCGATGCTGTCTTTCGAAAGCAGCTGGGGAGAAACATGGAAATATATGTAGATTATATTTTGGCTAAAAGTGTGAAAGCAAATCAACATATAGAGGATTTGGAAGAAATTTTCCAAGTAATTCGAGAAAACGACATCAAATTGAACCCAGCCAAATGCTCTTTTGGAGTAAAATCAGGGAAGTTCCTGGGATATATGGTCACTCAACGAGGTATAGAGGTGAATCCAGCCAAGGTGAAGGCTGTACTGGACATGCAGCCGCCAAGAAACATAAAGGAGCTCCAGACACTCAATGGAAGGATTACAGCGTTGAGTAGATTCATAGCTAGGTCTGCTGAAAAGAGCCATCCCTTCTTTAAAATTCTTAAGAAAGGAACCAAGTTTGAATGGAGCGAAACATGCCAAAAGGCCTTTGAAGACCTGAAGCACCATTTGTCTCAGTTGCCGAAACTGACGAAGCCTTCTCCAGGAGACACCCTTATTTTGTATCTCTCCGTAGGGGAATTCTCACTAAGTACTGCTTTAGTCAAAGAAGAGGGATCTCTGCAGCACCCTATTTATTATGTCAGTAAAATCATTCAGGGGGCCGAAAATCGTTACTCAGAAATTGAGAAGGCTGCTCTAGCTGTGGTCGTTACAGCCCGGAGGCTACACCCATATTTCCTTTCTTACAAAATATTGGTCCGCACTAATTACTTGTTGAAACAGGTTATAGGACGAGCAGACCTCTCTGGAAGGATGGTGAAGTGGGCGATCGAGCTCCAAGAATACGACATAGATTTCGAGCCACGGAAATCTATAAAGGCTCAAGCTCTGTCAGATTTCATCCAAGAGTCGACTAAACCAGAGGAGGTCGAGGGATGGAAGGTGTACGTAGATGGCTCAGTGACCCTGAGCGGATGCGGAGCAGGGATTGTGCTGATAGGCCCCCGAGGAGAGGACCTACAATTCGCAGTGAGGTTTCAATTCATGACCTCAAATAATGGAGCAGAGTATGATGCTTTGATCAGAGGGATGGAGATGGCATTGGAATTGGGAGCTCCAAAGGTAACCCTATACTCAGACTCCCAACTAGTTGTTCAGCAGGTGAATGGTGAATATGTAGCCAAAGATAGGAGGATGGCTGCTTATTTGGAGCGTGCCAAAGCGATGATGGGCAAATTCCAAGAATGCGAGGTAGTCCAAATACCCCGAGAGAAGAACATGCAGGCGGATAGTCTCTCCAAACTCGCTAGCTCCACAGAGTTTGATGGACAGGGAACAATAACTCTAGTAGTTGCGGAAAGAGAGACTCTGGAGAACCCCATTGGCTCCATTGAAGAGGAAGATGATTGGAGAAGGGCTATATGGATAGAACTCACCAAGGAAGCAAATGCCCCTACCACCAGAGAGACCCGAGCTCTTCGGATCAAATATTGTATTATCGGAGGGCACTTATACAAGAAGTCGTTCACGCACCCATATTTGAGGTGCATATCGACTAGAGAAGCTATATACACACTTAAAGAGATCCACGAAGGTGATGCAGCCAGTCATGAAGGATACAAAGCGGTAGTGAAGAAAGTTTTAAGGGCAGGGTTATACTGGCCCTCCATGACAAAAGATGCTAGAGAATTTGTGAGGAAATGCGTCAAGTGTCAGAAAAATGCTCCATTGATAAGGACCCCTGCGGAAGAGATGGGAGCGATGCACTCTCCTTGTCCCTTCGCTAAGTGGGGAATCGACTTGGTAGGACCCTTCCCTCCAGCCTCCGGAGGGAGAAAATTTCTAATAGTAGCAGTGGACTATTTTAGCAAATGGGTGGAAGCTGCCCCCCTGGCTACGATAGATGAAGAAAATGTGATTAAATTCCTGAAGAAACAAATCTGCTGTAGATTCGGCGTACCCAGAATATTGGTCTCTGTTGGGAATAAAATGAGATATGTTTTGATCTAATACCAAAACCCCCTGAGACATGCCTAAGTCAATATAAATATGTTCTAAGAATGTTAGAACATATAGATTATAGGCTAGATGAGAAGTTGAAATGTTAGGCAGCTCTTAGACAATTAGATGCACAATTTGAGGGGGAACCTATGCTTTGAAGATGATCAAGATCAAGTCCCCCCAAGGCTCAAATTCTGGAACAATCAGTTAAGAGTAAGGACACTCTATGAAATCTAAGATGCTCTTATCAGGAGAGTTGTCCAGAGAAGATGCTCTTATACAAGAACAAGATTGTGAAGCTCAAAAGGACAAAACCAATGAAGATGCTCTTATCAGGAGAGTTGTCCAGAGAAAGTACTCATAAAACTCTGATCAGGAGAGTTGTCCAAAGAAGCTAACCATATGCAAGAACAAGTTTACATAGCTCAAAAGGACAAGACTACTCAAAGGTTTTCATCAGGAGAGTTGTCCAGAGAAGTCAACTCTAGGCATAAAGTGCTCTGATGCAAAAAGATTAAATATACTGATCAGGAGAGTTGTCCAGAGGAGTTGTCTCAGCTAAATTGACCAAGATCAAGTGCACTGAAAGCTTGAGATCAACTGTGCTGAAGAGTTTGAGACAACCAATCCCTAAAAGTCCTCAAAGAAATAAGCTAAGACCATACTCAAGAGAAATAAAGGGAAAGAGCCAAGTCATCTGAAGAAGAGCAAGCCAACCATGCTGAAAAGCAAAACTGCTGATAGTGATAAGGAGAGTTGTCCAGATGATAAGGAATGTTGTCTTATCATTGGATCAACCTTCAGAAGCCATGTCCAAGTCCTAACAAGAAGTCAAACATTGGGAAAAGTGCTGCAGAATGAAGACAAAACTGTTACAGCCGTTTATTACCCAAATGAGGACATGTCACTATCAAGAATCTGTCTTCCAGTTTGAAGAACTCAAGGAAGACATTTATAGCAATTTGGGGCTGCCTCTCCAACGGGCAAATCCTCCATTTTGTCTATAAATACAGAAGTGTGAAGACCATTTGAAAGCACCTCAACACAATCCAACTAAGCTCAAAGTTCTTACAAGCTAGAGTGCTTTCAAAGCTTTCAAAGACTATCTTAGTCTTCAAACACTTCATCTAAGCTGAACTCAAATTGTATATCCATACACAAGCTTAGAGAGATATCCTATCCTTATACACTGATCTTCATTGTAAAGGATATCTCATTAGTTGGAACCTTACTTCAACCCTTACACCTTTCAAGAGTGAAAGTGAGAAGGTTGTAGTAGTAGAAGTGGTAGGAGCTGACTGTTGAGAGAAGAACAGTTCAGTTCTGAGTTGAGAAGAGGGTACTAGGACTCTAGACATCCTAGGGATCAATTCACCAAGGAGTGGTGTTCTTGATCAAGTGCACCTTGGCACTATAAAACAAGTTAATTCCAAGAGTGAAGGAATTATCCTGTTAAATCAGGGAAAGTGGATGTAGGAGCTTGAGTCTCTGAACCACTATAAACTCTTGTGTTGTTTTGCTTTACAAGTACTTACATTCATTCAACACTGCACACAAAACTGATCTTTCAAAGATACATACTCAAAGACTGTGCAAAACTGATTTGGACAAGTTCCCTGAAGCTAAACTGAACTGTGTTGCATTGACTAAGTGATTTCAGAAATTAAGGAGTCTAAACTTAAAAGGCCAACCATTATTCCGCACATATAACTCCCCTAGATAGTCAATCAACTAAGTACTCAATAGTACTTAGTAGTCTGATTATCTTAGAAGAGTTAATCTTCTTCAGCAGAGTTGTCCAAGACAACCTAGCTGAACTCTGGTTTGATCAAATTTTCAAAGAATTGCATACAAGTGTATTCCCCCCCCCCCCCCATACACTTGTTATATACTCCTTTCAGGACCAACAGTCTCCGATAACGGAACACAGTTTAATGGCGAAAACGTCAGAGGATGGTGCGCAAGATTGAACATAGTACAGAGATTCACTTCTGTAGCCCATCCTCAGGCTAACGGACAGGTGGAGGTTACTAATCGAACGATAGTAGATGGGATCCGAACTAGGTTGACAAAGATAGGAGGAGGATGGGTAAACGAGTTAGATAATGTATTATGGTCATATAGGACTAGCCCGAAGACAGCAACTGGAGAGTCTCCATTTCAGCTGGTCTACGGAGCTACGGCGGTGATACCTCCAGAGGCCGTTTTACGATCGCATCGAGTTGCCCAATTTGAAGAACATCAGAATGAAAGATTGATGAGAGAGGCTCTAGATTTGATGGAAGAAGAAAGAGAGATGGTCAGGGTACGTGTTGAAAGATATAAAAGTAGAATTAAAGCTGCGTATGATCGAAGAGTGATCCCGAGGTCCTTTAGAGCAGGGGACCTGGTGCTGAGAAGAGCGGACGCCCTGAAAAACACAGGAAAGCTGGAGCCTAACTGGGAGGGACCCTACAAAATCACACAGGTGTTGAAAGGAGGAGCATACAGACTGCAGAGTATGGAGGGGGTTGACATAGCTAGACCCTGGAACGTTTGCCATTTGAAGAGATTCTTTATTTGAAGACAGTGTAAGGTCTTGAGACCACCTATTACTTTTGTTTTGTGACTTTTTGCATTAATTCGTACTTTACCTGGTGTATTTTGTGGCTTCACCGGAGCTCTTTTTCCCTCTCTGCGGGTTTCCCCTTTGGGGTTTTTCCGTAAAGAGGTTTTTAATGAAGCCTTATCCCTTTTTGAGAAATGAAGTACCCAGATTTATTATGTCTTGTTTATCTTTCTCATATGTGAATGTGCGACGTATGAATATAACTATAGCGAGAGTGTGAGACACTCAACGGCCTAGAGGCCGAGGTGCTCCAGAGAGCCCTCACTCTACTTGAGACCCAAGTGGGTTACTGAAATGAGAGGATTTTATGAATTAAAATCCTTTAAGAATAAGAGTGTGAGACACTCAACGGCCTAGAGGCCGAGGTGCTCCAGAGAGCCCTCACTCTACTTGAGACCCAAGTGGGTTACTGAAATGAGAGGATTTTATGAATTAAAATCCTTTAAGAATAAGAGTGTGAGACACTCAACGGCCTAGAGGCCGAGGTGCTCCAGAGAGCCCTCACTCTACTTGAGACCCAAGTGGGTTACTGAAATGAGAGGATTTTATGAATTAAAATCCTTTAAGAATAAGAGTGTGAGACACTCAACGGCCTAGAGGCCGAGGTGCTCCAGAGAGCCCTCAGTCTACTTGAGACCCAAGTGGGTTACTGAAATGAGAGGATTTTATGAATTAAAATCTTTTAAAAATAAGAGTGAGAGACACTCAGAGACCGAGGTGCTCCAGAGAGCCCTCAGCTTACTTGAGACCCAAGTGGGTTACCGAAATGAGAAGATTTTATAAAATAAGATCTTTTAAAATTAAGAGTGGGAGACACTCAGAGGCCTAAAGGCTAAGGTGCCGAGAAATAATTCTAAATTAGCCCACAAGACCAACAAGGAGGGGGGAAAGAGAATACACCTCCAACACATTCCTTGCTGATCTTGTACGCTGCTCATGCAAGAAAGAAATAGACCACAAAGCATGCAACATTAAGCTAACACAATTACTACAAAAAGCCCCCACATATCCAGGAGTGTGGGGTCCCCTACAAAGTACGAGGAGCAAATGTTATGAGCAGAAAATAAAGAGTGTAGCAAAACAACAGAAAAATAGATTGTCTATGATGATCAGGAATATGATATTTAAACTGCTTTTTCAGCAGCAGCCTCCTGGGTAGCAACCCCCTCAACCTCAACTCCTTCAGTTACTCCAGCAGCGCCCTCTTCCCCAGCAACATGATTGCTAGATCCTCCACCTTCCTCCGGATCCTTCACACTCCCCATAGCATCAGCAGTGCCGGTCCCTCCATCCATCCCTGTTGCCACTTTTGGAACAGAAACATAAGGATAAATAAATGGCTCCAGAGGCTTTAGCTCAGCCATACCTATCTTGGCAGCCTGCAACTTGGCAATAGCTTGGCCCATCCCGGGTAGCCACCAAGGACTGTCCGGACTCTCTTGAGGATCCCCCAGGAACTTTGGAGGGGTAGCGAGTCGATCCAGATGAAACTCACGAGAATAAGTCCCATCGAATCCTGGGGCTGAATGCTCGGCGATGGCGTTGCTGAAGCCGTGATCGATAAAATGAGGAATGTGCGGACCCATGGCACAGAGAAAGCTCGAGCTCTTCAGGAAACTGGACAACCACTGAGTATGAAGAGTTTCTAAGAATTCTTGGCCCAAAGGAGAAGTGAATAGAGACTCAATACAAGCCCGCACCCCAACATCCGGCAGCTCCTGTTTCATCCGCCCTACCTCCTGCACCAGACGCTTGATCCTGACAGCATCCTGCTGGCTTTGGGTCTGCAAGAAAGACAACTCCTCGGATAGAGCCTGTGCTCGCTTATGAGCCTCCTCCTTTTCCCTAGTAATATCCTTGAAGGACAATTGAAAGGAGGACACCTCAGCTCGGAGAAGCTCAAGTTCAGCCACCATCTCGACACCCCGGTCGAGTATCTTGGCATAGGTAACGCCAAACTACAAAAGAAAGGAAAATGATGTTGGAGATGTAATGAAAACAACGAACGTGAATAAGAAAAATCAAAATAGAAGATACCTCTGTGAAAAGATGAGCGTCATGGAGTAGTTGGTCCTCAGGAGGGGAGGAATCAGACGAAGCAGTAGCATGGGAAGGAACGAGACATCGGTCGATAAGACGATGGAGAAGTTCATATGGAGAGGAGCTTTTCTCGACAGGAGTACGAGGCGTTTTTCCCTTCTTTTTCTTAGAAGTCCCACAGTCAGCAAAAACGGCGTTGGCAGCCGAGCGGGTTCTTTTAGCAACTGAACCTGGGACCTGAGTGGAAGAGCTAGGGAGAGGGAGGATCTTTGAAGAACCCTCTGGAGCCGGAGTCTTAGCAGAACTCCGAGAGCAGGAGATGGAGGAGCCTTTGGAATGTCTTCTGGAGCGGATAATACAGGGGCCTTCACTATGTTGAGAGCAGGGGCATCTCGGGAGATATGAGTCAACCAACTCATTGCTACAAATAATCAAGAAAATTTTCAGAGTTCAGAAAAACAACCACATGCAAGAAATAAAATATAGCAATAGAAGATTTTTTACCATCTCGGGAACCTAAGGGAAAATCTTGAGGACAAAAGCCGAAGTGGGAGAGGATGCGAGGATTGTTGCAAATGGCAATAACATCGAAATAATCGCGCAAATGGGTATGAGTGTTGAGATTATCCATAATGGTGAGATTGGAAACTGAGTAAGCTTTCAGGGGAGGAGGAATCACTCCGGGATTTTGGAATAACCAATCCCCGTGAGGAAATGGCCAATCGGTAGGACTGGTAGCAAAGAAGTAGTAATCTCGCCAAGATGAGTCTTCCTCATGGAGTTTTTTCAGAAATTTACAAACACGGGACCTTCGACCACTAACATAGAAGAAGCCATCATTCACCTTGCATGAGTGTTGGCTCAGAAATAGTTCGGCGGATGGGTCACCCCCATTCCCCTTCACCAAGATGTAAAAACCTATCATAGTACGGATGGCGTTCGGAGTAAACTGGTTAAGGGGGATCTGCATACGGGTGGATATGGCAGCCAGATAAGGATGAATCGGAAACCGTAGTCCGGCCCTAAGATGGGCTTCGAAAAAAGCAAGGGTCCGAGGCTGGGAAATATCTGGGCGTTCATCGGAGCGAGGAGCACGAAAGGCGTACTCCGATGGAAAGCCATAGGCGTGAGCAAGGTCAACTAAGTGAGTATGGTCGATTTGGGAAGCGGGGGAAATTCTATTCTCTGGACTCCCCATTAGAGAGGGAGTCGCTTCAGAGGAATTTTGGCTGGTAACTTCCGGAAGAGAGAGAGGATTTGACATCGATTTACACTATTAATAAAAGCAGAACAAGAGAATAGCTGGGTTACCTTGAAGTAGAAGGGCTATGGAATCAGACGAGGCGGTTGACGACAGCAGAGACTCGAGGTGAAGAATACCGGAGAAGAAGGATGAAGACGACGAGAAATCTTTGGGAGGAGTGAAATTTGAAAAGTAAAGAGAGAAAAGGGAGATGGTTGCGTGAAGTAAGTGAGGAAAGATAGGGGGAAAAATCGAGGGTTTTCCTCGGGAGAATAACAGAAGAGAGAGAAAGATGATCGCGTGAAGTTCACGCGCGGAAGCTGAAAAGTCTCCCAGAATTTGAGGCGGGAAAGCCCTCGGAGAAGGACATTTTTGAAATTTCCTCTCCAAAAGCGGGGAAGATACACGTTTCTCCAGGAGGACCTTTGTAACAAGTTCTAGGAAAATTTCTCTACTCTCACAAAAGATGTCCCCCTTTTACGAGAGTAGGGGGGAGTGATGATGCGGCCTAAAAATGTCACTTAATAAGGAGTCGACACGTGTATAAAGGATAGGATAAAAGTGAAAGGATCAGATTATAAAATATGCTCTGAGGAGAAATCCTCTCGGGAGATCCCTTTGGAGGGAGCTACCGCCAAAGAGAAGCTTCCAGAAGAATTGCTTTGGAGGAAGTTCGTGAGCCTTGAATGTAGGGAGGTTCCGCTATTTTCGGCTTGGACTCGATAGAAGATGGACCTTATCCCCTATTATCCGGGGGAACCGAATCAAACAAAGAGGAGATATGGCCGAGTCTTCGGGAAGTGGAGGAAAGAAGGCTTCGTCCACTTCGCAGGACCGAGTCTGGCGGGTAGTTCCGGAAAGGAAGGAAGGCGTGACTTCCTCTCCAACTAATATCTCTATAAATAGGTAAAATGGAGGAGATTTCCAGGTTAGACTCTCGTACATTACGCATTTACTAAATTAAATACAATCCACCTTTAGGAGATTTTTCAAGAACTGTTTTTTATATATCAAGGATCCCGAGATCCTTGGGAGAGATTAATAAGCCCTATACTGACTTAGGCATCGGAGTGTCCGCGCCGGACTCCCCTCCGGCGTGTTCTTTGCAGGTTCTTGAAGGTTTTGGACGAAGGCAACACATTTGGAGTACTTGTGCGTGTTCGAAGAGTGGGACATCCAATCCAGAGGACACACAATCCTCTCGTGCAAATTTTAGCATATCAATCTTTATACTATTAATTGTGCACATTCCACACAAAATGAATCGTATAACACATCGACTATTTCTAAGAAAAGAAAGCATTCTTCAGACATGAACGAAACACTTCTGTGGCATCTTAGACTTGGTCATATTAATCTAAGAAGGATTCAAAGGTTGGTGAATAACGGCTCGTTGGAATCACTCCAGGTTGAGCCGTTTCCAACTTGTGAATCATGTTTAGAGGGTAAAATGACCAAAAGAGCTTTTGGGGCAAAGGGGAATAAAGCTAGTGAAGTGTTGGAACTCGTTCATACTGATGTATGTGGACCAATGTCAATTCAAGCAAAATGTGGTTTTGAGTATTTCGTTACTTTTATCGATGATTACTCAAGATATGGATACATCTATCTAATGCGGCATAAGTCTGAGACCTTTGATAAATTCAAAGAGTTTAAGGCTGAAGCAGAAAAGCATAGGGAAAAGAGTATCAAGTTTCTACGATCAGATCGTGGAGGCGAATACCTCAGCAATGAATTTTTGGGCTACTTATCAGGTGAAGGGATTGTATCCCAATTAACTGCACCCGGACCCCCCAACAAAATGGGGTTGCAGAGCGAAGAAATCGAACTCTTTTAGAGATGGTCAGATCTATGATGAGTTATTCAGATTTACCTAAGTCGTTTTGGGGTTATGCCTTGGAAACAGCGACTTTCATTCTGAATTTGGTACCTTCCAAATCAGTTCCTAAAACCCCTACTGAATTGTGGACCGGGCGAAAGCCTAGTCTAAAACACATAAGAATTTGGGGGTGTCCTGCATACGTGTTGGACAAGGAAGCTGGAAAGTTAGACCCTCGTTCAGAATTAAGGTTGTTTGTAGGATATCCTAGAGGAACGAAAGGGGGTTTATTCTATAGTCCAAAGGATCAACGAATTGTGATAAGCACACATTCTAGATTCTTGGAATAAAATTATATGAGTAATAGAAAGCCCAAGAGTGAGACTACCTTAAAAGAATTAAGAGGGCCAACTCCTATACCAAGTGTACAAGTAGATGTACCAAGAGATACACAAACACAACCGGAACCTCGTCGTAGTGGGAGGGTTGTGAGACAACCTGAGCGATTCATGTTCGTGGGAGAGTCTTCGGACTTGGTCCCCGGAGAGGATGAATCTGACCCCTGGACGTACGATGAGGCAATCCAAGATAAGGATGCAGATTCTTGGCAAACTGCAATGGAAGCAGAAATGGGGTCTATGGATCATAACAAAGTGTGGGAGCTTGTGGAACCACCCAAAGGCATAAAGCCTATTGGATGCAAGTGGGTCTACAAGAGAAAAAGAGGATCAGATGGGAAGGTTGAAACCTTCAAAGCTAGACTAGTGGCAAAAGGATATACTTAAAAAGAGGGAATCGATTATGAGGAGACCTTTTCGTCTGTAGCTATGCTTAAGTCTATCCGTATTCTCTTGTCGATTGCAGCTCACCTAGACTTTGAGATCTGGCAAATGGATGTCAAGACAGCTTTCCTAAATGGAAGTCTTGAACAAGAAATCTACATGCGCCAACCCGAAGGCTTCATTGAAAAAGGCCAAGAGAATCTTGTATGCAAGCTTAAAAGGTCAATATATGGACTTAAGCAAGCATCGCGAGCTTGGGATCAATGTTTTGATCAGGTGATACAATCCCTATGGATTTGATCAAAATGAGTTTGAGAGTTGTGTCTATAAGAAGTGTATCGGAACTGCCTTGGTATTCTTAGCATTATACGGACGACATTCTGCTTATTGGAAACAATAAAAAGGTGTTGACAAACGTGAGGGTATGGTTGTCAAAACAGTTTGATATGAAGGATTTAGGAGAAGCTGGTCACATCCTTGGGATTAAGATTACTCGAGATCGCCAGAAAAGTATGATATGCTTATCCCAAACCTCATACATAGACACTATTTTGAAACGATTCAGCATGCAAAATTCCAAGAAAGGATTTGTTCCTTTCATACATGGAATTCATCTATCTAAAGAGATGTGTCCTAAGACACAAAAGGAGATGGATGAGATGAGAAACATTCCATATGCGTCGGCAGTTGGAAGCCTCATGTATGCAATGCTGTGCACGAGACCGGATATTTGTTTTGTTGTAGGCATGGTAGCAAGATATCAAAGTAACCCAGGGAAAGAACATTGGACTGCAGTTAAAAACATTCTCAAGTATCTAAAAAGAACTCGAGATAGAATGTTAGTTTATCAGTCAGACAGTCTGTTCCCTGTGGGTTATACGGACTCAGATTTCCAATCAGACATGGATTCTAGAAAATCTACCTCGGGTAGTGTGTTTTGTTTGGGGGGTGGAGCCATGACATGGAGAAGTGTGAAGCAGAAATGCATCGCTGATTCTACCATGGAAGCCAAATATGTAGCTGCTTGTGAAGCAGCGAAAGAAGCGGTTTGGCTTAAGAACTTCTTAGTGGACTTGGATGTGATTCCGAATTTGCCCAGCAGTATCACTATTTATTGCGATAATACTGGAGCAGTTGCAAATTCAAGGGAACCAAGAGCCCACAAGGCAAGCAAACACATTGAAAGGAAATACCATCTTATACGAGAAATCGTTAAGAGAGGAGACATAGTGGTGGCAAAGATCGCATCGGAAGACAACCTAGCTGATCCTTTCACAAAGGGTCTGCCTCAGAGTACATTCGAGAGACATGTGGAAGGAATGGGGGTCAAGTGCGTTGCCAAGCTGCTTTGAGTATAAGTGGGAGAATTTAATAGGACACGTAGAACATGGACGTGCTGTAGTATACTTAAAAGCAAACTTTTAGTATAAGTGGGAGATTGTTATGGTTATACTGGCAAGTATGCTTTTAGTGCTACTTATGTATACAAACTGATTCTTGCACTTATAAATGAGAATAATATTTTTATCACTAGTTGCTTTAAATATAATGAATGTTAATTATTTATTGCATAAACGTTCAAATGTATTTTACATTGTAGACAATGTGGTGTGTAGAAGATCACAGAAGATCACATTGTCAGTTCCTTGTATATAAGTACAATTGATTCACAACTTAGATGGAATTGAATAATCCATTGGTAGAAGTTGAGGTGTAAGGCTCGGATTCGTTTATCTTGACCAAGAGATTACACTAGTGCATTATGATGTGCTGAATAGGACCTACAGAGAGGTAATTCTTCTAGACTGACTTAAGGAATGAAGAATTAGACCTCAGTGGTTGTTGATTTCTTAATCTCTGTCACTTAAATGGGATTGTCTATAGTTAAGAAGTATTGCTTTGATTTATTATGGGTAAAGAATCAATTTGATTCAATACTTTGTATTTTGGGCAATATTATTAATTACAGGACAGATAGCCAAAATTAATACAGAGAATCGTGTCTTGGAGTGTCAAGTTGATTATGTCCCCTTGGTGGGCTCAAAAGGTTTATCATATCAAATCTGATCAGTGGAATTTATTTCCGGTATGATAATAATATTGAGCTGTCCTTACTCCGAGGAATAAAAGATATTAATTAATTAAAGCATTCAGTAGCTTAAATTAATTGATGGACATTGAATCTTAAACACGGGAAATAATAACCGGGAGCCATATTTCGTAATATGGGTTAGGATGGATAGTGCAATATTAATTCTATAGTGGAATGAATTAATATTAATGGGCTGGAAAAATGTTGTGGCTCAATATTGATTTTTGGGCCCATATGGAGGTCCAATCCTAATTCTCCTAAAGGCCCCTCAAGTAGCCCAATAAAAGTCTATTAATTAAGGAAATTAAAAGATAAGGATTAATTTTGTTGCAAGAAATTAGAGAGAGAGATTTATGGAAAAAGATATATGAAAATAAGAGATTATTTCTATATTATTTCAAGATAAATTGACTGGTCAATTTTTATTTCTTGTAAGAGAAGAAACATAGATTCTCTCTTATAAAAGGAGAAGAAAAAAATTGGTACTCTTGAGACTAAAGACTAAGAAAAGAAAAAAAAAGATCTGTAATTTTCGAAATTACAGTGTGTGCAACAAGAGAAAATTAATTTTTCTTTGAGAGTTAATAGTTCGTGAGATCTCCCACCGTGTCAACGGACTAGGACTTAGGGAATACTTGAGAAGGCAATTGGGTTGAAGTTGTTACTCTTCTCAACGATATCTCTCCGATTTAAAGGTAAACACGTAATCCCTTAGTTCCGCATGTTTAGGGATTTAATTATTTTACCGTACATTCATTACATAAATTAGTTGATTTAATTTGTTTAAATTATGAAATTAGATTTATGATAATTCATATTTAAATTACGTCCCAAATAGATCCGGGTAATTTTAAAGGAGTCTCAAAGGATTCCCGAGAGTCTCAAAAGATCCCTAGGCATCTCAAAAGATTCCCAGGAGTCTCAAAGGATTCCTAGCGTGATGGTCCATAACCCACAAGTGTCAATAATTCCCCACAAAGGAGATGGGGAATGTGGTCCCATAATAATTTCCCACAAAGGAGTTGGGGACCACAAGAGTTGGGGACCACATTGTTGGGTGACTATTATTGGGTATTGGGATTAATTTCCCAACACATGGATGAAGGTTCTAGGCTTCATTTACACGCCTATAAATAGGCCAGGACGTCTTCATTATTCAGCATGGAGAATTAGTAATAATCGTATAATGTCTATGTGAGAGTTCTACCTACTTAGACGTTATATTGGTTATTATAACTTCTTCATCAGATTCTCGTTTGCCATGAAGAAATACATATCAGATCTAAGAGTCACATATTTCACGAAGTGCTATTCTTTAATTCTTAAACTAACGTTCATCCTGTTAGGAATTAATTATCATTAGCATGTTCATGTCGTTGTGTCGAAGTGTTCTAACTTCCTGTACAACATAGACTTTTCTATACTTCTTTGATAGATAGATCATAGAGTTAGATTAGTTTTTGGTAGTGTAAATTTTACACTTAAGCCGTCTTTAAACTAGATACATTATCGAGTCTTATTTCCGTTGTGAATATTTGTTCACACAACATTTGTATTCACTCATTGATTAGTGAAAGTTTTGCCATGAGGCTCACGCATAGATTTTAAATTAAAATCTATGTAAAAATTATTTCCATTGTGTTCAGTTTATTTTTTAGTGTTTTAGTCTTCCGATGTGTCTGTCTTTTCTGATATTCTGTTTGAATTAATGTTACACCATTTGTCTCAACACACAGTGTAACATTGTTCTGTTTTTCACTTAAACACTAGTAATACCATAATACACACACTTTCAGTTGGTACCAGAGCCAATACCTGACGACACTAGGTTTAGATCCTTGTTTAAGTGTGTTTTAGTTTATGTTAGCAATGGAAACACATCACATATCCACTGCACTTAGGCACACGAACATATTATCCATATTTAAAGCCTAAGTTGTGCATGTATATCAAGTCGATAGATGAACGTGCTTGGAGTACTGTACTTACAGGTTATGATGTACCCGAGATCCAAATATATCAACACATCAACACCCCACCAGAAAGAAGGAAAAGTCAATTTCAACCAAGGCATAAGGATTGATGGTCATAAGTACCAAAAGTTGTTGGATGATTGTAACTCTCAGAAACTCACTCTTAATTCTTTGAACAAAGAGAATGAGAATCTGAAAGGAACAATTACTAAGCTAGAAGTCATACATACCAGAAGAGATTTTGAAGTTTACAAACTGAAGGAGAAATTGATCACCTCTACTTTAAGTTTCATAAAATTTTCTATGAGTGCTTCTGATATGAATAATGTTATAGCTATTGGTAAATTTGATAATTGTGGTATATGTTATGATAGTGAAACTGCTTCTATTTCTAAGAATTTTGAACATATAGTGAAGTTTGTGAAGGCAAATGTTAAAACATCTGTTGTAACATCTGCACAAACAGATTCTCACAAAGTCAAAGACATTGAAAAGAAGTTTGTATGTCATTATTGTTCGAAAATTGGTTATATTTGTCCTTACTGCATGAAAATGTTTGATGATCTGAGATATGAGAAAATGTTACCTAAAAAGATGTCACATCCTATGAAACATTTTCTAAAATTTACATGGAAATCTGACGTTACTTGTAATGCTTCACACTTCCTTGAAAGCATGTTTACTTGGTCAATGGTATTTTGATAGTGGTTGTTCTAGACATATGACAGGATAAATTGACTACTTATCTGATTATGTGACCTTGAATGATGGTAATGTTACATATGGTGATTGTTCGAAAGGACAGATTATAGGAAAATGAACTTTGAATGTTGATGGTTTTCCTGAGCTTAAAAATGTTTTACATTTTGATGGTTTGCTTGCTGATTTGATTAGTATTAGTCAACTTTGTGATGATAATTTGCATGTAAAATTTGACAAAGATTCATGTTATGTTTTGAATGAAGATGAAGATTGTCTAGGGCAGTAGATAATTGTTATCTTATTGGAACAAATGTGTGTAATTTGTCGAAAAATGATGAAAATGTCTTATTGCATCAAAAATTGGGACATGCACATTATAAATCAGTGAAGAGACTAATCAAAGTCGATGCAGTGAAAAGGATTACCAAAACTGAAGTTTTAGAGCACTACTGTATGTGGACCATGCCAGAAAGGTAAGAAGGTAAGAGTGTTACATAAAATGTTGTCACATTGTTCTACACATCAATGTTTCGAATTGTTGCACATGGATTTGATTGGTCTTATGTCTTTGCTGTAAGAAATGGCAAGAGTTATGCTTACATCTGAAAGTCTTGATAAAAGATTTTGGGCTGAAGCATTGAATACATGAGTATGTCATATCATTAATAAAGTTTATATTCGATGTGGTTCTATTCAAACACCTTATGAGATTTTGAACAATTGAAAACCAGATGTGAAGTATTTTCATGTATTTGGTTGTGTGTGTTATATTCTGAATTATAGGGATCAACTTCATAAGTTTGATTCTAAAAGTGTAAGGTTTCTTTTTAAAGGCTATTCTAGAAATAGTAAAGCTTATAGAGTTTATAACCTTAGGATTAACACTGTTCAAGAATCTGTTAATGTTGTGTTTGATGATGATAAAGGTCTTACAGATGACAAAGATGAAGAAGATGTATCAGAAGTGACTGACAATTTTGAGAATTCACTGAAGTTTGAAAATGTTGCAACTAATGTTACAACATCTGGAGCAACATCTATAGAACAGTTAGTTGGAATTTCACAGAATAATCAGTATGTTCCCAAAATGAATCCTTCTTCAAGAATTGATAAAAGTCATCATTCTAACCAGATCATAGGTGATGCTACAGGTGGAGTGCAAACAAGAGGAAAAGTAAGATCAAATAAGGTAGATGTGGTAAGAACAATATGCATGTCTTCTATTTGCAATGTTGTGAATGCAGAGTGTTACTATTCTGAAATTGAGCCTAAAAATGTGAATGAAGCATTAATTGATGAAAATTGGATAAATGCTATGCATGAGGAACTTAATCAGTTTCAAAGAAATGAAGTTTGAACACTAGTTCCAAGACATAGTCATACTAATGTCATTGGAACAAAGTGGATTTATAAGAATAAAACTGATGAGTCTGGAAACATTTTTTTTAGGAATGAGACTAGATTAGTTGCACATGGCTACACCCAAGTTGAGGTTGTTAATTTTGATGAAACTTTTGCACATGTTGCTAGGATAGAATCTATTAGATTATTGCTAGCAATTGCATGTTTTATTGACATTTAAACTTTATCAAATGGATGTAAAAGCTGCATTTCTAAATGGCATTTTGAATGAAGAAGCATTATGTTGATCAACTTAAAGATTTTGAAGATCCATAATACCCTGATCGTTCTGTTAGAGGAGAAACTGATATAACTTTGTTCATTAAGCACACTGGAGAAGATTTACTTATTGCTCAAATATATGTTGATAACATTGCGTTTGGTTTAACTTGTGATAAAATGTTAACCAATTTGTTAAAACAATGACTGCAACATTTGAGATGAGTATGGTTGGAGACTTGAATTATTTTTTAGGTCTTCAAATCAAGCAATGTAAGGATGATATATTCTTCTCTCAAGGTAAGTATGCTGAGAACTTGGTTAAAAAGTTTGATTTTAAAAGTTAAAAAGTAATGAAAACTTCTATGAGATCGACTTTGAAACTTTGCAAAGACAATGCTAGAAAGGATGTTGATCCAACATTGTATAGATATATGATAAGAAGTTTTACTTTATCTAACCTCTATTAGACCAGATATTATGCATAATGTTTTTGTATGTGCTAGGTACGTACCAAGCTAATCCAAAGGACTCTCACCTGAATGCAAAGAAAAGAATTATCAAATATGTTGCAGCTACAAGTGAACTTGGGATTTGGTACACTAAGGACACCAACAACACTTTGATTGGATACAGTGATGTGGATTGAGCATGAGATATAGACGACATAAAGAGTAAGAGTAGAGGATGTTTCTACATGGGAAACAATCTTGTGGTTAAGCAAGATGTTTCATGCCTATGAAATTGAAATTGATATCCTTACAATTTTCTATGATAATACGAGTGCATAAACATTTTTAAAAATTCATTACAACACTCACTCACTAAACACATTTGCATTAGGAATTATTTTATGAGAGATTTAGTGGAGAAGAACATAGTGAAGTTGGAATACGTATCTTCTGAAAATCATAATGCTGATTTATTTACTAAGGTTTTGACCTTGAGACATTCTTATCTTTGAGAAAATCTCTTGGTATGTGTAGTATCTGAATAATCCTAGATGGATGGTGTTACAAATGTTGTAGCATTTGGAACAACATCATAAGGTTGTATAGTTGTTATAGATTTAATTTATTTCCTATTTTCGTTGAATAATTTCTATGTAAAATATTCTTGAATCTAAAATTTGTTGTGCAAAAATAAACATGTCTTACACCTCTCAAATGCATATAAATAGAATGTTGTTAGCATACTAAAAGATGTAGTTAATCACTGAGTAACTATGGAGCACGGAGTTGGCTACTACGATGCCTTCTTTTCAAAAGGTGATTAATAAAATACATCAACATGTTCATAATCCATTGAGTAATTATGGGGCACGGAGTTCGCTACTACGATGCACTCTTCAAGAAAAATGGATCAATATGAACTAGGTGCTACAATACAAAAAGAAAAGAAAAAATGGTGCAACACAAATGAAGTAAATTCATGTAAAAACCGTGTTGAGGTGTATGTAACAGTTTTGAGCATAGCATTAGATGATTCGATTATATTTTTATAAGTAGTAATTATTTGATTATTTGTGGAAATTTATTTCATTTATTCTGATTATACTAACCCACGTCTTTGGTTTATTTTTCAGGTTATACACATTTAAATGTTAAATATTCTAGATTGTTCTTAATTTAATTAATTATTTAATTATGATTTTACCCACTACTTACCCATGATTTATTTTTGTGGCTAAGTTTATGGAGTATTATCGAATTCCTTCTAGAATCCTCCTTAGTTAGTTCTTATTTTTATACGTATTACTTCCAACTATGCATTCTCTCCTATATACTTCTCATAAGATGATATACTAAGCATTGCATTTTTTTCGAGTGATTTGAGTATTGCATTTTAAGATTTGCTAAAGCCTTGTTTGTCTCGAATTTTATGATTATCTTTTCGATTTCTTGGTGCTTTAATAACAGGAAACAAAGAAAACTACCTCAAACTCCCACGAAACCGTCATCTTCATCTCTCTCAAACCTTAATAGTTTCGCTTTCATGGCCGTTACACACCAAAACGCACCAACTGCTACAAGAAAAGCTGAAACACTTACCCAAACAACTCCAGTTACACCCATTCCAACAACTGTTCACATTCAACTCGATTCGACCCTTAACGAGCTGAACCAAGCTGTTGAGAATATGTCTTAATCGAATGTGAATTCTGAGAATCTATTTCTACTGGTTGGAAATATGTCCATTGACATTTCTCACTACTGAAAACCCAAAAACTCACCACTACACTTGGTTCGTTTACCTCATAAAAGCCCCAATTTCCAAGTCCTAATACTGAAACAGAGGCAATTGCCTCGAGTTCTTCCTCTATGGGGGAGATTGAAAAGGAAAATGATGATTTTCCTGTTGCTGAGCAAAATGTGTTTGCAAATGCTGAGACATCCAATTCTGAGGGCGCTCAAATAAAGGAGGCCGACGCGAATGCTAACTCAGGTTAAACTAACTCTTATCTTTCTATACTGATGAATTTGAATAGATTGCATTTGGGAAGAATGTTGAGAAAGAAAAGAGAAAGAAGAGTCTTGTTCAACGAAGGAGATCCGACTATGTATTCAATAGAGTTGATTACTCTAACTCACTGAGGAGAAAGAAGAAAGGAAGTAGTGTTGCTGATAAACCAATTCAAGTTCTTTTCTTAATCGGAGGAAGAACAAGTTGTTACTGAGAAAAGAGTCAAAAGGAAGTATGATCCAAAGGGAAAGAAGGTTGCTGCTGAACGAGACTTGCCCAAAAGAATTTAATCTGATCCAGAGGATAATCCCACTGTGTATGAGATTAAGAAGACTCTGAGGAACAATGCTGCATCAAATGCTGAAGCAAGTGCCGCAACACCAGACCCTGATGACAGTAGTAGTGATGATTCTGAGAAGAGCAGTAGTAAGGATTCTGAATCAGCTGAGGAAATAAATTCTGAAGGAGGTATTTCTAATCCTGATAATAATTTTAAGATTGATAGGTTAGTTGCTAAAATAACTAAAATATTTATACGAAAATTATTAATGGAAAAGAGAATTAACATTGCTGGTTTTGAGAGTAAATGGTTGATACAATTTTTGAAAGGAAATTATTGAAAGTTGTAACTTTGAGTGATACTTTTTGTGTTTGACTGGGTATATGTACTTTATGTTTGTCTTAGGAAGAGTACGGGTAGACGTAGATCTAAATGATATGGGAATGTACAATTTAGGGGGAGATTAGTTTTATTTACTCCGAAATTGATTGATGACTTCTTAGAGATAGATCCTGTGATTGATTAATATGCACTTGATTTGAAACTTGGTTGCTACTTTTATAACTGGGGGTAGATTAACTAGGTGACATATTTTTATGCTTGCTAAAGATCTCACATCACTATACTCTGTACTCCATAAATTGATTGTCTAAAATTTGTTACCCTATACAAATTCCACTACGGTGATTAAGGATTAAGCCATATTGTTGTATATGATTTTTGTGTTGAAGAATTTCAATCTGGATTTAATTATTTTCACCACATGCAGTTTATATTGATATTTATTATAAAGGGATTTTTCCTTATCATTTGTTGATATGTTCATACCTCAAGAGACATGAATTTTTAAACCTAAGGAAACTGAGGTTATTAGAGGCAAGGTACCCTTAATAACTATCTCACCCACTCTGTTACTTGGTGAAAGGACTGTTGATTTGCTTTGTTACAAAATTCAGATGGTTCTGATCATAGAGATGCTCTTATTCCAACTCGACCAGCTCCAGCAAGACCTGAATAGAGAAATGCTACACCGAATGTGAAACACATTGGTGGTCACATTGGTCAAATATTTTCTGTTTCTAAATCTTTTATTTTACTTCAACTAAAACGTTTACAGGACTCTATTGATGGCCTTCAGTTCCTTAAAGTCCAGTGGTTAGAGACGCTTTCTACTACCACAGGGGGAGAAACACCTTCAACTTCTGGGGTTCGAAGTGAAGAGCTCCATGAAGATGTACCAGAAGCTGATTGTGTACCTGATGTTGTTAATAAAGAGACTGTTGAACCGAAAGATGTAGTTCATTTATTGCTACACCAATCAATGTTGTTGAAGAGGAGGAGGATTAGTTTGTTGATGCTGATGAACGTATATGGATGTTGTTTATGACATCTAAACAGGTTATGATAACAATTGAACAGGTTGATACAAGACAGGGGGAGGGCTGAACATTATAAGTGATAATGTGCAGGAACATGATGCTGCAGCTGTTGATACAGCAATATATGTCACTTGTTTAGTTTCTCAAGTATTTGTGCCTTTTATACTTCCCTTGATCTTATTCATTGTTGTTATTGTGTTTAAGTTGATTTACAGATTCTGTTTTTCCTTCCTAGTTGATAGGTTGTTCTTTATTCAACGTGCTTAAATTATTTGCATTGATGATAATAGTTTACTGCTTTATGCTTAAATTGTTTTCATACTTATTATCATTTGCTTACTGCATGTTGTATATGTTTATGTTTATATTTATGTTAGTTGTTGTCTGTTTTGTTTTTCTAACTTGCCTTATTATTCAATTTGCATAAATTGTGTGCTTTGAGGATAATATAGAGGTACACCTCTCTTTAATTATCATGTGCTTACTGCTTAAATTATTTGCTTTGATAATAATATAATTTAGAAGTACACTTCTTTTTAATACTCAGTTGCTTACTGCTTATTGTTTAAGTCTTTGTTAGATATTGTTGTTTTTCACATGTTTTGCTCTGTTTTTTTATTTTGAGTCTTTGCTCTGTTTGTTTTTCTTTTCTTCATTATTACTCTGATTTTATTTTATTAAGTCATACATAAGTCTTAGGTTGATCTAGTACATATTCATATATGCTCTGATTTAACTTATGATTTTTGTAAAGTTTATATGTTGTTCAGATAAGTATATTGTTTATACTTATTGTTGTTTTGAGTGAGATCAGATTACTCTTATGGCACGGACTATGTGAAATCATTCTTGGTCTTTCTTACTTTGATCCGGAAGCTACAACAGGTGTTGACTTGATTAGTACATGGATATGATGGTAATGCTCTAGCATGTACATAATACTGAGTATATATATAAATATATGTGCATCAGGTGTGTTGTAGTCGAAAGGTCAAATTGGGGGAGATTGTAAATGTTGTTACTCTTAAATGTCTTAATATTCACAACAACATCTTAATTCGACCTTTCTTATTTTTCCTAAGTCCAAATTCACTGTTCTAGCTAATGCTGCTTTGGATGCTGTAACATCGCAGGTTAAATATCTAGAAGTTTCTACACGGTTCCAGGCTGGAAGGTTCTGGAAGGTTGCAGAATGTTGTAGATCAGGCGGTTGCATGCTAGAGGCGTCCAGAATAGGCTGGAATGATCTAGAAGAGGTTGAATGAGGAGTGGGAGAAAAAGAAGGAATGAGATCCTAAATTTTATGAGATCATGGATGAAGGTTCTAGGCTCCATTTACACGCCTATAAATAGGCCAGAACGTCTTCATTATTCAGTATGGAGAATTAGTAATAATCATATAATGTCTATGTGAGAGTTCTACCTACTTAAACGTTATATTGGTTATTATAACTTCTTCATCAGATTCTCGTTTGCCATGAAGAAATACATATCAGATCCGAGAGTCACATATTTCACGAAGTGCTATTCTTTAATTCTTAAACTAGCGTTCATCCTGTTAGGAATTAATTGTCATTAGCATGTTCATGTCGTTGTGCCGAAGTGTTCCAACTTCCTGTACAACGTAGACTTTTCTATACGTCTTTGATAGATAGATCATAGAGTTGGATTAGTTTTTGCTAGTGTAAATTTTACACTTAAGCCGTCTTTAGACTAGATACATTATCGAGTCTTATTTCCGTTGTGAATATTTGTTCACACAACATTTGTTTTCACTCATTGATTAGTGAAAGTTTTGCCATGAGGCTCACGCATAGATTTTAAATTAAAATCTATGTAAAAATTATTTCCATTGTGTTCAGTTTATTTTTTAGTGTTTTAGTCTTCCGCTGTGTCTGTCTTTTCTGATATTCTGTTTGAATTAATGTTACACCATTTGTCTCAACACACAGTGTAACATTGTTCTGTTTTTCACTTAAACACTAGTAATACCACAATACACACTTTCAGACTTGATTTGTTAGGTTTTGAATGCCTGATCAAATGAATGGAATGTGGGTTACAACTCTCATTGATCTCTTGATTCCTCTCTCTAAACATATGTGATACCGGGGTCTCAGCGACGTGTTCCGGATTTTAAATTTAACTTACAATTTGGTAGTAGGGAGTTGATGGAGTCAGTTGTGACTTATTCCATCAAACTGGATTTGACCTACAATTTAGTAGTAGGGAGTTGATGGAGTCATGACTGACTTATTCCATCTAACTACTGCAATTCTATTTTCACTATCCTATTTATAAGAGACGAACGACTTAGAGAGCAAGAAAAAGATACTCGAAAATCCTAAAAATAAGGAAAGGGATAATCCCTTAATTTTGGAGATATTATTTTATATTCTTATCTCCAAAACTAGGATTTACATAATATTAGACACGTTCAAAATTTAATAAAATTTCAGTGTCTACACCCCTATTAATATTAATGCATAATAGGGAAGCCAAGGTTAAATGACCAAGAAGCCCTCCATTAAAAATATAAAACAACCAACTTGGTCTATAACTAACTATCCAACTGCTTCCTAAGCCTAATAGGCTTCATATTCTTCTTATGTCGTTGATACACAACAACTCCCTCCCCCTCAAGAACAACCTTGTCCTCAAGGCGAAAAGAAGGAAATTGTTGTCGAAATACTTCCTCATTTACACACGTTGCATCATCTGCTGGATGACCTTTCCATGAAACAAGGACTTGTCGAATTCGGTCATCACGATGTCAAATATTGCGAACACGTGAGATCAATTAGGGCTCAAACTCTGGCCTAGGCAACAAAAAATCGTCTGGTAGAGACTGGACATCCGCATGCGAACCCACCATACGACGGAGCTGGGAGAGATTGGATGAAAACGCGAGCCCGCTGGAAGCTTTAATTTGTATGTTGTTGCTCCGATACGTTCCAACACTTCGAATTAGTAAATGGTGTGTCCATGAATAGATTCATGTTGTGCCATGTCTCTCAATTACTTTAACCTCCAACATAGCACACTGCACTTGCTCGCTACTGCTTAGGTGACCACATATCGTGCTCGACGATATCATATCTTCATATTTTCTTGCTGCCACATAGACTATTCATTGACTTGTTGACTATTCGTCGCGAACTTTCCTCGCTCTTCGCTCCTTGGTTGTTCGTCGTCTTTATTGATGACTAGGATCATGACCTTTGACTAGTCTCCGTTGAATATTTGACCGGTCAACAAAACCATTGTTGACTCTTAATTTGACTGTATATACATTTTCCCCTAGTCTCCCTTCATGGCCTCGCTTGTGGGGCGAGCATCAATAACATATCATTTGGTCTTCCTTGCTTGGTTGTCATTTAGATTGCTTGCTTTACGAAACATCGCCTCGTTTTACGAAGATCTTGTGCTTTTTCGTGATAATTTGATGACGTACGATTTGACGGCTAATGTCAAATTCGTGAACTGATTTCAAATTCAAATTGACGCGTGGGGCGTGTGTGAATATCAATCAACGCGCATGTTCCTCACACGACGCGTGGATTACGAAATTAACCATAAGTTTATAAAAATTACACAATTTACCCCGTGTATAATTTATGTCTATAAATAGGCCCTTTCTTCCCCATTTGCCAATTTTACACTTTCGAAACTTTCAAGCTCTGGTTTTCCGTCAATTTGCATTCTCTGTGCTTCAAGATTTTTTAGTTTTCTCCGACTGAGAGTGATTTCTGACCGTCTTCAAGCTAGTCACATTTATCTCTTCTTTCTTCTCTTTCTATCTCTTTTCTCGTTATGGATTTTGGTGGGAATGTTGGTGATGGGGGGTGGGTGGGTGGGGCTGGGAATCCCCCACCATTTGAGACCAGTGTCACTCAAGGACTGTGTGACATTATATATGTCGTTTTGGTGGTGGAGCGCCACCTCTCACGGAGGCTAGGGTGGTTGTTGTGTCATCTGAATCCAAGCATTCGAAGATGAAATAATTTATTTCTTCTAGGATTTTGAATGTTCCGCCGATTACTATGCATCGTGCCTCTATGATGTGGGCCATGTTTCTGACGAGGATGATCGTGCTAGTGACTATCACACTCCTACTCGCAAGGATGGTGGAAATAACAATCAAGAAAGCGGTTTCCAGGATGAGGAGGGCGAGGAGGCGGTGAGGATTGGTGATGATGATGGTGATGAAACTGACCTGGAAATCCCGTATAATGAACCGCCGAAGGCGAAAAATTGATGATCTTGCGATGGAAGAAGTTTTAAGTATCTTCGAGTATATGTAAATAGTATGAAATCCTTTCTCGAAGGTCGCAAAATATTTATTGAAGGTGAACTTTCTGGGCCCTCGTACGAGGAATATATATTGTTCGCTTTCCACCCACTTTTGCCCTTTGGCATAATCGCCCCGCCGAGGAATCTGCCTTTGATGCGAATAAACATATGAGTCAAGTAACTGAGGCTCAACTTCGAGATTATTGGAGACGATTTCTTGTCCCCTAGGACGTTCAATTTGTTGTGTCTGCCCCTAATGAGCGTGCCGACCAACCACCTTCGGGTTATGTGGCCGTAAATCTTGGGATGATGGAGGCAGGCTTTCGGTTTCCTCTTCAATTGGCGATCAGTAATTACTTATCTTTCTTGAATCTCGCCCCTATGCAAATAACCCACAATGGATGGAGTAACCTCATCGGCATATTAATTTTGTTTGGCCTAGAAAGCCGAGCAAATAGTTGTCGAGGAGTAATTCTTACTCCTCTTGAATTAGATTATCTTCTCCAACCTTCAGCTGGTGACGGGCCCGGATGGCATTACCTTAAGGCTCGATCAAATGAGTCGGGTCGGACCCAAAATGGGCTTTACCGGGATGAGTCGAACCGGACCCAAATCGGGCTGGGGCTGGCCAAGTCGGTTTGGGCCCGGACTAGGTCAGGTCGAGTTGGTGTTCGGGCTGAGCGGGTTGGGTTGGGTCCGAGTTAGGCTCGAATTGGATCGGGCTATCTCTCGGGCCTCAAGATCTACAACCCAACTAACTCGGAAAAAAAACTCTTAAGATATTTTTTTTAAATAAAATAATGTAAGCATATTTCAGTAATGTTATATTTTTTTCAAAAAAAAATAAAAATTTTATCTATTGGCGAATTGTGATCGCAAAAGGCAAATCGAAATGATGTGTCAACTTTTAATAGGACGTCTATTATAAGATATGACGAACCCCCGTCTCACGGTAGAAAACCCCTTAAAAGTTGCAATTTTAACATATGTGAAAAAAAAAATGAAGTCAAAAATTATCAAAATAATATACGTACATATACAATTAATTAAAAGAAAAAACAAAAGAGTTACTTGTCAAAGTGGCGCGTGCCCAGGAATAGACCCCCGCCCACCTGAGTTCAATTCTCACATAGACCAAACAAATGGTCATTTAAATAGTTGAGAAGAGGGTGGTTGCGGGGTGGGGTGGGTATGAGGGAAGGGTTCGGTTGGTGGTGGGTGTAAGCTACGAATTTAGAGTCAGCAAAACATCGTTTTTAATTAGAAACAAAATTTGAAACCGATTCAAATCCGTCTCTAAATCTCAGTTTTTTTCTAGTGAACATAATAATGTAGCATTAGAGTTAATATTAACACAACTTTTTTTTTAGTGTGGTAAATATAATGTATTTAAAAGATGCTTATAAACATATCTATTTTTAGTGTGTTAAGGGGTGTGACAATACACAATGTTTATTATTGTGTGTGGTAATTGAGTATATATCCACAACTTATTATTAAATGTCTTTAAAAGCACACATATTAACACACTAAAATTTTAATGTGTCTACATAATACTTTTTATGATATTTATTTTATAGTGTGATAAAAGCAAGGTTGTAAAAGTCAGAAATCATTAATCGGGCGGTTGGGGACCACCTAGCGCCTAGGCACACCACTTGTTTTTTTTTAATAATTATATACTCCCTTCGTCCCAAGATTACTTACACGGTTTGACCGGCACGTTGTTTAAGAAAAGTGGATTTAGTAGTTGATGATGTAAGATAAAGGAGTGGTATTTTAGGTAATTTGATGATGTGTAAAGTGGATTTGATGATGTGTAAAGTGAAATGTATGGAAAAAATGAGTGGCAAATTTGAAAATAAAATGATGTTGTGAGGTTATTAATTTTGTGGGGTATTTCCATATAAAGAGTGTGCAAATAATTTTGGGACGTTCCAATAAAGAAAGTGTGCAAGTAATCACGGGACGGAGGGAGTAATATATACTCCCTCCGTCCCATAATAATTTTCATAGGTAGATGGACATAGATATTAAGAACGTGTAATAATGAGTGGAGTTTTGAGGGGTAATTTTGTAAACTTTTATGTATAAAGTAAATAAATGAGTTGATTTTTATGTATGTGTGGAAAAAAAGTAATGGCATTTGTGTAAAATTGAGGATATTGTAAATGTGGAATTTATAAAGAGTTTTCAATTTTAAAGGTGTGAGAGTTATTGTGGGACGTTCTAAAAAAGAAAGTGTGAAAGTTATTGTGGGACGGAGGAATTATAATATAGTACTCCCTCCGTCCCAAGATTTTTTACACACTTTGACCGGCACGGAAACTAAGAAAATGAAATAAAGTGATGTGTAAAGTAAAATAAATGAGGGGTATTATTGGTAATTCATTGATTAAAGTGGAGTGATTTGACTAAAGGGAAGGAAAAGTAAAATAAAAGAGGGGTATTATTGGTAATTCATTATGTAAGTTGTTTCCTTTTTTGGAGTGTGTAAAAAATGTTGGGACGCCCATTAGGAAAGTGTGTAAAAAATCATGGGACGGAGGGAGTATATTATTATATGCGTGAATGATGGATAAAGGGTTACAGTTTACAAAGGCGGTGTGGAGTGACCTAGGCATTACGATTCACGATAAGAAACCCCAAATAATATCAAACAAAAATCAAACAAGTAAACATCAAAGACATTTAGCCTTTTTTCTTCCAACTCTTTCGTCTCCTTCAACGACGGCCTGGGCCTTAGTCACAGCGGCAACAGCGAGGGGCTCCCTTGACAGCGACGGGTCCCTCAACGATGAGCAAAGAAGTGGATTTGAGTGAGAATTTTATTTTGCCATAATATTCTGATTTCTGGTAAGAAACCTCAACCCCCATTGTTGTAAAGAAGAATACTAAAACAAAGAAGAATATTGAAACTATGTTGTTTTCAGGTAAGAATAAAAAAAAATTGTCACCGCCTAGGCACGTCTAATCTCACAGCCGACTTTAGCAACCGATTTGAAGAAAATCCGGGCGGTTGGGGGGCGCCTAGACGGCCGCCTAGACCGATTTCTGCAACCCTGATAAAAGTTGTGTGTGGCAAAAATCTTTTTTTCTTGTAGTGAAATAAAGTGTTCTAGCCAACTACCAACATTTTCAAACTATTACAAAAATAAATAGGGGAAAAAACAATATAAGATAGAACCAATCTTATGTGAAATATTGCATATATTCATTTCAGTCATTCACACTCACATTCTTTATAAATACACCCATTGACAATTCAATTCACACCCACATTTTTTTTTATAAATACACCCACTGACAGCTCAATTCACACACACATTTTTTATAAATACACCCACTAACAACTCAATTCACACCCACATTTTTTTAAAAATACACCCACTGGCAGAAATTGTACCTAGTCGTTTTCTCCGAGCAGTTTACAGCCACCTCAAACTGCGGTCGAACGCTGCAATTTACGACGACCTTAATATAATTTGCTAAAAAACTTGTATTAATAAATACTCGTTGAATAAGTCTAATATTTTTGGAAGATGCATATTTTTATTTATATGCAACCGACAAGTGCATATACTTTCAAATATGCATGCGTTTTTTTATATATGCAATCGATAATTACATATACTTTCAAATATGCACACCATTAATTATGTGCACATTCGTTTCACACATTCAATTACTCGCTCGATTCTCAAGGTGTGTTTTCTGCACGTTAGTTTAAATCTTTGATGTACTGAAAAATCAAAATAAACATAAATTATTTCGAATTTCATTGGAATTTTTAACACAAAGGTCGGATTGGCCCGTAGTCTTATACGTAATGCGCGACTAATGTGCATATATTCATAGTTTGGTGCATATATATAATATGTGCATTGCATAAGAATAATATAACACTTTATCCTCCATTTCATCATATTTTCATTTCAAATAGGCAAGAGTACAACTTGCAATAACCCATAACATGACTTACAAACTGAAATGACATTACACAATAATTCAAATAATAAAATAAGAATCCAAATTGCATTCAAAAGTAAGCAAGCACGTCTCCAAATTGAGTGCATCCAACACAAGCAGATATTGAACAGTAAGAGAACCGTTATCGAAATAATGAATTCCTTCGAAATTCCACTCCACCCTGGGTATCGAATCGTAGATTTTTTCCGCCAATTTCTCAATCCCTGCAAAAAGGTGTATTTTATTGTGCAAAGGAAATTACATAGAAAACAGAGCATTGCGTAAAGAGAAAGTGATTCTTAATTTTATTGTGCACCCATAGAAGTAAAAACAGACTAAATTAAACTCTTCATTCTAATCTTAAACTCATTATTTCCCAATTTTCTTTTCATCAAACAATTAACAGGCATTAAACAATCATCCACAATCCAAAAAAGGCCCTTACGAATAGACTAAATTCAGTGACGTTTGTAAGAGAAGTAGCAATGACGGCACCAGAAATAGCATGTTCACCGAGATGGCAAAAAAAGGAAGACAATGAGAGAAATTAGTCAAATTTTCAGAAAACTCGTCCTCCTCACCTCTGCAACCACAAAACCGTCGGGATCGACACATTTTTTAACAGATCAGCCCGCGCCGCCGCCACAAAGCATCCGGTCTCGACGCTCGGCGCCCGACATCCCTCTCTCGCCAATCAACGCACACCCTCACCCCGATCTTGCCGTCAATTCCGTCTCTGCGTCAATTACATAGCTTGTTGGTGCGACAATCGATCGTCGTGTCCGCCTCGCCGCTCACACCGCCATTGATGTTCAAGACCGCCTCAGTTATGACCGCCCCAGTAAGGCCGTTGATTGGTTAATTAAAAAAGCGAAATCCGTCATTGATGAGCTCGCTCATCAGTCCGTCGTCTCGGTTGTCCAAGACTCACCCAAATTCAAAATAAGGGAGGCGGCCATTAGGGTTTTGTGAGAAATGAGAAATGACGTGAAATTGATTATGATAGAGTATATTATTAGATTTAATTGTTGATTTAATAAAGAAAGAGTTTAATTGGGATTTTATGACATCTTTTCGTCTTAATTGTTTTACTAAATTTTTTTAGTTTATATTGTTTATAGGTCTTATGGGTTGTCTTATATTGTTAATAAACTCAAATAAATAAAAAGATAGAGAAAATAAAAGTTTAGTCTAGTAGATGATGGAGACTGAAATATCCAAGCTATTGATCCAACACTTGTTTCAAATTGTGAAAAAATGACTAAAAGGATGAAGAACCCCTTCTAGTGTGTGTAACTATGTGAGTTTTGCTTGTGAAATGGGGCATGAATGACCAAATATCTAAAATGAGTATTTATAGTCTTAGGGTAGGATTTTAGGAGGTGTGTTGCTCTTAAAACTCTAAGATGGTGTTTGGTTTGAGATTGTGGTGGATTGAATTTGGATTGTGGTGGATTGGATTGAGATTTGAGTAATCCATGAATAGTTAATTGTGTGTAAGTTGTGTTTGGTTAAGGATTGAGAAGTAGGGGTAAATTTAATTTTATGTCACATCAAGAGTGATGTTATAATATTTTATGATTGTTAGTAGTGAAAGAAATGTAAGAGAGAGAAGAAAGTATGAGAGAGAATGAGTGTGTGAAAGAAAAGTAAGAGAGATAGTGATTTGATGGTATAAAAATAAGTGTGTAGGTGTATTATAGAGGTGGATTGGTATTTGGATTTGTATTTGGATTGAGATGGATTGAGAGAGATTGGATTTGGATTGGGATTGGGCCAATCCAAATCTGGCGAATCCCAAAACAAACACCGCCTAAGGGTGTGTTTGGCTTGGGATTAATCCGGATGAGCCATCCCCCATCTCATCCCTCTCCATCCAAATACAAATTTAAATACTCATTCACACCTATAATACACCTACATGTCTATTTTTATACAATCACATCATCCTTTTTTTTTTTTTTTTCAATCACTCATTCTCTCTTTTACTTTTGTTCCACAAATTAATTCTCTACCTCCTACTTTTTTACTCACACTAATTACTCCACTAACTAACAATAATAAAATAATAGGAGTAACACATTTGATATAAAGTTCTCCATTTACACCTATTTTTTAATCTCTATCCAAACACAATTTTTATTCAATTATTATTCATGGATTACCCTTATTCATATTTTTCTAATCCTCATCTCATCCACCACAATCCTTAACCAAACATACCTGATAAAATGTAAATTATGACTAAAACTCTTGAAAATGAGTCAATTGGGCCGGGTGAGTGAACAGGCTGGCCGGGTCGGCCACCCGTTCAGGGTGAGAAGGTGTACTCGCCCTCTTGATTGACGCATGGGGCCGGTTGATGAGACAGCAAGCTTAATTTCTTCTCTTCTGGGCGCATCAATCCATGGCTGAACTTGATATATTGTCACGGAGCTCGAGGTCTCGTCTCAGTACACAAATGTAGGCTGTTATGCCATCTCTCTAATTTATCCACGCGCTGAAGTAATGAGATGGGACCTAAGCTGAAAAGTGGGTGCACCCTCCAAGATGAGATGACAATTGCTTCTTTGCAGGTTTTATTAAATGAAGTTGGTTCTTAAATCTGTCAATTCAACATGCCTGCTTCCATTTCTCTCAACAATATTCACCATTTCAATTTTCTATTTTGTTTGTTTTTACTCTCTTTCTTCCTTCGTTCCACCTTATCAAAATTAATGTTGGTGTTTTTGTTTTTAACATCTTTCTTTTTTCTACAAAATACACAAAATATCACATTTTTTTCCCAATAAAGTGAATTAATTCAAAATTGAGCAATAAACACAAGAAATTATAGAAAACTTAAGCTTATAATGTATCATAAAATCATGCAAATTTCACCCGAATCACGTTTGAAGGATAAACACGAGTAAATAATCGGGATAAACAACACCAACGAAACGGGGGACGATCAGTGGGAAGTCGGGATGACAGGAGGGATCGACACCACCATCAGTCGAAAAGATATGGAGATTCACACAAGGGCAAGAACAATACTATATAAGAAAGCGATCAAGAAAATTTCAAGGACTTGGAAGAAGGAAAAGGGTCGCAAGGGCGAGATAAGTGATAACCTATTCGCTTGTTTGTTTTGGAACTCACACGTTCGGCCGTTCGCAAGGGCGAGATAAGTGATAACCTATTCGCTTGTTTGTTTTGGAACTCACACGTTCGGCCGTCCTGTTCTAGTTCGTAATTACACATCCGATTTTCACCATCCAACTCCATCCACCTCTAATAATACATAGTATATATTATACTACGGAGTATTATAATAATACAACAATATACATTCTTACACAATTGATTTGACATAAAGTTACATTATATAATATTATAATACAAGTATACAACATCACCCACTCTTACACAATTAATTTGATACTACATCCTATCATACTTAAAATCCCTAAAACAAATACACATGATCAATATTTATCATAATTTCTTCATCCAAAATTTCCCCCGTCCTACATAATCCCCAAACAAACACCCTCCAAATGAATTCAAATGGATTTTCCAAAGTTCGGAGGAGACGATGCAATTAAATGGCTAGATAAGGCAGAACAATACTCACTACAAAAAAACTGAGATTTAGAGACGGATTAGATACCATAAAAATTGTCTCTAAACAGGTTAGAAACGTATTTTGGAACCATTTTCTATCTGTTCTTAATCGCATGGTATCTAATGTTAGGAACAGTTTTCTAAATTCCGTTTCTAATAAGAGACGGATTTGAGACCGTTTTTTCGGTTTATAATGAGAGACAAAATTTGACATCTTATATTCCCGTATCTAAACGATGAACGACCCGTTTTATATACGGGTCAAAATTTTGTTTCAAATGTCGTTTCTATTTAACAACGACATTTTATCGTCTCTAAATTCGTATTTAAACGATAAACGACATGTTTTACAACCGGGTCAAAATTCCGTTTCAAATGTCGTTTTTATTTAATGACATTTTATCGTCTCTAAATCCGTATCTAAACGATAAATGACCCGTTTTACATCCGGGTCAAAATTCCGTTTCAAATGTCGTTTCTATTTAACAACGACATTTTATCGTCTCTAAATCCGTATCTAAACAATAAACGACCCATTTTATATCCGGGTCAAAAATCCGTCTATAATTTCGGTTAACAACCTAATCCCCATTCCAACGGTTAACAACACAATCCCCATTCCAAGCCTTTTAATCCCAACCTTAATCCCAATCCCACCTCATTCCAATTCCAAGCCTTTTAATCCTATTTCCAATTTCAAGCCTTAATCCCAATCTCACCCCATTCCAATTCCAAGCCTCCGACCCGACCCCACACTATCCCAACCCAAACCCACACTGTCCCAGCCTAAACCCGACCCGAGAATCCAGGTGGGCAAGTGTCTATTATTGAGCATCTACCGCTAGAACATATAACCCTTTTGTTTTACCTTTTAATATTAATTGTATATGTATATTAATTGATTTATTCTACAATTACTCCCACCCGTCAATAAGCTTTAAAATACTAAGAACTATGCATAGTTTAGAAACTTTATTTTATTATAATAGTTTAACATATATAATTAATTGATTAATTTGTAACTTAAAAAATATATATAAAAAAATATTTATTGAATAATTTCAATTGTAAAAGTCGATCTTACTTTATAAATTTAAATAAATTAATTAAATTACATTTAATCTTCATAATTATCTTCATGTCTTACGTGGTTCTCCTGAATTGAGTGTACTTGAGTGGACCTTGACCGGTCAAGGGTCATTTTTTTTTCGATTAGTTTTTTTCGATTATATTAATGAAAAGTGTGCTAAATTTTTTAATTTTTTTTTTATTAATTTTACACATTTTATTATTTTTTTTACTTGCACTTTTATTAATATTAATGATATTATTAGTACTTGCACTTTTATAATGTATAAAAAAATTGGTGCTAATTTTTTGAATTGTTATTAATTTTACAAATTTTATTATTTAAAACTTGCACTTTTATTACTATTAATGATACGAACTGTTACTATGTGCTAAAATTAAATTAAATTAAATTAGTTATTAATATTTGCACTTTTATTAATATAGAAATTAATACGAACGGGTGGTACTAGTTATTAATATTTGCAATTTTATTAATATAGAAAAAAAAAATTAAATGAACTGGTGGTACTAGGTGCTAGAATTAAATTAGTTATTAATATTTGCACTTTTATTAATATAGAAAAATTGGTACTAGGTGCTAAGGGGGTGTGATCAAACCAATCACATTTGAACAACCCTACAGTCTTTGTCGGGGTAATCATTTGCTTTAATTTAAACATTTAATTCAAACACCATTGATAGTCGATCTTCTTGATGCAAATGTATGAAATTTGTACTCAACGAGTCCTGAGTCAATATTATCTTGAGATTTACTCAATGTGACATTGATTCTAGGTGTTTGTCTACTTGAATTTAGTTATGTGTACGTGTATGTGTGTTCTAGATGCATGCGAATTTAGTTATGGGTACGTGTATGTGTGTATGAGCATGATAAATCTCATTTTTTACAATAATTTACTAAATTAAATGATAATTGTAATTTATAGTAGACGAATTGATAAGTTAATTGATATATTATAATAAACGCTTGAGATGCAATTTACCTCGTCAATCTTGATGTAGAGACAATATTATTATTGTCGTGACTCACTTTCGATTGACAATAATTCATGAATTATTGTCATTAGTCCATGTATTATATATATGGTCGTGTAAAATATATTTTCATATAAAAGATATGAAATATATAACATAATATTATTATAATATAAGATATTCCTCATGTGATTTTAATCTCATGATTGGTATGCTACAATGAAATGTAATGAATTTTTTTAATTTATCTTAAATGACTAAATTATCCTTGAACATGTATTATTTTTTAAAAACATACTCCTATAAATTAATTAAAAACTATGTAATTTTTAATAATTTTGCAAAACTTAAAATTCTTACATAGTATTATTTTTTACATATTCTTCTATGTAAATTATTTCATACAGAGTATTTTATTATCAAATTATTTTTTAGCTTCAAATTATAATTAGTTGTTGTTAAATAATTTCAATTAATAAATAAACTAACTACAATTTTTTTATAACAAGTAAAGTAAATCATTAAAATAATTAGGATTGAAGATAATTATGTAAATTTAAAATTTAATGAATATAAATTAGTCAAAATAATAAAAAATATCCTTAAATAACATTTCATAATTAAGGAATAAAACCAGAGGAGGGAAGGAATCTATTCTTAAATTTTTGGGAATAATCATTGCATATGAATGAGTATTCAATACAATAAAACTTGGGTGGGGCTATCAACACCCCAAATTGTGTTGTTCTCACCCCATATTTTTTTGGACAAAAATAGACCTAATTAAATTTACTAAGATATCCTTTTAAATCATTTAAAAAATGTTAAACACACCCCTTATAATATTAAAGACACCCCATGTTATACACACCCCATACTTAAATTCTACCTCCATTTAACCCTCATTCATCTATTTTTAAAACAAAAAATCACTCCATTCTTAAAACCCTTCTCCATGCATAAATCTTACCACCATAAACTTTCATATGATGATATAATCACAACAAACATAATTATGGAAGAAGAAAAAGTGATGGAGGAAATTAATGTAATTATATTCAATGTTTTTTACACTTTTTTATACTTTTTTTACACTTTATACCATTTTTTTAGTGGTAGCAGTCGCGACATGTACGGCCAACATCGTGGCCGAACACATCATTGTACGTACGGCCATATTGGCCGCACACACCTGTGAGTGTACGGCCACAACCGACCGAACGCAATCTGCATGAATTATTTTTTGGTTAAGTAGTGTACGACCACTACTAGCCGAACACACTTGGATGTGTACATTGTGTACTGGCCGAACATATTCATAGCTGTACATTAGGTATTGGCCGAACACTTCTATGTGTGAACATGAAGTTGTGGCCGTACAGTCTGTATAGTGCAGTTTTTTAATTGTGTTTTAATATTTTAATTTGTTGTTGGTTCATTTGGGGGTGAGGGAGAAGAGAGACACGATTCTTTTTGTTTTTAGGGAGAGAGAATGGATGGGGTGTGTATAGTATTATGTAAGAAGATAAATTATTTTAACTTTTAAGTAAAAAAGGATAGGAAATAAATAAATTAGGGCGTGTTTAGTAAAAAAAGTGGAATTTTAAATTTTATTGGTGTGTGTTTAACATTTGGGGTGGGAATAACACAATTTGGGGTGTTGATAGCTCCTCCCTAAAACTTAGCAATAATAGGATTAGGAATATAATTAAGAATGCACATTCCATTTCTACTTCATTCCTTCGTACCAATCATGCCGTTAAAATCTATTGTTTGTTTTGGAATTTTAATAACTTGTATATTGTGTGTTTGTTTTGAAATTTAAGTAGGTTAAAATTGAAATTTATAGATTTATAGATCTTTATATGGTGTTTATAATACGTATTTATAGATTTGACTTTTATACTCCATTTGTCCGTCTATAAACTTCTCATTTTGTTAGTTTGGTCCGTTCGTCTATAAGTTTTCTATACTTTTTTGACAATTTTTTTTTTATTCCTACACTTCATTTTATATCTTATTTTTTTAATTTTCTCTCCCTCTCAATCACATCACTTATACTATATGTATTATTTAATCACTTTTCTTAATTCATGTGTCCAAAAGCAACGAAAAACTTATATATGGACAAAGGGAATAAAATTTATAAATATTTGTAAGGTACAATTTTAGAATTCTAATTCTAAAATTTGAAAATATGAGAGATTTTGGATTTTAAGATCTCATATCCAAATTTTCAATTCTAAAATACTTCATTCGTCGGTTTATAAGATTCTCATTTTATCATTTTTGTCCGTCCGCTTATAGGCTTTTCATACTTTTTTTTTTTGTAAATACTTTTAATTTTTTTCTTACACCTCACTTTATACCTTATTCTTTTTCTTAATGTCTCTCTCCTTTTATCAATCACAGTTATAATATACTGTATCTCTATTATTTAATCACTTTTTTTTAATATATATATAAAAAATAGGGAATTTTTTTGTTTTAGTCATATAAGTTTGAGATATTTAAAAAAAAATCCTTTAAGTTTCAACTTTAAAAAATACGTCATTTACCTTTTAATTTTAATTCTTTATGTTTTGAAGGAATTATAATTGACTAATTTGGTGCCACATGTATTAAAAAATGCCACATCACTATCTCTCCTCTATATATATTTAAAAAAATAGAGTTAATAACACCCCAAAATATTTTATACACACCCCATAATTTTAAATACAAAAATAAATGTATATAAAATAACTAAATAATCTTTACATTAATAAAAAGTAAAATAATTTTAAAAAATAACTTCAAAAATCTGAAAAAAATGTAATTAAAATTTGAAAGTATTTTAAAAAACTAACTAAATCTTTAAAAATAATTAATTTACATAAATTAATTAATTGTTTTGAAAAAAAATCTTAGAAAATTAAATAGAATCTGAAATTAAAAAATAAATCATCAAAACAAAATCAAAATATTGAAAAAATTTAATAAAACGTAAAAAAAAAGGTAAATTAAAAAAAATTAATAAAAAAGTAAGATTTTATTTTTTATTTAATTTTATTAATATTTATTTTTGGTTGAATTGATTTTTCTTTCATTTTTTTATCTTATTTTTTTTAATTGAATCATTAATTGGAATTTTTAATTTAATTATTTTATAAATTTTATTTGATTTATTTAATATTTGTAGATTTTATTTGGATTTAATTGATTTTTTCATTTAAATATTTTTTAATATTTAGTTGATTTTTTAAAATATTTTTAAATTTTATTTAGTTTTTCCTATTATTGAATATTTTTTTAATTAATTTTTAAAATTTATATATAGTTTTAATGATTTAATTGAATTTTAAATTATATTTTTAATTTTTATTCAATTTGTATTTGTTTTGAGGGATAAAGGGTAAATAGGAAAGAATTAGAGTGTGTTTAGTAATAAAAATTGATTTTTAAATTTTAGTGGGGTGTGTATAAAATTTGAGGTTTATATAACATTTTATTAAATGTTAGTAGCCTTACACAAAAAAAATTATTTGCATCTACTCAAATCTAATTATTTTGCTCTTCTATATATATGGAAAAAAAAATTAAATATTGCATCTACTTCAAACTAATTAATTAATTTTTTGGAAATATATTTATTTACCATGAATATTTGATAAAATGATGATATTATCATTAAATTTAGTTATACGTTTCAATTAATAGAGGAAAATAATATAAGAGTTACTTAATCATTTTATATACATTTATTTTTGTATTTAAAATTATGGGGTGTGTATAGAGTATTCTTGGGTGTTATTAACTCTATTTTTTTAATATATATAAAAAAGAGATAGTGATGTGGCATGATGATGTGACATTTTTTAATATATGTGGCACCAAATTAGTCAATTATAATTTCTTCAAAACATAAATGATTAAAATTGAAGTAAAAAAAGATTAAAATTGAAATATAAATGACGTATTTTATAAAGTTAAAACTTAGAGGATTTATTTTGAAATATTTTAAACTTAAAGGACTAAAATAAAAATTTTCCCTAAAAAAACATTCTACACGCATGAGACAAAAAAAAAAAAAACATTCTACACGCATAATTCGTATACATAGATTTGAGTTTCACTTGAATCCTACAATTAAATTTTGAAATCCAAACATATCCAAAATTCAGGTCAAAGGTCATAGTGCTTCTTTTAGAAGACTCTGGGGGGTTTCTTCTCTCTCTCTCTTCATTCAAAACAATAACTCTGGTGATTAATGGGGACTGCCGTTTCGGGAATACCTGAAAGCTCTTTGGATCTTTCATTTGGATTCGACGACGCCAAATTCTCTGATAAGACTCTGCTGCTTCAAATCGTCCACCATGCCGAGAGTGGTAGATTTACATTTTTTATTTTGTGTTTACTTTCAGAGTTTCTCCATGATGAAATTTTATTTGATAATTGCATTTTGTTGTTTGAAAATTTTTCACTTTTTTTTTTTTTTTAAGAGCCACGGGTGAAGACTATACACATCAACTCTTTGATTCTAGCGGCAAGGAGTTCATATTTTCGTAAAGTATACCTTCAAATCTTTTATTTATTTTTTCACCCATTTATGTATAAGATTAAGATACCCTTCTTATTATTATTAGTTAATTTACTATATAGCTGTTCTCGAATGGCATGTTAGAGTCCGAGCAGAAGAATATAACAATTCAGATCGAAACCTCTGGTGAACTCAAGTTTAATTTCCACTATTAATATTTATGTATGTTAAGTTCTTTTATTTCAACTAATTAACAATGGTATGCCATGATTGAATTTGTGCAGAGGAAACCCCTATTATGGATTTGTTGAAATATGTTTATAGTAATAATCTGCCAACTAGTTTGAATGCCTTGTTGGATCTGTTGGTGATTGCCGACAAATTTGAAGTCCCTTCATGCTTGAGGGATTCTACTCAAGCATTGCAAAATTTGCCAATGACTTGTGAATCGGCTTCACTTTATTTGGAACTTCCTCCAACTCTCCTGACGTCCCCTCAACTTCAGCCTCTTGCACATGCGGCCAAGCACTTCCTTGTTTCAAAGTTCAAGGATTTCGACAAGTACACACCCATCTCAATTTAATTTCTTGATGAATTTCTATGGAGCGACTTTAATTTGTTTTGTGTTTTTCATGATTTTAATTGCTTCTTATATTCTTTTATGTCATTCATGCTCCATGTTACTATTGCTACAAATTATTACTCTATTATTATTATTCTGCTACTATACACCATAAGCTGTCCCTCCTACCTTAGTTTGATCAGGTTTTGGATATTGCATCAATTCACTTTCTTTTTTTTTTAATAATTAACCAGCTTTACAGAAGAGGTGCTTAAATTGTCTTTACCTACTGTCCAAGCACTTGTATCCAGTGATGAGTTGGAAGTGATTTCAGAGTATGGTGTGTTCAAGTTTGTTCTAAAATGGGTGCATAATCATTATCCTCTTGACTTGGAGGAAAGACGAGAGATATTGGAAACCCATCTACTCCATCTTATTCGTTTTCCATTCATGACTACAACAGAGTTAACTGAAAAAGTTCAAACTTGCATCGACATTGATAGCGTAGTTGCTTCTAAGATAGTTATTCGCGCTTTCAAGGCTGGGACTCCGCATCGAAAACGTGTTCTAGCTGCAGAGGAAGCCAACGTTGCATCTCGGCAATTTGTGGAGCGTGCATACAAACGTCGACCTATCAATGTGATTGAACTTGCATTGCCATATCAACAATGTATAGTTTATCTTCATTTCAAGAGGGAGAAGTTAAGAGGCCTCTTCCCCCAGGGTGTAATAACGTCAGACGTTTTCCACTTGGGTGAGCAAAAACTTATCTTGTTTGCCATATGCGCTCTACCCTCCAATCCTGAGCTTGGACATCGTTTTTTGTGGGCTCTAAATGTGGTTGGATCAAGTTGTTGCAGTGTTAAGTATGAGATTCAATTAAAAATGAAGCCCTCGGAAGAGTTTAGGAGTTGGGCGAAAGGAAGATACACGTTCACTGAATCGGAAAATACAAAGTACCTTGTAAAAAGTGTCTTATGGAGTGAATTCATAGGTGATGACAGTTACTTCATCGACGACATTCTCCATATGAGAGCAGAATTCACGACAAAGAAATGATTAGTTAAATGGATTTGATATGCATGGGCGGCACATTTTGTTCATGAGACCACTATGTTCGGTAATTGATGACTATTTTGTGTGTTTTTACAAGTTCAATGGCTTAGTGACCATTAATCACAAGTACAATATATGCTCAACGACTTTTACTGTTGTTCTACACCAATTAATCATCTGTAGCCAGGGCAATATAATCTCTTCAGCAGCGTATTTAATTTCTAGAAGATTATTTATTGGTTTTAATACCAACTAGCTATGGCGTGAGCTTAAATTTGTAGTCTTAAGACTTTTAATTTTTGTGTTGCTCCAATCATGCTCCATGTTACTATTACTTTTAAAGTTGTCCCTTCTACCTTATAAGTTTGATGATCAGATTTTGGATTTTGTATCAATTCACTTATTTTTTAATGATTAATTAGGTTTACAGAAGAGGTGTTTAACCTGCCTTTACTCGCTATCCAATTCAGAGTGTGTTGTATTTAATTTTGTTCTAAAATGGGTGCATAAACATTATCTTGACTTGGATGAAAGACGAGGGATATTTAAAATGCATCTATTACATCTTATTCGTTTTCCATTCATGACTACAATAAATGATGAATCGGGATTATTGCATATTTTTGTGCTTTAATTGAATACTGTATTATATTTGAATTAATTTAGTATTTCAGTGTATTTTTCCGATTTATCGACCTTCAATCAACTTGATATTTTATTTTAGTATTCAATATTTTAGGGTGAACTCATAGAATGTGATGAAATTAAACTCGTATGCAATTATCCTTAGAAGCTACATATTTTCATGTTTGTATTATTTTAGTTAGTAAAATTTATAAAAATAATTTTTAATGGAATACTAATTATTAAAATAATTTTGCTGCGTACATTTTGTCTTAATTTTTTTTTTCTCAACAACTTGCGAAAATTTTAAAACAAATTAAATTGTTGACCTATTTATATGGGTTGGTCCGGTTCCTTTTTTATTTATTTTTTTTAAATTCTGATTTCCTTAAAATTTAATCTATACTAATGTAATACAATCTCATATTTCCATTTGGGTGAGGCTAATAACACCCCAAAAAATATTATACACACTTCAAATATTAAAAACACCCCATTAAAATTTAAAATTCAATTTTTATTACTATACACACCCCAATTATTTCCTATTTACCCTTCAACCCTAATAACTAATAAAAATTAACTAAATCTTTAAAAACATATAAAATTTAATTAACAAAAAAAAAATCAATAATACAATAAAATTACTTGTAAACGTTGAAAATATTTAAAAAAATCAGCTAAATTTTAAAAATCATTTAAAAATGAAACAATCAATTAAAAAAATTAAGAAAATAAAAAAAATGAAAAAAATAATAATAATTTAATCTAAATAAAATCTGAAAAATAAATCAATTTTTTTAAGGATTAACGATTTTTTTAAAAATTAAATAAAATAATAAAGAAAAATCAACTCAATATTAAATTAAAAAATAAAATCTTTACAAATAAAATAAAGTTAAATAAAAATTAAAAATTAAAAATTTCAACTAAATTTTAAAAAATAATTAAATCAATTATATTTTTAATATTTATAATTAATTTAATTAATTCTTAAGATTTAGGTGATTTTTAATTTTTTAGATTTTATTTATCATTATTCGAATTCTTAATTTTAATTGATTTTTTAATTAATTATTTTTTACAATTTATTAAAATTTTACAAATTTATTTATTTTTAATTGATTTTTAAATTTTTTATTTGAATAATTTATTTTTTTCTTTTTAAAAAATATTTAATTTTTTCAGATTATTTTTAAAAAGTATTTGATTATTTAAATTAATTTTTTAAGATTTTATTAATCTTTTAAAATACTTTTCAGATTTTGATTATATTTTTTAAGATTTTTTCAATATTTTAAAAAAAATTATTTTTAATTTGTATAAGGGTTACTTAGTCATTTTACAATTATCTATTTTTATTTTTAAAATGATGGGGTGTGTATAACATGTTTTGGGGTGTTAGTAGCGGTACCCTTTCCATTTTTGATTTCAATGGAAAAGGTTCTGGACCATTGATCATACTCCCTCCCTCCGTTCCATAATAACTTTCACACTTTCCTTTTCGAGATGTACCACAACAACTTTCACACCCTTAAAATGAAAACTGTTTATAAACTCCACCCTCACAATATCCTCAATTTTATACAAATGCCATTACTTTTTCTCCACACATACACAAAAGTCAACTCATTATTTACTTTATACATAAAGTTTTACAAAATTACCTCTAAAAACTCCACTCATTATTACACTTTCTTAATTTACGTGTTCACCTACCTATGAAAGTTAATACGGGACGGAGGGAGTATATATTTTCATCAATTCACAGGAGCCGTTCATTTTTCTTTTAGTAAATTTTGGTAAATTTGACTATTAATTATCATTAAAAAAAATATTTATTCATACTTCATACTGACTATCCATTTTTGTTGATAAATTATGGACCTTTTGGATCAATTAAGCGGTCTCAACTTTTTTCTAATATATTTATACTCTTCATTTCATGGTTCATTTTCATAACACATCTCCATTCGTGTTCGATTATTTTGGAGAACAATGATTATTTTATAAGTTTTCAATGTATTATTCTTGAATAAGATTATGTAGATTTGCATTATAGTCGATTTTGTAAATGTATATTTTTATGTATATATATGAAGTTTAGTTGTAAACTTTTTATTTCATCCATCAAGATTTGAAGGCCCGTTGAAGATTTTTTATCCATTCATTGGATATTTGAAGATGGGAATGACTTGTGTGCAAATCTTTTATGTGTACTTATGTGTAAATCTTAAAATAGGAGGTGAATCTCGCTAATTAAGGCATACATTTAAAGAGCCAAATTAGTGGGTCAACCCGCTTTCTAAGCGGGTCACGGAAGTAGAGAAAATAAGTACTCCTATCCTAAATTGCTAACTAATGATTAAATTCTAATAATGTACTGTGGTCTAATGGATTAGGAGTACATCTTCTTTATTGATGGTCTTGAGTCCGGTCTCCACTTAAACCAATTTTATTCTTTTTTCCTTTTTTCTGAATGGTATTAAATGTATCTAAATTTTTTTTTTTTTTTTCTTACTTTTTTTTTTTTTTTTTTTTTTTTTTATGTATGGTATTTTAAATGCAAAATTGAAAAGGTATTACACACAATATTATGCAATTACACTTATCACACAATTCCACTCAACAATTAGTAGTATAACAATTTTATTTGAAATATTATTACATCATTATACTTGACAGTACTACGTTATTACACTTGATTTTTTTTTAAGTCTCATGAATCCGATCCAAGGACCGACTAATCCCGGGGAATCAATCCCACCGGCCACTTACGGGGGGTGCCGTTTAAAACCAGAATTTTGAACTCTGTATAGACTGGCTCAATAGAAATTGTCACACTTGATAATATTAGACTGAATGGACTCGCCCTGGCCAAATAGAAATTGTCACACTTGATAATATTAGACTGAAAACATATTATATTCAAAAGCACGCTCTTCATCTATTTTACAACCAAATTTTGTTGTCGGAGCATCATAGCAAAACTAAAGCAATATTACAAACAAAAACATAAAATAGTATTACAAACAAAACATGACGGTACTACATGATAAAACATAACAGTATTACATGACAAAACATAACAATATTACAATCAATTATACCAAAATTCTATCACCTGCACATCAAACAATATTACAAAACAAAAACATAAATAGTATTACAAACTAAACATAACAGTACTATATGATAAAGCATAATTGTATTACAATCAATTATACCAAAATTCTATCACCTCACCTCGACATCCTCCTCTTCTTCTCTAACCCCATTATCCACCACTTCATCATTATACAATATTACATTATACACATAAATAGTATTACAAGCAAAATGTATTATACACATAAATAGTATTACAAGCAAAATGTAGTAGTATTACATGATAAAACATAACAATATTACATTCAATTATACCCAAATTTTATCAATGGAGAACCTCCTCTTCCCTAACCACATTATTCACCACTTGCCCTTGTTTTTTTTGTTCCCATTGTTGTCACATTATTTTGACAGTATCACACTTAAAAGGCATACAATATTACATTATACACACAAATAGTATTACAATCAAAACGCAATAGTATTACATGATAAAGCACAACAATATTACATGCAATATACCCAAATATTATTATTATAACATCCTCCTCTTCTTTCATCCTAACCACATTATCCACCACTTCATCATCCTCAAAAAAATATATCATGTCTATATATAGACTATTAGACTGAGAGACGGGGTGGATGGGTGTTTTGATTTGTTTGTTTTAACATCAGATTCCAATTTTCTTTTTTCTTGGTTATTTCATTTTTTGAAAATCACACACTCACTATAGAAAAAACTGTTCTGTTTCTCTTGATTTCAGTTTCAGGCAGAATAAAAACAAGAGAGAGAGTTAAAAGGATCGAAGGAAGGGTTCTAGAAGGAAGAAGAACAAAGGAAAATCAAAATTGATAAGTTTGTGAAGAATTTTGGCTGGGTGTTCTTCTACATTGCTGTCACCAGGGCACTAATTAAAGAGGGAAGCATCTGCACAGTTTCAAGCTTGCCATATCCCCACAATGAGCACACAAAGATTGTGATAAATTCAAATGAGCATCCAACCCAAAAAATTTGTAGCATAAATTTACCCTTTTAACAAGATTTAACTGTATATACACAGAGAACAACATGATCCAACCAAGATTCTAGTTCTACCTCAACCCGGTGTAAACAAACTGATTTTTATTGACAAGAAAATAATTGCATACCTGTTGTTGTCTAGCAAACTTGTTCTCTAAATTCACTTGTTTGCTTCCTTACATAGGTCACGAAATTAGGAGATAAAATAAATAAACAAATTAGAAATAGTACAACAGAGGGAGCAAGCACACCAAGAGGTTGATCTATCATTTAACCAAGGGCGGATCTTCTCACGGGCTAAGGGTGGCTACAGCCCACCCTGATTTTTTTTAAATAATAATTATATATATACATATATTTAAAAAAAAAAAAAAACTTTTCAATCTTACCGATTCAAACAACCACTTTCACATGAATAGGCCAGATTCTTTACCACTAATTCATGTTTGTTTTTATTAAATTAATTGTAAAAAAAAATATTGTATTTATTTAGAATCTTTATCTAATTTAAAATTTTAATTAAATAAAAAACTCTAAACTAATTCTCTCAATTTCAAACCTCTAATGTAAAAAAATAAATCAAATCTGAACTAATGACTTCCATGTAAACCTAGTTGATGTCTTTAAATTATATCTTGGATCCCAATTAAATCACAACTTCAGGTTGTATTTGAATGGAGGGAATTAGGTATGAATTCATAATCTAAATCCAATTAAAAAGTAAATGAATGAATTTTAAATATTTAGCATTTTTTTTAGTTAAAATTGAGATGATTTAAATCCTTACTAAAACCATTTGAAATATATTTTTAAATTCTTTTATTTGAAATACCTCTTCAAAACCAACCAAAATCCAAAGTAAACATCACTTTATCCATAAATTATATTGGATAAAAAATTGTAGAGTGCAAATGAAAAAAAAAAAATTACTTTTTTTTTTGTACTATATATATATTTGCTTCTAGCCCATCCTAAAAAAAATTTCTGGCTCCGCCCTTGCATTTAACAATCAACTACATGTGTTTTATTTTTCTTAGGATGGCCGTTGATAAGAGCATTTACAAATTCCTATTGGTAAGGAGATTTACTAATAGGAGACTAATCCAATGGATAGCAAAAAGAATGCAGTAATTATACATGCTAGAAGAATACACTAGATTTATGTTGAGCTAACAAAATGCACGCATTAAATTTAAAGATAAACTTAAACTTAGGTCTACAGAGTTGCTACATAATTTCAGTCTTCAGATTTAAATTAAGGTGCTTATGTCAGATTTAGATACATAGGATGCAACAAATATGAGTAAAAATATAGAGGAAACCACAACCTTAAAATCAATTATGAGTACAAATATAGAGGAAACCATAACCTAAAAGAAATAGAGCAATCATTATCTACTATTAAGTAATTTAATACGCACGACGTCAAACAGAAAATACCCCCAATTTAAGTACCACGCAGCGCATCAACAGCAACATCGATATAGCACAAGCTGTAGAATTTCATGGAAGAACCATCATGAATTGAAAAACAAGAATTGAATTCATCATCTTCATAAAAGGGAACAATGTTTTACAGAAAGAAGAATGAAGAATCTTATCTCAACATTCTGCCCTGATTGACATTTATAGGGCATTAAGAAGTAAATAACTACCAATAACTAACTAACCAACTAACTACCCTAAACAAGGGAGTGTATATACTAATACAAGCAATATTAGGTTTTATCAGGAGGTGTATCTACTAAATCACCTCAAAATGAGAATGGATATTCAGCAGTCCCATTTTGGCCTTATGATCAATGAAAGCAGCTGCTGGTGGCATTGGTTTTGTCAGAATATCAGCCAAATTGTCTTGAGTAGGGATGTGAATGAGGGTGAGCAATCATTCCTTGATCTTTTCTCTTGTGAAATGATAATCCAAAGCAATGTGTTTGGTTCTTTGGTGAAGGCAGGGGTTGTGGGCTATGGAGAATGCACTCTTGCTGTCTGTGTACATATTTGAAGGAGTGGAGTGTTGGATCTTCAAATCATCAAGGATGTAATGCACCCATTGGAGCTCACAAGTAGTAGAGGCCAAGGCTCTGTATTCTGCCTCTGTAGATGACCTGCTAACAGTGCTTTGTTTCTTGGATTTCCAAGATATTAGAGAGTTGCCAAAGTAAATGCTGTATCCAGTTATACTTCTTCTAGTTTGGAGGCATCTCCCCCAATCAGAATCAGAAAATGCATGTAATTTAAAAACATTGCTTCTAGGATAAAAAAGGCCAGTGCCAGGGTTACCTTTCACATACCTCAGAATCCTATGCACAGCAGTGAGATGAGAGGCAGTGGGGGCTTGCATGTATTGGCTAACTGTTTGTACTGCATAAGAAATGTCAGGCCTTGTCACAGTTAAATAAAGGATCTTACCAACCAACTTTCTATACTGCTCAGGGTGTTGAAGAGGAGGGGATTGAGGATCAAATGAGATTTTGGAATCCATAGGAGTAGAGCAAGGTTTGCTCCCCAAGAAACCTGAATCATGCAGTAAATCCAGGGTGTACTTTCTCTGGGATAATGACATGCCAATGTTATTTCTAGCCACTTCAATTCCCAAAATATACCTCAAAACACCTAAATCTTTTATTGTAAATTTGTTATGAAGATGTGTCTTGATAGATTGTATGATATCAAGATTACTACCTGTAACAATAAGATCATCAACATAACAAAGAATATCAGTAAAATCATGGCCATTGTGCTTAGTGAACAGGGATGTGTCAGCCTTGGATTGGGTGAAACCAATGGAAAGTAAAGAAGAAGTTAACTTGGTAAACCACTGTTTAGAGGCTTGTTTTAGACCATAAAGGATTTTGTTCAATTTACAAACCCTTTTGTCACTAGAAGAGCAATAACCAGGAGGAGGTATCATATAAATTTCCTCATCTAAATCACCATGCAAAAAGGCATTATTAACATCCAATTGATGAATGTGCCAGTTTTTAGAAACAGCAACAGCAAACAAAATTCTTACAGTGGTAATCTTGGCAACAGGAGAAAAGGTATCAAAGTAGTCAATGCCTTCTTGTTGTGTGAAGCATTTGGCTACTAATCTAGCTTTATATCTGTCTAAAGAACCATCAGAGTTATACTTAACCTTGTAAATCCATCTACACCCAATGCAATTCTTATTCTGTGGTAAATTAACAAGAGTCCATGTATTATTCTTTATTAGAGCATCTAATTCATTGTTCATTGCTGCTACCCAATTTTTATCTTGAGAAGCAATCTTATATGTTTTAGGCTCTTGTATATGAGAAATGGAAGCAACAAAGTGTTTGAAATGAGGAGATAATTGAGAAGTGGATAAGTAGTTTTGGATGGGATACAATATACCATTGTAAGAGAGATTGCCTTTGGCATGATCCACAGAAGAGGGAAGAGTAGTTTCATAAAGCTGCAAGTATGCAGGTTGAGATTTGACCCTAGTAGGTCTAGAAGTAGACTCAACTATAGAGGTGTTAGGATTAGAAGTATCAATATCAGAAATGGGAACATCTGGAGCATCAGTAGTATCAGGAATGGAAATGTGATCTTCATTATCACTAAAATCATCATGTGCAGTGGCAACATGTATGGGTTTAGGAGAGATAATGTGTTTGTCAGCAAAGGGAAACACATTCTCAAAGAATTTAACATTTCTGGAAATGAAAAGAGTGCTAGTATCAATATTGAGAAGTTTGTACCCCTTTGTTCCAAAAGGGTAACCAAGAAATATGCATTTGGAGGCCCTTGGTGCAAATTTGTGTCTGTGGGAAAGTAAAGTGTTGGCAAAGCAAAGGCACCCAAAGGTTTTAAAAACAGAATAGTCAGGTCTTTTGTTGTACAGTAACTCAAAAGGGGACTTTTGGTGTAAAATGTAAGAGGGAATCCTATTTATAATGTAGGTAGCAGTTTTGATGCACTCACTCCAATACTTAAGAGGTAAAGATGATTGAAACATAAGAGCTCTAGCAACTTGGAGTAAGTGCTGGTGTTTTCTTTCTACTATGCCATTTTGTTGGGGTGTTTCCACACATGAAGTTTGATGGATAATTCCCAAGTTATGGTAGAAATCAGTGAGAAAGAATTCAGTTCCATTATCACTTCTTAAGGTTTGGATTTTAGCATGAAAATGAGTTAAGACCATGTTATAGAAATTTTGCAAAGAAATCTTAACATCACTTTTGGCAGCCAAGAGATATATCCAAGTGCATCTACTAAAATCATCAACAATAGTAAGAAAATATATATGACCAGAAGCAGAAATAGTAGAAAAGGGGCCCCAAACATCACAATGTATTAACTGAAAAGCATGAGTAGATACAGTGGTACTAATAGGGAAAGATCTCTTCTTTTGTTTAGCTAAAGGACAAATGCAACAGGGAACATGTGAGGGAGCAACTTTTACACTGAGTTCAGGAATGTTTAATAAGCATTTCAAAGATGTGTGTCCAAGCCTCTTATGCCACAAATCAGAAGGTAAAGTAGTGTCAACAGAAGAAGTAAAATGTGCATTATATCCTAAATCAGTGTTGCTAGTGTGATGTGCAGTTTGCAAGAGATATAGGCCTCTAACTTGGTCAGCAGTACCAATCACCATCTTGGAGGTAAGGTCCTGCAAAACACAATGTGATGAAAGAAAGCATAGAGAACAATTGAAATATCTTGTTAAGTGACTATTGGATAGAAGATTGAATGTGAAATCAGGGACATAAAGCACATTGTACAAAGTCAAGTGATCATTGATGACAATATTACCCATATGAGTGGCAAAAGATGTAGCATTATTAGGTAAAGAAATCCTAACATTGGCTATGGAATGTGGGGTGGTAAACAAAGAGAAGTCACAGATCATATGATCAGTGGCCCCAGTATCCAAAATCCAATTAGATGCATTGTTATTAGATGTAGAAATGGGAGGAAACATACCTGAATCAGTTGTGTTCTTGGTCTCATCAACATGGCAAGCAGAAGCTCCTGCCACAGAATGGGAAATATCCCTGTTTTCTCCAGTGTTCTGCAGCTTAGAGAAACTCACAAATTTGTTATACATTTCTTGATCAAAAAGAGGATTGGAGGCCATGGAGTTGTCTTTGATGGAAAGGTTGGCAGTTTTGGGAAGATCTTTGTTGGGGAGGCCTCTAGGACCCCTCCAACCAGGTGGAAAGCCTATGATCTGGAAGCATCTATCAATAGTGTGACCTATGCCATCACAGTGGCTACATTTGAGGGGCTTCCTCTTATCTTTGTAAAATCTGGTGTTTCTAGAAGCCATTGCAATAGAATCAGGGAGGATGGATACATGGGTGGTGTTTAGGGTCCTTTGAGACTCTTCTTGAAGCAAGAGACCATAGATTTTAGAAAGGGCAGGAAAGGGGGATTGCAACAAGAACTGGCTTCTAAGAGAACTATAGGATTCATGAAGACCAATCAAGAATTTCATAACAGCATCATTTTCTTGGGTGGTGGTCATGAGTTTAGGCAAATCACATGTACAGCCATCCATGGCACCACAAGAACACCTAAGAACAGGCCTAAAGCTAAGATACTCATCCCATAAGGATTTGAATTGATTGTAATATGAGACCAAGGATTGAGAGCCCTGATTTATAGTACTAAGGGATTTCTCTAAATGATACACCCTAGTACCATCTGATTGAGCATAGCGAATCTTAAGTTCATCCTAAACATCCTTGGCAATTGAAAAGTAATCTAAGGTACGCTTAATCTCAGGTATAATGGAATTCAAAATCCACATCAAAACTAAATCATTTGCTCTTACCCAAGCAGCGTAGACAGCCGGAGCATCCTCCTTAGTGGGAATTTCCAACGACCCATTGATCAATCGCACCTTGTTCTTGACGCTCAGACCCCGTTTGACGGCATGGCTCCAAGATACATAATTGGTGCCGTCGAGTGGCTCCAAGGAGATGGCTACAACGGGGTTGTCATTCTGGTGAAGGGAAAGAGGAGAGAACGGATTGAGTGCAGGGTCTAGAGAATCCGGATCGGTGACCGTCGGCGCCATTGATGTGTGATGCGGCGAAGAGAAGAAGAAGCTCAAGGGAATTCGGGAAAATTGGAACGAGAATCTCGCATATATGAATAAAAAAACTGATACCATGTAGAATTTCATGGAAGAACCATCATGAATTGAAAAACAAGAATTGAATTCATCATCTTCATAAAAGGGAACAATGTTTTACAGAAAGAAGAATGAAGAATCTTATCTCAACATTCTGCCCTGATTGACATTTATAGGGCATTAAGAAGTAAATAACTACCAATAACTAACTAACCAACTAACTACCCTAAACAAGGGAGTGTATATACTAATACAAGCAATATTAGGTTTTATCAGGAGGTGTATCTACTAAATCAATACCAGCACCTTTATACAAGCAGAACCCCAAATTCTACTTCAAACCCTAATTATCTTTCCATTTCAGTTCTTAATTACATGGTCGCTACTGAGTTGACCAAAAGCCATAATCCGATCACAGAGCACTGCGCCCGCAGCCTTCGACGCCGGAGAGAGAACGCGACGGAACTACGACGATAAAGAAACTTCTCTCGTATCATATTTCAGAGCCGTAATTTGTGAATCTCAGGAGGTGTGGATGCAACATTTTAGCCAGAATCTAAGATGCCCTATACTCAAAAGGCGTCGATATGTGGGAATAAAAAGGGCGAGTGAGGGAGAGAGGGTCTCGGCCAAGAGTAGGGGTGTAAGTGAGTCGAGCCTACTCGCGAGCTACTTGTGCTCGACTCGAAAAAAGATCGAAATCGACTCGAAGTTAATCGAGTCGAGTCAAGTTTCGAGCTACTCGAGTAGCTACCGAGTTCGAGTTCGAGCACATAGATACTCAGCTCGAAAGGCTCGCGAGCCTAATCGAGCTTGAACAATATTTACTATTTTGCCATTAATATATAATTTATATTTATATACGAGTAATCGAGTCGAGTCGAGCCGAGACGAGTTGAGCTCGAGTTTATTTTAGAAAAAAAATATGTTTTAAAATTAATTTTGAAAATTATATAGGTAATCGAGTCGAGTCGAGCTCGAGTTTATCGAGTTTCTTATCGAGTCGAGCTCGATCTTCAAAATTTTAGGCTCGACCGAGTCGAGTCGAGTTTCGAGCTTCGAGTATAACAATCGAGTCGAGTTTCGAGCTCAGCACTACTCGGCTCGACTCGGCTCGTTTACACCCCTAGCCAAGAGCATGAACAATAGGGATTTGAGAATTTAAGAACAAGTAAAAGGGGTCAATAAAAAAAGAAAAAAAAGCGGTTAAATGGGTCACGTGTACAACCCAAATCTACTAAATGGGCATTTGCACGTATTTACACGTAAGATATTTGCACAAAAGTTTTTGCGTTTGAAGATTCGAGTTATCATAAGAAGTTTAGAAAGTTTAGAAGTTTAGAGAGTTTGTTGAATTTTTTATTTTTTATTTTTGAATGTTTCAAGATTCTTTTGTAGATTTATAAATAAATGATCATTTGTTAATTTTATTAATTTTTTTCTATTCTATTTCTTTGATTTAATACTTTAACATTTTTTTTTTTCATTTTTTTCATTTATGTTTTATTCGTTATGTATTTTTGTCTAATTTTTAATTTTTTTTTAATTGGGTGTGTCTATATTTTCTCTTTCTCTCTAGCACTCTACTATTTAATAGTAGTGTTTTATTTTTCTTTCCAGATTTGCTCAATTGGCCTAGCTATTCATTTTAGAAAGCTTTATGTAAGAATATAATTCACTGTCTCTCTCATTCAACAAATGTCAATGATATACATATGAAATCTCTCTAATCTAGGCTATCATCAAGGAGTAAATCTACGTCTACAATATATAAAATATTTACATATTTCTATTTATTACACCCCCGCAATCGAAGCCGGAGGTTGAAGAACGCTGAGATTGGACCTGAATTCCTCAAATAAAATCTGGGGCAGCCCTTTCGTGAATATATCAGCTATTTGAAACCGAGAAGGTACATGTACCACCCGAACTTGACCCCGAGCCACCTTTTCCCGAACGAAGTGAATGTCCATTTCAATGTGCTTAGTACGTTGGTGTTGAACCGGATTTCCCGAAAGGTAAATTGTGCTCACATTATCACAATATACCAAGGTTGCTGTCGGTATGGGACAATGAAGTTCAAGTAGTAGGTTGCGGAGCCAGCAAGATTCAGACACTACATTGGCAACACCTCGATACTCCACCTCGGCACTAGAACGTGAGAGTGTGGACTGCCGCTTAGCCGACCACGAAATCAAGTTGTCGCCCAAAAATAAACAATAGCATGACGTCGAGCGCCGAGTATCTGGACATCCACCCCAGTCAGCGTCCGTATATGCCACAAGCGAGGTGACAGAAGACGGATATAAATGAAGGCCGAAGTTAAGAGTCCCCTAAATGTATCGTAGGATCCGTTTAACTGCAGCCATGTGCACCTCTCGCGGATCATGCATGAATAGACAAACCTGTTGAACAACATACACGATGTCGGGCCTAGTGAACGTCAAGTACTGTAACGCCCCAGCAAGACTCCTGTACAACGTGGGATTCGAAATCGGCGGACTCTCGGAACCCCCAAGTTTAGGTTTGGTGTCAACAGGAGTCACCGAAGGCTTGCATGTGGAGAGGCCGGCGCGATCAATCACTTCAGTGGCATACTTTCGCTGGGACAAGAACAAACCCCCAGTGTGAGATGAAACTGCAATGCCCAAAAAATAATGCAGCGTCCCCATGTCTTTCATAGCAAACTCTGAACTGAGTTGGGAAATAACTAAACGATGAAGTTTGTCCGACGACGCCGTTAAGATTATATCATCCACGTAGAGAAGTAAGTAAGCCACTTGGTTATCCTGACGATAGACAAATAATGAGTGATCCGACTTACTTCTTACAAACCCAAGAGTAAACACAAAATCTGAAAATCTAGTGTTCCATGCCCTAGGAGCCTATTTCAATCTGTACAAATATTTTTTCAAAAGGCACACATGATCTGGGTAGTTGGAGTCTCGAAAACCAAAGGGTTGATACATGTACACCGTGTCTGAAAGAGTGCCATGAAGGAAGGCATTTTTTACATCAAGTTGGTGGATGGACCACCTCTTCGATAATGCCAAGCTCAACACAACCCGGATGGTCGCAGACTTTACAACCGAACTAAACGTCTTCCCACAATCAATGCCTACCTGTTGAGTTTTTCCATCACCTACAAGACGGGCCTTATGCCTCTCAAAAGAACCGTCAGCACGTTCTTTATGATAAAAAATCCACATTGAACGAATAATATTCACACCAATAGGACGGGGAACCAACTCCCACGTCTTATTTGAAATAAGAGCATTATATTCATCACACATAGCCAATTTCCAATTCGGGTCGTTTAAGGCAGCCACTGGATTTTTAGGAATGGGGGATTTTGAGGTGGTAGATAGGAGATTAAAATGGCGCTTAGGCCGAACAATACCCCATTGAAACCGAGTCACCGGGCGAAGAGAGGAGGGAGGTAACACCTCCGGATTTGGAGTAGGACCCGACGTACCTGACTTAACTTGGATAAGCACGGGTGGGAGAGGTGGGTCGGTCTGGGGGAGATGATGGGCGATATATGGAGAAGGCGAATCATCGGACGAATCTAAGGTAGAAGTGGGATGAGGAAGGATTTCCGCAAATGGGAACCTGGATTCATCAAATATTACATGGCGACAAATAATTATTTTCTTTGTGACCATATCAAAACACTTATAACCCCTATGATTCAGTGGATACCCCAAAAAAACACACGAAGCCGAGCGTGGTTGAAGTTTATGGATAGTGGTGGATGGGAACAATGGGTAACACAAACACCCAAATACACGTAGATGAGTATATGATGGGTCCTTGTGGTAGAGGTATTTGAGAGGGGTAGCAAAAGACATGTGTTTGCGAGGAAGGATATTTAGAAGATATGTGGCCATGAGGAGCGCATGATGCCAAAAGGACCAAGGTACTTTCGAATGCGCAAGAAGAGTACGAATCATGTTATTTATAGTGCGGAATTGTCGTTCAGCTTTACCATTTTGAGGGGAAGTATGAGGGCAAGAGAAACGAAAAAGCATCCCATGTTCTAAACTGAAATCCCAAAACGATTTATTATCAAACTCCCGCTCATTATCGCATTGAAAAGCTTTAATGTCTCTTTCGAATTGGGTACGAATTAATGCACGAAAAGACAGAAAAACAGAAAACACCTCGGATTTATGGGAGATTGGATACGTCCATAGGAAATTAGAATAATCATCAAGAAACAATACATAATAGCGATGCCCCATAGCACTTAACACAGGAGACGTCCACAAATCACAATGTATGATATCAAATGGCAACAACGATGTGGTAGTAGACATAAAAAACGGTAAACGAATATGTTTTCCAACAGAACAAGAAGCACACACCCGATCAACAGTTGGTTTATTACAAGTAATAAAATTATTCTGTCTAAGAGAATTAAAAACAGAAACACCCGGATGACCTAAACGGTCATGCCATATAGACGGAGAAATGGCAGCAAAAGCAGATGATGAGTGTGGCCTAGAAGGATTGATAGGATATAGCGCCCCCCGACTGTCACACCTCATTAGACGCGTCCCCGTCCGAAAAACCTTAACAGAAAACCCAAAAGGATCAAATTCAATTGAAACAGAGTTATACGTAGTAAATTTTCGAACAGACACTAAATTTTTAACAATCCCAAGAGCATGAAGAATATTTTTTAAGGTAAAAGGGGGATGGGGAGGGGTAACGTAGCATGCCCAATACCCGAAACCGGAATAGATTGATCATTACCAACAAGAATACTATGATTACTGCTCAAATTTAAATAAGACGAGAGAGTACCTTGATTCGACGTCATATGTGAGGTAGCCCCTGTATCCATGTACCAAGTGGGATCTGGTTGAGACAAACCAAGAGTGTACATAGCAGCCTCAATGTCGGTTGGGGTCGGAGAAGCTTGGGCCGAAAATACCTGTGGGCGGGGGCCAAAGAGGCCAGGGCTTTGAGGCATGGGCGGACGCGTCCCAGACGGAGGACGAGACCAAGGGGCAGTCGGATACGGGCAAGGTGGAGATGGCCATTTCCACTGCCAAGGCCAAGCCTGCGATGCACTCGGCCACTGTGGAGACCAGGGAGGACGGCCATACGTAGGGGAAGGAGCAAATCCCCTGCCACCCTTGGGACTCTTCTTCTTTTGAGATTTCTTCGGCCTAGGCTGCCGTGGCTGGAAGGACCCATCGGATGAGGGAGGAGCAGTGGATGCGACCATTGCAGCCCCAGACACAACCTTTTTCGCAAGGCCCGCTTCCTCCAAAACTAGCATTGAACGGGCCTGGTAAAACTTCGGGAGCGGATCACTTTGGCGAAGTAGCGTTCCGACACTAGTGTAGGCATCCGTGAGTCCTGCCACCAGTTGCAATACTAGACGATCATTAGAAACAGGGGCCCCAACATTCTTGAGTTGATCTGACAATGTTTTTAGATGTTGGCAATACGCAGAAGCAGTGGGAAAATTCTCCATAACAGTATTGGAGAATTCTTGCTCAAGTGTCACAGCCCGAGAATTCTTATTATCTTGAAAAATATCTCGCAACCGTTGCCACGCGATCAACGCAGTCGAGTCTGGTTCAAGAATCGTATGGAGTAGATCGGTGGAGATTGTTGCATAAATCCATTGAAGGACAGTGGCATCGAGAGTCAGCCACATCTCCTTGTCCTCAGTGGTGGTAGGGGCCGGAGCAGGGGGGTCAGAAGGAATGATGTGATGCAAAACCCGATGAGATCGAGCATGGATCTTAAACAGTTCAGCCTAAGTGGCATATTGAACGTTTTCCATCTCAAGAATAATGGACATGTAATTCTTGATATTTGACACTGCAAGTGCCGGATGGAAATTAGACTTGGTGGTGTTGGTTGTCATGGCAGAAGAGGAAAGAAAGAGCAGAATAAGATGGAGAAACGGCTAGGGCGCAGCGGAGAGAAAAACCCTAGACTCGTGATACCATGTAAGAATATAATTCCCTGTCTCTCTCATTCCACAAATGTCAATGATATACATATGAAATCTCTCTAATCTAGGCTATCATCAAGGAGTAAATCTACGCCTACCATATATAAAATATTTCTATCTATTACTTTAGATCTCTCAAATTATTTTTTATTTCAATTTAGTTTATGTTTCAATTCAAGTTCATATTTGTAATCAATTATAATCTATTATGTCCCCCGGAATTAGTCTGTCCAAGATCGGATACCCGAGACTTCAAAAAAAAAAATTATAATATATTATGTCAATTTAATACTCCATTCGTCCCAACTTAACTTTCATACCTACTTTTTCGGTCCTTTAGAAACTCTACTCATACAATATCTAAAATATTATATTTAATGTTATTATTTTTATGGTACATACATACACACAAGTCAACTTACTTATTTATTTTTTTTTATAAAATTATACCTCAAAATTCTATTTATAATAATATTTTTTAAAAATAGGATGAACTGTAAGTATGAAAGTTAAGTTGGGACGGAGGGAGTATAATTTATCAAGTAATTTTTTATATCAAATTTAATTATAATCAAGTTTTGCAAGGTGTGGATTAATGAAAAATACATACAATTTTGTCATCCAATGTTAGATAATCCAAGAACATTGTATTTGAATGTAAATTGTATGTTGTTCATGATGCCATTGTTACTGATGTATGAAGACTACAATTAAAATTTTTTTAGATTATTATATTTTTTATGTAGTTTTCAGAACTAAACTTAATTTAAAATTAATTAATTTCATCATTTGATTTGACATTTAAAATAAATTATATAATAATATCGACTTATATTATTTTGAAAAGATGCAATTTAAAATTGTAGTAAAAAGAATGTAGCCAATGTTAGTTTTTTTCTTTCCAATTCAATCATTTTAAAACCGATTCCTAAAATATTGCTAATTGTACCACTAAATACTCCCGCAGTTATTAACGATATCCACAATTATTAATAAACTTTAATTAAAAGTACATATAGCAAATTAATTTTCATCATATTAGTTAAACTATTTTAACCATCTTAGGAATAATTTAAAATTTTAGTCAATATCTTAGTTAATTATTGTTAATTTTTTTGAAACTGATTTCTTAAATATTGCTAATTGTGTAGAACCAAGTACTCTTGCATTTATTAATCAAATTTACAATTTATTGATGAGATTTAATTAATTGTTGACAAGATCAATTTAATAAAAAATTAATTATAATTTCAAATTTAAGTCAATACTTATATTTATCAATTAATTTTATTTTTATATATCTAAATCCTTAATTATTCTATTTTGTTATTCAATATAACTTTTTTTCTATTGTTGCTTATTGTATGTTTATGATATGTTGTGGAATTCAAGTTTATTGGATTATAATTTTATCATTTTTTATTAATTTGAAAATATGTGAATTTATTTAATTTTAAAAAAGTAATCAAGTAATTTTTATCATCTTAGTTAAATTATTTTAATCATTTTAGTAATAATTTAAAATTTTAGTGAATGTAAGTTTTTTTTTTTGTCAATATCTTAGTTAATTATTGTTAATTTAAACTACCTTAGTAATAATTTAAAATTTTAGTCAATGTTTATTTTTTTCAATTCAATTAATTTTGTAATCGATTTCTTAAATATTGTTAATTTTACAACCAAATACTCCCGCAGTTACTAATTATATCCACAATTATTGATAAGATTTAATTAATGGTTATAAATGAATGATATAATTTTTTTAATCTAAAAACTATGGGAACTTTTTAAAAATTCTCTTATGCAAAATTCTTTAATTTTCTAAATGGTTGATAGAAATTCTATTTATACAAACTCATTTTCTAAATGGATGATAGAATTTTTTTAATCTTAAAACTATGAAACTTTTTAAAAATTAAACCTTATGCAAAAAAAATTACAAGTCTTTTATAAATTATTCAGTTTTTTTGCTTATGATAAATTATTTTTTCTAAACGTGTTTTTGTAGTTGGAAGTGAACCGGAAGGTATCGGAGGCAGAGGCTTAGGCTCACCCGAATCTGGGAGGTGGTAACTGGAATATCAATTTGGGAATTGCATGAATATTTTATTTATTTTTAAGTTTATTTTAGTTTGCATGAACACTTTATTTTATTTTAAGTTTGTAGTTTGTTTTTTATATTTATTTTACTTTGAATAATTTAGTGATAAGACTATAGTGTTTGGAGGTGCTTTTCGTCAAATATTACCCGTTATTCCAAAAGGAATGAGGTAAGATATCATTCACGCTACAATCAATTTATCTAATTTGTGGAATGATTGTACTATTTGAAAAGTTACAAGGAATATGCGATTGCAGAACTTTGGATCCGATGAAGTTGTACATGAACTTAATAATTATTTTGGATGGATAACATCTATTGAAGATGGTAATATAGTGTTGGTCGTGAAATGAGTATATAACAAATGTATGGGGGGGGGGGGGGAATACACTTGTATGCAAATCTTTTTCAAACTTAATCAAATTAGGCTTCAGCAAGGTTGTCCTAGACAACTCTTCTGATATGAATAACTTTCAGAAGATAATCAAACTACTAAGTACTATTGAGTACTTAGTTGAATAACTATCTAAGTAAGTTATATGTGCGGAATTGTGGTTGGCCCTTATGTTTAAACTCCTTTTAATTCTGAAATCTTCTTAACACTTAATCTGTTTTCAAGGGACTTGTCCCAAAACAGTTTTACACAGTCTTGAATGTATGTCTTTTAAGATCAGTTTTGTGTGCAGTGTATGTATGTGTTGGTTGTATGAAAGTACTTGAAAGTAAATCAACACAAGAGTTATAGTGGTTCAGAGACTCAAACTCCTACATCCACTTTCCCTGATTTAACAAGATCATTCATTTCTCTTGGAATTAGCTTGTTTTATAGTGCCAAGGTGCACTGATCAACCACACCACTCCTTGGTGCCTTGATCCCTAGGAATTCAGAGTCCTAGTACTCTCTTCTCAACTCAGAACTGATTGTTCTTCTCACAACAGTGAGTTCCTTACACTTCTACTACAACAACCTTCTATCTCTCTTTAGAAATGTATAAGGGTTGATGTTGGTTCCAACTTGGTTGAGATATCCTTTACAATGAGCACAGTATATAAGGATAGGATATCTCTCTAAGCTTTGTATGGATATACAATGAAGTTCAGCTTAGGTTGAAGTGTTTCTGGAAACTAAGAATGTTCTTATGAAAGCTTTGAAGTTTCCTCAGCAAATGTAGGATAATTGAATTGCTAGTTGGTGTCTTCAAATGGTTTCCTCATTTCTGTATTTATAGAACAAGATGAGGTTATGTCCGTTGGAGAGACAACCTCAAAATGATTTGTTGGGAATAAAATGAGAAGTTTTTTGATCTAATACCAAAACCCCTTGAGACATGCCTAGTAAGTAAGATAGAATGCATGAACATGTTTCAGGACTGTTGAAACATGTAGCCTAAAGACAAGTAGAGAAGCTGGTATGTTAGGCAGCTCTTAGATATACAGATGCACAAGTTGAGGGGGAACATATGCTTTGAAGTCTATCAAGATCAAGTCCCCTCAAAGGCTCAAGTCTGATGTGTCCCAAGTCTGCTGAATGGAAAAGTATGCTGATCAAGAGTAAATGAATTGTGGAACAACATATCTGAAAGTTAGGCATGCCAAATGCATCATCTAGACACAACCTACTAAGGCATTCTTGCTCAGGAGGTTTGTCCAGAAGAGTTGTCTCAGCACACTTGTACCAGAACCATGTCAAGGTGATCCCAACCTTGCTGATATGGTCAAGGACATCTACTCTATGTCATGAATGCACAAGATCTATTCTAAGGAAACATGGATAGAGAAAGAGCTAAGTCATCTGAAGAGCCTAAGTCAACCTTGCTGATAAGCAAAGTCTACTGATAGTGATAAGCAGAGTTGACCAAGTGATAAGGAAAGTTGTCCTTATCTTAGGACTAACATCAGAAGCCATGTCCATGTTTGATCAAGTGAATCTTGAAGTCAGACATTGGGAAGAGTGCTGCAGAATGAAGACAAAGTGGTTACAGCCATTTATTTCCCAATTGAAGGATATGTCACTATCAAGAATCAGTCTTCCAGTTTGAAGAGCTCAAGGAAGACATTTATGGACATTTGGGACTGCCTCTCCAATGAGCAAATTCTCAAATTTGTCTATAAATACAGAAGTATGAAGACCATTTGAAAGCACCTCAACCTTGACAAGAATATCCAACTATCCTACAAGCAAAAGTGTTTTCAAGCTTTCAAAGAGACTGTCTTAGTCTTCAAACACTTCATCTAAGCTGAACCTCAATGTATATCCATACAAAGCTTAGAGAGATATCCTATCCTTATACACTGAACTTCATTGTAAAGGATATCTCATTAGTTAGAACCTTACTTCAACCCTTATACCTTTCAAGAGAGAAAGTTAGAAGGTTGTAGTAATAGAAGTGGAAAGAGCTGACTGTTGAGAGAAGAACAGTTCAGTTCTGAGTTGAGAAAGGGTACTAGGACTCTTGACATCCTAGGGATCAATTCACCAAGGAGTGGTGTTATTGATCAAGTGCACTTTGACACTCTAAAACAAGTTAATTCCAAGTGTGAAGGAATTATCTTGTTAAATCAGGGAAAGTGGATGTAGGAGCTTGAGTCTCTGAACCACTATAAATTCTTGTGTTGATTTACTTTTAAGCATTAACATTCATTCAACACTGCACAAACTGAACTTTCAAAGACATACTCACAAGACTGTGCAAGAACATATTTGGACAAGTTCCCTGAAAACTGGACTGTTTGATTGAAGAGATTTCAGAACTTAAAGGAGTTTAAACTAAAGGGCCAACCATTAATTCTGCACTTATAACTCACTTAGATAGTCATTCAACTAAGTACTCATTAGTACTTAGTAGGTTGGTTATCTTCAAGAAGTTATACATCTCAGCAGAGTTGTCTAGGACAACCTTGCTAGAGTCATACTTGGTTAAGTTTGAAAAAGATTTGCATACAAGTGTATTCCCCCCCCCCCCATACACTTGTTATATACTCCTTTCAGGACCAACAAGTGGTATCAGAGTAGGGGTTCAAAGACCACTGCTTCTGAAAATCCATCTTGATTTTCAAAACCACATATTTAGTGTGGTCACTGAACTGATCTATCTGAAATCTTATTAAGTGTTGACCAACTATTTCTTTCTAAGATATGACCAACAATAACAATGTTGTTCCTCATGATGCTGTTCAAGGAATCAACAATATGGCCACTAATCCAGTCAACCACATCTCACATCACAAGCTACCCATGTTCTCAATTGAGAACTATGACTTCTGGAAAATCAGGATGAGAGCTCATCTTACATCCCTTCACACTGACATGTTGAGAGTGATCACAAGAGGACCCTTTGTGTTCACTCAAGTCAATCCTAGAATCACTGAAGCTCAAAGAGCAGACATAAGGGAAATGATTCCTAAGGATGAAGATGATTTCACATCTGAGGAGAAGAGAAAAGATAATCTGAATACTCTCTATCAAACTATCCCAGATGCAATCATGGGAAGAGTCTACCACTTCACAACTGCCAAAGAAATTTGGGATACTCTTGCAGAAATGTGTGAGGGTACTGAGAAGATCAAGGAGAATAAGCTCCATGTGGCAGTACAAAAGTTTGAACAATTCACAATGGAGTCAGAAGAGTCCATTGACAAGTTTGCTGGTAGATTCACATATGTGATGAATGAGATCAACTCCTTGGGCAATGTGTACTCCAATAGAGAAGTTGGATTAAAGATCTTGAGAAGTCTCACTCAAAAGTGGGATGTATATGCAGTAATGATGCAGAACACCAAGGATCTCTCCACCATGCCCATGCAACAAATCTTCTCTGAACTCAAAGCTTATGAGTTCGATCTCAACAGAAGAAAGCCTGTTGAGGAACCTTCATTACCTACAAAAGGAGTGGCATTCAAAGCCCAAACTGCTGAACCAGAGATGCAGTCCACTCCTAGATCATCAAAGTCAGTCTCCAAGACTGAAATGAAGGAAGAACTAGCCTTGATGGCTAGAAGGTTTGAAAATCTAAATTCAAGGTTTGGTAGATACAAGAAATTCTACAAAGACAACAAGGTCAAGAGAAGATACAACTCTCCTGAAGCCAAGGCTGAAGACAAAAGGCCTGAAGAAAGGAGATCAGAGGACAAGCACTCTGATAGAAGAAAGTCCAGTAGAGCTGAGCCTTCATCATCTAGAAGGAGAGATGAGCCAAAGAAAGATGATGATGAAGACCTTTGTTATAACTGCAAGAAGAAAGGACACTTTCAATATGACTGCCCTGAACTCAGCTCTAAGGAGAGAAGAGAGAGGCAAGTCAAAAGAGATAGAAACTTCACCAATAGAAAAGCCATGATGGCTGGTGAAGAATCTGATAGTGCTGAAAGCTTCAACTCTTCTGATGGACTGTTCTCAAACAGTGAAGATGATGATGATGTGTGCAACATGGCCATTGAGGATGATGAGGTATCCTCCACTTCTAGTTCACCATCATTCATTTCACAAAACACTAGTGAAGTCAACCTGAAACTTTCTCTTGGAAGGTTAATGGAAGATCTCACTATGTTACAAGAATTTCATGACAACTGTGTGAGAGAGAATGAAAGGTTGTCAATTGAGCTTGCTAAAAACTCTGAGTCAGTAGTTGATGTCAAATCTACTGAGTTGTATCAACAAGTCTTGAGAGAGCTTGAGGAAGTAAATCTCAGGATAGTTGACCAACAAAAGGAGATTGATGATCAACTGCTTTCTCAGAAGAGAAAAGACTTTGAACTAAAAATTCTTCAAGCAAAATTTGAAAACCTCTCACATGAGTATGATATTCTTAAATCAAGTGAAGAGAGCCTGAAATTAAAGATGCCTGCTTTGAAGAAATCCTCTAGAGCAATAGAGGAAATTCAAAGTTATCAAAGACCTATGGCTCAAAGAAGTGGATTGGGTTTTGATCCATTTGAATTTTCACCTTGTCTTAGTGTTGCTTCTACAAGTAACACTAAGAGGATCTTTGTTAAGTCAGTGGCTCAACAAGCTGAAATTGAAATAATTCAGCCACTGAACAAAGGAAAGGGCAAAATGCATGAATTGCCTACTCTAGTGATTCAGGAGACTAGGCCCAAACCTAAGGAAAAGGCCGAAGTCCCTGAACATAAGAGGAATGTTGGTCAGCAGAGTAGACCCAATGGAAGGGCAACTCTCCTGAACAATGTTCAGAGGACGTATGCAAGGTTTGATCAGCCTAGGCCAACTCTACTGAGGAAGCCTCAGCTGAACAAACCTAAGGACAACTATCCTCAAAGGCAGAATAAAATAAGACAACAAAAACCCTTCATGCCAAAGGGTAATGGTAATAGATATGCCTTTCCTCAAAGATTCCCTCAAGTAGCACAAAGAACTCATAAGTTCAGGAGATTTGACAACTCTCCTGAAACTTACAGAGTCAACACTTTCACACACACTTTCTCAAACGCATTTAAGGGAAAGACAGTGTATGTTGATGCTAGAGGAAAACAACTTAGCCACCTTGAATCAATCAGGGTAATTAGGCAAGTTTGGGTTCCTAAAGGTACATCTAACCTCTCAGGACCCAAAACTCAAAGGGTACTTAAACCTATCTAATTGCAGGTACCAATGGGCCACAAGAAGATGAGGAGTATGAACAAAAAATCAGCATGGTACCTTGACAGTGGATGCTCAAGGCACATGACTGGAAATAAGAACCTCCTCATTGATTTCATTGAGAAAGAAGGCACAAATGTCACATTTGGAGATAGCTCACAAGCAACAACAAAAGGTTATGGTACCTTGATAATTGGTAATATCAAGGTATCCAATGTGTCTTATGTGGCTGGTCTCAAATATAATCTTCTAAGTATAAGTCAGTTCTGTGATAAAGATTTCAGTGTTGAGTTCTCAAGTGGAAAATGCTTAATCAAAGATAAGACTCAACAAACTCTACTGACTGGTACTAGGAAAGGAAATGTGTATTTTGCTGACTGGGACAAGTCTACTGATGCTGCATGTTTTATTGCTAAGAGCTCTAGTGAACAAAGTTGGTTATGGCATAAAAGGCTAAACCACCTGAACTTTAAGTCAATGAACAAACTTGCTAGAAATGCATTAGTAAAAGGACTACCTAATGAGGTTTTCATCAAAGAGCATATTTGTAAACCATGCCAAGAAGGAAAACAGATCAAAGCCTCATTCAAAGGAAAACCAGTCATTTCTACTGAAAGGGTACTTGAACTTCTGCACATGGACTTATTTGGACCAATTACCCCTGCAAGCATAAATGGTAGAAAATACACATTAGTGGTAGTAGATGACTTCTCTAGGTTCACATGGGTAGTATTTCTCCTTAATAAGAAGGAAACACAAGTAAAACTCCCTGAACTTCTAAAAAGATTGTCAAATGAGAAAAGCCTTAACATTATCAAGATAAGATCTGACAAAGGCACTGAGTTCATAAATTCATACATCAATGAGTATTGCACACAAAATGGTATAGCCCATGAAACTTCAGCAGCTAGAACCCCTCAACAGAATGGGGTTGCAGAAAGAAGAAATAGAACCTTAAATGAGGCTGCTAGAACTTTAATTGCTGATTTAAGTTTACCTAAGAGGTTTTGGGCTGAAGCTATAAACACTGCATGCCATACTCAAAATAGATGTTTGATAACAAAGGGGCAAGGCAAAACCCCTATGAACTCTAGAAAGGAAGATTGCCTAAAGTGTCATATTTCCACATATTTGGTTGTAAGTGTTTCATTCACAACAATGGGAAAGAACAGTTGAAAGCTTTTGACAGCAAAGCTGATGAGGGGATATTCCTTGGATATTCTCAAATCAGTAGAGCTTTCAGAGTCTACAACTGTAAAACCCTTATTGTGGAAGAAACACCCCATGTTGTGTTTGATGAATCTACTCATGAGTTCAGGAACAAGAACTTGGAGACAGAAGAAATCACACAAAGGACAACCAGACTGAGCTTAAAAGACAAAGATACTACCTTCATAGATGTTGTCCAAGCCAATCTCCCTGAAGTCATAAGGTTGGACAACAATCCTGAAGGCAACCTACCTGAAGAAAACCCCACTGAAGGAAATGGTGAACTGAATGAACCAATCCCAGTTCACACTCAAGTAACAACTACTAATGAAGAAGCAGTCCCTGCTGAGGTAGTTAATGGATCAAATAATCAAGGGGGAAACAATAATGTTGAAAATACCAATGTCCTTGACATTGAGGACAACACCCCTGATTATGATCCTGAGTTAGATCCTGCATTAAATTTCCCTGAATTTTATGAGCCTAGTGACTTGGTGATCCAAGTATAGGAGTCAAGACTAGAAGATTTCATGGTGAAAGTGTTTTATTTTGTTGTTTCTTGTCAGAACAAGAACCAAGTGACATTGAGGAAGCACTTCAAGATGCCAATTGGATCACAACAATGCAGGAAGAGCTGAATCAATTCACCAGAAATGATGTATGAGAGCTAGTGGACAGACCTTCACATCAAGATGTTATTGGAACCAAGTGGGTGATCAAGAACAAGAAGAATGAAAATGATGTGATTGTCAGAAACAAAGCAAGACTGGTGGCAAAGGGCTATTGCCAATCAGAAGGCATTGACTATGATGAAACATTTGCACCTGTGGCAAGGCTAGAAGCAATAAGGCTCTTTCTAGCCTATGCAGCCCATAAGAGGTTCAAAGTGTACCAAATGGATGTCAAAAGTGCCTTTCTGAATGGAGTCTTGAAGGAAGAAGTCTATGTAGAGCAACCACCCGGTTTTGAGGTTGGAAACCAAGTTTACAGACTGAAGAAAGCTCTATATCGACTCAAGCAAGCCCCTAGAGCTTGGTATGATACACTGTCACAGTTTCTCTTGGATCATGGATTTATCAAAGGGACTGTGGACAGAACTCTCTTCAGAATCACTGAAGGAGAGGACATCTTGCTTGTCCAAATATATGTTGATGACATCATATTTGGATCCTCCAATGAGAAGCTTTGTGAAAAGTTTTCAAAGCTTATGCAAAGCAAGTTTGAGATGTCCATGATGGGGATGATGAACTTCTTCTTGGGTCTTCAAGTGAAGCAATCAAAGGAAGGAATTTTCATCAATCAAGCTAAGTACACCAGAGAGATGATCAAGAAGTTTGGGTGTACCACTAGCAAGCCAGTAAGGATCCCAATGAACACAAATTGGAAGATGGATCCTGATGAGAGTGGAGTTTCAACCAACTCTACTGAGTATAGAGGAATCATTGGTTCACTCCTCTATCTCACTGCCAGCAGACCTGACATCACCTTTACAGTAGGTGTTTGTGCAAGGTTTCAAGCCAATCCTAAGAAAAGCCATCTTGAGGCTACTAAGAGGATCTTGAGGTATCTCAAAGGCACTGAAAATCTAGGCCTTTGGTACCCTGCTGATGACAACATTGAGCTTACAGGCTACTCAGATGCTGATTATGGAGGATGTAGAATTGACAGAAAGTCCACTTCAGGGACTCGTCAATTCTTGGGAAACAAGCTCATATCTTGGTTCTCTAAGAAGCAGAACACAGTGGCCACTTCCACCACTGAAGCTGAATATGTTGCAGCTGGAAGTTGTTGTGCTCAAATTCTTTGGTTGAGACAACAATTAAGGGACTACAATGTCAACTCTGCTGAAGTGCCTATATTCTGTGACAACAATAGTGTCATTGCAATATCACAGAATCCAGTATTGCACACAAGATGCAAACATGTGGTTATCAATCATCACTTCATCAGAGATCATGTGGAGAAGAAGGACATTAAGTTGGTTAAAATCCACACAGATAATCAAAAAGCTGATATATTAACAAAACCACTTGCAGAGGCAAGATTCTTGGAACTATCAGCAGAATTGGGATTACTTGATCCAGGGAAGTTGGACAAGTAAATCAAATGGAGTTAATGAGTGAAGGGGGAACTGAAAGAGGTGATCAGCAGACTTGGTCAAGTCTACTGAAACTCAGAAGATATGACCTCAATTATTCAGGACACTTGTCCATTGAAATTCAGGACACTTGTCCACATCTTTTCAGGACACTTGTCCATGTGGGGTCAGATAAGTTGTCTTGACTATCAAACCAAAGCTTGGTTTGATAAGCACCTATTTTGGGTAATCATTGCCTATTTTGATATCTGTCACATTCCTTTTATAGATATCACCTTTATAGGATCTATTGTGTCTCCCACCCAAAAGGTCACTTTCCATGCATTAAATGCCAAGATTTAACTCTTGTTTGCATTAAACATTTCAAGCCATGATCTATCTCGAAAAACTCCCCAACCATTAACCAATACTAAATACTTCCCACGTTTTGAAGAAAAACAGTTTTCACTGTTCCATTGGTTATTAACCGTTGGATCAAGTTTGGCCAACTCCCCTGAAATCAATCCTAGCCGTTCAAACTTGATTTCCACTTTTGTAAACCGTTGAATTGCCTTAAGACTCACCTACTCATTGACATACATTCCTTTTGGATTATTCACAAGTCTTAAGAAGCCTTCAACTTCACTTCTCCCCCACGCATTCAAAATCTTCTTGAAACCCTAGCTTTCATCTTCTTCAAACACTCTAAAACTCTCTCAAAATCTCTTATTGTTTCATCAATGGCCCCTAAAGCAAGACCAGAAATGGTCATTAATTTCTCAAACAAGGCTCTAGACCTTGATTTTGAATACCTCCGTAACAAAAATAACCTCACTTTTGAACCCATTGTTTCATTTGAGAGTGGGGATCCAGAGGTTATCCCCACCCTTAGATGGCTTAGGAGAGCTGGTCTCAGAATGTTCATGGAGGAAAGACCTAGCTCATGCCTTCAAGGTTACATGGCAGGATTCTTTGCTTTTCATAGGACTCTCCAAATTGCTTTGAAGGAGAGCAGGGCAGAAAGTAGGACTAAATCAAAGTCCAGGACCAACTCTTCTGGTTCTGGAACCCCTGAGTCCAAAGTCCCTGAAAGCCAAGCACTCAAGCCCAACCTTCCTGAAACCCAAAATCCTTAGCCCAACTCCCCTGAAACTCATGTTACCCCCACAAACCAACCCATTACCCCTCTCAATCTTACAAAGAGATATTCTCCAGAAGGGAGTGCACAAAGAGGTGCAATTGATGTGTTAGCTGATCTTGTTGTAGATGAGACAAGACTACAATCTCCTCTTGACTCATCCATGCTCATTTATTCAATATTCTTAGAATCTGCACTTTTAGAGCCAACTCCCCTGAGTAAAGCCCCTTCAGAACCATTGCTCTCAAAAGTAAATGAAGCAACCTTTGTAGCACCCAACCCTTCTGAAGCCAAACCCCCTGATTTCAACCTCCCTGAAACCAGAGCCAACTCCCCTATAACCCAAAGTCCCTACTCAAGTGGAGATGAGGAGGAGTATACTTATGAAAGTATGCTCAGAGGTGGAGCAAGGGCTACTGTGGACAACTTGTACCCACAACTTGCTGAATTTCCTAGAATTCAGAAGATGTTCCATGACTTGAGAATGTTGGTGGATGTCAAGGACAAAATAATTATGGAAATTTCTCAAGTCATCCAAGACAAGGGTGCAAATTGGTGGCAAGTAGAGGAGAGCAGATTGCTACACTTTGCTGGAGTACTCAAGACAAGATTCCTAATTGATGAGGATGTTTTTGCAAAGTTGGTAGATGTCAAAATTGCAGAAGAGAAGGAGAGACTTGCTAAGGGTATCAGGCACCCTGATAGCAACTCAAATGGTGATGACTCTCCTGATGATCCCTCAAATCCCAACCCTCCTGAATCCAATCCCAACCCTCCGGAATCCCAATTGCCTTCAACCCCCCTCTTAACCTATCATAGGAAAGGCTCTGTATGTTCAGAGGTGTTGACCAAAGCTGCTGACACAGCCAAAGATGCATCTGCCAATGAAGGTTCTTCTGAACCCAAGGCACAACTTAAAGATGTTGAGGCTCCTATGTTAGAAGCTGGTTTGATTAAGGCCTCATCAGTGTCAGAAGAGTTGGACACTGACCAGCCCTTAATCATTCAGGATGACTCAGTGGCTGCTGATATAAGCACTGTGATCTCCCCACAACTGCCATCTTTGAACCTTGTTGAAGGTGGAGATGTTGCAGGTTTAGAGGAAGGAGTTGAAAAGGAAAATATAGAGGAAAAACCAGAGGGAATTGTGGATGAAAGAGAGGTAGTAATCACTAAGATTGTGAGTGTACCAACAAATGAGGGTGGTATAAGTGAGGAAGGACAGGTTATTCTTGAAGTCAAATCTGAACTTCAAGAATCCCTTGATGAAAGGAGGCCTGATCCTTTAAGTGAGGACATCAATATAGAAGGGAGTCAAAAAGAAGTTGAAAATGAGAAGAAGACTGCTGATGTATCAGAGTCTTATGCAAAAAATACTAAGGGTGATGAGTGTTTGTTCTCTAACCCCTTTGATTTTTCTGATATTGCAGGTATTTCTTTTGACCAAATCTTTGCAGATGATCTCCTAACTGAAGCACCAATCCATGTGGATTCCAGCTCTGCTCAAGCCATTCTTGGAGAGCAGTCAGCTAAATTGGATTCTATTGCTCATCAAGTCCAAACTGCTCATGCTGAAACTTCAGGAGCCTTGGATGAGCAAGGTAGAACTTTAGCAGCTGTTGAAATGAGGCTTACTGGATCTGAGGAAATTGTTCTTCCCACTATTGAGGCAAGAATCAGTGGAGTTAAATCTGGTTTGCAAACCATCTCCACTAAAGTTATGAAAGCAAAAGCCAGCATGGATTCAGTTTCCAAAGAGGTAAAAAAGGAGCAGACTTTGCTAAGGAGTAACCACAACAAGAATGTGAAAGCATTAAGATTGGTGGTTAAGCAAGCTCTTGGAAAGAAGACTGCTTTGCAGAAGAAAAGAGCTGAGGAAATGAGGCTAGCAATGGTGAAGGCTGCCTCAGAAAAATTCTCACAAGATGTAATGACCAAGATTGCTGAGAGTGCAGTGGCCAACCTTACTGAACTTCTAAAGTCACATCTTGATGCATCCCTTAAAGCAACCATGGAAGAAGTTGTTGAGCAGAAAATGAAGCCTGTTCTAGCATTCCTAAGCTTAAGCAGTGACAGGATGCAGAATATACATGATGAGAATGTATATCTGCTAGAAGAGATGAAGTCCCTGAACCAAGCCCAATCCTTGATGGCAACTACCATGAGTGAGCTCAAACCTCAATGTTTTGATGCTGCCAAAAAGGGGGAAAGAGAAAGAGCAAGGGTAAAAAGTGCCTTGATAATTGGTGGTTCAGACAAAGGCAAGGACAAGGTTGCTGAAAGCAAGGGAAAGGAACAAGCAGTGCTGAATCTGGATGAACTGGATGAAGAAGAACAGTTAGCCATAGCCTTGAAGAATTCAATGGCATCAGCACAGGAAGAAAGAGTAAGATTGCAGCAAAGGCCAGGAGGAGAGGTGTCTGGTTTGGACAAAAATGCTGAAGGTGTTCAAACTAGAGGATGGATCAAGAAGGCCAAGGGAAATAAAAGAAAGCCTGAGACATTCATTGACTTTCCCAACAGCCTTGAACTTCCTCCTGAGTTCAGAATTGAAGAAGAAGAGCCTTCCTCCAAAAAGGCCAAATCTACTGAACAAGTCAAAATTGCTGAAGTTGACAAGTCTTCTGAGATTGTCAAAGTAGTTGAAGGTCCCAAAGATGTTGAAGTGCTATTTGCTGAAGGCTTTGGACCTGAACCTAAGAAGAAGACAACTGTCTTAGCTCATGATCCATCAAAGTTGTTTAAGGAAGGATATGGCAAGGATCCTGAAACACAACAGAAGCTGGCCATGATGAGGGCCCAAGAAAAGATGGATCTGATGGAAGAAGCTAACAGAGCAAGAGACAAGAGAAGGGCTGATTTTCAGAAACCAAGGAGAAGAAGAGCTACTTACAACAAATTGAAGCCACAGCTACTGATCCCCATGGACACCAAATATCCACACTTGGATAAATGGGTGACAATTCAGCTGAATGATACATAGGAAGAGGCAAAAAGGGAGTTTGTCTATGATTATTATGTCATAGGCAGATGGGAAAATGAGGATGTGAACTCCACCTTTACCAACTTCATGATTGAGTTTTACAGGGAGCTGTATCAGGAACTTCTTGCAGCTGCAGATCTAGCAAGAATTGAATTCATTGCCCCTAAGCCAATCATATACATGCCTCCCAAGCTGAATGGGTGGATTGACCAATCAAAGATCCTTCAGAGTTCCTTGAGATTCTCAAACTAAACAGAATGACACTAGGACCCAAGGGAACTAACCAAGAAGCCATGGAGTTAAAGAGAAGAGTGTGGGCACAGTATGGGATAGTGCCACCTGCTGAAGATGATCTCTGAATGGCTAAGTTTTCTTGACTCTTATGTGCTGAAAACTTATCTTGGTTGCTGATTTGTTGGATTGGTCATCTATGCTGAAATTGCTCAAGTGTGCTGATATGTTTTTGCTCTGATATCCAAAGATGAATGCTCTGAAAATGTATCTTATTTTAGTTTATGCTCTGATGTAATGTTTTATGCTCTGATATGTTTGTTTCAACTATCAACATGCTTGTAATGAACTTCAAATGAATGATAGTTGAACATATTTTGAATCAAGAAACATTGTTACATGATCTCAACTTGTCTGATGTGTCAACCTATTTGCAGTCTGAATGGTGATTACACTAACACACTATTTTTCAGGAAAATTGACACTAGTCATATCTTCTGAAGATAAATGTAATAGGTGTAGTCAAGTCACTTTTGCATAAAATGTATAGGTTTTGGCATCATCAAAAAGGGAGAAATTGTTGGGAATAAAATGAGAAGTGTTTTGATCTAATACCAAAACCTCTTGAGACATGCCTAGTAAGTAAGATAGAATGCATGAACATGTTTCAGGACTGTTGAAACATGTAGCCTAAAGACAAGTAGAGAAGTTGGTATGTTAGGCAGCTCTTAGATATACAGATGCACAAGTTGAGGGGGAACATATGCTTTGAAGTCTATCAAGATCAAGTCCCCTCAAAGGCTCAAGTCTGATGTGTCCCAAGTCTGCTGAATGGACAAGTATGCTGATCAAGAGTAAATGAATTGTGGAACAACATATCTGAAAGTCAGGCATGCCAAATGCATCATCTAGACACAACCTACTAAGGCATTCTTGCTCAGGAGGTTTGTCCAGAAGATTTGTCTCAGCACACTTGTACCAGAACCATGTCAAGGTGATCCCAACCTTGCTGATATGGTCAAGGACATCTACTCTATGTCATGAATGCACAAGATCTATTCTAAGGAAACATGGATAGAGAAAGAGCCAAGTCATCTGAAGAGCCCAAGTCAACCTTGCTGATAAGCAAAGTCTACTGATAGTGATAAGCAGAGTTGATCAAGTGATAAGGAAAGTTGTCCTTATCTTAGGACTAACATCAGAAGCCATGTCCATGTTTGATCAAGTGAATCTTGAAGTCAGACATTGAGAAGAGTGTTGCAGAATGAAGACAAAGATGTTACAACCGTTTATTTCCCAATTGAAGGACATGTCACTATCAAGAATCGGTCTTCCAGTTTGAAGAGCTCAAGAAAGACATTTATGGACATTTGGGACTGCCTCTCCAACGGGCAAATTCTCAAATTTGTCTATAAATACAGAAGTATGAAGACCATTTGAAAGCACCTCAACCTTGACAAGAATATCCAACTATCCTACAAGCAAAAGTGCTTTCAAGCTTTCAAAGAGACTATCTTAGTCTTCAAACACTTCATCTAAGCTGAACCTCATTGCATATCCATACAAAGCTTAGAGAGATATCCTATCCTTGTACACTGAACTTCATTGTAAAGGATATCTCATTAGTTGGAACATTATATACTTCAACCCTTATACCTTTCAAGAGAGAAAGTTAGAAGGTTGTAGTAGTAGAAGTGGAAGGAGCTGACTGTTGAGAGAAGAACAGTTCAGTTCTGAGTTGAGAAATGGTACTAGGACTCTTGACATCCTGGGGATCAATTCACCGAGGAGTGGTGTTATTGATCAAGTGCACCTTGGCACTTTAAAACAAGTTAATTCCAAGAGTGAAAGAATTATCCTGTTAAATCAGGGAAAGTGGATGTAGGAGCTTGAGTCTCTGAACCACTATAAATTCTTGTGTTGATTTACTTTCAAGCATTAACATTCATTCAACACTGCACAAACTGAACTTTCAAAGACATAGTCACAAGACTGTGCAAGAACATATTTGGACAAGTTCCCTGAAAACGGGACTGTTTGATTGAAGAGATTTCAGAACTTAAAGGAGTTTAAACTAAAAGGCCAACCACTAATTCCGCACTTATAACTCACTTAGATAGTCATTCAACTAAGTACTCATTAGTACTTAGTAGGTTGGTTATCTTCAAGAAGTTATACATCTCAGCAGAGTTGTCCAGGACAACCTTGCTAGAGTCATACTTGGTTAAGTTTGAAAAAGATTTGCATACAAGTGTATTCCCCTCCCCCCATACACTTGTTATATACTCCTTTCAGGACCAACATGTCTATATTTGTCTTCCTTGAGCTCTGCAACTGGAAGACAGATTCTTTGAAAGTGACATCTCCTTATTTTGGGAAGTAAACAATTGTTTACTATTTGTCTTGACTTTGTAGCACTCTTCCCAATGTTTGACTTCAAGATTCACTTGATCAAACATGGACATCACTTCTGATCATTGGTCCTATGATAAGGACAACTTTCCTTATCATCTGGACAAGTCTGCTTATCACTTTCAGGAGACTCTGCTTATCAGTAGTGTTGGCATTGCTCCTTCAGATGACTTGGCTCTTTCTCTTTAATCATCATGTCTTGATGGTCTTTGAACATTTAAGCCTTCATATCAATAGCTTTGACCCTATCAGCACAGTTTTGCCTTTTCCTTGAAATTGTTCTGGTTCAAGTGTGCTGAGACATTGCTGCTAGACATCTCTTCTGAATCATTGACATATACTTCAGTAGACTTGGTCTTATTGATGTATTCAGTTCAATTGATTTTCAGAGAGATTGATCTATTACTGAGCTAACTTGATCAGCACAGTTGATCATTTAGATACTTCAGCAGACTTGGGATCAATTTGATTCTGAGCCTTGAGGGGACTTGATTCTTGTAATCTTATAAGCATGTGTTCCCCCTCAACTTGTGCATCTAAATTTACTAAGAGCTGCCTAACATTCCAACTTCTCAACTAGCCTTAACAACATGTTTCAACATTCCTGAAACATGTTCATTTATATTTGACTTCTCTATTTGGCATGTCTTAAGGGGTTTTGGTATATTAATCAAAATTCTCATTTTATTCCCAACATATAGGATCATAAACTGAATGTATAAATTTATGAGGATATTTTGTTGAAAGACGGTGATAATATGATAGCTACTAGTGTTAATATCATTTATCCTGATTTTAAGAATTTGATGGATGATCATGATTATTTGTAAATTAAAGTAGAGTTATTTGTGCACCTATGTTAGATGTTTTTTGTCAATAAATAAGAACATGTTGATCACATACTTATTTGAGTTTTGACAGTTCTTGCAAATCTGATTTGAATGTTGATAATTGATGTGATGTGCATTCTGAATTTGAAAGTTGTAACATTAGTGATGTTATTAAGAAATATAGATCATTCAAGGGGCTTGTGCAATGGAACTAGTCTTGTGTCATTTTTTTTTTCTATTTTTTTTCCTAACGTTTAAAATTTTGCATTTATTTTATCTAAAAATTATAATCTAATATTTGGTTTTATATGTAGGTTGATTATAATCAGGTTGAGTGATAAGATTATTGAAGCTAAGGTTATAATTGGAAGTAGTGTTGGACAATTAACAGTAGTGTTGGACAATTAACATTGATACCAATCGATTGCTTCTAATTTTAGATTGACTTTCATGTTTCAATGTAAGACAATTTTCATTGTCATATGCTAAGTCCAATAAAAGTCAGAGACAATCATTTTCTCATATAGGTGTTTATTTTTTTTATTTTTTTGTAGAATCCTATATTTAGTCACAATCAATTCTATGTAGTTGTAATCCCAGTCCAAAAAAAAAAAAAATTATATGTGGTTATATTTAGAATAACGAATCATCATATATGGTTTAAAGATATTATTTTGTCATGACAACAATCGTGAGTGTAATATCACAAAAAATATGTTTCATAAAGTTTTTAGGTACGTGTGATTTTATAATAATTTAATATTTAATTGTTTCACAATTTTTTTAGAGTTTTATTTTCTATTAAACTATTGTTGATATTACATTATTAAATTATTTAAATACTATTGTAATTGATCTCTTATTGAATTACTTTACCATTGTTTAACACTTTATAATTATTTTATTTAATAATTTTGTCATATCATAGATATACTTACATGTCAATATTAGACATTAATTTTATATACTTATACAGTTATACATAATTAGTTTATTGTAAATATAAATATTAAATTTATATTAATATACTTCGTCCATTTTGTGATAACTTGCATACCTTAATCGATCCACATTTTAAGAAAAGTAAATTTAGTGGGACATAAGGTCAAATAAATGAGGAGTGTTTTAGGTGATTTAATATGGTGTAAATGTGATTTAGTGGGATGTATGAGAATATGTGGGTCCAAAATGAGTGACAATTTTAAAAATAAAATAATGTTGTGAGAGTAATAATTTTGTATTATTTCCGTATTAAAATTTTACAAATAATTTTAAGGCTTCCTAATAAAAAAAAAAGTACAAGTAATTATGAGATGGGAGAGTATAAAATATTGATTTAACTAAATTTTAAGCAAAAACAATTTAATCTAAAACACATAGTATTTGCAAAATCTTAAAAACTACTGTATTACAGTATTTCTAAAAATTTAATGTAATATAAACGGTATAAAAAATATGAGTTAGCTAATAATATGTAGTATATTTTTAAAAATAACTTAGTGATACGTACAGCACGGGTACCCTAGAAGTATTCTAAATCTGTATATTGTACTCCCTTCGTCTATAGTTTTCCACTTTGACGTCACTATAAGCTTCTCATTCCATTTTTTACATATATTTTTTTTCCCTCAATCACATCACTTTATGTATTATTTTATGAGAATTTTTAAAAAAGGGTCATTCCTAGATACATTTATCCAATTAAGAACCAAGAATATAATCTTTTTAAATAAGGACAAAAACACATGTTAATAACCTTTTATGCCCTTATATTTATATATGAAAATTAATTTATTAATTTATTAATTAAAGAACAAGTCTTCATCTTCCTTATTTATCGCCATATATTCAACCACATTCCACACAATAAAGTTTCCTTCCGTTTAATTAGGCAGCTATGGAAATAATAATCTATGACCCTCTGGTCATCGTCTTCCATGGCGGTGCCGGCAGCGGCAGTGATGGTGTGGCGGAGCTGCGGAGGCGATTGTGCACGTGTGAGTGTATTTTGGGGTGGTTTGTTTTGAATTTTAATATTGGGCGGGTAAATGAAAATATTTTATGGAAATACATACACACTAGGTCCGGTTCTTATTTGCTTCATTTCTCATGATTTCATATTTCAATAATTAACAATTAGTAGTACATATAAATTTTATGTTTTTAAGATCCATAATTAATTGTTTAGTAATTGTTCATCATTATCATGTTTAGTTTCGTAAAAAAATCTACAGGCGTGGCACATCAATTCATAATGTTGTTGAGGAATGCTTCTTCATATGGAGAATTTCAGAAGACGAAACCGAGTACTTGTACGACTTGTGGCAAAAAAGGCAAACACGATTCTTTGACGTGTGCAGCTGTTTTTGGAACCGACAAGACTAATACTTCTCATTAGAATTATGTAGGTTTTTTACCTTTTTTTTAGTGTGTTTTTTACTGTTTTGAAACATCTTAATGAGTATGCAGTTCTGATTTCAATAATTACGACTGATTTGTTTTAATTTATTTGCAGAATTTTCGTTGTTAAGTTTAATTGGTTTATGTATTGATTTTTTTAAATAGAATTATGTCATAATAATTGATATCCCTTTTTTCACTTAACATTCCACAATCATATTTAAATACTGCATCATTTCTTTAATACTTATAGTTATCAATAGATTACGATCTGTTTAAATGCAGATATGGTCTGCATGTCAAGATATAATATGCAAAACAAACTACTAATATGTAGATCTAGCACACTTATTTAATGCATTAAATCATTTGTATTGCATAATTTATGTTATTTTTCTGCACAGTTAATATGATTTGCAGATACTTGTTGTTTATTTTTCATATTTTTTCTCTGCATTACTTGGTGTCATATTATTGTTGTTTTCGTATTCATTAACAACAAAAATAATTGAAAAAAAAAATTAATGTATAAAGTATATGTTTCAATATACAAAATTTTCATTTATTTTAATTAATTTTTATTATTAATGCACATCAGACTCATAATATGCAACGAATATAAAGAAACTGATTGCATTATTTAAAAAATATGCAGAATTTATGTTTGTCCTTCTGCATAGTATTATGTGTGCAAAAAATCTTATCTCATTCTGCATAAAACAAAAGTTGTTTACATTCTCATATTCAGCTCAAAATAATCATAAATAATGCATAAAAAGAAAGTTGTTTGCTGGTACCGTCACCAAAATATCTGAAGCTATATCGTCTGAAATTATATCTAATAACCTTGAAAAATGCATCATTTTTTTAATGGTTTCTGGCTTTCTGCAGAAGAAAAGAAAACAAATATTTGTTATAATAAACAAATATTTGTACTGCAATTCAAAGATTTAATTGAATATGAAATAAATCAACCGTTTAGGTTGTGGTAGTGGAGTAAATTTTGGTTATTCATTAAACAACAGTTACATGTAGTGGGGAAGTTGAGGTATAAACGTTTTTTTGGTGGTGGAGAATGTGTGACATCTAATGGGTCATATGTATTAATGAGAATTTAATTTTAACTTCAATGTATTATAACATTATTACAAGATAATATAAATTTTTCTACACTAATGAAATAATAAATAAACATATTTTTTCACATTCCATATTTTTCTTTATATGACATTTATTTTATGTTGAATTGATATATATAAAAATAATATTTTAATTTTTTAAACGTCAAATTTATAATATAAGGTTATTTTTTTCTTTTATGCAATAAAGTTGCATAATCCTATTTAAATTATATTCAATTTTCAGTAATATTATATAATATAATTACTTGATTTTGCTTATATAATGAAATAAATAAATACAAAAGTAATGACTCAATTATTTTTCTACAGATCAATTAATGGAATTGACGTTAATTTTAGGAAAGTTTTAATTTTGGATGTCTTAAATGATTAGCGCAATTTTCGAAGAGTTGATAGACAAGCATTAAAATTTTAAAACTAATTGACTTTCTATATATTAAATTCGAAATTTAAATAGTAAGGGCATGATGGTACATTTATGTTACATTTTGATCTTAATTTGAAACTATTTTAAACCATGTTCTTATTTAAAATCCCCTTATTTTATCATACTTCATCTAATAATCGTCTATTATTTTCTCTCTCACCAATCACCATCTCACTTATATTTTATCTATTATTTTATCATACTCCCTCCGTCCAATTTTATTATGCCCACTTCTCCGGGCACAAATTTTAATGAATATTGATTAGTTTATTAATAAAGTAGATAAGTTGAGGGTATGATGAGGTATTGTGGGGTCCATTTATAAATAAATTATTGTTTATGAATAAAGTGAATGACAAAGTGGGTAAATAAGTGATGGTAGGAGGTGTGCATGGTTCGGTTTGGTTAACCAAACCGTCCGTAAATCGTAAACCAAACTATAAATCATTCTTTTTTGGCCAAATAATCAATTTTAACCTATACTTTTCTATTTTTAACAAATCTATCACATATTTTTCTTTTTAAACAAATTATACCTATACTTTTCATTTTTTCTCAAATCTAGCACATACATTTTTCTTAACCAAATTATACTTATACTTTTTATTTTTTTTTATCAAATTTAGCACATACTTTTTTACTCTTATCTAAATTATACCCACACTTTTTATAAACATAATTAATAAACATACCTTATGTTATAAAAAAAATCTAAAATTATATAATAATATTTTTTAATCAAGAAAATATAAAAAATAAAAAATTATTTAGAGAATCTCAAACCATTATTAAAAAAAAAAGTTGTACTCCCTCCATTCAAAAAAAGTATGTTCGATGGAGGGTGTACAATTTATTTCAATTACTTAATTTTTTTATATATATTTTATAAATCTATTTTTAATTCAATAGTTTTAGATAATTTCAATTCTCAATTATTTTTAAATTTAAACATATTTAAGATATATTTTTTGTTTTTAATTAATTATTAGATAAGTTTTTCATTTTTTTCTTGTATTTTAAATTACTTGATAAAAACATTTGCTAAAATTGATAGAACATAAAAGGTATGTGCTACATTTGATTAAAAATGAAAAGTATGGGTATGAAAGAAAAAGTTTGTGCTAAATTTAATAACAAAATGAAAAGTATGGGTATAATTTAGTTAAAAAGAAAAGTATGTGCTAGATTTAGTAAAAATTGAAAAGTATGAGCTAAAATTGATTATTTGACCTTCTTTTTTTTCAAAACCATAAACCAAACCGTATTTATAAAAACCGTTCGGTTTGAAACCATAATATTTCGGGCAGTTTGGTTGGTTTTGACCGAACCGTAGTTTTGCTCATTTTATTCCCTATACACAATAATTAATAAAAATGTAAAACACAATCTCAATAGAATAGACAAAATTAAATCCCAATAATCCAAAATATAATTCGAATAGACGAAATGCTATTACAACGTTCACAAACTAGTTGTTAAAAAATAACTAAATAACCACAAAAAGAAACAACAAACTTTTGTCTTCTTGGAGATTTTAGATTGACCAGATTGAGTGAGACTGTGAGAGGCTGAGAGTGCTATGCACGTAGAGGTGCTAAATACTAAATAGAAGAGAATGAGTAGGGTTTCTGGGCAATTGGGCTTGTCGGCTTGAAAAATGTCTTGAGTTTACTAGTTTAGGGATTATATAATATAGAGACTATAAATCTATAATATACGGAGTATATAATATTTATTTAGATAATATTATATAATATATATATATATATTTATATAAAACAAGTTCGGTTTTTTGCGGTTTTTTATTAGTGAAAATCGTAAATCAAACCATACTAAAAAAAAATCAATTTTAAAAATCATAAATCGAACCGTAAACCAAAAACCGAACCATATTTAATGGTTTGGTTTGGTTCGATCGGTTTGGTTGGTCTAAACCATACTTTGCACACTCCCGTTAGAGGGTTGTTGAGATAAAGTAGTATGAATAATATTGTTTAAAAATAGGGTATGAGCGTAATAAAATTGGACAACCAAAAAAGGAAAGTCGGAATAATAAATTGGACGAGGGAGTATTTTTTATTCAATAGAAAGACAGAAAAAAAAAAACCCTACTTCTAAACCCAGCGGCCGCGAATCCTTTCACCCCACAAACCCAATTCGCACGGCGGCGGCTCCACCACGACGTCGGTGCACCTCCACGCACCGGCACGACGGTCGCAAGTCGCACCTCCGGTCCTCCCCGCACGGCGTTAACATCTCTTCCTCCTTGAGTCTTTTCGGTATCTAATTTTGCTAATGGTTGGATTGGGTATATTGTTAACTTTGTATTTTTGGGATAGCTTAACATTGTTGTCCTTTTCCATTTTAGCTGATTAATTTCTGCTATTGTAAATTAGATTTTGATTAAGAATACATATGTATATATATGATCGATTAATACGTGAGATGATGACTTTTAATTTGAAGAATTCATGTAATCTAAATATATGATCGGTACGAAGTGAGTAGGTTAGAATTCAATTTACCACTTTTAATTTGATGAATTGTATTCTAAATAGATGCAATTTATTATTAGGCTATATCAGTTGGGGTTACTCTTATGTGAAATATTGCATACATGCATTTCATCCCAATTAGGCAAGTCAAAACCCTAAGTCCAAAAGTTAAATTAAGTCAATTTTAAAAAATTCGCGGGTCATAATTCTGGATCCGGGTTCCCCAGAAAATTCGCTGGTTGCAAACAGGTGGTTTACTACATGACCAAAATATTGTTACTACAAGACCAAAATATTACCACTACAAGGCCAAAAATTTAATATTACATGTCAAAACATTCTGAAAAATTCACCAAAAAATAAAGTCTCCATAATATTTTTGAACATGTAGTAATACACTTTTGACCTTGTAGTAATAAAATTTTGGTCGTGTAGTAACATTGTTTTAGTCATGTAGTAGCCGAATAAGTCAAAATTATTTTAGTAATTTTACCCCCAAAAAATAAGTGTCCAGAATATTTTTGAACTTGTAGTAATACACATATTGCATATAAGTTTTTGCCTATCAGTTGAGGATTGTTTGAAATTTATTTTGATGAATTTTATTTTATGTTTTATTATATTGTTTTGAAGTCTTAATTTTATTATGTTAAACGTATTAATTTTTGTATCATGCTATCATATTAGCATTCAAATATTGAGATATACAAGTATCTTTTAAAAAAATAAAATTGAGATATATATTTTTTTAAATTATAAAATAATTGGGTCTCATCTTTCCAGCCCGTTAGCAACTGATCCGGACCTGTCCGAAAAAATGAACAGTCCGGTGGGCCGGAACCGATCGGCCCGGCCCATTTGACTGTCAGAGAATTTATTCTGAGTTACTATTAATATGGATTAACGTGTGTTGATTTGATTGTCAAAAAAAAAAAAAAAAAAAAAACGTGTGTTGATTTGATTTTAAAAACTCAATCAAATCAATTTTATAAGGTAAGGTCTAGTATGCACTCGAGTGCATGCTGTGCACCCTAGTCAATGTGCACTTTTCAGTTTACTGACTTACACTTTTTGGTAATAGTGTTGCACGTTTCAATTATTACTCATTTACTAAAAAGTGTAAGTTAGTAAACTGAAAAGTGCACATGGACTAGGGTGCACAGCATGCACTCGAGTCCATAACAGACCAACCCATTTTATAAATATGTATAAATCCTTTACCTACATGCATAATTGCTATAGATAGATAGATTTGAGATTAAATTAAATCCTATAATTAAAATTTTGAAATTTACCGAATATCCGCAAAATCCATTCCTGAATCAAAACATATACACAAAGGTCAGCTCAATTAAAAATGTTATGACATGATTTGAATGAGTGCACTACTCACGTTTAATTTCCACTAATAATATTTATATATTGAGTTGTTATTTTTCAACCAATTAAAAATGTTATGACATGATTTGAATGAGTGCAGAGAAAGCGCCTATTCTGGATATGTTGAAATATGTTTATAGCAATACTCTGCATACTAGTTTGGATGCATTGTTGGATCTGTTGGTGACGGCTGACAAATTTGATGTCCCTTCATGCTTGAGTGAGACTACTCGAGCATTGCTAAACTTGCCGATGACTTGTGAATCAGCCTCGATCACTTTATTTGGAACTTCCTCCAACTCTCCTCATGTCCCCTCAACTTACACATGCGGCCAAGAACTTCCTCGTTTCAAAGTTCAAGGATTTAGACAAGTAATTTCTCTATTTGCTTCTTTTAAACTCCATGTTAATATTGCTCTACACTATGGAGCATTATTCTACTCCTATACACCATAGTATATATATATTTTATTATTTTTTTTAATGATTAACCAGGTTTCTAGAAGAGGGGCTTAACTTGCCTTTAACGGCTATTCAAGCACTTCTATCCAGTGATGAGTGGGAAGTGTCTTCAGAGTATGCTGTGTTCTATTTTGTTATAATGTGGGTGTATAAACATTTTCCTAACTCTAAGAAAAGATGTAACATGAAGAAAAGACGAGGGATATTGGAAACCCATCTACTCCATCTTATTCGTTTTCCATTCATGACTACAACAGAGCTAACTGAACAAGTTCAAACATGCATCGACATTGGTTGCGAAGTTGCTTCTAAGATAGTTATTCGTGCTCTGGCTTTCAAGGCTGAGTCTCCGCATCGAAAACGTTGTCTAGCTGCAGAGGAAGGCAATGCTGCATCTCGGCAATTTGTAGAGCGTGCATACAAATATCGACCTATCAATGTGATTGAACTGCCATATGAACAATGTATAGGTTATCTTCATTTCAAGAGGGAGAAGTTAATACGCCTCTTCCCCGAGGGTCTAATAATGTCAGATTTTTTCTACTTGGGTGAGCAAGAATTTTACTGGTTTATCAGATGCTCCTCCTATTCTAATATTCAACAACATCGTTTTTGGCTGGGTCTAGAACAGGTTGGATCAACTTCTTACAGTGTTAAGTACGATATCCAATTAAAAATGAGGCCCTCTGAAGAGTTTAGGAGTTGGGTGAAAGGAAGCCACACGTTCACTGAATCGAGTAAAACAAAGTACTTTGATAAAATTGTGTTTTGGAGTGAATTCATAGGTGATGACAGTAGTTACTTCGTCAACGACTTTCTCCATATGAGGGCAGAACTCACCACCAAGAAATGATTAGTATTTTGTTCATGAGACAAACTATATATGTTGGGTAGTTGATTACTTTTTTGTGTTTTTGACAAATTTTGTGACCCATTAATCACAAAAACAATGCTCAAACGTACTTTTCTACATCAATTTTTTGTGTTGGTCCAATCATTTGTAGTGGCAATATAATCTCTTCAGCAGTGTATTTAGTTTATATTAGAAGATTATTTATTGGTTCTAATATTTGTGCAAAAACACAAGAGTCTATTAGTAAGTAGATACATTTCCCACAAGCATATATAGCAATTAGTTCCTTTTTTTTTTTTTTTTCTTGTACCCCCTTCTCGTTTTTATGTTTGCAGACTTTTGTTTCTGTCTAATAGCCTGCAGTGGCCTACACGCATTGTAGCATTCTCCTACCCAATTTTTTCAGAATTTCTATTCCTTCTCCACAGGGGCGGACCCAGGACTGAAGGTTAGGGGGGGCCAAAAATAAATCACAAAAATATTTATATGAAATATTTTACCTATAAAATATAGTTAATTAAGATAAATGAGATACAAATTCACATGTAAATTTTAGAAACTGTCTTAATTATATACTCCATATTTTATGTGAAAAATATTTCACATGTCTTGCTTAAAACAAATTAATGATCCAAAATATTAATATATATATGAGTTTATTTATTTACCAATTTAATACATTTAAGAAAATATAATTGACAATTTAAATTTGGTAAAAAGAATTAATACATTAAATATATTGACAATATAATAAATAATTAATACATTAAATATATTGACAATATAAAAAATAATTAATACTTTATTTATTTTGTTTAGTGTAATGTAAAATTGTTAGTTATATTTTCTTCAACAATTTTTTTAAGGGGCTAATTTTCTTTATTTATATAATACTATTAATGAGTTAATTGTGTGTTTAAAAAATATTAAAATAATATATAGTTACCTCATTTTTATCCCTAATAGACTCAAACAAATTAAATATAATTAAATATTTAATTTTAAGCGCTAACTTAGATTAAATATTTTAAAAAATAGTTAAAATAATAAATAACAAAAGTCGGCTATACATTTATGGAGATTTGTGGATTGGGCTTAGTTTATTAATTTATTGTTTAGCCCATTACGGAGTATTATTGTTTATGTTAATTTAGGGGGGCCAATTAAAAGAAAAAAGAAGAAGTTAATATTAATATATATAAAAAATTACATGTGGGAAGAAATTTGAGGGGGGCCATGGCCCTCCCCAACATATACATCCGTCCGCCCCTGCTTCTCCATAGCTAACTCGACCACCATTTTTTTTTTGTCTAAATAAACTGTTTTAATGCTTTTGGAAATATATTTCTATATGCTCCTACTTTCGAATTTTAATTTTGTCAATATCACAAATGGACCATACACATGACATGAGAGGATATTTTGTGTGCTTCTTACCGGGGAAATTTTTATTTTAGTCCTATAAATCCTTTAAATTTCAACTTTATTTTAATAAGTCATTTACTTTTCAATTTCAATCATTTTTATATTAATTTTAGTCCTTTATCTTTTTAAAAAATTAAAATTGTCAAAATACCAATTAAAAGCTATAATTTCGGAACCTTTTACCTTTAATCCTAAATCATCATCTTACCCAATTAACAACTAAAATTCTGATTATTGATTTTAGTTTAAAATTAACTTCAGTTATGATTTTTAATTTAAGTGAAATTTTAATGAGTTTAAAGGATTAAATATTTTATTTTCACACATAATTATATGAAAATGGATTTTGCTTGTGGTGTAATATAATTTTTGGATGGGATAATGCGTAATTATTATTTTTTAAATACATATAACAAAAAAATTGAATGCAAATCATCTTATACATTTTTTATCATATAATGTACAATTTTTTTTAACATCATTAAAATATTTTTTATAATTAAATAAAAACATCAGTAAAACCTGAATTATGCTCGAATTCTATCCCGCCACTTCCCCCTAATTAATTAAAAATATAAAAATCTGAAAATAAAAACAAAAACATATACTAAAATCTAAAAATAAAAAATTAGATTAATAATTCAATAAAAAATATACGCCCCACCACCCCTTCGTGTTTCCAAAATGAAAATTAAATTGATAGATTTTTCTGGATTTTACTTTGGAAAGTGTATTAACAAAGTCTAAATTATATTAATAAATTGAGAAAATTATAAAAATATATAAAAAAGAAAAAAAAAAAAAAACCTTCAACCCACATCATATCCCCCAAATGTAAATTATATTGATATAATGTTGAAATATTCAAATTTGAATTTATTTTTTAAAATTTACCTATAGTCTGCATTATATTTTTTAATCTATCAATATAATAAAAAATAGAAATATTTCATTTTTTAAATTTTATATTTCTATTTTATATTAAATTTAATATCATCATAATTTTTTTTCAAACAAAAATATTATTTATGATTTATATAATATTTGGTACTATTATTGTGCTAAAATGCAGATTCATTTATGATTTATATAATAATATTTATATTTTATTTTACTAAATATTTTTTGTTAAATAAATTTTATATTTTCAAATTTTTAAATATTTTTTTGTTAAACTGAAAATTTTGTACTTTTCAATTTGAGTAAATAAAATTTTGTTAAATATTTTATTTGAATATAAGTTGAGACACCTAACCACATTTCAATTTTTTTCTTTTTAAATTAATTTATTTAGTGTTTATTTTTTTTAAAACTTAAAGATTAAATTTAATTTTAAAAAGGACTAAAATTAATAACTTATAAGATATGGATGTATTTTATAAAGTTAAAATTTAAAGAATTTATTTTGAAATCATTCAAATTTAAAGGACTAAAAAATATATTTTCCCTTGATATGATAATATGACTGGGTGAGTTGTAAATAAGTTGACTAGTGTTCAACTCGAAACCCGATTCTATTGGACTCGATCGAGCCTAAAAATTTTAAGTTCGATAAAAAAATCGATAAACTCGAATTTATCTCGACTCAATTACTTGTATATTTTTAAAATAAAATGTAAAATATAATTAATGATAAAATAAACTTGAGCTCGACTCGACTATGGAACAATGGTAAGATATGATTTGAATCTGTGCAGAAGAAGAGCCTATTATGGATTTGTTGAAATATGTTTATACCAATAATCTTCCAACTACTTTGAATGCTTTGTTGGATCTGTTGGTGATGGCTGACAAATATGAAGTCCCTTCATGCTCGAGGGACTGTATTCCAGTATTGCAAAAGTTGGCAATGACTTGTGAATCAGCCTCACTTTATTTGGAACTTCCTCCAACTCTCCTCATGTCCCCTCAACTTCAGCCTCTTGCAGATGGGCCAAGCACTTCCTTGTTGCAAACTTCAAGGATTTAAACAAGTACGCACCCATTTTTCTTTGTTTAGGTTGACATTAATTTGTTTTGGTTGAAGAATAGTCAGGAAGTGGTTCTTTTATTCTTTTAAGTCCTTCATGCTCCATATATGTTACTATTGCTGTAAATTGTTATTATTATTCTGCCACTGTATACCATAAGCTGTCCCTCCTACCTTAGTTTGATAAGGTTTTGGATATTGCATCAATTCACTTTATTTTTTTTAATAATTAACCAGGTTTACAGAGGAGGTGCTTAAACTGCCTTTACCAGCTATCCAAGTACTTGTATCCAGTGATGAGTTGGAAGTGACATCAGAGTATGTTGTGTTCAATTTTGTTCTAAAATGGGTGGATAAGCATTATCCTGACTTGAAGAAAAACAGAGGGATATTGGAATCCCATCTATTCCACAACACAACTAACTGAAATAGTTCAAGCTTGCATCGACACTGATTGGAAAGTTGCTTCCAAGATAGTTATTCGCGCTCTCGCTTTCAAGGCTGAGACTCCGCATGAAAAACGTTGTCTAGCTGCAGAGGAAGGCAACATCACATCTCGGCAATTTGTGGAGCGTGCATACAAACGTCGACCTATCAATGTGATTGAACTTGCATTGCCATATAAACAATGTATAGTTTATCTTCAATATTTTTGGCTTGCTCTAGAACTGGTTGGGTCAACTTCTTACAGTGTTAACTATGAGATCCAATTAAAAATGAAGCCCTCACTCAGAGGAGTTTACGAGTTGGGTGAAAGGAAGCCATACGTTCACTGAATCGGAAATTACAAAGTATGTTGGAAAAAATGTCTTATGGAGTGAATTCATAGGTGATGAAAGCAGTTACTTCATCAACAACTTTCTCCATGTGAGGGCAGAACTCACAATGAAGAAATGATTAGTTGGATATGATATGATGGAGATATCAAATAGCCGGCACATTTTGCTCATGGGATGCACTATGCTCGGTAGTTGATGACGTTTTTTGTATTTTTGAAAGGCTTAATTAGTAACAATTAATCACAAGTACAATGCTCAACGGCTTTTATTGTTCTACACTTCTACCAATTTTTTGTGTTGGTGTAACCATTTGTATGTAGCGCAATACAATCTCTCTTCAGCAGTGTATTTAATTTCAAGATGATTAGTTATTGGTTTTAATATTTGTGCAAAAAAACAACTAGGTCGTTAACTTAAATTTGTAGTCTAGACTTTTGCAGTTTAGTGCAAGAAGTGATTTAGGGAAGTGGGGTCTCCCTTTGATTTTAATATTTTTAACGTTATAAAATTATCTTACTTTTTAGTTACGAGTCTTTCACTTTCATGATTCAGGGAACTGCATGTCAATATACTTGAGAAATGCAACACAATATTTTAATGAAAAGTGTAAGTTATTATTATAACTGAAAAGTGCATGTTTATATAACTAAAAAGTGCAATATAACATTACCAAAAAGTGTACGTCAATATAACTGAAAATATTATTTTTAAAAGTGTAAGTCACGATAATTGAAAAGTATAACACTAAAAAAAAATCTGAAAAAAGATTAATTCCGAATTATTATTTTTTTACTGAAATAAAAAAAGTTGAAGTCAACTCAATTTCATATATAGAATCAATTTTATAGGAGACATACCTATAAATAAAAGTGCAAGTAGTAATTATAAAAAAATGTAATATTAATAATATAAATAAAAGTGCAAGTAGTAACTAATAAAAGATAGTATACCAATATTAATAACGAACAAAAATATATGATAATATTTTTTTAGCTACAATTCATAGTGGGAAAATATCAATTTTGGTCATCAGAGTTTAACTCTTTTTAGATTTGGTCATCCACATTTAATCACTATCAAAAATTGGTCATTCAATTATTTCTATCAATACACTGTTAGTAAATATCTCATTGACTAACAAAGAGTTTTGAGGGCTAATTCTTTTTTGATACCATTTCTCCTGTTTTAATTCCTAAACCCGGCCTCCACCCCCATTGTTTTTTTTAAATTTTTACTGAATTTATAAATTTTTACTGAATTTATCTTCAATTAATATTGTTGGTGTGTCACAAATATAGTGATGTTGAGTATGTACCAAGAATCTACAATACAGATCATGAATAAAGCTTATAATCCACACCACAAAATGCTCTTGGAATTACAAGAATGGAAGTATTAAGTTAAATTGGGCTGGGAAGCATAATCCACACCACAAAATGCTCCTGGAATTACAAAAATGGAAGTATTAAGTCAAATTGGGTTGGAAAGCATTATGTGAAGAAGTTAAAAGCAAATGAGTTTAGAGTTGAGATATGCACCAAACTGAAAGTCAATATCTCAAAGGTTGAAATTGACTGACAATGATGGTGGAGGTAGTGCATCTCAATTTCAGAGATTGTATATATGCTTTGAAGCATGAAAACATGTTTTTAAAGTTTGTAGAAAGGTTATTGGGGTTAATGGTTGTTTTCTGAAAGGACATTAATGTGGTCAGCTTTTAACTGCATTTGGATAGATCCCAACAACAATTTGTTAGTGGGGAGTGAAACTAAGTATACACACAGTAACATAAAAAAAAGATGGTTTTTCAGGAACTTATTTCTCTTTCTTTTATATTCGGGATATTTTTCGGTTATCATGCAGATTTATGTGTACATACTCAACATCACTATATTTGTGAATTTTTGTATTTTTTTTTAGCCACACACAATAATATTAGTTGAAGATAAATTCAGTAAAAATTTTAAAAAACTGGGGTAAAAATTGGGATTGGGGTTTAGGAATTAAAATAGGGGAAATGGTGTCAAAAAAAGAATTAGCATTCAAAACATTTTCTCCGTTAGTCAATGACGGATTTACTAACATTAATATCAAAATTGATAGAAAATAATAACCGAGTGATCAATTGATAGTGATTAAATGTGGGTGACCAAATCTAAAAAGTGGTAAAGTTTAGTGACCAAAAATGATATTTTTTCCATTCATAGCCATTGTCATTAATATTATGTGATCGTTTTTATCAAATTATTCAATTAAAATAAAAAAGATAAAAACAAAATAAAATGGGGGACAAATTCAAACGGCGTAATTCGACCTTATAAAAATGTGCATTTACTATTTATGTTATTGACATACTCAATAATAAATAGTTTTATTACATTTTTCAGTTATAGTGACTTACATTTTTTTAGTAATATCATGTTGCACTTTTCAGTTATAATAACTTGCACTTTTCATTAATATTGTGTTGCATTTTTCAGTTATACTCACCTGCACTTTTTAATAATATTGTGTTGCACTTTTCAGTTATAGACACTTACACTTTTCAGTAATATTATGTTGCACTTTTCAGTTATAATGACTTACACTTTTCATTAATATTTTGTTGCATTTTTCAGTTATACTGACTTGCACTTTTTAATAATATTGTGTTGCACTTTTTAATAATATTGTGTTGCACTTTTCTGTAATATTGACTTACATTTTTCATTAATATTGTGTTACACTTTTCAGTTATATTGACTTGCACGTTTCTAAAATATTGTGTTTCACTTTTTAGTTATACTGACTTATACTTTTAGTAAATATTGTTTTACACTTTTTGGTTACCGACTTAGACTTTTCATTAATATTGTGTTGCACTTTTCAGTTATATTGACTTGCACGTTTCTAAAATATTGCGTTTCACTTTTTAGTTATACTGACTTATACTTTTTGTTTTGCACTTTTTGGTTATACATTTTTTGGTTATAAAGACAACAAACTTTATGAAAAAGAGGAACTAAGATTTTTTTTTTTTTTGACGGGGAGGAACTAAGATTTAATTAGATTTGGTGAGAGATTTTCTTTAAATCATAGTTATTAGCTAAATTAATAGAACACATGTTACTCATCTAAATATGTATCAAAAGATTCAATAAAAAAAAAATGTAACACAAGATGTTGTACCACTATGTTATACTCGATTACTTCTATCCAGTGATGAGTTGGAAGTGAATTTAGAGTGTGTTGTGTACAATTTTGTTCTAAAATGGGTGCATAAACATTATCCTGACTTGGAGGAAAGACGAGGGATATTGGAAACTTATCTACTCCATCTTATTCGTTTTCCATTCATGACTGAAACAAAGCTATCGGAAGAAGTTCAAACTTGCATTGACATTGATAGCGAAGTTGCTTCCAATATAGTTATTCGTGTTAGGAAATAAACACACGCACACGATGACGATAAGAAAATAACACGAGATTTGTTTACCCAGTTCATCTTGCAACTACGTCTGGGGGCGATGTCAAGCCAGGTATTTCACTATGTTTTTCGGATGCGCAATGATTACAAAGAGAGAACATCTATTTATAATAGAAAACTTACCATAATTGACCCTAATCCTATTAGGAACAAACTTGCTCCCCACTCCAAGCCCATAAGGAATAAACTTGCTCCCCACTCCAAGCCCATTAGGTTAATTCAAGCTCCACACTCCAACAATCTCCCACTTGGAGACTGAATCCTCTATGTAATCATATCTTCTTGATTCTCCTCCCGTATCCGCCTAGCATCGCCAAACCTTATCTTCAAGTTCCAAGGCCAATTGAAGCTATGTATAGCTTCAACTTCTCTAAGGTCACTGCCTTAGTAAACATGTCTACTGGATTCTCACTTCTAAGGATCTTCACAAGCTGCAAGATCTTCTTCTTCAAAAGGTGACAAATGTAGTGATACTTCAACCCAACATGCTTTGTCCTTGAGTGAAACGCTGGATTCTTTGCTAGAAATATAACACTTTGACTATCACTGAAAATAGTGTTATTTTCATGCTCCTTCCCAAGTTCTCCCAAGAAATTCTGCAACCACACCATCTCCTTACTTGCCTCTGTCACAACTACATATTCTGCCTCAGTAGTGGACAATGCAACAACCTTCTACAACTTAGAAGTCCAATATATAGCAGTACCACCATAAGTAAAGACATATCCGGTTGTACTTCTTCTCCCATCAAGGTCATTTGATGCCAAGTCTGCATCCACAAAACCCACCAGCTCCATACTCTTGCCTTTGAAACACAAGGCCTTATCTGTAGTAGCTCTCAAGTATCGCAGGACCCACCTAATTGCTTCATTCTTGATTCGGTAGACCCACTTGTAGTGCAAAACCTTCTTGCCCTTTGGGAGCTCAACAAGTTCCCAAGTGCCGTTCAACAGAAGAGATGTTAACTCATCATCCATAGCAACTCTCCAGTTCCGTCTATCTGCACCCTGCTCTGCCTTTGCATAGTATTCAGGTTCACCACTATCAGTAAGTAACAAGTAGTAGTTAGAGGGAGAATACCTATTAGGTGCACGTTGCTCTCTAACGGGTCTTTGCAGCGGATTCTCCGATGGTGGTGGGGTCCTTGGTTCTTCAGTAAGAACCTCTTCTTCAGTCGGACTCTCCTTACTCCCACTCGAGTTTGAGATGTCTAACTCGACCTCTTGGGTATTGGTTTTGTCAGAATCTGATGCCTCCAATCTGTTCTTGTACATAACCTGTTCATTGAAAACTACATCTCTACTGCGAATAATCTTTCGGTTATTCTCATCCCAAAGTCTATAACCGAACTCATCACCACCATAAACAATGAACGTACACTTAACATATTTAGCATCTAATTTACTTCTATCAACAGAGCTAACATGAGCATAAGCAACACAACCAATGACACGCAAGTGAGACAAATTTACCTCTTTTCCCGTCCATACTTCCTCGGGTACTTTGTTCTCCAACAGAACTGATGGACCTCTGTTAATCAGGTATGTTGCTGTGTTTACTGCATCTGCCCAAAACGTCTTAGGCAGCCCACTCTTCAACCTCATGCATCTGGCTCGCTCATTCAACATTTTGTTCATTCGTTCCACCACTCCATTCTGCTGGGGAGTTCCTCTCACAGTCTTTTCCATGCGAATCCCATTCTCAGCACAATATTCCTTGAACTCACGGAGTTCATATTCACCTCCATTGTCAGAACGAAGACACTTTACTTTCAGCCCTGTTTCATTCTCTACAAGAGCTTTCCACTTTCTGAAGGTATAAAAAGCATTTGTTTTATTTTTCAGAAAATAAACCCATACCTTTCGAGTGGAGTCATCGATGAAGGTCATGTAATACTTCGAACCACCAAGGGACTTCACGGGCGCTGGTCCCCATAGATCGCTATGCACCAACTCTAGCTTTTCAACCTTCAATGCTCTTCCACCTCTCAAGAAACTCACCCTTCTTTGTGTCTCGAAAACACAGTCCTCGCATAGGCCAACTTCAACAGATTTCAGCCATGAAAGTCTCCCTTTCGAACACATTACCTTCATCCCTTTCTCGCTCATGTGACCCAGCCGACAGTGTCACAAATCAACGTTGGTCGTAGCTCCCACAAGGTCAATACAATCCTTGGGGTTAGATGTAGTATACAACGTACCTTCTTTCTTCCCTCGAGCTACTATCATTGCTCCTCTACTGATCTTCTAATTGTTGCTGCCGAAAGTCACTAAGTATCCTTCTACACCAAGCTGCCCAATTGAAAGTAAATTTCTTTTCAATCCTGGAATGTGCCTCACACCATTCAACTTCAACATCGATCCGTTTGGTGTGGTTATCCGGACATGTCCTTTTCCCACGATTTTCATGGGCTCATCATCAGCAAGGTAGACTTGTCCGAATTCGCCAGACACATAGTTCTCCATTATTTCAGCATCACTGCAAGAGTGGAATGATGCTCCAGAATCCAACACCCACGATTCTAGCGGACTACTGACACTCAAGGCCAACGCGTCTCCAATATCATCTGTGGTTGTGTTTGGTGTCTTCTTCTCATTCTGTCCCTTCTTATTTTTCTTGGGTGTTGAACACTGGTTCATGTAGTGACCAAACTCATCATAATTCCACCACTGGATCGAGTCTTTATCTTTCTTGGATTGACTCTTTCCTCTGGACTTTGATCTGCCACAATTCTACCTACCCTTCGATCTACCCCTTTCCTCCGTGTTCAGCGCTGCCCCTGAAGTGGATCCAAACTCTTTCCTGCGAACCTCCTCGCTAATCATCAGATCCCTCACTTCGTCAAGCTTCAGTTTATCCTTCGCGGATGAAGCGCTAACTGCAGTTACTGTGGCAGCCCAACTGTCAGGCAAAGAAGATAACAAAACTAAAGCAAGTACCTCGTCACTGAATTCGATCTCGACAGAACACAACTGCCCAATGATCATGTTGAACTCGTTCAAGTGTTGTTGCACGGGTGTGCTCTCCGACATCCTGAGGTTGAACAACCGTCTGATCAAGTGAACCTTGTTCGCCGTTGTGGGCTTCTGATACATCTCCTCCAAGATCTGCAGCATCTCTCTTGCAGACTTGACTTTAGTCGTGTGGTAGGCTACGTTCATGGACAACGATAAACATATCACACTCATCGCCTTTCTGTTCAACAGATTCCACTCCTTCTGTTCCATCTTTCTAGGTTTCTCCTTCTCCTCTAAGGGCACATACAGATCTTTACCGTAAAGGTAATCCTCGATCTGCATCTTCCAGAACCCGAAATTCGATCCGTCAAACTGCTTGATTGAAATCTTCTCGTCGCTCATCATGACTGCTCCCTCTGAACCCGAGGCTCTTGATACCAGTTGTTAGGAAATAAACACACGCACACGATGACGATAAGAAAATAACACGAGATTTGTTTACCCAGTTCGACCTTCAACTACGTCTGGGGGCGATGCCAAGCCAGGTATTTCACTATGTTTTTCGGATGCGCAATGATTACAAAGAGAGAATAGCTATTTATAATAGAAAACTTACCATAATTAACCCTAAGCCTATTAGGAACAAACTTTCTCCCCACTCCAAGCCCATAAGGAATAAACTTGCTCCCCACTCAAAGCCCATTAGGTTAATTCAGGATCCACACTCGACCAATTCGAGCTCTCGGTTTCAAGGTTGACACTTCGTATCGAAAATGTTGTCTTGCTGCAAAGGAAGGCAATGTTGCATCTCGGCAATTTGTGGAGCGTGCATACAAACGTAGACCTATCAATGGGATTGAAATTACATTGCCATATGAAAAATGTATAGTTTATCTTCATTTCAAGAGGGAGAATTATATTACACTTCTTCCCTGAGGGTCTAATAGTGTCAGAGACTTTCCACTTGGGTGAGCAAAAACTTGTCTTGTTTGGCAGATGCGCTTCATCTAATCATCAATGTTTTTGGCTAGCTCTAAAAGTGGTTGGATCAACTTCTTACTGTGTTAACTATGAAGCCTTACCTCGAAAATATCTTATGGGTTGAATTCATAAGTGATGAAAGTAATTACTTCATCAACAACTTCCTATTTGTACATGAGGGCAGAACTCACGACCAAGAAATGAGTAGTTGAATATGATATGGGTGCATAAATAGACGACACATTTTGTTCATAAATGTTCAGTGGTTGAATCGCTTAGCAACAATTAATCACAAATACAACACTTAAGGGATTTTACTGTTCTACACCAGACCTCTCTTCAACAGTGTATTGTATTTCTATATGATTATTTATTGATTTTAATACTTGTGCCAAAACACAACTATATATGACTTGAACTTCAATTTGTAGTCTAGACTTTTGTTGTTTAGTGCAGGAATACAATGAAGTGATTTAGTGCAGGAATACTAAATTAGAGTTCTTCAATTGATGGAGAATGAAATTGCACAGCACAAGCCAAAATTAAGATTTAAATATTTTCATTGAAGAAGTTTCTTTTATAAATTTGTTAAAAGTATATTTATTGCAATGATCGAGAGAGCTTCAATATAGCACTTTTGGGGAAGTGGACGTGGAGATATTATACCGAACATGATAGGTTGTGGGTTAGAATAATCATATCGAGAGGAGGGAATAGAGGGGGGATCATTCCAGGTTTGGGGGGTATACATAGGAGAGCCAAGGCAGGTGGGGCAATATCATTAGTACAGTAGGCTTAGCTAGGGGGTTGGTTCCGGGAAGGGCTGGGTGCAAGTTTAGGTAATGGTGAGACTATATTATTTTGGGAAGAGGCTTGGGCTGGGGACATAATTTTTAAGGATAGGATGTAACAGTAAGAGAAATAGGGGAATGGAGAGAGGGGTTGGGTGTGGAATTAGACTCATCAAGCTGATTCGGAATGGATTTGTCATCCACCATTCTGAAGGCATACAACTTCTATTTCGAATAGAGATGGTTAGCTAAGGTTTTAACCATGTAAAGTTTACCTAGTTTGTCCCAGACCTCTTTTGCGGATTTCTCTTTAGCCACCTCTCTCAGAACCTTATCACCAAGGCAGAGCAGAATAGTGCTTCGAGCTTTCCGTAACATCTTATTTCTTTCAGCAGCAGTTGTTGTAGATTCACCAGGTGGGGCTGTAGACTCTTCGAGCACGTCGAACAAGCCTTGCTATTCTAGGAGAGCCTACATCTTGACTCTTCACAGCCCAAAGTCACCGGTGCCTGAGAACTTCTCAATATTATACTTGGTCGAATTCTCCATCTCCGATCTGGCAATTACTTTATGGTTGACTCTCGATTCCCACAAACGGCGCCAATTGTCAGTAATTATCCCCTCAGATTAGACGTCTTCAATCACAAGCAGAATAATCAGACCACAGTAACAATCCAACAAAGAAGGCAATTCACAAATATAAGAATGAGAACAGAAAATAGAGCACACACAGATTTAACTCGTTCGATCAACTTGATCTACATCCACTTGACACACGACTTCAATCTTGATTGATAAAAGAATGTTTATAACACTCAACACTCGGAAATGGATTTCTCCTCACTTCACTCGTGAACTCTCAACTCAAGAACGAATGCTTGCAAGCGTCAAAATTTTACAATTACAAGATATGGGGTATTTATAGAAGCCAAGGATGATTGCACCGTGCACTGAATGCGTGATCATTGCCAACCTGAATTCTGGTACAACCTCCTAACAAACTCACACTTTCAGCGTGACCCAACCTGAATTGACCTCCTTGCCCTTTACTTGTTCCTTGAAAACAAATGACACAATCAGAACACCTATCAGAAGACCTCCCTCTTCTTATTACTCTTCTGATATCCCAACACTTAGTCAAAAGACTAACTCTGCAAACAGAACTCTACTGATCTGATCTGATCTGACCTATTCTGATCTTCTCATCTCAGCTGATCCTAAGCAACACCTTCTCATTTGATTGAATACTCAACTCATCTGATCAGGTCTAAGTTAGCTTACCTGACTCCTCCAACTGATACGCACAACAATTGAGTCCACCAAAAGACTTCGATTAACTAAGTACACCATCTTATTCCCCCAACAACTGAGTACTTCAGCAGACTAGACAACTCTTCTGATTTTCACCATCAGGTGAGTATAACTCATATGAATCTCGAGATTATGAGATAAACCTCACAATTCTCCACCTTTAGCTCAAAATCTCCACCTTGAATTAAACAACTCCGAACTATCCTTCTCAAAGGACAACCTCCACTGATTAGTGTAAAAATTGCTCGAAATTCTTGTATTTAATTTTCATAATTTTATAGGATTTCATGCATTATTTACACTAAATTTATTAATTGCACGTGATTTGGAGAAATGGTGTAGTTTGCTATTGTTGTAGGTAAAACGAGATGTTTTGTATCAAATAACGAAACATCCAGCTGTTGGATCGAGTCCATGAGTTAACCACATGAAAGAAGGTGAAGTGAGGGTCGAAACAAGACAAAAATCAAGCCAATCAGACACCCGGAGCAAAAGATATGCACAAAACAAGAAGAGGTTGGAAGAGGGGATCGGAACGACCGAGCACACGGCTCGAGCAAGGCGTGCTCGATACCATGACTTTTGGAACGAAGGGGGGAACGACCGAGCACGGGGCACGGGCAAGACATGCCCGATACAACAACATTTCAAAAGTCAAGAGGCACGACCGAGCCCCTTGCACGGTCGAGCGCCAAAAAAATGAATTTAAATGAATTAAAACAAAATTATGCAGCTGGAATTAATTGCAGGCCCAAGCCCATTATCTTAAAAAATTACGGGTCTGACTATATGCACCTCCATTTCGGAGAGATGCACCCCCAACATTTGTCAAAATAGAGGCACCCTCCCAGTAAATTGTCCTAAATACCCCTTTCTTCCATTTTTCTATAAAATACCCAATTACTACACCCACCCTCCCAAACCCTAATTCTATCTTCCTCCCCATTCCGCCGCCGCCGCACCACCATTCGCCGGCAGCCGTCCCCTGTCGCCGCGCCCCCCTTCGCCGGAAGCCTCCCTCTCCCTCGAGTTCGCCGGCGCGAGGACTCCCCTCCCCTCCATTTTCTTCCCCGCCCACCACGATCTGTAGAAAAAAAAAATTATGTCAGCGGCCGCCCCCGTCCATCGGCCGCCGCGGCCGCCCCCTCCCCCGTCCATCTGACGCCGTCAGCCTCCCTTTCCTTCGAGTTCGCCGGCGCGAGGACTCCCCTCCATTTTCTTCCTCGCCTACCATGATCTGTAAAAAAAATATATATATTTTGTAGCGGCCCGTCGTCGCCCTTTTTTTTTTCTTTTTTCTATATTTTTTTTTTCGTTTTTTTTTTTCCCGTCTCGATCACTCCTCTCCTCCGCTGCCGCACCCCCGCCGCGGTCTCCGCCACCGCACCATCCGCCCTGAACTAGTAAGTTTTTTTTTTATTATTTAAATTCGACCCTGTGTTGTCGACTATATACACTCCCGTCGACAACAGAGTGTCGACGAGAGTGTATATGGTCGACAACACAGTGTCGATCGACCTTTGTTGGTCGACCATATATCCTTCCGTCGATAACATTTTATCGACGGGAGGATATATGGTCGGCACTGGTTTGACGAAATTTTTAAAAAAAATTGTTGGTTTTTCTAAGTTTTGATAATGGTTTTTGTTAATGGGTTTGATAATGGTGTTTTAGGGAGAATATGGTTGATTTGTTGAAATTTTTAAAATTTTTTGATTTCTTGTTATCGGAAAAAATGTTGACGGCGATCGGAAGTTTGATTTAGGAATAAGGTGAAGGGGGTGCGTACAGTAGGAGGGGCGCATCTAGTACCCTTTATTTTAATGAAGGGTATTTTTTATTTTTTACGCCATTATTTTATTAATAAATTAAAAGGGGGAGTGCATCTCTCCGAAACAGAGGTGCATATAGTCAAACCCATTTATTACATGTGGGGGCAGTGCCGTGAGCAAGGGGAGGCCCAATTACTCAATGGAGGTGGCAAAAAACAGCTGGAAATCTTATGGGCCTAGGCCCATTTCACCTCAAATTAACAAATTACAGCCCACACTCAAGCTGGGAGACATAGGCAGAGGGAGCAGTTCGGCGCATAGGGCACGCAGCTAATTGGGGAAACCATCCTTCCTCCACCATTTCCAAACAGTTCAATCCTACTCAATCATATCCTAACTTATCTATCTCATCTTGCAATCCAAACAAACCCTTAGTTTAATTTTATTAGCTACTTTTTAATGGAGTATTTTGTTTTATTGTAAGTGTTAGAGGATTTAAAGACACTACTACACATTTGAGCTTGGAGAGCTCCATTTGGAGAGCTCTTTTTTTGAAAATCTCTCCAAGTAAACACTTGGAGAACGGTTTTATTAAAAAAAAAAAAATTAATATAGAGAGCGGTTGAGAACCGCTTTGCAAGCCACAATAGATAGCGGTTCATAACCGGTCTAGACCAATTGAGGAATTTGAGGTAATACCTTTCTTAAATTTAATGTTTTGCTATTTATTTTTCATAAGCTTGCTTTCTTTTATTAATTTAATTATTGACTAGGTTTGTTGATGTTTGATTGTTTTGATTTGTGATGTAATTTGTGTTATTAGCTTAATTTTAATTGTGTAATTCATTGGAGGGAATATTGGTTAGGTTTATGGGATTTAATAGATCATTTGCTAGAACTCAATTAATAGGTTATATGTGAAACTCAATTAATGCAACGAGAGTTGGTTAATCGGGCTAGATAGTATAATCGAGGGTTGAGAATCGAGTGAATTGAGCAAATATTGGGTTATCGCAACAAGAGTTGGGTAATTTTCATTAGAACCCCATTTATCTACATTGATTGCTTGAATGAAAATTTGAGTGATTAGTGAGAAGACCATAGGAGTTTGGTTGTTAGTATTCAAGTGGAAAAACAGAAAGATGGATTAGTTTAGTTAATTAGATAGAGTATAATCCCCTAGTTGTGTGATTACCCGGGTAAGAACGCCTCTATTCATCCCCTCGACCCTAGGTGATTTAGTAGACAAATGCACTCGTGATTGCTTCTATCAAGTTCCACCTATTGAATTGCACATAAAAGTCAACTATTAACTCAATTTTCCACACAATGACGAACACCCGAACACTACTTCTCTCCATTTGATCTTGATCATCATTTTACTTGTTTTTCTTAGTTAGTATTTTTCTTATTGATTTTTGCATTTAGTATTTATCGCTCACCACAATGCTCGTTCACTATAATTACGCATCAACACATAAGATTAAGGCTACGTTAGCAAACTAGTCCCGTGGTTCGATAATTTAACCGGACACTTACTTTTACTACGAGGAACCTCTTACACTTGAGAGGTGAGTATTGAAAAATACGTGTCAAAGTTTTTTATGTTTGAAAAATCTCCACCTTGAACTAAACAGATCCGAACTATGCTTCTCAAAGGACAGCCTCCGCCACTGCTCTTCTGCCACAAGACTAGCAGCTTTCTTCTCAGAGGACACTAATGCAAACCAACCAACCTAAGACATAAACCAAACTTCTCTTTTGGTAATGCCTTAGTGAATGCATCAACAGGGTTCTCCTCGGTAGCTATCTTAACCACCTGGATTGTACCCTTCTCCACAATATCTCTTAAAAAGTACAACTTCACATCAATGTGCTTAATTCTCTCATGATACCCCTAATTCTTTGCAAGATGAATTGCACTTTGATTATCACAGAAGACAGTCACATTGTTATGAGATAAACCAAACTCCTTCAGAATTCCCTTCAGCCAAATGTTTTCCTTAACTGCTTCAGTCAAGGTCACATACTCTGTTTCAGTAGTAGATAATGCAACTACAGATTGATGAATAGACCTCCAAGACACAGCCGTACCAAACAGAGTGAACACATATCCTGTTAAGGACTTTCTAGTGTCAACATTGGCTGCATAATCTGCATCCACGTATCCCACAAGTACATCCCCCTCACTTGGCATCTTCTGAAACTTCAGACTCTTCTGTGCTGACCCCAGAACATATCTCATGACCCACTTAACTGTTTCCCAATGGCTTAAACCTGGATCACTCATATATCAAGTCTGGTCTACAGCACACCATAGCATACATTAAACTCCCTACAACACTGGCATAAGTTATCTTACTCATCTGAGCTCTCTCTTGGTTGTTCCTAGGACTCATTTGATTGGATAATCGATGATGTTGACCAATAGGAGTAGAGACAGTCTTTGCTTGATGCATTCTGAACCTCTCTAACACCTTCTGAAGATAAGTTGGCTGACTCAGCTGAATAGACCCATCTACTCTATTGATCTCCATCCCAAGAATCACTTTGACTTCACCAAGATCTTTCATCTCAAACTCCCGTTTGAGGATCTCCTTAACTTGATTAACACTGTTAATAGACACTCCAACTATTAATATGTAATCAACATACAACAGAAGATAGGTAACAGCAGACTCAACCCGTCTGAACAAATGTACTCATCAAATCTCCTTGTAAAACCAGCTCCTTGTAAAACCAAGCTCCTTGTAAAACCAGCTGAGCAAATGTACTCATCAAATCTCAAGTACCATTGACGAGGGCTTTGTTTCAGGCCATATAGGTATTTCTTCAGCAGACACACCTTGTCTTCCCCTTCCTCTATGTCCTACCCTTCTACTAACTTCATATAGATCCTCGATCTCATCTAGAGATCCATGTAAGAAAGTTGTGGTCACATCCATCTGATGCAGCTCCAATTCATATTGAGCAACCATAGCTAACAAGATTCTGATGCTACAATGCTTCACAACAGGTGAGAAGATTTCATTGAAATCAATACCTTCTTTCTGTGTAAATACCTTAGCTACAAGCCTCGCCTTATATCTAAGCTTGCCACCCTTCTAGGCCTCCACCTTCTTTTTATAGATCCACTTACACCCAACCAACTTTTTGTTCTTGGGCCTCTGAACAATCTCCCAGGTCTGGTTCTTGTTCAGAGAAAGCAGCTCCTCCTCCATAGCAACTATCCACTTCTCCTTGTGGTGGCAGCTGATGGCTTCTGAATAAGACTTTGGCTCCAGAGACTCCACCTCCAGAGTTGCACATAATGCAAATGAGACAATGTCAGCTTGTCCATACCTCTGAGGTGGGTGGACTTCTCTTCTGGTTATGTCCCGTGTCAACTGATATTGTTGTAGATCATTCTCACTATGAGGAGCGCCCTCCTCATCTGGATCAATATCATCTACAACAGGTCCTCCGGTGTCATCAACATGCTCCACCTCGACTTGTGTCTCGTCTTGTTGGTTATCAGCCGCATTAGTACTCGTACTAACCTCTTCTGATAGAGGCATCCTGCTCTCATCAAAAGTAACATCTCTGCTGATAATACACTTCTGCATTCCAGCTTCAAGGCACCATAACTTGTATCCTTTCACACCTGAAGGATACCCAACAAACACGCATTGCAATGCTCGAGGCTCAAGCTTATCTTGCTTGACATGGGCATAAGCTGCACATCCAAATACCTTCAAATAATTGTAATCAGCTGCATGGCCAGACCATAACTCCTCTGGGGTTTTATACTGCACAGTTGAGGAAGGACTTCTGTTTATCAAATAGGTTGTTGTTGACACAGCTTCTCCCCAAAACGCCTTTGGTAGACCAGAGTTGTTCAACATACACCTGACTCTCTCAAGAAGCGTCTGATTCATCCTCTCAGCTACTCCATTCTGCTGAGGGGTCCCTGGCACAGTCCTATGCCTCACTATTCCTTTTGATCTACAAAACGCATTGAACTCTTTTGATAGGTACTTCAGACCATTATCAGTTCTCAAATGTTTGAGAATCTTGCATGTGACATTTTCACATTCAATGAGCCATTCCTTGAATTTCTCAAATGCTTCTGCCTTCGACTTTAGAATAAAAACCCACACCTTCCTTGAGTAGTCATCTATGATAGACAAGAAGTATCTACCACCAGACCTCGTCTGATTCCTAGCTGGCCCCTATAGATCTGAATGGACATAGTCCATGATCCCATTGGTAGAGTGAACACCCTTACCAAACTTTAACCTCTTGGATTTACCAAGAATCCAAGACTCACACAAATCCAGCTTTGTGATCTTGTCCTTGCCAAGCAAACCTTTCTTAGACATCTCAATTAGGCCTTTCTCACCTACATGAGCTAGTCTTTCTGTGCCGCAACATGGAGTTGTCTTGCACCTCTGCTACATCTGATCTACCAGCTACTGTATTTTCCTTAAGAAAGTAGAGATCATTTCTTCTCACACCTTTCGGGACAGTCAACTCCCCTTTTGACACACCGAGCTCTCCATCAGCAGACTGGAATGTATAGTCCATAGAATCCAGCATCCCAAGAGATATCAAATTCCTCTTAAGTTCAGGCACATACCTGACACTTTTGAGTATTCTTACTACACCATCATACATCTTCAGGTGAACACTACCTCTCCCACAACTTTGCAAGTGTGATCATTCCCAAGCATTACAGAACCGCCCTTCTGAATCTTGAAATCATAAAACCAATCTCTTCTTGGAGTCATATGGAAAGAACACCCTGAATCTAGGATCCATGCTTGTTATTCTGCAGAGAATGTGATGGTTAGTACTTGAGCAGACTCATAACCTTCTTGCTCCATATCTTCTTGAGTCTGATTGGCTTGATTCTTGTCATTAGAGGTTTTGACAACAAATTTCCACAAGAACTGTTTGTATTTATGACAAACATTCTTATAGTGCCCAGGTTTGTTACAGTGGTAGCACACTACATCACCTTGATTGGACACAACTGATTTTCCCTTATCAGCTCCTTTGGATTGACTGGGCCCCTTCTTGGCACCAGATCTCTTCTTGCCACCTCTGATTGTCAATCCTTCACCACTGCTGCTTTTATCTCCTTGAGATGTCTTGTTGTGCAATAGTTTGGACTTGACAGCCAGCATTACATTCTCCAATATAATAATTTCCTTCCTACCATACAAGATGGTGTCCTTTAAGATTTCAAAGGATTTGGGGAGAGCACTCAATAGAATCAGAGTTTTATCCTCTTCCTCAAACTTGACATGTAAATTCTCTAGATCATAAAAAATTCTATTAAACTCATCAAGCTAATCCGGAATGGGTTTGTCATCCACCATTCTGAAGGAATACAACTTCTGTTTTGAATATAAACGGTTAGCTAAGGTTTTAACCATGTAAAGATTTCCTAGCTTGTCCCAGACCTCTTTCGTAGATTTCTCTTTAACCACCTCTCTCAGAACCTTATCACCAAGGCAGAGCAGAATAGTGTTCCGAGCATTCCTTAACATCTTGTTCCTTTCAGCAGCAGCTGTTGCAGATTCACCAGCTGGGGCTATAGACTCTTCGAGCACGTCGAACAAGCCTTGTTGCTCTAGGAGAGCCTGCATCTTGACTCTCCACAACCCAAAGTCACCGGTGCCTGAGAACTTCTCAATATTATACTTGGTCGAATTCTCCATCTCCGATCTGACAATTGCTTTATGGTTGACTCTCGATTCCCACAGACGACGCCAATTGTCAGTAATTATCCCCTCAGATTAGACGTCTTCAATCACAAGCAGAATAATCAGACCACAATAACAATCCAACAAAGAAGGCAATTCACAAATATAAGAACGAGAACAGAAAACAGAGCACACACAAATTTAAGTGGTTCTATCAACTTGATCTACATCCACTGGACACACGACTTCAATCTTGATTGATAAAATAATGTTTACAACACTCAACACTCGGAAAGGGATTTCTCCTCACTTCACTCGTGAACTCTCAACTCAAGAACGAATGCTCGCAAGCGTCAAACTTTTACAATTACAAGATATGGGGTATTTATAGAAGCCAAGGATGATTGTAGCATGCACTGAATGCGTGATCATTGCCAACTTGGATTCTGGTACAACCTCCTAACAAACTCACACTTTCAGCGTGACCCAACCTGAATTGACCTCCTTGCCCTTCACTTGTTCCTTGCAAACAAATGACACAATCAGAACACCTATCAGAAGACCTCCCTCTTCTTATTACTCATCTGTTATCCCAACACCTAGTCAAAAAACTAACTCTGCAAACAGAACTCTACTGATCTGATCTGGCCTATTCTGATCTTCTCATCTCAACTGATCCTAAGCAACACCTTTTCATCTGATTGAATACTCAACTCATCTAATCAGGTCTAAGTTAGCTTACCTGACTCCTCCAACTGATACGCACAACGGTTGAGTCCACCAGAAGACTTCTATCAACTAAGTACATCATCTGATTCTCCCAACAGCTGAGTACTTCAGCAGATTAGACAACTATTCTACTCATCTGAACCTCGAGATTATGAAATAAACCTCACATATCCTTATTATTATGTTTATTTACTACCCAGTTGTTCTCAAATGGTATGCTGAAGAATGCAACAATTCAGATAGAAGCCTCGGGTGACCTCTAGTTTTATTTCCACTTTTAATATTTATATGGAATATTCGTATATGAAGAGGTATATGCTCTCAGATTGTAAAATTTGCTTGATTTTGATCTGTTTTATTATAAAAAAATGTATGGAGTCAGCCATTTCTGTAAAAAGAATTAAGAATGGTATGGCATGATTTGAATATGTGCAGATCGAGGAATCGCCTATTATGGATTTGTTGAAATATGTTTATAGCAATAAACTGCCAACTAGTTTGGATGCCTTGTTGAATTTGTTGGTGATAGCTGACAAATTTGAAGTCCCTTCATGCTTGAGAGAGATTGTATTCGAGCATTGCAAAACTTGCCAATGACTTGTGAATCATCATCACTTTATTTGGAACTTCCTCCAACTATCCTGATGTCCCCTCAACTTCAGCCACTTGCACATACGGCCAAACACTTCTTTCTTGCAAACTTCAAGGATTTAGACAAGTACGCACCCATCTCAGTTTTTCTGTTTAATTTGTTTCTATGTAGTCCACTGGTTGACATCAATTTGTTTTGTGTTTTTCTTGATTTTGGTTCTTTTATTCTTTTAAGTCCTTCATGCTCCATGTTACTATTGTTGTCCCTTCTACCCTAATTTGATCAGGTTTTGGATATTCCATCAGTTCTCTTAATTTTTGAATAATTCACCAGGTTTATATTGGAGGTGTATAACTTGCATTTACTCGCTATTCAAGCACTTCTATCCAATGATGAGTTGGAAGTGACTTCAGAGTGTGTTGTGTGCGATTTTATTCTAAAATGGGTGCATAAACATTATCCTGACATGGATGGGATATTGAAAATGCATCAATTGCATCTTTTTCGTTTTCAATTCACGACTACAATAAATGACGAGTCAGAATTATTGCATATTTTTGTACTTTAATTGAATATTATATTTGAATTAATTTGGTATTTTAGTGTATTTTTCTGACTTATCATTATGTGCCCTTCAATTACCTTGATGTTTTATTTTCATATTTAATTCAGGTAAAATTTGATAACGAGCCTGTATGAGAAGAATTTGACCCAACACGGAAGGACTCAATATTGGGTCCAAGAGATAAATCCATGCAAGAAGTAATTTGGAATGAAGCCCAATCAAGTGTCTAGGTGGGCCGTGAGTGTTGTGAAATTGAAAGAGGAGAAATATGGCCCAGGCTATATACCCCTCCAGACTTGTTAATTATACCCCCACGATTCATACACCCCCCTCAAAACGAATTATGTTAAATGTACTCCCCACGAAATATCAAATTTTTCATTTTCTCTCAAATTTGAACATGATAAATGTACCCCTATTTAAAACCCTAATTTCCTCTAATTTCCCCTTTTTCCTCCCCTCCCACCCTTTCCTTTTCTCCCTTCGTCCAACGCGCCCATCGTGGTCCATCACCGCCCTCAACCACCAGCAACCGCCCCCTCCTCTCTCTCTCTCTCTTTAAATTTTTGCTTCAATCGACGGCGGCGCCGCTCCTCCCTCCCCCAGCGACGCCGCCGCTGTCTCCTCCCCAAGGCCGCGTCGCTGCCTGAACCCTAAACACGCAGGTTTGCCTTTTTTTTTTTCTACTTCAATCGACGGCGGCGTCGCTCTTCTCTCCCCCAATGACGCTGCCGCCTCCACCTCCCCAAGGCTGCACCCCTCCTCCCTCGCTCAGCCGCCTGAACCCTAAACATGCAGGTTTGCCTCCTTTTTTTTTCGACGTAATGTGTTCTAAAATAAACACTTTCGTCGACAAATTGTTGTCTACGAAAGTGTTTATTTTAGAGCACATTTTGTCGAAATATTTCAATTTTATTTTTATTTTTTCTTTCGACAAAATCTTGTCGACGAAAGTGTTTTTATTCAACACATTATCGTCGAGTCGTCGACCACATGCCTTATTTTCGACAAACCTGTGTCTATCGACACTTGTTTGACGAAAATAAGGTCAATTTTTTTTTGAGTTTTTGTTGGGTTTTTTGTTTTGTTGGAAATGGCGGCAGCGAAAGTTGGAGGCGGGGGTGGCATGTGGGTGTTGGCGGCGGCGGACGTGGAAGTTGGTGGCGCTGCAAAAATTAGGTTTAGAGTTTGTTTTTAATTTTAGAGTTAAGGGGTGTATTATCTAATTATATTTTACTTAAAGGGTAAATTGGATATTTTACATGTATATTTAATTAATAAATTGAGAGTGGGAGTATACTTAACAAGTCTAGAGGGTATATAGCTTGGGCAAGAAATATTTGGTGGGCTTGACTTTATGCACCTCCATTTCGGCGAGATGTACTCCCCCAATCAATTTATTAATAAAATAATAGGGTAAAAAACCAAAAATACCCTTCATTAAAATACAGCATATATACTAGATGTACCCCCTACTGTCATTTCTTTCACCTCTCCCTAAACCACTACTTCCGGCTGCCACCAACCAATGTCGACCATGTGCACTCCCGTCGACAACGATTTGTCGACGGGAGTGAATATGGTCGAAAAAAATATATATTTTTTTAATATTTTCGACCATGTAATATCGACTAAATACAATTTCGTCGACAACAATTTGTCGACAGAGTGTATTTTGTCATATTACATAGTCGAAAAAAGTAAAAAAAATCGACCTTTTATTGTCGACCATGTACACTCTCATCGACAATAATGAAAGGGTTGAATTTAAAATTTGTCGACGAGAGTGTATATGGTCGACAATAAAGGGTTGAATTTTAAAAAAAAGGAAAAAAACTTATTGTTAAGTAAAAAAAAAGGAAACACTTACTGGGGGTGGGGAGGCCGACGGGGGCGACACCAGTGGTGGGGAGAGGGGCGGCCGACGGGGGCGACGCCGGTGGTGGGGAGTGGGTCGGTCGACAGTGGGGAGTTAAATAAAAATACAGAAAATTCTTACAACGTTCGACGGAGGAGAGGCCGCGGCAGCGGGTGCGGGGAGGAGGCCGCGGCAGCGGAGGAGGGGAACAATCAAGAAACAAAGAAAAAAAAGGGGCAGTGATGGGCCGCGACGGCTGGGTGGGGGCGGGGGCTACGACGTCGGATGGACGGGGGAGGAGGGGGCGGCCAGATGGGGGTGGGAAAATTTTACAGCAACGAAAAGAAAAATGGTGGGGGAGGGGACGCGACGGAGGGAGCGGCCGCGGAGGCGAGTATCTATCTTAGACCGATTTTAGGGGGGTGCATCAATTGGGGCAGTGCATCCATCTGAAATGGAGGTGCATATAGTCAAACCCATATTTGGTGGCTGACCCATTTAGGTAAGAAGCAGCCGTGTTGTGGGCCGAATTAAAATAAGAAAAAAAGGTCAACGCGGAGGAAGTAAGTAGCAAGGATGAAAATATCGGTATCGGTAGAAATATTGAGACCTTAAATTTGTGGAGATATCGATGGATATATCGATATCGGTAAATTTTGAAAATTATAAAAATTTAATAACAAACCTTTAATACATAAAATTAACAAAATAATTTGAATACATTTTATATCAGTGATAAATTTATATAAAAAATAATAATATACAATGTTATTTCATATGATATTTATCGATATTTTTCGAGATTTGTCGACATTTTCTCGATATTTTACCGATATTATACCCGATATTGTTATCGATATTTTCAATTTTTTTACAAATATCGTGGAAATATCGGTTCTTCCTAATATCGATATCGGTGAACACGGAAAATGAATATATCGAAGATATATCGGGGGTATTTCCGAATATTTTCATCCATGGTAAGTAGTAGTCGTGAGATTGAGGAGGGAGCAACAATTGTAGACATTGGAGGGGAGAGAGGGTGGTTGTGCATTTTTGTGAGAAAAGAGGAAACAATGATTTTGATTTTATTTTTATTCATTGTTCTTTTAATTATGTTTGGTAGGTAAACTGTTATTCTAGTCTGAGGATGTGAAATCTTATTATAATTATAGTTTTTTTATTAAACGATTCACGGTTTATCTCCATTCCTGTTTAGATTTCGTTATTATTTTGATTAAATGTTATGCATGTTTTGATTTAGAAGTTTAATAGGCTTTGATTTGGACAAAATGTGTCGTCCTATCATAAATCGACACGTAGCGTTCGGGTAAATTATATCTAATACGATTCTATAATTATTCGTTTATTTGTCTTTATTATTGTATTAATTGTGGGCTTTTGAGATATTGAGTTTGACCAAGAATGGGCCCAAACACATAAGGGTCAAGGAAAATGGGTTGGATCGGCCCTAAGGAGAACAAGTTATGAGCTTTCTGTCTTTGTAGGAGGACTGTTGGACCAGAATCTGGAATTTCGGTATTCAAACCTGGAGGGCTCGAGCACCTCCAGGTCCTCGAGGTTTAAAACCCTGAAACTTGCTCACAAGGCTTTGACTTCATCATGCAGATAATGAGTGGGCGAGAATATTGCACCTGTCCCCCTCTTTTCGGAGCTCAGACGCTACATTGATGAAATTTTAAATGAAGTAAAGGCTCCGGTGTATAGAGAAGACCTCATCGTTTAAGAAGTAACCATAGAAACGAGGAGTGAGGAAGTTATGGGCTTAGCCCACAATTTGGGATGTTGAGGAAAAAGGGGAAGTGGATAACCGTTCCCCAAAAGGTACACTATATAAGGAATTTATACGTCATTTCTGAAAATATAACGACTTAGACACTTAATCAACAGAAAAGTGTCCTGACATTCTTTCCAACGGAGCTGTAAGAGCTGAACCTAACTTGAAATACCTAGAACCTTGTTTACATTCGATTACTTTCACTTTGAGATATTACTAAGGTGTTTTTACACGAGGACTCCTCCTCAACGCCATTCTAAGATCATATTGCTGACTTGAGCGTCAGAGTCCAAACGCCGGAGACCTCTATGGTGGATTTTTGCAGGTTTCGAGGCTATTTGGAAATGAGGAGTGCGGTTATTATCCAGTGGACGCTTGCGTAATCTTGGATGTAAAGTTAGGCAACTGTCCCAATCGTTGTGTGTTATTTTTGGACACATCAAGCTTAATCACCCGATTTATGAGTAGGAATAGTTTGGGAGACCTGGAACACTAGAAATATGACGATCTTTGAGGGTGGGGTGCTTTATAATACCAAATTCAATTGAGAATATAAAAATCAATATGTGGTCTTGTGGGAGAAATTTAATAGCTCCAAACTCTTCAATCTCGGCTTGGTAATGTGATCCGTATTTATGCATCACTACTTAATCATGGGTATACACTGAATGAATCCACAGTGTATGATGATTCATGTTGTAATTTTATATGGGTTGAGTACCCCTGTATTCAAAGCTATATAAAGGAAATGTTTTACTATTTAAAAAAAAGGCTTGATCACCCGATTTTATTCTTATATCATTTTTTGCTATTCCATGATTTGTAATCCGTAATTGTTATAATATTTGTGGAAATCGTAGCAACTAAGGCAAAACACCTTAAGAATAATATATAACGTCTAGGTTGTATGAAATGAGTGTCTCGTATTCATAGTCTAGTTTATCCTATTGTTTTAGTTCTTAAATGCGTTTTCGAGTTGAACCTTGAATACATGTTTTAGGGTTATTCATAGGGATAGATTAATTTGGAGTCGTACTTTCTGATTAATTAAACATAAGAAACAATTCAAATTAGTTTGTTCGTATCACTAGTTTAGGGATAAGATTCGAGATTGGATTGAGATTACCGGGTTTCGTTGTTTAAATTGGTAGAATTAATTAAAGAGAAGTTATCCGAGGCTAGATTGTTCTCATTATTTGAATTCTTATTAATTTTAAGAGTTGGTCCTGTGCACAGTGGGCACAGTGCACACCAATACACAAATCAATCCTCTATGTATAAAAAAAGCAAAAATATTTAATCAAAATAATTATTGTTCTGGTGGTTATACACTTCTCATAAGTTTGAATAACGGGTTCGAATCTAGAAACTATCATTTATGTTTTTTTTTATTTTCGCGACCATTTTTTTTTTAAAATACAACTTCTTTTGTAATTTTTTCCAGTTACTGTGACCACTATTTCTTTTTTCTTTCCTTTTTTTTTTCGTGATCATTTTTTTTAAATACATACCACTTTAAAATAATAACTTTTCAAAAACAAAATTACCACTTTTCAATAATAAAATTACCACTTTTCAATAATAACAGTTACCACTTTTCAGTAACAAAATTATAATTTTTCAATAATAATTACCACTTTTCAGTAACAAAATTACAACTTTTTAATAATAATAGTTACCACTTTTCAGTAACAAAACTACAACTTTTCAACAATAATAGGTACCACTTTTCAGTAACAAAATTACCACTTTTCAATAATAATAATTATCATTTTTTAGTAATAAAATTACCACTTTTTAATATTAACAGTTGGGCCGCACTTATGTGCAATATTTCACGTGAAATATTAGTATATTTAAGGAAGGATCAAAATTCGCGGACCTGTAGCGGGTTTGACCGGTCAAACGAATATTTCCTTAAAAATCGCGAAAAAGTCGCGCGCAAGAGGCTAACAGGATAACGGGTTTCAGGTCTGTGTTACTGTAAGGTAATTATATGTTACTACAAGACCAAATATGTGTTACTGTAAGTACAAATAACACATAAATTGACTTTTCACAGGAAATATTAAATCAAATTAATTTAAGGAAAGATAAAATAGAAAAATTTGCTCTTAATCCGTGTTACTATAAATATAATTATATGCTACTGTACGGACAAATACGTGTTACTGTAAGGACAAGTAACACACAACTGACTTTTGAGTACCACATATTTGACCCTAAAGTAACACAGAAAAAATGTGTTACTATATAAACACAAGTGTATTACTGTATTAAGAAAGATGTGTTACTGTATAACTAAAACGTCATTATTGAGAGTGAATGAGATACCCACATTAAAAAAGACGAAGAACAATAATTGAAAACACGAAAAACACAACTATGTTGAATAGTTTATTGATTGCTACAATTACAAAAACAACAATTAATTGGAATAGATTTGTTGTTGATTTTTTTCTCATTAATTCATTCAAAAAATAAAAATAATAATTTCTTCTCTTGTTTCGTGATTAGCAGATCAGAAATCTAAACAGTTTCTGAATTTTTTTTTTTTTTATTGAATCTACAGATTTCTCGCAGCGGGCAAAAATGAGAAATTTGTCCCGCCCAGAAGATAAGGCATAGCGAAGAATGAGATCGGTGCAGACCGCCCAGAGGCATAGCGAACATAGCGAAGAATGAGATCGGTGCAGAAAAGAAGGCAACGCAGAGAAAGAAGAGGAGTGACCGGGCGGCGTTAGGGAGTGGAAAAACCAGTTTGGTGTGTAGGGTGTATTTAAGACTTTCCCTAATTTTGATTGCACTTCTTTTTATTAGTAGTTAATTAATCATTCATCCATAATCCTCCCCATTTTACTGCTTTACAATACGAATTTATTCGATTAAATTACATTGTTCCCTGTGGGATCGACCCTTAGTTACCCTACTGTACTAGTGGGTCGATTAAGGAATTATTTTTGGGTGTCGGCGACAACACACCAATAGAGTTAACTGAAAAAGTTCAAAGTTACATCGACATTAATGATTGCGAAGTTGCTTCAAAAATAGTTATTCACGCTCTCGCTTTCAAGGCTGAGACTCCGCATCGAAAACGTACGTTGTCCAGCTGCAGAGGAAGGCAACATTGTATCTCGACAATTTGTGGAACATGCATACAAACATCGCCCTAGTGGTACCAATGTGATTGAACTTGCATTGCCATATAAACAAGGTATAGTTTATATTCATTTCAAGAGGGAGAACTTAATACGCCTCTTCCCCGAGGAGGTCGAATAATGTCAGAGATTTTTCACTTGGGTGAGCAAAAACTTGTCTTGTTTGTTAGATGTTGTGTATCCCCCAAATCTAATCTTCTTCATCGTTTTTGGCTAGCTCTAGAAGTGGACGTTCACTGAATTAAAAAGAACAAAATATAAACCTAGAAAAAAATATTGAGAAACGATATAATCTCACAAATATATAGAATAAAATATATAATACTATATATTAAGATTAAAATTAAAATTGAGATAAAATTAAGATTAGATAAGATATTAAATATTTTATTATGAGTTATGCGTGTTGATTTGATTTTAAAAACTCAATAAAATCAATTTTATAAATATGTATAAACCCTTGCTACACGCATAATTCCTATAGGTAGATTTGTGATTAAATTAAAAAATTAGATTTGGTGATTAATGGCTACGGCCGATTCGGGAATACCAGAAAGCTGTTTGGATTTTGTATTTGGATTCGACGACCCCAATTTCTCTGATAGGACTCTGCTGCTTCAAATCGTCGACAATGCCAATAACCCGGTTGTGCGCAAGGTGAAGCGTAGCAGGAAACTCCTTTTAACTGAACTTACAGGTACTAGTATTTTTGCCTAAATTAGATTTATGGTGGTGTTTGCTTTCTTACGATAGAAATTTTATTTGATATTTGCACTTTGTTGTTTGAAAATTTGTGTAGAGCCACGGGTGATGAAGACTGTACACATCAACTCTTTGATTTTAGCGGGAAGGAGTTCATATTTTCGTAAAGTATACCTTCAAATCTTTTATTTATTTCTTCACCCATTTATTTAGTGGAGTATAATATTGTAGTTCAATTTACTATACAGCTGTTCTCGAATGGCATGCTTGAGTCCCGGCAGAAGAACGTAGCCATTCAGATTGAAACCTCTGGTAGTTTAATTCCCACTATTAATATTTATTATATATGAGTTGTTATTTTTCAACCAATTAAAAATAGTATGGCATGATTTGAATGAGTGCAGAGGAAGCGCCTATGATGGATATGTTGAAATATGTTTATAGCAATACTCTGCCAACTACTTTGGATGCCTTGTTGGATCTGTTGGTGATAGCTGACAAATTTGAAGTCCCTTCATGCTTGAGGGACTCTATTCGAGCATTGCAAAACTTGCCAATGACTTGTGAATTGGCTTCACTTTATTTGGAACTTCCTTCAACTCTTCTGATGTCCCCTCAACTTCAGCCACTTGCAGATGCAGCCAAGCACTTCCTTGTTTCAAAGTTCAAGGATTTAGACAAGTACGCATCCATCTTTCTTTGATTCGTGTAGCTCTGATGAATTTATATGTTTTGGTTGAAGAATAGTTAGGAAGTTGTTCTTCCTTCATGCATGCTCCATGTTGTAAATTGTTATTATTATATACCATAAGCTGTCCCTTCTACCTTAGTTTGATCAGGCCTTGGATATTCCATCACTTCACTTTATTTTTTTAATAATTCATCAGGTTTACAGAGGAGGTGCTTAACCTGCCTTTACTCGCTTTCCAAGCACTTGTATCCAGTGATGAGTTGAAAGTGACTTCAGAGTGTGTTGTGTACAATATTGTTCTAAAATGGGTGCGTAAACATTATCCTGACTTGAAGGAAAGACGAAGGATATTTGAAACCCATCTACTCCATCATATTCGTTTTCCATTCATGACTACAACAAAGCTAACTAAAGAACTTCAAACTTGCATCGACATGGATTGGAAAGTTGTTTCCAAGATATTTATTCGTGCTCTCAGTTTCAAGGCTGAGATTCCGCATCGAAAGCGTTGTCTAGCTACAGAGGAAGGCAACACTGCATCTCGGCAATTTGTGGAGCGTGCATACAAACGTCAACCTATCAATGTGATTGAACTTGCATTACCATATCAACAATGTATAGTTCATCTTCATTTCAAGAGGGAGAAATTAATTTGCCTCTTCCCCGATGGTGTAATAGAGTCGGAGACTTTCTACTTGGGTGAGCAAGAATTTGTCTTGTTTGGCAGATGCTCTGTAGCCTGCGAATCTAAGCTTCAATATTTTTGGCTTGCTCTAGAACTGGTTGGATCAACTTCTTACAGTGTTAAGTATGATATCCAATTAAAAATGAAGCCCTCTGAAGAGTTTAGGAGTTGGGTGAAAGGAAGCCGCACGTTCACTGAATCGAAAAAAACAAAGTACCTTAAACATGTGTTATGGAGTGAATTCATAGGTGATGACAGTTACTTCATCGACGACTTTCTCCATATGAGGGCAGAACTCACGACAAAGAAATGATTAGTTTGATTTGATAATGTTGTTCAGTGGTTGATGCATATTTTGTATTTTTGACAAGGTTCAATGGCTTAGCGACAATTAATCAGAAATACAACACTCAAGGGCTTTTATTATTCACTAATTTTTCATGTTGGTTTAATCATTTTGAGTGCAATACAATATCTGTTCAACAGTGTATTGTATTCCTAGATGATTATATATTGATTTTATCATGTCGTGAACTTAAATTTGTGTTTATTGCGGAAATTGAAGGAATGGATTTAGGGGAGGGGTCATTTAAATATTTTCGTTGATGATAATTAGTTGTGGAATTTGCAAAAAGTACTGTACAATATTATATAGTACTATCATTTTAAAATCTTAAACTTGGATAAACTTTTGCCTTCGTTTTTATTTTCTTTTTTCTAAATATTAAATTTGATTTGTATTTATTATTTATTGTAGTTGTTCTCAAATGGTTTTTCCTTTTAAAATGAATGATTTTTACATTAATTTGCTCAACTAACAATGGCTTGCTTCTTTGTAGAAGAAATTTCTTTTATGAATTTGTCAATGATCTACAGACTAGTCTGTTTCCCTTGCTTCATCTGTTAAGATTAAAAGTATATTTATAGCAATGATCTCTTGATTAAAAGCTTAAACAGTTGCTCGAGCTATTCTTACCCCACTAGAGATGGGTACACAAATTATCAATACTACTGTTTTAATTTTGTTTTGTATATAGTTTATTTAAATATCATCGATCATTTTTTGTAATACTGTTTTTTGTGGCTTTGTATAGGTTGAATCATAATTTATTTGGTTAAACTCTCATCTAAAAAAACATTAATCTTGAAATAGATATTTGGTTTTATAACGTAAACATGGAGTATATAAATATTGAGTTACACAAATTTGAATCGAATTGAAGTAATCGATGAAAATCATTTGCATTCATTTTAGACGCAGTAAAACTACACATACTGCTGGACAATGTGGATTTTTGCTTTCCTATAACAAATTCTTAGCCCCCAACACCAGGGGCTCGGACAATTTTCCTGGCAATTCTTCAATCTATTAGCAATCAAATAGATCAACACAAAGTTGCGACAATCACTCCATAAAATTTGATTAAGTAACTAAGAAACAATTTAGAAAATCAAAATTGTAGCAAGCCTCATATTGAAATAAAAGGAGCTTGTGCACAGTAAAATTCGCACAAACTACTCTGTAGAGATTTTTTTTTTAAAAAAACATGCCAATCCCATCTTTATCTCTAATTCATAGCATGTCAATCTCATCACATTTATGAATATGAATAAGAGAGCTTCTCCCGATACAGAATTTTAATAAAGTACCACATTGACATGAATAACACTCAATACCCAGTAACCAAACTGCAATTAAAAATCAACACACCACATAATGAACTAAAGAGGGGAAATTCATTTACCTCTGTTTGCCAATAGAATGAATAAACAACTGATACGACCATAGATGTAATCCATAAACTATGACATAACCACCATCAGGTAAGTAAACCACTTCGATCTTTTCTTCGCCACATTCTCCGTACATGCCCACTGCGTAGATTTGATTAATCAATCAATCAAAACCATTTATATTAATAAATAAATGACATTAATCTTAACCACGATCAGGTAATTTCTGAATATTTTTCCTTTGTCACATATAACTCTCTTTCAGTTGATACATCACATGGTTTTAACGGAGTAATAATCATGTGAATTATCAACTCCCGTTAGAAAATTAGACAAAGTTGTGGGAGGAAATTAGCTTGTTTAAAATGAATTCGACCAAAACAGAGGAAGATAGGTTTTGTAAGAATGAAAGGGGGTGATTATTTTTTGTATCTTAGAAATACTCTCCTTCTCACAGTAACAGTAGTTGAAATCGATATCAAACTGAAATAAGAGTACCATGTCATGATTAATCTCCACTGAGTCAATTAAATAAGTTATTGAGGCCTATCAAGGCTTCTTGTTCCTCCAACTTATCAATTCTCAACTCACATCCTTCTAGAATACTCTATCCATCTCCGAACAACGGTAGCTCGTGTCGCCTTCTCTTTCACTTCTTTTGCAATCCAACCCAACAAAAAGTTCAGCAACATATATATTTATTCAATCAGCTTCTTTACAACTTGCCTTTATCAATGCTACAATTTCAATACTAAGGTTGTCGTTCCCTAAAAATAGGTCACGTCTATTTACTTGAGTAATAGCGGAAAGAAATTTGTAACTAAAGCAAGCAAATGAGCCTTTTCTAATTAGTAAAAATATCCAAAAAAAGCTATCTTAATTTTCATCTTACCTGTTTTAATTTTCGTTTTCTTCCGGCTTGCTCCAAACGTTGTTCCCAAAATCGAAATCGTTATTAAAACCTCTCTGCTTCACCATCCTTATCCTAACTTTTGCCTGCAATAAATTAGAATTGTTTTCAGGCACTCTGTTTTTATAAGATTTATTCATTCAAAATCCAAATTTAGAAAATTAACATTCCCCATCTTCCATAATTAGGCTCTTACCAAGACTTTAAATTGTCTCTTTTCCCATCAAATGCTTGTCTGCACAAGTAGAAGTTATTAGAAGCATATTCAGTTATTCAATGAAAATGTCCACGAATAGTTAACATATTTAGACCTTGCCAACAAAATTATAGTATAGGGAGGGAAGTACTCACTCACACAATGTTATTAACATTGATACATTCAGGACTTTCAATTTCAAGGTGCTGCATAATAGACACACACGTGCAAATCATCATGCACCCAATGTGAAGCCAAAATTAGTAGCAAATGCACAAGTTCCAGCCACTTAGAGGAAAATTAAAAGAAAATCCAAAACATTCCATCACTACAAAAAAAGCCTAATTTTGATACCGAAATTTTGAGACGGACACCTAATCCGTCTCTAATAGATACGGATTAGATACGGACTTGTTAAAAAATCGAGAGTTGAAACCGAAAATAAAATCGTCTCTCATTATAAACAGATTAGATACGACTTTTAGTTTCGAGAGTTTTAGACACGAATTAGATACGCGACTTTCAGTTTCGAGAGTTTTAGATACGGATTAGATACGTATACCACCATCTCTAAACAATCAATTTTTTCTTCCCAGTATAAAACGAGACAAGGTGGTACACGAAATTTGTGATACGAAATCTAACCATCTCTAAAATAAAGAAACAAACCATTAAATTGTTCAAAAAATAAACTTAAAGACGAAGAAAAAAGCGACGACACAATAGGAGGCGACGGCACGACATGAGGAGGTATCCTGTGTACACGAGGATCCTCAATCGGAGGTCACGGGGATCCTCAATCGGAGGTCTGAGTGAACAACGACGCGCCCTTCCTCGTAAGTTACTAGTGATGCCACACGAGGAGTATTTGAAACCGAAACCGTAGGACACTGAGAGAGAGAGAGAGAGAGAGAGAGAGAGAGAGAGAGAGAGAGAGAGAGAGAGAGAGAGAGAGAGAGAGAGAAAATTCTTTTCTTGAGAGAGTGAATTCTTTTTTTTTTTTAGAGGTAATTTGGGAGATAGAAATCCTTATATATATATAGAGAGAGAATTGAGAATATGGATGGGTGAATTGAGTTATATTTATTAATTTATTACTCTTTTATAATTAATAAATAGTAAAAATAAAAAAATCAATTAATATATCTTCTATGTATCGGATAAACATAAATGTTAGAATAATACTATGTAGATATATTTTAGAATAGCCATAGATATTATAATAATAATATTATATTATATCTTCAATTCCATTACAATATATATATTAATTGATTCTCTAATGATAATATTCCAAGAATTGATTCTCTAATCATATATCAATTTTGTATGATGTCTAGAGACGTTAGATTAAAAAAAAAAAGGAGGTGTACGGTGTCATTTAATAATTTTTAAAAGTTTTTAAATATCTTGACCATTAAGACTTATAAAGAAATTTGTATAGTATTTTTTAAAAAGTTTTAGATTAAAAAAAAATTATATCATCTATTTAGAAAAAGTATAAATACGTGAAGCATTGCTAATTGTAAAAGTCATTGTTTGGAAGTGATACAAGTTAGTCTAAAAGTTGTTTCATTTAATTTTCCTAAATTAGTCTAAAAGTTGTTTGGGAGTAATACAAATTAGTCTAAAAGTTGTTTGGAAAAGATACAATAAGTTATCTAATTTATAGAAATTGAAATCATTTAATTTTACAAAATTTTAAAAAATATATCATTTCGTGTCAAAATAAACTTAATTTAATAAGTGTCAAAATGAAGGGAGGTAGAGATACAAATTAAGTGAATGATTCATATATTAAAACTTCATTAAATTAAAATAGAGTGTTATATAGGTGAGACGATTACGCAACTATATGGGGTTGTGGAGTTGGATCAACGAGCCTACTCAATGTGTGGAAATTTAGGTCTACAATGTGGGGTTGGTCAACAGACGAAGAGTAAAAAATTGCACATACATATGTGTTATTGAATTGTGTAGAAGTCCAACCTTACATTGTTATTGAATTGTGCAGAAGTCAAACCCTATTTAAGTAGTTTCATCCACGTTTATTCAATCTATAATTATTATTGATAATAATTGAAAGTGTGTGTGCGTGCGAAATCAGAGATGTTGTCTGTTGTGTTGGAACAATCTAGACAACACTATGCAGCGGAAATTAAATTGCACGTACTGAAAGTAGAAGTATTCAAAATTTGCAATAATCTACGCTGTTCACTATATAAAAATATGTGAAACGAGTACAACCTCTTTGAGGTGTATAATTGCACTACGAAAGTGTATAATGATTTACTAGATCCTATGAAACTATCTCCCTCATAGATCTAATCACACAACCTAGTAAATAAGACTATGTTCTAACACACTACTATTGGGATTTATAATAATGTGAAGAACTACAAGAAGAAACAAAGTTTTTCCTAACTAGAAGCGTATATAGCGTTCAATAGAGTAGTAGTCGATTTTAGCTTTCCTTCTTGTGTGTCTTGTGTTGAGGGCAACTTCTGTATTTATAGGCTTCATCCACGAACTGCCATCAACTCCCATGATCGCCTCAACCTTGAGATCATGCGGTTATAGAACTTCTCTCCACCACTCCTAGAATTTAGGAACTTGTTATACCATGTTCTAATGACTTCTCACTCCCATGCAGTGGCATGACTTGGTGTTGCCCACGTCTTCTAACTGCTCTGGGGACATCATTAGACAACAAGCGTAAGATAAGAGTTAGTGAGAAAAGGAAGGGCAAATTCTGATGTTGTCATAAGTGTTGGGAACATTAAACACAACACTCGGCTGTTAGTTCACACAACAGAAATATTGATTAAGAAGTTTACACAATTGATATTCCAAAGAAAATTGAAGTAACAATCTGTATAAGATCAAATTAAAGTAAACAACATCTAAAAAAAAAACTTGTTTAGATTTAAATAACTAAGGCAAAAGTAAATCCTAGATAATTACAGAATTAAAAACAGAGTTTTGAAAAAATAAAAACATAAGTACAAAGCTTTTACAATAAGGAAAGAACTGAATTAACACATGGGAAAGGATTGGGCTGAAATGTGTTTCAGCTGCATCTCCATAATCTGCATTTACTCCCCCATAGCGTAAGCTCTCCCCCTGTCTTCAAGCTCATCATGTATCCAGATCACCATAGAGATCCTGGATATCCTGTTCATCTCCCTCGGTCATTGCAGTGTCAACAGCAGGTTCATCAGCTCGGCCAGGAACTGAATCCGCCATCTACAATAGGAGCAACAATGTTAGTGGGCTGATTGTGTGAACTGTCAGCTACTCCCCCTGTTAAAGTGGAAAGAAGATCCATCCAAAATTTCTTTTGGACTAGAAGATCCTCCACAGAATGCTGCAAGTTAAGAATGGAACCCTGCAAAATATCAATCTGCCTCATAATGTAATGTGAAGACAAATAGATTGAGGAGGCAGCTCCTTCTGGAGGCAGTGTGGTATTGTGGAAGGGATCATTTGCTGGAACATTACTGGGGCCTGCTTCATCATCATTCCTTCTCAAAGGAAGATCAACCACCCTTTCACCTTGGATGAGGAACTAATTTGAGATGTTAAAACTTGGGAAATAGGTACTTACAACCTCATCTTCAAATCTCTCAAAGGCTTTGTCCATCAAGTACTTGTACACAAGGCATGGGTAAGGTAGGATACCTCTTCCAGACATATCAGATTTAAAGGTCATCATGTTGGAGAAAATAATATGTCCTAGATTATACCTTTTCAAATGCCCAATCTTGTACATCAATACAGCCTGTTCTAAGGTGAGAGTGGTGTTGTTTGTAGTAGGCAGCCAATTAAAACACACCAACTTATGCAAAACAGAATATAGACTTGTGAGTTTAGAGGCCAAAATTCTCCTTCTCCATTTTGTGATTACTCCCCCAGTCAAGATGCTTATCATCAAATCATAATCAGTAACCATAGGATCCTCCATAATTTTAGTTTTAAGTAAAATATTGATCCTCCTAGGGGTAATCATATGCCTATTTCCTCTAAACCAAAAAGTACCATATCTTGTAGATTTGGGATCACTAGCAAATTGAGGGATGTTTGCATAGAATTCATAAATCCAATCAACAATATAAGGACAAGCAAATTGCAAAGCATTCAGTAAAGATCTTTCTTTAAGCCAATCAAGCAGATTCATATCCTCAAAATCAGGAGTTCTAATCAATCTTTCACTTAGAATCTGCCTAGTTCTTATGGTTCTATACTGTATACTTGACTTGTCATTGTAATCTTCATCAGAATCACCATGCCTATCATCAGAAGAGAAAAGTACCTCATTTTCATCCTCTTCTGAAGAACTAGATGACTGTTCAGGTTCTGATGGTTCTGGTGTTGCCATCGGAGAGGCAACACTTTCGGGCTCTCGGAGCCTTTTTGATCATCGAACTGGTGGAGTGGGTTCACTTTCCTCCTCCATTTCCTCAGCAACTTCATCCACATCCTCTTCATTAACATCCACCTCTTCTTCCATTGGAGGTGCATGTTGTTCAGCCTCTGTTTCTGGTTCTGATTCAGAATCAGACACAGCAATCGGCTCAGACGCATTCCCATCCGTTCTGGGCTTCTTCCCCTTTCCTGTGTAATCAACAATCTTGCCCGGATTCCTTTGGGACTTTCTCTTTCCACCAGGCCATTTTCGTGCAGTTGGAACAACAACAACTTTCTTTTTGCCCTTTTTCTGCCGATGAATCCTGTCGAACATAGCGGCCAAGACTTCTTCATCAGAGGATTCCGGCTGAGTCTGCATGTCCACATCGCCTTTGAACATGACATTATCCAGTGTTTCTCCCTCAAGCACTAAAACAGGGTGTGTTGTTTTCAGGCTTAGGGTTTCGAAGGCTTCTTTCAAAGTGTTGAAAGGGGTGCCCAGAGGGAAGTGTAAGGTTACTGGAGTGATTTCTGGTGCGGGAGCTTCAGATGAGGGCTCATCTAGTGGGTTGGAGGTTGGAATTTCTGCAGTGGCGTTTGCATTCGCGATTTCAGTGCGAATGTCGTACGGATTGTAGGGAACGATTTCAAGAGGAGTTGTTTGAGTGGGAGATTCTTCAGTAGCAAAGGGAACAACGATGGTTCTGACGGTGAACGATGGAGAGTTTGGTGAGTTTGATGATGCCATTTCAGCAAGGAGATTGAGAGGGTTTGGAGAGGTTTTGTCGCTTGAATTTGAGTTCGAGTGTGCAGCAGTGATCTGAGGAGTGTTGGACATATTGGAAGCTGTACACACAAAACAAGACAACAAAAATTAATTCTTGAAACCTTTCGAATTCTACAGATAGATGTAAATCAGAATTCAAACAGTGTGAGTCAAAAAATGATGTGACATAGGAACTAGATATACTCGAGTGCTGTAAATACAATTAAGATCAGTAATTACCAGGCTTAAAAGAGTTAACAAAGCTTTTCAAGTATTTTCCAACACTGTAATGGAGACTCATTTTATATGGAGAATCGAGAGGAAGGAGTTACACGATTTTTGGAGAGTAAGGGAAGTGAAGTAGTGGAAGAACTTCCCCACTAATGATCGTGGTTAAGAAGGAGAATAAAAATTCTGAAAAACAAAAATTAAGAAAAAGCGGAATAAATAACTGAAATAATAAAACAAGGTAAGACTAAGTCAAATTAAATATTTCAGAGAATAATATTTAATAATTATAAAAAATAACTAATTCCATGAAAATTGGGATAAGAATCTGAATTAACGAGTGTTTTGACTATTGTTGGCATTCTATACACCTCAACACAGTTTTTCCATGATTTTTCATCATATGTGTTGCTCTAATATTTTTATTTTTTCATCACACTTCACATTGATCCATCTTTTGAAAAGAGTGCATCGTAGCAGCGAACTCCGTGCCCCACAGTTACTCAATGGATTTGTGAATATATTGATGCAATTTTTATCACCTTTTGAAAAGAGATCACCGTAGTAGCGAACTCCGTGTCCCATAGTTACTTAGTGATTTATAAAGCATCTAATATGTGATTTTTCTTTTGTAGCATTTGAGAGGTGTATAAGCCATTTGTATTTTTCACAAGTCATTCAGAATTCAGATATCAATCACAAGGAATTTCATTAATTCAATAATTACGAAAATTAAAGCAAAGAAACACATAAGTGACTTATCTTAGTGTTGTCTTAAATGCTGCCGCATTTGATACAACACCCTTGATCATATTTTCAGATATTGCATAAGCCAAGAGATTTTCGTAGAGAAGAAAACCTCTTATCATCAAGAGCTTTAGTGAATATATCAGCCAATTGTTTTTCAGTAGATATGTACTCCAACTTAACAACTTCCTTTTCAACAAGATCTCTAATAAAGTGGTGTCTAATACTTATATGCTTTGTTAATGAGTGTTGCACTGGATTTTTTGAGATATTTATAGCACTAGTATTATCACAGTACATAGTCAAAACATCACTAGGTAAGCCATAATCATGAAACATTTTTTGCAACCAAAGTAATTGAGTACAACAACTCCCTGCTGCAATGTATTCTGATTCAGCTGTTGATTGAGACACACAGTTCTGTTTTCTGCTATGCCAAGAGATTAAGTTGTTTCCCATATAGAAGCAGCCACCACTTGTGCTTTTCCTATCATCACAGTCTCCTGCCCAATCTGCATCACTGTATCCTATTAAGGTACAGTTTGTGTCTTTGCTGTACCAAATACCTAAATCACATGTACCTGCAACATACTTAATAATTCTTTTAACGGCATTCATATGTGATTCTTTGGGGTTAGCTTGGTATCTAGCACATAAACAAACACTAAACATAATATCAGGTCTGCTGGAACTCAAATATAACAGACTGCCAATCATAGACCTGTACAGTGTTGAGTCAACACTCTGGCCAACATTGTCCTTACTCAGTTTCTGAGTTGATCCCATAGGTGTTTTCATATGTTTAACACTCTCTAATCCAAATCTGTTTACAAGACTTTTAGCATACTTACTTTGTGAAATAAAAATCCCATCTTTTTGCTGTTTGATTTGCAGTCCTAGAAAGTAATTTAAATCACCAACCATGGACATTTCAAAGGTAGATGTCATCTCATTCACAAAGTGTTTAAGCATATTGTCATAAGTAGAACCAAATACTATATCATCAACATAGATTTGAGCAATCATAATAGCATTTTTGTCATGTTTGATGAACAGTGTTCTATCAGCTTCTCCTCTTACAAAACCAAACTCAATCAAGAAATCGGTCAATCTTTCATACCATGCTCTAGGTGCTTGTTTCAAGCCATATAGAGCCTTTTTCAGTTTATAGACATGATCAAGAAAATCAGGGTTTTCAAAGCCTTTAGGTTGTTCAACATAAGCTTCTTCATTTAGAATACCATTTAGAAAGGCAGCTTTAACATCCATTTGGTGCAGTTTTATATCAATATAGCATGCAATGGCAAGTAAGAGCCTAATGGATTCAATTCTAGCAACAGGAGCAAATGTTTCATCAAAGTCTACACCTTCTACCTGTGTATACCCTTGAGAAACCAACCTAGCTTTGTTTCTAATAATATTTCCCATTTCATCAGTCTTATTTTTGAAAATCCATTTAGTCCCTATAACATTAATATGGTCTAGTCTAGGAACTAATGTCCACACATCATTCCTAACAAATTGATTAAGTTCTTCATGCATAGCTTCTATCCAATTCTCATCATCTAATGCTTCTTTAACAGTTTTGTGTTCAATCTCAGAGTGATAGCATTCATGATTTACCTTACTACACATGCATGACATACATATAGATCTTACCACATCCTTTGAGTTCATCCCCATTCTTCTTTTGGTTTGAACACCAGTAGACTACTCACCAATGATTTGGTCTTGTGGATGATATTTCTGAATCCTTATGGAGGGAGTTTTCTGGAGATTATACAGATTTTCAGGATCTGTATTATCAGAAGTTTCCTCTGGTGTGTCAGCATTCTTCTCAACATTCTGAACCTGTTCAACATTTTCAGTAATGATTGGTACATTAATCAAGTCTGAAATGTCTTCATCTTCAATGCTTTTACCTGTAATGCTTGTATCATCATCAAAAACAACATTTACAGATTCTTGTACAGTATCAGTCCTAAAGTTATAAATTCTATAGGCTTTGCTGTTTCTTAAGTAGCCAAGAAAAAAACCCTTATCACTCTTTGAGTCAAACTTATGTAACTGATCCCTGTCATTCAAGATATAGCATACACAGCCAAAAACATGGAAATATTTAAGGTTGGGCTTTCTATTGTTCAGAATTTCATATGGAGTTCTAGTAGAATCTGTTCTAATATAAACTCTATTAGCAATATGACAAGCAGTATTAAGAGCTTCGGCCTAAAATCTTTTAGATAAGTTCTTAGAACATAGCATGACTCTAGCCATTTCTTGAAGTGTTCTATTCTTTCTTTCTGCTATGCCATTTTGTTGAGGAGTTTTAGGAGAAGAAAACTCTTGGATTATACCTTTTGATTCACAAAACTCAGTAAAGGAACTGTTTTCAAATTCTCTTCCATGATCTGACCTGATTCTGCATACTTTAGAATTGAAAACATTCTTGAATCTTTTATACAGAATTTTGAAAATGGAAAAAGTTTCAGATTTATCTTTTAAGAATTCAATCCATGTGACTAGAGTAATCATCAACCACAACTAAAGAATACCTTTTACCTCCAATACTTTATGTTTCCATAGGACCCATAAGATCCATGTGCAGTAATTCGAAGCAATGTTTGGTTGAGCAATGTCCCAACATTTTGTGAGACACTTTAATCTGTTTGCCTTTTTGACAAGGTCCACATACCTTGTTATCTGAGAATTTCAGATCTGGTAAACCTGTAACAGCTTTCAATCTAACAAGTTTATCAAGCTGTCTATAGTTAGCATGTCCAAGTTTATGATGCCACGGAATACTATCGTCAACTTTAGCCTTATTGCAGATAAGTTCAGATTCAATGAGATAACAATTATCAGCAGATATGTTTCCCATCATGATACATTTAAAGTTTTTGTCTAGCACATAACATGAGTTCTTATCAAACTTAACATGCAAATCATCATCACATAATTGACTAATACTTATAAGATTGGCCAGTAATCCATCAACATGCAAAACATTGGATAACTTAGGAAAACCAGGAACATTCAATGTCCCTTTACCAATGATTTTCCCTTTTGATCCACCACCATAAGTGACATTACCACCATTGTAAACAGTATAATCAGTGAGATAATCAATTTGACCTGTCATGTGTTTAGAACAGCCACTATCAAAGTACCATAATCCAGGTATACATGCTTTTAGAGACATATGAACAACATTGCAAGATGTATTTTCTTTTGGAATCCATGCAGAATTATTATGAGTCATTCCAGACAATACAAAATTTTTCAGATCATTTTTCTTTTTCAAACATTGAGGACTTTTATGACCCTTTTTGAAACAGTAATGGCATATAGCATCTTTTGCATTAATCTGAGTCTTAGCAGAAACTCTAGGATTGTAATTTACTTCAGCTTTTACAAACACAGTAGGTTTCTTAAGTTCAGAATTTTTAGAATTCTTACCTTGGTAGCCAATACCTGTTCTTCTTGAGTTGTTGGTCATAAGAGAGTCTTCCAGTTTGTTCTTTCCTTTAGAAAATCTTTTGAAGCTTAGAGAGGCTTCCTTCAATCTCTCTTCAAGTATAAACTTCTCCACATCTTTTCTTGTCAATATACCTTCAAGCTTGGTAATTGAGTCTATTAGGTCAGAATTCTCAAAGTTCAGAAACTTAATTATGTGATTAAGTTTCTCAGTTTCAGAAGATATTTTGCAAACTTTTTCATTTGTTAAAGGTTTTTCATAAGAATATTTATTAAAGTCAAGAACAGACACATCTAGTCTTTCTTTGAGCTTAGAGATTTCTTTGTCCTTCTTTGTTAAAAGACTTTCCAGTTTGAAAACAGTATTAGACAAGTCTTGAATGTCAGCATCTCTTCTGGATAAGCCTGCTTTATTTGATGTACCTGTCTCAATATCTGAACTTGTGAAATAGTTAAATTCTGGTGCATTATTATTCAGTGATTTCTCAAATGATGGCTCATTTGTGCTCACATCATAATAATCGTCCAGATCATCATCATACAGAATTCTAGCAGAGAAAGCTTTTTCAATATCTTTTTCAGGATCATGATCAACATCAGACTCATCACTTAAAGTAGCACTGAAATTAAGTTTCTTTTTTAGAATGGTGTTAGCACATTCATTAGCATAATGACCATATCCAGAACATGCATCACATTTAACATTCTTCCTATAATCTTGGTCAGATCTAAACCTGTTTCCTCTTTCTAATTGTCTAGAAGGATTAAAATTGTTCTTCCTAATAGGCAATTGCTGAGTATTATTAATCTGAACCTTAGGTTGAATGTTATCCTTAAACCTATTATTCTTGTTCTTCATGAATGTCTTAAACTGTTTAGTAATGAAGGCCATATAATCAGGATTGTTAAGATATTCCTCAATATCATCTTCATTAGAGTCAATTTCAGTAACATAATGAGACTTTCCAGAACCTGATGATACAGATGATGAGGCATCACCTTTGAAAACAAGCACTTTCTTTTCATTATCAGTCTTTTTAGAAATGTTCATCTCATAAGTTTTCAAAATACCAATCAATTCATTTTGACTTAACACATCAGTATCCTTAGCTTCTTCTATAACACATATCTTAGGTTCAAAACGTTTAGGAACAGATCTAAGAATTTTATGTACTAACCTTTGATTTGATATTGGATCTCCAAGAGAATGAGCTTCATTTGAAATCTCAGTTAGATTTTCGTTGTAAGATGAAATGGTTTCATCTTCTTTCATCCTCAGATTCTCGAACTTGGTTCCAAGCATACGTAGTCTGGTCCTTCGTATACTATCCGATCCTTCACAATGTTCTTGTAGTCGATCCCATGCATCCTTCGATGAAATGCAGTTTGATATGATTTTGAACATTGAGGCATCAATTGAGGTGAAGATTGCATTCAACGCCTTTGAATTGTAACTCGCAGTTGTGATTTCTTCAGCCGTCCAGTCGAGCTCTCTCTTGATCCGAGCTTCATTGTCTTCATCCGCAGCAGTTCTTGGTTGAGTCCAACCAGCAAGAACACTCCTCCAGGCACGTTCATCAATGGATTTGATGTACATCCTCATCTTTGGTTTCCAGAAGGCATAATTCGTGCCATCTAGAATCGGAGGTTTTAGTGCGGGTGAAAGTGGATACTCCATTTCAGATTTACACACTCTAAGCAGAATCTCTACTTAGTGTATCAAGTAGTTGGCTCTGATACCAACTGAAAGTGTGTGTGCGTGCGAAATCAGAGATGTTGTCTGTTGTGTTGGAACAATCTACACAACACTATGCAGCGGAAATTAAATTACACGTACTGAAAGTAGAAGTATTCAAAATTTGCATAGATTATAAAATAATCTACGCTGTTCACTATATAAAAATATGTGAAACGAGTACAACCTCTTTGAGGTGTATAATTACACTACGAAAGTGTATAATGATTTACTAGATCCTATGAAACTATCTCCCTCATAGATCTAATCACACAACCTAGTAAATAAGACTATGTTCTAACACACTACTATTCGGGTTTATAATAATGTGAAGACCTACAAGAAGAAACAAAGTTTTTCCTAACTAGAAGGGTATATAGCGTTCAATAGAGTAGTAGTCGATTTTAGCTTTCCTTCTTGTGTGTCTTGTGTTGAGGGCAGCTTCTGTATTTATAGGCTTCATCCACGAACTGCCATCAACTCCCATGATCGCCTCAACCTTGAGATCATGCGGTTATAGAACTTCTCTTCACCACTCCTAGAATTTAGGAACTTGTTATACCATGTTCTAATGACTTCTCACTCCCACGCAGTGGCATGACTTGGTGTTGCCCACGTCTTCTAACTGCTCTGGGGACATCATTAGACAACAAGCGTAAGATAAGAGTTAGTGAGAAAATGAAGGGCAAATTCTGATGTTGTCATAAGTGTTGGGAACATTAAACACAACACTCGGCTGTTAGTGTTGGATCATTTAACAAAACACTTATTTCAACATCAACAATAATATATTTTTGTGAATTAGGATGTATATTCAACAATTAAGACAAGAAGAACAAAATATCTCAAATTCAAACATAGATGCTATGCTAGTATTCAACATATTTTTTTCATATGGTTCCAGAAATATGTGAGTACAGATATGTGTTATTGGAATTATTATTAGTGTTAGTGTATATATATAAATAATTAATTTTAAATTACAGGTGAGGTGAAGTGAAGTGAGGTCACACGACGTTGAGAATCAATATTTACGGGATCTTAACAAAGGGCCACTATTATTCAAATGTGATTGGTTTGATCACACCTCATTAGAAACAAAAAACCATTCCAATTACAAGTTTGTGGATGTTCATCACCTATCCAGACGTAACAAGTAAAAATGAATGGATCGTTGTTTGCAAAGTAAAGGCAAGATCCTCGGTGGTAGGCACTGCAAAGAAGTTTAAAAAAAATAGAGATTACAAATCGTGATTTGATCGGAATTGAAAACGATGATGATGAGAAGCATAACAAGGATGGAGATGAATATGATGAAGAAGAAGATGATGACGACAATGATGAAGGGAAATATGAAGATGAAGATTAAATGTAATTTAATTAATTTATTTGAATTTATAAACTTTTACAATTGAAATTATTCAATAACAATTTTTTTAATATATTTTTTAAAGTTACAAATTAATCAATTAATTATATATGTTAAAATATTATGCATAGTGACGAAGTTGGATTGCTCAAGTGGTTAGAGCACCACTACCTAGGCTTTAGATCCTGGGTTCGAGTCATGGGGAGGGAAAAAGGGATGGGTATTTAATGTAAATTCAAAAAAAAAAAAAAAATTATGCATAGTTCTTAGTAATTTACAACTTATGCTTTTGACGACTGTGAATAATTACAATTTTTAGAAATTAATAAAAAAAAATTACATTTACATATTTAAAAGTTATAATTTAAATACATGTAAAAGAAATAAATTAATATACATATACAATTAATATTAAAAGATAAAACAAAAGAGTTATTTGTCCTAGTGGCGGGTGCTCAATAATGGACACTTGGCCACCTGGGTTCAATTCGCACATAGACCAAAATAATGGTCAATTTAATAGTTGGAGAGGGGTTTGGAGGTCGGGGGTTGGGATTGGGACAGTTTTTTTTGTACTGCTTTTACTATAAATGACTGCACACAAAGGGTTTATCACCCCCGACAACCACATATGTATTAGAATCATAAAAAAATAAATCACCCAGGCCATGCCATTTTATTTGTATTCTGAAAGTGGTAAGTTAGACAAAATACGTTGGAAAGACCCATCAGTTAAGCATTTAAATTTTGAAAGTGGTAAGTTTTTTTTGTACTGCGTTTACTATAAATGACTGCACACAAAGGGTTTATCACCCCCAACAACCACATATGTATTAGAATCATAAAAAAATAAATCACCCAGGCCATGCCATTTTATTTGTATTCTGAAAGTGGTAAGTTAGACAAAATACGTTCCAACCCATCAGTTAAGCATTTAAATTTTGAAATTGAACCACATAGTAGCATGTTTTGTTAGAAATAAGATAAGATAATGCATAATAAGAACAAACCACAAACAACTCAATGCTTTAACACACCAAACATGACATCACCACCAATTATAAAATTTTTGGCGCATAGGCTTTAGCAAGTGTTGGGAATTTTGATAGAAACTAATAGAATTAAAAAAAAAAAAACTAACTTCGGGGTGAATTTTTGCTCCTGCTTTTCTGGAAAAATTCCTTCATGACAGAGTGATTGATAAAAGGATGGCCCATTTTGAAATCTTGAATCATTGGCATCTCTTTCAGGGCATCACTTGTTATCAAACACTTGGTGAGCACAATGTCATTCACCACAATTTTCAAATTTTCTTAGTTTGAACTTAAATTCAGTTAAATCCAATAAATGGAAATCAACTAACAACAAATCAAATAATATAATAATATCAGTACATGAGGATGTTTTACTCACCAACAGGGGCGGACCCAGAATTAGATAGGGAGGAGGGGGGGGGGGGCAAAAATCAAGTAGGGGTCGATTTAATATTTAGTACTTTCTCGATTTTACAATTGTTTGTACACTTGTTTTATTCGTGCGTCTCATAATTTTTTAATCTAAACTATTTTATTTACTTTATTCACAAATGTTTATAAAATTACATATTTACATAATCTAAATATTCACTAATTTTGATTCTAGGTGATTTTGTAGGCCAAATTTTAAAACTTGGAGATTCGTTTTCAATTAGCAAATTTAACTTAGATTTTTTTTAAATGAATGAATTATTTTTAATTTTTTCATCTACAAAACAGAACATAAAATATTTTAATATAGAAATATTACAATAATTTTACTAGTTTACATGTTAAATAATTTGTACATCAAATTAATATTCTACTATTTGAAACTCAAATCCTCAAACCCTGAAATTTACATTGACAATGATTAATATAAAAAAATTAGTATTTTAAAATAAATAAATAAATGAAAATCACTTACCCAGTCAAAGATGGAATAATTATTAACTGAGTCTAATAATTCCTAATGGGCTTACAATTTAAATAGAATGTATAGGATTTACCAATGCGGCACATTGCTATTATATTAGATGCGCAATATGAAAATATAATAGTACAAAAAATAAAAAAATCAGGGGGCTAGGGCCACCCCCACTACCAACGTAGTTCCGCCCCTGCTCACCAATATCAACGATACGATTTTTTAACAAAATGTTGGAAACTATACGCCTGATAGGGTATACTGCAATATCGAAGAATCTGATAACAAGCAAGTCGAGTCAAGAGAAAACCCTTTTCCCGCAGAACAGAATACGCCCAGGTAGTGCTCGACTGGTATGGCGTTCCGTTCCCAAAGGTAAAACGACTTCTACTTCGTAAACAGTAGCACCACTGTAGACGAAGCCTCAACGAACGTACTAGGTACGAACTGAACACACACGGAAAAGAATTCCGACAACACACGGAAATAAATCCGGCACGAGAAAGAACAGTGTATGGCTTTTGGGAGCACAACACTGCATAGAGTAGAAGAGCAGAGGGGCGAATTTCAGCGTAAATGAGGAATGAGGGAAGAGTCTGTATTTATAGACAGATATCAGGCCTGGAGGTTGGAGAGAATTGTGGAGATACTTGCGCCTAAATTCACGCACACGTGGGAGGTGGCTCTTGACCACTACGTCTAAGAATCCAAATTAATTTATCACTCATTAATTCCAACAATCCCCCACATGAGTGAAAATCGTGTCTATACAATATCAGACTCAGTGTTAAGTTCGATTGAGATCTCCGTGCATCCGAAAAAGTAGTTTTTGGCTTTGAACTTTCCGTAGCCAAACACTATCAGGTACACCGGCGGCTTAGTGGACGCAGTGCCTTGAACTAATCCTCCATAGTGTATACCTAATCAACAGTGTCAGCACACTTCAATCTCGTCTTCGTAACGTTCTCACGTTTTTTGTCCGTTTTGGCCATGGACGTCCTTTGTGTTCATAAATGTTTGGTCGAAGCGGCCCTCACTTCTCATTTATATAGGTGACCTCCCTTCGAGTATCCCGTTATACTCTAGGAATCATTAAGAGTCGAAGACTCAACCTTTACCACATCTTACGGGTCGTTAACACTTGAGATAGTGTTGTCAGGAATAGTCGTGTTTTTTCAAGTGTCGTATCATTAACTTCCACAATTTCATTTTCCCATTGAACCAAGTTCTTGGGATCTCCAGTCATCATGGTTGGGTTTCCACTGCTTTAATTTTTCTTGTGGGTTTTAGACCCATTCCTTCTACCAGCTTGTTCAATTGATCTTGGTTTATGCTCTTCGTGAGCAGATCCGCTATGTTGTCCTTTGATTTCACATAATCAATGGACATTACTCCAGTTGAGATCAATTCTCTAACGGAGTTGTGTCGACGACGTATGTGTCTCGACTTTCCGTTGTACATGACATTCATAGCTCTGCCAATGGCAGCTTGACTGTCACAGTGTACCGTCACAGAAGGTACTAGTTTGTTCCAACATGGAATGTCTTCCAGAAAGTTACGCAGCCATTCAGCCTCTGCAGCGGCTAGGTCTAAAGCGATAAATTTTGATTCCATTGTGGAACGGGCAATACACGTTTATTTCTTGGACCTCCACGACACTGCTGCTCCTCCAATAGCGAATACATATCCACTAGTGGATAACGAGTCTTTAGTGTCTGATATCCAATTTGCATCACTGTATCCTTCGACTACAGCTGGATGTCTCGTGTAGTGAAGCCCATAATCAAGGGTGTACTTCAAGTATCTTAAGACCCTTTTCAGTGCTTTCCAGTGCTCTTGACTTGGATTATTCGTGTATTGACTCAACTTGTTTACCGAACATGCAAGATCAGGGCATGTACAGTTCGTAATGTACATCACACTTCCAATGATCCTTGCGTATTCCAGTTGAGCCACTGGTTCTCCTCTGTTCTTTTTCAAGTGAACATTCAGTTCTAGAGGTGTCTTAGCAGGTGGATCGTCAAAGGCATTAAATTGCTTTAGTACCTTCTCCACATAGTGAGATTGTGTCAAGGAAATTCCATTAGACGTTTTCTCTATCTTGATTCCAAGAATCACGTCTGCTAATCCCATGTCTTTCATGTCAAAGTTCTTATTTAACATGTCCTTCGTATTAACTATGATATTGTGATTGTTACTCATGATTAACATGTCATCGACACATAAGCATACGATAACAAATCCAGTTGGTGTATTCTTTCACATATACACACTTATCACATTCGTTAATTCGAAACCCATTTGACAACATCGTGTTGTTAAATTTCAAATGCCACTGTTTTAGATCTTGCTTAAGTCCATACAGTGATCGAACGAGTTTGCACACCTTTTTCTCGTTTCCAGGAGCAACATATCCTTCAGGTTGATCCATGTATATTTCAACATCCATCTCACCATTAAGAAACGTAGTCTTAACGTCCATTTAGTGTATTTCGAGATTGTGCAATGCAGCAATAACGACTAATACACGAATGGAGGTGATTCTTGTCACTAGTGAATATGTATCGAAGAAATCATACATTTCCTTTTGTTTAAAACCCTTTGCAACTAGACGAGCTTTGTACTTTTCAACAGATCCATCTGCTTTGTACTTTCTTCTAAGGATCCACTTGCATCCTAAAGGCTTGCAACCTTTAGGGAGGTCGACCAACTCCCATGTGTGATTTAACAGAATTGAATCGTATTCACTTTTTATGGCTTCCTTCCAGAGGGGTGCATCTGGTCTTGCCATTGCTTCTTTGATAGTTTTGGGTTCATCCTCTTCCAATACATAAGTAATGAAGTCTGAACCAAAGTCCTTATCAATTCTAGCTCTCTTACGACGTCTTGGTTCTTCACTCTCTTGAGTGGAAGGACCAGCAGTGTCATCCGTTGCTTCATGAGTTCTTTTATTCGAGCTCACTTCCTCTTTTTCCTTAAACGGGAAAATATTTTCAAAGAATACTGCGTTCCTTGAGTCAATTGTAGTACCTTCTGTCATATCAGGTATTTCAAATTTGTAAATCAGAAATCGATAGGCACTACTGTTTGAAGCGTATCCTATAAAGATGCAATCGACTGTTTTAGGGCCGATTTTAACTTGTTTAGGAAGTAGTACTTCGACCTTTGCCAAACACCCCCACACTTTGAGGTATTTGTATGAAGGTTTTCGTTTCCTCCATACTTCATAAGGAGTTTGATCCTTAGTTTTATGTGGTATCTTATTCAGAATGTGGTTAGCCGACAGAATGGCTTCCCCCCACAAGTTCTGAGGTAAACCAGAGCTGATTAACATAACGTTCATCATCTCTTTTAGTGTTCGATTTTCCTTTCCGCAACACCATTGGACTGAGGTGAGTAGGGGTTGTCGTTTGATGTATTATTCGTGATTCACCACATAATTGTTCAAACGGATCTACGTACTCTCCACCTCTATCACTGCGAATTGATTTAATTCGAGTGTCTAATTGATTCTCTACTTCAACTTTATAAAGTTTAAAAGCTTCTAAAACTTCATCCTTACTTCGTAAAAGATAGACGTAGCAGAATTTTGTACAATCATCAACAAAAGTAATAAAGTACTTTTTCACTCCTCGTGTGGAGCTTTTACTCGAATGTGATTTTTCAAGATGAACAAATCCACATAACTTGTGGAAAACATTCCACGGAATTCAACCATTTTAGGTTTTTCCATATTTAGCTTTAAGGTCACACCTTAGCTACCCTTTTCATTCAAACATGTCGACGGAGACCTCTCTCCCTCACATTCGAATGTATCCATGTGAGGAGATGCATATCCCCACATTCGAGTTGTTTGCCACTTTATTTGTGAATTTCTCTTATTCACCAAATTTGGACACAACCTCGATACATTTAAAAATCGAGCTTTGATTTTTCTTTTATTGGAATTATTTCCAACTTCAAAATTAATTTAATCTTTGGTCAACATACCAAAATTAAATTCAATTTCAAATGTGACTTTTATTGTCACCCGTGACTCGAGCATAATTTTTCCGATCAAATTATACTAGTCAAAATCTTTTGAACTAAATTCAAAATAAATTTATGCTCCCGAACACAAATATTTAATTCCATATCAAATATAATTTGATACTCCTTCTTTGAGCCCAAAAATTAATTCATTAATTTTCGTTAACAGCTTAAGATCTAGTCAATTTGAATCAATCATGAATTGATGGCTTACAACCCAAAATTCAATCCAAACTTTGCCAGTTCTTCTGAAACGGTTGTCGTATATTGCAGTTGTGATAACTTCCCAGTATTGGATCAATTTTCAAATAATATATGACTTATTCGAAAATTGGATAAATGACATCCTTTTGATTTGTCAACACAGGTGCAATTTAATCCTCTTGATTAATTGATGTAATTAATCAATTTAATCCTCTCGATTAATTGATGTAATTAAATCCAATTTAATCCTCTTGATTAATTGATGTAATTAATCAATTTGTAGCGCAATTCAAATTTAATACTCTTGATTAATTGATATGATTAAATCTAATTTAATCTTCTTGATTAATTGATGTAATTAATCAGTATTCATCCAGCATCAACTTAGCCTTCACAATCTGATACACTGTTAATATGGAGCCTTAGACCAACTCTTTAATCTGGAGCCTTAGACCCAACTCTTTAATCTGGAGTTTTAGACCAACTCCCAGAATTTAATCTGGAGCTTTAAACCAACTCCCAGAACTCTTTAATCTGGAGTTTTAGACCAACTCCGAGAATTTAATCTGGAGCTTTAGACCAACTCCCAGAACTTTAATCTGGAGCTTTAAACCAACTCCCAGAACTTTAATCTGGAGCCTTAGATCAACTCTCAGATGAGCTTTCTCCTCTTCTCCTCATTTCCAAGACTAGCACGAGACTGATCCCTCTTGTTTTGCTATCTCATTTCTGGTCAGAATAGTAAGGCAATTTTGCTATTTGATTCTCTGGATATATCAATCCCAAGAGATAATTAATAATTAAATTTGGATATTACTCAATAATTATCCAAAATTTAATTAATTAATTATCAATTAAATTAATTAATTAATTAATCTTTATTTTATTATGTAATTAATTAACAAAGTCAATTCTGTTCTCAGAATACTTGGTCCAGGCTGCGCCGATTAATTAATTAATTTATCCAAACAAAAATCAATTATGTTTTCCGGAGATGTTATCCACGAAGCCATGCTCCATATCAACGAAGCTCTGCTCCAACGAAGCCATGCTCCAACGAATCAACGAAGCTCTGCTCCAACGAAGCCATGCTCCAACGAGCTCCAACGAAGCCATGCTCCAATTCCGTCGCCACCAGATAATCCACCAATTAAAATCTGTTTTCTCTCTCTTTCTCTTTCTAGATATCCAGTCTCAACAGAAATTAATCCACCAATTAAAATCTGTTTTCTCTCTCTTTCGAGATATCCACAAGAGCGTGCTTTGATACTTATATATCGACCCAATAATTAATTAATCAATATACTGTCGAGTAATTAATTAAATTCAATAATTAATGGTCAAATATTCAATATTATTCGATATTGCAGCGTATTAATTAGGTCCAAAAATAAATTTAATTAATTAAGTCCGAAAGTAGATTAATAATATTTTGTTTTGCGATTGTTGGAAACTATACGCCTGATAGGGTATACTGCAATATCGAAAGAATCTGATAACAAGCAAGTCGAGTCAAGGGAAAACCCTTTTCCCGCAGAACAGAATACGCCCAGGTAGTGCTCGACTGCTATGGCGTTCTGTTCCCAAAGGTAAAACGACTTCTACTTCGTAAACAGTAGCACCACTGTAGACGAAGCCTCAACGAACGTACTAGGTACGAACTGAACACACACGGAAAAGAATTCCGGCAACACACGGAAATAAATCCGGCACGAGAAAGAACAGTGTATGGCTTTTGGGAGCACAACACTGCATAGACTAGAAGAGCAGAGGGGCGAATTTCAGCGTAAATGAGGAATGAGGGAAGAGTCTGTATTTATAGACAGACATCAGGTCTGGAGGTTGGAGAGAATTGTGGAGATACTTGCGCCTAAATTCACGCACACGTGGGAGGTGGCTCTTGACCACTACGTCTGAGAATCCAAATTAATTTCTCACTCATTAATTCCAACACAAAATATAATAGTTGGACCTGCAATTAGGAATGTGGACAAATACGAAGTAGCAACATTTGGATCAAATATCAATCTTCCACCTAAACTGAATCTCTGCAACATTCAACAAAAAGAAAGAAACCAAACTTTATGAGTGTCCCTGAGAGTTATTTTAGGCATTGCATCAAACACTTGGTGAGCACAACGTCATTCACCACAATTTTTAAATTTGGTTAGCTGAACTCAAATTCAGTTAAATCACTTTGTTCAATAAATGGAAATCAACTAACAACAAATTAAATAATATAATAATATACTCACCCTTCCTGTGTTGTGACTTGCAAGTTCAATTAATCTGATCCGAAATCGGTCTTGCCTCATATTTTATTACCGCTACAACCAGCAACACGTAAAACTAACAATAGAAAATAAACTATATGTTGGGTTGAAAACGAACACCATGCACTACCTTTGATTTCGGTTGGGTGGGCTTCTTGGGATGTATTAGGTTGTTCCTCGTTTAGATACGGATTTAGAGACGAGAAAATGTCGTTTTTAATTAAGAACGAAATTATAAACGGATTTTTGACCCGGTTGTAAAACAGGTCGTTTATCGCTTAGATACGGATTTAGAGACGATAAAATGTCATTGTTAAATAGAAACGACATTTGAAACAGATTTTTGACCCGGATATAACACGGGTCGTTCATCGTTTAGATACGGGAATATACAGTGTCAAATTCCGTCTCTCATTATAAACCGAAAAAAATAGGTTTCAAATCCGTCTCTTATTAGAAATGGAATTTAGAAAACGTTCCTGACATTAGATACCATGTGATTAGGAACAGATAGAAAATGGTTCCAAAATCCGTTTATAACCTGTTTAGAGACAGTGTTTATGGTATCTAATTCGTCTCTAAATCACAGTTTTTTTGTAGTGAACTAACAATAGAAAATAAACTATATGTTGGGTTGAAAACAAACACCATGCACTACCTTCGATTTCTTTGTCCTACGGTCGAGCGTGTGCCCGACGTGGTGTGCAAGGATGGCGAAATTCGTCAGAAGATAGGCGGCAGAGAAAGCGAACGACGATTTAGTGGGAGAATGTGAGAGGAGGTACTGGAGAAGGTCGAGAGGCCTACGAAAGAAAATGCGTTGAAATATAACTGCTCAAATTTTGAATAGACAAACGTTTCAAATGGATTTAATACGTTTCAATTTGCTTCACTACTTGCAAAACGTTGACACACTACGTGGCAAAACAATGACAAATGGTAGAAATATATTGACACATGGCAGAAGTAGAAAGGGTCTCAAATGCACACGTGTCGAAAGCGGGAGAGACCTCATTCTCCTTTTATATATATAGATTCTTACAAGTGGCACGTGGGATACGAAAACATGTCATTGCGTTTGTTGGAATAGTTTGGAGGATTGTCTTAAATAAGAATTTCTAGCCCACCCTAAGGCTATGTTTACTTTTGGTTTTAAAAATCAGGTTTTAGATTTTAAAATTCTAAACCCGTTTTATTTCGGGATTTAAAAATCGATTTTTAAAATTCACTCAAAATCATACTATTAAACATATTGATTTGACATAAAGTTATATATATATAATATCACTCCAATCATTATAATCTTTTTCAATAATAATATATATAATAATACTATAATAATACAATAATATAATACATTCAATATCAACTAATTATTATAATCTCACCCAACAACAATACAATTTCATTCAATCTTACACATTGATTTAACATAAAGTTAAATCCTCCACTATTCCAAAATCCAAAAGAAACACTCATATTACTATTTATCAGGATTTAAAAAACTCGATATTTAAAACAAAAGCTCAAATTAAACATAACCTAAAAGAACATCTTAAACTTCCAACCTTGCAGCGTTTTAGCAATCCCATCTCTTACCAGTGGAAGGAATATTGAATGCTAATGAATTTTTATACTTCCCATGTTGACCATTAATGTCTTTAATGATGTTATTAGCAATTTTTAAACTTATATATTTAATAATTATTTTTAAAATACTAGATTTTCGATCACCCGTGCGATACACGGATATTAACCGTATGTTTGAACAAAATGTCTATCTTTCTCCTTTTCCTTTATGCCATCTATAAAAACACTTGTACCTTTTTCATTTATGCCATCTATAAAAACACTTGTACAATGCACGTGTCTCATCGTCTATTTTAATTTTCTTATAGTCAGTAATATAATAAGTATACATACATAAATATGTTGAAACTTTCACATAAATAGAAATAGTTCAAAGTATGTCTTGCTATTCGTACAATTACAGTTTGCTTATTTAAGAAAATAAAATCTTTAGTATCACTTTCTACAAAAGATCTATCTTTCTCCTCTTCTATTGCAATCTATAAAAACACTACGAATTAAGTTGTGTAAATGCTTTTTTTTTTTTTTTCAATTTTTCGACTAATCATTTTTCAAATTCTAGATAAGTTGTGTTTGTATTTTATTCGCACCAAAATAAAATACTAATACCAATTTTTTATAATACATCATACGTAGAGCAAGATGCATTTCGATCTGATTGAGAGATGTTTTCTCTGGCTCAAGTCTAATGGTCAATAGTTTTGTACCATAACCTGAAAAAGAGCAAACCAGGGGCCACTGTACATTAGAAATCGAAGAGATCCATGACTCTCATTAAAATTAATGGACTTTTAATTTCACAATATATCTTGATAGAAATTGTTCAATTATAAGGTTATTATAAGCTCATTAACAGAATTTCGGTTCGTCTTCAGAATTATGGACTTTCAGTTTCACAATAAAAAATGGTAGAAATTACTTAAATTGCCAATGGAGGTGATATATCAAGTGCTTCAGATTTATCAAATTAGATATATAAATACATATACAAATTTGAATAATAATCGTCTCATTGATAATACATGTTTTTGTGTCAATATAATTAGGGCATGCTTGTTTTGGAATTTTGAGGATTTTGAAATTCGAATTTCAAAATCTAATGCATTTCAAAATTATAATGTTTTTTATGTTTTGTGTTTGTTTTGGGATTTAAATAGGGTAGGGTTTAACTTTATAGTATAGGATTATAGATTTTATAGGTATTTTATATAGGGTTTGTAGGTATTTATATAGTTGACTTTTATAGAGTTATAGGGTGGGATTTTGAAATTTTGAATCAAAATTCCAAATTGTAACGGGGGTGGAGTTTCGAAATCCCAAATTCGGATTTCTAATCTCAAAACAAACATGCCCTTAATGTATTGTCAAAAGACTATGTTCATAAGCAAGATTTAAATAACAAATTATTCATAATGGCAGTGCCAACACTACGTTTTATTATCCATCAATGTATAGACTCATAAAAGAGCTATGAAACCTAGAATCATAATTTATTCACATAGTCTAGAAGTCAAATTAATTTTTTTAAACGACGGAACATAAAAAGTACAATATTTGTTTAAAACGTTTTATTATCCATTAATGGTCTTTTAAATGAGTCGATGGGTTCCTTAAAATTACAATCTAATTCAATTGATAACATTGTGAACATACAATGCAATCTCATGTCTCTCGTTTTTACCAATCAAAAGATCGAGACGTATTCTGATAACTCAAGTAGTTGTGTGATCGATCATATATAAGTTTAGACATACGGGGTATAATGAAAATGAGTTAAATTTATTGGGGGGAAAAACCCAAGCCGAATATTTCGATCCGAGAAAATCAAATACTGCTTAATTAAATAGGCACCCAAAAAAACAAATCGGTTATAAATATTCGAAACAATGAGCTAATTTAAATGTAACAGTCAAAGAAACTTGGGCTATTTGTTAAACACAATTCTCTTAAGACTAAAACTGGTCCTGCCCCAACAATTTTTTTTTGTAAATAAATAATAATTTTATTTATTAAAATATATATTTATCCACCTATGAAAGTGGATAATAAGGGGAGCAGTTATTATGATAACCTCCTAATAAGAAAATTAAGCGGGATTTTCACATCTCCTAACATAGAGAGAATTATGTTATCTTCCCTCTCTTAAGACAGAATACAGAAACTGAGGCTTATATATTCTATATAATACGCATAACATTAATACATCTAAAAAGGCACTTAGATTGTGAGCATTGGAAGCAATTCGTGGGATTCATGTGATTGAGTTTCTAGTTTGGAGGATCACTGTACGTATGTGGAATTCAAGAGGTTCAAGAAATTTTCCACTGCATTGAGAATTACACGTTAGTAATTCTAATTATCATTAACTGATTCCAACATATGGTATCAGAGCCAATAATCTAATTAAGCATATAATTAATTTTCTTACGTAATTATCAGCTTGAAATTCATGTGTTAGAGTTTGTGAACATTAAATAAGTTTTAATGGTTTTATGGGTATGACTCGAAAATAATTAGAATATATATAATGTTTTTTTTTTAACTTTACGTTATTTGATGGTGATTTATAGTTTATCGCTCTTTTATTATCATGTAAGGATATTCTGATTGCATAGCTCATGATTTAATTGGAGTTAAAACTCGAGCTAAGACAATTTCAAGAGAACTTATTGTAGTTTTCCGATATGAATTATGTGTAGATTGGAAAGTGATAATTTTATGAAAATTATTGACATGATTGGGTAAAAAGATACTAGTAAACTAGTCGTTAGAATGGCTTGTTTACATGCTAAAAATGATTTCGGGGATCCGACGTTCTTTGCTTGAGAAGTTGGAGCAACATTCAGATGGAGAACCCTGATCTGTAATTTTTTCCCATTATTTTTCATAATATTGGAACTAAAGTAGTACTACAAGAGTGCATAAAATACATCGAAGATTATCCGAAATTTTCAAGGATATTACCTAATTGTGTAGTTGAAACAAGATCTTTCTAGAATAACCATTGTAGTTGGTTTATTAGACTTACAATAGTTTTTTGATTACCTGAACTACTTTGGGTTGTTTTAACTTATGACATGATTGTGTTTTCTTGAGTTTATGTTGATAAATGTTTAAGCATGTAGATTCATGTTGTTGAGTGGGAGTTTTAGCTATTTTTTTTTGGATTAAATGCTAGAACTAATTGTGTTCATGTTTTGAAACTGGATCTGTTAATTGAAGATACTTAGTGAGATTGATGATTAATAGCTCTAAGTTATTTTTCGATATCAAATTTTGTGTCGAATTTTTCAGATGGCAGTTAGCTTACCATTGAACATAGTGATGTATAAATGAATATTAACTTGTTGAATCACTTCGATTATTAATCAGACAATGGCTACAAGAGTTATCCTTGCTGAGTTGAACTAGATTGAAAAACTCGGTGACGATAATTATGAGACGTGGCGTCTTGATATTTTGAATGTTCTTGGAGAACATGATGCATTGGATGTTATCAGCCAAATTGTGGAAATCTTAAAGTTGGGATGAGGACTCAAATTAGAGAGGATCAAAAGGGTTACCAAGCTTGGAAAATGAAATTTTACATAGCTTGTGATATACTGGTCAAATCAGTCAATGATGATATGATCCACAATTGTGAGTTATACCCTACTGCATATGATATTTGGGTATATTTGAAGGAAAATTGATGGAGATATTGATGAAAATCAATATTAATATTATATTTAGGAGATTTGTTTTGATTTCATTATATTTAGTATTTATATGTTTCTTATTTTTCAAGTATTTCATATTATAAATAAATAAGTTTTAGATTGTTATGAGGGAGTTGGTATTAATTAATAAAATATGAGAGTTTATCTCGGTATCTCTTTTACGGTATTTTTTGTGAATCAACGTATATGAGTTTTATCACTTTTCTGGATATTCGTAGAATCAACGGATTTGTGTGTTCTTGTGTGTTCTTCGTATTTATTGTCTTTTTTATACGTTTCCGCTGCTGCATCAGTTGGTAATCAGAGACTAGGTACAATTCTTGATGATGGTTCCGAGATTTCAACTGATTTAGAATAGTGACTAGGTACGATTCTTGATGATGGTTCCGAGATTTTAACCGGTTTACGATACTATTCGTGATGAGCAATCAACGTATGAAGATGATAATATGCAGATCTGTCAGTGTGAATATAATGGACCACCAATTTTCGATCAATATTTTGATGAAGATTGTGGTTATGATGGACCACCAATTTTTTATAAATATTTTGACGAAAATTGTGGTTATGATGGACCACCATTTTTCGATAAATATTTTGATGAATATTGTGATTATGATGTACCACCAGTTTTCGATGAGTTTGTTGATAGGTTGGTTGATGGTGTTGATGATGGTTATTGTGGCCCCCCAATTTTTTATGAGGCAAAAGAGAAGAGAAATATTTTTGTAGTTAAGAATGTTCGTGTTCATCTCAACATTTCTGACTTAACGATGGAGGTTTTTATCGTCTTATGGCCAAAAGAATACAAAGATGTTCCAGCTCGTCTTCGTACCTTTTCGATGAGAACCAACATGATTCGAGGGCGAATCATCTTCAAGAAGAGGAGAATGATGGAGATATTGATGAGAATCAATATTAATATTTGACTAGATATTTATGCTTATCATCTTCAAGAAGAGGAGAATGATGGAGATATTGATGAGAATCAATATTAATATTTGACTAGATATTTATGCTTATATTTAGGAGATTTGTTTTGATTTCATTATATTTAGTATTTATATGTTTCTTATTTTTCAAGTATTTCATATTATAAATAGATATGTTTTAGATTGTTATGAGGGAGTTGGAATTGATTAATAAAATATGAGAGTTTATCTCGGTATCTCTTTTACGGTATCTCTTTTACGGTATTCTTCGTGACTCAACGTATATGAGTTTTATCCCTTTTCCGGATATTCGTAAAATCAACGGATTTGTGTGTTCTTCGTATTTATTGTCTTTTTTATACGTTTCCGCTGCTGCATAAAAAAGTATGGTAATTTTTCGTCTTCGAGGTACATAAAATTCAGGACCTAATCCAGTCACTTTCAAACAAATGGGAACAATTAAGGGTCAACACGACTCTTAATGAAAATGTCAAAATTTTCTCTTATATAGCTCATAATGTTGAAAGATAAGGGACTTAAATCCATAAAGTCTTCATCAAGTGTTCTATTTGCTGAGTCCAATTGTATAAAGGCTTCGATCTCTAAACGAAAAAGGATATGGGAGGAAAGTAAAAAAGGCAAGAGGTCTAGACCTGGACGTACTTCTATTAATATTGGAGTTAATCATACTTCTAGGATAAATAAGAAAAGGAGGTATGCTAAAAAGAAAATGGATAAGAGTAAGATTACATGCTTCAGATGCCGCAAGCTTGGTCATTTTGCTCGTGAATGCCCTAAGCCCAAGTGGGATAAGGGAAATCTTCTATTTTTTGGTGTTTAAGCATAATTGTCTTTGGTATTGTATCACTAACTGGATCTTATCCTAGTGGATTATAGATTCAAGAATGATAGACAGCTACCTTGAGACCGTGGAGCATTTTTTCGAGTTCAATAGGGGAACAAGATGGATTTGTGTGGTGAACTTAACTCAATTTGAAATCAATGGATTTGCAAACTTGAGATGACAATGGTCATTATTTCATACTGCATATTTTTTATTTACTTTAGAGATTATTTAGAATCTCACCTATGTATTTATTCGTCTATGATTTGGGATATGATTTTCTGTTATTTTTAAACATGGTTTGGTGATAAGCATTGACAATGTAGTATGGTATTGTAATTTTTCATCTTAAAAGTTTATATGGTTATGATGTATAAGAGAACAACTATTTTAGTTATATGAAGCTAAATTGAGTGTTTGTTCCTCTAGTAATGCTTGAGTTATGGATGAAATTTGGTATGCTAGATTAAGTCATGTTGTGCAAGATTAGGAGAACTGATTTGTGAAAGAAGGACTACGGTGTTCGCCTTTATAAATTGAGTTTTTTACAGGTTGATATTGACTTACTCATAAGTGACTGAAAAATTATTTGATTAAACTATTATTGCTAATTCTTCATTGCATATATTTCGTTATGATAAATGTGATTTCGTAAATGTCAAATAACATGGAGCTGGTTGTTTTCAGTTTTTTCGTCCATAATTTTTCACGTATTGGACTTTTCCATACAATTTCTCAAAGTTTAGGCATTTGGATTGCTTTAGACATTATCTAATAGAGGTTGAGAATAAAAAAAAAACACACATTTAAAGATTTTAAGAACCTATAGCGCATGAATGTTTATCCAACAATTCAAGGAACTATGTAATGAAAATGACATAATTCGACTATTATCAAAACCTTATATTGTTGCACAAGGATCTGACTGTCAGAAGGAGTACACGTTGTTGGATATGATAAGATCCATGATGGCAAAACTTTAAATATCATCTTTGGGAGATGAGTTGTTAATATTTGTCAATGTTTTTTGAATAAAGTTATTCATAGATATATACTTCAACTTCATTAGAACTCTGAACGAGCGAAATACCTGTTCTTGAGTAATTTTTTGTATCTGAAAATTCGCAACTTATATATTTGATTCTACGAGTCAGTATGAAAAGTTGGGTTTGAGGATTTAGATATGTATCTTCATAAGGATATTGTGTTAAATCTGAACGATACATGTTGATCGAAGATTGTGGAGTTGGGAGTGTGACATTAGATAGAATCACATAATACTATTTTTCTAAAAATTTCCTAGTATTAGAAGCATTTGGTATGCTAAACCATTTTTTGATTGAAATAATAACTCTCCATCATATCCAAGTGGGAGTGATTTACTTAATGTGATATTTGATTGAAGTTTACCCATTGAAGATCAGATGGATCTTGATGAGAGTAATTATCTAGAAAAGATGATACATAATTTCAATCTGAAAATTTTAGGAAATGTATGTTAAGAGACATCATGATATTGAAGGACATGCCTTCTATGTATCTTCAGAAAATGAGATAAATTTTTAGTGAAAACACAAAGTAATTGAGAATAAATGATTTCTTAATCAACGAAAAGACCCGTTTTACATTCGGGTCAAATCAGTTTTTTCCCGAACCCAGCCCACCAACCCAACCCAACCCAACCTGAAGCCTACCCCAACTATTTAAATGACCATTTATTCGGGTCAAATCAGTTTTTTCCCGAACCCAGCCCACTAACCCAACCCGAAGCCTACCCCAACTATTTAAATGACCATTTATTTGGTCTGTGTGGGAATTGAACCCTGGTGGGCAAGTGCCAGCAATGGGCACTCGCCACAACTTGGACAGACAACTCTTTTGTTTTCTCTTTTAATATTAATTATATAAGTATATTCATTAGTGATATATATATATTCTCATACAAAAGATATTTTCATATAAAAGATATGAAAGATATAACATAATATTATTATCCTGCTATATAGAAGATATAATTGATTTTTTTATTTTTACTATTTATTAATTAAATAAAAGAGTAAATAAATTAATATATCTCAATTTACACATTCTACAACCCTATTCTCAATTATTAATTATATATATATATATAAAAATTATCTCCCCTAGCTTTCACCTCTCAAGAAAAGAATCTCAGTCTTCTACGGTTTCAAGATAAGCTGCCGGAATAATTCTTGATTCCTAAATATTTTAATGTACGTTTAATATGCATTAAATACTCCTCATGGAATGTTAGAGCATTAGGCCTAAAAGGCCTGGAATCCAAATTGAGGAACACTTTGGGTAAATTAAGATTGTATTTGGGTAAATTAAAGAGTAAATAATAATTAAATTAAAAAGGTTTTGATTTTATTTTTTTATTTAATTTTACCATTTGACTAATTAGATACATATTAGAGACGGTGGTATTCGTATCTAATTCGTATCTAATCCGTATCTAAAACTCTCGAAACTAAAAGTCGTATCTAATCCGTTTATAATGAGAGATAGTTTTATTTTCGGTTTCAAATCTCGATTTTTTAACAAATCCGTACCTATTAGAGACGGATTAGGTGTCTGTCTCAAAATTTCAGTATCAAAATCAGACTTTTTTTGTAGTGGTAGTTTTGTAATTCTATCTTATGTATGTTGATATGTTGTTAGCTAGAAAACAATAGCGAGTATTGTTGGGAATAAAATGATACATGTTTTGATTAAATACCAAAACCCCCTGAGACATGCCTAAGTCAAGATAATTGTGTTCAAAATGTGTTAGAACACATAGCATAAGGCTAGATGAAAAGCTGGTATGTTAGGCAGCTCTTAGATGATTAGATGCACAATGTGAGGGGGAACCTATAACTTCAAAATGATCAAGATCAAGTCCCCTCAAGGCTCAAAGTCTGGAACAAACTCTAAAGGACAAGAAAACTTCATATGAAACCTAAAACCTTGATCAGGAGAGTTGTCCAGAGAAGTTTCTTCTATACAAGAAGAAGATTGCAAAGCTCAAAAGGACAAGATTAATCAAATATTATGATCAGGAGAGTTGTCCAGAGAAGTCAACTCTATGTGAAAAAGCTCTGATGCTAAAAGACCAAGTATGCTGATCAGGAGAGTTGTCTAGAAGAGTTGTCTCAGCAAGATTGAATCAGAACAGATGCTTTAAAGGTTGAAGGTCAACTATGCTGAAGAAACTAGAGACAACCATACCCTAAAGAACTTCATTGAGACATGCTAAGATCAACTTGGAGTGAAAGAAAGGGAAAGAGCCAAGTCATCTGAAGAAGAGCAAGCCAAACTTGCTGAAAAGCAAAACCGCTGATAGTGATAAGGAGAGTTGTCCAGTTGATAAGGAATGTTGTCCTATCATTGGAACAACCTTCAGAAGCCATGTCCTAGTCCTAACAAGAAGTCAAACATTGGGAAAAGTGCTGCAGAAAGAAGACAAAGTCTTACAAGCCGTTTATTACCCAAATAAGGACATGTCACTATCAAGAATCTGTCTTCCAGTTTGAAGAACTCAAGGAAGACATTTATAGCAATTTGGGGCTGCCTCTCCAACGGGCAAATCTCCATTTTATCTATAAATACAAGGATTGTGAAGACCATTGAAGCACCTCAAACTTGACAAGAATATCCAACTATCCTACAAGTCACAGTGCTTTCAAAGCTATCAAAGACTATCTTAGTCTTCAAACACTTCTTCTAAGATAATCCCAATTGTATATCCATACATAAGCTTAGAGAGATATCCTATCCTTATACCTTGATCTTCATTGTAAAGGATATCTCATTAGTTGGAACCTTACTTCAATCCTTACCCCTTTCAAGTGAGAAAGTGAGAAGGTTGTAGTAGTTGAAGTGGTAGGAGCTGACTGTTGAGAGAAGAACAATTCAGTTCTGAGTTGAGAAGAGGGTACTAGGACTCTAGACATCCTAGGGATCAATTCACCAAGGAGTGGTGTTATTGATCAAGTGCACCTTGGCACTATAAAATAAGTTAATTCCAAGAGTGAAGGAATTATCCTGTTAAATCAGGGAAAGTGGATGTAGGAGCTTGAGCCTCTGAACCACTATAAACTCTTGTGTTGATTTACCTTACAAAGCAACTTACATTCATTCAACACTGCACACAAAACTGATCTTTCAAAAGATACATATTCAAAGACTGTGCAAAACTGATTTGGACAAGTTCCCTGAAACTTAACTGGACTGTTTTGGATTGACAGAGTGATTTCAGAAACTTAAGGAGTCTAAACTTAAAGGGCCAACCACTATTCCGCACATATAACTCCCCTAGATAGTTATTCAACTAAGTACTCAATAGTACTTAGTAGTTTGATTATCTTAGAAGAGTTAATCATCTTCAGCAGAGTTGTCCAAGACAACCTTGCTGAGCTCTGGTTTGATCAAAAGTTGAAAAGAATTGCATACAAGTGTATTTCCCCCCCCCATACACTTGTTATATACTCCTTTCAGGACCAACAAGTGGTATCAGAGCAGGGGTTCAAAGACCACTGTCTCTGAAAATCCATCTTGATCTTCAAAATTCACATATTTGTGTGGTCACTAAACTGATCTCTATCTGAAATCTACTACTTGTTGAATAACTGATTATTCTTGAGATATGGCCAACAACAATGCTGTTCCTCCACCTGCAGTTCAAGGTTTGGACAACATGGCCACAAATCCAGTCAATCACATCTCACATCATAAATTGCCCATGTTCTCAATAGACAACTATGATTTCTGGAAAATTAGAATGAGAGCTCATCTTGCATCTCTTCATACTGATATGCTAAGAGTAATCACAAGAGGACCTTTTGTGTTTACCCAAACTAACCCCAGGGTAACAGATGAGCAAAGAGCAGATGTAAGGGAACTGATTCCCAAGAATGAGGATGACTTCACTGCTGATGAAAAGAGGAAAGATAATCTAAATTATCTTGCTATGAATACCCTCTATCAAACAATTCCAGATGCAGTCATGGAAAGAGTCTACCATTGCACCACAGCCAAAGAAATCTGGGATACTCTTGCTGAGATGTGTGAGGGTACAGAAAAGATCAAGGAGAACAAGCTCCAAGTTGCTGTGCAAAAATTTGAGCAGTTCTCAATGGAAGCTGATGAATCCATTGACAAATTTGCTGGTAGATTCACTGATGTGATGAATGAGATCAACTCATTGGGCAAGGTTTACTCCAGGAGAGAAGTTGGATTAAAGATCTTGAGGAGTCTCACTCAAAAGTGGGATGTCTATGCTGTGATGATGCAGAATACCAAGGATCTCTCCTCCATGCCTATGCAACAAATCTTCTCAGAACTCAAAGCCTATGAGTTCGACCTCAATAGAAGAAAACCTGTTGAGGAACCTTCAAATCCTACTAAGGGAGTGGCATTCAAAGCCAAAGTTGCTGAACCTGAAATGCAACCCACTCCCAGATCATCAAAGTCAGTCTCTAAGACTGAAATGAAGGAAGAACTAGCCTTGATGGCTAGAAGGTTTGACAAGCTGAACACAAGGTTTGGTAGATACAAGAAATTCTACCAAGACAACAAATTCAGGAGAAGATACAACTCCCCTGAAGATCAGGCCAAAGACAAAAAGCCTGAAGAAAAGAGATCAGAGGACAAGTACTCTGATAGGAGAAGGTCCAGTAGAGCTGACCCCTCATCATCAAAAGGAAGAGATGAATCCAAGAAGGATGATGATGAAGACCTGTGCTACAACTGCAAAAAGAAAGGGCACTTCCAGTATGACTGCCCTGAACTGAGCTCTAAAGAAAGAAGAGAAAGACAAGCTAAAAGAGACAGAAAGTTCACCAATAGAAAAGCCATGATGGCTGGTGAAGAATCTGATAGTGCTGAAAGCTTCAACTCTTCTAATGGACTGTTCTCAAACAGTGATGATGATGATGATGATGTGTGCAACATGGCTCTTGAGGATGATGAGGTATCCTCCACTTCTAGCTCACCATCATTTTTATCACAAAACACTAGTGAAGTCAACTTGAAACTTTCCTTTGGGAAGTTGATGGAAGATTTCACTAGATTACAAGAATTTCATGATAACTGTGTGAGAGAAAATGAAAGATTGGCTACTGAACTTACCAAAAACTCTGAGATAGCTGTTGATGTCAAATCTACTGAGTTGTATCAACAAGCCTTGAGAGAGCTTAAGGAAGCAAATCTCAGGATAGTTGACCAACAAAAGGAGATTGACAACCAACTACTTTCTCAGAAAAGAAAAGATTTTGAACTAAAAATTCTAAATGCCAAGTTTGAAAATCTCTCACATGAATATGATATTCTTAAATCAAGTGAAGAGAGCCTGAAATTAAAAATGTCTGCATTGAACAAGTCCTCTAGAGCAATAGAGGAAATTCAGAGTTATCAAAGACCTATGGCTCAAAGAAGTGGATTAGGTTTTGATCCATTTGAATCTTCACCTTGTCTCAGTGTTGCTTCTACAAGTAACACTAAGAAAATCTTTGTCAAATCAGTGGAACAACAAGCTGAAAATGAAATAATTCAACCACTGAACAAAGGAAAGGACAAACTGAATGAAATGCCTACTCTAGTGCTTCAGGAGACTAGACCCAAACCTTTGGAAAAGGTCAAGGCTCCTGAACACAAGAGGAATGTTGGTCAGCAGAGTAGACCCAATGGAAGGGCAACTCTCCTGAACAATGTTCAGAGGAGTTATCCAAGGTATAATCAGCCTAGGCCAACTCAACTGAGAAAGCTTCAGCTGAATAGACCTAAGGAAAACTATCCTCAAAGGCAGAATAAAATGAAACAACCAAAACCCTTCATGCCAAAGGGTAATGGTCATAAAAATGCCTTTCCTCAAAGATTTCATCAAGCTGCACAAAGGACTCATAAGTTTAGGAGAGTTGACAACTCCCCTGAAACCTACAAGGTTAACACATTCACACATACTTTCCCAAAGGCATTTAAGGGAAAGACAGTGTATGTTGATGCACAAGGAAAACAACTTAGCCACCTTGAATCAATCAGGGTGATTAGGCAAGTTTGGGTTCCTAAAGGTACAGCTAACCTCTCAGGACCCAAAACTCAAAGGGTACCTAAACCTATCTAATTGCAGGTACCACTGGGCCACAAGAAGAGGAGCATGAACAAAAAGACAGCATGGTACCTTGACAGTGGATGCTCAAGGCACATGACTGGAAACAAGGAACTCCTCACTGATTTTATTGAAAAAGAAGGCCCAAATGTTACTTTTGGAGACAGCTCACAAGCAACAACAAAAGGTTATGGTACTTTGATGATTGGTAACATCAAAGTAACCAATGTATCTTATGTAGCTGGTCTCAAATATAATCTCCTAAGTATCAGTCAATTCTGTGACAAAGATTTTAAAGTTGAGTTCTCAAGTGGAAAATGTTTAATTAAGGATAAAACTCAACAAACCTTACTGACTGGAACTAGGAAGGGAAATGTGTATTTTGCAGACTGGGACAAGTCTACTGATGCTGCATGTTTCATTGCTAAGAGTACTAGTGAACAAAGTTGGTTATGGCATAAGAGGCTAAACCATCTGAACTTCAAATCAATGAACAAACTTGCTAGAAATGCATTAGTTAAAGGACTACCTAATGAGGTTTTCATAAAAGAACATGTGTGTAAACCATATCAAGAGGGAAAACAGATTAAAGCCTCATTCAAAGGTAAACCAGTCATCTCTACTGAAAGGGTACTTGAACTTCTACATATGGATCTCTTTGGACCAATTACCCCTTCAAGCATAAATGGTAGAAAATACACATTGGTGGTAGTAGATGACTTCTCTAGGTTCACTTGGGTAGTATTTCTCCTTAATAAGAAGGAAACACAAGTCAAACTACCTGAACTTCTTAAGAGACTGTCAAATGAGAAAAGCCTTAGCATTATCAAGATAAGATCTGATAAAGGCACTGAGTTCATAAACTCATACATCAATAAGTATTGCACATCTAATGGTATAGCTCATGAAACCTCAGCAACTAGAACACCTCAGCAAAATGGAGTTGCAGAAAGGAGGAATAGAACCTTAAAAGAAGCTGCTAGAACTTTAATTGCTGATTCAAAATTACCTAAGAGGTTTTGGGCTGAAGCTATAAATATTGCATGCCATACTCAAAATAGATGTTTGATTACAAAGGGGCAAGGCAAAACCCCCTATGAGCTCTGGAAAGGAAGAATGCCTAAAGTGTCATACTTTCATGTATTTGGTTGCAAATGTTTCATTCACAATAATGGGAAAGAACAGTTGAAAGCTTTTGACAGCAAAGCTGATGAGGGAGTATTTCTTGGATACTCTCAAATCAGTAGAGCTTTCAGAGTCTACAACAAGAAAACCCTTATAGTGGAAGAAACACCTCATGTTGTGTTTGATGAATCTATCTTTGAGATCAGGAATGATAGTTTGGAACCTGAAGAAATCACACAGAGGACAACCAGATTGAGCCTAAAAGGCAAAGACACTGAATTCATAGATGTTGTCCAAGCTAATCTACCTGAACATACCACATTGGACAACTATCCTGAAGGCAATATTCCTGAGACAAATCCTACTGATGGAAATGGTGGACTGAATGAGCCAATTCCAGTTCACATCCAGGTAACAACTACCAATGAAGAAGCAGTTCCTGCTGAGGTAGTTAATGGGTCAAATAATCAAGGGGGAACTCAAAATGTTGAAAATGCCAATGTCCCTGACGTTGAGGACAACACCCCTGATTATGATCCTGAATTAGATCCTGCACTAAATTATCCTGAATTTTATGATCAAAATGACTCAACCTCAGTAGAGGACAACTCTACTGAAGGAATCAGAAAAAGAAGGACTTGGTTGTATGACCATCCTACTGATCTGATACTTGGTGATCCAAGTATAGGAGTCAGAACCAGAAAGTTTCATGGTGAAAGTGCTATGTTTTGTTGTTTCTTGTCAGAACAGGAACCAAAAGACATTGATGAAGCACTTCAGGATGCCAATTGGATCACAGCAATGCAGGAAGAGCTCAACCAATTCACCAGAAATGAAGTATGGGAGCTGGTTGATAGACCTTCACATCAAGATGTCATTGGAACCAAGTGGGTGTTCAAGAACAAAAAGAATGAAAATGATGTGATTGTCAGAAACAAAGCAAGACTAGTGGCAAAAGGTTACTGCCAGCATGAAGGCATTGACTATGATGAGACCTTTGCACCTGTGGCAAGGCTAGAAGCAATAAGGCTTTTCCTAGCCTATGCAGCCCACAAGAGGTTCAAAGTGTACCAAATGGATGTCAAGAGTGCCTTTCTGAATGGAGTCTTGAAAGAAGAGGTCTATGTGGAGCAACCACCAGGTTTTGAGATTGGAAACCAAGTATACAGGCTGAAGAAGGCTCTATATGGACTCAAACAGGCCCCTAGGGCTTGGTATGATACATTGTCACAATTCCTATTGGATCATGGATTCACCAAGGGAACCGTGGACAGAACTCTCTTCAGAATCTCTGAAGGAAAGGACATCTTGCTTGTCCAAATTTATGTAGATGACATAATTTTTGGATCCCCTAATGAGAAGCTGTGTGAAAAGTTCTCCAAGCTCATGCAAAGCAAGTTTGAGATGTCCATGATGGGGTTGATGAACTTCTTTTTGGGTCTACAAGTCAAGCAATCAAAAGAAGGAATCTTCATCAACCAAGCTAAGTACACCAGAGAGATAATCAAGAAATTTGGGTGTACATCAAGCAAGCCAGTGAGGATCCCAATGAATACTAATTGGAAGATGGATCCTGATGAAAGTGGTGTTCTAACCAACTCCACTGAATACAGAGGAATCATTGGTTCACTTCTCTATCTCACTGCCAGCAGGCCTGACATCACCTTTGCAGTAGGGGTATGTGCAAGGTTTCAAGCAAATCCTAAGAAAAGCCATCTTGAGGCTGCAAAAAGGATCTTGAGGTATATCAAAGGCACTGAAAATCTAGGCCTCTGGTACCCTGCTGATGACAATATTGAGCTAACTGGCTACTCAGATGCTGATTATGGAGGATGCAGAATTGACAGAAAATCCACTTCAGGAACTTGTCAATTCTTAGGCAACAAACTCATATCTTGGTTTTCCAAGAAGCAAAACACAGTGGCTACCTCCACCACTGAAGCTGAATATGTTGCTGCTGGAAGTTGTTGTGCTCAAATCCTTTGGCTGTGACAACAACTCAGAGACTACAAAGTCAACTCTACTGAAGTGCCAATATTCTGTGATAACAATAGTGCCATTGCTATATCACAAAATCCTGTCTTGCACACAAGATGCAAACATGTGGACATCAAGCATCACTTCATTAGAGATCATGTGGAGAAGAAGGATATTAAGTTAGTAAAGATCCACACAGATCATCAAAAAGCTGATATACTAACTAAACCACTTGCAGAGGCAAGATTCCTGGAATTATCAGCAGAGTTGGGTCTTCTTGATCCAGGGAAGTTGGACAAATGAGTCCAAAGAAGTTCATTCATTAAGGGGGAAATAAACTCAAACTTCAGCAGACTTGGTCAAGTCTACTGAAATTCAGAAAAGATGACCTTACTTCTTCAGGACACTTGTCCCTTGAAATTCAGGACACTTGTCCACAGCTTTTCAGGACACTTGTCCATGTAGGGTCAGATAAGTTGTCTTGACTATCAAACCAAATCTTGGTATGATAAGCACCTATTTTTGGTGATCAATGCCTATTTCGAAATCTGTCCCATTGAAATACAGTTTTCACCTTTCTGGGATTTAATTTGTCTCGAAATCCAGAAGTTTATGGCACTGACCATGAAGATGAAATAGCTCAAGAATGGCTATTGGTTCCAGGCCCCATTTCTTCAACTCAAAACAAGAAGACTCTCAAGCCAAAATTTCTCAACCTCTTTGAGGTAGTTGCTAAGAGTCTCTTGAGCAACACTGGAAGCTTGGAGCAGGTCAGCCATCCAAGAATCAGAATCATGGCTGCTGTGATTGATGCTAGTGACAAAGGCATCAAATTCGATTGGAGAACCTTCATCATGTCTGAAATGATGAAGGAAAAGGCTAAATTTAAAGTGAAGGCTCACAACAAGGTTGTGCTAGAAGGGAAACTCAAGTATTGCACCAGGGCAAGCTTGTTAATTGAGAGATTCTCCCATTACTCTCAGATGCAAACATTTGCAAAGCCCCTCCCAGCCCAAAAGATCTTGTTCAGGAAGCTCAGCAAGAAAACTGAGCAAAGAAGGATGCTTATGGCCAAACCTGCTGAAGAACAGGTTGAAGAAAAGCCTAAGATGAAAAAGAGAACAAAGGCCAGGGCTGTCAAGACAAGGAAAATGTCTTAATTATCTTCAGGAGAAGCCTCAGGAGCATCAGCTGAAGTTGATGAAGTGGCAGAAGAGGGAGTAAGTGTGCCTTCTGACCACTCAGAAGAGTTGAGGTTGAAGTATAATGAGACAAGGCAGAAGAAGAAAGGAGATAAGAGGATCAGGGAAGTTGTCCCTGAGAAGGAAGGTGAAGGAAGTGGGAGCAGTAGGGCCAGCAAGAGAAGGGCCAAGCCTACTTAGAAAGTGTTGGAGCTGCAGGAAGAAAGGTCACTACAATTGGCTCTAAGAGAGAGCAGAGCTGAAAGCAGGACCAAATCTAGGTCAAGGACCAATTCATCTGGTTCTGGAACTCCAGAATCCAAGATCCCTAAAGGTCAACCTTTAGAGGCCAACATCCCTGAGCTTCAGAATCCTGAGCCCAACTCCCCTGAAACCCATGTTACCCCTTCCAACCAACCCATTACCCCTGTAGATCTCACTAAGAGATACTCTCCAGAAGGGAGTGTGCAAAGAAGTGGCATTGATGTGCTTGCAGATCTAGCAGTAGATGAGACAAGACTCTTGTCTCCCCTTGACTCATCCATGCTCAATTACTCAAAGCTCTTAGAACATGCACTCAATGAGCCAACCCCCCTGAGTAAAGCCCCTTCAGACCCATTGCTCTCAAAAGCAACTGAAGCACCTTCTACTGCACCAAACCCTTCTAAAGCCAATATCCCTGAATTAAACCTCCCTGAAGCCACTCTAGGAGAACCCAAAGCCAACTCCCCTATAACCCAAAGTCCCCATTCAAGTGGAGATGAGGAGGAGTATACTTATGAAAGTATGCTCAGAGGAGGAGCAAAAGCTACTGTGGACAGTTTGTATCCACAACTTGCTGAATTTCCAAGAATTCAGAAGACATTTCATGATCTAAGGATGCTTGTTGATGTAAAAGACAAGTCTATGATGGAGATATCACAAGTCATCCAAGATAAAGGTGCAAACTGGTGGCAAATAGAGGAGAACAGATTGCTAAACTTTGCTGGAGTTTCAAAGACAAGATTTCTCATTGATGAGGAAAGTTTTGCAAAGCTAGTAGCTGATAAAATTGAGGAGGAGAAAGAAAGGAAAGCTAAGGGAATCAAACACCCTGACAGTAGCTCAAATGATGATGATTCCCCTGATGATCCCTCAAATCCTTCAAACCCCAACCCTCCTGAAACCCCTCAAGCCAACCTCCCTGAACCTTCTCAACCCAAGTCTTCTATAGCAGACAGACTTTCAAACCCTCCTAAAACCTATCATAGGAAAGACTCTGTATCTTTAGAGGTGTTGACCAAGGGTGGTAACACAACCAAAGACACATCTGCCAATGAAGGTTCTTCTGAACCCAAGGCACAACCTAAAGATGTTGAGGTTCCTATGCTAGAGGCTAGTTTGATTAAGGCCTATTCAGTGTCAGAAGAGTTGGACACTGATCAGCCCTTAATCATTCAGGATGACTCAGTGGCTGTTGAAATAAGCACTGTGATCTCCCCACAACTGCCATCTTTGAACCTTGTTGAAGGTGGAGATGTTGCAGGTTTAGGAGAAGGAGTTGAAAAGGAGAAATTAGTGGAAAAATCAGAGGGAGTAGTAGATGAGAGAGATGTGGTGATCACTAGAATAGTGAGTGTACCACCAAATGAGGGTGATATAAGTGAGGAAGGGCAGGCTATTCTTGAAGTCAAATCTGAACTTCAGGAATCCCTTGATGAGAGGAGGCCTGTTTCTTTAAGTGAGGAAATTATTAAAGAAGGGAGAACAGAAAGAGTTGAAAATGAGAAGAAGGTTGCTGATGTATCAGAGCCTTATATAAAAGAAATTGAGGGTGATGAGTGTCTATTCCCTAACTTGTTTGATCTGTCTACTGTTGCAGGTATTTCTTTTGACCAAATTTTTGCAGATGAATTCTTAACAGATGCCCCTATCCAAGTAGATACAAGCTCAGCTCAAGCCTTACTTGGAATGCAATCAGAAAAATTGGACTCCTTGGCTCATCAAGTCCAATCTGCTCATGCTGAAACTTCAGGAACATTGAATGAGCAAGGAAGGACCCTAGCATCTGTAGAGATGAGGCTCACTGGCTCTGAAGATGTTGTGCTACCAACTCTGGAAGCAAGGATTAGTGGTGTGGAAACTGGCCTCCAAACCATTTCCACTGAAGTACAAAATGCCAAATCCACTATGGAAGCCATCTCAGAGGAGGTCAAGAAAGAGCAAAAGTTGCTGAGAGACAATCATAATGCCAATGTCAAAGCTCTCAGGCTAACTGTCAAGCAAGCTCTTGGAAAGAAGACTGCATTACAAAAGAGAAGAGCTGAAGAGCAAAGACTAGCTATGGTGAAAGTAGAAGGCTCTTGTATGGTGAAAGCATCTGTTCTGATACAAAGTACTTACATTCATTCAACACTGCACACAAAACTGATCTTTCAAAAGATACATATTCAAAGACTGTGCAAAACTGATTTGGACAAGTTCCCTGAAACTTAACTGGACTGTTTTGGATTGACAGAGTGATTTCAGAAACTTAAGGAGTCTAAACTTAAAGGGCCAACCACTATTCCGCACATATAACTCCCCTAGATAGTTATTCAACTAAGTACTCAATAGTACTTAGTAGTTTGATTATCTTAGAAGAGTTAATCATCTTCAGCAGAGTTGTCCAAGACAACCTTGCTGAGCTCTGGTTTGATCAAAAGTTGAAAAGAATTGCATACAAGTGTATTCCCCCCCCCCCATACACTTGTTATATACTCCTTTCAGGACCAACAAGTATATTTTTAGGTGAAAATATTTATAGAAATTGTTCAAAGAAGTTACTTGGGTTGTCTCAAAAACATAGTAAAGAGACTTCTAGAACAGATTCAAAATGGATGCATGAAAGCATGTTGATACTCTTGTTGTAAAAGACGAGTCATTGAATTGTAATGAGTGTCCGAAGACTCAAAGATGGAATGTTAGTAGTACTATATGAGAATGCAATTGAAAGTCTGATATATGCTAAGATGAGCGAACATCCAGACGTATGATGAATTCAGCTGTTGGTTTAATTACTAGATATCAATTCAATTCAGAATAGACACTTGTGACAGTGTAAGGGATTGTAAGATATCACACTACAAGAAAATTGTTTTTTTAGTGTCATAAAGGATAAAATGCAAATTTGGTCCCAAAGAGATCGAATTTTTAAAAAACAGTTTTAGACCCACGTTCTTTTTTTATCCCTTTTTTTTTTGCAAAAACAGTCCCAACCGTTAAATATTTACCTTTCTGTTAGGTGTTAGGTAACATCGTCTGAGTCTGAAAATTATAAAAATATATACAGAATTTGAATATTTTTTTTGAAACACAACAATCTGAATATAATTTAAAAATACCAAAAAAAACAAATAAATGTAAATTCTAATATTTAAATAAATTAATAAAAAGATTATATTAAAACTGAAATATTTACAAAAATAAAAATAAAAATAAAAAAGTAAATATGAAAATATTGAAGGTACAAAAAATTTGAAATATACAACCTGTATTTAAATATAATCTAAAAATTCAAATTAACTATTTTAACCCATATAATGTGGATATAATTTAAAAATACAAAATAAATAAAAATTTCACAAACCAAATTAATTTATGTAAAATCTGAAAACTAAATAATTATTTATAGAATTGGAATATAATTTAAAAATACTAAAAATATTTTTTTCAAACCAAATAATAATGTCAGGTAAATTATGAAATTGATATAAAATTGTGAATATAATTTGAAGATACAAAATATAATTCATAAATATTAAATGATTATCCAATGGAATTCTAAAATATTAATTACAACTATTTTAAATGTAAATTCAGAAAAAATATATTTAAAAAGCAAAGATAACAAATCCAGTATATAAAAAAAACTGCGTGTATATATATATATATATATATATATATATATATCACCTTCCCTACCCCTGTTCTTCTTCTCGTCGGCGAACATCCCCATCCCCATTCCAATCGTCGCCATCACAGCCACTCCAGCCCATTCTCGTCACCACCTTGCCTCCACCACACCTCAACAACACCGTGCCATCATCGTTACCCCCAAAACTGATGAAAAATCTAGATACGAATTCAAATCCGGTCACAAAATTCACAAAGGCTACCTCCTCTAGCCTTATCTCAGTTTTAGGAATCAAAGCTCCTTGTAAATTTCAAATTTTGACCACTCCTTCATCCCCAATTTTACGATTTTTCTTCGTGATTATTGGCGATTTTTTACAATTTTCTTAAACTTGTTTTTCTGAATTTTTGTATTCCTGTTGATGTTTGGGAGTGGAGCCGGAGGCGTGGGGTGACATTGGATGGTGCTGCTGGCGACGGGTGGTTGTGAAATTTGAGATTTTGGTCCAATGTTGGAGGAAAACAACCCTCGGCTCGTGAGTATTTTTTTTTCTCATTACTTTTGGAATTTTCGAAGAATTGAGTAGGGGAAGGAAGGGATTGGGACAACGTATATGGGAGGAGTGGGAGGAGCAATGGTTTATCGGGAAGTCTGACACGTATTTTTACGCTCCTGTCAAGTATAAAAGGTTCGTAGTTATAAAAGTAGTGTCTGGTTAAATATCGATCCACGAGACTAGAATGCTAAAGTAGCCTTAGTGATACGTATTACTCTTTGAATATAGTATTATAGTGTGAAATCATGGTTTGTGCTAAGAAATGTAAATTAAACTTTCAATTAACAATTAATGATAAACAAGAACGAAAGTGATGATGATGTAAATCAAGTGATGAGAGAGAGTGTTCGGGTGTTCGTCCTTGTGTGGAATAGATGTTAATAGTCGACTTCTATGTGCACTTCATTGGATGGAACTTGGTAGAAACAATCACTAATGTATTTGTCTACTAAATCACCTAGGATCGTGAGGATGAATAGAGGCGTTCTTACCCGGGTAATCACACAACTAGGGGGTTCTACTCTATCTAATTAACTAAACTAATCCCTCTTTGTGTTTTTCCACTTGAATACTAACAACCAAACTCCTATGGTCTTCTCACTAATCACTTAAATTTTCATTCAAATAATTAATGTAGATAAATGGGGTTCTAATGAAAATTACCCAACTCTCGTTGCGATAACTCAATATTTACTCAATTCACTCGATTTCCAACCCTCGATTATACTATCTACTATGATTAACCAACTATCGTTACATGTATCGAGCTTTTAATACAATCTACTAATTGAATTCTAGCAAATGATCAATCAAAACTCATAAACCTAACCAATATACCCTCCAATGAATTACACAATCAAAATCAAGCTAATAGCATTAACTCCATCACAATTATACAACACCCAAACACAAGAATGTTTAGCCCATGACTAATTTAATGAAATTAAGGAAGAAAAGTGATAAAATCAACATACCCATAATTAATAACAAGTAAATGCTTGAAAATAGTAAATGTATCACCTCTTGAATGGAAAATGTAGACAAAAACCTTAAAGTGCTTCAATGAAATCTTCAATCATTTGCTTGAAATGAAATTACAACCTAAAATAACAACTAAACTATGAAAACTACTAATATATATGGATCAAACTAGCTAATTTGAGTGAAAGATGATGAAATTTGGATTTGGGGAGTTTGAGTGGTCTCCAATGGCTGTCTCCTTCTTAAAAAACGAAAAAAAAAACTCTTTTTACACTCTTCCCAAAGTGTCTTGCACATGTCCCTAGGTCAAATGGGGGAGAAGACAAAATTTTCGTACGGGCACGGCCGTGCAAGGGAGCTCGACCGTGCTACCCATGTGAAATCGTGCGCGCACTTTTGCACTGTCAGGAGCTCGGCCGTGCTTATATATATACTCGGTCGTGCACTCCACTTTCCTCTCCGAGTCGGGCTCGGCCGTGCTCTACAATTTTCCAAAAGTCACGGTAACGAGCACACCTTGCTCGAGCCTCGTGCTCGGCCGTGCTCTTCGATTTTCTCAAATTTTCGGTATCGGGCCAGACGTGCTCGAGCTTAGTGCACGACCGTGCTACCAACTCGACAGTTTTGCACCTTTCTTGTTTTGCTCATATCTTTTGATCCGGAGATCCAATCGGCTCAATTCTTGTCTCTTTTTGACCCTCTTTTCGATGCCTTTCATGTGATTGACTCGTTGGATTGATCCAACAGCTTGATTCTCCGTGATTTGCTTCGAAACTCCTTATTTTACCTAGAAATCAAGCAAACACAATCATGTGTTACTAAGTCGATAATTACAATCCTTCCACACGATTTTGCAATCATGATGCAACATTCAAAGCATAATTCATCCAAAAATTCGAGCAATCTCCCGACAAATCAAAGTCGCCGAAAATTTCCGCCACAAGGGAGAGACGGGAGACTGGCCGAAAAACCTGTTCAATGGGTGGGGCTGATATTTTAATATTTAAACTTTAGTATTAAAATAATAAATTTTTTAATTGAGTTTAATTTAGTAAAATAATTACAGTTACCAGTGCGTGAAGCTCACACACCTTTTCTGTTAGTATTTAACGGATAAATTTTCATGGGACCAAAAGTGATGGAAAAATGACCAAAATCGTGAGGGAGCATTTTCTTGGGACCAAAATCAATTTTCTTGTAGTGTCAGAAATGTACTACAGATAATTTGAACTTGAAAGGGTATATAGAGACTGTGCAAGCAGAGCTTGTGGCATGTGAATCTGTAAGTACAAGAAACAGTTTGGGTACGAAATTTCTTGAAATTTTAAAAAGTAAGAGTTGTGCCGATTCACTATGAAATTAAACACTCCATTGTGAGCTGTAACAATTCCTTGTTGAATTAAACAATCTAGTGGAAGTTAGCAATTCACTATGGAATTAAACACTCTAGTGGGAGTTTTAGTAGTTCATTGTTGAATCAAATACTATAGTAGGAGTTGTATCGATTTATTATAGAATCAAACACTCCAGTGGGAGAGTTAAAACGATTCACACTCCAGTGGGAGTTGTGGTGATTTACTACCGAATCAAACACTTCAGTGGGAGTTGCAGTGATTCATTGTAGTAATCAAAGTAGTTAAAGCTTACACTCGAGATTTTGAGTTTCATGAAAAACCAAACAAATTAGATACAAAATGTTGACTTTGTAGAAACACTAAAAGAAGAAATAGTGATTCTTAAATACATGGCTACTCACTTGATGTTTGTAGATCCTCTTGTCAAACATATTCCCGAAAGATATTTTGACATCTAAGATTTGGGTTTGTGTGGATTTGAACATAATGCGTTGTAATTATTAATTTTGTTGAACATTTATGTACTGTGAATTATATGATGTTTCATATAATAGTATGTCGACAAGTAAAGATTGACTCTCTCATATGAGCAATTGCCTCTAACATCGAGGTATGTGCGAGATGAGATTATTTAGGAATAATCGTAATAGATCTTACCACAAATCTATTTAACTTGTTATGAAGCTAAATCAATGGATTTTATGAACAATAGTGGGAGGAAATTCAAGTTAAGTGTCGAGGATACACTTGAACTTTGATTTATACGATGTCAAATAAAAGAATGACATACGCTTCCATCTTAGAAAGTTAAGATATCGTGACATGTGTTTCATACCACATGTGCTAAGATGACCATAAGGAAATGAGAAATATATCCATATTTTCTCATTGTATGAGGTCTTGAGGGTTAAGAAATCCTCTAATAAGTACCCTTAAGATTTTTTATTGTATTTTTAAGTTTTCACTCTAATGTTGCTACTTTAGCATGTTACCAATATCTATAAGTTATATAGTTATGCGGTGCATGTCTAGAAAAGCAGATATAGTGGGAGTCTGAAGATATTGGTGTAAAAGGAAGGACGTCTTTATTAACATATGTTCTATTGTGTTCATTGATCAATCAATCGAGTTGGGAAATTGATTATGAATACATAGATTTGATAAAAGGTTGAATATGCTCTTATGTTCAAAGGGATATATTGAAAGAGATATGTCAACTTATGTTAAATTCAAAGAGTTTTGGGGTATAACGAGTTTTGAAATCTTCATATAAAACTGGTTGAGTTGTTATATATCCTTAACAAGTGTATAACATGAAAACTCATATTCTCGAGGGTCACACAATTTATTTGCACGTATGAAAATGTGTTATGTGATGGTACACATATGTGAAATAAATGAGTTTAAGGTTCAACTTCATATGTGAGTGGGAGATGTAAATAAATAATAATTTTATTTATTAAGATATATATTTATCCACATATGAAAGTGGATAATAAGGGGAGCAGTTATTATGATAACCTCCTGATAAGAAAATCAAGCGGGATTTTCATATCTACTAACACGGAGAGAATTCTGTTATCTTTCCTCTCCTAAGATAAAATACAGAAACAGGGGATTACATGTTTGTATAATACACATAACATTAATACATCTAAAAAAAGGCACTTAGATTGTGAATATTGAAAGCAATTCATGGGATACACGTGATTGACTTTCTGACTTAGAAGATCACAGTGCGTATGTGGAATTCAACCTGATTCGAGACATATTCCTCTGCATTATGAATTACAGGTTGGTAATTTTGATTTCTAATTAATTAATTCCAACATTTTTCTCAGCTATGCCAACTTCCAAAGATAACATTCCAAGTATTAAGAGATTATGCAGTTAGACGAACACAAATTAAAATTACAAAATTAAATAAGGGAATCAAATTAATTCCTGGATTTGTTCCTCAACTTTGAGTGAGCACCGACAACAGCCTCTTTAACAACTGCACCCTGAGAACTTGAGTCACTGCTTGCAGACCCGTGAGCAGACGTCACAACATGACTTTGTTTACAAATGCATGAATATATCCAGTAGCCATTCGTCAGGTTAACAATTTTTGCTTGTGCTTTAGAGACACCTTGAACATAATTAGTTTTATAGGCGCGGGTTGAATAAGAATAATAACTGCTTTGGAGAATTATAGATTTTTAGGGAGAGTGAGAAGAGTAGATGAAGAGGCACAAAGTTAAATGAAAATTGTATGTAAAAAAAGAGTGACACATGACATAGTTCTTAGTGACACTTAGTAGGCATAGGAAAACCCTCGTCCTCCTTTTATATATATAGATATAGATTCTTAGTGACACTATGTAATAGCCCTCATCCTCCTTTTATTTATATAGATTATATATAAAGTATAAGTAGGCCCCGAAATCTCAGGATCGTTAGGGCGATCTCACCTCCCGCCCAAGCTAAGGGCCACCTTTAATGGTGTACATAGTAGATACAAATTGAATAGAAAATAGTGTGTCTTTTAGTCATTTGATATACATACAATCAAATATATCTTTGAGTGTTGGGTATAAATTTTATTTTAGACTTGATTAAACATTTATTTTAAGGCCGATTATCCATCCGTCTTAGGTAATTTATTGTATCAAAATGGACCTAAGGGTGGTTGAAAGAGTTTTTTGATATCATAAATAATACTCCCCCCGTCCCTGAAAAGCTTGTGTTGCTCTTGATACAGAGTTTAAGAAAAAAGTGTAACGATTAGAGAGCTATGGGTAATTTTATAATTTTTTATATATAAAGTAAATAAAGTAGTTAAATTAAGTGTATGATGAGCCTCAACATTAATGACATGAAGGGAAAATGTTTGTACATAGTGGAGTGGATATTATGCTTATTGTTTTCATTTAAGGATATACAAACTTTTGAGGGACAAACTGAAAAAGAAAATATGAAAATTTTTGATAAACGAAGAGTAGTAAATAAAATCCAATAAATTTGACATTACTTTTATCTCCCTCCGTCCAATTTCATTATTCATACTTTCTTTTTTTAATTGTCTAATTTTATTATGCTCATACCCTTTTTAGAAACAATACTATTCATACTACTTTATCTCCACCCTTCTACCATCACTTATTTACCCACTTTGTCATTCACTTTATTCATAAACAATCATTTATTTACAATACCCCATCATACCCTCAACTTATCTACTTTATGAATAAACTAATTAATATTCATTAAAACTCGTGTTCGGGAAAGTGGGCATTTTAAAATTGAACGGATCGGAGGAAGTATTACTTAAAAAATTTAATTTTAAAAGGAGCAATACTTGTGTAAAATATTTTACAAATAGACTAATTAAAGTAATTTCAAAAAAATTGTGGTACTCAAGTTTTATCTAAGTTTTTGTGTTCAAAGAAATTAACCCAAAAAAATCAATCCTATAAATATAGAGTGGAAGGAAGCGTACAAATTCGATCTACACGCATAATTCTTTATACATATATCGACAAAAACTCGTATCAAATATTTTAGACATGAAGGTAGCTGATTAAGATAAATTTTAGATTAAAATTTGTGGATCAAATTTAGGTTAACGTCGATTAATGCAGGTCAAACTTAACTATTAATTCTTTTTCTCTTCAAGTATTGTTTTACTATATGACCATAATTTTGTAACTACAAGCATGTGATTTACTACATAATCAAAAGTGTACTATTACATGTCAAAAATATTCTGAAAATTTGATCAAGAAATTAAATGTCCAAAATATTTTTGGATTTATAGTAGACTAGTGTTGGTCCTGAAAAGAGTATATAACAAGTGTATGGGGGGGAATACACTTGTATGCAAATTCTTTTCAAAACTTGATCAAACCAGAGTTCAGCAAGGTTGTCTTGGACAACTCTACTGATGAGTATAACTTCTTGAAGATAACCAAGCTACTAAGTACTCAATAGTACTTAGTTGAATGACTATCTAAGTTAGTTATAAGTGCGGAATTAGTGGTTGACCCTTTAGTTTAAACTCCTTTTAAGTTCTGAAATCACTTAGTCAATACAGTCCAGTTTTCAGGGAACTTGTCCAAATATGTTTTGCACAGTCTTTGAATGTGTATCCTTTGAAAGATCAGTTTTGTGTGTAGTGTTGAATGTATGAAAGGTACTTGAAAGTAAATCAACACAAGAGTTTATAGTGGTTCAGAGACTCAAGCTCCTACATCCACTTTCCCTGATTGAACAAGATAATTCCTTCACTCTTGGAATTAACTTGTTTTATAGTGCCAATGTGCACTTGATCAAGAACACCACTCCTTGGTGAATTGATCCCTAGGATGTCTAGAGTCCTAGTACCCTCTTCTCAACTCAGAACTGAACTGTTCTTCTCTCAACAGTCGGCTCCTACCACTTCTACTACTACAACCTTCTCACTTTCTCACTTGAAAGATGTAAGGGTTGAAGTAAGGTTCCAACTAATGAGATATCCTTTACAATGAAGATCAGTGTATAAGGATAGGATATCTCTCTAAGCTTTGTATGGATATAAAATGAGGTTCAGCTTAGATGAAGTGTATGAAGACTAAGATAGTCTTTTTGAAATCTTGAATGTTCTATGAGCTTTGAGCTTCAGAATACTTGATGTAGTTAGATTCTGTTGAGGTGCTTTCAAATGGCCTTCACACTTCTGTATTTATAGACAAATGAAGGATTTGCCCGTTGGAGAGGCAGCCCCAAATGTGCATAAATGTCTTCTTTGAGTCCTTCAACTTAGAAGACAGATTCTTGATAGTGACATGTCCTCATTTGGGAAATAAACGGTTGTATAGACTTTATCTTCATTTTGCAGCACTCTTCCCAATGTCTGACTTTAAGATCCACTTGTTTAATCATGGACATGGCTTCTGATGATTAGTCCTATGATAAGGACAACATTCCTTACCAGTGGACAACTCTGCTTATCACTATCAGTGGACATGCTTATCAGCATAGTTGGCTTGCTCTTTTCAGATGACTTGGCTCTTTCCCTTTGCATGTATTCTTTGCATGATTCTTTGAAGATCTTAGGGTATAGTTGTCTTGACCTCTTCAGCATAGTTGTTCTTGAACTTCAGAAGACTTGTTCTGGTTTAACTGTGCTGAGACAACTTTGCTGGACAACTCTTCTGAACTTCACATTTCATTGTAATGAACATGATCTCCAAGATCTGTTCCACTTAATTGATCTTCAGATAGGTTGTCTCAAGCTTCAGTCTTGATCAGCATACTTGTCTTTCATTAGACTTGACAATCATTCCAGAATTTGAGCCTTGAGGGGACTTGATCTTGATAGTCTTCAAAGCATATGTTCCCCCTCAAATTGTGCATCTAATAAACTAAGAGCTGCCTAACATATCAGCTTCTCATCTAGCATTAAGCTATATGTTCTAACATTCTTAGAACATTATCAATCTTGACTTAGGCATGTCTCAGGGGGTTTTGGTATTAAGTCAAAACACTTCTCATTTTATTCCCTACAATTTCCCCCTTTTTGATGATGCCAAAACCTATACATTTTATGCAAAAATGACTTGAATACACCTATTACATTTATCTTTAGAAGACATTTTATACATAGTATGTTGTTTCTTGATTCATATACGAGGATTCGACTATCATTCAAATAATTTGGCATTACAAGCATGTTGATAGTTGAAATAAACATATCCGAGCATGAACAACATTACATCAGAGCATATTTTTACAATACATCAGAGCATAAACTAATCACTTAAGATAATTTTCAGACAAGATCTTTGAGTATCTGAGCAAAACATATCAGCATTCTTGTCCAACTTCAGCATAGATGACCAACTCAAAACAGATCAGCAACCAAGATAAGTTTTTCATCCAATTTAGCACAAAAAGGTCAGAAAGACTTAGCCATTTAAAGATCATCCTCTTTAGGTGGCACCATTCCATATTGTGCCCACGCTCTCTTCTTTAGCTCCATGGCTTCTTGGTTGGTTCCCTTAGGTCCAAGCACCATTCTGTTCAGCTTGAGGATCTCTAGGAACTCCTTGAGTATCTTTGACTGGTCAATCCATCCATCCAGCTTGGGAGGCATGTAAATGATTGGCTTAGGGGCAATGAATTCAACTCTTGCAAGATCAGCTGCTGCAAGGAGTTGCTGATATAGCTCCCTGTAATACTCAATCATAAACTCAGTGAAAGTGGAGTTAGCATCCTTTCCATTCCATCTATCAATGACATAAAAGTCATAGACAAACTCCCTTTTGGCCTCTTCCCATGAGTCATTCAGTTGAATTGGAACCCATTTATCCAAGTGTGGATATTTGGTATCCATGGGAATCAGTAGTTGTGGCTTCATCTTGCTGTATGTAGCTCTTCTTCTTCTTGGCTTTTGAAAATCAGCCCTTCTCTTGTCTCTTGCTCTGTTGGCTTCTTCAATCAGATCCATCTTCTCTTGTGCCCTCATCATGGATAACTTCTGCTGAGTTTCAGGATCTTTGCCATATCCTTCTTGAAACAACTTAGATAGATCAAGAGCTAGGACAGTTGTCTTCTTCATAGGATCAGGTCCAAAGCCTTCATCAAATAGTACTTCAACATCTTTGGGACCTTCAGCAACTTTGACAGTTTCAGAAGACTTGTCAACTTCAGCAGTTTTGTCCTTTTCAACACTCTTGGCCTTCTTGGAAGTAGGCTCATCTTCTTCAACTCTGAACTCAGGGGGGAGATCAAGGCTGTTGGGAAAAGCAGTGAATATTTCAGCCTTTCTTTTGTTTCCCTTGGCCTTCTTGATCTTTCCTCTAGTTTGGATACCTTCAGCTTCTTTGTCCAAACCAGACACTTCTCCTCCTGGTCTTTGTTGTAGCCTTACTCTTTGTTCTTGTGCTGAAGCCATTGAGTTCTTCAAAGCAATGGCTAACTGCTATTCTTCATCCAAATCATCCAGGTTCAGCACTGCTTGCTCTTTTCCCTTGTCTTTAGCAACTCTGTCTTTTCCTTTATCAGAACCACCAATGATCAAGGCACCTTTTTCCCTTGCTCTTTCTCTTTCCCCCTTTTTGGCAGCATCAAAACATTGAGGTTTGAGCTCACTCATAGTAGATGTCATTAGGGACTGAGCTTGGTTCAGAGACTTCATCTCCTCAAGCAAATATACATTTTCATCATGTATATTTTGCATTCTGTCACTACTTAGGCTCAAGAAAGCCAAAACAGGTTTCATCTTTTGCTCCACAACCTCTTACATGGTTGTCTTGAGGGATGCATCAAGCTGTGCCTTTAGGAGTCCAGTAAGGTTGGCCACTGTACTTTCAGCAATTTTGGCCATGACATCTTGGGAAAACTTTTCAGAGGCAGCCTTCACCATTGCTAGCCTCATTTCTTCAGCCCTCTTCTTCTGCAAGGCAATCTTTTTCCCAAGTGCTTGCTTAACCACCAATCTTAATGCTTTAACATTCTTGTTCTGGTTACTCCTTAGCAAGGTTTGCTCTTTCTTGACTTCCTTTGAGACTGAGTCCATGGTGGCTTTGGCTTTCATCACTTCAGTGGAGATGGTTTGCAAACCAGTCTCAACTCCACTGATTCTTGCCTCTATGGTGGGAAGAACAATTTCTTCCGAACCAGTAAGCCTCATTTCCACAGCTGCTAAGGTTCTACCTTGCTCATCCAAGGCTCCTGAAGTTTCAGCATGAGCAGATTGGACTTGATGATCAATAGAATCCAACTTAGCTGATTGCTCTCCAAGAATGGCTTGAGCAGAGCTGGAATCTACATGGATTGGTGCTTCAGTCAACAGATCATATGTAAAGATTTGATCAAAGGATATACCTGAAAAATCTGAAAAATCAAAAGGGTTGGTGAATAAACACTCATCACCCTCAGTTTCTTTTACATAAGACTCTGATACATCAGCAGTCTTCTTCTTATTTTCAACTTGTTCTTTTCTCCCTTCATCAATAATGTCCTCACTCAAGGAATCAGGCCTCCTTTCATCAAGGGATTCTTGAAGTTCAGATTTGACTTCAAGAATAACCTGTCCTTCCTCACTTATTCCACCCTCATTTGGTGGTACACTCACTATCTTAGTGATAATTACCTCTCTATCATCCACAACCCCCTCTTGTTTTTCCTCTATGGTCTCCTTTTCAACTCCTTCACTTAGACCTGCAACATCTCCACCTTCAACAAGGTTCAAAGATGGCAATTGTGGGGAGATCACAGTGCTTATATCAACAGCCACTGAGTCATCCTGAATGATTAAGGGCTGATCAGTGTCCAACTCTTCTGACACTGAATAGGCCTTAACCAAACCAGCCTCTAAAATAGGAGCCTCAACATCTTTAGGCTGTGCCTTGGGTTCAGAAGAACCTTCATTGGCAGATGTTTCCTTGGTTGTGTCACCACCCTTGGTCAACACCTCTGATGAAACAGAGCCTTTTCTATGATAGGTTAAGAGAGGGGTAGAAGGCAATTTGGATTCAGGAGGGTTGGGATTAGTTTCAGGAGGGTTGGGATTTGAGGGATCATCAGGAGAATCATCATCATTAGAGCTACTATCAGGGTATCTGATCCCTTTAGCAATTCTCTCCTTCTCTTCAACAATCTTATCATCCACCAACTTTGCAAAAACATCCTCATCAATGAGGAATTTTGTCTTCAAAACACCAGCAAAGTGTAGCAATCTACTCTCCTCCACTTGCCACCAATTTGCACCCTTATCTTGGATGACTTGAGAGATCTCCATAATAGTTTTGTCTTTGATATCCACCAGCATCCTCAAATCATGAAACATTTTCTGAATTCTTGGAAATTCAGCAAGTTGTGGGTACAAGTTATCCACAGTAGCCCTTGCTCCACCTCTGAGCATACTTTCATAAGTATACTCCTCCTCATCTCCACTTGAATGGGTACTTTGGGTTATAGGGGAGTTGGCTCTGGCTTCACCTAATGTGGCTTCAGGAAGGTTAAATTCAGGGGGGTTGGCTTCAGAAGGGTTGGGTTCAGTTAAAGGTACTTCAGTTGCTTTTGAGAGCAATGGATCCGAAGGGTCTTTGCTCAGGGGGGTTGGCTCATGAAGTGCAGCTTCTAAGAACTTTGAATAGTTGAGCATAGATGAGTCAAGTGGAGATTGCAGTCTTGTCTCATCCACTGCAAGATCAGCTAGCACATCAATCCCACTTCTTTGCACACTCCCTTCTGGAGAATATCTATTTGTAAGGTTTAGAGGGGTAATGGGTTGGTTTGTTGGAGTAACATGGGTTTCAGTGGAGTTGAGCTCAGGGTTTTGGGTTTCAGGAAGGTTGGCCTCTTTAGGTTGACCTTCAGGGACTTTGGACTCAGGAGTTCCAGAACCAGATGAGTTGGTCCTGGACTTAGACTTAGCCCTACTTTCAGCCCTACTCTCCTTCAATGAAATTTGGAGAGTCCTATCCTCCTGAAGCTCCAATATCTTCTCAGTAGGCTTGGCCCTTCTCTTGCTGGCCCTACTGCTTCCACTACATTCCTTTTCTTTCTTAGGGACAACTTCCCTGACCCTATTTTCACCCTTAGACTTTTGCCTAGTCTCATTGTACCTCTGTTTCAACTCTTCTGAGTGATCAGAAGGGACTTGTACTCCCTCTTCAGTCACTTCTTCAATTTCAGTTGAAGTTCCTGAAGTCTCTTTTGATGGAATTTGAGATACCTTGCTTGTCTTAACAACTCTGGCCTTTGTCCTCTTTTTCAACTTTGGCTTCTCCTCAACCTTCTCTTCAGCAGGTTTGGCCAAAATCATTCTCCTTTGTTCAGTTTTCTTGCTTAACCTTCTGAACATGATTTTCTGGGCTGGAAGAGGTTTGGCAAAGGTTTGCATCTCAGATTAATGAGCAAACTTCTCAATCAGGAGACTTGCCCTTGTGCAATATCTCAATTTTCCCTCCATCACAACCTTGTTGTGAGTTTGACCTTAAACTTTGCCTTCTCCTTCATCATCTCAGACAAGATGAAGGTTCTCCAGTTGAACTTGATGCCTTTGTCACTGGCATCAATCACTGCAGGCATTATCCTAATCCTTGGAGCACTTACTTGCTTTAAACTGCCAGTATTGCTCAACAGACTCTTTGCAACAACCTCAAACAAGGTAAGGTACTTTGGCTTGAGGGTCCTTTTATGTTGAGTAGAGGATAGTGGCCCTGGAGTAATAAGTCATTCTTGAGAAATTTCTTGCTCAAGTCCATTTCCATAGATCTCAGGATTCCTTCCCTCTGAAGGCAACCCAAAAGCTGCATCTACCTCTTCCTCAGAAAATTTCACCCTGTGAAATCTTTCCTCTTCTTCACCTTCTGCAATAAAGGACAGTCTTGTGGCAACCTCACCATCTTCAGGCTTGCCTCTCCATTTAAGAAATGCAAAGAATTCGGCCATGTATGATTCAAGACATGAATCTGGCTTCTCTTGCATGAACTTTTGTAGACCTGCCCTTCTCAGCCATCTCAAGGTTGGAACAACTTCAGGGTCCTCACTCTCAAAAGAAAGGATTGGCTCAAAAGTAAGATTGTTCTTGTGGCTAAGATAGCCAAAATCAAGGTCTAGATCCTTGTTGGAGAAGTCAACAATCATTTCTGGTCTAGCTTTGGGAGCCATTGAAGGTTCAGTAAGAAAATATGAGAGAGTTTGAGAGAGTTTGAAGAAAATGAAAGCTAGGGTTTCAAAGAAATTTCAAATACTTGGGGAAGAAGTGAGCTTGTGGGGTTCTTAAGACTTGTGAACATTCCTAAAGGAATGTATGTCAATGAGTAGGTGAGTCTTAAGAGTTTTCAACAGTTGTCAAAAATGGAAATCAAGATTGGACGGCCAGGATTGATTTCAGGGGAGTTGGCCATTCTTGATCCAATGGTCAATAACCAATGTAACAGTGAAAAACTGTTTTTATTCAAAACGTGGAAGGATTTTAATATTAGTTAATGGTTGGGGAGTTCTCAAGGTAGATCATGGCTTGAAATGTTTAATGCAAACAAGAGTTAAATCTTGGCATTTAATGCATGGAAAGTGACCTTTTGGGTGTGAGACAAATTAAATCCTATAAAGGTGATATCTGTAAATGGAATGGGACATATATCAAAATAGGCAATGATTACCCAAGTTAGGTGCTTATCATACCAAGAATTGGTTTGATAGCCAAGATAACTTATCTGACCCCACATGGACAAGTGTCCTGAAAAGATGTGGACAGGTGTCCTGAATAGATGTGGACAAGTGTCCTGAATATTTGAGGTCATCTCTTCTGAGTTTTAGTAGACTTGACCAAGTCTTTTGAACACCACTTTCAGTTTCCCTTTTACTCATTAACTCAAAAAGATCTACTTGTCCAACTTCCCTGGATCAAGTAATCCCAATTCTGCTGATAGCTCTAGAAATCTTGCCTCTGCAAGTGGCTTTGTCAATATATCAGCTTTTTAGTGATCTGTGTGGATTTTCACCAACTTTATGTCCTTCTTCTCCACATAATCTCTGATGAAGTGATGCTTGATGTCCACATGTTTGCATCTAGTGTGCAAAACTGGATTCTGTGATATGGCAATTGCACTATTGTTGTCACAGAAAATTGGCACTTCAGCAGAGTTGACATTGTAGTCTCTTAATTGTTGTCTCAACCATAGGATTTGAGCACAACAACTTCCAGCTGCAACATATTCAGCTTCAGTGGTGGAAGTAGCCACTGTATTCTGCTTCTTGGAGAACCAAGATATGAGTTTGTTGCCCAAGAATTGACAAGTCCCTGAAGTGGACTTTCTGTCAATTCTACATCCTCCATAGTCAGCATCTGAGTAGCCAGTTAACTCAATGTTGTCATCAGCAGGGTACCAAAGGCCTAGATTTTCAGTGCCTTTGAGATACCTCAAGATCCTCTTTGCAACCTCAAGATGGCTTTCCTTAGGATTGGCTTGAAACCTTGCACAAACACCTACTGCAAAGGTGATGTCAGGTCTGCTGGCAGTAAGATAGAGGAGAGAACCAATGATTCCTCTATACTTTGTAGAGTTGGTTGGGACACCACTCTCATCAGGATCCATCTTCCAATTTGTGTTCATTGGGATCCTCACTGGCTTGCTAGTAGCACACCCAAACTTCTTGATCATTTCTCTGGTGTACTTAGCTTGGTTGATGAAGATTCCTTCCTTTGATTGCTTGACTTGAAGTCCCAAAAAGAAGTTCATCAACCCCATCATGGACATCTCAAACTTTCTTTGCATAAGCTTTGAGAACTTCTCACACAGCTTCTCATTGGGGGATCCAAAAATTATGTCATCCACATAAATTTGGACAAGCAAGATGTCCTCTCCTTCAGAGATTCTGAAGAGTGTTCTATCCACAGTTCCCTTGATGAATCCATGATCCAAGAGAAATTGTGATAGAGTATCATACCAAGCCCTAGGGGCTTGCTTGAGTCCATATAGAGTCTTCTTCAATCTGTAAACTTGGTTTCCAACCTCAAAGCCAGGTGGTTGCTCCACATAAACTTCTTCTTTCAAGACTCCATTCAGAAAGGCACTCTTGACATCCATTTAATATACTTTGAACCTCTTGTAGGCTGCATAGGCTAGGAAGAGCCTTATTGCTTCTAGCCTTGCCACAGGTGCAAATGTCTCATCATAGTCAATGCCTTCAGATATGCAATAGCCCTTTGCCACTAGTCTTGCTTTGTTTCTGACAATCACATCATTCCCATTCTTCTTGTTCTTGAACACCCACTTGGTTCCAATAACATCTTGATGTGAAGGTCTATCCACCAGCTCCCATACATCATTTCTGGTGAATTGATTCAGCTCTTCCTACATTGCCGTGATCCAATTGGCATCTTGAAGTGCTTCCTCAATGTCACTTGGTTCTTGTCCTGACAAGAAACAACAGAATAGAGCACTTTCACCATGAAACCTTCTATTTTTGACTCCTATACTTGGATCGCCAAGTATTAGATCAGTAGGATGGTCAGACAACCAAGTCCTTCTTTTTCTGATCTCTTCAGTAGAGTTGTCCTCTACTGAAGTTGAGTCATTTTGATCATAGAATTCAGGAAAGTTTAATGCAGGATCTAATTCAGGATCATAATCAGGGGTGTTGTCCTCAATGGTATTTTCAACATTGGTTCCCCCTTGATTATTTGACCCATTTACTACCTCAACAGGAACTGCTTCTTCATTGGTAGTTGTTACCTGAATGTGAACTGGGATTGGGTCATTCAGTTCACCATTTCCTTCAATGGGGTTTGCCTCAGGAAGATTGCCTTCAGGATTGTTGTCCAATGTAATATTTTCAGGGAGGTTGGCTTGGACGACATTTAGGAATTCAGTGTCTTTGTCTTTTAGGCTCAGTCTGGTTGTCCTCTGTGTGATTTCTTCTGTTTCCAAGTTCTTATTCCTGAACTAATGAATAGATTCATCATACACAACATGAGGTGTTTCCTCCACAACTAAGGTTTTCTTGTTGTAGACTCTGAAAGCTCTACTGATTTGAGAATATCCAAGGAATACTCCCTCATCAGCTTTGCTATCAAAGGCTTTCAACTGTTATTTCCCATTGTTGTGAATGAAACACTTACAACCCAATATGTGGAAATATGACACTTTAGGCATTCTTCCTTTCCAGAGTTCATAGGGGGTTTTGCCTTGCCCCTTAGTTATGAAACATCTATTCTGAGTATGGCATGCAGTGTTTATAGCTTCAGCCCAAAACCTCTTAGGTAGATTAGAATTAGCAATTAATGTTCTAGCAGCTTCTTTTAAGGTTCTATTTCTTCTTTCTGCAACTCCATTCTCCTGAGGAGTTCTAGCTGCTGAGGTTTCATGAGCTATCCCATTTAATGTGCAATACTCATTGATGTATGAGTTTATGAACTCAGTGCCTTTATCAGATCTTATCTTGATAATGCTAAGGCTTTTCTCATTTGACAATCTCTTTAGTAGTTCAGGGAGTTTGACTTGTGTTTCCTTCTTATTAAGGAGAAATACTACCCATGTGAACCTAGAGAAGTCATCCACTACTACCAATGTGTATTTTCTACCATTTATACTTGTAGGGGTAATTGGTCCAAATAAGTCCATATGTAAAAGTTCAAGTACCCTTTCAGTAGAAATGACTGGTTTCCCTTTGAATGAGGCTTTGATCTGTTTTCCTTCTTGGCATGGTTTACAAACATGCTCTTTAATGAAAACCTCATTAGGTAGTCCTTTAACTAATGCATTTCTATCAAGCTTGTTCATTGATTTGAAGTTCATGTGGTTTAGTCTTTTATGCCATAACCAGCTTTGCTCACTAGAACTCTTAGCAATGAAGCATGCAGCATCAGTAGACTTGTCCCAGTCTGCAAAATACACATTTCCCTTCCTAGTTCCTGTCAATAGAGTTTGTTGAGTCTTATCTTTGATTAAACATTTTCCACTTGAGAACTCAACATTAAAGTCTTTATCACAAAACTGACTTATACTTAGGAGATTATATTTGAGACCAGCCACATAAGACACATTGGATACCTTGATGTTACCAATCATCAAGGTACCATAACCTTTTGTTGTTGCTTGTGAGCTGTCTCCAAATGTGACATTTGGGCCTTCTTTTTCTATGAAATCAGTGAGGAGTTCTTTATTTCCAGTCATGTGCCTTGAACATCCACTGTCAAGGTACCATGCTGACTTTTTGCTCATACTCCTCTTCTTGTGGCACTTAGGTACCTGCAATTAGATAGGTTTAGGTACCCTTTGAGTTTTGGGTCCTGAGAGGTTAGTTGTACCTTTAGGAACCCAAACTTGCCTAATAACCCTGATTGATTCAAGGTGGCTAAGTTGTTTTCCTCTAGCATCAACATACACTGTCTTTCCCTTAAATACCTTTGGGAAAGTATGTGTGAAAGTGTTAACTTTGTCAGTTTTAGGAGAGTTGTCAAACCTCCTGAGCTTATGAGTTCTTTGTGCTACTTGAGGGAATCTTTGAGGAAATACATTTTTATGGTCATTACCCTTTGACCTGAAGGGTTTTGGTTGTCTCATTTTATTCTGCCTTTGAGGATAGTTGTCCTTAGGTCTATTCAGCTGAGGCTTTCTCAGTAGAGTTGGCCTAGACTGATTATACCTTGGATAACTCCTCTGAACATTGTTCAGGAGAGTTGCCCTTCCATTGGGTCTACTCTGCTGACCAACATTCCTCTTGTATTCAGGGACTTTGGCCTTTTCCTTAGGTTTGGGCCTAGTCTCCTGAAACACTTGAGTTGGCAATTCATACATTTTGCCCTTTCCTTTATTCAGTGGCTGAATTATTTCATTTTCAGCTTGTTGAGACACTGACTTGACAAAGATTTTCTTAGTGTTACTTATTGAAGCAACACTAAGACAGGGTGAAGATTCAAATGGATCAAAACCCAATCCACTTATTTGAGCCATAGGTCTTTGGTAACTCTGAATTTCCTCTATTGCCTTAGTGGATCTTCTCAGAGCAGACATCTTTAATTTCAGGCTCTCTTCACTTGATTTAAGAATATCATACTTATGTGAGAGGTTTTCAAACTTAGCTTGAAGAATTTTCAGTTCAAAATCTTTTCTCTTCTGAGAAAGGAGTTGATCATCAATCTCCTTTTGTTGGTCAACTATCCTGAGATTTGCTTCCTCAAGCTCTCTCAAGACTTGTTGATACAACTCAGTAGACTTGACATCAACAACTAACTCAGAGTTTTTAGCAAGCTCAATTGACAATCTTTCATTTTCTCTCACACAATTGTCATGAAATTCTTGTAACATAGTGAAATCTTCCATTAACTTCCCAAGGGAAAGTTTCAAGTTGACCTCACCAGTGTTTTGTGAAATGAATGATGGAGAGCTAGAAGTAGAGGATACCTCATCATCCTCAATAGCCATGTTGCACACATCATCATCATCTTCACTGTTTGAGAACAGTCCATCAGAAGAGTTGAAGCTTTCAGCACTATCAGATTCTTCCCCAGCCATCATGGCCTTCCTATTGGTGAACTTTCTGTCTCTCTTAGCTTGCCTTTCTCTTCTTTCTTTAGAGCTTAGTTCAGGGCAGTCATACTACAAGTGCCCTTTCTTCTTGCAATTGTAGCACAGGTCTTCATCATCATCCTTCTTGGGTTCATCTCTTCTTTTAGATGATGAAGGGTCAGCTCTACTGGACCTTCTCCTATCAGAGAACTTGTCCTCTGATCTTTTCTCTTCAGGCTTCTTGACCTCAGCCTGAGCTTCAGGAGAGTTGTACCTTCTCCTGAATTTGTTGTCTTGGTAGAATTTCTTGTATCTACCAAACCTTGAATTTAGCTTTTCAAACCTCCTATCCATTAAGGCTAGTTCTTCCTTCATTTCAGTCTTGGAGACTGACTTTGATGATCTAGGAGTGGACTTCATTTCAGGTTCAGCAGTTTTGGCTTTGAAGGCTACTCCTTTTGTAGGTATTGAAGGTTCCTCAACAGGCTTTCTTCTGTTGAGATCGAACTCATAGGCTTTGAGTTCAGAGAAGATTTGTTGCATGGGCATGGTGGAGAGATCCTTGGTGTTCTGCATCATAACAGCATAGACATCCCACTTTTGAGTGAGACTTCTCAAGATCTTCAATCTAACCTCTGTCTTGGAGTACACGTTGCCCAGAGAGTTGATTTCATTCATCACATCAGTGAATCTACCAGCAAATTTGTCAATGGATTCCTCAGACTCCATTGTGAATTGTTCAAATTTCTGCACAGCTACTTGGAGCTTGTTCTCCTTGATCTTTTATGTACCCTCACACATTTCTGCAAGAGTATCCCAAATTTTTTTGGCAGTTGTGCAGTGGTAGACCCTTCCCATGATTGCATCTGGAATTGTTTGGTAGAGGGTATTCATAGCAAGATAATTCAGATTATCTTTCCTCTTCTCATCAGAGGTGAAGTCATCTTCATCTTTGGGGATCATCTCCCTTGCATCAGCTCTTTGAGCTTCAGTGAGTCTGGGATTAATTTGGGTGAACACAAAAGGTCCTCTTGTGATCACTCTCAACATATCAGTATGTAGAGATGCAAGATGAGCCCTCATTCTGATTTTCCAGAAACCATAATTGTCTATTGAAAACATGGGCAATTTATGATATGAGATGTGGTTGACTGGATTTGTGGCCATGTTGTCCAACCCTTGAACAGCAGGAGGTGGAACAGCAGCATTGTTGTTGGCCATATCTCAAGAACAAACAGTTAGTCAACAATCAATAAGATTTTAGATAGATCAGTTCAGTGACCACACAAAATATGTGATTTTGAAAATCAAGATGGATTTTCAGAAGCAGTGATCTTTGAACCCCTGCTCTGATACCACTTGTTGGTCCTGAAAGGAGTATATAACAAGTGTATGGGGGGGGGGGAATACACTTGTATGCAAATTCTTTTCAAAACTTGATCAAACCAGAGTTCAGCAAGGTTGTCTTGGACAACTCTGCTGATGAGTATAACTTCTTGAAGATAACCAAGCTACTAAGTACTATTGAGTACTTAGTTGAATGACTATCTAAGTTAGTTATAAGTGCGGAATTAGTGGTTGGACCTTTAGTTTAAACTCCTTTTAAGTTCTGAAATCACTTAGTCAATACAGTCCAGTTTTCAGGGAACTTGTCCAAATATGTTTTGCACAGTCTTTGAATGTGTATCCTTTGAAAGATCAGTTTTGTGTGCAGTGTTGAATGTATGAAAGGTACTTGAAAGTAAATCAACACAAGAGTTTATAGTGGTTCAGAGACTCAAGCTCCTACATCCACTTTTCCTGATTGAATAGGATAATTCCTTCACTCTTGGAATTAACTTGTTTTATAGTGCCAAGGTGCACTTGATCAAGAACACCACTCCTTGGTGAATTGATCCCTAGGATGTCTAGAGTCTTAGTACCCTCTTCTCAACTCAGAACTGAACTGTTCTTTTCTCAACAGTCAGCTCCTAGCACTTCTACTACTACAACCTTCTCACTTTCTCACTTGAAAGATGTAAGGGTTGAAGTAAGGTTCCAACTAATGAGATATCCTTTACAATGAAGATCAGTGTATAAGGATAGGATATCTCTCTAAGCTTTGTATGGATATACAATGAGGTTCAGCTTAGATGAAGTGTATGAAGACTAAGATAGTGTTTTTGAAATCTTGAATGTTCTATGAGCTTTGAGCTTCAGAATACTTGATGTAGTTGGATTCTGTTGAGGTGCTTTCAAATGGCCTTCACACTTCTGTATTTATAGACAAATGAAGGATTTGCCCGTTGGAGAGGCAGCCCCAAATGTCCATAAATGTCTTCTTTGAGTCCTTCAACTTAGAAGACAGATTCCTGATAGTGACATGTCCTCATTTGGGAAATAAACGGCTGTATAGACTTTGTCTTCATTCTGTAGCACTCTTCTCAATGTCTGACTTTAAGATCCACTTGTTTAATCATGGACATGGCTTCTGATGATTAGTCCTATGATAAGGACAACATTCCTTACCGGTGGACAACTCTGCTTATCACTATCAGTGGACATGCTTATCAGCATAGTTGGCTTGCTCTTTTCAGATGACTTGGCTCTTTCCCTTTGCATGTATTCTTTGCATGATTCTTTGAAGATCTTAGGGTATAGTTGTCTTGACCTCTTCAGCATAGTTGTTCTTGAACTTCAGAAGATTTGTTCTGGCTTAACTGTGCTGAGACAACTTTGCTGGACAACTCTTCTGAACTTCACATTTCATTGTAATGAACATGATCTCCAAGATCTGTTCCACTTAATTGATCTTCAAATAGGTTGTCTCAAGCTTCACTCTTGATCAGCATACTTGTCTTTCAGTAGACTTGGCAATCATTCCAGAATTTGAGCCTTGAGGGGACTTGATCTTGATAGACTTCAAAGCATACGTTCCCCCTCAAATTGTGCATCTAATAAACTAAGAGCTGCCTAACATATCAGCTTGTCATCTAGCCTTAAGCTATATGTTCTAACATTCTTAGAACATTATCAATCTTGATTTAGGCATGTCTCAAGGGGTTTTGGTATTAAGTCAAAACACTTCTCATTTTATTCCCAACAACTAGCCGTACACTTTTAATGTTGTAGTGACAATATTTTGATCATGTATTAACATAGTTTTGATCATGTAGTAAAATAATATTTGAAAGCGAAAATATATATTTTAATTAAGTTTGACCCATGTTGACTCGCGTTGACCCGGATTTGACCCACTAATTTATGTCCCAAATTTATTTATATTTCATACTTCCTCACTTTCTTATTTGTCTGTCCACCAAAAGTATGATCATTTCTTTTTACGAAAATAATCACTTTATTTTTATTTAACAATAATTCCACAACCACAATACCCTTACTTTATTATTTTATCTACTATTTCTTAAAATATGTGCTCAAAGGCATGAGTATATACTTTGGGATTATATGTTTTTGAGTTAAATTCCTACAATTAAAATTTTGAAATCGGCCGAATTTATTCAAAATTTTGTTAGGGGATGTTTATTTTGGGATTATGTAGAACATGGAAAATTCGGATGGGGAAATTATGAATGGAGAAATTACAATGAATATTGATTATGTGTGTTTGTTTAGGGATTTTGAATATGATAGGATGTAACTTTATGTCAAATCAATTGTATAAGAGTGGGTGATGTTGTATGGAGTATAATGTAATTTTATGTCAAATTAATTGTGTAAGAATGTACGATATTAGTATTATTATAATAGTACTCCCTCCGTCCCAAGATAACTTTCATAGGTATATGGACACGTATATTAAGAAAGTGTAATATTGAGTAGAGTTTTAAGGGGTAATTTTGTAAAACTTTATGTATAAAGTAAAGAAATGAGTTGACTTTTATGTATGTGGGGAGAAAAAATATGTATGTGGGGTGAAAAAGTAATGACATTTGTGTAAATTGAGAATATTGTGAGAGTGGAGTTTATAAAAAGTATTTCATTTTAAGGGTGTGAAAGTTATTGTGGAACGTCCCGAAAAGGAAAGTGGGAAAGTTATTGTGGGACGGAGTTTTTATTATTAGGGGTGGATGAAGTTGGATAGTGAAATTTGAATATGAAATCCCAAACTAGAATAGGACCGGACTTGTAAGTCCCAAGACAAAGAGAAAATATCACTTTTGGTCACTGAATTTTACTGCTTTTCAGATTTGGTCACCCACATTTAATCACTGTCAAAATTGGTCACTCACTTTTTTTTTTTTTATCAATTTTGATGCTGCTGTTAGTGAATCCTGTCATTTACTAACGGAGAAAAGGTTTTGAGCGTCAACTTTTATTTTCCCTCTTTTAATTCCTTAAACCTAAACTCCCCAATCCATTTTCTTTTAATTTTTTTATTGAATTTATCTTCAATTAATATTACTAGTGGATTATCAAGCCCAAATAATTATAAATGGAGAAATCAATTCTAATAATTAACTATTTTGAAATAAAATTTATATTCCCAATCATTATACAAATTCAATATGAAAATCAGTAATTGAAATATTATTCAAATAAGTCTGAAAAACCGAGTACAAAAACAAGTCTGAATAATTTTCAACCACAGTGAATACAATAATTATAAACCATCTAACTACACACCATAATTATAAAAACAGAGTACATAACTAGTACATGACCACCACAATTTGACTAATTTGGCTTGCCGTCATTCTCACTTGTTTTTTCTTTCGTATTTTCCTGGTCATTTTGATGAACCACTGCCACTCTTTCTCATGTGACATAGTGATGTAATTTACTCCTCATTTTACAATAATTGGATTGTGTACCTTGATGATTGAACAACCTATAAAAATAAGAAATTAGTCGTGTAACATTACATTAATTATAAAATGACATTGTAAGACAAGACACATTCACATTTGCTCCATTGTAATTTTTTCTTTTCCTACTATCTCCTGAGTTTCCCATTTCTTCTTGATTACCCTGTAAAATGAAAAGTAAACTAACAACAACAACAATGAGATGATAATAAATCATAATTGAGTTATATGATTATTAACAACTTACTGATAAATTCTTGGCTACTCTGGAAAGGGTTGGTGGATGAATCAGCCAATGTTCTAGAAGATGTATGAGAATTCCTTCTGATCTATTACAACAGAGAAATATAATAAGGGTTGGTCTGATGGACTAGAGTGCATGTTGTGCACCCTAGTTCATGTTGCAATTTTTAGTTTTACTTGACTTACACTTTTTATTAAATAGTGTTGCACTTTTCAATTATTAAACTGTATAATAATATTTTTAGTCATAGTGACTTACACTTTTTTGTAATATTGTGTTGTACTTTTCAGTTTAATAACATACACTTTTTTTTAGACTAGGGTGCACAACACGCACTCGAGTGCATACTAGACTTTACCATATAATAATGATACAAAAAAATATAAATATTAAATTGAAATAAGAAATACATATTATTGCTTGCTGGAGTATTTTCCACACTGATAGGTTGAAATTCTTCAATGGGTATTTCTTTGGGCTGCACGACTGCAAGTTCCACATGCTCCATTCTTCTTCTAAGTTTGTTTCTTTTTTTTTTTCAGGATAAGTTCTTACATTGTGTCCTAACGCACCACATTTACCACATTTCGAAGGTCTTTGATATTTTTTTTTTTAACCTATGTGGATAAGTTGGTTGTGTAGGGGGTGGGGGTTCATTATGATCCCTTCTTCTCAATTTTTTTTAGGTATGCATGCCCTTTTTTCATACTTAGGAGGCAAAGGTGCTATCAAATCACATTTTGACCAAAAATCTGAACTCATGATCCCTATATGCTTCCTTAAATGCCTCTACACTGTAAAAAAAAAGTGTACATAAGACTCTGGTTGCTCATCTCTACACCACCATTTACAGGGGATCCCTGTTAAATCCCATCTTCTACAACTGCATGATTTTTGTGTGTTGGTCGAATGGTCCATAATTTAAAAATGACAATCATCTGATTTTATAGGAATGCATTCAGCTGCTTCCTTCATATTTTTTTTTCCGTTATTGAGTGCAGAAGACTTTTTAGACATTTCTTCAGTTCTTTAGTTCTTTGTACAAACCCAAAAACTTGTTGTGGTAGGATTAAGGAATTAAAAGAGGAAAAATAAAAGTTGACGTTCAAAACCTTTTCTCCGTTAATAATGATAAGGATTAAATGTGAGTGATAAAAAATGTGAAAAGTGGTAAAATTGATAAGGATTAAATGTGAGTGATAAAAAATGTGAAAAGTGGTAAAATTTAGTAACCTTCTAGCTTTTGATATTTTCCCCAAAACAAACAACCACTTATTGAATCAAAACATAACCAAAAGTCATAAGCTTCCTTTAGAAGACTCTTGGGTTTCTTCTCTCTTCATTCATAACAATTACTCTGGTTATTAATGGGGACTGCCGATTCGGGCGGCTTAGGAATACCTGAAAGCTCTTTGGATCTTTTATTTGGATTCGACGACGCCAAATACTCTGATAGAACTCTGCTGCTTCAAATCAAGAGTGATGATGATAACCCTTCACAGTCGGTGCGCAACGTCAAGCCTCGCCGGAACCTCCTTTTAACTGCCACTACAGGTAACTCTTTGTTGTGGGTGAGGGCTCGGTAGATTTATAGTGGTTTTTACTTTCACAGTTTCTCTATGATGAAATTTTATTTGCATGTTGTTGTTTGAAAATTTGTTACTTTCTGTAGAGCCACGGGTGAAGACTATACACATCAGCTCTTTGATTTTAGCTGCAAGGAGTTCATATTTTCGTAAAGTATATCTTCATCTTTTATTTATTTTTTCACCCATTTATGTAGAGTATAATATTGTACCTTTATTATGTTCATTTACTATGCAGCTTTTCTCGAATGGCATGTTAGAATCCGAGCAGAAGAATGTAACAATTCAGATCGAAACCTCTGGTAGTTTAATTCCCACTCCACTATTAATATTTATGTATGTTGAGTTCTTTTATTTCAACCAATTAACAATGGTATGTCATGATTTGAATCTGTGCAGAGGAAACCCCTATTGTGGATTTGTTGAAATATGTTTATAGTAATATTTTGCCAACTAGTTTGAATGCATTGTTGGATCTGTTGGTGATAGCTGATAAATTTGAAGTCCGTTCATGCTTGAGGGACTCTACTCGTGCATTGCAAAAGTTGCCAATGACTTGTGAATCAGCATCACTTTATTTGGAACTTCCTTCAACTCTCCTGATGTACTCTCAAGTTCAGACACTTGCAGATGCAGCCAAGCTCTTCATTGTTGCAAACTTCAGGGATTTAGACAAGTATGCACCCATCTTTAATTATTTCTTTGTTTATATGTAGTCCAATATTGGTTGACATTAATTTGTTTTGGTTGAAGTATAGTAAGGAAGGGGTTCTTTTATTCTTTTAAGTCCTTCATGCTCCATGTTACTATTGCTGTAAATTGTTATTACTCCCTCCGTCCCATACTTGAAGCCACATTTTACCATTTTGGGCGTCCCATACTTGAAGCCACATTACCTAAAATAGTAAAAGCACTTTTAAACACTCCCCTTAAAACATCACAATATTACAACAAATGACACTACTTTATTACACTAAAAAGTAACTTTATTACTATTTATAAACTTGAAAAGTCTTTATTACCCCCACTTTATCTTACACAATACTAATAAACAACTCATTTATTAAAACCCGGGCCAATTTGGTTTGTGGCTTCAACTTTGGGACGGAGGGAGTATTATATATATACCTTAGTTTGATCAGGTCTTGGATATTCTATCGCTTCACTTTATTTATTTTTAATTATTCACCAGGTTTACTCGCTATCCAAACACTTCTCTCTAGTGATAAGTTGGAAGTGACTTCAGAGTGTGTGGTGTACGATTTTGTTCTAAAATGGGTGCGTAAACATTATCCTGACTTGGAGGAAAGACGAGAGATATTGGAAACTCATCTACTCCATCTTATTCGTTTTCCATTCATGACTACAACAAAGCTAACTGAAGAAGTTTTAACTTGCATTGACATTGGTTGCGAAGTTGCTTCCAAGATAGTTATTCGTGCTCTCGGTTTCAAGGCTGAGACTCCGCATCGAAAACGTTGTCTAGCTGCAGAGGAAGGCAACGCTGCATCTCGACAATTTGTGGAGCGTGCATACAAACATCGACCTGTCAATGTGATTGAACTTGCATTGCCATTTGAACAATGTATAGTTCATCTTCATTTCAAGAGGGAGAATATAATACAACTCTTTCCCGAGGGTGAAATAACGTCTGAGACTTTCTACTTGGGTGAGCAAAAACTTGTCTTGTTTGGCAGATGCTCTGTATCCACCGTATCTAAGCGTCAATGTTTTTGGCTAGCTCTAAAAGTGGTTGAATCAACTTCTTACAGTGTTAACTATGAGATCCAATTAAAAATGAAGCCTTCAGAAGAGTTTAGGAGTTGGGTGAAAGGGACCCACACGTTCACTGAATCGGAAAATACAAAGTACCTTAAACATATCTTATGGGCTGAATTCATAGGTGATGACTCCAGTAATTACTTCATCAACAACATTCTCCATGTGAGGGCAGAACTAACGACCAAGAAATGACAAGTTGAATATGATATGGGTGGATAAATATTCGACACATTTTCTTCATGAATGTTCAGTAATTACTTTAATTTGTAGTCTAGACTTTTGTTGTTTAGTGCAGGAATACAAGGAAGTGATTTAGGGGAGGGGTTGCACTACTGAGTTAGAGTTCTTCAATTGATGGAGAATGAAATGATGGCACAGCACAGGGCTTAGTTGTGGAATTTGCAAAAAAGTACTTTACGTCTCTTTGTGGTAATTATGAGAAATATTATACAGTACAATCATTTTAGAATCTTAAACTTGAATAATCTTTTGCCTTCGTTTTTATTTTCTTTTTTCTAAATATTAAATTTGATGTGTATTTATTATCTATTGTAGTTGTTCTCAAATGGTTTTTCCTTTTAAAATGAATGAATTTTACATTAATTTGTTCAACTAACAATGGCTTGCTTCTTTGTAGAAGAAATTTCTTTTATGAATTTGTTAGAAGTATACTTATAGTGTGATGTTGAAGATTAATTGCGGCCAAGGAGTTCGACATTGCACAATTACATGTCCTTTATATGTGTAGTATAATTATTACAGTATTTGACATAAAATCTGTTTTGGTCTTGCAGGTTCCAAAATAGTCAAGTTTTTCAATTTAATTCCCCAACTCCTTTTATTGTTCGATTTTGATCTCAAAATTTCTAGAATTTGAATTACGTATTAGTAAAAAGAGAAAAATATGGTGAACATTTACGTATTAATAAAAAAAAAATTAAATACCACAAATATGTTAGTCAAATCATAATACTAACTCTATAAATTAAAACTATATGTTTAAATAATAAACTTATTAAAATCTAAAATTAGTCAATGGAGAAAAAAAATCCCAATATAATCTTCAACTAAAAAAATAATATATTGTTAATTTCTTCAAAATCACCATTTAAAATAGCTCTAACCAACTCCTCCCTACCTTCATCGGTTAAAATATACTCCCTCCGTCCCCGAAAAGTTTACGGGGAATCTTTGACAAATGGTTTAAGAAAAAAGTGTAATGATGAGAATGTTGAGGGGTAATTTTCTAAACTTTTATATATAAAGTAAATAAAGTAGGTGGGTTGAGTGTATGGTGGGTCCCAAAAGTAATGGCATGAATGGTAAATATATGTATATTGCGAGGGTGAGGATTGTGATGATTATTTCTATTTTGAGGTATGCAAACTTTTCGGGGACAAACAAAAAAGGAAAGTATGAAAACTTTTCAGGGACGAAGGGAGTAATGTCCAAGCTGATGAGGACTTGTCAACATTTAAACTTGCCAATGCTGCACTAGAAGTCCATTCAGCAAAGTTGGACACTTTGACCCAACAAGTGGGAAAAGCTCATGCACACACTTCAGAGGCTCTGGATGAGCAAGGAAGGACACTTGCCTCAGTAGAAATGAAGTTAACTGGTTTAGAAGATGTGGTGTTGCCCACTATTGAAGCAAAGATAAGTGGAGTTGAATCTGGGTTGCAGACCGTATCTACTGATCTGCAAAAGGCCAAGTCAAGCATGGAGAAGTTCACAAAGTTTGTGAAAAAGGACCAAAAGCTGCTTATGGACAACCACAACAAAAATGTCACTGCTCTCAAGTTGGTGGTTGAGCAGACTTTAGGCAAGAAGACAGCTCTTCAGAAGAAAAAGGGCTAAAGAAATGAGATTGGTTATGGTGAAGAGGCCTCAGCTAAGTTTACTGAAGATGTATTTGCCAAGATCTCTGAAGCTGCAGTGGCCAACCTCACTGAGCTTCTAAAAGCCAACTTAGATGCTTCTCTAAAAGCTACCATGGAGGCTATTGTAGAACAGAAGATGAAGCATGTTCTTGCTTTTGTCAGCATGAGTAACGATAAAATGCAGAACATTCATGATGAAAATGTTTACCTCCTAGAAGAGATCAAATCCCTGAATCAAGCACATGCTCTAATGGCTACAACTATGAGTGATCTCAAACCCCAGTGTTTTGATGTTGCCAAAAAAGGGAAAAGATAAAGAACAAGAGACAAAGGTGACTTGAAGATTGGAGGCAGAAGCTCTAACCCTAAGGCCAATCTGCCTGAAGTTGAAGGGAAAGGAAAGCAAGTGATGACCATAGAGGATTTGACTGAAGAAGAACAACTTGCAATAGCTGTAAAGAACTTTATGGCACCAGTCCAAGAGCCAAGAAGGATATGGAGGCTCTAATGGAAGCAAACAAAGTAAGAGATAAGAGAAAGGAACAGTTTGTGAAGCCAAGGAGGGAGAGGGCTTCATACACTCAGCTTAAGCCAAAGTTACTGATCAGGATGGATACTAAATATCTTCACCTTGACAAATGGGTCCCAATCTCATTGAATGATGAATGGGAGGAGGCCAAGAGAGAGTTTGTTTATGACTTCTATGTCATATGCAGATGGCTAGATGAAGATGTTGAGAGTATTTTACTCAATTCATGTATGATAATCACGGGAAACTTTACCAGAAACTCCTTGCTGCTTTAGATATATCAAGAGTTGAATTCAAGGCTCTTGGACCTATCATTTACATGCCCCCAAAGTTCAGTGATGGAGGATACATTGACCGGTGATTCGGTTGTAAATTGCATAAGATTTAGTGTGTTTTAGTGATAAACTTTGATGGTTTTACATGTATTTTCATATTTAGAGGTTTGACTTAATGGAGGAAGGTATGTGAGCTTGTTTTGTAGGAATACAAAGTGAATTAAGCATCAAAATCGCAAAAAGAGTGTCAATCTTTATTTGGCACTCATATGAGATGAAACAACGAGGCTAGGGAGCACACACAAAGAGTTTGAGAAGGAGCAGGAAGGCAGAAAGGAGAGGACATTTTCAGCGCACAAAACAGAGGGCACAAAATTCAATTGGGGGAGAAACCCTCTTCTCCTCCAACACTCCACTCAACTCAATAGATTAGTTTAAATTAGTTTAGCTTGTTATTTCAATTTCATAGATAGATTTTAATTGAGTGTTTTATTTTATTGTTAATGTTGGAGAATTTGAAGACCATTAAGGTGATATCTTTCTTTAATTTCATGTTTTATTATTTATATTCTATGTGTTTGTTTTATTTTGTTAATTTAGTTATGAGCTAGAATTTGTTTGCTTTGGGGGTTGGAATTATGAGAGTAATTAATGGGTTTATGAGTTAATTGTTTGATTAGTTTATGTCTTGATTAAATTGTTTTTAGTGGTGTGTCTTGCATGATTCCATTGATTAATTCACCTTATTAGCTAGCATTGTTGGTTGTGTCGACTTCAACGACCGTATTGGGTTGCATGATTAAGAGTGTGTGTGTGAGCTTGAATTAATTAATTAGAATTAACATAGTAATTAACTACACCGACCGGGGGTTGATTGCTTAGATCGACAACACTAGACACTAATCGATTAGAGCCCGTCTATTAGATTAGTGAAAGGGCGTCTCATAAACATTAGTAACCGTGTTGAACGTGTTTATGAGACACTATCTTAGGAGCTTATGGTATTAATTAGACTATATAATTGCTAATTAATGCACGTGTTCACCTAAGCCTCACTAGAGATTGGTCTACACACACGAGTGATAGCCTTTAGCATAATTCAAGACATTAGACTTAATTATTGTGATTAGTTCGTTAATTCATTAGTGATCCCACATAAGGAAGACACCCGAAACAATTCTTCCACTTGTACTTTCATCTTTGAGAGTTAGTTTTAGTTGTTTACTTGCTGTTTATTTTTCTTATTGGTATTTGCGTTATCCTCACTTTTAGCTTCTATAACACCATTTTGACTTATAGTTTTGGGGCTCCACGCTCTCCTAGCTAGGTCATTGGACGATAACTACTAGGTCGTATACTTATCATACTACAATCGAACCCATACGCTTGTGGGGATCGTATAGTTGTTTGAAAAGTGTAGAAATACGATACAAGTCAATGGCGCCGCTGCTGGGGATCTAGTTGAGAGTCTTACGTGGGACTTGAAACTTGTTTGAGTGGTGTTATTAGTAGCATTTTATTTTTTTTATTTTATTTTTAGTTGTTAGCTTTGAATTTGATACTTTGGTGTTTTTGCAAGTGTACACTTCATCGATTAGATGGATGGATATAATCAATACCCGTTGAATCATTGCTATGATCAACATGGTATGATTTATCCTCCACAATATGGAGATGTGAGCTACGATAATTGGAGTAACTTTGATCACCATTATCAAATGCAACAAGTTTCCTCCTATTATCAAGATTGGAGGAATGAAGAAGCATCACCTCCTCCTCAAGGATATTATCCTTATCCTTACCCACCTCAACCACAAGCATATTACCCACCTCTTCCACCACATCAATACCTTCCACCGCAACATCCTTATCCTCTACCTCCACATCAATACCCTCCACCTCCACACCCTTATCCACCATATCCATATCTTTCCCCACCACCTGAAGAGCAGTATCGTCCACCTCCTCCTCCACCTATGGAGGAACCTTGCTTTGAATTTCATGGAGTTTCAGAAGGAAATTGGTATGATAGTAAGAGGAGCTTTGAGTACGATTATCAAATGCAACAAGCTCCTTCTCATTATCATCATCAAGAGTGGGAAATGAATGAGTATTGGCCACAGGGTAGGACTACTATCGAAAAGCTCTTCATTGCAAACATGAAGGGGAGAATGGATGCAAAGAGATATCCACTTGAAGACATGAGCATGATAAGGAGCTTAATGGTGATTGTCAAAAGAGATGAAGAGGAATGTCCTTTGATGGACATGAGCTACAAGGAACAAGAAAATCAAGAAGCATCACAAGATGAGTTGGAGAGAAAAATGAGCATTTCTAAACCTTTAAACTCTTCAAGTTGCACTTTATTTGATATTGATGCTTCTATTGATTTCATTTTGTCTCTTAATCATTTTGATTCAAAAAAAGAGCTTGGGCATTCTTAGACAAAGAGGAAAGAAATGGAAAGAGGTGGAGTGGAAAGAGCAAGAGGAGCGTTCATTGATGAAAGTATGTAAGAAACACTTGGATGAGCGGTCTTCCATTCATAAAAGCCTCCTTGAGTTTGAAGCTCAAAGGTTGAAATACAATGGGAAGAAGGATCGATATCCATGGCCTTTCCGATGAGTTCTTTTATTTTCGTCCAACTTGAAGACGTTAAACTTAGCGTTAAATGGGAGGCAACCCATTCCTTTATTGCTTTCTTTTATTTTTTTAGATATGTAGCTTGTTTGATCTTTTGTTTAGTTTTGATTTTGTAGGTTGAGTGTTGTGTTGGTGGTTAAGGATGAGAGATATGCATGGTGGAGCTTAAGGGTAGTGGTGCTTTGGTGCTAAGAGGCCCAAGGGACAAATGGTTGTGGTAGCTTGCTTCTTTGGTGGCAAAATTTTAAGGTAACACACTTATTCCCAAACTTTGCATTCAATTAGATAGTTTCATTTAAGTTTGGGGGGAGATTTAGTGTATTTACCTTCATTTATATTGCACCGTTGTTCCTAGTTTTGGTGATTGAGATATCTTGTGTGTTGTTGGTATTTGAGGCTTAATTGATGGTGATTGTTGATTTTTGAAGTTTGGTTGAGCTTGTTGGTATTGATTGATGCTTGCATGTTCGCTTGATTATGTGAAGATTTGTGCTTGGTTTGGTGCTCTCAATTCATGATTAGACAAGCTTGTGAGCTTTAGAGCCTTTAGACTTCCATATATTATAGTCTATTTTCCTTCATGTGAGTATCATTAATGCTTGTGTACTCTAGAACTTGTCAATTGTCTTGTTTGAGGCTACTATTTGTGTGAAATCTTTGGAAGTGATATAAGACCATCTTTGTTTTGATAGTCACTTGGCCAAATTTTCCATACCAAATGAAAATTTTCCCTTGTTAGCCACTTTGAGCCTATTGACTGATATTCTTTGGCAACTTACATATTTAGTCCATTGTCCATCTTTTATGAGCCTAATTTTCCCTATGAACTAGTGAAGCTTGATTATTGGCAAATGTGGTTGAATCGAGGTGAAATGTGAATTTGGTGGATTTGTTTGGTTGAAAAGATTGAAAAGAAAAAAAAAAGTGAAAAGATGAATTGTGAGTTGTACATGAAAAAAAAAAGATTGAGTTGATGAGAAAAGAAAAAAAAATTAGAAAAGAAAACTCTCTTGTGTACAAGCATTTGGTAGAACTTCAATTCAAAAGTGTTCAAAAAGTTTTGGTGGTGAAGAATGTGCTTTAAAAGAGTAAGCAAATGAATTATGGGAGTTTAGAATTTGGAGTTGCAACTTGATCAATTGTAACTTTCCTCTTGAAGATTTAGAAATGTTCCTAGGCATTTTTACTTCTTGCTCCACTAGTTTATGAGTCACTTTATCCAAATCTTCCACACTCGAACCAACGAGCCTACAATGCATGGATGGTGCAATATGGATTTCCTGGAGCTCCTCCACCTCCTCAATGAAGAGCATTCTGGGTTCACCTCTAATTCCTTATGCATTATCTTGCTCTTGTTTTTGTTATTCATTTGACATTTTTAAATTCTTGTTATTTGGGGGTATGTAAGGATTATGGGATGAATTTATTTGTCTTGTGGATTTGTGTGGATTGATGTTGTTTTAATTGATTCGAAATGTGTGTGAGTAGGGATGTGTTGTGAGTGAATGTTACAAATTGTGTTTGGGTTGAGAAATTGTTGAGTGGTATGATCATTGAGACACATTTGATAATGAGTTGTTGTGAATTTTATTCCTGGAATGTGTACACAATTGGGATGAACCATCATGTTTGTGGTGTTGTCATCTATTGGCCTATGGATGTTTTGCATGCACAATGAGTTATGCGTGATGATGATTGATGAATGTTTGAGTCTTGAATGAACCAGTGAGAGTTGAGCTTTGAACCGAGCATTAATCCAGTTTATTTCATTTTTGAGTGGATCAATTCATTGCTTGCTTTTCTAGAATTTGCCCAAGTTCTTGCTTGAGATCATGATTGTGTAATACTTTGAGATATGATGTAGGACATCTTTCGTACTACAAGTCACTTAGCCATATTTTTCTCAATAACCAAAGTAATCTTCCGTAGTTAGCCCGTTTGAGCTTGAATTCCTATTCTCTTGGCAACCTACAATGTTTAACCACTTAGCCTTTTGAGCATTTGATATCCAAATCTAGTGGAGAATAAAAAGAAAGTGGTAAAACATGTGCTTTAGTGCCTTTGGTTTGAAGAAGAAAAATTGGCAAAGTTGTGAAAAGAAAGAAAAAGATGGAAGTGAAAAAAAAATTGAGAAAGAAAAGAGGGACAATGAGCCCCAAGTGCTTAAAAAGAAAATAAATTGGCTACAAAAAGATGAGGAGATGAATGCATTTGAGGAATTTAAATGAAAAGTGAGAATGAAGGTTTGTAAACCTTAAGAGCATAAACTTGATTTGTTGAAAAACACTTTCGTTCTCCACTAGACGAGTCACTTCTTCCATATTCATCATTCCCCGTCCAAAGAGCCAATGTTAAGTCCTTGTTTAAGCCCTATTGATCTCATTGTTGAACATGGTAGTGGAGGAAAGATGGTAGAGGTTGGGCAAGCTTATGGAAATTGTAATGCATAAGTTGATTGATGAGTGATTGTTGTCTGTAATTTATTTGAGTGCTTGAGAGAAACACTATATCCTTGTGAGTAGAACTTGAGCATTTGGATAGTGTCATCACCATTACTTGTTGTGTGTAGAGCATGTGTGGGGGTAATTAGATTGATTTTCAATAATGAACTTGTCATCATTTTGAGAATGTATCTTGAGGAAGAAGAATTCATTTCATTCATTGGAGACGTGGGATCTTTCATTGATTATCTATTTGCAATCATACAACCTCTTGGTTTTATTCTTTTGTTACTCGGGGACGAGCAACAGTTTAAGTTTGGGAGGGTGATTCGGTTGTAAATTGAATAAGATTTAGTGTGTTTTAGTGATAAACTTTGATGGTTTTACATGCATTTTCATATTTAGAGGTTTGACTTGATGGAGAAAAGTATGTGAGCTTGTTTTGTAGGAATACAAAGTGAATTAGGCGTCAAAATAGCAAAAAGAGTGTCAATCTTTATTTGGCACTCATATGAGATGAAACAACGAGGCTAGGGAGCACACACAAAGAGTTTGAGAAGGAGCAGGAAGGCAGAAAGGAGAGGACATTTTCAGCGCACAAAACAGAGGGCACAAAATTCAATTGGGGGAGAAACCCTCTTCTCCTCCAACACTCCACTCAACTCAATAGATTAGTTTAGCTTGTTATTTCAATTTCATAGATAGATTTTAATTGAGTGTTTTATTTTATTGTTAATGTTGGAGAATTTGAAGACCATTAAGGTGATATCTTTCTTTAATTTCATGTTTTATTATTTATATTCTATGTGTTTGTTTTATTTTGTTAATTTAGTTATGAGCTAGAATTTGTTTGCTTTGGGGTTTGGAATTATGAGAGTAATTAATGGGTTTATGAGTTAATTGTTTGATTAGTTTATGTCTTGATTAAATTGTTTTTAGTGGTGTGTCTTGCATGATTCCATTGATTAATTCACCCTATTAGCTAGCATTGTTGGTTGTGTCGACTTCAACGACCGTATTGGGTTGCATGATTAAGAGTGTGTGTGTGAGCTTGAATTAATTAATTAGAATTAACATAGTAATTAACTACACCGACCGGGGGTTAATTGCTTAGATCGACAACACTAGACAGTAATCGATTAGAGCCCGTCTATTAGATTAGTGAAAGGGCGTCTCATAAACATTAGTAACCGTGTTGAACGTGTTTATGAGACACTATCTTAGGAGGTTATGGTATTAATTAGATTATATAATTGCTAATTAATGCACGTGTTCACCTAAGCCTCACTAGGGATTGGTCTACACACACGAGTGATAGTCTTTAGCATAATTCAAGACATTAGGCTTAATTATTGTGATTAGTTCGTTAATTCATTAGTGATCCCACATAAGGAAGACACCCGAAACAATTCTTCCACTTGCACTTTCATCTTTGAGAGTTAGTTTTAGTTGTTTACTTGCTGTTTATTTTTCTCATTGGTATTTGTGTTATCCTCACTTTTAGCTTCTATAACACCATTTTGACTTATAGTTTTGTGGCTCCATGCTCTCCTAGCTAGGTCCTTGGACGATAACTACTAGGTCCACTATGCCAGATTATGCTTTTTACAGCAGTTGAATAACTTCTCTTATGGAATACAATCAAATTAATATTTAAAAATAATTAAATAAAAAAAATATAATAATTTATTTTTTAAATTACTGAATTTTTTTATGAAATACGATTATATTCTCAAAAATAAATATATTAAAAAAATCAATTAAAAAAATCAATTAAAAAATAAATCTTGTAATTAATCTTCAAAATTGTATTTGATTATTTCATATTTTTAAGATTTTATTGATTTATAAATAATTTTATTTTTAAGTTTTATCAATTAAGAAATATATAATGATTAACACAATATACGATTTTGATTAATCAAAGATATAAGTTTAAAAATATTTATTCCTATATATTACTATATTATTAATAAAAAACTCAAGAAAAACTATAAAATATCAGGTCCTATATATTATATTATTATTAAAAAAACTAAAAAAATCTAATATTTTTTCATATCTCCTCCAAGGGCCCCTCTTTCTGTGAGAGGGGTCGCCGTCAAGACACATTTTTCGCGTGCATTGCACCCACCATTGTCCGTCGTCATCGCGTATATGGTAAGGAGAAATAAATTGATCATTCATTGCTTCTTTTTTTTGTTGGTGTGAAAATTGATTGTTAGATTTCATGAAATCAATGAAAAGTTTTAAAATGTTAGAGAAAAACATAAGAAACAAATTAAAAAATTAGAAAAACTCTAGAAAAAAAATCACGCCAGTTCATAAACAAATAAAAAAGGAAGGTGTATGAAAATTCCCCTAATCATTCTCTTTCTATATATCTTAGAAAAAAAAGTTGACTCCCTTGTAAGCTACTTTCAACATATATCCTTAATTCAACATACCATAAAAAGAAAAAAAAAATTATTTTGATCAAATTAATAAAAAAATAAAAATTATTTGAGATAAATATTTATAAAAAAGAGAAAAATGTATAACAGTAAATATATAAATTATCCCTAAAAATTATATATAAAAAGAGAAAAATGTATAACACTATATATAAATTATATATAGCAGTTAAAATTAATAGTTAAAATTAATATATATGATTAATTAATAAAAATTGAAATAAATAATTTTATTTAAGATAAATATTTATAAATCAATAAAAAAATATCAAACATTTTTTTTAATGGATTTTCTGAAAGATGGAAGTAGAATCTGAGTTGAATTAAAAAAAAAAGATTAAATCCTAAAATTTATTTAATCCGAATATGTTTTAAAATAATTCATATTTAATTATTATATGCTTATAAAATAAATTTGATATTTTAATTATTATATGGTTATAAAATAAATTTGATATTTATTTAAAATAATTTCTAGATTTTATTATTGTCATGTAAATATAAATTTTACTGGTCTTTTAAAATTTGCAGAGTTATATATATTATATATAAGTGAGAGTGTGCGGTTAATTAAAATATAAATTTCGTCCCACCACCACCTGTATATGTTAAGTGAGAGTGTGCGTTAATTAAGATTGTATATGTTAAATGAGAGTGTGCGGATAATTAAAATCTAAATTAAATTTAAGCGCCCTACATTTAAAATCTAAATTTCAGCATCGTACATTGACCATGGAAGAAGAATGTCTTGTGCACATAATCTCTTGCGTCTCTGTCTCACTCCGTGCGCACATTCCATATACTCGCATAGTTGTTCCCATCTTCATTCCACATTGTTCCCTTCTTCATTCCACATATTTCAGCGAGCGGACTTGACACCTTCTTCCTTTGGAACACAAGATTCATGTATGGAACGCTGTGCTTGTACATTAACATCCTCTTATAATTTTTTTTTGTTAGTATATTATATGCTTATTGTATATACTTTAGTTGACATTTAATGTTGACTATAAAAAGAAGAAAGGGTGTTTGATGTAAGTGGGGATCCTAGTGGAGGAACTTCAAAAAAATATCTCACGAGAGAGTTTGTCTGCAAAAGAGTCGACACCACATAAACAAGCAAGTTGGCATACGAATTAACGATCTTGATTGATTGGAGAGACTTTGTCATAATTCGACTGTCCACTAAATTCAAGGTAAGATTCTTGCATTGTACATCAGAATAAGATTTATAATTAACATACTCATTTATCTACTTTCATTTTCTTGACTTTAGGAGCTGAGTAGCAAAACGTTATGCGGCGGAGAATGTAAGTAATTACAACCATCGTTTTTATTATATGCTAATTACACTTATCATTTTTATTATATGCTAATTACACTTATCATTTTTAATGATTGATGATCTCTTCATTAACGGAGATAACGATATTGATAGAGTCATTATTTGACTTGAAATTGGCTTGAAGGACATAAGAATAAAGATGGAGAGTTTGAGGGAATTGATCTGAAATGAAAGCTCAAATTGACGAAGTACAGTAGGCTACATGCGTGCAAGCATACGTGTGTTGGGAGGGATTGCTAATTAGTGCAAGCATACGTGTGTTGGGAGGGATTGCTAATTAATGAATTTATTGTAATAGTCTAGTTGAATTTATATATATACATAAATGTTTTAAGCTTTTGTATTTTATTTTTATTAATTTAGCAAATAAAAATTTCATTATTTTTTTTAAATATTGGATATATACAACAGCGGCTAATAACCGTTGTTATAGCTAATACAACTGCTGTTATAGAGAAAGTACAACAACGGTTGTTAATAAATAACAGCGGTTAAAAACTGCTGTAGAAATTCAAAAACTACAGCGTTTAAAAACCGTTGTAGTAATTCCAAACAACAGCGGTTAAAAACCGCTGTAGTAAATTCAAACAACAGCGGTTCATAACCGCTGTCATAACTAATAAAACCGCTATCGTAAATATTGTAAGGGGTTCAAACCGAGAACATACCACATCAGTTTTGGTGGAATAACAGCAGTTAATAAACGCTGTTGTATATAGATACGACAGCGGTTAATAACCGCTGTCTATCAGCGCCCCCTTTTTACGGCCCTTATTACCACAGCGGTTACTGAATCCAATTTACAACGGTTTTTAACCGTTGTCTATCAGCTTATTTGGCATAGTGGTCGTATACTTATCATACTACAATCGTACCCATATGCTTGTGGGGATCGTATAGTTGTTTGAAAAGTGTAGAAATACGATACAAGTCAACCAGCACAAAATCCTGCAAGAATTCATAGACATTATGAAGATTGAGAAGGTGAAAGTAGGATCCAAGGGAACCAACAAGGAGATCATGGATTTGAAGAAGAGAGTATGAACACAATATGGGATGGTGCCACCTCCTAAAGATGGTCTCTGAAACTGCTAAGTTTCCTTGTTCCCATATGCTTATGATGCTTATGTTTTTATGTTTATTGCTCTGATCACATGCTCTGATTAGTTAATTGACTATCATCATGATATGTAATGCTCAAATGATTATCAATGAAAATTAACCAGTTTGCTTTAAGAGATAAGATCTCATTATATCAACTTGCCTGACTTAACCTATATGGGCTTAAACTGTGATTGTACTAACATCTTCTTTTAGGAAAATTGACTTAGTCATCTCTACTGAAGATATGTAATAGTATAGTCAAGTCACCATTGTACAGGTTTTGGTATCATCAAAAAGGGGAAAATTGTTGGGAATAAAATGAGATTTTGATTAAGATACCAAAACCTCTTAAAACATGCCAAGCTAGATAAGTCAAATTTTAATAAGTATGTTTCAGGAATGTTGGAAAGGTCTTTCTACGGTAAGGCAGGGTTCGTCCTGTCTTACAACAAACAATCATTTAAATACCATTGGATTATTGATCCAACGCATGGATTTTCTTTTATATATTTGCACTTCGCATTAGTGTGTTTGCTCTATGCAATATGCAATCGCACTGTATCGCCCTACAAATAATTAAATTTAATATATATAAAATGACAAAAATATCCTTTTACTTTAAAATAAATTAATAACATTATTTAATTATAAAATAACATAAATTTTCTTATATATCCTTTAAATTAAAATAAGTATAATTAAATAATATATTAACTAAATCAATTGCTACTATTTACAAAATTAATCTAATTAAAATCAAATTAACCCCCGAGGCCCAAACCCTAATCAATTCATCCCAGATCACAGGCGCATCCCAGATCACAGGCGGCAACCCCATATTCCTACAAATCCTCTCTTTCATTTAAAACTCTGACGGTATCTTGCTTACATCTCCGCTGTGCAAAAATTATAAAAGTTAAGCATGAAATGGTAGAAAAAGAAATTATATGCAGATGGTAGCTAGCGCAGATTTTATATGTTTATATCATCGTTCAAATGATCGAGAGTCCTGGGAGAGTGAAGGATGATGTGATGAAAAATAGTTTTTTGAAAGAGTGATGGATAGGATAAAAAAAGGAGAAGGAGATCGATGACATGAGTTTTCTGCCATTGATGAAATGAGTTTTACTGTTATAATATTTTTTAATTGAATGATAATTTTAAAAAATCCGTTGAAAAGAAGAAGAATGTTTAATTAAATCGATGATTAATTTTAAAATTATTAAAATAAAAAAATGTTATGTTTGTAAATTTGTATGATTTTTTAAAAATATTATAGGGACGTTTTAGTAATTTAATAAAAAAAATCATAAAATTAAAATTTTAATTTAATGGCGAAGTGCAATCTTCATAACAATGTTAGATGACATGGCAATTTTTCATTCGATGCCTTACGTAAAACATGGCAAAACCCCTGTCTCACGGTAGAAAAACCCATGTTGGAACATATAAATCAGGCTAGTTGAACATCTGACATGTTAGACAACTCATAGATGTTTAGATGAATAAGTTGAGGGGGAACACAAACTTGGAAGATCACAAGAATCAAGTTCCTCAATGGCTCAGAATTAGAAGACATCTACCCTGCTGATAACGCAAGAAGAGTTCAACACTGCTTCATAGTCAATTCAGGAGTACATATCAGAAGAGTTAACCTCTCTAGTAGTCTAATACTAGAAGATCACATCAATTGGACCAAGTCTACTGACAAGATCAGAAGAGAAGATCAGCAGAGTTCATCAACACACTAAATCTGATATGTTGAAAAACAGTATAAGTCAAGAGACAATTATGCTGATGAGGTCAACTTCACTGATATGGAGGATACACACTTAGAATAAATATCAAGATTGATCCAGTGAAGATGAGAAGCCAAATCAACTGAAGAAGTTAGCCAACTGCTGATAAGCCATGTCAGCTGATGAGATAAACTTGAGCACATATATGTCCTGATGATAAGGAATGTTGTCCTTAATCATGGATCAATGATCAGGATGAATGTCTTCAAGGTGACTGCTGAATCTACAAGTCAGACATTGGGAAGAGTGCGAATAAGTCAAGACAAGAAGCTCTAAGTCATTTACTTCCCAAAATGAAGACATGTCACTTTCAAAGAATCTGTCCTCAAGATGCAAAGTTCAAGGAAGAAAAAAATAGACAATTTGAGGTTGTATCTCCAACGGACAATTTGAGTATGGAAACCATTCAAGGTGTGAAAACTACAAGCATTCAAAGCCTACAAACTTTTAAGCTCTAACAAGAATATATCATTCTTAAGTTTCCATACACTTCCAATTACCAACTAAGTTGAACCAATTGTAAATCATTCAAAGGTTAGAGAGATATCATATCCTTATAGAGTACTTCATTGTAAAGGATATCTCAACATAGTTGGAACCAACCTCAACCCTTAAACATTTCAAGAAAAGTTAGAAGTGTTGTTGTAGAAGTGTAAGAACTAGAACTGTCAAGTGAAGAACAGTTTAGTTCGAGTTGAGTGAGCACTAGGACTTAGAATTCCTAGAGATCAAGGCACTAAGGAGTAGTGTGGTTGATTAGTGCACCTTGGCACTATAAAACAAGTTAATTCCAAGTGAAGAAATTATCCTGTTAAATCAGGGAAGTGGATGTAAGAGCTTGAGTCTCTGAACCACTATAAACCATTGTGTTATTTACTTTCAAGTCATATTATACAAGTAACACATTCATACACTGCACACAAACTGATCTTCAAAAGATATACATCACAAACTGTGCAAAACAGAATTGGGACAAGTCCCCTGATAACTGTTAAGTGTTAAGAAAGGTTTTCAGAATTAAAAGGAGTTTAAATATAAAGGGCCACCCATAATTCCGCACATATAACTTACTTAGATAGTTATTCAACTGACTACTTCATATTTCTCAGTACTTTAATTATCTGAACAAAGTTATTCATATTCAAAGAAATTGTCCAGACAACTCTCTTGATAAGTCTGATTGTTTGAAAAGAACCCCCTCCCATACACTTATGTCATACTCCTTTCAGGATCAACAAATATTATTATTGAAAAGAGAAAAATTGAAAAAAATTATCTATTAACAATGATCACAGGACTTGAACCCGTGACCTTGTACTTATGCAATGCGTCTGTGACCACTTGGAGAATGGTTACTCTATTGTATAATTTTGTCTTTATTAATACATAGAGTGTCTACATGTGCATTAGTGTGCACATGAGACCAACTCATATAGAGAAGAGAGTGATGTGGCAATGTGGGATGATATGTGACATTTTGTAAAAGATTAAAACATAAAGGATTAAAATTAAAAGGTAAATGACGTATTTTGTAAAGTTGAAATTTAAATGATTTATTTTGGAATGTCTCAAACTTATAAAACTCAGGGGGGTGTATTCAATTGGGATTCTATTGAATTTTTTTGGACTTTAAAAAGTAGGTGGATTTATAAAATCCATAGAGTGCATACAAAGTTTGACTGACTTTTTTTATTGATTTATATAGATTTTCATAGACTTGATAGGATTGTGGAATATATTTTTTTTATGGGCTTACATATATTTTCATAAACTCCGATATTGATGGGAATTTTTTTTTTTTATGTGAAGTTTTTTTATAAATTAATACTCCCTCCGTCCCGGAAGTGTTTGCACCACTTTGTGGGCACACTTCTTAAGAAAAAGGTGTAATGAGTGGAGTGTTGAGGGGTAATTTTGTAAATTTATATTAATAAAGTAAAGAGAGTGGTTGGAATAAGTGTAAAAGTAATGGCATTTTGTGTAAATATGTGAATTTTTTGAGGGTGGAGTTTATGAAAAAGTTTTCTTTTTGGGAAGTGCAAACAATTATGGGACGGACGAATAACGAAAGAGTGCAAACAATTATGGGACAGAGGGAGTATTATATATATATATATATATATAATATTTACCAATAAAATATATATATATATATATATATAATTTATATATTAATTCGGAGTGGGTTGGACATAAGACCCAAACCCGACCCATATACTCAATACGGAGCAGGTCCGATCTGACCAAAAGCTCGCGGGGTGGGTACCCGCGGGTCGGGTCAATATTGCCATCCCTACTTCTTATCTTTCGTCTTTAGACTTCTCTTAGAGAATCCGTTGAAATCTCTAGTTTTTAAAAGAGATTTTGGATAGTGAAATTTATTTATATTTTTTAAGGAGAATCCAACAAAATTCATAGAGTATTAAAATCCATAGATTGTTGAATACCTAAAGATTTTTAAAGCCTTTTTAAAATCCGTATTGAATACCTCGGAATTTTTAAAGACTTTTGAAAATCCGAATTGAATACCCCATGTTGGAGAAATTGGTTAGAAATTGATTAATTTTAATTAATTAAGGGGATTTCACATAAAAGGTCATTTCACCTAGTGTTTTTTAAAATAAAGACATGATTCAAAATAGTTTCAGAATAAGGACAAAATGACACATAAATGTACCATCATGCCCTTAATACATAAAATTCGGAATTAATATGGAGAAATTCTTTAAATGTTTGAAATTTAAAGCTGACTCTATCAGCTCATTAATTCCAAGAATTACGCAATTAATTAAAACCTTATGTTTGAAATTTAAAGTTGACTATATCAGCTCATTAATTCCAAGAATTACGCAATTAATTAAAACCTTCCTAAAATTAATTAACACCGGTCAGAAGAGCTTAATTTTGTGCAGAATTTTGGGGTTTTTCAATTTGTGAAGAAAGGAAACCGTGAAGTACGGAAGAAGACGAAGTGAGAAGTCAGAAGTGAGAAGAACATTTTGCTCCCTAGACCATGGTTGGAAAAGTAATATAAAAGTTAAATCTGCATAATAAAATGAATAATGCCGAACAATGAAATCTAAAACTGCATAATAAAATGAATAATGCAGAAAAAATAGTACGGTGTCTTCATATTAGAATGTGATTATGCAAAAATACGTATACATATGCAAAATAAGATCTGCATTATCCCTTGACCAAACCAATAACAAATAATCATGAACTACATTTCAGCAACGCGCACGTAAATCATCACAATTACACGAAAACGGAGCAAATTGAACCTAAATTAAAATCATCTAAAAAAATCCTAAATTTTTTGCAAATTATGTGTGTACGTGTGGAATTAAAAATCATACCCTTGGCAAAACTCTTCATCTGACCCTTGGAATTAAAAGTTTCTACTGTATCTCTGGCGGCTTAGCGTCCGTCATCCATAATGAAGAAATCGGTGAAGTTTGAATCCCCTAGGAATATAAAGAAACGATCGCGTGGAAAGTCTCTTGATCATGTGCAGTCGAAAGAACAGATCGAGGAAACAATTATGGAAGAGCAAAGGAGACGAGACCTTATAGCCATGGCCGTCGTTGAAAAAAGGAGACGAGACCTTATAGCCATGGCCGTCTCTTTGAGAATCATCGGAAATCAGTTTTTGGGCGTGAGGGGTCACCCAAAACTGAAACAGAAACTAAAAGAAGAAAAAGATCCCTCGATTTCAAGAGGAAATCGAGGATTGTTGCTTCACCAATATGAAATCTATGGCCAATCGTTTGTAGATGTAGCGGGATCATGTTTGATTCATCATGTATTAACAAAAAAGCTTGAAGATTTGAGTTTTCCGGCCAAGAAACCCGTATGGGATTCTAGCAGAAACTATGAGCGCCTGGATCAGGTAACATTTGCCAATGTTGATAATCAATTGAAGAGGTATGTGGTTGAATCTATGGCGACAAATAAGGAAGATGAAGACTTGTTATTTAATTATTAAATTAATAAATTAATTTCCATATTTAAATATAAGGGTATAATGGGTTATTAACATGCGTTTTTGTCCTTTTTTAAAAAGATTATAATAGTTGTCCTTTATTAAGAAGCTAGGTGTCTAAATGGCCTTTTTTATAAATTTTCTCATTAATTAATTGATTTTAAAATGAGAGTGGAGAACACTCGTCATGGATTGACCAATTAAATTTCCTTTTGAATTTGAACAGAATGAATTTAGACGTTGTGAGTATCTAGATACGTTGACATTCATGTGGGAGTTACAAACTTGTAAGTTACAAATTTGGAAGTTACAAAGTTTGGATTGAATGACATCCATAATTGTCATTACCTGCCTGTTGGTCCTGAAAGGAGTATATAACAAGTGTATGAGGGGGGGGGGGGGGGAATACACTTGTATGCAATTCTTTTCAACTTTGATCAAACCAGAGTTCAGCAAGGTTGTCTTGGACAACTCTGCTGAAGATCATTAACTCTTCTAAGATAATCAAACTACTAAGTACTATTGAGTACTTAGTTGAATAACTATCTAAAGGAGTTATATGTGCGGAATAGTGGTTGGCCCTTTAAGTTTAGACTCCTTTAATTTCTAAAATCACTTTCCCAATCTAAAACAGTCCAGTTAAGCTTCAGGGAACTTGTCCAAATCAGTTTTGCATAGTCTTTGAATATGTATCTGTGAAAGAACAGTTTTGTATGCAGTGTTGAATGAATGTAAGTACTTGTAAAGTAAATCAACACAAGAGTTTATAGTGGTTCAGAGACTCAAGCTTCTACATCCACTTTCCCTGATTTAACAGGATAATTCCTTCACTCTTGGAATTAACTTGTTTTATAGTGCCAAGGTGCACTTGATCAAGAACACCACTCCTTGGTGAATTGATCCCTAGGATGTCTAGAGTCCTAGTACCCTCTTCTCAACTCAGAACTGAACTGTTCTTCTCTCAACAGTCAGCTCCTACCACTTCTACTACTACAACCTTCTCACTTTCTCACTTGAAAGGGTTAAGGGGTGAAGTAAGGTTCCAACTAATGAGATATCCTTTACAATGAAGATCAAGGTATAAGGATAGGATATCTCTCTAAGCTTGTGTATGAATATACAATTGGGTTCAGCTTAGAAGAAGTGTATAAAGACTAAGATAGTCTCTTTGAAAGCTTTGAAAGCACTCTAGCTTGTAAGACTTTGAGTTTAGTTAGATTGTGTTGAGGTGCTGTTGGATCATTTCAAATGGTCTTCACACTTCTGTATTTATAGACAAAATGGAGGATTTGCCCGTTGGAGAGGCAGCCCCACATTGCTATAAATGTCTTCCTTGAATTCTTCAAACTGGAAGACAGATTCTTGATAGTGACATGTCCTCAGTTGGGTAATAAACGGCTTGTAAGACTTTGTCTTCATTCTGCAGCACTTTTCCCAATGTTTGACTTCTTGTTAGAACTTGGACATGGTTTCTGAGGGTTGATCCAATGATAGGACAACATTCCTTATCATCTGGACAACTCTTCTTATCACTATCAGCAGTTTTGCTTTTCAGCAAGGTTGGCTTGTTCTTCTTCAGATGACTTGGCTCTTTCCCTTTATTTCACTCCAAGATGATCTTGGCATATTGCATTTCTTTAGGGTATAGTTGTCCTTAATTCTTCAGCATAGTTGACCTTCAACCTTTAGAGTATTTGTTCTGATTTAATCTTGCTGAGACAACTCTTCTGGACAACTCTTCTGATCAGCATATTTGGTCTTTTAGCATCAGAGCATTTTACACATAGAGTTGGCTTCTCTGGACAACTCTCCTGATCAAAAGCTTTTGAGTAGCCTTGTCCTTTTGAGCTAGGTAAGCTTGTTCTTGCATATGGACAGCTTCTTTGGACAACTCTCCTGATCAGAGCTTTTAGTTTTCCATAGAGTGTCCTTGTCCTTAAATGATTGTTCCAGAATTTTGAGCCTTGAGGGGATTTGATCATCTTAAAAGTAGGTTCCCCCTCAAATTGTGCATCTAATTGTCTAAGAGCTGCCTAACATTTCAGCTTCTCATCTAGCCTATAATCTATTATGTTCTAACATTTCTAGAACATATTTATCTTGACTTAGGCATGTCTCAGGGGGTTTTGGTATTAGATCAAAACATATTTTATTCCCAACAATTTCCCCCTTTTTGATGATGCCAAAACCTACACTATTTAAGCAAAAGTGACTTGTCTACACCTATTACATGTATCTTTAGAAGACATGACTAAGATCAATATTCCTGAAAAGATAATGTGTTAGTGTTTTTACTGTTTTTGTTGCAAGTAGGTTTCAAGATAGGCATAGAGAGATTAGTGTTTCTTGATTCAAAATAAGTTCAACTATCATTCATTCAAATATCATTACAAGCATGTTGATAGTTGAAATTAACATATCAGAGCATGAATCAATAACACTTAAATACATCAGAGCATTTCATTCTAACAATTCAAGACATAAATAAGATTTTCAGCATCAGAGCACAGAGCTTGTATCAGAGCAAACAGATTAGCACACCACATCAGCAATCTTGACCATATTTCAGCATAGTTGATCAATCAAGAAAGGTCAGAAGACTTAGCCATTTCAAAGATCATCCTCAGGGGGTGGCAGCATTCCATACTGTGCCCACACTCTTCTTTTTAATGCCATGGCTTCTTGGTTGGTTCCCTTAGGTCCAAGAACCATCTTGTTTAGCTTAAGGATCTCAGTGAATTCTCTCAGAATTCTTGCTTGGTCAATCCATCCTTCAAGCTTTGGAGGCATGTATATGATTGGCTTGGGAGCTGTGAGTTCAATTCTTGCAATGTCAGCAGCTGCAAGTAGTTGTTGATACAACTCTCTGTAGTATTCTAGCATGAACTCAGTGAAGGCAGAGTTTGCATCTCCTCCATTCCATCTGTCAATGACATAATAGTCATAGACAAACTCCCTTTTGGCCTCTTCCCATGTATCATTCAGTTGAATTGGCACCCATTTATCCAAGTGTGGATATTTGGTGTCCATTGGGATTAGAAACTGAGGCTTCATCTTGCTATAAGTTTCTCTCCTCCTTCTTGGTTTCTGAAAGTTTGCTCTTCTCTCATCTCTTGCTTTGTTGGCTTCTTCTATCAGATCCATTTTCTCTTGGGCCCTCATCATGGCCAATTTTTGTTGTGTTTCAGGGTCTTTGCCATACCCTTCATGAAACAGCTTTGATGGATCATGGGCTAGGACAGTTGTCTTCTTCTTAGGTTCAGGTCCAAATCCTTCAGCAAATAATTCTTCAATGTCTTCAGTGGACTTGGGACTTTCAGTAGTTTTGCCAGATTCAGAAGACTTGTCCTGTTCAGTAGCTTTGGGCTCTTCAGTAGTTTTGGCTTTCTTGGATGTAGGCTCATCATCAACAACTCTGAATTCAGGTGGAAGATCAAGGCTGTTGGGGAAGTCAGTGAATTTCTCAACTTGTCTCTTCTTTCCTTGGGCCTTCTTGATCTTTCCTCTAGTTTGGACACCTTCAGCATCCTTGTCCAAACCTGAAACTTCACCACCTGGTCTTTGTTGTAGCCTGACTCTTTCCTCTTGAGCTGAGGCCATTGAGTTCTTCAATGCCAATGCTAACTGCTCCTCTTCATCTAATTCTTCCAAGTTCAGCACTGCTGGCTCTTTTCCCTTTCCTTCAGGGGCTTTGTCCTTCCCTTTCACTGGACTCCCAATCACTAAGGCACCTTTTGCCCTTGCTCTTTCCCTTTCCCCCTTTTTGGCAGCATCAAAACAATCTGGCTTCAGTTCACTCATAGTGGATGCCAATAAGGACTGGGCTTGGGTCAGAGACTTCATTTCTTCCAATAAATATACATTCTCATCATGTATATTTTGCATCTTGTCACTGCTCAAGCTGAGAAAGGCAAGAACAGGCTTCATTTTCTGTTGGACAACCTCCTCCATGGTTGCCTTAAGAGATGCATCCAATTGGGTTTTCAGAAGCTCAGTAAGGTTGGCCACTGCTCCTTCAGCAATGTTGGCCAACACATCTTGGGAAAACTTTTCAGAGGCTGCTTTCACCATAGCTAGCCTTTGCTCTTCAGCTCTTCTCTTTTGCAATGCAGTCTTCTTTCCAATAGCTTGTTTGACAGTGAGCCTGAGAGCTTTGACATTAGCATTGTGATTGTCTCTCAGCAGCTTTTGCTCTTTCTTGACCTCCTCTGAGATGGCTTCCATGATGGATTTGGCATTCTGAACTTCAGTGGAAATGGTTTGAAGACCTGTTTCCACACCACTGATCCTTGCTTCAAGGGTTGGTAGCACAACATCTTCAGAGCCAGTGAGCCTCATTTCTACAGATGCTAGAGTCCTTCCTTGCTCATTTAAAGCTCCTGAGGTTTCAGCATGAGCAGATTTGACTTGATGAGCCAAGGAGTCCAACTTCTCTGATTGCATCCCAAGTAAGGCCTGAGCTGAGCCTGAATCTACTTGGATAGGTGCATCTGTTAAGAATTCATCTGCAAAAATTTGATCAAGAGAAATACCTGCAACATCAGACAAGTCAAACAAGTTAGGAAATAAGCACTCATCACCCTCAATTTCTTTTGTATAAGACTCTGATACATCAACAGTCTTCTTCTCATTTTCAACTTGTTCTTTTCTCCCTTCTTTAATAATGTTCTCACTCAAGGAATCAGGCCTCCTTTCATCAAGGGATTCTTGAAGTTCAGATTTGACTTCAAGAATAACCTGTCCTTCCTCACTTATTCCACCCTCATATGTTGGTACACTCACAATCTTAGTGATAACTACCTCTCTATCATCCATAACTCCCTCTGATTTTTCAAAACTACTTTCCTTTTCAACTCCTTCTCCTAAACCTGCAGCATCTCCACCTTCAACAAGGTTCAAAGATGGCAGTTGTGAGGAGATCACAGTGCTTATCTCAGCAGCCACTGAGTCATCCTGAATGATTAAGGGCTGATCAGTGTCCAACTCTTCTGACACTGAATAGGCTTTAATCAAACTAGCCTCTAGTACAGGAACCTCAACATCTTTAGGCTGTGCCTTGGGTTCAGGAGAACCTTCATTGGCAGATGTGTCTTTGGTTGTGTTACCACCCTTGGTCAACACCTCTGAAGATACAGAGCCTTTCCTATGATAGGTTTTAGGAGGGTTTGAAAGTCTGTTTGCTATAGAAGAATTGAGTTGAAAGGGTTCAGGGAGGTTAGCTTGAGGGGTTTCAGGAGGGTTGGGATTTGAAGGGTTTGAGGGATCATCAGGGGAATCATCATCATTGGTGCTACTGTCAGGGTGTTTGATTCCCTTGGATTTTCTTTCTTTCTCCTCCTCAATCTTGTCAGCTACCAGCTTTGCAAAAATCTCCTCATGAATGAGAAATCTTGTTTTTGAAACTCCAGCAAAGTGTAGCAATCTGTTTTCCTCTATTTGCCACCAGTTTGCACCCTTATCTTGGATGACTTGTGATATCTCCATCAAGGATTTGTCTTTCACATCAACAAGCATCCTTAAATCATGAAAGGCCTTCTGAATTCTTGGAAATTCAGCAAGTTGTGGATACAAACTGTCCACAGTAGCCTTAGCTCCTCCTCTGAGCATACTTTCATAAGTATACTCCTCCTCATCTCCACTTGAGTGGGGACTTTGGGTTATAGGGGAGTTGGCTCTGGGTTCTCCTAATAGGGCGTCAAGCAGATTAAGTTCAGGGATATTGGCTTCAGAAGGGTTGGGTGCAGTAGAAGGAACTTCAGTTGCTTTTGAGAGCAATGGTTCTGAAGGGGCTTTACTCAGGGGGGTTGGCTCATTGAGTGCGTGCTCTAAGAGCTTTGAATAATTGAGCATGGATGAGTCAAGGGGAGACAGGAGTCTTGTCTCATCTACTGCTAAGTCAGCAAGCACATCAATGCCACTTCTTTGCACATTCCCTTCTGGAGAATATCTCTTAGTGAGATTTACAGGGGTAATGGGTTGGTTGGAAGGGGTGACATGGGTTTCAGGGGAGTTGGGCTCAAGGTACTGAGTTTCAGGGGGGTTGGCCTCTATAGGTTGACCTTCAGGGACTTTGGATTCTGGAGTTCCAGAACCAGAAGAATTAGTCCTTGACATGGATTTGGTCCTGCTTTCAGCTCTGCTCTCCCTTAGAGCCAATTGAAGAGACCTTTCTTCTTGAAGCTCCAATACCTTCTCAGTAGGTTTGGCCCTTCTCTTGCTTGCCCTACTGCTTCCACTTCCTTCCTTCTCAGGGACAACTTCCCTGATTCTCTTATCACCCTTCTTCTTTTGCCTAGTCTCATTGTACTTCCTCCTCAACTCTTCTGAGTGGTCAGAAGGCACACTCACTCCCTCTTCTGCCACTGCATCAACTTCAGCTGATGCTCCTGAGGCTTCTCTTGAAGACAATTAAGACATCTTTCTTGTTTTGACAGCCCTGGCCTTTGTTCTCTTTTTCATCTTAGGCTTCTCTTCCTCCTGTTCTTCAGCAGGTTTGACCATGAGCATCCTTCTCTGTTCAGTTTTCTTGCTAAGTTTTCTGAACAGGATCTTCTGGGCTGGGAGGGGCTTTGCAAAGGTCTGCATCTGGGAATAGTGTGAAAACCTCTCAATCAACAAGCTTGCCCTGGTGCAATACTTGATTTTCCCTTCTAGCACCACCTTATTGTGGGTTTTCACCTTGAATTTAGCCTTCTCCTTCATCATCTCAGACATGATGAAGGTCCTCCAATCAAACTTAATGCCCTTATCACTGGCATCAATAATGGCAGCCATGATTCTGATCCTTGGATGACTAACCTGCTCTAAGCTTCCAGTGTTGCTTAGGAGGCTCTTAGCAACTACCTCAAAAAGGTTGAGAAACTCTGGCTTGAGAGTTTTCTTGTTTTGAGTTGAGGAGAGAGGGCCTGGAACTAATAGCCATTCTTGGGCTATCTCATCTTCATGGCCAGTGCCATAAGCTTCTGGATTCCTTCCCTCATAAGGCAGTCCAAAAGCTCCTTCCAGATCTTCTGAGGAGAATTTTACTTTGTGGAATCTCTCTTCTTCCTCTCCTTCTGCTGTGTAAGATAGTCTGGTTGATACTTCACCATCTTCAGGTTTGCCTCTCCACTTGAGGAAGGCAAAGAATTCTGCCATGTAGCTTTCCAAGCAAGAGCTTGGTCTTTCCTCCATGAACTTTTGAAGTCCAGCTCTCCTCAACCATCTCAAGGTTGGTGTGATTTCAGGATCCTCATTCTCAAATGATACTATTGGCTCAAAATGAAGATTGTGTTTATTGCTTAAGTAGCCAAAATCCAGGTCTAGATCCTTGTTAGAGAAATCAACAAGCATCTCAGGTCTAACTTTGGGGGCCATTGAAATTTCAGAGAGAGCTTTTGAGAGAGTTTGAAGAAAAATGTGAGTTAGGGTTTCGAATACTTGGGGAAGAAGTGTTTGTGGGGATCTTAAGACTTGTGAATATTCTAAAAAGAATGTTTGTCAATGAGTTGGTGAGGTCTTGAAGCAATTCAAAGATGAGCAAAAATGGAAATCCAAAATGGACGGCTAGGATTGATTTCAGGGGAGTTGTCCATTTTTGATCCAATGGTCAAAAACCAATGTAACAGTGAAATAACTGTTTTATTCAAAACGTGGGTGGTTTTTAATGTTTGTTTAAGGCTGGGGGTTTTTCGAGATAGATCATGTCCCAAAAAGTTTAATGCAAACAAGAGTTAAATCTTGGCATTTAATGCATGGAAAGTGACCTTTTGAGTGGGAGAAATATTAAATCCCAGAAAGGTGAAAACTGTATTTCAATGGGACAGATTTCGAAATAGGTATTGATCACCAAAAATAGGTGCTTATCATACCAAGATTTGGTTTGATAGCTGGGACAACTTATCTGACCCCACTTGGACAAGTGTCCTGAAGAGAAGTGGACAAGGGTCCTGAATGTTAATGGATAAGTGTCCTGAAGAAGTAAGGTCATATTTCTGAACTTTGAGTTTATTTCCCCTTCCATCAATGAACTTCTTTGGACTCATTTTTCCAGCTTCCCTGGATCAAGAAGTCCCAACTCTGCTGATAATTCCAGGAATCTTGCCTCTGCAAGTGGCTTAGTTAGTATATCAGTTTTTTGATGGTCTGTGTGAATTTTCACCAACTTGATATCCTTCTTCTCCACATGATCTCTAATGAAGTGATGCTTGATGTCCACATGTTTGCATCTTGTGTGCAAGACAGGATTTTGTGATATAGCAATGGCACTATTGTTATCACAGAAAATTGGCACTTCAGTAGAGTTGACTTTGTAGTCTCTGAGTTGTTGTCTTAGCCAAAGTATTTGAGCACAACAACTTCCAGCAGCAACATATTCAGCTTCAGTGGTGGAGGTGGCCACTGTATTTTGTTTCTTGGAGAACCAAGATATGAGTTTGTTGCCCAAGAATTGACAAGTCCCTGAGGTGGACTTTCTGTCAATCCTACATCCTCCATAATCAGCATCTGAGTAGCCAGTTAGCTCAATATTGTCATCAGCAGGGTACCAAAGGCCTAGATTTTCAGTGCCTTTGAGATACCTCAAAATCCTCTTTGCAGCCTCAAGGTGGCTTTTCTTAGGATTTGCTTGAAACCTTGCACAAACACCTACTGCAAAGGTGATATCAGGTCTGCTGGCAGTGAGATAGAGGAGTGAACCAATTATTCCTCTATACTCAGTAGAGTTGGTTGGAATACCACTCTCATCAGGATCCATCTTCCAATTTGTGTTCATAGGGATCCTTACTGGCTTGCTAGTTGTACACCCAAACTTCTTGATCATTTCTCTGGTGTACTTAGCTTGGTTGATGAAGATTCCTTCTTTAGATTGCTTGACTTGTAGACCCAAAAAGAAATTCATCAACCCCATCATGGACATCTCAAACTTGCTTTGCATGAGCTTGGAGAATTTCTCACATAGCTTCTCATTAGGGGATCCAAAAATTATGTCATCTACATAAATTTGGACAAGCAAGATGTCTTCTCCTTCAGAGATTCTGAAGAGAGTTCTGTCCATAGTTCCCTTGGTGAATCCATGATCCAAGAGGAATTGTGACAGTGTGTCATACCAAGCCCTAGGGGCTTGCTTGAGTCCATATAGAGCTTTCTTGAGTCTGTAAACTTGATTTCCAATTTCAAAACCTGGGGGTTGCTCCACATAGACTTCTTCTTTCAAGACTCCATTCAGAAAGGCACTCTTGACATCCATTTGGTATACTTTGAACCGCTTGTGGGCTGCATAGGCTAGAAAGAGCCTTATTGCTTCTAGCCTTGCCACAGGTGCAAATGTCTCATCATAGTCAATGCCTTCATGTTGGCAATACCCTTTTGCCACTAGTCTTGCTTTGTTTCTGACAATCACATCATTTTCATTTTTCTTGTTCTTGAATACCCACTTTGTTCCAATAACATCTTGATGTGAAGGTCTATCCACCAGCTCCCATACTTCATTTCTGGTGAATTGGTTCAGTTCTTCCTGCATGGCTGTGATCCAATTGGCATCTTGAAGTGCTTCCTCAATATCACTTGGTTCTTGCTCTGACAAGAAACAACAGAACATAGCACTTTCACCATGAAACTTTCTGGTTCTGACTCCTATACTTGGATTACCAAGTATCAGATCAGTAGGGTGGTCAGACAACCAAGTCCTTCTTTTCCTGATCTCTTCAGTAGAGTTGTCCTCTACTGAAGGTGAGTCATTTTGATCATAGAATTCAGGATAATTTAATGCAGGATCTAATTCAGGATCATAATCAGGGGTGTTGTCCTCAATGTCAGGGACATTGGCATTTTCAACATTTTGAGTTCCCCCTTGATTATTTGACCCATTAACTACCTCAGCAGGAACTGCTTCTTCATTGGTAGTTGTTACCTGGATGTGAACTGGGATTGGTTCATTCAGTTCACCATTTCCACCAGTAGGGTTTGTCTCAGGAAGGTTGCCTTCAGGATTGTTGTCCAATGTGGGTTCTTCAGGCAGATTGGCCTGGACAACATCTATGAATTCAGTGACTTTGTCTTTAAGGCTTAGTCTGGTTGTCCTCTGTGTGATTTCTTCAGGTTCCAAATGATCATTCCTGATCTCAAAGATAGACTCATCAAACACAACATGAGGTGTTTCTTCCACTATAAGGGTTTTCTTGTTGTAGACTCTGAAAGCTCTACTGATTTGAGAGTATCCAAGGAATACTCCCTCATCAGCTTTGCTGTCAAAAGCTTTCAACTGTTCTTTCCCATTATTGTGAATGAAACATTTACAACCAAATATATGAAAATATGATACTTTAGACATTCTTCCTTTCCAGAGTTCATAGGGGGTTTTGCCTTGCCCCTTAGTGATCAAACATCTATTTTGAGTATGACATGCAGTGTTTATAGCTTCAGCCCAAAACCTCTTAGGTAAATTTGAATCAGCAATTAAAGTTCTAGCAGCTTCTTTTAAAGTTCTATTCCTTCTTTCTGCAACTCCATTTTGTTGGGGAGTTCTAGCTGCTGAGGTTTCATGGGTTATTCCATTAGATGTGCAATACTCATTGATGTATGAATTAATGAACTCAGTGCCTTTATCAGATCTTATCTTGATAATGCTAAGGCTTTTCTCATTTGACAGTTTCTTTAGAAGTTCAGGTAGTTTGACTTGTGTTTCCTTCTTATTAAGGAGAAATACTACCCATGTGAACCTAGAGAAGTCATCTACTACCACCAATGTGTATTTTCTACCATTTATGCTTGTAGGGGTAATTGGTCCAAACAGATCCATATGTAGAAGTTCAAGTACCCTTTCAGTGGAGATGACTGGTTTACCTTTGAATGAGGCTTTAATCTGTTTTCTTTCTTGACATGGCTTACACACATGTTCTTTAATGAAAACCTCATTAGGCAGTCCTTTAACTAATGCATTTCTAGCAAGTTTATTCATAGATTTGAAATTCAGGTGGTTTAGCCTTTTGTGCCATAACCAACTTTGTTCACTAGAACTTTTAGCAATAAAACATGCAGCATCAGTAGACTTGTCCCAGTCTGCAAAATACACATTTCCCTTCCTAGTTCCAGTCAATAGGGTTTGTTGAGTTTTATCCTTAATTAGACACTTTCCACTTGAGAACTCAACATTAAAGTCTTTGTCACAAAATTGACTGATACTTAGGAGGTTATATTTGAGACCAGCTACATAAGACACATTGGTTACTTTGATGTTACCAATCATCAAAGTACCATAACCTTTTGTAGTTGCCTGTGAGCTGTCTCCAAAAGTAACATTTGGGCCTTCTTTTTCAATGAAGTCAGTGAGGAGTTCCTTGTTTCCAGTCATGTGCCTTGAACATCCACTGTCAAGGTACCATGCTGTCTTTTTGTTCATGCTCCTCTTCTTGTGGCCCTTTGGTACCTGCAATTAGATAGGTTTAGGTACCCTTTGAGTTTTGGGTCCTGAGAGGTTAGCTGTACCTTTGGGAACCCAAACTTGCCTAATAACCTTGATTGATTCAAGGTGGCTAAGTTGTCTTCCTCTAGCATCTACATACACTGTCTTCCCCTTAAATGCCTTTGGGAAAGTGTGTGTGAAATTGTTAACTCTATAAGTTTCAGGAGAGTTGTCAAGTCTCCTGAACTTTTGAGTTCTTTGTGCTACTTGAGGGAATCTTTGAGGAAAGGCTTTCTTTTGACCATTACCCTTTGGCATGAAGGGTCTTGGTTGTCTTATTTTACTCTGCCTTAGAGGATAGCTTTCCTTGGGTCTATTCAGCTGAGGCTTTCTCAGATGAGTTGGCCTAGGCTGATTATACCTTGGATAACTCTTCTGAACATTGTTCAGTAGAGGTGCCCTTCCATTGGGTCTACTCTGCTGACCAACATTCCTCTTGTGTTCAGGAGCTTTGGCCATTTCCTTAGGTTTTGGCTTATTCTCCTGAATCACTTGAGTAGGCAGATCATCCATTTTGCCCTTTCCTTTGTTCAGTGGTTGAATTACTTCATTTTCAGTTTGTGCCACTGACTTAACAAAGATTCTCTTAGTGTTACTTACAGAAGCAACACTAAGACAAGGTGAAGATTCAAATGGATCAAAGCCTAATCCACTTCTTTGAGCCATAGGTCTTTGATAACTTTGAATTTCCTCTATTGCTCTAGAGGATTTGTTCAAAGCAGACATCTTTAATTTCAGGCTTTCTTCACTTAATTTAAGAATATCATATTCATGTGAGAGATTTTCAAATTTGGCATTGAGAATTTTAAGTTCAAAATCTTTTCTCTTCTGAGAGAGAAGTTGATCATCAATCTCCTTTTGTTGGTCAACTATCCTGAGATTTGCTTCCTCAAGCTCTCTCAAGATTTGTTGATACAATTCAGTAGATTTGATATCAACAGCTACCTCAGAGTTTTTGGAAAGTTCAATAGCCAATCTTTCATTTTCTTTCACACAGTTATCATGAAATTCTTGTAATCTAGTGAAATCTTCCATCAACTTTCCCAAGGAAAGTTTCAGGTTAACCTCACTAGTGTTTTGTGAGATGAATGATGGTGAACTAGAAGTAGAGGATACCTCATCATCCTCAAGAGCCATGTTGCAAACATCATCATCATCATCACTGTTGGAAAATAATCCATCAGAGGAGTTGAAGCTTTCAGCACTATCAGATTCTTCACCAGCCATCATGGCTTTTCTATTGGTGAACTTTCTGTCTCTTTTAGCTTGTCTCTCTCTTCTTTCTTTAGAGCTTAATTCAGGGCAGTCATACTGGAAGTGCCCTTTCTTTTTACAGTTATAGCACAGATCTTCATCATCTTCTTTCTTTGATTCTTCTCTTCTTTTTCATGATGAAGGTTCAGCTCTACTGGACCTTCTCCTATCATAGTACTTGTCCTCTGATCTTTTCTCTTCAGGCTTTTTGACTTCAGCCTGTGCTTCAGGAGAGTTGTATCTCCTGAATTTGTTGTCCTGGTAGAATTTTTTGTATCTACCAAACCTTGAGTTCAATTTTTCAAACCTTCTAGCCATCAAGGCTAGTTCTTCCTTCATTTCAGTCTTTGAGACTGACTTTGATGGTCTTGGAGTGGGCTGCATCTCTGGTTCAACTGTTTTGGCTTTGAATGCCACTCCCTTAGTAGGATTTGAAGGTTCCTCAATAGGCTTTCTTCTATTGAGGTCGAATTCATAAGCTTTGAGTTCAGAGAAGATTTGTTGCATGGGCATGGTGGAAAGATCTTTGGTGTTTTGCATCATTACAGCATAGACATCCCACTTTTGAGTGAGACTTCTCAAGATCTTCAATCCCACTTCTCTCTTGGTGTAGACCTTGCCCAATGAGTTAATTTCATTCATCACATCAGTGAATCTACCAGCAAATTTGTCAATGGACTCATCAGTTTCCATTGAAAATTGTTCAAACTTCTGCACAGCAACTTGGAGCTTGTTCTCCTTGATCTTTTCAGTGCCCTCACACATTTCAGCAAGAGTATCCCAAATTTCTTTGGCTGTTGTGCAGTGGTAGACTCTTCCCATGACTGCATCTGGAATTGTTTGATAAAGGGTGTTCATTGCTAGATAATTCAGATTATCCTTCCTCTTTTCATCAGCAGTGAAGTCATCTTCATCTTTGGGAATCAGTTCCCTTATATCTGCTTTTTGCTCAGCTGTCACTCTGGGGTTAGTTTGAGTAAACACAAAAGGTCCTCTTGTGATTACTCTTAGCATATCAGTATGGAGAGATGCAAGATGAGCCCTCATTCTAATTTTCCAGAAATCATAATTGTCTATTGAAAACATAGGCAGTTTGTGATGAGAAATGTGGTTGACTGGATTTGTGGCCATGTTGTCTAATCCTTGAACAGCAGGTGGAGGAACAGCATTGTTGTTGGCCATTTCTCAAGAATAATCAGTTAGTCAAGAAGTAATGGATTTCAGATACAGATCAGTTCAGTGACCACACAAATATGAGAGTTTTGAAAACCAAGATGGATTTTCAGAAGCAGAGGTCTTTGAACCCCTGCTCTGATACCACTTGTTGGTCCTGAAAGGAGTATATAACAAGTGTATGGGGGGGGGGAATACACTTGTATGCAATTCTTTTCAACTTTGATCAAACCAGAGTTCAGCAAGGTTGTCTTGGACAACTCTGCTGAAGATGATTAACTCTTCTAAGATAATCAAACTACTAAGTACTATTGAGTACTTAGTTGAATAACTATCTAAAGGAGTTATATGTGCGGAATAGTGGTTGGCCCTTTAAGTTTAGACTCCTTTAATTTCTGAAATCACTTTCCCAATCTAAAACAGTCCAGTTAAGCTTCAGGGAACTTGTCCAAATCAGTTTTGCACAGTCTTTGAATATGTATCTGTGAAAGAACAGTTTTGTATGCAGTGTTGAATGAATGTAAGTACTTGTAAAGTAAATCAACACAAGAGTTTATAGTGGTTCAGAGACTCAAGCTCCTACATCCACTTTCCCTGATTTAACAGGATAATTCCTTCACTCTTGGAATTAACTTGTTTTATAGTGCCAAGGTGCACTTGATCAAGAACACCACTCCTTGGTGAATTGATCCCTAGGATGTCTAGAGTCCTAGTACCCTCTTCTCAACTCAGAACTGAATTGTTCTTCTCTCAACAGTCAGCTCCTACCACTTCTACTACTACAACCTTCTCACTTTCTCACTTGAAAGGGTTAAGGGTTGAAGTAAGGTTCCAACTAATGAGATATCCTTTACAATGAAGATCAAGGTATAAGGATAGGATATCTCTCTAAGCTTGTGTATGAATATACAATTGGGTTCAGCTTAGAAGAAGTGTATAAAGACTAAGATAGTCTCTTTGAAAGCTTTGAAAGCACTCTAGCTTGTAAGACTTTGAGTTTAGTTAGATTGTGTTGAGGTGCTGTTGGATCATTTCAAATGGTCTTCACACTTCTGTATTTATAGACAAAATGGAGGATTTGCCCGTTGGAGAGGCAGCCCCACATTGCTATAAATGTCTTCCTTGAATTCTTCAAACTGGAAGACAGATTCTTGATAGTGACATGTCCTCATTTGGGTAATAAACGGCTTGTAAGACTTTGTCTTCATTCTGCAGCACTTTTCCCAATGTTTGACTTCTTGTTAGAACTTGGACATGGTTTCTGAGGGTTGATCCAATGATAGGACAACATTCCTTATCATCTGGACAACTCTTCTTATCACTATCAGCAGTTTTGCTTTTCAGCAAGGTTGGCTTGTTCTTCTTCAGATGACTTGGCTCTTTCCCTTTATTTCACTCCAAGATGATCTTGGCATATTGCATTTCTTTAGGGTATAGTTGTCCTTAATTCTTCAGCATAGTTGACCTTCAACCTTTAGAGTATCTGTTCTGATTTAATCTTGCTGAGACAACTCTTCTGGACAACTCTTCTGATCAGCATATTTGGTCTTTTAGCATCAGAGCATTTTACACATAGAGTTGGCTTCTCTGGACAACTCTCCTGATCAAAAGCTTTTGAGTAGCCTTGTCCTTTTGAGATAGGTAAGCTTGTTCTTGCATATGGACAGCTTCTTTGGACAACTCTCCTGATCAGAGCTTTTAGTTTTCCATAGAGTGTCCTTGTCCTTAAATGATTGTTCCAGAATTTTGAGCCTTGAGGGGATTTGATCATCTTAAAAGTAGGTTCCCCCTCAAATTGTGCATCTAATTGCCTAAGAGCTGCCTAACATTTCAGCTTCTCATCTAGCCTATAATCTATTATGTTCTAACATTTCTAGAACATATTTATCTTGACTTAGGCATGTCTCAGGGGGTTTTGGTATTAGATCAAAACATATTTTATTCCCAACACTGCCTTTTATAGCCCGCAGGCTCCTCACATGGGAACACACCTATAAATAGGTGCTCATATTTTGGAAATAAACACACACAACACTTGAGATTTTCTAGAAAAATCATAGCATCATACATTCTGCATCAAGCATATAGAGTGTAGTCCAGTTTTCGTGTTGATTCAGTTCGTTGGAACTCTATATGTTGTGGTGCTGCTCGTATAGAGCCGAAAGTCGTTTTACCTTTGAAAATGTTACGTCAAATCGTGAGCACTAACCGGGACGTATTCATTTTGTGGGAATTTGTTGGTCCTGAAAGGAGTATATAACAAGTGTATGGGGGGGGGGAATACACTTTTATGCAATTCTTTTTCTAATTTTAACAAACCAGAGTTCAGCAAGGTTGTCTTGGACAACTCTGCTGAAGATGATTAACTCTTCTAAGATAATCAAACTACTAAGTACTATTGAGTACTCAGTTGAATAACTATCTAAGGGAGTTATATGTGCGGAATAGTGGTTGGCCCTTTTAAGTTTAGACTCCTTAATATTCTGAAATCACTTTGGCAATCCAAGACAGTCCAGTTAAGTTTCAGGGAACTTGTCCAAATCAGTTTTTGCACAGTCTTTGAATAGATATCTTTGAAAGATCAGTTTTGTGTGCAGTGTTGAATGAATGTAAGTACTTGTAGAGTAAATCAACACAGGAGATTATAGTGGTTCAGAGACTCAAGCTCCTACATCCACTTTCCCTGATTTAACAGGATAATTCCTTCTCTCTTGGAATTAACTTGTTTTATAGTGCCAAGGTGCACTTGATCAATAACACCACTTGTTGGGATATGAATCCTTGAAACAATGTTCTAGTTGATGAAAGTGTGTTTTGATGACCAAAAGCAACTTAAAGTTAGTGATATATGTGGTTCTAAGTCATCTTAACTAAGTCATCTGAATATAAACTTACTAATCTGATGAGAAACTTAAATTGAGATTACTTATCTTAATGCTAACTGAAGTAAGTTTACTGATCTTATAAAGTAATATTAAGAGTAAAATTACTGATCTTAACTGAGTTATCTGGAATACGATTACTGATCTGAGTATGGAAACTGAGAATAATTTTAGTGATCTTATATGAGATATTTGAATCTGAGTTACTGATCTTATATACTTACTGATCTTATATGCTTACTGATCTTATATGTAAGTTACTGATCTTAGGTGTTTACTGATCTTATTGTATTTACTGATCTGATATATGAACTGTTAGGAACTAAGCTGATGTGTTGTATAGACAACTTATAGTATAGGACTTAGATATACTCATCTGTATATAGTTCAGTTGATGTATAGATAGGTTTTATATTTGTAAAGTTGTATTTTATTGTATTCAGCAGGTAAAGTTCAGAACAGTAGATTAGAACTAGATTAGAAGAAGATCAGAATACTAAAGAAGACTAATGAAGACACAGAGGACTACTTCAGATTAAGAAGACTTCAAGAAGAATTGAAGATAAGCTCAGAAGAAATCTGGAGAAGTTTTGAACAATTTTAAGTTACTGTGCTGACTGACTCAGCAGAGTAAAAAATCAGAAGAGTAAAAATCAGAACAGTAAGTTACTGTGATGATTTGGTGAATTTGAAGAATAAGTTTGGAAAACTTATGTAAAGTGTAACTGAAGATATATTTGAAGATATGCTGACTTGGAAGGAAGTTACAAAGTCGGTTACAAGAAGAAGTTACAAAAACAGTTTAGAGTTAGTTGAGAGTTAGTTCACAAACTGCTAACTATCATACTAAGTTCTATAAATACTGTGTGATCTCCTACTGCTGAAGACTACTGAGCAATTACTGATCTTAGATAATTCAAGAGCAAGTCTACAAGCAAGAACTCACAGAGTTAAGGAAATTGAAGAAGAAGAGCCACTGAATTGAAGAGAAGAATCAAAGGCTATTCACAGAGAAGTTTTACTTTTCAAGTTCTAGTTTGTATTTTGTAAAACAAGTGTGCTAGTTACTTGTAGAATTACTAGTAGATCGAAGATATACCTGGTGGTATAATCGATAAGATCAAAGTCTTAATCTTGGGACTCTAAGCCACAAGAAGCTCAAGAAGAGTAATAAAACATCACAACTGGGATTGTGAGAGTGGATGTAGACATTTGTCGAACCACTATAAAATTCTTTGTTCTTTACATTTACTGTTTGATATTTGTTGAATTGTTTCACTAAGAACATTAAGAATTAACAAAGATAAAGATCTAGATAAAAGTTGAGTATAAATTTGATTGGGCTCATTAGTAATCTGATTATTCCGCATTGTGTATTCTGATATATTGAAAGATTTTTGAAAAGTCTATTCACCCCTCCCCTCTAGACATTTTCACTAGCTTACTCAATATTATTAACTCAACTTTGGGACCAACAAGTGGTATCAGAGCAATAGTTCATTGGACTGCTGTTTCTTGATAACCTTACAGATCTTGAGGGATATCTTACTGATCTTGCTGTTATTTCTTGATAATTGTTACTATCTGAATACTTGAAATCTATCTGCTATACTACTAATCCTATTTGTCTAATCAAACATGGATGACACTAATGTGAACAAGCTGCCCAAGTTCAAGATTGCAGATTATGACTACTGGAAGCTTAGGATGGAGGCCATCTTTAGCTCGACCCATGATCTAATGGTGTCTGTGGTGACTGAAGGACCAATTGTCATCATGGTGGAAAACACTGCTGTTCTGGATCCATCAAAACCAGTTGGAGCACTGGTCCCTAAACCAAGGTCAGAACTGACTTCGGAAGAAATGAAACAAAACAATTTGGATAGTCTTGCCAAGAACTACATTTTACATACCTTACCAAATGAGTATCTTGGTAAAGTACTAAAATGTAAGACTGCAAAACAGATGTGGGACAAACTGGCTATTCTTTGTGAAGGTACTACTCTGATCAAAGAAAGCAAGTTATCCACTGCTGTCCAAAGGTTTGAATCATTTAAGATGAAGCCAGGAGAATCAATTGATGAGTTGGATACTCGATTTATCAAAATTATGAATGATCTTGATGTATTAGGAAAGACTTATACTGACAGAGAAGTTAACCTGAGAATCTTGAAAGCCTTGGATGAAAGGTGGAAAATGGTCAAGATGATCATTAAAACCACACAAGACATTGACTCTTGGCCAGCAGAAACTATGTTCCAAACACTTAAGGCACATGAGTTTGAGTTAGATGAAGAAGATCCTATTACTGTGATTCATAAGGATAAGGATGCCTCTAAGGACATAGCCTTTAAAGCCTCTACCTCAAAGGGGTCTAGATCATCTAAGTCTAAGGCCTCAAGCATAAAAGATGAACTAGATAGTTCTGATCTAAGTCTGAAAGATCAGATGAGCCTTATGATCAAAAGATTTGATAAACTGAATAAGAGGTATGGTAGGTACAAGAGATTCTATAAGGAAGCTAAGGGTTCTAATAACAGGGACTCTTCTGTGAACAGAAGGGATCAAAACTCTTCTGAAAGAAGGGATGAGATCTCTAATGAGAACAGGAGAGATAGGAACTCATCTGAAAAGAGAGATAGAAAGTATTCTGATAAGAAAGACAGGAACTCTATTGACAAGCATGACAGGAACAGAAAGCATTCTCCTCCTAAAAGAACTTCTAACAATCCTGTTTGCTATAATTGTGATAAGCCAGGTCATTATGCTTATGAATGTCCTGATCTGAGTTCTTAAGATCGAGAAGAAAGGAAAGCCAGAAGAGATCGAAAATATGCCAAGGGTAAGAAGGCAATGATGGCCTACAATGACTCTGATTCGGAATCAGAAGAGTTACCATCGTCTTCATCTGACTACCCCTCTAGCAATGAAGATGAAGCCTTCATAGCAGATGATGGACTGGTAATGATGGCCAAAATAAATGATGAGGTATCATCTGCTAACTCATTTCAATCTTGTGACAATTCTGACACTGATGAAAGTGATGCTGCTGTTAGCAGTGTAGGAAGTAGTCTTCATCATTCCCAAGGAGTGACTGAAGAAGACCTTCTACAAGCTAACAAAGCATTCATTGAAATTAGTGATGAAAATATATCTTTAAAGCAAGAAATCATTAAGCTAAAAGAAGCTCAGTCAAAAGTAGATCCTAATATAGCTGTCATAAATGCAAGACTATCAGAAGAGTTGTTCCAACTCCAAGAAAAGTATGCATCCATTGACAAACTATATCAGGGTATGCTTAAAACTCAAGCCAAAGAGACTAATGAATTCAATGATTTAAAGATTAAATGTGAAAAACTTGAAGAGCGCAATAGATTCTTAGAATCTGAAGTAGTGAGCCTAGATCGAAAGCTATCTGGGATGATTAACTCTACTAAGATTAATCAAACAATCTCAGACAGATATAGAGCTCCAAATGATAAAAGAGGAATAGGTACTGATCTGCCTAGTCCATCTACTTCAGAATTTAAGAACACTAATGGAGCTAGTACAAGTTCTTTGCAACTAGATAAAGGAAAAGAACCTATGACTTATGATGATGATCCAAAACTCAAAGTACGGTCTAAATACATCCCTCCTACTACCAAGAATGGTAAAATGAAGAATGTATTAAGACCAGTACAGTCAAGACCAAACCAGAAGAGTTATACTCCTCTGACCAGATCAGATCAGTCCTGGAATCAGAAGAGACAAACTCAGAACAGTAGGTCAAGACAAGCACAGGCAAGTTGGGAACAGCCTAGACCTCCTTTTATAAGGCAGTCTCAGCTGTATTCAACTAAACCTAGGAGATTTGTGCCTCATTATCATAACAAACCTGCTCTTTATCCTCCTCCTCTATCATATGATATCAATGGAGAGAAAAGACCAAAGCAAATTTATAAGCCTTATGGTCCACATGCTTTTAGACCATATTCAAACTATTACAGGCATACTGATCTTACTGAAAAAGGGATAGAACCAAGGAAAGGCTATCTCAGAAAAATAGATCCTAAGTCTGCTGATAGTTCTGAAATGATTAATAAAGTACTGTTTTGTGATAAATATGGAAGAAAACTAAAGAGGTCTCATTTATTCAAAACTTCAATGTTTATTTGGGTGCCTCTTACTGCTACTAACACTCAAGGACCCCAATAAATAGTGGGTACCTAAATTGCATGTGTATAGAGATATGTACTAACATTTCAGGTACTGATCTTATACCAAGAAGGACATGAAGCAGAAACTAAGAGCAGTACATCAAAACTCAAAATCCAGAAGAGACAATCCAATGTCAGATCACTAAAACAGGTAACAAGGTTACTAAAGTGACCTTAATCCCAATGAGGAAGCTGGTAAAGCTGAGGGACACTGAGAACACACATTAAGGGGGAATCTGTGATTTCTTAAAAATCCTTTTGTTGACTCAGATCACTAAGTCACTTTAGCATAAACCTTGACGTGATCATTAAATTAAACATATTGTTTCTAATCTGTACTGTTTTACACTTATATCTCATGAACTAACACTTCTACCAAGGTGAAACAGGCACAGAAGAGGAATTCTCCATTGAAGGGGGAACTGATCTGATTACAGATTTGAAAAGTCTACTAATCTGATCTGATTACAGAACATAGCAGTCTACAGATATATTTTGATTAATAAATTGACTTGTCTACAGTACTGATCTGATTTCTAAAAAGGTTACTCAGCTGATCACAATACTCAGCTGATCCAGATAAGTGATATTTTCTTTATATACTTGTAAGAAAATGAAGAGAAATGGTCTTGGAAACTACTGTGCTGATTTGCATCAGAACAGTCTTTTGGTTTAGATTACTCTAAGTAAAAAATTGTTCAAATTTTTGGATTATTAATAGAGAAGATTTATACACTCCTCTATTTCTAACCTAAAAATTATGGTGTATTTATCAAACACAAGTTGGCTCCAAAAATTAAGAATGGTACTAGAATGTGAACAGTTATTGTTTAACTCGAATTTCGAGACTTAATCCCAACCCTTCTTTGTGATTATCTAATTCAATCCTAGCCCTAGATTGGTTTTGAATTTAACAAAAACGATCACACTTCATCTTCTTCGTTCTTACGAGCTCATTTCTGGAAATCTCTAAACCTCATAACTTCTGAAAAATCTGATTTCTACAAAATTCTCAAATGGCAACCATTAATATTATCAATGAAGCTAACCAAGTTGCAGGAACATTCGATTCAAATTTTTGGATTCGCAAAAAGGGCATTTTTGTGGAAAACGCTGTGTATTTCAATGGCCGACACAGTGCTGAAAATCAAGCCATTCTGACTATGTGCGAAGAGTGTGGGCTACGGAAATTTCTGGAAACATCTCCTATGAATGTCTATGAACCAGAAGCTGTGGAATTTTATTTGCAACTCCAAGGTGATAAAAATGGTGTCCACTCCATGCTTGCTGGGCACAAGGTCACAATTACTAGGGACATTCTAGATGTAATGTTGGATTTACCGCAAGGCCCGGTGGATATTTTGACTTACAAAGCTGGAGAGGAAAAGGAATGTGTAGGAAGGTGGTCAGGTGTTGAAACAGAGACATTGACTAATCTGAAGAAGGATGTTCTTCCTACAGGTCTTCAATTTTTTATGGATATAGCAGGAAAATGCTTGTTAGGGCAACATCATAGCCAGGATGCCTTATCAAGTTTCAAGATTAGAATTATGGCTGCAATCATCGACAGAGTTCAAGGTGGTTGGCAAGGATTCTTCTTGGACAGGCTGCTGACTGAAAAAGACAAAGTTTTGTTCGATGAGGATACCATGGAATTTTCAATTAAATCGAAATTAGGGTTTGGAAGCAAGCTGAGTTTCTTGCTGCCTCAGCTGGTGAAAAAGCCATATTGGAGTAATCCCAAGAAATTCCATCATGGGAAATTCTTGATGAAGAAGGAGTCTGTTCAGTTTGAACAAGAGAACCCTCTGGAACAACCTCAAGAGCTTGAAGCACAAGAGTCTGGAGCTTCAATGTACCAATCTGAGGACAATCAACCTGAAGTAAGGTCGAAGGCAAGGCATGATCCGAGCAATACTAGACCAAGGAGAGGAAGGTCTGTTACAGCTGCCTCAGAGCCAACAGTTAGATTTGTTGAAACTGTGGTGCAATCAAGCTCAGATGAGCAAGAGGTTAGTGTTCCTAGTCCTATTGCTGTTCATAAAAGGACTAAGTCAAGGAGTGCTAGGAGAAAATTGATTGTTGTCTCCCCTACCCCTTCAAACTCTGAACCAAGCCAAACTGAAACCCAAAACCCTCAACCTTCATGTTCTGGAAGATCAGATCACTATTTTTCTGAGACTCAGAACACTCCCCATTCATCACCTCAGAACACTAACTTTGATCCTACCCCAATTTCTAGTCCTTAACATCAAACTTCACATCAACCTTCACCACATCAATCCCCAACACAGGTTCATGCTCACTCTACTGAACATGAATTTGAGCCTTCTACTGAACCAATTGATATTTCATCATCTCCTGAACCTGAATTTATTACTCCTAAACCTGCTGATTTGATGGAGTACACTATCTGTGATAAAGAAGATAGAATCAGGATAGATTTGAGGATAGTCTTATTGAAGCAATTTCCTGGATTAGATGAGAGCTCAATTGAGTTTGAGAAACTCCTTAGGATTGGCACATGGGTGTATCTTAAGAGGAGTACTTTGAAGGAAAATTTAGCCATCATGGAAGGTATGGGTGGTGCTTCAATCTTTGATGATTGGGAAGCAGAAAAGATGCAAGCAGCTGGTGTTAACTCTTTTCTTGAGTTGGTCACTCCAGAATCTGTTGTACTTCTTGTTGAAAGACTAACAGGAATCAAGTACACTGTTGAGAAGATTGCAACTCCTAACTCTGATGAAGATTTGTTTAGTGAAGAGAAAGGTCTTGATGAAGCTGAGAATGCTGCTGAAAAGGAATTTATGGAAATTGATGAAGAGATTGACAATGCAACAGAGGTATTTGAGAACACTGTTGTGATTGAGGAAACAGAAGTTGTTGAAAATCAAGCTTTGGATGCTGAAGAGATGGAAAGCATTCCAATTCACTCTGCTGATCCTATTGTTCTTGAGGATGTGCAAGAACAGATCAGAACAGGTCCTATTGAGAAAGAATCTGAAAATTCTGACTTTGAGATGCTAAAAAAGCAGAATGCAGAGCTTCAAGCAAAGTTGGAAGATGCTGTAAAAATGTTCCAAGAAGCTACTGAGAGAATGAATAAGATGACTTCTGAACACTCTTATGAAAAGGTGATGGAGCATACAATGTCCAAAATTTTTGACCTTCATAGAGTACAAGAAAAGAACCTGTCTCAAGTGTTGCATAAAAAGCTGGAGCAACACATATCTTCCTTGAAAGAGTGGCATGATGAAGCCAAAAAGGGGGAAGATAGGACAAGGGAAGTGATGGAACAAACACAGTCACAACAAGCTCAGTTGGTTGTGAGTCAGGATGAGTTAAAAGCTGAAATTGCAATTCTGAATGAGAAGCTGAAGCTAAGGAAGCAACAGAAGCAACAAGGTCAAGAAATTGTTGAGAAGAGACCTGATATTGCTGGAAGTTCAAGTCAGAAGAAGAGGAAGTTAGTCCTGTCTGATGAAGAACAACAAGAAGAAGAAGCTGGAAGAATTACCAGATCAAAAAGCGAGATGAAAGCTGTTATGACAAGTGAAGAAGAAAAATTGAAAAAGAAGAAAGAAAAGGATGTCAAGTTCTTGAAAACAAGATTTGATAATCGAGTTACAGCTTTGAAGAGAAAGATGAATACTCAAAAGAAAGCTGAAGGAAAAGAGTTTGACAAAGATTTTCAAGATGAAAACTTTGTGGATTTCATTGTTTTGACAGAACATATGGAATACTGGAAGAATTTGAAGAAGAAATGGCAGATTGCTAACTTCATTATAAAGAAGTTTGGTGATCATTCTAGCAAGGAAGCAGAATTTATTGATTTTGAAGAATTCATGCTGAATATTGATCAAGAGTTCTGGGAAGACATAGTTCAAGTTGCTAATCGTGCTGGAACAAAGATTTTGTGTCCTGAAGAACCTAATTGGGAACCTCCAAGATTGGAAAGTGGAGAACCTGATTACAAAGAGATCAACAACATTATTGCTGAGATTATCAAGGAAGAAGGAATATCTGATCATCAACATATGATGGATATCAAAGCAAGGATGTATGTTGCATTCAGAATCTGAAGATACAGAATGAAGATGAAGGACAAGCTCAGAAGATAACATTTCTATCCTTAATCTGTATTTCTATATTTTGTGATTATTTCATATTTTGTGAGTATGTGTAATATGTGAAATATCTGATTTGAGTGAGAATATGATATGATTTCTGAATTGATGAACTGTTATGATAGACTACATACTTAACTACTGATTTATTAACATTTAAGTAGTTTTGGCTTCATCAAAAAGGGGGAAATTGTTGGGATATGAATCCTTGAAACAATGTTCTAGTTGATGAAAGTGTGTTTTGATGACCAAAAGCAACTTAAAGTTAGTGATATATGTGGTTCTAAGTCATCTTAACTAAGTCATCTGAATATAAGCTTACTAATCTGATGAGAAACTTAAATTGAGATTACTGATCTTAATGCTAACTGAAGTAAGTTTACTGATCTTATAAAGTAATATTAAGAGTAAAATTACTGATCTTAACTGAGTTATCTGGAATAAGATTACTGATCTGAGTATGGAAACTGAGAATAATTTTAGTGATCTTATATGAGATATTTGAATATGAGTTACTAATCTTATATACTTACTGATCTTATATGCTTACTGATCTTATATGCTTACTGATCTTATATGTAAGTTACTGATCTTAGGTGTTTACTGATCTTATTGTATTTATTGATCTGATATATGAACTGTTAGGAACTAAGCTGATGTGTTGTATAGACAACTTATAGTATAGGACTTAGATATACTCATCTGTATATAGTTCAGTTGATGTATAGATAGGTTTTATATTTGTAAAGTTGTATTTTATTATATTCAACAAGTAAAGTTCAGAACAATAGATTAGAACTAGATTAGAAGAAGATCAGAAGACTAAAGAAGACTAATGAAGACACAGAGGACTACTTCAGATTAAGAAGACTTCAAGAAGAATTGAAGATAAGCTCAGAAGAAATCTGGAGAAGTTTTGAACAGTTTTAAGTTACTGTGCTGACTGACTCAGCAGAGTAAAAAATCAGAAGAGTAAAAATCAGAACAGTAAGTTACTGTGCTGATTTGGTGAATTTGAAGAATAAGTTTGGAAAACTTATGTAAAGTGTAACTGAAGATATATTTGAAGATATGCTGACTTGGGAGGAAGTTACAAAGTCGGTTACAAGAAGAAGTTACAAAAACAGTTTAGACTTAGTTGAGAGTTAGTTCACAAACTGCTAACTGTCATACTAAGTTCTATAAATACTGTGTGATCTACTACTGCTGAAGACTACTGAGCAATTACTGATCTTAGATAATTCAAGAGCAAGTCTACAAGCAAGAACTCACAGAGTTAAGGAAATTGAAGAAGAAGAGCCACTGAATTGAAGAGAAGAATCAAAGGCTATTCACAGAGAAGTTTTACTTTTCAAGTTCTAGTTTGTATTTTGTAAAACAAGTGTTCTAGTTACTTGTAGAATTACTAGTAGATCGAAGATATACCTGGTGGTATAATCGATAAGATCAAAGTCTTAATCTTGGGACTCTAAGCCACAAGAAGCTCAAGAAGAGTAATAAAACATCACAACTGGGATTGTGAGAGTGGATGTAGACATTTGTCGAACCACTATAAAATTCTGTGTTCTTTACATTTACTGTTTGATATTTGTTGAATTGTTTCACTAAGAACATTAAGAATTAACAAAGATAAAGATCTAGATAAAAGTTGAGTATAAATTTGATTGGGCTCATTAGTAATCTGATTATTCCGCATTGTGTATTCTGATATATTGAAAGATTTTTGAAAAGTCTATTCACCCCTCCCCTCTAGACATTTTCACTAGCTTACTCAATATTATTAACTCAACTTTGGGACCAACACCACTCCTTGGTGAAATGATCCCTAGGATGTCTAGAGTCCTAGTACCCTCTTCTCAACTCAGAACTGAACTGTTCTTCTCTCAACAGTCAGCTCCTACCACTTCTACTACTACAACCTTCTTACTTTCTCACTTGAAAGGGATAAGGATTGAAGTAAGGTTCCAACTAATGAGATATCCTTTGCAATGGAGATCAGTGTATAAGGATAGGATATCTCTCTAAGCTTGTGTATGAATATACAATTGGGATCAGCTTAGAAGAAGTGTATAAAGACTAAGATAGTCTCTTTGAAAGCTTGTATGTTCTATGAGCTTCAGAATACTTGAGTAGTTGGATTCTGTTGAGGTGCTTTCAAATGGTCTTCACACTTCTGTATTTATAGACAAAATGAAGGATTTGCCCGTTGGAGAGGCAGCCCCAAATTGCTATAAATGTCTTCCTTGAGTTCTTCAAACTGGAAGACAGATTCTTGATAGTGACATGTCCTCATTTGGGTAATAAACGGCTTGTAAGACTTTGTCTTCTTCCTGTAGCACTTTTCCCAATGTTTGACTTCTTGTTAGGACTTGGACATGGCTTCTAAAGGTTGATCCAATGATAGGACAACATTCCTTATCTAGTGGACAACTCTCCTTATCACTATCAGCAGTCTTGCTTATCAGCAGGGTTGGCTTGCTCTTTATCAGATGACTTGGCTCTTTCCCTTTATTTCACTTCAAAGTGATCTAGGCATGTTGTATTGGAATTCTTTAGGGTATAGTTGTCTCTAATTCTTCAGCATAGTTGACCTTCAACCTTCAGAGCATCTGTTCTGATTCAATCATGCTGAGACAACTTATCTGGACAACTCTCCTGATCAGCATATTTGGTCTTTTAGCATCAGAGCACTTTTCACATAGAGTTGGCTTCTCTGGACAACTCTCCTGATTAAAACCTTTGAGTAGTCTTGTCCTTTTGAGCTAGGTAAACTTGTTCTTGCATATGGCTAGCTTTTCTGGACAACTCTCCTGATCAGAGCATCTTATTGGACTTGTCCTTTGAGCTTTACAATCTTGTTCTCATATAAGAACATCTTCTCTGGACAACTCTTCTGATCAGAGCATTTGGTTTTCCATAGAGTGTCCTTGCTCTTAAGTGATTGTTTTCAGAATTTGAGCCTTGAGGGGACTTGATCTAGATCTTCTTCAAAGCATAGTTTCCCCCTCAAATTGTGCATCTAATTGTCTAAGAGCTGCCTAACATTTCAGCTTCTCATCTAGCCTTATGCTGTGTGTTCTATCATACTATAAGTTTGACTTAGGCATGTCTCAGGGGGTTTTGGTATTTAATCAAAACATGTATCATTTTATTCCCAACAATTTCCCCCTTTTTTGATGATGCCAAAACCTACACATTATAAGCAAAAGTGACTTGTCTACACCTATTACACATATCTTCAGAAGACATGACTAAGATCAATATTCCTGAAAAGACAATGTGTTAGTGTATTCACTGTTTTTGTTGCAAGTAGGTTTCATAGCTAGGCATAGAGAGATTTCTGTAATAATGTATCTTGATTCAAAAGTAGTTCAACTATCATTCATATAAAAGATCATTACAAGCATGTTGATAGTTGAAGATAACTTATCAGAGCATGAAATCATTACAAATCAAGATATACACACTAAACATAGGATCAGAGTAAAATAAACTATTTCAAGTATTAGAGCTATCAGGTATCAGAGCTAACTAATACAAGGCATTCCAGATATCAAAGTAGAATGCATCAATTCTTGTATCAGATCAATTTAAACCATATCAGAGCAAACAGCATGTCAATGCACATATCAGCAGACTTGTCCAAACTTCAGCAGATTTGACCATATAGCAAAAATATCTTCAGATAAGATAATTTTTCATCCAGGAAGAGTCAGAGGATTTAGCCATTCTTAGAGATCATCCTCAGGAGGTGGATTCATCCCATATTGTGCCCACACTCTCTTCTTGAGTTCCATGGCTTCCTGGTTAGTTCCTTTGGGTCCAAGGGTCATCTTGTTCAGCTTCAGAATTTCTGTGAACTCCCTTAGGATCCTTGCTTGGTCAATCCATCCATCAAGCTTTGGAGGCATATAGATGATAGGCTTGGGAGCATTGAGTTCAATTCTTGCAATGTCAGCAGCTGCAAGTAATTGTTGATACAATTCTCTGTAGTATTCCAGCATGAACTCAGTGAAGGCAGAGTTTGCATCTCCTCCATTCCATCTGTCAATGACATAATAGTCATAGACAAACTCCCTTTTAGCCTCTTCCCATGTATCATTCAGTTGAATTGGCACCCATTTATCCAAGTGTGGATATTTGGTGTCCATTGGGATTAGAAGCTGAGGCTTCATCTTGCTGTAAGTTGCTCTTCTCCTTCTTGGTTTTTGAAAGTTTGCTCTTCTCTTATCTCTTGCTCTGTTAGCTTCTTCCATCAGATCCATTTTCTCTTGGGCCCTCATCATGGCCAGTTTCTGTTACCCTTCATGAAATAGCTTTGATGGATCATGGGCTAGGACAGTTGTCTTCTTTTTAGGTTCAGGTCCAAATCCTTCAGCAAATAGCTCTTCAATGTCTTCAGTGGACTTGGGACCTTCAGTACTTTTGTCAGATTCAGAAGACTTGTCTTTTTTAGCAGCTTTGGGCTCTTCAGCAGTTTTGGCTTTCTTTGATGTAGGCTCATCCTCATCAATTCTGAATTCAGGTGGAAGATCAAGGCTGCTAGGAAAGTCAGTGAATGTCTCAACTTGTCTTTTCTTTCCTTTTGCCTTCTTGATCTTTCCTCTAGTTTGGACACCTTCATCATTTTTGTCCAAACCAGACACTTCACCACCTGGTCTTTGTTGTAACCTCATCCTTTCTTCTTGAGCTGAGGCCATAGAATTCTTTACTGCAAGTGCTAATTGGTCTTCTTCATTCAATTCTTCCAAGTTCAGCACTGCAGGCTCTTTTCCTTTTCCTTCAGCAGCTTTGTCTTTCCCTTTGACTGGGCTCCCAATCACCAAGGCACCTTTTGCTCTAGCTCTTTCCCTTTCCCCCTTTTTGGCAGCATCAAAACACTAGGGTTTTAGCTCACTCATAGTTGTGGCCATTAAGGATTGGGCCTGGTTCAGGGACTTCATTTCTTCTAACAAATATACATTTTCATCATGTATATTCTGCATCCTATCACTGCTCAAGCTAAGAAAAGCTAGAACAGGCTTCATTTTTTGTTGAACAACCTCCTCCAAGGTTGCTTTCAGGGATGCATCCAGTTGGGCTTTGAGAAGCTCAGTGAGGTTGGCCACTGCTCCTTCAGCAATGTTGGCCAATACCTCTTGGGAAAACTTTTCAGAGGCTGCTCTCATCATAGCTAGCCTTTGCTCTTCAGCTCTTCTCTTTTGTAGTGCTGTCTTCTTTCCAAGAGCTTGCTTGACAGTTAGCCTGAGAGCTTTGACATTGGCATTATGATTGTCTCTCAGCAACTTTTGTTCTTTCTTGACCTCCTCTGAGATGGCTTCCATGGTGGATTTGACATTTTGAACTTCAGTGGAAATGGTTTGGAGACCAGTTTCCACACCACTGATCCTTGCTTCAAGGGTTGGTAGCACAACATCTTCAGAGCCAGTGAGCCTCATCTCTACAGATGCTAAAGTCCTTCCTTGCTCATTCAATGCTCCTGAGGTTTCAGCATGAGCAGATAGGACTTGATGAGCCAAGGAGTCCAACTTCTCTGATTGTATTCCAAGTAAGGCTTGAGCTGAGCCTGTATCTACTTGGATAGGTGCATCTGTTAAGAACTCATCTGCAAAAATTTGGTCAAGAGAGATACCTGCAATATTAGACAAATCAAACAGGTTAGGAAATAGACACTCATCACCCTCAATTTCTTTTATATAAGACTCTGATACATCAGCAGCCTTCTTCTCATTTTCAACTATTTCTTTTCTCCCTTCTTTTAAGATGTTCTCACCCAAGGAATCAGGCCTCCTTTCATCAAGGGATTCCTGAAGTTCAGATTTGACTTCAAGAATAACCTGTCCTTCCTCACTTATTCCACCCTCATATGGTGGTACACTCACTATCTTAGTGATGACTACCTCTCTTTCATCCACAACTCCCTCTGATTTTTTAACTATTCTCTCCTTTTCAACTCCTTCTCCTAAACCTGCAACATCTTCACCTTCAACAAGGTTCAAAGATGGCAGTTGTGAGGAGATCACAGTGCTTATCTCAGCAGCCACTGAGTCATCCTGAATGATTAAGGGCTGATCAGTGTCCAACTCTTCTGACACTGAATAGGCCTTAATCAAACTAGCCTCTAGAACAGGAACCTCAACATCTTTAGGTTGTGCCTTGGGTTCAGAAGAACCTTCATTGGCAGATGTGTCTTTGGTTGTGTTACCACCCTTGGTCAACACCTCTGAAGATACAGAGTCTTTCCTATGATAGGTTTTAGGAGGGTTTGAAAGTCTGTCTGCTATAGAAGACTTGGGTTGAGAAGGTTCAGGGAGGTCGGCTTGAGGGGTTTCAGGAGGGTTGGGATTTGAAGGATTTGAGGGATCATCAGGGGAATCATCATCATTTGAGCTACTGTCAGGGTGTTTGATTCCCTTGGCTTTTCTTTCTTTCTCCTCCTCAATCTTATCAGCTACTAGCTTTGCAAAGCTTTCCTCATCAATGAGAAATATTGTCTTTGAAACTCCAACAAAGTTTAGCAATCTGTTCTCCTCTATTTGCCACCAGTTTGCACCCTTATCTTGGATGACTTGTGATATCTCCATCATAGACTTGTCTTTTACATCAACAAGCATCCTTAGATCATAGAATATCTTCTGAATTCTTGGAAATTCAGCAAGTTGTGGATACAAACTGTCCACAGTAGCCTTTGCTCCTCCTCTGAGCATGCTTTCATAAGTATACTCCTCCTCATCTCCACTTGAATGGGGACTTTGGGTTATAGGGGAGTTGGCTCTGGGTTCTCCTAGTGTGGCTTCAGGCAGGTTAAGTTCAGGGATGTTGGCCTCAGAAGGGTTAGGCTCAAATGAAGGTACTTCAGTTGCTTTAGAGAGCAATGAATCTGAAGGGGCTTTACTCAGTGGGGTTGGCTCATTGAGTGCATGTTCTAAGAGTTTTGAATAATTGAGCATGGATGAGTCAAGGGGAGACAGGAGTCTTGTCTCATCTACTGCTAAATCTGCAAGCACATCAATGCCACTTCTTTGCACAGTCCCTTCTGGAGAATATCTCTTAGTGAGATTTACAGGGGTAATGGGTTGGTTGGAAGGGGTAACATGGGTTTCAGGGGAGTTGGGCTCAAAGTTCTGAGTTTCAGGGAGGTTGGCCTCTATAGGTTGACCTTCAGGGATTTTGGATTCTGGAGTTCCAGAACCAGATGAATTAGTCCTTGACATGGATTTGGTCCTGCTTTCAGCTCTGCTCTCCCTTAGAGCCAATTGAAGAGACCTTTCATCTTGAAGCTCCAACACTTTCTCAGTAGGCTTGGCCCTTCTCTTGCTGGCCCTACTGCTTCCACTTCCTTCCTTCTCAGGGATAACTTCCCTGATTCTCTTATCTCCCTTCTTCTTTTGCCTAGTCTCATTGTATTTCCTCCTCAACTCTTCTGAGTGGTCAGAAGGCACACTTACTCCCTCTTCTGCCACTGCATCAACTTCTGTTGATGCTCCTGAGGCTTCTCTTGAAGACAATTGAGACATTTTCCTTGTTTTGACAGCGCTGGCCTTGGTTCTCTTCTTCATCTTAGGCTTTTCTTCAACCTGTTCTTCAGCAGGTTTGTCCATAAGTTTCCTCCTTTGCTCAGTTTTCTTGCTGAGCTTTCTGAACAGGATCTTTTGGGCTGGGAGGGGTTTTGCAAAGGTCTGCATTTGAGAGTAGTGGGAAAATCTTTCAATCAACAAGCTTGCCCTGGTGCAATACTTGATTTTCCCTTCTAGCACCACCTTGTTGTGGGTTTTCACCTTGAATTTTGCCTTTTCCTTCATCATCTCAGACATGATGAAGGTCCTCCAATCAAACTTGATGCCCTTGTCACTGGCATCAATAATGGCAGCCATGATTCTGATTCTTGGATGACTGACCTGCTCCAAGCTTCCAGTGTTTCTTAAGAGGCTCTTAGCAACTACCTCAAAGAGGTTAAGAAATTCTGGCTTAAGAGTCTTCTTGTTCTGTGTTGAAGAGATGGGGCCTGGAACCAATAGCCATTCTTGAGCTATGTCATCTTCATGGCCAGTGCCATAAGCTTCTGGATTCCTTCCCTCATAAGGCAATCCAAAGGCTCCTTCCAGATCTTCTGAAGAGAATTTCACTCTATGAAATCTCTCTTCTTCCTCTCCTTCTGCAGTATATGACAATCTGGTGGATACTTCACCATCTTCAGGTTTGCCTCTCCACTTGAGGAAGGCAAAGAATTCTGCCATGTAGCTTTCTAAGCAAGAGCTTGGTCTTTCTTCCATGAACTTTTGAAGTCCAGCTCTCCCCAACCATCTCAAGGTTGGTGTAATTTCAGGATCCTCACTCTCAAAGGATACTATTGGCTCAAAATGAAGATTGTTTTTATTGCTTAAGTAGCCAAAATCCAGGTCTAGATCCTTGTTAGAGAAATCAACAAGCATCTCTGGTCTAACTTTGGGGGCCATTGAAAGTTACAGAGAAAAGTTTGATTGAGAATGAGAGAGTTTGAAGAAATTTAGTGCTAGGGTTTCGAATACTTGGGGAAGAAGTGTTTGGGAGGGATCTTAAGACTTGTGAATATTCTAAAAAGAATGTTTGTCAATGAGTTGGTAAGGTCTTGATGCAATTCAAAGGTAAGCAAAAATGGAAATCCCCAATGGACGGCTAGGATTGATTTCAGGGGAGTTGTCCATTATTGATCCAATGGTCAAAAACCAATGTAACAGTGAAAGAACTGTTTTATTCAAAACGTGGGTGGTTTTTAATGTTTGTTTAAGGCTGGGGGTTTTTCGAGATAGATCATGTCCCAAAAAGTTTAATGCAAACAAGAGTTAAATCTTGGCATTTAATGCATGGAAAGTGACCTTTTGGGTGGGAGACAAATTAAATCCCAGAAAGGTGAAAACTGTATTTCAATGGGACAGATTTCGAAATAGGCATTGATCACCAAAAATAGGTGCTTATCATACCAAGATTTGGTTTGATAGTCAAGACAACTTATCTGACCCTACTTGGACAAGTGTCCTGAAAAGTTGTGGACAAGTGTCCTGAATAAGTAATGGTCATCTTTTCTGAATTTCAGTAGACTTGACCAAGTCTGCTGAAGTTTGAGTCTATTTCCTCCTTAATGAATGAACTTCTTTGGACTTATTTGTCCAACTTCCCTGGATCAAGAAGTCCCAACTCTACTGATAATTCCAGGAACCTTGCCTCTGCAAGTGGCTTAGTTAGTATATCAGCTTTTTGATGATCTGTGTGGATCTTTACCAACTTAATATCCTTCTTCTCCACATGATCTCTAATGAAGTGATGCTTGATATCCACATGTTTGCATCTTGTGTGCAAGACATGATTTTGTGATATAGCAATGGCACTATTGTTATCACAGAATATTGGCACTTCAGTAGAGTTGACTTTGTAGTCTTTGAGTTGTTGTCTCAGCCAAAGGATTTGAGCACAACAACTTCCAGCAGCAACATATTCAGCTTCAGTGGTGGAGGTAGCTACTGTGTTTTGCTTCTTGGAGAACCAAGATATGAGTTTGTTGCCTAAGAATTGACAAGTTCCTGAAGTGGATTTTCTGTCAATTCTGCATCCTCCATAATCAGCATCTGAGTAGCCAGTTAACTCAATATTGTCATCAGCAGGGTACCAAAGGCCTAGATTTTCAGTGCCTTTGAGGTACCTCAAGATCCTCTTTGCAGCCTCAAAGTGGCTTTTCTTAGGATTTGCTTGGAACCTTGCACAAACCCCTACTGCAAAGGTGATGTCAGGACTGCTGGCAGTGAGATGGAGGAGTGATCCAATTATTCCTCTATACTCAGTGGAGTTGGTTGGAACACCACTCTCATCAGGATCCATCTTCCAATTAGTGTTCATTGGGATCCTCACTGGCTTGCTTGATGTACACCCAAATTTCTTGATCATCTCTCTGGTGTACTTAGCTTGGTTGATGAAGATTCCTTCTTTTGATTGCTTAACTTGTAGACCCAAAAAGAAGTTCATCAACCCCATCATGGACATCTCAAACTTGCTTTGCATGAGCTTGGAGAATTTTTCACACAACTTCTCATTAGGGGATCCAAAAATTATGTCATCTACATAAATTTGGACAAGCAAGATGTCCTCTCCTTCAGAGATTTTGAAGAGAGTTCTGTCCACAGTTCCCTTGGTGAATCCATGATCCAATAGGAACTGTGACAGTGTATCATACCAAGCCCTAGGGGCCTGTTTGAGTCCATATAGAGCCTTCTTCAGCCTGTATACTTGGTTTCCAATCTCAAAACCTGGTGGTTGCTCCACATAGACCTCTTCTTTCAAGACTCCATTTAGAAAGGCACTCTTGACATCCATTTGGTACACTTTGAACCTCTTGTGGGCTGCATAGGCTAGGAAAAGCCTTATTGCTTCTAGCCTTGCCACAGGTGCAAAGGTCTCATCATAGTCAATGCCTTCATGCTGGCAGTATCCTTTTGCCACTAGTCTTGCTTTGTTTCTGACAATCATATCATTTTCATTCTTTTTGTTCTTGAACACCCACTTGGTTCCAATGACATCTTGATGTGAAGGTCTATCAACCAGCTCCCAAACTTCATTTCTGGTGAATTGGTTGAGTTCTTCCTGCATTGTTGTGATCCAATTTGCATCCTGAAGTGCTTCATCAATGTCTTTTGGTTCCTGTTCTGACAAGAAACAACAGAACATAGCACTTTCACCATGAAACTTTCTGGTTCTGACTCCTATACTTGGGTCACCAAGTATCAGATCAGTAGGATGGTCATACAACCAAGTCCTTCTTTTTCTGATTCCTTCAGTAGAGTTGTCCTCTACTGAGGTTGAGTCATTTTGATCATAAAATTCAGGATAGTTTAGTGCAGGATCTAATTCAGGATCATAATCAGGGGTGTTGTCCTCAATGTCAGGGACATTGACATTTTCAACATTTTGAGTTCCCCCTTGATTATTTGACCCATTAACTACCTCAGCAGGAACTGCTTCTTCATTGATAGTTGTTACCTGGATGTGAACTGGGATTGGTTCATTCAGTTCACCATTTCCATCTGTAGGATTTGTCTCAGGAAGATTGCCTTCAGGATAGTTGTCCAATGTGGTATTTTCAGGTAGACTTGTTTGGACAACATCAATGAATTCAGTGTATTTGTCTTTTAGGCTCAATCTGGTTGTCCTCTGTGTGATTTCTTCAGATTCCAAATTATCATTCCTGATCTCAAAGATAGATTCATCAAACACAACATGAGGTGTTTCTTCCACTATAAGGGTTTTCTTGTTGTAGACTCTGAAAGCTCTACTGATTTGAGAGTATCCAAGAAATACTCCCTCATCAGCTTTGCTGTCAAAAGCTTTCAACTGTTCTTTCCCATTATTGTGGATGAAACATTTGCAACCAAAAATGTGAAAGTATGACACTTTAGGAGTTCTTCCTTTCCAGAGTTCATAGGGGGTTTTGCCTTGCCCCTTTGTGATCAAGCATCTATTTTGAGTATGGCATGCAATATTTATAGCTTCAGCCCAAAACCTCTTAGGTAAGTTTGAATCAGCAATTAAGGTTCTAGCAGCTTCTTTTAAGGTCCTATTCCTTCTTTCTGCAACTCCATTTTGTTGAGGAGTTCTAGCTGCTGAGGTTTCATGAGCTATTCCATTAGATGTGCAATACTCATTGATGTATGAATTTATGAACTCAGTGCCTTTATCAGATCTTATCTTGATAATGCTAAGGCTTTTCTCATTTGACAGTCTCTTAAGAAGTTCAGGTAGTTTGACTTGTGTTTCCTTCTTATTAAGGAGAAATATTACCCAAGTGAACCTAGAGAAGTCATCAACTACTACCAATGTGTATTTTCTACCATTTATGCTTGAAGGGGTAATTGGTCCAAACAGATCCATATGTAGAAGTTCAAGTACCCTTTTAGTGGAGATGACTGGTTTACCTTTGAATGAGGCTTTAATCTGTTTTCCTTCTTGACATGGCTTACACACATGTTCTTTAATGAAAACCTCATTCGGCAGTCCTTTAACTAATGCATTTCTAGCAAGTTTATTCATAGATTTGAAGTTCAGGTGGTTTAGCCTCTTGTGCCATAACCAACTTTGTTCACTAGTATTTTTAGCAATGAAGCATGCAGCATCAGTAGACTTGTCCCAGTCTGCAAAATACACATTTCCCTTCCTAGTTCCAGTCAGTAATGTTTGTTGAGTTTTATCCTTAACTAGACATTTTCCACTAGAGAACTCAACTTTAAAATCTTTGTCACAGAATTGACTGATACTTAGGAGATTATATTTGAGACCATCTACATAAGATACATTGGTTACTTTGATGTTACCAATCATCAAAGTACCATAACCTTTTGTAGTTGCTTGTGAGCTGTCTCCAAAGGTGACATTTGGGCCTTCTTTTTCAATGAAGTCAGTGAGGAGTTCCTTGTTTCCAGTCATGTGCCTTGAGCATCCACTGTCAAGGTATCATGTTGTCTTTTTGTTCATGCTCCTCTTCTTGTGGCCCATTGGTACCTGCATTTAGATAGGTTTAGGTACCCTTTGAGTTTTGGGTCCTGAGAGGTTAGCTGTACCTTTGGGAACCCAAACTTGCCTAATAACCCTGATTGATTCAAGGTGGCTAAGTTGATTTCCTTGTGCATCAACATACACTGTCTTTCCCTTAAATGCCTTTGGGAAAATGTGAGTGAATGTGTTAACTCTGTAAGTTTCAAGGGAGTTGTCAACTCTCCTGAACTTATGAGTTCTTTGTGCAACTTGATGAAATCTTTGAGGAAAGGTCTTTTTAAGACCATTACCCTTTGGTATGAAGGGTTTTGGTTGTCTCATTTTATTCTGCCTTTGAGGGTAGTTGTCCTTAGGTCTATTCAGCTGAGACCTTCTCAGATGAGTTGGCCTAGGCTGATTATACCTTGGATAACTCCTCTGAACATTGTTCAGGAGGGTTGCCCTTCCATTGGGTCTACTCTGCTGACCAACATTCCTCTTATGTTCAGAAGCCTTGACCTTTTCCAAAGGTTTGGGTCTAGTCTCCTGAAGCACTAGAGTAGGCATTTCATTCATTTTGCCCTTTCCTTTGTTCAGTGGCTGAGTTATTTCATTTTCAGCCTGTTATGCCACTGATTTAACAAAGATTTTCTTAGTGTTACTTGTAGATGCAACACTAAGACAAGGTGAAGATTCAAATGGATCAAAACCCAATCCACTTCTTTGAGCCATAGGTCTTTGATAACTTTGAATTTCCTCTATTGCTCTAGAGGATTTGTTCAAAGCAGACATCTTTAATTTCAGGCTCTCTTCACTTGATTTAAGAATATCATATTCATGTGAGAGGTTTTCAAATTTGGCATTCAGAATTTTTAGTTCAAAATCTTTTCTTTTCTGAGAGAGGAGTTGATTATCAATCTCCTTTTCTTGATCAACTATCCTGAGATTTGCTTCCTTAAGCTCTCTCAAAGCTTGTTAATACAACTCAGTAGACCTGACATCAACAGCTACCTCAGATTTCTTGGTAAGTTCAGTAGCCAATCTTTCATTTTCTCTCACACAATTGTCATGAAATTCTTGTAATCTAGTGAAATCTTCCATCAACTTTCCTAAGGAAAGTTTCAGGTTAACCTCACTAGTGTTTTGTGAGATGAATGAAGGTGAACTAGAAGTAGAGGATACCTCATCATCCTCAAGAGCCATGTTGCAGACATCATCATCATCTTCACTGTTGGAGAATAATCCATCAGAAGAGTTGAAGCTTTCAGCACTATCAGATTCTTCACCAGCCATCATGGCCTTTCTATTGGTGAACTTTCTGTCTCTTTTAGCTTGTCTCTCTCTTCTTTCTTTAGAGCTTAATTCAGGGCAGTCATACTGGAAGTGCCCTTTCTTTTTGCAATTGTAGCATAGGTCTTCATCATCATCCTTCTTCGATTCATCTCTTCCTTTTGATGATGAGGGGTCAGCTCTACTGGACCTTCTCCTATCAGAGTACTTGTCCTCTTATCTCTTTTCTTCAGGCTTTTTGTCTTTGGCCTGATCTTCAGGGGAGTTGTATCTTCTCCTGAATTTGTTGTCTTGGTAGAATTTCTTGTATCTACCAAACCTTGTGTTCAGCTTGTCAAACCTTCTAGCCATCAAGGCTAGTTCTTCCTTCATTTCAGTCTTGGAGACTGACTTTGATGATCTGGGAGTGGGTTGCATTTCAGGTTCAGCAACTTTGGCTTTGAATGCCACTCCCTTAGTAGGATTTGAAGGTTCCTCAACAGGTTTTCTTCTATTGAGGTCGAACTCATAGGCTTTGAGTTCTGAGAAGATTTGTTGCATGGGCATGGAGGAGAGATCTTTGGTGTTCTGCATCATCACAGCATAGACATCCCACTTTTGAGTGAGACTTCTCAAGATCTTTAGTCCAACTTCTCTCCTGGAGTACACTTTGCCCAATGAGTTGATTTCATTCATCACATCAGTGAATCTACCAGCAAACTTATCAATGGATTCATCAGCTTCCATTGTGAATTGCTCAAATTTTTGCACAGCAACTTGGAGCTTGTTCTCCTTGATCTTTTCTGTACCCTCACACATCTCAGCAAGAGTATCCCAGATTTCTTTGGCTGTGGTGCAATGGTAGACTCTTCCCATGACTGCATCTGGAATTGTTTGATAGAGGGTATTCATGGCAAGATAATTTAGATTATCTTTCCTCTTTTCATCAGCAGTGAAGTCATCCTCATTCTTGGGAATCAGTTCTCTTACATCTGCTCTTTGCTCATCTGTTATCCTGGGGTTAGTTTGGGTAAACACAAAAGGTCCTCTTGTGATTACTCTTAACATATCAGTATGAAGAGATGCAAGATGAGCTCTCATTCTAATTTTCCAGAAATCATAGTTGTCTATAGAGAACATGGGCAATTTATGATGTGAAATGTGATTGACTGGATTTGTGGCCATGTTGTCCAATCCTTGAACAGCAGGTGGAGGAACAGCATTGTTGTTGGCCATATCTCAAGAATAACAAGTAATAGATTTCAGATAGAGATCAGTTCAGTGACCACACAAATATGAGAGTTTTGAAAATCAAGATGGATTTTCAGAAGCAGTGGTCTTTGAACCCCTGCTCTGATACCACTTGTTGGTCCTGAAATGAGTATATAACAAGTGTATGGGGGGGGGGAATACACTTGTATGCAATTCTTTTTCTAATTTGAACAAACCAGAGTTCAGCAAGGTTGTCTTGGACAACTCTGCTGAAGATGATTAACTCTTCTAAGATAATCAAACTACTAAGTACTATTGAGTACTCAGTTGAATAACTATCTAAGGGAGTTATATGTGCGGAATAGTGGTTGGCCCTTTTAAGTTTAGACTCCTTAATATTCTGAAATCACTTTGGCAATCCAAGACAGTCCAGTTAAGTTTCAGGGAACTTGTCCAAATCAGTTTTTGCACAGTCTTTGAATAGATATCTTTGAAAGATCAGTTTTGTGTGCAGTGTTGAATGAATGTAAGTATTTGTAGAGTAAATCAACACAGGAGATTATAGTGGTACAGAGACTCAAGCTCCTACATCCACTTTCCCTGATTTAACAGGATAATTCCTTCTCTCTTGGAATTAACTTGTTTTATAGTGCCAAGGTGCACTTGATCAATAACACCACTCCTTGGTGAAATGATCCCTAGGATGTCTAGAGTCCTAGTACCCTCTTCTCAACTCAGAACTGGACTGTTCTTCTCTCAACAGTCAGCTCCTACCACTTCTACTACTACAACCTTCTCACTTTCTCACTTGAAAGGGATAAGGATTGAAGTAAGGTTCCAACTAATGAGATATCCTTTACAATGGAGATCAGTGTATAAGGATAGGATATCTCTCTAAGCTTGTGTATGAATATACAATTGGGATCAGCTTAGAAGAAGTGTATAAAGACTAAGATAGTCTCTTTGAAAGCTTGTATGTTCTATGAGCTTCAGAATACTTGAGTAGTTGGATTCTGTTGAGGTGATTTCAAATGGTCTTCACACTTCTGTATTTATAGACAAAATGGAGGATTTGCCAGTTGGAGAGGCAGCCCCAAATTTCTATAAATGTCTTCCTTGAGTTCTTCAAACTGGAAGACAGATTCTTGATAGTGACATGTCCTCATTTGGGTAATAAACGGCTTGTAAGACTTTGTCTTCTTCCTGTAGCACTTTTCCCAATGTTTGACTTCTTGTTAGGACTTGGACATGGCTTCTGAAGGTTGATCCAATGATAGGACAACATTCCTTATCTAGTGGACAACTCTCCTTATCACTATCAGCAGTCTTGCTTATCAGCAGGGTTGGCTTGCTCTTTATCAGATGACTTGGCTCTTTCCCTTTATTTCACTTCAAAGTGATCTAGGCATGTTGTATTGGAATTCTTTAGGGTATAGTTGTCTCTAATTCTTCAGCATAGTTGACCTTCAACCTTCAGAGCATCTGTTCTGATTCAATCATGCTGAGACAACTTATCTGGACAACTCTCCTGATCAGCATATTTGGTCTTTTAGCATCAGAGCACTTTTCACATAGAGTTGGCTTCTCTGGACAACTCTCCTGATTAAAACCTTTGAGTAGTCTTGTCCTTTTGAGCTAGGTAAACTTGTTCTTGCATATGGCTAGCTTTTCTGGACAACTCTCCTGATCAGAGCATCTTATTGGACTTGTCCTTTGAGCTTTACAATCTTGTTCTCATATAAGAACATCTTCTCTGGACAACTCTTCTGATCAGAGCATTTGGTTTTCCATAGAGTGTCCTTGCTCTTAAGTGATTGTTTTCAGAATTTGAGCCTTGAGGGGACTTGATCTAGATCTTCTTCAAAGCATAGTTTCCCCCTAAAATTGTGCATCTAATTGTCAAAGAGCTGCCTAACATTTCAGCTTCTCATCTAGCCTTATGCTATGTGTTCTATCATACTATAAGTTTGACTTAGGCATGTCTCAGGGGGTTTTGGTATTTAATCAAAACATGTATCATTTTATTCCCAACAGAATTTTTTTTCCTTGACTCGACTTAACTTTGTTCCTACTGTTCGTGATATGGGGTCGTTGATGCTGGTTTCGAGAACCTGCCTGTTTTGGGAAGTTGTTAAAGGAGAAAAGCTGCTATAAGAGGAAGATCAAAGATTCTATGTAAATATTAATTTAATTGTATTTACAATTTTGTTGTTTATTTCTGTCAATTTTGTAAAGCCATTGTTGGGTGCTAAAAAATTCCAACAATCGCAAAACGAATAAGTACTTGTAGCAATGGCTAATGACAGAGATAACGATAACAACATTATAATTAGCAAGGTTCCTTTAGGAGGATCCACCCGTGGTCAATGAAAATGACACGAATAATGCTAAACATGTTGTCTACGATCAATGGATCGTTGTGACTTTGTGAGTCGTAACTATGTCCTAGGAGGGCTATTTGACGCACTATTTAAGGTTACTGCTCGATTTGTACTTCTAGAGAGTTGTGGAACTCTATGAAAAGAAATTACAAAATCTTAAATACCAAAACTAAGAAGTTCGTGGTATGAGTCTTTAAGACTTGATTGTGAAACTCCGGATTGAAGAATACAATCGGAGAATGGTCAAATGCTATAATAATAATAGCATATGAATAAAATTACATTTACGGTTATTTATGTAATTAAATGTTCCTCTTTATAGCGTTTGAGATTTTTGTAAATCTAAACCTATAAAAAGATTAATAAATTATAATTTATTAATATTCCAAATATAAATAAACCTAAAGGATGTATGATATGTGTGGAAGTTTAAAAATTGACAAAAATTGTCATTTAATTTTGAAAGGAACATTAGACCTCTACACTTAAGTCACATAGAGGTATGTGATTTGAAGTTTGTGCAATTAGAGGTGGGTTTGTAAATACCTCAAAATGTGGGAGTATTTAAAAATATTTGGTCTCAAGTAGATGTGCTACAAAAGGCTTAAAACCGAGATCAAAGAAATGTGCTATAAGGAATGAGTCCAAAAATCCACAAATAAAAATGTAAACGGTGGTAACCCAACCATGTTGATTGGAGATCCCAAGATCTTGGTTCAATGGGAAAATTAAGTTGTTAATGTTTGTTGAAAACACTTGGTATTCCCGATTATTCCTTGGTGAACACAACACCAAGTGTCGAAACCCGTAAGATTGTGGTAAAGGTTAAGTCTTTGACTTTTAATGATTTGTAACGCCTCGAGGAGGTTGAGTATGACGGGATACTCTAAAGGAGATCACCTATATAAGTGAGAAGTGAGGGCCGCTTCGACTAACACTTATTAAATCAAAGGATGTCCATGGCCAAAACGAACAAAAACGTGAGAACGAAAAGACATTGAGGCTTTATTGTGTCTACATTGTTGTCTCGGTACACACTAAGAAGGAATAGTTCAAGGTATTGTGTCCACTAAGCCACCGGTGTACTCGATAGTGTTTGACTACGGAAGGTTCAAAGCCACAAGCTACCTATCCGGATGCAATAGTGTCTCTTGAGAACTGGATTGCGAGTCTACATAATTATAGGTGTAATTTCCACTCATGTGGGGGATTGTTGGAGAAATTGGTTAGAAATTGTTTAATTTTAATTAATTAATTGATTTTAAAATGAGAGTGGAGAACACTCGTCTTTGACCAATTTATTGAGGGCTATAAATGTAATTTCAAGGAAATTAAATGGCATAAATTCGTTCTACTCTCGGAGTAGATGATCGTAGTGTATTTAAAATCTCAAAACCGAATTTCGGTGAGTGAGAAATTAATTCACGAAGTTGAAACGTCAAATGTTACACCTTATGGGATAAGGTGTTACATTGTGATATTCAATTGTCCCACATTGAAACTTTGAATGTTAAATGAGGTTAATTACTCCTTATAAATAGGAGGATGTTACAATAGTTCAAATAATAATGGTTTTTGGGAATAAAATGAGATTTTGATTAAGATACCAAAATCCCTTCAAAACATGCCAAATAGATAAGTCAATTTTAAATGAACATGTTTTAGGAATGTTGGAACATGTAGTTCAGGCTAGTTGAGAAGCTGGTATGTTAGGCAGCTCATAGTTGATTTAGATGCATAAGTTGAGGGGGAACACAGGCTTAAGTGATTGCAAGAATCAACTTCCTCAAAGGCTCAGAATCAAGTTGATCCCAAGACTACTGAAATGCTTACTGACCAATCGTGCTGATCAAGTCAGCTCAGTAGAGAGACAACTTCCCCGATGATCAATTAAGTGGAACACATCAAGAAGACTAAGTCTACTGACGTGTATATCAAAGTTCAGAGGAGATGTCCAGCAAAGTTGAACAAGCACACTTGAACCTGAAATGTTCTAAGGAAGGAGACAACTGTGCTGATGGGGTCAAAACCACTGATAAGGATGCAAGAAAGCTTAAGAACCATCAAGTAATGATCAGTGAAGTTAAAGAGTCAAGTCATCTGATCAGAGCTATGCCAACATTGTTGATAAGCCATGACTGCTGAAAGTGATAAGCAGACTTGTCAAGATGATAAGGAAAGTTGTCCTTATCATGAAACCAATGATTAGAAGTCATGTCCATGTTTGAACAACTGAATCTCCAAGTCAAATATTGGGAAGAGTGTATCAAAGTCAAGACAAGAAGCTTACAGGCGTTTACTTCCCAAGTTAAGGACATGTCACTTTCAAGAAACTATCTTCAAGTTGTAGAGTTCAATGAAGACTAAAATAGACATTTTGAGGCTGTCTCTCCAACGGACATAACCTCAATTTTCTCTATAAATACTGGAGTATGGAGACCATTCAAGGTGTGGAAACTACAAGCATTCAAGCCTTACAAGCTTTAAGTTATCTCAAAGAATATTTCATTCTAAGAGTTTCTATATACTTCCAGTTAACAACTAAGTTGAACCTACTGTAAATCATTCAAAGCTTAGAGAGATTGTTGTAGTAGAAGTGTAAAGGATATCCTTACACAAAGCTCAATTGTAAAGGATATCTCACCCTAGTTGGAACCAACATCAACCCTTAAACCTTTCAAGGAAAGTTAGGAGGATTGTTGTAGTAGAAGTGTAAGAACTAGAACTGTCAAGAGAAGAACAATTTAGTTCTGAGTTGAGAGAGAGTACTAGGACTCTGAATTCCTAGGGTTCAAGGCACTAAGGAGTAGTGTGGTTGATCAGTGCACCTTGACACTATAAAACAAGTTAATTCCAAGAGTGAAGGAATTATCCTGTTAAATTAGGGAAAGTGGATGTAGGAGCTTGAGTCACCGAACCACTATAAACCTCTTGTGTTGTTTACTTACAAGCTATTTTATACAAGTAACACATTCATACACTGCACACAAACTGATCTTCAAAAGATATATATCACAAGTTGTGCAAAACTGTTTTGGGACAAGTCCCCTGAAAAGTTGTTTAAGTGTTAAGAAAGGATTTAAGAATTAAAAGGAGTTTAAACATAAAGGGCTAACCATAATTCTACACATATAACTTAATTAGATAGTTATTCAACAAAGTACTTCATAGTGCTTAGTAGATTGATTATCTTAAGAAAGTTATACATACTCAGAAGAGTTGTCCAGGACAACCTTGCTGAAAGCCTGATTTGCTTAAATTGAAAAATATTTTCATATACAAGTGTATTCCCCCCCCCCCCATACACTTGTACCATACTCCTTTCAGGACCAATAAGTGGTATCAGAGCAGGGGTTCAAAGACCACTGCTTCTGAAAATCCATTTTAATTTTCAAAACCAAATTTTAGTGTGGTCACTAAACTGATCTTTCTGAAATCTTAACACTTTGTTATCTAACCCCTATTATCTGAGATATGGAGAGGAACAACCACAAAAAGAACAACAACAACCACAACAATAATGCTGCTGTTCTTGGAGATGCAGTGGAGACCATTAACAATATGGCTCCAGATCCTGTTAACCACATATCTCACCACAAGCTGTCATGTTCTCAATTGAGAACTATGATTTCTGGAAAATCAGAATGAGAGATCATCTTGCATGCCTTCACAATGAGATGCTCAGAGTCATCACAAGGGGTCCATTCATATTTACTCAAGCAAACCCCAAGGTCACTGGTGCTCAGAGAGCTGATCCAAGGGAGGAGATCCCCAGGGATGAAGATGATCTCACCACTGAAGAGAGAAGGAGACACAACCTCAACTATCTTGCAATGAATACTCTCTATCAAACAATTTCAGATGCAGTAATGGGGAGAGTCTACCACTGCACAACAGCCAAAGAAATTTGGGATACTCTTGTAGAAATGTGTGAGGGTACTAACAAAATCAAGGAGAATAAGCTCCAAGTGGCTGTGCAGAAGTTTGAACAATTCACAATGGATTCAAAAGAGTCCATTGACAAGTTTGCTGGTAGATTCACTGATATAATGAATGAGATCAACTCATTGGGCAAGGTGTACTCCAAGAGAGAAATTGTACTCAAGATTCTAAGAAGTCTCACTCCAAAGTGGGATGTATATTCTGTAATGATGCAGAATACTAAAGATCTATCTACCATGCCCATGCAACAAGTCTTCTCAAAACTCAAAGCTTATGAGTTTGATCTCAACAGAAGAAAGCCTATTGAGGAACCTTCCTAACCAACCAAAGGAGTGGCATTCAAAGCCAAAGCTGCTGAACCAAAAATGCAGTCCACTCCATAATCATCAAAGTCAGTCTCTAAGGCTGAAATGAAGGAAGAACTAGCACTCATGGCTAGGAGGTTTGAAAAACTCAACTCAAGGTTTGGTAGATACAAGAAATTCTACCAAGAAAACAAGGTCAGGAGAAGATACAACTCTCCAGAAGCCAAGGCTGAGGACAAAAGGCCTGAAGAAAGAAAATTAGAGGACAAGTACTCTGATAGGAGAAAGTCCAACAGAGCTGAACCTTCATCATCTAGAAGAAGAGATGATTCAAAGAAAGATCATGATGAAGATCTGTGCTACAACTGTCAAAAGAAGGGGCACTTTCAATATGATTGCCCTGAACTCAACTCCAAGTAGAGAAAGGAGAGGCAAGCCAAAAGAGACAAAAGATTCACCAACAGAAAAGCTATGATGGCTGGTGATGAGTCTCAAAGTGATGAAAGCTTCAACTCTTCTGATGATGGACTGTTCTCTAACAGTGATGATGATGATGTGTGCAACATGGCCATAGAAGATGATGAGGTACCAAAGGACCACAAGAAGATGAGGAGCTTGAACAAAAAGACAACATGGTACTTGGACAGTGGATGTTCAAGGCACATGACTGGAAATAAAACACTCCTCACTGAATTTATTGAACAAGAAGGTCCCAATGTCACATTTGGAGACAGCTCACAAGCCACTACAAAAGGTTATGGTGCCTTGAACATTGGTAATGTCAAGGTAACAAATGTATCATATGTGGCTGGTCTCAAATATAACCTCCTAAGCATAAGTCAGTTCTGTGATAACGGATATAATGTTGAGTTCACAAGTGATAAATGCATAATCAAAGACAAAACTCAACAAACTCTACTGACTGGAACTAGAAAAGGAAATGTTTATTTTGCTGACTGGGACAAGTCTACTGATGCAACATGCTTTATTGCCAAGAGCTCAAATGAACAAAGTTGGTTATGGCATAAAAGGCTAAACCACCTGAACTTTAAATCCATGAACAAGCTGGCTAGAAATGCATTAGTAAAAGGACTGTCTAATGAAGTTTTCATTAAAGAACATGTTTGTAAACCATGTCAAGAAGGAAAACAGATCAAAACTTCATTTAAAGGCAAACCAATCATTTCTACTGAAAGGGTACTTGAATTGTTACATATGGACTTATTTGGACCAATTACCCCTGCAAGTATAAATGGAAGACAATACACATTGGCTGTAGTAGATGACTTCTTTAGGTTCACATGGGTAGTATTTCTCCTTAATAAGAAGGAAACTCAAATCAAACTCCCTGAACTAGAGATTGTCAAATGAGAAAAGCCTTAATATTATCAAAATAAGATCTGATAAAGACACTGAGTTCATAAATTCATACATTAATGAGTATTGCATTGAAAATGGAATTGCCCATGAAACTTCAGTAGCTAGAACCCCTCAGCAGAATGGGGTAGCTCAAAGAAGGAATAGAACCCTTAAAGAGGCAGCTAGAACTTTGATTGCTGATTCAAATTTGCCTAAGAGATTTTGGGCTGAAGCTATAAACATTGCATGTTATACTCAGAATAGATGCTTGATCACTAAGGGTCTAGGCAAAACCCCTTATGAACTCTAGAAAGGAAGATTGCCTAAAGTATCTTATTTTCACATATTTGGTTGTAAGTGTTTCATTCACAACAATGGGAAAGAGCAATTAAAGGCTTTTGATAGCAAAGCTGATGAGGGGATATTTCTTGGATGTTCCCAAATTAGTAGAGCTTTCAGAGTCTACAATTGTAAGTCCGTTCTTGTGGAAGAAACACCTCATGTTGTGTTTGATGAAGCTATCTTTGAGAACATGGATAAAATCCTGAATATGGATGACATCACACAAAGAACAACCATATTAAACTTAAAAGACAAAGATACTTTATTCACTGAAGTTGTCCAGGTTAATCCTCCTGAAACCATCACATTGGACAACACTCCTGAAGGCAATCTCCCTGAAGTAAACCCCACTGAAGAAAATGATGAACTGAATGATCAATCCCAATTCATAATCAGGTAACAACTAATAATGAAGAAGTAGGCTCTGCTGAGGTAGTTAATGGATCCAATATTCTAGGGGGAAATAACAATGTTGAAAATGCCAATGTCCCTGACATTGAGGCCAACACCCTAAAAAGAGTCATCTAGAGGCTGCAAAAAGGATCTTGAGATATCTCAAAGGCACTGAAAATATAGGCCTTTGGTATCCTTCAGATGACAACATAGAGCTAACTGGCTATTCAGATGCAGACTATGGAGGGTGCAGAATTGATAGGAAGTCCACCTCTGGAACATAGCAATTCTTGGGAAGTAAGCTCATCTCTTGGTTCTCAAAGAAGCAAAACACTATGGCAACTTCAACTACTGAAGTTGAGTATATTGCAGCTGGAAGTTGTTGTGCTCAAATCCTTTGGTTGAGACAACAACTCAAGGACTATAATGTCAACTCCCCTGAAGTGCCAATATTTTGTGATAACAACAGTGCAATAGCTATCTCACAAAATCCAGTGTTACACACAAGATGCAAGCATGTGGACATCAAACATCACTTCATAAGAGATCATGTGGAGAAGAAGGACATCAAATTGGTGAAAATCCACACAGATCACCAAAAGGCTGATATACTGACCAAACCTCTTGCTGAAGCAAGGTTCATGGAGCTTTCAGCAGAGTTGGGACTTCTTGATCCAGGAAATATGGACAAGTAAGCCCAATGGAGTTCACCAATCAAGGGGAACAAGAATTGTTCTTCAGCGGACTTGGGCAAAGTCTATTGAAACTCAGAAGAGATGACCCAAAGTTGTTCAGAGAAGTTGGGCAGATCAATCCATTGATCTGGGCCCACTTCAGGAGATTAGGGTTAGGACACTTGTCCATGTGGGGCCAGATAAGCTGAAATGGATATCAAACAAAATCTAGGTTTGTTAAGCACCTATTTTGGGTAATCATTGCCTATTTTGATGGTTGTCTCATTCCTCTTAAAGTCATCACCTTTACAAAGATTTAATTTGTCCCCTACCCAAAAAGTGACTTTCGAAGCATTTAATGCAAAGATTCAATTCTTGTTTGCATTAAACAATGATAGCCCACAATCTACCTTGATAACTCCCCAGCAATAAGCCTCAACTTTACATCCCACGTTTTGATAAAACAGTTTTAAAACCTTGAAATCATATTTCAACCGTTGGATCATTAATTGGCCAACTCCCCTGAATTAATCCTGGCCATCCAATGTTGATTTCCCTTTTTGTAAACTGTTCAATTACCTTAAGACTCACCAACTAATTAACATACATTCCTTTTGGAATATACTATAAGTCTTAAGAAGCCCAATCCTCTCATTCTTTCCCACGCACACTTTCAAACTCTAACCTAAACTCTCAAAACCTCAAGCTTTCTTACAGTTCATCCATGGCACCCAAAATCAGACAAGACAAGCTTATTGACTTCTCAAATGAGAAATTGGACATTGATTTTGAGTATCTTAGCCACAAAAACAACCTAACCTTTGAACCTATCATCTCTTTTGAGAGTGAACTCCCAGAAGTAACACCCACTCTTAGATGGCAAAGAAGAGCTGAGTTGCAGAAGTTTATGGAGAACAAGCCAAGTTCATGCTTGGAGCAATACATGGCTGAGTTCTTTGCCTTTCTGAAATGGAAAGGTAAGGCAACTGGAGGAGAAGTATCTACAAGATTGACTTATGTAGATGAAGGTGAAGAGGAGGAGAGTTCACACTCTGTCACATTTTCTGAGGAGGACCTAGAAGGTGCCTTTGGATTGCCTTCAGAGGGTAGGAATCCAGAAACTTATGGAGCTGGACATGAACAAGAAGTTGCACAAGATTAGCTCAAAGTTCCAGGTCCATTATCCTCCACACAGCACAAGAACACTCTCAAGCCTGAGTTTCTCACACTTTTTGAAGTGGTGACAAAAAGCATTCTGAGAAACACTGGAAGTCTAGAGCAAGTAAGCTTGCCAAGAATCAGAATCATGGCTGTTGTGATTGATGCCAGTGACAAAGGCATCAAATTCAACTAGAGAGACTTCATCATGGGGGAAATGATGAAGGAAAAGGCCAAGTTCAAGGTGCAAGCCCACGTGAAGGTGGTGATGGAAGGGAAACTCAGATACTGCACAAGAGCAAGCCTCTTGATTGAAATATTTTCCCACTACTCCCAGATGCAGACCTTTGCCAAACCTCTTCGTGCTCAGAAAATTATGTTCAGGAGACTTTCCAAGAAGTCTGCGAAAAGAAAGATGCAGGTGGCCAAACCTACTAAAGAGGTGATTGAGAAGAAACCCAAAATGAAGCCAAGGACAAAGGCAAGAGCTGTAAAGACAAGGAAAATGGCTCAAATTCTATCAGAAGAGGATTCTGACACTTCAGTAGAAGTGGAAAAAGTTGTTGAAGAAGAAGTTAACTTGCCATCAGACTCTGAAGAGCTAAGGGAAAAGTTCCCAATGGCAGTGATGAAAAGGAAGAAGGGTGAGAAGAGGCAATCTGCTTCTAAGAAAAGGGACAGGGAAGTTGTCCAAGAAGAGGAAGGAAGTGGAAGTTCCAGGGCAAGTAAGAGAAGGGCCAAGCCTTCTGAGAAGATGCAAAAGTTGCAGGAGGAGAAGACTTTAGGCGGTGTTTGGTTTGGGATTGGCCAATCCGGATTTGGATTGGCCCAATCCCAATCCAATCTCTCTCAATCCATCTCAATCCAAATACAAATCCAAATACCAATCCACCCCTATAATACACCTATACACCTATTTTTATACAATCAAATCACTATTTTCAACCACTCATTCTCTCTCCTACTTTCTTCTCTCTCATACTTTGATGTGACATAAAAATACATTTACCCCTACTTCTCAATCCTTAACCAAACACAACTTACACACACAATTACTATTCATGGATTACCCAAATCTCATTCCAATCCACCTCAATCCAAATCCAATCCAAATCAATCCCAAACCAAACACCACCTTAAGGATTGCTCTCAAGGAGAGTAGAGCTGAAAGCAGATCAAAGTCCAAGTCCAACTCCCCTGAAGCTGGAACTCCATAGTCCAAGTTCGCTGAAGCCCATCACACAGAGCCCAACTCCCCTGATACCCATAAAACCCCTGAAAACCAACCTATCACTCCCTTAGACCTCACCAAAAGATATTCTCCAGAGGGAGCAGCTCAGAGGGGTCCGATAGACATCTTAGCTGATATTGCAGTAGATGAGTCAAGGCTTCACTCACCTCTTGACTCAGACTTGTTCAACTATTCAAAATTCCTTGAGGCTGCAATTGTAGAACCCACTCCCCTAGGAAAAACCCCTTCAGGACCATTGCTCTCAAAAGCACCTAAACTACCCCTTGTTGATCCCAATGCTCCTGAACCTACCCCTGAAGCCAATCCTATTGAAATTGTTGTCAACTCCCCTATAACCCAAAGTCCCCTGTCAGAATGAGATGAGGAGGAGTATACCTTTGAAGGTATGCTCAGAGGTGGAGCAAGAGCAACTGTAGATAGCTTGTACCCCAATCTTGCTGAATTTCCAAGATTGCAGAAGAATTTTCATGATTTAAGAGCTCTAGTTGGCATCAAAGACAAAACCATCATGGAAATTTCTCAAGCCATACAAGACAAAGGTGTAAGTTGGTGGCAGATTGAGGAGAGTAGACTACTTCACTTTGCTGGTGTACAAAAGAAAAGATTCCTGACAAAAGAAGCTGTTTTTGCAAAGTTAGTGGCAGACACAATTGCTGAAGAGAAGGAAAGAATTGCTAAAGGGATTAGGCATCCTGATAGCAGTTCAAATGATGATGATAGCAATGATGATCCTACAAATCCCAACCCTTCTGGTCCTCAAGAAACCAAGATTCACTATCTCACATATGCCAGATAAAAGGGCTCTGTCTCTTCAGAGGCATTGACCAAAGATGGTAACACAATGCATCAGCCTATGATGGTTCAACTGAGCCTGAGGCACAGCTAAGTGATGTTGAGGCTTCCCTAAGTAAAGCTAGTTTAGTTAAAACCTCATCAATGTCAGCAGAGTTGGACACTGACCAGCTTTTAACCATTCAGGATGACCTAGTGGCTTTGGTATGCCCAAGCACTGTGATCTCCCAACAACTGCCTTATATGAATCCTGTTGAGGATGTAGAAGCTGCAGGTTTAGGTGAAGGAGTTGAAAAGGAGATTAGTCCTGAAAAACAAGACGGAGATGAGGAGGAAAGTGAGGTAGTAATCACTAAGATAGTAAGTGTACCAACTATAAAGGGAGAGGATGGAGTAAGTAAGGAAGGACCGATTATTCTTGAAGTCAAATCTGAACTTCAAGAATCCCTTGATGAGAGGAGGTCTGTTCTTCATGATTGTGAGATCATATATGAAAAGGGTGAAAATAAATTAGTTGAAAATGAGGAGAATGCTGTTGATGAGTTAGGGCCTTATGAAAAAGAAATTAAGGGTGAAGAGGGTGATTTTGCTGATAAATTTTTCTTTGCAGATACTGCATGTATAAACCTTGATCAGATTTTTGCTAAAGATGTGTTCACAGATGCTGCAGTTCAAGTGGATGTTAACTTTTCCAAAGTTTCACTTGAAGAGAATTCAGCAAAGTTGGACACATTGGCCCAACAAGTAGAAGATGCCTATGTTCAAACTTTTGAAGCCTTGGATGAACAAGGCAGAACACTTGCCTAAGTGGAAATGAGGCTCACTGGTTCAGAAGATGTGGTGTTACCTACAATTGAAGCAAGGATCAGTGGTGTTGAATCAGGGCTGCAGACCATTTCTAGTGAAGTGCAAAAGGCCAAGAAAAGCATGGACTCATTCACCAAATCAGCGAAGAAGGATCAAAGGATGCTTCTTAACAACCATAACAAGAATTTCAAGGCTCTCAAGTTGGTTGTGAAGCAAGCCATAGGAAAGAAGAGTGCTCTTTAGAAGAAAAGTGCAGAAGAGATGATATTGGCCATGGTGAAAGAAGCATCAGCCAAGTTCTCTGAAGAAGTAATGGCCAAAATTTATGAATCTGCAGTGGCCAACCTTACTGAACTTCTCAAGGCCAACCTTGATGCATCCCTTAGAACAACCTTGGAGGAGGTTGTTGAGCAAAAGATGAAGCTTGTTCTTGTTTTCCTTAGCATGAGCAGTGATAGGATGCAGAACATTCATGATGAGAATGTTTACTTGCTTGAGGAGATCAAGTCCCTGAATTAGGCCCAATCCTTGTTGGCTACTACTATGAGTGACCTTAAGCCCCAATGTTATGATGTTGCTAAAAAGGGGGAAAGGGAAAGAGCTAGAGCCAAAGGTGCCTTGAAGATTGGAGAAGGCAAAGGAAAGGAGCAAGTGCCTGAAGTAGAAGGGAAAGGGAGGAAGGTGTTGGACATAGAGGACCTAGATGAAGAAGAGAAACTGACAATTGCCCTGAAAAACTCTATGGCTTCAGTAGAAGAAGAAAGTGCAAGATGGCAGCAAAGGCCAAGTGGAGAATCAGTAGGCTTGGACAAAGATACTGAAGATGTCCAAGTCAGGGGAAAGGTCAAGAAAGTAAAGAAGAGCAAAAGAAGAGAAGAGACCTTCACTGATTTCCCCAATAGTCTGAATTTGTCTGCTGAATTCAGAGTTGATGAAGAGCCTTCATAAAAAAGGAACAAGACTGCTGAAGATGCTAGTGAAGAACAAGTGGCTAAGAGCCCTGAAAAAGAAGAAGAGAGTACCAGTCCTTGCTGATGATCCTTCTAAGTTGTTTGAAGAAGGATTTGGAAAAGAAACTCAGAAGAAACTGTCCATGATGAGAGCTCAAGAGAAAATGGAGCAATTGATGGAAGCAAACAGAGCAAGAGATAAGAGAAGAGAGAACTTCCAGAAACCAAGGAGAAGGAGAGCATCATACAACAAGTTGAAGCCACCGTTGTTGATCAAGATGGACACAAAGTATCCCCATCTTGACAAATGGGTCCCAATACAGCTGAATGATGAATGGGAGGAAGCAAAGAGAGAGTTTGTTTATGACTTTTATGTCATAGGCAGATGGATGGATGAAGACATTGAATCCATCTTTAATCAGTTTATGTATGAAAACCATAGAGAGCTTTATCAGAAACTCTTTGCTGCTGCAGATATAGCAAGAGTGGTGTTCAAAGCCCCTGGTCCCATCATCTACATGCCTCCAAAGCTACAAGGCTACATTGATCAGAAAAGGATCCTCCAAGAATTCATTGAGATGCTTAAGATGGAGAAGTTGAAACTTGGACCCAAGGGAACAAACAAGGAGGCTATGGACCTAAAGAAGAGGGTCTGGGCACAGTATGGGATGGTGCCACCTCCTGAAGAAGAACTCTGAAACTGGTAAGTTTCCTTGTCCCCTTTGCTCATGGCTGTTGATATTATATTTATGTTTATAATGTGTATTTGCTCTAATCACATGCTCTGATTAGTTGAATTTGACTATCAACACGCTTTGTAATGCTTAAATGAAATAAGAATGATAATCAAACACTTTTTGAATCAAGAGATAATATCTCATTGTCTCAACCTTCCTAACTTAACCTATATGCACTTAAACTGTGATTATGATAACATGTTCTTTCAGGAAATTTGACCTTAGTCACCTCTACTGAAGTTATATGTAATAGTATAATCAAGTCACCTTTGTATAGGTTTTGGCATCATCAAAAAAGGGAGAAATTGTTGGGAATAAAATGAGATTTTGATTAAGATACCAAAACCCCTGAAGACATGCCAAATAGATAAGTCAATTTTAAATGAACATGTTTCAGGAATGTTGGAACATGTAGTTCAGGCTAGTTGAGAAGCTGGTATGTTAGGCAGCTCATAGTTGATTTAGATGCATAAGTGGAGGGGGAACACAAGCTTAAGTGATTGCAAGAATCAAGTTCCTCAAAGGCTCAGAATCAAGTTGATCCCAAGACTACTGAAATGCTTACTGACCAACTGTGCTGATCAAGTCAGCTCAGTAGAGAGACAACCTCCTTGATGATCAATTAAGTGGAACACATCAAGAAGACTAAGTCTACTGATGTGTATATTAAAGTTCAAAGGAGATGTCCAGCGGAGTTGAACAAGCACACTTGAACCTGAAATGTTCTAAGGAAGGAGCCAACTGTGCTGATGGGGTCAAAACCACTGATAAGGATGCAAGAAAGCTTAAGAACCATCAAGTAATGATCAGTGAAGTTAAGGAGCCAAGTCATTTGATAAGAGATATGCCAACATTCCTGATAAGCTATGACTGCTGAAAGTGATAAGGAGACTTGTCCAGATGATAAGGAAAGTTGTCCTTATCATGAAACCAATGATCAGAAGTCATGTCCATATTTGAACAACTTAATCTCCAAGTCAGACATTGGGAAGAGTGCATCAAAGTCAAGACAAGAAGCTTACAGTCGTTTACTTCCCAAGTTAAGGACCTGTCACTTTCAAGAAATTGTCTTCAAGTTGCAGAGTTCAATGAAGACTAAAATAGACATTTTCAGGCTGTCTCTCCAACGGACATAACCTCAATTTGCTCTATAAATACTAGAGTATGGAGACCATTCAAGGTGTGGAAACTACAAGCATTCAAGCCTTACAAGCCTTAAGTTATCTTAAAGAATATTTTTGTTGGGAATAAAATGAGAAGTGTTTTGATTTAATACCAAAACCTCCCTGAGACATGCCTAAGTCAAGGTTGATCATGTTCTAAGAATGTTAGAACATATAGCTTAAAGCTAGATGAGAAGCTGAAATGTTAGGCAGCTCTTAGTTTATTAGATGCACAAAGTGAGGGGGAACATATGCTTTGAAGTCTATCAAGATCAAGTCCCCTCAAGGCTCAAATTGCAGAATGACTGCCAAGTCTGCTGAAAGACTTGTATGCTGATCAAGAGTGAATTATGAGACAACCTATCTGAAGATCAATTAAGTTGAATAGATCTTGGAGATCATGCTCATTGCAATAAAGTGTCAAGTTCAGAAGGTTTGTCCAGCAATGATTGTCTCAGCACAGTTAAACCAGAACAAGTCTTCTGAAGCTCAAGACCAACTATGCTGAAGAAATCAAGACATCAATACACTAAGATCTTCAAAGAATCATGCATACAAAACATGCAAAAGGAAAGAGCCAAGTCATCTGAAAAGAGCAAGCCAGCTATGTTGATAAGCAAGTCTGCTGATAGTGATAAGAAGAGTTGTCCAAGTGATAAGGAATGTTCTCCTTATCTTAGGACTCATCATCAGAAGCCATGTCCATAATTGATCAAGTGAATCTTGAAGTCAGACATTGGGAAAAGTGCTACAGAATGAAGACAAAGTTGTTACAGCCGTTTATTTCCCAAATAAGGACATGTCACTATCAAGAATCTGTCTTCCAATTTGAAGAAACCTAAGGAAGACATTTATGGACATTTGGGGTTGCCTCTCCAACGGGCAAATCCTTCATTTGTCTATAAATACAGAAGTGTGAAGACCATTTGAAAGCACCTCAACAGAATCCAACTATATCAACTATTCTGAAGCTCAAAGCTCATAGAACTTCCAAGCTTTCAAAAGACTATCTTAATCTTCATACACTTCTTCTAAGTTGAACCTCATTGTATATCCATACAAAGCTTAGAGAGATATCCTATCCTTATACACTGATCTTCATTGTAAAGGATATCTCATTAGTTAGAACCTTACTTCAACCCTTACACCTTTCAAGTGAGAAAGTGAGAAGGTCGTAGTAGTAGAAGTGGTAGGAGCTGACTGTTGAGAGAAGAACAGTTCAGTTCTGAGTTGAGTAGAGTGTACTAGGACTTTAGACATCCTAGGGATCAATTCACCAAGGAGTGGTGTTCTTGATCAAGTGCACCTTGGCACTATAAAACAAGTTAATTCCAAGAGTGAAGGAATTATCCTGTTAAATCAGGGAAAGCGGATGTAGGAGTTTGAGTCTCTGAACCACTATAAACTCTTGTGTTGATTTACTTTCAAGCACTTTCATACATTCAACACTGCACACAAAACTGATCTTTCAAATGACATATACTCAAAGACTGTGCAAAACCTATTTGGACAAGTTCCCTGAAAACTGGATTGTTTGATTAAGTGATTTCAGAACTTTAAAGGAGTCTAAACTAAATGGCCAACCACTAATTCCGCACTTATAACTAACTTAGATAGTCATTCAACTAAGTACTCAATAGTACTTAGTAGTTTGGTTATCTTCAAGAAGTTATACTCATCAGCAGAGTTGTCCAGGACAACCTAGCTGAACTCTGGTTTGATCAAGTTTGAAAAAGATTTGAATACTGTGTATCCCCCCCCCCATACACTTGTTATATACTCCTTTCAGGACCAACAAGTGGTATCAGAGCAGGGGTTCAAAGACCACTGCTTCTGAAAATCCATCTTGATTTTCAAAATTACATATTTGGTGTGGTCACTGAACTGATCTATCTGAAATCTTATTGATTTTCTACTAACTGTTTCTTTCTGAGATATGGCCAACAACAATGTTGGTGTTCCACCTCCTGCTGTTCAAGGATTGGACAACATGGCCACAAACCCAGTCAATCACATCTCACATCATAAATTGCCCATGTTTTCAATAGACAATTATGATTTCTGGAAAATCAGAATGAGGGCTCATCTTGCATCCCTTCATACTGACATGTTGAGAGTGATCACAAGAGGACCTTTTGTGTTCACTCAAGTCAATCATAGAATCACTGAAGCTCAAAGAGCTGATGCAAGGGAATTTATTCCTAAAGATGAAGATGACTTCACTACTGATGAAAAGAGGAAAGATAATTTGAATTATCTTGCAATGAACACCCTCTACCAAACAATTCCAGATGCAATCATGGGAAGGGTCTACCACTGCACAACTGCTAAAGAAATTTGGGATACTTTTGCAGAAATGTGTGAGGGTACTGAAAAGATCAAGGAGAATAAGCTCCAAGTAGCAGTGCAGAACTTTGAACAATTCACAATGGAGTCTGAGGAGTCCATTAACAAATTTGCTGGTAGATTCACTGATGTGAGGAATGAGATCAACTCCTTGGGCAAGGTGTACTCCAAGAGAGAGGTTGGATTAAAGATCTTGAGAAGTCTCACTCAAAAGTGGGATGTATATGCAGTTATGATGCAGAACACCAAGGATCTCTCCACCATGCCCATGCAACAAATCTTCTCTGAACTCAAAGTTTATGAGTTCGATCTCAACAGAAGAAAGCCTGTTGAAGAACCTTCAATACCTACAAAAGGAGTGGCATTCAAAGCCAAAACTACTGATCCAGAAATGCAGTCCACTCCTAGATCATCAAAGTCAGTCTCCAAGACTGAAATGAAGGAAGAACTAGCCTTGATGGCTAGGAGGTTTGAAAATCTAAACTCAAGGTTTGGTAGATACAAGAAATTCTACCAAGACAACAAATTCAGGAGAAGGTACAACTCTCCTGAAGCTCAGGCTGAGGTCAAGAAGCCTGAAGAGAAAAGATCAGAGGACAAGTTCTCTGATATGAGAAGGTCTAGTAGAGCTGAACCTTCATCATCTAGAAGAAGAGATGAACCCAAGAAGGATGATGATGAAGACCTGTGCTACAATTGCAAGAAGAAAGGGCACTTCCAGTATGACTGCCCTGAACTCAGCTCAAAAGAAAGAAGAGAAAGGCAAGCAAAGAGAGACAGAAAGTTCACCAACAGAAAAGCCATGATGGCTGGTGAAGAATCTGAAAGTGCTAAAAGCTTCAACTCTTCTGATGGACTGTTCTCAAACAGTGATGATGATGATGATGATGATGATGATGTGTGCAACATGGCCATTGAGGATGATGAGGTATCCTCTACTTCTAGCTCACCATCATTCATTTCACAAAACATCTACACAACCCACAAGAGGTTCAAAGTGTACCAAATGGATGTCAAGAGTGCCTTTCTGAATGGAGTCTTGAAAGAAGAATTCTATGTGGAGCAACCACCTGGTTTTGAGGTTGGAAACCAAGTCTACAGATTGAAGAAGGCTCTATCTGGACTCAAGCAAGCCCCTAGGGCTTGGTATGATACTCTGTCACAATTCCTCTTGGAACATGGATTCATCAAGGGAACTGTGGACAGAACACTCTTCAGAATCTCTGAAGGAGACATCTTGCTTGTCCAAATTTATGTGGATGACATAATTTTTGGATCCCCCAATGAGAAGTTGTGTGAGAAGTTCTCAAAGCTTATGCAAAGCAAGTTTGAGATGTCCATGATGGGGTTGATGAACTTCTTTTTGGGACTTCAAGTCAAGCAATCAAAAGAAGGAATCTTCATAAACCAAGCTAAGTACACCAGAGAAATGATCAAGAAGTTTTGGTGTGCTACTAGCAAGCCAGTGAGGATCCCAATGAACACAAATTGGAAGATGGATCTTGATGAGAGTGGTGTCCCAACCAACTCTACAAAGTATAGAGGAATCATTGGTTCTCTCCTCTATCTCACTGCCAGCAGACCTGACATCACCGTTGCAGTAGGTGTTTGTGCAAGGTTTCAAGCCAATCCCAAGGAAAGTCATCTTGAGGCTGCAAAGAGGATCTTGAGGTATCTCAAAGGCACTGAAAATCTAGGCCTTTGGTACCCTGCTGATGACAACATTGAGTTAACTAGCTACTCAGATGCTGACTATGGAGGATGTAGAATTGACAGAAAGTCCACTTCAGGGACTTGTCAATTCTTGGGCAACAAACTCATATCTTGGTTCTCCAAGAAATAGAACACAGTGGCTACTTCCACCACTGAAGCTGAATATGTTGCAGCTGGAAGTTGTTGTGCTCAAATCCTTTGGTTGAGACAACAACTAAGAGACTACAATGTCAACTCTACTGAAGTGCCAATATTTTGTGACAACAATACTGCCATTGCAATATCACAAAATCCAGTTTTGCACACAAGATGCAAAGATGTGGACATCAAGAATCACTTCATCAGAGATCATATGGAGAAGAAGGACATCAAGTTGGTCAAAATTCACACAGATCACCAAAAAGCTGATATATTGACAAAGCCACTTGCAGAGGCAAGATTTCTAGAGCTATCAGCAGAATTGGGATTACTTGATCCAGGGAAGTTGGACAAGTAAATCAATTGGAGTTAATGAATGAAGGGAAACTGAACGTGATGATCAGCAGACTTGGTCAAGTCTAGTGAAACTCAGAAGAGATGACCTCAAACATTCAGGACACTTGTCCACATCTTTTCAGGACACTTGTCCCTGTGGGGTCAGATAAGTTGTCTTGGCTATCAAACCAATTCTTGGTATGATAAGCAACTATTTAGGTAATCATTGCCTATTTTGATATATGTCCCATTCCATTTACAGATATCACCTTTATAGGTTTTAATTTGTCTCCCACCCAAAAGGTCATTTTCCATGCATTAAATGCCAAGATTTAACTCTTGTTTGCATTAAACATTTCGAGCCATGATCTACCTTGAGAACTCCCCAACCATTAACTAATATTAAAATCCTTCCACGTTTTGAATAAAAACAGTTTTCATTGTTACATTGGTTATTGACCATTGGATCAAGATTGGCCAACTCCCCTGAAATCAATCCTGGCCGTCCAATTTTGATTTCCATTTTTAACAACCGTTGAAAACTCTTAAGACTCACCTACTCATTGACATACATTCTTTTTAGAATATTCACAAGTCTTAAGAACCCCACAAGCTCACTTCTTCCCCAAGTATTCAAAATTTCCTTGAAACCCTAGCTTTCATTCTCTTCAAACTTCTTTCTGTATCCTTCAATGGCTCCTAAAGCTAGACCTGAGATGATTATTGATTTCTCCAACAAGGCTCTAGACCTTGATTTTGGCTATCTTAGCCACAAAAACAATCTTACTTTTGAGCCAATCCTTTCTTTTGAGAGTGAGGACCCTGAAGTTGTTCCAACCTTGAGATGGTTGAGAAGGGCAGGTCTACAAAAGTTCATGCAAGAGAAGTCAGACTCTTGTCTTGAATTATACATGGCAGAATTCTTTGCATTTCTCAAATGGAGAGCTAAGCCTGAGGATGGTGAGGTTGCCACTAGACTGTCCTATGTTGCAGAAGGTGAAGAAGAGGAAAGATTTCACAGGGTGAAATTTTCTGAGGAAGATGTAGATGCAGCTTTTGGATTGCCTTCTGAGGGGAGGAATCCAGAAATGTATGGGAATGGTCTTGAGCAAGAAATTTCTCAAGATTGGCTTCTTGTGCCAGGGCCACTATCCTCTACTAAACATAAGAGGACCCTCAAGCCAAAGTTCCTTACCTTGTTTGAGGTTATTACCAAGAGCTTGCTAAGCAATACTGGAAGTCTTGAGCAAGTCAGTTTCCCAAGGATAAGGATAATCGCTGTAGTGATTGATGCCAGTGTGATGAGTCGGATTTAGTGCATATTTTTGTGCCTTAAATGAATATTCCTTGTGAATTAAATTGGTATTTCGGTGCATCATTCGAATTATTATTTTGTGACTTCAATTACTTTGATATTTTTATTTTCTGATTTAATTCAGGAGAAATTGGAACATTTTAAAAGTACATTGATGGGCCTGTGTGAGGAGAAATTGTCCCAACATTAAAGGGCCAATATTGGGCCATGACAGAATTACTAGCGGATGAAAGTATAAAATTGGGCCTATTTTGATGGGCCATGGATTGGGTCTGAAGAGGAGAATGGGCTTTGGAGTGGTAAAGGCTGGGAAACACACGCATACTGGAGAGCCGCCGTTCGGGGAGTCAACGCAGGGAGAAGAGAAGATTTTGCCACGCTACTGAAAGAGCAGAAAGAGGAATTTGGATGTTATGCCTTTTGGTTTGAAACTTTAATTTTTGTTTTCTCCTTTTGAGATTGATATTCGTGATACGATGAATTTATCAACTGTTTGTGTTATCTCGTTAACTATGGGTAGCTAATTTCTTTATTCTAGCCCGAGGACGTAAAACCTCATATTGATTATGCCTATTTAATTAAACAATTCCTGGTTGATTTTGATTTATTTCTCGATTTTGTTATTACTTGAGTAGATGCTATGCGTGTTTGAATTAGGAGTTTAATAGGCTTGTTCACCCAATTTTATTCCTATTTCAATTCTAGCTATTCCATAAATTGTAATCTGTAATTGTTATAATATTTTAGGAATTGTAGCAACTAAGGCAGAACACCTTAGGGAGTAGTAACATTTAGGTTGCATGAAACGAGCGTCTCGTGTTCAGGGTCTAATTTATCCTATTGTTTTAATTCTTGAATGCGTTCCTCGAGTTGAACCTTAGATACATATTTTAGGGTTATTCGTAGGGATAGATTAATTGGGGGTCGTACCTGCTGATTAATTAAACGTAAGAAGCAATTCGAACTAGTTTGGTCGTACCACTGGTTTAGGGATAAGATTCGAGAATAAATTGAGACAACTGGGTATGTTGATTAATTTGATATAATTAATTGAGGGGACACGATCCGAGGGCTAGATCGTTCTTATTATTTGAATTAATATTATTTTACCTACTATTTATTATTATTTCCTTGCTATTTAGTAGATATTAGTTCACAAATCCAAACCCCCCCCCCTTTTATTGCTTTCATACACAATTTGATTCGATTAAATTACACCGTTCCCTGTGGATCGACCCTTACTTGCTCTACTATATTAGTGGGTAGTTAAGGAATTATTTTTGGGTGCCGGCGACAGCACACCAAATTTTGGCGCCGCTGCCGGGGATTCGGTTGTTAATTCGATTGAATACTTTGTGTTTTTAATTTTTGTCAAAAAATCAAAAAAAATTATGAACAGAAATTTTGTAATTTCTGAACAGAAGCAAAAAAAAATATATTCTCGTAGCTTTCTGCCGTGTTCTGTTGCTGTGAGTTGCTGATTTGAACTAACACTGAACCCTCAGTGTTAGTTCTGTTTTTATTTATTTTGTTTTCAGTGAATGATCACTCGATCAAATCGGAGTGAACGACTTGAATTCAATCCAGAAGTAGAGAGAACAGCAAGGAGGCTTAGGAAGGAGACTCGTACACGTCGACAAATTAATTTTGCACCGACAAGAGAGACGAGTAGTGGTGAAGAAAGTGATACTCGTGAAGAGCCAATTTTCGAGCAAAATTTTGAGAATATGGCTGAAGAAACTCAAGAGAGAACGATGAATGAGTTGGCAAACCCAACCATCACTCGTCAACCCCTTTGCATTACGATTCCTACTCTTGCTGCTAATGTTAATTTTGAATTAAAATCAGGACTAATTCATTTGTTGCCTTCTTTCCATGGTCTTGCAGGAGAAAACCCACACACATTCCTCAAGGAGTTCCATGTACGTAGTATGCTCGAGCATGAAACCAACCGGAGTCACAGTAGATCATGTCAAGTTGAGTGCATTCCCGTTTGCACTAAAGAACACTGCAAAAGACTGGTTGTATTTCTTGCCACCTAATACAGTGAACACATGGAATGACATGGAGAGGGTCTTTCTCCAACACTATTTTCCAGCCACCCGAGTGGCTACCTTACGGAAGGAGATTGCAGGTGCTATGCAAGGGTCAGGGGAGTCGTTGTATGAGTATTGGGAGCGTTTTAAGCGACTCATAGCTTCGTGCCCACAACACCAGATTGGTGAACAGCTGCTTATCCAGTATTTTTATGAGGGACTCGCCCTCACAGACCGTAACATGATTGATGCAGCCAGTGGAGGAGCTTTGATGGATAAAACACCAACAGCTGCACGTGAGCTGATATCTAATATGGCAGCGAATACTCAGCAGTTTGGTGCACGAGATTCCATGCTTAGGCCGGTTCTTGAGTCAAAGGATGAGGCCTTGGAGAAAATTGCTAGCATGATGCAGATGATGATGAAAGGAAAAACTTCAAATAGAGCATGCCACTGATGATTGTCAGATTTTGAATGAGGAAATAGAGCAGCATGCCAATGCAATTGGTTTTGGAAATTCTCAAGGTCGAAGGTATGACCCACACTCCAACACTTATAATCCGGGGTGGAGGGACCATCCTAATCTACGATATGGGAACCAACAAAACTATCAGCATGGGTAAAATCAAAGGCCTCAACACCAGGATCGTAAGTTCCAGTTTTTTAGAGGAAATGATCATAATGCTGAACCTGTGGGACAGAATAGTGGTGGTGGAAGTTCAAATATGTCTTTTGAGGATATGTTGAAGTCATTAGCATCCACGACATTGAAAGCTCAACAAGAGAATCAAGTAGTCGTGCAATCTTTGCAATCTGGACAAAGAAATCTAGAGGCCGGGCAAAAGAGTTTGGAGGCCGGACAAAAGAATTTGGAGGCCCAAATGAGTCAGATAGCTACAGCCCTCAACCAAATGCACGCCCAAAACAGTGGTAAACTACCATCTCAGCCCGAAATCAACCCTCGAAATGTAAGTGCCATCACTTTACGAAGTGGTAAGACTTTAGAAGAAATTTCGGCACCCAAACGAAGTGAGGAAGATGGAGGTCAGGTTGGAGCAGGAGATGAGGGGCAGTCCCAGGTCCCTAATGGTCAGATTGATGCTCGGGACGAGCTGGTTGGACCCGATAAAGCTGTCCGAAAAATCAGGATGCAGATTTCAGTAACACTGACCCCCTCAGTGTCAGTGTCCCAGAAATAAAAAATGAGGTAAATGCTCGTAATTCAATTCCCATTATTACTAATCCTTTACCTTTCCCATCCAGGTTTAAAAAGACAGAAAAAGGTGTCAAAGACCAGCAAATACTTGATGTGTTCCGAAAGGTTGAGATCAACATTCTGTTGATTGATGCCGTTAAGCAGATTCCAAGGTATGCCAAGTTCTTGAAAGAATTATGCACTAATAGGCGTAAATTGGCTGGGAACGAGAAGATCTTCATGGGAGAGCACGTCTCAGCCGTCTTCCAAATGAAGCTGCCTCCAAAAAGGAAGGATCCGGGTATGTTCGTTATTCCTTGTACGATAGGGGATCACAAGATTGAGCAAGCTATGCTTGATCTTGGAGCCTCTATTAATGTCATGCCTCGATCTATATATGAGAAGTTAGGCATCGGACCATTGAAGGAGACGGGAGTGACTATCCAACTAGCTGATAGAAGTGTCACACATCCAGTTGGTGTAGTTGAGGATGTTCTCGTACAGGTAGATAAGTTAATTTTTCCTGTTGATTTTTATGTGTTAAATATGAATGATAATCCAGGACATTCCATACCTATTTTGTTAGGAAGACCATTTATGGACAGTTTCCAAACAAAAATAGATGTTCATGGGGGCACCCTCACAATGGAATTTGACGGACAAATTATTCATTTTAATATATTTGATGCTATGAAATTTCCTAACGCTTCTGACTCTCTTTTTGCTGTGAGTGTCATAGATCCAATTGTGCAGGAAATTTTTGAGCTTGATTGCAGGAACGAATTAGAAAACTTGCAAGAGATGGAAGAAGGAGACGAGCAAGAAAATAATTCTAGGTATGATGTTGCATATGTGAAACTACCTGATGCTTACCCAAAAATTCTTCCATCCTCTTTGCAGGCACCAGAGCATGAATTGAAGCCGTTACCTGAACATTTGAAGTATGCGTATTTGGGCCCGAATGATACACTTTCCGTCATTATTTCAGCAAAGCTGACGGGGGCCCAAGAGACGACGTTGGTTTCGGTGTTGAAAGAACACCAACAGGCTATAGGTTGGACAGTGGCAGACCTCAAGGGGATAAGTCCATCATTGTGCATGCATCGAGGAGGATTCACGTCCCACTCGAGGAGGATTCACGTCCCACTCGAGAAGCCCAACGTCGATTGAACCCACCAATGATGGAGGTGGTGAAGAAGGAGATCTTGAAGCTACTACAAGTTGGGATAATTTTCCCTATATCGGATAGTAAGTGGATTAGTCCTACACAGGTGGTACCAAAGAAATCCGGAGTGACAGTGATAGAGAATGATAAGGGTGAATCTATTCCAACTCGTGTGCAAACGGGATGGAGAGTATGCATAGATTACCGCAAGCTAAATGCCATGACAAGAAAGGATCATTTCCCTTTACCCTTCATCGATCAGATGTTGGAAAGGCTTGTAGGTCATTCTTATTATTGCTTTCTTGATGGATTTTCTGGTTATTTTCAGATTGCTATAGCCCCAGAGGATCAAGAGAAGACGACTTTCACTTGTCCGTTTGGCACATTTGCATATCGTAAGATGCCATTTGGGCTCTGCAATGCCCCTGCCACATTCCAAAGGTATATGGTAAGCATTTTTTCCGAATTTGTTGGGAATATAATTTAGGTTTTCATGGATGATTTTAGTGTCTATGGTGGATCATTTGAAATATGCCTAGGAAACCTTAGTTTAATTCTTAAACGATGCATTGAGACTAATTTGGTTTTAAATTGGGAAAAATGTCACTTTATGGTAGAGAAATGAATTGTGTTAGGGCATATTGTTTTTGAAAAAGGCATAGAAGTGGACAAGTCTAAGGTTGAACTTATTGATGCTTTGCCTTACCCCGCCACTGTGCGGGAAGTTCGTTCTTTTCTTGGCCATGCAGGTTTTTATAGGAGGTTTATCAAGGATTTTTCCAAGATAGCATCACCTCTTTGTAGACTTTTGCAAAAGGATGTGGAGTTCGAGCTTGATGAGGCGTGTAAGGAAGCTTTTGACACATTGAAGAGATTGTTGACCACACCACCTATTATCCAACCCCCGAATTGGAGCCTACCATTCGAGATCATGTGCGATGCAAGTGATTATGCTTTAGGGGCTGTCCTTGGGCAGCGTGTCGACAAGAAATCTCATGTGATATATTATGCATCACGAACCTTGGATCAAGCTCAAGCTAACTATTCAACCACGGAAAAAGAACTTCTTGCTGTGGTTTTTGCTTTAGAAAAATTTCGTTCATATTTACTTGGGACTAAAGTGATTGTATTTTCTGATCATGCAGCCTTAAGGTATTTGATGGCGAAAAAAGAAGCTAAACCGAGACTTATTCGTTGGATTTTATTGCTCCAAGAGTTTGATCTTGAAATTAAAGATAAGAGAGGTGCAGAGAACGTGGTGGCTGACCATCTTAGTCGCTTGGAGAGAGCCGAGGACGCTGAACCACTGATGGAAAAATTCCCAGACGAGCAGCTGCTCGTTGTGACGAAAAAAATTCAGAATTCAGCAACACTGACCCCTTCAGTGTCAGTGCAGCCTGCCCCATGGTTTGCTGATTTGGTGAATTTTCTTGTTGCTGGAGTTTATCCGGAGGATATGAACAAGGCTCAAAGAGATAAGCTACGTAGTGATGCTAAATACTACGTTTGGGATGATCCATATTTATGGAAGCATTGTGCTGATCAGGTAATACGAAGGTGCGTACCCGATTTTGAATTCTATTCCATTCTCACCTTTTGTCATAATTATGCTTGTGGAGGACATTTTGGGTCCAAACGTACTGCTTTTAAGGTTCTAGAGTGTGGATTTTATTGGCCATCGTTGTTTCGAGATGCATATGATTTTTGCAAGTCGTGTGATAATTGTCAAAGAACAGGAAATATTTCTCAAAGGAATGAAATGCCCCAAAACCCCATAATTGTGTGTGAAATTTTTTATGTGTGGGGTATGGATTTCATGGGGCCGTTTCCTTCTTCTTTTGGCAATTTATATATTCTACTTCTTGTTGATTATGTCTCGAAATGGGTGGAAGCAAAAGCCACTCGAACTAACGATTCTAAAGTGGTTGCAGGATTTTTGAGGTCTAACAATTTTGCTAGGTTCGGAATTCCAAGGGCGATCATAAGTGATAGGGGGACACATTTTTGCAATCGAACTATTGAAGCCTTATTGCGGAAATACTCGGTTATACATAAGATGTCCACATCCTACCACCCTCAAACGAATGGTCAGGCCGAGGTATCGAATCTAGAGATCAAGGCAATTTTGGAGAAGACGGTGCAACCCAACCGTAAGGATTGGAGCTTGAGATTGGATGATGCACTATGGGCATATCGTACAGCCTATAAGACACCTATAGGGATGTCTCCTTATAGGCTCGTCTACGGTAAGCCATGTCATTTGCCCATTGAACTAGAACATAAGGCGTATTGGGCGGTTAAGAAGTGCAACATGAGTTTTGACGAGGCTGGTGTTGGTAGAAAGTTGCAATTACAAGAGATTGAGGAGTTGAGGAATGAAGCATATGAGAATTCTGTGATTTATAAGATGAAAACAAAGGCATTTCATGATGCACGGATTTCACGAAAAAATTTCACAATTGGGCAAAAAGTGCTACTTTATCAATCCAAGCTGAAATTATTTCCAGGTAAGTTACGTTCTCGTTGGATAGGCCCCTTTGTTATTACTAAAATCTTTTCTCATGGTGCAGTTGAGATTCAAAGCCTTAAGACGGATAAAATTTTCAAGGTGAATGGTCACCAATTGAAGGAGTATCGAGAAGGTTTTCAAAAGGAGCACGTCGAATGTGTGGATTTAGATAATCCACAATACTAGAGGGATTCACAATCCTAAGTCGAGCCATCGACAATAAACAAAGGCGCTTGTTGGGAGGCAACCCAATATTTACTTAGTTTTTATTTTGTTTTGCTTTTAATTTCGTTTTTGTGTGTTTGTGTTTTAGGAGAGGAGTTCAGATAAGGCGTGGGCACGCCTTAACAAAACACCTCTCCTGGAACAATTTTTTTTACGTGATTAGTTTTCTTTTTTTTCCTTTTCTTTTTGTTTCTTGCAGGCCCATTATCATCAAGCCCACTACACTAATTGTAGTTGTGCACAAGAAACCCTACCCCACCCCACCTGCCCCACTCCCGCCTCCCCCAATCTCTCTCCGCCTCCCACATTACCTCTGCAGCGCCGCGTCTTCAGCAGCGTCCACTCTTGCTCACCGGCGCAACCGCTCCAGTCGACGAGACCTGATTTTCGCCGTCCACGCACCACCGCCGCGTCGCGAACGGAGCTGCGCTGGCCTCACACCTTCTCTCACTCACTCGCCTGAACCCTCTGCAGCGCCGCGTCTCTAGCGGTGCAATTTCCCCTTCGCCGGAATCGCAGCAGCGCGGCCACCACAGGTGCGTCTGCAGCAGCGGCATCAACCTATCCATCAACGCACCACCGTCGTGCGCGGCCCCCTCCTTGTTGATTTTCGCCGGAATAGCAGCGGCGTCATCTCAATTTCCCCGGAGACAGCAGCGCGGCCATCTCGCCCAACACAGCGCCGCCACTGCGCGACCCATTTTTGATGCCTCCCCGTCCGAAGAGGGTCGGTAAAGGCTCGACCTCTAAAGCCTTAGTTCGGACAAAACCAGCAGAGCCCGAACCACCTCCAGTGGATGACGAGCCGCCACGAACTGAACCGGAATCTGCCGATGCCCCATCTGCACCTGCGGCTCAGAATCAAGATCCATCCGGTAACCCTACATTTTGCTTTCCAAATCCTCATTCGATTAAATTTGATAGTATAAGGCAGGTTGATGAATATCGTCGTATTCGTAAACGAAAAATTAAATCTCCTACGTATATTGATTTGTCACTGCTTTATTCTTTGGGTTTACTTGATGATGTTATGAGATTGTTAGATGTAGGGTGTTTGCGTTTTATTGCTATTGGAAATTGGCAGGCTTATGTCGATTTAACTTATGAGTTTTTTGAGCTCTTTTGAAAGATGCAGTGAAGGTGTTAGGTTTCGGCTGTGTGGAACTACATACACGTGGCCTATTTGTCGATTTCTTGAAGCTTTAGGGCTTCCCTATGTTACTATAGACATTCCAGATATTCACCCAGCTGTTATGTGGAACTGCATCACGGATGAGAGTGTGTTGTACAAACAGAGCAGTGCAAAGGCCAGCGCCATCCGAAATCCTGTATTTCGATATGTTCAGCGTCTCCTAGCTGATACAATTTTTGGTCGAGAGACGAACAAAGGAGTGGCAGAATCCAAGGAAATGGTTGTTATGTACTCTATGTATCACCGGATGGCCATTCGTTGGCATGATTATGTGTTGGATCACTTTGAGCATGTTTGTAAAAGCAATGGAGGCATTGCTATAGGTGGGTTAATCACAGCCATTTCCATCAGCGTGGGAGTCTCTTTGGATAAACGAATACCTGTTGGTGAGACACAGTTACTGGGAATCGATTTACTACGTCAGATGGATGCCCTTGAGGAGGTTCATGGCACTTACCGGTGGATCGTATCGCTGCAACATAGGCTGCCACTACCAAATCCCGAGTTCACCACTATTGAGAACATGCTAAATGTTCAAATGATGTTCAACTCATGGCCCGACACTCCTGCACCATCTACAGTTCCCACGATTGGATTCGGATTCGGTGACACGGAGATTCACCGTCGCTTGGATAGGATCGAGGCAAGACAAGAGGTTCAAGGCAGCCACGTGAAGGAGATTCTCCTGCTGCTGAGGGCTCAACAACCGCCACCACCTTAGAATCTGGTACCCCCGTTCCACTCTACTTTTCATTCTTATATGGTGTTTGTTTTTTTTTTTTGTATCTCTTGCTTTAGTGCTAAGGGACTAGCACCTGTTTAAGTGTGGGGGGGGGGGAGATGATTTGTATCAAGTGGGTTATGTCTTTTTGCTTCTTGTATGTTGGTGAATTATATCGTTTGCTTAAGTGTTGAAACTTGATGGCATGAGTATTTGCATGAGTCTAGTGGCTGGAATTTTTGTTCTTTTTGTTAAATATGCTATGACCTTGGGTATTTTATCCTAATTGATGACTGGATTTGATATTCATATTTAAGCATAGGAATCGAGTTAATTTTTGGTTATTTTGGGTGTTGAAGCAATCCTGAATTTCATGTATTTTGGTGATTCTGTTTTAACGATCCTTAGAAGGAAAAATCTGAGTTGGTTGGCGTAGTTGAAAATTCTTTGAAATAATTGTGGTTGGAGGAAAAGAAAAAGGAGTTGAGTCGAAAAACAATTGAAATTAAAAAAAATAACGAGGGGCTGAAACAGCTGCCTACTTGAGGGGGCTCATGTGTTTAAACGAAAAAATCAATAACACCAAAAGAGCTAAAACCCGAAAAGTAGAGAGGAGTTGCGGACCTCGTTTGAAAGTTGAAAAATTCCAACTCCGGAATAAAGTCTCAAAAAAAAAAATAAAAAAAAAATGGGGAGACCGCCACCACTCGTTTCTGTACTTTGATGGAAAGTTGAATCGAAGAACCAAATTCAAGTTTTTTAGGTAATTGTGGATGCATTTGGAGTAACCATTAATCGATGAGATTCTCATTCTTAGGTGTGTATAGAAGGTCTTAGTTGTACAAGAGGGGTAAGTTACTTTTGTTTGTGGCTCAGAAAGGGCAAATTCAAGTGCTAGAAATATGTGAGTATTCTTGTTAATCTTGGTTGAACATTCAAGTAATCGGTGTTGGTTGTGTTGTTGATATGATATTCTGTTCTCGTGATTGTAATTGTTTGCTTGAGGACAAGCAATGGTTCAAGTGTGGGGGATTTGATGAGTCGGATTTAGTGCATATTTTTGTGCCTTAAATGAATATTCCTTGTGAATTAAATTGGTATTTCGGTGCATCATTCGACTTATTATTTTGTGACTTCAATTACTTTGATATTTTTATTTTCTGATTTAATTTAGGAGAAATTGGAACATTTTAAAAGTACATTGATGGGCCTGTGTGAGGAGAAATTGGCCCAACATTAAAGGGCCAATATTGGGCCATGACAGAATTACTAGCGGATGAAAGTATAAAATTGGGCCTATTTTGATGGGCCATGGAGTGGGTCTGAAGAGGAGAATGGGCTTTGGAGTGGTAAAGGCTGGGAAACACACGCATACTAGAGAGCCGCCGTTCGGGGAGTCAACGCAGGGAGAAGAGAAGATTTTGCCACACTACTGAAAGAGCAGAAAGAGGAATTTGGATGTTATGCCTTTTGGTTTGAAACTTTAATTTTTGTTTTCTCCTTTTGAGATTGATATTCGTGATACGATGAATTTATCAACTGTTTGTGTTATCTCGTTGACTATGAGTAGCTAATTTCTTTATTCTAGCCCGAGGACGTAAAACCTCATATTGATTATGCCTATTTAATTAAACAATTCCTGGTTGATTTTGATTTATTTCTCGATTTTGTTATTACTTGAGTAGATGCTATGCGTGTTTGAATTAGGAGTTTAATAGGCTTGTTCACCCAATTTTATTCCTATTTCAATTCTAGCTATTCCATAAATTGTAATCCGTAATTGTTATAATATTTTGGGAATTGTAGCAACTAAGGCAGAACACCTTAGGGAGTAGTAACATTTAGGTTGCATGAAACGAGTGTCTCGTGTTCATGGTCTAATTTATCCTATTTTTTTAATTCTTGAATGCGTTCCTCGAGTTGAACCTTAGATACATATTTTAGGGTTATTCGTAGGGATAGATTAATTGGGGGTCGTACCTGCTGATTAATTAAACGTAAGAAGCAATTCGAACTAGTTTGGTCGTACCACTGGTTTAGGGATAAGATTCGAGAATAAATTGAGACAACTGGGTATGTTGATTAATTTGATATAATTAATTGAGGGGACACGATCCGAGGGCTAGATCGTTCTTATTATTTGAATTAATATTATTTTACCTACTCTTTATTATTATTTCCTTGCTATTTAGTAGATATTAGTTCACAAATCCAAACCCCCCCCCCCCTTTATTGCTTTCATACACAATTTGATTCGATTAAATTACACCGTTCCCTGTGGATCGACCCTTACTTGCTCTACTATATTAGTGGGTAGTTAAGGAATTATTTTTGGGTGCCGGCGACAGCACACCACAGTGATAAGGGCATCAAGTTCAACTGGAGGACCTTCATCTTGTCTGAGATGATGAAGGAGAAGGCCAAGTTTAAAGTCAAAACACACAACAAGGTTGTGATGGAGGGAAAGTTGAGATATTGCACAAGGGCAAGTCTCCTGATTAAAAAGATTGCTCACTACTCTGAGATACAAACCTTTGCCAAGCCTCTTCCAGCCCAGAAAATCATGTTCAGAAGGTTGAGCAAGAAAACTGAACAAAGGAGAATAATTTTGGCCAAACCTGCTGAAGAGAAGGTTGAGGAGAAGCCAAAGATGAAGAAGAGGACAAAGGCCAGAGTTGTCAAAACTAGAAAGGTATCTCAAATTCCTTCAGAAGAAACTTCAGGAGCATCTACTGAGGTAGAAGAAGTTGCCAAGGAAGGAGTGCAAGTGTCTTCTGATCATTCAGAAGAAGTGAGGCTGAAATACAATGAGACAAGGGAGAAGAAGAAGGGTGATAAGAGGCCCAGGGAAGTTGTCCCAGAGAAGGAAATGGAAGGAAGTGGAAGCAGTAGGGCTAGCAAGACAAGGGTAAGGCCTACTGAAAAGATATTGGAACTTCAGGAGGATAGGACTCTTCAAATTGCCTTGAAGGAGAGTAGGGCTGAGAGTAGGACTAAATCCAAGTCCAGGACCAACTCTTCTGGTTCTGGAACCCCTGAGTCCAAAATCCCTGAAGGTCAACCAAAAGAGGCCAACCTTCCTGAAACCCAAAACCATGAGCCCAACTCCCCTAAAACTCATGTTACCCCCACAAACCAACCCATTGCCCCTCTTAATCTTACAAAGAGATATTCTCCTGAAGGGAGTGTGCAAAGAAGTGGGATTGATGTGCTAGCTGACCTTGCAGTAGATGAGACAAGACTGCAATCTCCACTTGACTCATCTATGCTTAATTACTCTAAGTTCCTAGAAGTTGCACTTCATGAGCCAACCCCCCTGAGCAAAGCCCCTTCAGATCCATTGCTCTCAAAAGCAACTGAAGAACCTTTAATTGCATCCAACCCTTCTGAAGCCAACCCGCCTGAATTCAAACTTCCTGAAGCCACAATTCCTGAAACCAATGCCAACTCCCCTATAACCCAAAGTCCCCATTCAAGTGGAGATGAGGAGGAGTATACTTATGAAAGTATGCTCAGAGGTGGAGCCAGGGCTACTGTAGATAATTTGTACCCACAACTTGCTGAATTTCCTAGAATTCAGAAGATGTTTCATGACTTGAGGATGCTGGTGGATGTCAAAGACAAAATAATTATGGAGATCTCTCAAGTCATCCAAGATAAGGGTGCAAATTGGTGGCAAGTAGAGGAGAGTAGATTGCTACACTTTGCTGGAGTTTTAAAGACAAGATTCCTCATTGATGAGGATGTTTTTGCAAAGTTGGTAGATGATAAGATTGTTGAAGAGAAGGAGAGAATTGCTAAGGGCATCAGACACCCTGAAAGTAGCTCTAATGATGATGACTCTCTTGATGATCCTTCAAACCCCTCAAATCCCAACCCTCCTGAAACCAATCCCAACCCTCCTGAATCCAAACTGCCTTCAACCCCTCTCTTAACCTATCATAGAAAAGGCTCTGTATCTTCAGAGGTGTTGACCAAGGCTGGTGACACAGCCAAAGATACATCTGTCAATGAAGGTTCTTCTGAACCCAAGACACAACCTAAAGATGTTGAGGCTCCTATCTTAGAGGCTGGTTTGATTAATGCCTATTCAGTGTCAGAAGAGTTGGACACTGATCAGCCCTTAATCATTCAGGATAACTCAGTGGGTGCTGATAAAAGCACTGTGATCTCCCCACAACTGCCATCTTTGAACCTTGTTGAAGGTAAAGATGTTGCAGGTCTAGGTGAAGAAGTTGAAAAGGAGAATGTAGAGGAAAAACAAGAGGGAGTTGTGGATGATAGAGAGGTAGTAATCACTAAGATAGTGAGTGTACCACCAAATGAGGGTGGAATAAGTGAGGAAGGATAGGTTATTCTTGAAGTCAAATCTGAACTTCAAGAATCCCTTGATGAAAGGAGGCCTGATTCCTTGAGTGAGGACATTATTGATGAAGGGAGAAAAGAAAAAGTTGAAAATGAGAAGAAGACTACTGATGTATCAGAGTCTTATGCAAAAGAAACTGAGGGTGATAAGTGTTTATTTTCTAACCCTTTTGATTTTTCAGAATTTGCAAGTATTTCCTTTGATCAAATCTTGCCAGATGATCTCTTGACTGAAGCACCAATCCATGTAGACTCCAGCTCTGCTCAAGCCATTCTTGGAGAGCAATCAACTAAGTTGGATTCTATTGCTCATCAAGTCCAATCTACTCATGCTGAAACTTCAGGAGCTTTGGAAGAGCAAGGTAGAACCTTAGCGGCTGTTGAGATGAGGCTTACTGGATCAGATGAAATTGTTCTTCCCACTATTGAGGCAAGAATCAGTGGAGTTGAGACTGGTTTGCAAACCATCTCCACTGAAGTAATGAAATCCAAAGCCAGCATGGATTCAGTCTCAAAAGAAGTCAAGAAAGAGCAAACCTTGCTAAGGAATAACCACAACAAGAATGTGAAAGCATTAAGATTGGTGGTTAAGCAAGCACTTGGGAGAAAGACTGCCTTACAGAAGAAAAGAGCTGAGGAGATGAGACTAGCAATGGTGAAGGCAGCCTCTGAAAAGTTTTCCCAAGATGTCATGGCCAAGATTGCTGAGAGTGCAGTGGCCAACCTTACTGAGCTCCTAAAGGCACAACTTGATGCATCCCTCAAGACAACCATGGAAGAAGTTGTTGAGCAAAAGATGAAGCCTGTCTTGGCTTACTTAAGCCTAAGCAGTGACAGGATGCAGAACATACATGATGAAAATGTATACTTGCTTGAGGAGATGAAGTCCCTGAACCAAGCCCAATCCTTGATGGCATCTACTATAAGTGAGCTCAAACCTCAATGTTTTGATGCTGCCAAAAAGGGGGAAAGGGAAAGAGCAAGAGCAAAAGGTGCCTTGATTATTGGAGGTTCAGATAAGGGAAAGGACAAGGTTGCTGAAGATAAGGGAAAAGAGCAAGCAGTGCTGAACTTGGATGATTTGGATGAAGAAGAGCAGTTAGCCATTGCTTTGAAGAACGCAATGGCTTCAGCACAAGAAGAAAGAGTGAGGCTACAACAAAGACCAGGAGGAGAAGTGTCTGGTTTGGACAAAGAAGCTGAAGGTGTCCAAACTAGAGGAAAGATCAAGAAGGCCAAGGGAAACAAAAGAAAAACTGAAAAATTCACTGATTTTCCCAACAGCCTTGATCTCCCTCCTGAGTTCAGAATTGAAGAAGATGAGCCTACTTCAAAAAAGGCCAAGAGTGCTGAAAAGGACAAATCTGCTGAAGTGTCCAAGACTGCTGAAGTTGACAAGTCTTCTGAAAGTGTCAAAGTTGCTGAAGGTCCCAAAGCCACTGAAGAAGTTGAAGAGCTATTTGCTGAAGGATTTGGATCTGAACCCAAGAAGAAGACAATTGTCTTAGCTCATGATCCATTAAAGTTGTTTCAAGAAGGATATGGCAAAGATCCTGAAACACAGCAGAAGCTAGCCATGATGAGGGCTCAAGAGAAGATGGATTTGATGGAAGAAGCTAACAGAGCAAGAGACAAGAGAAGGTCAGACTTTCAAAAGCCAAGAAGAAGAAGAGCTACATACAGCAAGATGAAGCCACAGCTACTGATTCCCATGGACACCAAATATCCTCACTTGGATAAATGGGTGCCAATACAGCTGAATGACTCATGGGAAGAGGCAAAAAGGGAGTTTGTCTATGACTTCTATGTCATTGACAGGTGGAATGGAAAGGATGATAACTCCACTTTTACAGAGTTTATGATTGAGTATTATAGGGAACTATATCAGCAACTCCTTGCAGCTGCTGATCTTGCAAGAGTTGAATTTATTACCCCTAAGCCAATCATTTACATGCCTCCTAAGCTGGATGGATGGATTGACCAGTCAAAGATTCTCAAAGAGTTCCTAGAGATCCCCAAGCTAAACAGGATGGTGCTTGGACCTAAGGGAACCAACCAACAAGCCATGGAGCTAAAAAGGAGAGTGTGGGCACAATATGGGATGGTTCCACCTAAGGAGGATGATCTCTGAAATGGCTAAGTTTTTCTGACCTTTTGTGCTAAATTGGATAAAAACTCATCTTGGTTACTGATCTGTTTTGAATTGGTCATCTATGTTGAAGTTGCTCAAGAATGCTGATATGTTTTGCTCTGATACTTAAAGATCATGTCTGAAGAATTATCTTAATTGTTAGTTCATGCTCTGATGTATTGTAAAGATATGCTCTAATGTAATGTTGTTTAGATTCATGCTCTGATATGTTTGTTTCAACTATCAACATGCTTGTAATGACAAAATTATTTGAATGATAGTTGAATCCTTTCTATGAATCAAGAAACAGCATACTATAATCTCTCTATGCCTATCCTTGAAACCTATTTGCAGCATGAATGGTGAGTACACTAACACATTCTTTTTCAGGAAAATTGACTCTAATCATGTCTTCTGAAGATAAATGTAATAGGTGTAGTCAAGTCACTTTTGCATAAAATGTATAGGTTTTGGTATCATCAAAAAGTGGGAAATTGTTGGGAATAAAATGAGAAGTGTTTTGATTTAATACCAAAACCCCCTGAGACATGCCTAAGTCAAGGTTGATCATGTTCTAAGAATGTTATAGTTTAAGGCTAGATGAGAAACTGAAATGTTAGGCAACTCTTAGTTTATTAGATGCACAAAGTGAGGGGGAACATATGCTTTGAAGTCTATCAAGATCAAGTCCCCTCAAGGCTCAAATTGCAGAATGACTGCCAAGTCTGCTGAAAGACTTGTATGTTGATCAAGAGTGAATTATGAGACAACCTATCTGAAGATCAATTAAGTTGAATAGATCTTGGAGATCATGCTCATTGCAATAAAGTGTCAAGTTCAGAAGGTTTGTCCAGCAATGATTGTCTCAGCACAGTTAAACCAGAACAAGTCTTCTGAAGCTCAAGTCCAACTATGCTGAAGAAATCAAGACATCAATGCACTAAGATCTTCAAAGAATCATGCATACAAAACATGCAAAGGGAAAGAGCCAAGTCATTTGAAAAGAGCAAGCCAACTATGCTGATAAGCAAGTCTACTGATAGTGATAAGAAGAGTTGTCCAAGTGATAAGGAATGTTCTCCTTATCTTAGGCCTCATCATCAGAAGCCGTGTCCATAATTGATCAAGTGAATCTTGAAGTCATACATTGGGAAAAGTGCTGCAGAATGAAGACAAAGTTGTTACAGCCGTTTATTTCCCAAATAAGGACATGTCACTATCAAGAATCTGTCTTCCAGTTTGAAGAAACCTAAGGAAGACATTTGTGGACATTTGGGGCTTCCTCCCCAACGGGCAAATCCTTCATTTGTCTATAAATACAGAAGTGTGAAGACCATTTGAAAGCACCTCAACAGAATCCAACTACATCAAGTATTCTGAAGCTCAAAGCTCAAAGAACTTCCAAGCTTTCAAAAGACTATCTTAGTCTTCATACACTTCTTCTAAGCTGAACCTCATTGTATATCCATACAAAGCTTAGAGAGATATCATATCCTTATACACTGATCTTCATTGTAAAGGATATCTCATTAGTTGGAACCTTACTTCAACCCTTACACCTTTCAAGTGAGAAAGTGAGAAGGTTGTAGTAGTAGAAGTGATAGGAGCTGACTGTTGAGAGAAGAACAGTTCAGTTCTGAGTTGAGAAGGGGTACTAGGACTCTAGACATCCTAGGGATCAATTCACCAAGGAGTGGTGTTCTTGATCAAGTGCATCTTGGCACTATAAAACAAGTTAATTCCAAGAGTGAAGGAATTATCCTGTTAAATCAGGGAAAGTGGATGTAGGAGCTTGAGTCTCTGAACCACTATAAACTCTTGTGTTAATTTACTTTCAAGCACTTTCATACATTCAACACTGCACACAAAACTGATCTTTCAAAGGACATATACTCAAAGACTGTGCAAAACCTATTTGGACAAGTTCCCTGAAAACTGGATTGTTTGATTAAGTGATTTCAGAACTTTAAAGGAGTCTAAACTAAAGGGCCAGCCACTAATTCCGCACTTATAACTAACTTAGATAGTCATTCAACTAAGTACTCAATAGTACTTAGTAGCTTGGTTATCTTCAAGAAGTTATACTCATCAGCAGAGTTGTCCAGGACAACCTAGCTAAACTCTTGTTTGATCAAGTTTGAAAAAGATTTGAATACAAGTGTATCCCCCCCCATACACTTGTTATATACTTCTTTCAGGACCAACAATTTCATTCTAAGAGTTTCTATATACTTCCAGTTACCAACTAAGCTGAACCTACTGTAAATCATTCAAAGCTTAGAGAGATATTCTATCCTTACACAAAGCTCAATTGTAAAGGATATCTCACCCTAGTTAGAACCAACATCAACCCTTAAACCTTTCAAGGAAAGTTAGGAGGATTGTTGTAGTAGAAGTGTAAGAACTAGAACTGTCTAGAGAAGAACAGTTTAGTTCTGAGTTGAGAGAGAGTACTAGGACTCTGAATTCCTAGGGTTCAAGGCACTCAGGAGTAGTGTGGTTGATCAGTGCACCTTGGCACTATAAAACAAGTTAATTCCAAGAGTGAAGGAATTATCCTGTTAAACCAGGGAAAGTAGATGTAGGTGTTTGAGTCTTTGAACCACTATAAACCTCTTGTGTTGTTTACTTACAAGCTATTTCATACAAGTAACACATTCATACACTGCATACAAACTGATCTTCAAAAGATATATATCACAAGTTGTGCAAAACTGTTTTGGGACAAGTCCCCTGAAAAGTTGTTTAAGTGTTAAGAAAGGATTTCAGAATTAAAAGGAGTTTAAACATAAAGGGCCAACCATAATTCTGCACATATAACTTAATTAGATAGTTATTCAACAAAGTACTTCATAGTGCTTAGTAGATTGATTATCTTAAGAAAGTTATACATACTCAGAAGAGTTGTCCAGGACAACCTTGCTGAAAGCCTGATTTGCTTAAATTGAAAAGGATTTGCATATACAAGTGTATCCCCCCCCTTCCCCATTAACTTGTACCATACTCTTCTCAGGACCAACAATGACAAATGAGCGATCCAGTAGTCTATACGGATGCACATGTGTGCTCGTCCGATTGAGCTTAAGCCTAGCTTTGGGCTTGTTGCTCGTGGGCTTTTAAAGTTGGGCTTTCAGGCCCATATATATAATTTTGGAACTTAGAAATTTGGGTATGGCCCGTACTAATCGAGTTTTTAGAAAATCGAAGCCCAATTCGAAATTGGGTTGACCCAAGTGAAAAAGTAAATATGGTCAAGTCATGGATTGACCAATTAAATTTCCTTTTGAATTTGAACAGAATGAATTTCGACGTTGTAAGTGTCTAGATACGTTGACATTCATGTGGGAGTTACAAACTTGTAAGTTAAAAATTTGGAAGTTACAAAGTTTGGATTGAATGACATCCATAATTGTCATTACCTGTCATTAATAGCCCGTAGGCTCCTCACATGGGAACACACGTATAAATAGATGCTCATATTTTGGAAATAAACACACACAACACTTGAGATTTTCTAGAAAAATCATAGCATCATACATTATGCATCAAGCATATAGAGTGTAGTTCAGTTTTCGTGTTGATTCAGTTCGTTGGAACTCTATACGTTGTGGTGCTGCTCGTATAGAGGCGAAAGTCGTTTTACCTTTGAAAACGTTACGTCAAATCGTGAGCACTAGGCGGGACGTATTCGTTTTGCGTGAAAAGGTTTTTCCTTGACTTGACTTTAACTTTGTTCCTACTGTTCGTGAGATGAGGTTGTTGCTGTTGATTTCGAGAACCTGCCTGTTTTGGGAAGCTGTGTTTTGGGAAGCTGTTAAAGGAGAAAAGCGGCTATAAGAGGAAGATCAAAGATTCTGTGTAAATATTAATTTAATTGTATTTACAATTTTGTTATTTATTTCTGTCAATTTTGTAAAGCCATTATTGGGTGCTCAAAAATTCCAACACCCCAAACTTTGAAAGTCCAAAAAAATTCTATGGAATCTATAACTAATACACCCCTTAAAAATAAAATTTCGATCCCCAATATGAAGGTTGAAGAATTATGTTAATGAATACTCCCTCCGTCCCACAATAACTTTCACACTTTCCTTTTCGGGACGTCCCACAATAACTTTAACACCCTTAAAATGGAAAACCCTTTATAAACTCCACCCTTAAAAGGAAGATCAAAGATTGTGTAAATATTAATTTAATTGTATTTACAATTTTGTTATTTATTTCTGTCAATTTTGTAAAGCCATCATTATTGGGTGCTCAAAAATTCTAACACCCCAAACTTTGAAAGTCCAAAAAAATTATACGGAATCTATAACTAATACACCCCTTAAAAATAAAATTTCCCCTTGAAGAATTATGTTAATGAATACTCCCTCCGTCCTACAATAACTTTCACACTTTCCTTTTCGGGACGTCCCACAATAACTTTAACACCCTTAAAATGGAAAACCCTTTATAAACTCCACCCTTAAAAGGAAGATCAAAGATTGTGTAAATATTAATTTAATTGTATTTACAATTTTATTATTTATTTCTGTCAATTTTGTAAAGCCATCATTATTGGGTGCTCAAAAATTCTAACACCCCAAACTTTGAAAGTCCAAAAAAATTATACGGAATCTATAACTAATACACCCCTTAAAAATAAAATTTTTGAAGAATTATGTTAATGAATACTATCTTATTTAATGGCATGAGGTAGGGTTGGAAAAGTAGGTAGGTTTATGAAAATTATATTTATTTGTTGAGAAGGGTAATTTTATAAAAGTAAAATATGAGTGATGATTTATTTTTAGAAAATAAAATAAAAAACGATTCCCTGAAAATGGAATGGGTAAAAACAATTCCATGTCATTCCATTCCAATGCTGTTTATTCTTACATACATACATACAGTAGTTGTTATAGATAGATAGATTTGAGATAAAATTAAATTGTAAAATTAAAATTTTGAAATTTATCGAATATCCTGAAAATCCGTTCCTGAATCAAAACATGTGATACGCATACAAAGGTGAGCTCAAAGGTCACAAGCTTTCTTTAGAATCTTTTCTCTCTACCTCTCTTCATTCATAACAATAACTCTGGTGATTAATGGGGACTGCCGATTCGGGCGGCTTAGGAATACCTGAAAACTCTTTGAATCTTTTATTTGGATTCAACGACGTCAAATTCTCTGATAGAACTCTGCTGCTTCAAATCAAGAGTGATGATGATCATAACCCTTCACAGCCTCGCCGGGACCTCCTTATAACTGCCACTACAGGTAAATATTAATTTGTTGTGGGTGACAGGGTGAGGGCTGGCCTGAATTTATAGTGATGTTTACTTTCAGAGTTTCTCCATAATGAAATTTTATTTGATAATTGCATTTTGTTGTTTGTAAATTTCTCACTTTTTGTAGAGCCACGGATGAAGATTATACGCATCAACTCTTTGTTTTGAGCGGCAAGGAGTTCATATTAATAAAATCTATGTTATAAATTATTTCATTGTATTCTTTTTGTTTTTAGTGTTTTTAGACTTCTGCACCATGTCTTTATAATTCTAATATTCGGTTAGAATCTGTGTTACACTATTTGTTTCAACAGTGTGTAACATCGTTCTGTTTTTCACTTAAATATTAGTAAGCACACTTTAAATAATTTTTAGAACATGAGACCTCCTACATGTAGTTAGGGTGTCGTAATGACTACGTAGTCAGTTAATCTAAGTCATTAAAAATCTAATCTAAAGGCTACAGTAGTCAGTTAATATAAGCCATTAAAAATCTAATATAAAGGCTTAAACTTGATGACCTGTTACCTTTTGTACAGTTTACGGTATGTATTTGTCGTATGTGTCGTAATGTATCATAAATTTGTATTTTCTATTGAGTTGCACTCTTGTGTACTAGTTACATGTATGTAACTACTATATCCAATCTAGTAGTTACATGTAACTACTATATCAAATCCAATATATGTAACTACTATATCCAATTCAATAATTCATTACAAATAACACATGACTCATTTATTATATCCAATCAAATAACTCATTACAAATAATACATGACCCATTTACTATATCAATTTAACACATAAATTTTTTCTTGGGACTTTATTTTACTTCAATTAATTTTTTTTTAATTTTATCATTAAAAAATAATACTCCATTAATTTTTTAAAATTTTATTTTTTATTTTACTCAATTGATATTTATATTTATCTTTTTAATATTATTTTTTTAATTTATTTTTCTTCCTATTTATCATTTGTGTTTCAAATGATAATTTTTTTAACGTACTTTCTTTTTATGTCATAAATAATTATTCTAAAATTTTAAAGTCTAATAAGAAAATTTTAAAAATAATATTAATTGTTTTAATTATTAAATAGTATAATAATAATTTGTTTTAAAATATAAAACTCGCACCTCTCTTACGCAAGTGTTTAATTTTATTGGTACTATTTTACTTTAATTAATTGGTGTATAATTTTCACCTTATCCTTTCAAAATTTTACTTCATTCCTTACAAATTTCACTTCGTTTTACATTGTTTAATTATTTTTTTCATTTGAACTTTTATTTTTTAATCACTTTATTTTAATTTTTTATGAATATAATTTTTAGTTTATAAGTGTTATGATAACAGTTGATAAGTATTATGATATATTATTAGTTAATATGCAGTATTGTATATTAGTTTATACTGGTACAAGTTCTATTTTTTTCGAGTTTCGAGTTCACATATTTTATGGTAATAGTTCAAATATAGTATAGTATTAGTTCACATATTGTATAGTATTAGTTCACATACTCTATGGTACTAGTTCAAATATAGTATAGTATAAATTCAAATATTGTATAGTATTAGTTCATATATTAAATAATATTTTTATACCCACATTAATCTCTAGTACTATACAATATATTAACTAGTACTATACCATAGGCGTACTAATACTATATTGTATTTAAACTAATATTTATATTTAACAAAAAATACATAACTTAACATATTTATAATCCCAGGCATACCATGCAAATTAATACATCAATATTAAAAAATTGATATTAACTAACTAGTAAGAAGAACAAAAGTGAGAATGAATCACACTGAACAGACAATTCAATTAATAGATACGATCACACTCAATAAACATATGAATGCATCAACATGGCGATGACCTCAAAGAAAATAATAAAGCTGATGCAATATTATGTTGGTTTCTTCCCCAATTCTCCACTCATTTAAGTTTCTAAATATAAATTTTATTTTTCAATTAGATTATGTTATTAATTAGTTTTAAAAAATAATCTACAACCTTAAAAAACTTGTAACAAATCAGATATCATTTTAGAAATAATGAAGACATAACAAAATAATCTTGGTTATTATAAATTAGATTAAAGCTAGAAAGTGAGCATGTCATATTCATACATTTATACCCAAATTAGAAAAAAAAATTGAATTTTTTTAGTTTAGTTTTTTTTTTCGATTTTTTTTGAATTTTTTTTCTAAATTTTGGTTATTTTTTGAAAAAAAAAAACTGGAAATTTTATTTCATAATTTTATTTTTGAGTTTCATATTTTTTTTTAATATTCGTTATGTTTTTTATATTTATTTTTTAAAAGTTAAAAAAATAGAATAATATTTGACTTCGTGGTGTTTCATTGGTGAATCGATAGTCGGTGTATAATTATAATTTTAATGAGTTGTATTTTAATTTAATTGATATAATAGTAATATAGTATTTTACATGTATTTTTGTTTTAAAAAATTTTGGGGTGAAATTAATAAAAAAGAAGGTAAATAACTAATAACCCATATAAATAATTGGATTTAGTTACATGTATGTAACTTGTACACATAAATGCCTAAAAAAAGGGAGTGCCTAAAAGAAGGAAGTGTGGACTTAGTTAAAAAGGAGGGTAAATAGCCAGTTACATACATGTAACTGGTACACATAAGTAATTGTCTTTTCTATTAAATTAAATTAATTAAAATATATTATTGTAAAATTACATTTTTATTCTTATACAATAAAATAATTTATTAATATAATTAAACTATGTAATGTTAAATTACATATTTACCCTTATAATATTAATAAAATTAATAACAAAAAAATAAATTAAATCAATTTATTAAAAAAAAAAATCAAATTAAACCTTAAAGAAATTAAATTCATTAAAACCTAGTTAATACACTCAAGTTAATTCATTAAAACCTAGTTAATACACTCAAACTTGAAGGAGCTTTTAGTCATGGCGTCGGGGAGAAATTAAAGCAATCCGATTGCGTAGAAGTAAAAGTAAAAGAGAGAAGTAAAACTAAAAGAGAGAAGTAGGGATCAAATTCTTGGTCAAAACCTGGATATGATCGATGTGGATTGACCGATTAAAGAGAGAGAGAGAGAATGGTAGAAAGAGAAAAAATATGCGGATATGAATAGAGGTTGAACCCTACGGGCTTTTGATTTTATCCCGACTTTTGAAATTCTTGTTACAATTTTCGATTTTCTCTGATTGATTTTGTTTACGAGCTCTATGCTCGATTTCTTAAATTCTACACTTAAACTTGGGATTTGTTAAAATTGGGATTGAGTTATTTAGTAGTAATTGTTTTTTAAATTGACTCAAATCAAATAGAAACTTGATTGATCAACAAGTGTTCGACAAAATGCCTCAAAGAAAATTTACAACTGAATTTAGCAATTTAGCAAGATAGAAGTGGGGACGACAAAAAACCTAATTTCTAATTTCACACTATGTAGGGAATATACGGTGGATGCGTGATGTTTGAGTTTTTGTATTTATCATAAGTTTATAAAGAATGCTACTGAAGCAATTGTCTATTTTAATACCTCGTTCAAGTTAATGAAGAATAAAATGACATCTCAAATTCTCTTGAATTTCATTTCATTTGGGTAGTGCTGTTACACGAGCCGAGCGAGCCCGAATACCTGAGGCTCGAGCCGAGCTCGCTCGATAAGGTCATCGAGCTTGAAATTGGGCTCGGCTCGGCTCGATTTTTTTTTATTTAGGCTCGAGCTCGAGCTCGGCTCGATTTTAAATGCATTTGAGCTCGATAAAGCTCGAGCTCGAGCTCGAGCTCGAATTCTGGCCTGTTTACAACAATTAACTTAAAAGCATAAATTCCTGTTTATAGCAATTAACTTAATTCATAACAACATTACAAACAACAATTAACTTAAAATCATAAATTCCTGTTTTATAGAAAATAGCAATTAACTTAAGCATAAAACAACAAAATTACATGTCCAAGTACAACAAAAATATTCAACAAAATCCAATGATTCCCACTTAATTCATAACAACATTACAAACAAAATATTGAGCAATATCTCATTGATTCCTACTTCAATTCTTCAATCTTGATTAGGAAGTTCAACTTCTTGATAAGTAGATGTAGATGATTCAGCAGCATCCCACGATCGATTCCTATAAAAAAAACAATGAGAAAAATATTATATACGAAACTATAAATAAGATATATAAAATTTACCAAAAACAATAGTGAGAAAGTCATTGTTTATTTCACTTACACGAGGCCTAGTCTTTACACCATGAAGATTACGAATCCAATCATTACCACAAAGTAGCACTTGCACCGTCTCAACTGTCATAGAAGCTCGTCTATCATCGACTATTCTACCACCTGCACTAAACGTTGATTCGGAGGCCACACTTGTAACTGGAATAGAAAGAATGTCACTCGCCATCCTTGACAATATCGGAAACTTCAACCTTTCTGATTTCCACCAAGCCAAAACATCGAGATTTGAAGAGACATCATCACAACAATACCTATTTTCTTCTAAATAAACATCCAAATCCAATTTTTTCGATGGAGTCTTATCAATCTCATTAACACGCATAAGAAACTTTTCCTTACCCGTTAGAACATTAATTCCAAGTTTCTTAACGGCTGCCCGACTGCATAACAAGTTCCTATCATGCCGACTTAGCTGCTGTTTTTTTGGATCTTCGGCATGAGATGAGATATAAGCATCAACATATTCATTGTACAACTCATAAATGAGCTTTTTGATTTCAAGAATTTTAGTCACAGCTTCTACCTCACCATATATAATCGGAAAAGCATGATCGACAAGTGTCATCTTATACCTCACATTACTTTCTCCCCAATACTTATCAAATTTATCTGACATGGCTGTTATACCTAGTCAAAGAGGTCAATCTTTGACAAGTCAATCCTAGTCACCATCTTACGTGGCGAGGACCCGTCAACAAAGTCTTGCGACGACTAGTCAACAAGACCAAGAAAATGTAATAGATTTAATGTATTTAATATATTTAAGTGCTCGTCCAAAGATGTTGGCGAGCACGTGTCTTAGTTAGCTGCTCGCCCAAATGTGTGGCGAGCACGTGCCTATTCTTAGTGAGAGAAGTTTAAGTATTGAAGTCTTGGGAGACAGCATGGAGCGTGGCGACCACACTCCTCGAAGGTCCTCCGGCGACCACCATGGCCCAGCTCCTCGGCATCTAGGCGAGGACGAGCACCTAAGGCGGTTTAGCATTAAATGCGCCATCAAATCACCTTTTCGGGCAGAATGAAGGTCCAATCTGGAGGCTCCACGTGTAAAGGGCGGGCAGCCCCTAAAAAACGGTATATAATGTCCATATGGGCTCATTTGTAACACAAGTTGAACATTCCACGCAATCACCTAAACCTAAAGCTATAAACACTCCCAAAGCTCTCAAGCTTTTAGCTTCTCCAAGAAGCTATATCATTGTTCTTGATCCTTCTTGCTTTGTTCTTCATTAAGATCATCAAGATCATCATAAATACTCCCTAAACGCGTAATAACCCCCGTTTAATTATATATGTTTGTATCGTACTAAAAACAGTCCACATCCGAGTCAACCCGATTAAAGTGCATACAACATTTGGCGCTAGAAGGAAGGGACCTTTTACGTGTTTAATCATCAAAGTTTCGTCCGATCATCGAGCGATCGTTTAGCAACCTCCCTGTTTCAAGCTTTAATCGGTATATCTACTGTTTTAAAGCATCATCTACGATCTTTAGTGTTCTTCGTGTTCTTGAACATTTTTAGTTTTCGTAGCATATTTTGGAGTTTGATCTCTTTGTATTTGTGTTTTCAAGCTTCTTTTGTTGTTACTTTGCTAAAACTGGTAGTTGTAATAGCACGTTCTTCTGCGTAAGAACTTTAATCTTTCGTTTTTTAGATCATTACTTTGTAATCTAAGAAGAGACACTCTTTAAACGATGTCTCAAAATACGAATCTTAACGGAATCCCACCGCACGGAGGGAACGAGCACCCTCCGCCGCCGGTGGTTCCGATGGCAAACCCTTTTGCCAACTTGAACGTGGGGGATATTCTGAATGATCCCCAGCACTTGAAAGACCTTTCGGACTACCTCCTGGAGAAGAGGAGGCAGAACGAGAAGGAGGAGCTTGAGAAGGCCAAAGATCGGGCTTTCGTCGAAGCTCGCAAAAACAGGGGGCATGAGGATGACCGCTCCTATCACTCACACTCTGCTCGCCCCCGAGATAAAGGCAAAAACAAAGTCGACGAACACTCCCACAATAGCCAGACGGGAGACTCGCGACAAAGAAATTCGGTTTTCAACCGGATGGACGACAATGATGGAAGGGATCCTCGCCGAGTGCCTTTCAATGTGGACGGCCGACCAGAAAAGGCCGACCACCACCATCGCGCTGATAGGAGAGATCAGGGCGATAGAGTCTCAGCTCTAGAGCGAGTGGGACCGGGGAAGGGTTCGCGAGCTCCGGCAAAGAGTTACCGCGGCCACCACTCTGACAGGCACTCTCCCAGGCGATCACGTCATGATGATCGCCCGGCCATTTCCCATGGAAGTCGACGTGACGAGAACGTCGTCCCCCGAGCACGAACTGCCGAGGAGGGGCAAATCGCCCAATTTCTCGAAACACAAAAGCTGATGAAATTAGAGATGGATGCTCTGCGAGCAGAGGTGGTCGCCTCGAAGCAAGGGACCACTCCGCCAATCAGTCTACCCGCACCTCCACTAAGTGTTGCAATCCTAACCGCCCCCATTCAAAGGAAGATCCAAATGCCCTCCATGGTGGCATATAATGGGATGTCCGACCCCAGAGTACACTTGTCCAAGTACTCCAACTATATGGCCTCAATAGGGGCAACAGACGCCACACAATGCAGAAACTTCTCCCTATCCTTGGGAGATCGGGCTCATCGTTGGTACACAACTTTGAGTGTCGGATCAATCACCTCATTCCATGAGCTGGGACAATACTTTCTGACCTACTACGGGTCCATTGCTGCTCGCCCAGCATCAAAGCAACGTTTGGCAAACGTTCGCCAATCATTGAATGAGTCAGGAAAGGACTTCATCGAGCGCTTCGATAGGCTGGTGATCGATGGAGAGGCCGTAAACGATGAGACGAAGCTGATCTCGGCTGTTTCCGGTCTAAGGATATGTACCAAGTTGTGGGAATCTATCCATCTTACTTTCCCAGTTTCTTATGCGGACTTCCGCACGAGGGCTGGGAACTTCATCCAAATGGAGGAAATCATGGACGCTGCCAAGGGTAACGAGCAGCCTGACACGTCCAAGAGGGTCTGGCCCAAGAAAAACACCAACACTGGGGAATCTTCCCAGCCCAAGAAGGCGACCACTCAAGCTGGCAGTGCTCGCCCAGCGAACTTCAGGCCTTTCGAGGAGTCTCCTGAGATCATCCAGTTCAGGGAAGCCCTCACCGTGGATCCTAGGGGCATCTACGACGCAATCAGGGGAAAGAATCTGCTCCCCCAAGCAAAGCCCATGCATACGAGCGATGCAAATCTCGATGGTAGTAAGTTCTGCAACTACCACAACTCTGTCGGCCACCACACCAATGGGTGCCGAGACTTGGTGAGAAATCTTTTCAAACTTTACAATGAGGGCAAGCTCACCCAATTCATCAAGTCCGGAGGTGGAAACGGCGACAACCGGGGCAAGAAGCGTCGCGACGACCTGCGCCAACAACTGAGTCGTCCCAAGCTAACTCCTCCCATGCCAAAGAACCCTGGTGGCGACATCGACAACGTGGGCGGATCCTGCAATATGATAGAAGGCCCTTTGGGGGGGACTCAATCCGGAGTCGCTCTGTCTGTTCGCCGGGCTCAAGGTGAACAGCGAGCACTCAACAACGTGCACCAGGTGTGTGTCGCTCCAACTGCCGAGAAGCCTCCTTCTCATCAAATCCTTTTCTCGGACGACGACCTGAACGGCGTGGTGCAGCCAAACAATGATGCTTTGGTCATCACGGGAAAGATAATGGGAACTATCGTCCATCGAATGATGGTCGACACTGGGTCATACACCAACATCCTTTTCAAGCATACTTTGGATGCTCTTGGTGGATATGCAGAATACATCGAGCCTTGCGATGATATAATCGTAGGGTTCGGGGACACACGCAACCTTCCCATTGGGAAAATCAGACTGTCTCTGGAGTTGGCATCGTCAAAAGAGCCAGAAATGCACCATGCTAGGCAGCTCGACTTCTTGATCATCGACATGCCATCATCCTACAATGTGTTCCTAGGCCGACCTTTCTTCAACGAATTCAAGGCGGTCGTTTCTACTTTTTATTACTGTGTAAAATTTCCAACCCCGGCGGGAGTTATAACCGTTAAGGGCGATCAGACGCGGGCGAGGGAGTGTCTCGTCCGTTTTGCAAAACGTCATTCTAAGGAAAGTGCCATGGTTGGAAAGTATATTGAGTGTCAAACACAATCAGAACAAATGAACTACTTGAAGGGTCTTCCTAGCAAGTACCGAAAGATTGAAGTTGGGGAGTGCAGTCGTAGTTTCGACGACCACCAAGTGGAGGAGAACGAGCACGCCTCCATGGAAGTGGACGACCACACCCCAATGGAAGTCGACGAACAGACAGATTCGGGCGACCAGCTCCCCGACGACCAGTCTCCAGAAAACTTTCCAGATCTGGAGCCTAGGTTAGGTTTTGAGCCAAAATTCGGAATTGAGGACCCTCGTTGGAAGGAGCCTAAAGAACGGGCAACTTCAGCGGAGGACCTTGAAACCATACACTTAAATGAAGCTCGTCCAGAACTCGAAGTATTCATAGGTTCGAATTTACCAGAACATTTGCGATCAGATATGGTCGCATTTTTTAAAGAAAATATCGGTGCATTCGCCTGGTCGCACGAAGATATGGTGGGCATTCCCACGAATTATGCCTGCCACATACTGAATATTGATCCAACAAGGAGACCTATCACCCAAAAACGAAGAAAATTTGGGCCTGATAAAAGTGCGGCTTTGGTAGTCGAAATCAAGAAATTGATCGACAACAAATTAATAGAGAAAACTGGAACTGATCCCGAGTGGTTGGCAAATCCAGTGCTCGTAAAAAAAACGACCGGGTCGTGGAGATTGTGTATAGACTTCACATATTTAAACGACGCCTGTCCGAAAGATCACTTTCCGATGCCCCACATTGATCACCTAGTAGATAACACAGAGGGGCACGAGATGTTAACTTTCATGGATGCCTTCGCAGGGTACCATCAGATTGCAATGCATCCCGACGACCAGCGACATACGGCCTTCATGACTGCGCTGGATATGTATAGCTGGAAGAGAATGCCTTTCGGTTTGAAAAACGCGGGGGCAACGTACCAAAGACTGGTAAATAAGATGTTTGAAAAACACATCGGCGAGATGGTGGAGGTCTATATCGACGACATCGTTGTCAAAAGCTTACGGAAAGAAGATCACCTACACCACCTTGCCATGACTTTCGATATCCTAAAAGAGTACAACATGAAGTTAAATCCAAAGAAATGCAGTTTTGGAGTTAGCTCAGGAAAATTTCTGGGGCACTTGGTTAGCCAGCGGGGCATCGAGGCAAATCCAAGTAAAATTCAAGCAGTCATCAATATGCAAAGCCCAAGGAACGTGAAAGAAGTTCAGAGGTTGACAGGATGCCTTGCATCGCTAAATAGATTCATTGCACGCACGGGCGATCGTTGCAAACCTTTTTTCGACGCTCTGAAAAAAGGAAAGTTCGAGTGGACCGATGAGTGTGAGAAAGCATTCGAAAAATTAAAGGAATATCTATCGGATCCAAAAGTCCTATCTAAGCCAGTCCCCGGCGAAATTTTGTATCTATATTTGGCGGCCACTGACTATGCGATCAGTTCAATGCTCGTTCGAGCTGAGGGGAGCACACATCTGCCTATCTACTACGTAAGTCAAACACTGAGAGATGCGGAGTTGAGATACACTCCAATGGAAAAATTGGCGTACGCACTAGTCATGAGCGTCAGAAAATTAAGGCAATATCTGTTCGACCACGAGGTGGTCGTCCTCACCACTTTTCCTCTCCGACGAGCACTGCATCGTCCGGATACCACGGGAAGACTTCTGAAATGGTCGGTGGAGATCGGGCAATTTGGTCTCACCTACGCACCCAGAACGGCAATCAAGGGACAAGTGCTGGCAGAATTCATTGTAGAGCTCACTTTCCCAGAGAAATTAGACGAGGGAATCGAACTTCCTTGGACACTATTCGTCGATGGCTCGTCGACGAGCACCAAAGCAGGGGCAGGAGTTGTCCTCACCAGCCCAACCGGACAGACGTTTGCTTCGGCGATCGAATTCGAGTATCGGGCGACCAACAACGAAGCAGAGTACGAGGCTCTGGTTGCAGGAATCAAGATGGCTATGGCCGTGGGCACCAGAAAACTGAAAAAATTTTCTGACTCTCAGCTGGTTGTATGTCAAATCACGGGCGACTACGAGGCTCACGGCGATCAAATGATAAAGTATCAAGACCTAGTGAAAGGATTACTCGAGCAATTTGATCAATTCCACATCGAGCAAATCCCTAGGGAGGAAAATACGCAAGCAGATGCGTTAGCTCGGCTGGCCACTTCAGAGGGGGAGGCAATATTTTCAGAAGCAACCATCACCAAAATTTATTCCCCATCGGTGAACAGAGGTCAAATTTTGCAGGTTGAAGCGACCAGCGACGAGGACTGGAGGACGCCGATCACCAAGTACATCAAGACCGGCGAGCTCCCGGCAAACAAAGTGAAAGCAACCAGATTGCAACTCAGGTCCGCAAGGTACACAATTGTGGGCGACCAGCTGTACAAACGGGGTTTTTCAATGCCTTTATTGAAATGCCTCGGAGAAGACGAAGCGAAGATCGTCATGCATGAAATCCACGAGGGAGCATGTGGAAATCATACAGGGGGGCAAGCGCTCGCTTTAAAAATCATAAGGCAAGGCTATTTTTGGCTAACACTGAAGAAAGATGCAATCCATTACGCGCAGACATGCAAGAGATGTCAAGCCTTCGCTCCCGCCATTCACTCACCACCAGACGAGCTCATCTAGGTGTATAGTTCGTAGCCTTTCGCGAAGTGGGGGATCGACATCATCGGACCTTTCCCACCAGCTGCTGGGGGAGTAACTTTCGTAGTCGTAGCAGTCGATTACTTCACCAAATGGACAGAGGCAAAGGCGTTAAAGACCATCACAACGGGCCAAATGACAAGCTTCATTTGGAAGAACATAATTTGCAGGTTCGGCCTACCACGAGCAATAGTGACCGACAACGGACGTCAATTCACAAGTCAAGACATGCTAAATTTCTGCTCAGAGTGGAACATCAAGAAAAAAAATTCAACACCCTATCATCCACAATCAAATGGTCAAGTAGAGGCGATCAACAAAATCATCAAGCACACCTTGAAAGCTAAGCTGGATGGATTGAAGGGCAAATGGGCGGACGAGCTGCACATGGTTCTGTGGGCATATCGGACGACCACGAGGAATTCTACTGGTGAAACTCCGTCCGCGCTCGCGTTCGGAACCGAAGCTGTCATACCAGCAGAGGGGCAAGTCCCAACTTTTCGAGTAGCAAATTATGACGAGCAGTTGAATAACGATGCACAGCTCTCCGATTTGGACTTCCTAGAAGAGCGAAGGCTAACAGCGGACGAGAAGAATGTGGTCTACAAGCAAAGGTCAGAACGCTACTACAACACCAAAGTACGTGCTCGCCAGTTCACTATCGGCCAGCTCGTACTTCGGAGGGCGACGGAGCAGTCCATCGGCATACTTGGCCCGACTTGGGAGGGTCCGTACCGAATAACGCACACACTCCTAAACGGATCGTACGAGCTAGAAGATCTGGAGGGCAAGCCGAGCAAGTACCCATGGAACGCGGTCAAGCTGAAGAAGTATTACCAGTAAGTTTTTAATTTTTTCATATTTATATAGTCTGTATCTAATCATCATTTCAATACAAGTAAAGTTTTAAATTTCCATCAAGTGTTAGATAAATTTGAAAGTTTAGACAAGGCTCTGCGTAGCCATCTAGGAAACAAAAGACGAGCACTCTTTCTTAAAGATGCTCGCAAGGTAGTGGCAAAGACGATCACTACCTATCAAACAAAGAGTTCAACCGACGAATGGTTAACTCTAAAAGACGAGCACTCTTTCTTAGAGTCTCGCAAAGGAAAGACGATCACTCTTTCTTAGAGTCTCGCAAAGGAAAGACGAGCACTCTTTCTTAGAGTCTCGCAAAGGAAAGACGAGCACTCTTTCTTAGAGTCTCGCAAAGGAAAGACGAGCACTCTTTCTTAGAGTCTCGCAAAGGAAAGACGAGCACTCTTTCTTAGAGGCTCGCAAAGGAAAGACGAACACTCTTTTTTCAAGATGCTCGCAAGATAACAACGTCGAACGCAAACCAATGAAAGAAAAACAAGAAGTATTTATTAAAAGTACTTGCAAAAAATTATCATAACACAAATTGAAATCAAATTACATATAAGCAAAAGTTACATTCATTGAAAAGCCTTAAAAGGCTGAGATTACAAAAAAGGCCTTAATGGCCGAGCAGTTTCTAAACAAAAAAAAAAAGGGGAGAGAAACTAAGTCTCTGTAGTATTCCCCTCGCAAGCAGCATCGTGCTCGCCGGAAACTTCCTCCTCGACAGTAGCATGATGCTCACCGGCAACTTCCCCTTGAGTGGCAGCATCCTGCTCGCTTTGTTCAGCTGGGCGTTCTTTCGGAGGATTCGTGAAAAATACCGGAACTCCCAAAAGCCTAGGGAACTGAAGTCCCAGTTGCATTAGAGGGAGCAGAGGGAGTTTCGATTCCGGTTTAGGGTTTTCCTTCATAAGAAGGTCGTCCAAAAGTCCGCCGAGCGGAGTCACGTCCACCTCAGGATGAGCTTCCAGTAGTCTGTGAATAAGCCCATGGGCAGTGAGTGCCACAGTTATAATGGCCACACTCCCAGCGAGATCAGTGATATCATCCCGCTCATCCGTCATGTCGAGCAGCTGCTGCCGAAGAGTGGCCAACTCTTCCTCATCATCTGCAGCTTTGTCTGCAAGATTTCTTACCTCGTCCTCGGCAGTTTTGAGGCGAGCACGGAGACGTTCGATCTCTTGGCGATCTTCTTGATCCTTCTTTCGAACCGTCTCAAGTTGGGCCTCAGAATCGGCCAACTTTGCCTCGGCATCGGCCAATTTAGTCTCGAGGTCGACCACTTTCTCCTCAGAGGCGAGCAGCTGCCCTTCAACAACAGTTTTGGCCTTGGCCATTTGGGCAAGTTTCGCAGCCCAGTCCTCGCTGATCTTGCGACCATCAGCGATCTGGCAGGCGAGTTTCTCTATGGTGTAAGAAGCTCGGCTCAAATCAATGCCGACCAGGCGCGCATTCTCCATGGCGTTATGGTTGTTGACCTCGTCGACCAGAGTGGTCGTCAACGATCGAGGCAGGTGCTTCACCGCCCTCAGTGCGATCGGGTTCAGAGACTCTCTATCGGCCGGGTCTCGCGACCGGTAGAAGCCGAGAAGATTCTCGTTGAAGGGTTGGGCGATCGGATAGTCGGCAACTCTATCAGAGAAGAAGAAAAAAAATTTATTAGAAAAAAGGTACTTGAAAATTTTCTAGTCTTGTTGATAAGTAAACTCACTTGGCAACCCTTGCGGCTTCCCAGCCGAGAAGTGTGTTATCTCCCGGAGCCCTCTCCCCGGTCGATGAGCTCGTTGCGGTCTCTCGCGACCGAGTGCTTCGGGGAGGAGGGGATACAACCTGTATGGGGGGAGGTGAGTCACCCCTCGGCGGAGGAGATCTCCTCGGCGAGATCCCCCTTCCGCCAATTGGCGCGGCCCTCTGATCGGCAGCAGGTGGGCGAGAAGAACCCCCTCTGGTCGGTTTAGCAACCTTTTTGAGTGGAGCCCCCGAGCTCTCCGCTCCTTTCCTTTTCTTACCAGCGCCATCAACGATCTTGCGCTCGCGGAGCAGTCTTGCTTGTTGAAGCATCCTGTTCGACTTTATGCGATCGACTTCAACGGTGGGAGGAAGATAGGTAACAACCCTCTGGGGAACCACTACTAAAAAGAAGAACGAGAAGTTAGTATCTACAAAAAGGAAAAAAAAACTTAGAAATATTTTGATACCTGGAGGGAACTCTCGAGTGAAATGATGAGGAGGTACTCGGAGACCTGCTCGCTCACGCATACACTCCCTGTTCAGAAATCGGCAAGACCTCTCCAGGTAGCGACGATTGAGAACGCAGCAAACGTGGTATTGGAAGAGAGGAGTGAGACGGTGGTCGGCAGTCTTCTTGCGAACAGTTTCACCTACAAAAGCTAGGAGTTATTCAGTATAGACAAGAACGAGCAGAAATAGAAAGACTTACCACGAATTCTTTGATATTCGGCCTCGATGGGAATGCGAGCAGGGGATCCATCCGGCCTCACTGAACTTCACCAGTCCCCGGCTACCCACCACCAGTTGGTCTTCCAATCTCTGATCTTGTTGGGAACCCCTTTGACCAATTTAAAATTGTCACGGCCTCTTACATAATAGTATTCGTGGCCTACTTTCTCTCCGGCCTCGGCCGCCTGAAAGAGATAATTAATTTCCTTCGGGCTAAGCCATGTGTTCCGACATCCATTCTCGGCCGCCACCAGGCCGAATAGTGTAAGAATCCCAATCAGGATAGACCAACCATTCGGAAGAATTTGAGAAGGGGCCACATTCAAGAAGTGTAAAAAGTTTGAGATACTGGGGTGCAGGGGGAACCTAAGCCCTGCCTCCATCATGCCGATGTTGACGGCGACCATGCCTTCTGGCAGCTGGTCGGCCCTCTCATCCTGGCGAGGAATAAAAAAGCTGACGTCGGCCGGCAACTGATACTTCTTTCGGGAATTCTCTAGCTGCGCCGAGGAGACCTTGTTCGCATACTTGCTCGCCTCATATATTGATTGGAATGCTTCTCGATGCGGGCGAGGAATCTCTCGATGAAGGTATTCGCTGAAATACTTATAGTAGGCCTCCCTCGAGACCTCGTCGCCATCCAAATTCTCCCTACCACTCAAGATGTCCTTTATGCTCTCCGCATATTGAACAACTTCCTCAAAGTCCTCGCGGAGACTCCTTGTCAAGGTCTCCTCGACTTGGGCGATTTCTATCTAGTCGCCCACCTCTCGATCCAAACCCTGATCATGCAGATCAGAGTCAGTCTCGCTTCCACTCTCCTCGGCATCGCCCTCCTCGGCGTCATTGCCGGCATCGTCCCTTTCAGATTCATCGAGCTCGTCGACGTCGACGACCACTGCTTTCCCAAGATTGCGGACTCTGTAATTTATGGGTTCGGGGGAGTGGATCCTAGAGTCCGAAGAGGATGCCCTCTCCGTCAAGACTAAGGCTAATTGATCAGCCTCGCCGGAATTTTCGGCACCACCGTCCAACGGCGGCGGACCACCACCGGAACCACCACTAACATCCATTTTTTTTCTTAAGAAATGGGGGAAAATAGAGTTTTAAGAAAGAAATGTATGTTTTTTACCTTATTGACGATCGGAAACCACCACCAAACACGCCGGAAAAGCTTGAAGATTGAAGCTTGGACAAAAGCTTGAGGAAATTCGAAAGTTTGCAGAAGGTAAAAGTATTTTTGTGAGGAAGGAAGTCATATTTATAGGCGAAATTTATGCAGGGACTAAAGTGCAAAAAACGGGGTCAAAAACGCAATTTTCCCAAAATTTTGGGGTCATTTCCGAATTCGAGTTCGGAGAGTGAGCTCACGCGCGACTTTTGAGGTCGGTACGCGTCCCACGCGCCCGACAAGTGTCAGATCCGCATTTAATAAAAGGTGCCTCAAAAGTCGTGCTCGGTTCTGGAAACGAGGCGACCGCCTCCATCTCACGTCATCAAGATCTCGAATTTGATTGTGTTGTCAAGAACGATTTTCACCATCTGAGAAGACGATCAAACTGCTCGCCTTACCATTCTACGAATACGAAGAAAGGCGACCAGGGGGCAAATGTTATACCTAGTCAAAGAGGTCAATCTTTGACAAGTCAATCCTAGTCACCATCTTACGTGGCGAGGACCCGTCAACAAAGTCTTGCGACGACTAGTCAACAAGACCAAGAAAATGTAATAGATTTAATGTATTTAATATATTTAAGTGCTCGTCCAAAGATGTTGGCGAGCACGTGTCTTAGTTAGCTGCTCGCCCAAATGTGTGGCGAGCACGTGCCTATTCTTAGTGAGAGAAGTTGAAGTATTGAAGTCTTGGGAGACGGCATGGAGCGTGGCGACCACACTCCTCGAAGGTCCTCCAGCGACCACCACGGCCCAGCTCCTCGGCATCTAGGCGAGGACGAGCACCTAAGGCGGTTTAGCATTAAATGCGCCATCAAATCACCTTTTCGGGCAGAATGAAGGTCCAATCTGGAGGCTCCACGTGTAAAGGGCGGGCAGCCCCTAAAAAATGGTATATAATGCCCATATGGGCTCATTTGTAACACAAGTTGAACATTCCACACAATCACCTAAACCTAAAGCTATAAACACTCCCAAAGCTCTCAAGCTTTTAGCTTCTCCAAGAAGCTATATCATTGTTCTTGATCCTTCTTGCTTTGTTCTTCATTAAGATCATCAAGATCATCATAAATACTCCCTAAACGCGTAATAACCCCCGTTTAATTATATATGTTTGTATCGTACTAAAAACAGTCCACATCCGAGTCAACCCGATTAAAGTGCATAAAACAATGGCCATTGCCATTTCTCTGATATTGGCAGAAGTATCAAAAATCTTTTCATTTAAAAGCTCTTTAACCCTATAAAGCTCCACAAGAAAAATGTTGGAAGTTGGATAATCAGATCTAGAAATCATGTTAGTAATTTCATGAAATATGCCTAAGAATTTGCACACTTCCTCCACTTTCAACCAATCTTCTTCACTTGGAACATAAGTAAACCCAGGGTCAATTTCACAATATCTTGAAAAAACAGCCTTGAACTCTAAAGTTGAAGCCAACATGAGATATGTGCTATTCCACCTAGTTGGACAATCTAGAATCAATTTTCTAGAAGGTAACTGTAGCTGTTTTGCAATTTTTGCAAATTGAATAAGACGAGACTCCGAATTGTTCAAGTACTTAACCCCATATCTAACAACATCAGTCACCCCATGAAGGTTTTTGAGACCATCTTGCACTAAAAGATTAAGTATATGTGCACAACACCTCACATGAAAAATCTTTCCCCCAAGACTTAGTTTATTTCTTAAAGCAAAATCTGTTTTAAGTCTTCTAATGCAAACATCATTATAACTAGCATTGTCTATAGTTATGCTATCAATCTTGTCCTCAATTCCCCACTCAATAAAACATTTACTCAAAGCATCAGCAATAATGACTCCTGTATGGGGAGGAGGAACATTGCAAAAGTTCAATACACGTTTTTGCAATACCCAATCAACATCCACAAAATGACACGTCACAACCATATACTGAAGTTTTTGACCAGATTTCCACAAATCAGTAGTTATACTAACCCTACTAACACCCCTCAACACAGATTTCAACTTTTTCTTTTCTATTTGATAGGTAGTATAACAATCATCTCTAACTTGTTGACGGGTAATTTTTTTGTAATATGGTGTTGCAGCTTTCATGAACTTATTAAAAACAGCATGATCCATCATAGAAAATGGATATTCATGAACAAGAACCATGTGAGAAGCAAGCTCTCGTACCTTGAGATGGTCGTACTTAAAGTTGGCAATAGAAGTGATACCATTGGATTGCTCTTTTGTAAAGGACAACATCTGTTGTCTCGCTGTTTGATCCCTAGTGGCTAGCTTTCTTTGTAGACATGCTCCCAAGTGGCGCTTGTGATGAGATGTAGCTCCACTTGCGCTCTTAGAAAAATACGCCTTGCAATGATTGCATTGCACTTTTTCTATTCCATTCTTCAACTTGACAATCTTCATATTATCCCATACTATTAATGTTTTTTTCCATTTCTTTGGCACAAATGGTTCTGCTTCATCCACTTCTTTTTCTTCTACTACTTCAATGGGTTGATCTTCAGTTGCTTGCAGCTCTTCCTCACTCATCTCATCCACATTTTCTTCAATATCAAACTCTTGAACAACATTTTCATTGATTTGATCCATTGCAACACTTGAGCACGAACCTTGGTTTGAATGCATCCTATTTAAATTTTATAAAATTAGTAACAAGCAGTATAGTGTTGAAATTTTATAAATCTTAGTAACAGCAATTTCAAGTATTAATTCTGTCTAAATTCTGCCTAAATTCTGCCTTGTATTAATTCTGCCTAAATTAATTCTGCCTAAATTCTGCCTTGTATTAATTCTGCCTAAATTCTGCCTTGTATTAATTCTGCCTAAACCTTGAGCACGAACCTTGTAAGGAAACATATTCATGGATGGTACAGGGTACTACTGTACTAGTAAGGAAACAAATTTATTGAAAATTGCCTACAACAACAACAGCTTCACACCTTCACAGTCTAGTAGTCTACCCAACAAATTCATGGACAAATTATCAACACAGAACTTCTAAAATGATTCATCTGCAACTAATTATCAACACAGAAACAAAAGAGTACACAAATTTAAGAAAACTTGGCCTAATATACACAATTTAAAAGCTGGAACTTGCAGATTATATACACAATTTAATTCAGGGACAAATTATTCGAGTTGCATTAGGAGAGAAAAAAAACTTACAATGATGAAATTCACCCCTACACAGCAACACTTCAAGCAATTGAAGTAGGGATTCGAGTGGGAATGTGAGATTCGAGTAGTGGAGTCCGTGCGACGGACGATGTGCGACGGGCGACGGCTGATGTGCGACGGGCGACGGCCTGTGTGTGCGACGAAGGGGGATTTTGTGGGAACGGTGATTTCGTGCGATTTCGTGGGAAGGAGGATATCGTGCGATTTCGTGAGAAGGGGAGTTTGTGCGAGTGAGGTGCGAGTCGCCGGAGAACTGAGATGGGGGCGTCCGAGCGACGACCGGTGGGGGTGATTCGCCGATTCGCCGTATTTCAAAATGGAATGAGGGAGGGATTGACTGAATCAGATTCTGGGGGGTAGGGTATGGTATCTAAACCCTAATTTTAGGAATTTACAATAACGCCCTTTCGAGCTCGAGCCTAACGAGTAACTCGCGAGCCGAGCCGGGCTCGGCTCGTTTAGTAATCGAGCTTTTTCACAGCTCGAGCTCGGCTCATTAACTGATACGAGCGAGCCGAACTCGAGCTTTATCGAGCCGAGCCGAGTTGAGCCTGCGAGCGGCTCGGTTCGTGAAACAGCACTACCTGTGGGAGAACTCATACTACAAACTTCATTAAGAATGTGCCAGACTAGATGGAAGGGAATTGGGGACGACAAAAAATCTAATTTCTAATTTAACTAATCTATTATTTAATTATTATTTGGATTGATTTATTTAATTTTTAAAATAATAATATTTGTATAAAAATGGTAGAACAGTAATTTTACCTAATATATATGTATATATTTTTAAAATAATTTAAATAAAAGAAGGGTAATATAGTAAATAACAAAATATAATTTAAAAAATGATATAAATAACTTAAACCTGTATAATAGGTAGCAGATCGTTACGATGTTTACGACGCTACGTGGCGCGATTCGATAAAGTGAATATGTAGTCACTTTGTAAAATTTGACTAACGTGAGAATTGACCTTGTAACATATGTAGGTAATTGATGTGTGATATGATATGATATGCACAAAATGCTATATAAATCTAATCATGCGGCACGACATGTGACAATATTTACTGCGTCGTGTTGGGTAAATTTAATGTCAAATTATATGTATTTGATCATGAACTATTTCTTATATCAATGCTGGGAGAGTTACTTTAATATTTATTTTAGGGCTGGCAAATCGTGGTATCGTGTCGTGTTTCGTGTCGACACGATAGTGACACGACACGATAAGGCCAAATACGAACACGACACGATAAGGATCTGTGTCGACACGACACGAACACGATAATTTTCGTATCGACACGACACGACACGATAACAACACGATAATTTTCATGTCGACACGACACGATAACAACACGATAATTTTCGTGTCGACGTGACACGACACGATAACGACACGTAACACGATAACAACATGATAAGAAAATAAATCAATTTAAAATTGTATTAAATATATAAAAATATATATATATTTATATAAATATATAAAATTATCGTGTCATTATTGTGTTATTATCAGATACGTGTCATTATCGTGTCGTGTCATATCAGGTAAATAACAGGTTAACGGGTTGTTAACAAGTTAATGGGTTACCTGTTAATTTTATCGTGCTTAACGGGTTGACACGAACCCGACACGAACCCGATAAGGCCAAACACTAACCCGCAATTTTCGTGTCGAATTTGTATCGTGCTATCGTGTTGTGTCGAAAATTGCCACCCCTAGTTCATTTTACTTACGGCATGATTGGTATAATGAAATGATATTAAGGTTGAATGGAATGAACTCAAGAATGCAATGATGATGAAAATGAATAAAATAAGAATAGTAATTCTTATGATTGGTATTGGGAAGGCATGAAAAAGGTAAGTAATCTCTAAAATTTATCTTAAGGGCTCGTTTGGTTTGCTAGACAGGATAAATATAGAAGGATATGATTAAGTGGGATTGTACTTTTCACAATTTGAAAAATTAATTTAAAATTTATGTTTGGATTGATGAATTAAATTTTTAAATTTACATGATTATTTATACTTAAGTTGTTTGGATTGTGTGATAAAATTGAATTGTAGGTCAAAGGTCAAAAATACCCTTTAACATTAGATTTTTTTTTATTATACTTTTTGTGATTGTTTTTTTCATTTATTCCCTCAGAGATGAATTAGAATTGCAAAAAAAAAAAAAAGTCACGAACCTTCTTCGCCTTCTTCAACAATCCAGTCCCTTCAATTCCCAACTACAACGATCCAATTTCTTCAATTCTCTATCTCTTTTCATCATTTGTTTTGGGGGATTTTCAAACCTAGCCCAACCTTTGTCAATTACACGCTAGTCATGAATTCGATCTCCATCCTAGTCAAACTCTAAATTACCAATTTCTGAAAAGGTTTGCTGGAGGAAGCAGGACATAAAATTATTGTTAATTATATTCATATCTTTGAGCAATCAAAACTCTGCAGCGGCAACGTTGACGAAAAGCTGCAGCGGCGACGATGAAAGTTGTACAATAGAGACAACACAGAATCAGCGATGGAAGCTCTACTACGACAAAACCTCTGTTGCGGTGGCGATAGAACCTCTTCCGCGGTGGCGCCGGAACCTCTGCGGCTATGGCTACGGCGACGGAAGAGAGTTTGGAGGTTGAAGAAAGAAAGAAGATACAACAAGTAGGGTGGCATTATGTAATTTACTTGATGAGGGAGGGTATTTTCGGAATAATCTTATTAAATTGAAGGACAAAATTGACTTTTCACATTACTATTTTAATGGGGCTGAAGTTGGACTAAATAATCTCGCCTCTCCCCCCATAGATCAATAATCACGCTACGGCAGGTTTAATGGTTTATGTTGGAAAAGTGACTCGGGCCCAACCATTTTCTCATGCCATAAACCAATAAACCAAACGTGGGAAAAGCTGGGAAATTTTAATATTTCCAGCCATTTCCCTAAAACCAAAGCAGCCCTAAATGATTAAATTATCCTTAAACATGTATTATTTTTAAAAACATATAAATTATTTAAAATCTATGTAATTTTTTAATAATTTTGTAAAACTTAAAATTCCTATTATTTTTTACATATTCTTCTACGTAAATTATTTTATTATAAAGTTATTTTTTAGCTTCAAATTATAATTAATCGTTGTTAAATAATTTCAATTAATAAGTAAACTAATTACAATTTTTTATAACAAGTAAAGTAAATTATTAAAATAAAGTTACAAAAAATATCAAGAAATAAGAAGGTTGTTGCTTCTATCGTTGTTGTTATAGTTAAATTAGGGTTGAGGATAATTATGTAACTTAAAAAATTAATGAATATAAATTAGTTAAAATTATTAAAAATAATCATAAATAACCTTTCACGGAATGAAATAGATAAATTTAGGAGGAGGGAAGGAATCACTATTCTTAAATTATCGACGAAAAATTATTTTTTATTTTTTTAAATACCGACGAAAAATTATTTTTTATTTTTTTTAATTACCGACGAAATATACCAAATATAAATAAAAAAGGAGGCAGTTTGGACCCGGGCCCAACAAGCCAACGGGGCTAGCCCGAACCCGGCCCAAACACAACCCGCTCCAAGCCCAAGCCTGCAAGGGGGCATGTACATAATTGGCCGAATTTTCAGCCATTATGGGGCTCGAACCCGGGTGTGTGGGTGCCTAGTTAAGGACGCCTACCACTCAGACAAGTCTGTTTTTCGTTCATAATTGTAATATTAAAAGAAAGTTACACTATAGGACAATCCATCCTTAGTCTTTAAGATTAAAATCAATTTTTATTAGAGTTTCAATTAAGTACAAAATACCACTTAGATGTATCATTATACCTTAAGTTACAATTAATTTCGAATTTTAAAAATATTTAATTTCATTAATCTTAAATGAGTTGCACTCTTGTGTACCATTTAGAATATGGATATTTAATAACTTAGTTGCATAAAGTTTTACATGTATTGGCAAAAAAAAAATTATACATGTAATGATTGTAGTATATTGGTTAAGGGTAGTATATTGGTTAAGGCTATTTCGCTTTTACGTAAGTCTTGAATTTTATTCTAAAACTTCATTTTATTAATATTTTTATTCTTATTGCCTATGAAATTAGCGTGGATTCAATTTCTATTTTAAATCAATTAATTCAATTTCTTCTTATTGCCTATGAAATTAGTGTGAATTGGTATTTTTAATCACCTATAATGTTATTTTAGACAAAAATTAACTTGAGGAAATTCGTAATGGGGTGATAAGGAAGGTCCAATATGAATATATAGTAAAAGTACAAAAACATTTACAAGGAAATAATAACAAACAAATAAAAGGAAATATTTACGAGATGTGGTAAATAGTAATTTGAATATTTATGAGTACCTATTAGATTATAATTAAAATTTTGAAATTCACGAAATTTGCTCAAAATCCATTGCTGAATCAAAACAGGTGATAGTCTTCTTCCTTTAGAAGACTCTTGGTTTCTTATCTCAATCTCTGTTCATTCATACAATAACCTCACAAAACTCTGGTGATTAATGGCGACGGCCGATTCGGGAATACCAGAAAGCTGTTTAGATTTTGTATTTGGATTCGACGACCCCAATTTCTCTGATGCCAATAACCCTTCAAAGGTGAAGCGTCGCAGGAAACTTAAAGGTATATACTAGTGTTTTTTTGCCTATATAAGGGTTTTTATGATGAAATTTTAATTGATATTTGCATTTGATTGTTTAGAGCCACCGGTGAAGATTATACACGCCAACTCTTTGATTTTAGCGGCAAGGAGTTCATTTTTTCGTAAAGTAGTATACCTTGATCTTTCATTTATTTATTTTTTCACTCATTTACTTATATGGAGTATAAAATTATTATGTTCATTTACTATGTAGCTGTTCTCGAATGGCATGCTTGAGTCGGAGCAGAAGAATGTAACAATTCAGATCGAAACATCAGGTGAACTCAAGTTTAATTTCCACTATTAATATTTATATATTGAGTTGTTATTTTTCAACCAATTAAGAAATGGTATGTCGTGATTTGAATGAGTGCAGAGGAAGCTCCTATGATGGATATGTTGAAATATGTTTATAGCAATACTCTGCCAACTACTTTGGATGCCTTGTTGGATCTGTTGGTGACGGCTGACAAATTTGAAGTCCCTTCATGCTCGAGTGAGACTACTCGAGCATTGCTAAACTTGCCGATGACTTGTGAATCAGCCTCGATCACTTTATTTGGAACTTCCTCCAACTCTCCTCATGTCCCCTCAACTTCACCCACTTGCAGATGCGGCCAAGCACTTCCTCGTTTCAAAGTTCAAGGATTTAGACAAGTACGCACCCATCTCATTGGTTCTTTTATTCTTTTAAACTCCATGTTAATATTGCTGTACACTATGGAGTATTTTTTTTTTTATGATATTGCATCAATTCACTTAATTTTTTTGTTAATGATTAACCAGGTTTATAGAAGAGGGGCTTAACTTGCCTTTACCGGCTATCCAAGCACTTGTATCCAGTGATGAGTTGGAAGTGTCTTCAGAGTATGATGTGTTCTGTTTTGTTCTAAAATGGGTGCATAAACATTTTCCTAACTCTAAGAAAAGACGAGGGATATTGGAAACCCATCTACTCCATCTTATTCGTTTTCCATTCATGACTACAAGACAGCTAACTGAAGAAGTTCAAACTTGTATCGACATTGATTGCGAAGTTGCTTCCAAAATAGTTATGCGCGCTATCACTTTCAAGGCTGAGACTCCGCATCGAAAACGTTGTCTAGCTGCTGCAGAGGAAGGCAACGCTGCATCTCGGCAATTTGTGGAGCGTGCATACAAACATCGACCTATCAATGTGATTGAACTTGCATTGCCATATCAACAATGTATAGTTTATCTTTATTTCAAGAGGGAGAATATAATACAGCTCTTCCCCGAGGGTCGAATAGCATCAGAAACTTTCTACTTGGGTGAGCAAAAACTTGTCTTGTTTGGCAGATGCTCTGTATCCGCCGAACCTAAGCACCGACATCATTTTTGGCTTGCTCTACAACTGGTTGGGTCAACTTCTTACAGTGTAAACTATGAGATCCAATTAAAAATGAAGCCCTCAGAAGAGTTTAGGAGTTGGGTGAAAGGAAGCCACACGTTCACTGATGCGAAAAAAATAAAGTACGTTAAACCTGTCTTATGGGCTGAATTCATAGGTGATGACAGCAATTACTTTATCAATAACTTTCTCCATGTGAGAGCAGAACTTACGACCAAGGAATGATATAGCTGGCACATTTTGTTCATGAGACACACTATGTTCAGTAGTTGATGACTTTTTGTAGTTTTGACAAGGTCTTTTACAGTACACCAATTTTTTGTATTTCTCTAAAGCAGTGTATTGTATTTCTAGATGATTATTTCTTGATTTTGTGCAAAAAACCAACTATGGCGTAAACTTAAATTTGTAGTCCTGAATCCTGATCGACTTTTGTAGTTTAGCGCAGGAATTAAAGGAATGGATTTGTGGGTGGATAAATAGTCGACACATTTTGTTCATGACACACAGTATGTTTAGCGCGGAATTAATGGTTAATGCATTTTTTAAAATTTTGTTCTGAAATTTGTAAAAAGAATAATATTTTAAAATTTTAAACATGAATAAGCACTTCTTGGCTCTGATGCTTTTCAACTGGAGTGATCAAATACTATACACATCAATTCTTTGATTAAGTTGTTCTCAAATGGTTTTTCCTTTGATTTTAAATTAATGAAATTTACATTAATTTGTTCAAATAAAAGAATTTGCTAAAAGTATATTTATAGCCATTTCTATGTTCTGTTTTTGCCTACACTTGGGTTTGTAAGGAAAAAAGTAGTTATTTACTTCTAGCTCCATGTTACTAATTGTTATGCTAGTAGTGGTTATACTATTTCATTGTGCACATGTACGGATGTACCTCCAATTTAAGTTTTAAAGTGGTGCAATAATACTTGTTTTTCTATCTGTCCCGAACCACATTTAAGGAAGAAATGTTTAACTTGCCTTTAGCTAATTTCCAGAGAGTCATATTCGGTGATTAGTTATGGGTAGCTTCAGAGTGTGATATATTTGATATGGTTTGAAATATATTCCCTCCCCGTTCACCACATAAGTGTTCCTGTTTCATTTTTTAAAATATATACTCAATTGTACCTACTTTATCTTCTCTCTGTTGTATCTATTTTATTCAATTTGATACTGAGGGGTCAGTACTTATAAAGCTTAGCTCTGGCTTTAAGTGGGCCTTTATAAATGGACAGTGAAATTGATCCCCCAGATTTTTGGATCGAATATTGAAACTTCAATAAAAAAACCCAAAACCCTTGTAATCCATTAGTGATTATTTGCCTAAACTGTAAATTCAGGGTTATAAACATATAGGCTAGTTGTTGGGAAATTGAATGATTTTAATTAAAATACTAAAACCCCTGATTGATATTGTTCAGATTAGTTGAGAAATGTATTCAGCTTAGATGTCTCAGGATAGTTGGGACAGTTATGAAAATATGTACAAGTATAAATTATCTCAGGCTTGTTCAGATGATAGTTCTCAGTTTAGTTGTCCAAACTGGTATGTTAGACAACTTAAAATATGTGTCCTAGTTAGTTCAGGGGAAACTTACTTTGTGAAGACAAATTCACTAAAGACTTAAGACAGTGGACAACTTGGATGATAAGAAAAAGGAAGATGATCAAGAAGAAGATAAGTATTGTCACATATCAAGATGTATTTATGAAGTCTAGATCATTAATGAGCAAGGAAACTTAAAGGCAGAAGACACATAAATGAAGACAGTTAATGGCCAATGAACATTCCAACGGCAGCTGAGAATGTTCAGAGAATTTGTTCTTTCCAACTGTTTGAAAAGGACAGATTCTGACTTAATCTACCTTGGAAAATGTGTCTAGGAAATGACACAAGCGTTCTAGCTAACTGTTCACAATAGTAAAAATCCAGCCAACATAAACAACCATTGAAGAACCTACTTAACTGCTGGATAACTTACGTGACCGGTTCAAGATAGGAAATTCGAACGTTGTTGTTGGGAATAAAATGAGAAGTGTTTTGATTTAATACCAAAACCCCCCTGAGACATGCCCAAGTCAAGGTTGATCATGTTCTAAGAATGTTATAGCTTAAGGCTAGATGAGAAGCTGAAATGTTAGGCAACTCTTAGTTTATTAGATGCACAAAGTGAGGGGGAACATATGCTTTGAAGTCTATCAAGATCAAGTCCCCTCAAGGCTCAAATTGCAGAATGACTGCCAAGTCTGCTGAAAGACTTGTATGCTGATCAAGAGTGAATTATGAGACAACCTATCTGAAGATCAATTAAGTTGAATAGATCTTGGAGATCATGCTCATTGCAATAAAGTGTCAAGTTCAGAAGGTTTGTCCAGCAATGATTGTCTCAGCACAGTTAAACCGGAACAAGTCTTCTGAAGCTCAAGTCCAACTATGCTGAAGAAATCAAGACATCAATGCACTAAGATCTTCAAAGAATCATGCATACAAAACATGCAAAGGGAAAGAGCCAAGTCATCTGAAAAGAGCAAACCAACTATGCTGATAAGCAAGTCTGCTGATAGTGATAAGAAGAGTTGTCCAAGTGATAAGGAATGTTGTCCTTATCTTAGGACTCATCATCAGAAGTCATGTCCATAATTGATCAAGTGAATCTTGAAGTCAGACATTGGGAAAAGTGCTGCAGAATGAAGACAAAGTTGTTACAGCCGTTTATTTCCCAAATAAGGACATGTCACTATCAAGAATTTGTCTTCTAGTTTGAAGAAACCTAAGGAAGACATTTATGGACATTTGGGGCTGCCTCTCCAACGGGCAAATCCTTCATTTGTCTATAAATACAGAAGTGTGAAGACCATTTGAAAGCACCTCAACAGAATCCAACTACATCAAGTATTCTGAAGCTCAAAGCTCATAGAACTTCCAAGCTTTCAAAAGACTATCTTAGTCTTCATACACTTCTTCTAAGCTGAACCTCATTGTATATCCATACAAAGCTTAGAGAGATATCATATCCTTATACATTGATCTTCATTGTAAAGGATATCTCATTAGTTGGAACCTTACTTCAACCCTTATACCTTTCAAGTGAGAAAGTGAGAAGGTTGTAGTAGTAGAAGTGGTAGGAGCTGACTGTTGAGAGAAGAACAGTTCAGTTCTGAGTTGAGAAGAGGGTACTAGGACTCTAGACATCCTAGGGATCAATTCACCAAGGAGTGGTGTTCTTGATCAAGTGCACCTTGGCACTATAAAACAAGTTAATTCCAAGAGTGACGGAATTATCCTTTTAAATCAGGGAAAGTGGATGTAGGAGCTTGAGTCTCTGAACCACTATAAACTCTTGTGTTAATTTACTTTCAAGCACTTTCATACATTCAACACTGCACACAAAACTGATCTTTCAAAGGACATATACTCAAAGACTGTGCAAAACCTATTTGGACAAGTTCCCTGAAAACTGGATTGTTTGATTAAGTGATTTCAGAACTTTAAAGGAGTCTAAACTAAAGGGCCAACCACTAATTCCGCACTTATAACTAACTTAGATAGTCATTCAACTAAGTACTCAATAGTACTTAGTAGCTTGGTTATCTTCAAGAAGTTATACTCATCAGCAGAGTTGTCCAGGACAACCTAGCTGAACTCTGGTTTGATCAAGTTTGAAAAAGATTTGAATACAAGTGTATCCCCCCCCCCCCCATACACTTGTTATATACTCCTTTCGGGACCAACAGTTGCCTCCTCCAACGGGCAAATGTTTGAATTTCTCTATAAATAATGAAGTGATTCAAGCTGGTCAATCACGGGAAACATAAGCTTTCAAGCATTTAAGCTCTCATTCTAATCAAGCATAGAGTTTCATGATCACTTCTAGCTAAACAAAAATATGTAAACATCCCAAGCTTAGCAAGATATATCATATCCCTTTGCATTGTACTACATTGTAAATGATATCTCACCTAGTTGGAACCAACCTCAACCCTAATCATTTCAAAGAGAGAAAGATGAAGATCATTGTTGTAAGAAGTGAGGAACCAGAAGCTGTTAAGAGAAAACACAGCCCATAGTTCAGAGAAGTTGAGCACTAGGACTCAGTTAATCCTAGGGATCAATCACTTTGAAGAAGTGATCTTGATAAGTGCACCTTGACACTATAAAACAAGTTAATTCCAGAGATAAGGAATTATCTTGTTAAATAAGGGAAAGTGGATGTAAGAGCTTGAGTCTGTGTACCACTATAAATTGTTGTGCACTTTACCTTAAAGTTTTCATCATTTACACTCTCTGCACACAAAACAATCACTTGATCATAAACTTTTTTGGACAAGTTTCCTGAAATACCTAAAGAAAGTTTTCAGAAATTAAAAGGATCGGAGTTTTTATAAAAGGACTAACCACAATTCCACACTAAATAACTTTATTAGATAACTATCCAACTGTATACTTCAATAGTTCTCAGTAGGTCTGTTATCTAGACAAAGTTATTCACTTCAGAGAAGTTGTCAGGACAACTCTACTGAACCCCAATCTGTCTGAAAAAGAAAAATTTGCATACACAAGTGCATTCCCCTTCCCCTATACACTAGTGTCATACTCATTCAGAACCAACAAGTGGTATCAGAGTAGGGGTTCAAAGACCACTGCTTCTAGAAATCCATCTTGATTTTCAAATTCTTATTTTCTCTGGTCATTGAACTGATCCTTTCTGAAAACTCATAATTAGTGCATTATCTAATCCTATATTGCAAGTATGTCTACCTCTTATAATGCAGTTGGTGGAAGTACAGTAAACACTGTAAACAACATGGGTTCCAATGCTATAAATCATATCTCTCATCACAAGTTGTTAATGTTCTCAATTGAGAACTATAATTTTTGGAAGATCAGAATGAGAGCTCAACTAGCTTGTGATTGGGCGTGAGAGTGCTCGTGTTTGTGCTCATTTTTGTTATGTATTGTAGCATTTTGATGTGAATTTGGGTTTTAATTGATAAGGATTGTGCTACTTGTAGGTCCCAAGTTGAGTTAGATAATATTGAGTAAGCTAGGAAAATGTCTAGAGGGGGGTGAATAGACTTTTCAAAATCTTTCAATATATCAAAGTACACTATGCGGAATAATCAGATTAACAATGAGCCCAATCAAATTTATACTCAACTAATATTAACGAACTTCTGTATGCACACTCTACTAGTCTTGTTCTTATATGCAATTCAATCAATTAAGCAGTTAATCAATCAAACACAAATAAAATAGTAAAGTAAATCAAACACGAGATTTATAGTGGTTCGACAACTTGTCTACATCCACTCTCACAACACCAGTCGTGAAATTCTTATTACTCTTCCAATCGAGTAGTGTGTTCTTGTGGCTTTAAGTCCCAAGAAATAAGACTTCGATCTTCTCGAAAACACTACCAAGTGCCTCTTCGATCTAACTAGCTATTTTACAAGTAACTAGCAACTTGAAACAATAAAGAAAAACTTCTCTATATTCAGTAGCAGCCTTCTTCAAGTTCTTCACTTGTCTTCTGGCTTGATCTTCCTGAACTTGAACTCTGAGAGTTTCTTCTCTTGAATACTTCGTAAATCGCTTCAATAGTGTGTAGAATATCAGTGCATCAGTATATCATCAGTAGTCTTTAATCATTGAATACCTTGGGGTATTTATAGACTTCCAATATCAAGAACATTCTGTTATGTAACTAACTTTTCTGGAAAACTTACTTCTAACAACTTCTTCTTATCCATTCACGCGTTTCTTCAGTTAATTAGTTATTCCATAACTAACTCTTCAATCTTTATCTTCAATACGCGCTTATGACTTAAACTAACTTCTTCTTGTTTCGCACCTGTCTTGTCTAGTTTCAACACTTAGACAAATTCTGACTTCTTCATGACTTGTCTTGTCTTGCGCATCCAGTCTTCAATAGTAAACTAATACATAGAACACTAAACTAGTCCTATCATCTAATCTTAACAAGACTATTACATTACATTAAGCTTTATAAATCAGCTTAGTCAACTTAAAATCTATACAATGAATATGCGAATACATACCCAAAATATGAGCTTCTATACATCGTGTTAATAACTCAGTATATATCCTAACAAATATAACTCAGTACTTATAAATTGTACTTGTCTTTCAAACATTTATCTTTTCTTTTCATACTTATCTTTTGAACTTTACTTGTGAGCTCTACTGATCTGTTCAAGATGACTTCATAACTAGACTAGATCAGTCAACACTTAGAAATTATTCAAGTCTACTTTTGGCTTATCAAAACTCATCTTATCATCAATTAGGACATTTCTTCAGGATTCATATCCCAACAATTTCCCCCTTTTTGATGAAGCCAAAACTACTTGAATCATTTCACAACAGTAGACTAGTTAAGTAGTTATCTTATCATCACCAAAATATGTTATCTTTTCATTCATTCAAAATAAGATCAGTAGATTACACATACTTAATAAAAACAATTAACAGAATTAAGTAGAATACTTACAACCTTACTCACTGATATTTCCTCCATCTAGATTAGGAACGCTGAACGCATCGAGTAGTCTTCTGTGAATATCTGAGATGTGATCTTCATTCTCTATCTTCTCCTTCTCGAGCAATTCTTCTTCAAACTTCTTGATCTTGTTGAAGTCGATCCTTTTTCCAGAACCTAACATTGGAGTTTCCCATTTAGGACAAATAGGAACGAGAATGTTATAACCTACAACAGTTGCAATCCTCATTATCAAGTTCCATAAATTTTGATCTTGAACTTCTATGAACTTGTCAAAAATTGCGTACAACTCTTCTTTGCTGTCTGCATCTCCAAACTTACGAATTATCCAGTGATCTAGCGCCCACTTCATCTTGACACTCAACCATGCATCTCTATGCTCGTTGTCTATGAAGTTATCAATGTGAGTATCCTCGATCACTTCTGGATTAACTTTCATCTTCTGCAATATGTGGATGTGTTTGCCCAATATCTTCTTATTAGCATAACGATCATCTTCCACTTTTTGCTTCTTCAAGATCTCTGTCTCATCCAGATCAGCAATGATCTGTCCTATTGACTCTTTAACCTTAGGTTCTTCTATAATCAACTTTCTCTTCACAATTTGCCTTGTCTGAACCTCAGCAGGAGCAATACCTTTGCCCTTAACTTGTCTCTTCTGCTCTGCCTCAGCTTGCTCTAAGTCAGCTTTCTTCACTAGCCTTCCTCTTTTAGGCCTTCTCATCTCTTCTATCGCAGTAGCAGCAGCAGCGATCTCAGGTTCAGCAGCAGCATCTTTCACTTCTTCAGTCTCTTCCCCCTTTTTGGCTTCATCACTTGCCTTAAGAGTGAAAAGAGAAGTGAAACGAGTCATCTCTTCTAGCATAGCTTGCTTCATCAGATTAGTTTATTTCTCAATTTGCCTTTGATGAGAACCATCTTGACTCAACTTGTCTAGCTTAGTAGCAACTAGCTCTAACTTCTGAGTAGACAGATTCAAATAATTCTTAAAATGTGTTGCAGTCAAGCGTAGCTTTCTGTTCTCTTCAGTCATAGCAGTGATTAGATCTCTAGCCTAAACCAATTGTTCATGAGCTTCTCTTCTCTGCACATGTGCGATATCGATCTTCACTCGATAAACCCTTTCCATCTTCTTGGATTCTCTAGCCAAGACTCTAGCAAAGTCGACTGAACTCTTCTCTGAGTATTCGACTTGATTTTGCAGAAAAGCTTCCAACTGATTGAACATCTGTTGCCTGAAATCAGTATCCAACTGATTAACTTCATTCATAATCATCTCTTTTGAACTAGTCACAAGACTACTATTCTGTTCAACAAGAGTTTTCTTGACTTTAGACTTCAAAAATTCATCAATAGATGACTTGATTACTTCCTTCAGATCGTTCTTCAACTCATCTATCGAAGCAGTCGGGATTGCTTGAGTAGATTGAACAGCTTTCTCAGGAACAACGGTTTCTATCAAAATTTCATCAGACATTGGACCTTCAACTAACTTGTCTTCCAGCTCAGTAGTCAAGACCTTGTCTTCTACTACTTCATCTTCTGGAATGACACTTCCAGCAATTGCCTTAAAATTCAATGGCGGACAGTAAGGAACGATAGCCAACTTAGCTTCTTTAAACCTTATTTCTGCCTCATCCGAATCCTTCTTAACCATATCATGCAGCTTCTTCACATAACTGCACAACTCGGCTGGAAAATATTTTTCGGCATAACGATTGATCTGACCAACATCCGTTCTTGGACTGTTAGCATGTTCCACCTGAAACTTGAACACAATGCCTCTGAGCTGATCTGAGACATTCTCCAAACTAATACTGGGATTAGTAGATTTCACTTTCTCTACTGGTTCAGCTTCTTCCATCAACTCGTCTTCTACGAGGCCAGACTCTGATACTTGAACACCAACATCGAACCTATCTTCCGAAGATAACACTTCATCAGATATGTTAAGCATCCTTTTCACAAGAACAGTCAAGGCATGCGATGGGAGGAGTTCTGAGTGATCTTTCACTCCACTGTTCTCTTGCTGCTCCATCTCCCAATCTTGAAAGTTCGCAATACCGCCCATTCCAAGGATAACTTCGAACAAATCTTTAGTCGGGCCTTTCTTCTATGCAACCCATGTGCATATTCTTATCAACTTCTCATAGACTTCAGAAGATGATTCGATCTCAACTGAAGGCAACATCTTCTTCAGGTTTCTAGTCATTTGTGCACGCAGCCTCTTCTCGCGTAAGCACATTGGATAGTCGACTAGGGATTCGAATCTGTTTTTGGGAGGGGTCTGAGTAAGTGGGGTCCTTAACTCAGTTGTTGCAGTGGCAACTAGTGGGGTTCCCGAAACAAATGGGTGTGGGGGTTCAACATATTCTGTTGAGGTAGTGGGAATTTGGATTGTGGTTTCTGTGGGCTTTGATGTGTCTTGGTCAGGTATGACAACTATCAGAGTATCAATTGTATCATATATAGTAGTATATGGGGTTACGTTGGTTCTCAGTGGTTGTACTGCCAATGGAGAGGTTTTTGGGACAGGTTTGGCACGAGATCGAAGTGATCTTGCCTTGGTTTTCACAGGAAGATTGAGAGGAATTGAAATAGTACGAGAAGAAGTACTAACCAATTCAGTCGTCTTGTCTGGCGACGGGCTTGACTCGACTCTCACTAGTCGATAGGTTTCAGAACCTTCAACTTCCTTCTCTGACTCCTTGTCTGATTGAGTTTCCTCTGAATCCTCAACCGGCTCAATCATCGCCTCATCAGACACGTACTCCACTAGAGCACCACCGGTTCCAACACCAGCCTCTGCTTCTGACGTAGACTCGTCTTCTTCAGCACTAGACGAGTGCACAGCTTCGATCATAGCATCTCGTGGGTTAATTTGAACTTGACCACGCTCAATTGCTCTTTGCTCAGTCTGTCTTGCGAGAGCATCCTTCTTCAAGTAATGCTTTAAGACATGAAACGGCTTGCCCTTACTCCAGTTTGTCTTATTCGGAAGTAAGACAGGTAGGAGAATACTTAGCTTATTTCCAAAGCTAACCGCAGCAGACACCACCCATTCTCTGGCATTGGTGTCGACTTTGACATTCTTCTCGAAATACATAAGTCGATCCAAGAATAACCTATACCAGTTTCCATCGGTAATTCCATCATAGATAGCTGCCATCACTCTCGCCTTCTGCAACGTGACAGAATCAAAACTTCTAGTTACTCCGAGTAACATTTTGCTGGCGATATCAAGAAGAGTCTTGTATTTGGGTAGCAGCTCCTTCTTTTTGACTGACGGAATCTTGCCATCACGCCCTAACTTCAATTTCTTTCCGCAGAAAATGCTTAGATACTTAAATTCTTGCCCTGAACCATACGTCTCCACATTAATCGAACCCGAAGGCAAGCTTAATGTGTTGAACAAAACTTCTCGAGTAATCTCTACTTGACTTCCACCAACAAAGGCTTCGATGGAGTCGCCTCGTCGAGTAGCAGTGGCATAGAACTCCAACACTTCTTCTTCGAACACGATTTCCAGAAAAGCCTCCAAATAGGGTCTCAATCCACACCTAAAACACTTAATTAAGATCTCCTTGTTGTTATCCGAGTGCCTTCCACTGAAGAACACTGAACTCTCAACATGCACCTTTCTTTCAGAGACATACCTGCCTAGGTCAAATCTTGCTTGCATGTTAGTAGAAATGTCAAACATAGATACGATCGACATTATAAGTGAGATGACTTTGGATTAAACACAGAAACAATGAATATTGCAAGGATTGTTGATTGCTTGAGAGTTAGAAAGTATAAGTGAAACGTGAGGAGTGTTTTGAGGAGAGTGGAGTGGTTTTGTTACAAACTGACTTTTGAATCGACGGCCAAGATTGAGAGTTGTGATCCAACGGTGAAAACCTTTGGAATTCAGTTGCAGAATCGAGAATATTATGTGATTTGGTATTGTAAATTTTGGAATCCGCCCTTTCTATTGGTTAAGACAAAGGAGTGTACTCATCTGACCTAGCGTAGTAGAGTTTAGGCGCGAACTGGGTGTATACACCTCATTAAATGGAGTGTATTAATCCAGTCCTAGGTTTTTCCAAATTTTGCATTATCAAATTACATTAATGTCCTCAATTCGCACTGTTTAAACACTTAGAGTATATTTGAATCATGAAAGAACTTATCTTGTCTGTTCGAGTCTATTCAAAATAGATCAGTAGACTAATTTGCACCAGACGAGTTCCCCCTTCGACTGTGCTTGTCTGTCTGAATGTCGAACAACTTCATGTATCTGTCTCATCTTATGCAACACATGAGAGTATATACAGGTAGTAGAATATAATAATTAAGATGAATATCAATCTAATGCAATGGTCAAGGTTTTGAACAAGGTGACTTTTAACACACTTAAGAGTCAACATAAGGATATTTAAGGAATCATAGATTCCCCCTTAAATGTTTATTCCCTTAGTATTACCCTCAGCTTTACCAGCTTCCTCATCGGGTTGTTTGGTCATCTTGTCTGACCTTGTATACCTGTCTGTTGAGCGAGTAGACGAGTGCTCTCTTTTGGTGATCTTGTCTCCTTATCTCTTTTGATGCACCTGTCTGGTTAGTACACAGCTATAGGCAAGTAGGGTCTAGATCAATTAGTCCTAGACTAATGCATAATTCACGAAAACAAGCCTCAGGTAATGGTTTTGTGAAAATATCAGCTTTTTGAAAATCAGTATGAATCTTTTCCATGCGAATATCCTTCTTTTCTACATGATCACGTATAAAATGATGTTTCACATCAACATGCTTACAACGTGTGTGTAAAACAGGATTTTGTGTAATGGCAATAGCACTGTTACTATCACAGAAAATAGGAACATTTGATTCATATATGTTGTAATCTCTAAGCTGTTGCATGAGCCAAAGTAGTTGACTACAGCAGCTACTAGCAGCCATGTACTCGGCTTCGGTAGTAGAGGTAGCCACACTAGTCTACTTTTTCAAAAACCATGAAATGAGTTTTGTGCCTAAGAAATGACAAGAACCAGATGTAGATTTCCTATCTATTCTACAGCTACCAAAATCAGAATCTGAGTAGCCACTTAAAGATAGATCATCATTTGAAGGATACCATATACCACGATTGATGGTTCCTTTCAAATATTTCAATATCCGTTTACTGGTTTCCATATGACTCTCTTTTGGATTAGCTTGGAATCGAGCACATACGCCAACAGAAAAAGCAATATCAGGTCTACTAGCAGTCAAGTACAGTAATGAACCAATAAGACCACGATAATATGTTTGATCAGCACACTTACCATGTTCGTCTGGATCCATCCTGTATGTAGGTAACATAGGTACTCCAGTAGACTTGCATGTCTTAATACCATACTTGTCTAGCAGGTTTCTAGTATACTTTGCTTGATTTATGAAAATCCCTTCTGGGGTCTGTTTTACTTGAAGACCAAGAAAGTAATTCATTTCACCCATCATGGACATCTCAAACTTACTTTGCATGAGTGTTGAAAAACTTTCACTCAGCTTTTTGTTAGGTGAACCAAAAATGATATCATCTACGTAAATTTGGACGAGTAAAATTTCTTTCCCTTCTTGTCTTCTGAACAAGATTCTGTCGACCTTGCCCTTAGTAAAACCATTTTCTAATAGAAAGAGAGAGAGGGTATCATACCATGCTCTTGGAGCTTGTTTTAGTCCATATAAGGCTTTCTTCAATCTGTACACCTGGTTGCCTTTTACTTCAAAACCTGGGGGTTGTTCAACATACACTTCTTCCGCAAGAATACCGTTAAGAAATGCACTTTTAACATCCATTTGATATACAGTAAACTTCATGTAAGCAGCATATGCAAGGAACAATCGAATGGCTTCTAGTCTAGCAACAGGAGCATACGTTTCATCATAGTCTATGCCTTCAGCTTGTGAATAGCATTGGGCTACTAGTCTAGCCTTATTCTTGACGACTACATCATTCTCATCTTTCTTAATTTTGAAAATCCATCGAGTGCCAACTACATTATGATGTTCCGTCCTATCGACAAGTTCCCAGACGTCGTTTCGAACAAACTGGTTCAACTCGTCTTGCATAACGATGATCCAATTACTATCAGCCAATGCCTCTTTTACGGTAGTAGGCTCGATAGAAGAGAGGAAACAACACCAGCAAAACATAGATGGACTAGGCTGTTCTTGCGACTCAAAGAGTTGTCGTCTAGTCTTCACACCAATAGTAGAGTCACCAATGATATTCTCAGTATCATGCGCAGATTTCCATGTTTTTCTAGATTTAATAGGCATACTATCATCATCTACCTCAGGTATAGCCTCATGCATTTCAACATCATTTGTATCAGCAGTTTTAACAGGAGTAGATGAGTCAACTAGAGCAGGCATGTCAACTGGTCTAATGGACTTACCTTGAGCACTTACCTTCTCGTCATCATCAGACTCGAGAGCTTTCATAAATGGATTGCAGGCTTGAACAGATTCGTAAACTTCTGATTCTTTGTCAGATTCGATCGATAGATCAGTCACCTTCTCACTGATCTGGTCGGTAGACGAGTCCTGTCGAGATTCATCGAAAACCACATGTGGTGTTTCTTCCACACAAAGAGTTGAGTAGTTGAATACTCTAAATGCTTTGCTATTCGAGGAGTATCCTAAGAATATCCCCTCGTCTGGTTTAACATCGAATGCATTCAACTTGCTTTTCCCATTGTTATGGATGAAACACTTACAACCAAATATATGGAAATATGAAATTCTGGGTTTTCTACCTTTCCAAACCTCGTAAGGTGTCTTACCTAATACTTTATTGATCGCACTTCTATTCTGGGAGTGGCATGCAGTATTGATCGCTTCAGCCCAAAACTTTTGAGGTGTTTTGTACTCGGCTAACATGGTTCTACAGGCCTCCTTGAGTGTTCTATTCCTCCTCTCAGCTACACCGTTCTGTTGTGGTGTACTAGCTGCACTAGTAAGGTACTGGATACCACGTTTAGAACAAAAGTCTTTGATATAGCAATTAATGAACTCAGTGCCCTTGTCACTACGAATTTTGACAATAGACTGGTTCTTCTCAACTTGTAACTTCTTCAACAGATCAGGCAAAAGAGTTTGTGTATCACTCTTCTTTTGTAGGAAGACTACCCAAGTGAACTTAGAATAGTCATCTACAACAACAAGTGTGTACCTTCTACCATTCAAGGTTGGAGGAGTTATCGGACCATGAAGATCCATATGTAGTAGTACTAAGACTCTACTTGTTGAGAGAGTAGGAATTGATTTAAAGGAACCTTTTACCTGTTTACCTTTCTGACAAGCATTGCATACATGTGATTTGTAATAAACTTCGTTGGGTAAACCTTCCACTAGGTAATCTCTTGCGATCTTATTAATCACTTTAAAGTTCATGTGGCAAAGGCGTCTATGCCAAAGCCAACCGAGCTCTTTAGGGTTCTTACTAAGAAGACAAGTATCCCTTGGACAGCTATTCCAATTCACAATGTACACGCTGCCTTGTCTTATACCGACGAGTAGTACAGTGTGAGACCTCTTGTCTATGATCTCGCACTTTCGGCTTTTAAACTGCACTTTATAACCACGGTCACAGAATTGAGAAACAGATAGTAAATTGTATTTCAAACCTTCTACATAAGATACGTCCTGTATCTCTACATCTCCATTTCTGATGTAACCAAAGCCTTTCGTAACAGCAGTAGAGCTATCACCGAATATCACCTTGGGTCCTTCTTGCTCATGGTAACTTGATAGAAGAGCCTTAGTACCTGTCATGTGGTGTGAACAACCACTATCAATGTACCAAGTTTCTCCTACTGAGCCACCCTTCTTATACAAGTCAAGTCGACCCTGCAATGAAGATATTCAATAATTTAGGTACCCTCTTTGTTTATTGGGGTCCTGGGGGGTTAGTCGAGTTCAAGGGAATCCAAATATACATCGGAGTCCTGAACAAGTTTGATCTTTTAAGCTTTCTCCCATACTTGTTACAAAATAAGACCCTGTTGTCCTTATCTGGCCTATCATTCGATTTCGGGTCTACTCGTCTGAGGTAGCCTTTCGTCTTGACCTCTACTTGAGTAGGCACTGGTCTATGATAGTTATAATAGGGCTTGTATGCATTGGGGCCATACGGTTTATAGACACGTTTAGGTCTTTCCTCACTTATGATATCATATGACAGAGGTGGAGGATATAGGACAGGTTGAGTACGATATTTTGGAGCAACCTTCCTATGCCTAGACGAGTAGAGCTGGGACTGCCTTATAAAAGGAGGTCTAGGCTCTTGTCGTCTAGTCTGTACTTGTCTAGAACTCGTCTTCTCAGGATACCAATCCTCGTATCTGACCAGGTTGGGTCGTCCATGACTAGTGGTCCTTTGTAGACTAGTTCTAAACGGAACAGGCTTGTTGTTAACATTCTTTTTACCTCCCTTGGTAATCGGAGTGTTAACTTGAGTCTGCTTGTGTACATTGCCTTTAGATGGCGTCCCAATATCGTATACCATTGGTCCTTTTCCTTTATCATTAGTCAAAGAACTTGAGATGAAAGTAGTAGGGTTCTTAAGGACTTGAGTAGACGAGCTAGGTGAGTCAGCACCTAACCCTGTCTTGTCAGCTGGAGCCCTATACCTATCTGACAGTTGAATGTTAACCTTTGAAGAGTTAACTAGGTCAGTAAGTTTAAGGTCTAGAGTGACAACCCCAGTCTCTAAGAACTTATTACGTTCTTCAAGCTTTTTGCATTTGCTCTTTAAAACATTGAACTCTGATTAGTGTGAAAATTGCTCGAAATTTATGTGTTTAATTTGCATGATTTTATAGGATTTCGTGCATTATTTACACTAAATTGACTCAATTCACTTGATTTGGAGAAATGGTGTAGTTTCGAAGTTTCAAATCAAACCACGAAAACTCCAGCCGTTGGATCAATCCAAAGATTCAACCACATGAAAGGCATCGAGGAGAGGGTCGTAACGAGACAAGAATCGAGCCGATCGGACATCCGGAGTGAGAGTTATGCATGAAACAAGAAAGGGAGGATGCCACTCGACCGAGTGCTCAGACTCGACCGAGACAGAGACAGAGACTTTTGAAAAATCTGAGCACTCGGCCGAGTCGATACCAAAAAATGAAATTCTCTATTTTTGTTGAACACTCGGCCGAGTGCTCAGACTTCGCGTTTTTACTGAGCACTCGACCGAGTGGGATGACTCGGCCGAGTCAATTGTTGATCAAAGTCGTGCCACACTTTTTACTTAATCCACTCGGCCGAGTCACAACGTTTTCTTTGCCTTCTTCCACATTTGACCTAGGGACACGTGCCAAGCTTAATTGGAGGGGTATATAAGGCCACAAGTTCGTTTTTGAAAAGGGAAGCAGCCATTGAAAGACTTCTCAAGCTCCCCAAATCCAAATTTCACCATCATTTGCTTGTTTTTCTTAGTTTAGCCATAGAATTGAGTTAATTTCCTTAGTTTAGTTGTTATTGTGGGTTGTAATTTCATTTTCAAGCAAGGATTGAAGACTCCATTGAAGCACTTTAAGGTTTTTGTCTACATTTTCAATCAAAGAGGTGATATCTTTACTTTTATTCAAGATTTTTGAGTTATTAACCATGGGTTTGTTGATTATCACTCTTTTCTTCCTTAATTTCATCAAATTAGCCATGGGCTAAGCATTTTGGTGTTTGGGTGTTGTAGAATTGTGATGGAATTAATGTTTTAGCTTGATTTCAATTGTGGGATTCATTGGTAGGTTTATTGGTTAGGTTTATGGGTTTTGAGAGATCATTTTACAAGAACTCAATTATTAGGTTGTATTAGAAGCTCGATAAATGCAACGAGAGTTGGTTAATCGGGGTAGATAGTATAATCGAGGGTTGGGAATCGAGTGAATGAGTTAATATTGGTTTATCGCAACGAGAGTTGGGTAAATTTCATTAGAACCCCATTTATCTACATTAATTACTTTAATTAACATTTAAGTGATTAGTGAGAAGGCCATAGGAGCTTGGTTGTTAGTATTCAAGTGGAAAAGCATAACTAGGGATTAGTTTAGTTTAATTAGGTAGAGTCGAACCCCCTAGTCGTGTGATTACCCGGGTAAGAAAGCCTCTATTCATCCTCTCGGTCCTAGGTGCTTTACTCGTTATATGCTTAGTGATTGCTTCTACCAAATTCCGTCCAATGAATTGCACATAGACTTCGACTATTAACATCGATTCCACACAAGAACGAACACCCGAACACTACCTCTCTCCACTTGATTTCTATCATTATCTTTTTAGTTATTGCTTATCATTAATTGTCAATTGAGAATTTCCTTTATATTTGTTAGTACAAACCATGAATTTTTACTATATTCAAAGAACAACATACACACTAAGGCTATTTGATCAATCTAGTCCCACGAATGCATTGCTTTTATTACATACGAACCTCTTATACTTGAGGGGAACGTGTTGGTAAAATCACGTGTCAAACTCATTTCTCTCAGTTGCATGTGTCTTAAGTAGGTCTTGATATAACTTGTCTGTCAATGCACACTTGTCTTTGAGTTGCCTTAACTCTTCAGTCAAGCGTTCATTTAGGACTGTTATATGAGGATCTACTCTGGACTGTGCTTCCTTAAGATCAATGATTTCTTGTTTTAAGGCGATGTTCTCGTCGCTGACTTCAATGAACGCCTTGTTAGCAAGTAGGAGGTCTTCTTCAGTCACACTAGTAGAGTGATGAAGACTACTCCCTACTCCACTATCGGCAATATCACTTTCATCAGAATCTGATTCATCACATGATTGAAACGAAGTAGCAGATGATACCTCTTGATCAATTTTAGCCATGTAGCATAGGCCATCATCTACTATGAATGCTTCATCGTGATCTCGATCAGACGGGTAGCTAGACGAAGACGATGGTAACTCGTCTGAATCCGTTTCAGAGTCATCATTAGCCATCATAGCCTTCTTACCCCGGTTGTATCTTCGTTCCCTTCGTGCTTTGCGCTCTTCACGATCATCAGTGCTTAGGTCCGAACATTCGTAAATGTAGTGACCTGGTTTCTCACAGTTATAGCATAAAAGATCGTTAGTAGACTTTTTAACATGAGAGTTATCCCTTCGCTTATCTCGTCTATCAGAACGCTTAATCTTCCTATCATCAGACACTCTATCTCGTCTGTTGCCTTTCGAGACTTCGTCTCTCCTTTCGGACGAGTTTCGGTCTCGTCTGGTCTCAGACGAGTCCTTAGAAGCGGACCCTCTATAGTCTTTATAGAACTTCTTATATCTACTGTAGTGTTTGTTTAACCTGTCGAACTTTCTAACCATGAGATTCACCTGATCTTTCAGACTTAGATCAGTTCTATCTAACTCGTCTTTGACAGAAGCAGACTTAGTCTTAGACTTAGACTTTCCTACTCTAGAGCACTTAGACGAACTAGACTTAAAAGCAACATTTTTCGACATGACATTCTCTCTATCACTACTGGCAATGGGATCTTCTTCATCTAGATCAAACTCATGAGCCTTTAGAGTTTGAAACATCATCTCTACTGTCCATACGTCTATATCCTGAGTATTCTTAACAAGCATTTTCACCATTTTCCATCTAGCATCAAGACTCTTAAGAATTCTCAAATTTATTTCACGAGCAGTATAGGATTTACCAAGAACTTCCAAGTCATTCATAATTTTTGTAAAGCGAGTATCCAACTGGTCAATTGTTTCACCAGTTTTCATCTTGAATGATTCGAATCTCTAAACAGCAGTAGAAAGCTTACTTTCTTTGATCAGAGAAGTCCCTTCACAAATAATAGCAAGACGGTCCCACATTTCTTTGGTTGTCTTACATTTTAATACTTTCCCAAGATACTCATTAGGAAGGGTATGTAAAATGTAATTTTTGGCCAGGTTGTCCAGGTTATTCTGCCTCATCTCTTCATATGTTAGCTCTGACCTGGGTTTGCGAACAAGAACTCCAACAGGTTTGTCCTTGTCCAAAGCAGCAGTGTTAGGGATCATCGTCACGATTGTTCCTTCTGTGACAACTGAAATAATCAAGTCGTGAGTGGAGCTGAAAATGGCCTCCATCCTCAACTTCCAGTAGTCGTAATATTGTACCTGGAACTTAGGTAGTTTATTAGCACTTATTTCAAGAGACATGATTTCAAGAAGATTATAATGAGCAGTTAGGATCAAAGATACGGATTTTACAAGAACAGCGATCAAGAACACGTAAGAGCAAGTACGATCAAGAACCAAGACTTCACCCAAGTCTTTAGTGGGTTATCAAGAAACAGCAGTTCGTAAACTACTGCTCTGATACCACTTGTAGGTCCCTAGTTGAGTTAGATAATATTGAGTAAGCTAGGAAAATGTCTAGAGGGGGGTGAATAGACTTTTCAAAATCTTTCAATATATAAAAGTACACTATGCGGAATAATCAGATTAACAATGAGCCCAATCAAATTTATACTCAACTAATATTAACGAACTTCTGTATGAACACTCTACTAGTCTTGTTGTTATATGCAATTCAATCAATTAAGCAGTTAATCAATCAAACACAAATAAAACAGTAAAGTAAATCAAACACGAGATTTATAGTGGTTCGACAACTTGTCTACATCCACTCTCACAACACCAGTCGTGAAATTCTTATTACTCTTCCAATCGAGTAGTGTGTTCTTGTGGCTTTAAGTCCCAAGAAATAAGACTTCGATCTTCTAGAAAACACTACAAAGTGCCTCTTCGATCTAACTAGCTATTTTACAAGTAACTAGCAACTTGAAACAATAAAGAAAAACTTCTCTATATTCAGTAGCAGCCTTCTTCAAATTCTTCACTTGTCTTTTGGCTTGATCTTCCTGAACCTGAACTCTGAGAGTTTCTTCTCTTGAATACTTCGTAAATCGCTTCAGTAGTGTGTAGAATATCAGTGCATTAGTATATCATCAATAGTCTTTAATCGTTGAATACCTTGGGGTATTTATAGACTTCCAATATCAAGAAAATTCTATTATGTAACTAAATTTTCTTGAAAACTGACTTCTAACAACTTCTTTTTATCCATCCACGCGTTTCTTCAATTAATTAGTTATTCCATAACTAACTCTTCAATCTTTATCTTAAATACGCGCTTATGAATTAAACTAACTTCTTTTTGTTTCGCACCTGTCTTGTCTAGTTTCAACACTTAGACAAATTCTGACTTCTTCATGACTTGTCTTGCGCATCCAGTCTTCAATAGTAAACTAATACATAGAACACTAAACTAGTCCTATCATCTAATCTTAACAAGACTATTACATTACATTAAGCTTTATAAATCAGCTTAGTCAACTTAAAATCTATACAATGAATATGCGAATACATACACAAAATATGAGCTTCTATACATCGTGTTAATAGCTCAGTATATATCCTAACAAATATAACTCAGTACTTATAAATTGTACTTGTCTTTCAAACATTTATCTTTTCTTTTCATACTTATCTTTTGAACTTTACTTGTGAACTCTACTGATCTGTTCAAGATGACTTCATAACTAGACTAGATCAGTCAACACTTAGAGATTATTCAAGTCTACTTTTGGCCTATCAAAACTCATTTTATCATCAATTAGGACTTGTCTTCAGGATTCATATCCCAACACTACTAATCTTGTTGTCGAGAATTGTGTTCATAATGTAGGAACAAAGTGAAAGAGTGCACTTTGAAGGAAAAATGAGCAGTTACGCTTGGATATTGAAGTTTCATTGGAGGACGAGTAAGGAAAGCCTAGAAAAAGAGAACAAAAAGTCCAACAAGCAGAAATGACTCGGTCGGTCGAGTGGCCTCACACTGGCGGCCGAGTGAGGTCGAGTTACAGAAACATTCGAGGAAATTCACCTCACACTGGCGGCCGAGTGAGCTCACACTGGCGGCTGAGTGGGTTCTGGAACCCAATTTGGTTCTGTATGTCCATTTCACTCGGTTGACCGAGTCAACTTACGAATTTCGGGAAATTTAGCGAATTTTGAAGAATTTCATGGACCCAATTGTTAAATTTGTCTCAAGCACTCTTTGAAGCTTTAAATAGCTTCCCCATCAGATTTTGGAAGGGACTCAGCCTCATTTATTACAAAACCATAAACCCTAGAATTGTCTTAGCATAGTTTTTACATTTATTGCACTTTAATTCATAGATTAGCTTCCAAGTTGAGTGTTTAGTTTTGGTTTTTGAAGATTAAGGTTTAATTCTCTTGTAATAGCTTGTGTATTAGAAGAAACATTAAGGTGACTTCAAACCATACTCTCTTTTGCTATATAATTACAAGTTTGATGTTTATTTCATCCTTTATTGTTGTTTTGACCATGGGTGTTGCTCCAAACACCATAGACTAATCTCATTTATGCTTTTGATGTTCTAAAACCATGTGAATATTGAGTTTGGAATTGTTTGAGCTTTGTTATTGTTGATGTTAGGATTTTTACTTCGTTTATTGGGAATTATTGGTACTTTGTGTGTTAACTTTTATTAATCCATATTTAGATGCATGATTAGCGTAGACGAGAGTTACATGGACATGTTTATATATTTATGGTGTGAGTTGTTGGTATGCAAATGTGTTAATTATACTCTTAATTCTTCGAGAGAGAATTAATCGTATTAGAACCCCATTAAAAGACATTAATTACTAGAATGGTTGTTTGAGTAGTTGGTGAGGATTAGGAAGAAAACTTTATTACCGGGTTTGGGAATGCCTTAGAATTAAGGTTATATTACCCGAAGAGAAATGGTTGGCATCCTAGCATTTAGGTGCTCTTAGTAAATCTTAATTGAAGCATAAACAAAGTAAAAACAATTCCTCTCGACTTCACTAGATAGAGAACACCCGAAAGATTCTCTCACCCTTGAATTTCTTCGAATTTAATTCGTAGTTGTTCTTTATTTTACCTGTCAATTTCTTGCTTTAGTAGTAATTTACCTTACTAAGTTGTGGTAATTGCTCTTTTTGATAATTTTAATTTCTTGTTTTGGTAGTATAAATCACTTGTTAGCTTGTAGATTGGTATTTGATTTAATTTCTTGCATCTTGGTAGTAAGTTAGCTTAATTTTAGAAATTCAAAACCCGAAACCGTAGTTACATTAGTTATGTCAACGTACAACTCTAGGGTTCCGTTCCACTAGACCAACTCCCGTGGTTCGATACTACTTGGTCGAAATACTTACGTGTATACTACTACGATCCCTTATGCTTGAGGGAAAGTAGTTAGTCAAAATATATTGCCTAAAAGTCCATTCAAGTCAATGACGCCATTTTCGGGGAGGTGACGTAGTGCTATAAGTGGGACTTAGAGTTAGTTGAGTACTAGTGCTAGCTACAATGACTTGCTTTATTTAATTTTTTTTTTCAAGAATTTGATACTTGAGATTTTCCACAGGTGCATGATAATAAGAGCACGTGGTGGACAAATTGAACCTATCAATCTTGTGATTGAAGCCACCGCAAGAAGGAATCGAGCAAGAAATCGAAGAATGGCGGAGAATAGACAACATCAACCGCCGAATGCCTTGGTAGATGATGAAAGTGACGGGATAAATACTTAAGAAAATCTCCAAGCTGAACATCAAGGAGATGTTCAAATTCAAGGAGGAGGAGGAAATGACATACAACACCCACCTAATGTTCAAATGGGTGGTGTGTTCAATCAAGACCACTATGGTGGACAACCTCAAGGGTATCCTCATAATGCTCAACAAGGAGGGTATTCTCAAGACTATCCACCATATCCATATCCACAATATCCTCAAAGATATTATCCACTACCTCAAGGGTATTATCCTCCACCTTATCCATATCATCCACCCCAAGGTGCATTCCCTCAAGAAATACTCGTTCCACCTCAACCAAAAAGACAAGAACCTCGTCCAATACAACATGGGAGGCCCATGAAAGAGTACTTTAAACCTCAACAAAGGGAGTAGTATTATGATGGGTTAGCAAGGCCAAATGTGGAGGCCAATAATTTTGAAATAAATGCCTCTTTGTTGAGAATGCTTAGAGAAAAGCATTTTGAAGGGAGGACCGAGGAAGGCTTTGAAGAAGATCCAAATGAGCACTTGGCTCAATTTCTAGAGATAGCTGATACACTCAAGCAAAATGGTGTGTCCGAAGATGCAAAGAAGTTGAGGCTATTTCCTTTCACACTTTTCGGAAAAGCAAAAGCATGGTTACAAACAAGCATTCCGGCCGCAGAGGTGAGAACTTGGGAAGAATTGAAGAAAATATAATTATTGAAGTACAATCCACCTTCCAAAACAATGGAAGTAAAGCAAAATATCTCTCAATTCAAACAAGGAGCTAATGAGATCCTCAAGGAAGTAAGTATGGGAAAGGTTTACCAATGTTGCATTAGGAATTAACTTACTTCTGCTAATTTTATTTACTTACTTTCTGCTCATTGTAATCTCTGTTCTCCTGGGCATTTCTGATGCCCCAGCAATAATACTTCTTTGGCTTTTTCCAAAAAAACCAACCTACTAATAACTTGCCCTCAACACGGTTTTCCATTTTGTGGTTTGAGGGAAGAGGATCAACAACATTTGGATGCTTGTGCCGGAGGTTCGATATGGCTCAAATCGGCGGAAGAGATCAAGGAAATAATGGAAGGGATAACAAACAATGCCTTTAAAATGAGGATTGATAGAGGAGGAAGACATTGAGTGGCTCAAGTGAACGAGATGGAATCTATGAAAACAACTTTGATTGAGAAGGTGAATGCTCTTTCATCTAATCAACCAAGTGAGAGCCCATTACCAATGGTTCAAGGAGAGCTTCCGATGAATCAAATGCAAGATGTCAACTACATGGGTCGACCTCAATATCAAGGAAACCACCAACAAAACTTTCAAGGTGGCCGCCCATATCAAGCTACTCAACAAAATCGGTTTCAAGGAGGTCAATCATCAACATTCCAGCCCAATCAAGAGCAACAAATGCAAGGAGGACCATCTACCCCAATTCAAGGAAATCAAAATCAAAATTTTCGAAGGCATAATAACTTGGCTTATTCTAACCCAAAAGGTGCAATGCAATACCCAACCGAATTTGATCCCGGGGCAAAGCCTCCTAATGGAGAAGGAAATTTCTCCACCGATGAGCTCCTTGCACTCATTATAAAAAAAATAGATGCAAGTGACAAAAAGATAGAAATCAATGACAAGAGTATGGAAGGGATTGAATTTTCTATGTAAATCAATTAAAAAAAAGTATATTTTACAATCTTGTCGAGTCTATGAAAATCCATATAAATCAATAAAAAAAAGTCAGTCAAACTCAGCATGAACTCTATGAATTTTCTAAACCCACAAAATTTTTAAAGTAAAAAAGAATAAAAAATCAATAGAATCTCAATTGAATACCCACCTCTAAATTAAATGGTACTCCCTCCGTCCGCCTATAACTCTATAAGTTTTCCATTTTACCATTTTAATCTGTTCGTTTATAAGTTTTCCATACCTAATTTTTTCTTACACTTCACTTTATATTTTACTTTTTCTCTCTATCTCTCTCCTTCTTCAAATCACATCATTTGTACAATATCTAATATTTAATCATTTTTCTTAATTTCTATATCAAAAAGTAGCGGAAAGTTTATAGGCGAACAATGGAAGTATAATTAAAATTTTGAAATACTAAAATTTTTACTCAAAATCCATTCCTGAATCAAAACGTCAACTCAAAGGTCATTCCGTCATTACTCTTTAGCTTCCTTTAGAAGACTCTTGGTTTCTTCTCTCTCTCTCTTCATTCATAACTCTTGTGATTTAAAAAAACTCTTTGGATTGATGGGGACTGCCGATTCAGGCGGCTTAGGAATGCCTGAAAGTTCTTTGGATCTTTTATTTGGATTTGACGACGCCAAATACTCTGATAGGGCTCTGCAGCTTGAAATCGTGGACCATGCCAAGAGCGATATTGATGATAATCCTTCACAGTTGGTGCGCAACGTCAAGCCTCGCCGGGAACTCTTTATAACTGCCACCACAGGTAAATCACTGTTGTGCATGATGAAATTTTATTTGGTAACTGCATTTTGATTTTGTTGTTTGAGAAATATTTCTAACTCTTTGTAGAGCCACGGGTGAAGACTATACACATCAGCTCTTTGATTTTAGCTGCAAGGAGTTCTTTTTTTCGTAAAGTAAGCCGTTTATACCTTCCTTTATATTTTATTTATTTTTCTACCCATTTACCCTTGTATGTTCTTTTACTATGCAGCTGTTCTCGAATGGCATGCTCGAGTCCCAGCAGAAGAATGTAACAATCCAAATAGAAACATCAGGTGAAGTCAACTTTAATTTCCACTATTAATATTTATATAGAATATTATAAGTTTATTTTCCAAGTTTGGTCATATTCGGCTGATTTGTTTTTTGGCTTTCCTAAAAGTCTTAGTACTAAGTACTACTAACATATACGGAGTACTCCATTATCTATGCTCTCGGTTTGTAAAAAATAGTCCTTTTGACTTTAACTTTGTGTGATTTTGATCTGTTTTATTATAAAAAGAAACTGCTGACATTATGGATTCAGCAATTTGCGACAGAGATAAATTCACAAATGGTCCTGTAACTTTGTCTGAATCCACAAAAGGTCCTGTAACTTTTTATTTGATCAATGATAGTCCTTTTAGTCTCAATTTGGATCCTTTTGGTCCTTTTAGTACCAATTTTAGTCCTCTGGGTCCGATTTCAATTCAATTAATTCAATTTCAGTCCCTTTTTATTCAATTTCAACCATACTCACCCGAAAAGAATGTGTGTATTTTACGCATCAATTTTTATTCACTATTTTTAATGCATCATTCGACACATAAGTTGTTTGAATGACTAAAAATACATAAAAACATCTTCTAATTATGAAAGACTAAATATTAAAATTAAAATTTCTAATTTTTTAATGATAATTTCATATATACACTTAAATATATACACATGTATTAATATGTATTTTTTAGTATTAATACGTAATTGAATTTGATGTTTTAATTTATTTTATTGAAATCAATTTGTATTTTTTTTAAATTTTGTATTAGATATATTATTTTCTTTTATTTAATTTAAATGAACACACAAAATTATATATTTAGTTATAAATAATTATTTGGTAAAATAGAACATAAAAAAAAGAAGATAAAATTAAGATTTTGATAAAATTATGTATGTTTGTTTATAAATAAAAATTTATTAAATTTTTGTATTAAATATATCACTCTTATTTATATTCAAAATAACTTATGTGTTAAAAATGTAAAAAGAAATAAATAAATTGGCATGTAAAATACACATGTTCTATTTCGGTGTGGAAGATAAAATTGGATTGAAAGGATTAAAATAGGATATATTGGACTGAAATTAGACTCAGAGGATCAAAATTGAGATCAAAAGGATCAATATTGAGACTAAAAAGACTAAAATTGATCAAATAAAAAGTTACAGGACCTTTTGCGGATTCAGACAAAGTTATAGGACCATTTGTGAATTTATCTCATTTGCGACAACTAAAAAAGAATTAAACTTGCCATTTCTATATACACGTTGAGTTCTTTTTTTTTTTTTTCAACCAATTAAGAATGGTATGTCATGATTTGAATTGAATCTGTGCAGAGGAAGAGCCTATTATGGATTTGTTGAAATATGTTTATACCAATAATCTTCCAACTAGTTTGAATGCTTTGTTGGATCTGTTGGTGATGGCTGACAAATATGAAGTCCCTTCATGCTCGAGGGACTGTATTCCAGTATTGCAAAACTTGCCAATGACTTGTGAATCAGCATCACTTTATTTGGAACTTCCTCCAACTGTTTTGATGTCTCCTCAACTTCAGCCACTTGCAGATGCGGCCAAGCACTTCCTTGTTGCAAACTTCAACGATTTAGACAAGTACGCTCCCATCTTTCTTTGTTTAGTGTAGCTAGCTCTGATGAATTTATATGTTTTGGTTGAAGAATAGTCAGGAAGTGCGTGGTTCTTTTATTCTTTTAAGTCCTTCATGCTCCCATGTTACTATTGCTGTAAATTGTTATTATTCTGCCACTATATACTATAAGCTGTCCCTTCTAACTTAGTTTGACCTGGTCTTGGATATTCCATCACTTCACTTTATTTTTTAAATATTCACCAGGTTTACAAAGGAGGTGCTTAACCTGCCTTTACTCGCTATCCAAGCACTTCTCTCTAGTGATAAGTTGGAAGTGACTTTAGAGTGTGTTGTGTACAATTTTGTTCTAAAATGGGTGCGTAAACATTATCCTGACTTGAAGGAAAGACGAAGGATATTTGAAACTCATCTACTCCATCTTATTCGCTTTCCATTCATGTCTACAACAAAGCTAACTGAACAAGTTCTAACTTGCATTGACATTGGTTGCGAAGTTGCTTCCAAGATAGTTATTCGTGCTCTCTGTTTCAAGGCTGAGACTCCGCATCGAAAACGTTGTCTAGCTGCAGAGGAAGGCAACGCTGCATCTAGACAATTTGTGGAGCGTGCATACAAATGTGATTGAACTTGCATTGCCATATCAACAATGTATAGTTTATCTTCATTTCAAGAGGGAGAATTTAATACACCTCTCCCCCGGGGGTAAAATAATGTCAGAGACTTTCCACTTGGGTGAGCAAAAATTTGTCTTGTTTGGCGGCGGATTATATGCAACCCCATCTAAGGTTCAGAATTTTGGGCTGGGTTTAACATGGTTGGATCCACGCCTGAAATCTGTCTTTGTTAACTGTGAAATTCAATTAAAAATGAAGCCCTCGAAAGAATTTACAAGTTGGGTGAAAGGAAGGTACTTCTTTCATAATAATAGATGGTTAAGATCAAACTACTTAAAAAAAGATGTCTTATGGAGTGAATTCATAGGTGATGAAAGCAGTTACTTCATCAACAACTTTCTCCATGTGAGGGCAGAACTCACAATGAATTGAGTAGTTGGATGTGATATGGGTTGATGACATGCACTATGTTGAATGGTTGATCGTTTTTTTGTATTTTTGACAAGGTTCATGGATTAGTGACAATTAATCACAAGTACAATGCTCGGTTTTTAGTGTGCACCAATTTTTTGTGTTGGTGCAATCATTTGTAGCACAATATAATCTCTTCAGCAGTGTATTTATTTTCTAGATGATTACTTATTGGTTTTAATATTTGTGAAAAAAAAAAAACTAGTAATACTTAAATTTGTAGTGGGGTCTCTCTTGGATTTTAAATATTTTTCGCTTCTGTTTAATATAATTGTTAAATTGAAATATAAATGTTTTTAGGAAAAAATTGTTTAAATATTTCAATATTCAGTTTTGTATTTAATTATATTTTAAAAATTGCTAAAAGTTATTCTGTTGTCCAATTTCTTTATTCTCACTTTTTATTTTTTGTTGTCCAATTTTATTATTGCCATTACCTTTTTAAAAATAATACTATTCACACTACTTTATCTTCACTCTCCAACCATCACTTATTTACTCAAATTGTCATTAACTTTATTCATAAACAATTACTTTACCTAAATGGATCCCACAACATTTCATATACTTCCAACTTATCTACTTTATACATAAACTAATCAATATTCAATATACTTCCAACTTATCTACTTTATACATAAACTAATCAATATTCATTAAAACTTGTGTCCGGAGAAGTGAGCATAATAAAATTGGACGGAGGGAGTATTAAATTATTTAAAAGTAAACAAACTGATTGTAAAGTCATTTTGACACTGTTTAAGATTTTTCGATACAAAATAATTTAAAAAATTGAATATAAAATAATTTAAACAAACTTGAGTATTTTTCTATAACTTATGTAAAAAACAATTGTAATTTTTTTTTTAATTTCTTAAATGCTTAATAAGATTTAATTAGTTTTGGGGATTTTTTTTCTTTAAACTAGGGTTGACAATGGGACGGGTAAAAACCCGGACCCGCATGAAACCGGCTCGCACGGGACGGGTAAATACCTGATCAAACGGGTTTCGGGGCGGGTAAATACCCGGTCAACGAATACCCGCCGAGTATGGGACGGATAATGGGATTGTATATACCCGACCCGAACCCGACCCACATATATATAATAATTAAAAAATATATATAATATAATATATATATATATATATTAGTATAATAAATATATATTAAAAAAACTTTCTAAATTCTAATTGTAAGGTTTACACAATAACAAACACATACACACACTGCTTTCTGCCTTTCTAATTCGAGGAAGAAGACGTACGTGAAGAATTATCTATCTACGAGTGTTGAGAATTGAGATATTAATTGTGTTATGCATTTGATTTTGTTAGGTTAATTTTGCATTGAACAATATGTATGTTTTTTAAGACTTTATGTTCTATTTAATGTTGAAATTGATGTTTTATTGTGATTTTAAGAGTAGATTTTAAATGTGCTACTATTTTATTTAAATAATAGTTCTTTTTTATTTAAAAAAATATTATGGCGGGGCGGGGTAGGTTTACCCGCCGGGTTCGCAGGACGGGGCGGGTTTTGGCGGGTTTTGAGGCGGGGCGGGTAACGGGTATAAATTTTTTGGCGGGGCGGATCCTAGGACAGGCCATACCCGTCCCACCCCGTTGCCAACCCTACTTTAAACCATACTGTATTAGCTAAATTAATAGAACACATTACTCATCTAAATATGCTTAGGACTTAGGAGATCCAATTTTAACTTTTGATTTTTAAATGGATTCATTCCTAATTTGCATTCCTTACCATCATAATTCGATTACCAAAAATATAGAATTATAGAATTCTCATTCAAATTTTAATAAATAATAAAATTTCAATTAAATACTATATATTCTATAATTAAAATTTTGAAATCTACGTACCGAATTTCTTCAAAATCTTTTTCATAAGGTTTCTTTACAAAACTGTTGGTTTCTTCTCTCTCTATTCATTCATAACAACTCTTGTGATTAATGGGGACGGCCGATTTGGGCGGCATGGGAATACCAGAGAGCTCTTTGGATTTTTTGTTTGGATTCAACAACGCCAACTACTCTGATAAGACTCTGCTGCTCGAAATCGTGGACAATGTCAAGAGTGATGATGATAACCCTTCACAGTTGGTGCGCAACGTTAAGCGATGGCGGAACCTCCTTTTAACTGCCACTACGACGTTAATTGAGATATGAATTTTTGAAAAATTCACGTTTTTGGGGCTATTTTGAAAATATTCAGAAATTTTGTGGGTTGCTTTATAAGAATTAGATGTTCTCCAGGAGCCATTCTGAAATTTTTAAAAATGCTGAGTCAAAACCTGGTCAACCCAGCGAGTTTACTCACTCTGAAATCGAGTTGACCCGGTCAACTCGAAAAAAAAAAAACTGAATGGCCTGTGCATTACACGCGCGGCGCGTGGGGCTGTTTTTCAGCGAAAGAAGAAGTTGTACCCTCTTTAAAACTTGTTTCGGCTCGTTTAGGCTCGTTATAACTCCGTTTTTAGTTTTGAAAATTTCTGTGAGCTCCGTTTTTCGTGTAAATTCTTAATTTTCATAGTATGAAGGTATTTGAACAAATAAAAGTTTAAGTACTTATTTATCTATAAGAATGAGAACCTTGATTGGACTTATTTCACTTGTGAATTGGCTATACGCGTTGAATTAAACTTCTTTGCGTAATTATGAGCTTGAAATTCATGTGTTCGAGTTTGTAAACATTAAATATGTTTTAATGGTTGCTCGTTTTATGGGTATGACTCGAAAATAATTAGAACATTTAATGTTCAATAAATTCGAGATAATGGAGTTAAGCTCCATAATTTTAAGAATTACATGATTAAGAGCTAGAATTTTTTTGGAACTTTATGTTACTTGATGGAGATTTATTGTTTATCGCTCTTATATTATCACATAAGAATATTCCGATTGAATAGCTCATGATTTAATTGGAGTTGAAACTTGAGCTAAGATAATTTCAAGAGAACTTATTGTACTTTTCTGAGATGAAATGTGTCGATTGGAAAGTGATCATTTTATGAAAATTAATTGACATGATTGTGTAAAAAGATACTAGTAAACTAGTCGTTGAAATGACTTGTTTACGTGATAAAAATGATTTCGATCGGGGATCCGACGTTCTTAGCTTGAGAAGTTGGAGCAACATTCGGATGGAGAACCCTAATCTGTAATTTTTTCCCCTATTTTTCATAATATTGGTACTAAAGTAGTACCAAAAGAGTGCATAAAATACATTGAAGGTTATCCGAAATCTTCAAGTTAACTGTCTGATAGTGTAGCTGAAACGAGATCTTTCTGAAATAACTATTGTAGTTGTTTTATTAGACTTTCAGTAGTTTTTTGATTACCTGATCTACTTTGGGTTGTTTTAACTTATGACATGATTGTGCTTTATTGTGTTTATGTTGATAAATGTTTAAGCATGCAGATTCATGTTGTTGAGTGGGAGTTTTAGCTATTTTTTTGAATTAAATGCTAGAACTAATATTGTTCATGTTTTGGAGCTGAATTTGTTAAATGATGATACTTAGTGAGATTGATGATTAATAGCTTTAAGTTATTTTTCGATATCAAATTTTGTATCGAATTTTTCAGATGTGAGTTAGCTTAACATTGAACATAGTGATACATAAATGAACATTAACTTGTTGAATCACTTTGATTAAAAACCAGACAAACGCAATGGTCGCTGAGTTAATTAAAAAAAAAAAAAAACTCAAAGGCGATAATAATGACACATGGTGTCATAATTAAATTTTTTCAATGTTCTTGGAAGAACATGGTTCATTGGATACTATCAACCATGTTATGGATGATACTGAAGTTAGGATGGAGACTCAAATTATTAAGGGTCAAGAGACTTACCATAATTGAAAGGTATTCACATAACTTGTGAAATACTGGTAAACTCGATCATTGACGACATGATTTATAAATGTGAACTACACCGTACTGCCTATGATATTTGAGAATAATTGAAGGAGAAGTATGGTGATACTTCATTTTTTAGAAACATCAAATTTGGGATCGAATCCGATCACTTCGTGAAAATTGGGAACACTTGAGGGTCATTATAAATATTTGATGAAAGTATTGAGACTTTCACTTAGACACCTCAAAACATTGAGTTATATGATGAGTGACTTGAAGTTGATCAAGTCTACATCTAATGTTCTCATTTCCGAATCCAGTTCTAAACAAAAGAGATACTGGAAAGAAAGGACATAACTAGTAGCCTAAGACCGGGCACACTACTGGAAATCTAGATATCAATTTTAATGCTAAGAAAGAATAAGGATAAGAAATATGCTAAACTGAAAATGGATAAGAGTGAGATGACATGCTACAGATGTAACAAGCGTGATCATTATACTCGTGAATATCCTGAGTCCATGATGGACAAGGTAGTTCATTCTGATTTTTGGTTGTGGCATAAATGTCTTTAGTATTGTATTTCCGTCTAAATCTTATGATTGAGGATTACAGACACAGGAATGACAGGCCATTGACTAAAGACATATGAGCATTTGTAGATCTCTGTCTATTCTAAGAAAGACGAGATTGAATTGTGTAGGAAATCGAGCTCGAGTTAAAGTTTAAAGACTCGTAAAACTTGAGATTGATAAAGGTCAATGTTTCATAATGCATGATGTCTAGTTTGCTCTAAATATCACTCAGGATCTCACCTCCAGGCCTGTTCTTCTATGATTGAGATGTGATTTATTATTTTCTTTAGAGATGGTTGTGAATAGTATAAACAATGTAGATTATGGTACTAAACATTTATATGACTATGGTTTGTATGAGAACAACAACTAGTTTTATGAAACGAGTTCATAGTTACTAAAGGTTTGTTCCTCTGGCAATGCTTGAGTTATTGATAAAATTCGGTATGCTAGATTAGGTCATGTTGTGCAAGATTAGGAGAACTGACTTGTGAAAGAAGGACTACAATGTTCGTCTTTATAAGTTGAGTTTTTAACACGTTGATATTGTCTTGCTCATAAGTGACTGAAAAACCATTTGATTATTGTTAATTCTTCATTACATATATTTCGTTATGATAAATGTGATTTTGTAAATGTCAAATAACATGGAGCTGGTTGTTTTCACTTCTTACGTCGATAATTTTTCACGTGTTGGACTTGTCCATACAATTTCTCAAAGTCTAGGCATTTGGATTGCTTTAGACATACCTAATAAAGGTTGAGAATAAAATGCACAATTTTAAAGGTTTTAAGAACCTACAGAGCGTGAATGTCTATCCAACAATTCAAGGAAATGTGTAATGAAAATGACATAATCCGACAATTATTAAAACCTAATACTGTTACACAAGGATGTGACTGTAAGAAGGAGTACACGTTGTTAGATATAATAAGATCCATGATGGCAAAACTTTAACTATCATCTTTGGGAGATGAGTTGTTAATAATTGTCAATGTTTTATGAATAAAGTTATTCATAGATATTTACTTCAACTCCATTAGAACTTTGAACGAGTGAAATACCTGTTCTTTAGTAATTTTTTGTATCTGAATATCCGCAACTTATATACTTGATTCTACGAATCAGTATGAAAATTTGGGTTTTGGGGGTTTAGAAACGTATCTTCATAAGGATATTGTGTTAAATCTAAACGATACATGTTGATCGAAGATCGAGGAGTTGGGAGTGTGACATGAGATAGAATCATATAATACCATTTTTCTGAGAATTTCCTAGTATTGGAAGCATTTGGTATGCTAAACCATTTTTGTGATTGAAATAATCACTCTCTATCAGATCCAAGTGGGAGTGATTTACTTAATGTGATATTTGATAGAAGTTTACCCATTAAAGATCGGATGGATCTTGATGAGAGTAATTATCTAGAGAAGATGTCACAGAGTTTCAATCTGAAACTTTTAGGAAACGTGTGTCTAAGAGACATTATGATATTGAAGGACATGTCTTCTATGTATCTTCAGAAAATAAGATAAGTTTAGTGAATGAGGAAGAACCTACAAACGTTTCAGAGGTTCTAGCTCGTTCTACAAGAGACTAATGAAAGAAAGCAATGGAAGAAACGATAGAGTCGATAAGGTCAAATTCAAGTTTGGAAACTTGTCGATCTTTCATCGAGACACAAAGAAATTGAGAATAAATGGATTCTCAGATTATTAAAGAGACTGATGGGTCTATAGTGAGGTAGAAAAGTTCACATGGTAGAAAATAATTATACTCATTTGGGGGTGTATAACCTTTTTCCGCCTGTTGTGAGGTAGAAAAGTTCACATGGTAGAAAATAATTATCTACTTCTGGCTAGATTTAGAATTACATTAGAATGGACGTTTAAACTGTGTTTTCTCAAAGGATAGTTGGAAGAAGAAATCCACATGTTGAGATAAGTAGGATTTCATTCTTCAAAGAAGAGGATAATGTTTGTGAATTGATGAGATCGATTTACGAACTTAAACAATCCTCAAGATAATGGTACTTGAGACTTCATTGAATTATTGTCTCATATAACTTTGTGATGATAGACAAAGACCATTGTGCTTACGTTAAACGGTCCTAAGTAATTTTGTAATTCTATCATATGTATGTTGATACGATGTTAGCTGGAAAACGATAATGAGTATATTTGGTGAAAATATTCATATAGATAGTTCAAGGAAGTTACTTGGGTTGTCTCAAGAGACACAGAAAGAGACTTCTAGAACAGATTCAGAATGGATGCATGAAAGCCTATTGATACTCTTGTTGTAAAAGATGAGTTATTGATTCGTGATAAGTGTCAAAAGACTCAAAGGTGGAATGTTAGTAGTACTATATGCGAATGTAATTGAAAGTCTGATGTATGCTAAGATGAGTGAACATCCAGACGTATTATGAGCTGTTGGTTTGGTTAGCAGATATCAATTCAATTCAGTATAGACAATGGTGACAGTGTAAGGGATTGTAAGATATCAGAAATGTACTACAGATTAATTTGAACCTGAAAGGGTATATAGACATGTACTATCCACTGTGCAAGCAGAGTTTGTGGCAAGTGCATCTGTAAGTACGAGAAATAGTTTGGGTAGGAAATTTATTAAATCTTTTGAAAAAGTAATCAGTTCATTAGGAGCTGTAACGATTCATCGTAGAATCAAACACTCTAATAAGAGTTGTAGCGATTCACTATGGAATTGAACACTCCAGTGGAAGTTGTGACGATTCATTGTTGAATTAAACGCTCTAGTGGGAGCTGTAGCAATTCATTGTGGAATCCAACACTTTAGTGGGAGTTATACCGATTTATTGTTGAATCAAACACTCTAGTGGAAGTTGTAACGATTCACTGTGGAATCAAAAATTCTAGTGGGAGAGTTGTAACGATTTACGCTACCTTGGGAGTTGTAACAATTCATTGTAGAATTAAACACTCTAGTGGGAGTTGTAGCAATTCATTGTGGAATCAAACACTGGGAGTTATACCGATTCATTGTTGAATCAAACACTCTAGTGGAAGCTGTAACGATTTACTGTGGAATCAACCACTCTAGTGGGAGAGTTGTAACGATTTACACTACCTTGGGAGTTGTAATGATTCACACTCCCGTAGGAGTTGTGGTGATTTACTAAAGAATCAAACACTTCAGTGGAAATTGTAGTGATTCATTGTAGTAATCAAAGTAGTTAAAGTTTACGCTTAAGATTCCGAGTTTCATGAAAAACCAAACAATACAAAGTTTTAACTTTGTGTAAACTTTAAAAGAAGAAAATGTGATTCTTAAATGCATGACTACTCACTTGATGTTTGCAGATCCTCTTGTCAAATATATTCCTGAGAGATGTTTTAGAAATCTAAGGTTTTGGGTTTGTGTGGATTTGAACATAGTGTGTTGTAGTTGTTAATGTTGTTGAACATTTATGTATTGTGAATTATATGATGTTTCATATAATAGTACGTCGACAAGTAAAAATTGGCTCTCTCATACGAGCAATCGCCTCTGACATCGAGGCATGTGCAGAGATGAGATTATTTAGGAATGATCGTAATAGATTTTACCACAAATCTATTTAACTTGTTATGAAGCTAAATCAACAGATTTTCTGGACTATAGTGGGAGGAAATTCAAGTTAAGTGTCGATGATACACTTGAATTGTGATTTACATGATGTCAAATAAAAGAATGACAAACGCTTCCATTTTGGGAAGTTAAGATATCGTGACATGTGTTTCATACCACATGTGCTAAGATGACCATATATAAGGAAATGAGAAAGATATCCCTATTTTCTCATTGTATGAGGCCTTGAGGGTTAAGAAATCCTCTAATAAGTACCCTTAAGACTTTTTACTGTATTCTTAAGTCTTCACTCTAGTGTTGCTACTTTAGCATGTTACCAATATCTATAAGTTATATGGCAATGCGGTGCATGTCTAGGAAAACAGCTATAGTGGGAGTCTGGAGATATTAGTGTAATAGGAAGGACGTCTTTATTAACATGTTCTATTGTGATTCATTGACCGGTCAATCAAGTTCGGAACTTGATTATGAATACATAGATTTGATAAAAGGTTGAATATGCTCTTATGTTCAAGGGATTGAAAGAGATATGTCAATTAATGTTAAATTGAAAGAGTTTTGGGGTATAACGAGTTTTGAAATCTTCATATAAAACTGGTTCAGTTGGTATATATCCTTAACAAGTGTATAACATGAAAACTCATATTCTCGAGGGTCACACGATTTATTTGCCGGTATGAAAATGTGTTATGTGATGGTACACACATGTGAAGTAAATGAGCTTGTGACTCAAACTTCATGTGTGAGTGGGAGATGTAAACTAATAAATAAATAATTAATTAATATTAATTATTATTTATTTATTCCACACACATGAGTGGATAATTATAAGGAAGGAAGTTATTTGGATAACTCCTTATATAAGAAAATCCAAAGGGATTTTCTATAACAACTGAATATGGAATTCTGTTCTCACCGCTCCAAAGAAAAAGACAGAATATACAGAAACAGAGATTTCTATATTCTGTACAATACGCATCATATACACACAGATACTTGTAAGGGCACTTAGATATTCTGTACAATACGCATCATACACACAGATACTTGTAAGGGCACTTAGATTGTGGATATAAGAAGCGATTCGTGAAATTCATGTGATCGTGTTCTGACTACGAGGATCACAATACGTATGTGGAATTCAACCGAGTTCTAAAATCTTCCGCTGCATTGAGAATTACAGGTTGGTAATTCTAATTCTGATTTCTCGATTAATTAATTCCAACAGATATTTTATGGGTGAATAATTAGCCGACACATTTTGTTCATGTGACAGCAGTATGTTTAGTAGCTTATTACATTTTTTGTATTTTTGACAAGTTTCAATGGCTTAGCGAAAATTAATCACAATTGCAACGGTCAACGGCTTCTACTATTCACGCCAAATTTTTTGTGTTGGTCTAATCATTTTTAGTGCAATACAATCTCTTCAGCTGTGTATTTAATGATTATTTATTGGTTTTAATTTTAATATTTGTGCAAAAAAAAAAAAAAAACTATTGCGTGAACTTAAATTTGTAGTCTAGACTTTTGTAGTTTAGAGCAGGAAGTAATTTAGGGAAGTGGGGTCTCCCTTTGATTTTAATATTTTTCACGTTATAAAAATATTTAACTTTTGTAGTTTATAAGTCTTCACTTTCATGGTTATTGGTTAACTCTATGTGGCCGGATATTCACACCTAAGTTTTTTATAAATGAATCCACTTAATTTTTTAATTGTATAATTTTTTGATGTGCCGCCAAGTAGTTTGGCATTGCACGCTTCAAAGCTTAACCCAAGTAGATGTCCGTCGTTTTATCGTTGTGAAGTATATTTATTATTCGAGATAAAATCTATTTTGGTCCAGTAACCTTTTCCTTTTCCTCAACCGGTACCAAAAAAGTTAAAAAAAAAAAAAAAAAAAAAACAATTTAATCCTGAAACTCCTTTAATTGGTCTGATTTTGATCTTAAAGTCTCTAAAATTTTATGTTCGATGTCATTTTGGTGCAAGTTTTTGGAACATGAGGTGTAAATTGATCACATAACTTGAAAAAGGTAAAAACAAAGTCGTACTTCAAATTTGGCAACTTTAGGACCAAAATTGGGGCAATTTATTTTGGAAACTAAGACAAAGGTTATGGAACCAAAATAGATTTGAACTCGTTATTGTTCTGTTCTATGGGCATGTTTGCTTCATGGGTTTAGGGGGTTTAGTGATGGGTTTGATATGTAAACCCATCTTTTCCCATGTTTGATTTCTCATAACTTTAAACACCTTACTCGGGTTTATAATTTGACCCAGTTTTTATAAACTAGATTCCATGAGTTTAGATAACCTAGTCTCCCCTTGGGTTTAGATAACCTAGCCTCCCCCTTGGGTTTATCTAGCCAACCTACACATCTAAACTCATTTTATCCCAATCCATGAAGCAAACATGGCCTATGTTGTGAATTTCTATGTTTTATTTTTGTGTACATGATGGTTTGGAGAGAAAGGAGTAGCTCCTTATTTGTAGCTCCATGTTACTAATTGTTTATGCTACTGATGGTTAGTATTTCATCTGTCCACATACAAAGATTTTTTTTAAATTGAACATTAAAATTCAAGTGTATCAATACATTCAATTGTATGAAAGAATTTGAATTTTTTAAATTGAATATTAAAATTCAAGTATATCAATACATTCAATTGTATAAAAGAATTTGTCCTTCAAAATATATTTATTCTGCATGGTAACCGGAGTCATAATATATACATATCCCTTTTAATTTGATTATTTTAATTGTTTTTCCACTGCCAATTCTGGGCAAAACCTCCAGAGTGCTCTCCTAAAATTCAGGAGCCTACCAACCGTGCCCAGCCATGACATCTCCCTCTAAAACACCAGTTGACGTTCCAAGCCTGACCACCGCTGCAACCCCGACTAGATCGACTGCTCCGACTGCATTCAATATTGCTTTGCAAGCCTCTCTTAAACTCACCTCCACTAATTTCAAACTCTGTTAACCGACTATGATCTGTTCGGCTACCTTGATAGTTCCTTCCTTACCTACGGTCGAGCGTCTCTAGGGGGTCACATCCTTGTCCTACGCAACAAATCCAATCAAGGGGGCTGGCTCGATTACCTATTACAAGTAGGAGATCAAAGGCATCGTTGACAAACTGGCTCTGCTTTGCGTCGCCTATGATTCAGAAGATATAACCTGAACGTACTTAACTACCATTGTTGTTTGGATCGTAGCCAAATGATTGATAAAAGAGATTGTATATATCAAGAATTTTGCTAGACTTGATAATTGACCACAACCCCTTAACCTTCCATGCAAATATATTTCACAAAACTACAAGAAAGTAAAGTGTGTACATAGAGGAAACAATGTGCTTGTGTTGGGAAATGGTGATTCACCAAGTTCCCCTCCATACGTCGCTACGATGTCCAACAACAACTTCCATAAGAAAATGCGAATCTTTGGGGGTATATTGAGTTGCTAGATTTTACCCCACCGTGTTTTCATCACAACACCATTTGAGCAGTATATGACTCTCCAATGTCCTTGTATGTCAATATATAGCTAGATTTGACCGAGAAACACCTTTTGGGTCCGGCTTCCAAAATCTACTATCCTCGCAGGTTGAACCTCCGATATGCATTAGCAAGATCGCCTCGTGCGGTCTCCGATGGAAGGAAAGTTGCCTTGATCGATAAGATCCTTATTCCAAGTACTCCCGTGCATGGGGTGATATATATCATGAGATGCATTCACAACTCTGGAGAATATACCACTACAAGAAAAGAGGTTTTTAGTATCAGAAAATTGGTATCTGATACATTTTCTGATACTAAATCTTAACCTTTGGTCAACTAAAAATTTTATGATACTACCTTTATTCTTGGTATCAATTTTTTTTTTTTTGATACTATCAAATTTATAGCATCCGTTATTTAGTGATACTAATATTGTTTTTGTATCAGAAATTTATTTATTGATACTACTTAGTTTTATGATCAAATACTTTTTCGATACTATTTATCATTGGTATCGAAAATTAAATTTCTGATACCATTAATTTTATAGCATCCAACAATTTTTTGATACTATTACTATTTTTGCATTAGTAATTTATTTATTGATACTACTTAATTTTTTGTATCAAATAATATTTTTGATACTACTTGTCATTGGTATCGGAAACTTTATTTCTGATACCATTAATTTTATAGCATCCAACATTTTTTTATACTATTACTATTTTTGAATTAGTAATTTATTTATTGATACTACTTATTTTTTTGTATCAAATAATATTTTTGATACTACTTATTATTGGTATCGGAAACTTTATTTCCGATACCATTAATTTTATAGCATCCAACATTTTTTTGATACTATTACTATTTTTGCATTAGTAATTTATTTATTGATACTACTTATTTTTTTGTATCAAATAATATTTTTGATACTACTTATCATTGGTATCATTTCTGATACCATTAATTTTATAGCATCCAACATTTTTTTTGATACTATTACTATTTTTGCATTAGTAATTTATTTATTGATACTACTTATTTTTTTGTATCAAATAATATTTTTGATACTACTTATCATTGGTATCGGAAACTTTATTTCCGATACCATTAATTTTATAGCATCCAACATTTTTTTGATACTATTACTATTTTTGCATTAGTAATTTATTTATTGATACTACTTATTTTTTTGTATCAAATAATATTTTTGATACTACTTATCATTGGTATCGGAAACTTTATTTCCGATACCATTAATTTTATAGCATCCAACATTTTTTTGATACTATTACTATATTTGCATTAGTAATTTATTTATTGATACTACTTATTTTTTTGTATCAAATAATATTTTTGATACTACTTATCATTAGTATCGAAAACTTTATTTCCGATACCATTAATTTAATAGAATCGATACAACTTATTTTTTGTATCAAATAATCTTTTGGATACTACTTATCATTGGTTTCGAAAATTTAATTTCGGATACCATTAATTTTATAGTATCCATCACTTTATCGATACTATTATTATTTTAGTATTAGTAATTTATTTATTGCATCAAATAATTTTTTTGATTCTTCTTATAATTAGTATCGAAAATTTAATTTTCGATACTATAAATTTTATTTTTAGTGTTAGTAATTTTCTTATTGATGGCACCTATATTTTTGCATCTAATAATTTTTTTGATACTATTTATCATTAGTATCGAAAATTAAATTTTTGATACTATAAATTTTATTTTTAGTATTAGTAATTTTTTATCAATACTACTTATTTTTGCATCAAATAATTTTTTTTGATACTACATATCATTAGTATCAAAAATTAAAATTTTGATAATTTTTTATTGATAGCACTTATTTTTTTGCATCTAATAATTTTTTTGATACTATTTATCATTAGTATCGGAAATTAAATTTTCGATACTATAAATTTTATTTCTAGTATTAGTAATTTTTTATTAATACCTCTTATTTTTTTGCATCAAATAATTTTTTTGATACTATTTATCATTTTTATCGAAAATTAAATTTTCGACACTATTAATTTTATTTTTAGTATCAATGATTTTTTTATTGATGCCACTTTTTTTTTTTTTATAGTAATTATGATTGGTATCGATGATTAACTTTTGATACCATTAATAATTTATTTATTAATATAATATAATTTTTAATCAAATTTTTAATAGTAAAAATGATTAGATATCCGATACTAATGCTCATATATCCATTGCTCGATCATAAATTATTAATAGAGTTGGTAAACTAAACACTTGGAAATATTTTAGTGCTCGCGATTTATATACATGTACAGGTACTCCGTACTCGTCTTTGGATCGTCGCCGTTCACCGTCTTTCGTCGCCGTTCACCGTCGTTCGTCGCCGTTCACCGTCGTTCGTCGCCGTTCACCGTCGTTCGTCGCCGTTCACCGTCGTTCGTCGCCGTTCACCGTCGTTCGTCGCCTTTCATCACCGTCGTTCGTCGCCTTTCATCACCGTTCGCGTCGGCCTCCTTCCCCTACCAGGTAAGCCTTAATTTATTTTCTTAGCCCTATCTTCCACTAATTTAGGAAATTTGGATGAGTTTTATATAATTACGAGTACTATTTTTCAGATCGGCGCATTAGATTTTTTCGATTTTAATGTTCTGGTATTAATCGGTCTTGCATTTGTCTTGTGTTATAGTTGAATTGAAGAAGCAGATCTCATTAACAAGTCAGATAATTAGTTGCATTCAAAGTAGTTGTTCAGTTTTAATAATGTTCTGGTATTAATCGCAGTTATGTTGTTTATGGAGCTTGCGTAAAATCAGTAAATCCATCATCGATTGAGGATATTGTATATCTTTCAGATAAAATGAGAACAGAGCAGCGGCACAGGTTTCATTTTTTTGTCAGTTTTTACATTGCTGATGAGTGCATGGATTTTTCATTTTTGTGCAAGATATTTGGAAAGAGTTGAGTACAGAGAAGATAGATCAAATAAGAGCTATGTACTTCGTTTTATTTTGTATATCATCTGGTTGTTCAAGTTGATGCACACCAAATGTATGTTAAAATGCACATTTAATAAAAAAGAATTGAGTTTATACATCTTGAATTGCTTTCCATCCAGTAAAGATTAAATTTCATCATAAAGTTGTCGAACAAGGGAAGGGAATGTTTTTGGCATGATAATGAATTAATGATGATGTATATGCAATGCAGCTACTAATTAGGCAATTATTTGTTTCATCACATCAATTATTTCAGTTTATTTCTAAGTATTTTTAGGCCTCAGTCGTGTGTTGATTCCTATGGCAAGATTTATGTTCCAATACAGAGAATTTATGTAAATCCTAGTTTTAGTATTGGTTCATTTCCAAAAGCACTTCATATTTGTACCTTACACATTTGTGGAATAACTGCCTCAATACAATATGGTTATGTTATTAATAAAAAAAATTAGGTGAATGCATATGGCATATCCAATTAGGATTATTTTCATCCTTATGGTGCAGAATGTTCTGAAAAAGAACAATGCTGAAGATCATTTCCCTTTGTAAGTATGATTTAAACACTACGACAAGACGTTGGTTGTGAACCTCCTGGAATTTCTTTGTTCAAGTCCTCTGTTGTTAGTATATTAACTTGTTCTTCCCTTCCATATTTTGGATGACAAATTGTATATTGTCTACATTTTTTTCTCCCTGTTCTTGTTTTTATAATCTTAAGCACAAGTTATGACATCTTAAGCCTGGATCTATGACATTATGTTTTAACATATATGTGATACTAGCTAGATAATGATGTCACAAAATTAGAATTTTCTGGTTCACAGTTAAAGTGAAGCCGATCCTAAGCCTCTGGTGGCACCCCCAATTCCTCTGTGCGAGGAGAAGTATTACACCAAACTGTCTTGCATTGACTTTGCGTGGAGTGGCAACGACAGTGCGCGGGTTAGAGAAATTTGGAAGAGGATTAGAGTGAATAATCCTTGAAGGACTATTCTGATGAGAAGGTATGATGTTGTTTCTATGGTTTTCTCAATTTGTTCAGTTATATGTGTTTAATTATTGTGTGGAGTAAGTTAATGACTCATGTTGCATTATTTTCGATTTTTCTCATTGATAACTTGATTGGTCTCAGAGCAGATTGTTTAATTTCATGTAATTTTGGTTTTATGATTTAAAAACTTACACTAAAGCCTAATTATAACCGCTATCCCAGATTTAAAAAATGAAATGAGATAGATGCAGGACATTTCGTTATATAGTAAGCAGGAATGAAATTTTGTTTTGATTGACTTTAGATATGTTTTGATGGAGCATTCAGATGCTATAGGCTGTGATGTTGTGTGCTCATGGGATTTTATTCAGTATTTGAGACTATTGAGGATAAGAAACAAACTAATTATATTAATGTGTATAGCATGTCTGGTAGAGTGATCCAATAATTTTGGGATGTTTGGGATTAACAGGAACATACAGTATGTTTCTTATGTGTGAAATCAAAGTTAGAAGTCATTGTTTTTTTTTTTTTTTTGTGTTCAAGTTGCTTGTATCTTGACAACTGCAATGGATTCATCCTTTTGGCGATCATTCTGTCTTTTGTTTTATATTTTAGTTCAGATTACATTATATTCTTAATTTTACATTTAATAATGTTATTGTACTTAACATCAGGTCACTTTTTTGTTCCGTACTTCAAGTACTTCCTTGATGGCTGTGTTTGAAGACTTCCAAGGACAGAGATGGTGCAGTATCTCCTTATGTGTGGCATCTACGGGCTTTGATATTGTCATCTTTACATAAATGTTTCCGATCTCTACGATACTGGAGGTTCAAAGTTTCTTGATTCTTTTAATTTCCAGGTAAGGACAATCTCTTATTTTTTGCTTCACAGTCTAAATATATAATTCACTAATGGGTAATTAACAAAATAATAGGAAAGTTGCTATTGAACGACAGGGTAATAATAGGAAAGTTGTTCCTGTCCAATGCACCTCGTGTTAGGTTATTTTGAAATTGCTATTAAACGGCCGGGTAATAATAGGAAAGTTGTTATTACTGAATTATTATCACGCGCCTTGAATTTCAATTCATGTTGTTTAACATTTGAAAGTGTTGTAGTTTAGATTATATGATTCATATTGCTATTGTGAGCTGAGATAGGTGCAAGATTTGAAAATGAAATGTATGTGTGGTAAATAAGTATTTGTCTTAAATATAAATATTGGTCGCATGGGCTCGGGTTAAATGTGCAAAGTTGTATGTACTTTAGCCTTTTAGAGGGATTAATATCTAATTTAAGCAACTCTTCATTGAGTAGTCGCAATATTTAACTAAGCAAACTGCTATCATGTGGCACTGAATAGTAATCTAATCTTATGTTTCCCTTTTTGATTTGTCAACATACATTGGACCATCAAAGCAGGAATATTACTTACATCTCAATTGTGTCTTGAAAAACACATCAAAGTTAGATATTTTGTAATGAAGCTTATATACTTAGTTTTTGTATATGAAACTAATATATTTGTGGTTCATTGTTGATAAATGTTATTTTTATATGTAAATTAGTAATATGGAGGGCAAATAAAGCTAAATTTGAATCATATTTAATATTAGTATTTTATACGTACAATCAATATAATATTGTATCAAAAAATTAATATAATTATCCGATGTTAAATGCCTATTTTGATACTAAAGAATTCAATCTTTTAGTATCATAAAATATTTATTGATACTATATATTTAGTATCGTTAAAATTAATTGATATTAAAAATACAATGTAGTATCAAAAAAATTGATACAATTATTCGATACTAAATATTTTTCTGACACTAAAGGTTATATCCTTTAGTATCAAAAAATATTTATTGATACTATATATTTAGTGTCGTAAAAAATAATTGATACTAAAAATACAATGTGGTATCAAAAAAATTGATACTATTATCCAATACTAAATATTTTTCTGATACTAAAGGTTAAATCCTTTTAGTATCAGAAAACATTTATAGATACTATATATTTAGTATCGTTAAAAAAAATTGATGCTAAAAATACAATGTAGTATCAAAAAAAATTGATACCATTATCCGATACTAAATATTATTTTGATACTAAAGGGTTCAATTATTTTGTATCAAAAAATATTTATTGATACTATATGTTTAGTATCAATAAAAGTTTACGACACTATAAATGCGTTGTTGTATCAAAACAAATTGATACAATAATTCGATACTAAATATAATTCTGATACTAAAGAGTTCAATCCTTTAGTATCAGAAAATATTTATTGATACTATACATTTCTGATACTAAAGGGTTACCCTTTAGCATCGGACTTTTTTTTCTGATACGCGGTCTTTAGGATCGGGAGTATAAGTATCGGAAGTGGTATCAAAATTTTTTTTGATACCAATACCCTTTGCTATCAAATATTTTATTTTTAGTATCAAAAAAAATCCGATGCTAAAAACCCTTTTTTTTGTAGTGTACGTACGTCCCTCATTGAGGCCAAAAACCCACCTATCTTTGAAGATTTCTATAAGCTGCCCATTGCTAACTCGCCAGTGAAGACCATCACCAAGTAAATATTTGCTCCACATAAGGGAGCGCCAAATATATGAGAGGTTTGAACCCAAAATTACCTCCAAGAAATCACTATGTTTGTAGTATATATGGTGCCTTAGAAATTCTTGCAGCTAACGAGTCCTCATTGTTCAAGAGACCCCAAAGTTGCTTAGTAAGGAGTGCTCTATTAAAATGCTCAAGTTTACGAAAGCCTATTCCACCTTCTGATTTAGACTTACATAAGAAATCCTAGCTTTTCCAGAAAAAAAAAAAAGTTGCCCGCGCGTACTTTACAACACATAAAATAGCCAACCGCGCGTGGTAAATACGAGTCGATCCCACATGAAAGAGTTAGTGTAAAAGTGATATTTATTGGTCCGACTCTATCTAGACATGATTGATTTTCAAGAAAGGTTTAAAAACTAAAACTAATTCTAATAATGTCTATATATATCAATAAAAAAACAAAGTAAAACTAGTCAAATCTAAATCAACAACAAGCTAATGAAATGAAAGTAATAAGAATATGATTAGATTCACTACATGAAAAGTAAACGGACGGGGAAGAAAGGTGATATGGCGCTCAAAATTGACATAAGCAAAGCTTATGACTGTGTGGATTGGCATTATCTTGATAGCATTATGAGACGTAGGGGTTCTCTGACCAGTAGATTGGCTGGATAAACATGTGTGTTCGAACGGTGAAGTACTCTTTCCTCATAAACGATGGATGTGTGGGCCAATAGTGTCGGGGCGTGGTTTATGACAAGGTGACCCCCTATCTCCTTATCTATTTATTTTGTGCACAGAAGGTCTATATAGTCTCTTACAAGCAGAAAATAGAAGGGGCCATATTCATGGCAGCCGTATTTGTAGAAACGCACCTTCGGTATCCCACCTTATGTTCGCCGATGATTGTCTCCTATTTTGCCAAGCCTCGAGAGAGGAATGCACAACTATGAAGCAAATCCTGAATTTGTATGAAATGGCATCTGGGCAGGCCATTAATTATTCAAAATCTGGAGTTTTCTTTAGCCAAAACGTCACGCCTGATTCTAGAGATGAGCTGAATAATATTCTTGGGGTACAAAATCCACTTAACACTGAAAAATACCTGGGGTTGCCTTCGTTAATCGGGAGGAGCAAGAAGGAGGTGTTTCAATATGTTAGAGAAAATTGTGGAATAAATTGCAAGGGTGGAGAAGCAAACGACTCTCGAGGGCGGGCAAGGAGGTGCTATTGAAATCAGCCGCTCAAGCCATACCGGCATACTACATGAGCATTTTCCTCCTACCAACAGGACTCTTGGATGAGTTGCAGCGTATGATGAATGACTTCTGGTGGGGGCATGGGACAAACCCGAAAAAAGGAATAAAATGGGAGTCGTGGGATTCTTTGTGCACGTTCAAGGCGGGCGACGGAATGGGGTTCCGGAATTTGCATCTCTTTAATGTTGCAATGGTTGTAAATTAGTTGATGAGCCACAAGCACTGTTGGGCAGAATACTAAAAGTAAAATACTATCCACATTCTGATTTCTTTTCCGCATCGTTGGGTTCCAATCCAAGCTTCACTTGGAGAGGAATTCATGAAGCAAAAAACCTGGTTCAACGGGGAACGAGATGGAAAATTGGCGAAGGAGAGAGCGTTCAGATATGGGGTGATCCTTGGATCAATAGGGACCAATCATTCCATATCTCAACGCAACCGGTGCCTACTTTCGAGGATATGATAGTGCAAGATTTATTTGTCCCTGGTTCGAGATGTTGGAATGTGGATTTGATTAGTCAGGTGTTCACCGAAGATGATTACAAAAGCATTTTAAAAACCACTCTGGCGCCTTCGGGAGTGGAAGACAAGATGGTGTGGCACTTCTCAAACAATGGCAACGAGAATAATGTCGGATAATTGGGAGATTGTGGATTTCCCATGGAAATGCATTTGGCGAGCACATGCTCCACCCCGAGCCAAAGAATTTTTCTGGAGACTATGTAAGGGTTGGCTCCCTCTGAGAACCAAACTTGCCAGGAGGGGTATGGAGCTGACTCCGGAATGCCCGGTATGTAAGAATGGAGAAGAAACGATCTGACACAGCTTGGTTGATTGTGAATTTGCAAAGGGTTGTTGGCAAGAGAGCGGCCTATGGAACATGTTTGTGCGAAAGGCTGAGGAAATAACGGACCACACAGGTCTTTTCTTGGGGTTGGTAGGTGACATGCAATGCGAAACACAGGGGAGGCTTATCACTATTGCATGACAGATATAGAAAAATAGAAATGAGGCCTTGTGGAACCAAACTCAACTGAGCGTGTAGCAAGTTGTTCATAGAGCCAACTGCTTCCTCGCAGAATGGAGAGTTGTACGAGGGAGGGTGGAACGGCCAAATATTCAACGCTGTACAAGGTGGCACAAACCAAAACCCAACTATGTAAAACTCAACGTCGATGCAGGGTTTTTTTTAAGAAGACATGATCACTGGTATATGAATGGTGATAAGGGATGAAGACGGAGCTTTTGTCGGCGCTCGGACAATGGCAGCCTCAGGTTTGATGAGTGTCGAAGAGGGCGAGATATGGGGCGTGATAGAAGGCATGCACTGGGCGAAATCCTTAGGCTGCACGCGCGTGCTCGTGGAGACGGACAGCTTACGAACCAGAGATGAGTTACGGAAAAAAGAGCAGCACATGAACGAGACTACTTTTGGAAATTTAGGCGACAATGGGAGACGGTTTCTGGCCTCCAACACTGGATTTGAGGTCCTCTATGTGTGTCGAAATGCTAATACTTTAGCACTTCTCTTGCAAGAAATTCTCGCTACTTTGAGAGTCCTCGCTGTTGGGTAGAGCTTCCAAACTTTGTGGATGTCCTACCTGATTTTTGCATTAGCTGTTCGTAATAACATTTAAGTTCCAAAAAAAAAAAAGAATATGATTAAAAATATTAATTAAGGGAAAATGTGGTTCCAAGGCAAATCCAAAACTTAATTAGAAATCCATTTACGACGAATGACTCATTTAATTGACAATTAAATATGTCCTCTTATAGGGTTATCACTAAATAATGAATTAAAAGATTTATCAATCCAATTAATTCAAAGAAAATATCACACAATAGTCAATCCTCTCTACCGAACATCACTAACTAATGAATTAAAAGATTTAACAATCCAATTAATGCAAAGAAAATATCACACAATAGTCAATCCTCTCTACCAAGCATGTATCTCTACCAAGCATACATCATATAATCATAGCTCTTAAGATCAGCAATACTCTCCCAATAGTTAATCCTCTCTTGAGATCATAATAAATTCGATTGCATTCTTATGTTTAATTAATGAGATAAATCTCTCAATCTTAACTCAATTAACAATAGGTAAGACACATTATCATTACCACTAATAACATGTTTTCGAATAAAAATTAAACATACAAATAAGAGACAAACATCATTTAAAGTACAATATTAATTCATAAACTTCAATTCAAATATTTACAAGTTTTAAAACAAAAAGTGTTCTTACATAATTTTAAATACAATAAAAGGAAAAATAACTAAATTAAATAAATAAAAGAAAAAGATAAATTTTAGATGAGTGTAGATGATGAAGTGTGCAAATCTCAAATTATTCTACCATTTTAAGCTCCAAATGAAGAACAACTTCCACTAAGAGTGAGTATGTGTAAAATAGCTGCTCCTCAAAGTGAAAAGGGTTCCCCAATTTCCCTTCTCTCCTCTGTTTTCTCCGACAATCATGGAGTAATGGGATTGGGCTTTAGGTAATAAATTAAGGGCCACGGCTAAATGCCTCCCTCTTTTTTATGACTTCACCCTCAGTTTACTTCTTTTTTTAAAAGTCATACATATAAAAAAACTGTATTACCTTTTTATCAATTAATTAAAATATAAATAATTAAAATCCTAATTGTACACTCCCACCACCTGCAGCCCGAGTTGTGGACGAGTCGCCACTGAATAAATACTCCCTCCGTCCCGTGATTATTTGCACACTTTCCTTAACGGGTGTCCCAACATTATTTGCACACTCCCAAAAAAGAAATAACTCACATAATTTTTACGAGAAAATTTTATTTTTAGTCCTATAAGTTTGATACATTTCAAAATAAATCCTTTAAGTTTCAACTTTACAAAATACGTTCTTTACCTTTCAATTTTTGTCCTTTTTTACATCAATTTTTATCCTTTATGTTTTGTAGGAATTAAAATTGGTAAAGTTGGTGCCACATATATTTAAAAAAGCCACATCATCATGCCACATCACATTATATTAAAAAAATAGAGCTAATAACACCCCAAAATATTCTATACACAACCCATAATTTTAAATACAAAAATAAATGTATACTCCGTATAAAATAACTAAGCAACTCTTACATAAATAAAGAGTAAAATAATTTTAAAAAATAACTTGAAAAAATATGAAACAAAATAAATTTCAGAAGCAAAACCACAGGGTGTTACATATGTTAATTATGTGAATCTTATTTTACTCTATTAATTGAAACGTATAACTAGATGCAAATAATTCTTTTGGGTGAGGCTACTAACACCCAATACAATGTTATACAAACTTCAAATGTTATACACACCCCACTAAAATTTAAAAACCAATTTTTATTAATAAACACACCCTAATTATTTTCAATTTACCCTTTATCCCTCAAAATAAATACAAATTGAATAAAAAATAAAAATATGATTTAAAATTCAATTAAATGATTAAAAATATAAATTTTAAAAATTAATTAAAAAAATATTCAATAATACGAGAAACTAAATAAAATTTTAAAATATAGTAAAAAATCAACTGCATATTAAAAAATATTTGAATGAAAAAATCAATTAAATTCAAATAAAATCTAAACATATTAAATAAATCAAATAAAAATTATAAAATAATTAAATTGAAAATACCAATTAATGATTCAATTTTTAAAAAATCTAAATAAAATAAAAAATGAAATAAAAATCAACTCAATCAAAAATAAATATTAAGAAAATTAAATAAAAAAATAAAATCTTACTTTTCTATTGATTTTTTTAATTTACTTTTTTTTATGTTTTATTGAATTTTTCAGTAATTTTAATTTAATTTTTTTTGTGATGATTTATTTTTTAATTTCAGATTCTATTTAATTTTTTAAGATTTTTTTCAAAAATATTAATTAATTTATGGTAAATTAATTATTTTTTAAAGATTTTGTTAGTTTTTTTTAAATACTTATAAATTTTAATTACAGATTTTTCATGTTATTTTTTTAAATTATTTTTCTCTTTATTTATATAAGGGCTATTTAGTCATTTTATATACATCTATTTTTGTATTTAAAATTATTGGGTGTGTATAGAATATTTTGGGGTGTTATTAGCTCTATTTTTTTAATATAATGTGATGTGGCATGATGATGTGATTTTTTTAAATATATGTTGCACCAACTTTACCAATTTTAATTCCTACAAAACATAAAGGATAAAAATTGAAAGGTAAAGACGTATTTTGTAAAGTTGAAACTTAAAAGATTTATTTTGGAATGTATCAAACTTATAGGACTAAAAATAAAATTTCCTCTAATTTTTACCCTTACAACATTCATCTAATTTAAAAAATATTACTCTATTTGGGCCCACAATTTAATATCTCTCTTCACTTTAGTCAAATCTCATTCACTTTAGTCAATGAATTACCAATAATACCCCTCCTTTATTCCACCATACACATCACTATATTCAATTTTCTTAATCTGCGTGTCGATCAAACCATGCACAAAATTCTGGGACGGAGGGAGTAATATTTTTAGAAAAAAAGGAAAAAACATAATTTTTGGAATAAACAATCTAAATCAATCACCAAACTCAAAAAAAAAAAAAAAATGGAAAACTTGAATTCAAGATATATATATATTTTTTTAAAAAGATAGAAAAATTGGATTTTTCTTTCCAAAAATTCAAAAATAATTTTCAAAAACAGATAAAAAAACGAAAAAAAAAATCAAAATCCATAACCCCAAATCCAATATAAAATAGGGGAATTTCAGTTTCAATATTTTTCCTGAAGCGGGGGAGGCGACAAGGCTGGAGACGCGGTGGCGACGACTAGGCTGGGGTCGAACGGAGCAGATATAATGGCATCATCATATGGTTTACAGATCAAAACCTAAACCCTAAACTAAAATAGGAAACTAAAATCTTTAAAAAATGAGATTTATTTTCAAAACTTAGCGGTGGCGTGCGTGCATGCGAACGGCTGCGTGAGTGCGAGAGGGAGACGACCATGGTTGGCGTTGTATTTGCTAGACGGAGAGGGAGGGGTGAGTCTGAAAAAACTGGGGTAACGGTGGAAATTAGGGTTAAAGAGGGGGAGGGTAATGTTGGAAAATGACAGTGGGTGAACTCAACTAATGGGTGAAGACAACAAGTAAGGGGGGTTAATATATGCGGCCTAAATTAATTGGCCAAGCCTATGCTTTAAATGGGCAAAATGGACGAATTTCTTCATGTACTGCCATTAGTTTCCATATTGATGGGCTTTTGTCTACCGATTTTACCATAGCGGTCTGTCTTGACTTTATAATACCTATGAATAAATACTCGTCTAAATTTACAAATTAAATTGAGTGAAATATATTTTAGGAAAGATTCAAATTGATGAAAAAAAATCGTTCAAGTAAGTATTTGAAGGTTTTTTTTTAGTTTCGTTTAGGATTTTTGTTTTATTTTGTATTTTATACTTTTCTCGACTCAACTCTTATAAATCCTACTATAACTTAGGGAATAGAACCTCCTTAGCTCCTTTCCCTAAAAACATTTTTTTTAATTTACTGAAAAATGGGCCACACAATTTAATTGTTGGCTCAAACAATTAACTTTCGTTTTTCTCGTTTTGCTATTAATTTCAATTTCTTCCTTCGTTAACGTCACTAAAATTGAAGTACGTGTTTTCTTACAAAAAATGCTCACTTTACTTACAAAATAAGCAAGCCCACAACTTTTCTCACAATCAAGTATTGTTTAAATGTGTATATTCAACTCAAAGTATAAAGTGTGAGGAGTACACTATATATAGAGAGCTCCACATTCTAGAGCTTTCTATCGAACAATAGTTTGTTAAATATGTAACTACCCTTCTATATGTATAGCGTGTATGTATACTACAAGTGTGTGTTTCGCATGTGTTGTGTGTTGCATGCATGCGCCCTGTTTGCCCTGCTCACCTTAATTTCGTATACTTCAACATGCCCCGGAAGAAACCAAACCACCGAAGCTTAAGATAACTTGAACCAAGAGAGAAGATGAGCAAACCTAGCTGGAGCAATAAGTTTTGTTAGAAGATCAGCTGGTTGATCTTCAGAGGTGATGAATCTAATGTCGAGCGTGCCACTCTGAACTTTCTCTCTAAGGAAATGGACGTCCACTTCAATATGTTTAGTACGAGAGTGGAAAGCCGGACTAAAAGCCAACGTGATAGCACCTTGGTTATCACACCATAGTAAGCTGGGAGTAGTGACTGGAATGTGAAGCTCCTTGCAAAGACTAGCAATCCATATGAGATCTTTCGTAGCAAGAGCAAGGGCTCTATATTCTGCGTCTGTGCTGCTGCGAGCTACAACCAATTGCTTTCTTGAGCTCCATGAGAGTAAGTTGTTCCCAAGAGTGATACAAAACCTTGAAGTGTTGCGCCTGTCATCAATACCCGAAGCATAGTATGCATCCACAAAGCCTTGCAACCTGAAATCAGAAATGGGAGAAAATGAAATGCCATGAGATAGAGAGGCTTTATGATAGAGAGCCTTCGTTAACGTCACTAAAAATGAAGTACGTGTTTTCAAGGCCAGAAAAGTTCTGATCAAACCTCTTATAGCACTTAGCTGCTGTATGAAATTTACGACCACACAATTCGCAAACAACTTTAGGTTTAGAATAAACCCTACCCTTTCCATTGTTTCTATTCACTTCTCTAGAAACAACATGAACAGATGTATGCAAAGCAGGAGAGATAGTACCTCCTTGAAGCTGAATAGAGTGTGAGCTATGATTCAATAAACGAACCTCATATGCTTGTAGGATAGACTGAACCTCAGGAAGGGATGGAATGGATCCACGAGTGGTGAGTGAGACAACTATTGCATCAAAGTCTGCACCTAGGCCTCCAAGGATGTATAGCACCAATTCATCATCCTTAATTGGTTGGCCAGCATGAAATAGCCCATCTGCAATGGATCTCATCTTTAAGATGAAACTGTCGATACCCAGATCACCTTTCCTCTGAGTTTGAAGCTGAAGTCGTAGGATCATAGCCTTGGCACTCGATTGAGATTGAAATAATAGCTCAAACACCAACCAGAGCTGAAACGAGTGCTCATATCGACTAACATAACCAAGCATGGATTCAGATACTGAGCTTAAGAGCCAGCTGAGTAGAAATTGATCTTTCCTTTGCCAAGAGATCGAATTCGACGTAGAGTGAGATGGATTCGGTGGAACAGCCGTGCACAACAGAACATCTTCAAAGTTATGAGCACGAACTGAGGCAAGGACTTGATTTCGCCAAAACGAATAGTTATCATTGTCAAGACGAATCGATAACGTAATGAATCGAGGAAGAGTAGGAGAAGAAGGTTGAGTAGCCATAGATCAAAGGACACTATATATAGAGAGCTCCACGTAATGAATCGAGGAAGAGTAGGAGAAGAAGGTTGTATCTTAGGACAGAGTTGAATACGAGCGAAAGAGAGAGAACCGAGAGTTGAATTAGCGAAGAAGATACAAAGAGAATGGCGATTATGGGTGATGAAAATGTGAAGATGAAGAACATAGCAGTTTCTGAGTTTTGAAGATACACAGAATATAGGAGGAAGGGTAGAACTTGCAAAAAAAACATTCAAAAATCAAAGAAAAAACTTGATCTCATGATACCATGTTTAAATGTGTATATTCAACTCAAAGTATAAAGTGTGAGGAGTACACTATATATACAGAGCTCCACATTCTAGAGCTTTTTATCTAACAATAGTTTGTTAAATATGTAACTACCCTTCTATATGTATAATGTGTATGTATACTACAAGGGTGTGTTTCGCATGTGTTGTGTGTTGCATGCATGCGCCCTGTTTACCCTGCTCACCTTCATTTCGTATACTCAACAAGTATAATTAATCAAAACTGAGTAAACATAAATGAAATTCTATTAAATTAAGATTAATATGAAAATCATTCGAATCACTTACCCCATTAGAAATGGGTACACAAACTCTTGATAGTCTTACAAATGACATGTGTGATACTAAAAGCATGTCATTGCATATATTGGAATAGTTTGGAGGATCGCCTTGATTGAGAATTTTTGGACCCCTCAGAGAACTCCTTAAACTTCCTACTTGCAGCTTTTTTAGCAATAGTATCTCTTAACACAGTGGAAGTAATATTTAATTCCAATAAATTTTTATACTTTCCAAAAAATATTGAGAATTAATGTCTTTAATGATGTCATTATCTTTGCTAAAAAATCAATTAAATATGTATTAATTTTTTTTACATTCTACTTATATATTTAATACATCTTCCATCCCCTACTTAACGACAAAAATCTATTGGACACGGATTTTATCGAATGACTTATTTATTAGTATTATAAAAATGAGGATAGTAAAAACTTTTTAATTTTATAAACGTATATACATTTATGCGAATATTCGTTAAAATTCGTACATTTATGACAAAAAACATCGCTAACATTTTTAATCTCATCTTCTGCACAAATTTCTAGAAGGAATTTTTTAAAAAAATATTATCATTAATTTTTCTTTATCTTCTACCTTATCTTAATTATTGTACATTCAAATTATAATTTCAACTATAAATATTTATTTGCCTTCAAGTGGTCTATATATATTTTATATTTTGCTCTCAAAATATCTACAACCACTTCTGAAATTTCTTCAATTACTTTTTTATTCTTTCTCTTTTTTTTTTCTTGGTGTCCAGTTATTTTACTTAATTATTTTTTTTTAAACTTTTCTTCAATTTATTTTCTTTTAAACATTTTCTTCAATCATTGTATTGTTTCAATTAAATCTACAGTTATTTTTATTTTACAGTTTTCTTTTACAATTTTCTTTTACTATTTTTACGGTAAATTTCTGTTCTCAAAATATCTACAACCACTTCTGAAATTTCTTCAATTACTTTTTTGATTCCCTCTTTTATTTTTATTGGTGTCCAGTTAATTATTTATTTTAAACTTTTCTTTAATTTATTTTCTTTTAAACTTTTCTTCAATCATTGTACAGTTTCAATTAAATCTACGGTTATTTTTATTTTACAGTGTTCTTTTACAATTTTCTTCAATTTTCTTTTAGGGTATGTTTCCTTTTGGTTTTAAAAACCAGGTTTTGGATTTCAAGATCCAAAATCCGTTTTACTTTGGGATTTAAAAACTGGTTTTCAAAATCCACTCAAAACCACCTTTATCAAATATATTGATTTGACATAAAGTTATATGTATATAATATTACTCCAATCATTATATTCTTTCTCAACAATAATATAATAATACTATAATAATACAATAATACAATACATTTAATCATTACACACTTAACTAATCACTATAATCCCATCAAACAATAATATAATAATACAAACTCATTCAATCTTACCACTTGATTTGAGTTAAATCCTTCACTGTTCCAAAACCCAAAAGAAACACCCATATTACTATTCATCGGGATTTAAAAAACCAGAATTTCAAAAATCTGGTTTTTAAAACCACCCAAAACCCAAAAGAAACACCCCCTTACTATTTTTTTTACAATTTTCTTAAATTTTTTTCTCTCTTTTCAATTATTTAGACTATTTTAAGTTTCTATTTTATTTATATGAAAGAAAGAAAAAAAAAATTTGTGTTTAGGAGATTCTTCTTTTTAAATTGTATTCTAATAATGTCAAATAATATTATTCTAATTTACTATTAATGGGGTGATATAATTATTCACTATTATTCAAATCTCTAAAATTATGAAAAAATAATCTTTTAGAGATATTTTCTTTATCTGATATAATTTTGTTTTTTTTATAATTAATTTTCATTGCTAACGGTAATAAGCATTGATTTAATTCTTTTTTTTGAGTTACAATATATACCCACTCTTTTCTCTCCCCATGACTTGAATCCAGGATCTAAGATCTAAGATCTAGTTAACTAGTGTTCTAACTACTTAAGCTAATTTATTTACTTTCTATTTTAAAAATTAAATATCTATTACTCCATCCGTCCAATTTTATTATGCCCATTTATCTGAGCACGAGTTTTAATGAATATTGATTAGTTTATGTATAAAATAGATAAGTTGAGGATATGATGAGATGTTGTGGGGTCCATTTATAGGTAAAATGATTGGGTAAATAAGTAATGGTTGGAGGGTGGAGATAAAATAGTGTGGATAGTATTATTTCCATAAAAGAGAATGAACATAATAAAATTGGACAATCAAACAAGGAAAGTGAGAATAATTGGATGGAGGGAGTATTATACATTGACGGACGCGAATTTGCCATAAATATAATTAAGGAAATTTACTTATTCAAATTAATCTTGATCTTACAAAATTTATATTTTGTATTATTTAACTTAGTCAATATCGGTGGATGGATCTTGATACTAATTTCTTATTATAATTTTATTTAAAGCATTTCTTATTTAACTTAACTTAACATTTTATTTTATTTTGTGTACAAATGTTTATTAACACGTGAGAAAATTAGATATACATACATAAAATTTTCAATCTAAGGTGATCAATTTGTCGATTTTTATTATACTCAACTTTTGATTTTAATTAAAATGAAGTATCTTGAAAATTCAAGATATTTCTTTAAAGTTAATAAAAACATATAGAAAATATGTTTATTGCTTAGTCAATGTTTTCAAAATGTTACGGTTATAATAAATTTAAGAATCTTTAATACGTTGCTAAATTTATGGAATTATTATATTGGTCAATTTAGATAAATTTATAGATTTTGATTGATGAATGTATAATAGGTTAGAAATATGATTTTAAATATAAGACTATTACAATACACTAAATAATCGAAAATTAATACCTAGCTAATTACCAAATTTTAGTGAAGATTATAAAAATAATAATTTGTCACTACACTGCAAATTGAAGTAATGAGATATTGAGTGATAATTACTATTTCCTAATTAGTTAGCATGTTAATTCTAATTAAATATTTTAAATAAGAAAATTTATTTAAGTATCATAAAAATACTTAATACAACTATAAATTTAAAATATTAGTATGAATTTTATTTTAGTTCCCGCGCAATACGTGGGATATAGGGCTAGTTCAATCATATAAACAAGGATAAAGCATACAAATCCGATCTACACGTATAATTCGGTAATTCCTATACATATATTTGAAATCCACCGAATTTATTCAAAATCCATTATTATTGAATCAAAACATATCCAAAACCATAAGCTTCCTTTAGAAGACTCTTGATTTCTTCTCTCTTCATTCAAAACAATAACTCTGGTGATTAATGGGTACTGTCGATTCGGGCGGCTTAGGAATACCTGAAAGCTCTTTGAATCTTTTATTTGGATTCGACAACGCCAAATACTCTGACATGACTCTGCTGCTTCAAATCGTCGACCATGCAACTACAGGTACTTTACTTTTCTGCGTATATATATATATATATATATAATATATGTTCCTTTTTCCATGATGAAATTTTAATTCATATTTGCATTTGTTTGTTTGAAAATTTGTGTAGAGCCACTGGTGAAGACTATACGCGTCAATTCTTTGATTTTAGCGTCAAGGAGTTCATATTTTCGTAAAGTATATATTATACCTTCGTCTTTTATTTATTTTTTCATCCATTTATATCGAGTATGGAGTATAATATTGTACTATGTTCATTAACTATGCAGCTGTTGTCGACCAATGTCACGAATGATATGTTAGAGTCCCACCAAAAGAATGTAACAATTCAGATTGAAACCTCAGGTGAACTCAAGTTTAATTCCACTATTAATATTAATTTGTATATTGTTGGGTTTGATGCATTGTTATGATATTGTCCTCTTTGGCCAAACCCTCGCTGATTTGTTTTTACGAGGAGTTTTTTCTTCTTTTTTTTTTTTCAACCAATTAAGAATGGCATGGCATGATTTTAATATGTGCAGGGGAAGCGCCTATTATGGATTTGTTGAAATATGTTTATAGCAATACTCTTCCAGCTACTTTGAAAGCCTTGTTGGATCTGTTGGTGATAGCTGACAAATTTAAAGTCCCTTCATGCTTGAGGGACTGTAATCGAGCATTGCGAAAGTTGCCAATGACTTGTGAATCAGCATCACTTTATTTGGAACTTCCTCCAACTCTCCTCATGTACTCTCAAGTTCAGACACTTACAGATACGGCCAAGCACTTCCTTGTTTCAAAGTTCAAGGATTTAGACAGGTACGCACCCATCTTGCTTTGTTTCGTGTAGATCCGATGAATTTATATGTAGTCCAATATTGGTTCACATTAATTTGTTTTGGTCATGCATGCTCCATGTTACTATTGCTGTAAATTGTTATTATTATATACCATAAGCTGTCCCTTCTACCTTAGTTTGATCATGTGTTGGGTATTCCATCACTTCACTTTATTTTTTTAATTATTCATCAGGTTTACAGAGGAGGTGCTTAACCTGCCTTTACTAGCTTTCCAAGCACTTCTCTCTAGTGATGAGTTGGAAGTGACTTCAGAGTGTGTTGTGTACAATTTTGTTCTAAAATGGGTGCATAAACATTATCCTCTTGACTTGGAGGAAAGACGAGAGATATTGAAAACCTATCTACTCCATCTTATTCGTTTTCCATTTATGACTACAACAGAGTTAACTGAACAAGTTCAAAATTGCATTGACATTGATTGTGAAGTTTCTTCCAAGATAGTTATTCGTGCTCTCGCTTTCAAGGCTGAGACTCCGCATCGAAAACGTAGTCTAGTTGCAGAGGAAGGCAACAGTACTGCATCTCGGCAATTTGTGGAGCGTGCATACAAACGCGAACCTATCAATGTGATTGAACTTGCATTGCCATATAAACAATGTATAGTTTATCTTCATTTCAAGAGGGAGAACTTAATACACCTCATCCCCGAGGGTCGAATAGAGTCGGAGACTTTCTACTTGGGTGAGCAAAAACTTGTGTTGGTAGGCAGATGCTCTGTTAACCCGGTATCCAAGATTCAATTTTTTTGGCTGGCTCTAGAAGTGGTTGGGTCAGCTTCTTGCAGTGTTAACTATGAGATTCAATTAAAAATGAATCCCTCAAAAGAGTTTATAAGTTGGGCGAGAGGAAGCCACACATTCACTGAATTGGAAAGAACAAAGTACATTAAAAATGTCACATGGAGGCAATTCATGGGTGGTAACAATACTTACTTCATCAACAACTCTCTCTATGTGAGGGCAGAACTCACGACCAATGACTAGTTGGACATTTTGGTCATGAGAGAGAGAGACACACTATGTTCAGTGGTTGATGATTTTTCTAATTTTTGACAAGGTTCATTGGTTTTGCTGTTTTACACCAATTTTGTTTTGTTTTGTGTTGGTGTAATCATTTTGAGTGCAATACAATTTCTCTTCGGCAGTGCATTTAATTTCTAGATGATTATTTATTGATTTTAATATTAATTTGTGCAAAAACACAACTATGGCTTGAATTTTAATTTGTAGTCTAGGCTTCTGTTGTTTAGTGCAGGAATACAAGGAAGTGATTTAGGGGAGGAGCTGCACAAAATTAAGATTTAAATATGTTCATTGATCATAATTAGTTGTGGAATTAATTTGCAAAAAAGAATATTACGGAGTATAAGATTTTAAAATCTTAAACTTGAATAAGCACTTCTTGCCACCCTCACGGCCTCACCTCAAGATTCTTCGATTTTAGCAGCAAGAAGTGTTTTTTTTTTGTTTTTTTCTCGTAAAGTAGGTTGCGGACTTGTAGTTATATTATTAATCTTTGCCTTCGTTTATCTTTTTTCTTTTCCAAATAGTCCAATTTACATTCTTTAAATTTGAATTTTTTTTTTAATATTTAAAATTTTCTAAAAATTTCATTAAAAATTCTAAAAAAAATCCGAAAATCTCATTAAAATTATAAAATGTGTAAAATAATATTAAAAAAATCTCATTAAAAATTTATAAAATGTGTAAATAAAAATAAATAATTCTAAAATTTAAAAAATATATATTAAAAACAAAAAGTTCTACAATTTAAAAAATATTAAAAATAAAAATTTCTACAATTAAAAAAATTGAAAAATATGTAATTCAAAAATCTCATTAAAATTTCTAAAAAAAACTCTAAACGTCTCATTAATTTTTAAAAAATGTATAGGCTAAAAATTCTAAAAATCTAGTAAAAAAATCGGACTTGATTCGGACTCATGCGCCAATAGTTAATGTTTTGTTCGAACTCCTAAATTTTTTGGGTGCCACGAGGTTGAGTGGAAGTTTCACGCCCTGATCGATTGTGGAACCGTCCCAAATTCATTTTAATGAGATTTTTAGAATTGCAGAACTTTTATTTTAAACATTTTTTAAATTTTAATTTATAGATTTTTTATTTTTAGAATTTTATATTTTTATGAGATTTTTAGAAATTTTATTTTTAATTTACACATTTTTCAGTTTTTTAAAATTGTAGAATTATTTGTTTTTATTTTACACAATTTATAAAATTTAATGAGATTTCTAGATTTTTTAATTATTAATTTCTAATTTTCAAACTTAAAGGATGTAAATTGGACTATTTGGCCGGAATTTCAAATTTTCGATAAAAAAGATGTAAATTGGATCGAAAAGGACGTAAATTGAACATCATAGGACGTAAATTGAAAAGGTAAAAATTTAAAGGATATAAAGTGGATTAGACCTAAGTTAAATGACGTAAAAACTGAAATTTTCTCTGTATTTATTATTTATGTAGTTGTTCTGTAATGGTTTTTCCTTTTTTTTTTTTTGACAATATAACAAGGATACATCAATTACAATCGGAAAGTAGAGAAAGCCAGATCCTTGTAATATTGCGGACAATCATCTTCAAACCAATCTTGAGGTGATGAAGTGTGATAAACTCCTTGGGCTAGCTCATGTGCTACACAGTTAAGAGATCTAGGAACATACTGGCAATCCCACACTAGGATTTGCTGATGTGCTTGCTTAACTTTAGTAGCAATTTTTCCTTCCTTCGAACCATTCTCAACACACATTTTAATCGCATTAATCGCTTCCATAGAGTCCGACCTAATGCCTGCAAGCTCAATTCTATTTTGTGTGCATTTCATGATACCAATTTCCAAAGCCTTGAGCTCATCACCATATACACTACCTATGTTATCTATCAATGATGCTCCTGCTAACAACACATTCCCATTTGGACTAATAGCCACATATCCTGTTGCAATTAACTTCATTAAAGGCAGCGTCCGTGAACAAGAGATTTCCCTATTTTTGTGCCAAAAAGAGTTCTTTTTTCTTAGACACAAAATTCTCCAGCACATTCTCCACTTTATCGGATCCTACTAAATCAGCCCAGTAGGACAAAGCCCATGCAACATCATACTTAAGCCACCTAATCATGCCATTACCCACCTTAGATTCAAGATGTATAAACTTACATCTCTCTTTCCATATAGCCCAAACCACCATAGCTATATGCTCCATACATTCTTTATCTAGATTATGCATGCACCACAACATAAAATCCAATCCATCTCCATTAACAGCCCTTTTAATACCTCCAAAAATTTGATGCTTCCATGTATTTTTGGCCAGTGGACAAATAAATAAGCAGTGCATAGTATTATCCAAATGAAAATCACAGCATAAACATCGAGAATTGGTAGGCACATGATTATGAACAAGATTACCTTCAGATGCAATCAAACCCCGCACTAGCTTCCAACAAAATATACGTACCTTAGGCGGAACTCGAAGCTTCCAAATATGTTTAAACACCCTTTGCAGAGTATTCTCACTCGAAGATTCCAACCCTATGAGGGCCTGTGTCTGTTTGCATGCCATTTGATACCCTGATGATACAGTATATTTTCCCGTGGATGTTTTTGGCCAAAAAAGTTGATCTTCCTCATCCGGAGCCAACCTCGGCATTGATAAAATTCTTTCAGCTTCGAAAGGGAGAAAATCTTGTTTGACCAAAGGTTCGTTCCACCCTCCATCTTGCAGCAAGAAGCGGCTAACCTTGGATGCACTTGCTATTCTTGAGTTAATGCGACCCTCATTCAAGCTAACAATCCATCGATTCTTAAAAATATGGACATTGTCACCCTGACCAATCCTCCATCTAGCACCATCCTCCAGTAATTCTTTACTCCACATCAACGACCTCCACACAAATGAAGGGTTAGAGCCCACATTCATATCCGACAAGTTTGTATGCTTAAAGTATCTTGCCTTAAAAATCTTGCTGATCAAAGTGTTCGGCATAGTAATAATTCTCCAAAGCTGTTTGGCTAGCAACGCTTTATTGAATTGAACCATCTTCCGAAAACCTAGCCCACCCTCTATTTTATGTTTACATAATTCATCCCATTTTGCCCAATGCACTTTCCTATTTGACTCATTATCACCCCACCAAAACCCAGCTATGATTTTTTCAATATCTGAACAGACCAAAACTGGAATTCTAAAGCAAGACATTGCATACGAAGGGATAGCCTGAAGAACAGCCTTAATGAGTACCTCTTTTCCACCTTCTGAAAAAAAACCTGTGGTGCCACGATATCACTTTCTTTCTTACCTTATCCACCAAATAGCTGAATTTCAATCTTCTTTCTTAAGGAATAATGGTAGGAAGGCCCAAATATAAATCATGCCCTTGAGATGATCTAATGCCCAGAGTATTCATTGAAAAATCAACATTATCTTGCCTTGTAAACAGGCTGAATGTGACAATGTTGCCCTTGAGATTTATCTCTATTGACAAGCTGTCCCGAGGCCTTTTCATAAATATAGATGCTATTGACAAGCATTTGTGTTTCTTCCTTAGACGCTTTAAAGAACAAAAGGCTGTCATCAGCAAAAAAGAGATGAGACAATGTTGGAGCGGAGCGTGCCACTTTGATTCCTGAAATCAATCTTGCGTGCAATGCTGAGGATAAGATGGAGGAGAAAACTTGAGCGCAAAAGACAAAAAGAAATGGTGATAGAGGGTCCCCTTGACGAATGCCACGCGTTGGAATGAAATAATCTAAAAAACCTCCATTGATTTTAATACAATAAGAAACAGTGGAGATACATTTCCTGATAAGATTAATCCATTTTGAAGAGAAGCCCAATCCCCTAATCACTTCCAGTAAAAAAGGCCATTCAATTCTGTCATATGCTTTGCTCATATCTAATTTCAGAGCAGCTTAACCAACTTTGCTTTTAGAGTTTCGCAGATGATGCATTCCTTCATAAGCCAGTAGAACATTATCGCTAATAAGTCTGCCCGGGACAAAAGCACTCTGGTGATCATCAATCAATCCTCCCATCACATGCTTCAACCTATTAGTGATAGTTCTAGCAAGAACACGATAGCAAACATTACATAAACTAATGGGTCTGAAATGTTGTGGTAAGGTGTGTAGATGTTGTTAAATCTTAAATGCCTTAACATTATCAACAACATCTTAATTTGACCTTCCGAGATTTTTTCTAAGTCTTTTCTGAAATGCTACATTAAATGTTGATCTAAATGTTGTCGCATTTCTGGCAGGATCTAGAAGCTTCTACAAGGATCTGGAATTTGGAAGATTCCAGAATATTGCAGAACGTGCTAGACCACCTTGGAACCATTTAGAACGACCTGGAGCATGCTAGAAGGATATAGAAAGATCATGGAAGTTGAGCTCCTAAAAAATGGGACCTCAATGTGGAAGCCTCTAGAATTCGTATCCCACATCTATAAATACCGATTGAAGGCTTCACAATTCAGTGTGTTCTATTCGAGTAATATCCTAGACCGAGCGTTCATCCCTGTTAGGAAATTGTGGCCAATAGTTCTACATTTTAGATCATACGTTGTATACCACCCGTATGGTTGTGTGTCTTCTTATCTATTGAGAGTGTAATCATTAGATAAACTAGTGTTGGTCCCAAGTTGAGTTAAGATTGATTAAGCTAAGAAAGTCTAGAGGGGAGGGGTGAATAGACTTTTCAAAATCTATCAAAATATCAGAGTTTATAATGCGGAAATGTGTTCTGAACAGTATTGTTCTTACTGAGTCAGATCAGTACTTTTCAGTCTAGTTTTATACTCAACTTTTATTTAGATCTTTACTTACTAAATTCTACTGTTCTTGGTTAAACAAATATTAAACAAATATCAAACAGAAAAGTAAAGAACACAGAATTTTATAGTGGTTTGACCAAAAAGTCTACATCCACTCTCACAATCCCAGTTGTGATGTTTTATTACTCTTCCTTGAGTTTCTTGTGGCTTAGAGTCCCAAGATTAAGACTGTGATCTTTTCGATTACACTTCCAAGTGTATCTTCGATCGACTAGTAATTTCACAAGTAACTAGCACACTTGTTTACAACAATACCAACTTTAAAATGAAAAGTAAAACTTCTCTTGAATAGCCTTTGATTCTTCTCTTCAATTCTGTGGCTGTTCTCAGATTTCTTGATCTCTTCAACTCTGTGAGTTCTTCAAACGCTCTGTAGACTTGCTCTTGAATGCTTTAGGATCAGTATTTGTTCAGTAGTCTTAGCAGTAGGAGATCACACAGTATTTATAGAACTTAGTATGACAGTTAGCAGTTTGTGAACTAACTCTCAACTAACTCTAAAACTGTTTTTGTAACTTCCTTTTTGTAACCGACTTTGTAACTTCCTTCTTATTCCAAGTCAGCATATCTTCAAATAAATCTTCAGTTACGCCTTAAATAAGTTTTCCAAACTTATTCTTCAATCATACTAACTCAGCACAGTAAACTACTCTTCTTAGTTTTACTGTTCTTAGTCAGTAAGCACAGTTCTCCAAAACTGTTCTAACTTCATCAAAATTCTTCTAAACTTCTCTTCAACTCTTCTTGAAGTCTTCTTATTCTGAAGTAGTCTTCTGAGTCTTCAATAATCTTCTGATCTTCTTCTAATCTAGTGTTCTAAACTACTGTTCTGAACTTTTACAATGCTGATTACAATAAAATACAACTTTACACATATAAAACCTATCTATACATCAACTGAACTACATACAGATGAGTACATCTAAGTCCTATACTATAAGCTGTCTATACAATACAAAACATCAGCTTAATTCCTAAACAGTTCTTATATCAGATCAGTAAACACAATAAGATTAGTAAACATATATAAGATCAGTAAACTCAAATTCAAATATCTCTTAAGATCAGTAAACATATATTTCATATAACACAATTATATCAACATATAATCACATATATCATTAACTTCAAGTTGTTTTTGGTCATCAAAACATACAATCATCAACTAGAACATTGTTTCACAGATTCATATCCCAACAATTTCCCCCTTTTTGATGAAGCCAAAACTACTTAAGTATTATCAGATCAGTAGTTAAGATATATAGTTGATCATAACAATTCATCAATTCAAACATCAGATTAGTATTCACATAAGATCAGATATTACACATACTTCACAAAATCAAAAATATCAACATAAAGAAAATAAAGATAAGGTTAAGAAATGTTATCTCTTGAGCTTAGTCCTTCATCTTCAATCTTCATTAGGAATCCTGAATGCCAAGTACATTCGGTTCTTGATTTCCATCATGTGCTTCTGATCTGTAATACCTTCATTTTGAATAATCTTAGCAATAATATTTCCAACTTTTTTCAGATCAGGTTCTCCATTTTCTAATCTTGGAGGTTCCCACACAGGTTCTTCTGGACAAAGGATCTGGATATTTGCACCAGCAGCTAATAACAACATATCTTCCCAGAAGATCCTTGCAACATTCATCATAAAATCTTCAAAATCAGCATACTCATCCTCCTTGCTTGAATGATCACCAAATTTTTTTACTATGAAATTTGCAATCTACCATTTCCTTTTCAGATCATTCCAATATTCCAAATTAACATCATCAACAATAAATTATATGTAGTTCTCTTTAAGAACTCCAACAACAGATTTAGATTTCATTTTCCTTTTTAATGCAGCAACTCGATTATTAAACTTTTTCCTTGCAGTTTCTGCTTCTTTCAATTTCTGCTTTCTAATCTGTTCATCAGCTTTTCTCTTCTCAAACAATTCAGCTTTCTTCTTAGCTAACAACTCATTGTGTTTCTCAACAGCTTCAGCAATCTTCTCATCACTTGGCTGACTGCTAGCAACTACATGCTTCAGCTTACTCTTAGACCTGGTAACCCTTCCAGTCTCTTCAGCTTCTTCTTCATCACTTAAAACCAATTTTCTCTTTCTCTTTCCAGATGAAGATTCAGCAATGTTCTTCTCAATTGTCGCTACAACTTGAGTTTCAGCTTGAGTTTCATCTTCAGAAGCCTTTTGCTGTTTTCTGAGATTGATTCTCATCTTTAAACTAATGATCTCTTCTTTCAGATCATCTTGACTTGCTTTCAACTCATCTTGGCTTACAACTAACTGAGCTTGCTGAGTTTGAGTCTGCTCCATCACTCTTATGACCTTATCTTCCCCCTTTTTGGCTTCATCCTGCCATTCTTTCAAGGGTGTCATAAGCAGTTCAACTTTCTTTTGTAGTTCAGCAGACAATCTCTTTTCTTGCAATCTATGCAGATCATAGATCTTAGACATTGTGTGTTCCATCACTTGCTCATATGAACTGGTAGTAGTCAATCTCTCCAATTTCTCAGTAGCTTGTTGAAATTGTTTCAAAGTAGCTTCCAACTTGCTTTGTAACTCTTCACTATGCTTTTTCAATAATTCAAAACTAGAACTTTCTGGAGCCGTGTCAGTAGGAACTGCTCTTACTGTCTCTTGAACATCATCAAGCACAGTATTCTCAGATCAGTTCCCAACTTTTCTGATTTCACCTTTTTGATATTAGCACAGTAATCCTCAGATCAGTACTATGTGTTAGATCAATTCTCTTCTGTAGACAGATTAGTAGTAATCAAATCATTTTGTAGACAGATTAATCAGTAGCCAGATTAGTTCTGTAGAAGGATTAAATTTGTAGTCAGATCAGTTATGTAGACAAAGAAACTTTGTAATCAGAACAGTTTTGTAGACAAGTCAATCATTAATCAGAACAATTCTGTAGACTGATAAAGACTGTAATCAGATCAGATTTGTAGACAGTTCAAATCTGTAATCAGATCAGATCAGTTCCCCCTTCAATGGAGAACTCCTCTTCTGTGCCTGTTTCATCTTGGTAGAAGTGTTAGTTCATGAGATATAAATGTAAAACAGTACAGAGTAGTAAAAGTATAATTAAATTAATGATCACATCAAGGTATATACTAAAGTGACTTAGTGTTCTAAATCAACAAAAGGATCTTTAAGAAATCACAGATTCCCCCTTAATGTGTGTTCTCAGTGTCCCTCAGCTTTACCAGCTTCCTCATCGGGATTTAGGTCACTTGAGTAACCTAGTTACCTGTTTTGATGCATGTAGTGGTCTGACATAGGATTTGTCTCTTCTGAGGTTAGGCTTTTGATGTACTGCTCTTAGTTTCTGCTTTGACTTCCTTTGGTATAAGATCAGTACTTGAAATGTTAGTGCAGTTCTATATACATATAGAATCCATGTCTATCAATCCTAGGCTAATGCATAACTCTCTAAACCTTACTTCAGCCAATGGTTTTGTAAAAATGTCAGCTCTTTGAATATCAGTATGAATCTTTTCCATCTTAATATTTTTCTTTTCCACATGATCCCTAATAAAATGATGTCTAATATCAACATGCTTGCATCTAGTATGTAAAACGGGATTTTGTGTGATGGCAATGGCACTATTACTGTCACAATATATAGGTACATTAGATTCTACAATATTGTAGTCTATGAGTTGTTGTATTAGCCAAAGAAGCTGACTACAACAACTACCTGCAGCCATATATTCTGCTTCAGTAGTAGAAGTTGCCACACTAGTTTGTTTCTTTGAAAACCAGGAAATGAGCTTAGTTCCTAAGAATTGACATGAACCAGAAGTAGATTTTCTATCTATTTTGCATCCTCCAAAGTCAGAGTCTGAATAACCACTTAGGGATATATCATCATCTGCAGGATACCATAATCCTCGATTAATGGTCCCCTTTAGATATTTCAATATCCTTTTGGCAGCTTCCAGATGACTTTCTTTGGGGTTTGCTTGAAATCTTGCACATACACTAACAGAAAAGGCAATATCAGGTCTGCTGGCAGTCAAATAAAGTAGAGAGCCAATTAAAGCACGATAATGAGGTTGGTCAGAAGACTTACCTCTTTCATCAGGATCCATTCTGTATGTAGGTTGCATAGGCACACCAACTGTCTTATAGGTTTTAATACCAAATTTATCTAACAAATTTCTTGTATATTTTGCTTGATTTATAAAGATACCTTCTGGAGTTTGTTTTACTTGAAGACCAAGAAAATATGTCATTTCACCCATCATAGACATTTCAAATTTACTTTGCATGAGTGTTGAAAAACTTTCACTCAAGGTTTTGTTGGGTGATCCAAAAATGATGTCATCCACATAAATTTGAACTAGTAATATGTCATTACCTTCTTGTCTTCGAAACAAAGTTCTATCAACCTTGCCCTTAGTAAAACCATTTTCAATTAAGAATAAAGAGAGAGTATTATACCAGGCTCTTGGGGCTTGTTTCAATCCATAGAGTGCTTTCTTCAACCTGTATACTTGGTGACTATTCACTTCAAAACCAGGTGGTTGTTCCACATAAACTTCTTCAGCAAGTATACCATTCAAAAATGCACTTTTCACATCTATACATATCCGGAATATTAGAATCATCATTTAGGATTTGATTAATCTGAGTTTTGGCATATTTGATCTTCTTGGCTAATGTGCCCCCTTTTTGTTCAGCCCAATCTCTAATAATTGATCTGCACCTCTTCAATGATTCAGGTAAGTGCATATTCGCATCATGCTTCTGCCAAGCCATTAACATGGTGTTGGGAAATAAAATGATTTTGATTCAGATACCAAAACCCCTGATTGATGATGATCAGATTAGTTGAGATACAATCATGAAAAGTATCAGTCTAGTTGTCTCAGGATAGTTGAGACAGTAAGAATGCTTAAGTCTAAATCTCAGTAGTGTTGTGAGATTTATAGTTCAGGATAGTTGTCCAAAGCTGGAATGTTAGGCAACTTTTTAAGTGTAAGTACTTTAGGACAAGTCTGCTGAAGGATACAACATAGTCAAGTAGGCTGAAGAGGACAACCTGACTGAGTGATCAAAGGCATGAAGTCAAGCTGCACTATACTCATAAGAGCTACATCAGATCAGCTTGTAAAAGTTTGAAGATCAAAACATTGAATGCTGCTCAGAAGACATATTTAATGAAGCATTTATTATCAATAAGCCTGAACAAGCATAGAAGCATTAAAGACTAAAGGAGTGAATGAATGTTGGAACATTACAAATTGCAGCAGGAATGTTTAGGAGACTTGTCCCATCTGACCGTTGAAGGAGTACAAGTCTGCCACAATCAACCTTGGGAAATGTGCAAATATGGAAGCTGACACAAGTCTTTATAGCCGCATTTTTCAGAAGTCAACACATTCATTCAAGCAACCAACAAAGAGCCTTTTACTCACTGGATAATAGAAGGTTGCCCTCCATAGCCGTTTCAAGGATGCTGAAAATAGACAATTTGAAATGCTATCTCTCCAACGGATAGTTGCTCAAATTGCTCTATAAATTCAGAAGTGATCCAAGGATTCAAGCATCTAACTATCTGCTATCAAACTATCATCAAGCAATCAAAGGAAACCAAAGCCATTCTCAAGAATCCAAAGTTTCCTAATCACTTCAAAAGCCAAGCCATTTTTGGTAAGATCCAAAGTTTAGCATTGAGATATCCTAAGCCTTTACACTGTTCTTATTGTAAAGGATATCTCTATTAGTTGGAACCAAACCTCAAACCCTTACCTCATTTAGTGAAGGAGTGTTTGTTGTAGAAGTGAGAAGTTAAGGACTGTTATTGAGAAACACAGTCTTAACTCAGAGAGATTGAGCACTAGGACTCAGATTATCCTAGGGATCAAAGCACTAAGGAAGTGTTGTTGATCAGTGCACCTTGGCACTATAAAACAAGCTAATTCCATTGTTAAAGAATTATCCTGTTCAATCAGGGAAAGTGGATGTAGGAGTATTGAGACTCTGAACCACTATAAATTGTTTGCCATTTACTTACACTGCACTCATCCTATTGCTTGCATTACTTACAATCATTCATTTAAAAAAGGGTTAATTCAGAAAGTTAAGAAAAACTGTTTTGGACAAAGTCCCTGATCAACTGTTTATTTTCAGAAATTAACTTGGAGTATTCTTTCAAAGAAAAGGCCAACCACATTCCGCACTTAGCAACTCATTCAGATATTTATTCAACTGATCACTTTTTAGTTTTCAGTAGGACAGATATCTATAGAAGTTTCACTCAGGCTTGTTGTCAGACAACCTTCCTGATTAAATTAAACTGCTGGTTTAAAAAAAAAAAAAAGAATTTGCATACACAAGTGCATTCCCCCCCCATACACTTTGTGTCATACTCCATCAAGGACCAACACATGGTATCATTAAAATCATCTTCCTTCATCCAGTAGTTTTCGAACATAAAAGATTTAGGGGCTGCTACTGATGACCTTCTCTCTGAACCATCAAATTCGACAATAATGGGCCTATGATCTGATCCCAGAAAATCCAAAGATGAGGCAGTGTAGTTAGGGAACATGTTAATCCAATTATCAGTCACTAGAAACCGATCAAGTTTCTCCTTAATATATTGAGTTCCCTTACGCCTATTATGCCAAGTGAATTTTGATCCCATCATGCTCAAACATTTCAAATCATTGCATAATACTGCATTTTGGAATGGTGTAATATTTCCATTAGGTCTACTTAAGCCTCCTTTTTTTCCCATTGTAAAGCACTTCATTAAAGTCACCACCAATAATCCATGCATTTGGAAGTGCAGGCAAATAAGATTTTAGTTTATTTAATAATTGCCATGATGCACTCCTATAACAAGAAACAGGATGACCATAAAATCCTGTGAACCTCCAATTACCAAAGCTTTCCAAAATCATGCAGTCAATATGTCCCTTAGAGTAAGACAAAATCGAAATATCACATTCATTCCATAGCAACATAAGTCCACCAGAGAGCCTTGAGGCTTTCACACCAAATCCATTCAAAAAACCAAGCCTAACTTTAAGCACATCAACAAAAGAAGAACAACATTTAGACTCTGAAATAAAAAGGATCGACGGCTTATACATACTAACAAGACCCTTTATCCTACTGAACGCACGGGGACTAAACACACCTCGTGCGTTCTAGCATATAAGCTTCATTCTCCACGGCGGGGTTGAGTTACCTCAACCTCCGCCAAACTTGGGAATTCGATCTCCCTTCCATACGTCTCTATCATGCCTTTTGCCTTTTTAAGGAAAAAAAGGTTGTCCAACTCATTGTGGATTCTTGCCGCTCTCTAATAGTCCGCCAGATCCCCCGAATAGTCCCTCCAAAGTCTTTTCTTTTCAGCTTTCATATCATTCGGTATAACAACCTCATTGTCACTATCCCCATTTTTGCCAAAATTCCTGTCCAGCTCTTCATCTAACAAATGGTTTTGTCCAATCTCTTCCCGATAAGGAACATAGGGTTGTTCGCCTTCATGAATAACTTCAACAAAAGCGTTAAAATCAAAAGATCGAAAGCTACGCCCAACATGATGAACCACTCTGTAATCCTTACCATTATCATTACCTGCCCCCCTAACGGTTCTTTAGCCACCCGATACTCATACCCTGCTGGAATAGTAAAATTAAGAGGATCCAAAGCCATACCTATTCTCGGATCTACCTTGTCTTTTCCCCTCCTTGATGCCTCCTCAGCAGTCTCAACACGTGGCATAAGTTCTTGGAAGTTGTAAACAACTTCCCTCTCATTCGGGTTTGGACGACCTTCCACCGCCAATGCCCAGCACCTCTCTTCTTCCTCCCTATCCACCGCCCTCCACATTTCTCTTACCCCTTCATCTATTAGCACGGCCTTGCCCTTTCTTCTTCTCTTTTCTTCAGAATCATTGCTCCCTTCAAACACCTGTTCCAATGACGGAGTGTTCTTTGCATGTACTTCATCCACGGCCTCCTCACCAGCAGGTTCTCCTAGATCAATAACAACCTTCCCTTTCTCCATCCTACTTTCCATTGTCACAACACAAGCATTCTCCATTGGTTCTCGAACATTCAGCATCCCCAGAAGGCTAAGGAGCTTCTGCATGTCACTTTCAGATGGACATTTTTGTTTGTCAGCCCTCAACCATTCTGGGAAAAACTTATGGTTTTCCAACCATGCTTCCTCCTTATCTTTTGCCAGACTGCATCCCCTGACCGAGTGATTAAGACGACCACACAAAAAACAGAAGTCAGAAAGTCTTTCATATCGGAAAAAAATGAGATAAGTTTCATTTTTAGCCGTAAAATTAGTGAACCGACATAGTGGAGCCCCTATGTCCAGAAGTACTCGAACTCTAAGAGATTCACCCAAAGCCTTCTCCCCATCCTTTGCATCAACTTGTAGAACCTCCCCCAAGACCTCACCAATCCTCTCCCTGGTTATCTTAGTCATTGCATGTACAACCAGACCATGGATCTGGACCCAGAAAGGCACCTTATCCAACTTAAGAGTAGCAAAACGGTCAGAACCAGAGAGTGGCTTGAGCACCATCAACGATCCCCTCAGATTCCATGGCTGCATGGATAGGATCTCTTCCATTTCAGACTCCTTCTGAAAATCGATGACATACAATCCTTCACCAACTGAGGTTAGCGTCAGACTTGAGACCTTCTTCTAGGATGAAAGCAGAAGCCTTTTTAACTCAGCAATGTTAACAAATCTTCTGGATGCAAACCTCATGACAACAGACTTAGTGGGGATAATAAGTTCATCTCTTCGAGCAGCAGTGTTGGAGCTTTCTTTTTCAGATATAATGCAGGCCCTTAGTTTTTCTTGTAGTGCCATAGCCATTTTTGAGAAAAAGAAAGAAACTTCGTAAAGAAGAAGAAAAGGGTTTGAGTGTGCCCTTTCACTTAACCAAACTCCTTGATTTATAATTAGAGTTTTAGAACTAAAACCATGGGTGGGATGTATAACCATTGGCTGTTTTCCAAAAGGCAAATCTTGTCGGATGTAATCTGGAAGGTTCCACCGCCAGAAATGAACCAAGGGGATTCGCCGTTACCAGCACGACCAGTGTATGTGCAAGTAACACCCACGCTCAATCAAACCGAATGGGAGAGGTTTAAAAATCTAATGATGAGGAGAATATTGAGTTTTCCAACAAATCTTAAGGCATAATCTGATGTTTTTTTATAAATCCAACACGCATTAAATTTCAACACACGAGGAGAGAAGATAAGATTAACCTGGAGAAATTTATCAGAAGTTCAAAGGTTTCATGTGTTAACATGAACCAGGATAAAACTCACGCTTAATTCTTAGAGAGAGAAAAAAACGGAGACTAGAATAAAGAGTTAATGGTTTTTCCTTATAAAACTAATGAAATTTACATTAATTTGTTCAACTAACAAAGGCTTGCCTCTATGTGGAATACATTTCTTTTAGTTTATAAGACTTTACTTTTATGATTCGTAACACTATATCATCATGTTATAATATAAAATGTTGTTGAAGCTTAATCAAAGATTAATTTCAGTAGCTTCAATTGTTGGAGAATGAAATGGCACAACACAGGCTAAAATTAAGATTTAAATATTTTCTTCGATGATATTTTTTTTGATGATAATTAGCAGGAACAAGTCTCACCACAAAAATAATAAATAACTAACCTACTGATTGCTTGTTAGTTGATAAGTTGAACAACTATCTAAGTTGTTAGTGCGGAATTGTGTAAGCCCTAAATATTTAGACTAGTGGACTGAATGAAAACCTTTTGCAAATAATGACTTTGTTTAAAATAATGACTATATCATCTGACTTGATGTCTCCTGATTATGAAAACTATACTTGTGAGTTATGTCTCTTTTGAAAACTTATGTTTATGAAATATATGCAATAATCAACATATGATAAGAAATAATGCAGTAAATGAACACAAAGTTTATAGTGGTTCATACTCCTCGTCCTACGTCCACTCTCACAGTTCCAACTGCAAAGTTAATTCCTTAAAAATGAGTCTTTGCTACTTTATAGTTCCAAGAGCTGACTTTGACCTCGATACATCAAGTACTCTTACAAAGCTGGTTGAAAATCAAACTTAACTTCTAGAAAGAAAATAGGGTTTGGGTTTTCTAAATGTACCAACTAGTGTGATGAACAAAGAAGTTCAAACAACACTTTTCTAAGCTTAAGATAAGTTTTGGAATACGGGCTTAGATGTAGGAAACTTAGAGATATTGGATACAAAGATCAAATGCTGGCTCTAAAGAACTCTAAAGGATTCAGTATGCTTGAGTGATGAACTTTACTCGATTGATTTTGAGTTCTTGCGTATAGTTTTCGTAAGTTGTTACATGAACAACATCTTGTATTTATAGAGGATTGGAGCTCGAACTAGCCGTTGGATAAACTAGCAATTGCAACCAAATCTTCCACGAATGGGCTCGAGATCTTCATGCATTTGATCTTCCTTGCAATTCTAGTACGACATAACCTAAAAAGGGAATGAGCACTTAATTTGCATTAAATGTTGTTGTACGATCTCTGAATGATCTCTGAAACCCTAGTCCAAGTAAAATCAATTGCTGTGTTGGCATCTTCTAATTGGTCCACGTAAGCTGAGTTAGTTATGCTTGTAGTCTTGTCATCTGATGAGTCTGTCAGATGAGATCCGACATTGTCATTGTCTGTTTAAGGTTGTTGCCTTCTTCAATGCGATCTGTTATTTGTTACAACAAATGAACAGTTCTTCATAAATGCTCAAGGCTTCTTGACAAGATCTGTTGGAATCCATATCAATTGGCATCTTCTAGTCGACTGATCTCGTGTAACTAATATCACCTGACTAAGGTATACAAGAACTTTGTCATCTGATTTCACTAATGAACTTCCTTGTCTTCTAGTCTTTAGTCTTCTACTCATTAAATCTTGAGCATACGCGTGTTTAACCAGATGTGGTATCATCTGATAAACATACGACTGATTTCACATGACTAAAACTAAGACAAAATACCAACTACTAAGCTTTATAAGAATAAATTAAGTAACATATTCACTGGATTACAAATTATATCTAACACTAGATTACATGATCTGTTTTTGGCCATCACAACTTAACATATCTATCTATTCAGACTAGGGGTATGATGAATATCCCAACAATTCCCCCCCCCTTTTGATGATGCCAAAACTATCTAATAAATCTACCTAAGTTATTAAAACAAATGAGATAATTTGTAATTATAAAAAGTGTTGGTAGCAATAAATAAAAATAAATATTGCTTCTGATGAAGACAATGAGATGTCGTCTAGAAGCTAAGAAAGGAAACACTTGTATTAATAAAATAAGAAAGTATTACAAATACAAGTAGAGACCTATCAACTAACAAGCTGTCTTCATCAAGAGTTGATATGCTCGTCGAACTCTTTCTTTTACTTCCTTGATGCGATCAGGATCTGTGATCCTCTCATCAATAGTGATATTGGTGATCATGCGTTCGATTTCTCTTGTATCAACTCTTCCATGACTGGTTTGAGGTAGCTTCCAGCAAGGGAAATCATGGAGACTGATATTGATGACGATCTCCAACTGATTGAATGACGATCTTCTAGAACTCATCGTCGTTCTCTTGCATAAATTTGTTGAAGTATTGGAAGGCTACTTTATCTTCAAGTTTACAATATCTTCTGGCAAGATAGTAAATGATTTGCCACTTCTTCTTTAAGACGAGCCATGTTACTTTGTGCTCATCATCAATGAAATCTTCATTGATGCTTTGTTTCAGCTCTGGCTCCTCTTCTTCTGATTATTCTACTATAGGTTCAAATAGTGACGGACCCATAAATTTTGGATTGGGGGGCCTGATTTACATTACTATAAATAAAAAATAATATTATAAAATTTTATATCTAAACAAAAAATCATTATAAAATTTTCAATAGACCTCATTTTATTAATTTAAATTTAACGACTTTTGTTATGTTTCAAAAAAAAAAATTAAGTTTAACTGTTTTAACTCATAATAAGTGAAACGATGTTAAAATTTAACGTGCTTTCTCGTTGAGACATTAGTCAACAAATGTAGAACTTAAAATATACCCCCTATTCTGTGGTGAATTGTATACCTTAACAAGTAGTAACTTTTTAAGAAATGTGAATTTTTAGTGAGATGTGAGGTCAAAAAAATGAAGAGTACGTATTTTGAGTGATTTAGTGAGATTTAAAGGGAGTTTAGTGAGGTGTGAGGTTAAATAAATGAGAAGTATTTTGGTTGATTTAGTGTGGTTTAAATGTGATTTAGTGAGGTGTACGGAAGAATGTGGACTCAAAATGAGTGACAATTTTAAAAATAAACTAATGTAGGGGAGTATATTTTTGGGTGATTTAGTGAGGTTTAAATGTAATTTAGTGAGGTGCAGAAGATAATTTAGTGAGGTGTAAGGAAGAATGTGAACCAAAATGAGTGACAATTTTAAAAATAAAATAATGTAGTAAGTGTTGGTCCTTGGTGGAGTATAACACAAGTGTATGGGGGGGGGGAATGCAGTTGTGTATGCAAATTCTTTTCTTTTAAACAAACTGGTCTTATCAGGCAAGTTGTCTCACAACAGGCCTGAGTGTGAACTTTGATAGATACTTGTCCTACTGATTACTATTAAGTGATCAGATGTCTAAATATCTAAGAGAGTTGCTTAGTGCGGAATGTGGTTGGCCTTTTACTCAATAAAATACTCCAAGTTGATTTCTGAAAAACACAGTTATCAGGGACTTTGTCCAAAACTGTTTTTCTTAACTTACTGAGTTTTGCTCTTTGAAATATGATTGAATATAAGTGCAATAAAGAGTGTAGTAAGTAAATGGCACACAAGTTTATAGTGGTTCAGAGACTCAAGCTCCTACATCCACTTTCCCTGATTGAACAGGATAATTCCTTCACAATGGAATTAGCTTGTTTTATAGTGCCAAGGTGCACTGATCAACAACACTCTCTTAGTGTTTTGATCCCTAGGATAATCTGAGTCCTAGTGCTCAATCTCTCTGAGTTAAGACTGTTTTCATAATGACAGTCCTTAACTCCTCACTTCTACAACAAACTCTCTCTTCACTTAATGAGATAAGGGTTTGAGGTTTGGTTCCAACTAATAGAGATATCCTTTACAATTAGAACAGTGTAAAGGCTTAGGATATCTCAATGCTAAGCTTTGGATGTTTTACAAAGATTGGCTTAGCTAATTGAAGTGATTCAGGAAACTTGGGATTCTAAAGAACAACTTGGTTTCCTTTGAAAGCTTGATGATAGTTTGATAGCTTGTAGTTGGATTGTTGAATCCTTTGATCACTTCAGTATTTATAGGCAAATTTGAGCAGCTAACCGTTGGAGGGATAGCAATTCAAATATGTCTATTTGCAGCACCATTGAAACGGCTATGAAGCTTGGTAACCTTTTATCCACTGTGAAAAAGGCCTCTTCAATGGTTGCTTGAATGACTGTGTTGACTTCTGAAAAATGCGGCTGAGAAGACTTGTGTCAAATTCCAAATATGCACATTTCCCAAGGTTCATTTGTGGGAGAAGCTACACTCAACCAACGGTCAGATGGGACAAGCTCCCTGAACATTGCTGCTGCAATTTAGAATGTTCCAACACTCATTCAATGCTTCACACTTTAATGCTTCAAGTCTTCAATGCTTAGTTCAGGCATGATTGGCAATAAATGCTTCATTGAATGTGCCTTCTGAGCTTTGACATTCAATGCTCTTGATCATTTGCACTTTAATTGTTCTGATTATTTGCATTTATGAGTATTGCCTTAATATTCTTGATCTCTTCAGCTCAGTTGTCCACTTGGTCAGCTTGTCTTGCAAGTTCAGCAACTTTGGCCTCGAAACTTAATACATATCAAGCTGCCTAACATTCAGCTTTGGACAACTATCCTAAACTCTAAAATCTCACAACATTTCTGAGATTTTTGACTTAAGCATTCTATTTACTCAAGTGTTCTGAGACAACTTGTCTGAACAAGACTTGAGCATATCTCAACTAATCTGAACATCATCAATCAGGGGTTTTGGTATCTAAATCAAAATCATTTTATTCCCAACAATTTCTCCCTTTTTGATGATGCCAAAACCTATTACAAAGGGAACTTGACTTATACTATACGTTACCTTCAGGATGAGTGAACTGGTAAACTTTCCTGAAAGAAACTGTTAGCACAATAAATCAAGTATGATATGTCATGTTAGGTTAGTTGAGATAATGAGTTGTTATCTCTTGATAGAAACATAGTGATCCTTTTATATAAATCAAGGAGCATTACAGATCAGAAAATTAAAAAGGACTCACTAGTCTAATACTGCAGAATAACAACAATTATAAAAATCATAAAAGCAGATAGGAAAGAAGTGAACTTATCCATCAGAGAGTTCCATCATCTTGAGGGGCAATCCCATACTGAGCCCATACCCTTTTCTTCAGTTCCCAGATATCCTTGTTGGTTCCTTTAGGGCCAGACTTCATCTTCTCCATCCTCATGATGTTGATGAACTCTTCCAGTATCTTTCCTTCATCGATTAAGTTCCCATTGAACTTAGGAGGCATGTACAGAATAGGACCAGGGGCCTTGAATTCAACTCTTGCCATTTCAGCTGCTGCAAACAGCTTTTGGTAGAGGTCCCTATGGTTCTCAAACATAAACTGCACAAAGACTTCATCTACACTCTCTTCAAGCCACTTCCCAATGACATAAAAGTCATATACAAAACTTCTCTTGGCCTCCTCCCATGCATCATTCAGTGAGATTGGAACCCACTTATCATGGTGAGGGTACTGAGTGTCCCATCTTTGCAGCATTTGTGGTTTGAGTCTTCTGTAAGAAGCCCTCCTTCTTGGAGCTTTGAAGTTTGCCCTTCTTCCATCTCTTGCCTTGTTGGCCTCAACCAACTAATCCATTCTCTCTTTAGCTCTTTGAAGAGCTAGCTTCTCCTGTGTCTCTGGATCCTTTCCAAATCCTTCTTCAAATAGCTTAGAAGGATCATCAGCAAGCTTGGGCACTCTAACTACAGGCTCTTTGTCCTGTTCTTCTTCTTCTGCTTCTTCTTCTTCAATAACAGGCAACTTGGCTGCTTTCTTCAACCTCTTGGATTGTCTTACTGGAGTTGTTTCTTCAGACTGAAATTCTGATGGCAGAGTCAGGCTAGTTGGGAATTCATTGAAGGCTTGCAATTCCTTCCTCTTTCTTTCAGATGCTCTTGTCACTTTCCCCCTAACTTCAGCAGCCTTCTCCTTGGGATCATGTCCTGTAGACTCACCACCAGGCCTCTGAAGCCTCCTTGCCTGACTTTCCATGGCTGACATCATAGATTCCTTGACAGCAATTTGAATTTGCTCTTCTTCAGTCAAGTTTTCAATATTCATTGGGCCTTTGCCTTTCCCAATGTCTTCTACTGCCTCCTCCTCTACATCAGGGACCTTCTCGTTTCCTTTGGATTCACCAATCACCAAGGTTCCCTTTGCCCTAGCTCTCTCTCTTTCCCCCTTTTTGGCATTATCAAAACATAGGGGCTTCAACTCACTCATTGAGACTGAGAGATGTGAGTGGGCATGAGTGAGGGACTTCAACTCCTGCAGTAAATAAACATTCTCATCATGAATGTTTTGCATTTTGTCATCTGCCATGCTCAAGAAGGTGTGAACATGTTTCATCTTTTGAGCAACAATGGCATCCAAAGTGGCTTTCAGTGATTGATCAAGTTTGGCCTGAAGTTGATCAGTGAGGTTGGCCACAACTTGATTAGACACTTTGGCCATAAGTTCAACAGTGAACTTCTCTGCAGCCTCTTTCACCATTGCAGCTTTCACTTCTTCAGCTTTCTTTCTCTGTGCAACTGTCCTTTGCCTCAATGCATCTTTGATTGTCCTTCTCAAGGCTCTCACATTATGCTTGTACAAATCTTTGAGGCCTTGCTGCTCTTTCTTGACAGATTTTGTGAATTTTCCCATTGCGTTTTTGGCTTTTGTTACTTCTGTTGAAACTGTTTGCAGTCTAGTTTCAACACCACAAATCCTTGCATCCAGTGTTGGCAAGATTATTTCCTCTGAGCCAGTAAGCCTCATGTCCACAGAGGCAAGAGTTTTGCCTTGGTCATCAAGGGTGTCTACTGTTGCAGCATGAGCTTTCCCAACTTCCCTGACCAATGTATCCAACTTCTCTGACTGTTGCTCAATGGATGTTGCAATTTGTGATGCAATTTGCAAGCTAGCCTCAGTTGCATTTGCTTGCTCAAAGTAGATCTTGTTCAAGGTGGACACATTTGCTGAGACTGCTTCTAGGTCAATGTCAGCATCAACTGGAATATCTGTAAGGGAAGCATCTGCAAAAATTTGCTCAAGGGTGACAGCTACTGAATCTGCAAAACTAAGAGTGTTAGTAAAAACTTCCTCAACACCCTCATTCTTTTTATCTCCCAATAGGCCTGATTCATCAGCACCTATACTCTCTTTTTCAACTACTTTCTTTTCTTCAGTATCAACAGATAAACTCACATTCACTGGAGAATCAGGCCTCCTTTCACCAAGGGATTCATCAAGTTTAGATTTGACTTGAAGAATAGCCTGACTCTCATATTGGGCTGCACCCAATATTTCTACTTCCTCTCCCTCTATAATTGGTGCACTCAGGGAACCAGTAATCATACACTCATCCTCACCATCTCCCTCTGATTTTTCATCACTATTAGCCTTTTCAACTCCTTCATTTCCTAAACCTGACACCTCCATATCCTCAACAGGATCCACAGAGGGCAGTTGTTGGGAGATCACAGTGCTTGGGCATCCCAAAGCTACTGAGTCATCCTGAATGACTAAAGGCTGGTCAATGTCTAACTGCCCTGACATTGATGAGGCTTTAGCCAAACTAGCTTCTCCCATGGAAGTCTCAACATTGTCAAGCTGTGCCTCAGGTTCAGAAGAACCATCCTTGGCCAATGCATCTTGGACTGAGTCACCATCTTTGGTCAACTCCTCTGAATGATCAGAGTCCTTAACAGAATGATAGGTCAAGTAATATACCTGAGCAGAGTTGAGGCCAGGAGGATTGGGATTGGTGTTGTCATCATCATCATCATTATCATCATCAGATGGGCTATCAGGATGCTTGATTCCTTGTGCAATTCTTTCTCTTTCAGCAAGTACCTTCTCATGAACTATTGTGCAAAACAAGGCCTCAGTGGTCAACACACTGGATTTCTTTACATTTGCAAAGTGTAAGAGCCTGTTTTCTTCAACCTGCCACCAGCTGGCTCCTTTATCCTTGATAGCTTGAGCTATCTCCACTATTGTTCTATCCTTGATCTCAACAAGTGCCCTGAGATCATAGAACTGTTGTTGCAGCCTAGGATATGCCTTCAATCCTGGATATAATTCATCCACATTGGCTCTTGCAATCTGCCTCAACATCCCTTCATAGGTGTACTCTTCACCACTATCTTCTTCATCAGAAGAGTTGACTTGGGATTCAGGAGGGTTGGATTTGGATTCAGGTAAATTGGGCTAGGGCTCAGATAGGTTGGGTTCAGAAGGATTGGGTTTAGAAGAGCTTAAGACAAGTTGGGATTCAGGTGCTTTTGAGAGCAATGTTCCTGAAGAGGTAATTGGAATGGCTGGAATGGGTGGGAGGACAACTTGATCACCTTCTTGAAGAACAGTTTCAAGAAGTTTGGTGTAGGAGAGTAATCTGGGATCAAGTGGGGAGAATGGCCTATCCTCAAGATTGACTAAATCAGCCAGCACATCAATACATGATCTGTCAGGGGCACCTTCAGGAGAGTAAACTTTCTTTGCAATAATTGGGGCATCTTCAGGAGTCACTCCTCTTCTTCATGCCTTGATGGAGATATTCTTCTAGACTGAATATCAGGAGAGTTGGTTTCAGGGCTGTTGGGTTTGGACTTGGAGTTAGACCTACTTGCTTGTCTAATCTCCTTGAAGAACTCTTTCTTCTTCTTCTCCTCTTCCATCAACTTTTGCTTCTCAGAAGTTTTGATAATTCGTTTCCTTCTTTCAGACCTTGTGGGCTTATCAAGGTCCCTGTACTCTGTTACAATCTCAGGTTGTAAGGGAACAACCTCTCTGAATTCCTCACCCTCTTCAGGAGGGTTGACTCCTTCATCAGCAACCTTTTCAATTTCCTCAGAAGTGGCTCCTCCACTTCTTGACTGGCTTTTTGGGGGAGATTCACTCAGAATCTTCTTCATCCTCTTCATCTTTGGCTGAGTTTTTGATGGTTGAGCTTTTCTTTTTCTTGGAGAGGCTCTGGTTGCTGGTACAACAGCACCTGGTTTCTTTGAAGCTGCATCCTGCTTCCTCTTTTCTGTCTTAGAAGACAGCTTCCTAAACATCACCTTTTGGGCTGGAAAAGGCTTTGGTTTGGGTTGGAGATGAGTATAATGTGCAAATCTTTCCAAGAGTAAGCTAGCTCTTGTGCAAAACTGGAGTCTTCCATCAACTACCACCTTGTGGTGCTTCACCTCCTTGAATTTAAACTTTTCATTCATCATCTTGTCAAGAATGAAGTTTTTCCAGTTGAACTTGACTCTCTTCTCAGCAGAGTCAATCACAGCAGCCATCACTTTCAATTTAGGCATGCTGATTTGTTCAACACTCCCATAGTGGCTCAACAAACTCTTCACCAAACAATCAAATAAGTGCCTGTAAATTGGTTTCAAGGTGTTCTTGTTTTGAGCACTTACAAGTTTCTTGGGTTCTATCATCCATGGATAGTAGAACTCCTGATCATCTCCTTCTTTGTACATCTCTGGATTTTGGCCTTCTGATGGTAGCCCAAAGCTAGCATCCAGATCCTCAACAGTGAAGATGATGGTGTGTTGGCTTTCTTCAGTTTCATCCTCCTCAGCATATGTCAGCTTGGTGCACACATCACCCTTTTTGCCCTTCCATCTGAGATGGGCAAAGAACTCTGCCATGAAAGGATTCAGGCAGGAATCAGGCTTGGTGCCAAGGAATTTCTCAAGCCCTGCCTCCCTTAGCCATTGGAGGACTTGATGAACTTCTGTGTCTGGGCTGTCAAAAGCAACCAAATTTTCAAACCAAAGAGAATTTGGGTTGCTAAGATAGGAGAAATCAATGTCCAAAGAGGAGTCATTGAAATCTACAAGTTCTTCTCTCTTAATTTTTGGGAGCCATTGAAATCTAAGATAGGAGAAAAGTTGCAGGTTTTGAGAGGTTTTCAAAAGTTTATGAATTTGGAAAATATGAGTGCGTAAGGAAGAAGGTAAAAATCGAGGAGTTTATATATGAAGGGAATTTATTAACCGTTGGTTAATAGATAGTGACAGTGGGTAAAGGTTAAAACCAATTTGGATAAAGTGGAGTAGTGGGGATTAGGCGGTTTGATGAAGTTTTAATGCGAATCAATGGTCTTGATGATGGCTCAAGAATTCATGAAATCTTAATGGAGATTTTGCATTAAATGCTGATTTGCCATTTTGGGGGCAAAAATCTTAATAGCACACGCCATCCTAAAATGGCATACTCTTAGATCAAGAAACCTTTTAAATGTCTAATCAATGCTAAAAATAGCAATAATTATCCAATTTACTCGGACAAACATCCTGAGATGTGTTTTGACTTTTGTAAGGTCAATATGTCTGACCAACATTCCTGAGTGGGTCCCAAAGTTGCTGAGTGGGTCCCACTAAGCCAAACATCCTGACCAACTTTGCTGAATGCACTAGGGACAACTTTGCTGATTTTCCCTTTTTGACAGATTGCTTCAGTGAGGTTGGTCAACCTTGCTGAAGTTCAACTTAATGAACTTCCCCCTTCTTATGTGCTTCATTCCTTCATTCCTCCATCTTTCCTGGATCAAGTAAGCCTAATTCAGTTGATAGTTCCAAGAACCTTGCTTCAGGTAGTGGCTTAGTCAAGATATCAGCTTTTTGCTTATCAGTGTGGATCTTGACAAGCTTGATATCTTTCTTTTCCACATGATCCCTTATGAAGTGATGCTTGATATCCACATGCTTGCATCTGGTGTGGAGCACTGGATTCTGTGAGATAGCAATTGCACTATTGTTGTCGCAGAATATTGGCACTTCATTTGATATGACTTTGTAATCTCTAAGTTGCTGCCTGAGCCAAAGTATCTGAGCACAACAACTTCCAGCTGCTACATATTCTGCTTCAGTTGTTGAAGTTGCAACTGTATTTTGCTTCTTGGAGAACCATGAAATAAGCTTGCTGCCCAAGAATTGACATGTTCCTGAGGTGGATTTTCTGTCAATTCTACAGCCTCCATAGTCTGCATCTGAATATCCAGTGAGCTCAATGTTGTCATCAGCTGGATACCATAATCCAAGATTCTCAGAACCTTTGAGATATCTCAGGATTCTCTTGGCAGCATCAAGATGGCTCTTCTTTGGATTAACTTGAAATCTTGCACACACTCCAACTGCAAATGTAATATCAGGCCTGCTTGCAGTGAGATATAGCAAGGATCCTATGATTCCTCTGTAGTTAGTGGAGTTTGTTGATTCTCCACTTTCATCAGGATCCATTTTCCAGTTAGTATTCATAGGAATTCTGACTGGCTTGCTTGTAGCACATCCAAATTTCTTGATCATGTCCCTTGTATACTTGGCCTGATTGATGAATATTCCTTTCTTAGATTGAGTGACCTGAAGTTCTAAGAAAAAAATCATCAATCCCATCATGGACATCTCAAATTTGCTCTGCATGAGTTTGGAGAACTTCTCACATAGCTTCTCATTTGGAGATCCAAATATAATGTCATCCACATAGATTTGGACTAACAAAATATCATCTCCTTCACAGATTCTGAACAAAGTTCTGTCAACAGTGCCTTTGACAAAACCATGATCTAGAAGAAACTGAGATAAGGTGTCATACCAAGCTCTTGGAGCTTGCTTTAAGCCATAGAGGGCTTTCTTCAATCTGTACACCTTGTCTCCTTCTTCAAAGCCTGGGGGCTGTTCAACATATACTTCTTCTTTGAGCACCCCATTGAGAAATGCACTCTTCACATCCATTTGATACACCTTGAATCTCATGTGAGCTGCATAAGCTAAGAAGAGTCTGATTGCCTCAAGTCTGGCCACTGGAGCAAAGGTCTCATCATAATCAATCCCTTCAGATTGACAATATCCTTTGGCCACCAGTCTTGCTTTGTTCCTCACAATGATGTCATTTTCATTTTTCTTATTTTTGAACACCCATTTGGTACCAATGACATCTTGATGAGTTGGCCTATCCACCAGCTCCCATACTTCATTTCTGGTGAACTGGTTCAGCTCTTCTTGCATGGCTATGATCCAGTTGGTGTCCTGTAGTGCTTCCTCAATATCTTTTGGTTCCTGTTCTGAAAGGAAACAACAAAACAAGGCACTTTCTCCATGAAATCTTCTAGTTTTGATCCCTTCACTTGGATTTCCAAGTATCAGGCTAGTTGGATGGTCATGCAACCAAGTCCTTCTAGACCTGATCCTTTCAGGAGGATTGTCCTCATCTGAAGTTGGATCACTAGATTCATTAAATTCAGGAAAGTTAATTGAAGGATCAAGTTCAGGATCATATTCAGGGGTATTGTCCTCATTGTCAGATAAGTTGACATTTTCATTGGTTCCCCCTTGAATATTGGATCCATTAACTACCTCAGCATTGCCTGCTTCTTCATTGGTAGTTGTTACCTGGTTTTGATCTGGGATGGGATCAGTCAGTTCAATTTCTCCTTCAGGTTGGTTGTCCTCTGGTTGATTGCCATCAGGTAGGTTGTCCAGTTTTTTATTTTCATGAAGTTCAGGCTGGGCAACATCAACAAATACTGTTTCCTTGCTTTGAAGCCTTAATCTGGTTGTTCTTTGTGTTATCTCATCAATATTCAGGTTTCTATCCCTGAACTCATTAACAGATTCATCAAACACAACATGAGGTGTTTCTTCCACAATAAGGGTTTTGCAATTGTAGACTCTGTAAGCCTTGCTGATTTGTGAATATCCAACAAATATTCCTTCATCAGCTTTGCTGTCAAAAGCTTTCAATTGTTCTTTCCCATTATTATGAAAGAAACACTTACAACCAAATATATGGAAATAAGCAACAGTGGGCAATCTACCTTTCCATATTTGATATGGGGTTTTACCTTGTCCTTTGGTGATTAAGGACCTGTTTTGAGTGTGACATGCAGTGCTAATGGCTTCAGCCCAGAACCTTTTAGGCAGTTTGGATTCAGCAATCAATGTTCTTGCTGCTTCTTTCAAGGTTCTGTTTCTTCTTTCAGCAACACCATTTTGTTGAGGTGTTCTTGCTGCCGAAGTCTCATGAGTGATGCCATTCTTGCTGCAGTACTCATTGATGTATGAGTTTATGAAGTCTGTGCCTTTGTCTGATCTGATCTTGACAATACGTAGGCCCTTTTCATTGCTCAATCTCATCATCAATTCAGGTAGCTTGACTTGAGTCTCCTTTTTATTCAGCAAGAATACTACCCAAGTGTACCTGGAAAAATCATCAACAACAACTAATGCATATTTTCTTCCATTCAAACTTACTGGGATAATTGGACCAAATAAATCCATATGCAGTAGTTGAAGAACTCTCTCAGTTGAGATGACGGGTTTTCCATTGAATGAAGCTTTGATTTGCTTTCCTTCCTGACATGGCTGGCATATGTGTTCTTTGGTGAACACTTGATTAGGCAGCCCTTTAACTAGAGAGTTTCTTGCAATCTTGTTGATGGTTTTGAAGTTTAGATGATTCAATCTCTTGTGCCACAGCCAGCTTTGCTCACCTGTGCTTTTGGCATTAAGACAAACTGCTTCAGGGGTTTTGCTCCAATCTGCAAAATAAACATTTCCCTTTCTCACCCCTGTTAGTAGCACCTGTTGTGTTGAATTATTTTTGATAATACATTCATTTATTGCAAATTCAACACTATATCCTTTATCACATATTTGACTTATGGACAGCAAGTTGTATTTTAGGCCTAGGACATATGAGACATCAGTAATTTTGACACTACCAATGTTTAATGTACCATAACCTCTTGTGATTCCTTGAGAGCCGTCTCCAAAGGTTACTCAGGGACCATCTTTTTCAATGAAGTCTGAGAGAAGCTTTTTATTCCCAGTCATGTGTCTTGAGCATCCACTGTCCAAGTACCATGCTGTTTTCTTGTTGATGCTTCTCTTGTTTTTGTGGTCCTTGCAGTCCTGCAAAGTCAAAATTTAGGTACCCTTTGAGTGTTGGGTCCTAGAGGGTTAGCTGTACCTTTTGGAACCCAAATCTGCCTGATTACTCTGATTGATTCAAAGTGACTGACTTGGTTTCCATTTACATCTACATACACAGTTTGACCCTTAAATGCCTTGGGTGGCTTCTGTGTATAAGTGTTAGCCTTGTAAGGTTCAGGAGAGTTGGTGAGTTTCTTTGGGACATTTCTCCTGAAGTTACTAGACCTAGGTGCAGCTTGGTAAGACCTTTGAGGATAGGGTTTTGGATGGCCTTTTCCTTTTGGCATGTAAGGTCCAGGCTTCCTGAAGGTTTTATACCTGTCAGAGGGAATTGGCCTTAATCCATTCAGTTGAGGTTGCCTTATTCGAGTTGGCCTCTTCTGAACAGATTTTGGACAACTCTTCTGATGAGGATTTAGATAGGTTGACCTTCCATTGGTTCTACCTTTCTGAACCTCATTCCTCTTATAGACAATGCCTTTAACCTTTTCCATATGTATGGGTTTAGGTACATTGTTTACTTGAGTTGGTATAAAAATTCCTTTATCCTTATCCTTGACCAGTGGTTGATTTACTTCCATTTCATTTTGTTGTGCCACTGATCATACAAAAGTCATCTTAGAATTGCTTGATGAAGCAATACTAAAACCAGGTGAGGGTTCAAATGGATTATAGCCTAATCCATCTTTTTGAGCAAATGGTCTTTGAAATCCTTGAATTTCTTCTATTGCTTTAGCAGATTTATTCAAGGCAGACATCTTTATTTTTAAGCTCCCCTCACTTAATTAAGAGTATCAAATTCACATGAGAGATTGTCAAATTTAGCTTGAAGGATTCTAAGATCAAAATCCTTTTTCCTCAAGGCCAGTTCTTGTTCATCAATCAACTTTTGTTGTTTAGTGACTTTGAGAGACATTTCATCATGTTCTCTCACAGTCTGCTGATACAATTCTGTTGATTTAATGTCAAACTCTGGTTCAGGAAGGTTGGGAGTTTGAACTTTAGAATTCAAGAGCTCATTTTCTCTCAGTGCCATATTGCATACCTCTTGTAGCCTGGTGAAATCCTCAAGTAACTTCCCAAAGTTGAGTTTCAAGTGGATTTCACTGGACTCATGTGCGTTAATGGAAGAGTTGGAAGATGAACATACCTCTTCATTCTCAAATGCCATTTGACAGTCATCATCACTGTCACTGTTGTAGAACAATCCATCATCAGAAGAGTAGACACTCTCTTCACTTGCTGATTCCCCAGCTACCATGGCCTTCCTGTTGCTTAGCCTCTTGTCTCTCTTGTTCTGCCTTTCTTTTCTTTCTTTGGCAGTTAGGTCAGGACAGTCATACTGAAAGTGACCCTTTTTCTGGCAGTTGTAACACACATCTTCATCATCATTTTTCTTGCTTGAGGACTCCTTCCTCCTTGATGATGATGGTTCAGTTTTGCTGTACTTCTTTCTGTCAGCATATCTGTCTTCTTTCTTCTCATCAGAGACTTTGTCCTCTGATTTGTTGTCAGGAGAGCTGAATCTCCTTCTGGTTCTGTTGTCTTGGTAGAACTTATTGTACCTACCAAATCTGGAGTTGAGCTTCTCAAATCTCCTAGCCATGAGTGCCATTTCCTCCTTCATTTCAGATTTTGAAACATTTTGAGAAGATTTCTGAGTGTTCTTCTTTTCTGTTTCAGCAGCTTTGAAGGCAACACCTTTGCTTGAGGAGGATGGCTCATCATGCACCTTCTTTCTGTTGAGATCAAACTCATATGCTTTGAGTTCAGAGAATACTTGCTGCATTGGCATGTTGTCAAGATTGCTGGTATTTTGCATCATGACAAAATATATGTCCCACTTTGATGTGAGACTTCTCAGAATCTTCAAAGCAACTTCTCTTTTGGCATAGAACTTGCCCAGAGAATTCATCTCATTCATGATGTCAGTGAATCTTCCATCAAGATGATCAATAGTTTCATTGGGCTCCATAGTGAATTGCTCATACTTTTGGATGACCACTTGAAGTTTATTTTCTTTGATCTTTTGGGTACCTTCACACATAAGTGCTAGGGTATCCCAAACCTTCTTTGCTGTGGTGCAGTGATACACTCTTCCCATCACTGCATCTGGAATAGTCTGGTACAAAGTGTTCAAGGCAATGTAGTTCAGATTGTGCCTTTTTCTTTCTTCTGCTGTCAGCTCATCTTCATCTTTTGGCAATTGCTTCCTTGGGTCTGCTTTTTGAGCATCAGTGACTTTGGGATTTAGCTTGGTGAAGGTGAAGGGCCCTCTGGTGATGACTTTAAGCATTTCATCATGCTGGCAAGCAAGATGTGCTCTCATCCTGATTTTCTAGAAATCATAGTTCTCAATTGAGAACATTGGCAGTTTGTGATGAGAAATATGATTGACTTGGTTTGGACCCATGTTGTTGATGGTGTTGACAGCATCTCCTGGAACTGCATTGTTAGCCATTTTTATAATAATAGAATCAGATTATCACAAATAAGTTTTTCAGAGATTTGCTTAGTGCGGAATGTGGTTGGCTTTTTACTCAATAAAATACTCCAAGTTGATTTCTGAAAAACAAAGTTATCAGGGACTTTGTCCAAAACTGTTTTCTTAACTTACTGAGTTTTGCTCTTTGAAATATGATTGAATATATGTGCAATAAAGAGTGCAATAAGTAAATGGCACACAAGTTTATAGTGGTTCAGAGACTCAAGCTCCTACATCCACTTTCCCTGATTGAACAGGATAATTCCTTCACAATGGAATTAGCTTGTTTTATAGTGCCAAGGTGCACTGATCAACAACACTCTCTTAGTTTTTTTATCCCTAGGATAATCTGAGTCCTAGTGCTCAATCTCTCTGAGTTAAGACTGTTTTCATAATGACAGTCCTTAACTCCTCACTTCTACAACAAACTCTCTCTTCACTTAATGAGATAAGGGTTTGAGGTTTGGTTCCAACTAATAGAGATATCCTTTACAATTATAACAGTGTAAAGGCTTAGGATATCTCAATGCTAAGCTTTGGATGTTTTACAAAGATTGGATTAGCTAATTGAAGTGATTCAGGAAACTTGGGATTCTAAAGAACAGCTTGGTTTCCTTTGAAAGCTTGATGATAGTTTGATAGCTTGTAGTTGGATTGTTGAATCCTTTGATCACTTCAGTATTTATAGGCAAATTTGAGCAGCTAACCATAGGAGGGATAGCAATTCAAATATATCTATTTGCAGCACCATTGAAACGGCTATGAAGCTTGGTAACCTTTTATCCACTGTGAAAAAGGCCTCTTCAATGGTTGCTTGAATGAATGTGTTGACTTCTGAAAAATGCGGCTGAGAAGACTTGTGTCAGATTCCAAATATGCACATTTCCCAAGGTTGATTTGTAGCAGAAGCTACACTCAACCAACGGTCAGATGGGACAAGCTCCCTGAACATTCCTGCTGCAGTTTAGAATGTTCCAACACTCATTCAATGCTTCACACTTTAATGCTTCAAGTCTTCAATGCTTGGTTCAGGCATGATTGGCAATAAATGCTTCATTGAATGTGCCTTCTGAGCTTTGGCATTCAATGCTCTTGATCATTTGCACTTTAATTGTTCTGATCATTTGCATTTATGAGTATTGCCTTAATATTCTTGATCTCTTCAGCTCAGTTGTCCACTTGGTCAGCTTGTCTTGCAAGTTCAGCAACTTTGGCCTAGAAACTTAATACATATCAAGCTGCTTAACATTCATCTTTGGACAACTATCCTGAACTCTAAAATCTCACAACATTTCTGAGTTTTTTGACTTAAGCATTCTATTTACTCAAGTGTTCTGAGACAACTTGTCTGAACAAGACTTGAGCATATCTCAACTAATCTGAACATCATCAATCAGGGGTTTTGGTATCTAAATCAAAATCATTTTATTCCCAACAGTAAGAGTATTAATTTTGTAGATTATTTACGTATTATAAGTGTGCAAAAAACTTTGAGACGTCTCAATAAAAAAGTGTACGAATAATCACGAAACGGAAGAAGTATATATATATAAAAAAAAAATTAATGGGGGGCCCATGGGCCCCCCTGAATCCTATGTAGGTCCGTCACTGGGTTCAAAGATCTTCTTTCTTTTCTTTTGAGCATTCTTCTTTCTGGTGTAAGAACCCTTCATTTTAGCAGCTTGCTTCCTTTTCTTTTCGCTTAGACAAATCTCCACTTCTGATAGAGTCTTCTTGTAGGTCCCTAAGTTGAGTTAATATCGAGGGAAGCTAAAGAAAATGTCTAGAGGGGGGTGAATATACTTTTCTAAAATCTTTCGATATATCAGAATTACAATGTGCGGAATACGAAATTAACAATGAGCCCAATTAAAGATTATACTCAACTTATTTCGAGAACTCTGTTTCAGTAGTTTACTCAACTAGTCTTGTTCAGTTATGTATGTTTAACAAGTAAACAATCAATCAATTAAAACAAACAAAACAGTAAAGTAAATCAAACACGAGATTTATAGTGGTTCGACAACTTGTCTACATCCACTCTCACAAACCCAGTTGTGAAATTCTTATTAACTCTTCCAATCGAGTAATATGTTCTTGTAGCTTTAAGTCCCAAGAAATAAGACTTAGATCTTCTCGATTATATCTCCAGATATATCTTCGATCTTACTAGTTATTTTACAAGTAACTAGCAACTTGAAACAGTAAACAAAAATAAAACTTCTCTTTGTTCAGTAGTAGCCTTCTTCGATCTTCACTTGTCTTGCGTAGCTTCACTTTCTGAACTTCAATCTCTGAGAGTAATCTTCAATAAACTTTCGTAAGTAGTAGTTCTCAATATTTCAGTAGTCTTTAACCAATGAATACCTTGGGGTATTTATAACCTTCAAATTCCAAGAACATTCAGTTGTGTAACAACCTTTCTTGAAAACTAATTTGTAACTGATTCTTCATATCCTTTAACGCGTTTCTTCAGTTAATTAGTTATTCCTTAACTAATTCTTCAAACTTTATCTTTAACACGCTTCTGTAACTAACTTCAAATTGACCTGTCTTGTTTAAGTCGCGCACCTGTCTTGTCCAGTAGTAGTAGACTGCGTCTTCTACTTGTCTTGTGCAGTAGACTTCTTCAGATTACAACATAGAACTAATCTAGTCCTATCCTCTACTCCTAACAAGACTATTACATTACATTAAGCTCTTGTTACCAAGCTTAGTCAACTTACAACTATACATTGATTATATACGATTACATACGAAATAATATGAGCTTCTATACAACTTGAATAGCTCAGAAAAATCCTAAACAAATATAATCAAAGTATCAACAATTTATAAGTACTCTTCTTTTTTTCTTCATACTTATCCTTTGAAACTATTACTTGTCTTGTGAACTAGTACTGATCTGTACAAGACGACTTCAACTTAACTAGACTAGATCAGTCAACACTTAGAAAATATTCAAGTCTTCTTTTGGCTTATCAAAACTTCATCTTTTATCTTTTATCATCATTTAGGACTTGTTCTAGGATTCATATCCCAACAATTTCCCCCTTTTTGATGAAGCCAAAACTACTTGAATCTTTTCATAATAGTAGACTAATTAAGTAGTTATCTTGTCTTAAACACCAAATAGTACTTATCTTTTCATTCATTTCGAAACAAGATCAGTAGATATTACAAATACTTAATCAAAATAAAACTAAGTACTAGAGAAAAAAAAAAAACTAATCTGATACAATACCTTCTTAAGAACTTGGAACACCAAAAGCATCTAGTAGCCTTTTGTGAATGACAGTCATGTGTTCTTCAGTCTCGATCTTCTCCTTATCCAGTAAGTCTTCTTCAAACTTTTTAATATGGTTGTAATCTATCCTTTTTCCAGAACCTAACATAGGAGTAATCCATTTAGGAAAAATAGGAACAAGAATATTAAAACTTACCGCAGTTGCAATCCTCATGATCAAGTTCCATAGATTCCGATCTTGAGTTTCCATGAACTTATCAAAAATTGCGTATAACTCTTCTTTGCTCTCTGGATCTCCAAACTTGCGAATAATCCAGTGATCCAACTCCCACTTCAGCTTGACTTTGAACCATGCATCTTTATGTTCATCGTCAATGAAATTATCAATGTAGGCATCTTCTACTTGATCTGGATCAGTCTTCAACTTCAGCAACATTTTGATATGTTTTCCTAACAATTTCTTGTTAGCATAACGATCTTCATCCAGCTTTTGCTTCTTATGAAGAGCTTCAACCTCTTCATCACCAATATCAGCTAGAATATCTCCTAACTCTTCTTTCTTCTTCTCTAGAACAAGTTTTCTCTTGACTTGTCTAGTCTGAGTTTCAACTTCAGGAGATGCAATACTTTTTCCTTTTAGCAGTTTTTTCTGTTCTTCAGATTCTTCAAGATCTGCCTTCTTGACTAGCCTTCCTCTCTTGGAATACCTTAACTCTTCTATCGCAGTCGCAGCAGCCTTAACCTCCGGTTCTACACTTGACTTTTCTTCAACTCTACTTGTCTCTTCCCCCTTTTTGGCTTCATCACTTGCCTTAAGAGTGAATAGACTAGTGAATCGAGTCATTTCTTCTTTCAGTGCTTCTTTCATAGCTTCTGCAGCGAGATCTATCTGTCTTTGATGTGTCTGGTCACGACTCATCTTGTCTAGTCGATCAACAGTAGATTCTAGCTTCTTTGAATTAATAGCCAACTCATCTTTGAAATGAACAGTTGTCTGACGCAGTAGGGTATTTTGCTTAGTTAGCTCAGCAAGAATAGCTTGAGAACGCACCAACTGATCTTGTGCTTCTCGTCTTTGCTCATCAGCTATCTCAATTTTCACCCTGTATAGTCTTTCCATCTTACTAGACTCTTCAGCTAATGTCCTAGCAAATGAAATAGATCTTGTCTCAGAAAATTCAACTTGCTTCTGAAGAAAACGTTCAATTTCCGCATACAACTCTGCTCGGAAAGTTGAGTCCATTTTGTTGACCTCACCAACAATCAATTCTCTTGAGGAGTCAACAAGCGATTGGTTTTGTTCAACTAGCACGTCCTTGACCTTCGAATTTAAGAACTCATCAACAGCAGAGTGAACAGCATCTTTCAAATCCGACTTTAGCTCTTCAAGATAACCTTCAGGAAAACCTTGAGTAGACGACTGAGTTTCAGGAACAACCTCTACTTGAACTTTCTCAATAAGTTCATCTTCTGTAAACATCACAGCGTCCATGAACTCATCATATTCAACTCCAAAAATGAAAGAGTCCACATCATCAGAGTTTTCAGACTCATCTTCTGACTGATCTGACGTTTGAATGCCAGCTTCAACAGTTACAGCTCTCAACTCTTCTTCCGGTAGATCAGTCTGAATACCAATATCAAACATGTGTGATGCAGGCAACACATCATCTGGTACATTTAGCATTCGCTTTACTAGGGCTGTAAGAACATGAGGTGGGAGAAGTTCTGAATAATCTTGAACTCCACTATTCTCCCTTTGCTCCATCTCCCAATCCATAAAATTGGAGATACCTCCCATGCCTTGTATGACTTCAAACAGATCATCAGTAGAAGATTTCTTCAATGCAACCCACGTGCATATCCTAATGAGGTTCTCAAACTGTTCTGATGAGGTGTCTATCTCAATAAACGAGAGCCTTTTCTTCAGATTGTTGCTTACAGTAGCACGGACCCTCTTCTCCCTTAAGCATATCGGATAGTAAACAAGGGATTCAAATCTAACATCAGACGGGGTCTGAGCAGGTGGGGTCCCTGTCTCAATTGTCGCAGTGGCAACTGGTGTCTTGTCTGAAGTAGATGGGTTGGGGGGTTCAACATATTCTGTTGAGGTAAGAGGAATTTGGATGGTGGTTTCTTGGGGCTTTAACGTGGCTTGGTTTGGTTTGACAGTTGTAGAAGTATCAACTGTATCGTATATAGTAGTGTGTGGGGTTATGTTGGCTCGAAGTGGTTGAACTGCCAACACTGAAGAGGTTTTGGGTACAGGTTTGGCACGAGATCGAAGTGATCTGGCCTTGGTTTTAATGGGGAGAGAGAGAGGAATTGACAAAGTTCGAGAAGAAGTACCAACCTTTTCTTCAGTCGACTTGTCTGGTGAAGGACTCGACTCGACTCTCACCAGTCGATACACTTGCAACTCTTCCTCTTCCGTCTCAGGCTCCTTGTCTGAGTGAGTTTCTTCCGAATCTCCTGCAGCCTCAATCATTGCCTCCTCTTCCACATACTGAACTAGTCTACCACTAGTTCCAGCTTCAATTTCCTCAGAATCTTTGCTCTCCGACTCGTCTTCCTCAGAACTAGACGAGGCGGCTTCAATCATGGCGTCATCAGGATTGATATGAACTTGTCTGGGAGCAGCAGCTCTTCTAGCAGCTTGCTTTGCTAGCGCCTCCTTCTTCAGATAATGCTTGAGAGGATGAAATGGCTTGCCCTTACTCCAACTAGTCTTGTTGGGCAATAAGATGGGTAGAATCACACTTAGCTTGTTTCCAAAGCTAACATTCGCAGTTACCACCCAGTTGACTGAACTGGTGTCGACTTGAACATACTTCTTGTAGTACATCAACCTATCCAAGAAGAATTTCGACCAATTTCCTTTAGTGATTCCATCATGAATTATGGCCATTATCCTTGCTTTCTGAAGCGTCACAGAGTCAAAACTCCCGGTGACTCCTAGCAACATTTTTGATGCGATGTCAAGAAGAGTCTTGTATTTGTCGAGTAATTCCTTCTTCTTGACAGCAGGAATTTTTCCATCGCGATTCAACCTCAGCTGTTTTCCACAGAAAATACTTAAATATTTCAACTCTCTACCTTCAGCATATCTCTCGATATCTATCGAACCAGATGGCAATTTCAACGATTCTGTTAGAAATTCACGAGTGATTTCCACTCTCCTTCTTCCAACAAAGGCTTCAATCAAGTCGCTTTGTCGAGTAGCAGTAGCATAAAACTCTAACACTTCCTCTTCCAGCACTACTTCAGGAAATGCCTCCAAATAGGGTCTCAAACCGCATCTAAAGCATTTTATCAGAATCTCTTTGTTGTCTTCAGTGTGATTCCCTTTGAAAAACACCGATCCTTCTACATGCACTCTTCCTTCGGTGATGTACTTACCGAGATCAAACCTAGCTTGCATGTTAGTACGAGCATCAAATATCGAAACGATCGACATAGTAGACTGATTATCAAACTCAAGAGATTTCGAAAGAGTTTGAATGTTTGAGATGTTATGAATAATCAAGAGATAAGAACTTGTGAGCAGTTATGAACGAGTAGTATGGGTTTTGTTAAACCTTGAATGTTGAAATCAATGGTTGAGATTGAAAGATTTAATCCAATGGACACATATGAAAGTCTTTTGAAATTCAGTTTGGCGGAATCGAGAATATTACGTGATTTAGTATTGTAAAATTTGAAATCCGCCTTTTCTATTGGTAGATAAATGGGGTGTACATATCTGACCTAGTATAGTAGAGTTTTGGCGCGAATTGGGTATATACACCTCATTAAAAGGAGTGTATAAATCCAATTCTAGGTTTTTCAAGATTTCCATTTACAAATTTCATTTATACCCTTAATTCGAATTGATTAAACACTTGGAGTATGTTAATCATGAGTACACTTATCTTGTCTGTTCGAGTCTATTCAGAACAGACGAGTAGACTTAAGTGCACAAGACGAGTTCCCCTTCGACTATGCTTGTCTACTTTGAACATCAAACGACTATTTGAACCTGTCTTTTCTCGCACTATGGATTAGATGTAATACAGGTAGTCGAGTAGAATAATTAGAATGAATATCAATTTAAGTCAATGATCAAGGTTCAAACAAGATGACTGTTACCAAACTAAAGAGTCAACATAAGGATCTTTAAGAAATCAAAGATTCCCCCTTAAATGTTTATTCCCTTAGTATTACCCTCAGCTTTACCAGCTTCCTCATCGGGTTGTTTGGTCAACTTGTCTGACCTTGTATACCTGTCTGTTGGGTGAGTAGACGAGTGCTCTATGCTTTTGTGATAACTTGTTTGTTTCTCCTTTCTTCTTAGGACTGTACCTGTCTAGTTAGTATACTTCTACATACTAGTAGGATCAAGATCAATTAGTCCAAGACTAATGCATAATTCACGAAATCGGGCCTCAGCTAATGGTTTTGTGAAAATATCAGCTCTTTGAAAATCAGTGTGAATCTTTTCCATGCGAATATCCTTCTTTTCTACATGATCACGTATGAAATGGTGTTTCACATCGACGTGCTTACAACGTGTGTGCAAAACAGGATTTTGTGTAATGGCAATTGCACTATTACTATCACAGAAAATAGGAACATTTGATTCACAGATATTATAATCTCTAAGCTGTTGAATAAGCCATAATAATTGACTACAACAACTACCAGCAGCCATGTACTCGGCTTCAGTAGTAGAGGTAGCAACACTTGTCTGCTTTTTTGAAAACCATGAAATGAGTTTTGTGCCTAAGAATTGACAAGAACCAGATGTAGATTTCCTATCTATTCTACAACCACCAAAATCAGAATCAGAGTAGCCACTTAGAGATAAATCATCATTTGAAGGATACCATATACCACGATTGATGGTTCCTTTCAAATATTTCAATATCCTTTTAGTGGTTTCCATATGACTCTCTTTTGGGTTAGCTTGAAAACGAGCACATACACCAACAGAAAATGCAATATCAGGTCTACTAGCAGTCAAGTACAGTAATGAACCAATAAGTCCACGGTAATGAGTTTGATCAGCACACTTACCATTCTCGTCTGGGTCCATCCTGTAAGTAGGTTGCATAGGTACTCCAGAAGATTTACATGTCTTAATACCATACTTGTCTAGTAGATTACGCGTATACTTTGCTTGATTTATGAAAATCCCTTCTGGGTCTGTTTTACTTGAAGTCCAAGAAAGTAATTCATTTCACCCATCATCAACATCTCAAATTTACTTTGCATGAGTGTTGAGAAACTTTCACTCAGCTTTTTGTTAGGTGAACCAAAAATGATGTCATCTACGTAAATTTGGACGAGTAAAATGTCTTTCCCTTCTTGTCTTCTGAACAAGGTTCTATCGACCTTGCCCTTAGTAAAACCATTTTCTAATAGAAATTGAGAAAGAGTATCGTACCAGGCTCTTGGAGCTTGTTTTAGTCCATATAAGGCCTTCTTTAATCTGTATACCTGGTTGCCTTTGACTTCGAAACCTGGGGGTTGTTCAACATATACTTCTTCCGCAAGAATACCATTAAGAAATGCACTTTTAACATCCATTTGATATACGGTAAATTTCATGTAAGCAGCATATGCAAGGAACAATCGAATGGCTTCTAGTCTAGCAACAGGAGCATATGTTTCATCATAATCTATGCCTTCAGCTTGTGAATAGCCTTGAGCTACTAGTCTAGCCTTATTACGAACAACTACATCATTCTCATCTTTCTTATTCTTGAAAATCCATCGAGTGCCAACTACATTATGATGTTTAGGTCTATCAACAAGTTCCCAGACGTCATTTCGAACAAACTGATTCAACTCGTCTTACATAGCGATGATCCAATTACTATCAGCTAAAGCCTCTTTGATGGTTTTAGGCTCGATAGATGAGAGGAAACAACACCAGCAAAACAAAGATGGACTAGGTTGTTCTTGCGACTCAAAGAGTTGTCGTCTAGTCTTCACACCAACAGTAGAGTCACCAATGATATTTTCAGTATTATGTGCAGATTTCCATGTATTTCTATTCTTAACAATAGCACTATCATCTATATCATGTACAACATCATGCATGTCAACATCATTATTATCAGAAGATTTAATAGGGGTAGACGAGTCGACTAGTTCAGGCATGTCAACTGGTCTAGTAGATTTACCTTGAGCACTTACCTTCTCCTGATCATCTGACTCAAGAGCTTTCATGAATGGATTGTATGCTTGAACGGATTCATATACCTCTGAATCTTTGTCAGATTCGATAGTTAGCTCAGTAACTTTCTCACTGATCTTGTTGGCAGACGAGTCCTGTTGAGATTCATCGAAAACTACATGTGGTGTTTCTTCCACACATAGGGTAGAGTAGTTGAATACTCTGAATGCTTTGCTAGTCGAGGAGTATCCTAAGAATATCCCCTCGTCTGCCTTAGCATCGAATGCATTCAACTTGCTTTTCCCATTGTTATGGATAAAACACTTACAGCCAAATATATGGAAATATGAAACTCTGGGTTTTCTACCTTTCCATACCTCATAGGGCGGCTTACCTAGTGCTTTATTGATAGCACTTCTGTTTTGGGAATGGCATGCAGTATTGATAGCTTCTGCCCAAAACTTCTGAGGAGTATTGTACTCTGTCAGCATGGTCCTGCAGGCCTCCTTAAGAGTTCTGTTCCTTCGTTCTGCTACTCCATTTTGTTGTGGTGTCCTTGCTGCACTAGTAAGGTGCTGGATGCCACGCTTAGAACAAAATTCTTTAATATAGCAGTTAATGAATTCAGTACCCTTGTCACTACGGATCTTGACAATGGACTGATTCTTCTCAACTTGTATCTTCTTCAACAAATCAGGTAGGAGTGTTTGTGTATCACTCTTCTTGTGTAAGAAGACTACCCAAGTGAACTTAGAATAGTCGTCTACCACAACAAGTGTGTACCTTCTACCGTTCAAAGTTGGAGGAGTAATTGGGCCATGTAAGTCCATATGTAGAAGTTCAAGAACTCTATTTGTTGAGAGGGTTGGAATAGATTTAAAGGAACCTTTTACCTGTTTACCTTTCTGACAAGACGTGCTTACATGTGACTTGTAGTAGACTTCATTGGGAATACCTTCCACAAGGTAGTCTCTGGCTATCTTATTAAGAACCTTAAAGTTTAGATGACAGAGGTGTCTATGCCAGAGCCAGCCAAGTTCTTTAGGATTCTTAGTAAGTAGGCAGGTGTCCCTCGGACAACTGTTCCAGTTCACTATGTACACATTTCCTTGTCTTATGCCGACGAGTAGTACGGTATGAGTCCTCTTGTCTATGATTTCGCACTTTTGACTTTTAAACTGTACTTTGTAACCTCGATCACAAAACTGTGAAACAGATAGTAGATTATATTTCAAACCTTCTACGTATGATACATCTTGTATCTCTACGTCGCCATTTCGGATGTAGCCAAATCCTTTTGTGATGGCTGTAGAGCTGTCACCGAATATAACCTTTGGTCCTTCTTGCTCATGGTAGCTTGATAGAAGTGCCTTGGTACCAGTCATGTGGTGCGAACAGCCACTGTCTATGTACCAAGTTTCTCCTATTGAGCCACCCTTCTTGTATAGATCGAGTCGACCCTGCATTAGATGATATTTCATAATTTAGGTACCCTCCTTGTTTATTGGGGTCCTGGGGGGTTAGTCGAGTTCAATGGAATCCAAATATACATTGGAGTCCTGAAAAAGTTTGATCTTCTAAGCTTTCGACCATATTTGTTGCAAAATAAGACCTTGTTGTCCTTATCTGGCCTATCAGTCGAGTTCGGGTCTATTCTTTGGAGATAGCCTTTCGACTTGATCTCTACTTGAGCAGGCACTTGTCTATGATAGTCAGAGTAGGGTTTATATGTATTAGGTCCATACGGTTTATAGACATGTTTAGGTCTTTCTTCTCCTTTGATATCATATGACAAAGGTGGAGGATATAGGACAGCTTGTGTACGATATTTTGGACCTTCCTGTCTAGGTCTAGACGAGTAGAGTTGAGACTGCCTTATGAAAGGAGGTCTAGACTCTTGTCTTTGAGTTGACTCAACTCTTCTTGCAGGCGTTCATTTAGGACTGTTATATTAGGATCTACTTTAGACTGAGCTTCCTTAAGATCAATGATTTCTTGTCTTAAAATGATGTTTTCGTCACTGACTTCAATGATTGCCTTGTTGGCAAGTAGGAGGTCGTCTTCAACTGCACTAGTAGAGTGCTGAAGGCTACTCCCTACTTTGCTACTGGCAGTGTCACTTTCATCAGATTCTGATTCATCACAAGATTGAAATGATGTAGCAGATGATACCTCCTGGTCGATTTTAGCCATGCAGCATAGACCATCATCTACTATGAAGGCTTCATCGTGATCTGGATCAGACGGGTAGCTAGATGAGGATGATGGTAACTCGTCTGAATCAGAATCAGAGTCATCATTGGCCATCATTGCCTTCTTGCCACGGTTGTATCTTCTTTCCCTTCGTGCTTTGCGTTCTTCTCGATCATCAGTACTCAGGTCTGGACATTCATATATGTAGTGACCTGGCTTTTCACAGTTATAGCACAAGAGATCATTAGTAGCCTTTTTAATAGGAGAGTTATTCCTTCGTTTATCACGTCTATCAGAACGAGTAATCTTCCTACCATCAGACTCTCTATCTTGTCTGTTACCTTTCGAGACTTCGTCTCTCCTTTCGGACGAGTTTCGGTCTCGTCTGGTCTCAGACGAGTTCTTAGAAGCTGACCCTCTATGTTCTCTATAGAACTTCTTATATCTTCCGAAACGTTTATTCAGCCTATCAAACTTTCTAACCATGAGGCTTACCTGATCCTTCAGACTAAGATCAGTATCTAACTCGTCTTTCACAGAAGTAGACCTAGTCTTAGACTTTGACCTGTCTACCTTAGACGAACTAGCCTTAAAAGCAACGTTCTTAGATACAGCATGTTCTTTGTCACTACTTGCTATAGGTTCATCTTCGTCTAAATCAAACTCATGAGCCTTTAGAGTTTGAAACATGGTCTCTGCTGTCCACACATCTATATCTTGGGTATTCTTAACAAGAATTTTTACCATTTTCCATCTACTATCAAGGCTTTTGAGAATCCTAAGATTGATTTCACGAGGAGTCTAAGATTTACCAAGGACTTCCAAGTCATTCATGATTTTGGTAAAACGAGTATCCAACGGGTCTATTATTTCGCCAGCTTTCATATGAAATGATTCAAATCTTTGGACTGCTGTAGAAAGCTTGCTTTCTTTGATTAGGGATGTCCCTTCACAAATGATAGCTAAGCGATCCCACATTTCTTTGGCAGTTTTACAGTTTAACACTTTTCCCAGATACTCGTTAGGAAGAGTGTGTAAGATGTAATTCTTAGCCAAGCTATCCAAATTATTCTGTCTCATTTCTTCAGAGGTTAGTTCTGACCTTGGTTTCTTGACGAGAGTACCAACAGGTTGATTTGTGTCAAGGGCAGCAGTATTAGGGATCATGGTCACTATCGGACCTTCAGTGATGACGGAGATCATTAAGTCGTGAGTGGAACTGAAGATGGCTTCCATCCTTAGCTTCCAATAGTCATAATCTTGAACCTGGAACTTAGGCAACTTGTTAGCGCTGATTTCAAGAGACATGTTTAAATGGGTAGATTAGTGCTAATCAGTTTTATGATCAAGAAGTATATGAGTCAAGAACAGGGAACAAGAAAACAATATATCAAGAATATTGATCAAGAACACGTAAGCAAATATGATCTTGGACTGAGATTTTCACCCAAGTCTTGTGTTGGTTATCAAGAAACAGCAGTTCGTAAACTACTGCTCTGATACCACTTGTAGGTCCCTAAGTTGAGTTAATATCGAGGGAAGCTAAAGAAAATGTCTAGAGGGGGTGAATAGACTTTTCTAAAATCTTTCGATATATCAGAATTACAATGTGCGGAATACGAAATTAACAATGAGCCCAATTAAAGATTATACTCAACTTATTTCGAGAACTCTGTTTCAGTAGTTTACTCAACTAGTCTTGTTCAGTTATGTATGTTTAACAAGTAAACAATCAATCAATTAAAACAAACAAAACAGTAAAGTAAATCAAACATGAGATTTATAGTGGTTCGACAACTTGTCTACATCCACTCTCACAAACCCAGTTGTGAAATTCTTATTAACTCTTCCAATCGAGTAATATGTTCTTGTAGCTTTAAGTCCCAAGAAATAAGACTTAGATCTTCTCGATTATATCTCTAGATATATCTTCGATCTTATTAGCTATTTTACAAGTAACTAGCAACTTGAAACAGTAAACAAAAATAAAACTTCTCTTTGTTCAGTAGTAGCCTTCTTCGATCTTCACTTGTCTTGCGTAGCTTCACTTTCTGAACTTCAATCTCTGAGAGTAATCTTCAATAAACTTTCGTAAGTAGTAGTTCTCAATATTTCAGTAGTCTTTAACCAATGAATACCTTGGGGTATTTATAACCTTCAAATTCCAAGAACATTCAGTTGTGTAACAACCTTTCTTGAAAACTAATTTGTAACTGAGTCTTCATATCCTTTAACGCGTTTCTTCAGTTAATTAGTTATTCCTTAACTAATTCTTCAAACTTTATCTTTAACACGCTTCTGTAACTAACTTCAAATTGACCTGTCTTGTTTAAGTCACGACCTGTCTTGTCCAGTAGTAGTAGACTGCGTCTTCTACTTGTCTTGTGCAGTAGACTTCTTTAGATTACAACATAGAACTAATCTAGTCCTATCCTCTAATCCTAACAAGACTATTACATTACATTAAGCTCTTGTTACCAAACTTAGTCAACTTACAACTATACATTGATTATATACGATTACATACGAAATAATATGAGCTTCTATACAACTTGAATAGCTCAGAAAAATCCTAAACAAATATAATCAAAGTATCAACAATTTATAAGTACTCTTCTTTTTTTCTTCATACTTATCCTTTGAAACTATTACTTGTCTTGTGAACTAGTACTGATCTGTACAAGACGACTTCAACTTAACTAGACTAGATCAGTCAACACTTAGAAAATATTCAAGTCTTCTTTTGGCTTATCAAAACTTCATCTTTTATCTTTTATCATCATTTAGGACTTGTTCTAGGATTCATATCCCAACACTTCTTATGAATAATGGGAGTCTCGTCTTCAGCATCTTCTTTCTCATTATCAACTGATTCAGTGATAGGTTGAAGAGCTAGGATAGGTTGAAGAGCTAGGATAGCTTGCCTCCCTCTGGAATCAGCTTTAGCTAGAACATATTCTCTACTTTCGCCAAATCTGAATCCAACAGATTAAGTGTTGAAACAATTGATAAGTCTTGTGTTGTTCTCCCTTGGTTGATGAGGGTCTTCACATGCTCTTATAATGTTGCCAATCTCCTGGCCAACTCAGTTTGGGCCTCTTATACTCTCTTAGCTTGCTCTTCTGATGCAGCCATCTGTTCAGATAACTTAGCCCTAGCCTCATCTTCTCCATTTTTGGCATCATCAAGGGAGGTGGGGAGAACTTTGGTAAGTGTAATGAATTCATCTTTGAGAGTAGTTGTGAAGTCGTGTAGCACAACAGTTGAGTCTTCACGGAGACGATTAGTAGTTGTTGATGCTACTTCTCGTGCAATCTTGTTTGCGTCCTAAATAGAAGATAAGGTGGATAGCTTATCATTCAGTTGAGTGATAAGGTCTTGAAGTTTGTATTCCTTCATCTTCAATTTATCGTTTTGCGACTCTAGCTCGAGGTTAAGGTCATTCGACCTGTCTAGCTGTTTGGCAAGATCTCTTCTTTGCACTTCAACTGTTTTCTCTATCTCAGCTAGCTTAGACATCAGACACTGAGTAGATGCATGTTCTCGTTCTTGGCTTCTCTTCAACTCTGCTTACTTATAATCATCCATCGCGTTCATCATCTCGGTCCTGAAGATATGATCCATGTTGGTGCAAGTTTTAACCAAATTTTCAGAATGTAGATTCATGAAATCTTGAACTTCCTTTATGATGGCACCACTTAGATCATTTGTAAAGTATTTTTTCATGCAAAATCTAAGTATTCTTGAGATGGTCTCCTCGTCTGATTCTTCTCTTTTGTGTAGACGAAGATTAAGAGAGTTAAATTGAGGAGTAAAATCATCGAAGACGTGGTAAGATAAGTCAGCTATCATCTGACTCAGTAGAGTAACATTTCTTGTGTTCAACTCATAAGTATGAGTGTACATCTTCAGTCGATGGTCTTGATGCGCTCTGATATACTTCTGGTCGAAATGAGATGTTAAAGGAGTTTCAATTTCCGATTCTTTAGCAAGAAGATTCCATTCTTCCCATTCCTCCGCTGTTATACTTGGAACTGAATATGGAGTGGGAAGACGAGCAAGTTGGCTTGAAGATACAGACTCAACTGATGTCGCAGGAATGAGTTACTTTTTAGCCTCGTCTGATCTTAAAGTCTTGAGTTCTTCAAGGCGCTCGACAACAATCTTATTCCTTCCAAAGGCACAAGTGTTCAGATCTACATCTTCATCCAGAACAGGAATCACAGCTACTCCTTCCTCGAATAATATCTTTTCATCAGCTCTAGGAGTTGGCTGTTCAACATTCTTAGATCCTTGAACCTCTGAGATCGGAGATTGTGAAGGTTTCAGTTGTTGCAATTGCTTGCAACTGATCAAGTTGAACATTGAACGGTGCTTCAGCTAATGTAGTGATTGTTTACATCACCAAGTCACTTACAACTTTTAGCACCGATGCCTCCGAGTCTAAGGACGCATCTTATGCATTGACTTCAGCTATTTGCACAACTTCAGTGTCTAGCTCAACTGATCGCTCAACTTCCTTGCCAGATTGTTTGACTGAACTCCCAGCCAAATAATTTGTTAGGTCAGTTAATCCTCCATCAACGTTCCCTCCGACCTAATCCTGTGAAGGATTTTGATTGTTGGTTTTCTTTTCTTCAACTCCGGACCTTGGTCCATCGTCGTTGTGATCATTTTTATCCTTAGCAATCTCTTGAACCTGTGGTTTCAGAAGCTGTCCAAGCTTCCTAGCAACAAGTATAGAGAGTGCATCATCAGATGATATATCGAAAACATCTTCGATTGTAGCAGATTCAATCTGCTCCAAATCCCAATCGAAGAAGTTATCGGTTCTGCCCTTCTCCTCGATAATAGTAAGAATTTTATGAACACTTCCTCTCCTCAGCTGCCTCCATGTCCAAATTCTTAGGACATATTCAAAGGTAACCACGTCCACCATCAGCTCAGGAAAATCGGCCTTGAGCATTGCACCAATATTGATGCGTATCAATTTTTGAGTTCGGTCGATGGGGTAGTCTAAAAGGTTGGTGTTGTAAGGAATTATTTTAAGTATTGGCTCGTTTGTTAGATCTATTGAGTCTGATCGAGCAACATCTGTTGCGGTTTCTATGTTAGAGGGAGATGGGGATGTTGAGATTTAAGCATAAGATTTTGTTATCTCAACCGTCGTCTCCAAATGGTGAATGATATGGGCAAGTGCCAGTTCAACAGAAATAATGTCTATTGAGGGTAAAGGAAATTTATCAACTGTCGAAGTATCAACTGATTGTATAGGTTCTGTTTAGCTTGGATCGAGCAAGCTAAGGTTTTTAAGTTGATTTAGAGGTGTGTGGATTGAAGGTTAGGTTTGTTGGACATCAGATGATGGGATATCAGTTGAATCTACTTGGGCTTGGGGAGATGGTTTTTTGTATGAAGGTTGGGGTGTCATCTATTCGAGGGATGGGGTTTTGGATGCTGGAAGTTGGGATGAGAGGAATTCAACAATAAGGGAAGTAGGACGAGGAAGTGAGGTTTAGTCGTCTAGTAACCTTGGATATTGGTTGGGTAGGTTTGGGAGTTGATGCGGCTTCAACCTCCTCAGCTGCAGCTGCTTTGACGTTGTCATCTGAAGTAGTTGCTTCAGACGATGAAGATTCCTTGCGAGCTGGAGGTGGAGACTTGGCCACCTTTGATTTCAACTTTGCCTTCTTGGCAGCTAGAGCTGGAGGTATATCTTCCTTCCTCTTTGTGCCTTGGGTAGGCTTAGACTTATTTGCCTTCTCCGGACAAACATCCACTTGGAATGCTGAAAGGGCTTACTCTTTCCTCATTTTTTTTTTGTTAGGCAACATATAAGTAAGAAGCATGCTTATCTTGGAACAGTAAATGATTTTGATAGTTGGGTACCACACTCCATCAACTTTCCCAATCTTCTTGGCCTCTGCTGCATATCTCGACATGAAGTACCTTGCCAGTTGATCTTCGCCTCATCCATTATAGCCATCATGATCCTAACCTTAGGCAAGGATAGTCCATTATGACTATAGGAATGTCCCATTAATAGCTTACCAACCATATCCATAAGTGGTTGATACCTTTCCTTAAACATAAACTTCTTCAAACTCGTAGCTTTTGCACTTACGAATTTTTTATCCAAGAACTCCTTCAGACCAGCCGACTCTTCTTTGGACTTGTAGTTCTCTGGATCGAGATTTACTAACTCGTTCATCTTGAAAAGTTCATAAAAAACTTCAGGAAATATTTTCACCTTATCCTTTCCAGCAAAAGATGAAAGATGTCCATCTTTGTGGTCGTATAGGTAGAGGTAGAACATGGCTACATCTTCCTCTAATAACAATTTTGGGGCTTGTTGGTCCTTGGTGGAGTATAACACAAGTGTATGGGGGGGGTGGGAAATGCACTTGTGTATGCAAATTCTTTTCTTTTTGACAAACTAGTCTTATCAGGCAAGTTGTGTCACAACTAGCCTGAGTGTGAACTTTGATAGATGCTTGTCCTACTGATTACTATTAAGTGATCAGTTGGCTAAATATTTAAGAGTTGCTTAGTGCGGAATGTGGTTGGCCTTTGACTCAAAGAAATACTCCTAGTTGATTTCTGAAAAATACAGTTATTAGGGACTTTGTCCAAAACCATTTTTCTTGACTTACTGAGTTTTGCTCTTTGAAATATGTTAGAATGTAAGTAAATAAAGAGTGCAGTAAGTAAATGGCACACAAGTTTATAGTGGTTCAGAGACTCAAGCTCCTACATCCACTTTCCCTGATTGAACATGATAATTCCTTCACAATGGAATTAGCTTGTTTTATAGTGCCAAGGTGCACTGATCAACAACACTCTCTTAGTGTTTTGATCCCTAGGATAATCTGAGTCCTAGTGCTCAATCTCTCTGAGTTAAGACTGTTTTCACAATGACAGTCCTTAACTCCTCACTTCTATAACAAACTCTCTCTTCACTTAATGAGATAGGGTTTGAGGTTTGGTTCCAACTAGTAGAGATATCCTTTACAATAGGAACAGTGTAAAGGCTTAGGATATCTCAATGCTAAGCTTTGGATGTTTACAAAGATTGGCTTAGCTATTTGAAGTGATTCAGGAAACTTGGGATTCATAAGAACAGCTTGATTTCCTTTGAAAGTTTGATGATAGTTTGATAGCTTGTAGTTGGATCTGTTGAATCCTTTGATCACTTCAGTATTTATAGGCAATTTTGAACAACTAACCGTTGAAGGGATAGCAATTCAAATATGTCTATTTGCAGCACCATTGAAACGGCTATGAAGCTTGGAAACCTTTTATCCGCTGTGTAAAAGGCCTCTTCAATGGTTGCTTGAATGAATGTGTTGACTTCTGAAAAATGCGGCTGAGAAGACTTGTGTCAGATTCCAAATATGCACATTTCCCAAGGTTGATTTGTGGCAGAAGCTACACTCAACCAACGGTCAGATGGGACAAGCTCCCTGAACATTCCTACTGCAATTTAGAATGTTCCAACATTCATTCAATGCTTCACTCTTTAATGCTTCACTCTTTAATGCTTCAAGTCTTCAATGCTTGGTTCAGGCATGATTGGCAATAAATGCTTCATTGAATGTGTATCCTGTGAGCTTTGACATTCAATGCTTTTTATCATTTGCACTTTAATTGTTCTGATCATTTGCATTTATGAGCATTGCCTTAACATTCTTGATTTCTTCAGCTCAGTTGTCCACTTGGTCAGCTTGTCTTTGCAAGTTCAACAACTTTGGCCTAGAAACTTAATACATATTAAGCTGCCTAACATTCAGCTTTGGACAACTATCCTGAACTCTAAAATCTCACAACATTTCTGAGATTTTTGACTTAAGCATTCTACATACTCAAGTGTTCTGAGACAACTTGTCTGAACTTAGACTTGAGCATATCTCAACTAATCTGAACATCATCAATCAGGGGTTTTGGTATCTAAATCAAAATCATTTTATTCCCAACAATTTCCCCCTTTTTGATGATGCCAAAACCTATTACAAAGGGAACTTGACTTATACTATTCTTTACCTTCAGGAAGAGTGAACTGGTCAACTTGCCTGAAAGAAACTGTTAGCACAATAAATCAAGTATGATATGTCATGTTAGGTTAGTTGAGATAATGAGTTGTTATCTTTTGATAGAAACATAGTGATCCTTTTATATAAGTCAAAGAGCATTACAGATCAGAAAATTGAAAAGGACTCACTAGTCTAATACTGCAGAATAACAACAATCATAAAAATCATAAAAGCAAATAGGAAAGAAGTGAACTTATCCATCAGAGAGTTCCATCATCTTGAGGAGCAATGCCATACTGAGCCCATACTCTTTTCTTCAATTCCCAGATCTCTTTGTTGGTTCCTTTAGGGCCAGGCTTCATCTTCTCCATCCTCATGATGTTGATGAATTCTTCCAGTATCTTTCCCTCATCAATTAAGTTCCCATTGAACTTAGGAGACATGTACAGAATAGGACCAGGGGCCTTGAATTCAACTCTTTCCATTTCAGCTGCTGCAAACAGCTTTTGGTAGAGGTCCCTATGGTTCTCAAACATAAACTGCACAAAGACTTCATCTACACTCTCTTCAAGCCACTTTCCAATGACATAAAAGTCATATACAAAACTTCTCTTGGCCTCCTCCCATGCATCATTCAGTGAGATTGGAACCCACTTATCATGGTGAGGGTACTGAGTGTCCCATCTTTGCAGCATTTGTGGTTTGAGCCTTCTGTAAGAAGCCCTCCTTCTTGGAGCTTTGAAGTTTACCCTCCTTCCATGTCTTGCCTTGTTGGCCTCAACCAACTGATCCATTCTCTCTTTAGCTCTTTGAAGAGCTAGCTTCTCCTGTGTCTCTAGATCCTTTCCAAATCCTTCTTCAAATATCTTAGAAGGATCATCAGCAAGCTTGGGCACTCTAACTTCAGGCTCTTTGTCATGTTCTTCTTCTTCTGCTTCTTCTTCAATAACATGTAACTTGGTTGCTTTCTTCAACCTTTTGGTTTTCCTTACTGGAGTTGTTTCTTCAGACTGAAATTCTGATGGCAGAGTCAGGCTAGTTGGGAATTCATTGAAGGCTTGCAATTCCTTCCTCTTTCTTTCAGATGCTCTTGTCACTTTCCCCCTTACTTCAGCAGCCTTCTCCTTGGGATCAAGTCCTGCAGACTCACCACCAGACCTCTGAAGCCTCCTTGCCTGACTTTCCATTACTGACATCATAGATTCCTTAACAGCAATTTGAATTTGCTCTTTTTCAGTCAAGTTTTCAATGTTCATTGGGCCTTTGCCTTTCCTAATGTCTTCTACTGCCTTCTCCTCAACATCAGGGACCTTCTCCTTTCCTTTGGATTCACCAATTACCAAGGTTCCCTTTGCCCTAGCTCTCTCTCTTTCCCCCTTTTTGGCATTATCAAAACATTGGGGCTTCAAGTCACTCATAGTGATAGAGAGATGTGAGTGAGCATGAGTGAGGGACTTCAACTCCTGCAGCAAATAAACATTCTCATCATGGATGTTTTGCATTTTGTCATCTGCCATGCTCAAGAATGTGTGAACAGGTTTCATTTTTTGAGCAACAATGGCATCCAAGGTTGCTTTCAGTGATTGATCAAGTTTGGCCTGAAGTTGATCAGTGAGGTTGGCCACAACTTGATCAGACACTTTGGCCATAAGTTCAACAGTGAACTTCTCTGCAGCCTCTTTCACCATTGCAACTTTCTTTCTCTGTGCAGTTGTCCTTTGCCTTAATGCATCTTTGATTGTCCTTCTCAAGGCTCTCACATTATGCTTGTACAAATCTTTGAGGCCCTTCTGCTCTTTCTTCACAGATTTTGTGAACTTCGCCATCTCCTCCTTTGCCTTTGTTACTTCTGTTGAAACTGTTTGCAGTCCAGTTTCAACACCACAAATCCTTGCATCCAGTGTTGGCAAGATTACTTCCTCTGAGCCAGTAAGCCTCATCTCCACAGAGGCAAGAGTTTTGCCTTGGTCATCAAGGGTGTCTACTGTTGCAGCATGAGCTTTCTCAACTTCCCTGACCAAAGTATCCAACTTCTCTGACTGTTGCTCAATGGATGTTGCGTTTTTTGATGCAATTTGCAAGCTAGCCTCAGTTGCATTTGCTTGCTCAAAGTAGATCTTGTTCAAGGTGGACACATTTGCTGAGACTGCTTCTAGGTCAATGTCAGCATCAACTGGGATATAGAGAGGCATCTGCAAAAATTTGCTCAATGGTGACAGCTACTGAATCTGCAAAACTAAAAGTGTTAGTAAAAACTCCCTCAACACCCTCATTCTTTTTATCTCCCAATAGGCCTGATTCATCAGCACCTATACTCTCATTTTCAACTTCTTTCTTTTCTTCATTATCAATAGATAAGCTCACATTCACAGGAGAATCAGGCCTCCTTTCACCAAGGGATTCATCAAGTTCAGATTTGACTTGAAGAATAGCCTGACTCTCATATTGGGCTACACCCAATATTTCTACTTCCTCTCCCTCTACGATTGGTGCACTCAGGGAACCAGTAATTATACACTCATCCTCACCATCTCCCTCTGATTTTTCATCACTACTAGCCTTTTCAACTCCTTCCTTTCCTAAACCTGACACCTCCATATCCTCAACAGGATCCACAGAGGGCAGTTGTTGGGAGATCACAGTGCTTGGGCATCCCAAGGCTACTGAGTCATCCTGAATGACTAAAGGCTGGTCAATGTCCAACTGTCCTGACATTGATGAGGCTTTAGCCAAACTAGCTTCTCCCATGGAAGTCTCAACATTGTCAAGCTGTGCCTCAGGTTCAGGAGAACCATCCTTGGCCAATGCATCTTGGACTGAGTCACCATCTTTGGTCAACTCCTCTGAATGATCAGAGTCCTTAACAGAATGATAGGTCAAGTAATGTACCTGAGCAGAGTTGAGGCCAGGAGGATTGGGATTGGTGTTGTCATCATCATCATCATTGTCATCATCAGATGGGCTGTCTGGATGCTTAGTCCCTTGTGCAATTCTTTCTCTCTCAGCAAGCACCTTTTCATGAACAATGGTGCAGAATAAGGCCTCAGTGGTTAACGCACTGGTCTTCTTTACATTTGCAAAATGTAACAGCCTATTTTCTTCAACTTGCAACCAGCTAGCTCCTTTATCCTTGATAGCTTGTGCTATCTCCACAATTGTTCTATCCTTGATCTCAACAAGTGCCCTGAGATCATAGAATTGTTGTTGCAGCCTAGGATATGCCTTCAATCCTGGATATAACTCATCCACATTGGCTCTTGCAATCTGCCTCAACATCCCTTCATAGGTGTACTCTTCACCACTTTCTTCTTCATCAGAAGAGTTGACTTGGGATTCAGGAGGGTTGGATTTGGATTCAGGTAGGTTGAGCTGGGATTCAGGTAGGTTGGATCTAGAAGGATTGGGTTCAGAAGAGCTTAAGACAAGTTGGGATTCAGGTGCTTTTGAGAGCAATGTTCCTGAAGAGGTAATTGGAATGGCTGGAATGGTTGGGAGAGTAAATTGATCACCTTCTTGAAGAGAAGTTTCAAGAAGTTTGGTGTAGGACAAAAGTCGGGGATCAAGAGGGGAGAATGGCCTATCTTCAATGTCAGCTAAATCAGCTAGCACATCAATACCTGTCCTATCAGGAGCACCTTCAGGAGAGTAGACCTTCTTTGCAATAATTGGGGCATCTTCAGGGGTCTTGCACTCCTCTTCTTCATGCCTTGATGGAGATATTCTTCTAGACTGAATATCAGGAGAGTTGGTTTTAGGGCTGTTGGGCTTTGATTTGGACTTGGAGTTAGACCTACTTGCTTGTCTAATCTCCTTGAAAAATTCCTTCTTTTTCTTCTCCTCTTCCATCAACTTCTGCTTCTCAGAAGTTTTGATGATTCTTCTTCTTCTTTCTGACCTTGTTGGCTTATCAAGGTCCCTAAACTCTGTTACAGACTCAGGTTGCAAGGGGACAACCTCTCTGACTTCTTCACTTTCTTCAGGAGGGTTGACTCCTTCTTTAGCAACCTTTTCAATTTCTTCAGAAGTGGCTCCTCCACTTCTTGACTGGCTTTCTGGGGGAGATTCACTCAAAATCTTTTTCATCCTCTTCATCTTTGGCTGAGCTTTTGGTGGTTGAGCTTTTCTTTTTCTTGGAGAGGTTCTGGTTGTGGGTACAACAACACCTGCTTTCTTTGAAGTTGCATACTGCTTCCTCTTTTCTGTCTTAGAAGACAGCTTCCTAAACATCACCTTTTGAGCTGGAAAAGGCTTTGGCTTGGCTTGGAGGTGGGTATAATGTGCAAATCTTTCTAAGAGTAAGCTAGCTCTTGTGCAAAACTGGAGTCTCCCATCAACTACCACCTTGTGGTGCTTCACCTCTTTGAATTTAAACTTTTCATTCATCATCTTGTCTAGAATGAAGTTTTCTAGTTGAACTTGACTCTCTTCTCAGCAGAGTCAATCACAACAACCATCACTCTCAACTTAGGCATACTGATTTGTTCAACACTCCTAGAGTGGCTCAACAAACTTTTTACCACACAATCAAATAAGTGCTTGTAAACTGGTTTAAAGGTGTTCTTGTTTTGAGCACTTACAACTTTCTTGGGTTCTATCATCCATGGATAGTAGAACTCCTGATCATCTTCCTCTTTATACATCTCTGGATTCTGGCCTTCTGAAGGTAGCCCAAAGCTAGCATCCATATCCTCAGTAGTGAAGATGATGGTGTGTTGGCTTTCTTCTTCTTCATCTTCCTCAGCATATGTCAGCTTGGTGCATACATTACCCTTTTTGCCCTTCCATCTGAGATAGGCAAAGAATTCTGCCATGAATGGATTCAGGCAAGAATCAGGCTTGGTGCCAAGGAATTTCTCAAGCCCTGCCTCCCTTAGCCATTGGAGGACTTGATGAACTTCTGTGTCTGGGCTGTCAAAAGCAACCAACTGTCTGACCAACATGTCTGAGTGGGTCCCAATGTTGCTGACTGGGTCCCACTAGGACAAAGCTCCTGACCAACATTGATGAACATCATAAGGACAACTTTGCTGATTATCCCTTTTTGACAGATTGCTTCAGTGAGGTTGGTCAACCTTGATGAAGTTCAATTTAATGAACTTCCCCCTTCTTATGAGCTTCCTTCTTTCATTCCTCCATCTTCCCTGGATCAAGTAAGCTTAATTCAGCTGATAGTTCCAAGAACCTTGCTTCAGCTAGTGGCTTAGTCAAGATATCAGCTTTTTGCTTATCAGTGTGGATCTTGACAAGCTTGATATCTTTCTTTTCCACATGATCCCTTATGAAGTGATGCTTGATATCCACATGTTTGCATCTAGTGTGTAACACTAGATTCTGTGAGATGGCAATTGCACTATTGTTGTCACAGAATATTGGCACTTCATTTGAGATGACTTTGTAATCTCTCAGTTGCTGCCTGAGCCAAAGTATCTGAGCACAGCAACTTCCAGCTGCTACATATTCTGCTTCAGTTGTTGAAGTTGCAACTGTATTTTGCTTCTTGGAGAACCATGAGATAAGCTTGCTGCCCAAGAACTGACATGTTCCAGAAGTGGACTTTCTGTCAATTCTACATCCTCTATAGTCTGCATCTGAATATCCAGTGAGCTCAATGTTGTCATCAGCTGGGTACCACAAACTAAGATTCTCAGATCCCTTGAGATATCTTAGGATTCTCTTGGCAGCATCAAGATGGCTCTTCTTTAGATTTGCTTGAAATCTTGCACACACTCCAACTGCAAATGTAATATCAGGCCTGCTTGTAGTGAGATATAGCAAGGATCCTATGATTCCTCTGTAGTTAGTGGAGTTTGTTGATTCTCCACTTTCATCAGGATCCATTTTCCAGTTAGTATTCATAGGAATTCTGACTAGCTTGCTTGTAGCACATCCAAATTTCTTGATCATGTCCCTTGTATACTTGGCCTGATTGATGAATATTCCTTTCTTAGATTGAGTGACCTGAAGTCCTAAGAAGAAATTCATCAATCCCATCATGGACATCTCAAATTTGCTCTGCATCAGTTTGGAGAACTTCTCACATAGCTTCTCATTTGGAGATCCAAATATAATGTCATCCACATAGATTTGGACTAACAAAATATCATCTCCTTCACAGATTCTGAACAAAGTTCTGTCAACAGTGCCTTTGACAAAACCATGATCTAGAATAAACTGTGATAAGGTGTCATACCAAGCTCTTGGAGCTTGCTTTAAGCCATAGAGAGCTTTCTTCAATCTGTACACCTTGTCTCCTTCTTCAAATCCTGGGGGCTGTTCAACATATACTTCTTCTTTGAGTACCCCATTGAGAAATGCACTCTTCACATCCATTTGATACACCTTGAATCTCATGTGAGCTGCATAAGCTAAGAAGAGTCCGATTGCCTCAAGTCTGGCCACTGGAGCAAAGGTCTCATCATAATCAATCCCTTTAGATTGACAATATCCTTTGGCCACCAGTCTTGCTTTGTTCCTCACAATGATGTCATTTTCATTTTTCTTATTTTTGAACACCCATTTGGTTCCAATGACATCTTGATGAGTTGGCCTATCCACTAGCTCCCATACTTCATTTCTGGTAAACTGGTTCAGCTCTTCTTGCATGGCTATGATCCAGTTGGTGTCCTGTAGTGCTTCCTCAATATCTTTTGGTTCCTGTTCTGAAAGGAAACAACAAAACAAAGCACTTTCTCCATGAAATCTTCTAGTTTTGATCCCTTCACTTGGATTTCCAAGTATCAGGCTAGTTGGATGGTCATGTAACCAAGTCCTTCTAGACCTGATCCTTTCAGGAGGATTGTCCTCATCTGAAGTTGGATCACTAGATTCATTAAATTCAGGAAAGTTAATTGAAGGATCAAGTTCAGGATCATATTCAGGGGTATTGTCCTCATTGTCAAATAAGTTGACATTTTCATTGGTTCCCCCTTGAATATTGAATCCATTAACTACCTCAGCATTGCCTGCTTCTTCAGTGGCAGTTGTTACCTGGTTTTGAACTGGGATGGGGTCAGTCAGTTCAATTTCTCCTTCAGGTTGGTTGTCTTCTGGTTGATTGCCATCAGGTAGGTTGTCCAGTTTTTGATTTTCATGAAGTTCAGGCTGGGCAACATCTACAAACACTGTTTTCTTGCTTTGAAGCCTTAATATGGTTGTTCTTTGTGTTATCTCATCAATATTCAGGTTTCTATCCCTGAACTCATTAACAGATTCATCAAACACAACATGAGGTGTTTCTTCCACAATAAGGGTTTTGCAATTGTAGACTCTGTAAGCCTTGCTGATTTGTGAATATCCAACAAATATTCCTTCATCAGCTTTGCTGTCAAAAGCTTTCAATTGTTCTTTCCCATTATTATGAATGAAACACTTACAACCAAATATATGGAAATAAGCAACAGTGGGCAATCTACCTTTCCAAATTTGATATGGGGTTTTACCTTGTCCTTTGGTGATTAAGGACCTGTTTTGAGTGTGACATGCAGTGCTAATGGCTTTAGCCCAGAACCTTTTAGGCAGTTTGGATTCAGCAATCAATGTTCTTGCTGCTTCTTTCAAGGTTCTGTTTCTTCTTTCAGCAACACCATTTTGTTGAGGTGTTCTTGCTGCTGAAGTCTCATGAGTGATGCCATTCTTGCTGCAGTACTCATTGATGTATGAGTTTATGAATTTTGTACCTTTGTCAGATCTGATCTTGACAATACTTAGGCCCTTTTCATTGCTCAATCTCATCATCAATTCAGGTAGCTTGACTTGGGTCTCCTTTTTGTTCAGCAAGAATACTACCCAAGTGTACCTGGAAAAATCATCAACAACAACTAATGCATATTTTCTTCCATTCAAACTTACTGGGATGATTGAACCAAATAAATCCATATGCAGTAGTTGAAGAACTCTCTCAGTTGAGATGACAGGTTTTCCTTTGAATGAAGCTTTGATCTGCTTTCCTTCCTGACATGGCTGGCATATGTATTATTTGGTGAACACTTGATTAGGCAGCCCTTTGACTAGAGAGTTTCTTGCAATCTTGTTGATGGTTTTGAAATTCAGATGGTTCAATCTCTTGTGCCATAGCCAGCTTTGCTCATTTGTGCTTTTGGCAACAAGGCAAACTGCTTTAGGGGTTTTGCTCCAATCTGCAAAATAAACATTTCCCTTTCTCACCCCTATTAGTAGCACCTGTTGTGTTGAATTATTTTTGATAATACATTCATTTGGTGCAAATTCAACACTATATCCTTTATCACAAATTTGACTTATAGACAGCAAGTTGTATTTTAGGCCTAGGACATATGAGACATCAGTAATTTTGACATTACCAATGTTTAATGTACCATAACCTCTTGTGATTCCTTGAGAGCTGTCTCCAAAGGTTACTGAAGGACCATCTTTTTCTATGAATTCTGAGAGAAGCTCTTTGTTCCCAGTCATGTGTCTTGAACATCCACTGTCCAAGTACCATGTTGTTTTCTTGTTGATGCTTCTCTTCTTCTTGTGGTCCTTGCAGCCCTGCAAAGTCAAAATTTAGGTACCCTTTGAGTGTTGGGTCCTAGAGGGTTAGCTGTACCTTTTGGAACCCAAATCTGCCTGATTACTCTGATTGACTCAAAGTGACTGACTTGGTTTCCATTTACATCTACATACACAGTTTGACCCTTAAATGCCTTGGGTACCTTCTGTGTATAAGTCTTGGCCTTGTAAGGTTCAGGAGAGTTGGTGAATTTCCTTGGGACATTTCTCCTGAAGTTACTAGACTTAGGTGCAGCTTGGAAAGACCTTTGTGGATAGGAGCTTGGATGGCCTTTTCCTCTTGGCATGTTAGGTTCAGGCTTCCTGAAGGTTTTATACATGTCAGAGGGGTTGGGCCTCAATCCATTCAGTTGAGGTTGCCTCATTTGAGTTGGCCTTTTCTGAACAGATTTTGGACAACTCTTCTGATGAGAATTCAGATAGGTTGACCTTCCATTGGTTCTACCTTTCTGAACCTCATTTCTCCTGTAAGCAATGCCTTTAACCTTTTTCTTAGGTATGGGTTTAGGGACATTGTTTACTTGAGTTGGTATAAAAATTCCTTTACCCTTATCCTTGATCAGTGGTTGATTTACTTCCATTTCATTTTGTTGTGCCACTGATCTTACAAAAGTCATCTTAGAATTGCTTGATGAGGCAATACTAAGACCAGGTGAGGGTTCAAATGGATTATAACCTAATCCACCCTTTTGAGCAAATGGTCTTTGAAACCCTTGAATTTCTTCTATTGCTTTAGCAGATTTATTCAAGGCAGACATCTTTATTTTTAAGCTCCCCTCACTTAATTTAAGAGTATCAAATTCACAGGAGAGATTGTCAAATTTTGCTTGAAGGATTCTAAGATCAAAATCCTTTTTCCTCAAGGCCAGTTCTTGTTCATCAATCAACTTTTGTTGTTCAGTTACTTTGAGAGTCATTTCATCATGTTCTCTCACAGTCTGCTGATACAACTCAGTTGATTTAATGTCAAACTCTGGTTCAGGAAGGTTGGGAGTTTGAACTTTAGAATTCAAGAGCTCATTTTCTCTCAGTGCCATATTGCATACCTCTTGTAGCCTGGTGAAATCCTCAAGTAACTTCCCAAAGTTAAGTTTCAAGTGGATTTCACTGGACTCATGTGTGTTAATGGAAGAGTTGGAAGATGAACATACCTCTTCATTCTCAAATGCCATTTGACAGTCATCATCACTGTCACTGTTGGAGAACAATCCATCATCAGAAGAGTAGACACTCTCTTCACTTGCTGATTCCCCAGCTACCATGGCCTTCCTGTTGCTTAGCCTCTTGTCTCTCTTGTTCTGCCTTTCTTTTCTTTCTTTGGCAGTTAGGTCAGGACAGTCATACTGAAACTGACCCTTTTTCTGGCAGTTGTAACACACATCTTCATCATCATTTTTCTTGCCTGAGGACTCCTTCCTCCTTGATGATGATGGTTCAGTTTTGCTGTACTTCTTTCTGTCAGCATATCTGTCTTCTTTCTTTTCATCAGAGACTTTGTCCTCTGATTTGTTGTCAGGAGAGCTGAATCTCCTTCTGGTTCTGTTGTCTTGGTAGAACTTCTTGTACCTACCAAATCTGGAGTTGAGCTTCTCAAATCTTCTAGCCATGAGTGCCAGCTCCTCCTTCATTTCTGATTTTGAAACAGATTGAGAAGATCTTTGAGTATTTTTCTTCTCTGTTTCAGTAGCTTTGAAAGCAACACCTTTGCTTGAGGAAGATGGCTCATCATGCACCTTATTTCTGTTGAGATCAAACTCATATGCTTTGAGTTCAGAGAATACTTGCTGCATTGGCATGTTGTCAAGATTGCTGGTATTTTGCATCATGACAGAATATATGTCCCACTTTGATGTGAGACTTCTCAAAATCTTCAAAGCAACTTCTCTTTTGGCATAGAACTTGCCCAAAGAATTCATCTCATTCATGATGTCAGTGAATCTGCCATCAAGATGATCAATAGTTTCATTTGGCTCCATAGTGAACTGCTCATACTTTTGGATAGCCACTTGAAGCTTGTTTTCCTTTATCTTTTGGGTACCTTCACACATAAGTGCTAGGGTATCCCAGATCTCCTTTGCTGTGGTGCAGTGATACACTCTTCCCATCACTGCATCTGGAATAGTCTGGTACAAGGTGTTCATAGCAATGTAGTTCAGATTGTGCCTTTTTTCTCTCTTCTGCTGTCAGCTCATCCTCATCTTTTGGCAATAGCTCCCTTGGGTCTGCTTTTTGAGCATCAGTGACCTTGGGATTGAGCTTGGTGAAGGTGAATGGTCCTCTGGTGATGACTTTGAGCATTTCATCATACTGGCAGGCAAGATGTGCTCTCATCCTGATCTTCCAGAAATCATAATTCTCAATTGAGAACATTGGCAACTTGTGATGAGAAATATGATTGACTTGGTTTGGACCCATGTTGTTGGTGGTGTTGACATCATCTCCTGGAACTGCATTGTTAGCCATTCTTATACAGATAGACAAAGGAAAATACAAATAGATTTTTCAGAAATTTGGATCAGTTCAGTGACCACATAAATAATGTGAATTTTTGAAAATCAGTTGAATGTTCAGAAGCAGTGGTCTTTGAACCCCTGCTCTAATACCATTTGTTGGTCCTTGGTGGAGTATAACACAAGTGTATGGGGGGGGGGGGAATGCACTTGTGTATGCAAATTCTTTTCTTTTTGACAAACTAGTCTTATCATGCAAGTTGTCTCACAACTAGCCTGAGTGTGAACTTTGATAGATACTTGTCCTACTGATTACTATTAAGAGATCAGTTGGCTAAATATCTAAGAGAGTTGCTTAGTGCGGAATGTGGTTGGCCTTTGACTTAAAGAAATACTCCTAGTTGATTTCTGAAAAATACAGTTATCAGGGACTTTGTCCAAAACAGTTTTTCTTGACTTACTGAGTTTTGCTCTTTGAAATATGTTAGAATGTAAGTAAATAAAGAGTGCAGTAAGTAAATGGCACACAAGTTTATAGTGGTTCAGAGACTCAAGCTCCTACATCCACTTTCCCTGATTGAACAAGATAATTCCTTCACAATGGAATTAGCTTGTTTTATAGTGCCAAGGTGCACTGATCAACAACACTCTCTTAGTGTTTTGATCCCTAGGATAATCTGAGTCCTAGTGCTCAATCTCTTTGAGTTAAGACTGTTTTCACAATGACAGTCCTTAACTCCTCACTTCTATAACAAACTCTCTCTTCACTTAATGAGATAGGGTTTGAGGTTTGGTTCCAACTAGTAGAGATATCCTTTACAATAAGAACGGTGTAAAGGCTTAGGATATCTCAATGCTAAGCTTTGGATGTTTACAAAGATTGGCTTAGCTATTTGAAGTGATTCAGGAAACTTGGGATTCTTAAGAACAGCTTGATTTCCTTTGAAAGCTTGATGATAGTTTGATAGCTTGTAGTTGTATCTGTTGAATCCTTTGATCACTTCAGTATTTATAGGCAATTTTGAACAACTAACCGTTGGAGGGATAGCAATTCAAATATGTCTATTTGCAGCACCATTGAAACGGCTATGAAGCTTGGAAACCTTTTATCCACTGTGTAAAATGCCTCTTCAATGGTTGCTTGAATAAATGTGTTGACTTCTGAAAAATGCGGCTGAGAAGACTTGTGTCAGATTCCAAATATGCACATTTCCCAAGGTTGATTTGTGGCAGAAGCTACACTCAACCAACGGTCACATAGGACAAGCTCCCTGAACATTCCTGCTGCAATTTAGAATGTTCCAACATTCATTCAATGCTTCACTCTTTAATGCTTCTAGTCTTCAATGCTTGGTTCAGGCATGATTGGCAATAAATGCTTCATTGAATGTGTCTCCTGTGAGCTTTGGCATTCAATGTTTTTTATCATTTGCACTTTAATTGTTCTGATCATTTGAATTTATGATCATTGCCTTAACATTCTTGATTTCTTCAGCTCAGTTGTCCACTTGGTCAGCTTGTCTTTGCAAGTTCAACAACTTTGGCCTAGAAACTTAATACATATCAAGCTGCCTAACATTCAGCTTTGGACAACTATCCTGAACTCTAAAATCTCACAACATTTCTGAGATTTTTTACTTAAGCATTCTACATACTCAAGTGTTCTGAGACAACTTGTCTGAACTTAGACTTGAGCATATCTCAACTAATCTAAACATCATCAATCCGGGGTTTTGGTATCTAAATCAAAATCATTTTATTCCCAACAGGGCTGCTTCCAAGTATGGTCGAAGCCCAGCCCTAGAAAGACGATGAAGTACGAACACTTGATGATCGTCTTGGGGAGTCGTAAAATATAAGGCTCCTTTCGAATTAATACGATCTTTGAGGATCCCATTCACGACGGTTGAATTTGTGGTCAGCAACAACAACAACCTTGTTCGATTTTCTTGATTTGGACATAGTGAGAAAGGTTGAAGGTTTTGAAAACAGATGAGTAAAAAAGTGCATAAAAGTGAAAATAAACCTAAGTAACAATATATATATGAAGTGAAAAAATTAATTGAATGGTTTAGATTGATTTGTAAAAATAGATGAAAGGTTAAGATTAGATTAGATTAGAGTTGATCTAACGGTTATAAAAGAAAAACCTTTGAGTTACTTTGGATTTCAGATATATATTAAATTACACTTTATTTACACGGTTATAAAGTGTACACGATTGGACGGTTTGAAAAAGTAGTGTCAGTCGTGCGCGGAAAATAATAAAAACTAATAATTACTAAAAACAGAGAATGTTTTATGCAAATTTATTCAATAAATTCATATTTATAAGTACAAAATGCAATAAATAATAACAAACAATAAATATAAATGATTGAAATCGAATGAGTTAGGTAGAATTTATCTATATCAGTTGTGTATTGTGAACAACTGATGAACATGTCATCTAGTTAATGATTCGATCCAATTGTTGAAATTGCTTCTTGTATCAACTGAGTTCCCCCTTCAGCTGATAACCACTTTTTGAACTAATCTTCCAGCTGATAAGATACCAACTTATCTGATCTCAATTAAAAACGTTAGTAATCCTTGGATGGGGGGAGGGGGGTTAGATATCGAAGTAGATAAATAGATGGGAAGGGGTGAATATACATAATATACTAGTTAAATAATAAATAGCGAGTATATATGTACAAAAGAAGATGAGTTATTCATCAAGGATCTTTAATGAATTTTAGCACATTCCCCCTAGAATAAATAACTCTATAAAGTTTCCATCAACTTTAACCAGCTTCGTCATCGGAAAACAACACATACCTTAAGATGAGTAGGTCAATTCAACTCATCTGAACGCATGCTTCTGGTCTAAGCTGATCCTGAAACGATCTGAGTATCAACTGATGTCTTCTCAACTGATTGCTTTGAAATATCTAATTCCAAAAGTCCTTAAGAATAACAACTGCTTAAACCTTATTTCAGCTAGAGGTTTAGTTAGCATATCCGCTCTTTGGATATCAATGTGTATCTTTTCCATACTAATATTCTTCTTCTCTACATGATCTCTAATAAAATGATATATAATATCAACATGCTTACATCTAGTATGGAGAATCGGATTTTGAGTAATGGCTATTGCACTGTTGTTGTCACAATATATAGGAACTTCCTTAGCAACAATGTTATAATCCCTTAGTTGTTGACTTAGTCACAACAACTGACTACAACAACTACCAGCTGCCATATACTCAACTTCAATAGTGGAGGTAGCAATTGAAGTTTGTTTCTTGGAGAACCAAGAAATCAAATTGCTTCATAGAAACTGACAAGTGCCAAACGTAGATTTTCTATATATTTTGCACCCTCCGTAGTCAGAATCTGAATAGTCACTCAAATCCATATTATCATCTGTTGGATACCATAATCCTAAATTGACTGTACCTTTCAAATTCTTCCGAATTTTCTTAGCTGCATCTAAATGACTTTGCTTGGGATTTACTTGAAATCTCGCGCAAACTCCAACAGCGAAGGTGATATCTGGTCTACTAGCAGTGATGTACAACAATGATCCAATCAAGGCTCTGTAGTCTGATTGATTAACAGACTCACCTTCCTCATCCGGTTCCATCTTAAAAGCATCATGGGGACCCTACACGGTTTACTCGTCTGTACACCAAACTTTACAATTAAATTCTTTGTGTACTTAGACTGAAAAAGTAATATCCCACTTTGACTTTGCTTAACTTGTAGACCTAAGAAGTAGTTCATCTCACCCTTCATGGACATCTCAAATTTGCCTTGCATCAACTTTGAAAACTTGTCACACATCTGCTGATTGGGCGAACCATAAATGATATCATCAGCATAAATCTGAACCAATAAGATATCATTACCTTCTTGATCCTAAACAACGTCTTATCAATGGTACCTTTTATGAATCCATTATCAACTAGGAACTGGGATAGTGTGTCATACCAAGCACTAGGAGCCTGTTGCAATCCGTCAAAAGCCTTCTTTAAACGATGTGATGAGTCGGATTTATTGCATATTTTTGTGCTTTAGTTGAATATTTTTTATGAATTAAATTGGTATTTTAGTGCATCTTTCATACTCATTATTTCGTGACTTCAATTATCTTGATATTTTTATTTTCTGATTTAATTCAAGTAAAGTTGAAGCATTTTGATGGGAATGAAGCTCAAATGATTAAGCGAGTAGGCTGTGTTGATTAATGGTGCAAAAGATGAAGAAATTGGGTTTGTTATCGTGGGCTGAGGGACATAGAAGAAATGAATCAGGAACATGTGTGAGCTCTTTGAAGAGCTAATGGGCTGCTGGGCTTTGCAGTTCTGGAGTAGAAAGAATAAGCCTGCTTTCTTGATTAAATTAAAGTAAGGAAAAGAATTGGGCCCATTACTTTTGGGCTGGGCCAACTAAGTGAATTTGAAGAAGGAATTAATTCCTTGAAAAGGAAAAGGAACGCATACTACAACCGTCATTTTTTTGATTGGGTAGCAAGGAGGAGAGGGCGTGAATTTCCGGAAGCAAGCAGGAGGGCAGACAGCAGCCGTGATGAGTTTGATTTTATCTATTGTACTTTTAATTATGTTTAGTAGGTAGATTGTTTTCTAGCCCGAGGATGTGAAACCTGGATTTAATTATGCCTTTTTGATTATGTGATTCACGGTTTATCTCAATTCATATTTCGATTTCGTTATTATTTGATTTTATGCGAAGCATGTTTTGATTAATAGATTTATTAGGACTGGCCATCCGAGTTTATTTGTTATCAATTCTAGTTAATTAACAATGTATAATCCGTAATTGTTATATTATTGTGGATATCGTAGCAACTAAGGCAGAACACCTTAGGGGATAATAACGTCTAGGTTGCATGAAACGAGCATCTCGTATTCATGGTCTAGTTTATTCTATTGTTTTAGGTCTTGAATGCGTTTCTCGAGTTGAACCTTAAATACATGTTTTGGGGTTATTCGTAGGAATAGATTAATTGGGGGTCGTACTTTCTAATTAATTAAACATAAGAAACAATTCGAGTTAGTTTGGTCGTACCACTGACTTAGGGATAAGATTTGAGATTAAATTGAGTTAACCGGGTTTGTTTATTGAATTGGTATAATTAATCAAGGGGAAATCAATTCGAGGGCTAAATCGTTTTTTATATTTGATTTCTACTTATTTCTATTGCTTTTATTTTTCATACTTTCTAGTAGTTTGTTAGTCAACACCAATCCAACTCCCCCCATTTTTATTGCTTTTATAACACGAATTTATTCAATTGAGTTTCACTATTCCTTGTGGGATCGACACTTACTTCCCTACTGCATAGTGGGTATTTAAGGTAATTATTTTTGGGTGCCGGCGACAGCAAACCAAATTTTGGCGCCGCTGCCGGGGAATGGTTATATATTTGATTGAATTTTTTGTGTTTTTAATTTGTGTCAAAAAATTCTGAAAAAATCCAAAAAAATAAAAAATTCAGAAAAATCCAAAAAAAATGATTTCACGTTGGCTATTGTTGCTTCATTTGTTTCTCTTCATCCGATTTCTACTAACACTGACCCCTTCAGTGTCTTCTTGTTCAGGTTCTAAAAATTGTTTGCTGGTTTATTCTATTCATTCTTTCTGCTATGTATAATTTCAGGTATGAGGACTATCAAAGCACTTACTCGGTTCATGAGTTAAAGGATGATGCATTGGAGAAAATTGTAAATCTGATGCAATTGATGATGAAGGGAAAGACTCCAGAAATTCGACCATGTCGAATTTGCTCCACCACAGATCACACCACTGATGACTGTCAGATTTTAAATGCTGCAATAGGACAGCAATACCATGATTATAGGCCTCGACTATTCAGGAATTATGAGAGGACTAATGATAATGGTGGATGGATTGACTCTGAGCAAAAGTCTGAACGCGCATTGAAAGATATGGTGAAATCTTTGGCTTCGAGCATATTGAGTTATCAGGAGACTCTCCAGTTAAATTTTAAGATCATGGCTGATGAACAAAAGAGTATGGAGTCTATGCAAAAGAGTATGGAAGTGCAACTGAGCCAAATGACGAATGTCATAAGCCAATTGCAAACACAATTGGTTGAAAATCTAGTGGAAGATGTTGTTGAGCTTACCCAAATCGACATAGAGGAAAGTCTCGAGGAACTTAGTGAGCTGAGACACAAGAAGAGCATGTTGTTACTGGAAAATCAGAAAATCTGGACGCAAAAGCAGACACTGACCCCCTCAGTGTCAGCGTACCAGAACAAAAAAGTAAGGCAAAATCTTGTGCATCAATTCCTGTTATTACTAATGTAGTTCTCTTTCCCTCCAGGCTAAAAAAGGTGGAAAAAGATACCAAGGAGCAGCAACTAGTCGATGTCTTTCGAAGGGTTGAGAACAACATACCACTAGTTGAGCCAATAGAGCAAAATCCTAGATATGCCAAATTATTGAACGAGCTTTACCCTGACAAGAAAAGGATATTTTGGAATGAGAACTTGATTAGAGAGAACATTGTTTCGCAATGTAAAATGCCACTACATAGAGAGGATTATTTTACTCCGATTACGTGAAAGAGAAGTTGATTGTCGAGCCAACGACGTTAAGAAAAGGCGCTTATTGGGAGGCAACCCAATGTCTACTTAGTTTTTTATTTTGCTATTTTTGTTTTTAATTTTATTTTTGCGTGTTTGTGGTTCAGGAGAGGATTTGAGATAAGGCGTGGGCACGCCTTATGAAAGAACTTCTCCTGGAATTTTACTTCTGTTTTTTTATTTTTTTTTTATATATTTTTTTCTTTTATTCCCTCCATTGTTTGATTTCCTCGCAGTTGTCCACGCTGGCCATTTAGTTAAACAGCCCATTGCATAAGGCCCATTCAATACACCATTGTAAAAGACCAGCAAATCACAGAAGCCCTGCCTACTCCACTTGATTCATCTACTGCCGCACGTCTAACCGATCCACTCCGCCGCCGACCTGACCTGAGTCGCCGCAGTACCCACCGAGGCGAAAAATTTCGACTACACACTGACTCAGCACCCGACGCTCCCATTGTAGACTCTGGTACCCCCGTTCCACTCTATTCTTATTTCTATATGGTGTTTATTTTTTGTATCTCTTGCTTCAGTGCTAAGGGACTAGCACCTATTTAAGTGTGGGGGGATGATTCATTGTTAGAGGATTTTACGCGGGAATTAGAATTATGTGATGTGTTTGTTGTTTGAAGCATGTTTAATTGGTTACTTGACTATATTCTTAATCGTTGGATTTTTGTTAAATTGCTAAAATCATGAGTTGTGAGTCTTGATTAGTAGCCCGGTTGATATACATATCTTATGCCTTGAAATTGAATTGATTCTTGATTTATTCATGCCCTGAAATGGTGTACTTGATTGTTTGATTTGGGTGAACTTGCATTGATTTTCTTGAGAAGTGAAGAATCCTATTTGGTATCCTAAGTTGAAAAAATAGTAATGAGAAAAATGAGGGGCTGAAACTGCTGCCTACTGTAGGGGGCTCAAGTGTTCGTAAATGAATAAACTTAGCTAAAACCCGAAAAGTAGAGAGGAGCTGCGGACCTCATTTGAAAAAGAAAAAAAAAAGGCAGAAACAACTACCTACTTCAGGGGGCTTAAGTGTTCAAAAATGAATAAACTTAGCTAAAACCCGAAAAGTGGAGAGAAGCTGCAGACCTTTTGAAAAAAATACAAGGTGGATTTAAAGCTGAAAAAAAAAAATTGCAGCTAAGAGAAAAAAAAAATGAATGGAGAAGGATACCATAGGATTTGAACTTTGAAGGAAAATTGAGTTGAGTAATCTGAAGTCAAAGTTTTTAGGGGATCATGAATGTGGTGTGAGTAATTGAGAGTTGATGAGATTTTGTGGTTAAGTGTGAATTGAAATTTGTGGTTTATTGAGATAGGCAAGCAACTTATGAATTTGGCTCAGAAATCTAGTTTTGAGAATCCTAGAAGAGTAATCCAATTTTTCTTGCTTTGAATTCTCAAGTATTACATGCATATTCCATTATTTTTCTTGAGTTGGTTGTCCATTAAAATTATCCCTTGTGTGCTTTAATTCTCTTTGCTTGAGGACAAGCAATTGTTTAAGTGTGGGGGATTTGATGAGTCGGATTTATTGCATATTTTTGTGCTTTAGTTGAATATTTTTTATGAATTAAATTGGTATTTTAGTGCATCTTTCGTACTCATTATTTCGTGACTTCAATTATCTTGATATTTTTATTTTCTAATTTAATTCAAGTAAAGTTGAAGCATTTTGATGGGAATGAAGCTCAAATGATTAAGCGAGTAGGCTGTGTTGATTAATGGTGCAAAAGATGAAGAAATTGGGTTTGTTATCGTGGGCTGAGGGACATAGAAGAAATGAATCAGGAACATGTGTGAGCTCTTTGAAGAGCTAATGGGCTGCTGGGCTTTGCAGTTCTGGAGTAGAAAGAATAAGCCTGCTTTCTTGATTAAATTAAAGTAAGGAAAAGAATTGGGCCCATTACTTTTGGGCTGGGCCAACTAAGTGAATTTGAAGAAGGAATTAATTCCTTGAAAAGGAAAAGGAACGCATACTACAGCCGTCATTTTTTTGATTGGGTAGCAAGGAGGAGAGGGCGTGAATTTCCGGAAGCAAGCAGGAGGGCAGACAGCAGCCGTGATGAGTTTGATTTTATCTATTGTACTTTTAATTATGTTTAGTATGTAGATTGTTTTCTAGCCCGAGGATGTAAAACCTGGATTTAATTATGCCTTTTTGATTATGTGATTCACGGTTTATCTCAATTCATATTTCGATTTCGTTATTATTTGATTTTATGCGAAGCATGTTTTGATTAATAGATTTATTAGGACTGGCCATCCGAGTTTATTTGTTATCAATTCTAGTTAATTCACAATGTATAATCCGTAATTGTTATATTATTGTGGATATCGTAGCAACTAAGGCAGAACACCTTAGGGGATAATAACGTCTAGGTTGCATGAAACGAGCGTCTCGTATTCATGGTCTAGTTTATTCTATTGTTTTAGGTCTTGAATGCGTTTCTCGAGTTGAACCTTAAATACATGTTTTGGGGTTATTCGTAGGAATAGATTAATTGGGGGTCGTACTTTCTAATTAATTAAACATAAGAAACAATTCGAGTTAGTTGGGTCGTACCACTGACTTAGGGATAAGATTTGAGATTAAATTGAGTTAACCGGGTTTGTTTATTGAATTGGTATAATTAATCAAGGGGAAATCAATCCGAGGGCTAGATCGTTTTTTATATTTGATTTCTACTTATTTCTATTGCTTTTATTTTTCATACTTTCTAGTAGTTTGTTAGTCAACACCAATCCAACTCCCCCCATTTTTATTGCTTTTATAACACGAATTTATTCAATTGAGTTTCACCATTCCTTGTGGGATCGACCCTTACTTCCCTACTGCATAGTGGGTATTTAAGGTAATTATTTTTGGGTGCCGGTGACAGCACACCACGATGTACTTGATTACTTCTTTTGAAGCCGAGAGGTTGTTCAGCATAAACTTCCTCCACAAGTACTCCGTTTAAAAATGCACTCTTCATATCCATTTGGTACACCTTAAATCCCATATAAGATGCATAGGCTAGGAACAGTTGAATAGACTCAAGATGTGCGACAAGTGCGAAGGTTTCATCATAATCAATCCCTTCTTATTCTGAATAACCTTTAGCAACAAGTCTAGCCTTGTTCCTTGCTATGCCATCATTTTCATCCTTCTTGTTTTTGAATACCCATTTGGTTCCAATGACACTTTGATGTGTAGGACGGTCTACGAGCTCCTATACTTCGTTCCTTGTGAACATATTGAGCTCTTCTTGCATTGATACTATCCAATTGCTATCTTGAAGTGCCTCTTCGATGGTTGTTGGTTTCTTAAGAGAAAGAAACCAACAATAACAAAAGAGAGATTATGTAGAATGAGCACATTGGTTAGTCTTCTAATTTCTAGTTTGGACACTATCTCCTATAATCTGATCATGTGAATGATCCTTCATCCAAACATGCTTTGGATAAGTTCCATTAGATGGGTTGGAAACCTCCTCTGTTGGTATGCCACCATCAGAATTTTGACATGAGTATGTCTCAGTTGGATCATCAACTTGAGTATCACCTGTCGGAGTAGCATCAACGGTTACCCCTACTTAAGTAGGTTCTGTATTAGCTCTGGAGGAGCTTCATTTACAGCTCTCGTCTGGGATATGGTTGTAGCTCTCCCCGGCTGATCATCTTCATCATTATAAAAAATATTAGGTATATAGACTTTGACATAGTCTTTGCCATCTAACCTTTTCTTTTTAGTGATTTCCAATACTTTGATCTTTTCAGTCAAAGGTTCTACTATCTCAGTTGTCTTCTCAATAGTAGATTCATAAAAAAAACAACATGTAGTGTTTCTTCCACCATAAGGTTTCGTCTATTAAATACTCTAAAAGACTTGCTAACTTGGAAATATCCAAGGAAAATTTCTTCATTAGCTTTGGCATCAAGAGTATTTAACTGATTCTTACCATTGTTGTGAATGAAACACTTACAACCAAAAATATGAAAATAAGAAACACGAGGTTTTCTACCTTTCCAGATTTCATAAAGAGTTTTACCATGTCGTTTGTAAATCATGCTTTTGTTCTGAGTATGACAAGTTGTGTTGATAGCTTCAGCCCAGAACTTCTTTGGTGTATCAAATTTAGTTATCATTGTTCGAGCAACTTTCTTGAGGGTACGATTCCTTCTTTTAGCTACTCTAGTTTGTTGAGGTGTTCTAGCTGAACTTGTCTCACGCTGAATACCATTGTTAGCACAATAAGTAATAATAGATGAGTTAAGAAATTCACCACCTTTATCACTTCTGATCTTCACAATCGAAGTTCCCTTTTCATTCCGAATCTTCTTCAACAGCTCAGGAAGCTTCATCTGAGTCTCCCTTTCCTTGAATAGAAAGGTAATCCAAGTGTATTTGGAATAATCATCCTCTACAACAAGAGTATACCTTCGACCACTTAAGGTAGCTGGACTGATCGGTTTAAACAGGTCCATATGAAGTAGTTCAAGAACTCGATTCGTGGATGCTTTGATTTTGCTTTTCATAGGAACTTTGGTTTGCATACCAATTTGACATGCATCACACACCTGTTCTTTTCTAAAAACTTCATTAGGTAGTCCATCAACTAGTGACATTCTTACGATAGTTTTAAAGTTCAGATGACTAAGCCTCTTGTGCCAAAGCCAACTAACTTCTTTAGAACTCTTAGCTAGTAAGCAAGTTTCACTAGGACAACTATTCTAGTTTGCGAGATAAACAATTCCTCTTCTGCTTCCAGTGAGTAGTTCACGTTTAATATTCTTGTCCATGATTTTGCAACCATTAGATGAGAAATCAACAATATACCCTCTGTCACAGAATTGAGAAACGGATAATAAATTGTGCTTTAGACCATCAACATAAGATACATCAATTACCGATATGTCACCGTTGATTATGGTTCCAACTCCTCTTGTTTTACAAATAGAGTTGTCACCAAAAATAACTCGTTGACCTCTTTTCTCTTTGAAGTTTGTGATAAGGTGTTTGGTTCCAGTCATGTGTCGTGAACATCCTGAATCGATGTACCACATCTCAGCTTCTGGACATCCTCTCATATATGGATCCGCTCGTACCTCTTCCTCGATGGTCATGAATGCTTCTTCTATTTCTTCAGACTCATCTCCATCAGATAAGAACCCTGATTTGCATGACGAAGGTAGATCATCATCATCTGAATCATTATCTTCATTAGTTAACATGACTCTTCTCTAAGACATTGTTATGTCTCTTCTAGCTTTCTTTTCTTCACGCTTCTTGGGGGTCAGTTCTGGTCATTCAACACTGAAATGACTAGGTTTATTACAAGTATAAAATAAATCTTTATCTTCCCTTGAGGTTCTTTTAGGTGTAGCATCTCGTCTGCTATTTTCTCTTCGATTAGTTGACTCATTATCTCTTATGTATGAGCTTTTACGATATGGAGCCTTTTCTGATCCGACCTTGGACTTATATGATGTGCTCTCACTTGCATGGCTAGCCTTCTTATTCTTATAATCATTATAGAAGCGCTTGTACTTACTATGCTGGGTGCTTAACTTATAATCCTTCTTTTAGGTAAGTATGTAAGCTTTTAAATGACAAACTAAAAAGGAAAGTATGAAAATTTTTCAAGGACAGATGAAGTATGATTTTTTTTTAAATACACTAATAGAACTAAAACGACATTTAAAAGCTTTTTGCACCAGACCTATTTATTAAAAAGGTCAGGCCATGGGCCAGGTTTGGGCCTTAGAATTATATAAGAGACCAGACTGTTTTTTGTAAAGCCTACCTAGGTCTGGCCCATTCCCAACCCTACGCGTATTACACGAAAGACTCGTAAAATCAATATTTATAATATAAAGTACTTAAATAATTTGAAGAGTATAATTCATAATTTTAAAATAATTATAAATAATACTCCCTCCATTTTTTAATAAATGCCATTTTGACTTTTGAAGTATTCTTAAAATACATGTCATTCTGAATTTTTTTTGCTTTATAAATTTGACTATTTTACCCTTATTTATTTATCGTATATATTTCCCATAAATAAAAATGTTGGTATAAATAGTTTGCAAAAATCAAGGAAATCATAAATACTGGTATTACCAAAATTAATTTTGGGGTGTATTCAATTGGGATTCTATTAGATTTTTTTGGACTTTAAAAAGTCCGTGGATTTATAAAATCCATAGATTCCATACAGAGTTTGACTGACTCTTTTTATTGATTTATATGGATTTTCATAAATTTGACAGGATTGTAGAATATACTTTTTTTAATGATTTACATATATTTTCATAAACTCCGGTATTGATGGGAAGAGTTTTTTTTAAATTAATATTATATATATATATACTATATAAAATATATATATTAATTCAGGACGGGTCGAATACCTGCGGGTCGGATATAAGACCCAAACCCGACCCATACTCAATATGGGACGGATCCGATCTGACCCAAAGCTCGCGGGGTGGGTGGGTACCCGCGGATCGGGACAATATTGTCATCTCTACTTTTGATCTTTTGTCTTCAGAGTTCTCTGAGAGAATCCGTTGAAATCTCTGATTTTTAAAAGAGATTTTGGATAGTGAAATTTATTTATATTTTTTGAGGAAAATCCAACAAAATGCATAGAGTATTAAAATCCATAGACTTTTGAATACCTAAAGATTTTTAAAGACTTTTTAAAATTCGTATTGAATACCTCAGAATTTTTAAAGACTTTGAAAGTTCACAAGAATCCTACAGAATCCATAAGAATCCATAACTAATACACCCCCTTAGTTTTATGAATATTGACTACATTGATCAGATTCTTTATTAAATACATTTTCTTTATTAAAATTAGTCATTTAATAGTTATAATTAATAAAAGGTATTATACACATAAATTTATAACGATAAATTGTTGTGAAAAGTTAAAATGACATATATTAAAAAATGGAAGGAGTAGTTTTTATATATTTTAGTTTCTGTAATTCCATGCAATTTTTAATATATAAGCATTGTCGTCAATAATTTATTGAAGTAACATATAATAATAAAATTAGATATGATGTAAATTTAATTTATCTAGAAATGGTATGTATCTTTTTTTACGCAATTAGTATAATAATATAATTAATTATTTACTGATTGTCAAACCTTCCAATTAAGTAAATATGCAACCAATTGTAATATTCATTATTCACACATAAAAATATATTCCTTAACTACACGCATAATTCCTAAAGTTAGATTTGAGATTAAAATTTTGAAATCCTCAAAATCCATTCCTTAATCAAAACGTTAGCTCAAAAGGCCATTAGCTTCCTTTATAAGAATCTTGGTTTCTTGTCTCTCTCTCTCTATAGTGTTCATTCAAAACTCTTGTTATTAATGGGGACGGCCGATTCAGGAATACCAGGAAGCTGTTTGGATTTTGTATTTGGATTCGACGATGCCAAATACTCTGACAGGACACTGCTGCTTCAAATCGTCGACAATGCCAATAGTGACGATAACCCTTCACAGTTGGTGCGCAACGTGAAGCCTCGCTGGGACCCCCTTTTAACTGCCACTACAGGTAAATCTTTGTTGTGGGTGAGATTTACAGTGGTGTTTACTTTCAGAGTTTCTCCATATTGAAATTTTATTTGTTTGAAAAATTCTCACTTTTTGTAGAGCCACGGGTGAAGACTATACACATCAACTCTTTGATTTTAGCTGGGAGGAGTTTATATTTTCGTAAAGTATACATTCTGTCTTTTATTTTATTTAGTTTTTCACCCATTTATATATATATATATATATAATATTATACTATTATCATTATTATGCAGCTGTTCTCAAATGGCATGCTTGAATCCGAGCAGAAGAATATAACAATTCAGATCGAAACCTCTGGTAGTTTAATTCCCACTCCACTATTAATATTTATGTATGTTGAGTTCTTTTATTTCAACCAATTAACAATGGTATGTCATGATTTGAATCTGTGCAGAGGAAGTCCCTATTATGGATTTGTTGAAATATGTTTATGGCAATATTCTGCCAACTACTTTAGATGCCTTGTTGGATCTGTTGAGGATAGCTGACAAATTTGAAGTTCCTTCATGTTTGGAGGACTCTACTCGAGCATTGCTAAACTTGCCGATGACTTTTGAATCAGCATCACTTTATTTGGAACTTCCTCCAACTCTCCTCATGTCCCCTCAACTTCACCCACTTGCAGATGCGGCCAAGAACTTCCTCGTTTCAAAGTTCAAGGATTTATTCGAGTACACACCCATCTCAATTAATTCTCTGTTTAATGAATTTCTTCCTAGTCCACTGGTTGACCTTAATATTTGTTTTGTCTTTTTAATGATTTTGGTTCTTTTATTATTAAACTATTATTCACTCCGTCCATGAAATGTAGTCTCATTTGGCTTATATTCATTTTTTGTCCATCAAATGTAGTCTAATATACTTTATGAAAACTATCACCCTTCAACTATGACTTAATTACTCAATTTCTCATCAACTTTATTCACAAACAATTACTTTATTCACAATGAACTCCACAATACCCTATAATACCCCTACTTTATTTACAATTTCCTTAAAACTGTGTCCTTCAATGAGATTACATTTAGTGGAGGTATGGAGTACTATATTTTTTAAATGATTAGTTTGATCAGGTTTTGGATATTGCTTCAATTCACTTTATTTTTTTTAATGATTAACCAGGTTTATAGAACCGGGGCTTAACTTGCCTTTACCAGCTATCCAAGCACTTGTATCCAGTGATGAGTTGGAAGTGTCTTCAGAGTATGTTGTGTTCTATTTTGTTATAACGTGGGTGTATAAACATTATCCCAACTTGAAGGAAAGACGAGAGATATTGGAAACCCATCTACTCCATCTTATTCGTTTTCCATTCATGACTACAAGAAAGCTAATTGAAAAAGTTCAAACTTGCATCGACATTGATAGCGAAGTTGCTTCCAAGATAGTTATTCGCGCTCTTGCTTTCAAGGCTGAGACTCCGCATCGAAAACGTTGTCTAGCTGCTGCAGAGGAAGGCAACGCCGCATCTCGGCAATTTGTGGAGCGAGCCTACAAACGTCGACCTATCAATGTGATTGAACTTGAAAAATTGCCATATCATCAATGTATAGTTTATCTTCATTTCAAGAGGGAGAATTTAATACGCCTCTTCCCCAAGGGTGCAATAACGTCAGACTTTTTCTACTTGGGTGAGCAAAAGTTTTTCTTGTTTGTCACATGCTTTGTACTCTTGTCCTCCTCCGAATCTGAGCTCCAACATCGTTTTTGGCTGGGTCTAAAAATGGTTGGATCAAATCCAATTAAAAATGAAGCCCTCAGAAGAGTTTAGTAGTTGGATGAAAGGAAGCCACACGTTCACTGAATCTGAAAATAAAAAGTTGACTGAATTCACAGGTGATGACAGCAGTTACTTCATCAACGACATTCTCCATGTGAGGGCAGAACTCACCACCAAGAAATGATTAGTTTTTGTTCAGTAGTTGATGACTTTTTTGTATTTTTGAAAGGCTGAGTAACAATTAATCACAAGTACAATGCCAACGGCTGGCTTTTACTGTTCTACACCAATCATTTGTAATCTCTTCAGCAGTGTGTTTCATTTATAGCACAATATAATCTCTTTTAGCAATATTATTTATTGGTTTTAATATTTGTGCAGAAAACCAGGCGTGAACTCAGAGCAGGAATGGAATCGATTAATTTAGGGGAGTGGGGTCTCCCATGGATTTTAAATATTTTTTATTTTATAAAAAGGTAAAGTCTAGTATGCACTCGAGTACAACAATGTTGTGTACCCTAGTTCATGTGCACTTTTTAGTTTACTGACTTACACTTTCTGGTAAAATGGTGTTACACTTTTCAATTATTACTAAAAATATAATTATACAGTTTAATAATTGAAAAGTACAACACCGTTTACCAAAAAGTGTAAGTCAGTAAATTAAAAAGTGCAACATGAACTAAGGTGCACAACATGCACTCGAGTCCATAGCAGACCAACCTTATAAAAATATTAAAGATTTTGAATTTGGTAACGCATTTGTGGATTTTAATTTTTTTTTTGTAATATGTAGCATTTTCTTTTCTTTGTATATTTTTTTATATCAATTAAATTAAAGAGTTATTTATATTTATTAATTTAGAAAAATTATGAATATTAAATAATATTTTAAGAAATCTGAAAATAAATTGTGAATAATATTTAAAATACTAAATGTTTTTTTTTCAAAAAAATTGAAATATTATGTAATACGGAAAAAATAATAAACCAAATAAATTCATTCCTAAATTAATTAATGGTTAGAAAAATCAATTAATTTACCTAATTAATCATTATAAAATTTATCAACTTACCTAATTAAAAAAATCTATAATTACTCCCTCCATCCATCAAATGTAGTCTCATTGAGGTGGACACAAGTTTTAAGGAAAAGATAGATAAAATAAATAAAATAAGGGTATTATAGGGTATTGTGGGATCCATTGTGAATAAAATTGATAACAAATTGAGTAATTAAATGATGGTTGAAGTCTTGAAGTGTGATAATTTTCATAAAGTGTATGAGACTATATTTGATGGACAAAGAATATAATAGAAAATTATTTATTTTAAAATAATCGAATAAATATACAAATTTATCTTTTAAATATTGAAACTCCCAAATAATATATATATATATATATATTTAAACTGTCAAAAATTCTCAATAGAAATTTAATTATATATAAATATTTAAATATTTTAAATAAATTTAAAAAATTCTCAAATAAATCCAAAATCCCCCAAATATCATTAAATTAATCCAATAGATAGAAGTATAGTTATCTAAAGTTATATTTTTGTACTACTAATATCAAATTAAAAAATTATATAATAAAAATAAAAAACAATAAAATTAATAAATAGTTAAAAAAAAATTGGGGAAAGTGTGAGAATTTTGGATTTATTTGTAAATTTAAAATATTTGTGGATTTTTGAGTTTATTTAAAATCCCACCATATGAATGAAATAAGATCTTATATAATGAAACAAACTTAAATCCATATGAATACACTCCATTCAAGAGGTCGGAGCCCCACTAAAAATCTTACCAGAAAAACTCTCGTTGGCGGCGTGTCCCACCATTTAAATGGGTCTGTCACATTGTTCGCCATCCAATCTACTGTTGCATTGCTCTTCCTAAATATATAAGAGACTTATATTTAAATTTTGTTTCAGTCTCAACCATTGCTGCCATAAGGCATACGCCTTCCATGGGACCGATAACATGTTGTGCTTCAATGAGAGCATGTGAACCACATAAGTTGAGTCGCTTTTCATCCAGATATTCGTCCCACCCCGCTGCTACGCAAGCTTATGGCATTAAGAGCTGCTAGCAGCTTTCTGCTTTATACCAAATCCACGTCCAAGTTGTATTGCAAACCCCCCTCCCCCCATATTCCTCAAGATGGTTTCGAAAAATACCAGCCCCAGTTGAAGTACCAGGTGAACCTGCAGAAACACTACTAATAGGGAGTTTTTTTTTTTTTTTGACTCGTCGTCTTCTCCTTAATTTTGTTGATGTGTTGTCTAGCTTCTCCTTGATTTTGTATGATGTGTTGTATTTTTAAATGTTATTATGTATGGTATTATTTAGATGTCATCATAATTAATGTTGAGTTTAAATAATTATATGATGATATGTTAAATATATGGTGAATATTTACTATGTTTAACATTAATAGTTTTGAAGGAAAAAAAGACTTATCATAGGAATTTCTCAATTATTAAATTATACTAATAAATTAGTAGATATGTTATTAAAGATTCTATTTCTTGATTTTTTTTTTATTTTGATTTTTTTAAATGATCTAAATATACATTATATTATAAATATTTATTTTTATTAACATTGTTCATCTATTATTAAAATATATGTAAAGTTTTAATAAAAGCTTTTGAAAATTTATATTTATTTGAGCAAGTTAATTGATTTTGTAATTATAAATTTTTTTCTAATTAAGCAAATTAATTTTTTTTTAATAATTAATTAGATAAGTTAATTAATCATTCTAGTATACTACAATAATGCACTTTTTGTAATAAAAAATAATTTTTTTGTTACAAAAATCTTTTGTAACGAAACATTTTGTTACAAAAGTTGATCTTGTAAATCTCTTTTAGTTAGTAAAACCTAAGTAATGGTAACAAAAGTCTTGTTACAAAATGTTGTAAATTTGTTTAAAATATCAATTTCATTTCAAATAAGTTATTATTTAAAATCATACATTTAGTACTAAAATATTTAATTTATTACTAATATTTTGTAATATTTACCAACTCATTTCATTCCAGGAACAAATAATGAACATAACTAATTCAGGTGATTTATTTAAAGATTGTACTATAAAAAAACATTTGAGAAACCTAAAAGACATAGGGTCATATATAATGAAATAATTATATTTCCGGAAAATAATATATAATTTTACAAATGAACGTACCCAAGGAAAAAAAAAACAAAAAAACTATAAATATGTTATCACAAAAATTTATATGCAATATTGACCAATTAAAGTAAATTAAGTTAAAATTTGTGGGTTAAACACGGGTCAACGCAAGTCAATGCAGATCAAAGCGGGTCAACCTTAATTAAAATATTTATTTTCGCTCTAAAATATTGTCTTACTACATGACCAAAACTATGTTACTACAAGACCTAAATTTTATCACTACAAGGCCAAAAGTGTATTACTACAAGTCCAAAAATATTCTGGACACTTATTTTTTTTGGGCAAAATTACTAAATTAATTCTAACTTATTCGGATACTACATGACTAAAACAATGTTACTACAAGACCAAAATTTTATCACTACAAGGTCAAAAGTGTATTACTACATGTCCAAAAATATTTTGGACACTTAATTTTTTGGGTGAATTTATCAGAATGTTTTGACATGTAGTATTAAATTGTTGGCCTTGTAGTGGTAATATTTTGACCTTGTAGTAACAATATTTTGGTCATGTAGTAAATCACATGTTTGCGACCCGCGAATTTTCTGGACAACCCTGATCCGAACTTATGACCCACGAATTTTTTAAAATTATCTTAATTTGACTTTTGGACTAAATGAATTTAGGGTTTTGACTTGGTCTAATTAGAATGGAATGAATGTTCAATATTTCACATAACTAGTCCATATGTTATCTAAAGTTGATTAAAAACTCAAATATGTCTAAAAACATTCTAAAAAGATTTTCAGAAAAATATTTGAACATTTTAATGTATTTAATAACTTATAAAAACTTATACTTGATTGAAGTCTTAATTAGTCATCTTATCTACGATCAAGTGAAACTTTATTTACTTACAAAAGACACGCACACAAAATATCAGCTCATTTTTAATGCACTTAAGTTTACGAAATAGATTTAAAAGAAAAAAAGCTTAAATAAAGCGAAAAAAATGCACCGGCTCATTAGGCCATCTCCAACCACAAACTCTCAAATGAAGATCTCTAAACTTCAAAATCCACTTTTTCATACTCTATTTTAAAAGCTTTCTTCAACCATAAAACTCTATATTTTACTCTATTTATTATTTTAATCATTTTTCAATATATTACAATCATTAAATAATATATTTATCTTCGTATTTAAATAAATTTATACAATTAAATATTCAATTAGTAAATTAAATTATAAATTAAATATTATTAATTTTATCAAAATCATAAAATGTAAATAAACTTGTAGTTTTCAAATATTACTTTTATTTAAATATAAAATTACGAAACACATAATGACGATACATGTGAGAATAATCGTACAACACAATATTTTTTAGCGGAACTTCCCCATCTGGTTCCAACATTCCGCCGTACTAGTGTATTGTTTTTTTATTATTTGTATTTATATTTGTATTTCTTTTCACTTTGTGTTTACTTATTTTAATATGTTGGTGTTATATGTAGCTACACGTATGTCCGTTTTAATATGTAATGTATTTCATATTTAATATATAATGTATGTTTTATTGTATTTTACGTTATTTTTTGTAGGTAATAATAATACACAAAAAAAAAAAATGATTACACAATTAAAATTAAATTATAAATTAGTACTCCCTCCGTCCGCCTATAAGTTTCCCGTTACTTTTTGGCACATAGATTAAGAAAAATGATTAAATAATAAATATAGTACAAGTGATGTGATTGGAAGAAGGAGAAAGATAGATAGAAAAAGTAAGATATAAAGTGATGTGTAAGAAAAAGTATTTACCAAAAAGGGTATGGGAAACTTATAGGCGGACGGACAAAAATGGTAAAATGGGAAGCTTATAGGCGGACGGAGGGAGTATAATAATAGAATTGTAATTGTATTTAACAAATTATTAATCATAAAGTCTACTATGCACTCGAGTGCATGTTGTGCACCCTAGTTCATGTTGCACTTTTCAGTTTTACTGACTTATATTTTTTGGTAAATGGTGTTGCATGCACTTTTCAATTATTATACTAAAAATATTATAATACAGTTTAATAATTGAAAAGTGCAACACCATTTACCAAAAAGTGCAACATGGACTAGGGTGCACAACATGCACTCGAGTGCATACTAGACCAACCCATTATTAATATAGAAGTGTAATACAGAATTGTAAATATTAATAAAATAATAGATATAAAATATAGAGTTTTGAATAGTAAACTTTCATATATAGAGTTTACTATTCAAAACTCTATTTCAAATCTTTAAAATAGAGTACGGTTGGAGGGAGCAAAACTCTATAAATGAAGTTAAACTTCATTTATAGAGTACCATTGGAGATGGTCTTATTACACCCTTAATCAAGAAATTAAATATAAGCCAACCAAAGGGTCACTCGGTCCCAAAACTAAGACCCAGTCAACTAATACCGACACCTTGGCTAAGAGTTCAAATTAACCAAGGCCCTCAACAAAGAAAACAAAATAACATCAATTCCTATACTCATGATTAGCATACGTATATACCTGGCTCTATATACAACAACAAGCAACAAATATCAACCATCTCAAACACCTTATGCTAAAATCACAACAAAGCAGTAACCACAATCAATCAAAATATGGTGAACTATTTACATATCAAGTAACCATCACTTAATTACCATCATTACTGGACAAAACTAATATTCCACTCCATAAGAAACCATTTAAATTGTTCTCTCATCCTTAGACACAAATGTAGCATAAACAGATATGTCATTGCATAAGAAACCATTTAAAATTTTCACTTCCAAATATTTCAAAGAAGTTTAAGATCATAAGTTGTCTAGCATGAGTGTGTGTTTGGGCGATGGGGGGACGATATGGAGGAATATCAATTAATTTTATTTGAGATAGATTAATGAGAAGTAACAACAGAAGATGCCCTTCCCCAAACCCAACATTCAGAAGAAGAAAAAAAAGACATAACAAAATCAGTAATCTTACTTTTTTTTCATGTTTACCTAACAAAGTATAAAAAGAATAGTTTAGGTGGAATAAAGCTCCCTCTTAGATTTCATAGCCGTGGTGTTGTCCAATAATGTTCCATGAAAATGGACAGAAAACAACAAGTATGCTTCATGCATCCAGGATTGTTGATCAATAAAAACTAAGCATTTTTTAGATAAATAATCTATTGAGGATTACATTAGTTGGACCTTTGATTAATTAACATTTCCATTTTTATTGGCCTCTTCCTTTATTTAATCCACAGAAGGTCCAATTTGAATTGTTGTGCAAGTGACTGTTGAATCTATTTCAGTCTAATTCGACTCATGAAGAAAAAATCACGCTCTGTAGGATTTGAACCTACGACATCGGATTTTGGAGACCCACGTTCTACTGAACTGAACTAAGAGCGATTTCTTATAAGAATAGAAAAGAATGTAAACATCAAAAAAATATTTTTTTTAACACTAAGAGACTAAAAACATGTTTACCTTGAACAATACACAATATACAACGTACTTTCAATTTCTAAATAATACTCCCTCCGTCCACAAAAAGTAGTCACATTTGCCCTATATTCTTTGTCCACAAAATGTAGTCCCATACCATTTTTTTAAACTATTACCCTTCAACCATCACTTAATTACTCAAATTGCCATCAACTTTATTCACAAACAATCACTTTATTCACAATGGACCCCACAATACCCTACAATACCCTTACTTTATCTACTTTATCTACATTTTTCTTAAAACACGTGCCCCCTCCCCATGTCCCTACTTTTCATGGATGGAGGGAGTAATAGAGAAGGACATGTCAAAAATGATGGATGCACATTGGGGCAAGGGGGGCCACTGGGCCCCACTAATTTTGTAATTTTTTGAGGGTATTTTAATAATTTTACACATACATATATATATTTAAATAATAATATTATATGTGTTCAATTTTATAATTTTGTTTGTTTAATTTTAAAATACTCACCTGTGGCTCAAAAGTATGCTCAAATCTTAAATTTAAAGTTATTATTTTCATAAAAGAAATTGAACATACTTTTAATGGACATACAAATAAAGAAAATGAACATACTTTTGTTGAACGAAGGGAGTGTATAAGACCATGAATTACTACTTAATTTGAGTCAGATTCGAAGTAAGAATCCACATGGGACTTCTACCTCCCATTATGGTCCTATATTATTTCCATTTTCATCTTTTTAGTTTTTTAAGAAATAGAATAACCCCTTCAAAATGAAAAACATTGATTATTAATTATTTCTTAGTTTTTGATAATGCTACTATTAACAATTTTGAAACTATTTCATCATTTTTGAGTTGAAACAATAAATTTTTTCTCTGAAATATAACGAAAGTGTGTTTGTTTCTTTTTACACATATTTTAAGAAATATTATTTATTTATAAATAAAGTTGATTATATGGACGAATGAGATATATTGTTATGCCGAGTTACATTTATTTTTATCTATTATATTTTTATAATAATAGTGTTAATCGGACCCCAACACATAAATTATGTCTCCGTCACTGCATATCAAGATCAATGTCTTGAACAATGAATTGCATGCAAGATAACTATCAGACAGCAATGTGCATGTTATTTGATTATATTGGGTATTAATCTACTTAAATATAAGATATGTTTAAGTTGGACATCATTTATATTTTGACCCAGTCATTTTTATCAAATTAATTTATGTTAGCATATAGAGGAAGAACGGAATTAGTAAAATAGAAATCATTTCAACTCCTATTCCTTTTCCATCAATAACAAGATAAAAATTGCAGAAAAATTCACATTCATTTAATTATTAAAAAATGTGAAAATAGTAAACTCTGCATTTGTGATAGGTATATAGATACTCTCGGCCAAATTTGTGAGCTGGTTTTGAACACCTATTAGTTATAATTCAAATATCAAAATGATATCATATACTGTATTCAGAGCTCTTATAAAAAAAATGCTCAATAGTAATGAGGTTGCTTCAAAGATTGTAATGTTATAAATCTTAGAGATTATTGACTCCATGGTACATATTTTGGCCCTTGAGAGGTAGAAAGTACAAGTCATTTTTTTAGTCTCTAACACTACAAATTGTCTTATAAAATGTCTTTCCTACCCTTCATCTATTCAAAGATTAGACTTTCTCTCTCCTCCCTTTCAAACAATTAATATTGTCTTCTCTCTTTCTTTCTCTCTCCCATTTTCAAATATTTGTTTCTCTCTCTTTTCTCTCACAAAAACACACACACACACATGAGATCTGAAATGGGGCTTGACACGGCGAAGAAGGCAGCGAGACGTTTTCGCAGCTCGTCGAGCTCGTCGAGTCGAAAATGGCGGCCGTTTGGGTATTTTGAGACGGCGAAGAAATCAACGAGACGTCGCCGGTGCAGAGCCTGAATGCTCCGTCAAGGGGCTCGTCTTCTTCGATCTGCGCCGCTCACGTGATGGCAGCATACCGTCGTTGCAAAGCTTGAATGCTCAGTCGAGGGGGGCCTTCCGCCGTCGTTGCAGAGCCTGAATGCTCCGTCAAGGGGCTCGTCTTCTCCGATCTGCGCCGCTTGCGTGATGGCGGCGTAGATCTAGGGTTTTCTGGGGGTGTTGACACACTGAGTTGACTCAGTGAGTTTCTACTCTCTTCCAAATTTCCTCCCACAAACCCAAACTTTTCTGATAATATGAATAAATAAGGGTTTTTGTGTTTGGATCTAATGATTTTCTTATTGTTTTGCACTTATTATTACTGAAAATAAATTTTTATTTTCTTAGAATTTCTTCCCAAGCCTAGGATTCTAAGATGAGATGCGAAACGGTGAGGGCATAAGCCTAGAATTGACATTGGCGGAGAGTCTGGCGGTGGCGCTTCGAGCGGAAGTGGTGGCGGAACGGAGGGCGATGACGGCAGCTGCCATGGTGTATTGAAACAGGTGGGAGAATGCGCCTGTGAGTGAGGTAGGGTTTTAGCAATGGCTTGGGCTCTGTATTCAATTTTTAAGTTTTTATTTTCATTTTCAATTCAAGGTTATTTTTATATCAAATTAAAATTCGATGAAATATTAATTTCTCAAATTTAAATCAGATGTCCCAAAAAATAAGGTAAATTATTATATGTGATTGAATTTTAAATGATATATTTGAATGTAATATTGTTATAAATAAGGTCCGTTTTAATTTAACATATTATGTTTTGAATGTAATATTGTTATATTTTATTCGTAATTTAATTGTTATATTTAAAGTGTTAATTTAATGTTGTTATAAATAAGGTTCGTTTTAATTTAACGTCTTATGTTTTGAATGTAATATTGTTATATATAAATCTGATTATATGGCTAGTGTTTAATATATATACATATATATATGATTCAATATATAAATCTAATTTATATTCACTCCTGCATCATATGTGACTTAAGAGCATGTGTCTCAAGTTTTTTAAAGAAAAAATACACATTCTGTTATTTTATTTCTTTTTTTTTTTGGGTATATCTAGTCTTGTGCGTGTGTCAACATTTTAATTAAATGTAATTATATATGTTCAACAATTGTGTTATCGTATTCAATATATATCGATATTCAGTGTTCAATATTTATCGATATTCAATGTTCAATATTTAATTATATTCAATAATATCGATATTCAATGTTCAACATTCAATATATATGTAGATATTCATATTTTAATTATGTAAAAAATATAAATTAAAATATTTGAATAAAGAAAAATGAACTAAAAAAATTGACTTAGAAATTTTGAAAAAAAAAAATTCAACAAAAAAATTGAGTAAAAATTGAATAAAATATAAATTAAATATATATAAAAAACTAAAGAAAAATAATTTGAATAAAAAAATTGAATTAAGTTATAAAAATGTATGATTTGACCAGTAAGACTTAGAGAATTTTTTTTTAACTAAATTAAAAAAATTTAATAAAAAATCTGACTTAAATTTTTGGAAAAACGAATAAAAAACATTTTATTTCATTTTTTCTGGGTATATCTAGTCTTGTATGTGAACATTTTAATTAAATGTTATTATATATGTTCAATAATTCAGTGTTCAATATTCAATATATATGTCGATATTCAATATTTAATTATATAAAAAATATAAATTAAAATATTTGATATAATTTGACATAGTGATTATGTATGAGTTATTCATATTATTTTCTAAATTAAATAAATATTTTTATATAAAAAATTTGAATAAAGAAAATTGAACTAAATATATTTTACTTAAAATTTTGAAAAAAAAAATCAATAAAAATCAGAATTAAAAATAATTTGAATAAAATCTTTAAGAAAAAACTGAATAAAATAAAAATAAAAATAATTCGTTTAGTGAGGGAGAAACAAAATTTAAAACCAATTTTGAATAATTTTTTTAATAAAATATAAATTAAAAGCTAAATTAAAAATATAAATTAAAAGCTTATCTTCGTAAACTTTTTAAGTAAAAACTGAATAAAATATAAATTAAAAATAATAATTCGTTTAGTGAGGGAGAAATGAGCCGAGAGTTGAAAGGTTGGAGTGAGAGGAGTGTCATGCAAGTTGATTGGACAAGGGGACTTTACTTCTGAAAAATGGTTTTGGTCATTCCAAGACAAATTATGCAGAAAGGAAATTTAAGGGCATAATGGTCTTTGCCCCCTTAAGATTTGTATCTCCTCCCACTTTATTAACCACATGTATCATTACACACTTAAAGGCTCTCAATTGTACTAGAGAAAAATCCTCCCTAAATCTTACCCTCGTTCCTTTTTCATTTATTATCACAATAAAGTTAAAAGGAAGTTCTATATAAGTTAGAGTGACATTGATCCTCAACTGGCTCTTCCATATGGCCGGACGCGCGAAGTTGTTTAGCTGTAGAAGAATATGGTAATCCTGCATATCGCCAACTCGTGGGGCGTGCATAAAATTTGGATTTAAATTGCCTCACTTAATTCACCCCAGGTGTGAGGAACTAGAGACACTTTGTTCAAGGCTTGATGTCAAATTTCAGAAGGTTCATTACCATATATTCTAATGTTTTAGAACAAATGTCACTCATAAAAAAAAAAAAAAAATTTGTAATATTATACTCATACGTAGAATTTTATTATTTATATTGGTAGTCCATCATTTAAAATTGTGATTATTAGAGAATATTTATCTCTATTAATATGTAAAAAGATATATATGAAGTTGGTTTTTTTGTTCCAGTAATGAAAGTTACTCCCTCCGTCCCGGGGAAAGCTCGATCCCCATGAGCTCCGGGCACGGAGATTAAGAAATACTAATATAATAAATAGATGTATTAGAGATGATGTGATTGAGAGAGAGAGAAGAATATAATGAAATGTGAGAGAGAATAGTTGACAAGGAATGGGTACGTAGCTTACATTGGGACTAAAAATGAAAGTTAGGTAGCTTTCACCGGAACGGAGGAAGTATATTTTAGCAATGTAATAATTGTGCTTTGAATCATTTTAGTTTTAAAAAGTTAATAAAAGTTATTCTAGGTTGAAAAGGCTTTGAATGAGTTGGCCCCAAATTCCGAGCACATGATTTTGTGTAAAACACAAGTGTTAGCGTCCAAATTGAACCCTTAATGATAAACAATCCATTAACCTTGGATTAGCGGGGTTGAAAGTAAGCTGCAAATTTCTTCTACATAAGCTCCGGCACCTAAATCTAAATAAAACAAAACTAATTAACCCATATATCTAAATCTAAAAGTTATAGAAATTTATCGTGTGTTGGGTGCAGAAGCATTCTTTTTCCATTTAGCCATTAACTTCAGTTTTTGTATAGACTTTTTTTTTTTTTGAAAACAGTTTTTGTATAGACTTAAAAACACTCTATTTGTAATTTTTTACTCCCTCCGTTTTTTATTAAGTGTCACTTTGCCTTTTTTAATATTTTCAAAATAAGTGTCATTCTACACATTTTTCTTTAATTTTGACAATTTTACCCTTATACATTATAATACTCCCTCCATTTTCTTTACCTTGATTTATGTTTTTTCCCTTTTGAATATAATACTGTAGCATAAATCATGGATAAACCTTAATTATTGTATACATGAATATCACCTACAATATTGGCCACATTCATTACTAAACATAAATTTAATATTAAAATTAGTTATCATTAAAGAAGGTTAAAATGGTCCATGATTATATATCTTAATTTGTTGAAAATTGTTAAAATGACACTTAATTAAAAGTGGAGGGAGTATTTGTTAGCTACACCATATTAATTGAAGATAAATTTAGTACTATTTGAGAGATTTCAAGTTCAAAACCCTCCTTCTTCTTAGTTAGTCAATGATAGGAAGGATCAATTTTTATATAGTTGACCAAATGTGAAAAGAAGTAAACTTGGTAACTAAAAGTGATATTTCCCCTTAAATTTTATATATACACACGATTCGTTTCTTTTACTATAAAAAAATTACACCTCATCCTCAAAATTAATTCTACACATTATTTCCTGAGTAAAATTTATGAGTGTTTCATTGCATGGTCCTACATGTATTATTTTCTATATTTCATACTTTACGTTCTATTATCTAAATTATTCATACGTTTAATTAAAGTGAAAAAAAAAAAGCAAAGAACAATAATAATCATGTAACACGTACATGTTAAAAATCCAATTACTTATTGAACATGAAAATGGATTTAGACACTTACACGAGACCGATATATAGTTTGGATAATTATTTTTCCATCTTCAAATTCCTACTGGATTCAGACCCTAATTAATCAATATATTTGTTTGCAGTTTCTATAGATTCATTACTTGAGCATAGATTTGATCTTCACTATATTGTACTCACTCGTTTATATATTCGAAACCCCTCGTTATATTTCTGTTATACCTAGTCAAAGAGGTCAATCTTTGACAAGTCTATCCTAATCACCGGCTTATGTGGCGACGACCAGTCAACAAAGTCAAGCGACGACTGGTCAACAAGAAGAAAATGTAAGATAATTATTGTATTTAATATAGTTGAGTGTTCGCCCAAATATGTTGGCGAGCACATTCTAGTAAACTGCTCGCCCAAAGATGTTGGCGAGCAGATATATATCTAAGCCAGAGAAGGCAAGAGTTGAAGCTTTGGGAGATAAGAAGACGTGGCGACCAGGTTCTCCGGCGACCACAACGGCGAGTGACGAGTGGGTTTTTTCCAGTTGCTCGGCATCTCGCCGAGGACGACCACCAGAGGCGGTTTTGCATTAAATGCGCCATCCCATCACCTTTTCGGGCAGAATGAAGGTCCAATTCGGAGGCTCCACGTGTAAAGGACGGGCAGCCCCTAGAAAACAGTATATAATGCCCAAATGGGTTCATTTGTAAGATAAGTTAAACATTCCACCAAATCTCCCTACCCAAAGCAATAAACTCTCCCAAGCTTCTAAAGCTTTAGCTTCTCCAAGAAGCTATATCTTGTGTTCTTGTTGTTCTTCATCAAGTTCATCACAAATCATCACTTTAATCCGTATAAACACGTAATAACCCCCGTTTAATTATATATGTTTGTATCGTGCTAAGCACAGTCCACATCCAAAGTCAACCCGTTTATAGTGCATACAACATTTGGCGCTAGAAGGAGGGGATCCTTTACGTGTTCTATCATCAAAGTTTCGTCCGATCAACGAGCGATCGGTTAGCAAACTCCCTGTTTCAAGCTTTAATCGGTATATCTACCGTTTAGAGCATCATCTACGATCTTTACTGTTCTTCGTGTTCTTGAACATTTTCAGTTTTTCGTAGCATATTTTGGAGTTTGATCTCCTTGTATTTGTGTTTTCAAGCTTCTTTTGTTATTGCTTTACTAAGACTAGTAGTTGTAATAGCACGTTCTTCTGCGTAAGAACTTTAATCTTTCGTTTTTTAGATCTTTACTCTGTAATCTAGAAAAGACACTCTTTAAACGATGTCTAAGCATACTCCACAAGATAGGATCTCGCCATCCGGAGGGAACGAGCACCCTCCGGCTCCGGCAAATCCTTTTGCGAACCTAAACATGGGGGATATTATGAATGACCCCCAACACTTGAAAGACTTTTCAGACTTCCTCCTGGAGAAGAGGAGGCTGAACGAAAAAGAAGAGCTCGAAAAGGCCAAGGATAGGGCTTTCGTCGAGGCCCGCAAAAACAGAGGGAACAAGGATAACCATTCCTATCACTCACATCCCGATCACCCCCAAGATAAGGGCAAGAACAAAGTCGGCGAGCACTCCCACAATAGCCAGACGGGAGACTCACACAGAAATTCGGTGTTCAACCGAATGAAAGACAATGACGGAAGGGCTCCTCGCCGAGTACCTTTCAACGTAGATGGCCGACCACATAAGGCCGACCACCACCATCGCACTGATCGAAGAGAGCAGGGCGATAGGGTCTCAGCTCTGGATCGAGTGGGACCTGGGAAGGGTTCGCGAACTCCGGCCAAGAGTTATCGCAGCCACCATTCAGACAGGCACTTGCCCAGGCGATCACATCATGATGATCGCCCAGTCATTTCCCATGGGAGTCGACGTGACGAGAACGTCGTCCCACGAGCTCAAACTGCCGAGGAGGGGCAAATCGCCCAGTTCCTCGAAACTCAAAAATTAATGAAACAAGAGATGGACGCTCTGCGAGCAGAGGTGGTCGCCTCGAAGCAAGGGACCACACTGCCGATCAGTCTGCCCGCACCTCCACTGAGTGTTGCAATCCTCACTGCCCCCATTCAAAGGAAAATCCAAATGCCCTCCATGGCGGCATATGATGGGATGTCCGACCCCAGAGTACACTTGTCCAAGTACTCCAACTACATGGCCTCAATCGGGGCAACAGACGCAACACAATGCAGAAACTTCTCCCTAACATTGGGAGACCGGGCTCATCGATGGTACACGACTTTGAGTCCCGGATCTATCACTTCTTTCCTTGAGCTGGGACACCACTTTCTGACCTACTATGGGTCTATTGCTGCTCGCCCAGCCTCAAAGCAACGTTTGGCGAACGTCCGCCAATCCCTGACTGAATCAGGCAAAGACTTCATCGAGCGCTTCGATAGGCTGGTGATCGATGGGGAGGCCGTGAACGATGAGACGAAGCTGATCTCAGCGGTTTCCGGTCTCAGGATAGGTACCAAGCTGTGGGAATCTATCCATCTTACTTTCCCCAGTTCTTATGCGGATTTCCGCACGAGGGCTGGAAACTTCATTCAAATGGAGGAGATAATGGACGCTGCCAAGGCTAACGAGCAGCCTGACGCGTCCAAAAGAGTGTGGCCTAAGAAAAATACTAACACTGGGGAATCTTCCCAGCCCAAGAAGGCGACCACTCAAGCTGGCAGTGCTCGCCCAGCGAACTTCAGGCCATTCGAGGAGGCACCTGAGATCATCCAATTCAGGGAGGCCCTCACCGTGGATCCTAGGGGCATCTACGACGCGATAAGGGGGAAAAATCTGCTCCCCCAAGCAAAGCCCATGCATACGAGCGATGCAAATCTTGATGGTGGTAAATTTTGCAACTACCACAACTCCGTCGGCCACCACACCAATGGGTGCCGAGACTTGGTGAGAAATCTCTTCAAACTTTACAATGAGGGTAAGCTCACCCAATTCATCAAGTCCGGAGGTGGCAACGGCGACAACAGGGGCAAGAAGCGTCGCGACGACAGCGGCGGCGACCTGCGCCAACAATTGAACCGTCCCAAGCTAACTCCTCCCATGCCAACACATACTGGTGGCGACATCGATAATGTGGGAGGAGAATGCCATGTGATAGAAGGCCCTTTGGGGGGGACCCAATCCGGGGTCGCTCTGTCTGTTCGCCGGGCTCAGGGCGAACAGCGAGCACTCAACAACGTGCACCAGGTGTGCGTCGCTCCTACTGCCGAGAAGCCTCCTTCTCATCAAATCCGTTTCACGGACGACGACCTGAACGGCGTGGTGCAGCCAAACAATGATGCTTTGGTCATCACGGGAAAGATAATGGGAACCGTCGTCCATCGCATGATGGTCGACACTGGGTCATACACCAACATCCTTTTCAAGCATACTTTGGATGCTCTTGGTGGATATGCAGATTACATCGAGCCTTGCGACGATATAATCGTAGGGTTCGGGGACACGCGCAACCTTCCCATAGGGAAAATCAGACTGACTTTGGACTTGGCATCGTCAAAAGAGCCTGAAATGCACCATGCTAGGCAGCTCGACTTCTTGATCATCGACATGCCATCATCCTACAACGCGTTCCTAGGCCGACCTTTCTTCAGCGAGTTCAAGGCGGCCGCTTCAACTTTTTATTACTGTATTAAGTTTCCAACCCCGGCGGGAGCTATAACCGTTAAGGGCGATCAGACACGGGCGAGGGAGTGTCTCGTCCGTTTTGCAAAACGTCATTCTAAGGAAAGCGCCATGGTTGGGAAGTATATTATGTGTCAAACTCAAACTGAACAAATGAACTACTTGGAGGGTCTTCCTAGCAAATACAGAAAAATTGAAGTTGGGGAATGCAGTCATCAATCCGACGACCACCAAGCGGGGGCGAACGAGCACGCCTCCATGGAAGTGGACGACCACACCCCAATGGAAATTGACGAGCAGTCAGATCCGGGCGACCAGATCCCCGGCGACCAGTCTCCAGAAAACTTCCCAGATTTGGAGCCTAGGTTAGGCTTTGAGCCAAAATGCGGAATTGAGGACCCTCGTTGGAAGGAGCCTAAAGAGCGGGCGACTTCAGCGGAGGACCTTGAAACCATCCAATTAAACGAAGCTCGTCCCGAACTCGAAGTATTCATAGGTTCAAATTTACCAGGACATCTGCGATCGGACATGATCGCATTTTTGAAAGAAAACATCGGTGCATTCGCCTGGTCGCACGAAGATATGGTGGGCATTCCCACAAATCATGCCTGCCACAGACTAAATATTGATCCAACAAAAAGACCCATCACCCAAAAGCGAAGAAAATTTGGGCCTGATAAAAGTGCGGCTTTGGCAGTCGAAATCAAGAAATTGATCGACAACAAGTTAATAGAGAAAACTGGAACCGATCCTGAGTGGTTGGCAAATCCAGTGCTCGTCAAGAAAACGACCGGGTCGTGGAGATTGTGCATAGACTTCACAGATTTAAACGACGCCTGTCCAAAAGATCATTTTCCGATGCCCCACATTGATCACCTAGTGGATAATACAGCGGGGCACGAGATTTTAACCTTCATGGATGCCTTCGCAGGGTACCATCAGATTGCAATGCATCCCGACGACCAGCGACATACGGCCTTCATGACGGCGCGTGATATGTATAGCTGGAAAAGAATGCCTTTCGGTTTGAAAAACGCGGGGGCAACGTACCAAAGACTGGTAAATAAGATGTTTGAAAAGCACATCGGTGAGATGGTAGAGGTCTATATCGACGACATCGTTGTCAAAAGCTTACGAAAAGAAGATCACCTACACCACCTTGCCATGACATTCGATATCCTAAGAGAGTACAACATGAAGTTAAATCCAAAGAAATGCAGTTTTGGAGTTAGCTCAGGAAAATTTCTGGGGCACTTGGTTAGCCAGCGGGGCATCGAGGCGAATCCAAGTAAAATTCAAGCAGTAATCAATATGCAAAGCCCAAGGAACGTGAAAGAAGTTCAGAGGTTGACAGGATGCCTTGCATCGCTGAATAGATTTATTGCACGAACGGGCGACCGTTGCAAACCTTTTTTCGACGCTCTGAAGAAAGGAAAGTTCGAGTGGACCGACGAGTGCGAGAAAGCTTTCGAGAAATTGAAGGAATATTTATCGGATCCGAAGGTCCTATCCAAGCCAGTCCCCGGCGAAATTTTATATCTATACTTGGCGGCCACTGACTGTGCGATCAGTTCAGTGCTCGTCCGAGCTGAGGGGAGCACACATCTGCCTATCTACTACGTAAGTCAAACACTGCGAGATGCGGAGTTGAGATACACTCCAATGGAAAAATTGGCCTACGCACTAGTGATGAGTGTTAGAAAATTAAGGCAATACCTGTTCGACCACGAGGTGGTCGTCCTCACCACCTTTCCTCTCCGACGAGCACTGCATCGTCCGGATACCGCTGGAAGACTTCTAAAATGGTCAGTAGAGATCGGACAATTCGGTCTCACCTACGCTCCCAGAACGGCAATCAAGGGACAAGTGTTGGCAGAATTCATCGTAGAGCTCACTTTCCCGGAGAAATTGGCCGAGGGAATCGAGCTTCCTTGGTCACTGTTCGTCGATGGCTCGTCGACGAGCACCAAAGCAGGGGCAGGAGTTGTCCTCATCAGCCCAACCGGACAGGCGTTTGCTTCGGCGATCGAGTTCGAGTATCGGGCGACCAACAACGAAGCAGAGTACGAGGCTCTGGTTGCAGGAATCAAGATGGCTATGGCCGTGGGCGCTAGAAAACTGAAAATTTTTTCTGACTCTCAGCTGGTTGTATGTCAAATCACGGGCGAATACGAGGCTCGCGGTGATCAAATGATAAAGTATCAAGACCTTGTGAAAGGATTACTCGAGCAATTTGATCAAATCCACATCGAGCAAATCCCTAGGGAGGAAAATACGCAAGCAGATGCGTTAGCTCGGCTGGCCACTTCAGAGGGGGAGGCAATATTTTCAGAAGCAACCATCACCAAAATTTCTTCCCCATCGGTGAACAGGTATCAAATCTTGCAGATTGAAGCGACCAGCGACGAGGACTGGAGGACGCCGATCACCAAGTACATCAAGACCGGCGAGCTCCCGGACGACAAGGTGAAGGCGACCAGGTTGCAGCTCAGGTCCGCAAGGTACACTATTATTGGCGACCTGCTGTACAAACGGGGTTTTTCAATGCCTTTGTTGAAATGCCTCGGAGAAGACGAAGCGAAGATCGTCATGCATGAAATCCACGACGGAGTGTGTGGAAATCATACAGGGGGGCAAGCGCTCGCTCTAAAGATCATAAGGCAAGGCTATTTTTGGCTAACACTGAAGAAAGACGCAATCCATTACGCGCAGACGTGCAAGAGATGTCAAGCCTTCGCCCCCGCCATTCACTCACCACCAGACGAGCTCATCTCGGTGTATAGTTCGTGGCCTTTCGCGAAGTGGGGGATCGACATCATCGGACCTTTCCCACCAGCTGCTGGGGGGGTAACTTTCGTCGTCGTAGCAGTCGATTACTTCACCAAGTGGACAGAGGCAAAGGCATTGAAGACCATCACAACGGGCCAAATGACAAGCTTCATTTGGAAGAATATAATTTGCAGGTTCGGCCTACCACGAGCGATAGTGACCGACAACGGACGTCAATTTACAAGTCAAGACATGATGGATTTCTGCTCAAGATGGAACATCAAGAAATTTTTTTCAACACCCTACCATCCACAATCAAACGGTCAGGTAGAGGCGATCAACAAAATCATCAAGCACACCTTGAAAGCTAAGCTGGATGGATTGAAGGGCAAATGGGCCGAAGAGCTGCACATGGTTCTGTGGGCATATCGGACGACCACGAGGAATTCTACTGGTGAAACTCCGTTCGCGCTCGCGTTCGGAACCGAAGCTGTCATACCAGCAGAGGGGCAAGTCCAAACTTTTCGGGTAGCAAATTATGACGAGCAGTTGAATAACGATGCACAGCTCTCCGATTTAGACTTCCTAGAAGAACGAAGGCTATCAGCGGACGAGAAGAATGTGGTCTACAAGCAAAGGTCAGAGCGCTACTACAACACCAAAGTACGTGCTCGCCAGTTCACTATCGGCCAGCTCGTACTTCGGAGGGCGACGGAGCAGTCCATTGGCATACTTGGCCCAACCTGGGAGGGTCCGTACCGAATAACGCGCACACTCCTAAACGGATCATACGAGCTTGAAGATCTCGAGGGCAAGCCAAGCAAGTACCCGTGGAACGCGGTCAAGCTGAAGAAGTATTACCAGTAAGTTTTTAAATTATTTCATATTTGTATAGTTTGTATTTAATTGTCATTTCAATTCAAGCAAAGTTTTAAATTTCCAGTAAGTTTAGATAATTTTGAAAGTTTAAGACAAGGCTCTGCGTAGCCATCTAGGATACAAAAGACGAGCACTCTTTCTTAAAAGATGCTCGCAAGGTAGTGGCAAAGGCGATCACTACCTGTCAAACAAGGAGTTCAACCGACGATTGGTTAACTCTAAAAAGACGAGCACTCTTTCTTAGAGTCTCGCAAAGGAAAGACGAGCACTCTTTCTTAGAGTCTCGCAAAGGAAAGACGAGCTCTCTTTCTTAGAGTCTCGCAAAGGAAAGACGAGCACTCTTTCTTAGAGTCTCGCAAAGGAAAGACGAGCTCTCTTTCTTAGAGTCTCGCAAAGGAAAGACGAGCACTCTTTTTTTAGATGCTCGCAATGGAAGACGAGCATTCTTTTTTAAAAGATGCTCGCAAGATAGCAACGACGATCACTATCTAAAGCATACGAACGAAAACAAATAAAAATAAGCAAACACATCATAACATAAATCGAGAAACAGTGACGAGGACGATCACTCAATATAAAGAAAATAAGCAAACACATCATAAGCAAAAGATTCCCATTCATCACAAAGCCTTAGAAGGCTGTAATTACAAAAAAGGCCTTAATGGCCGAACAGTCCTAAGAAAAATAAAACAAGAAAACTAAACCACGGGAGCATTCTCCTCGGCAGGAGCATCTTGCTCGCCAGCTACCCCCTCCTCGTCCAGAACCTCCACTACAGCAGGGGCACTCTGCTCGTCCTGTTGGGTTGGGGAGTCTTCGGGCGGGTTGCCAAAGAACACTGGAACACCCAAGAGCCGAGGAAACTGGAGTCCCATTTTCATAAGAGGCAATAGGGGCAAACTTGACTCAGCTTTAGGACTTTCATCCATGAGGAGGTTGTCTATGACGCCTCCGAGCACAGTAACATTCGTTTCTGGTTGAGCCTCTCTGAGTTGATGAACAATCTCATGGGCGGTGAGGGCGACTGATAGAATAGCCGCACTTGCGGCGACATCATTGCTTTCATCCCTCTCCTCGGAAACGGCGACCAGCTCTTGCCGAAGTTTGGCCAAATTTTCCTCAGTAGTCATGGCATTATTTTGAAGAATGCCCACCTCGGCAGTCTTTTGTTTAAGCTCATTCTCGGCAGCAAGGAGGCGAGCACGGAGGTCTTCAATTACTTGAAGATCATCCTGATCTTTCTTCCGGACGACCTCAAGCTGGGCCTCAGATTCGGCCAGTTTGGTCTCAAGGTCGACCACCTTTTCCTCCGAGGCAGCCAACTGCCTGTCCACGCCCGCTTTATCCCTCGCCAGGCGAGCGAGCTTCACGCTTCTCTCCTCGCTGATCTTGCGATTATCGTAAAGTTGCATGCAAAGCTTCTCGACAGCAAAGGAGGCGCGGCTAATCTCAATGGCGACCTGCCTGGCATTCTCCAACGAGTTTTGATTGTCGACCTCCTCGACAAAGTTCGTGGTCAACGAACGGGGCATGTTCTTCATGGCCCTGACCAAGGGCTGCGGATACACCTCCTCGACGAGCGGATCCCGCGAGCGGTAGAAGCCGAGGAGTTCCTCGTTGAACGGTTCGATAACCGGGTGCTCGACAAGCCTGTTTTTTGAAGAAGAGTTTTAGAAAAGATACTTAGAATTTATTCACATTTTTCTCAAGAGAAACTTACTTGGCAACCCGGACGGCGTCCCAGCCAAGAAGAGTTTTATCGCCGGGGGCTCTCTGTCCGGAGGACGAGCTCCCAGCGACATCTTGCACCCTCGTATTTCGGCGAGGGGGAGATGGTCTTGGTGGTGGTGCGGCCAGTGTTGGGGGCGAACTACCCCTCGGCGGGGATCTCCGCGGCGAAGTGTTCCCCTCGATATCGGGCCCTAGCCACCGCTCGGCAGCGTTTGGGCGAGCAGTTCCCCCTCGCGTTTGTTTGGCAGCTTTTTTCGGAGGCGCCGCCGCGGACTCCGGTTTCTTCCTCTTGCCCGAGCCGTCAACGATCTGACGCTCCCGGAGAGCTCTCGCCGCTCGAAGCATCTTGCTCGACATGATTCGGTCAAGATCGAGGGTCGGAGGGAGGTAAGTGATAACCTTGTCAGGAACCACTACTAAAAGAGCAAAAGTTCAGTTTTCGAAGAGAAGGATTATTTAAAAAGAAAAAAGAAAAAAAACTTGATGATATTTCTAATACCTGGAGGAAACTCTCGAGTAATGTGGTGGGGAGGTACTCTAAAGCCTGCCTGCTCGCGCATACACTCTCGGTTCAAAAACCGGCAAGACCTCTCCAAGTAGCGACGATTAAGCACGCAGCAAATATGATAGTGGAAGAGGGTAGTAAGACGGTGCTCGTCAGTCCTCGTGCGAGCAAGTTCACCTGCAAGAGCGAGGAGTTATTCAGTATAGACAAGAACGAGCAGAATTAAAAAACTTACCATGAATTCTCTGGTATTCAGTGGCGATAGGAATGCGTTCAGGTGATCCGTCTAGCCTGGCCGCACTTTTCCAGTCACCAGCCACCCACCACCAGTTGGTCTTCCAATCCCGGATCTTATTGGGGACCCCCTCGACCAGTTTAATATTATCACGGCTTTTTACATAGTAAAAACCATAGCCCACAGTTTTTCCGACCTCGGCCGCTTGAAGTAGGTAATTGATCTCCTTCGGGCTCAGCCAAGTGTTTCGACAACCATTCTCGGCCGCGATCAGGCCGAACAGGGTGAGGATGCCGATGAGGTTCGACCAACCATTAGGCAATATCTGAGAAGGGGCCACCCCCAAAAAGCGCAAAAAGTTTGTAATACTAGGGTGCAAGGGGAACCTTAGCCCTGCCTCCATCATGCCTATGTTGACGGCGACCATCCCCTCTGGCGGCTGGTCGGCCCTCTCGTCGGCACGAAGAACGAAGAAGCAGACATCGGCGGGCAGCTGGTACCTCTTGCGAGAGTTTTCCAAGTGGGCCAAGGAGACACTGCTCGCATACTCACATGCCGCGTACATCGATTCAGAGGCTGTTCGGTACGGGCGAGGAACCTCTCTCGGTGGGTAATTTCGGTAATATTCGGAAAAGGCTTCCCTGGAGAGTTCGTCGCCGTCCAACCCCTCTCGACCACTCAATATATCCTTTATGCTCGCTGCATAGCGAACAACCTCGTCATGGTCCTCGCGGAGGCTGCTCGATAGAGTCTCTTCGATCCGAGCAAGGTCGATCTGTTCGCCCACCCCTCTATCTAGGCTCTGATCGCGCAGATCAGAGTCGGTCTCATCATCGTCCTCGGCATCGTTGCCGGCATCTTCCCTATCACTTTCAGAGGACCTTTCTAGGTCGATGACCGCCTCCGGTATATTTTTGGGAGCTCTCGCGCTGAAGGGTTCGGGGGAGTAAATCCTAGTGTTCGAGGAGGATGCCCTATCCACTAAGACTAAGGCTAAGTCTTCGGCACCACCGGATCTGGTGGCGCCACCGTCCAACGGCGGAGAACCGCCACCGGAGCCACCACCAACCTCCATATTTTCTCGAGAAATGGGGGAGAAAGAAGTTTTCAGAGAAAGAAATGAGTTTGTTACCTTGATTGATGATCGGAAACCACCACAGACACGCCGGAAAAGTTCAAGGATTGAAGCTTGGACGAAAACTTGAAGAAATCCAAAAAATTGCAGGAAAGGAAAGTGAATTTATGAGGAAGAAGGCCATATTTATAGGCAAATATTTACAGGGGCTAATGTGCAAAAAGTGGGGTCATTTCCGCAAATTTCCAAAAATTTTGGGGTCATTTCCGAATTCGAGGTCGGAAAGTGACCCCACGCGCGACCTTTGAGGTCGGTACGCGCCCCACGCGCTCAAATTTGAAATTTTAGGCGCCAATCACGCGTCTGACACAGGTCAAATCATACGTCACCAAAAGTGCTTCGGAAAGCGTGCTCGGCGTTGGAAACGAGGCGACCGCCTCTGTTTTACGTCATCAAGATTCCAAAATGGATTCGCTTGTCAAAAACAAATCTGAAGAGACGAGTACACTGCTCGCCTTACCATTCTACGAATGCAAAGAAAGGCGACCAGGGGGCAAATGTTATACCTAGTCAAAGAGGTCAATCTTTGACAAGTTTATCCTAATCACCGGCTTATGTGGCGACGACCAGTCAACAAAGTCAAGCGACGACTGGTCAACAAGAAGAAAATGTAAGATAATTATTGTATTTAATATAGTTGAGTGTTCGCCCAAATATGTTGGCGAGCACATTCTAGTAAACTGCTCGCCCAAAGATGTTGGCGAGCAGATATATATCTAAGCCAGAGAAGGCAAGAGTTGAAGCTTTGGGAGATAAGAAGACGTGGCGACCAGGTTCTCCGGCGACCACAACGGCGAGTGACGAGTGGGTTTTTTCCAGTTGCTCGGCATCTCGCCGAGGACGACCACCAGAGGCGGTTTTGCATTAAATGCGCCATCCCATCACCTTTTCGGGCAGAATGAAGGTCCAATTCGGAGGCTCCACGTGTAAAGGACGGGCAGCCCCTAGAAAACAGTATATAATGCCCAAATGGGCTCATTTGTAAGATAAGTTAAACATTCCACCAAATCTCCCTACCCAAAGCAATAAACTCTCCCAAGCTTCTAAAGCTTTAGCTTCTCCAAGAAGCTATATCTTGTGTTCTTGTTGTTCTTCATCAAGTTCATCACAAATCATCACTTTAATCCGTATAAACACGTAATAACCCCCGTTTAATTATATATGTTTGTATCGTGCTAAGCACAGTCCACATCCAAAGTCAACCCGTTTATAGTGCATACAACAATTTCATTCTTATAATATATATTAAAAAAAAAATGGCAACTAAGGTCAAAGAGTCGAAATCGTTCTACCGCCTGAGTAACTTTTCGAGGAATGGAAACTCAGCTATGAACCCAAATAAAAAAGGAATGCCCTACAACTACAACGGACACTATAGTCAAAGATCCAAAATCCCAAAAGGTTACGTATGTCAACACCGCAGCTGTTGGACAACCAACGTACCCAGCCGCAAGTCGAGTTGTTTGCGGGATCGTGTGTCGTGTCTCCGTTGCCGCAATCGGTACCACTGCCTTCTTTAATGCTCATCAAGAAAAAGGTAGACGGAAGGCATTACTAAAGCTATTTTTTAGTCTCCTTTGGTTAACGATTCTTATGGATTGTTTTTTTCCATGTGGAATATATGATGAGCAGGATTCTTGGGGGTGAAAATTAACATAACAACTATTGGACCTATATTAGTAAATACACTCTTATTCTTATTTATTGTATAGGCCCATCTTAGTTTCCTATGGGCTCTCTTATAAAGCCCATTAGGGTTAGGTTAGACCTAAATATCTCTTGTATAAATACCCATTGTAAATCATTCCTACAACTAATTAAGAAATTATATTTTCCACATATTTGTATTCTCTATATGGTATCATCGAGTCATTCGGCTCACGCCTGATCCAAACCTTAGCCGCCGCCGCCGCCGCTCCTCCCTCACGCCGCCGCCGCCTTCGTTTCTGAAGAGCCGCCGCCGCCGTCCGTCGCACGACGCCCAGCCTGTTCTGCTCCTCCACTCTCTCCGCTGCTCCACTCAATACAATGGCCACCTCCTATCCGTTGCCGGCACCAATCACCTTTAAAAGCCTTGCAAACATGTCCTTGAAGCTCACCTCCACCAACTATGGTGCTTGGTCATTTCAGCTTCGTCTTCTTCTTACTGGACACAACCTATTTGGCTATGTCTTGGGCACGCACCCATGCCCACCTTCCACCATCCCAGCTGTCGGCACCACCGACACCACCGCCACTGTTCCCGACCCTGCCCACGATCTGTGGGTGTGTCAAGACAACCTTATCTTTTCGGCCATGGTTGGATCCATGTCTCCTGAACTTATTCCCTTTGTTGCATCAACCAAATCCTCCTGTGAAGCCTGGTCGATGCTTGAAAGTATGTTTGGAAAACCCTCCAGAGGTCGCATCCTTGCCCTCAAAACCAAGTTTCGCTCTCTGTCCAAAGGTGCTCGCCCGATCTCTGACTTCCTTATGGAAGTTCGCTCCGTGGTCGACGAACTTGCACTCCTCGGCGTAACCTCTGATGCCGAGGACGTCACCCTTCAGGTCCTAACCGGCCTTGATGAGTCTTACAATGATATAGCCAATGCCATCCAAGCTCGCGAACAGCCCATCCCGTTTGTCGAGCTCTGCGACAAGCTCCTCAGCACCGAGGTTCAACTTGCCTCGCGACCAGTCTCGGTCATCATACCTGCATCTGCTCTCACTGCTGGTAAACCTCATCATCGCTCCTCGCGACCTGACTCGAGGTCGAACCCTGTTGACACTCGACCTCGCCAGTCCTCGCAACGGCCCTATCTTGGCACATGTCAATATTGTCGTACACCGGGGCACACTGCTCGCACCTGCCCTGAACTTCCCTCATCGCCCACTGCTCCACCTACTGGTCCTCGCCGCCCACATGGACAGTACCAACCGACCCCTCGTCACAATCGACCAGGTGCTCGCCCGACATACTCAGCTCACTCAGCCTCCTCGGCTCATCCTGCCGAGCACTGGATTCTTGACTCAGGTGCTTCGCATCACATCACCAACGACCTCGCCAACCTCTCTCTTCACTCACCATTTGATGGGCCTGACAATGTTGAAATTGGTGATGGTAAAGGTTTACACATATCGCACACTGGCTCTATGAGCTTCCCTCACCTTAAGTCTCTCAATTTTTCGAATGTCCTGGTTGTCCCACACATCTCGAAAAACTTGATTTCGGTCTCTAGCCTCTGTCGTGATAATAATGTTAACATTGTCTTTGATCGATCTTCCTTTCAGGTGCGGGATGGTCACTCGGGGAGCATTCTCCTCGTTGGGAGTCGTATCAATAACTTGTACGTCTGGCCGGCACACATGACCAACACCTCCCCACAAGCCTTCACCACTCAACACCTCACAGCGACCACCTGGCATGCTCGCCTTGGCCACCCGTCGACAAAAATCCTTGCTCACACCCTCTCCAAGCTCAGCTTATCCAGTGCACCTTCCAAACACTTCAACTGTAACTCTTGCTCTTGTATCAAAAGTCACAAATTGCCTTTTTATGATTCAAGCATTGTGTCTACTAAACCACTTGATGTTATCTTTTCTGATGTCTGGTCGTCGCCTGTCTTGTCGCCTGACAATTTTAAATACTATGTGCTATTTGTTGATCACTTCAGCAAGTACATATGGGTTTACCCTCTAAAACGAAAATCAGATGTTCTCCCCACATTTATAACATTCAAAACTCTTGTTGAGAACAACTATCAAAACACAATCAAAACTTTCTACTCCGACAATGGGGGAGAGTTCATTGCTCTTCGCCCCTTTCTTCAAACTCATGGCATTGCACATCTCACCACCCCACCTCACACTCCAGAACATAATGGCATGTCTGAACGTCGTCATCGCCATGTGGTCGACACAGCCCTTGCTCTCCTTCACCATGCTTCTATTCCCCTCACCTATTGGCCCTATGCCGTCTGCTCGGCAGCCTACACCATAAATCGCCTTCCCAAAGTTAACCTTGACATGATCTCCGCCTTTGAAAAACTCACTGCTCGCCCTCCGAATCTGACCAAACTCCGTGTATTTGGTTGTCTCTGCTATCCTCTGCTTCGCCCCTACACCTCCCACAAACTTGATCCTCGCTCTACTCCATGTGTCTTTATTGGGTACTCGCCCACACAAAGTGCTTACCTCTGTCTTGATCGCTCCACAAACCGAATCTACACCTCGCGGCATGTTCAATTTGTTGAACATACGTTCCCCTTTTCCAATCCTCCCATTATTCAACAATCTCCCTCGCCGACCTCCACCTCCTCGCCGCCTACTTCCTCCGACCTCAGCTCCTCGCCCACTCTTCTACCACCTTCGCTACCTCTCTCTGTCGCGACCGTCCTCAACCACAACCAAGTGCCGACCACACTGGTCGACCAATTGAATATCAACCCGCCAACCATACCCACACCTACCTCTCCACCGCTCGCCACAACATCCGACATCCCTGTGCCGACCAGTGCTCCCTCACGACCTCCTGCACCTCGCATGGTAACTCGAGCTCAGAACAACGTGTTCAAACCAAATCCGAGGTATGGGCTTACTTCTATCCTCACCTCTGACATTGAACCGAGCTGTGTGTCACAGGCACTCAAGGACAAAAACTGGCGAGCAGCCATGTCGGCTGAGTTTGATGCACTCCTTCAAAATGGTACTTGGGACTTAGTTCCCCCCACTACATCGCAGAACGTAGTTGGCTCCAAGTGGGTCTTTCGCATCAAACGAAAACCTGATGGATCCCTCGATAAGTACAAAGCTCGCCTGGTTGCCAAGGGTTTTCATCAACGCCCAGGTGTTGACTTCACTGAAACCTTCAGTCCGGTCGTCAAGCCGGCCACTGTGCGAGCAGTCCTCAGCATTGCTATCACTCAGCAATGGCCTCTTCGACAATTCGACGTCAATAATGCTTTTCTCCATGGCACACTCTCCGACACTGTCTTTATGGCCCAGCCTCCTGGCTTTGCAGATAAGACCTTTCCCACCTATGTCTGCAAATTACACAAATCCATCTATGGTCTGAAGCAAGCTCCTCGCACATGGTACTATGCTCTTCGCTCATTCCTCGAAGAAATTGGCTTCAATCCCACTCACTCTGATGAATCACTGTTCGTCTACAACAACACTGGAGTGGTCGCCTATTTCCTTGTCTATGTCGACGACCTCATATTAACAGGCAACAGCTCGCCTATGCTCACCCGTGTCGCTGCCGACCTCAGTGCCAAGTTCTCAGTCAAGGATCTTGGTTCCCTTTCATATTTCTTGGGGGTGGAAGTTCTTCGCTCCAAAACCTCTTGCTTTCTCTCTCAACGCAAGTACATCACTGACCTGCTCGCCCGGTACAACATGGTTACCTCGAAGCCTGTTCGCACCCCACTACCGACATCTGCTCGCCTCTCTATCTCGGATGGGTCCCCGCCTGCAGATGCCACTCAATATCGACAAGTCCTTGGTTCACTCCAATACCTGCAACTCACCAGGCCAGACATCGCCTTTGCTGTGCACAAGCTGTCCCAATTTATGCATGCACCCACCACTACTCATTGGGGTGCTGCTAAACGTCTTCTAAGGTACCTAAATGGTACAAGGAACGTTGGGATCTCTCTCACCTCCAGTCCGTCCTCGTCACTTCACTGCTTTACTGATGCCGACTGGGCTGGAGACACGGATGATCGGACCTCCACTAGTGCCTACATTGTCTTCCTAGGCTCCAACCCTATCTCCTGGTCGTCCAAGAAGCAGAGGTCCGTTGCTCGCTCCTCGACCGAGGCTGAATATCGAGCTATTGCTGCCGCTGCCTCTGAAGTTCAGTGGCTCAAAACTCTTTTGCAGGAACTCCACTTCCCCACCTCGCCTACACCAGCCCTGTACTGCGACAACATTGGTGCCACCTACTTATGCTCGAACCCTGTGTTTCACTCACGAATGAAGCACATTGCAATTGATTTTCACTTTGTTCGTGACCTCATCAAGACGAAACAACTACGTGTGTCTCATGTCTCCTCTGCCGATCAACTTGCGGATGCTCTCACGAAACCTCTCTCCAGCACTCGCCTACAACTTCTCATGACCAAGATTGGACTCACCGATGGTGCTCCATCTTGAGGGGGCGTATTGGACCTATATTAGTAAATACACTCTTATTCTTATTTATTGTATAGGCCCATCTTAGTTTCCTATGGGCTCTCTTATAAAGCCCATTAGGGTTAGGTTAGACCTAAATATCTCTTGTATAAATACCCATTGTAAATCATTCCTACAACTAATTAAGAAATTATATTTTCCACATATTTGTATTCTCTATAACAACGACTATATTGAAAGAAGATGAGATTCCTGAAATTAAAGAAAGAAAATATATATAATCAATCTCATTTGTAATCTTTTTTGTACAACGAATTCTTGTCGCCAAACATTTGACACTAGTGGATTTGGTGACCGAAAAGTCACCCGCAGTTTTTCCCATTTTGATTGGGTTTTCTGCGTCATCAATTTTTCCGTGTCTTTTACTTTGATTATTAATTTGTTTTTAATTGCACATAATAATTAGTCATCAATGAAGCGTGTGAGTTTAAACATAAACAGACCGGATTCTTCAAATTAATCTTTTAAGTAAAAATGGATACTGATCATTGAGCGTGTGTTTGCAAACTCAATCCCTAACCTAGAATAACTTGTTAAATATTTGAACAGTTGTGTCTAATTAGTGGTTTGAATACGCACTAATTATTCGGTTTAGTCATAAGTTTGTTTTAACCTCGTATCTTTTCATTCTCTCCTAGCTAAGTCACATACTAATAATAATTGTTTTGAATTCTTTAATTCCCTCCCGGTGATGAGCCCTTGTTCGAATCTAGAAATATTTAGGTTACTGGTGTTCTGTTTTAAGAATGGGAACGTATAGGGGAAATTCTCAAATGCACATGATTTTGTCCTTATCCTTCTACATTCACTTATTATTTGATCTTTTTTTTTTCTACTTATGATAATTATAACTCCAATTTTTTTTTTACTTATTAATTAATTAATTTACAATTCTCATTTTTATCAATCAATATTTACAATTATTTATTAATTTACAATTCTTTAATTAATTTACAATTATTAATTAATCTATAATTTTCATTTTTATTTTGCATGCTATCATTGCTAATTTAATTAATTAAAACTGGTATATTTAATTATAAATTGTAAAGTTAAAATTATTATTAAAATTAAGAAATATTATTCTTATTATTGAAAAGTGGTAGATTTTGTTACTGAAGTAATTATTATTATTGAAAAGTGGTAGATATTTTAACTGAAAAATGTAATTTTTATTATTAAAGGGGGTACATATTTTAACTGAAAAGTGTAATTTTCATTATAAAAATGGTAGATTTTGTTATTGAGAATTGTATTCTTTATTATTGAAAAGTGGTACTGAAAAAGAAAAAGAAGTAGATTCCTACACACACTACAAAAAAAGTATCCAAATAGAGATGGATTTGGCGAGGGAAAAAGTCCTCTTTAACATGAATAACGAGGGATTTCCCTCGCCAGAATTTCCTTGCCAGAATTTTCTCGCTATTTTTTGCCGAGCATTTTAATTTATCCCTCACCTGGCCGCGAGCATTAAATTCCATCGCCAGCCAGCGAGCATTAAATCCCTCGCCCTTTATCATTTTTAAAACAATGTCCCTCGTTAAATGGCGAGGGATTTTTAATTCTCTCGCTATTTTGCGAGGGTTTTTTGAACCCTCGGTATTTCCCTTTCCATCTGCTCCCCTCGTAAAATCCCTCGCCATTTAACGAGGGATTACATACCCTCGCGATTTTCCCTAGCAATTTTGACAATTATTTGTAGTGACAAATCGGTTAGTTAATGACATATTGACTAACAGCCGGATCAATTTTAATAGAAAATAATAATTGAGCAATTTAATAGTGACTAAATGTGGGTGATTAAATTTGAAAAGAAGTAGTTTCCTACACAAATCCGAAAAAAGTATAACCTCTACAAATATGACCTGTACGCAACCAATTCAATGTCAAACCATTCTGATGAGACCTCATCGAGTTCACAGAAGTGAATAAGAGAAACGAGGTCTAAAAATGATCGAGAGTAATAAATACCTAGATGGACTCCTTGAAAATCCTTCAATGGTTGGCAAGAACAAGTGGTGAGAACCATAGTTGGGACTTGCAAGAAAACCGGGCCGGAGAGGTGTCCGGCGACGACTCTCCGACGCTCAAGTCAGTCGAGAACGATGAAGAAGACGATGAACTGTAGAGAGAGAGAAAGTGTATAGTAATGAGAGTGAACTTAAAGACTTAGAAATGAGATAGATGCCTCATATACTTTTTTACTTGAGAGGTAGAATAGTAATTCTGCTTTCTATGATTTGTTACCGGACTATGCCACGTCATAGTACAGTTCTGACATTCATTAAATGCTAGCTTCTTGTCGTGCGCCCACATTTGCAGAGATATTCTGACACATTAGGATTGTATTCTCTCTTTGTCCATACGAATGACATTGTATTATTAGGCGAGAAACATTGTTCAGAAACCAATTCCAGTTCCCAAATTCAGATCTGATATCTGAAATTATGCCCCTGGAATTTCTTCAGTAAGGGTCTTGAGAGGGCATATGTACAAGAATCTGCCCGCGGTCTCAGATTTGGTGTTGTAAATCATGCGTGGTGAGATGGTCATGTTCTCGTCGTATTATCTCAGTGGTGAGATGGGTTTCATGTATCAACTCTCTCTCCAAGATATGACATGATTATGCCACATCGTCCACTCTCCCCTATTCTGGTGAGGAAAATATTTCATACTGAAATGGTCATTTTCAGGTTTGGTCAGAGGAGGACATGTGCTCTCGAGTAATAGGAACTCAGACATGTTTATGTTTTACTCCAAATATGATTAGACGAGATTCCATATTGGAACTCATTTAGAGATATAACTTTGTTATGTCATATTATACAAGTTGACGCCTTTTCTGGGATGTGACCTCTTCTGGGATGTGGGCTCTCTTAACCATATCCTGGTATGAGAAATGTCCCAAAACAAACAGTTCTCTTCAGGTCTGATCAGAGGATATCTCAGACATCTTTCCTCTGATCAGAGCATGCGTTCTCAAGTGAGAGAGGCTCAGAACCCTTTATACTATTCTCAAATATGATCAAGGTGAATCTTGCGTATCAGATCTCTTTCTGAGATATGACCCTATTATGTCATATCACATTCATTCATAAGTGCTACCGAACAAGAGAAGAAAAGATGCGAGGTTTCCTCCGCTGCATTGCCACAAAGAGGGCGGGCTATGGAGAAGTTGGGATTGAATGCTGCCCGTCTTTTCAAATTTGAGGTTTTTGGAATTTTATCTTGAACCATTTTCCACGAAAAAGGTGAAGCTTTAAGAGGGACAGAATTATTCCACAGAGAGTTGAGACCATCCAGGCTAGGGCTCGTAGATGAATTCGCCTCCGATATTAATTTGTATGCTGAGTTCACTGTATATATAGACACCATTAGAAGTAGGAATCTAGGACCACAAATCATCGTCGTTTGAGTTCTTAATGTACTTGCCAATGACAATTGAAATTTGGTTAAGAAAAAAGTTTCCTCGATCCTAGCTCCATTGCCAAGTAAAGGACCAAGATTCTCCTACTTAAACCAACCTATCAGACACTAAACAATTAGCCACAGACTCAATATGAAACAGTCTAGGAAACAATTCTGTGAGACTCTTCCCCCTGCCCACTTATCAATCCATAACCTAGAACATTTACCATTACGAATTACTCTAACACAATTAGAAAAAAACCACTCACTCATCCCAATATTACGAACTGTGTTAGGAATTCCACCATCCTGACCAATTTTTTCCGTAAGAATTGACTCTAGCTCTTACACTGATCAACACATTCCCAAAAGTGACCATACCTAGAGAACAAAATGAAATAGTAATCAAGTATTACGGAAACACTTTAAACCTTAAATTGGAGGTACATGAGTTGATTTATGGTGCACGAATTAATGAAATAGTAACCATTAAATTGGAAGTTCATGTTACGGTATATATTTTACACCTAATGTTCCAATATTAACTTGCATTGAAACAACACCATATATACTTTAAATTCTAGGGACTTTGAGACCAAAATTGAATCAATTAAAGGAATTGTGTGATTAATATTTGGAACAAAGAGAAATGAATGAAGGCAAAAGATTAATAATTTAACTACGACCTATATACTTTACGTAAAAGGAAAAAAAAAAAAAAAAACAGACTTGTCCCTGCTAAAATCAAAGAATTGATATGAATATAGTCTACAACTAATTATCATCAAAGAAAATATTTAAATCTTAATTTTGGCCTGTGTTATGCCATTTCATTCTTCGACAATTGAAGAACTCTCACTCAGTAGAGCAATTAATCTTTGATTAATTTATTTTTCAGAGAAGAAAGAAAAAAGGAATATTTTAATTAATTGTCACGGCTTCAACAACATTTCATACTATAACATGATGATATAGTGTCGAATCATAAAAGTAAAGTCTTATAAACTAAAAAATTAAATAATTTTCATTAAGTGAAAAATATTTTAAATCAAGGAGACCCCCTAAATTCATTCCTTCCATTCATGCGCTAAACTACAAAAGTCTAGACTACACATTTTAATTCACACCATAACGTTTTTTTCCACAAATATTAAAGTCAACAAATTTTCATCTAGAAATTAAATACACTGCTGAAGAGAGATTGTATTGCAATCGAAAAAAAAAATTGAGTTCTCCACCTATATCATATCCAACTAGTCATTTCCTGCTCTTGAATTCTGCCCTCACATGGAGAATGTTGTTGATGAAGTAATTACTGTCATCACCTATGAATTCAGTCCACAGGACATTTCCAAAGTACTTTGATCTTAACGATTTAGTGAACATGTGGCTTCCTTTCACCCAACTTATAAACTCTTCTGAGGGCTTCATTTTTAATTGGATCTCATAGTCAACACTGAAAGAAGTTGATCCAACCAGTTCTAGACCCAGCCAAAAAAATTCAAGCTTAGATGTGATTACAGAGCATCTGCCAAACAAGACAAGTTTTTGTTCACCCAAGTGGAAAGTTTCCGACTTTATACTACCGTTGGGTAAAAGATGTATTAAGTTCTCCTTTTTGAAATGAAGATAAACAATACAGTGTTGATATGGCAATGCAAGTTCAATCACACTGATAGGTCGACGTTTGTATGCACGCTCCACAAAATGCCGAGATGTAGCATTGTCAGAAAGACAACGTGTTTGATGCAGAGTCTCAGCCTTAAAAGCAATAGCGCGAATAACTATCTTTGAAGCAACTTCCCAATCAATGTCCATGCAAGTTTGAACTTTTTCAGTTAGCTTTCTTGTACTCATGAATGGAAAACGAATAAGATGGAGTAGACGAGTTTCCAATATTCCTCGTCTTTCCTCCATGTCAGGATAATGTTTACGCACCCATTTTAGAACAAAATTGTACACAACACACTCTGAAGTCACTTCCAACTCATCACTGGATACAAGTGTTTGGAAAGCGAGTAAAGGCAGGTCAAGCACCTCCTCTGTAAACCTGATGAATTATTAAAAAATTAAGTGAACTGATGGAATATCCAAAACTTGATCAAACTAAAATCATGAAAAACACAAAACAAGTTAAAGTCAACCAGTGGACTACATAGAAATTCATCAGACGGTAAAAGATGGTATATTATTAGAGAAGTGAAGTTACAAGTGACTTAAATGAAAGTAGAAACTATCCTAATGAACATGATATTTGATTAACCGCGGGTCAGCTAGCCAAGCTCTGAAACAAGAAGAATTTAATTTTATCCTAGCTCCATAATCTGATGTTTCAGCCTCGAAAGTTCATTTTGTTTCTCCATCTCCAAATTACCCACACTGCGCAGATCCAATAGCAATTTTGTTGTTCCCCCTTTTTTCCGTGAAGAATATTGGAGAATTGAAATAGGTGTTCCTTAATTGTAGAGTGCATAGCCATAGGGGATTTCAGCCACATTAAAACATTAGACCAAACCTGTGTTACATGCCAGGAATAAGTGTTCGGCGGTCTCCCTCTCTTCTTCGCCGCAGGCTATATACATTTAATGTCGCCCCCTGCCTGAATGACGTTTCTCTTCCTCAAGTTCCCTTTTGTCGGGAGTCTGTCCCAAATCAGGCGCCATGCCATAGTCGCTGCCTTGTGCTAAGAATTACGAAATTAGAAAAACTCATTTTATTGAAATGAATATCAAAGTTACATTTGGTCATCTCCACACTTCTATTTATAGAAGCAGAGCTTAGCTTCGATCTGTAGAGAATTTGAAACTGTTTGCTAACTAATTTGACAGTTATTAACAATACTATAGTTGCAACTGAAAATAGAATCTTCTAGCTTATTCCAGAAGCAGTCTTCTACCGTGTTCCAAAGGACTCTAAAATGTATTCCTTAATACGCTCACGTTGGCTGCAAACCGCCGGAAATGAATACACCAAGTTTAGCACACAAGGCTGAGAAACGTGATGGAGATAGGGGTTTTGTAAGTATGTCAGCAGGCTGATCCTCCGTGGGGATAAACCGAACATCTAGAGCTTTGGACTGTACGTGCTCACGTAGAAAGTGAACATCGACCTCTATGTGTTTCGTTCGAGCATGAAAAGCTGGGCTGAACGCTAGTTTAATCGCGCCATCATTGTCGCACCACAGGATCGAGGGTGAGGCAAGCGGAAGACTAAGCTCACGGAATAACGACGAAATCCATAACAAGTCAGTTGTAGCCATGGCAAGAGAACGATACTCCGCCTCCGTGCTACTACGAGCAACGACACTTTGTTTCCGGGAGCTCCACGACAAAAGATTTGAGCCCAGCTTAACACAGAACCCACTCGTACTGCGACGATCATCAATCGATGCTGCATAATCGGCATCGGCATAGGCTTGCAACCTGAAGTCAAGTACAGGAGTAAAAAGTATACCATGCGAGATAGTCCCTTTAACATATCTTAGTACACGTTTACAAGCTTTCCAGTGATTGTCAGTAGGAGAAGAGAGAAACTGACTTAGCTTGTTTACGGAATAAGCAATATCAGGCCGGGTGAGCGTCAAGTATTGTAGAGCGCCCACAGTGCTACGATAGAGTGTTGGATTAAAAAATGGAGGAGAATCAAACCGAGACAATTTCTGACTCGGGCACGAAGGAGTGTGCACGGGATTACAATTAATTAAATTGGTTTTCTGAAGCAGACCGAACACGTACTTTGACTGAGTAAGTGTAATACTGGAGGTAGAAACAGTTGCCTCAATGCCTAGAAAAAAGTTCACCTCGCCCAAGTGTTTTAGAGCAAAACGTGCATGAAGTGTGGAGATAAGATTTTGAACAAACGAAGCATCATCTCCAGTAACAAGAATGTCATTCACATAAAGTAATAGCAAGATTAAAGAGCCATGCGTATGAAGGTAGAATAAACAATGATCTGAAGACGACCGAGAAAAACCAGTTGCAAGAAGAAACGTAGTAAAAGTGTCGTACCATGCCTTCGGGGCTTGTTTTAGGCTATAAAGCGCCTTGTTGAGTTTGCACACATGATTAGGCTTGGTAATGTCAGTGAATCCCTCGGGTTGCTGAATATATACAGTTTCGTTCAACTTTCCATGAAGGAATGCGTTATTTATATCGATTTGTTGCACACTCCACTTTCTGGTAACAGCAAGAGAAAAAAGAATGCGCAAGGTCAAAGGCTTCACCACTGGACTAAATGTGTCAAAGAAGTCCACACCTGCTGTTTGTTGAAAACCACGGGCCACCAAACGAGCCTTGTACCTCTCAATGGACCCGTCCTTCAAACGCTTGATCCGAAAAATCCACTTGGTGGAAATAGTGTTCAAATCGGGAGTATATGGAACAAGGGACCAAGTATCATTGCGTTTTAGAGCATCAAACTCGGCTTGCATAGCCGCCTTCCACTCAGGAACAATCAAAGCCTGAGACACCGTATCTGGCTCATTCATCACAGCAGTAGATGATGTAGCAAGAAGAACTTTAGGTCTAAAAATCCTAGATTTGGACCTTGTTTGCATTGGATGAGCAGAGGAAGCAGGTGGTGGAATAGGACGGTGAACCTCAATATTAACCCGTGTGACTTTGATTGTGAACCCGAGGATGAGACAGTGGTAGAAGATGGAGAAGTCATAATTGGTGATCCAACGTCCGATTCGGAAGAAGACATATGAGATGATGTAGCTCTTGAAAACGAGGGAATAACAGTGGTTGATAAAAAAAGGGGAAGGAGTTGCTCCAGTTGATACCGATAATATGGACCGATGGGGGAATTCAGACTCGTTGAACTCCACAGTACGAGAAATATATACCCTCCCCGTCGGATGTAGACAACGATACCCCTTGTGAAAAGGGCTATACCCAATGAAGGTGCATTTCGATGATCGAAACTGAAGCTTCGAAGAATTGTAAGGTCGTAAGTATGGATAACATGCACAACCAAAAATCCTCAAGAAGCTGTAATCTGGTAGCTTACAATATAACATCTGAAATGGAGAAGCATGAGACAATACGGGTGTAGGCAAACGATTAATTAAGAAAATGGCAGTATGAAATGCATCAAACCAAAAACGCATGGGAAGAGAACTCTTAGCAAGTAGAGCAAGTCCAATCTCCATAATGTGACGATGCTTGCGTTCGGCAAGGCCGTTTTGTTGATGCGTGTGAGGACACGAATGACGCACCAATATACCGAGATTTGCCCAAGTTTTGTACAAGGCCACAAACTCTCCACCCATATCACATTGAAAAGCCTTAATTTTTTTATTAAATTGTCGTTCCACCATTGCAATAAATTGGATCACAACATCTTTGACATCCGACTTTAGAGTAAGAGGAAATAGCCATGAATAACGAGTATAGTCATCAACAATTACCAAGTAATATCTGAAACCATCCGAAGATAAAACGGAGGCCGGGCCCCAAACATCAATGTGTAAAAGCTCAAGAGGCCGATTAGTACTATGAGTAACCGAAGGAAAACACATTTGATTCATTTTTCCCAGTTTACAAGCTTCACAAAACATAACATCTTTTGAAGTAGTAGAAATATGCAACAATCCTAACACCTTAGACAGAGTTGCATTACAGGGGTGACCCAATCTATCATGCCAAAGTATGGTTTTATTACAAATGGTAGACTTAGCTACATAGCATTCTTTATTTAAAGCAGGAGAGATAGCAGGAACAGTGCCAAAGTGCGACAGATCCAATTGATAGAGATCGTCTTTAAGAGCTCCCTTCAGTAGAGTCTCGTGAGAAGTCAGATCCTTGACCACACAAAAATCCGTATGAAATTCTATATAGGCAGCATTATCTTTTAAGAACTGAGAAATACTAACAAGGTTTTTAGTGATATCCGGGACATGAAGTACTTTATTAAAATATATACGTCTATCAAACCCAATACTCGGCACCGAAAGAGAACCAATACTTTTAATTACAGCAGGGGAACCATTTCCAACTAAAAGATGAGACGTACCTTTGTATTTATTTGAAGATTTTCAAGAGAGGAGGTTACATGGTGAGATGCCCCACTGTCCATGAACCATTCCGGATTCCTGTTTGCCTGAGAACCAGAGGAATTAGCAATATTGAGAGAGTTAGATGAACAACCCTCACCATTATAAGACGAGGGAGAATACTCCGTGGAGGAGGAGCTCGGCAGATATTGAGTCATATGAGTCTGTGGAGGCAGATCGGATGGAAGCATCGAGCGAAAAGAAGGAGGGTGAGGACGAGGACCTCGAGAGGGTGGATGATGTTGTGAATTCTCCAATCCGCCAAATGTGGGATCGTAGCGCTTATAGCACTTAGCCGCTACATGGTAATTACGACCACATAGCTGGCACACAATTCGAGGTTTAGGCGGAAATCGTCCTCCTCGACCCCTGCCACCAGAAGAGAGTCTAGTATTCGTAGTGGCCACATTCGCTACATGAGACGTTGACGAGTAAGAAGGAAATAACATTGGCGCAGCATTGGCACGGGCGAGACGAAGCTCAAACGTCTGGAGAATAGATTGAAGCTCATTCAACGAAGGCATTTCCGGTCTCGTGGTTAGATTAACCACAACCGCATCATAGGCAGAGGATAAACCACCCAAAATATACATTGCTAGGTCATCATCCGTGACAGAATGACCAGCAATATGAAGATCATCCGCGATTGATCGCATTTGAAGAAAGTAATCATCAACAGAGAGATCACCCAAAGTAGTAGTTTGAAGTTGAAGCCTCAAATTCAAAGCATTAGCACTAGATTTAGACCGAAACAATTCGTCGAACACCTTCCAAACCTCAAACGCATGGCTGCATCTATTGACATATCCTAGCATCGATTCCGAAATCGAGCTTAGCATCCAACACAGGAGGAATTGATCCTTTCTGTACCACTCATCATCATCATCAGGAACCGAATCACGATCGCAGTAAAGCACTTCATCAAAACTGTACGCCTTAACCGTCGCTTCAATCTGATTTCGCCAGAATTGATAATTCTTCCGCTCGAGTCGAATTGACAGAGTAATAAAACGAGGATGTGAGGAAGACGACTCTGAAGAGCTTGGGGGAGACGCCATGAGAAGTCAAGAACCAATCAAGAACTCTAGGAGATTTTACAACAACAATCAAGAAATCTGAACACTCAGAGAAAAAGGAAATTGACTACTGATACCATGCTAAGAATTACGAAATTAGAAAAACTCATTTTATTGAAATGAATATCAAAGTTACATTTGGTCATCTCCACACTTCTATTTATAGAAGCAGAGCTTAGCTTCGATCTGTAGAGAATTTGAAACTGTTTGCTAACTAATTTGACAGTTATTAACAATACTATAGTTGCAACTGAAAATAGAATCTTCTAGTTTATTCCAGAAGCAGTCTTCTAGCGTGTTCCAAAGGACTCTAAAATGTATTCCTTAATACCTTGAAGGGTGCAAAGTTATTCCACACCGTCCTGAACGCGCTGTCTTCAATGCCTCCTTCTTCTCCAGCAGATGACGATGAGTGTAGGTACTGGTATGCTGCCTTTGTTTTGTATATTCCGTCCGGGCTCGCTTTCCACTTCCACTTGTCCTCCACATTCTCTCTTAGGGTGTACCTGTTCAGTAGAGATTTCAGAATATTAAGTGAGTCTACTTCCCTATCAAGCATATTTCTGCTCCAGTTAAATTCCCAAACCCACTCATCACCCTCCCAATCGCCCATCTCTCTGATGCTTTTGTTATGGTTTGCACTTAACCTGAAAAGTCTAATGAATTGTCTAAATCCTTGAAGTTTGCAACAAGGAAGTGCTCGGCTGCATCTGCAAGTGGCTGAAGTTGAGGGGACGTCAGGAGAGTTGGAGAAAGTTCCAAATAAAGTGAGGCTGATTTACAAGTCATTGGCAACTTTTGCAATGCTCGAATACAGTCTCTCAAGCATGAAGGGACTTCAAATTTGTCAGCCATCACCAACAGATCCAACAAGGCATCCAAAGTAGTTGGCAGATTATTACTATAAACATATTTCAACAAATCCATAACAGGCTCTTCCTCTGCACATACACAATCAAATCATATCTTACCATTGTTCCATATAAATATTAATAGTGGAAATTAAACTTGACTTCACCTGAGGTTATTCGAGAACAGCTGCATAGTAACAAGAGTGGTATATAAGAGTGGTATATAAATGGGTAGAAAAATAAATAAAAGATGAAGAAGGAAGGTATAGACGGTCTACAAAATCTACGAAAAAATGAACTCCTTGTAGCTAAAATCAAAGAGCGTATAGTCTTCACCCGTGCCTCTAATTAAAAAAAAAAAAGTGACAAATTTTAAAACAACAAAAAAGCAGCAATTATATCAAAGAGAAACTCAGACCATAAAATTTCAACAACTGTGAAGGGTTATGATCATCACTCTTGATTTGAAGCAGCAGAGTCTTATCGGAGTATTTGGCGCCGTCGAATCCAAATACAAAATCCAAACAGCTTTCTGGTATAGTGGTATTCCTAAAGCGACCGAGTCAGCCGTACGTTCCCATTAATTACAAGAGTTTTGGCAGGTTATTGTTATGAACGAATACAGAGAGAGAAGAAACCAAAGAGTTTCCTAAAGAAACCTCATGACCTTTGAGCTCACCTTTGGATATGTAACATATGTTTTGATTCAAGAATATATTTTGACGAAATTCGGGTAGATTTCAAAATTTTAGTTATTGTATTTAATTTATACGTCAAATATATGAATAGAAATTGTTCTAAGATTAAGTGTTGTTTATATTATGCGGATAATATTATAAGGTAAAGTCTAGTATGCATTCGAGTGCATGTTGTGCACCCTAGTCCATGTGCACTTTTCAGTTTACTGACTTACACTTTTTGGTAATGGTGTTGCACTTTTCAATTATTACTCATTTATCAAAAAGTGTAAGTAAGTAAACTGAAAAGTGCACATGGACTAGGGTGCACAGCATGCACTCGAGTTCATAGCAGACCAACCCATATTATAAAGATCATTATCTTTTAATATTATAATTCATTTTTATCTCTTAGAATATTTAATGTAAAATATTTATCCCTATAAATATAAATACCACTTTTGTAATTGCTTTAAGCATTTAATGAAATTATAATTTTATAGTTCATATATGGCGAGAGTAAATTTCCAGAAGCTGCATCCTCCATTAATAGGAATCTGTTAATCAAAATCATACACGGTTCATCAACGAAGACCGGTTCTTCCCGAAGCTTCCATCCATGGCTGCTCCGTCACCCGATAAAATTGTCTGGACACCAACTAAAGACAAGTTAAACATCTCTTCCTTATATGGTGAACAAATGAAATAGTAATCAAGTATTACGACAACAATTTAAACCTTAAGTTTGATTAATAGTAACCATTAAATTTGAAGTTCATAATTTTACACCAAATGTTCCAATATTAACTTGCATCGAAACAACACCATATATACTTTTAATTCTGAGACCAAAATTGAATTAATTAAAGGAGTTGTGTGATTAATTAAAATTAAAATTTTACTTTTGTAGGACATGTTACGGAAAACATTACAGAACCAAAATAAATTTTATCTATATGCAATGTCGAACTTGTGATAAGTTTAGCCATAATCGACTACAATCTTTGAAGCAACCTCATAAAAGAAATTTCTTCTACAAAGAGGCAAGCAATTGTTAGTTGAACAAATTAATACTATAAATTTCATTAATTTTAAATGAAAAAACTTAACTTCACCTGATGCTTCAATTTTTATGCTTACATGTTGCTGCTCAGAATCCCTCAAAACACTTGACAATAAATTAATAATAAATACACATCAAATTTAATATTTGAAACAAAGAAAAATGAATGAAGGCAAAAGATTAATAATTAATTTAACTACAACCTACTGTATATACTTTAAGATAATTATTTAAAATTAAAATTTGACAATTACTTATGTGTATTAGTTACATGCATGTAACTGACTATTTACCCTCTTTTTTTAATAAGTCCACAGTCCCTTCTTCTTTTTTTAGGCACTCCCTTCTTTTAAGCACTTATGTGTGTACAAGTTACATACATGTAACTAAATCCAATTTTTTACATGGGTTATTAGTTATTTACCTTTTTTTTTTTTTATTAATTTCACCCCAAATTTTTTAAAAGAAAAATACATGTAAAATACAATTTTTTTAAGTTAATATCATTTTATTTTTTTATTTTACATTGTATTCTCACTTTTGTTCTTCTTACTAGTTAGTTAATATCATTTTTTTAATATTGATGTATTAATTTGCATGGTATCCTGGAATTATAAATGTGTTAAGTTATGTATTTTTTGTTAAATATAAATATTAGTTTAAATACGATATAGTATTAGTACGCCTATGGTATAGTACTAGTTAATATATTGTATAGTACTAGAGATTAATATGAGTATAAAAATATTATTTAATATATGAACTAATACTATACAATATTTGAATTTATACTATACTATATTTGAACTAGTACCATAGAGTATGTGAATTAATACTATGCAACATGTGAACTAATACTATACTATATTTGAACTATTACCATAAAGTATGTGAACTCGAAACTCGAAAAAATTAGAAATTGTACCAGTATAAATTAATATTATACTGTATATGAACTAATACGTACAATACTGCATATTAACTAATAATATATCATAATACTTATCAACTGTTATCATAACAATTATAAACTAAAAATTATATTCATAAAACACTTGCCTAAGAAAGGTGAGAGTTTTATTTTTTAAAATAAATTATTATTATACTATTTAATACTTAAAAAAAATAATTAATATTATTTTTAAAATTTTCTTATTAGACTTTAAAATTTTAGAATAATTATTTATAACATAAAAAGAAAGTATGTTAAAAAAATTATCATTTGAAACAAAAATGATAAATAGAAAGAAAAATAAATTAAAAAAAATAATATTAAAAAGATAAATATAAATATCAATTGAGTAAAATAAAAAAATAAAATTTTAAAAAATTAATGGAGTATTATTTTTTAATGATAAAATTAAAAAAAATTACTTTAAGTAAAATAAAGGCCCATGAAAAAATATATGTGTTAAATTGATATAGTAAATGAGTCATGTGTTATTTGTAATGAGTTATTTGATTGAATATAGTAAATGAGTCATGTGTTATTTGTAATGGATTATTGGATTGGATATAGTAGTTACATATATTGGATTGGATATAGTAGTTACATACATGTAACTGGTACACAAGAGTGCAACTCTTAAAATTTTATGAGAAAATAAAACGAATCTATGATTTTGAAATAGGTTGACTTCACTCCAACTCCCAATTATATAAACAATTGACCACAGTTAATTACACCTCCGTTTTTATTGACTTCACTGTTCAAATTATTATTTTTAAAAAAAATTACATCTAAAATTACTATAGTGACTTCTATTAATTTAAAGAAAATATAATACAATCAATCATAATTTATATATAATCAATTGACCATAGTTATTTACACCCCCGCTTTTATTGACTTCACCCCAAAATTATTTTTTAAAAAAAATACACATAAAATTACTATGATGCCCTTCTATTAATTTAGACAACAATTGGCCACGATTATTTACATCCCCTCTTTTGTTAACTTCACCCCCATATATTTTTTTTAAATTACACCTACTATAGTGCCCTCCTAATAATTTAAACAAAATATAATACAATCAATCCTAATTTAAATTGACAAATTCTTATATACACGTGTATATACACTCTTTAATTTCATTAATTTACTTTTTCCGGTGCAGACAAGGGCGGCGGCTTGGAACGTAGCCACTGACGGACAACGACGGCTTGGGACGCAACCTTGAACAGACGGTGAGGCCTGGACGAACGGCGAAGCAGACGCGCATGAAATCGGCGAAACAAATGTGGCGACGACGAACGAGGATATGGCCGCGAGACTTTGTGCGGCAACGAAGAAAGGCTATGGTGGCAAGGCTTTGAGCAGCGACCGACGAGGCTGGGAGAGGAGTGGGTGTCCCAAGCGGCGTATTTTATTTTTCACGCTATATGGTTTGAGAGAATAAGGGGGGGGGGATTATGGTTATGTAGGAGATAGGTATTTTCGGTCATTCATGGGGCGTGTCCTAATCGTACGGGGTGCGCACTAAAATTCGTGTGTGCGTATAACCGACTACTGATTATTGTTCATGGTATTATTGATTACTGTACGTGGTATTACTGATAATTGTTTTTGGTATTATTGAATATAATTAGATGTGTGAAATAATTTGTTATCGTATAAAATGTTAATGATTAATGTTCATGGTATTATTGATTACTGTTCGTGGTATTACTAATAATTATTTTTGGTATTACTGAATATAATTAGATGTGTGGAATTATTTGTTATTGTATAAGATATTACTAATTACTGTTTATGGTATTACTAGTTATTACTTATTTTATTACCGACTATAATAAAATTATACATATAAAATCATTTTGTATTAAAATTTTAAAAAATACACATAAAAAAATGGTTACTCCCTCCGTCCCGGGGAAAGCTCCCCATGAGCTCCGGGCACGGAGGTTAAGAAATACTAATACAATAAGTAGATGTATTAGAGGTGATGTGATTGAGAGAGAGAAGAATATAAATAAATGTGAGAATGAATAGTTACCAAAAAGGGGATGGGGAGCTTTCATTCGGACGGACGAAAAATGAAAGTTTGGTAGCTTTCACTGGGATAGAGGGAGTATACCCTAAGCCTCACCGTCCAGCCCCCGCCGCTTCCTCCTCCTTCCGTCGCGTCCCAAGCCGCCTATCCCTCTTTCGATTCTAAGTTAGAAAAACAAATTTGTTGCCTCCTCCTCATATCTGCCGCCCCCGTCGTCAATTTTCTTTTAGATTTCTCAACCTCAAAATTCGGATATGTAAGTATTTTTTTTTCTTGTAGACCTCTCAATTTCAAAATCATTGATTTGTAAAAAAAATTGGTGGGTGTCCACCTCAATCTTGTGGTGCGTGCATATAATCTTAGCCTTTCATTAGATTAATTTGTGCGCGACCCATTAATTGTTTGCACCGAAAAAAGTAAATTAGGCTCAAACTTTTAATGAAATTGAAGAGTGTATATACACACGAGTGTATATAAGAATTTATCTATATAAAAGTTTACACTCATATACACTCGAGTGTAATTTTTTTTTTCGTTTTATAGTTTTATCTTCTTCTTTTTCCAATTTTTTCCTTTTTTTTTTCTCATTGTTTTCTTTCCTTTTTATAAAATTTTTTTATTTCCTATTTTTTCTCACATATTTTATAGTTTTATTCTTTTTTTTTTCGGTTGTTCTTTTTTTACGCCGGTTTGTTTTGTAATTTTTTTTCCTTTTTTTTTTTTTTTTTAGCTATTTCTACTTTTTTTTATTAATTAAAAAGTGTAAGTAAATATAATTAAAATGTGCAACATAATAGTACTAAAAAAGTGTAAGTCAGTGTAACTGAAAAGTGTAACACAATATTACTAAAAAATTATAAATCAATATTACTGAAAAGTGCAACACAATATTATAAAAAAGTGCAAGTCAATATAATTGAAAAGTGCAACACAATATTACTAAAAAGTGTAAGTATATATAACTGAAAAGTGCAACACAATATATACTAAAAAGTGGAAGTCACTATAAATAAAATTATTATTGTAAAGTGTAGGACACTACAATAGAAATGTGTAACACCATTTACCAAAAAATGTAAGTCACACAACTGAAAAATGTAATACAATATTACTAAAAAGTGTAAGTCACTATAAATAAAAATATTATTGTAAAGTGTAAGTCACTATAAGTAAAAATATTATTGTAAATTGTAGGACACTACAATAGAAAAGTGCAACACCGTTTATCAAAAAGTGTAAGTCACATAACTAAAAAGTGCAACACCAAAATTAAAATTAAAAATAAGTTTGAAAAATGTTGAAGGTAGGACTCGAACCCGCAACATTTTAGTAAAACAAATATGTGACTACTATGGCTGGCAAATCGTGCTATCGTGTCGACACGATAGTGACACGACACGATAAGGCCAAACACGAACACGACACGATAAGGCCAAACACGAACACGACATGATAAGGATATGTGGCGACACGAACACGATAATTTTCGTGTCGACGTGACACAACACGATAAGGACATGCAACACGATAACTACACGATAAAAAAAAAAAAATTTAAAATTACATTTAAATATATAAAAATTAATATATTTATATAAATAAAAAAATTACCGTGTTATTATAGGATATGTGTTATTATCGAATACGTGTCATTATCGTGTCGTGTCATATAAGGTAAATAACAGGTTAATGGGTTACATGTTAATTTTATCGTGCTTAACGGGTCGACACAAACCCTACATGAACCCGACACGAAATTTTCGTGAACCAAATAAGACCAAACAGTAACCCGCAATTTTTGTGTCGGATTCGTATCGTGTTATCGTGTCGTGTTGAAAATTGCCACCCCTAGTGACTACCATTGGGCTACAACCTGATTTCTACAATGATTTCATTTTTATCAATACATATACGATATTTTAGAAGACCTACTCCTATATAAATTAGGATTGGTTGTATTATATTTTGTTTAAATTAATAGAAGGGCACTATAGTAATTTTAGGTGTAATTGTTTTTAAAAAATAATTTTGTTTTTTTTTTTGAATTACATTAAATACCCATCCCTTTTCCCCTCCCCATGACTCGAACCCAGGATCTAAAGCCTAGGTAGTGGTGCTCTAACCACTTGAGCTATCCAACTTCGTCAAAAAGCGGGATGTAAACAACCGTGGCCAATTATTTATATATAAATTATGATGGGCTAGTCTTATGTGAAATATTGCATATATGCATTTCAGTCATTCACACTCACATTCTTTATAAATACACCCACTGACAGCTTAATTCACACCCACATTTCTTTATAAATACACCCACTGACAGCTCAATTCACACCCACATTTTCTATAAATACACCCACCGGCAGAAATTGTACCTAATCGTCTTCTCCGAGCAGTTTCCGGCCACCCCAGGCCGCAACCGAAAGCTGCAATTTACGACGACCTTAATCTTTAAATATTTTATATTTCTTTAAATATTTCTTAATAATTATTATGGATCAAGGTTATTTTGTATTAGTAAATGCAATAATATATGTTACTATATGTTATAATGTACTCCCTCTGTCCCATATGAATTTTCACACTTTCCATATATGGATGTCATATACCAATTTGCACACTCCATAAAAGGAAATATTGTCATAGCCCTCACCCTCAAAATATACACATATTTACCCATATGCCATTACTTTTTCACACTCAATTTACCTTTTACTTTACTTTATTCATAAAAGTTTACAAAACTACCCTCAAAACATCACTCATTACACTTTTTCTTACACATTTATTAAAATGTGTGCCATCCCAGAGGTGCAAGTTTCTCTGGGACAGAGGGAGTAAGTTACTTAATCCATACAAATACTAGAAAAAAATATTGTTGGTCCCAAAGTTGAGTGTTTAAGATTGAGTAAGCTAGAAAAGTCTAGAGATGAGGGGTGAATAATAGACTTTTAAAATCTTTCAAAATATCAGAGTAAACTATGCGGAATTTATCAAAGTATGAGCCCTAACAATTATACTCAACTATGTTTAGAACACCTTACTTGTCTATACTGCAATTTATTAAGAATTTAATAATTCAAGTAATCAATCAAATCAACAAACACAAATAAACGCAGTAAGTAAACAACACAAGATTTATAGTGGTTCGACAACTTGTCTACATCCACTCTCACAACTCCAGTCGTGAAATTTTATTAACTTGTCTTGTGGCTTTAAGTTCCAAGAAATAAGACTTCGATCTTTTTGAATATATCACCAGATATATCTTCGATTTAACAACTAGTGATTTAGTAAGCAACTAGCAAGCTTATACAAACTAAAACAATAAATAAAAACTTCTCTAGATTTTCTTCAGTAGCCTTCTTCTTCGTAGACTCTGCTTTTCTGAATTTCTTCTTTGAACTTTAACTTTGCTTTTGAACTCTGTGAGTTTTCCTTGCTTTAGATCTCTTCAGTAATTCTCAATACGCGTTTCAGTATTAGTAGCTTCAGTAGTACTCTTCACCGTTCGAATGTCTTCACATATATATAGATTTCTCTTCTTCAAGATCAGTTAGTTATCCAACAAACTTTCTTGATAACTTCCTTCAACAACTACTTATAACCGCTTCTTTGTTTTTATCTTTTAATTCGATGGTTAATTAGTTATTTCCATAACTAATATCATATCTTCAATTCTGGATACGAACTTATCTTCATTCGACTATATCTTCAACTTGACTTGTCTTCCGACACTTAGAATATTTCAGCTTCCTTCTCAACACTTGTCTTGCACAAGTCTTCTCTTCTTGTTGAACTAATCTATCTAAGACTATACTATTATTTCAAGCTTTATAACTCAGCTTAGTCTGTCTATAAACTATTACATCAATAAACATAAACATAAGCTTCTATACAATGATTATAGCTTATCATAAAATCCTATATGAAACTGTTCTTTTCAATACTTAGTTTATTTCAGTATTACTCAGTACTCATCTGATATTGTCTCATAAGACGATTTCCATAATTAGATCAGTCAACACTTAGAAATATATTCAAGTTCTCTTTTTGGCTTATCAAAACTATACTCATCATCAATTAGGACTTGTTTCAGGATTCATATCCCAACAATTTCCCCCTTTTTGATGAAGCCAAAACTACTTGAATTATTTTAAGTAAATAGAACAGTTAAGTAGTTATCTTATCAAAATAGTTCATCTTTTTCCATTCATATGAGTAGATCAGATCGATTACAATTACTTAACAAAATAAAATAAGTAAAGTAAAAACTTACAGTCTTCAACCAATACTTCCACCACTTGGCGTCTTCGCTGCTTCATCTGGTACTTGGAAAGCATCTAGGATTCTTTGATGAATTTCAGAGATGTGATCTTCATTATCAATCTTCTCATCTTCTAAGAGTTTCTCTTCGAACTTCTTAATCACATTGAAATCAATCCTTTTTCTAGATCCAAGCATTGGAGTTTCCCATCTTGGAAATTTTGGTGAAAGAATGTTATAACCAATGACGGAGGGAGGAAGGGCCCAGGGGGGTCACTGGGCCCCCCACAAATTTCGAATATTTCTATTATATATATTGTACTATGTCTACTAATTAAATTTGGCACAGTGGTTAAGCTGCAATGAAAGAAGATTTCCTTTTTGTAATCAATCAGAGTTCAATTCCACCCTATTTATGATAGTAATATATTAATAATTTTGACAGTATTATATCTCTTAATTTTGTAAACTTTTATTGAGTGTATGGTGGACCCAAAAAATATTGCATGAAAGGTAAATATGTGTATATCGTGGAGGGTAACTATACAAACTTTTAAGGAACGGAGGTAGTATAATATTATTACGTTGAGTAACACTTATGTGAATATGAAATTTAATTTTGATCCAGTACGGTTTTTGTAATAATGTTAATCGGGCCCCCGACCTAAAATTCCTGGCTCCGTCACTGGTTATAACCAACAACAGTAGCAATCCTCATGACCAGATTCCATAGGTTGTTGTCTTTTGCTTCCATAAACTTCTCAAAGTTTACAAACAACTCATCTTTATTCGATCTCTCACCATATCTTTGAACTATCCAGTGAGCAATCTCCCATTTCTTCTTCACAATCTTCCAATTTTCACTATGTTCTGCATGAATAAATTTGTCAATGAGAGCATCTTCAATCTTTTCTGGATTTGCTTTGTTGTCTTGCAACTTCTCTATATGTTTGCCTAACACCTTCTTGTTAGCATAACTATCATCTTCAATTTTCTGCTTCTTGTGAATCTCAACATCATCTAATCCAACAAGTATTTCTCCTAAAGCTTCTTTCTTCGTTTCAAGCTTCCTCTTTACTCGCCTTGTCTGGATTTTCTCTACAGTTATTTTGCCTTTGCCTTTCGCAAGTCTTAACTGGTCTTCAGCACTGATCTGTTCTTTCTCATGAGCTTTCACAAGTCTTCTTCTAGATCGATTTTGCTCTTGCTGAGTCTCAACTTCTTGATCCATTACTTCTATTTCTTCCCCCTTTTTGGCTTCATCACTTGCCTTCAAGGTGAAAAGAGAAGTAAATCTTGTCATTTCCTCTTGTTGGGATATGAATCCTATAAACAATGTTCTAGTTGATGAAAGTATGTTTTGATGGCCAAAAGCAACTTAAAGTTAGTAATATATGTGGTTCTAAGTCATCTTAACTAAGTCATCTAAATATAAACTTACTAATCTGATGAGAAACTTGAATTGAGATTACTGATCTTAATGGTATATGAAGTAAGTTTACTGATCTTATGAAGCAATATTGAGAATAAAATTACTGATCTTAACTGAGTTATTTGAAATAAGATTACTAATCTGAGTATGAAAACTGAGGATAATTTTAGTGATCTTATATGAGATATTTGAAATCTGAGTTACTGATCTTATATACTTACTGATCTTATATGAAAATTATTGAACTTACATAAGTTACTGATCTTATTGGTTAACTGATCTGATATATGAACTGTTATGTACTAAGCTGATGTTTTATATTGTATAGACAGCTTATAGTATAGGACTTAGATATACTCATCTGTATGTAGTTCAGTTGATGTATAGATAGGTTTTATATATGTAAAGTTGTTTTCTATTGTATTCAGCATTGTAAAGTTCAGAACAGTAAATCAGAACACTAGATTAGGAATAGATTAGATGAAGATCAGAAGACTGATGAAGAATCAGAGGACTACTTCAGAATAAGAAGACTTCAAGAAGAGTTGAAGAGAAGCTTAGAAGAAATCTGAAGAAGTACAGAACAGTTTCTGGAGAACTGTGCTGATTGACTAAGAAGAGTAAAAATCAGAGCAGTGAGATACTGTGCTGATTTGGTAAAGTCGAAGAATAAGTTTGGAAAGCTTATTTAAAGTGTAACTAAAGATTTATTGAAGATATGCTGACTTGGAATAAGAAGGAAGTTACAAAGTCGGTTACAAGAAGAAGTTACAACAAAAACAGTTTAGAGTTAGTTGAAAGTTAGTTCACAAACTGCTAACTGTCATACTAAATTCTATAAATACTGTATGATCTCCTACTGCTGAAGACTACTGAGCAAATACTGATCTTAGAGAATTCAAGAGCAAGTCTACAAGCAATTACTCACAGAGTTGAAGGAGATTGAAGAAGAGAAGAGCCACTGAATTGAAGAGAAGAATCAAAGGCTACTCAAAGAGAAGTTTTACTTTTCAGTTTAAGTTTGTGTTTTGTAAAACAAGTGTGCTAGTTACTTGTAGAATTACTAGTAGATCAAAGATATACCTGGAGGTATAATCGATAAGATCAAAGTCTTAATCTTGGGACTTTAAGCCACAAGAAGCTCAAGAAGAGTAATAAAACTTCACAACTGGAGTTGTGAGAGTGGATGTAGACATTTGTCGAACCACTATAAAAATTCTGTGTTCTTTACTTTACTGTTTAATATTTGTTTGATATTTGTTTAACTAAGAACAGTAGAATTTACAAAGATAAAGATCTAAAGAAAAGTTGAGTATAAATCTGAAACTGAAAGTACTGATCTGACTCAGTAAGAACAGTACTATTCAGAACTCTATTCCGCATTATAAACTCTGATATTTTGAAAGAATTTTAAAAGTCTATTCACCCCTCCCCTCTAGACTTTTACTAGCTTACTCAATCTTAACTCAACTTTGGGACCAACAAGTGGTATCAGAGCAGTAGTTCTTTGGACTGCTGTTTCTTGATAAACCTTGTAAATCTTGAAGGTTATCTTTACTGATCTTACTGTTAATTCTTGATACTTGTTACTATCTGAATACTGGAAATCTATCTGCTATACTACTGATCCTATTTGTCTAAACAAACATGGATGACACTAATGTGAACAAGTTGCCTAAGTTCAAGATTGCAGATTATGACTACTGGAAGCTTAGGATGGAGGCCATCTTTAGCTCAACCCATGATCTTATGGTGTCTGTGGTGACTGAAGGACCAATTGTCATCATGGTGGAAAACACTGCTGTTCTGGATCCATCTAAACCAGTTGGAGCACTGGTCCCCAAACCAAGGTCAGAACTGACTTCGGAAGAAATGAAACAAAACAATTTGGACAGTCTTGCCAAGAACTACATTTTACATACCTTACCAAATGAGTATCTTGGTAAAGTACTAAAATGTAAGACTGCAAAACAGATGTGGGACAAACTGGCTATTCTTTGTGAAGGTACTACTCTGATCAAAGAAAGCAAGTTATCCACTGCTGTCCAAAAGTTTGAATCATTTAAGATGAAGCCAGGAGAATCAATTGATGAGTTGGATACTCGTTTTACCAAAATTATGAATGATCTGGATGTATTAGGAAAGACTTATACTGACAGAGAAGTTAACTTGAGAATCTTGAAAGCCTTGGATGAAAGGTGGAAAATGGTCAAGATGATCATTAAAACTACACAAGACATTGATTCTTGGCCAGCAGAAACTATGTTCCAAACACTTAAGGCACATGAGTTTGAGTTAGATGAAGAAGATCCTATTACTGTGATTCATAAGGATAAGGATGTCTCTAAAGACATAGCTTTCAAAGCCTCTACTTCAAAGGGGTCTAGATCATCTAAGACTAAGGCTTCAAGCATAAAAGATGAACTAGATGGTTCTGATCTAAGTCTGAAAGATCAGATGAGCCTTATGATCAAAAGATTTGATAAACTGAACAAGAGGTATGGCAGGTACAAAAGATTCTATAAGGAATCTAAGGGTTCTAATAACAGGGACTCTTCTGTGAACAGAAGGGATCAAAACTCTTCTGAAAGAAGGGATGAGATCTCCAATGAAAACAGGAGAGATAGGAACTCATCTGAAAAGAGAGACAGAAAGTATTCTGATAAGAAAGACAGGAACTCAATTGACAAGCATGACAGGAACAGAAAGCATTCTCCTCCTAAAAGAACTTCTAACAATCCTGTTTGCTATAATTGTGATAAGCCAGGGCATTATGCTTATGAATGTCCTGATCTGAGTTCTGAAGATCGAGAAGAAAGGAAAGCCAGAAGAGATCGAAAATATGCAAAGGGTAAGAAGGCAATGGTGGCCTACAATGACTCTGATTCGGAATCAGAAGAGTTGCCATCGTCTTCATCTGACTACCCTTCTAGCAATGAAGATGAAGCTTTCATAGCAGATGATGGACTGGCAATGATGGCCAAAATAAATGATGAGGTATCATCTGTTAACTCATTTCAATCTTGTGACAATTCTGACACTGATGAAAGTGATGCTGCTGTTAGCAGTGTAGGAAGTAGTCTTCATTATTCTCAAGGAGTGACTGAAGAGGACCTTCTACAAGCTAACAAAGCATTCATTGAAATTAGTGATGAGAATATATCTTTAAAACAAGAAATCATTAAGCTAAAAGAAGCTCAGTCAAAAGTGGATCCTAATATAGCTGTCATAAATGCAAGACTATCAGAAGAGTTGTCTCAACTCCAAGAAAAGTATGCATCCATTGACAAACTATATCAGGGTATGCTTAAAACTCAAGCCAAAGAGACTAATGAATTCAATGATTTAAAGATTAAATGTGAAAAACTTGAAGAGCGCAATAGATTCTTAGAATCTGAAGTAGTGAGCCTAGATCGAAAGCTATCTGGGATGATTAACTCTACTAAGATTAATCAAACAATCTCAGACAGATATAGAGCTCCAAATGATAAAAGAGGAATAGGTACTGATCTGCCTAGTCCATCTACTTCAGAATTTAAGAACACTAATGGAGCTAGTACAAGTTCTTTGAAACTAGATAAAGGAAAAGAACCTATGACTTATGATGATGAACCAAAACTCAAAGTACAGTCTAAATACATCCCTCCTACTACCAAGAATGGTAAAATGAAGAATGTATTAAGGCCAGTACAGTCAAGACCATACCAGAAGAGTTATACTCCTCTGACCAGATCAGATCAGTCCTGGAATCAGAAGAGACAAACTCAGAACAGTAGGTCAAGACAAGAACAGGCAAGTTGGGAACAGCCTAGACCTCCTTTCATAAGGCAGTCTCAGCTGTATTCAACTAAACCTAGGAGATTTGTGCCTCATTATCATAACAAACCTGTTCTTTATCCTCCACCTTTATCTTATAATATCATTGGTGAGGAAAGACCTAAGCAAATCTATAAGCCTTATGGTCCACATGCTTTTAGACCATATTCAAACTATCACAGGCCTACTAATCTTACTGAAAAAGGGATAGAACCAAGGAAAGGCTATCTCAGAAAAATAGATCCTAAGTCTGCTGATAATTATGAATTGGTTAATAAAGTATTGTTTTGTGATAAATTTGGAAGGAAACTGAAGAGGTCCCACTTATTCAAATCCTCAATGTTCATTTGGGTACCTCTCACTACTAACCCCCAAGGACCCCAATAAACAAGGGTACCTAAGTTATTAAGATCACTACTTTGCAGGATCGACTGGACTTATACAAGAAAGGTGGTTCAGTTGGTGAGACCTGGTACATAGACAGTGGATGTTCACATCACATGACTGGTACCAAGGCCTTACTTACTGACTATCATGAGAAGGAAGGACCAAAAGTCATCTTTGGTGATAGCTCAATAGCAATCACAAAAGGATTTGGATTCATCAAGAATGGAGATGTTGAAATCCAAGATGTATCCTATGTTGAAGGTTTGAAGTATAATTTGTTATCTGTATCTCAATTTTGTGACAGGGGATACAAAGTTCAGTTCAAAACCAGAAGATGTGAAATAATAGATAAAAGGACTCACAATGTTCTACTTGTTGGCACAAGACATGGAAGTGTATACATTGTGAATTGGAATAGTTGTCCTAAGAATGCTTGTCTTATCACTAAGAGTCCTAAAGAAAACAGTTGGCTCTGGCATAAACGCCTCTGCCATCTGAACTTTAAGATAATCAACAAGATTGCTAGAGAACATCTTGTTGAGGGCATTCCTAATGAAATCTATTCCAAATCACAAGTATGTGATTCCTGCCAAAAAGGTAAACAACATTTGACAAGTGCAGCCAGAACCCCTCAACAAAATGGTGTTGCAGAAAGGAGAAACAGAACACTAAAAGAAGCTTGCAGAGCCATGATTGCAGAATTCAACACACCTCAGAAATTTTGGGCAGAAGCTATTAACACAGCTTGCCACTCCCAAAATCGAAGTGCTCTTAATAAGATACATGGTAAAAGACCTTATGAGGTATGGAAAGGTAGAAAACCAAGAGTTTCTTATTTTCATATTTTTGGTTGTAAGTGTTTTATACATAACAATGGCAAAAGTAAATTAAATGCTTTTGATGCAAAAGCTGATGAAGGGATATTCTTAGGATACTCTTCTGTAAGCAAAGCATTTAGAGTGTTTAATTACTCTACCCTATGTGTGGAAGAAACACCCCATGTTGTCTTTGATGAGAATGTACATGACTCTGCTGATCATCAGCTCAGTAAGAAAGTTGACAAACTACAGCTCCAAATCAACAATGAAGATGATGATACAGGAATATATGAATCTGTACAAGCTTATAATCCTTTCCTGAATGTTCTAGATCAAGATTCTGATAAAGAAAAGGTAAAAGACAAAGGTGAGTCATCTAAAACTTCTGAAATAAAAGAATTGAATGACTGCTCTCCTGTGAACAAAACTGCTGATATAAATAATACTGATCTGCATGATAATTTGCATGATGTAAATGATGATACTGTTAAGAATAGAAGGACATGGAAGTCTGCTCATTCTACTGATCTGATTCTAGGTGATTCCAGTATAGGAGTTAAAACTAGAAGACAATTGTTTGATTCAAAGGAAGAACCTAGTAAGTCTTTATTTTGCTGGTGTTGTTTTCTATCATCTATTGAGCCTAAAACTGTGATTGAAGCTTTAAGTGATAGTAACTGGATTATAGCCATGCAAGAAGAACTTAATCAGTTCACTAGAAATGAAGTCTGGGAACTTGTTGATAGACCTAGTAATCATAATGTTGTAGGCACTAAGTGGATTTTCAAGAACAAAAGGGATGAAAATGATCTTGTAGTTAGAAATAAAGCTAGATTAGTTGTTCAGGGCTACTCTCAAGCTGAGGGTATTGATTATGATGAAACTTTTGCTCCTGTAGCTAGACTAGAAGCTATAAGATTGTTTCTTGCTTATGCTGCACATATGAAATTTACTGTATATCAAATGGATGTGAAAAGTGCATTTTTGAATGGTATACTTGCTGAAGAAGTTTATGTAGAACAACCACCTGGTTTTGAAGTGAATAGTCACCAAGTATACAGGTTAAAGAAAGCACTATATGGATTGAAACAAGCCCCAAGAGCCTGGTATGATACTCTTTCTTTATTCTTACTGGAAAATGGTTTTACAAAAGGCAAAGTTGATAGAACTTTGTTTAGAAGACAAGAAGGTAATGATATATTACTTGTTCAAATTTATGTGGATGATATTATTTTTGGATCACCCAACAAAACCTTGAGTGAAAGCTTTTCTACACTCATGCAAAGTAAATTTGAAATGTCTATGATGGGAGAAATGACATATTTTCTTGGTCTTCAAGTAAAACAAACTTCAGAAGGTATCTTTATAAATCAAGCAAAATACACTAAGAATTTGCTAGATAAGTTTGGTATTAAAACCTGTAAGACAGTTGGTGTGCCCATGCAACCTACATACAGAATGGATCCTGATGAAGGAGGTAAGTCTTCTGACCAACCTCACTATCGTGCTTTAATTGGCTCTTTACTCTATCTAACTGCCAGCAGACCTGATATTGCTTTTTCTGTTGGAGTATGTGCAAGATTTCAAGCAAACCCCAAGGAAAGTCATCTGGAAGCTGCTAAAAGGATATTGAAATATCTAAAGGGGACCATTAATCGAGGATTATGGTATCCTGCAGATGATGATATATCTTTAAGTGGTTATTCAGACTCGGACTTTGGAGGTTGCAAAATAGATAGAAAATCTACTTCAGGTTCATGTCAATTCTTAGGAACTAAGCTCATTTCATGGTTTTCAAAGAAACAAACAAGTGTGGCAACTTCTACTACTGAAGCAGAATATATGGCTGCAGGTAGTTGTTGTAGTCAGCTTCTTTGGCTAATACAACAACTCAGAGACTACAATGTTGTAGAATCTAATGTACCTATATATTGTGACAGTAATAATGCCATTGCCATCACTCAAAATCCCGTTCTACATACTAGATGCAAACATGTTGATATTAGGCATCATTTTATTTGGGATCATGTTGAAAAGAAGAATATTAGAATGGAAAAGATTCATACTGATATTCAAAGAGCTGACATTTTTACAAAACCATTGGCTGAAGTGAGATTCAGAGAATTGTGCATTAGTTTAGGATTGATAGATATGGATTCTGTTTGTATATAGAACTGTGCTAACTTTTCAGGTACTGATCTTATACCAAGAGGAAGATAAAGCAGAAAGTAAGAGCAGTACATCAAAACTCAAAAGTCAGAAGAGACAATCCAATGTCAGATCACTAAAACAGGTAACAAGGTTACTAAAGTGACCTTAATCCCGATGAGGAAGCTGGTAAAGCTGAGGGACACTGAGAACACACATTAAGGGGGAATCTGTGATTTCTTAAAGATCCTTTTGTTAACTCAGAACACTAAGTCACTTTAGCAAAAACCTTGATGTGATCATTTAATTAAACATATTGATACTAATCTGTACTGTTTTACACTTATATCTCATGAACTAACACTTCTACCAAGGTGAAACAGGCACAGAAGAGGAATTCTCCATTGAAGGGGGAACTGATCTGATTACAGATTTGAAAAGTCTACTAATCTGATCTGATTACAGACTATAGCAGTCTACAGATATTCTGATTAATAAATTGACTTGTCTACAGAACTGTACTGATTACAAAGCTTCTTTGTCTACAGTACTGATCTGATTACAATTCAGTTATTCTACAGAACTAATCTGATTACTGACTAATCTGTCTACAGAAAGATTTGTTTACTACTAATTTGTCTACAGAAATCTACTGATCTGACACAGTGGTGATCTGAGGATCACTGTGCTGATATCAAAAAGGTGAAATCAGGAAATTTGGGTACTGATCTGAGGATTACTGTGCTGACCCATCTACTGATCTGAAATCTACTGTGCTGATTCATCTACTGATCTGACTTGTAAAAAGTTCACTCAGCTGATCACAGTACTCAGCTGATCCAGATAAGTGAAATTTTCTTTAAATATAAGTAAGAAAATGAAGTGAAAAAGTTTTGGAAACCACTGTGCTGATTTGCATCAGAACAGTCTTTTGGTTTAGAATACTCTAAGTCAAAAATTGTTCAACTTTAGATTACTAATAGAGAAGATTAGTACACTCCTCTATCTTTAACCTAAGTTGTATGGTGCATTTATTAAATACAATTTGGCTCCAAGTTTCAGAATGAGTTTTAGAATTTGAACAGTTTTTTTTAATCACGAATCTCAAGATTCGATCTAAACCATTAAACTCACAAAAATGATTCAATCCAAGCCCTAGATTGATTTTGTATTCCATAAACCCATGAACTTCATCACTTCAACTTCTTTACTTTACATATCTGGAAATACGATCTAAAGAAAATTCAATCATCTTACTCTCAAACTCTTCTACATTCAATTGCTTACATACCTATAATGGCGATTGTTAACATCATTGATCAAGATAAACAGGTAATAGGTACGTTTGATGTAACGAAATGGCAAAGAAGGAAAGGCATCTTCGTTGAAAATGCAGTTTACTTTGCCGGACCTCAAAATGCTGAGAATCAAGCAATTCTCACCTTCTGCGAGGAATGCGGACTGCGAAAATTCTTGGAATCATTCCCCGAAAAGGTGTTCGAACCGGAGGCAATTGAATTCTTTCTTCAAATCGACGGTGATCAGAACAGTGTGCACTCGATGCTTTCTGGTCATAGGGTTACGATTACGAGAGAAATCTTAGGTCTTGTTTTTGACCTACCTGAAGGCCCAGTTCATATTTTAAGCTATATGGAAGGACGAGAGAAGGAATGTGTTGGAAAATGGACGGGTGTTGAGCCAAAATCCCTCCACAATCTCAAGAAGGCAATTCTTCCATCCTCTGGAATGAAATTCTTGATGGATATTGCAGGAAAATGTTTGTTAGGGCAACACTACAGTCAAGACGCCCTCACAAATTTGAAAATTCGTGTTATGGCTGCAATAATAGATCGTGTCGATGGTGATTGGCAAGGATTCTTCCTTGAAAGACTTCTGGGTGAAAAAGAAAAGATCTTGTTTGATAGAGAGTCAGAGGAGTTCTCTCTCAAGTCAAAACTTGGATTTGGAAACAAGCTTAGCATACTGCTACCCACCTTGGCTGAGAGAAAGTCAAATTGGAGCTCTCCCAAGAGGTTTCATCCGAATAAGTTTCTACTCAGGAAGGAGTCGTTGGAATTTGAGCAATCTCAACAAGCTCCTGAAACTCAACAACAGGAATCTGGAGGTTCTATGTATAGAACAGATGATGACACTCCTGAAATTCGATCAAAAGCAAGAAATGATCCGACCAGACCCAGAGCAAGAGGAGTTAGGAAGGCATTTTTAAGTGCATCAGAACAGTCAGAGTCTGCTGAGAATCAATCTCTAGAAGAAGAGGTAAGTGATTCAAGCTTCATTGGTAGATTTAAACGAACCAAGGGTGTAGATATTGCTGGTTCTAGTAAGAGACGAAAAACCATTCTTGCTACCCCATCTCCTTCTAACTCTGAATTTATTTCTGTTCAACCCCTTGATAATCAACCTACCCTTTCTGGTGAGTCTGTTCACTATTCTCCTTTACATCAGACCACTTCCTTTCATGAACCAGAACAAGTGACATCTCCTCATAATTCTCCAAGCCCGATTCATGTACACTCTACTGAACATGGATTTAAACCTTCTTCTGAACCCATTGATATTTCATCCTCATCTGAAACTGATTTTATAACCCCTAAACCTGCTGATTTGATGGATTATTCTATATGTGATAAAGAAGATAAAATAAGAGTTGATATAAGGATAGCTTTGTTGAAGCTGTTTCCTGGTCTGGATGAGAGCTCTGTTGAGTTTGAAAGACTGCTTAGGATAGGCACTTGGATCTATCTTAAGAAATGTGATCTGAAAGAGACTCTAGCAGTTATGGAAGGTATGGGTGGTTCCAAAGTCTTTGATGAGTGGGAACAAGAACAGAAAATTGCAGCTGGAGTTAATTCAGTTACTGAATTGTTCACTACAGAATCTATAGTTCAACTTGTAGAGAGGATAACTGGTTTCTCATATCTTGTTAAGAATGTGAATCAAGCTGATCCTGAAGCAGAGGATGTGGTGAATATGAACATTTCAGATGATGATATTGGAATTCAGCAACATAAATCTTCTGAGGAAATGGAGACTCAAGCTCACACTGTTGTACCTGGTGATAATCAAGCGCTAGATGATATTCTGCTGACAGGAATTGCTCATGATGATAAAGAGTCTACTGATACTGAAGTGTTTAAGAACACAGATGTTCTTGAAAATACTGAGGTTATTGAGGAAGATCAAGATGTGTGTGCTGAGGAAATTCAGAGTACACCAAGAGTTGTTGATGAAGTTGGTGTTTCAGATCCTATTGTTCAGGAAACCGTTCGCCCTGTTCCTCAAACTGCCACTCTAGATCATTCTCATTTTGATGCTTTGAAGAAGCAAAATGATGAACTGAAGGTTCAATTAGATGCTGCTGTGAAGATGTTTCAGGAAGCCACTGAAAGGATTAACAAACTGTCTTCTGAAAATATGTTTGAAAGAGTGATTGATCATACAATGTCAAAAATCTATGATCTGCATAGATTGCAGGAAAAGAATCTTTCAGCTACTCTTCACAAGAAACTGGAAGATCATCTCATTCCTCTAGGCCTTTGGCAGGATGAAGCCAAAAAGGGGGAAGAGAGGTTAAGCAAGCTAATGGAAAGGACTCAGACACAACAAGCTCAGTTGGTTGTGAGTCAAGATGAGCTTAGAGATGAAATTGCTAGCCTAAATGGAAAACTCAAGAGCAGAAAAGAGCAGAAACACCAAGCTGAGGGTGTTATTGAAATTGCTGAAACAGGAAAGAAGAAAAGGAAATTGATTGTTAGTGATGATGAAGAACAAGAAGAATCTGGTAGGATTACTAGATCAAAAAGTAAGTTGGCTGTTGGAAGTAGTCAATCTACTGAACAAGAAAAGAAAAGGAAAGAAGAAGCAGAGCTGAAGAAGAAAAAGAACAAAGATGTAGAGTTCTTGAGCAAGAGATATGATAATAGAGTTGCTAACTTGAAAAGGAAGTTAAAAGCTCTAAGGAAAGCTGAAGGAAAGAAACTGGATGAAAATTTCAAAGATGAAAACTATGTTGACTTCATGATTTTACCTGAGAATGAAGAGCACTGGAATGAATTAAAGATAAGATGGCAGATTACTAACTTCATTGTGAGGAAATTTGGTGATCATGCTAGCAAAGAAGCAGAGTATGCTGACTTTGATGATTTCATGATGAACGTAGATAGAATCTTCTGGGAAGATGTGTTGTCTATGGCTGCTGCTGTTAAACTTGTGATTTTATGTCCTGAAGAACCGGTCTGGGAACCTCCAAGACTGGATGATGGAACACCTGATTATAAGGAAATTGGAAACATCATTGAGAAGATCATTAAGGATGAAGGCATCACTGATCATCAACACATGATGGATATCAAAGCAAGGCTGTATATTGCTTACCGGATTTGAAGATGAAGGACTGAAGCTCAAATAGATAACATTTCTTATCCTTAGTCTTTATTTCTATATTTTTGTGTTTCATATTCTGTGATTATTTGTAATATCTGATCTTATTTTAATATGAATTTGGAATTTTGGAATTGATGAACTGTTATGATAGACTACATACTTAACTATTGATTTATTAACATTTAAGTAGTTTTGGCTTCATCAAAAAGGGGGAAATTGTTGGGATATGAATCCTATAAACAATGTTCTAGTTGATGAAAGTATGTTTTGATGGCCAAAAGCAACTTAAAGTTAGTAATATATGTGGTTCTAAGTCATCTTAACTAAGTCATCTAAATATAAACTTACTAATCTGATGAGAAACTTGAATTGAGATTACTGATCTTAATGGTATATGAAGTAAGTTTACTGATCTTATGAAGCAATATTGAGAATAAAATTACTGATCTTAACTGAGTTATTTGAAATAAGATTACTAATCTGAGTATGAAAACTGAGGATAATTTTAGTGATCTTATATGAGATATTTGAAATCTGAGTTACTGATCTTATATACTTACTGATCTTATATGAAAATTATTGAACTTACATAAGTTACTGATCTTATTGGTTAACTGATCTGATATATGAACTGTTATGTACTAAGTTGATGTTTTATATTGTATAGACAGCTTATAGTATAGGACTTAGATATACTCATCTGTATGTAGTTCAGTTGATGTATAGATAGGTTTTATATATGTAAAGTTGTTTTCTATTGTATTCAGCATTGTAAAGTTCAGAACAGTAAATCAGAACACTAGATTAGGAATAGATTAGATGAAGATCAGAAGACTGATGAAGAATCAGAGGACTACTTCAGAGTAAGAAGACTTCAAGAAGAGTTGAAGAGAAGCTTAGAAGAAATCTGAAGAAGTACAGAACAGTTTCTGGAGAACTGTGCTGATTGACTAAGAAGAGTAAAAATCAGAGCAGTGAGATACTGTGCTGATTTGGTAAAGTCGAAGAATAAGTTTGGAAAGCTTATTTAAAGTGTAACTAAAGATTTATTGAAGATATGCTGACTTGGAATAAGAAGGAAGTTACAAAGTCGGTTACAAGAAGAAGTTACAACAAAAACAGTTTAGAGTTAGTTGAAAGTTAGTTCACAAACTGCTAACTGTCATACTAAATTCTATAAATACTGTATGATCTCCTACTGCTGAAGACTACTGAGCAAATACTGATCTTAGAGAATTCAAGAGCAAGTCTACAAGCAATTACTCACAGAGTTGAAGGAGATTGAAGAAGAGAAGAGCCACTGAATTGAAGAGAAGAATCAAAGGTTACTCAAAGAGAAGTTTTACTTTTCAGTTTAAGTTTGTGTTTTGTAAAACAAGTGTGCTAGTTACTTGTAGAATTACTAGTAGATCGAAGATATACCTGGAGGTATAATCGATAAGATCAAAGTCTTAATCTTGGGACTTTAAGCCACAAGAAGCTCAAGAAGAGTAATAAAACTTCACAACTGGAGTTGTGAGAGTGGATGTAGACATTTGTCGAACCACTATAAAAATTCTGTGTTCTTTACTTTACTGTTTAATATTTGTTTGATATTTGTTTAACTAAGAACAGTAGAATTTACAAAGATAAAGATCTAAAGAAAAGTTGAGTATAAATCTGAAACTGAAAGTACTGATCTGACCTAGTAAGAACAGTACTATTCAGAACTCTATTCCGCATTATAAACTCTGATATTTTGAAAGAATTTTAAAAGTCTATTCACCCCTCCCCTCTAGACTTTTACTAGCTTACTCAATCTTAACTCAACTTTGGGACCAACACCTCTTGTACAACCTGCTTCATCAGATTAGTAGCCTTCTCAATCTGCATCTGATGACTTCCATCTTGACTTATCTTCTCAAGTCGATCAGCAGTGTACTCCAATTTCTTAGAAGTAAAAGAAAATTCATTTTTGTAATTAATAGCAGTCAACTTCAGTAATCTGTTCTGAGCAGTCATCTCATCTAACAGTGATCTGGACTGTTGTAACTGAGCATACGCCTCTCTTATTTTCTCATCTGCAATCTCAATCTTAGTCATGTAGACTCTTTCCATTTTCTTGGATTCTCTAGCCAGAACTTTTACAAAATCAACCGAACTCTTCTCAGAATACTGCACTTGATTCTGTATGAAAGCTTCTAACTGATTAAACATTTCTTGTCGAAAAGCAGCATCGAGTTGATTCACCTCATTTATTATCATTTCTTTAGAATCAGTTACTAGAGAACTGTTATGTTCTTGCAGCACCTTCTTGACATCAGTTTTCAAAAACTCATATATTGCTGACTTCACCACTTGTCTTAGATCATTCTTTAACTGATCTATAGACGCTTCAGTAGCAACTATTGTTTGAACCTCTTCCGCAATAACATCTTCCATCATTTCATCAGCAACAGGAACGTCAACCAACTTCAAATCTGACTCAGTAGTCAAGACCTCGTCTTCTTCTACTAGTAGAACACTTCCTGCTATTGCTCTTAAATTCAAAAGAGGAGAGTAAGGTACGATAGCTAACCTTGCAGCCTTAGCTCTTCGATCAGCTTCATTTGATTCCTTTTTCACTATCTCCACTAGCTTTGCAGTATAAGCACAAGTTTCAGATTGGAAGTATTTCTCCAGCTGTCTTGAAATCTGACCTACATTGCACCTTGGACCATGTGCATGTTCAACTTGATATCTGAATACCACTCCTCTCAACTGATATGATGGATTCTCCAGTTCACTTCTTGGATCAGTAGACTTCAACTCTTCTTGTTCAGTTTCCATCAACAACTCTTCTTTAGAAACTTGAACAACAACATCAATTTTATTACTCGAATCAGTCGATTCCTCAAATTCTTTCATTGGAATGACCTCGCCTGGAGCGTTCAACATTCTCTTGACAAGAGCAATCAAGGCTTCAGGAGAGAGTAGATCATTGTGACTCTTTACTCCACTGTTTTCTTGTTGTTCCATCTCCCAATCTTGAAAGTTTGCGATTCCACCCATGCCTAGGATCACCTCAAACATGTCTTCAGACGGACCTTTTCTTAATTCAACCCATGTGCATATTCTGATAAGTTTTTCATACGTCTCTAAAGATATATCGATCTATACTGATGGCCGAATCTTCTTCAATTTTTTTGTCATTTGTGCACGTAATCTCTTCTCACGCATACACATTGGATAGTCGACCAGGGATTCAAATCTGTTTTTGGGAGGGGTCCGAGTGAGTGCGGTCCTTAGCTCAGTAGCCGAAGTGTCAGCTTGTGGAGTTCCCGAAACAGATGGGTTAAAAGGGTCAACATTTTCTGTTATGGGTAGGGATAAATTTTGGATTGTGGTTTCTAGGGGCTGTGATGTGTCTTGGTTTAGTAGATCAGTTGTTGAAGTATCAGCTGATGCGAATATGGTTGTATCTTGGGTTAATAAAGAGCTTAAATGTTGTACAAACTTTGGAGTGGTTTGGGAAATAGGTTTGGCACGAGATCGAAGTGGTCTTACCTTGGTTTTCACCGGAACAGAGTGGGGAGAGAGAATGGGAGTAGAAATAGTAGAAGTACTAACCATTCTTACCTTCTTGGCTGGCGATGCACTCGATTCGGCTAATAGACGAGTAGGAGGAGGAGGACCAGACAAGTCACCTCTTGGAATTTAACTTATCCTCAAATTGTACTCTTCTTCCGTCTTCATCTCTTCTTCTGAAGACTCGTCTGCTTCCATCTCTTCAGAATCATTAATTGGTTCTATCTGAGTTTCATCGGAAACATACTCTACTAGTGCACCACTAGTTCCACCTTCCCCAACTTCCATTTCCTCTCTAGAAGACTCTGCTTCTATCATGGCATCTAGTGGATTGATCTGAATCTGCTTCTTTTCAGCAATCCTGCCCTGAGTCTGTCTATCTATAACTTCCTTCTTTAAATAGAACTTAAGAGCATGAAATGGTTTACCCTTGCTCCAAGTCTTCTTGATGGTAACAAGGCGGGTAGAAGGATACTCAGCTTGTTCCCAAAGCTGATTGTATCACTAACTGACCATTCACCAGCAGCACTATCCACCTTAACATACTTCGAAAAGTACATTACTCTATCCATAAATAACTTTTGCCAGTTGCCTTTTGTGATTCTGTCATAGATTGCAGACATTACTCTCGCCTTCTGTAGAGTAACTGAATCAAAACTACCTGTAACACCCAGCAACATCTTGCTTGCGATGTCTAGTAGAGTCTTGTATTTCGGCAACAATTGTTTCTTCTTTACTGGTGGTACTCTTCCATCATTTGTTAACTTCAATTGTTTTCCACAGAAAATGCTTAAGTACCTCAGCTTTTGGCCAACATCGTACTGTTCTACATCAATAGAACCCTGCTCCAGCTTGAGCTTCTCCTTCAATAGCTCTCTTGATAGCTTCACCCTTTTTCCTCCGATGAAGGATTCAATGTATTCGCCTCTATGAGTAGCAGACGCATAGAATTCTAACACCTCTTCTTCGAGCACCATTTTTGGAACCATCTCCAAATATGGCTTCAAACTGCATCGAAGACATTTGATTAGAATCTCCTTGTTGTCTTCCAAGTGCCTTCCCTTGAAGAACACCGAACTCTCCACATGCACCTTCCCTTCTAATGCAAACTTGGTTACATTGAATGGTATCTGCATGTTTGATTCAGAATCGAAAACTGATATAACAGGCATTTTGAATAAGAATAAACTGGGTTTCAAACACGTGAGATTAATGAAGAATAGGAATCTTGAGTGCTTGAAAATAGGAAAGTAGAGAAACGTGGGGAGTAATTTTCGGAATAGAGGTTTTATGAATTTGGGTTTTTGAATGAGTGGTGTGGATTGAATGCGAATTGATCTAATAGTAGATCAGAAACCTTTGATATTCATTGTTGTAATTAAGAATATTATGTGTATTGATATTGAAATTTTTGAAATCTGCCTTTGCTATTGGTTAGCAAAGAAGAGTGTACTCATCTAACCTAGTTTAGTAGTTTGGGGTGGGAAACTGGGTGCATACACCTCATTAACTGTGGTGTATTAATCCAGATTCAGGTTTTCCATAATTTCGCAATTTCAAATTACATTTCTACCCTTAATATAACTTTAAACACTTAGTGAAAATTCAATCATGTAAGATCTTATCTTGTTTGTTCGAGTTCATCAGAACAGATTAGTAGACTTGAGCTGCACTAGACGAGTTCCCCCTTCGACTGTGCTTGTCTGTCTGATGCGCGAACATCTTCATGTACTTATCTTATCTTTAATCGATGCGTAAGAGTAGATACAATAATTATAACAGAATAAATACTTGTATATCTATTATAATGCATAAGCAAGGTTGGAACAAGATGACTTTTAACGACTTAGGAGTCAACATAAGGATCTTTAAGAAATCACATATTCCCCCTTAATTGCATATTCTCCTAGTATACCCTCAGTTTTACCAGCTTCCTCATCGGGTTGTTTGGTCATCTTTATCTAACCTTGTTTACCTGGCTTTTGATGAGCAAGTGAGTGGTCTGGTTTGTGGTAGATTCGTTTGTTCTCCAATTCTTACTATGATGTACCTGTCTTGTTAGTACAATGCTATGCACAATTAGGGTCTAGATCAATCTATCCTAAACTAATACATAGTTCTCTAAATCGTGCTTCAGGTAATGGTTTTGTAAGGATATCAGCTCAATGTATGTCAATATGTATCTTTTCCATGCGAATGTTTTTCTTCTCAACATGATCACGAATAAAAAGATGTCTTACATATACATGCTTACATCTAGTATGCAAAACTGGGTTTTGAGTGATAACAATAGCACTATTACTGTCACAGAATATTGGTACATTAGATTCTACAATGTTGTAGTCCCTGAGTTGTTGCATTAGCCATAGTAGCTGACTACACCAACTACCTGCAGCCATGTACTCTGCTTCAGTAGTAGAGGTTGCTACACTTGTCTGTTTCTTTGAAAACCATGAAATGAGTTTAGAACCTAAGAATTGACATGTACCAGAAGTTGATTTCCTATCTATTCTACAACCTCCAAAATCAGAATCAGAGTAGCCACTTAGAGATAAATCATCATCTGAAGGATACCATATACCACGATTGATGGTTCCTTTCAGATATTTCAATATCTTTTTAGTGGTTTCCAAATGACTCTCTTTTGGATTAGCTTGAAATCTTGCATATACACCAACAGAGAATGCGATATCAGGTCTACTGGCAGTTAAGTACAGTAATGAGCCAATTAGACCGCGATAGTAGGATTGATCAACACACTTACCTTGTTCATCTAGATCCATTCTGTAAGTGGGAAGCATTGGTACTCCAACAGTTTTACAAGTTTTTATACCATATTTATCAAGTAGATTACGAGTATATTTGGCTTAGTTAATAAAAATGCCTTCGGCAGACTGTTTTACTTGAAGACCAAGAAAGTAATTCATTTCTCCCATCATAGACATTTCAAATTTACTTTGCATGAGTTTTGAAAAACTTTCACTCATACTTTTGTTGGGTGAACTAAAAATGATATCATCCACGTAAATTTGAACAAGTAGGATATCCTTCCCTTCCTGTCTTCTGAACAAAGTTCTATCGACCTTGCCCTTAGTAAAACCGTTTTCTAGTAGAAAGAGAGATAGAGTATCATACTAGACTCTTGGAGCTTGTTTCAATCCATATAATGTTTTCTTCAACCTGTACACTTGATTTCCCTTGACTTCAAAGCCGGGAGGCTGTTCTACATAAACTTCTTCAACAAGTATACCGTTAAGAAATGCACTTTTAAGTTTTAACATCCATTTGAAACACAGTAAACTTCATATGAGCAGCATATGCAAGAAATAGTCTTATGGCTTCTAGTCTAGCAACAGGTGAGAAGGTTTCATCATAGTCTATGCCTTCGGCTTGTGAATAGCCTTGCGCTACTAGTCTAGCCTTATTTCTCACAACTAAATCGTTCTCATCTTTCTTGTTTTTGAAAATACACCTAGTTCCAACTACATTATGGTGTTCTGGTCTATCGACAAGTTCCCAGACGTCGTTTTGAACAAATTGATTCAACTCATCTTGCATGGCGATGATTCAATTACTATCAGCCAAGGCTTCTTTAACAGTCTTAGGCTCAATAGATGAGAGAAAACAGCACCAGCAAAATAGAGATGAACTAGTCTGTTCTTGCGACTCAAATAGTTATCGTCTAGTCTTTACACCTTTACTAGAATCACCTATTATGTTGTCACTTGTATGAGAAGATTTCCAAGTTTTTCTAGTCTTAACATGCATGCTTTCATCATCTAAGTCATCTACAACATCATGCATATCTACATCATCTATACTAGCAGATTTTTTAGGAGTAGACGAGTCAACTAGAGCAGGCATGTCAACTGGTCTAGTAGACTTACCTCTGTCACTTACCTTCACCTCACCATCTGACTCGAAGACTTTCAGGAATGGATTGTAGGCTTGTACAGATTCGTACACCTCTGTTTCGTCATCAGATTGAAGTTTTAATTCACTAACTTCTTTACTGATCTGGTTGGTAGACGAGTCCTGTAGAGATTCATCGAAAACAACATGTGGTGTTTCTTCCACACATAGAGTCGAGTAGTTAAACACTCTAAATACTTTGCTCGTAGAGGAGTATCCTAAAAATATCCCCTCGTCTACCTTAACATCAAATGCATTTAACTTACTTTTCCCATTATTATGAATGAAACATTTGCATCCAAATATATGGAAATATGATATTCTAGGCTTTCTACCTTTCCATACCTCATAAGGTGTCTTACCTAGTGCTTTGTTGATAGCACTTTTGTTCTGGGTGTGGCAGGCAGTGTTGATTGCCTCTGCCCAAAACTTCTGAGGTGTGTTATACTCTGCTATTATGGTTCTGCAGGCTTCTTTGAGTGTTCTATTCCTTCTCTCAGCTACACCATTTTGTTGTGGGGTCCTAGCTGCACTAGTCAAGTGCTGGATACCACTTTTAGAGCAAAATTCTTTGATATAACAATTAATAAATTCAGTTCCCTTATCACTACGTGTTGGGATATAAATTCACCCTAAGCCCCACTTGATGTAAGAATAGTTTTGATGGCCAAAACACCTAGAGTTTATAAATGTAATAGGATCAACTGACTTTGTATAGAACAGCTTAGACTAGTCTTGTGTGATCAACTATATGGATATCAGCTGATTAGCACAGTCCCGACTTACATGCGCTCCCTCAAGATGAGAAGAGTAGAAGACATGAAGACTAGAAGATCCTTGAAGGCCAGATAAGTTAAGATGCTTGTATACCTACTTATCTGATGGAGTCCAAGTAGAAGATGGCCCTAATGCAGCACAAGTATTTTCCCGATCAGAAGAGTTCTACTCGACTGATATCAGAAGACAGAAGCACAAGGCCAGACGAGAAGTCAGAAGACTAGTAGTGCAGATCAGAAGACTAAGTGCTCGTCCAGGACTCGGCTGATTCCAAAGTCATCTTGCATTTCGAATGAAGACTTACCTTACTTATAAGATTGACATGATCCCAGGATTGGAGCAATCAAGCAGCTGGAATCAAGGAATCAAGCCAATATGGAAAAGATTGCCCCAACGGCTAGTCAACTCCAACGACTAGTTGCAAGCAATCACCATTATAAATACAAGAGGATAAGAAATCACAAGTACGAAGTCACAACGAGAGAATTCAACAAGCTAAGCAAGCAATCAAGCTAAAAGCCATACTGTTTTAAGAGTTCTCCAAGAGCCAGAATCCATAAGAACATCCTTAGCTCTTAAGTGATTTTTATCCAACCCAAGAACCTGAATCATATTCATATTGTAAATCCTTTGATTTAGGCATAGTGGTTAAGCATATTATAAGTTTGAACCATTAGTTGGAAACATTCAAAAACCCCAAACCCCCACCGAAAGGTTAAAGTTTTTGAACCCCTGCAAAGTGCAAGTGCTTACAATCACTTGTGGAGACCGTAGCAGTTAGGACTGCTCAGATCTCAAAGTCCTACCCTTGGGACTATAAAGGACAAGCCCTTGTAATTTTTGATAAATTAAAGGGATTAAATATCACGTTAGGACGTGAGAGTGGACGTAGGATCGTATATCCGAACCACTATAAACCTGGTGTTATTTATCTTTCTGCACTTTACTTTATTGTCATTTCTATACATTTTATATAGTGCATACTGTGATTTAAACTATCTTCAAATCAAGGCCATAACTTTCAAACCAGCATCAGCTGAGTATTTTCCTTAAGTAAACAACTTGGCATTTTCAAAAGAAACAAAAAGAACGAGTTTAAACAAGGCCTACCATAATTCCGCATATAATCTCTTCATTCAGATTACTATAGTCATCTGGACCAGCTGACTTGTAGTCCAGCTGACATAGAGATCGGAAGAGGTTCCCAACTCTCTTGAAAAAGTTTTAAAGTCTATTCACCCCTCCCCTCTAGACTTTAATCCCATTCACTACTCGTTCAGGGACCAACAAGTGGTATCAGAGCAGTGGTTCTAACGGACTACTGTCTCTAGATTATCAGAAGACTTGAGGGAGTCTTTCTGTAGTCCTCTTGAACATATCTTTTTCTTTTGAAAAACTTGTTTTTGAAAACTCATACAACATGAGTGCTAATATGCGTAAGTTGCCTAAGTTTTCAGTGGAGGATTATGATTACTGGAAGATCATGATGAGGAAGAATCTCACATCAGTCCACTACAAGATGTGGTCAGTAATCACCGAAGGCCCAATCACCATCATGGCAGTCAACACTGCAAATGGTGATCCAGAAGTTCCAGTTGGAGAACTTTCCCCCAAGACGATGAAGGACCTCACACCAGAAGAGATGAAGCAATCAAATCTTGACAGCATTGCTCAAGATTATATCATGCAAACTCTTCCAAATGAGTACATTGTAAAAGTAATCAATTGTGAGACAGCTAAAGATATGGGGGATGCTCTAGCACTTCTCTGTGAAGGAACTGAGCTGATCAAGGAAAGTAAGCTATAAACAGTAGTCAAAAAGTTTGAACATTTCAAGATGCAGCCAGAAGAGTCTATTGATCAGTTAGACAATAGATTTACCAAGATCATAAATGAGATTGAATCCCTAGGCAAGAAATACACAAATAGAGAGAAAAATTTGAAGATTTTAGACTCTCTAACCAAGAAATGGAGACTCAAGAAGACCATCATCAAAGATACTCAAGATATCAAGATATGGTCTACTCAAACTCTGTTTCAGAACCTCAAAGCTCATGAGTATGATCTTGAAAGAGAAGAAAACTCAGAAAATGATGAGCCTACTGCAACCCCATCTACCTCCAAGACTGTAGCTTTCAAGGCAGCAAATACAAAAGCTGCAAGCACCTCATCTGGCAAGACCTCACTGAAAACATAAGACTTTGAAGGATCAGACATGAGTCTGAAAGAGCAAATGGCTCTTATGATCAAGAGATTCGAAAGGGTGAACACTCTCAACAGCAAATATAGAAAATTCTACAAGAATTATAAGAGAGGTGGTTCATCCTCTAGAGAATCTAGAGAAAAAACACCAGAAAGGTATCCTAGAAAGGATATGGAGTCATCTGACAGCCGAGGCTCCAGAAGAAGAGATGCCACTCCTCCAACGAAAGGCAGTTCAAATAAAAAACCTGGAGCATGCTTCAATTGTCGCAAACCAGGACATTATGTCTATGAATGTCCTGAGCTGAATTTAGATGAAGAAAGAAGGCCAAGAAGAAGAAATTCAGATAAGCAAGCAATGGTGACTGAAGAATCTGAATATCAAAGTGATGAACTTCCTACATCACCAGACTGTCAAATCTTCTCAGATGATTCGGATGATCTAGCTATGATGGCCAAAGGTGAAAATGAGGTAAATTCCTACACTACTACTTTCCATTCACCTATTTTTTCACAAACAGATGATATAAACTCATCTGAAGGCGAATCAGAAGACACCTATTATCAATCTTTAAGAAAGGTAAAAGGTGATCTGGATATTGCCACTAGAGCTTTTATAGAAGTGGAAGAGGAGAATAAGGATTTAAGGAAAGAAATTGCTAGGTTGAAAAAGGCTAAGTTTGATAACACCCCTGAGTTGGTCACAATGAATGAAAGATTGACCAAAGAAGTGGAACTTCTTAAGGAAGAAAATACCACAACAACTCGGTTGTATGAGGGGATGTTAGAAACTCAAGCCTTAGAAACCAAGGAATTTCGTATACTACAATCTAAGTTCGATGATCTCTTCCAAGCACACAAGCTCTTAGAAAAGGAGAAGGAATGCCTAAATCAAAAGATATCAGAGTTCAATAAAGCATCTACTACTATTGAAAGTATCTCTGAATATTATAGATCAAATGGCAATAAGATGGGTTTTGGCTATGAACTTAATCCATCAACATCCTCTCCAGCTGGAGTTAGTACACCTAATCAGTGCACTACTCAGACACATGATAAGGGTGAGTGTTCTAAACACAATGAACCTAATATGAACCAAAAGGCATCTGTACCAGCTAAGGTTAACTATCCCAACACCAAAAATGGAAAGAGACAAGTTAACCCCAAGCATGCACAGAGGAACAACAAACAGCCTAGACCATCTCGTCTGAGACAGTCTCAGCTGTATGCTGCTCCAGCCAAGAAGAAGAAGTCTTCTTCACACAAATCTGTTCTCTTTGCACCCCCTATCTCTTATGATATTGTGAGAACAGAGGAGTATGGTCCATATAATCGTGTACATCGACCAGCTAATGCACCCAGGCCGAATGTAACTAGTCAAAAGATAATGTATGTACACTCCTATAAGAGGAAACCATTTGACTATTACTTAGCTGACACAAGTAACAAATCAGACCAGTGCAAGGTGTTAACTGGTAAGATTTGGTTCTGTGATGCCCGAGGGAAACAACTCAAGTGCTCAAGGTTGTTCAAACGACCAATGTATATGTGGGTTCCCAAGGGTAGTACTAACACCCAAGGACCCAAGACAAAATGGGTACATAAGACTTAACCTTTCTTGCAGGAAATGATGGACCTATACAAAAGAGGAGGTCTAGCAGGAGAGATATGGTACATAGACAGTGGATGCTCAACCCATATGACTGGAACCAAAAACCTGCTGACCAACTACACAGAAAAGAAAGGTCCAAAAGTCTTCTTTGGTGATAACGCGCACGGTAACACAAAAGGATATGGCACCCTTAAAAATGGTGACATTGAGGTACATGATGTATCATATGTAGAAGGTTTAAAGTTTAATTTATTATCTGTTTCTCATTTCTGTGACACTAGATACTCAGTAAAATTCTCTAAAGATGAGTGTCTCATAAGTGATAAAAGAACAAAACAAAACCTTCTAACAGGATCTAGAAAGGGAAGTATGTATCTTGCAAATTGGAACAGTTGTCCTAAGGATACATGTCTGCTTGTGAAGAGCCCTAAAGATGTCAGCTGGCTATGGCATAAACGTCTTAGTCATCTGAACTTTAAGACTATGAACAAGTTAGCAAGGAATCCTTAGTTGATGGTCTGCCTAATGAACTCTACTGTAAAGATCAGGTTTGTGATGCATGTCAACAAGGAAAGCAAACCAAGGTCTCTTTCAAGACCAAGAAGGCAGCATCAACCAGCAGAGTTCTTGAATTGCTTCACATGGATCTCTTTGGACCAATCACTCCAACTACACTTACAGGGAGGAAGTACACTCTCATTGTTGTAGATGACTACTCCAAGTTTACTTGGGTTGTCTTCTTCTACAAGAAGAGTGAAACTCAGGAGAAGCTCCCTGAACTATTGAAGAGGATCTAAGTAGAGAAATGAGAACCTATTGTGAAAATTAGAAGTGACAAAGGCACTGAATTTATTAACTCTTATATTATTGCCTATTGTACTTCTAATGGTATTCAGCATGAGACAAGTGCAGCAAGAACACCACAACAGAATGGTGTAGCTGAAAGAAGAGTCAGAACACTCAAAGAAGCTGCAAGAACACTCCTTGCTGAATTCTCAACTCCTAAGAAGCTATGGGAAGAAGCCATCAACACAGCTTGCCACACTCAAAATAGGTCAGGTATTCACAAAATTCATGAGAAAACCCCATATGAACTGTGGAAAGGAAGGAAACCTAGAGTATCTTACTTTCATATATTTGGTTGTAAGTGTTTCATTCACAACAATGGGAAAATTAAGTTGAATGCTTTTGATGCTAAAGCAGATGAGGGGATATTCTTGGGATACTCCTCAACTAGCAAAGCATTTAGAGTACTCAACAAACGAACCCTTCTTGTGGAAGAAACACCTCATGTTGTTTTTGATGAATCTTGTGAAAAGAGTGCAGTACAAACAGACTCAGCTGTAGATCAGATGAAGAAACTAGTGATCAAGTCCAGATCAGATGAGTTTATTGAAGTCAATGAACCATTTCCTGAAGAACCAGAGGAGGATAAACCACACAGACCAGTCACTAGATCTCAAACTCAAGCTGAGCAAGCTGACCAAAATCAAGATGCAACAATCCCAAATGCAAGGGGGAATGATCTCTTTGACACACAAGATACAGATGATGATCGACCTAATCAAGTCAACCCTCCTGATGGCACTAGAACAGATGAGAATCCAAGCTCATCTAATGCAGATACACCTGTGAGGCATACATGGAGAAACAACCATCCATCAAACCTCATCTTAGGAGGAGCAGACTCAGGTGTCAAGACCAGAAGACAACTGAATCAGAACCCCCAATCATCTATGTTCTGCTGGTGTGCTTTCTTGTCCAACATTGAACCAGCTGACATAGAAGAAGCAATGACCGATAGCAATTGGATCACTGCTATGCAAGAAGAATTAAACCAATTCGAAAGAAATGAAGTATGGGAATTGGTAGATCGTCCTGAAAACCACAATGTAGTAGGAACAAAGTGGGTATTCAAGAATAAGAAGGATGAAAATGATGTAATAACTAGAAACAAAGCAAGGCTACTTGCAAAAGGATACTCACAATCTGAAGGGATTGACTATGATGAAACCTTTGCTCCAGTAGCCAAATTAGAAGCCATTCGACTGTTTCTAGCTTATGCATCATATATGGGCTTCAAGGTATATCAAATGGACGTCAAGAGTGCTTTTCTGAATGGTATTCTGGTAGAAGAAGTGTATGTAGAGCAGCCTCCAGGATTCGAAAAAGGAGATCAAGTATATCGTCTAAAGAAGGCTCTCTATGGTCTAAAGCAAGCTCCCAGAGCTTGGTATGACACATTGTCACAATTTCTACTTGACAATGGTTACACAAAAGGCAAGGTTGACAGAACCCTTTTCATAATACAAGAAGGAGAAGACATTCTAATGGTGCAAATATATGTAGATGATATTATATTTGGATCACCCAATCAAGATATGTGCAAGAAATTCTCTGAACTTATGCAAGGAAAATTCGAAATGAGCATGATGGGTGACATGAATTACTTCCTAGGACTCCAAGTCAAACAGAGTCCAGAAGGGATCTTCATCAATCAGTCCAAGTACACCAAAATCCTATTAGAAAGATTCAAAGCTCTACAAAGCAAGACTGCAAGAATTCCAATGATGACATCTTTCAAAATGGAACCAGATGAGTCTGGACAGGCAGTTGATCAAGCTGAATATAGAGCACTTATTGGATCTCTACTATATCTTACAGCTAGCAGACCAGATATAACATTTGCTGTAGGAGTATGTGCTAGGTTTCAAGCAAACCCAAAGCAAAGTCATTTAGAAGCAGCAAGGAAGATTCTCAAGTACCTAAAAGGAACAGTCAACCTAGGACTATGGTACCCTGCTGATGACAATCTAGATTTGAGTGGTTACTCTGACTCAGATTATGGTGGATGCAGAATAGATAGAAAGTCCACATCTGGAACCTGTCAATTCCTAGGCAACAAGTTGATATCATGGTTCTCAAAGAAGCAAACATCAGTTGCAACCTCCACCACTGAGGCAGAATATATGGCAGCTGGAAGTTGTTGTAGTCAGCTGCTCTGGCTAGTTCAACAACTCAAGGATTACAATGTAGAGGCAAGAGAAGTCCCTATCTACTGTGACAGCAGCAGTGCCATTGCCATCACTCAAAATCCAGTCCTCCACACAAGGTGCAAGCATGTCGACATTCGACACCATTTTATAAGAGACCACCTTGAAAAGAAGGACATCAAGATGGAGAAAATTCACACAGATATCCAAAGAGCAGACATCTTGACTAAGCCCCTAGCTGAAGAAAGATTCAAGACCCTATGCTACAGCTTAGGACTCCTGGATCCAAGCACATGAAGAGCAAAGATCGGCTGAAGACCTCAGCTGATACAATTGCAGCAGACTAGGAGGATCAGATGAGGTGAATAAACATTCTCATCTTCAGGTAATTTTTTCCCGATGAAGACAAATAAAGCTGAGGGAAAACATAGAGTTATTTAATCAAGGAGGAATCCATGATACCTTAAGAATCCTTGATAAAATACTCAATCTTCTGCATTGCATAATACATATACATACATACAGAAGACATGAACAAAGTTAAATGGTATCCATACTTAAGTAATGTATGCCTATGTATAACAATAAACTATTCTTCATAAAATACTTTATCATTATACATACATACAGTATACTATTGAGTTATACTTGGTTGGATTAACTCTCACCGACTCAACAGTATGCATGCACTATACGGATTCCAAATAACTCTTGCTCAAAATTTATAATTTTTGCATTACATAAGATAGAGTCTAAATCTCCTTAAATGTGAACCCTTAGATCAAGAATCTCATTGTTGATCCTAAGAAGTAACTTTTCAGAAATTCAGACCTATCAACTCTATAGTTTTTGTCATCTTTTACTCCACCACCTCATTTCTACCTCTATAAAAAGGGAAAGTTATGGGAATACCTAAGAACACAAATTACTAACTATTATTCTTGTTTCAGGTATGGAGAGAATCGAAAGAAGAGATGGCATGGACATCATCCCTCAACCAAAGACTTGGGTGAAGGAGATGAAGATTTGTCCAGAAAATGGAGATGATGCAGATCAGCATACTTGTCTTACCCAACATAAGTATGCCTATGAAAGCTAAAGGAAGGAGAGACGTTCTTGTTGAAAACCAAAGGAAGGAGAGATGCAGAAGATAAAGTAGCAAACAAGCAGAGCTTCTTCTCCAGGGGAAGTTCTACATGGAGAGCTTGTTACCAAAGGCCACCTTGTCAAATCACATCAGGAAGACCAAGTTCCTGTCTTTCTCTTCACACTCCATTGAAGCACCTTCCAATCTTCTCCCCCCTACAAGAGGAGCGAAGAAATTCAACAAGGACACATTAGATGCTATATCCCATCTGATGATGAGGAACATCCGATGGTGAGGAGCACCTGAACCATTGGGATATCATCTAGTCTAGTCCCACATGGTTAAAAGAAGGAGCTGAAAGATCCATCAAACCAGGTTGGATCATCACAGCCGAAAGATCCATCCAACCAGGTTGGATCATCACACACAAAAGATTTACTCAGCAAACTTCAATCCTCTACTCAGCTGATCAGAAGACCAACTCAGCTGACCAGAAGTCTTTCAAGAAAATCAGCAGACTTTTCGAAGAAATCAGAAGACTTCACTCTGCTGATCAGATCACTTTATTTTAGAGCATAATGACTATCTTTGATCATGTAATTCATTGTAGATTTATTTCTGAATGTAATTAAGGAAATTGGCCTATATAAGGAATGAAATTCACTTATAGAAAACGGCCTTAATGATCAATTCTTGCTAAAATTTAGTCACAACGGCTATTTTTGGTAATGATGTCATTAGTACTCAATTACTGTTTTGCCAACAAATCATCAATTGACACATGGCAAATTCAGCCGGCAAAATTAAAGGAACGAGGCGAAATCAAAGAAGGAAATCTTGGGCTCTACTCCAAACTTGAATCGAATCTGACCGTTGGATTGTTCATCTCTCAAGTTTTGCTGGAGTATATATACAAACCCTTAAACCTCTTCCAAACCCCTTTCGCTCACAATACTCAATTGCTCTCAAATCACTCTCGTCCTGAATATCCTTTCTAAGCATTCCTACTCTAAAACTCAACATCCAGAACGGGAATCATCAAAATTTACGACGAGAAGACCAAGAGTACCGGCACTCTAGATACACAAAAGTGGTCTAAGGAAGGAAAAGTTTTCACTGAGAATGCTCTGTTTTTCAAGGGCAAGCATACACCTGCGAACAAGGAGATCCTTCTTCGCTGCATCAATCTCAACCTTCGTGATTTTCTGGAAGCAGCACCAACAAATGTTTATGAACAAGATGTGCTGACCTTCTACGCAAATGCAGTGATGACGGATTCTCATGTTGAAAGTGTCATGGGTGGACACAGAGTTGAGATCTCAAGAGAGATCCTTCAGGAATTGTTCGGCTTATCAAGGGGAGAGATAGACATCTCTACCTACATTATGGGAAGAGAAAAAAAGTATATGGAGATGTTTACTGGTGGAAGAGTCAATGCTGAGAATGCCTCTGGACTTAACAAATCACAACTCGACCCCAAGTTCCAAACCTTGATGGACATTGCAGGCAAGATGTTGCTTGGTAACACTTTTAGCCATGATGCTGTTACCACTTTGAAGGTTAGAGTTATGGCTGCAATCTGGGATCAGATTGATGGAGATTGGCAAGGGCTATTCTTGAATAGGATTGCTCTTGAGGCCAAGAAGGTTACATTGGACCTCCAATCAAGAGAATGGAAGGTGACATCAACTGTCAGCTTTGTCAACAAGCTGAGTGTTATCCTTCCAGAAGTACTCCCAAAGAAGTACAAGATGGGTCCTCATAAGACATTCCACACCTCCAAGTATTACTTGAAGAAGGAGGCCCTTGCTGAGGCAGTAAGGTTGAAGGAAGAAAAGAAGAAGAGATTGGCGGAAGCATCCTCTAAGGATGTTGTTGAGGAGGCAAAAGAGTCTGTTCATGACTCTGCTGAAGAAGAAGAGGAGCCCTCTAAAGAAAAGGCTCAAAAGAAGGCTGCTGAGGACGATGATGATGATAATCAGACCTTAGCACAACGCAGAATCCTGATCAGATCTGGGCTCATCTCCCCATCTGATTCAGATGCCACTCCCACTGCCTCTCCTTTGAAAAAGGCAGGTACTTCTAATCCCTCTCTCACTATCTCACCTTCTAAATTGTCAAAGGGTCAGAAGAGAAAGAAGAACAATTCCTCTTTCACCAAAAAGACAAAGAAATCCAGGCTCCCTACTCCCATGAGCATAGCCCCTATTGCATCATTCAACCCTACTGACGATTCCAACCCATCTGAACCTTCAAAAACTGATACCCAAATCCCTGCTGATACTCACACAGCAGACAAACAGGCCCAGCCTCAAACAACTCTTGAGTCACACTTGCCTACCCCTACTGATACTCAAATAGCAGATGACCAAGATCATCAAGCCCAACCATCTACTGATCTTCAAGTAGAACAGCAACCAGACCAGTAGACTCAAAACCCTGCTGATACTCAACCTACTGAAGGTCAATCTCTCTCTCCACCTGAACATATCACTTCCCAAATCCCTGCTAATACTCACACAGCAAAGGAAAATGCCCTTTCCACTCAATCCCCTATCCTCACTACCCCATCTGCACCAGAAGACTTGGCACCAACAGACCTGGATCAAGCAGGCCCTTCTCAACCTCAGTACAACATGGTGCACTATCCTATGTGCACAAGGGAGAAGATAATGAGGATGAAGATAGCCAACCTGCTCAAGTCTACTATTCCTGGTATTGAAGAGGAATCGGTTCAGTTTGAACAAGTTCTAAGAGTCTGTACTTGGATTGAGCTCCGAAGAGATGATGTGGATGACCTCATTGAAGTCATGGAGGGAATGGGAGGAAAAGCTAACTTCCTCGACTGGGAAATGGAGCAAAAAGAGGTTGCTCAAGTAAGTTCTTTCACTGAGCTGTTGCCTACAGAATCTCTGACCAAGGTATGTCAAAGGATTCTAGGAATCCCCTCTGAGGCCCCCTCTGTACCAGACTCAACTGCAGACGATACAGCTGAAACAACTGAGAATGAAGCAAAGGAAAGAGAAGTGGTGTCTGTTCCTTCTCACTTCTTTCCTAAGCATGAGCTTGATCACTTCATCTATCAACCTCATCAAAGGAACGGTCAATTATTTGCTCGTCTGGTTGATATTACAACCAACTTTCTTCAATAAGGTTATCTCACTGCAGAAGACAAGGGAATGGCCCTAGCTGTCTACAATTCGCCTACCATTCCTATACTTCCCCAGGAAGCTCAAGGTACTGCCTCACCCTCTACTTCATCTATTGATATTCGAGCAGATGTGTGTGCTCAGGTCAAGGAAGCAATCGACACACACTTCAACAAAGGGCTAGGCATGCAGCTGGCCAGATTTGTAGAAAAGGCCATTCATGAACAGAAGACTCGTCTCACCGAACAAATCCTTGACATAGATGACAAGTTCGGTGAGGCACTCCATAATCAGCTAGAGGAGTATCTCAACTTAGAAATGAAGAAATCAGTAGACAGGTCCAAGAAGTTTACTGATCTCTATGCAAATGAGATTACCCTCTTAGAAAGCTCCTACAAAAACAGACTCGATGATGCTGAAGCAAGAGCCACTGAAGGTAAAACCCTTCTTAAGTCAGCTGCAGAGGAGAATGAGAAACTGCAGACTCAGCTGAAGGAGACAGCAGCCAAATTGGAAGCACTTACGGCTAAGCTTGAAGCTGCCTCCTCCTCCAACTCTCATGCTCAGATCCTAGATCACAACATCACTCATCTGACCCATGTTGGCAAAGTCAATGCCATGGCCCTACAGCAGACTCTGAAACTGGAAATTCTGAATGCCATGAAGCCTTTTGAGGCTGCACTTGCTGAAGCCAAAAAGGAGGAAGATGTATTGATAAAAGCTCTAGAGAAGACTACTGCACAGCAAGCTGTAATGGTAGTATCTCAAGATGAGCTGAATGAAACCTTGGGTGGTTTAAAAAGCAAAATTAAGAGCAGGCAAGGCAAAGGCAAAGAAATTGCTCAAGAAGACACCCAAGCTCCCACTCAAGCTCCTACTGCCAAGAGTCTACAGATCACTGCTCCTGTAGAACAAGTTCCTGAGAAGAGGATGACACGGAAAAGGAAGGCAGATGAGCAAGCTCAGACAAGTGGAAAGTCAGCTCCAGCAGAGCCTACTGCAGAAGAGAAAGAGGCTTTAGAGCTGAAGAAAAGAAAAGTGTTTGAAGCTCAAGAGCTTAAGCAAAAGAAGCTAAAAGATGCGAAGGCAGTCAAAGCCAAATTTGAAAGGAAAATAGCCAAACTCAGGAAAGCACTCAAGGACAAAGCAATGAAAGAAAATGTCCTGGTGTTTGATAGCAATTATGTGGATTATTTAGGCCTTCAAGATGAGCTACCAAGGTGGTATCCCCTGAAGAAGAAGTGGCAAATTCAACACCACATAGTAAGAAAATTTGGCCCTCTCCCCACCTATGAAGATGAATTCTTCCAGTTCAATCAGTTCATGAACATTGAAGATCAAGAGTTCTGGAAAGAAGTAGTCAAAACAGCCAAAGAACTTGACAACTGCAGAATCCTAACTCCTGAAGAACCTAAATGGGATCCTTCCACTCTGGGCTCCGGAAGGACAGACTGGATTGAAGTCAAAAGGATTCTGGAGAAGATCTACGAAGAGGAGAATGTTACAGACCTGCAGCACATGGAAGAAGTTCGAGCTCATCTGTACCTTGCTTTCCGCATCTGAAGATCAGAAGACCTGATGAAGACCACTTTCGAAGTTTAAAGAAACTATCACTTGTAATCTGTAAAAGCTCTATATATATTCAAGTTTTAGTTCTCTTTGCTTACAAGACAAACTCTCATTGTCTTCATCAGATACTTCAGTTTTAAGAAGTTTATAAACTCTTACCTTATTTATTAAGAGCATTTATCAAGTATAGTTTTGGCTTCATCAAAAAGGGGGAAATTGTTGGGATATAAATTCACCCTAAGCCCCACTTGATGTAAGAATAGTTTTGATGGCCAAAACACCTAGAGTTTATAAATGTAATAGGATCAGCTGACTTTGTATAGAACAGCTTAGACTAGTCTTGTGTGATCAACTGTATGGATATCAGCTGATTAGCACAGTCCCGGCTTACATGCGCTCCCTCAAGATGAGAAGAGTAGAAGACATGAAGACTAGAAGATCCTTGAAGGCCAGATAAGTTAAGGTGCTTGTATACCTACTTATCTGATGGAGTCCAAGTAGAAGATGGCCCTAATGCAGCACAAGTATTTTCCAGATCATAAGAGTTCTACTCGACTGATATCAGAAGACAAAAGCACAAGGCAAGACGAGTAGTCAGAAGAGTAGTAGTGCAGATCACAAGACTAAGTGCTCGTTCAGGACTCGGCTGATTCCAAAGTCATCTTGCATTTCGAATGAAGACTTACCTTACTTAGAAGATTGACATGATCCCAGGATTGGAGCAATCAAGCAGCTGGAATCAAGGAATCAAGCTAATATGGAAAGATTGCCCCAACGGCTAGTCAACTCCAACGGCTAGTTGCAAGCAATCACCATTATAAATACAAGAGGATGAGAAATCACAAGTACGAAGTCACAACGAGAGAATTCAACAAGCTAAGCAAGCAATCAAACTAAAAGCCATATTGTTTTAAGAGTTCTCCAAGAGCCAGAATCCATAAGAACATCCTTAGCTCTTAAGTGATTTCTATCCAACCCAAGAACCTGAATCATATTCATATTGTAAATCCTTTGATTTAGGCATAGTGGTTAAGCATATTATAAGCTTGAACCATTAGTTGGAAACATTCAAAAACCCCAAACCCCCACCGAAAGGTTAAAGTTTTTGAACCCCTGCAAAGTGCAAGTGCTTACAATCACTTGTGGAGACCGTAGCAGTTAGGACTGCTCAGATCTCAAAGTCCTACCCTTGGGACTATAAAGGACAAGCCCTTGTAATTTTTGGTAAATTAAAGGGATTAAATATCACGTTAGGACGTGAGAGTGGACGTAGGATCGTATATCTGAACCACTATAAACCTGGTTTTATTTATCTTTCTGCACTTTACTTTATTGTCATTTCTATACATCTTATATAGTGCATACTGTGATTTAAACTATCTTCAAATCAAGGCCATAACTTTCAAACCAGCATCAGCTGAGTATTTTCCTTAAGTAAACAACTTGGCATTTTCAAAAGAAACAAAAAGAACGAGTCTAAACAAGGCCTACCATAATTTCGCATATAATCTCTTCATTCAGATTACTATAGTCATCTGGACCAGCAGACTTGTAGTCCAGCTGACATAGAGATCAGAAGAGGTTCCCAACTCTCTTGAAAAAGTTTTAAAGTCTATTCACCCCTCCCCTCTAGACTTTAATCCCATTCACTACTCGTTCAGGGACCAACACTACGAATCTTGATAATGGACTGACTTTTCTCAACTTGAATTCTCTTCAACAGATCATATAGAAGAGTTTGTGTATCACTCTTCTTGTGTAAGAAGACTACCCATGTAAATTTAGAATAGTCATCTACCACAACAAGCGTGTAGCTTCTACCGTTCAAGGTTGGAGGAGTGATAGGACCATGAAGATCCATGTGTAGAAGTTCTAAGACTCTACTGGTTGAGATAACAGGAATATATTTGAAAGAACCTTTTACCTGCTTACCTTTCTAGCAAGCATCACACACATGTGACTTGAAATAGATTGCATTGGGTATACCTTCAACGAGGTAATCTCTTGCAATCTTATTAATAACCTTAAAGTTCATATGGCATAGGCGTCTGTGCTATAGCCAACTGATCTCTTTAGGGTTCTTACTAAGAAGACAAGTCTCCCTAGGACAACTATTCCAATTCACAATATATACGCTGCCTTGTCTGATGCCGACTAGCAGAACAGTATGAGTCCTTTTATCGATGATCTCGCATTTGCGACTCTTGAATTGTACCTTATAACCACGATCACAAAATTGAGAAACAGAAAGTAAATTGTACTTCAAACCTTCAACGTAAGATACGTCTTGTATCTCTACATCTCCATTTCTGATGTATCTGAAACCTTTTGTAACAGCCATTGAACTATCACCAAAGATCACATTGGGTCCTTCTTGTTCACAGTAGCTCGGTAGAAGAGTCTTAGTACCCGTCATGTGGTGTGAACAACCACTATCGATGCACCAAGTTTCTCCTACATAACCACCTTTCTTGTACAAGTCGAGTCGACCCTACAATGATGATATTTAATAACTTAGGTACCCTTCTTGTCTATTGGGGTCCTGGGGGGTTAGTAGCATTAAGAGAAATCCATATGTACATAGGAGTTTTAAACAAATGAGACCTCTTTAATTTTCTACCATGCTTGTTACAAAATAGTATCCTGTTATCCTTATATGATCTATCTTCAGACTTTGGGTCTACTCGTTTGAGGTAGCCTTTAGACTTAACCTCTACTTGAGTAGGCATAGGTCTTTGATAGTTCAAATAAGGCTTGTATGCATTTGGGCCATACGATTTGAAAGTGTGCGTGGGGTTGTATCTAGTGTTTAAGTAAAAAATAGAACAATGTTACACTGAATGTTGAGACAATTAGTGTAGCATCAACTCTAACAGAATATAGAAAGTAAACACAATATACAGCGGAAGTCTAAAACACTAAAACACAATAAAGACACAATGGAATAATTTTTAACATAGATTTTATTAATAACAAAACCTATGCTAAGCCTTACGGCGAAAACAATAACTTAGTTCCTAAGTTATGAAAATGTCGTGTGAAATATTTCAGCAATTACTTCAACATTCCACAAACGAAAACTACATTCGAGGCAGGTGTCTGAATCCGCAAATAGACTTAAGTGTAAGAACACTGTCTAAAGAACTAATTTGATCTATGATTCACTCTCACTCGATACAAGACTAGAACTAAATACACGGGAAGGTGTGGTATCCCTCGGTGTACATTAAACGATACAACTACTGACCCTAACTCCTAACCAGGGATGAACGCTCAGAATAGGTGTTACTCGAACAGTGCATGCTTTGAAATGAAAGGCTTCAGCGGTATTTATAGAGCAATAGCCGAATTCTAGATCCTTCCATTATGAGATCCTATTTTTTAGGACCTCAACTTCCATGATCTCTCTAGATCCTTCTTCCATCTTCCAGGTCGTTCTAAACTGCTCCAGGCTCTTCTATCACGTTCTCCAACATTCTGGAATCTTCCATGTTCCAGACTCTTGTAGAACCTTCTGGAATCGTACCTGAATGTGAGAGCATTTAGTACAACATTTAATGTAACATTTCAGAAAGGACTTAGAATAAATCAAGGAAGGTCAAATTAAGATGTTGTTGATAATGTTAAAGCATTTAAGAGTTAACAACATCTACAATCTCCCCCAATTTAACCTTTCGACTACAACACACCTGATGCACATATATTTCTATACATACTCAGTTTTATGTATTTAGGTGAGGTTGACATCAAGTCTAAATACTAGTCAAGACAATACCTGTTGTAACCGTTGGATCAAATCAAAAGTAGATCAAGAATAATTTTACTAAGATCTGTGCCATAAGATCAAAGTAATCTTATTCAAAACCAAAACAAGCATAAATAGTACACTTGTTTACAAAACATATAACTATACAAAAATCAAAGATTAAATCAAAGCATAAAAGTATATACCAGATTAATTCTAAGACTTATGTAGGACTCGAAAAACAAAAAACACAACAATGACCAAACCAAATAGACAGAGCAAAAGCAGAAATAAAAAGCTTAACATGATTAATCCTTATGTAGTAGGCAATTAAAATCTTATTCTTTAGAGCAAACAGATTAAGCTTTTAAAAAGCAGTAAGCAAATTAAAAATACATTTTAATGCAAACAGTTTTAAGCATGTAGGACATAGATCAGAGTTAAACAGAAAACAAACAAAAATAAAAAAATGAACAACTAAACAAGACATATTCATCATGCAGTAAACATTTAATGATAAGAAAACAAATTAAGCAAGAAGTAGTAATCAAATATCATTAATGCAAACTAATTAAGCAGGATAAATATAAACATCCTATCAACTAGAAATAATAAATATTGTATCAGAACATAATCTAACTTAAACATAACAGAATAACAGAAACAAAAGTAGGACTGAAAATGGCATGAATTGCTATAACAATAGCAGCAGCATCAAGGTCCTGCACATGTGCCATTTGTACTTCAGTACTCCCCCTGTCTTGCAGCATCTGTTCTAGATATCACCCTAAAGGATTTCCATATCCTCATCATCAGCAGCATCTGCAAACTTGTCTTCATCAGCCTCTGGTTCCTCAATAAAACAATTTGTAGCAAAGAGTGCAACAGCACTGTTAGCAGCAGCAGTTCCTCCATTCTCTGTAGCATTAGCATCAGGTACACCTCCAGCTTCAGGATCCAGCTCTTCAATAATAACTCCAGAAGTTCTGGCTGAAGTGGAAGGTGGTACTCCCCTTGTTGTAGTGGAAAGCAGCCTGGTCCACTTATCTTTGATGAATTGGAGTTCATCAATCTGGTCATGTAAGTGCTGTAACTGCAATAAAACAAAAGATCTGGGAACACAGAATGTGGTATCAGAATTACCACCAAAGTTCTCAGCATCTGGTGCAGCATTAGGTGCAGCTGTGTTATGTTCAGGTCTCTGTGCTGGTGTGGGTTGAGGTTGAGGTTGAGCAGGAGCTGGTCTTTGAGAAGAACTTCCAGGATTGTGCAAGGGCAGATCAATCACTCTTTCACCAATGAGCAAAGCAGGTGAAATGGTGTATAAATGCACCTTTCCTCTAAGAACTTCAGTCTTCTTAGGGCTAAAACCATGCATCTTCAAGTATGAACATATAAGCACAGGGTATGGAAGGTTGCCTTTATCAGAAATGTCACCACTAAACTTCATCATGTGGTGGAAAATAGTCAATCCCAAATTAAACTTCTTCAAAACCACTATCCTATAAAACAAGATTGCTTGATCTTTTGTCACTTTGGTTGAGTTGGTAGAGGGTATCCAATTATAAACAATCAACTTATGCAATACAGAATAAAGAGATGTAAGGTCCTTAGCCAACATTCCATTCTTCCACTTAGTCAATAAACCACCAGTCATAGAAACAGTAACAACATCCAAATCAGGTTCATCATCATCAAGTACTGGTTCTATGCCTAAGAAATCATTAATTAACTCTGGGTAAATGGAACTGTACTCCCCCTAAACTGTATATTCCCATACCAACGTGAACTCCTCCTACCATTACTTTTCCTCAAGCAAGCATAGAATTCATACACCCAATCAGAAACAAAGGTATCACACAAAGTCAGAGCTTTCATCAACTTTCTATCCTCTAAGAATTGAATCAAATTCTTATTCTCAAAATCAGCAATATGAATTCTCCTTTCCATTAACAGTTTCCTCCTAGACAACCTAGTAATTTTATCCACCAAACCATCAATATCAGAATCTACTTCAGGTTCAGAATTACCTTCCTCAGAAGTACTCTCCTTAGAGTTTGGTTCTTTCTCCTCCTCAGAACTGGATTCAGCTTCATTTTCAGAGCTTTTGTCAGAAGCTGCACTACTCGAATCATCTCCATCATCAGGTTCTGGTGCTGGAGCACTTGATTCAGCATGTGGGGCAGCATTCTTCTTCAGGGCTTGCTGAATATCCCTGAGGCAAACATCCATCTCAAAATCAGAATCAGCTTCTGGTTCTTCAGGCATAGTTCGAACATCATCAATCTTTGCCTTTCCCTTCCCCTTTGGATCAGCCTTCTTCTTGGTTGGCTTCTCAATCACCACCTGTTCTTCTTCAGATTCAGAAAATACCTGAATCGGTTCAGCAACATCACCACCTAACTTCTTCTTCTTCCTCAAAGAGTCTGAGTAATCAACTCGAGTAAAAACTTGACCTGATCGTCTTCTTGGAACTGGGCTCCTCTTTCTTTTCTTTTCTTCAGCATTCCTCTTGAAAGGAATCGGTTCAGAGTCCGACTTTGAGATGTCAGAGTCAGTTTTGTCGGATTCTTCAACATCCTCCATCTGAGCGTCATCACTCTCGGATGCCTCCGCATTCGACGGCTCCTTTGACTCTGAAACAGGGGATTCTTCAATCTCCTTCTCGTTCTCCCCCATAGAGGCAGCAGTCGGGGCCTCTGTTTCAACATTAGGGCTCGGATTTTGGGGCTTTTCAGCTGTGGATGAAGAAGGTGCAGTAGTGATAACTTCTTGGGTGCGCAAGTAGTGAGAGATTTCAATAGACAGGTCTCCAATGGTGAGGATGGGTGGATTAGGAGACCTCATCGATTGAGAAAAATTCTCAACCGCCTGATTCAGCTCGGTGAGTGAAGCTTGGTTTGGAATGTGGATTGTTGTGGGAGTAGCTGGAATGGGTGTGACGGTTGCGGCAGTTTGGGGTGAATTTTCGTGCGAAGCAGCCATGGAAGCTAGCGTGTGAAGATTTGAGAGAGATGGAGATGACGGTTGTGAGTTTGAAATCGGAGAGTTTGGTTTCTGTGAGTGGGTTTTCTTGTTTCCTACCATTTAAATCAAGAATTCGAAAAGAACAACACAAGAATCGAGACACACAATTAGCTTATAAATAATCTGCAAAAGCAATACTCACTTTACTCAATTAATTACGAAGCTTAGAAAAATCACAAGATGGAGTTTATATAAAGAAGACTTAGCAGTTGGAATACTGTACGTGTGATGAAGGCTTGATTTAAAGAAAATTCTAGACTAAATCGATAATGCTCCACAAATTCAGCCACAAGTAAAATCATGGGTGAGTTAGTGGGGTAAAATCCTAATTAATAAATTAATTAAATTAAGAAAGTTCCAGAATTAATAAAAATACGTATTATCTGAAATAATAAAATAAAGTGGTTAGTATAATTATAAATAAATAAAATAAATTCCCACAATTAATTAAATAATTACAACTTATAAAAATATAATCGAATCATGTAATGTTGTGCTCAAGGATTTGACATACACCTCAACATTGGTTTTTCACAGGTTTTACCTATCCAATGTAGCCAATTTTTCAGCATTTTTCTTTTCATTTCATTTCTTCTTTTTGTGCTATAGCATTTAATTCGTATTGATCCATTGTTCCTGTAGAGTACATCGTAGTAGCGAACTCTGTGCTCCATACTTACTTAATAGATTACGAACATCTTGATGTTTTATAAAAAATCACCTTTTGAAAAGAAGGCATCGTAGCAGCGAACTCTGTGCTCCATAGTTACTTAGTGAATTTTGTACATCTTTTAGTATGCTATAACATTCTCAATTTTTTCAAGCTTTTGAGAGGTGTAGTAAATGTCTATTTTTGCACAAACAAATTTCAGATTCAAGAATATTTTACAAAGGAATTATTTAACAAAAATAAGAAATAAATCAAATCTATAATAACTATACCACCTTAGGCTGTTGTCCCAAATGCTACCGCATTTGTGACAACATCCTCTCAAGAATTATTCAGATATTACACATACCAAGAGATTTCCTAAAAAATGAGAATCTCTCAAGGTCAAGGGCCTTAGTAAAAATATCAGCATTTTGATTTTCAGTAGGCACATATTCCAACTTAACTATGTTCTTCTCCACTAAATCTCTCATAAAATGATGTCTAATGCTAATGTGCTTAGTGAGTGAGTGTTGTACCGGATTCTTAGATATGTTTATAGCACTTGTGTTATCACAGAAAATTGTGAGGATATTATTTTCAATTCCATAGTCATGAAACATCTTACTTAACCACAATAGTTGTGTGCAACAACTTCCTGCAGCTATGTATTCAGACTCGGCAGTGGATTGAGAAACACAATTTTGTTTCTTGCTATGCCAAGACACAAGATTGTTTCCCATGTAGAAACATCCTCCACTCGTACTCTTTCTGTCATCTATATCTCCAGCCCAATCCGCATCACTGTATCCAATCAATGTGTTGTTGGTGTCCTTAGTGTACCATATCCCTAGTTCACTTGTACCTGAAACATATTTGATAATCCTTTTCACTGCATTCAGGTGAGATTCCTTTGGATTAGCTTGGTACCTAACACAAACACACACACTATACATAATGTCAGGTCTACTAGAGGTTAGATAAAGTAAACTACTTATCATGGATCTATACAATTAGGGGTGGGAATGGGCCAGACTACCCAATAGGGGCCTACGACTCGGCCTTTTAAAGCTCGGCTCGACTCGGCTTGTTTAATAAACAAGCTAGGCTCAAGCTTTTTTTAAAGCCTTTTTAATTAAATAGGTCGGGTTTGAGCTTTTTTGTAAGCATTTTAAGCCTAACAGGCCGACCTATTTAACTCTATTTTTATATGTATAAATATATAATATATAAAAATATAATAAATATATAATATAATATTCAATATATGATAAGAATATCTTGAAGAAATTATTTACTTTTTTGTTTTATTTTTCTTTGTAATAGTTAAAAATAATTGATATGAACATTTGCATTTGAGTATAATTTTATGGACTTTTGATTAATTTTTTAATGTTCTTATTTCTTCATTTTGAGATTTAAAAAGTTAGTTTTTATAATTTAATGGTAATACAAGTGTGGTAAAAATTAATTTTGAATAACACTAAAGAGGCCTTTATAAGGCTTTCGGGCCAGGCCTATTTACTAAAAAGGCCAAGTCTAGCCTCTTAAAAAAGCCTATAATAGGCCACAGGCCAGGCTTGGGCCCAAATATTATATACCAAGCCCAGGCTTTTTTTCTTAAGGCCTGGCCCGGCCTGGCCTATTCCCACCCCTATATACAATGTTGGATCAACATCCTTTCCACCATTGTCTTTGCAAAGTTTCAAAGTGGAGCCCATAGGTGTTCTCATTACTTTTTAGCTTTCAAGACCAAACCGTTTGATCAAGTTTTTAGCATACTTACCCTGAGAGAAGAAAATACCATCCTTACATTGCTTGATTTGAAGACCTAAAAAATAATTCAAGTCTCCAACCATACTCATCTCAAATGTTGCTGTCATTGCATCAACAAATTTGTTCAGCATTGTATCACAGGTTGAACCAAACACAATATCATCAACATATATTTGAGCAATAGGTAAATCTTCTCCAGTATGTTTAATAAATAAAGTCCTATCGGCTTCCCCTCTAATAAATCCATACTCTAAAAGAAAGTCTGTAAGCCTACCATACCATGCTCTAGGAGCTTGTTTTTTACCATACAATGCTTTCTTTAGTTTGTACACATGATCCGAGTATTGTGGATCTTCAAAACCTTTAGGCTGTTCAACGTATGCTTCTTCATTTAAAATGCCATTTAGAAATGCAGCTTTTACATCCATTTGATGTAGTTTAATGTCAATAAAACATGCAATTGCTAGTAATAATCTAATAGATTCTATCCTAGCAACAAGTGCAAAAGTTTCATCGAAATCCACACCTTCAACTTGGGTGTAACCTTGTGCAACTAACCTAGATTTGTTCCTAACAATGTTTCCAGACTCATCAGTTTTATTCTTATAAATCTACTTAGTTCCAATGACATTAGTATGACTAGGTCTTGGAACAAGTGTCCAAACTTCATTTCTTTCAAACTGATTAAGTTCCTCATGCATAGCATTTATCCAATTTTCATCAGTTAATGCTTCATTCACACTTTTAGGTTCAATTTCAAAATAGTAACACTCTGCATTCACAACATTGCAAATAGAAGACATGCATATTGTTCTTACCACATCTACCTTATTCGATCTTATTCTTCCTCTTGTTTGCACTCCAACTGTAGCATCGCCTATGATCTGGTCAGAAGGATGACTTTTCCCTATTCTTGAAGAAGGGTTCGTTTTGGGAACATACTGATCATCTTGTGAGATTACAACTGACTGATCTGTAGATGTTGCTCCAGATGTGTTAGCATTTGGTGCAGCATTTTCAGGTTTCAGTGTATTGTCAGTGACTTGTGATACATCTTCTTCATCTTTGTCATCTGTAAGACCTTTATCATCATCAAACACAACATTAACAGATTCTTGAACAGTGTTAGTCCTAAGGTTATAAACTCTATAAGCTTTACTATTTCTAGAATAGCCTAAAAAGAAACCTTTATCACTTTTAGAATCAAACTTGTGAAGTTGATCCCTATCATTCATAATATAACACACACAACCAAATACATGAAAATATTTCACACTTGGTTTTCTAACATTCAGAATCTCATAAGGTGTTTGATTAGTGCTAGATCGAATATACACTCTATTAATAATATGACATGTTGTATTCAATGCTTCAGCCCAAAATCTTTTAGAAAGATTTTTAGATAAAAACATGACTCTTGCCATGTCTTGTAGAGTTCTATTCTTTCTTTAAACAATTCCATTCTGTTGTGGAGTTTTAGGAGATGAATATTCTTGCAAGATACCTTTCTTATCACAGAAATCATTAAACATGCTATTCTCAAATTCCCTACCATGATCAGTTCTAATACGGCTAACTTTCAAGTTATACACACTTTTGAACCTTTTATAGAGAACTTTAAAAGCAGCAAATGTTTCAGATTTATCTCTTAAAAACTCAATCCAAGTATATCTAGAGAAATCATCTACCACAACTAAGGAATATCTCTTACCTCCAATGCTTTCAGTTTCCATAGGACCCATCAAATCCATGTTCAACAATTCAAAGCATCGATGTGTAGAACAATGTGACAGCACTTTGTGTGGCATTCTTACCTGCTTACCTTTTTGGCATGATCCACATACAGTGGTTTTCTGGAAATTCAGTGTTGGTAATCCTTTAGCTCCATTTGATTTGATTAGTTTCTTCATTGCCCTGTAATTTGCATGTCCTAATCTTTGGTGCCATAAGACATTCTCATCATGTTTTGACAAATTGCATACATTAGTTCCAATAAGATAAAAATTATCTGCAGACCTAATACCAGTCATTTAACAATCATCATCTTCATTAAGAACATAGCAAGACTCTTTGTCAAATTTTACATGCAAATTATCATCACAAAGTTGACTAATACTAATCAGATTAGCAAGTAAGCCATCAACATGCAAAACATTTTTAAGCTTAGGAAAACCTTCAACATTCAATGTTCCTTTTCCTATTATCTTTCCTTTTGATACACCACCATATGTAACATTACCACCATTCAAGGTCACATAATCAGATAAGTAGTATATATGTCTTGTCATATGTCTAGAACAACCACTATCAAAATACCATAGACCAGGTAAACATGCTTTCAAGGATGTGTGCACAACATTACAGGTAACTTTTGATTTCCATGCAGATTTCATAGAATGTTTCCTAGGATGTGAAGACATTCTGAATAGGATAAACTCAGTTTTCAAATCTTTAACCATTTGCAAGCAGAAGGGACGAATATGACCATATTTAAGACAATAATGACAAATATACTTCCTTTTAACCTTGTGAGAATCTGTTTGTGCAGATGTTACATCAGATGTGTTAACATTTTTCTTCACAAATTTCACAGGTTTTCTGAAATTTTCAGAAATAGAAGCAGTTTCACCACCATAACCTAAACCATAATTATTAGATTTACCTACAACTATAGCATCATTCACATCAGAAGCACTCTTAGAAAATTTTCTGAAACTTAAAGTAGAGGTGATCAATTTCTCCTTCAGTTTACAAACTTCAAGATCTCTTCTGGTAAGTAAGACTTCTAACTTAGTGATTGTGTCTTTCAAATCCTCATTCTCTTTATTCAGAGAATTCAGAGTGAGTTTCTGAGAGTTCCAATCATCTAACAATTTCTGATATGTCTCATCATCAATCATTTTTCCTGCATCATCAACAAAACTATTAAAACAGTTCAGATTTGGGTGACTCTGTTTTGATGTTACTGTAGATGTGAAGACATCTGGTGCAACATCAGAATCTGTATCATCCAGATCATCATCTGAGGAATCATTATAATCATTTCTGGTAAAATGAGCACTTTCTTTTTCATTAAACTCATCAAGATCATAATTATCAGATTCATCACTCAAGGTAGCACTAAAGTTCAGTTTTTGCTTCAGTCTGGTATTGGCACATTCATTTGCATAATGGTCATAACCAAAACATGCATTGCATTGAACTGATTTTCTAAATTCAGGATCATACCTTGGTTTACCTTTACTCTTTGATGGTCTTGGTGTGAATTGACTCTTCCTCCTTTCTGGTTGTGGTGTTGATGTGTTGATTTGGATCTTAGGCTGAATGTTTCCTCTAGATTTATACATAGACTTCTTAAAAAATTTATTAAAATGCTTTGTAAGAAGGGCAATGTTGTTAGGATTGTTAAAGCATTCATCAATCAATTCTTCATCCGAATCAACCTCAGTAATAATAGGCTGAATCTCAGATTTGTTTGATGTCTCTCCTTTAAAAACAACAACTTTCTTATCATCTTTAGTTTCATCAATTTGATTAGTGTTTATTTCATAAGTTCTAAGAATACTCACTAATTCATTTTGACTCATCATATCAGTGTCTTTTGCCTCTTCAATAGCACAAATCTTAGCATCAAATCTTTTAGGAATAGACCTTAATATCTTATGTACTACTCTAACATTAGAAATAGGGTCACCAAGAGAATGTGATTCGTTAATAATCTCACTTAACCTTTCGTTGTAGGATGAAATTGTTTCATCTTCCCTCATTCGGAGATTCTCAAACTTTATCCCCAACATTCGAAGTTTTGTCCTTCGAACATTATCGGAACCTTCACAATGCTCTTGTAACCTGTCCCATGCATCCTTAGAAGTAGAACAGTTAGATATGATTTTAAACATAGAGGTATCAACAGAAGTAAAAATAGCATTTAAAGCTTTAGAATTGTATCCTGCTGTTGTTATCTCATCGGCTGTCCAATCAACTTCTTTCTTGAGTTGAATTTCACCATCGGCATCTGCTGGATTCTTTGGTACGTCCCAACCTGTAAGAACAGTCCTCCAATCACGTTCATCAATTGACTTGATGTACATTCTCATCTTAGGCTTCCAATAAGCATAATTTGAACCATTTAAAACGGGTGGCCTAAGTGTAGTGGATATGTGATGTGTTTCCATTGCTAAAATAAACTAAAACACACTTTTAAGCAAGGATCTAAACCTAGTGTCGTCAGGTATCAGCTCAGATACCAACTGAAAGTGTGCGTGGGGTTGTATCTAGTGTTTAAGTAAACAACATAACAATGTTACACTGAATGTTGAGACAATTAATGTAGCATTAACTCTAACAGAATAAAGAAAGTAAACACAGTACACAGCGGAAGTCTAAAACACTAAAACACAATAAAGACACAATGGAATAATTTTTAACATAGATTTTATTAATAACAAAACTTATGCTAAGCCTTACGGCGAAAACAATAACTTAGTTCCTAAGTTATGAAAATGTCGTGTGAAATGTCTCAGCAATTACTTCAACATTCCACAAACGGAAACTACAATCGAGACAGGTGCCTGAATCCGCAAATAGACTTAAGTGTAAGAATACTGTCTAAAGAACTAATCTGATCTATGATTCACTCTCACTTGATACAAGACTAGAACTAAATACATGGGAAGGTATGGTATCCCTCGGTGTACATTAAACGATACAACTACTGACCCTAACTCCTAACCAGGGATGAACGCTCAGAATAGGTGTTACTCGAATAGTGCATGCTTTGAAATGAAAGGCTTCAGCGGTATTTATAGAGCAATAGCCGAATTCTAGATCCTTCCATTATGAGATCCTATTTTTTAGGACCTCATCTTCCATGATCTCTCTAGATCCTTCTTCCATCTTCCAGGTCGTTCTAAACTGCTCCAGGCTCTTCTATCACGTTCTCCAACATTCTGGAATTTTCCATGTTCCAGACTCTTGTAGAACCTTCTGGAATCGTACCTGAATGTGAGAGCATTTAGTACAACATTTAATGTAACATTTCAGAAAGGATTTAGAATAAATCAAGGAAGGTCAAATTAAGATGTTGTTGATAATGTTAAAGCATTTAAGAGTTAACAACATCTACACGGTTTATAGATATGTTTAGGTCTTTCCTCTCCAATGATATCATATGATAAAGGTGGAGGATATAAGACAGGTTGAGTACGATATTTCGGAGCAACATTCCTAGGTCTCGTTGAGTAGAGCTGAGACTGCCTTATGAAAGGAGGTCTATGCTCATTCCAACGAGTCTGTACTGGTCTAGAATTGGTCTGAGGGGGATACCAATCTTCGTATCTGGCCTGATTTGGTCGTCCATGATTAGTAGACCTCTTCTGATTTGGTCTAGACAAGATAGGTCTGTTGTTAACATTTTTTCTACCACCCTTGGTATTCGGAGTGTTAGCTCTAGTCTGTTTGTGTACAGTACCTTCGGTTGGTGCTTCAATATCGTAATCCATTAGTCTTTTACTTTTATCATTTGTCAAAGAACTCGAACTAGCAGCAGTAGGGTTCTTAATGACTTGAGTAGACGAGCTAGATGACTCTGCACCCAACCCAATCTTGTCATCTGGAGCCCTATACCTATTTGACAGTTGTTGATTAATTATTGAAGAATTAACCAAGTCAGCTAGTTTAAGGTCTAGATTTAAGACTTCAGTTTCTAAGAACTTATTGCGCTCTTCAAGCTTTTTGCACTTGTTCTTTAACACATTGAATTCATTAGTCTTAGTTGTTTGGGTCTTTAACAGATCTTGATACAACTTGTCTGTGAACGCACACTTGTCTTTGAGTTGATTCAACTATTCTGTCAAGCGTTTGTTTAGAACAGCTACATTAGGATCTATCTTAGACTGAGCTTCTCGAAGATCAATGATTTCTTGTTTTAAAGAGATGTTCTCATCACTGACTTCCATGAATGCTTTATTAGCAAGTAGAAGGTCTTCTTCAGTCATTCCATTGGAATGATGAAGACTACTGCCTACTCCACTATCAGTAGTGTCACTTTCATCAAATTCTGAGTCATCACATGAACGAAAAGAAGTTGTAGAAGATACCTCTTGTTCGATCTTGGCCATCATGGCTAGGCCATCGTCTGCAATGAATGCTTCTTTCTCGTTGCTCGAAGGGTAGTCAGAAGAAGACGAAGGCAACTCGTCTAATTCCGATTCAGAGTCATCATGTCCCAACATTGCCTTCTTACCCTTGGCACATCTTCGATCACGTCTGACTTTTCTTTCCTCTCTGTCTTCTAAGCTAAGATCAGGACACTCATAGATGTAGTGACCTGGCTTTTCACAATTATAACACAAGGATCATTAGTAAACTTTTTCACGGGAGAAATATCCCGTTTCTTATCTCGTCTATCTGTGGAACATCTATCTTTCCTATCACCTGAGTTCCTATCTCGTCTGGTCTCTTTAGAGATTTCATCCCTTCTTTCAGAAGAGTTTCTATCTCGTCTAGTCCCAGATGAGTCCTTATTATTGGAACCTCTATAATCCTTATAGAACCGTTTGTACCTACCATACCTCTTGTTTAGCTTATCAAACCTCTTAATCATTAAGCTCATCTGATCCTTAAGACTAAGGTCAGACTTGTCTAATTCGTCTTTTATGCTTGAAGACTTAGACTTAACTGTTCTAGAGTTTCTAGAGGAAGAGGCCTTAAAAGCAACATTCTTAGAGTTGGTCTTCTGCTTATCACTACTAACTATAGGATCATCTTCGTCTAAATCGAATTCATGAGCTTTAAGCGTTTGGAACATAGTTTCAGCAGACCAAGAATCAATATCTTGAGTGTTCTTGATGATCATCTTGACCATTTTCCATCTCTCATCTAACGCCTTAAGAATCCTCAGATTTATCTCTCTATTCGTATAAGTCTTACCCAAAACCTCAAGATCATTCATTATGCGGGTAAAACGAGTATCTAACTGGTCGATAGATTCGCCAGCTTTCATTTTGAATGATTCAAATCTCTGTACAGCAGTGGACAACTTGCTTTCCTTGATCAGAGAAGTTCCCTCACAAAGAATAGCAAGCCTATCCCACATATCTTTAGCAGTCTTACATTTTAATACTTTGCCTAGATACTCATTAGGTAGAGTATGTAAAATATAATTCTTTGCTAAGTTGTCCAGATTATTTTACCTCATTTCTTCAGAAGTGAGATCTGACCTAGATTTAATCACGAGTACGCCTACAACTTGTGATAAGTTTAGCCATAATCGACTACAATCTTTGAAGCAACCTCATAAAAGAAATTTCTTCTACAAAGAGGCAAGCAATTGTTAGTTGAACAAATTAATACTATAAATTTCATTAATTTTAAATGAAAAAACTTAACTTCACCTGATGCTTCAATTTTTATGCTTACATGTTGCTACTCAGAATCCCTCAAAACACTTGACAATAAATTAATAATAAATACACATCAAATTTAATATTTGAAACAAAGAAAAATGAATGAAGGCAAAAGATTAATAATTAATTTAACTACAACCTACTGTATATACTTTAAGATAATTATTTAAAATTAAAATTTTATGAGAAAATAAAACGAATCTATGATTTTGAAATAGGTTGACTTCACTCCACCCCCAAATTATATAAACAATTGATCACAGTTAATTACACCTCCGTTTTTATTGATTTCACTGTCCAAATTATTATTTTTTAAAAAAATTACATCTAAAATTATTATAGTGACTTCTATTAATTTAGAGAAAATATAATACAATCAATTATAATTTATATATAAACAATGGACCATAGTTATTTACACCCCCGCTTTTATTGACTTCACCCCAATTTTTTTTTTTTTAAAATACACCTAAAATTACTATGATACCCTTCTATTAATTTAGACAACAATTGGCCACGGTTATTTACATCCCCTCTTTTGTTAACTTCACCCCCATATATTTTTTTAAATTACACCTACTAAAGTGCCCTCCTAATAATTTAAACAAAATATAATACAATCAATCATAATTTATATAGACAAATTCTTATATACACGTGTATATACACTCTTTAATTTCATTAATTTACTTTTTTCGGTGCAGACAAGGGCGGCGGCTTGGGACGTAGCCACTGACGGACAACGACGGCTTGGAACGCAACCTTGAACGGACGGTGAGGCCTGGACGAACGGCGAAGCAGACGCGCATGAAATCGGCGAAACAAATGTGGCGACGACGAACGAGGCTATGGCGGCGAGACTTTGTGCGGCAACGAAGAAAGGCTATGGTGGCGAGGCTTTGAGCAGCGACCGACGAGGCTGGGAGAGGAGTGGGTGTCCCAAGTATTTTATTTTTCACGCTATAAAGGTTTACACTCATATACACTCGAGTGTAGTTTTTTTTTTCGTTTTATAGTTTTATCTTCTTCTTTTTCCAATTTTTTCCTTTTTTTTTCTCATTGTTTTCTTTCCTTTTTATAATTTTTTTTTATTTCCTATTTTTTCTCGCATATTTTATAGTTTTATTCTTTTTTTTTCGGTTGTTCTTTTTTTACGCAGGTTTGTTTTGTAATTTTTCTTTCCTTTTTTTTTTTTAGTTGTTTTCTATTTTTTTTATTAATTAAAAAATGGATATTAAAAAGTGTAAGTAATTATAATTAAAAAGTGCAACATAATATTACTAAAAAAGTGTAAGTCAGTGTAACACAATATTACTAAAAATTTGTAAATCAATATTAATGAAAAGTGCAACACAATATTATAAAAAAGTGCAAGTCAATATAATTGAAAAGTGCAACACAATATTACTAAAAAGTGTAAGTATATATAACTGAAAAGTGCAACACAATATTTACTAAAAAGTGGAAGTCACTATAAATAAAATTATTATTGTAAAGTGTAGGACACTACAATAGAAAGGTGTAACACCATTTACCAAAAAGTGTAAGTCACACAACTGAAAAATGTAATACAATATTAATAAAAAGTGTAAGTTACTATAAATAAAAATATTATTGTAAAGTGTAAGTCACTTGTAAAGTGTAGGACACTACAATAGAAAAGTGCAACACCGTTTATCAAAAAGTGTAAGTCACATAACTGAAAAGCAACACCAAAATTAAAATTAAAAATAAGTTTAAAAAATGTTGAAGGTAGGACTCGAACCAGCAACATTTTAGTAAAACAAGCATGTGACTACTATGGCTGGCAAATCGTGTTATCGGGTCGTGCTATCGTATCGACACGATAGTGACACGACACGATAAGGCCAAACACGAACACGACACGATAAGGATATGTGGCGACACGAACACGATAAGGACATGCAACACAATAACGACACGATAAGAAAATAAATAAATTTAAAATTACATTTAAAATATATAAAAATTAATATATTTATATAAATAAAAAATTACCGTGTTATTATAGGATATGTGTTATTATCGGATACGTGTCATTATCGTGTCGTGTCATATAAGGTAAATAACAGGTTAATGGGTTACCTGTTAATTTTATCGTGCTTAACGGGTCGACACAAACCCGATACGAACATAACACGAAATTTTCGTGAACCAAATAAGACCAAACAGTAACCCGCAATTTTTGTGTCGGATTCGTATCGTGCTATCGTGTCTTGTTGAAAATTGCCACCCCTAGTGACTACCATTGGGCTACAACCTAATTTCTAAAATGATTTCATTTTTATCAATACATATACGATATTTTGGACTCGAGTGCACACAGAAGACCTACTCCTATATAAATTAGGATTGGTTGTATTATATTTTGTTTAAATTAATAGAAGGGCACAATAGTAATTTTAGGTGTAATTGTTTTTAAAAAATATTTTTGATGGTGAAATCAACAAAAGCGGGATGTAAACAACTGTGGCCAATTATTTATATATAAATTATGATTGGCTAGTCTTATGTGAAATATTGCATATATGCATTTCCGTCATTCACACTCACATTCTTTATAAATACACCCACTGACAGCTTAATTCACACCCACATTTCTTTATAAATACAACCAATGACAGCTCAATTCAAACCCACATTTTCTATAAATACACCCACCGACAGAAATTGTACCTAATCGTCTTCTCCGAGCAGTTTCCGGCCACCCCAGGCTGCAACCGAAAGCTGCAATTTACGATGACCTTAAGCTTTAAATATTTTTTAATAATTATTATGGATCAAGGTTATTTTGTATTAGTAAATGCAATAATATATGTTACTATATGTTATAATGTACTCCAGTTGTCCCATATGAATTTGCACACTTTCCATATATGGATGTCCCATACCAATTTGCACACTCCATAAAATGAAATATTGTCATAACCCTCACCCTCAATTTACCTTTTACTTTACTTTATTCATAAAAGTTTACCCATATTTACCCATATGTCATTACTTTTTCACACTCAATTTACCTTTTACTTTACTTTATTCATAAAAGTTTACAAAACTACCCCTCAAAACATCACTCATTACACTTTTTCTTACACATTTATTAAAATGTGTGTCATCCCAGAGGTGCAAGTTTCTCTGGGACGGAGGGAGTAAGTTACTTAATCCATAAAAATACTAGAAAAAATATTGTTGGTCCCAAAGTTGAGTGTTTAAGATTGAGTAAGCTAGAAAAATCTAGAGGGGAGGGGTGAACAGACTTTAAAATCTTTCAAAATATCAGAGTAAGCTATGCGGAATTTATTAAAGTATGAGCCCTAACAATTATACTCAACTATATTTAGAACACCTTACTTGTCTATACTGCAATTTATTAAGAATTTAATAATTCAAGTAATCAATCAAATCAACAAACACAAATAAACGCAGTAAGTAAACAACACAAGATTTATAGTGGTTCGACAACTTGTCTACATCCACTCTCACAACTCCAGTCGTGAAATTTTATTAACTTGCCTTGTGGCTTTAAGTCCCAAGAAATAAGACTTCGATCTTTTCGAATATATCACCAGATATATCTTCGATCTAACAACTAGTGATTTAGTAAGCAACTAGCAAGCTTATACAAACTAAAACAATAAAGAAAAACTTCTCTAGATTTTCTTCAGTAGCCTTCTTCTTCGTAGACTCTGTTTTTCTGAATTTCTTCTTTGAACTTTAACTTTGCTTTTGAACTCTGTGAGTTTTCCTTGCTTTAGATCTCTTTAGTAATTCTCAATACGCGTTTCAGTATTAGTAGCTTCAGTAGTCTTCACCGTTCGAATGTCTTCACATATATATAGATTTCTCTTCTTTAAGATCAGTTAGTTATCCAACAAACTTTCTTGATAACTTCCTTCAACAACTACTTATAACCGCTTCTTTATTTTTATCTTTTAATTCGACGACTAATTAGTTATTTCCATAACTAATATCATATCTTCAATTCTGGATACGAACTTATCTTCATTCGACTATATCTTCAACTTGACTTGTCTTCCGACACTTAGAATATTTCAGCTTCCTTCTCAGCACTTGTCTTGTCTTGCACAAGTCTTCTCTTCTTGTAGAACTAATCTATCTAAGATTATACTATTACTTCAAGTTTTATAACTCTGCTTAGTCTATCTATAAACTATTACATCAATAAACATAAACATAAGCTTCTATGCAATGATTATAGCTTATCATAAAATCCTATATGAAACTGTTCTTTTCAATACTTAGTTTAGTTCAGTATTACTCAGTACTCATCTGATCTTGTCTCATAAGACGACTCCATAACTAGATCAGTCAGCAGTTAGAAATATATTCAAGTTCTCTTTTTGGCTTATCAAAACTATACTCATCATCAATTAGGACTTGTTTCAGGATTCATATCCCAACAAATACTACATAAAAGAATCAGTATTACTATATTAAATTGTGTTATTACTACATGTAATAATGTGTTTAACTAAATAAAAAATTATATGTTACTAAATACTACTGTTGGGAATAAAATGAGATTTTGATTAAGATACCAAAACCCCTTAAGACATGCCAAATAGATAAGTCAAAGTTGAATGAATATGTTTCAGAAATGTTGGAACATATAGATCAGGCTAGTTGAGAAACTGATATGTTAGGCAGCTCATAGATGAATTAGATGCACATAGTGAGGGGGAACACAAGCTTAGAAGATTACAAGAATCAAGTCCCCTCAAGGCTCAGAATCAAGTTGATCCCAACACTGCTGAAATGCTAAAGGACCAACTATGCTGATAATCAAGTCAGCTGATCAGTAAAGAGGAAACCTCCTTGAAGATCAATTTCAGAAGAACACATTAGTAAGACCAAGTCTGCTGATATGTAATCAAGATCAGAGGAGTTGTACAACAGAATTGACCAAGCACACTAGTCCAGAAAAGTCTAAGGCAAGAGCCAACTGTGCTGAAGGGGTCAAGTCCATCGATATGGAAGCATGGATGCTTAGAAGCCATCAAGTAATGATGAGTGAAGTTAAATGAGCCAACTCAACTGAAGAGCTAGTCAACACTGCTGATAGGACAAATCAGCTGAAAGAGATAAGCAGACTTGTCCAGATGATAAGGAAAGTTGTCCTTATCATGGAACCAATGATTAGAAGTAATGTCCATGGTTTGACTACTGAAGATTCAAGTCAGACATTGGGAAGAGTGCAACAAAGTCAAGACAAGAAGCTTCCAGCCGTTTACTTACCAAAACAAGGACATGTCACTTTCAAGAATTTGTCTTCCAGTTGCAAAGTTCAAGGAAGACATATATAAACATTTTGAGGTTGTCTCTCCAACGAGCATAACCTCAATTTTCTCTATAAATACTGGAGTATGGAAACCATTCAAGGTGTGGAAACTACAAACATTCAAGCCTTACAAACCTTAAGCACTCACAAACAATATTTCATTCTTAGAGTTTCCAAACACTTCCAGTTACCAACTAAGTTGAACTCATTGTAAATCATACAAATCTTAGAGAGATATCATATCCTTATACATGACTCAATTGTAAAGGATATCTCACCCTAGTTGGAACCAACCTCAACCCTTAAACCTTTCAATGAAAGTTAGAAGAGTTGTTGTAGAAGTGTGAGAACTAGAACTGTCAAGAGAAGAACAGTTTAGTTCTGAGTTGAGAGAGTACTAGGACTCTTAATTCCTAGGGATAAAGGTACTAAGGAGTAGTGTGGTTGATCAGTGCACCTTGGCACTATAAAACAAGTTAATTCCAGAGTGAAGGAATTATCCTGTTAAATCAGGGAAAGTGGATGTAGGAGCTTGAGTCTCTGAACCACTATAAACTCTTGTGTTATTTACTTACAAGTCATTTCATTCAAGTAACACATACATACACTGCACACAAACATACTTTCAAAAGGCAAACATCACAAGTTGTGCAAAACTGTTTTGGACAAGTTCCCTGAAATACAGTTTCAGTGTTAAGAAAGGATTTCAGAATTAAAAGGAGTTTAAACATAAAGGGCCAACCATAATTCCGCACATATAACTTAATTAGATAGTTATTCAACTAAGTACTTCATAGTACTTAGTAGTTTGATTATCTTAAGAAAGTTATACATACTCAGAGAGGTTGTCCAGGACAACTCTACTGATAGGCTGTTTTGCTTAAATTGAAAAAGATTTGCATACACAAGTGCATTCCAGCCCCCATACACTTGTGCCATACTCCTTTCAGGACCAACAAGTGGTATCAAAGCAGGGGTTCAAAGACCACTGATTCTGAAAATCCATCTTGATTTTCAAAAACCAAAGTTTTTGTGTGGTCACTGAACTGATTTTTCTGAAAAACTTAGCACTCTATTATCTAACCCCTTTATCTGAGATATGGCAAGGAACAACAACAATAACAACAATGATGTTATTCCACATGATGTTGTGGAGACCATAAAAAATATGGCTCCAAATCCAGTCAACCACATATCTCATCATAAGCTGCCCATGTTCTCAATAGAGAACTATGACTTCTGGAAAATCAGAATGAGTGCTCATCTTGCATGCCTCCACAATGAGATGCTGAGAGTCGTCACAATGGGACCATTCATATTCACTCAAGCTAACCCAAGGTTACTGAAGCTCAAAGAGCTGATCCAGGGCAGGAGATCCCCAAGGATGAAGATAATCTCACCATAGAAGAGAGAAGGAGACACAACCTCAACTATCTAGCAATGAATACTCTCTACCAAACAATTCCAGATGCAGTAATGGGGAGAGTCTACCACTGCAACACAGCCAAAGAAATATGGGATACTCTTGAAGAAATGTGTGAGGGTACTGACAAAATCAAGGAGAATAAGCTTCAAGTGGCTGTGTAGAAGTTTAAACAATTCACAATGGAATCTGATGAAGCCATTGACAAGTTTGCTGGTAGATTCAGTGATATAATGAATGAGATCAACTCATTGGGCAAGGTTTACTCCAAGAGGGAGATTGCACTCAAAATCCTAAGAAGTCTCACTCCAAAGTGGGATGTATACTCTGTAATGATGCAGAATACTAAGGATCTCTCTACCATGCCCATGCAACAAGTCTTATCAGAACTCAAAGCATATGAGTTTGATCTCAACAAAATAAAGCCTACTGAAGAACCTTCCTTACCATCCAAAGGAGTGGCATTCAAAGCCAAAACTGCTGAACCAGAAATGCAGTCCACTCCAAGGTCTTCAAAGTCAGTCTTTAAGGCTGAAATGAAGGAAGAGCTAGCCCTCATGGCTAGAAGGTTTGTAAAACTCAACTCAAGGTTTGGTAGATACAAAAAATTCTACCAAGACAATAAGGTCAGGAGAAGGTACAACTCTCCTGAAGCCAAGGCTGAGGACAAAAGGCCTGAAGTGAGAAAGTCAGAGGACAAGTTCTCTGATAGGAGAAAGTCCAGTAGAGTTGAACCTTCATCATCAAGAAGAAGAGATGAATCCAAGAAGGATAATGATGAAGACCTATGCTATCAATGTCAAAAGAAAGGGCACTTTCAGTATGATTGCCCTGAGCTTAGCTCTAAGGAGAGAAAAGAGAGGCAAGCCAAAAGAGATTGAAGATTCACCAACAGAAAAGCTATGATGGCTGGTGATGAATCCCAAAGTGCTGAAAGCTTCAACTCTTCTGATGATGGACTGTTCTCTAACAGTGATGATGATGACATTTGCAACATGGCAATTGAAGATGATGAGGTATCTTCTACTTCTAGTTCACCATCAATTCAATCACTGAACACTAGTGATGTCAACCTGAAACTATCCTTTGGAAAGTTGATGGAAGACTTCACTAGATTACAAGAACTTCATGATAATTGTGTGAGAGAAAATGAGATATTATATTCTGATATAGTAACACTTTCTCAATCTGAATCTGTAGTTAATGTCAAGTCTACTGAGTTGTATAAACAAGTCTTGAGAGAACTTGATGAAGCTTCTCTCAGGATAGTTGACCAACAAAAGCAGATTGATGAGAAACTACTTATTCAGAAGAGAAAGGATTTTAAACTTAAAACTCTTCAACCTAAATTTGAAAACCTCTCACATGAATATGATGTTCTTAAATCAAGTGAAGAGAGCCTGAAAATTAAAATGTCTGCAATGAATAAATCCTCTAAAGCAATAGAGGAAATTCAAAGCTTCCAAAGACCTATGGCTCAAAAGAGTGGATTGGGATATGATCCATTCGAATCTTCACCTTGCCTTAGTGTTGCTTCAACAAGTAACACTAAGAGAATATTTGTTAAGTCAGTGGCACAACAAGCTGAAATTGAATTAACTTAGCCACTGAACAAAGGAAAGGGCAAAGTAAATGAGGTGCCCACTCAAGTGTTCCAGAGAACTAGGCCCATACCTAAGGAAGTGGCCAAAGTCTCTGAACATAAGAGAAATGGTGTTCAGCAGAGTAGACCCAATGGAAGGGCAACTCCCCTGAACAACATACAAAGAAGTTGTCCAAGGTATGTTCAGCCTAGGCCAACTCTTCTGAGGCAACCTCAGATGAACAGACCTAAGGTCAACTCTCCTCAGAGGCACAATAAAATGAGACAACCAAAACCCTATATGCCAAAGGGTAATGGTCATCTATATGCCCATCCTCAAAGATTTCATCAAGTTGCACAAAGAACTCATAATTTCAGGATAAATGCCAACTCTCCTGATACTTACAGAGTTAACACTTTCACACATTCTTTCCCAGAGGCATTTAAGGGAAGAACTGTGTATGTTGATGAGAAAGGAAAACAACTTAGCCACCTTGAATCAATCAGGGTCATTAGGCAATTTTGGGTTCCTAAAGGTACAACTAACCTCTCAACACCCAAAATTCAAAGGGTACCTAAAGCTTGATCATTGCAGGTACCAAAGGACCACAGAAAGAGGAGCTTGAACAAAAAGACAGCATAGTACTTGGACAGTGGATGTTCAAGGCACATGACTGGAAACAAAACTCTCCTCACTGAATTCATTGAACAAGAAGGTCCTAATGTCACATTTGGAGACAGCTCACAAGCAACTACAAAAGGTTATGGTATATTGATAATTGGTAATGTCAAGGTATCTAATTTATCATATGTGGCTGGTCTAAAGTATAACCTCTTAAGCATAAGTCAGTTTTATGATAAAGGATATAATGTTCAGTTCTCAAGTGATAAATGTTTAACAAAGGACAAAATGACTCAACAAACTCTATTGACTGACATTAGAAAAGGAAATGTATATTTTGTTGACAAGTCTACTGATGCAACATGCTTTATTGCTAAGAGCTCAAATGAACAAAGCTGGTTATGGCATAAGAGACTTAACCATCTGAACTTTAAATCCATGAACAAGCTTGCTATAAATGCATTATTAAAAGGATTGCCAAATGAAGTTTTCATTAAAGAACATATTTGCAAACCATGTCAAGAAGGAAAACAGATTAAAGCTTCATTTAAAGGCAAACCAGTCATCTCTACTGACAGGGTACTTGAACTGTTACATATGGACTTTCTTGGACCAATTACCCCTGCTAGTATTAATGGAAGAAAATATACATTGGTTGTAGTAGATGACTTCTCTAGGTTCACATGGGTAGTATTTCTCCTTAATAAGAAGGAAACACAAGTCAAACTCCCTGAACTAATGAAGCGATTGTCTAATGGAAAGGCCTTAATATTATCAAGATAAGATCTGATAAAGGCACTGAGTTCATAAATTCTTACATAAATGAGTATTTGCATAGAAAATGGAATTGCCCATGAAACTTCAGCAGAGGCAGCTAGAACCTTAATTGCTGATTCAAATCTACATAAGAGATTTTGTGCTGAAACTATAAACACTGCATGTTATACTCAGAATAGATGTTTGATCACTAAGGGTCAAGGCAAAACCCCTTATGAACTCTAGAAAGGAAGATTGCCTAAAGTATCTTATTTCCACATATTTGGTTGTAAGTGTTTCATTCACAACAATGGGAAAGAGCAATTGAAAGCTTTTGATAGCAAAGCTGATGAGGGGATATTTCTTGGATATTCCCAAATCAGTAGAGCTTTCAGAGTCTACAATTGCAAATCCCTTCTTGTGGAAGAAACACCTCATGTTGTGTTTGATGAAGCTATTTTTTAGAACAGGGATAAAGCCTTGGAATTGAATGACATCACACAAAGAACAACCAGATTGAACCTAAATGATAAGGATACTCTATTCACTAGACAACACTCCTGAAGGCAATCTACCTGAGGCAAACCCCACTGAAGGAAATGATGAACTGAATGACCCAATCCCAGTTCATAATCAGGTAACAACTACCAATGAAGAAGCAGACTCTGCTGAGGTAGTTAATGGATCCAATATTCTAGGGGGAACTAACAATGTTGAAAATGCCAATGTTCCTGACATTGAGGCCAACACCCTTGAATATGATCCTGAATTAGATCCTGCATTAAACTTTCCTGAATTTTATGATCCTAGTGACTCAACCTCAGTAGAGGACAACTCTACTGAAGGGATCCGAAAAGGGAGGAATTGGTTATCTGACCATCCTACTAACCTGATACTTGGAAATCCAAGTATATGAGTCAAAACTAGAAGGTTTCATGGTGAAAGTGCTTTGTTTTGTTGCTTCTTATCAGAACAGGAGCCTCAAGACATTGATGAAGCACTTCAAGATGCAAACTGGATTACAGCCATGCAAGAGGAGCTGAACCCGTTTACAAGAAATGATGTTTGGGAACTGGTTGACAGACCATCACATCAAGATGTTATTTGAACCAAGTGGTGTTCAAGAACAAGAAGAATGAGAATGATGCGATAGTCAGAAACAAGGCCAGATTGGTGGTAAAAGGTTATTGTCAATCAGAAGGCATAGACTATGATGAGACATTTGCACCTGTGGCAAAACTTGAAGCAATAAGGCTATTCCTAGCATATGCTGCCCACAAGAGGTTCAAAGTCTATCAAATGGATGTCAAGAGTGTTTTCCTGAATGGAGTACTCAAAGAAGAAGTCTATGTGGAGCAATCCCCAGGGTTTGAAGAAGGAAATAAGGTGTACAGACTGAAGAAAGCCCTTTATGGACTAAAGCAAGCTCCAAGAGCTTGGTATGACACCTTGTCACTGTTCCTACTAGATCATGGTTTTGTCAAAGGGACGGTGGACAGAACCTTGTTCAGGATATGTGAGGGAGATGACATCCTACTTGTCCAAATATATGTGGATGACATCATATTTGGATCACCAAATGAGAAGCTTTGTGAGAAATTCTCAAAGCTCATGCAAAGCAAGTTTGAGATGTCAATGATGGGGCTGATGAATTTCTTCTTGGGACTTCAAGTCAAGCAATTAAAAGAATGAATTTTCATCAATCAAGCTAAGTATACAAGGGAGATGATCAAAAAGTTTGGATGTTCAACAAACAAACTAGTGAGAATTCCAATGAACACAAACTGGAAAATGGATTATGATGAGAGTGGTGTATCAACCAACTCTACTGAGTATAGAGGAATCATTGGATCTCTCCTCTATCTCACAGCCAGCAGACCTGACATCACCTTTGCAGTAGGTATATGTGCAAGGTTCCAAGCAACCCCTAAGAAGAGTCATCTAGAAGCTGCAAATAGGATTTTGAGATACCTCAAAGGCACTGAAAATGTAGGCCTTTGGTATCCAGCAGATGACAACATTGAGTTAACTGGCTACTCAGATGCAGACTATGGAGATCGAATGCAGAATTGATAGGAAGTCCACCTCTGGAACATGTCAATTCTTGGGAAGCAACCTCATCTCTTGGTTCTCAAAGAAGAAAAACATTGTGGCAACTTCAACCACTGAAGCTGAGTATGTTGCAGCTGGAAGTTGTTGTGCTCAAATCCTTTGGTTGAGACAAAAACTTAGAGACTACAATGTCAACTCTTCTGAAGTGCCCATATTTTGTGACAACAACAGTGCCATAGCAATTTCACAAAATCCAGTGTTACATACAAGATGCAAGCATGTGGACATCAAACATCACTTCATAAGAGATCATGTGGAGAAGAAGGACATCAAATTGGTGAAAATCCACACAGATCATCAAAAGGCTGATATTTTAACCAAACCTCTAGCTGAAGCAAGGTTCATGGAACTTTCAGCAGAGTTGGGACTTCTTGATCCAGGGAAGATGGACAAGTAAGCCCAATGGAGTTCAACAATCAAGGGGGAACAAGTACTATTCTTCAGCAGACTTGGGCAAAGCCTACGGAATCTCAAGAGAGATGACCTAAGATGTTTAGAGAAGTTGAGCAGATCAATTCATTAGTCTGGGCTCACTTCAGGAGATTTAGGTCAGGACAGTTGTCCATGTGGGGCCAGATAAGCTGAAATAACTATCAAAACAAATATAGGTTTAATAAGCACCTATTTTGGGTAATCATTGCCTATTTTGATGGCTGTCTCATTCCTCTTCAAGCCATCACCTTTACAAAAATTTAATTTGTCCCCTACCCAAAAAGTCACTTTCGAAGCATTTAATGTAAAGATTCAATTCTTGTTTGCACTAAACATTTCAAGCCCACAATCTACCTTGATAACTCCCCAACCATAAAAAGCCTTAACTTCTTATCCCACGTTTTAATAAAACAGTTTTAAACTCTGAAATCCAATTTGAGCCGTTGGATCATCAACTGGCCAACTCTCCTGAATTAATCCTAGTCATCCAATGTTTGATTTCCTCATTTGTTAACCGTTGAATTACCCTAAGACTCACCAACTCATTGATATACATTCCTTTTGGAATATACTCTTAGTCTTAAGAAGCCCCCAAACCTATTCATTCTTCCCCACGCATTCTTACAACTCTCAAACCCTAAACCAGATTTTTCAAACCTTCAAGCTTTCTTACAGTTCATCAATGGCACCCAAAATTAGACAAGACAAGCTTGTTGACTTCTCAAATGAGAAGTTAGACATTGATTTTGAATACCTTAGCCATAAAAACAACCTCACATTCGAACCAATACTTTCCTTTGAGAGTGAACTTCCTGAAGTTACTCCAACATTAAGGTGGTTAAGGAGAGCAGATTTGTAGAAATTTATGGAGAACAAGCCAAGCTCATGCCTTGAGCAGTACATGGCTGAGTTCTTTGCCTTTCTAAAATGGAAAGGTAAAGTCACTGGAGGAGCAGTCTCTACAAAATTGACCTATGTTGATGAAGGTCAATAAGAAGAGAGCTCTCACACAGTCAAGTTCTCAAAGGAGGACTTAGAAGATGCTTTTGGATTGCCTTCAAAAGGTAGGAATCCAGAATCTTATTGTGCTGGACATGAACAAGATGTTGCTCAAGAATGGCTCAAAACTCCAGGTTCACTTTCCTCTACACAGCACAAGAATACTTTAAAACCTGAGTTTCTCACACTTTTTGAAGTTGTGACCAAAAGTATTCTCAGCAATACTGGGAGCCTTGAGCAAGTGAGCTTGCCAAGGATAAGGATCATGGCTGCTGTGATTGATGTCAGTGATAAGGGCATCAAGTTCAACTGGAGAGACTTCATCATGGGGGAAATGATGAAGGAGAAGGCAAAATTCAAAGTGAAAGCCCACATGAAAGTGGTGTTGGAGTGAAAACTGAGATATTGCACCAGGGCAAGTCTCCTGATAGAGAGGTTCTCCCATTACTCTCAATTCTCAAATGCAGACCTTTGCCAAGTCTCTTCCAGCTCAGAAGATAATGTTCAGGAAGCTCTCTAAGAAATCTGAGAAGAGGAAGCTGCAGGTGGCCAAACCTGCTGAAGTTATGGAACAGAAGCCCAAGATGAAGCCTAGGAGAAAGGCAAGGGCTGTAAAGACAAAGAAGATGACTCAAATCCTCTTAGAAGAGGAAACTGACACTTCAGCAGAGTTGGAGAAGGTTGCTAAAGAAGGAGTTAACTTGCCATCAGATTCTGAAGAACTAGGGAAAGGTTCCCAATGGCAGTGAAGAAGAGCAAGAAGCAATCAGCTTCTAAGAAAATGATCAGGGATGTTGTCCCAGAGGAAGAGGGAAGAGGCAGCTCTAGGACAAGCAAGAGAAGGGCCAAGCCTTCTAAAAAGATGCAGAGTTTGCAGGAGGAGGAAACTTTGAGAAAGCCACTCAAAGAAAGTAAAGCTGCAAGCAGATCAGGGTCCAAGTAAAAAACTAAGTCTAAATCCAACTCCCCTGAAGCTGGAACTCCTAAATCCAAACTCCATGAAACCCATCATTCAGAGCCCAACTCCTCGAATACCCACAAAACCCCTGAAAACCAACCTATCGCCCCCTTAGATCTCACCAAAAGATATTCTCCAGAGGGAACAGCTCAAAGAGGTCCAATTGACATCTTAGCTGATATTGCAGTTGATGAATCAAAGATAGAGTCTCCCCTTGATTCAACTATGCTTCAATACTCAAAACTTCTTGAAGTTGCATTACTAGAACCCACTCCCCTAAGTAAATACCCTTCAGGAACATTGCTCCCAAAAGCACCTGAATTACCCCTTGCTGAGCCCAATGTCCCTGAAACCAATCCTGAAGCCAACCTTCCTAAAAATGTTGCCAACTCTCCTATAATCCAAAGTCCCCAGTCAGTTGGAGATGAGGAGGAGTATACCTTTGAAGGTATGCTCAGAGGAGTAGCTAGAGCAACAGTGGACAACTTGTACCCCAATATTGCTGAATTCCCAAGATTACAGAGGGATTTCCATGATTTGAGAGCTCTAGTTGAAGTCAAAGACAAAACCATCATGGAAATTGCCCAAGTTATACAAGACAAAGGTGCAAGTTGGTGGCAGATTGAGGAGAATAGACTTCTACACTTTGCTGGTGTTCAGAAGACAAGGTTCTTGACAGATTGTCTTTGCAAAGTTGGTAGAAGACAAAATTGCTGAAGAAAAAGATAGGATTGCTAGAGGGATTAAACACCCTAATAGCAGTTCTAATGGTGATGGTGATGATCCCACAAACCCCAACCCTCCTGGTCCTCAAGTGAGTAAGGTTCATTACCTTACATATGCAAGAACAAAGGACTCTGATACTTCAGAGGTGTTGACCCAGAGTGGTAACACAGTCAAAGATGCATCAGCCTATGATGGTTCAACTGAGCCTGAGGCACAGCTGAATGATGTTGAGACTTCCAAAGGAGAAGCTAGTTTGGTTGAAACCTCATCAGTGTCAACAGAGTTGGACACTGACCAACTTTTAACCATTCAGGATGACTCAGTGGCCTTGGTATGCCCAAGCACTGTGATCTCCCAATAACTGCCTTCTATGAATCCTGTTGAGGATGTAGAAGATGCAGGTTTAGGTGAAGGAGTTGAAAAGGAGAATAGTCCTGAAACACTAGAGGGTGATGAGGAGAAAAGTGAGGTAGTAATCACTGAGATTGTGAGTGTACCAATCATAGAGGGAGAGGATGGAGTAAGTGGGGAGGGACATGTTATTCTTGAAGTCAAATCTGAACTTCAAGAATCCCTTGATGAGAGGAGGCCTGTTCTTCATGATAATGAGATTATCTTTGATAAAGGAGAAAAATAAATAGTTGAAAATGAGGAGAAGGCTGCTGATGAATCAGGGCCTTATGAAAAAGAAATTGAGGGTGCTGAGGGTGTTTTTGCTGATAAATTTTTCTGTGCAGATGTTGCAGGTATGACCCTTGAACAAATTTTTGCTGAAGATGTATTCACAGATGCTCCAGTTCAGGCTGATGCAAGTCTATCCAAAGTAGCACTTGAAGTGCATTCAGCAAAGTTGGACACCCTGGCCCAACAAGTGGAAAATGCCCATGCAAAAACATCAGAAACCTTGGATGAACAAGGCAGAACACTTGCCTCGGTGGAGATGAGGCTCACTGGTTCAGAGGATGTGGTGTTGCCTACAATAGAAGCAAGAATCAGTGGAGTTGAATCTGGGTTGCAGACCATCTCTACTGAAGTTCAGAAGGCCAAGGAGAGCATGGAAACTTTCACCAAATCAGTGAAAAAGGATCAGAAGTTGCTTCTTAACAACCACAACAAGAATGTCAAGGCTCTAAAGTTGGTTGTGAAGCAAGCCATTGGAAAGAAAAGTGCTCATCAGAAGAAAAGAGCAGAAGAGATGAGATTGGTTATGGTGAAGGAAGCATCAACCAAGTTCTCTGAAGAAGTGATGGCCAAGATTTCTGAATCTGCAGTGGCCAACCTTACTAAACTTCTCAAGGCCAACCTTGATGCATCCCTTAAGGCAACAATGGAGGATGTTGTTGAGCAAAAGATGAAGCTTATTCTTGCTTTCCTTAGCATGAGCAGTGATAGGATGCAAAACATTCATGATGAGAATGTTTACCTTCTTGAGGAGATCAAGTCCCTGAATCAGGCCCAGTCCCTAATGGCTACCACAATGAGTGACCTTAAGCCCCAATGCTTTGATGTTGCCAAAAAGGGGGAAAGGGAAAGAGCAAGAGCCAAAGGTGCCTTGAAGATTGGAGAAGGAAGCAAAGGGAATGAGCAAGTGCCTGAAATTGAAGGGAAGGGCAAGAAGGTGCTGGACATAGAGGATCTTGATGAAAAAGAGCAATTAGCCATTGCCATGAAAAACTCTATAGCTTCAGTGCAAGAAGAAAGTGCTAGATGGCAGCAAAGACCAGGTGGAGAATCTGCAGGCTTGGACAAAGGTACTGAAGATGTCCAAGTCAGGGGGAAGGTGAAGAAATCAAAGAAGAACAAGAGACAAGAAGAAACCTTCACTGATTTCCCAAACAGTCTGGATTTGCCTGCTGTGTTTAGAATTGATGAAGAGCCTACATCAAAGAAGAGCAAGACTACTGAAGATGCTACTGAAGAAGAAGTGGTCAAGAGCCCTGAAAAGAAGAAGAGAGCATCAGTCTTAGTTGATGACCCTTCAAAGTTTTTTGAAGAGGGATTTGGAAAGGATCCTGAGACTCAGCAGAAACTGTCCATGACGAGAGCACAAGAAAAGATGGAAGTTAACAGAGCCAGAGATAAAAGAAGAGAAAACTTTTAGAAGCCAAGAAGGAAGAGAGCATCTTACAACAAGCTTAAGCCACAACTGTTGATCAAGATGGACACCAAGTATCCCCACCTTGATAAATGGGTCCCAATCCAGCTGAATGATGAATGGGAGGAAGCAAAGAGGGAATTTGTTTATGACTTCTATGTCATAGGAAGATGGATGTATGAAGACATTGAATCCATCTTTACTCAGTTTATGTATAAAAACCATAGAGAGCTTATCAGAAACTCTTTGCTGCTGCAGATATAGCAAGAGTGGAGTTCAAAGCTCCTGGTCCCATCATCTACATGCCTCCAAAGCTAAAAGGCTACATTGACCAGCAAAGAATTCTCCAAGAGTTCATTGAAATACTTAAGATGGAGAAGCTAAAGGTTGGACCCAATGGAACAAACAATGAGGCTATGGACCTAAAGAAGAGGGTCTTGGCACAGTATGGGATGGTGCCACCTCCTGAAGATGATCTCTGAAACTGCTAAGTTTTCTTGTCCCCTTTGCTCATGGCTGCTGATATGTGTATTTATGCTTATGATTTGTATTTGCTCTGATTACATGCTCTGATTGGTTGATTTTGACTATCATCATGCTTTGTAATGCTTATATGCTATATCAATGAAAATCAACCATTTTGTTCAAGAGATAATATCTCATTGTCTCAAGTTGCCTGACTTAACCTATATGCCCTTAAACTGTGACTGTCCTAACATCTCTTTTCAGAAAATTTGACCTTAGTGATCTCTACTGAAGATACATGTAATAGTATAGTCAAGTCACCTTTGTATAGGTTTTGGCATCATCAAAAAGGGGGAAATTGTTGGGAATAAAATGAGATTTTGATTAAGATACCAAAACTCTTTAAAACATGTCAAATAGATAAGTCAAAGTTGAATGAATATGTTTCAGGAATGTTGGAACATATATATCAGGCTAGTTGAGAAACTAATATTTTAGGCAGCTCATAATGAATTAGATGCACATAGTGAGGGGGAACACAAGCTTAGAAGATTACAATAATCAAGTCCCCTCAAGGCTCAGAATCAAGTTGATCCTAACACTGCTGAAATGTTAAATGACCAACGGTGCTGATGATCAAGTCAGCTCAGTAAAGAGGCAACCTCCCTGATGATCAATTTCAAAAGAACACATCAGTAAGACCAAGTCTGCTGATATGTAATCAAGATCAGAGGAGTTGTACAGCAGAATTGACCAAGCACACTAGTCCAGAAAAGTCTAAGGCAAGAGCCAACTGTGCTGAAGGGGTCAAGTCCACTGATATGGAAGCATGGATGCTTAGAAGCTATCAAGTAATGATGAGTGAAGTTAAATGAGTCAAATCAACTAAAGAGCTAGCCAACACTGCTGATAGGACAAATCAGCTGAAAGTGATAAGCAGACCTGTCCAGATGATAAGGAAAGTTGTCCTTATCATGGAACCAATGATCAGAAGTAATGTCCATGGTTTGACTACTGAAAATTCAAGTCAGACATTGGGAAGAGTGCATCAAAGTCAAGACAAGAAGCTTCCAGCCGTTTACTTCCCAAAACAAGGACATGTCACTTTCAAGAATCTGTCTTCCAGTTGCAAAGTTCAAGGAAGACATATATAGACATTTTGAGGCTGTCTCTCCAACGGACATAACCTCGATTAAAAATTAACCCACATGAATTAATGGTGGCCCAATAATATATATTTTCAGCCCATTGACTTAATAAGTCAATATTTTCAGTCAAATTGACTTAATTAGTCAATATTGCATGTATGCAATATTGCATATAAGTTTTTGTGAATTATGGGCTATCTTATGTGAAATATTGTATATATGCATTTCATTCATTCACACACATGCTCTTTATAAATACACCCACTGACAGCTTAATTCACACACACATTTTTTATAAATACACCCACATTTTTTATAAATGCACCCACTGACAGAAATTGAACATGGTCGTGTTCTCCGAGCAGTTTTCGGTCACCCCATGCTGCGGTCGGACGCTTCAATTTACGACGACCTTAGTCTTTAAATATTTTATATTTCTTTAAATATTCTTTAATAATTATTATGGATCAATGTTATTTTGTATTACGTGCAATAATATATCTTACTACATGCAATAATATATGTTACTATATATTATAATGTTGGTTACTTAATCAATAAAAATAATAGAAAAAAAATATTTTACTACGTAAAAGAATCAGTATTACTATATAAAATTGTGTTATTACTACATGAATAATGTGTTTTACTACATAAAAAATTATATGTTACTTCATACTACAGTTTGAATTACTACATTGAATAGGCGTTTGTTATTATATGTAACTTTATCAAATGATCTAGTAATATTTTTCGCATCATCCTACAATAAAACATTTTGTATTACAACATGATTATTGTGTTTACTACATACGATAATATATGTTACTACATATTATAATGTGAGTTACTACATCAATAAAAACACTAGAAAAAACGTGTTACTAATTAAAAGAATTTGTATTATTATATAAATAGTTTGTGTTATTACTACATAAAATAATGTGTATTACTACATATTACAATTTGAATTACTACATTTAATATTCCGCGTTCAGTAATAAATAAAAGATAAAAAATCACAGAAACGAGTAAAATAAACGGGTTAAAAATTTCGATCAAAATTAAGACACAAACGGGTTAATTGACAAATAGATTAAGAATTAACCCAAATAAATTTTAATGGTGGCCCAATAATATAAATTTTCAGCCCATTAACTTAATAAGTCAACATTTTCAGCTCAATTGACTTAATTGGTCAATATTGCACACATGCAATATTGCATATAAATTTTTTGTGTTGTTATATTGCTAAGTGCACTAATATAGTGCTCTTACATTTATTTATAAAACTGTAACAAACATTAAATTGTGTGTTATTTTTTGGATGTGTCATCCCCTATCCCTCTCCATTCATCTACATCCAAATACTCATCTAAATACTCATCCACCTCTATAATACACCTACATACCTATTTTTATACAATCACAGGACCATTTTTTTCTTTTAATTAATCATTATTTTTCCTACTTTTCTTCACTTTTCTTCCAGCACATTTATTCTCTCTCATACTTTTTTCAACACATTTATTTGCTCTCCTACTTTTCTTCCTTACACTAAGGCCCTCCCCAATCATAAACCCCAAAAAGTAGATTTTTCCTTGCCACATGTGCGCCACCTCAAAAGCAAAAAACTCCAACCTCCAAAACCAAACTCCTCCCCCAACAATAAACCCAAAAAGTAGGTTTTTGGGGGCCCACCTCATTTTCTTTCATTTCTTATTGGGGCCCACCTCACTCTCTCTCTCAAAAAATGCGGTAAATATGGTTTTTGGGGGGTCCACCTCACTCTCTCTCTCTCTCAAAAAATCTAGGTTTAAATGTTACAACCTCCCCAAAAAAACCCCAACCATCAAACTTTCTTCCCAATGGCTAAAAACCTCCCCACAAGGTTTTTGTGTGTTCCACGTCACCAAAAAACCTCCCCACTGGGGAGGGCCTAATTACTCCACTAACTAAAATTAATAAAATATTACAAAATTACTATTGATTGATTTGATATAAAGTTCTCCATCCACACTTATTTTTCAATCTCTATTCAAATACAATCTTCATCCCCATTCCATCCACCATAATTCCTAACCAAAGAGGCCCTACATGATTTAATGAGTAATATTGTCTTGGTATTTTGCATGCAATAATGTGTATTACTGTTTTTGCATTATGTATAAAATGTGCATGCATTAATATGTGCTAACTCTTTTAAATTTTGTATGTTACTCTCTTGATTTTTTATTTATTGTTTGTTGAGTATTTATTTGATTTGATTTTAAAAACTCAATAATAATTCCTGTAATGTAGATAGATTTGAGATTAAATTAAATCCTACCATTAAAATTTTGAAATTTACCGCTCAAAATCCATTCTTGATTCAAAACAAATCCAAAAGTAAGCTGAAAGGTCATAAGCCTCCTTTAGAAAAGACTCTTGGGTTCTTCTCTCTCTCTTCATTCATAACCATAACTCTGGTGATTAATGGGGACTGCCGATTCGAGCGGGTTAGGAATACCTGAAACTTCTTTGGATCTCTTATTTGGATTCGACGACGCCAATTTTTCTGATAGGAATCTGCTGCTTCAAATTGTCGACACTGCCAATAACCCTTCAAAGGTTGTGCGCAAGGTGAACCGTCGCAAGAAACTCCTTTTAACTGAACTTACAGGTACTAGTATTTTTGCCTATATTATAAGTTCAGATTTATGGTAGAAATTTTATTTGATATTTGTACTTTGTTGTTTGAAAATTTGTGTAGAGAGGGTGAAGACTGTACACATCAACTCTTTGATTTTAGCCGCAAGGAGTTCATTTTTTCGTAAAGTATGCCTTCATCTTTTATTTATTTTTTCATCCATTTATGTGGAATATAATATTGTACTTTTATAATTATGTTCATTTACTATGCAGCTGTTCTCGAATGGCATGGTTGAGTCCCAGCAGAAGAATGTAGCAATTCAGATCGAAACCTCGGGTAGTTTAATTCCCACTATTAATATTTATATGGAATTTTGCCAATATTTATGTATGTTGAGTTCTTTTATTTCAATCACTTAACAATGGTATGTCATGATTTGATCAATCTGTGCAGAGGAAGCGCCTATTATGGATTTGTTGAAATATGTTTATAGTAATAATCTTCCAACAACTATGAATGCCTTGTTGAATCTGTTGGTGATAGCTGACAAATTTGAAGTCCCTTCATGCTTGAGGGACTCTACTCGAGCATTGCAAAACTTGCCAATGACTTGTGAATCGGCTTCACTTTATTTGGAACTTCCTTCAACTCTCTTGATGTCCCCTCAACTTCAGCCACTTGCAGATGCAGCCAAGCACTTCCTTGTTTCAAAGTTCAAGGATCTAGACAAGTATGCACCCATCTTTCTTTGTTTAGTGTAGCTAGCTCTGATGAATTTATATGTAGTCCAATATTGGTTGACATTAATTTTTTTGGTTGAAGAACAGGAAGTTGTTCTTCCTTCATGCATGCTCCATGTTACTATTGCTGTAAATTGTTATTATTATATACCATAAGCTGTCCCTTCTACCTTAGTTTGATCAGGCCTTGGATATTCCATCACTTCACTTTATTTTTTTAATAATTCATCAGGTTTACAGAGGAGGTGCTTAACCTGCCTTTACTAGCTATCCAAGCACTTATCTCCAGTGATGAGTTGGAAGTGACTTCAGAGTGTGTTGTGTACAATTTTGTTCTAAAATGGGTGCGTAAACATTATTCTGACTTGAAGGAAAGACGAGGGATATTGGAAACTCATCTACTCCATCTTATTCGTTTTCCATTCATGACTGCCTCAAAGCTAACTGAAGAAGTTCAAACTTGCATTGACATTGATAGCAAAGTTGCTTCCAAGATAGTTAATCGTGCTCTCGGTTTCAAGGCTGAGACTCCGCATCGAAAACGTTGTCTTGCTGCAAAGGAAGGCAATGCTGCATCTTTGCAATTTGTGGAGCGTGCATACAAACGTCGACCTATCAATGTGATTGAACTTGCATTGCCATATCAACAATGTATAGTTTATCTTCATTTCAAGAGGGAGAATTTAATACGCCTCTTCCCCGAGGGTCGTATAGAGTCAGAGACTTTCCACTTGGGTGAGCAACAACTTGTCTTGTTTGGCAGATGCTCTTTATCTAATCTTCAATGCTTTTGGCTAGCTCTAAAAGTGGTTGGATCAACTTCTTACAGTGTTAACTATGAGATCCAATTAAAAATGAAGCCTTCAGAGGAGTTTAGGAGTTGGGTGAAAGGGACCCACACGTTCACTGAATCGGAAAAAACAAAGTACCTTAAACATGTCGTGTGGGCTGAATTCATAGGTGATGACAGTGTTTACTTCATCAACTACATTCTCCATGTGAGGGCAGAACTCACAACCAAGAAATGACTACTTGAATATGATATGGCCGGGGGCACATTTTGTTCATGACACACGGTATGTTCAGTGGTTGATGCATTTTTTGTATTTTTGTCAAGGTTTAATGGCTTAGCGACAATTAATCAGAAATGCAACCACTCAAGGGCTTTTATTATTCACCCATTTTTTTTATGTTGGTCTAATCATTTTGAGTGTATCTGGTTAACAGTGTGTTGTATTCCTAGATGATTATATTTTGATTTTATGGCGTGAACTTAAATTTGTTGTTTATTGCGGAAATTGAAGGAATGGATTTAGTGTGGGCAAAATTAAGATTTACGTATATATTTTCATTGATCATAATTAATTGTGGAATTTGCAAGAAGAATATTATACAATTTTAAATTTTTAAACATGATGAATAAGCACTTATGGTTCTGATGCTTTTTAATACCAAACTCGCGTCAAAGACTATACAAATCATTTCTTTGATTTTAGCATGATGAAGTTTTTTTTCTTTTTTTTTTTTCGTAAAGTAGGTGGTTGTAGTTAAATTATTAATCTTTTGCCTTAGTTTTTCTTTTTTTTTTTTTTCAAAATATTAAATTTGATGTGTATTTATTATTTATTGTAGTGGTTCTCAAATGGCTTTTCCTTTAATTTAAAATTAATGAAATTTACATTAATTTGTTCAAATAAAAGAATTTGTTAAAGGTATCTTTATAGCCATTTCTATGTTCTGTTTTTGCCTACACTTTGGTTTGAAAAGAAAAAAGTAAGTTATTAATTTACTTATAGCTCCATGTTACTAATTGTTATGCTTGTAATGGTTACTATTTCATCTGTGCACATGTGCCTCCAATTTAAGGTTTAAATTGGTGCAATAATATTATTTGTTTTTCTCTTTATCCTGAGCCAGATTTAAGGAAGAGATGTTTAACTTTACTTTAGATAGTTAGGTCGATAAGACAGATTTTATCATGCCTTACAAAAAACAATACTTCATAAATTGACAAAGAAATTAAATTAATTAATATATATAAAATGATGAAAATATCTATTTAATTATAAATAACATAAATATTGTCAGTAATTATCCACTCGATTAGACGTCTTTAATCCAAGTAAATAATTAGACTTTCAAACAATCCAATAAAGATAGCAATTCACAAATATAATGAACGAGAACAGAAAACAGAGCACACAAAAATTTAAGTGGTTCGATCAACTTGATCTACATCCACTAGACACACGACTTCAATCTTGATTGATAAAAGAATGTTTACACACTCAACACTCGGAAAATGATTTCTCCTCACTTCACTCGTGAACTCTCAACTCAAGAACGAATGCTCGTAAGCGTCAACCTTTACAGTTACAAGTTATGGGGCATTTATAGGTATCAAAATTTGATTGTAGCGTGTGTTGATTGCATGATCAATGTGATCATGGATTCTGTTGAAACCTCCTAACTAACTCACGTTTTCAGCGTTTGTCCAATCTGAATTGACATCCTTGCCCTTCACTTGTTTCTCGTAACAGATGACACTATCAGAAAGATTAACCAGAAGACCTCCCCTCTTCTGTTCTACTCTTCTGATATCCCACACTTATCCAAAAGACTAACTCTGCAAACAGAACTCATCCCAGCTGATAAGAACTCTTCTGATCTTCTCAACTTAGCTGATTCTAAGAAACACCTTCTCATCTGATTAGAACCATCCACCTCATCTGATCAGGCCAAAGTTAGCTTACTTGACTCCATCAACTGATATGCCAAACAACTAAGTCAATCAACAGACTTCTATCAGCTAAGTACACCAGTTGATACTCCCAACAACTGAGTACTTCAGCAGACTAGAGCAATGTTGATCCTACCAGACGAGTACAACTCCTCTGATTTGAGATTATGAGATAAACCTCACAAATACTCTTATATATTAAAATAAATACAATCTAAAATCAATTGTTACAATCTAAACTCCTTTGAACGCATGCAACTCTTTTCCTGCAAATTCTTTTTTTTTTTTTTTCATTTTTATCTATTGTGTCTAACTTACAATCTCGTGGAATGGATCCTGCCCTTTCTCTCTCTTAAATTAGCTTGGTGCACGATAAAAATAATTATGAACCATAAACTCAATTTTTTGGAGTATTGGCGAAGTTATACTCGACCATGGTGATTCCATCTGCTAGTGATAGTTACATTGGGCGTGTTCTTTAATTTATTTTTCTCCGACCTTGTTGTTAATTTTTTAGGTTTTCGATCGATTTTAACAAGACTTTTTTCAATTTTTTTGTTTTTATCAGTGGCCACCTTCGCCTCCGCGCGCATTGCCGCCATTGCACTGCCGTTCTGGCAAAATATATCAGATGGAGTACTCTTGACATGAGAGAAAAACCCTAACAAAATAAGACAAAATTTTACAATTAGGGTTTGGAAATGGAAATTTGGTAAAAAGAAGAACACTTTTTTTTTTTTTTCTGAAAAAAACATCTTAGAAAAATGGGAATTAAGAGTTTTTTGGCTGGATTTTTTCATTTCTGTGTTATGTACTCCTTTTTCCCACAACTGTTTGCACACTTACCTTATTTGTCCGTCCCACAATTGTTTGCACACCCATAAGAGGAAACTCTTTTATAAACCTCACCCTCAAAATTTCACATATTTACACAAAATGTCATTACTTTTACACTCTCCAATCACCTTTTTACTTTATTCATACAACTTTACAAAATTTCCCCTCAACACTCCACTCATTACACTTTTTTTTTAAAAAGTGTGCCAATTTGGTGGTGCAAACACTTGTGGGACAGAGGGAGTACTTTTTATGTTTCTACTAGGTAGTGGTGTGCACCTCAATATTTGAGGTGTTAACCCTGATTTTTGTGTTAATATTTGAAAGACAACTCAATAGAATTCTATTCTAAATATAGAAAACATTTGTTTCACATTTTTACCCTTCTATTTCTATTTTTATTTCTATTTCAGAAATTTCTCACAATTTTATGAACTAAAGGGTTTCATTTTTTTTATTATATAAAGTGACATTTAATAATTTTTTAATTATCAATTGTACAGTCTAGTAACAATTAGAGAAGAATTTGAAACATATTAGAAAATCACATTAATGATAAAATGGATAGCTCAAGTGGTTAGAATACCATTAATTATCTAGACCTAAGGTCCTAGATTAGAGTCATGGAAAAAAGTATATAATGTAATTAAAAAAAATCACATTAATGAAATTCAAATATGCAAAGTATTGTATTTTCCTCTAAGTTTACATACATCACCATACTTGAAATCCAGCCAAATCGAGTGATATATATATATATATATATAGTGTGTTCCAATCGATCTAAATATTTGTACTTCCCAAAGTGATCTTAAGGTTAAATTTGAAAAAAATATTATCATTTCTCATGTTACCTTAATTAATGAATGTATATCTCATAAAAAAAGAACACATTTATGTAAATATTTAGTGATCTTAAGGTTAAATTTAAAAAAAAGTGTAATTAATTTACACTGAAAAGTGTAAAACGTCATATAATTTGCAAAGAAAATGAAACGTCAAAACGACTTATATTAAAAATAGGAGGGAGTATTAGATTAAAGAGTGGACTATTTGTCAAAAAAAAAAAAAAAAAGAGGACTATGTGGTTGAAAATATGAAAAAATAAAGCAAAATGCAAATTTAGAATAAAGAAGGGTTCATAAAGTTTGGGGGAAACAAATATTGGATTTGGATTTCCTCTCAAATTCATTGGCAGAAACAAAAACAAACGCAGTAAAATCACAATTAAAATGGAGATAACCAAGCGTATGTCAAAACTCATTAATCGTGAGAAAAAACGAGTGTGATAAATGTAGAAGAAATATATCGAGATGGGGATGACAGAAAGCAAAAACCCAAAAAATACACAAAAACTAAATAATGAAAATTATCAAATATAAAATTTCAAAGAAAATCACATAATGTCAATTAACTGATTCGAGAGGCAGTGGTGGCAGTACTTTGTTTAGCACAAACAATTGGCTCAATACAATAAAAAAGCCTCCAAAAATTTGTACTATTATGTTTCCCTGAGCTAGCCCAATATTGCAAATATTTTCTGACAATATGACAGTTGCGTTGAATATATTTAACCAACCTATAAAATGTGATGATTAGGAGAACCAGGAGGTATACTTCAAAGTTCAAACAATATTATCATTCTAACTTTCAATCAACAAGGAAGCAACAACGGGGGATTAAAGTCAAATTGTTAGTCCCATAATTATTTCAATTGCTCAGTTTTGATCTTATATTGCCGGAAATTAGATTAAATATACAGAAACGACGTTATTCTCTGAAAGTGTGTGTGCGAAATCAGAGATGTTGTCTGTCGTGTTGACACTGTTCAGACAACACTATGCAACGAAAATTAAATTGCACGAAGTGAAAATGGAAGTATTCAAAATTTGCGTAGATTATAAAATAATCTACGTTGTTCACTATATAAAAATATGTGAAACGAATTACAACCTCTTAAAGGTGTATAATAACACTATAATGAGTGTAAACAATTTACTATACATCCTACGAAACTATCTCCCTCATAGATCTATGCATATAACCTAGTAAATAAGACCATGATTAAACATACTACCATTCGGGTTTACAATAGTATGAAAATCTACAAGAAGAAACAAATGTTTTCCTAACTAGAAGCGTATAAAGCGTTCTATAGTCTAGTAATCAAAGATAACTTTTCTCAATTGTAAATGATATCTCACCTAGTTGGAACAAACCTCAACCCTTAAACCTTTCAAGGAAAGTTAGAAGAGTTGTTGTAGAAGTGTGAGAACTAGAACTGTCAAGAGAAGAACAGTTTAGTTCTGAGTTGAGAGAGTACTAGGACTCTGAATTCCAAGGGATCACGGCACTAAGGAGTAGTGTGGTTGATCAGTGCACCTTGGCACTATAAAACAAGTTAATTCCAGAGTGAAGAAATTATCCTGTTAAATCAAGGAAAGTGAATGTAGGAGCTTGAGTCTTTGAACCACTATAAAATCTTGTGTTATTTACTTACAAGTCATTTCATTCAAGTAACACATACATACACTGCACACAAACATACTTTCAAAAGACAAACATCACAAGTTGTGCAAAACTGTTTTGGACAAGTTCCCTGAAATACAGCTTCAGTGTTAAGAAAGGATTTCAGAATTAAAAGGAGTTTAAACATAAAGGGCCAACCATAATTCCGCACATATAACTTAATTAGATAGTTATGCAACTAAGTACTTCATAGTACTTAATAGTTTGATTATCTTAAGAAAGTTATACATACTCAGAGAGGTTGTCCAGAACAACTCTGCTGATAGACTGTTTTGCTTAAATTGAAAAAGATTTGCAACTACAATTTGAATTACTACATTGAATATACGTTTGTTACTATATGTAACTTTATCAAATTATTTGTATTACAATATGGTTATTGTGTTTACTACATGCGATAATATATGTTACTACGTATTATAATGTGAGTTACTACATTAACAAAAACACTAGAAAAAAAACGTGTTACTAAATAAAAGAATTTTTATTATTATATAAAATAGTTTGTGTTATTACTACATAAAATAATGTGTGTTACTACATATTACAATTTGAATTACTACATTTAATATCCCGCATTCGACAATAAAATAAAAGATAAAAAAATCACAGAAACCAGTAAAATAAACGGGTTAAAAAGTTTGGTCAAAATTAAAATACAAGTGGACCGGTTGACAAATAGATTAAAAATTAACCCACATGAATTAATGGTGGCCCAATAATATATATTTTCAGCCCATTGACTTAATAAGTCAATATTTTCAGTTCAATTGACTTAATTAGTTAATATCAATATTGCATATAAGTTTTTGTAAATTATGATTGATTGTATTATATTTTGTGTAAATTAATAGAAAGACATTATATTAATTTTAGATGTAATTTTTTTTAAATAATAATTATTGGGGGTGAAGTCAACAAAAGTGAGGGTGTAAATAACCGTGGATTGATCGTGGGCAATATAGTAATTTTGGGTATAACTTTTAAAAAAAATAATTTAGGCGGTGAAGTTAGCAAAAGTTGGAGTGTAAATAATTGTGGTCAATTGTTAATATAATTTGTTGGGGTTAAGTTAATAAAAATGAGGGTGTAGTCAATTATAAGATTGAAATTAAAATTAGGTATATACGTACATACGACTAACGAGTGTACATGAGAATTTGGCATAAAAAATGATGTATTTTTCAATTATTTGATATGCACACAATCGAATATGGAGTATATTTTTACGTGTTGAGTAAAATTTTATATTTTAAATTTAATTAGACATCTAACATAAAATTTTAAAATTTTACACTAAATTAAATCCTACAATTAAAATTTTGAAATACCGAATTTCCCCATATATCATCCTGAATCAAAACATATCCAACAGTCAGCTCAAAGGTCATACTCTTCTTCCTTTAGAAGACTGTTGGTTTCCCCTCTCTCTCTCCTCTAGTGATTAATGGGGACGGTCGATTCGGCCGGTGGCTTAGTGATGCAGTGACGGAAGCGTATAACAAAGAAGAAAGATAAAAAAGATATATAAAGAACACAAAAGAACACACACACACTATCCGTTGATTCTACGAATACCCGGAAAAGTGGCAAACTCAGATACGTTGATTCACACTTCTACGAATACCCGGAAAAGTGGCAAACTCAGATACGTTGATTCACACAGAATACCGTAAAAGAGATCCTGAGATAAACTCTCGTTTTTTTTTTATTAATCAAAATCAACTCCTCTTACAATGCAAAACACCAAAGCTATAAATAGGCAAACTTCAAAACCCTAGTCCTACGGCCCAACTCTATCGTGGGCTTATACCAAAAAGAAAAATGGATTCAAAAGGAAACTATTTCAAAAATTCAAAAACTTAACCAAAAATAACATCTAATTAACATTAAAATTAAGAACATAATTGCCAATTAATCTGCATCATATGATGGAGAATGAAGCTGCAACGAAGAGTCTTCCTAAAATTATGCTATTTATTTAATTAGTCAAAATTAATCACCTAAAATTATGCTATCTATTTAATTAGTTCAATGTATCCATTTAAGTTTCATTTAATTTATTGTCATTAAGAGTTTTGACTCGTCTATTGTAAAATTCTATAAAAAGAGGATGTATGATGCATTTTAGGACATTCAGAAATTATATGAAAATCCTTAAAGTTTTATCCTTAATCGTTGTTGTGTTTATTCCGGATATTTCGTTATCGAAATCAACGGTTCTCACTTCATTTTATTCTTAATTGATATTGTGTTTTTCCGGATATTTCTTTAAGAAATCAACGGAGTTCTCACTTCAATTGAGACGCTTTCGCTGTCTACATCACTTAGGAATACCAGAAAGTTATTTGGATCTTTCATTTGGATTCGACAAAGCCAAATACTCTGATAAGACTCTGCGGCTTGAAATCGTCGACCATGCCAACAATGACAATAACCGGAACCTCCTTTTAACTGCCACTACAGGTACTACTCCTTTTGCATATATATATATATATATATATTTTAACTGCCACTACAGGTACTACTCCTTTTGTATATATATAACTTCTGAGTTTCTCCATGATGAAATTTATTTGATATTTCCATTTTGTTGTTTCAAAATTTGTCACTTTTTGTAGCGCCACGGGTTAAGGCTATAGTTCATATTTTTGTAAAAGTATGCCTTCTGTCTTTTATTTAATTTTTAGGCCATGTTCAATTACTATGTATGTAGCTGTTCTCGAATGAGAGTTTGAGCAGAAGAATGTAACAATTCAGATCGAAACCTCAGGTGAAGTCGAGTTTAATTTCAACTATTAATATTTATATGGAATATTGTATGTTTATTTTCCATGTTTGGTCATATACCTATATATATTGTTGGTTTCCGGAAGTACTCAGTATTTGCATTGGTATGATGTTGTCCTCTTTGACCAAGTTCTCACCGATTTGTTTTTGTGCTTTCCCAAAAGACCTCTTACCCATAGATACCCTCATGACACCTCCAACATATATGAATGTCGGCTTGTAAAAGACTTTCAAATTTTTTGTGTAATTTTGATCTGTTTTATTATATAACAAACTGCAGACGTCATTATGGAGTCAGCAATTAATTAGCGGCAACATGTTAGCCATTTCTGTAAAAAACCATTTAACAATGATACACCGTATATTCCCGTATCTAAACAACGACATTTCAAAAATCCGTTTCAAATGTCGTTTTCATGTTAGCCATTTCTGTAAAAAACCATTTAACAATGATACACCGTATATTCCCGTATCTAAACAACGACATTTCAAAAATCCGTTTCAAATGTCGTTTTCGTTTTACATCCGGGTCAAAAATCCGTTTCAAATGTCGTTTCTATTTAACAAATACATTTTATCATCTCTAAATCCGTATCTAAACGAGGAACAAACAATACACCCATCCCAATCCCAATCCCGAACCCCAAACCCAAACCCAAACCCAATCCCCCAAACCCCTCTCCAACTATTAAATTGACCATTATTTTGGTCTATGTGGGAATTGAACCCACCCCAAACCCAATCCCCCAAACCCCCAAACCCCTCTCCAACTATTAAATTGACCATTATTTTGGTCTATGTGGGAATTGAACCCAGGTGGGCAAGTGTCCATTATTGAGCACCCGCCACTAGGACAGATAACTCTTTTGTTTTATATTTTAATATTAATTGTATATGTATATTAATTTATTTCTTTCACATGTATTTAAATTATAATTTTTAAATTTGTAAATGTAATTTTTTTTATTAATTTCTAAAAATTGTAATTACTCAAGCATAAGTTGTAAAATACTAATTAAGAACTATGCATAATATTTTAACATATATAATTAATTGATTAATTTGTAACTTTAAAAAATATATAAAAAAAATTGTTATTGAATAATTTCAATTGTAAAAGTTTATAAATTCAAATAAATTTAATAATTAAATTACATTTAATCTTCATCTTCATATTTCCCTTCATCATTGTCCATCATCTTCTTCTTCATCATATTCATCTCCATTCTTATTATCTTTCTCATCATCATTGTTTTCAATTCCCATCAATTATAACCGTTAAATCTAAAAAAAAATATTGAAATCTCCCTCAAACACCTTAGTTTCCGTCTATATTTTTTTTAAACTCCTTTGCGTGCCTTCCACCGAGGATCTTGTCTTTACTTTGCAAACAACGATCGTGGTCCTCCTGGATAGGTGATGAACATCCACAAACAACTTGTAATTCGAATGGATTTTCATTTTTAATGAGGTGTGATCAAACCAATCACATTTGAATAATAATACTGGCCCTTTGCTAAGATGCCTTAAATATCAATTCTCAACGTCGTGTGAACTCATCTAGCCTGTAATTTAAAATAACTTTAAATTAATTATTTATATATATACACTAAGACTAATAATAATTTCAATAACACATATTGAATCGGTACTCACATCTATGTTTGCAATTTGAGATATTTTGTTATTCTTATCGTAACAAAAATATATTATTATCAATAATAATTATAGATTGAATAAACATGGATAAAACTACTTACTTAGAGTTGTTGACAAAACACTTGGAATCCTTAATTTCCCCACATTGTAGGTCTAAAACACCTAAAATCCTTAAAATCTACACACATTGGGTAGGCTCGTTGATCCAACTCCACAACCCCGTAATCTTCTCACCCATATAACACTCTATTTTAATTTAGAGAAATTCTCAAATGCACACTGTGCATGTGCACCCTATTTTTACCCTACCCGTATTCCATCCGCCTCCGAACCGAAAAGTTCAAATCTCTACAATCTATGTATTCAGACACAATCAAAAATTGAAGAGAAAAACGGGAAGACGAGAGTTCGAAAAAAGGCACAGGAAGCAACAAGGAGACGAAGATCGCGGTGGCTGAAGGATTTTTGCTTGGGCGACAATGGCGGCACCCATCTCTCCGGCGATATGGTTCGACGGGTTATACCTCATCTCTCCGGCGACATTCTTCCCATGAACAAAAGACGAACGATGAGGGTTGCTGCGTCTTTCACAGCCCACCGCGACCTCCATCTTCATCTTTGTTTACCGATCTATTTCAGTGAGTTACAGATCGGAGCCTTTGCCGGCGGTAGCTTCGGCGCGTGAGACCTCTGCCGCCCTCGTCGGAGATGTTGCACTACTTGCATTCGAAGATGCCTGTAATTGCCCCGTTGGTGAGCTGCTAGATATATCACAGCGCCTCGAGACTGCTAGTGAGGTGAATGCAGCCATCCTCACCATTCAAAGCCATGAAAAAGGTTAGTACGATGATAGGTTAAAAATAAGAAGCACAATAAGTTAGTCTTTCATAGGTTTTAATTAGTCTTTCATAGGTTAGTACGATTTTGAAACTATGACTGAAGCTGAACCGTCGATCACTTCTCTGGCCTAAAAGGTGGGGCGGCGTTTCTTCCCTCTCTCCTCTACACATTGTTAGATGATTCATTTTCTGGGTTAGTGGACTTTAGGAATGCTTAATAGAATTGTTTTACGAAAAATGTTTTAGTTTTGTTGTTGAAAATGGTAATGTTATTATTGAAAAGTGGTAACTATTATTATTGAAAAGTGGCATTAAAAAAAATAGAAAATATTATTATTGAAAAGTGGTAATTTTGTTACTGAAAAGTGATATTGAAATTGTTGAAAAGTGGTAATTTTATTATTGAAAAATGTTAACTATTATTATTGAAAACTGATAATTTTATTATTGAAAAATGGTACTATTATTATTGAAAAGTAGTAACTATTATTATTGAAAAGTGGTATTGAAAAAAGAAAAAAATATATATTATTATTCAAAAGTGGTAATTTTATTAATGAAAAGTGGCAATTTTATTAATGAAAAGAAGTAATTTTATTAATTAAAAGTGGTAATTATTATTATTGAAAAGTGATATTTTTATTAATGAAAAGTGGTAATTTTATTACTAAAAAGTGGTAATTTTATTAATGAAAAGTGGTAATTATTATTATTGAAAAGTGATAAAGAAAATATTATTATTAAAAAGAAAAGTGAAAACAGAAAATATTATTATTAAAAAGAAAAAAAAAAAAGAAAAAAAAACAGAAAATATTATTATTAAAAAGAAAAAACTGAAAAAAAAAATAGAAACCATAAATATTATTATTAAAAGGAAAAAACTAAAAAAAAAAATAGAAACCATAAATATTATTATTGATCCCTGCATTAGTGTGCACGTGCACACTATGCACATGAGTATATTAATATATAGAGGAAGTTTTTTTAATATATGAATCATGGGTTGGTCTAGTATGTACTCGAGTGCATGTTGTGCACCCTAGTCCATGTTGCACTTTTCAGTTTTACTGACTTACACAACTTACACTTTTTGGTAAATAGTGTTGCACTTTTCAATTATTAAACTGTATAATAATATTTTTAGTATAATAATTGAAATGTGCAACACCATTTATCAAAAAGCGTAAGTCAATAAAACTGAAAAGTGCAACATGGACTAGGGTGCACAATATACATTCGAGTACATACTAGACTTTATGATGAATCATTCACTTAATTTGTATCTCTATCTCCTTTTGACACTTTTTAATTTAAGTTTATTTTGACATCGAAATGATATATTTTTTAAAATTTTGTAAAATTAAATGAATTCAATTTCTATAAATTAGATAACTTGTTGTATCTCTTCCAAACAACTTTTTAGACTAATTTGTATTACTCCCAAACAACTTTTAGACTAATTTATTAAAATTAAATGAAACAACTTTTAGACTAACTTGTATCACTTCCAAACAATGACTTTTACAATTTGCAATGCTTCACGTATTTATACTTTTTCTAAATGGATGATATAATTTTTTTTTTTAATCTAAAACTTTTTAAAAAATACTATACAAATTTCTTTATAAGTCTTAATGGTCAAGATATTTAAAAACTTTTAAAAATTATTAAATGACACCGTACACCTCCTTTTTTTAATCTAACGTCTCTGGACATCATACAAAATTGATATATGATTAGAGAATCAATTCTTGGAATATTTTCATTAGAGAGTCAATTAATATATATATTGTTATATGGAATTGAAGATATAATATAATATTATTCCTCTCTCTCTCACTCAGTGTCCTACGGTTTCGAATTCAAATACTCCTCGTGTGGCATCACTAGTAACTTACGAGGAAGGGCGTGTCGTTGTTCACTCAGACCTCCGATTGAGGATCCCCGTGACCTCCGATTGAGGATCCTCGTGTACACAGGATACCTCCTCATGTCGTGTCGTCGTCCTATTGTGTCGTCGCCTTTTCCTCCGTCTTTAAGTTTATTTTTTGAACAATTTAATGGTTTGTTTCTTTATTTTAGAGATGGTTAGATTTCGTATCACAAATTTTGTGTACCACATTGTCTCGTTTTATATCGGGGAGAAAAAATTGACTCTTTAGAGACGGTGGTATACGTATCTAATCCGTATCTAAAACTCTCGAAACTGAAAGTCACGTATCTAATTCGTATCTAAAACTCTTGAAACTAAAAGCCGTATCTAATTTGTTTATAATGAGAGACAGTTTTATTTTCGGTTTCAAATCTCGATTTTTTAATAAATCTGTATCTAATCCGTATCTATTAGAGACGGATTAGGTATCCGTCTCAAAATTTCGGTATCAAAATCAAGCTTTTTTTGTAGTGGGACTCTACTCGAGCATTGCAAAGCTTGCCAATGACTTGTGAATCAGCCTCACTTTATTTGGAACTTCCACCAACTCTCCTAATGTCCCCTCAACTTCAGCAGCTTGCAGATGCGGCCAGGCACTTCCTTGTTTCAAAGTTCAAGGATTTTGACAAGTGCACACCCATCTTAACTTCTTTGTTTAGTGTGTAGCTCTAATTTGTGTTTGTCAATTGTACGTCATGATTTTGGTTGAAAAATCCATGCTACTATTGCTGTTAGTTATAATTATTTTGCCACTATGCACCATAAATTTACCTTTTTCTTTTAATAATTACCCTGCAGGATTAAGAAAGAGCTGCTTAATCTGCCTTTCTTTACTCAGTATCCAACAAGTTCTATCCAGTGATGATTTGCAAGTGACTTCAGAGTGTGCTGTGTAAGATTTTGTTTTAAGATGGGTTCATAAACATTATCCAGACTTGGAGGAAAGACGAGAGATATTGAACATCCATCTACTTCATCTCATTCGTTTTCCTTTCATGACTACATCAAAGTTGATTGAAGAAGTTCAAACTTGTAGTGACATTGATCCTGAAGTTGCTTCGGAGATAGTTATTCACGCTCTAGGTTTTAAGGTTAAGAGTACTCCGCATCAAAAACGTTGTCTAGCTGCTGAGAAAGGCGACACTGCATCTCGCCAATTTGTGGAGCGTGCATACAAACATCGACCTATTAAGGTGGTTGAACTTGCATTACCACATCAACAATGTATAGTTTATCTTGATCTCACGAGGGAGGAAGTGATGAACATCTTCCCCGGCCAGTGGTGATCGAATAAGATCAGAGACTTTTCACTTGGGTGGGCTAGCACTTACACTGTTAACCAGATTCCTTAAATGTAAGCAACATTTGTTTTGTCTAGGTCTAAAAATGGTGAGATCAACAGCATGTGCAGTTAAGTATGAGATCGCATTAAGAAGGAAACCATTAGAGGAGTTTGAGAGTTTGGTGAAAGGAAGCCGCACGTTTAGTGAGCCTGGGTGTACCAAGAAGTTCCATGGTTTTCCATGCACTGAATTCATAGGCGATGACAGCAGTTACTTCATCAACGACGTTCTTCATGTGAGGGCGGTGCTCACCATCAAGAAAGCATGAGTAGCTGAGAAATTTGAATCATTACACGCACAATATTGAATGGCTGATGTCCTTTCTTTTGTTTTTGCTAATTTTTTGAGATGTTTTGTTTTTGCTAATTTTTTGAGATGTGTGCATGGTTGAATGCCCACCTTTATCTCTTTTATTGTGCTATACATATTTTTAGGTGATTACCCCACTTAAAATGCAATATCTCTTACTTGGGCTTATCGATATGTGATATAAACTATTTAGTCCCATAACTTTCTATCTTTTTTTTAAATGGTCCCAAAAAAGTTAAATGTATCAATTTAGTTCAATTTTTTTGTTTTGTTCTCAAAATGTTAAATGTACCAATTTTTCACATTTTTTTTTGTTTTGGTCCCAAAAAAGTTAAATGTAATTGTGAGGTTAATCTCATAATCTCAAATCAGATGAGTTGTACTCGTCTGGTGATATCAGCAGAGTACTAGTCTGCTGATGGACTCAGCTCTTGGGCGTATCAGCTGGTGGAGTCAAGCAAGCTAACTTAGGCCTGATCAGATGAATTGGAGGTTTCCAGTCAAATGATAAGGTGGTGCTTAGAATCAGCTAAGTTGTTAAGATCAGAAGAGTTCTTATCAGCTCATTAGAGTTCTGTTTGCAGAGTTAGTCTTCTGCCAGTGTTCTGATTGTGTCATCTATATATTACGAGAACCAAGTGAAGGGCAAGACTGTCAATTCAGATTGGGCAATGCTGAACACGTGAGTTTGTTAGGCGGTTACAACAATCTGTCATAGTCACGCAATCAACACACGCTGCAATCAACCTTGATACATATAAATACCCCATAGCTTGTAAATTGTAAAGTTTGGCGCTTACGAGCATTCTTCTTGAGTTGAGAGTTCACGAGTGAAGTGAGGAGAAATCCATTTCCGAGTGTTGAGTGTGTAAACATCTCTTTTATCAATCAAGATTGAAGTCGTGTGTCTAGTGGATGTAGATCGAATTGATCGAACCACTTAAATCCTTGAGTACTCTGTTTTATGTTCTCGTTTTGATTATATTTGTGAATTGTTATTCGTTGTTGGATTGTTTGAGGGTCTGATTATCTACATTGGTTGGAGACGTCTAATCTTGTGGATAATTAACTGACAATTGGCGTCGTCTATGGAAATCGAGAGTCACCCTTAAAGCAATTGCAAGATGGGAGATGGAGAATTCGACCAAGTATAACATTGAGAAGTTCTCAGGCACCGGAGACTTTGGGCTGTGGAGAGTCAAGATGCAGGCTCTCCTAGAACAGCAAGGTTTGTTCGACGCGCTAGAAGAATCTACAGCCCCAGCTGGTGAAACTGCAACAGTTGCTGCTGAAAGGAGCAAGATGCTCAGGAAAGCTCGAAGCACGATTCTGCTCTGCTTTGGTGATAAGGTTTTGAGAGAAGTTGCTAAAGAGAAATCCGCGAAGTAGGCCTGGGACAAACTAGGTAAACTCTATATGGTTAAAACTTTAACTAACCGTCTCTATTCGAAACATAAGTTGTATGCCTTCACAATGGGGGATGACAAACCCATTCCGGATCAGCTTGATGAGTTCAATAGGATCCTTGATGATCTAGAGAATTTAGATGTCAAGTTAGAGGAAGAGGATAAGGCTCTAATCCCGTTAAGTGCTCTCCCTAAGTCCTTTGAAATCTTAAAGGACACAATCTAATATGGTAGGAAGGAAAGTATCACATTAGAAAATGTGATGTTGGTTGTTAAGTCCAAACTGTTGCATAACAAGACATCTCAATGAGATAAGAGTAGCAGTGGAGAGAGATTGGCAATCAAAGGAGGCCAGAAGAGATCTGGATCCAAGAAGGGGTCTAGTCAACCCAAAGGAGCTGCTAAGGGAAAATCAGTTGTGTCCAATCAAGGGGATTCAGCGTGCTACCACTATAATAAGCCCGAACACTATAAGAATACTTGTCACAAGTATAAGCAGTTCTTGAGGAAATCTGGTGCCAATAACCCTACTGACAAGAATCAAGCTAATCAGACTCAAGAAGATAAGGAGCAAGAAGGTTATGAGTCTGCTCAAGTGTTAACCATCACATCCTCTACAGAACAGCAAGCATGAATCCTGGATTTAGGGTGTTCGTTCCATATGACTCCAAGAAGAGATTGGTTTCATGATTTCAAGCATCAGAAGGCCGGTTCTGTGTTGCTTGGGAATGATTACACTTGCAAAGTTGTTGGAGAAGGTAGTGTTCACCTGAAGATGTTTGATGGGTAGTAAGATTTCTCAAAAGTGTCAGGTATGTATCTAAGCTTAAGTGAAATTTGATATCACTTGGGATGCTGGATTCTAATGGTTATACATTTCAGTCTGCTGATGCAGAGCTCAGGGTGTCAAAAGGGGAGCTGACTGTCCTGAAGGTTGTGAGAAGAAATGATATCTACTTTCTTAAGGGAATACAATAGCTGGCAGGTCAGATGTAGTAGAGGTGCAAGACAACTCTATGTTTTGGCACATAAGACTAGCTCATGTAGGTGAGAAAGGCCTAATTGAGCCGTCTAAGTAAGGTTTGCTTGTCAAGGACAAGTTCACAAAGCTGGATTTGTGTGAGTCTTGCATTCTTGGTAAAGCCAAAAGGTTAAAGTTTGGGAAGAGTGTTCACTCTACTAATGGGATCATGGACTGTGTCCATTCAGATCTATGGGGACCAGCTAGGAATCAGACAAGGTCTGGTGGTAAATATTTCTTGTCTATCATAGACGACTACTCAAGGAAGGTGTGGGTTGCAATCCTGAAATCGAAGGAAGAAGCATTTGAAAATTTTAAGGAATGACTCACTGAATGTGAGAATGTCACAGGGAAAACTCTCAACCATTTGAGAACTAATAATGGTCTGGAGTACCTATCAGAAGAGTTCAATGCGTTCTGTAAGTCGAAAGGAATAGTGAGGCATAAAACTAGGCCAGAGACCCCTCAACAAAATGGTGTAGAATGAATTAAACACTACTTGAGAGAGTCAGGTGCATGTTGAATAACTCTTGTCCGCCAAAGGTGTTTTGGGGAGAGGTTGTGTCAACAACAACCTATTTGATAAACAAAAGTCCTTCCTTAGCTGTGCAGTATAAAACCCCAGAAGAGTTATGGTCTGGCCATGCAGCTGAGTACAATTATTTGAAGGTATTTGGATGTGCATCATATGCCCATGTCAAGCAAGATAAGCTTGAGCCTCGAGCATTGCGATGCGTGTTTGTTGGGTATCCTTCAGGTGTTAAAGGATACAGGTTATGGTGCCTTGAAGCTGGAATGCAAAAGTGTATTATCAAGAGAGATGTTACTTTTGATGAGAGCATTATGCCTCTATCAGAAGAGGCCAGTACGAGCACTAGTGCAACTGATAACTAACCAGGCGAAGCACAAGTCGAGGTGGGGCATGTCACCAAAGGACCTGTTGAAGAACATATTGATCCAGATGAGGAGGGCATTCCTCAGAGTGAGAATGATCTTCAACACTATTAGCTTACATGGGACAGAACCAGAAGAGAAGTCCACCCACCTTAGAGGTATGGACAAGCTGACATTGTTTCATTTGCATTATGTGCAGCTCTTGAGGTGGAGTCTCTGAGCCGAAAACATACACTGAAGACATCAGCTGCCACGACAAGGAGAAGTGGATAGTTGCTATAGAGGAGGAGCTACTTTCTCTTAACAAGAACCAGACATGGGGGATTGTTGAGAGGCCCAAGAACAAGAAGTTGGTTGGGTGTAAGTGGATCTACAAAAAGAAGGTGGAGGCTCAGAGGGGTGGCAAGTTTAGATACAAGGCGAGGCTTGTAGCTAAGGGATTTACACAGAAGAAAAGTATTGATTTCAATGAAATCTTCTCACCTGTTGTGAAGCATTGTAGCATCATAATCTTGTTAGCTATGGTCGCTCAATATGAATTCGAGCTACATCAGATGGATGTGACCACAACTTTCTTACATGGATCTCTAGATGAGAGAATCAACATAAAGTTACCAGAAGGGTTGGATATAGAAGAAGGGGAGGACAAGGTGTGTCTGCTGAAAAAGTCCCTCTATGGCCTGAAACAAAGCCCTAGACAATGGTACTTGAGATTTGATGAGTATATCTGCTCAACTGGTTTTACAAGGAGCTTGTATGACAGCTGTGTTTATTTCAGACGGGTTGGGTCTTCTGTTACCTATCTTCTGTTGTATGTTGATGACATGTTAATAGAAGAGGAGTCTATTAACAGTGTTAATCAAATTAAGGAGATCCTCAAACGGGAGTTTGAGATGAAAGATTTTGGTGAAGCCAAAGTGATTCTTGGGATTGAGATCAGCAGAGTAGATGGGTCTATTCAGCTGAGCCAAGCAGCTTATCTTTAGAAGGTGTTAGAGAGTTTCAGAATGCATCAAGCAAAGACTGTCTCTACTCCTATTGGCCAACATCATCGATTGTCCAATCAGACGAGTCTCAGGAATAGCCAAGAGCAAGCTCAGATGAGTAAGATACCTTATGCTAGTGTCGTAGGGAGTTTAATGTATGTTATGGTGTGTTGTAGACCAGACTTGACTCATGCTATGAGTGTGATCAACAGATATATGAGTGACCCAGGCTTAAGTCATTGGGAGAATGTTAAGTGGGATATGAGATATGTTCTGGAATCAGCTGACAAAGGTCTGAAATTTCAGAAGATGCCAAGTAAGGGGGATGCACTTGTGGGATACGTGGATGCAGATTACGCAGCCAATGTTGACACTCGAAAATCCTTAACAAGATATGTGTTCACTTTGTTTGGTACAACTGTGTCTTGGAGGTCTATTCACCAGTCCGTGGTTGCATTATCTACTACTGAAGTGAAGTACGTGGCCTTGACTGAAGTAGTTAAGGAAAGCATCTGGTTGAAGAGAATTCTGAAGGAATTTGGTTTATCTCTGAACAGTGTGACTGTCTTTTGTGATAATCAAAGCACAATTCATCTTGCAAAACATCAGGGGTATCATGAGAGAACCAAGCATATTGATGTGAAACTGTACTTTGTAAGAAACATTGTGGAGAAGGGTGTAGTCCATGTAGTTAAGATAGCTACTGAGAAGAATCCTGCTGATGCATTTACTAAGGCATTACCAAAAGAGAAGTTTGGTTTATGTCTTAGGTTGATTGGTTTGCATTAGTGTCCTCTGAAGAGAAGACTGTTGTTCTTTTGGTAGGGAGCTGTGGTGGAGGTTGTCCTTTGAAAAGGGTAGTTCGAAGCTGCTTAGTTCAAGTTGGAGATTTTGAGCTAAAGGTGGAGAATTTTGAGGTTTATCTCATAATCTCAAATCAGATGAGTTGTACTCGTCTGGTGATATCAACAGAGTACTAGTCTGCTGATGGACTCAACTATTGGGCGTATCAGCTGGTGGAGTCAGACAAGCTAACTTAGGCCTGATCAGATGAGTTTGAGGTTTCCAATCAGATAATAAGGTGGTGGTTAGAATTAACTAAGTTGTTAAGATGAGAAGATGTAAGGCTCTTATTAGGTTATGTAAGGCTCATTCAATCATTTTGTTTTGTAAGATGTGTATCTATGATTTATTTTCTTTTCTAAGTACTTAATAGATTTGGTTGTTCCTAGTTTGATCACCACATTTACTCACTATAAAAATTCATCATTCAATTATTATTTTCTACTAAAATTGATCCTGTTTAGTCAATCTGTCATATACTTATTTTCCTTTTTATCACCAAAAATTCCAACATGATTAAACTCGGCATAATGATCAATATACTTTTCATATAACCTATCATCCACATTTATTTCATATTCACTATCAACTAGAACATAACTATCTACGTAGTTTTCAGAATCGAGACCTCGGACTTATTTAAAACCACTTCATCAACTTTAGGGCCAAAATCACCACACACATCACTATCTTTGTAATTTTCAAAATCGAGACCTCAGGCTTATTTAAAATCACTTCATCAACTTTAGGGTCAAAATCACCACACACAACATTATCAAATTCAAGCACTCTACCACCTGTGTACAAATTCGCTCCAAACTGATGCCAAATACTATTTTTTTTCATTATATACTATTTAATTAGCAAAATCTTGCAATTTAATTAACTCAAATATATAGACATCAACATAGTCAAAATAATCTACATACCCTTACATAATGCGTAGAGCGACCATCTACATACCCTTACATAATGCCTAGAGCGACCATCTACCATAAAAAACTTTTAATGTAAAAATAGTTGGTTCATATTTTGTATCGGCATAATATTAAACAATTTTTTTAATAAAAATGTAAACAAAACAAAACTAATTAACCCATATACCTAAACTTAAAAGTTATAAAAACTTATTGTATTAGGGTTGTAGAAGCATTCTTTTTTCTTTTAGCTATTAACTTTTCTTCGTACGGACTAAAAAACACTCTATTTGTGGTTTTGATATGGCTATATTTTTATTTTATTTTTGAGTTCTTTAACTTAGGTGATTTTGAGATTTTGCGCTCAAAACATTGAGAGGATCAATTTTAATAAAAAATAAAAACTGGGTCAAATATTTTGATAATGACTAAATGTAGGTGACTAAATGTGAAAAAGAGATAAACTCGGTGACCATATGTGATATTTTTCAATTCCCTTAAATTTTATACACGCATACAATTCGTTTCTTTTACTATAAAAAAATTACTACTACTCAAAACTCTATACATTATTACATTTTTTTAATAGGTGAGAAGAAAGAAAATTGGTATAATTTTATTAATTTTATTTAATAGGTTAGTCTTATGTGAAATATTTCATACATGATCAAGTCAAAATTCTAAACCCATTTAGTTCAAAAGTCAAATTTAAACATTTTAAAAAAAAATCGCAGGTTATAAGTCGGGATTCGAGTTGCCCAGAAAATTTGTGGGTCGCAAACAGGTGGTTTACTGCATGACCAAAATATTAATTGTTACTACAAGGTCAAAAAATTAACACTACAAGGTCAAAAATTTAATACTATATGTCAAAACATTTTGACAAATTCACCCAAAAAAATTAAGTGTCCAAAATATTTTTGAACATGTAGTAATACACTTTTAACCTTGTATTGATAAAATTTTGGTCTTGTAGTAACATTGTTTTAGTCGTGTAGTAGTCAAATAAGTCAGAATTATTTTAGTAATTTTGCCCAAAAAAAAAGTGTACAAAATATTTTTGAACTTGTAGGGTCAATAATACACTTTTGATCTTGTAGTCATAACATATTTTTGGTAATGTAGTAAGATAATATTTTGGAGCGAAAATAAATATTCTAATTAAGGTTGACACGCGTTTTGACCCACATGTATTACTTTTTATATTCCAGTACTTCATATTCTATTATCTAGATTATTGATACGTTTAATTAAAGTGAAAAAAAAAAACAACTAACAATAATAATCATGACAACACGTGTTAAAAATTCAAGTACGTATTTGAAATATAAAAATGGCACAAGAGAATATATCAACGTAAAAAGACACTTACGAATAATGAGCTATATAATTTGGATAATTATTATTCTATCCTCACATACAATGTGTAATCCTACTAGATTAGATTTAGACCCCAATAGGTTAATACAATGTTACATACATAGTGTACTTGAGTGGATCTTAACTGATCAAGTCAACTGTAAAACTTTGACTTTTTTTTTTCGATTTTTTTTTCGAATTTTTTTTTTACATTTTTTAATAATATTTTCAGCTATATTAACATACACAGATATCATACATTTTTCAATTATAATAACATACATTTTTCATTAATATAATAACCATCCGTTACGTTAACGTTAAGGTCCACTCTCAAGTACACCGTGTACTTGAATATAGTTTCCAACAAATTCAAACATTAGAAATTCGATCTTTATATTCGAAACCCCTATTTCAGCGAAAGAGAGGAAAAGGGACATGGGCGGATATTGTTCAATTCATTAACGTCGTAAGTGAGGCTGTGGAGAAAGTTCCCTCAGCTTTTCTGATTTGAAAGTTCCCTCAGGTTTTCTGATTTAAATGCGTTATGTACTGAGATGAAAATGACTGGAGGAGGGAAACGTAAATGCCATATAAGATGAAAAATAGGGTCTCTTATATATACTATATATACTAAATTCCTCTCTTTGATGGCTCTTTGATGGACGGTGATCATGTGATCATTTTTTTATCCTGTGAAATTCTTTAAAATTCTCAATATTTCCCTATAAATCAAAAACATTCTAAAATTATTCTAGAACTATCTTTTCATTTTTCTAATTACAGATTTGGTAAAAGTAAAACTTGGGTCAGAAATTAGAACTATCGTTTATTTCTAAAGTGTTAAATCAAAGTATCATGCTCACATTATGTTTCGTTTAATCATGACACAATCTCACATAAAATTTGAACTTTTTTCAGATTAGTTGAGGTGGAATACAAGATTTGAGCTCATATGAAAACTAAGATATAATCATTTGCCTTCATTATTTCCTCAATATTCGGTATTCTCACTGGAGGTTCTGAATGGACGGGTACGACATCAATTAACACATCAATATGACACGAAATATGTTCGGTTGCTCCCGAATCTATGATCCAAGACCGTGCAGAGTTATCAATCATACTTGCCATGTTAGCCGGGGCCAGCACTCCCTTAGAACTCATTTCGCATAAAATCGGCGAAAGACATCAAACCAGCCGTCAATTTGGAGCTGTACTCACTGCCCCTTTCAATCGCCTTCTCGTCGTCGACCATTGACAAATTGCGGCGGAAAGAATCGCCGCTCTGATGCCATGATAAAGTGCATATATTGAGAGAGGCATGAAAAAGAGAGTAACTCTCAAAACAGAGAAATTCTCATTAATCGTAAGTGTCATCTGTTGTACAAGGCAAGGAATATATATATAGCTAGAGTGGGCCTTATTAGAGATAAATCATAATATTAAAAGATACAAATCTGTGTAAAGAGTTTTAATTTTGGTGTTGTAGTAGTTTTGGACAATGAGTTTAAAGGTTGAGAAGGTGGATAGGACATCCGATTTGCGTTTTAGGGGGTAGATCCACATGTATTTACTGAAATGGTCAACAAATATGATATAATACTTAAAACCATCATAAGATATGACCGGAGATGACCATACATCGGAAAAGATAATTTCGAGGGGTGTATGTGAAACAATACTGGATTCATTAAATGGTAGTTTGTGACTCTTAATATAATGACAAGAATCACAACTAAACAGTTTTGTAGGATTACTAGGTAAACGAAATTTAGACAAAGTATGGGATAGAATTTTGAGAGATGGGTGACCTAAACGGGAATGCCAAACCGGAAGAGGAAGGCGGTCGGAAATGAATGTGGTAGGGGAGGGTTTGGATGCTCGTGCCGACCATACGTAAAGATTATCAATGCGACTCCCCACGAGGAGAACGCTCCCCGTACGACCATCTCGCACCTGAAAGTAAGTTGGGCCAAATATAACATTAACATCATTGTCTCGACATAACGATAAAACGGAGATAAGATCTTTGTCCATTTGCGGAACAACTAGTACATTTGAGAATTTTAGCATAGTAACATGAGGAAACGATAAGGAACCAATATGTGAGATATGCAAACCGTTACCATCACCGATGACTACGTCATCCGAACCAGAATATGGAGAGTGGAGGGACAGGTTTTGGAGGTCGGTGGTGATGTGATGTGACGCACCGGAGTCCAGAATCCAAGGAACGGAGTGGGTACGAGAAATAGTCGAATGTGCGGAGGTGGTGTATGTACTAGGAGGATGGGTGTATATACTGGGTGGGGTGTAAGTAGTATTGAGGTGGGTGCGTAGATGCGGAGGGGTGTTGTTGGTCCTGAAAGGAGTATATAACAAGTGTATGGGGGGGGGGGAATACACTTGTATGCAAATTCTTTTCAAACTTGATCAAACCAGAGTTCAGCAAGGTTGTCCTTGACAACTCTGCTGATATGATTAACTCTTGATAGATAATCAAACTACTAAGTACTATTGAGTACTTAGTTGAATAACTATCTAAGGGAGTTATATGTGCGGAATTAGTGGTTGGCCCTTTAGTTTAAACTCCTTTTAATTCTGAAATCACCTTAACAGATTATCCAGTTCAGGGAACTTGTCCAAATCTTGTTTTGCACAGTTTAGGATATATATCTTTGAAAGTCCAATTTGTGCAGTGTTGAATCTATGTAAGTGCTGGTAAGTAGATCAACACAAGAGTTTATAGTGGTTTAGAGACTCAAACTCCTACATCCACTTCCCCTGATTTAACAGGATAATTGCTTCACTCTTGGAATTAACTTGTTTTTATAGTTTATAGTGGTTCAGATTTGAAGTAAGGTTCCAACTAATGAGATATCCTTGACAATGGAGATCAGTGTATAAGGATAAGATATCTCTCTAAGCTTTGTATGGATATACAATGAGGTTTAACTTAGATGAAGTGTTTGAAGACTTGAAAGCACTTATGCACTTGTAGGATAGTTGGATGTGTAGTGGATGCTTAAATGGTCTTCACACTTCTTGTATTTATAGATAAATTTGAGGATTTGCCCGTTGGAGAGGCAACCTCAAATGTCTATAAATTTCTTCCTTGAATTCTTCAAACTGGAAGACAGATTCTGATAGTGATATGTCCTTGTTTTGGGAAATAAACGGTTGTAACCACTTTGTCTTCATTCTGAGCACTTTTCCCAATGTCCGACTTCAAGATTCACTTGGTCAAACATGGACATCTCTTCTTATCAATGATCCTGAGATAAGGACAACATTCCTTATCACTTGGACAACTCTACTTATCAGTTTCAACAGAGTTTACTTATCAGCAGTGTTGGCTTTTTAGCTCTTTCAGATGACTTGGCTCTTTCTCTTTCCATGACTTCTTAGAATAGTTCTTTGAGCATTCATGGCTTGGATAAGTGGACTTGACCTCTTCAGCATAGTTGGCCTTGAACTTCAAAGCTTGTTCTTGTTCAATTGTGCTGAGACAATATTGCTGGACAACTCTTCTGATCTTGACATTTCTTGTAGTAGACTTGATCTTCAAGATCTATTCTACTTAGTTGATCTTCAGATAGGTTGTTCCACTTTGACCTGACTTGGATCAGCATACTTGTCCTTCAGCAGACTTGGGGTCAATCCAATACTGAGCCTTGAGGGGAGTTGTACAACTTAAACTTAAAAGCATGTGTTCCCCCTCAACTAGTGCATCTATTTATCTAAGAGCTGCCTAACACATCAGCTTCTCTACTTGTCTTAGTCTACATGTTCCAACAGTCCTGAAACATGTTCATTCAAATTGACTTATCTACTTAGCATGTCTCAGGAGGGTTTTGGTATCATAATCAAAACTCATTTTATTCCCAACAATTTCCCCCTTTTTGATGATGCCAAAACCTATACAATCTATGCAAAAGTGACTTGATTACACTTATTACATTTTACTTCAGTGAAGGTGACTAGAGTCAAGTTCCCTGAAAGAGAATGTGTTAGTGCATTTTTTGTTTTTCAGTGCATAGAGGTTGATAAGTCAGACAAGTTAGAATTCAGTAATGTTGATTCAAAATGTGTTCAACTATCATTCAAATAAGAGATCATTACAAGCATGTTGATAGTTGAACAGACATATCAAAGCATGAACATTACATCAGAGCATGAAATAACTAATGATCAGAGCAATACTTAACAAGATATTCTATCAGAGCATTAGTCCTTAAGTATCAGAGCAAAATGTCATCAGAGCAAACTTCACATATCAGGAGACTTGAGCAATTTTCAGCAGATGAGCATATTATCAAGTCAGCAACTAGGACAGGCATTTCAGCACATAAGGGTCAAGAGGAATTAGCCAATTCAGAGGCTATCTTCAGGAGGTGGCATCATCCCATATTGTGCCCATACTCTCTTCTTTAATTCCATGGCCTCTTGATTTGTGCCCTTTGGTCCTAACACCATTCTGTTCAATTTCAGGATCTCAAAGAACTCCTGAAAGATTTTGGATTGGTCAATGAATCCTTCCTTCTTGGGAGGCATGAAGATGATAGGTTTGTGAGCTTTGAGTTCAAGTCTTGCAATGTCAGCAGCTGCAAGCAATTGTTGATATAATTCCCTGTAATATTCAATCATGAACTCAGTGAAGGTGGAGTTGACATCCTTTCCATTCCACCTGTCAATGACATAGTAGTCATAGACAAACTCCCTTTTGGCCTCTTCCCAAGAGTCATTCAGCTGTTTTGGTACCCATTTATCCAAGTGAGGATATTTGGTATCCATGGGGATCAGTAGCTGTGGCTTCAATTTGCTGTATGTAGCTCTTCTTCTTCTTGGTTTGTGAAAATCAGCCCTTCTCTTGTCTCTTACTCTGTTAGTCTCTTCCATCAGATCCATCTTTTCTTGGGCTCTCATCATAGCCAGCTTATGTTGTGTTTCAGGGTCTTTGCCATACCCTTCTTGAAACAACTTTGATGGATCATTTAGCAGCACAGTTGTCTTCTTCTTTGGTCCAGGTCCAAAACCTTCATCATACAAACCTTCAATGTTCTCAGCTGCTTTGGCACCTTCAGTGGACTTAGTCTCAGCAGACTTGTCAGTTTCAGAAGACTTTGCTTTCTCAGCAGTCTTGGTCACTTCAGCAGATTTGATCTTTTCAGCAGACTTAGATTTCTCAACAGTCTTGCTCTTCTTGGAGGTAGGCTCTTCTTCCTCAATCCTGAATTCAAGTGGCAAATCAAGACTATTAGGAAAATCTGTAAAAGTTTCAACAGCTTTCCTTTTGTTTCCTTTTGCTTTCTTGATTTGGCCTCTTGTTTGGACTCCTTCAGTGGACTTGTCCAATCCAGAGGCTTCTCCTCCTGGCCTCTGCTGAAGCCTTGCCTTTTCTTCTTGTGCTGATGCCATTGAATTTTTCAATGCTATGGCCAATTGTTCTTCTTCATCAAGATCTTCTAAGTTCAGTACTGCTTGTTTCTTGCCTTTATCTTCAGCAGCCTTGTCTTTTCCCTTGTCTGAACCACCAATTATCAAGGCACCCTTGGCCCTTACTCTTTCCCTTTCCCTTTCCCCATTTTTGGCAGCATCAAAACACCGAGGTCATGGTAGTTGCCATTAAGGATTGGACTAGGTTCAGGGACTTCATCTCTTCTAGCAAATATACATTCTCATCATGTATATTCTGCATTCTGTCACTGCTCAAGCTAAGGAAAGCTAGAACAGGCTTCATCTTTTGCTCAACAACCTCTTCCATGGTTGTTCTGAGAGATGCATCAAGTTGGGCTTTGAGGAACTCAGTAAGGTTGGCCACTGCACTCTCAGCAATGTTGGCCATCACTTCTTGGGAAAACTTTTCTGAGGCAGCATTCACCATTGCCAGCCTCATTTCTTCAGCTCTTTTCTTCTGAAGAGCTGTCTTCTTTCCAAGGGCCTACTTGACAGTTAATCTAAGAGCTTTGACATTGGAGTTGTGGTTGTCTCTTAGCAACTTCTGTTCTTTCTTGACCTCCTTTGAGATAGACTCCATGCTGGCTTTTGCTTTTTGAACCTCAGTGGAAATGGTTTGTAGACCAGATTCCACTCCACTTATCCTTGCTTCCAATGTGGGTAGCACCACATCTTCAGAGCCAGTCAATCTCATTTCCACAGATGCCAATGTTCTACCTTACTCATCCAAGGTTCCAGAAGTTTCAGCATGAGCAGATTGGACTTGATGAGCCAAGGAGTCCAACTTAGCTGATTGCATCCCAAGCAAAGCTTGTGCTGATCCAGAGTCCACTTGGATTGGAGCATCTGTTAAGAAGTCATCTGCAAAGATTTGGTCAAGAGAAATACCTGCAAGATCAGACAAATCAAATGGGTTAGAGAATAAACACTCATCACCCTCAATATTTTTTGTATAAGACTCTAATCCATCAGTAACCTTCTTCTCATTTTCAACTACTTTTTGACTCCCTTCATGAATAATGTTCTCACATAAAGGATCAGGCCTCCTTTCACCAAGGGATTCTTGAAGTTCAGATTTGACCTCAAGAATAACATGTCCTTCGTCACTTATTCCACCCTCATTTGGTGGTACACTCACAATCTTAGTGATTACTACCTCTCTATCATCCATAACTCCCTCTGGTTTTTCCACTAAGTTCTCCTTTTCAACTTCTTCTCCTAACCCTGCAACATCTCCACCCTCAACAGGGTTCAAAGATGGCAGTTGATGGGAGATCACAGTGCTTATATCAGCAACCACTGAGTCATCCTGAATGATTAAGGGCTGATCAGTGTCCAACTCTCCTGACACTGAATAGGCCTTAATCAAACCAGCTTCTAGGTTAAGAGTCTCAACATCTGTAAGCTGTGCCTTGGGTTCAGAAGAACCTTCATTGGCAGATGTGTCTTTGACTGTGTCACAAGCTTTGGTCAACATCTCTGAAGAGATAGAGCCTCTTCTATGATAGGTAACAAGAGGGTTTGAAAACTTGCTGGATTTAGAAGGGTTGGATTGGGGAGGTTCAGGGAGATTGGTCTGGGAGGGGTCAGGAGGGTTGTCTTGAGAAGGCTTGGAGGGGTTTGAGGGATCATCTTTGCCATCATCACTAGAGCTGCTATCAAGGTGCTTAATCCCTTTATCAAGCCTCTCTTTCTCCTCAGCAATCTTGTTAGCAACCAACTTGGCAAATACTTCCTCATTAGTGAGGAACCTTGTTTTGTTTACTCCAGCAAAGTGAAGTGGTCTGCCCTCTTCAATCTGCCAACAATTTGCACCTTTGTCAAGAATGACTTGTGCAATCTCCATGATGGACTTATCTTTCACTTCCACTAACATCCTCAAATCATGGAACATTGTCTGAAGCCTTAGGAATTCTGCAAGTTGTGGGTATAGGCTGTCCACAGTAGCCCTTGCTCCACCTCTGAGCATACTCTTATAAGTATACTCCTCCTCATCTCCACTTGAGTGGGGACTTTGGGTTATAGGGGAGATGGCTCTGGTTTCAGGAATAACAGCTTAAGGAAGATTGAGTTCAGGAGGGTTGGCTTCAGAAGGGTTGGGTGCAATAGAGGGTACTTCAGTTGCTTTTGAGAGCAATGGATCTGAAGGGGCTTTGCTTAAGGGGGTTGGCTCATGAAGTGCACTTTCTAAGAATTTTGAATAGTGGAGCATAGATGAGTCTAGGGGAGACAAGAGTCTTGTCTCATCTATTGCAAGATCCGCTAGCACATCAATTCCATTTCTTTGTACACTCCCTTCTGGAGAATATCTCTTAGTAAGATCAACAGGAGTAATGAGTTGGTTAGGAGGGGTAATATGGGTTTCAGGGGAGTTGGGTTCAAGATGTTGGGTTTCAGGAAGGTTGGGTTGGTCTTCAGGGACTTTGGACTCAGGGGTTCCAGAACCAGAAGAGTTGGTCCTGGACTTAGATTTGGTCCTGCTTTCTGCCCTGCTCTCCCTTAGAGCTACTTGGAGTGACCTTTCCTCCTGAAGTTCCAGAACCTTGTCAGTGGGCTTAGCTCTCCTCTTACTTGCCCTACTGCTCCCACTTCCTTCTTCTTCCTTCTCAGGGACAACTTCCCTAGGCCTTTTATCACCCTTTTTCTTCTGCCTTGTCTCATTGTACTTCTGTCTCAACTCTTTTGAGTGATCAAAAGGCACTTGCACTCCCTCTTCTGCCACTTCATCAACTTCAGTTGATGCCCCTGAAGTCTCTTGTGAGGGTAGTTGAGACAACTTCTTTGTCTTTACAGCCCTGGCCTTTGTCCTCTTTTTCAACTTTAGCTTCTCCTCTTGCTTAACTTCAGCAGGTTTGGCCAGCTGCATTCTCCTTTGTTCAGTCTTTTTGCTGAGCTTTCTGAACAAAATTTTCTGGGCAGGGAGGGGCTTGGCAAAGGTTTGCATCTTAGAGTAATGAGCAAACTTCTCTATCAGCAAGCTTGCCCTTGTGCAATATTTGAGCTTGCTCTTCAACACAACCTTGTGATGGACTTTCACCTTGAACTTTGCCTTTTCCTTCATCATCTCAGACAGGATGAAGGTCCTCCAATCAAATTTAATGCCCTTATCACTGACATCAATCACTGCAGCCATAATTCTTATCCTTGGAGCACCCACTTGCTCCAAACTACCAGTGTTGCTCATGAGACTCTTTGTAATTACCTCAAACAAGTTGAGGAACTTGGGCTTGAGAGTCCTCTTGTGCTGGGTAGATGAGATTGGTCCTAGAACAAGGAGCCAATCTTGAGCAATCTCTTGCTCATGGCCGTTGCCATAAAATTCTGGATTCCTCCCTTCAGAGGGCAATCCAAAAGCAGCATCTACATCTTCTTCAGAAAATTTCACCCTGTGAAATCTTTCTTCCTCTTCTCCTTCAGCCCTGTATGAAAGCCTCGTAGTGACTTCTCCATCTTTTGGCTTTCCTTTCCATTTCAGAAAAGCAAAGAACTCAGCCATATAAGTTTCAAGGCACGAGTCTGGCTTTTCTTGCATGAACTTTTGAAGTCCTGCCCTTCTCAACCATCTCAAGGTTGGAGTAACTTCTGAATCATCACTCTCAAAGGAGATGATATGCTCAAAAATAAGGTTGTTTCTGTGGCTAAGATAGCCAAAGTCAAGGTCAAGATCTTTGTTGGTGAAGTCTACAACCATTTCAGGTCTGGTTTTGGGAGCCATTGAAGAACAGTAAGGTTTTGAGAGAGGTTTTTTTGAGAGAAAGAGAACTAGGGTTTCAAGAGAGTTTGAATGCGTGGGGAAGAATGAACTGTTGTATGGCTTCTTAAGACTTGTGAATATTCCAAAAGGAATGTATGTCAATGAGTAGGTGAGTCTTAAGGCAATTCAACGGTTTATAAATGAGGAAATTCAAGTTTGGACGGCCAAGATCAATTTCAGGGGAGTTGGCCAGTTTTGATCCAACGGTTATTAACCAATGGAACAGTGAAAAACTATTTTTATTCAAACATGGGAGGGAGTTTAATGTTTGTTTAAAGCTGTGGGGTTATCAAGGTAGATCATGTCTCGAATTGTTTAATGCAAACAAGAGTTAAATCTTGGAATTTAATGCATTGAAAGCGACTTTTTGGGTAAGGGACAAATTGAATCCTTGAAAAGGTAGTATCTTTAAAAGGAATGGGACAGATATTGGAATAGCCAATGATTACCCAAAATAGGTGCTTATCAGACCAAGATTTGGTTTGATAGCCAAGACAACTTATCTGACCCTGCATGGACAAGTGTCCTGAGATTATGTGGACAAGTGTCCTGAGATGATGTGGACAAGTGTCCTGAATTTCAATGGACAAGTGTCCTGAGCAACTGAGATCATCTCTCCTGAATCTCAGTAGACTTGAACAAGTCTGCTGAACTTTGCTTTTAGTTTCCCCTTGATTATTTAACTCCTTTGGACTTACTTGTCCAACTTCCCTGGATCAAGAAGTCCCAACTCTGCTGATAATTCCATGAATCTTACCTCTGCAAGTGGTTTTGTCAATATATCAGCTTTTTGATGATCAGTATGGATTTTCACTAGCTTGATATCCTTCTTCTCCACATGGTCTCTGATGAAGTGGTGCTTGATGTCCACATGCTTGCACCTTGTGTGCAAAACTGGATTCTAAGATATAGCAATAGCACTATTGTTGTCACAGAATATTGGCACTTCAGCAGAGTTGTCATTGTAGTCTCTAAGTTGTTGTCTCAGCCATAAGATCTGAGCACAACAACTTCCAGCTGCAACATATTCAGCTTCAGTGGTGGAGGTGGCCACTGTGTTCTGCTTCTTAGAGAACTAAGATATGAGCTTGTTCCCTAAGAATTGACAAGTCCCTGAGGTTGACTTCTTGTCAATTCTACAACCTCCATAGTCAGCATCTGAGTAGCCAGTGAGCTCAATGTTGTCATCAGCAGGGTACCAAAGGCCTAGATTTTCAGTGCCTTTGAGATACCTCAAGATCCTCTTAACAGCCTCTAGATGGCTTTTCTTAGGATTTGCTTGAAACCTTGCACAAACTCCTACTGCAAAGGTGATGTCAGGTCTGCTGGCAGTGAGATAGAGGAGTGAGCAAATGATTCCTCTGTATTCAGTAGAGTTGGTTGGAACACCACTCTCATCTGGATCCATCTTCCAATTTGTGTTCACAGGGATCCTTACTGGCTTGCTGGTTGTACACCCAAATTTCTTGATCATTTCCCTGGTGTACTTGGTTTGGTTGATGAAGATTCCTTCCTTTGATTGCTTAACTTGTAAGCCCAAGAAGAAATTCATCATTCCCATCATTGACATCTCAAACTTGCTTTGCATGAGCTTTGAGAACTTCTCACACAGCTTCTCATTTGGGGATCCAAATATGATGTCATCAACATATATTTGGACAAGCAAGATGTCCTCTCCTTCAGTGATTCTGAAGAGAGTTCTGTCAAGAGTTCCTTTGATAAAGCCATGATCCAAGAGGGACTGTGACAGTGTGTCATACCAGGCTCTTGGAGCTTGCTTGAGTCCATATAGAGCTTTCTTTAATCTGTAGACTTGGTTTCCAACTTCAAAACCATGTGGTTGCTCCACATAGACTTCTTCTTTCAAAACTCCATTCAAGAAGACACTCTTGCCATCCATCTGGTACACTTTGAATCTCTTGTGGGCTGCATAGGCTAGGAAAAGCCTTATTGCTTCTAGCCTTGCCACAGGTGCAAATGTTTCATCATAGTCAATGCCTTCTGATTGACAATAGCCCTTTGCCACTAGTCTGGCTTTGTTTTTGACAATCACATCATTCTCATTCTTTTTGTTCTTGAACACCCACTTGGTTCTAATAACATCTTGATGTGAAGGTCTATCCACCAACTCCCATACATCATTTCTGGTGAATTGGTTCAGTTCCTCCTGCATTGCTGTGATCCAGTTTGCATCTTGAAGTGCTTCCTCAATGTCACTTGGTTCCTGTTCTGATAGGAAACAATAAAACAAAGCACTTTCACCATGAAACCTTCTAGTTTTGACTCTTATACTTGGATCACCAAGTATCAGATCAGTAGGATGGTCAGACAACCATGTCCTTCTTTTTCTGATCCCTTCAGTAGAGTTGTCCTCTACTAAGGTTGAGTCACTAATATCATAAAATTCAGGATAATTGAATGCAGGATCTAATTCAGGATCATATTCAGGGGTGTTGTCCTCAATGTCAGGGACATTGGCATTTTCAACATTTATGGTTCCCCCTTGAATATTTGATCCATTAACTACCTCAGCAGAGCCTGCTTCTTCATTGGTAGTTGTTACCTGAGTGTGAACTGGGATTGGGTCATTCAGTTCACCATTTCCTTCAGTGGGGTTTGCTTCAGGAAAGTTGCCTTCAGGGTTGTTGTCCAGAGTTATGTTTTCAGGAGGATTGGCTTGAACAACATCTATGAATACAGTGTCTTTGTCTTTTAAACTCAATCTGGTTGTTCTTTGTGTGATTTCTTCAGTGTCCAGGTTTTTGTTCCTGACCTCAATAATAGATTCATCAAACACAACATGAGGTGTTTCTTCCACAATTAGGGTTTTGCAATTGTACACTCTGAAAGCTCTACTGATTTGAGAATATCCAAGGAATATCCCCTCATCAGTTTTGCTGTCAAAAGCATTCAACTGCTCTTTCCCATTGTTGTGAATGAAACACTTACAACCAAATATGTGGAAATATGACACTTTAGGCAATCTTCATTTCCAGAGTTCATAGGGGGTTTTTCCTTGACCCTTAGTGATCAAACATCTGTTCTGAGTATAACAGGCAGTGTTTATAGCTTCAGCCCAAAACCTCTTAGGTAGGTTTGAATCAGCAATTAAGGTTCTAGCAGCTTCTTTTAGGGTTCTATTCCTTCTTTCTGCAACTCCATTCTGCTGAGGAGTTCTAGCTGCTGAGGTTTCATGAGCTATCCTATTTTGTGTACAATACTCATTGATGTATGAATTTATGAACTCAGTGCCTTTATCAGATCTTATCTTGATTATATTAAGGTTCTTTTCATTTGACAGTCTCTTTAACAGTTCAAAGAGTTTGACTTGAGTTTCCTTCTTATTAAGGAGAAATACTACCCATGTGAACCTAAAGAAGTCATCTATTACAACCAATGTGTATTTTCTACCATTTATGCTTGAAGGGGTAATTGGTCCAAAGAGATCCATATGTAGAAGTTCAAGTACCCTTTCAGTAGAGATGACTGGTTTACCTTTGAATGAGGCTTTAATCTGTTTTCCCTCTTGACATGGTTTACACACATGTTCTTTAATGAAAACCTCATTAGGTAGTCCTTTTACTAATGCATTTCTAGCAAGTTTGTTCATTGATTTGAAGTTCAGATGGTTTAGCCTTTTATGCCATAACCAACTTTGTTCATTAGAGCTCTTAGCAATGAAACATGCAGCATCAGTAGACTTGTCCCAGTCTGCAAAATACATATTTCCTTTTCTAGTTCTAGTCAGTAAAGTTTGTTGAGTTTCATTTTTTATTAAGCATTTTCCACTTGAAAACTCAACATTGAAGCCTTTATCACAAAACTGACTTATGCTTAGCAAATTATATTTGAGACCAGCCACATAGGATACATTAGATACCTTGATATTACCAATTATCAAGGTACCATAACCTTTTGTTGTTGCTTGTGAGCTGTCTCCAAATGTGACATTTGGGCCTTCTTTTTCAGTGAAATCAGTGAGGAGATCTTTGTTTCCAGTCATGTGCCTTGAGCAACCACTGTCAAGGTACCATGCTGACCTTTTGCTCATGCTCTTCATCTTCTTGTGGCCCTTAGGTACCTGCAATTAGCAAGCTTTAGGTACCCTTTGAATTTTGGGTCCTGAGAGGTTAGATGTACCTTTAGGAACCCAAACTTGCCTAATTACCCTGATTGATTCAAGGTGGCTAAGTTGTTTTCCTTGAGCATCAACATACACTGTCTTTCCCTTAAATGCCTTTGGGAAAGTGTGTGTGAATGTGTTAACTCTGTAAGTTTCAGGAGAGTTGTCAAATCTCCTGAACTTATGAGTTCTTTGTGCTACTTGAGGAAATCTTTGAGGGAAGGCATATTTATGACCATTACCCTTTGGCATGAAGAGTTTTGGTTGTTTCATTTTATTCTGCCTTTGAGGATAGTTGTCCTGAGGTCTGTTCAGCTGAGCCTTCCTCAGTAGAGTTGGCCTAGGCTGACCAAACCTTGGATAATTCCTCTGAACATTGTTCAGGAGGGTTGCCCTTCCATTGGGTCTACTCTGCTGACCAACATTCCTCTTTTGTTCAGGGACTTTGGCCTTTTCCTTAGGTTTGGGCCTAGTCTCCTGAAGCACTTGAGTGGGCATCTCATTTATTTTGCCCTTCCCTTTGTTCAGTGGCTGAGTCATTTCATTTTCTGCTTGTTGTGCCACTGATTTAACAAAGATTTTCTTAGTGTTACTTGGGGAAGCAACACTAAGACAAGGTGAAGATTCAAATGGATCAAAGCCTAATCCACTTCTTTGAGCCATAGGTCTTTGATAACTTTGAATTTCCTCTATTGCTCTAGAGGATTTCTTCAAAGCAGACATCTTTAATTTCAGGCTCTCTTCACTTGATTTAAGAATGTCATACTCATGTGAGAGGTTTTCAAATTTTGCTTGAAGGATTTTTAGTTCAAAATCTTTTCTCTTCTGAGAGAGCAGTTGATCATCAATCTTTTTCTGTTGGTCAACTATCCTGAGATTCGCTTCCTCAAGCTCTCTCAAGACTTGTTGATACAGTTCAGTAGATTTAATGTCAACTACCGTCTCAACAGGTTTTGACAATTCAATTGAAAGCCTTTCATTTTCTCTCACATAGTTGTCATGAAATTCTTGTAATCTAGTGAAGTCTTCCATCAACTTCCCAAAAGAAAGTTTCAAGTTGACTTCACTAGTGTTTTGTGATAGAAATGATGGTGAGCTATAAGTGGAGGATACCTCATCATCCTCAATGGCCATGTTGCACACATCATCATCATCATCACTGTTTGAGAACAATCCATCAGAGGAGTTGAAGCTGTCAGCACTATCAGATTCATCACCAGCCAACATGGCTTTCCTATTGGTGAATTTTCTGTCTCTTTTTGCTTGCCTCTCCTTTCTCTCCTTTGAGCTGGTTCAGGGCAGTCATACTGGAAGTGCCCTTTCTTTTTGCAGTTATAGCACAGATCCTCATCATCATCTTTCTTTGGATCATCTCTTCTTCTGGATGAGGAAGGTTCAACTCTGCTGGACTTTCTCCTATCAGAGTACTTGTCCTCTGATCTTTTCTCTTCAGGCTTCTTGTCCTCAGCCTGTGCTTCAGGAGAGTTGTATCTTCTCTTGATTTTGTTGTCTTGGTAGAATTTCTTGTATCTACCAAACGTTGAGTTCATTTTGTCAAATCTTCTAGCCATGAGGGCCATTTCATCCTTTATTTCAGCCTTAGAGACTGACTTGGATGATCTTGGAGTGGACTGCATTTCTGGTTCAGCAGCTTTGGCTTTGAATGCCACTCCTTTAATTGGTAAGGATGATTCCTCAGCTGGCTTCCTTCTGTTGAGGTCAAACTCATAAGCCTTTAGTTCAGAGAAGATTTGTTGCATGGGCATGGTGGAGAGATCCTTGGTATTTTGCATCATCACAGCATATACATCCCACTTTTGAGTGAGACTTCTCAAGATCTTCAGTCCAACTTCTCTCTTGGAGTACACCTTGCCCAAGGAGTTGATTTCATTCATCACTTCTGTGAATCTACCAGCAAACTTGTCAATGGATTTATCTGATTCCGTTGTGAATTGTTCAAACTTCTTCACAGCCACTTGGAGCTTATTCTCCTTTATTTTGTCTGTACCCTCACACATTTTTGCAAGAATATCCCAAATTTCTTTGGCAGTTGTGCAGTGGTAGACTCTTCCCATTACTGCTTCTGGAATGGTTTGGTAAAGAGTGTTCATTGCAAGATAATTCAAATTATCTTTTCTTTTCTCCTCAGGGGTGAGATCATCTTCATCCTTGGGAATTTCTTCCCTTATGTCTGCTCTCTGTTCTTCAGTCATCCTAGGGTTGATTTGAGTGAACACAAAAGGCCCTCTTGTGATCACTCTCAGCATATCATTGTGCAGGCATGCAAGATGAGCTCTCATTCTGATCTTTCAGAAGTCATAGTTCTCAATTGAGAACATGGGCAGTTTGTGATGAGATATATGATTGATTGGATCAGTGGCTATGTTGTTGAGTCCTTGAACTCCATCATGTGGAACTGCATTGTTGTTGGCCATATCTCTTAACAAGATGGGTTAGATATCAATATGATAGATTTCAGATAAAGATCAGTTCAGTAACCACACAAATATGTGATTTTGAAAATCAAGATGGATTTTCAGAAGCAGTGGTCTTTGAACCCCTGCTCTAATACCACTTGTTGGTCCTGAAAGGAGTATATAACAAGTGTATGGGGGGGGGGGGGGGAATACACTTGTATGCAAATTCTTTTCAAACTTGATCAAACTAGAGTTCAGCAAGGTTGTCCTGGACAACTCTGCTGATATGATTAACTCTTGATAGATAATCAAACTACTAAGTAGTATTGAGTACTTAGTTGAATAACTATCTAAGGGAGTTATATGTGCGGAATTAGTGGTTGGCCCTTTAGTTTAAACTCCTTTTAATTCTGAAATCACCTTAACAGATTATCCAGTTCAGGGAACTTGTCCAAATCTTGTTTTGCACAGTTTAGGATATATATCTTTGAAAGTCCAATTTGTTCAGTGTTGAATATATGTAAGTGCTGGTAAGTAGATCAACACAAGAGTTTATAGTGGTTCAGAGACTCAAGCTCCTACATCCACTTCCCCTGATTTAACAGGATAATTCCTTCACTCTTGGAATTAACTTGTTTTTATAGTGCCAAGGTGTACTTGATCAAAAACACCACTTCTTGGTGATTTGATCCCTAGGATGTCTAGAGTCCTAGTACCCTTTCTCAACTCAGAACTGAACTGTTCTTCTCTCAACAGTAAGCTCCTACCACTTCTACTACTACAACCTTCTAACTTTCTCTCTTGAAAGGTATAAGGGTTGAAGTAAGGTTCCAACTAATGAGATATCCTTTACAATGGAGATTAGTGTATAAGGATAGGATATCTCTCTAAGCTTTGTATGGATATACAATGAGGTTTAGCTTAGATGAAGTGTTTGAAGACTAAGAATGTCTTTGAAGACTTGAAAGCACCTATGCACTTGTAGGATAGTTGGATGTGTAGTTGATGCTTAAATGATCTTCACACTTCTTGTATTTATAGACAAATTTGAGGATTTGCCCGTTGGAGAGGCAGCCTCAAATGTCTATAAATGTCTTCCTTGAATTCTTCAAACTGGAAGACATATTCTGATAGTGACATGTCCTTGTTTTGGGAAATAAACGACTATAACCACTTTGTCTTCATTCTGAGCACTTTTCCCAATGTCTGACTTCAAGATTCACTTGGTCAAACATGGACATCTCTTCTTATCAATGATCCTGAGATAAGGACAACATTCCTTATCACTTGGACAACTCTACTTATCAGTTTCAGCAGAGTTTACTTATCAACAGTGTTGGATTTTTAGCTCTTTTAGATGACTTGGCTCTTTCTCTTTCCATGACTTCTTAGAATAGTTCTTTGAGCATTCATGGCTTGGATAAGTGGACTTGACCTCTTCAGCATAGTTGGCCTTGAACTTCAGAGCTTGTTCTAGTTCAATTGTGCTGAGTCAATATTGCTGGACAACTCTTCTGATCTTGACATTTCTTGTAGTAGACTTGATCTTCAAGATCTATTCTACTTAGTTGATCTTTAGATAGGTTGTTCCACTTTGATCTGACTTGGATCAGCATACTTTTCCTTCAGCAGACTTGGGGTCAATCCAATACTAAGCCTTGAGGGGAGTTGTACAACTTAAACTTAAAAGCATGTGTTCCCCCTCAACTAGTGCATCTATTTATCTAAGAGCTGCCTAACACATCAACTTCTCTACTTGTCTTAGTCTACATGTTCCAACAGTCCTGAACATGTTCATTTAAATTGACTTATCTACTTGGCATGTCTCAGAGGGGTTTTGGTATCATAATCAAAACTCATTTTATTCCCAACGGGTGTATTTACTAGAGTTGGGTGTGGTTACTGGATAAGTGGGTGTAAGGATTCTGGGCAGGGTGGTGTGTTTAGTAGATAGGTGGGTGTAAGGATTCTGGGTATGAGGGGTGTGTTTTGGATTGAAGGGTGGGGTGTATTTACTAGAATGGAGAGTGTGATTACCTGGTGAGGAGGGACCGAGTTGACTCGGTGAGTAGGGACCGAGTCGACTTGGTAAGTTTTGGATTTGGGCTGTTTCCAATTTGAAGATTTTTGGGCAAGTTCTTGCCGTGTGGCCGAGTGCACGACAGAATTTGTAGGTGGGTGGCGTTCGTGTGCGAGGCGGGCGGTTGGAGGCTCTGCCAGCAACCATTGCCGGTCGTGACGTGTTACCGGCGACCATGGCTGAGCTGGATGCGGCGGATGAGGGCAGCGCAGGCATGGCACAGAAGGAAGTTATATGATGATTAGAACTTGGGGAAAAGAGCTGGTGGTTAGGCAGCCTTGTGACGGTTGCAGCGGCTAGGCGTGGTGCACTGGGCGATGTGGAATGGGCAAGAAGATTAATCTTCTTGGGCTGTATTTAATTGCGTGTAGTGGGAGGAGCAAGAAGTGGATTAATTAATTAATTGGTATTGATGGGGGTGGTTAATTAAGTTGTTGCAGGCGTGAGTGGGTAGAAGACTTGCAGTAGGCCTGCGATTTGGAAGAAGAAGTTGATTCTTCTTGGACGGTGGTTATGCCGTGAATAAGGTGTTAGTTTGTAATTGTGGGTTTTGAAGTACGAAGAACGCCGAACAACAATTACGGGGTTGTGTGTGGGATCGAGGCGTGATTTATCTCTAATAGGCCTAACCAACTGTGGGCCAAAAATAATAGATAAGAAAATATAAAGATAAGGCAATATATTTGATGAATCAAATATGGTATAATATTTGATATCTTCCAATACATTACAAGAAATAAAGAGTTTATATGTCACTACAAATTGCTATAGAAATTATCAAGTTGGAGAAGTCAACAAAATTTGCAACAGTTTTGTAGGTGGTCGCATTTTGCAACCGAAATTTTGACGGTTTTACAATTAGTCTCAAACAACGAAAATTTAAATCATCTCAAATTTATGATGAACTTAATAATGCCTTAATTTAATTTAAATTTATAATCCGTCTCAAATTTACAACACTTTAGTTTATTTATTTTTCTTTTATATTTTGCGACGTTTTCTTTTTGCGACGAAAAATTATTTCTTCGCAAATTTGCGTCAATTTTTAATATATTTATATATTTTTATTTTATGGTGATAATTTATTTTTTCGTCCCGTAAGTTTGGCTGATTTCAAAATATTTTTTTTGTTTTTTACTTTTCAAGTAGTTAGTGTGTTAGAGTGAGATTTGATAAAGGGTATATCTAAGAGTGATACTTGGGTTGCACCTATACAATTTGGTCAAATGTTAAGGTCAATGATTAAATTGGATAAATTGAAAACATTAAAATTCAAGTGTATCTATACATAAAATAATTTTCTTTTATTCAATGTTTAGAAGTGATATATTATCCTTTATCTTTGTAATTCATTGTAAAAAGATATCACTTTAGTTGAAATCTAGAATCAAACCCTATACAACCTATCTTTGATAGTTAGTGTGTTAACCGTTAAGAGTGAGATTTCAGAATTGTTAAAGTAAGGAAACATTGTTGGCTACTCAGACACCTTTGAGGTTGAGAGATTGAAATCTAGGGATTATATTATAAAAAATAATGACACTATTAAACAAGTTAATTTTAAGTTGAAATATCCTATTAAGTCAGGAAACACCCAAAATATTATTAATTGCTTACACTTTTATTTTATCTTTCAAGCACATTTAGAATTTGAAATATCCTATTAAAGCAGTTGTCCCTCTTGCTTAGGGTTTATCCTCTCGAGTCGTCGGAGAGTTTTCGTCGGAGTTTAGTACCCGCTACTGTCTGAGTACTCAACTCATGTCCCAGCTAACCCCTCTTTCCTCTCCCCTGTCACATCTTGAGTCTTTCTTTCTCCCCCCTCCCTCCCCCATTTTTTTCTTTTCCTGCTTCTGTCTTGTCTTTTCAAAAGTTATCCTACCTTTTGTCCTTATGGGGTATGGCCGCTTGGTGTTCTCGGCTCCATGGGCCCTCTGGAGGCTTTGTTGGTCCCTGAGACGAGTGTAAGATCAGCTGACTTGATGTCTGCTGATGGTGTGGAAAATAAACTAACTCTTCAAAGTAACTAGTCCGCTGATTTCACTAGGGGCCTAGGACTAGTTAGTCGACTGATTAATTACTTATCGGAGTTAAGTGCAGAATTGTAGTGTGCCCATAAATATTATACTCGTCTATTTAATAAATACAGTGTGTAAAACAGTTTATGCACAAATATGTATTTAAAGACTTGAAATGTAAAGTGCAGAAATGTAAATAACACATTGATTTATAGTGGTTCGGATATACGTTCCTACGTCCACTCTCACGTCCACACGTGATGTTTAATCCCTTTAATTTACCCAAAATTACAAGGGCCTTGACCTTTATAGTCCCAAGGGTAGGACTTTGAGATCTGAGCCGTCCTAACAGCTACGGTCTCCACAAGTGATTGTAAGCACTTGCACTTCCCCCACAAGTGATTGTAAGCACTTGCACTTGAACTCCACAAGTGATTATAGAGCACTTGGACTCTTTACAGTGATAAACACTCAACTTGACTTCTAAGGTTTTATGGTAGAAGGTGGGTTTTGTGTATATGAACTAGGTGAGAATTTCCCCTACAATCTGTTTTAGCCTCATGCTAGGATTGGGAAATTCTCTCTAAGCTATGGATATATATGAGTGGTTGCACTGGCTTAGATGGTATGAGTTCACTCACTGGGGATGAGGTGATGCGTGTTGAATCTTCATGAATGATCTTCTTGAGCTCTTCTTATTTCTGGACTTTATGAACTTTGCTCGACCTCTGCATCTCACACCTCTTCACTCCCAATGATGTAAGAACTGAACTCATTTATATAGTGTTGAGTTTGAATGTTACCGTTGGATGATGGCATTCAAAACTCCACTAATTGAGGAATTGGCAATCTCTTGATATGATATGATTGAATATTACCATTGTCATGTAATTTCAATCATATCTTTGACTTTCCTTTCTTGTGCGTATCTTGTCAATTCTTGACTTCAACTCTGATTGGCCTTCCTTTAATTGGGTAAGAAGACTTCTACTCTGCTGGTAAGAAGACTTCACTCTGCTGGTAAGAAGACTTCTACTCTGCTGTCTTTACACAGCTGCTGTCTTTACTCAGCTGGTTGTAAGATGACTTCTACTCAGCTGATGTAAGACGACTTCTACTCAGCTGATGTAAGATGACTTCTGGTCTTTGTCTTCTCTTCTCTTCTTGAGCATTGACATGTCTTCTCTTCTAACCAGAGTCCTATCTATTACAAGATGTATAATAAAGTTGTCTATATAATACAACTTATCCTATTACATGATTGATTTGGTTTATCAAAACTAAACTAAGGATATTCATATCCCAACAATTTCCCCCTTTTTGATATAACCAAATCATCTAACACTAACTGAAGCAATAAAGAACAGACAGTGCTAGAGTCCATATAATAGTGCAGAAGAGTAAAAACAAAAGGCTTTTGTATGATGACAATGAGAAGTTGTCATCAGATGAGATAACTAGATGTTATCTCCAAAAGCTAAAAAGATGAGTTTTATTAATATTGCACTTTACAAGCACGGACTCACCTAATCAGCTATTACAAAGGTCTTCTTATCCACTCTTCAGCTGATATGTTGCAAATCAGACGACTTCCAATTAAGCTCTTCTTGTCTTCAGGTCTTCTAACAACTTGATCATCTTGATCTCCTCTTCTTGCTCATACGCGTGTAAATCCAGATAGGGCTAGAACTCAGCTGAGCTGAAGTTCCCCCTTAGTTGTTGACCTGTTCTTAACACACAATTATCCAAATACATGCAAGTATGATTTTTATGAAAACAGATTGCATGAAAAACAATTTTTCAAAAACGGATCTATTCAGGTGACCATTGAAAACAGTAAAACGTGTTTTTGATGGCTCAAACGATGGAATTTGGCCAAAAAGCATTACACATCACTGCTAAGCAGTGAGTTCGATTCAAAACATCAATTCCACTTTAAAAAGTGTACTCACACGCTAAATTCTGAAAACAACAGAAAAAGTGCAGATTTTCGAAAATCAAAAATCAAAGCAATGGTCTTTTGAACACACGGCTCTGATACCACTTGTTGGTCCCTGAGACGAGTGTAAGATCAACTGACTTGATGTCTGCTGATGGTGTGGAAAATAAACTAACTCTTCAAAGTAACTAGTCCGCTGATTTCACTAGGGGCCTAGGACTAGTTAGTCGACTGATTAATTACTTATCGGAGTTAAGTGCAGAATTGTAGTGTGCCCATAAATATTATACTCGTCTATTTAATAAATACAGTGTGTAAAACAGTTTATGCACAAATATGTATTTAAAGACTTGAAATGTAAAGTGCAGAAATGTAAATAACACATTGATTTATAGTGGTTCGGATATACGTTCCTACGTCCACTCTCACGTCCACACGTGATGTTTAATCCCTTTAATTTACCCAAAATTACAAGGGCCTTGACCTTTATAGTCCCAAGGGTAGGACTTTGAGATCTGAGCCGTCCTAACAGCTACGGTCTCCACAAGTGATTGTAAGCACTTGCACTTCCCCCACAAGTGATTGTAAGCACTTGCACTTGAACTCCACAAGTGATTATAGAGCACTTGGACTCTTTACAGTGATAAACACTCAACTTGACTTCTAAGGTTTTATGGTAGAAGGTGGGTTTTGTGTATATGAACTAGGTGAGAATTTCCCCTACAATCTGTTTTAGCCTCATGCTAGGATTGGGAAATTCTCTCTAAGCTATGGATATATATGAGTGGTTGCACTGGCTTAGATGGTATGAGTTCACTCACTGGGGATGAGGTGATGCGTGTTGAATCTTCATGAATGATCTTCTTGAGCTCTTCTTATTTCTGGACTTTATGAACTTTGCTCGACCTCTGCATCTCACACCTCTTCACTCCCAATGATGTAAGAACTGAACTCATTTATATAGTGTTGAGTTTGAATGTTACCGTTGGATGATGGCATTCAAAACTCCACTAATTGAGGAATTGGCAATCTCTTGATATGATATGATTGAATATTACCATTGTCATGTAATTTCAATCATATCTTTGACTTTCCTTTCTTGTGCGTATCTTGTCAATTCTTGACTTCAACTCTGATTGGCCTTCCTTTAATTGGGTAAGAAGACTTCTACTCTGCTGGTAAGAAGACTTCACTCTGCTGGTAAGAAGACTTCTACTCTGCTGTCTTTACACAGTTGCTGTCTTTACTCAGCTGGTTGTAAGATGACTTCTACTCAGCTGATGTAAGACGACTTCTACTCAGCTGATGTAAGATGACTTCTGGTCTTTGTCTTCTCTTCTCTTCTTGAGCATTGACATGTCTTCTCTTCTAACCAGAGTCCTATCTATTACAAGATGTATAATAAAGTTGTCTATACAATACAACTTATCCTATTACATGCTTGATTTGGTTTATCAAAACTAAACTAAGGATATTCATATCCCAACAGGCTTGGTGGGTCTGCATTTGTAGGATAGAGTTTTGTTGGTCCTTAGTGGAGTAAAATACAAGTGTATGGGGAGGGGGAATGCACTTGTGTATGCTAATAATTTTTTTTCTTTTCAAACAGTTGGTCTTATCAGGGAGGTTGTCTCACAACTATCCTGAGTGAACTTCAATAGATACTTGTCCTACTGAAAACTATTGAGTGATCAGTTGGATAAATATCTAAGAGAGTTGCTAAGTGCGGAATGTGGTTTGTCTTTTTCTTAAAAGAATACTCCAAGTTAATTTCTGAAAAACACAGTGATCAGGGACTTTGTCCAAAACAGATTTTCTTAACTTACTGAGATAAACTCTTTGAAATATGATTGATTGCAAGTGCTGTAATGAATGCAGTAAGTAAATGAAACACAATTTATAGTGGTTCAGAGACTCAAGCTCCTACATCCACTTTCCCTGATTGAACAGGATAATTCCTTAACAATGGAATTAGCTTGTTTTATAGTGCTAAGGTGCACTGATCAACAACACTCTCTTAGTGCTTTGATCCCTAGGATAATCTGAGTCCTAGTGCTCAATCTCTCTGAGTTAAGACTGTTTTTCTCAATAACAGTCCTTAACTCCTCACTTCTATAGCAAACACTTTCTTCACTTAATGAGATAAGGGTTTGTGGTTTGGTTCCAACTAAAAGAGATATCCTTTACAGTAAGAACAGTGTAAAGGCTTAGGATATCTCAATGCTAAGCTTGGGATATTACAAGAATTGGCTTAGCTGATTGAAGTGATCAGGAAACATGGGATTCTTAAGAACAACTTTGGTTTCCTTTGATTGCTTGATGATAGTTTGATAGCAAGTTGTTGGATACTTGAATCCTTTGATCACTTCTGAATTTATAGGCAAATTTGATCAACTATCCGTTGGAGAGATAGCATTTTAAACTTGTCTATTTGTAGTACCATTGAAACGGTTATGAAGCTTGACATCCTATTATCCACTGTGCAAAAACTTCTTAAATGGTTGCTTGAATGAATGTGTTGACTTCTGAAAAATGCGGCTGAGATGACTTGTGTCAGTTTCCAAATTTGCACATTTCCCAAGGTTGATTTGTGGCAGACTCTACACTCAACCAACGGTCAGATGGGACAACTCCCCTGAACATTCCTGCTGCAAACTAGAATGTTCCAACATTCATTCAATACTTCAGTCTTTAATGCTTCTAAGTCTTCAATGCTTAGTTCAGGCTTGATGGCAATAAATGCTTCATTAAATATGTCTTCTGTGAGTATAGCATTAAATGCTTTTGATCATTAGCACTTCAATTGATTTGATACATTTCTTATCAATGCATGAAGCTTTGCCTTATCATTCTTGATCATTCAGGCATGTTGTCCACTTCAGTCAGCTTGTCTTGTATACTCAGCAAACTTGTCCTATGATATTAATACTTAACATGCTGCCTAACATTCCAGCTTTGGACAACTAACCTGAACTATAAATCTCACAACATTTCTGAGATTTAGACTTAGGCATTCTTACTTACTCAAGTATCCTGAGACAACTAGACTGATCTTACTTGAGTGTATCTCAACTAATCTGATCATTCTCATTCAGGGGTTTTGGTATCTTTAATCAAAATCATTTTATTTCCCAACAAGTTTCTTTATCTTTCTTTCGTGTTTTTTTGTTGTTTTTGGGTCAACGTTTGTGTCCTTGCCTTGCTTTAGACTAGTAGGTTAGGTGTCTCGGTGTCTTCACTGTCCCTCCGTTCAGATCTGAGATGGAACCCGACAGTTGTGACAGAACTCAACTAGATCGGAAGAAAGACGTGGTGTTCTTTGAAGAAGGGGAAGTGACCGGGGCGGAGAAACCATCACTGTGTTTACTGGGAAAAGTTCTAACCAACACAAGTTTTAACACTTTTGGCTTTCTCGAGGCAATGAAAAAAGCCATGAAACCACAAAACGGCTTTACAGCAAAGGAAATTAGTAATAATCTGTTCTCTTTCCAGTTTAATGCAAGAAACGATTTGGAGGAAGTTCTAGCTCGAGAACCCTGACATTTTGAGAAGAACTTGTTGATCCTTAAAGAGCTCTGTAATGGCGAACAACCGTCCAAAGTGCGATTCGAATTTGTTGGACTCTGGGTCCGCTTTTACGTCTTACCCTCGGGAATGAGAACGGAGGAGTGTGTTAGGAGGATTGGAAACCAATGTGGAAAGGTCATCGAGGTGGATCTGTCTTCCATTACTGGATTAAGTAGGAGTGTTCGAGCTAAAATTCAACTTGACATCTCGAACCCATTGGGAGATGGAATATATGTTGAACAGAGAAATACGAGCCCGGCCTAGATACCATTCCGGTATGAATGACTCCCGTCTTTCTATTATATCTATGGAATAATGGGCCATATGAAGAAGGAATGTGATCTTACCGAGGGAGCAGAGGAAGTGCAGGCTATGAAGGAGGATAAGTTGTCGTATGGTGAATGGATGAAGGCTTCCCCTTCCAAAAAAGCCTCTGTCTCTACTGAATCTTGCAAGAAGGTTAATGAAGAGTGGTCTTTGCGCAAGAAGCTCTTTGAAGATTTTAAGAGAAAGATTCAGGAAAACAAAGCTACGGAGAGGAGAAGAGGACAAAGCAGAAGAGGAGAGAGTTACCCTACTGCGGAAAAGCCTTGAACAGGTGGGAGGCTTGGGAAGAAAAGAAATTGAAAACGGGAGTGATACTATGGAAATGGATACCAAAGGAATAGAAGGAAATTCTCCAATAAATAGTGGAAGCTTAGAGCACCCACCATTTAATGGAATCCAACTAAGCATCTCACCTACCCCTCCATTAAATTATCACCAACACCTTGGAACCTCTATCCCCAGCTGTGAAACCAAGACACCACTTGTCAATTCCACCCAACACACCACTAAAAAAGTCATACAATCACCCACCCCTGGCACCGACCCCACCCCACTAAAAATCCCCATCCAGCACACTAAACAATTCCTCACCCCCACCACCGACCTCATTAAACTTTGCTCAAACACCCCCCCATTCCCAAACACCCATGACAATAGACCATACACCACCTGCCATCAAACAAACAACCTTGGACTCATAAAATACACTCTGTCCCCCAATACCCAAACCACCAACAAAGCCGAAAGCACAGTCGCTCTCCTCCCCTTGCAAATTCCTCACTGAGCATCAAGAAAACACAATCTAAAACCCACAAACACCACCATAGAGCAACCCAACACACTAATTCAGCAAAAACTTAAGCCCAATCTCCCAGAAGAACCCAACCATCACCCACCCCAAACCCCAGACTTCTATACCTTAACCGAAAAAGAAAGGACCACATACAGGAGAATCCCCTGATTTGTTGAAGAAAATCAAAATTGAGAGTATTGAATCTGAATCGGCGGCGATTGCGGAGCAGTCCCGCCGAACGCAATGATCGCCCTAAGTTGGAACTATCGCGGGCTTGGGAACCGGGTAGGGGTGGGCATAAAACCGAAAAAACCAAAAAACCGAACTGAATCGACGATTTTCGGTTTATTTGGTTCGTTTTATTCGGTTGTTCGGTTCGGTTCGGTTGAAATTTTTTAAAATTTTGGTTTTTTTGGTTCGGTTCGGTTTATATTTTCTGAAAACTGAATAAACCGAACCGACCGAACTATAAATAAAAATAAATAAAATTAATAAATATATATATATATATATATATATAAAACCCTAGATCTACTCTAACAGTAAACAATTAAACATTAATTTCCATTTCTTCTGTTTCTTTTTCATTTCTGCCGATTCCCCCTACTTCCACCACCCGTCTGCCTATCTTCGTCTTCGACTCTTCCACCACTATGTTCTGCAATGCCCAGTTATATTATATATGCTAGTTTTGTTTTGGGATTTATAGATTATGTTTTTAGATATTTGATTTCATTGAATATAAATTTTAGATATTTTTGCTGTTCGGAACGATAGCTTCAGAATCTGCCTTTAGCACGGGAGGACGAATTCTTGATGCATTTAGGAGTTCTTGATGCATTAAGAGTTCATTAAGTCCTAAAATAGTGCAATGTCTCCTAGAATTGAATTTTTTAAAATATTTATTTGTTTAAATAATTTTTTTAAATTTTAGGCAGGAAAAATTCGGTTCAAACCGAACCGAACTAAACAAACCGAATTGTAATTCAGTTCGGTTCGGTTTTTATATAACTTAAGTTCGGTTCGGTTCATTTTTTTAAAAACTTCGGTTATTTCAGTTCGGTTGAAAAAAGGTCAGAACCGAACCGAACCAATCGAATGCCCACCCCTAGAACCGGGCGACGGTTCGTGTACTCAAGAAGCTCCTACATGAGGAAAATCCGAGTATAGTTTTCCTCATGGAAATAAAACTGCTATGTACTCAAATGAATGACATAAATATGCGCTCCCTCCACTTTAGGGGGTGCTTCCCGGTGGATTGTGAGGGAATAGGAAACAGTAGAAGCAGAATATTATGTATGCTTTGGAAAGAGGATGTTACGATCTCTTTGAGATATTTTTCAAGGAATCACATTTTTGTTGATGTTGAAGGGGGAGAGTGTAACAAATGGTACCTCACAAGTATGTACGGGTGGCCGGAGAATAACAAGAAACATCTCACATGGCAGCTGTTGCAATGGGTCAAACCGAAACCGAATTCACCTTGGTTGTGCTTTGGGGACTTCAATGACATCCTCTGGTCGTCTGAAAAAATTGGTGGCCTTTTTCGCCGAACCCAATCCATGGATGAATTCAGACGGATCATCACCACTCTTGATCTGCAAGACTTGGGCTTTAAAGGTAATCGCTTCACGTGGATAAACGACCATAGTGGAGTAAGCAATATCCAATCCAGACTTAATCGAGCCTTTGCGAACTCTGAATGGAAAACACAATTTCAGACCCATAGAGTCTATCACAAGACCCGTATCCACTCCGATCACACCCCGATTACAGTCGAATTCAGTGCAACGAGAGAATCAAATGACCACTCTGATCTGTCAAAAAAGGAGAAACCCTTCCGCTTCGAGAAGATATAGATGGAGCACGCGGATTGTAAGGAGATTGTCTCAAGAGGTTGGGGTAGAGAGATTCACCATGGGAGCTACATGGATAGAGTTACAAATTGTGGCATGCAATTATCACTGTGGGGTCAGGATACCTTTGGCCACATTGATAGGAAATTGAAGAAGGCAAAGGTCAGGTTAGAAGAACTCCAAAAAACAACACAAACAGAAGAAATCATTCACGAAATGAAACAAATTGAGGAGCAAATTGAGCATCTGTTGAAATTGGAGGAAATCTATTGGTTTCAAAGAGCAAAGTCCTTCTGGCTAAAGGACGGAGATAGAAACACCTCGTTCTTTCATAGACGGGCAGCACAGAGGAGGGAGAAAAATACAATTTCAAAGCTGAAAAAATATGATGGAACCTGGACAAAGAGTGAAAATGAAGTAGGGGTTATTCTTCGGGATTTCTTCGCTGATCTGTTTACATCCGAGGGCAGTAGTGACGTACACCGAGTCATCGAGTCTAGAGTTACAGGTGATATGAACGAGACCCTCACACAACCATACACGATTGAAGAGACCAAAAGAGCACTCAAGTAGATGCACCCCACAAAGTCGCCAGGACCCGATGGTATACCTCCTCTCTTTCTTCAGAATTATTGGAATATTGTTGAATCTTCCTTCTTATATGTCTATCTTGATATCTTGAATAATGGTGCTGACCCTACCCCTCTTAACCACACTTTCATAACTCTTATCCCGAAAGTCCAATCCCCTGAACACCCAAAAGATTTTAGACCCATAAGCCTCTGTAATGTCATTTTCAGAGTCATCTCGAAAGTCATTGCAAATAGTCTTAAAGCACTCCTTAATCAAGTGGTGTCCCCAACCCAAAGTGCATTTATCCCAACCCGTCTCATTACTGATAATGCCATGATTGCTTTTGAAACCTTTCACTATATGAGAAAAAAGAAAACAGGCAAAAAAGGTTTCCTTGCCCTCAAACTTGACATGAGGCCAGATGGCAACAGAGGCCTGGAGGGGAGTCTGCAGGCTTGGACCCCAAAGATAAGGTGGTTGAAGTAAGGGGGAAAGTTGCCAAAGCCACTGATAGGAAGAGGAAGGAGCAAACCTTCACTGATTTTCCAACCAACCTGACATTGCCATCTGAATTTCAAGCTGAAGAGGCAACCCAACTGAGAAAGTCAAAAATGCTGAAGAAAGCAGCCAAGTTGCCTGAAATCCAAGAAGAGGAATCTGATGAAGCTGAAGAAGATAAGGAACCTGAAGTGAGACAGCCCAAGCTTGCTGATGATCCCTCAAAGCTGTTTGACGAGGGATTTGGTAAAGATCCAGAGACTCAAGAAAAGCTAGCTCTTTAGAGAGCTAAGGAAAGAATGGATCAGTTGGTTGAGGCCAACAAAGCAAGAGATGCCAGAAGGGCAAATTTCAAAGATCCAAGGAGAAGGGCTTCTTACAGAAGGTTGAAGCCTCAATTGCTTCAAAGATGGGACACTCAATACCCTCACCATGACAAATGGGTACCAATTCAATTGAATAATGCATGGGAGGAGGCCAAGAGGAGATTTTTTTATGACTTCTATGTCATAGGCAAATGGCTTGGAGAAAATGTTGAGGAAACTTTTGGCCAATTCATGTTTGACAACTACAGGGAGTTGTACCAGAAGCTGTTTGCAGCAGCTGACATTGCCAGAATTGAGTTCAAAGCACCAGGTCCCATCCTGTACATGCCTCCCAAATTCAATGGGAATATGATAGATGAAGGGAAGATCTTGGAGGAGTTCATCTCCATCATGAAGATGGAAAAGATGAAGCTGGGTCCCAAAGGTACAAATCAGGAGATTTGGGAATTGAAGAAGAGAGTCTGGGCTCATTATGGGATTGCTCCTCAAGATGATGATTCTCTATGAAGAATAAGTCCTCTTTCCCTTTTTATCTATGATTTTAATCTGTTGTTATCTTTATTTGTTTGTCTTGTTTAGCATAGTGAGTCCTTTTGATTTTCCAGCATTGTAATGCCTTATGAGATATATTAAAGGATCACTATTTTCATCAGAGATAACAACACATTATCTCAACTCACCTGACATAACCTATATACTTGATTTATTATTGTGCTAACAGTTTGTTTCAGGAAAGTTGACCAGGTCATTCATCCTGAAGACAAAATTTAGTATAAGTCAAGTTCTCTTTGTAATAGGTTTTGGCATCATCAAAAAGGGGGAAATTGTTGGGAAATAAATTGATTTTGATTAAGATACCAAAACCCCTGATTGATGATGATCAGATTAGTTGAGATACAAATATGAAAGCATCAGACTAGTTGTCTCAGGATAGTTGAGACAGTTGAAATGACTAAGTCTAAATCTCAGAAATGTTGTGAGATTTATAGTTCAGGATAGTTGTCCAAAGCTGAAAATGTTAGGCAGCTTGATGTGCTTAAGGCTCTTAGGACAAGTCTGTTGAATCTCAAGTAGACAAGTATGCTGAAGAGGACAACATGGCTGAATGATCAAAGATAAGAAGTCAAGCTGCAAGGTAATGATAAGAGGAATATCAGATCAGCTTAAGGACTTGAAGTTCAAGAGCATTGAATGAGGCAAGACAGATTTAATGAAGCATTTATTACCATCAAGCCTGAACAAAGCATTGAAGACTTAGAAGCATTAAAGATTGAAGAATTGAATGAATGGAAGAACATTCCAACTGCAGCAGGAATGTTCAGGGCACTTGTCCCATCTGACCGTTGGTAGAGTGTAAATTCTGCCACAATCAACCTTGGGAAATGTGCAAAATTTGGAAGCTGACACAAGTCATCTCAGCCGCATTTTTCAGAAGTCAACACATTCATTCAAGCAACCATTGAAGAGACTTTTACACAGTGGATAATAAAAGGTTAGCTTCCATAGCCGTTTCAATGGAGCTGCAAATAGACAATTTGAAATGATATCTCTCCAATGGATAATTGATCAAATTGCTCTATAAATTCAGAAGTGATCCAAGGATTCAATTATCCAACTATCTGCTATCAAATTACTATCAAGCATTCAAAGGAAACCAAAGTTGTTCTTCACAATTCCAAGTTTCCTGATCACTTCAAAAGCTAAGCCCTTTATTGCAAAATCCCAAGCTTAGCATTGAGATATCCTAAGCCTTTACACTGTACTTATTGTAAAGGGTGTAGGTCCCTAAGTTGAGTTAATATCGAGGGAAGCTAAAGAAAATGTCTAGAGGGGGGTGAATAGACTTTTCTAAAATCTTTCGATATATCAGAATTACAATATGCGGAATACGAAATTAACAATGAGCCCAATTAAAGATTATACTCAACTTATTTCGAGAACTCTGTTTTATGTATACTCAACTAGTCTTGTTCAGTTATGTATGTTTAACAAGTAAACAATTAATCAATTCAAACAAACAAAACAGTAAAGTAAATCAAACACGAGATTTATAGTGGTTCGACAACTTGTCTACATCCACTCTCACAAACCCAGTTGTGAAATTCTTATTAACTCGTCCAATGGAGTAATATGTTCTTGTAGCTTTAAGTCCCAAGAAATAAGACTTAGATCTTCTCGACAACACTTCCAAGTGCCTCTTCGATCTTACTAGCGATTTACAAGTATCTAGCAACTTGAAACAATAAACGAAAATAAAACTTCTCTTCGTTCAGTAGTAGCCTTCTTCGATCTTCACTTGTCTTGCGTAGCTTTACTTTCTGAACTTCAAACTCTGAGAGTAATTTCTTCACTTGAATCTTCAATAATGCTTGCAGTATCAATATTTCAGTAGTCTTTAACCAATGAATACCTTGGGGTATTTATAGACTTCTAATTCCAAGAACTTTCAGTTGTGTAATAACCTTTCTTGAAAACTAACTTGTAACTGATTCTTTATATCCTTTCACGCGTTTCTTCAGTTAATTAGTTATTACTTAACTAATTCTTCAATCTTTATCTTCAACACGCTTTTGTAACTAACTTCAAGTTGACCTGTCTTGTTTAAGTCGCGCACCTGTCTTGTCCAGTAGTAGTAGACTGTGTCTTCTACTTGACTTGTGCAGTAGACTTCTTCAGATTACAACATAGAACTAATCTAGTCCTATCCTCTAATCCTAACAAGACTATTACATTACTTTAAGCTCTTGTTTACAAAGCTTAGTCAACTTAGAAAACTATACAAAGAATCTATCTATTACATTTAAAATCATGAGCTCTATACAACAATTCTGCATAACTCAATAACAATCTTAACATATACAATCAACAAATATGAAGTACTTATAAATCGTACTTATTTTTCAGTAATACTTGTCCTTTTAAAAAACTAGTACTTGTCTTGTGAATTCTACTGATCTGTACAAGACGACTTCAACTTAACTAAACTAGATCAGTCAATACTTAGAAAATATTCAAGTCTTCTTTTGGCTTATCAAAACTTCATCTTTTATCTTTTATTCATCATTTAGGACTTGTTCTAGGATTCACATCCCAACAATTTCCCCCTTTTTGATGAAGCCAAAACTACTTGAATCTTTCCCACAACAATAGACTAGTTAAGTAGTTATCTTGTCTTAAACATCAAATAGTACTTATCTTTTCATTCATTTCGAACTAAGATCAGTAGATATTACAAATACTTACTCAAAATAAAACTAAGTAATCAGAGCAAAAAAACAAACAATTAATCTGATATACTACCTTCTTAAGAACTTGGAATACTAAAAGCATCTAGTAGCCTTTTTTGAATGATAGTCATGTGTTCTTCCGTTTCGATCTTCTCCTTCTCCAGTAGGTCTTCTTCAAACTTCTTAATATGATTGTAATCGATCCTTTTTCCAGAACCTAACATAGGAGTAATCCATTTAGGAAAGATAGGAACAAGAATATTAAAACTTACAGCAGTTGCAATCCTCATGATCAAGTTCCATAGATTCCTGTCTTGATTTTCCATGAACTTGTCAAAAATTGCGTATAACTCTTCTTTGCTTTCTGGATCTCCAAACTTGCGAATAATCCAGTGATCCAACTCCCAATTCAGCTTGACTTTGAACCATGCATCTTTATGTTCATCATCAATGAAATTATCAATGTATGCATCTTCAAGTTGATCTGGATCAGTCTTCAACTTCAGTAAATTCTTGATATGCTTTCCTAGCAATTTCTTGTTAGCATAATGAACTTCTTCCAGCTTCTGCTTCTTATGAAGAGCTTCAACCTCTTCATCACCAATATCAGCTAGAATATCTCCTAGTTCTTCTTTCTTCTTTTCTAGAACAAGTTTCCTCTTGACTTGTCTAGTCTGAACTTCACCTTCAGGAGACGCAATGCTTTTTCCTTTTAGCAATCTTTTCTTTTTCTGTTCTTCAGCTTCTTCAAGATCAGCTTTCTTGACCAGCCTTCCTCTCTTGGGATACCTTAACTCTTCTATCGCAGTCGCAGCAGCTTTAACTTCAGGTTCTGCACTTGACTTCTCTTCAACTCTACTTGTCTCTTCCCCCTTTTTGGCTTCATCACTTGCCTTAAGAGTGAACAGACTAGTGAATCGAGTAATTTCTTCTTTCAGTGCTTCCTTCATTGCTTCAGCCGCGAGCTCTATCTGCTTTTGCTGGGTCTGATCACGACTTATCTTGTCTAGTCGATCAGCAGTAGACTCCAACTTCTTCGAGTTAATTGCCAATTCGTCCTTGAAATGAACAGCTGTCTGACGCAGTAGGGTGTTTTGCTTAGTCAGCTCAGTGAGAATAGCTTGAGAACGCACCAACTGATCTTGTGCTTCTCGTCTTTGTTCATCTGCTATCTCAATCTTCACTCTGTATAGTCTTTCCATCTTACTAGACTCTTCAGCTAATGACCTAGCAAAATTAACAGACCTGTTCTCCAAGTAGTCAACTTGTCTTTTCAAGAAGTCTTCAATTTGCGTATACATTTCTTGTCGAAAAGTAGAATCCATTTTATTCACTTCTCCAACTATCAATTCCCTGGAGCTGTCAACTAGTGACTGATTTTGTTCAACAAGAACTGTCTTCAACTTTGATTCTAAGAACACTTCAATAGACGACTTTACTACTTCCTTTAATTCTGTCTTCAACTCATCTATAAGTCCTTCTGGAAACATATGAGCAGTAGAGTGAGTTTCAGTTAACTCATCTTCAGTAAACAAGATGGCTTCAACAAACTCATCATCTTCTTCACCAAAATCGATTGAGTTGTTGTCTTCTTCTTCAACATGTACAGCATCTTCCTCAGACGGATCAGTCTGAACAGCAACATCAACTAACTCAGCTGTCAACTTTTCTTCCACAAAATCAGTTTGAATACCAACATCAAACATGTGTGATGCAGGCAATACATCATCTGGTACATTTAGCATTCTCTTTACCAGGGCTGTAAGAACATGAGGTGGGAGAAGTTCTGAATAATCTTGAACTCCACTATTCTCCCTTTGCTCCATCTCCCAATCCATAAAATTGGAGATACCTCCCATGCCTTGTATGACTTCAAAAAGATCATCAGTAGAAGATTTCTTCAATGCAACCCATGTGCATATTCTAATGAGTTTCTCATACTGTTCTAACGAGGTGTCTATCTCAATAGACGAGAGCCTCTTCTTCAGATTGTTGCTAACTTTAGCACGAACCCTCTTCTCCCTTAAGCACATCGGATAATAAACAAGGGATTCAAATCTAATATCAGACGGGGTCTGAGCAGGTGGGGTCCCTGTCTCAGTTGTTGCAGTGGCAACTGGTGTCTTGTCTGAAGTAGATGGGTTGGGGGGTTCAACATATTCTGTTGAGGTAATAGGAATTTGGATGGTGGTTTCTTGGGGCTTTAATGTGGCTTGGTTTGGTTCGACAGTTGTAGAAGTATCAACTGTATCGAATATAGTAGTGTGTGGGGTTATGTTGGCTCGAAGTGGATGCACTTCCAACACTGACGAGATTTTGGGTACAGGTTTAGCACGAGATCGAAGTGATCTGGCCTTGGTTTTAACAGGGATAGAGAGAGGAATTGACAAAGCTCTAGAAGAAGTACCAACCTTTTCTTCAGTCGACTTGTCTGGTGAAGGACTCGACTCGACTCTCACCAGTCGATATACTTGCAATTCGTCCTCTTTCGTCTCAGGCTCCTTGTCTGAGTGAGTTTCTTCCGAATCTCCTTCAGCCTCAATCATAGCCTCCTCTTCCACATACTGAACTAGTCTTCTACTAGTACCAGCCTCAACTTCTTCAGAACCTTCACTGAATGACTCGTCTTCTCCAGAACTAGACGAGGCAGCTTCAATCATGGCATCATCAGGATTGATCTGGACTTGTCTGGTGGCAGCCGATCTAGCAGCAGCTTGCTTTGCCAGGGCCTCCTTCTTCAAATAATGCTTTAGAGGATGGAATGGCTTGCCTTTACTCCAACTCGTCTTGTTGGGCAATAAGATGGGTAGAATGATACTTAGCTTGTTTCCAAAGCTAACATTCGCAGTTACAACCCAGTTGACTGTACTGGTGTCAACTTGCACAAACTTCTTGTAATACATCAATCTGTCCAAGAAGAGTTTAGTCCAGTTTCCTTCAGTGATTCCATCATGAATCACAGCCATTATTCTTGCTTTCTGGGGCGTCACAGAGTCAAAACTCCCAGTGACTCCTAGCAACATTTTTGATGCGATATCAAGAAGAGTCTTGTACTTGTCAAGTAGCTCCTTCTTCTTGACCACATGAACTTTTCCATCACTTTTCAATTTCAGCTTTCTTCCACAGAAAATACTCAAATACTTCAACTCTCTTCCTTCAGCATACCTTTCGATATCTATCGAACCGGATGGCAATTTCAGAGATTCTGTCAGAAAATCACGAGTGATTTCCACTCTCCTTCTTCCAACAAAGGCTTCAATCGAGTCGCCTTGTCGAGTTGCAGTAGAATAAAATTCTAACACTTCTTCCTTTAGCACAACCTCAGGAAATGCCTCCAAATAGGGTCTCAAACCGCATCGAAAACACTTTATGAGAATTTCTTTGTTGTCTTCAGTGTGATTTCCTTTGAAAAACACCAAACCCTCCACATGCACTCTTCCTTCGGTAATGTACTTGCCTAGATCGAACCTTGCTTGCATGTTAGTACGGGCATCAAATATCGAAATAATCGACATAGTAGAATGATTAAGAAAAATAAGAGATTTCGAAAGATCTTGAGTACTTGAGAAGTTATGAGAATCAAGAGATAAACACTTGTGAGCAGTTACGAACGAGTAGTGTGGGTTTTGTTAAACCTTGAGTTTGGAATCAATGGTTGAGATTGAGCGATTTAATCCAATGGTTAAGTATGAAAGTCCTTTGAAATTCAGTTTGGCGGAATCGAGAATATTACGTGATTTAGTATTGTGAAATTTGAAATCCGCCTCTTCTATTGGTAGAGTAGAGGAGTGTATTCCTCTGACCTAGCACAGTAGAGTTTTTGGCGCGAACTGGTTATATACACCTCATTAAATGGAGTGTATACATCCAATTCTAGGTTTTTCAAACTTTCAATACTCAAATTACATATATATCCTTAATTCGTTTTGTTTAAACACTTAGAGTATTTACATCAAAGGAACACTTATCTTGTCTGTTCGAGTCTATTCAGAACAGACGAGTAGACTTAGGCGCACAAGACGAGTTCCCCCTTCGATTGTGCTTGTTTACTTTGAACATCAAACGATTATATGTACCTGTCTTTTCTTGCACTACAGATTAGATGTAATACAGGTAGTCGAGTAGAATAATTAGAATGAATATCAATCTAAGTCAATGATCAAGGTTCAAACAAGATGACTGTTACCAAACTAAAGAGTCAACATAAGGATCTTTTAAGAAATCAAGGATTCCCCCTTAAATGTTTATTCCCTTAGTATTACCCTCAGCTTTACCAGCTTCCTCATCGGGTTGTTTGGTCAACTTGTCTGACCTTTATACCTGTCTGTTGAGTGAGTAGACGAGTGCTCCGCTCTTTTGTGGTAACTTGTCTATTCCTCCTTTCTTCTTAGGAATGTACCTGTCTGGTTAGTACATTGCTACATACTAGTAGGATCAAGATCAATTAGTCCTAGACTAATACATAATTCACGAAATCGGGCCTCAGCTAATGGTTTTGTGAAAATATCAGCTCTTTGAAAATCAGTATGAATCTTTTACATGCGAATATCCTTCTTTTCTACATGATCACGTATAAAATGATGTTTCACGTCGACATGCTTACATCGTGTGTGCAGAACAGGATTTTGTGTAATGGCAATTGCACTATTACTATCACAGAAAATAGGAACATTTGATTCACAGATATTATAATCTCTAAGCTGTTGAATAAGCCATAATAATTGACTACAACAACTACCAGCAGCCATGTACTCGGCTTCAGTAGTAGAGGTAGCAACACTTGTCTGCTTTTTCGAAAACCATGAAATGAGTTTTGTGCCTAAGAATTGACAAGAACCAGATGTAGATTTCCTATCTATTCTACAACCACCAAAATCAGAATCAGAGTAGCCACTTAGAGATAAATCATCATTTGAAGGATACCATATACCACGATTGATGGTCCCTTTCAAATATTTCAATATCCTTTTAGTGGTTTCCATATGACTCTCTTTTGGATTAGCTTGAAATCGAGCACATACACCAACAGAAAATGCAATATCAGGTCTACTAGCAGTCAAGTAGAGTAATGAACCAATAAGACCACGGTAATGAGTTTGATCAGTACATTTACCATTCTCGTCTGGATCCATCCTGTAAGTAGGTTGCATAGGTACTCCAGAAGATTTACATGTCTTAATACCATACTTGTCTAGTAGATTACGAGTATATTTTGCTTGATTTATGAAAATCCCTTCTGGGGTCTGTTTTACTTGAAGTCCAAGAAAGTAATTCATTTCACCCATCATAGACATCTCAAATTTACTTTGCATGAGTGTTGAGAAACTTTCACTCAGCTTTTTGTTAGGTGATCCAAAAATGATATCATCTACGTAAATTTGGACAAGTAAAATGTCCTTCCCTTCTTGTCTTCTGAACAAGGTTCTATCGACCTTGCCCTTAGTAAAACCATTTTCTAATAGAAATTGAGAAAGAGTATCGTACCAGGCTCTTGGAGCTTGCTTTAGTCCATATAAGGCCTTCTTTAATCTGTATACCTGGTTACCTTTGACTTCGAAACCTGGGGGTTGTTCAACATACACTTCTTCCGCAAGAATACCGTTAAGAAATGCACTTTTAACATCCAATTGATATACAGTAAATTTCATGTAAGCAGCATATGCAAGGAACAATCGAATGGCTTCTAGTCTAGCAACAGGAGCATATGTTTCATCATAATCTATGCCTTCAGCTTGTGAATAGCCTTGGGCGACTAGTCTAGCCTTATTACGAACAACTACATCATTCTCATCTTTCTTATTCTTGAAAATCCATCGAGTGCCAACTACATTATGATGTTTAGGTCTATCAACAAGTTCCCAGACGTCATTTCGAACAAACTGATTCAACTCGTCTTGCATAGCGATGATCCAATTACTATCAGCTAAAGCCTCTTTAATGGTTTTAGGCTCGATAGATGAGAGGAAACAACACCAGCAAAACAAAGATGGACTAGGTTGTTCTTGTGACTCAAAGAGTTGTCGTCTAGTCTTTACACCAATAGTAGAGTCACCAATGATATTTTCAGTATTATGTGCAGATTTCCATGTTTTTCTAGTCTTTGTAAGCATAGTATCATCATCTAGATCAGTTATAGCATCATGCATGTCAACATCATTTATATCATCAACAGATTTACCTGGAGTAGATGAGTCAACTAGAGCAGGCATGTCTACTAGTTTAGTAGACTTACCTTGAGCACTTACCCTTTCCTTGTCATCAGTTTCGAGGGCTTTCATGAATGGATTGTATGCTTGAACGGATTCATATACCTCTGAGTCTTTGTCAGATTCAATAGTTAGCTCAGTAACTTTCTCACTGATCTTGTTGGCAGACGAGTCCTGTTGAGATTCATCGAAAACCACATGTGGTGTTTCTTCCACACAAAGGGTTGAGTAGTTGAATACTCTAAATGCTTTGCTAGTCGAGGAGTATCCTAAGAATATCCCCTCGTCTGCTTTAGCATCAAATGCATTCAACTTACTTTTCCCATTGTTATGGATAAAACACTTACAACCAAATATATGAAAATATGAGACTCTGGGTTTTCTACCTTTCCATACCTCATAGGGCGTCTTACCTAGTGCTTTATTGATAGCACTTCTATTTTGTGAGTGACATGCAGTATTGATGGCTTCTGCCCAAAACTTCTGAGGCGTATTATACTCTGTCAGCATGGTCCTGCAGGCCTCCTTAAGAGTTATGTTCCTTCGCTCTGCTACTCCATTTTGTTGTGGTGTCCTTGCTGCACTAGTAAGGTGCTGGATGCCACGCTTAGAACAAAATTCTTTAATATAGCAGTTAATAAATTCAGTACCCTTGTCACTACGGATCTTGACAATGGTCTGATTCTTCTCAACCTGTAACTTCTTCAACAGATCAGGCAAAAGTGTTTGTGTATCACTCTTCTTGTGTAAGAAGACTACCCAAGTGAACTTAGAATAGTCATCTACCACAACAAGTGTGTGCCTTCTACCGTTCAAAGTTGGAGGAGTTATTGGACCATGTAGGTCCATATGTAGGAGTTCGAGAACTCTACTTGTTGAGAGGGATGGAATAGATTTAAAGGAACCTTTTACCTATTTACCTCTCTGACAGGACGTGCATACATGTGACTTGTAGTAGACTTCATTGGGAATACCTTCCACAAGGTAGTCTCTGGCTATCTTATTAAGAACCTTGAAGTTTAGATGACAGAGGCGTCTATGCCAGAGCCAGCCAAGTTCTTTAGGATTCTTAGTAAGTAGACAGGTGTCCCTCGGACAACTGTTCCAGTTCACTATGTACACACTTCCTTGTCTTATGCCGACGAGTAGTATGGTATGATTCCTCTTGTTAATGATTTCACATTTGCGACTCTTGAACTGCACCTTGTATCCACGATCACAAAATTGTGAAACAGAGAGTAAATTGTATTTCAAGCCTTCAACATATGAGACATCTTGGATCTCTATGTCTCCATTCCGAATGTAACCGAATCCTTTGGTAACAGCTGTGGAGCTATCACCAAATATTACTTTTGGTCCTTCTTGTTCATGGTAGCTTGATAAGAGAGTCTTGGTACCAGTCATGTGGTGCGAACAGCCACTGTCTATGTACCAAGTTTCTCCTATTGAGCCACCCTTCTTGTATAGATCGAGTCGACCCTGCATTAGATGATATTTCATAATTTAGGTACCCTCCTTGTTTATTGGGGTCCTGGGGGGTTAGTCGAGTTCAATGGAATCCAAATATACATTGGAGTCCTAAACAAGTTTGATCTTCTAAGCTTTCGACCATATTTGTTGCAAAATAAGACCTTGTTGTCCTTATCTGGCCTATCAGTCGAGTTCGGGTCTACTCTTTGGAGATAGCCTTTCGACTTGATCTCTACTTGAGCAGGCACTTGTCTATGATAGTCAGAGTAGGGTTTATATGCATTAGGTCCATACGGTTTATAGACATGTTTAGGTCTTTCTTCTCCTTCAATGTCATATGACAAAGGTGGAGGATATAGAACAGCTTGTGTACGATATGTTGGACCTTCCTGTCTAGGTCTAGACGAGTAGAGTTGAGACTGCCTTATGAAAGGAGGTCTAGACCCTTGTCGTCTAGTCTGTATTTGTCTAGTACTAGTCTCCTCGGGATACCAATCCTCGTATCTGACCTGGTTGGATCGTCTACGATTAGTGGTCCTTGGAAGATTAGTTCTAGGTTGAACAGGCTTGTTGTTACCATTCTTTTTACCTCCTTTGGTAATTGGAATGTTAACTCGAGCTTGTTTTGGTACAGTACCTTTAGATGGAGTATCAATATCGTATATCATTGGTTCTTTTCCTTTATCATTAGTCAAAGAGTTTGAGATGAAAATAGTAGGGTTCTTAGGAACTAGAGTAGACGAGCTTGATGTTTCAGCACCCAAGCCTGTCTTGTCAGCAGGAGCCCTATACCTATCTAACAGTTCAAGGTTAACCTTAGAAGAGTTAACCAGGTCAGTAAGTTTAAGGTCTAGAGTGACAACCTCGGTTTCTAAGAACTTATTACGTTCTTCAAGCTTTTTGCACTTGTTTTTTAAAACATTGAAATCATGTTTCTCAGTAGCATGTGTCTTAAGTAGGTCTTGATACAACTTGTCTGTCAATGCACACTTGTCTTTGAGTTGACTCAACTCTTCTTGCAAGCGTTCATTTAGGACTGTTATATTAGGATCTACTTTAGACTGAGCTTCTTTAAGATCAATGATTTCTTGTCTTAAAATGATGTTTTCGTCACTGACTTCAATGATTGCCTTGTTGGCAAGTAGGAGGTCGTCTTCAACTGCACTAGTAGAGTGCTGAAGGCTACTCCCTACTTTGCTACTGGCAGTGTCACTTTCATCAGATTCTGATTCATCACAGGATTGAAAAGATGTAGCAGATGATACCTCTTGGTCGATTTTAGCCATGCAGCATAGACCATCATCCACTATGAAAGCTTCATCGTGATCTGGTTCAGACGGGTAGCTAGATGAGGATGATGGCAACTCGTCTGAGTCAGAGTCAGAGTCATCATTGGCCATCATTTCCTTTTTGCTACGGTTGTATCTTCTTTCCCTTCGTGCTTTGCGTTCTTCTCGATCATCAGTACTCAGGTCTGGACATTCATAAATGTAGTGACCTGGCTTTTCACAGTTATAGCACAAGAGATCATTAGTAGCCTTTTTAATAGGAGAGTTGTTCCTTCGTTTATCACGTCTATCAGAACGAGTAATCTTCCTACCATCAGACTCTCTATCTTGTCTGTTACCTTTCGAGACTTCGTCTCTCCTTTCGGACGAGTTTCGGTCTCGTCTGGTCTCAGACGAGTTCTTAGAAGCAGACCGTTTATGCTCTCTATAGAACTTCTTATATCTTCCGAAACGTTTATTCAGCCTATCAAACTTTCTAACCATGAGGCTTACCTGATCCTTCAGACTAAGATCAGTATCTAACTCGTCTTTCACAGAAGTAGACCTAGTCTTAGACTTCGACCTATCTACCTTAGACGAACTAGCCTTAAAAGCAACGTTCTTAGATACAGCATGTTCTCTGTCACTACTTACTATAGGTTCATCTTCGTCTAAATCAAACTCATGAGCCTTTAGAGTTTGAAACATGGTTTCTGCTGTCCATACATCTATATCTTGGGTATTCTTAACAAGCATTTTTACCATTTTCCATCGACTATCAAGGCTTTTGAGAATCCTAAGATTGATTTCACGTGGAGTATAAGATTTACCAAGGACTTCCAAGTCATTCATGATTTTGGTAAAACGAGTATCCAACTGGTCTATTGTTTCACCAGCTTTCATATGAAATGATTCAAATCTTTGGACTGCTGTAGAAAGCTTGCTTTCTTTGATTAGGGATGTTCCTTCACAAATGATAGCTAAGCGATCCCACATTTCTTTGGCAGTTTTACATTTTAACACTTTTCCCAGATACTCGTTAGGAAGAGTGTGTAAGATGTAATTCTTGGCCAAGCTGTCCAAATTATTCTGCCTCATTTCTTCTGATGTTAGTTCTGACCTTGGTTTCTTGACGAGTGTACCCACGGGTTGATTTGTGTCAAGGGCAGCAGTATTGGGGATCATGGTCACTATCGGACCTTCAGTGATGACGGAGATCATTAAGTCGTGAGTGGAGCTGAAGATGACTTCCATCCTTAGCTTCCAATAGTCATAGTCTTGAACCTGGAACTTAGGTAACTTGTTAGCACTAATTTCGAGAGACATGATTCAAGAAGATACAAATATCACAGTATAGTATCAAGAAACAGATGTTTTCAAGTTCAGCGTTTAAAGAACACGTAAGAGCTCGTATAGACACGGACCAAGACTTCACCCAAGTCTTGAGTTGGTTATCAAGAAACAGCAGTTCGTAAACTACGGCTCTGATACCACTTGTAGGTCCCTAAGTTGAGTTAATATCGAGGGAAGCTAAAGAAAATGTCTAGAGGGGGGTGAATAGACTTTTCTAAAATCTTTCGATATATCAGAATTACAATATGCGGAATACGAAATTAACAATGAGCCCAATTAAAGATTATACTCAACTTATTTCGAGAACTCTGTTTTATGTATACTCAACTAGTCTTGTTCAGTTATGTATGTTTAACAAGTAAACAATTAATCAATTCAAACAAACAAAACAGTAAAGTAAATCAAACACGAGATTTATAGTGGTTCGACAACTTGTCTACATCCACTCTCACAAACCCAGTTGTGAAATTCTTATTAACTCGTCCAATTGAGTAATATGTTCTTGTAGCTTTAAGTCCCAAGAAATAAGACTTAGATCTTCTCGACAACACTTCCAAGTGCCTCTTCGATCTTACTAGCGATTTACAAGTATCTAGCAACTTGAAACAATAAACGAAAATAAAACTTCTCTTCATTCAGTAGTAGCCTTCTTCGATCTTCACTTGTCTTGCGTAGCTTTACTTTCTGAACTTCAAACTCTGAGAGTAATTTCTTCACTTGAATCTTCAATAATGCTTGCAGTATCAATATTTCAGTAGTCTTTAACCAATGAATACCTTGGGGTATTTATAGACTTCTAATTCCAAGAACTTTCAGTTGTGTAACAACCTTTCTTGAAAACTAACTTGTAACTGATTCTTTATATCCTTTCACGCGTTTCTTCAGTTAATTAGTTATTACTTAACTAATTCTTCAATCTTTATCTTCAACACGCTTTTGTAACTAACTTCAAGTTGACCTGTCTTGTTTAAGTCGCGCACCTGTCTTGTCCAGTAGTAGTAGACTGTGTCTTCTACTTGACTTGTGCAGTAGACTTCTTCAGATTACAACATAGAACTAATCTAGTCCTATCCTCTAATCCTAACAAGACTATTACATTACTTTAAGCTCTTGTTTACAAAGCTTAGTCAACTTAGAAAACTATACAAAAAATCTATCTATTACATTTAAAATCATGAGCTCTATACAACAATTCTTCATAGCTCAATAACAATCTTAACATATACAATCAACAAATATGAAGTACTTATAAATCGTACTTATTTTTCAGTAATACTTGTCCTTTTAAAAAACTAGTACTTGTCTTGTGAATTCTACTGATCTGTACAAGACGACTTCAACTTAACTAAACTAGATCAGTCAATACTTAGAAAATATTCAAGTCTTCTTTTGGCTTATCAAAACTTTATCTTTTATCTTTTATTCATCATTTAGGACTTGTTCTAGGATTCATATCCCAACAAAGGGTATCTCTATTAGTTGGAACCAAAACCTCAAACCCTTACCTCATTGAGTGAAATAGAGTTTGTTGTAGAAGTGAGGAGTTAAGGACTGTTAAGTGAAAATACAGTCTTAACTCAGTGAGATTGAGCACTAGAACTCAGTTTTTCCTAGGGATCAAAGCACTAAGATAGTGTTGTTGATCAGTGCACCTTGGCACTATAAAACAAGCTAATTCCAGGTGTTAAGGAATTATCCTGTTCAATTAGGGAAAGTGGATGTAGGAGCTTGAGACTCTGAACCACTATAAATTGTTGTGTCATTTACTTACTGCACTTTTCTTAACTCACATTACTTGATAAAATCATTCTTTAAGAAGTAAGTTCAGCAAAGTTAAGAAAAATTGTTTTGGACAAAGTCCCTGATCAACTGGTTTTTCAGAAATTAACTAGGAGTATTCTTTCAAAGAAAAGGCCAACCACATTCCGCACTTAATAACTCTTTTAGATAATTTTCCAACTGATTACTTCATAGTTTTCAGTAGGCCAAGTATCTATCAAGATTATCACTCAGGACAGTTGTGAGACAACCTCCCTGATTAAGTTAAACAGTTTTTGAAAAAGAAAGAATTTGCATACACAAGTGCATTTCCTCCCCCCCATACACTTGTGTCATACTCCATCAAGGACCAACAAGTGGTATCAGAGCAGGGGTTCAAAGACCACTGCCTCTAAAAATCCAACTGGTTTTTCAAATCACATTATTTATGTGGTCACTGAACTGATCCAATTTCTAAAAAACTTATTTGTGTTTATCTAACCAAATTCTATAGAAATGGCTAACAATGCAGTTCTAGGAGATGCTGTCAACACCCTTAACAACATGGGTCCAAACCAAGTGAATCACATTTCTCATCACAAACTGACAATGTTCTCAATAGAGAACTATGACTTTTGGAAGATCAGGATGAGAGCACATCTTGCCTGCCAGCATGATGAAATGCTCAAAGTCATCACAAGAGGGCCCTTCACATTCACCAAGCTAAATCCCAAAGTCACTGATGCTCAGAAAGCAGACCCAAGGGAATTACTGCCAAAGGATGAGGATGAATTGACAGCTGAAGAAAGAAAAAGGCACAACCTGAACTACATTGCCATGAACACATTGTACCAGACAATTCCAGATGCAGTGATGGGAAGAGTATACCACTGCACCACAACAAAGAAGATTTGGGATACCTTAGCACTCATGTGTGAAGGTACCCAAAAGATCAAAGAAAACAAGCTTCAAGTGGCTATCCAAAAATATGAACAATTTACTATGGAGCCAAATGAAACTATTGATCATCTTGATGGAAGATTCACTGACATCATGAATGAGATAAACTCTCTTGGAAAGTTCTATGCCAAAAGAGAAGTTGCACTGAAAATCCTGAGAAGTCTCACATCCAAGTGGGACATATACTCAGTCATGATGCAGAACACCAGCAATCTTGACAACATGCCCATGCAGCAAGTATTCTATAAACTCAAAGCATATGAGTTTGATCTGAACAGAAAGAAGGTGCATGAAGAGCCATCCTCCTCAAGCAAAGGTGTTGCATTCAAAGCTGCTGAGACAGAAAAGAAGAGTGCATAGAGATCATCTCAAACTGTCTCCAAAACTAAGATGAAGGAGGAGCTGGCACTCATGGCCAGGAGATTTGAGAAGCTCAACTCCAGATTTGGTAGATACAAAAAGTTCTACCAAGACAACAGGACCAGGAGAAGATTCAACTCTCTTGACAACAAATCAGAGGACAAACTCTCTGATGAAAAGAAAGAAGACAGATATGCTGACAAAAAGAAGTACAACAAAGCTGAACCATCATCATCCAGGAGGAAGGAGTCCTCAAGCAAGAGAAATTATGATGAATATGTGTGTTATAACTGCCAGAAAAAGGGAAATTTCCAATATGACTGCCCTGACCTAAGTTCAAAGGAAAGAAAAGAGAGGCAGAATAAAAGAGATAAGAGGCTGAACAACAGGAAGGCCATGGTAGCTGGAGAGTCAGCAAGTGATGAAAGTGTGTACTCATCTGATGATGGGTTATTCTCCAACAGTGACAGTGAAGAAGACTGTCAAATGGCCTTTGAGAATGAAGAGGTATGTTCATCTTCCAATTCTTCAAATAACACACATGAGTCCAGTGAAGTCCACTTGAAACTCAACTTTGGAAAGTTACTTGAGGACTTCACCAGACTTCAAGAAGTATGCAATATGGCATTGAGAGAAAATGAACTGTTGAACTCAAAAGTCAAAATCCCCAACCTTCCTGAACCTGAGTTTGACATTAGATCAACTGAGTTGTGTCAGCAGATTGTGAGAGAACATGATGAAATGTCTCTCAAAGTCTCTGAAAATACAGTCTTAACCTCATTGAGTGAAGTAGAGTTTGTTGTAGAAGTGAGGAGTTAAGGACTGTTAAGTGAAAATACAGTCTTAACTCAGTAAGATTTAGCACTAGGACTCAGTTTTTCCTAGGGATCAAAGCACTAAGATAGTGTTGTTGATCAGTGCACATTGGCACTATAAAACAAGCTAATTCTAGGTGTTAAGGAATTATCCTGTTCAATCAGGGAAAGTGGATGTAGGAGCTTGAGACTCTAAACCACTATAAATTGCTATGTCATTTACTTACTGCACTTTTCTTAACTCACATTACTTGATAAAATCATTCTTTAAGAAGTAAGTTCAGCAAAGTTAAGAAAAACTGTTTTGGACAAAGTCCCTGATCAACTGGTTTTTCAGAAATTAACTAGGAGTATTCTTTCAAAGAAAAGACCAACCACATTCTGCACTTAATAACTCTTTTAGATAGTTTTCCAACTGATTACTTCATAGTTTTCAGTAGGCCAAGTATCTATCAAGATTATCACTCAGGACAGTTGTGAGACAACCTCCCTGATTAAGTTAAACAGTTTTTGAAAAAGAAAGAATTTGCATACACAAGTGCATTCCCCCCCCCCCCCCATACACTTGTGTCATACTCCATCAAGGACCAACAGAAAGCCCTCTGATCGTTTTCTCCCCCAAAGGGGTCTCCGTCAAGGGGATCCCATTTCTCCTTATCATTTCCTTTTGTGTGCAGAAGGCTTCTCCTCCCTCCTTCAGCAGGCGGAGAATAGAGGAGAGATCACGGGCATCAAAGTGGCCCGTCAGGCCCCCCCGATCTCGCATCTATTTTTTGCAGACGATAGTATCTTATTCTTCAGAGCCATCCAGAATGAAGTCAACAGGATCAAGGGTATCATAGCCACTTACGAAGCAGCCTCGGGCCAAAGGATCAACCTTGAGAAGTTCGAACTCTTTGTTAGTGGGTGCATTTCGGACAGTGTGAAGGAGGACATGAGTCAGCAGCTTGGGGCCCGTTCTGTTGGCTCGTACTCGAAGTTCCTGGGCCTCCCCACCCTCATTGGAAGGTCTAAAAGACAAGTTTTCCAAGTTATCTTCGATCGTGTTGTACAACGGCTTAAAGGGTGGAAAGAAAAAGCCCTCTCGAAGGCGGGAAGAGAAATACTTCTTAAGAGTGTTATTCAAGCAATCCCTACCTATGCTATGAGTTGCTTCATCTTCCCGAAATCACTTTGTGAGGATATGGAGAAAGTCATTGCTCGATTCTATTGGGGAGCCCAAGGGGGATCGTATCTCCCGTTCGAAGATTGATGGTGGCCTTGGTTTTCGGGAAATGACCTTCTTTAACCTCGCGATGGTGGCAAAGCAATATTGGCGTGTGCTCTCAAACCCCAATGCCATTATTTTGAAAGTTTTAAAAGCTAGATATTTCCCTAGAAGCAATATTGGAGACGCAAAGGTAGGGTACCAACCGAGTTTTCTGTGGAGAAGCATCTTGAAGGCGCATCCTCTTGTGGAATTTGGAGCTGCTTGGAGGGTGGGAAATGGGACTAGTATTGACAGCTTCATGGACTGCTGGATTGGTTCCAAAGAGACAAAGAAATCATCCCAGCTGATAAATAGGCCTAGTAATATGGGGAGGGTTGCCGATTTTATTGATCAAAGTAATGGCACTTGGATTAGAGAGAGGTTGGATCAATGCTTCACAGCTGATGACGTCTCTCTCATTCTCGGAATGCACCTTAGCCACAGAATGCCGAGAGATAGGTTGTTTTGGAAAGCTTCCAAGGATGGAAAATTTACAGTAAGGTCCGCCTATTTCCTGGCAACCAAAAACTTTTCGCAGTGTGCTCGTGGCCTCCCTTCGCCAAGCTAACTGTTAGGATTAATGCAATATTGGATGTCATCTAATTCTATCTATCAGAAGAGTTGCTATTGTTCTGATCTTGGAGTTCAGCAAAGTTGAGTTAAGGAGTAATTCAACTGATAAGGTTTAGTGGTCTTATTAGGAGTCAACTAATCTGAAATTATGAGCTTGGACAACTCTGCTGATGAGTTTGGACAACTCTGCTAGACAAGTTATCTGAAGTCAGTTCAGGAGAGTTGGGGGCCAAGTCTGCTGAAGACAAGTCTGCTGAGACAAGTCTGCTTAGCCAAGTCTGCTGAGACAAGTCTGCTTAGACAAGTCTGCTGAGACAACTCCGCTGAAGTCTAGATTTTCAGAGTTAGTTAATTCTGGTTTTTCTGTTAGTTAGTTAGTTGGTTAGTGGCGGTTATCCAATGCATTGTACATCTATAAATACACCATCTAGTGCATAGGTTGTGGGTGACTGAATTTGAGAGTTTTGAGAGATCAAGCTTAGTGAATACTTGTAATCTGTAACTTTCATTTGAGATTAGTGAAGAGAGTCTTCTATCCTCCGTGGACGTAGATCATTTGATCGAACCACGTAAATCCCGTGTTCTTTCTTTGAGTTCTTTATTTGTTTCAATTCATTGCGTTTCTAGTTGTCTTGATTTATCATTTGTAAGGAGTTGCTTTGTGAATACAATTCCGTAACAATTGGCGCCGTCTGTGGGAAGTCGAAGATAAAGTCAAGAATCAGAAATGGGCTCTGTGAAGTTGGAGATAGAGAAATTCAATGGTAAGACAGATTTTGGCTTATGGAAAGCCAAGATGAAGGCTCTGCTGTCACACCATGGGCTGAAAGAGGCCCTTACTCCTCTTGACCCTGCTGCATTCGATGCAGACCAGGCCAAGAAAGAAGAGCTTATGGAAAAAGCTTACAACATTGTTGTCCTGAGTTTGGGAGACAATGTGTTCAGGGAAGTTATGAAGGAGAAGGATGTTGCTGCTGTATTTGAGACCCTTGATGATCTGTATTTGACACAATCTTTGTCAAACCAGATGTTTATGGAGAGGAAGCTCAACAATTTCAAGATGACAGATGATAAGACCCTTGATGAGCAGTTAATAGAGTTCATGCAAGCTGTTGATGATCTTGAAAATGTTGGAGTCACCTTAGATGATCACAAGAAGTCTTTTCTACTATTGGAGTCCTTACCACCTTCATATGATAGCTTCAAGGATGCTTTGCTGATTACCAAGGAGGGTAAGGCAAAATTCAAAGAAGTATTGTCCATTCTGAAAACTAAGAGTTTACATGTAGCAAACTCAACCAAGAAGACCAAGAACCAAGCTGAGGGTCTTAATATCAAACTCAAGAATGACAAGAAAGGAGGGCAAGGCAAGAAGTTTCATGCCAAGCCAAATCAAAAGAAGAATGGGTTTGTAGCCAAGAGCAGAGCTTGCTACAAATGCCATAAAGAAGGACATTTCTTTAAAGACTGTCCTGAGCATAAGAAGTCTACTGATCCTGCCAAAGCTGATGTAGCAGAGGCAAAAGGATATGATAGTGCAGAAGTCATGAGCATAACAGATAGCAAACTTGTTAATGAATGGGTGTTGGATTCTGGATGTTCATTTCACATGTGTCCCACCAAATCTTGGTTTCAAAACCTGGAAATGATGGATGGTGGATCAGTTCTGTTGGGTAATGATGAAATCTGCAATGTGAGGGGTATTGGCACTGTGAGGGTGAAGATGTTTAATGATAAACATGTGATCCTGACCAATGTCAGATTTGTTCCAGATTTGAAGAGAAACCTTATATCTCTTGGCACACTAAATGCTTTGGGTTATGAATTCAAGACTGAAAAAGGATGTTTGTTTGTCACCAAAGCTGATAGAATAGTGATGCAAGGGAAGAAGTCTAATGGTCTATATTCTTTAATTGGTGAGACAATCACAGGTGCTGCTGATGTTACCATGAGTTCTGAAGATGCTATGCTTTGGCATAAGAGGCTGGCACATGTGGGTGAGAAAGGTCTGATGGAGTTATCCAAGAAGGGGGCATTCCACCAGAAGACATTCAAAAGCCTGGAGTTCTGTGAGCAGTGCATTCTTGGCAAGGCCAAGAAGAAGTCATTCCAGAAGGGTGAGCACACTACCAAGGAGCTGCTGGATTATGTTCATTCAGATGTCTAGGGGCCATCAAGAACTGAAACCATTGGTGGAGGTAAGTATTTCATGTCAATTATAGATGACTATTCTAAAAAAGTTTGGGTGTTCATTCTCAAACAGAAGAGTGAGGCCTTTACAAAATTCAAAGAATGGCTACTTGAGATAGAGAACAAGAAAGGAAAGTCCTTAAAACATTTGAGGACAGATAATGGCCTTAGGTATCTATCAGCTGAATTCAATGAATTTTGTAAAGAGAAGGGCATTACTAGACATAGAACTGTCCCTCTTAATCCACAACAAAATGGATTAGCAGAGAGAATGAATAGAACTATTCTAGAACGGGTCAGATGCATGTTAGCTGATGCTAAATTACCTAAAAGCTTTTGGGGAGAAGCTGTATGTACTGCATGTTACTTGATAAACAAAACTCCCTCATATGCTTTAGAAGGTAAAACCCCAGATGAGATCTGGTATGGCAAGTTGTCTGATTATTCAAAACTTAAAGTGTTTGGATGTCAGGCATATGCACATATTAGACAGGATAAGCTTGAGCCAAGGGCTCTGAAATGTATATTCATTGGCTATCCAATAGGTGTCAAGGGCTATAGACTGTGGTGCCTTGAACCTGGTCATAAGAAAGTGATAATCAGCAGAGATGTTGATTTTAATGAGAAGGTAATGGGATATCCTCATAATGGAAACTCCCATGACCTAGATGGAAGAATTGTAAATGAGTCAGAAGAGAGTTTCTCAGCTGAGGTGGAGTTTCCCACATCAGGAGAGTTGACCCCAGAGGAGGTGGACAACTTTGCTGATACAGGAGACAACACCCCTGATGAGGTTGTTCCAGAACAGGTCCCAGAAGATGATCCAGAAGATCATTCAGAAGATGAGGCCATGGAGGACAACCCTGCTGATCTGAGAAATTACAGCCTTGCAAGAGATAGGCTCAGGAGGCAGATTCACCCCCCATCTAGGTTTGGTCAGGCTGATCTTGTGTCATATGCTCTGATCACAGCAGAAGAGGTGGAGCATTATGAGCCAAGAAACTATAAGGAAGCTATCACCAGTCCTGAAAGAGAGCAGTGGATAGCAGCCATGTCAGAAGAGTTGCAATCCTTAGAGAAGAATGAGACCTGGATCCTTGTGGAGAAGCCAGACAACCAGAAGTTGGTTAGCTGTAGATGGTTGTTCAAGAAGAAGCTTGAAGTTGGATTTGGTGGTGCTAGAGAGCAGATCAGATTCAAGGCTAGGTTGGTGGCAAGAGGATTCACACAAAGAGAAGGCATAGACTTCAATGAGGTATTCTCTCCTGTTGTTAAACACTGTTCAATAAGATTACTTTTGTCTAAGGTTGCTCAAGATGATCTTGAGTTACATCAGCTAGATGTCAAAACTGCATTCCTACATGGAGAACTAGCTGAAACAATATATATGCATCAACCAGAAGGGTTTATCATGCCTGAAACTCAAAGTAAGGTATGCTTGCTTAAGAAATCATTGTATGGGCTCAAGCAGAGTCCTAGACAATGGTATAGAAAGTTTGATGCATTCATGCTTTCTATTGGTTTCTTAAGAAGCAAATATGATGGATGTGTATATATTGGTAAACAAGATTATCTAGAGAGCACCTATCTACTGATCTATGTAGATGATATGTTAATAGCTAGCAAGAGTATGAGAAAGATTACCCAGCTGAAGCAGCAGCTGAGTAGCAAGTTCGAGATGAAGGATTTGGGTGAAGCCAAGAGAATATTAGGCATGGATATTCTCAGAAACAGGAAAGCAGGGAAGCTGTTCTTGTCCCAGAAAGGTTACATCCAGAAGGTGTTGAGAAGATTCCTTATGCACCAGTCCAGACCTGTTAGTACCTCATTTGGCCAGCAATTTAAGTTGTCAGCCAAGCAATCTCCTCAAACAGCTGAAGAGAAGAAGCAAATGCTTACTGTTCCTTATGCAAATGGAGTAGGAAGTCTCATGTATGCTATGGTTTGTAGCAGACCAGATCTTGCCTATGCTGTTAGTATGGTGAGTAGGTTCATGGGAAATCCTGGAAAGCTACATTGGGATGCTTTAAAGTGGATTCTAAGATATCTGAATGGTTCAGAAGACTTAGGATTATTGTTTGAAAAATCAGCTGATACCAAGAGACCTTTGATTGGATTTGTGGATTCTGATTTTGCTGGAAACATAGATACAAGGAAGTCTTTATCTGGTTATGTGTTTACATTGTATGGCACTGCTATCACCTGGAGAGCAGCTTTACAATCTATGGTGACCTTATCCACAACAGAAGCTGAATACATAGCCTTAACAGAAGCTGTGAAGGAAGCAATGTGGTTGAAGGGCATTCTGAGAGATTTTGGCATATTTCAGAAAAGTGTTCCTGTGCTGTGTGATAATCAGAGTACAATTCATCTAGCAAAACATCAAGTGTTTCATGAGAGGTCAAAGCACATTGATGTGAAGTTGCACTTTGTTAGAGACATCTTGGAGAAGAGCATTGTTGAAGTTCAGAAGGTAGCTTCAGAAGAGAATGCAGCTGATATGTTAACTAAGGCATTACCAAGCAATAAGTTCAATCATTGCATGGAGTTGGTAAACCTTAGCACCTGGGATGTTCATTAAGAAGAGAATGGACAAACAGCCTTGAGGAGGGCTGGGAAGAAGGCAATCTTGCATTAAGGTGGAGAATTGTTAGGATTAATGCAATATTGGATGTCATCTAATTCTATCTATCAGAAGAGTTGCTATTGTTCTGATCTTGGAGTTCAGCAAAGTTGAGTTAAGGAGTAATTCAACTGATAAGGTTTAGTGGTCTTATTAGGAGTCAACTAATCTGAAATTATGAGCTTGGACAACTCTGCTGATGAGTTTGGACAACTCTGCTAGACAAGTTATCTGAAGTCAGTTCAGGAGAGTTGGGGGCCAAGTCTGCTGAAGACAAGTCTGCTGAGACAAGTCTGCTTAGCCAAGTCTGCTAAGACAAGTCTGCTTAGACAAGTCTGCTGAGACAACTCCGCTGAAGTCTAGATTTTCAGAGTTAGTTAATTCTGGTTTTTCTGTTAGTTAGTTAGTTGGTTAGTGGCGGTTATCCAATGCATTGTACATCTATAAATACACCATCTAGTGCATAGGTTGTGGGTGACTGAATTTGAGAGTTTTGAGAGATCAAGCTTAGTGAATACTTGTAATCTGTAACTTTCATTTGAGATTAGTGAAGAGAGTCTTCTATCCTCCGTGGACGTAGATCATTTGATCGAACCACGTAAATCCCGTGTTCTTTCTTTGAGTTCTTTATTTGTTTCAATTCATTGCGTTTCTAGTTGTCTTGATTTATCATTTGTAAGGAGTTGTTTTGTGAATACAATTCCGTAACACTAACCAAACAGAATTTGGAAAATAATCTGGAATCTTCAAGTTCCACCATCAATCCGCCATTTCTTTTGGAGGGCTTGCTCGGATACACTGCCCTCGAGAGTTAACTTAGCTAAACGGGGAATGAATTTGGAGACCATTTGCCCTAGATGTGGAGAGGAGGAGGAGTCTACGGCTCACATTCTCTTCCGTTGCCCTTCCGCGATCCAAACTTGGCAGCGAAGCCCGATTCGCATCCCTCCGCAGCCCTTGCCACCCACCTTCCGCTAGTTTTGTGCATCCATGCTCGACTCCCTGCCCCGGGAGGGACACTCTCTCTTCTACACCATTTTATGGCACATTTGGAAGGCCAGAAATGCTACAATGTTTGATAACACCCCTCCTGACCCAACTGCATCTGTGCGAAAAGCTCTCCTCCTATTTCAAGACTTTAGATCGTCCAGAGAGGTCCCTTTAGAGAGAAAAATTGAGGTTGGCCATCGAAATCAAAAGTGGAAACCCCCTATCACAAGAGGTCTCAAGCTGAACTCGGATGCTGCAAGCTTTTCTGGTGATCAAGTGGGATTTGGGTTTGCTATCCGAAATGACAGAGGAGATATTTTGATGTCGGGGTTCAGCGGGTAATAGCACACTCTTGGAGGCCCTTCCGCTTCGATTTGCTCTCCGTTGCGCCATCGGTGCAGGTTTTCATGGTTTGGAAATTGAATCGGATTCCGAAATTCTTATCAAAGCCCTTGAGAAGGGAGATAGCCTAGACCCGCATTCGGAGGTTATCATTGATGACATCAGATGTCTAGCTAATTTTTGTAATAGCCTCGCTTTTGCTGCTGGTAGGAGAGAGGCTAACTCCATTGCCCATGAGCTGGCCCATATTGTGTTAGAGCCTAATTCCGAAGAGATTTGGATGGACGATATTCCCCATGGTTGTATTACTGTAGCTCAAAACGATGTAAAGTATATGCCTTCAATTCATGAATGATAAACTATTTTTTTGCACAAGTTAGGAAATTCACATGTGACCAAGTCACTTACACGTCAAGACTCTGATTTTGTGTGAGTAAAAATATTTAAGGGTATTTTCACAATTAAAAATAAATTTAAATATAAAGGATCAAATTTCACACTAAATTTTACTACCATCGTGCTCACATTTTTTTATACATATTTTTAAAAAAATTATATTTTATTTATAAATAATACTTCCTCCGTCCAATTTTATTATTCTCATTTTCTTTTTTTGGTTGTCCAATTTTATTATGTTCAATCATTTTTTAGAAACAATACTATTCATACTACTTTATCTTCAATCTTCTATCATCACTTATTTACCCACTTTGTCATTCACTTTATTCATAAACAATCACTTTATTTATAAATGAACCCCACAACACCCCCATCTTATCCTCAACTTATCTATTTTATTAATAAACTAATCAATATTCATTAAAATTCGTGCCCGAAGAAGTGGGCATAATAAAATTGGACGGAGGGAGTATATTTTGGATAACGAGTAAATAATATATTTGGTAGATACTCAATCTTGTTAGTAAAGTAAAAAAATATTTAAAAGTGAGCTATTTAAATAAAATAAGCATATTTTTTGTGAACTCAAAAAAAGAATTGAGCACACTTTTGGTGAACGGAGGGAGTATCTTTTAGGGGTGTTTGTTTTGAGACTCACACGTCCGGATGGGGACGTAACATCCCCCGTCGTGTTCTAGTTCAGGATTTCACATCCGAATTTCACCATCCAACTCCATCCACCCCTAAAAAATATATATATTATATTATTATAATAATACAACAGGGAAATTTTTTATTTTAGTCCTATAAGTTTGAGATATTCCAAAATAAATTCTTTAAGTTTCAACTTTACAAAATACGTCATTTACCTTTCAATTTTAATCCTTTTTTACATCAATTTTAATTATCTATATTTTGAAAGAATTAGAATTGGCAAACTTGGTGCCACGTGTATTAATAAAAAATGCCACATCACTATCTGTCTTTTATATACATTAAAAACACCTAAAAATACTCTATACACCCCCCATAATTTTAAATATAAAAATAAATGTATATAAAATGACTAAATAATCCTTACATAAATAAAGAGAAAAATAATTCTAAAAAATAACTTGAAAAAATATGAAACAAAATAAATTTCACAAACGAAACCAAAGGGTGGGTGTTGCAGTTACGAATGATCAATGTTAATTATGTGAATCTCATTTTCCTGTATTAATTGAAACGTAATAACTAAATTTAATGATAATAGAATACTCATAATAAATAAATATATTTTAAATAAATAAATTAATTAGTTTGGAGTAGATGTAGATAATTTTTTTTGTTTAAAGCTACTAACATCTAATAAAATGTTATATAAACCTCAAATGTTATACACACCCCACTAAAATTTAAAAATCAATTATTATTACTAAACACACCCCGATTCTTTCATATTTACCCTTTATCTCTCAAAACAAATACAAATTGAATAAAAACTAAACATATAATTTAAAATTCAACTAAATCAATAAATTATATATAAATTTTAAAAATTGATTAAAAAAATATTCAATAATACGAAACATTAAATAAAATTTGGAAATATTTAAAAAAAATCAACTAAATGTTAAAAAATATTTGAATGAAAAAATCAATTAAATCCAAATAAAATCTAAAAATATTAAATAAATCAAATAAAATTTATAAAATAATTAAATTAAAAATACCAATTAATGATTCATTTTTTTAAAAAACTAAATAAAATAAAAAATGAAAGAAAAACCAACTCAATCAAAAATAAATGATAAGAAAATAAAATAAAATTAAATAAAAAATAAAATCTTACTTTTTTTATTGATTTTTTTAATTTACTTTTTTTTCGTTTTATAAATTTTTTTCAATTTTTTAATTTTTTTTATAAATTTTTTTAATTTCAAATTCTATTTAATTTTCTAAGATTTTTTTTCAAAAAATTAATTAATTTATGTAAATTAATTATTTTTAAAGATTTAGTTAGTTTTTTTAAATATTTTTAAATTTTAATTACATTTTTTTATTTTTTCAAGTTATTTTTTAAATTTATTTTATTTTTTCTTTATGTAAGGGTTGCTTAGTTATTTTATATACATTTATTTTTGTATTTAAAATTATGGGGTGTGTATAAAATATTTTGAGGTGTTATTAGCTCTATTTTTTTTTAATATATATAGAAGAGAGATAGTAGTGATGTGACATTTTTTAATGTATGTGGCATCAAGTATGTCAATTCTAATTCCTTTAAAACATAAAGGATTAAAATTGATAGTAAAAAATGATTAAAATTGAAAGGTAAATGATGCATTTTGTAAAGTTTGACTTAAAGGATTTATTTTGAAATGTCTCAAACTTATAGGGCTAAAAAAAATATAATTTCTCTAATACAACATCATACATTCTTACACAATTGATTTGACATAAAATTACATTATATAATATTATAATACAACATCACTCACTCTTACACAATTGATTTGACATAAAGTTACATCCTATCATACTCAAAATTCCTAAATAATCACGCATAATCAATATTTATCATAATTTCTTCATCCAGAATTTTCTCATCCGAATTTTCCCCAGTCCTACATAATCCCAAAAGAAACCCCGGCCCTTGAGATTTATCCAATGGATACATTGCATTGATGTTTTCAGTAGACCGGACAAACACCCGGTAATGGACCATGATTTAATTAGTGTGTATTTGCAACACATTACCCGGTCTAGAATCATTTTTAGTTTTAAAAAGCATAAAAATAAAACTAATTCTAGGTGGAAAGGTTTAGTTGAGGCTTTGACCCCAAATTCCGAGTACATGATTTTGTGTAAAACACGTGTTTATATTTAACTTATAATTAAATTTTATATACACATACAACTTTTTTTAATTATTTTATTGATAAAAATTTACAAAATTATCAATAAAACCCTACATACTGCGACAGCTTATAACTCGTGCAGTGAATATTGAGCCGGTGATTCAGCTTGGGCCATCTCTCTTGAGCTTCTTCCGACACCTGTGTTTTCTTTTTTCTTTTTTTACTTCAAACAATTTATATTCTCATTTCTCTTCTGAACTATTTTTTAATTATGCAACAATGCCTTTTTGGCTCACGATTATTGCGTCGTAGTTTTTTTTCTTAGAATCATGGCTCGCTTATTATTTTCATAATTTTTTGAGTAAGTCTCTTGTTATTATTTTCATAATTTTTTGAGTAAGTCTCTTGTAAAATTCATTACTTTTTGTTCTTCTAAATCTGATAGTTCGTAGACAACCACTTTAATTTTTTTATATATTATGATTATTATCTACGTCATTAAATAGCTCTCTAGAAATTTCGAAAGTGTGCTATAAGTACTATGAGTTGTATTTACATTTTTATTGAGGCCAACAATATAAGTCTTCAACCTAACATTCTTATTGTCTGACCTGACTTTTTCTAAGGGCAACCAAATCAATGACACATAATTTGCAAACACAAATCTTAATAAAGAATTTAGAGAGGTGACAAAACAAGTCAAAGTCTTGTATATACTCAAATACACCATGTACTTGAGTAGACTTTCAATAGTCAAATGTTGACCGTTGACCGGTCAACGGTCAAACTTTGACTTTTCTTTTTTGATTTTTTTTTCAATTTTTTTTTCAATTTTTTTTTGTCGTTTTTTTTTTTTTAAAGTGTATGTTATTATAACTAAAAAGTGTATCTTTACATTTTTAATGAAAAATGCATGTTAGTATATTGAAAAGTGCAACATTGTTTTTAATGAAAAGTGTATGTTATTATAACTGAAAAGTGTATGATATTATAACTGAAAAGTGTATGAACTATTAATAAAAAATGTAAGTTATATATTAATGAAAAGTGTATGTTATTATAACTGTAAAGTGTACGATCTATTAATGAAAAATGTATGTCATATTAATGAAAAGTTTATGTTATTATAACTGCAAAGTGTATGATCTATTTAAAAAAAAGTGTATATTATTATAACTAAAAAGCGTATGTTCTATTAATGAAAAGTGTAAGTTATTTATTAATGAAAAAATGTATGTTATTATAATTGAAAAGTGTATGATATTATAATAGAAAAGTGTATGCTAATGATACACCTTTTTGTTATTTGCACACTTTCTTAATCTAGAAAAATTGGTGCTAATTTTTTTTAAAAAAAATTATTATTAATTTTACATGTTTTATTATTTTTTTTACTTGCACTTTTGTTACTATTAATGATATTATTAGTAAGTGCAATTAATGATATTATTAGTACTTGCACTTTTTTTATAATATATAAAAAAACTAGTGCTAATTTCTTTTTAAAAATTATTATTAATTTTACAAATTTTATTATTTATTACTTGCACTTTTATTACTATTAATGATACACCATTTGGTTGTTAATTGTTGCACTTTTATTAATATAGAAAAACTGGTGCTAAAATAAAAAATTGGTGCTAAAATTAAAATTGTAGAAAAACTGGTGCTAAAATTAAAATTTTGAAAATTGTAGTGCTAAAATAAAAAACTGGTGCTAAAATTAAAATTTCGAAAATTGTAGAAAAACTGATGCTAAAATAAAAAAAATGATGCTAAAAATAAAATTTCGAAAATTGTGGTGCTAAAATAAAAAACTGGTGCTAAAAATAAAATTTCAAAAATTAAAATAAAAAACTGGTGCTAAAAATAAGTTAATTGTTGCACTTTTATTAATATAGAAAAACTGGTGCTAAAATAAAAAATTGGTGCTAAAATTAAAATTGTAGAAAAACTGGTGCTAAAATTAAAATTTTGAAAATTGTAGTGCTAAAATAAAAAACTGGTGCTAAAATTAAAATTGTAGAAAATTGTAGAAAAACTGGTGCTAAAATAAAAAAAATGATGCTAAAAATAAAATTTCGAAAATTGTGGTGCTAAAATAAAAAACTGGTGCTAAAAATAAAATTTCAAAAATTAAAATAAAAAACTGGTGCTAAAAATAAAATTTAAAAAATTGTTGAAGGTGGGTTTCAAGCCTGTGACTTTGGGGTAAGGCAATCAAAGGGCAACCACTAGACTAGAATAATTTTTCTTAAAAACTTTGTTATTTATTCTACATATACTTAATATTTTCTATATGGCTCAAGTACATCGTGTACTTGAGTACACAGCAGTCCAACCCACAAAACAAATATGATGTTGAGAAATTGAAGAAATAATGGAAAAAAAAATATATCCCTAAATTTATAAATAGGTTAATTTGTTCTCTTTAAATTTAGTAGATCGTTTGGATAGGTGATTAAATCGAACACTTTACTAAAAGTTAAATATATATAAGTAAATATTCTCATCACTAAAGTTAAATATGAGTAATTCTCAGCCGTGGCTATGGTTGTTCGTACCAACCAAACTCTTTAGATTGTTTTCTTTAAATTTGTTAGATCGATCGGGATAACAGCCTAATCTTTTACTAAACTAAACTTAAATGGGATTGGACAAAGAGGTATAAACAATAATGGAAAAGTGTATTGTGTGTTCATATAGTATTTGATATTATCACTGCTAATAATAATACTTGAGAGAATTGTTTAGATATTTTTGCATTAATGGAACTGTTGACTCTGTATTTTGTGTAAGTGACTACAACATGAGGTAAATTTAATTTGAGTTGGTCTCCTGTGCACAAGTCAATCCTATTTCTATTTATAAAAACAAATATAAATTATTAAGTAATGAATGTTCTAGTGGTTATAGATAACCTTAAGCCTGAGGTCAGGTGTAGTTGGATGCTTTCAAATGGTCTCCACACTTCTGTATTTATAGACAAAATTGAGGATTTGCCCGTTGGAAGAACAACCTCAATTGTCTATAAGTGTCTTCCTTGAACTATGTAACTGGAAGACAGTTTCTTGATAGTGACATGTCCTTTGATTGGGAAACAAACGGCTGTAACTGCTTTGTCTTCTCTTTGCAGCACTCTTCCCAATGCCTGACTTCAAGATTCACTTGATCAAACATGGACATCACTTCTGATGATTGGCCTTTGGATAAGGACAACATTCTGTATCACTTGGACAATTCTGCTTATCAGAATCAGTAGAGTTTGCTTATCAGCAATGTTGGCTCTAGCTCTTCAGATGACTTGGCTCTTCCCTTTTCTTGAACTCTTCATGCATGAGTCTTTGATGATCTTTAGGCATACATGACTTGATTTAGTAGCATTGATCTTATCAGCACAGTTGGGATAGCTTTGACATAGTTCTGGTACAAGTGTGCTGAGACAAACTTGCTGGACAAACCTTCTGAACTTGTATGCTTCAGTAGACTAGGTCTTGATGACGCATTCATCTCAATTGTTCTTCAGATAGCTTGTTCCATAATCACTCTAATCATGATCAGCATAGTTGTCCATCAGCAGACTTAGGTCAAATTGATTTAGAGCCTTGAGGGGACTTGATCTTTGTAGACTTCTAAGCATGTGTTCCCCCTCACTTTGTGCATCTATCATTCTAAGAGCTGCCTAACATTCCAGCTTCTCATTAGCTTTAATCTACATGTTCTAACATTTTTAGAACATGATTACTTAGTTCTTGATTTAGCTAATTGGCATGTCTTAGGGGGTTTTGGTATCTTAATCAAAACTTCTCATTTTATTCCCAACAATTTTCCCCTTTTTGATGATGCCAAAACCTATACAGTCTATGCAAAAGTGTCTTGACTATACTAATTACATTTATCTTCAGTAGAAGTGACTTAGGTCAAAATTTCCTGAAAAAGAATGTGTTAGTGTAATCACTGTTCTGATTGCATATAGGTTTAAAATTAGTCAAGCTAGTATTATGAGATGATGTTTCTTGATTCAAAATATGTTCAATTATCATTGATAAATTCATGGATCATTACAGGCATGATGATAGTCAAACAAACATATCAGAGCATGAATCAAGGAAATTACAAGATAAGCAATACAACACCTAACATAATATCAGAGCAAAACAAATAGTCATCAGAGCAGAGGACATATTTCAGCAGTCTTGAGGACATTCAGCACAGATGACCATATCAACAAGACAGTAACCAAAACCAAGTAATCATCTATTTCAGCATTTATGACACACAAGGGTCAAGTAGACTTAGCCAGTTCAGAGGTTATCTTCAGGAGGTGGCACCATCCCATATTGTGCCCATACTCTTTTCTTTAGCTCCATGGCTTCTTGATTAGTTCCCTTGGGTCCAAACACCATCCTGTTCAGCTTCAGGATTTCAAGGAATTCTTGGAGGATTCTTGATTGATATATGAAGCCTTCTTTCTTGGGAGGCATGTAGATGATTGGCTTAGGGGCATTGAGCTTAATTCTTGCAATGTCTGTAGCTGCAATAAGTTGTTGGTATAGCTCCCTGTGGTAGTCAATCATGAATTGTGTAAAGGTGGAGTTGACATCTTCTTCATTCCATCTTCCAATGACATAGTAGTCATAGACAAACTCCCTCTTTGCCTCTTCCCAATTGTCATTCAGCTGGATTGGGACCCATTTATCAAAATGTGGATATTTGGTGTCCATGGGGATCAACAGCTGAGGCTTCATCTTGTTGTAGGTAGCCCTTTTTCCTTCTGGGCTTTTGGAAGTCTGCTCTTCTCTTATCCCTTGCCCTGTTAGCTTCCTCCATCAAGTCCATCTTCTCTTGGGCACTCATCATAGCCAGCTTCTGTTGAGTTTCAGGATCCTTTCCATATCCTTCCACAAACAACTTTGATGGATCATTGGCTAGGACAATTGTCTTTTTCCTTGGTTCAGGTCCAAAGCCTTCTACAAATAATACTTCAACATTTTCTTTAATCTCAACAGCTTTGGGACCTTCAACAGATTTAGTCTCAGTGGACGTCAAGTCTGGTGTGCTGTCGCCGGCACCCAAAAATAATTAACTTAAATACCCACTATGTAGTAGAGTAAGCAAGGGTCGATCCCACAGAGAGTAGCAAATTCTATTGGACAATTCGTGTTAATAAAACAATTAAAAGGGGGGGGGGGTTTGGATTGGATGGTTCCTAATTCTACTAGAGAGTAATAAAAATAACACGTAAACAAATAAAGGAAAATTCTAGTTCTCGAATTTGCTTCCCCTTGAATAATTTTCATACACAATTAAAATTCACAAATATCTCAACTCTTCTTTGAATCTTGCCCCTAAACCAGTGGTACGACCAAACTAGTTCGAATTATTTCTTAAGTTTAATTAATTAAAAGTTACGACCTCTAATTAACTTATTCTAATGAATAACCTCAAAACATGTATTCGAGATTCAACTCATAGAATGCATTAACGAACCAAAATAATAGAGCAAACTAGACTATGAATACGAGACGCTCGTTTCATACAATTCAACCGAGCTACTAATCAAGACTTGCAACTCATAATTCTAGCAATTTAAAAAAAATCCAACAATCAAGAATATAGTCAAGTAACCAATTAAACATGCTTCAACGAAAGTCAAGTAACCAATTAAACATGCTCTAACAATGAATCATCCCCCCACACTTAAATAGGTGCTAGTCCCTTAGCACTGAAGCAAGAGGTACAAAAAGCAAACACCATATAGAAATAAAAATAGAGTGGAACGGGGGTACCAGAGTCTACAGTGGTGCCCAGGTGGGTGGAGAAATCGTGCCACTGGCTGGATCTTCTGGTCCTTCGAATAAAGTGCAGGCCCAAAGTATTTGTATATTGGGCTTATGCAATGGGCTGTTTAATTATATGGCCACCGTGGACAACTGCGAGGAAACCAAACAGTAGAGGGAATAAAAGAAAAAAATAAAAATAAAGATAAAAGCAAAAAACATAAGTAAAATTCCAGGAGAAGTCTTTCCTTAAGGCGTGCCCACGCCTTATCTGAAATCCTCTTCTGAAACACAAACACACAAAGACGAAATTAAAAGCAAAAATAATAAAATAAAAACTAAGTAAACATTGGGTTGCCTCCCAACAAGCGCCTTTTTTTTATTGTCGTTGGCTCGACCTAGGAAGTCGACTCTCAAAACTGCAACCACAAAAAACACAATGTGATAAAAATAATATGAGAAAAAAAAAATTAACACAAAAGGACCAACAAAATTATAAACTACTCCCCGGCAGCGGTGCCAAAATTTGGTGTGCTGTCGCCGGCACCCAAAAATAATTACCTTAAATACCCACTATGTAGTAGAGTAAGCAAGGGTCCATCCCACAGAGAGTAGCAAATTCTATTGGACAATTCGTGTTAATAAAACAATTAAAAGGGGGGGGGGGTTGGATTGGATGGTTCCTAATTCTACTAGAGAGCAATAAAAATAACACGTAAACAAATAAAGGAAAATTCTAGTTCTCGGATTCGCTTCCCCTTGAATAATTTTCATACACAATTAAAGTTCGCAAATATCTCAATCTTCTTTGAATCTTGCCCCTAAACCAGTGGTACGACCAAACTAGTTCGAATTATTTCTTAAGTTTAATTAATTAAAAGGTACGACCTCTAATTAACCTATTCTAATGAATAACCTCAAAACATGTATTTGAGATTCAACTCATAGAATGCATTAACGAACCAAAATAATAGAGCAAACTAGACTATGAATACGAGACGCTCGTTTCATACAACCTAGACTTCACTATCCCTAGAGTGTTCTGCCCTATTTGCTACTCCAATTACACAATCATAACAATTACAGATTATAACGTGCAATTTAGCTAGAAGTAAATATTTAATCAGGCAAGTTGATCAGACTCACAAAATCAATAAATATCACATGCATAGCATAAAAATAAATAACGAAGAAATCAAAGAGATCGAGTTAAGAAATTCATTACTAAATAAATGAGCAATCAAATCATAACAAAAGTTTACGCCTCCTCGAACTAGAAAATAAAATTAACCGAACATGCCTACAAAATTCTCACGGTAGACTCTCATCGAATTCCCTTCTCAAAAACTCGCGCCTGCTCTATATTCTTGATCTCACGGCCGCCTGCTTTTTCCAATCTTCACGGCTGCGTGTGTCATATATATCCTCCAATTGAGGCTTTGTCTTTATCCCTCAAAAACCAAAAGCCCAACAGCCAACCAATGAGCCCAAATTGAAGGTTGAAGTAATGGGCCCAATTGATGCCAAGTTCTGCAAGTGGCTGGATTTCTAGTGTTGACCCACTTTATGTCAAACGAGCTCGTCTATATATTTTTAAAATGCTCCAAATTTACCTGAATTAAATAAGAAAATTAAATATCAAGGTAATTGAAGGACATGTAATAATAAATCGAGAAACACAATAAAATCTCAAATTAATTCTCAAATAATATCTAATTAAACCACAAAAATATGAAATAATCTCGACTCATCATAGTCTCAGTAGACTTGGCTTGTTCAGCAGTTTTAGTCTGTTCAGCAATTTTGGCCTTCTCAGGAGCTTTAACCTTTTTGGAGGTAGGCTCTTCTTCTTCTATCCTGAATTCAAGAGGTAGATCAAGGTTGTTAGGAAAATCTGTAAAAGTTTCATCTTTCCTCTTGTTTCCTTTAGCCTTTTTGACTTGGCCTCTTGTCTGGACTCCTTTAGTGGACTTGTCCAGTCCTGACTTTTCTCCTCTAGGCCTCTGCTGAAGTCTTGCTATTTCCTCTTGAGCTGATGCCATTGAATTCTTCATTGCTATGGCCAATTGCTCTTCCTCATCAAGTTCATCCAAATTCAGGACTGCTTCTTCTTTTCCTTTGGATTCTAGCACTTTCTCCTTGCCTTTGCCTTCTCCAATTGTCAAGGCACCTTTTGCCCTTGCTCTTTCCCTTTCCCCCTTTTTGGCAGCATCAAAACACTGGGGTTTCAGCTCACTCATGGTTGATGCCATTAGGGATTGGGCTTGGTTTAAGGACTTCATCTCTTCAAGCAGATATACATTCTCATCATGAATGTTCTGCATTCTATCACTGCTTAGGCTCAGAAAGGCTAGAACAGGCTTCATCTTTTGTTCTACAACCTCTTCCATGGTTGTTTTGAGAGATGCATCAAGGCTGGATTTCAGGAATTCAGTGAGATTGGCCACTGCAGATTCAGCAATCTTGGCCATCACTTCCTGAGTAAATTTTTCTGAGGCAGCTTTGACCATGGCTAGCCTCATTTCTTCAGCTCTTCTTTTCTGAATGGCACTCTTCTTGCCAATGGCTTGTTTGACAACTAGCCTCCTTTGTGAAAGAATACATGCTCTCCTTGGCTTTCTGGAGTTCAGTGGAGATAGTTTGCAACCCAGACTCCAATCCACTAATTCTGGCTTCAATAGTTGGCAAGACAACATCTTCAGAGCAAGTGAGCCTCATCTCAACTAATGCCAAGGTTCTGCCTTGCTCATCCAAAGCTCCTGATGTTTCAGCATGAGCAGTTTCAACTTGGTGAGCCAACAAGTCCAACTTTGCTGACTGTTCTCAAAGTATGGCTTGAGCTGAGCTAGAATCTACTTGAATGAGAGCATCAATAAGAAGCTCATCTACAAAGATTTGGTCAAAAGTAACACATGTAAGATCAGAAAAATCAAACTTGTCAGCAAACAAACTCTCAACACCCTCAATTTCTTTTTCATAAGACTTTGATACATCAGCAGTCTTCTTCTCATTTTCAACTTTTTCTTTTCTCCCTTCAGTATAAATTTCCTCACATTCAGGGTCAGGCCTCCTCTCATCGAGGGTTTCTTGAAGTTTAGATTTGACTTCAAGAATAACCTGTCCTTCCTCACTTATACCACCCTCATTTGTTGGTACACTCACTATCTTAGTGATCACAACCTCTCTTTCAACAACAACTCCCTCTGATTTTTTAACTAATTTATCCTTTTTAACTCCTTCACTTAAACCTGCATCATCAGCACCTTCAACAAGGTTCAAAGATGGCAGTTGTTGGGAGATCACAGTGCTTATTTCAGCAGCCACTGAGTCATTCTGAATGATTAAGGGCTGGACACTGATGAGGCCTTAATCAAACTAGCTTCTAAGTGAGGAGCCTCAACATCTTTAAGTTGTGCCTTGGGTTCAGAAGAACCTTCATTTGCAGATGCATCTTTGGCTGTGTTACCAGCCTTGGTCAACACTTCTGATGAATCAGAGACCTTCCTATGATAGGTTAAGAGGGGGGTTGAAGGTTGATTGGATTCAGGAGGGTTGGGGTTTGAAGGGTTTAAGGGGTTTGAGGGATCATCCTTACTATCATCATCATTGGAACTGCTTTCAGGGTGTTTGATCCCTTGGGCAATTCTTTCCCTTTCCTCTACAATTTTATCAACCACTAACTTTGCAAATACCTCCTCATCAGTGAGGAATCTTGTCTTCATCACTCCAGCAAAGTGTAGCAACCCACTCTCCTCAATTTGCCACCAGTTAGCACCCTTATCTTGGATCACTTGAGCAATTCTGCCACCAGTTAGCACCCTTACCTTGGATTACTTGAGCAATTTCCATGATTGTCTTGTCTTTCACATCTACAAGAGTTCTCAAAGCATGGAATTGTTGCTGTAATCTGGGAAACTCAGCAAGTTGAGGGTACATACTATCCACATTAGCACTTGCTCCACCTCTGAGCATACTTTCATAATTATACTCCTCCTCATCTCCACTTGAGTGGGGACTTTGGGTTATAGGGGAGTTGGCTCTAGGTTCAGGAAGGTTGGCTTGAGGGTTGGATTTAGGAAGATTAGATTCGGAAGGATTGGCTTCAGAAGGATTGGGTGCAACAATGGGTGCTTCAGTTGCTTTTGAGAGCAATGGTTCTGAAGTGGCTTTGCTCAGGGGAATTGGCTCAAGAAGTTAAACTTTAAGGCTTTAGAGTATAAGAACATGGATGAGTCTAAGGGAGATATCAGTCTTGACTCATCTATAGCAAGATCAGCTAGCACATCTATTGGCCCTCTTTGTGCAGATCCCTTTGGAGAATACCTTTTGGTTAAGTTCAAGGGAGTGATGGGTTGGTTTTCAGGGGTTTTATGGGTATCAGGGGAGTTGGGCTCTTGATGTTGAGCTCCAGGGATTTTAGACTCAGGGGTGCCAGAACCAGAAGAGTTGGTTCTAGACTTAGATTTGGTTTTGCTTTCAACTCTACTCTCCCTTAGAGCAAGTTGCAAAGTCTTCTCCTCTTGTAACTCCAAAATCTTTTCAGTAGGCTTGGCCCTTCTCTTGCTAGCCCTACTGCTCCCACTCCCTTCCTCTTCAGGGACAACTTACCTGATCCTCTTCTCTCCCTTCTTCTTCTTTCTTACTTCAGTGAACTTCTCCCTTACCTCTTCTGAATAATCAGAAGGTACTTGCACACCTTCTTAGCAACTTCATCTACCTCTACTGAAGCTCCAGACTTCTCTTCTGAAGAGATTTGAGGCAATATCTTTGTCTTTACAGCTCTGGCCTTAGTCCTTTTCTTCAATTTTAGCTTCTTTTCAACCTCTTCTTCAGCAGGTTTGGCCAGTTGCATCCTTCTTTGTTCAGTTTTCTTGCTGAGCTTTCTGAACATTATTTTCTAAGCTGGTAAGGGCTTGGCAAAAGTCTGCATTTCTGAGTAGTGAGAAAAGCTTTCTATCAGTAGACTTGCCCTTGTGCAATACTTGAGCTTTCCTTCCAGCACCACCTTGCTGTGAGTTTTCACCTTGAACTTTGCTTTCTCCTTCATCATTTCCTTCAAGATGAATTATCTCCAGTTGAATTTGATGCCTTTGTCACTGGCATCAATCACAGCAGCCATGATTCTGATTCTGGGGAAACTCACTTGCTCCAAGCTCCCAGTGTTGCTCAGTAGACTCTTTGTGATTACCTCAAAGATATTGAGAAATTTAGGGTTGAGCAATTTCTTGAGCAATTTCTTGAGCAATTTCTTCTTCATGCCCATTTCCATAGAGCCCTGGATTCCTTCCTTCAGATGGCAATCCAAAAGCACTTTCCACATCTTCAACAGAGAACTTGACTCTGTGGAATCTCTCCTCCTCTTCTCCTTCAGCTATGTATGACAACCTTGTTGTCACTTCACCATCTTCAAGTTTTCCTCTCCATTTGAGGAAGGCAAAGAATTCAGCCATTTAGCTTTCAAGACAAGAACTGGGTTTTTCTCCCATGAACTTTTGAAGTCCAGCACTTCTTAGCCATCTTAGAGTGGGGGTGACCTCAGGATCCTCACTCTCAAAAGAGACTATTAGTTCAAAGATCAGATTGTTTTTGTTACTGAGATATGCAAAATCAAGGTCAAGAGCCTTGTTTGTGAAATCCACAATCATCTCAAGTCTAGCTTTTGGGTGCCATGGATGAAACAGTAAGAAACTTGAGAAATTTTTGAGAAGATGAAGGCTAGGGTTTCAAGAGTGTTTGAATGCGTGGGGAAGAAATGAGGTGTGTGGGCTTCTTAAGACTTGTATATATTCCAAAAGGAATCTATGTCATTGAGTAGGTAAGTCTTAAGGCATTTCAATGGTTTACAAATGAGGAAATCAAGTTTGAACGACCAAGATCAATTTCAGAAGAGTTGGCCAGACTTGATCCAACGGTTATTATCCAATGAAACAGTAATAAACTGTTTTTATTCAGAAACGTGGGAAGGAGTTAAGTTTGATAAATGGTTGGGGGGTTTTCGAGATAGATAATGGCTTGAAATGTTTAATGCAAACAAGAGTTAAATCTTGGCATTTAATGCATTGAAAGTGACTTTTTGAGTGGGGGACAAAATAAATCCTTGAAAAGGTGATGGCTTTAAGAGGAATAGGACAGCCATCAACATAGGCAATGATTACCCAAAATAAGTGCTTATCAGACCAAGATTTGGTTTGATAGCCAAGACAAATTATCTGACCCCACATGGACAAGTGTCCTGAAATGACATGGACAAGTGTCCTGAACTTGTGTGGACAAGTGTCCTGAATACCAATGGACAAGTGTCCTGCTCAATTCCTCTAAAGAGATTGAGGTCATCATTTCTGAATTTCAGTAGACTTGACCAAGTCTGCTGAAGATCACTTTCAGTTCCCCCTTGACTAGTTAACTCCTTTGGGCTTACTTGTCCATCTTCCCTAGATCAAGGAGTCCTAATTCTGCTGATAGTTCCAAGAATCTTGCTTCAGCAAGTGGCTTTGTCAAAATATCAGCTTTTTGATGATCTGTGTGGATTTTCACCAACTTAATGTCATTCTAATGAAGTGATGTTTGATGTCCACATGCTTGCATCTTGTGTGCAATACTGGATTTTGAGAGATTGCAATTGCACTGTTGTTGTCAAAGAAGATTGGCACTTCAGTAGAGTTGACATTGTAATCTCTTAGTTGTTGTCTCAACCAAAGGATCTGAGCACAACAACTTCCAGCTGCAACATATTCAGCTTCAGTGGTGGAAGTAGCCACTGTGTTTTGCTTCTTAGAGAACCAAGATATAAGTTTGTTTTCCAAGAATTGACAAATCCCTGAAGTGGACTTTCTATCAATTATGCAGCCTCCATAATCAGCATCTAAGTAGCCAGTTAACTCAATGTTGTCATCAGGAGGGTACCAAAGGCCTATATTTTCAGTGCCTTTGAGGTACCTCAAGATCCTCTTGGCAGCCTCTAGATGGCTCTTCTTAGGATTTGCTTGAAACCTTGCACAAACACCTACTACAAAGGTGATGTCAGGTCTGCTGGCAGTGAGATAGAGGAGTGAACCAATGATTCCTCTATATTCAGTAGAGTTGGTTGGAACACCACTCTCATCAGGATCCATCTTCCAATTTGTGTTCATAGGGATCCTTACTGGCTTGCTGGTAGCACACCCAAATTTCTTGATCATTTCTCTGGTGTACTTAGCTTGATTGATGAAGATTCCTTATTTTAATTGCTTGACTTGAAGTCCCAAGAAGAATTTCATCATCCCCATCATTCACATTTCAAACTTGCTTCGCATGAGCTTTGAGAACTTCTCACATAGCTTCTCATTGGGGGATCCAAATATGATGTCATAAACATATATTTGGACAAGCAAGATGTCTTCTCCTTCACAGATTCTGAAGAGAGTTTTGTCCACAGTTCCTTTGATAAATCCATGATCCAAGAGAAACTGTGACAGTGTATCATACCAAGCTCTTGGAGCTTGCTTGAGTCCATATAGAGCTTTCTTCAGTCTGTAAACTTGGTTTCCAATTTCAAAACCAGGTGGTTGCTCAATATAGACTTCTTCCTTCAAAACTCCATTCAAGAAGGCACTCTTGACATCCATTTGGTACACTTTGAACCTCTTGTGGGTTGTGTAGATGTTGTTAATCCTTAAATGCCTTAACATTATCAACAACATCTTAATTTGACCTTCCGAGATTTTTTCTAAGTCTTTTCTGAAATGCTACATTAAATGTTGATCTAAATGTTGTCGCATTTCTGGCAGGATCTAGAAGCTTCTACAAGGATCTGGAACCTGAAAGATTCCAGAACATTGGAGAACATGCTAGAGCAGCCTGGAACCATTTAGAACGACCTGTAGCATACAAGAAGGATCTAGAAAGATCATGGAAGTTGAGCTCCTAAAAAATAGGACCTCAATGTGGAAGCCTCTAGAATTCGCACCTCACATCTATAAATACCGATTGAAGGCTTCATTATTCATTGTATTCTATTCGAGCAATATCCTAGACCGAGCGTTCATCCCTGTTAGGATTTGTGGCCAATAGTTTTACATTTTAGATCATACGAAGTATCCCACCCGTATGGATGTATGTCTTATTATCTATTGAGAGTGTAATCATAGATAGACTAGGCATTTCGACAGTGTGTAATCTTATACACTTAGATCGTTTTCAAAACTTGGCACCTGCCTCGTTTATAGTTTCAGTTGTGAAGGTTATTGTTGTAACATTTCACACAACATTTGTACTTGAAGATAAGTATTGATTTACGCCATAAGGCAGACATAGATTTTTATTTATAAAATCTATGTTAAAATATTTCCATTGTGTCTCGTTTGTTTTTAGTGTTTCAAGTCTTCCGCTGTGTATTTAAATTTCTGATATTCTGTTAGAGTCAGTGTTGTGCAATTTGTCTCAACATTTAGTACAACATATTCTACTTAAACTAAAACACTTCATACACCGCACACTTTCAGTTGGTATCAGAGCCGATACCTGACGACACTAGGTTAGATCTTTGGTCAAGTGTGTTTTTAGTGTAAGTTAGCAATGGAAACACATCACATATCCATTGCACTTAGGCCACCCGGTTTAGATGGTTCGAATTATGCTTATTGGAAGTCTAAGATGCGTATGTACATCAAGTCAATTGATGAACATGCTTGGAGGACTGTACTTACAGGCTGGGAAGCTCCAAAGAGACCAGTAGATGCAGATGGTGAAGTTCAACTCAAGAGAGAAGTTGATTGGACGGCTGATGAAATAACAACAGCAGGCTACAACTCTAAAGCTTTAAATGCTATTTTTACTTCTGTTGATGTTTCAATGTTTAAAATTATATCTAACTGTTCTGCTTCTAAATATGCATGGGACAGGTTGCAAGAGCATTGTGAGGGTTCAGACAGTGTTCGAAGGACTAAGCATCGAATGTTGGGGACAAAATTTGAGAATCTCTGAATGAAGGAAGATGAAACAATTTCATCCTACAATGAAAGGTTAAGTGAGATAATCAATGAATCACATTCTCTTGGTGACCCTATTTCTAATGTTAGAGTAGTTCATAAGATATTAAGATCTATTCCTAAAAGATTTGATGCTAAAATTTGTGTTATTGAAGAGGCAAAAGATACGGATAAGTTAAGTCAAAATGAGTTAGTGAGTATTCTTAGAACATATGAAATAAACACTAATCAAGTTGATGAAACTAATGTTGATAAGAAAGTTCTGGTTTTTAAAGGGGAAACATCAAACATTTCTGAGTCTCAACCTATCATTACTGAAGTTGATTCGGATGAAGAATTGCTTGATAAATGTCTCAAGGATCCTAACAACATTGCCTTACTTACTAAGCACTTTAATAAGTTTCTTAAGAAATCTGTGAACAAATCTAGTAACATTCAGCCTAAGATTCAAATCAACACATCAACACCTCAACCAGAAAGTAGGAAAAGTCAATTCACACCAAGACTATCAAAGAGTGATGGCAAACCAAGGTATGATCCTGAATTTTGAAAATCAGTTCAATGCAATGCTTGTTCTGGTTATGGCCATTATGCAAATGAATGAGCCAATACTAGACTTAAGCAAAAACTGAACTTTAGTGCTACCTTGAGTGATGATTGTGATGATGATCTTGATGAGTTAAATGAGAATGAATATTCTAATTTTACCAGAATTGATTATAATGATTCCTCAGATGATGATCTGGATGAAACAGATTCTGATGCTGTACCTGATGCTTCAACATCTACAGCAACATCATAACAGAGTCACCCAGATTTGAACTGTTTTAATGGTTTAGTTGATGATGCAGGAAAAAGGACTGATGACAATGAATACCAAAAGCTGTTAGATGATTGGAAGAATCAGAAACTCACTCTTAATTCTTTGAATAAAAAGAATGAGGATCTGATAGACACAATCACCAAGCTAGAAGTTATTCTTACCAAAAGAGATCTGAAAATCTGTAACTTAAAGGAAAAATTGATAAATTCTAGCTTATGTTTCAAGAAATATTCCAAGAGTGCTTCTGAGGTAAATAATGTTATAGCTACTGGTAAGTCTAATAATCATGGTATAGGTTATGATGGTACTACTGCCTCTATTTCTGGTAAATTTAGAAAACCTGTGAAGTTTGTGAAGGCAAATGTTGACACATCTGGTGTAACATCTGCACGAACAGATCCTCACAAGGTTAAAAGGAAGTATATCTGTCATTACTGTTTCAAAGTTGGTCACATTCGTCCTTACTATATAAAGTTGTTTGAAGAACAGAAAAACTTGAAAATGTTGCATAAGAAACTGTCACCTCCTGGTAAACATTTTCTGAAATCTGCATGGAAACCAAAAGCTACCTGTAATGTTGTTCATACCTCCTTAAAAGCATGTCTACCTGATTTATGGTACTTTGATAGTGGTTGTTCTAGACATATGACAGGTCGTATTGATTTCTTATCTGATTATGTGACCTTGAATAGTGGTAGTGTTACATATGGTGGTGGTTCTAAAGGAAAGATTGTTGGTAAAGGAACTTTGAATGTTGAAGGTTTTCCTAAGCTTAAAAATGTCTTACATGTTGATGGTTTACTTGCAAATCTGATTAGCATTAGTCAACTTTGTGATGATAATTTGCATGTGAAATTTGATAAAGATTCATGTTATGTTCTTAATAAAGATGAAGTTTGTGTCATGACTGGTACTAGGTCAGCTGATAATTGCTATCTTATTGGAACAAATATGTGTAACTTGTCAAAACATGATGAAAATATTCTATGGCATCAAAGATTGGGTTATGCAAATTATAGAGCAATGAAAAGGCTAATCAAAGCAGATGCAGTAAAAGGAATTCCAGAACTGAGGTTTCACAATACCACTGTATGTGGAACATGCCAAAAAGGTAAGCAGGTAAGAATGTCACACAAAATGCTGTCACATTGTACTACACATCGATGCTTTGAATTACTGCACATGGATTTGATGGGTCCTATGGAAACTGGAAGCATTGGAGGAAAGAGGTATTCCTTAGTTGTGGTAGATGATTTTTCTAGATATACCTAGGTAGAGTCTTTGAGAGACAAATCTGAAGCATTTGCTGCATTTAAAATTCTTTATAAGAGGTTCAAAAATGTGTTTAACTTGAAAGTTGGCCGTATTAGAACTGATCATAGTAGGGAATTTGAAAACAACATGTTTAATGATTTTTGTGATAAAAAGGGTATCTTGCAAGAATATTCATCTCCTAAAACTCCACAGCAAAATGGAATTGTTGAAAGAAAGAATAGAACTTTACAAGAAATGTCTAGAGTTATGCTTACATCCAAATGTCTTGCTAAGAAATTTTGGGGAGAAGCATTGAATACTGCATGCCATATTATTAATAGGGTTTTTATTCGTTCTGGCACTAATCAAACACCTTATGAGATTTTGAACAACAGAAAACCTAATGTGAAATATTTTCATGTATTTGGTTGTGTGTGTTATATTCTGAATGATAGGGATCAACTTCATAAGTTTGATTCTAAAAGTGATAAAGGTTTCTTTTTAGGCTATTCTAGAAATAGTAAAGCTTATAGAGTTTATAACCTTAGAACTAACGTTGTTCAAGAATCTGTTAATGTTGTGTTTGATGATGATAAAGGTCTTACAGATGACAAAGATGAAGAAGATGTATCACAGGTTACTGACACTTCTGAGAATACACTGAAGTCTGAAAATGTTGTACCAAATGTTAACACATCTGGGTCAACATCTACAGAACAGTCAGTTGTAACTTCACAGAATGATCAGTATGTTCCCAAAACGAATCCTTCTTCAAGAATAGGTAAAACTCATCCTTCTGACCAGATCATAGGCGATGCTACAGTTGGAGTGCAAACAAGAGGAAGAGTAAGATCAAACAAGGTAGATGTGGTAAGAACAATATGCATGTCTTCTATGTGTAATGTTGTAAATGCTGAATGCTATTTATCTGAAATTGAACCTAAGAGTGCTAAAAAAGTCTTAACTGATGAAAACTGGATTAATGCTATGCATGAAGAACTTGGTCAGTTTGAAAGAAATGAAGTGTGGACACTTGTTCCTAGACCTAGTCCTACTAATGTCATTGGAACAAAGTGGATATTCAAGAATAAAACTGATGAATCTGGTAATATTGTTAGGAACAAGGCTAGGTTAGTAGCACAAGGTTACACCCAAGTTGAAGGAGTTGATTTTGATGAAACTTTTGCACCTGTTGCTAGGATAGAATCTATTAGATTATTGCTAGCTATTGCATGTTTTATTGATATTAAACTTCATTGAATGGATGTAAAGGCTGCATTTCTAAATGGCATATTGAATGAAGAAGCATATGTTGAACAACCTAAGGGATTTGAAGATCCACAGTATCCTAATCATGTATATAAACTTAAGAAATCATTGTATGGTCTTAAACAAGCTCCTAGAGCATGGTATGGTAGGCTTACTGACTTTATTTTGGAATATGGATTTATTATAGGAGAGGCAGATAGAACTTTGTTCATTAAGCACACTGAAGATGATATACTAATTGCTCAAATATATGTTGATGACATTGTGTTTGGTTCTACTTGTGATAAAATGTTGAGTAAATTTGTTGAGGCAATGACTGCAACATTTGAAATGAGTATGGTTGGAGACTTGAATTATTTTCTAGGTCTTCAAATCAAATAATGCAGCGATGGTATTTTCTTCTCCTAGAGTAAGTATGCTAAGAACTTGGTTAAAAGATTTGGTCTTGAGAATTCAAAACCAATGAAAACTCCTATGGGATCCTCTTTGAAACTTTGCAAAGATAGTGCTGGAACAGATGTTGATCCAACACTCTACAGATCCATGATAGGTAGTTTATTATATCTAACCTCTAGTAGACCAGATATTATGTACAGTCTGTGTGTTTGTGCTAGGTACCAAGCTAATCCAAAGGAATCTCACCTGAATGCTGTGATGAGGATTATCAAGTATGTTGCAGGTACACGTGAGCTTGGAATCTAGTATACTAAGGACACCAACAACATTTTGATAGGCTACAGTGATGCTGATTGGGCTGGAGATATAGATGATAGAAAGAGTACGAGTGGAGGATGTTTCTACATGGGAAACAATCTTGTACCATGGCATAGCAAGAAGCAGTATTGTGTTTCACAATCTACTGCAGAATCTGAGTATATAGCTGCTGGAAGCTGCTGTACACAACTCTTGTGGCTGAGCAAGATGTTCCATGACTATGGTATTGAGAATGGTATACTTACAATCTTTTGTGATAATACTAGTGCCATTAACATTTCTAAGAATCCTGTACAACACTCACTCACAAAACACATTAGCATAAGACATCATTTTATGAGAGATTTAGTAGAGAAGAATATTGTTAAATTGGAGTATATACCTACTGAGAAACAAAATGCTGACATTTTTACTAAGGCATTAGACCATGAGAGATTCTCTATCTTGAGGAAATCTCTTGGCATGAGCACTATCTGAAAAATTCGGATGGATGTTGTCACAAATGCGTCAGCATTTGGGACAACATCATGGGTTGTAGAAATTTTATAAGCTGAATCTATCTCTTACTTGGTTAAATAATTCCTATGTAAAATATCTACGAATCTAAGAACCTTGAAGTGCAAAAATAAACACGTCTCACACCTCTCAAATGCATAAAAATGAGAATGTTATTAGCATACTAAAAGATGTACCAAATCACTGAGTAACTATGGAGCACGGAGTTCACTACTACGATGCCTTCTTTTCAAAAGGTGATATTTGGTAAAAACATCAACATATTTGTAATCCATTAAGTAAGTATGGGGCACGGAGTTCGCTACTACGATGTACTCTACATGAACAATGGATCAATACAAATTAGATGCTATAACACAAAAAGAAAAATATGGTGCAATACAAATGAAGCAAATTCATGTAAAAACCGTGCGTGTTTGTAACAGGTTTGAGCACAACATTGCCTGATTCGAATTTATTTTTATTAGTTGTAATTATTTAATTATTAATTGGGATTTATTTCATTTTATTTAATTACTGACCCACATTTTTTTATTTTTCAGATTATGCAAATTTTATTCTGGAAGCTTCTTAATTATTTAATTAAATTAATTAAATGGATTTTCCCCACTAATTACCCATGATCTAGATTGTGGCTAATTATGTGGAGCATTATCGAAAATTTCTGGATTATTTCATAAGTTTCATTTAACCTCCAACTACAAAACTCTCTCTATAAATATCGATCATAGAATTAACTCTCCTGCTAATTGTGAATTTTTTATTGTGTTGAGTACCAAAATTGAAGAATTGTTTCTCAGTCGTGTATCTCTCAAAGTTTGTGTATACACTCCTCAAACCTACCTTTAAAATCCAATTGTCCCTTAAATGGCTGGAAACCAACCTCAATCCCACTCACAATCTCACTCTGATTCGAAGAACTCATCCCACTCTCGCACAAACCCTCTCGAAATTCTTGCTTCCATGGCTTCACAGAACTCAACCTCGTCAAATGCTGACTCAAATGTTTCTGCAACACCATCAACAACCGCTCCCACTCCTCAAACTGCTCCTTAAACCGTTCCACCAAAAACCAACATTCCTCAAGATGCAACTGTCGAACAGTTCAATAGAGCTATCGAAGAAGTGTATGACTCTCTTCGAACTACTGGTCATCTGCCCGTGATGACATTTGGAGATATCACTGTGGATATCTCAAGCTATTTGGCTGATCAAACCGCCCAAATGGCTGATGCTTCAAAAAGCCCCAACTCACCTACTGTTCACGACCAGCAAGCTGAAAATGTGGAGGTTGCTGCTGAAGACGAAGCTACTGCTGCTTCTAACCCTGAAGACGTTGAAATGGAAAACGCAAACATCTCTGAAAATGGTACAAACTCTTCACTCTCCATTTCTGATGAATCTGCTCCCATTCCTTTCAAGAAGAATGTGTAGAAAGGCAAAAGACAGAGAAGCCCTGTACAAAGAAGGAGATCATACCGCGTGTTCACTCGTGTGGATTATTCTGAATCCATGAGGAAGAAGAAGAAAGTTGGAGCTGATGCTGGTGAACCCATCCAAGTGTTCACAGATTCTGAGGAAGAAGCTCCTGTTGTTGCTGAGAAACCCAAGAAAATTGTTGTTGAGAAACTCAAGAAGGCAGTTGCTGAGATACCAAAGAAGAAGAAAGCTGTTGCTGATCCCAAAGGCAAAGGGAAGGCCAAGATGATTACTGAAGATGAACCTGCAAAATCAGATTCCAATTCTGATTCTGATGTGTGTTTAAGAGATATTATGAATTCTCTTAAGAAAAATGCTGAGCATTTTGCTGCTGCAAAAGAAGCTGCACCAGAACCTGAAGATGATGGCAGTGGTGATAGCTCTTCCAGTGCAGAGAGCAGCTCTAAGGAAAGCTCTGCTAAAGATTCCACATCAAGCTCTAATGACCTTGCTTCTGAAGAGGAAGGTATTTATGATTCTCTTCAGACTCTAGAGAATAGGTTGGCTATTTATTCTAAGAAAAAACTGTTGATAGAGAAGAGGATCAATATACCTGATTTTGAAAGTAAAGGCATGATTAGTTTCTTAGAGGAAAGGAATTTGATGCATGCTGTGAACTTTGGTGAATCTTTCTTGACAAATTGGGCTTATGAATTTTATGCTTGCATGAAAAAGAGTACTGGTAGGAGATCATCTAAGTGGTATGGGACTGTAAATTTTAGGGGGAGGGATGTACCTTTTACTCCTGAATTGATAAATGAGTTTATGCATATTCCCAATGTTGAGGTGGATGAAGAACCTGACATGGATGTAGTTATTGCTGCTATAACTGGTGGTAGGGTAGTTAAGTGGACTAGACAGATGTTAGCCAAAGACCTCACTTCCCTACATTCTGTGTTATACAAACTCATTATCTACAATTGGATTCGCACTACAAATACTACCAAGATCACAAAAGACCAAGTTGTTCTTATGTATAGGATCTCTGTACTTAAGAAATTTAATTTAAGCCTCACTATCTTCCACCACATGATGAGATTTACTGGAAAAGTTTCTGAAAAAGGCAACCTACCCTATCCTGTTCTGATTTCAAATTACTTGAGGCACCATGACTTTGTTGCCAAGAACACTGATGTGTTGAGGGGGAGAGTTCCATTACTGGCCATAGCTCCTGCCTTACTCACTGGGGATAGAGTAATTGATCTGCCTTTGACTGCTCCTGGTACTGATCATCAGCACAGGCCTTCAACTACTGAACATCAGCAAAGACCTTCAACTTCTGATCATCCAGATTAAGACAGAGAAATGCACCCCAAAATGTTGAGAACATCCGTATCAACATTTCTGGTAATGTGTATCTTTCACAGGAATTCATCAGACTACAGCTCAACCACTTGCAGGAAACAATTAATGAAGTCCAGTTCCTGAACGATATGTGGACCAGTATGCTTTCACCTACAACAGGGGGAGTACCACCACCATCAAACTCCAATGTGGTGATTGAAGAGTTGAATGATGATGGAGTTCCAGCTGCTGCTGCTGGTGATGGACCTGATGCTGCTGATGCTCAAGTGACTGATGTAGTTGCACACCTTGCATCTACTTACTTTGTGGATGAAGCTGATGATGATGCTGCTGACATGGAGACCTTGTATGGTGATCTCGACTGATGAACAGGGACAAGCTGCAAGACAGGGGGAGATCTGATATTTATTCAGTTTCAATCTCTTTAATTGATGTTTAAGTTTGAATTCTGAAATTCTGATACACTCGTTATTTATGTTTTTAGATGATAGGTTGTTTTTGTCTGCAACTTGCTTAAATTATGGTTACATTTGGTGATATTTGTTTACTGCCCTTGCTTAATTTGTTTACAGGTTACCATGTGTATACTGCAGGTTGTATAGTCTTAGTTTCTGTTTTTTTTATGTTGTGTTTATTGTTTTTGCTCTGATGTTTGTTATTTTTTTTTTTTGTTAGTGTCTTACTTAGATTTTAAGTTAATTCTTCCAGTTCAACTTATGATCTTAGTAAAGTTACTTATGTTGTGAATAAGTGTACTGTTTATACTTATTCTATTTGGATAAAATTGTTTTGATCCTTTGGCACAGATCATTATGAAATTATCCTTGATCTTTATTTGATTTGATCCAACGATTACAACAGGTATTGTCTTGACTAGTGCTTAGCAATGATATCAACCTTAACTAAGTACATAATACTGAGTATGTATAGAAATATATGTGCATCAGGTGTGTTGTAGTCGAAAGGTCAAATTGGGGGAGATTGTAGATGTTGTTAATCCTTAAATTCCTTAACATTATGAACAACATCTTAATTTGACCTTCCGAGATTTTTTCTAAGTCTTTTCTAACATGCTACATTAAATGTTGATCTAAATGTTGTCGCATTTCTGGCAGGATCTAGAAGCATCTACAAGGATCTGGAACCTGAAAGATTCCAGAACATTGGAGAACATGCTAGAGCAGCCTGGAACCATTTAGAACGACCTGGAGCATACAAGAAGGATCTAGAAAGATCATGGAAGTTGAGCTCCTAAAAAATAGGACCTCAATGTGGAAGGCTCTAGAATTCGCACCTCACATCTATAAATACCGATTGAAGGCTTCATTATTCATTGTATTCTATTTGAGAAATATCCTAGACTGAGCGTTCATCCCTGTTAGGATTTGTGGCCAATAGTTTTACATTTTAGATCATACGAAGTATCCCACTCGTATGGCTGTGTGTCTTGTTATCTATTGAGAGTGTAATCATAGATAGACTAGGCATTTCGACAGTGTGTAATCTTATACACTTAGATCGTTTTCTAAACTTGGCACCTACCTCGTTTATAGTTTCAGTTGTGAAGGTTATTGTTGTAACATTTCACACAACATTTGTACTTGAAGATAAGTATTGATTTACACCATAAGGCGCACATAGATTTTTATTTATAAAATCTATGTTAAAATATTTCCATTGTGTCTCGTTTGTTTCTAGTGTTTCAAGTCTTCCGCTGTGTATTTAAATTTCTGATATTCTGTTAGAGTCAGTGTTGTGCAATTTGTCTCAACATTTAGTACAACATATTTCTACTTAAACTAAAACACTTTATACACCCCACACACACTTTCAGGTTGCATAGGCTAGTGATGTGCCAAAAATTGCACGGTCGGATTATATATCATCGGGATCAGATATCCAAATTCCCGAGTGCTTAGACCTGATTTGGGTACACTGCTTCCGCTGGAATGATCCTCCAAGGACCTGCAAAAGACACACCGGAGGGGGCTCCGGTGCGGACGCTCCGACGCTCAAGTCAGTATAAGAATCTTCGTATATCACAAGGACTTCAAAGTCCTTGATTTATCAAATCAAGCTGTCAAAGGATCTCGCAATGTATAATAATAAGAAATATATTCAGTCTTGTAAGAGTAAAAAGTCTAACCTCGAAATGTATCTTGCTTTACCTATTTATAGAGCCTTTCTCTTGGGAAGAAGTTAGAGCCTCCCCTTATCTCGGAGCTGCCTCTAAGACTCGGCCCTGCCGAGTGGACCGAGTCTTCCCTTCTCTCCACCTCCGGAAAGACCGGGGCCACTCTCCCTAGTGGACTCTTTCCACTACAATGAAGGAGAGAAGAATCTTTCTTTGGTCAATCTTAGTCCGATTCTTGCGGAGTTCTCCTATATTCTCGGTCTACCAATTCATATCAAGACTAAGTCTTCCTGATGTTTCTCTCCGGGTGGAGCTCCCTCCAGAGGGACTTCCAGGAGAGATTCTTTATCCAGAGAGTATTCCATAATCCAATACTTCCACTTTTATCCTATCCTCCATACACGTGTCGACTTCTTATCGGATGACATTTTTAGGCCGCATCATCTACTCCCCCCTACTCTCGTAAAAGGGGTATATCTTTTGTGAGAGTAGAAAATTCCAGTGAGCCGAATACAGAGGCGTTTCTGGAGAGACGTGTATTATTCTTGCTTCGGAGAGGAATTTCAAAAGTGCTCTCCTTCGGAGATTTTTCTGCCTTGGCCACCTATAATTTGGCAATGGCCTGACTCTTGGCTTCATAACCTTCAAAGAGTTTTCTCAAGAACTTTAGGGAATCTCTCCCCCTTTCAAGGAATCACCTCTAGTTTCAAGTGGCTCGAGGAGGTTTTCTTTGACTTTTAGCCAAATTTTTGTTTTCTAAGTACCCATCTTGGGTCTTAGTTATGGGGAGATGCTCCCCAGTTCTCCTTGGCCTCTGAGCCTCTACTTGTCTCTCACTTTCGTTTAAAAGATTTTGATTCATAAAACCTTTCTTTTCATTGATTAATCCTTTTGGGTTTCCATCAGGGTGAGGACTCTCTGGAGTTCCTCGGCCCCTAGGCCTCCGAGTGTTTCTCACTCTCATTCTTAAAAGATTTTGATTCATAAAATCTTCTCATTTCATTGACTAACCCTTTTGGGTTTCAAGCATGGTGAGGGCTCTCTGGAGCTCCTCGGCCTCTAGGCCTCTGAGTGTTTCTCACTCTCATTCTTAAAAGATTTTGATTCATAAAATCTTCTCATTTCATTGACTAACCCTTTTGGGTTCCAAGCATGGTGAGGGCTCTCTGGAGCTCCTCGGCCTCTAGGCCTCTGAGTGTTTCTCACTCTCATTCTTAAAAGATTTTGATTCATAAAATCTTCTCATTTCATTGACTAACCCTTTTGGGTTCCAAGCATGGTGAGGGCTCTCTGGAGCTCCTCGGCCTCTAGGCCTCTGCGTGTTTCTCACTCTCATTCTTAAAAGATTTTGATTCATAAAATCTTCTCATTTCAGTAACCCACTTGGGTCTCAAGTAAGATGAGGGCTCTCTGGAGCACCTCGGCCTCTAGGCCTCTGAGTGTTTCTCACTCTTATTCTTAAAAGATTTTGATTCATAAAATCTTCTCATTTCATTGACTAACCCTTTTGGGTTTCAAGCATGGTGAGGGCTCTCTGGAGCTCCTCGGCCTCTAGGCCTCTGAGTGTTTCTCACTCTCATTCTTAAAAGATTTTGATTCATAAAATCTTCTCATTTCATTGATTAACCCTTTTGGGTTTCAAGCATGGTGAGGGCTCTCTGGAGCTCCTCGGCCTCTAGGCCTCTGAGTGTTTCTCACTCTCATTCTTAAAAGATTTTGATTCATAAAATCTTCTCATTTCATTGATTAATCCTTTTGGGTTTCAAACATGGTGAGGGCTCTTTGGAGCTCCTCGGCCTCTAGGCCTCTGAGTGTTTCTCACTCTCAATTCAAGGTGTTGATCATATCAAGACCCTTCAAGTTCAAGTAATCCGCTTGGATTTAGAGTAGGGTGAGGAACTTTCTAGCTTCCCTCGGCCTCGTGGCCTCTAAGTATTTTTCACTTTTGTATTCTCATATCTCATATATGCTCAGTGATCTAAAGATCCTTCATCATTTCATCACTCCTAATTTTCAAACTTAGTCATCCGGCTACTCAGGGTGGTTAGCCCTCACGCGTTTCAGAATGCTCAAAGTATGCTTATAAATCATATCTTAAATTGTTAGGAAATATGTGCTCATACAAATTTCCAAGAATCTCCAAATGTTTTCATCACATCTTATAAAATCTTCAAATATTCATCAAAGATAAACATACATTTTAACATACTTTAGAAAAAATTAGACTCATCGCTAATCAAAAACACGTTCTTAACCATGCCTAAATTCTCAATCATTCTCTCGATTCAATCACGAAATTCTCCTAAGTAATCACCTTAGCATTTCTCAAATCAATCATTTCTGAAGCTTTAGAAAATGCTCATATGCTTCGAGGTTTTATGTTCTAAACAACTATGTCTAGGTAACACATATCATATCACAAAGTAAAATTTAAAGTAAAAAAGGTAAAATATACACTTTTCACTTACGTGGCTTCATATCAGCATCTCGGAGGTAGTAGGCCTAGACCCTTCATCACCCCCTTTAAGCATCGAAGTGTAAGGCATTTGCAAGGTCCGTCATCATGCTTGTCTCCGAATATCGCATCTCAACACCCTAGATGATCTTACTCACCTAATAAATCGACTCTTGGGTATATCCTTCTTTACAGTAGCCTTGTAGCCCTCATGACTTCCTGCTCATCCTTCATGGGTTTCTTTTATCACGTAATCTCCTTCGGGAGACATCTTAGATAGGGATGGGTCAACGATCGTTTGTATAATTGGCCACCCAAGACGTAGTATCTTAACCGCAAAGCTCGAGCTTCTCCAGAAGCTGCAGGGGCTGGTCCTTTATTCAGCTCTTCTCAACTTTTGAATATCAAATTTCAGCGTCCTGGGGAGGGTTTGGTCAGCTTCAGCAGCTGGGCTCGGTGGAGCTTCAACTCCTCAAATGTTTTCTGATATTATTCATCCCACTCGAATCTGGATCATTTGCTTAAGATCCTCTTCGAAGTTCTTCTCGTGTCTGGTTCTCAAGCCCCAAACACTCATGTTTCTTCCATAATCATCTAGATCATGCCCCGTTTCGGGACCTGGGAAGGCTGGTTCTCAGTTTCTGCTCGAGGCTCTCTCCTCTTGTCCTCGGGTTTCTCGAGTGTTTTAGCATTTAATACCTTAATAAATATTTGGTGATCCACTTAGACCTCGAGTAGGGTGAGGTAATTCTATTTTCCCTCAACTCATAATTCTAGTAGGAAACTCAATCCACCACATTTGAGCTTATTCGGGTGTTCTCTCCCGGTTTAGATAAACTCAATCTTTGAGATTCAATCAGTTTACCCAGAAGCCTTTCAGGACCTGGACAAGCTTAATCTGAAATCTGAAGTCACATCTAGAATATCGAGGCATGTCAATCGTACAAAATTCATAGATAAGTATGTTAGCCCCACATTCTGAAGTCACGAATCATTATTAATCCTTAGTCATGGATTCTAGAGCATATAGTAACCACATAAACTTAACGTGCTACTCATGCTCTCTAGTATCTCAAGTCAATCTCAAATTTTAACATCACACTTAGAGCGTCTAGACATAATAATCATGTAAAAGTAGGAGGGTCGTACTTGATTTAGGGAAAACAAAGTATGATACGCATATCAATCTCATAATGACATACTTATAACAATATCGAATCAACGAATATCATAGCTTATTCATATCACACTCATCATGACATACTCATTATAAAATCAAGTTAGAAATTCGTGAGAAAATCTTTCAACTCTTTCCCACAGACGGCGCCAGTTGATGTGCCAAAAATTGCACGGTCGGATTATATATCCTCGGGATCAGATATCCAAATTCCCGAGTGCTTAGACCTGATTTGGGTACACTGCTTCCGCTGGAATGATCCTCCAAGGACCTGCAAAAGACACACCGGAGGGGGCTCCGGTGCGGACGCTCCGACACTCAAGTCAGTATAAGAATCTTCGTATATCACAAGGACTTCAAAGTCCTTGATTTATCAAATCAAGCTCTCAAAGGATCTCGCAATGTATAATAATAAGAAATATATTCAGTCTTGTAAGAGTAAAAAGTCTAACCTCGAAATGTATCTTGCTTTACCTATTTATAGAGCCTTTCTCTTGGGAAGAAGTTAGAGCCTCCCCTTATCTCGGAGCTGCCTCTAAGACTCGGCCCTGCCGAGTGGATCGAGTCTTCCCTTCTCTCCACCTCCGAAAAGACCGGGGCCACTCTCCCTAGTGGACTCTTTCCACTACAATGAAGGAGAGAAGAATCTTTCTTTGGTCAATCTTAGTCCGATTCTTGCGGAGTTTTCCTATATTCTCGGTCTACCAATTCATATCAAGACTAAGTCTTCCTGATGTTTCTCTCCGGGTGGAGCTCCCTCCAGAGGGACTTCCAGGAGAGATTCTTTATCCAGAGAGTATTCCATAATCCAATACTTCCACTTTTATCCTATCCTCCATACACGTGTCGACTTCTTATCGGATGACATTTTTAGGTCGCATCAGCTAGGAATAGCCTTATTGCTTCTAGCCTTGCCACAGGTGCAAATGTTTCATCATAGTCAATGCCTTCTGATTGACAATAGCCTTTTGCCACCAATCTGGCTTTGTTTCTGACAATCACATCATTCTCATTCTTCTTGTTCTTGAACACCCACTTGGTTCCAATAACATCTTGATGTGATGGTCTATCCACCAGTTCCCATACATCATTTCTGGTGAATTGGTTTAGCTCTTCCTGCATTGCTGTGATCCAATTTGCATCTTGAAGTGCTTTTTCAATGTCACTTGGTTCCTATTCTGATAGGAAACAACAAAACAGAGCACTTTCACCATGAAACCTTCTAGTTTTGACTCCTATACTTGGATCACCAAGTATCAGATCAGTAGGATGGTCAGACAACCATGTCCTTCTTTTTCTGATCCCTTCAGTAGAGTTGTCCTCTACTAAGGTTGAGTCACTAGCCTCATAGAATTCAGGAAAATTTAATGCAGGATCTAATTCAGGATCATATTCAGGGGTGTTGTCCTCAATGTCAGGGACATTGGCATTTTCAACATTATTGTTTCCCCCATGAATATTGGATCCATTAACTACCTCAGCAGAAACTGCTTCTTCATTGGTAGTTGTTACCTGAGTGTTGGGATGTAAATTCACCCTAAGCCCCACTTGATGTTAGAATAGTTTTAATGGCCAAAACACTTAGAGTTTATAAATGTAATAGGATCAACTGATTCTGTATAGAACAGCTTAGACTAGTCTTGTGTAATCAACTGTATGTATATCAGCTGATTAGCACAGTCCCAGCTTACATGCGCTCCCTCAAGATGAGAAGAGTAGAAGACATGAAGACTAGAAGATCCTTGAAGGCCAGATAAGTTAACGTACTTGTATACCTACTTATCTGATGGAGTCCAAGTTGAAGATGGCCCTATGCAGCACAAGTATTTTTACAGATCAGAAGAGTTCTACTCGACTGATATCAGAAGACAGAAACACAAGGTCAGACGAGTAGTCAGAAGACTAGTAGTGCAGATCAGAAGACTAAGTATTCGTCCAGGACTCGGCTGATTCCCAAAGTCATCTTGCAATTCGAATGAAGACTTACCTTACTTAGAAGATTGACATGATCCCAGGATTGAAGCAATCAAGCAGCTGGAATCAAGGAATCAAGCCAACATGGAAAGATTGCCCCAACGGCTAGTTGCAAGCAATCACCACTATAAATACAAGAGGATGAGAAATCACAAGCACGAGATCACAACGAGAGAATTCAACAAGCTAAGCAAGCAATCAAGCTAAAAGTCATACTGTTTTAAGAGTTCTCCAAGAGCCAGAATCCATAAAGAACATCCTTAGCTCTTAAGTGATTTCTATCCAACCCAAGAACCTGAATCGTATTCATATTGTAAATCCATTGATTTAGGCATAGTGGTTAAGCATATTATAAGCTTGAACCATTAGTTGGAAACATTCAAAAACCCCAAAACCCCACCGAAAGGTTAAAGTTTTTGAACCCCTGCAAAGTGCAAGTGCTTACAATCACTTGTGGAAACCGTAGCAGTTAGGACTGCTCATATCTCAAAGTCCTACCCTTGGGACTATAAAGGACAAGCCCTTGTAATTTTTGGTAAATTAAAGGGATTAAATATCACGTGTGGACGTGAGAGTGGACGTAGGATCGTATATCCGAACCACTATAAACCTGGTGTTATTTATCTTTATGCACTTTACTTTATTGTCATTTCCATACATCTTATATAGTGCATACTCTGAGTATTTTCCTTAAGTAAACAACTTGGCATTTTCAAAAGAAACAAAAAGAACGAGTCTAAACAAGGCCTACCATAATTCTGCATATAATCTCTGCAATCAGATCACTATAGTCATCTGGACCAGCAGACTTGTAGTCCAGCTGATATAGAGATCAGAAGAGGTTCCCAACTCTCTTGAAAAAGTTTTAAAATCTATTCACCCCTCCCCTCTAGACTTTAATCCCATTCACTACTCGTTCAGGGACCAACAAGTGGTATCAGAGCAGTGGTTCTAACGGACTACTGTCTCTAGATTATCAGAAGACTTGAGGGAGTCTTTCTGTAGTCCTCTTGAACAGATCTTTTTCTTTTGAAAAACTTGTTTTTGAAAACTCATACAGCATGAGTGCTAATATGCGTAAGTTGCCTAAGTTTTCAGTGGAGGATTATGATTACTGGAAGATCAGGATGAGGAAGAATCTTACATCAGTCCACTACAAGATGTGGTCAGTAATCACAGAAGGCCCAATCACCGTCATGGCAGTCAACACTGCAAATGGTGATCCAGAAGTTCCAGTTGGAGAACTATCCCCCAAGCCGATGAAGGACCTCACACCAGAAGAGATGAAGCAATCAAATCTTGACAGCATTGCTCAAGATTATATCATGCAAACTCTTCCAAATGAGTACATTGCAAAAGTAATCAATTGTGAGACAGCTAAAGATATGTGGGATGCTCTAGCACTTCTCTGTGAAGGAACTGAGCTGATCAAGGAAAGTCAGCTATCAACTGCAGTCAAAAAGTTTGAACACTTCAAGATGCAGCCAGAAGAGTCTATTGATCAGTTAGACAATAGATTTACCAAGATCATAAATGAGATTGAATCTCTAGGCAAGAAATACACAAATAGAGAGAAAAATTTGAAGATTTTAGACTCTCTAACCAAGAAATGGAGACTCAAGAAGACCATCATCAAAGATACTCAAGATATCAAGATATGGTCTACTCAAACTCTGTTTCAGAACCTCAAAGCTCATGAGTATGATCTTGAAAGAGAAGAAAACTCAGAAAATGATGAGTCTACTGCAACCCCATCTACCTCCAAGACTGTAGCTTTCAAGGCAGCAAATACAAAAGCTGCAAGCACCTCATCTGGCAAGACCTCACTGAAAACAGAAGACTTTGAAGGATCAGATATGAGTCTGAAAGAGCAAATGGCTCTTATGATCAAGAGATTCGAAAGGGTGAACACTCTCAACAGCAAATATAGAAAATTCTACAAGAATTATAAGAGAGGTGGTTCATCCTCTAGAGAATCTAGAGAAAGAACACCAAAAAGGTATCCTAGAAAGGATATGGAGTCATCTGACAGCCGAGGCTCCAGAAGAAGAGATGCCACTCCTCCAAGGAAAGGCAGTTCAAATCAAAAACCTGGAGCATGCTTCAATTGTCACAAACCAGGACATTATGTCTATGAATGTCCTGAGCTGAATTTAGATGACAAAGAAGAAAGAAGACCAAGAAGAGACAGAAGAAATTCAGATAAGCAAGCAATGGTGACTGGAGAATCTGAATATCAAAGTGATGAACTTCCTACATCACCAGACTGTCAAATCTTCTCAGATGATTCAGATGATCTAGCTATGATGGCCAAAGGTGAAAATGAGGTAAATTCCTACACTACTACTTTCCATTCACCTATTTTTTCACAAACAGATGATATAAACTCATCTGAAGGCGAATCAGAAGACACCTATTATCAATCTTTAAGAAAGGTAAAAGGTGATCTGGATATTGCCACTAGAGCTTTTATAGAAGTGGAAGAGGAGAATAAGGATTTAAGGAAAGAAATTGCTAGGTTGAAAAAGGCTAAGTTTGATAACACTCCTCAGTTGGTCACAATGAATGAAAGATTGACCAAAGAAGTGGAACTTCTTAAGGAAGAAAATACCACAATAACTCAGTTGTATGAGGGGATGTTAGAAACTCAAGCCTTAGAAACCAAGGAATTTCGTTCACTACAATCCAAGTTCGATGACCTCTTCCAAGCACACAAGCTCTTAGAAAAGGAGAAGGAATGCCTAAATCAAAAGATATCATAGTTCAATAAAGCATCTACTACTATTGAAAGTATCTCTGAATATTATAGATCAAATGGCAATAAGATGGGTTTTGGCAATGAACTTAATCCATCAACATCCTCTCCAGCTGGGGGTAGTACACCTAACAAGTGCACTAATCAGAAACATGAAGAAGGTGAGTGTTCTAAACACAATGAACCTAATATGAACCAAAAGGCATCTGTACCAGCTAAGGCTAACTATCCCAACACCAGAAATGGTAAAAGACAAGCTAACCCCAAGCCTGTACAGAGGAACAACAAACAGCCTAGACCATCTCGATTGAGACAGTCTCAGCTGTATGCTGCTCCAGCCAAGAAGAAGAAATCTTCTTCACACAAATCTGTTCTCTTTGCACCCCCTATCTCTTATGATATTGTGAGAACAGAGGAGTATGGTCAATATAATCGTGTACATCGTCCAGCTAATGCACCCAGGCCGAATGTAACTAGTCAAAAGATAATGTATGTTCACTCCTATAAAAGGAAACCATTTGACTATTACTTAGCTGACACAAATAACAAATCAGACCAGTCCAAGGTGTTAACTGGTAAGATTTGGTTCTGTGATGCCCGAGGGAAACAACTCAAATGTTCAAGGTTGTTCAAACGACCAATGTATATGTGGGTTCCCAAGGGTAGTACTAACACCCAAGGACCCAAGACAAAATGGGTACCTAAGACTTAACCTTTCGTGCAGGAAAGGAGGGACCTATACAAGAAAGGAGGTCTAGTAGGAGAAACATGGTACATAGATAGTGGATGCTCAACTCATATGACCGGAACCAAAGCCCTGCTGACCAACTACACAGAAAAGAAAGGTCCAAAAGTCTTCTTTGGTGATAACGCGCACGGTAACACAAAAGGATATGGCACCCTTACAAATGGTGACATTGAGGTACATGATGTATCATATGTAGAAGGTTTGAAGTTTAATTTATTATCTGTTTCTCATTTTTGTGACACTGACTATTCAGTAAAATTCTCCAAAGATAAGTGTCTCATAAGTGACAAAAGAACAAAACAAAACCTTCTAACAGGATCTAGAAAAGGAAGTATGTATCTTGCAAATTGGAACAACTGTCCTAAGGATACATGTCTGCTTGTGAAAAGCCCTAAAGATGTCAGCTGGCTATGGCATAAACGTCTTAGTCATCTGAACTTTAAGACTATGAACAAGTTAGCAAGGGAATCCTTAGTTGATGGTCTGCCTAATGAACTCTACTGTAAAGATCAGGTGTGTGATGCATGTCAACAAGGAAAGCAAACAAAGGTCTCTTTCAAGACCAAGAAGACAGCATCAACCAGCAGATCTCTTGAATTGCTTCACATGGATCTCTTTGGACCAGTCACTCTAACTACACTTACAGGGAGGAAGTACACTCTCATTGTTGTAGATGACTACTCCAAGTTTACTTGGGTTGTCTTCTTATACAAGAAGAGTGAAACTCAGCATAAGCTCCCTGAACTATTAAAGAGGGTCCAAGTAGAGAAAGGAGAACCTATTGTGAAAATTAGAAGTGACAAAGGCACTGAATTTATTAACTCTTATATTATTGCCTACTGTACTTCTAATGGTATTCAGCATGAGACAAGTGCAGCAAGAACACCACAACAGAATGGTGTAGCTGAAAGAAGAGTCAGAACACTTAAAGAAGCTGCAAGAACACTCCTTGCTGAATTCTCAACTCCTAAGAAGCTATGGGCAGAAGCCATCAACACAGCTTGTCACACTCAAAATAGGTCAAGTATTCACAAAATTCATGAGAAAACCCCATATGAACTGTGGAAAGGAAGGAAACTTAGAGTATCTTACTTTCATATATTTGGTTGTAAGTGTTTCATTCACAACAATGGGAAAAGTAAGTTGAATGCTTTTGATGCCAAAGCAGATGAGGGGATATTCTTGGGATACTCCTCAACTAGCAAAGCATTTAGAGTACTCAACAAATGAACCCTTCTTGTGGAAGAAACACCCCATGTTGTTTTTTATGAATCTTGTGAAAAGAGTGCAGTACAAACAGACTCAGCTGTAGATCAGATGAAGAAACTAGTGATCAAGTCCAGGTCTGATGACTTTATTGAAGTCAATGAACCATTTCCTGAGGAACCAGAGGAGGATAAACCACACAGACCAGTCACTAGATCTCAAACTCAAGCTGAGCAAGCTGACCAAAATCAAGATGCAACAATCCCAAATGCAAGGGGGAATGATCTCTTTGACACACAAGATACAGATGATGATCGACCTAATCAAGTCAACCCTCCTGATGGCACTAGAACAGATGAGAATCCAAGCTCATCTAATGCAGACACACCTGTGAGGCATACATGGAGAAACAACCATCCATCAAACCTTATCTAAGGAGGAGTAGACTCAGGTGTCAAGACCAGAAGACAACTGAATCAGAACCCCCTATCATCTATGTTCTGCTGGTGTGCTTTCCTGTCTAATATTGAACCAGGTGACATAGAAGAAGCAATGACTGATAGCAATTGGATCACTGCTATGCAAGAAGAATTAAACCAATTCGAAAGGAATGAAGTATGGGAATTGGTAGATCGTCCTGAAAACCACAATGTAGTAGGAACAAAGTGGGTATTCAAGAATAAGAAGGACGAAAATGATGTAATAACTAGAAACAAAGCAAGGCTAGTTGCAAAAGGATATTCACAATCTAAAGGAATTGACTATGATGAAACCTTTGCTCCAGTAGCCAGATTAGAAGCCATTCGACTGTTTCTAGCTTATGCATCATATATGGGCTTCAAAGTATACTTCCCACTCAATCCCCTATCCTCACTACCCCATCTGCACCAGAAAACTTGGCACCAGCAGACCTGGATCAAGCAGGTCCTTCTCAACCTCAGTATAGGATGGTGCACTATCCTATGTGCACAAGGGAGAAGATAATGAGAATGAAGATAGCCAACCTGCTCAAGTCTACTATTCCTGGCATTGATGAGGAATCAGTTCAGTTTGAACAAGTACTGAGAGTCTGTACTTGGATTGAGCTCCGAAGAGATGATGTGGATGACCTCATTGAAGTCATGGAGGGAATGGGAGGAAAGGCTAACTTCCTCGACTGGGAAATGGAGCAGAAAGAGGTTTCTCAGGTCAGTTCATTCACTGAGTTGTTGCCCACAGAATCCTTGACCAAGGTATGCCAAAGGATTCTCGGGATCCTCACAGATGAGGATGAAGCAAAAGAAAGAGAAGTGGTGTCTGTCCCCTCTCACTTCTTTCCTAAGCATGAGCTTGATCACTTCATCTATCAACCTCATCAAAGGAATGATCGATTATTTGCTTGTCTGGTTGATGTTACAACAGACTTTCTTCAAGAAGGTTATCTCACTGCTGAAGAAAAGGGAATGGCTCTAGTTGTCTACAGTCCGCTTGTCATCCCTATACTTCCCAAGGAAGCTCAAGGTATTGCCTCTCCCTCTACTTCATCTATAGATGTTCGAGCAGATGTGTGTGCTCAGGTCAAGGAAGCAATCGACACACACTTCGCCAAAGGGCTAGACATGCAGCTGGCCAGATTTGTAGAAAAGGCCATTCATGAGCAGAAGACTCGTCTCACCGAACAAATTCTTGACATAGATGACAAGTTTGGTGAGGCACTCCATAATCAGCTAGAGGAGTATCTCAACTTAGAAATGAAGAAATCAGCGGACAGAACCAAGAAGTTTACTAATCTCTATACAAATGAGATCAACCGCTTAGAGAGCTCCTACACACACAGACTAGATGATGATGAAGCAAGAGCCACTGAAGGTCAAACCCTTCTTAAGTCAGCTGCAGCAGAGAATGAGAAACTGCAGACTCAGCTGAAGGAGACAGCAACCAAATTGGAAGCACTTACTGCTAAGCTTGAAGCTGCCTCCTCCTCCAACTCTCATGCTCAGATTCTAGAGCACAGCATTACTCATCTGGCCCATATTGGCAAAGTTAATGCCATGGCCCTACAGCAGACTCTGAAAGTAGAAATTCTGAACGCCATGAAGCCGTTTGCGGCTGCACTTGCTGAAGCCAAAAAGGGGGAAGATGTATTGATAAAAGCTCTATAGAAGACTACTGCACAGCAAGCTGTAATGGTAGTAGCTCAAGATGAGCTGAATGAAACCTTGGGTGGTTTAAAAAGCAAAATCAAGAGCAGGCAAGGCAAAGGCAAAGAAATTGCTCCAGAAGACACCCAAGCTCTCACTCAAGCTCCTACTGCCAAGAGTCTACAGATCACTGCCTCTGTAGAACAAGTTCCTGAGAAGAGAATGACAAGGAAAAGAAAGGCAGATGAGCAAGCAGATGAGCAAGCTCAGTTAAGCAAGAAGTCAGCTCCAGCAGAGCCTACTGCAGAAGAGAAAGAGGCTTTAGAGCTGAAGAAAAGAAAAGAGCTTGAAGCTCAAGAGCTTAAGCAGAAGAAGCTAAAAGATGCGAAGGCAGTCAAAGCCAAATTTGAAAGAAAAATAGCCAAACTCAGGAAAGCTCTCAAGGACAAAGCATTGAAAGAAAATGCCCTGGCATTGAAAGATAAGGTCCTGGTGTTTGATAGCAATTATGTGGATTATTTAGCCCTTCAAGATGACCTACCAAGATGGTATCCCCTGAAGAAGAAGTGGCAAATTCAACACCACATAGTAAGAAAATTTGGTCCTCTCCCAACCTATGAAGATGAATTCTTCCAGTTCAATCAGTTCATGAACATTGAAGATCAAGAGTTCTGGAAAGAAGTAATCAAGACAGCCAAAGAACTTGACAACTGCAGAATCCTAACTCTTGAAGAACCTAAATGGGATCCTCCCACTCTGGGCTCCGGAAGGACAGACTGGATTGAAGTCAAAAGGATTCTGGAGAAGATCTACGAAGAGGAGAACGTTACAGACCTGCAGCACATGGAAGAAGTTCGAGCTCGTCTGTACCTTGCTTTCCGCATCTGAAGATCAGAAGACCTGATGAAGACCACTTTAGAAGTTTAAAGAGACTATCACTTGTAATCTGTAAAAGCTCTATATATAATCAAGTTTTAGTTCTTTTTGCTTTCAAGACAAACCCTCATTGTCTTCATTAAATACTTCAGTTTTATGAAGTTTATAAACTCTTATCCTATTTATTAAGAGCATTTATCAAGTATAGTTTTGGCTTCATCAAAAAGGGGGAAATTGTTGGGATGTAAATTCACCCTAAGCCCCACTTGATGTTAGAATAGTTTTGATGGCCAAAACACTTAGAGTTTATAAATGTATTAGGATCGGCTGATTCTGTATAGAACAGCTTAGACTAGTCTTGTGTAATCAACTGTATGTATATCAGCTGATTAGCACAGTCCCAGCTTCCATGCGCTCCCTCAAGATGAGAAGAGTAGAAGATATGAAGACTAGAAGATCCTTGAAGGCCAGATAAGTTAAGGTACTTGTATACCTACTTATCTGATGGAGTCCAAGTTGAAGATGGCCCTATACAGCACAAGTATTTTTACAGATCAGAAGAGTTCTACTCGATTGATATCAGAAGACAGAAGCACAAGGCCAGACGAGTAGTCAGAAGACTAGTAGTGCAGATCAGAAGACTAAGTATTCGTCCAGGACTCGGCTGATTCCCAAAGTCATCTTGCAATTCGAATGAAGACTTACCTTACGTAGAAGATTGACATGATCCCAGGATTGAAGCAATCAAGCAGCTGGAATCAAGGAATCAAGCCAACATGGAAAGATTGCCCCAACGGCTAGTCAACTCCAACGGCTAGTTGCAAGCAATCACCACTATAAATACAAGAGGATGAGAAATCACAAGCACGAGATCACGACGAGAGAATTCAACAAGCTAAGCAAGCAATCAAGCTAAAAGTCATACTGTTTTAAGAGTTCTCCAAAAGCCAGAATCCGTAAGAACATCCTTAGCTCATAAGTGATTTCTATCCAACCCAAGAACCTGAATCGTATTCATATTGTAAATCCATTGATTTAGGCATAGTGGTTAAGCATATTATAAGCTTGAACCATTAGTTGGAAACATTCAAAAACCCCAAACCCCCACCGAAAGGTTAAAGTATTTGAACCCCTGCAAAGTGCAAGTGCTTACAATCACTTGTGGAGACCGTAGCAGTTAGGACTGCTCAGATCTCAAAGTCCTACCCTTGGGACTATAAAGGACAAGCCCTTGTAATTTTTGGTAAATTAAAGGGATTAAATATCACGTGTGGACGTGAGAGTGGACGTAGGATCGTATATCCGAACCACTATAAACCTGGTGTTATTTATCTTTATGCACTTTACTTTATTGTCATTTCCATACATCTTATATAGTGCATACTGTGATTTAAATAATCTTCAAATCAAGGCCATAACTTTCAAACCAGCATCAGCTGAGTATTTTCCTTAAGTAAACAACTTGGCATTTTCAAAAGAAACAAAAAGAACGAGTCTAAACAAGGCCTACCATAATTCTGCAATCAGATCACTATAGTCATCTGGACCAGCAGACTTATAGTCCAGCTGATATAGAGATCAGAAGAGGTTCCCAACTCTCTTGAAAAAGTTTTAAAGTCTATTCACCCCTCCCCTCTAGACTTTAATCCCATTCACTACTCGTTCAAGGACCAACACTGAGTATGAACTGGGATTGGGTCATTTAGTTCATCATTTCCTTCAGTGGGGTTTGCTTCAGGTAGATTGCCTTCAGGAGTGTTGTCCAGTCTAGTAATTTCAGGAGGATTGGCCTGGACAACATCTACAAACATAGTATCCTTTTCTTTTAAGCTCAGTCTGGTTGTCCTTTGTGTGATTTCATCAGTATCCAAGTTCTTATTCCTGAACTCAAAAATAGATTCATCAAACACAACATGGGGTGTTTCCTCCACAATAAGGGTTTTATAGTTGTAGACTCTGAAAGCTCTACTGATTTGGGAATATCCAAGAAATACCCCCTCATCAGCTTTGTTATCAAAGGCTTTCAACTGCTCTTTCCCATTGTTGTGAATGAAACACTTACAACCAAATATGTGAAAGTAAGATACTTTAGGCAACCTTCCTTTCCAGAGTTCATAAGGGGTTTTGCCTTGCCCCTTAGTTATCAAACATCTATTTTGAGTATATCATGCAGTGTTTATAGCTTCAGCCCAAAACCTCTTAGGTAGGTTAGAATCAGCAATTAAGGTTCTAGCAGCTTCTTTTAAGGTTCTATTTCTTCTTTCTGCAACCCCATTCTGCTGAGGGGTACTAGCTGCTGAAGTTTCATGGGCTATCCCATTTTGTGTGCAATATTCATTGATGTATGAGTTGATAAACCCAGTGCCTTTGTCAGATCTTATTTTGATTATATTAAGGCTTTTCTCATTTGACAGTCTCTTTAGAAGTTCAGGGAGTTTGACTTGTGTTTCCTTCTTACTAAGGAGAAATACTACCTGATGCGGACAAAATATGCCGTCTGTAGAGATGACGACGCGTGGATAAAAGATGAATTAAATCCGTCCTATTATAAGTAAGCGTTTGATAAATATGATTAATACACCCTAAGCCTAGTAAGGGGAATGGGTGTATCTGGACTGTAGGTCCACGTCCAAGCCCAATGAGGGAAATGGGTATAAACTGGGCCGTGGTCTAAGCATCTAGGGCCTGGCCACTTTTGGGCCAGGAGTACTTAACCCACGAAGAAAAAGACCCAGGAGCTGTCTTTGATGGATAAGGCCCGAGAAGGAGTCAAAGCCAGTAAGTGGGAGAAGTCCATGGAAACAGCGATTCTTATGTGACGGTTGAGAAGAAAGAGGGAGATGCAGTCTCCCTCTCTGCCACGAAATTGGGAAAGGTATATAAACAGGTTTATTTTAATCCATTGACTACGTTTTACATAAGAAAACTCACTTTACTCTTACGATCTAAGAGAAATATACGATACACACTGAATTCATAAGAAAGATCACGATATTTGCAAGGATTTCCTTCGAATTGCAGGGAAATTCTTCCTTAATTTCCTTGAGAGCGATTCTGACTTGAACGTCGGAGATTCCACGCCGGAATCCCCTCCGGCGTGTTTTTGCAGGTCTTTAAGGATCTCGAAGAGGAATTATTCGTGAAGACTGTTCAAGACAAAAAGACAATTTGAGCCCGCAATTCACATTATCCATACGGGAACATTCGATATCCATAGGCGTTATTTTTTTACGCAACAACTGGCGCCGTCTGTGGGAAACTTTTGAGCTAAGAAGTGAGAAAGTTTCGTACGAAATGGGTGGAGAACGAGACGTTACGAAGCAGGGTAAGGAGAAAGGAGATCTTGGCCCCTTGCCCTCACCTCCGCCTCCACCGGGTTTTCCTCCTAACAGGAATCTAGGGAAATAACCTGTAAACCCTACACTGGAAGATAACCCTCTCGCACCAGAAGGGAATGTGACGGGTACCTCAGGAGCCTCTGGAAGTGGGACTAATAAGGATACCCCTCATCCCAACGCCAACCAGAGCTCTTGACCCTCTCTCAGGATCAATTAGACGTGATAATCGCACAAGCGGTCGAAAAGATAATCACCCCTCGTGGACTTCGCCCTCCTGGGCCCAACCCCTAGCCAATGAGGGTACAAAGCAAAACCCCCTGGACCATGTCATTGATTCTCCTCCGGTCCCTTCCAGAAATGAGGGTCCCCCTCGAGATCAGGAAGAAAGGGTGCCCTCCCAAGCTGAGAGAAGCATTCTCAATCGACCCCTAGGAGGAACACGGAGATGACCCCTGGTGGTATCACTCTAGACACAGAAACGGGAGAAAGCACGGATGACACTTACCAAGGAGCAGTTAGTGACTAGATACAAGCCCTTCAGAAGGAAATGAAAGATATGCAGAAACACATGATTGACAATGTAAGTAGACCCTCTTACGTTACTGGTTATCAATTTTCTTCCAGTATCTTGCAAGATGAATTGCCTTCTAATTTTAAATCTCTAAATTTTGAATACGATGGGACCACCGACCCTTATGAGCACCTTATGAGGTTCGAAAATGCCGCCCTGTTTCACCGCTACGGAGAAGGTGTCAAGTGCAGGGTCTTCTTAACCACTCTATCCAAAGCTGCACAACAGTGGTTTACTCAGTTGGGACCGGATACTATTCATTCATGGTCGGAGTTTAGCGAATTGTTCCTGCACCAATTCGCTAGTGCTAGAAGGCAGCCCAGGGCTACCCTCACCCTATTTAACATGCGACAAGGAGAAAATGAGAGCCTTCGAGCCTTCTTGAAAAGATTCAATCAAGCAGCCTTGGAAGTACCTACAGCCTCTTCGGATGTCAAGATCAACGCCCTCACTAATGGGATGAACGATGGAGACCTCTTTACCTCCCTAGCTAAGAAACTTGTGCAGGCTTTTGATGAGTTACTAAGAAGGGCCGAAAAATACCTCACTCTTGAAGAGGTGCGGAAAGCTAAGCGCTCTGAAGCCAGACCGGTAGGAGGAACTTGAGAGCGAAGAAGGGAAACAATACCAAGAAGGCCTAGTCCAGAGAAGCACAGGAGCTCGAGGAGGCCTGGGGTTGTAAAGGAAGAAGAAACAGTACGCTCCGGCCCCAGGGGAAGATTTGAAAAGTATACCCCTTTGAAGATAGAACCAGCGGAAGGTTTAGAGGTAGCGGGAGATCACCCCAATATGAAGTTCCCCTATTCTAGGAACAGGGGTCCTCAGAATCCCAAATCCGATAAGTTTTGCCGGTTCCACAATGATTACGGTCACGATACAAACCAATGTTGGCACCTAAAGGATGAAATAGAAAGGATGATACAAGCAGGACATCTTAAGGAGTTTACTTTCAGGGACAGGCAAGGCCCTCGAGGGCAGAAGCAGAAAGACCTAGAGGGAAGAACAGAGGAGAATAAGAGGGGGCAGAGGAAGGAGGGGGAAGACCAGCCTCCCCCTCCCCAAAAGAGGGGAACGATCCATATGATTATGGGCGGCCCTGCTGATGGAGATTCCTTTAGACAAAGGAAACAAAGTATCTGATCGTTGAAGGTAGAGCAGAACATGGAACAACGAGGGACAGGAAAAATGACAGTGACTCCCGACATCCATTTTGGATTTGAGGACATGGGAGCGTCCAGAGAAACTCATAATGATGCGCTAGTGATCACTACTGACATCGCAGGGTACGATGTGGCACGAATCTTTGTAGATACGGAAAGCTCAGCGGACATCATGTTCCTGGAGTGCTTTAAAAGGATGGAGTTGAACATAAAGCTTAGGCCAGTGGAAACTGCCCTTTATGGATTTTCAGGGGGAGCAATCCAACCCCTGGGATCGGCCCTGTTGCAAGTACAAGTGATAGAGTTCCTGATAATTGATGTTCCCTCTTCATATAACGTGGTGATGGGAAGACCGAGCTTGAACATTTTTCAGGCCGTAATTTCCACCTTCCATATGAAGATGAAATTTCCCGCCTCAGGGGGAGTGGGAGAGATATGTGGGGACCAGTACCAAGCTAGGAAATGTTATGTGGAGTCAGTTAAGATAGCGGACAAGGCTATGTTTCGAGGTCTGGAAAGATGTAAAGGGGAAGACCCCGAACTAAAAAAACAGAAAGTAGCAGAATTGGAAGGAGAGCAGCCCAAAATCAGAGCAGATGAGGAACTAATGAACATCGAACTCTATGCAGAGAAGGAGGGATTCACGACTAGAGTTGGGACTCAGATGGACCCAGAACTCAAGGAAAAAATAATAGCCACTCTCCGAAAGAATGTGGATATATTCGCCTTCACCTCAGCAAATATGACGGGTATCCCTCCAGAAATTGCAGTACACCGCCTCAATGTGGACCCTAGAGCAAGGCCGGTGAAACAAAAACTAAGAAATTTCGGTAAAGAGAAGAATCTCATTGTGAAGGAGGAGATTGATAAATTATTAAAGGCAGGACATATAAAGAGGGTACAGTTCCCCGAATGGCTCTCAAATGCAGTGTTAGTATCTAAAGGAGCTGGTAAGTGGAGAATGTGTATCGACTTCAGAGACTTAAACAAAGCATGCCCCAAGGACCATTATACCTTGCCCGGGATCGATCAGTTGGTGGACGCGACATCAGGTTTTGAGTTGCTCAGTATGATGGATGCATATCAGGGGTATCATCAGATCCAGTTGAATCCCCTCGATATCCCGAAGGTATGTTTTATTGCAGCTTGTGGTACTTTTGGATATATACGCATGTTGTTTTGACTAATAAATGCAGGAGCCACCTACCAGAGAATGGTAGACTCGGTTTTCAGAGAACAAATTGGTAAAAACATGGAGATTTACGTGGATGATATGTTGGCCAAGAGCGTTAAGGCATAGCAGCATGTGAAAGACTTGGAAGAGATATTCCAAGTGTTTAGGAGCAATGGCATTAAGCTGAATCCGGCTAAATGCTCTTTCGGAGTAAAATAAGGGAAATTTCTAGGATACATGGTGACCCAGAGGGGAATAGAAGTCAACCCCACCAAGGTGAAAGTTGTGTTGGACATGCAGCCTCCCCGAAACTTGAAGGAATTACAAACCTTGAGCAGATTCATATCCAGATCAGCAGAGAAAACTCATCACTTCTTCAGAACCTTGAGGAAAGGGACGAAATTTGAATGGGACGAGCCTTGCCAGAAGGCCTTTGAGGAACTCAAGCGCCACCTGGAACAACTCCCAAAATTGACAAAACCCTCTCAGGGAGATATATTATTCCTATATCTCTCAGTAGGGGAGCACTCCTTAAGCATAACACTGATGAAAGAAGAGGGCTCCATGCAGCACCCCATATACTACGTGAGTAAGGTAATTCAAGGAGTAGAGGTCAGATATTCAGAGGTAGAAAAGGTAGCCCTGGCGGTAGTAGTGGCAGCTAGGCGATTACGCCCCTATTTCCTATCTTATAAAATTGTTGTACGGACTAATTATCCCCTGAAGCAGGTACTATGAAGAGCAGACTTATCCGAAAGAATGGTCAAATGGGTTTTTGAGTTACAGGAGTATGATGTTGATTACGAGCCCAGGAAAGCTATTAAAGCCCAAGCCTGACGGATTTCATCCAAGAATCCACCAGGACGGAGGAAATGGAAGGATGGAAAGTATACGTGGACGGTTCCGCATCAGCAATGGCATGCGGGGCAGGGATAGTGCCGGTAGACCCTGAGGGCCAAGAGGTACAAGTTGCCGTTAAGTTCAGGTTTTCGACTTCCAACAACGGAGCCGAATACGAAGCCCTTATCAGAGGGGCTAACATGGCAGCAGAACTGGGAGCCCAGAAGGTCACCCTATACTCAGACTCACAATTGATGGTGCAGCAAGTAATGGGGGAATACATTGCCAAAGACGAGAAGATGATTGCATATCTGGAGTAGGTAAGGAACCTAAAAAGCAAATTCCATGCTTTCGAAGTAATACAGATACCAAGAGAAGAGAACACAAAGGCGGATGGATTGTCCAAGTTAGCTAGTTCCACTGAGTTCGAGGGATAAGGGAAGATAACCCTAGTAATGGCAGATCGATTGGCGACGGAAACATTAGTCGGAGAGATAACATCAGGGGACGATTGGAGAAAAGAGATATGGGAGGAGCTGAATAGAGATCCCGCGATCCCAGCATCGAGGGAAGCCAAGGCTTTGAGATTGAAATATTGTATCCTTGGAGATAAATTGTACAAAAGGTCCTTTACTCAACCTTATTTGAAATGTCTTTCGAAACAGGAGGCGGAGTTCGTAATCAAGGATATCCACGAGGGTTGTGCGGCCAGCCATGAAGGCTACAAGACGATGGTGAAGAAGGTGTTTAGGGTAGGTTTTTATTGGCCCAGTGTGATAAGGGATGCTCGAGAATTCGTGAAGAAATGTGAGAGATATCAGAAGAACGGACCTTTGATACGGGTACCAGCGGAGGAGATGGGTGTTATGCATTCGCCTTGCCCATTTGCAAAATGGGGAATAGATTTAGTGGGGCCCTTCCCCATGGCACCAGGAGGAAGGAAATTCCTAATCGTCGCGGTGGACTACTTCAGCAAGTGGTTAGAGGCCGCACCTTTGGCAAAGATAGAGGAAGACAATGTGATCAATTTCTTAGCAAGACATATTTGCTGTAGGTTCGGAGTTCCTAGAGTTCTAGTTTCAGATAATGGAACGCAATTCAACAGAGAGAGAGTGAGAAAATGGTGTCAGAGGTGGAATATCGTACAAAGATTCACCTCAGTTGCCCACCCACAAGCCAATGGTCAAGTGGAGGTCACAAATAGGATTCTGGTGGACGGTATCCGAACACGTTTGCAAAAGATAGGAGGAGGATGGGTGAAGGAGTTGGACAATGTCCTCTGGTCTTACAGAACTAGCCCTAAGTCAGCTACGGGGGAGTCCCCATTTCAATTGGTGTACGTGGCAACAACGTTAATACCCCCAGAGGCCCGGCTAGGATCGCACCGGATCACCTATTTTGATGAGAAAAGGAATGAAGAGCTGATGAGAGAAGCCTTAGACCTGGTGGAGGAGGAAAGAGAGATCGCAAAGTTGAAAGCAGAAAGATACAAAAGTCGGATCAAGGCAGCATACGATCGTAGGGTAATCCCCAGATCCTTCAGAGTCAGAGACTTAGTCCTCCGAAGAGCAGACGCCTTGAGAAACACAGGAAAGATGGAGGCTAACTAGGAAGGCCCCTACAAGGTGATACAGGTGCTGAAGGGCGGAGCTTATAAACTCCAAGATATGGAGGGAAAGGAGATACTACGCCCATGGAATGTGTGTCACTTGAAGAGGTTTTATGTTTGAAAATGTGTTAGTCCCTTATGATCTTTCTCTCTATGGACAATTTTGACGTTTTTTTATATTCGAATAATTGTGCACATCGCTTCACCAGTACTCTTTTTCCCTCTACGTGGGTTTCCCTTAGGGTTTTACCACGGAGAGGTTTTTAATAAGGCTGGCATAGGTTTCCCCTTTTCTTGCCTATGTTGATAAACACTTTTGATCAATGAAGCTCTACCTTTTGTTAGCATTATGATGAGATGATTGATATGTGTTAGCATTATGATGAGATGATTGATATATGTTAGCTTTACGATTAAATGATTGATATATTCTAGCTTCATGATTAAGTGATTGGTATATGCTAGTATTAAGACACAAGATAAAATGAAAACGCGAAGGTTTATACAAACCTCGCCATGAGAGAGTTTATACAAACCTCACCATGAGAAGGTTTATACAAACCTCACCCTAAGAAACAAGTGAGCTCCAATGAACTTCACTTGGACAAAACGCGAAGGTTTATACAAACCTCACCCTGAGAAACAAGTGAGTTCCAATGAACTCCACTTAGACAAAACGCGAAGGTTTATACAAACCTCACCATGAGAGGGTTTATACAAACCTCACCCTGAGAAGGTTTATACAAACCTCACCCTAAGAAACAAGTGAGTTCCAATGAACTTCACTTAGACAAAATGCGAAGGTTTATACAAACCTCACCCTAAGAAACAAGTGAGTTCCAATGAACTCCACTTAGACAGAACGCGAAGGTTTATACAAACCTCACCATGAGAGGGTTTATACAAACCTCACCCTGAGAAGGTTTATACAAACCTCACCCTGAGAAACAAGTGAGTTCCAATGAACTTCACTTAGACAAAACGCGAAGGTTTATACAAACCTCTCCCTGAGAAACAAGTGAGTTCCAATGAACTCCACTTAGACAAAACGCGAAGGTTTATACAAACCTCACCATGAGAAGGTTTATACAAACCTCACCCTGAGAAGGTTTATGCAAACCTCACCCTGAGAAACAAGTGAGTTCCAATGAACTTCACTTAGACAAAACGCGAAGGTTTATACAAACCTCACCATGAGAAGGTTTATACAAACCTCACCCTGAGAAACAAGTGAGTTCCAATGAACTTCACTTAGACAAAACGCGAAGGTTTATACAAACCTCACCCTGAGAAATAAGTGAGTTCCAATGAACTCCACTTAGACAAAACGCGAAGGTTTATACAAACCTCACCATGAGAAGGTTTATACAAACCTCACCCTGAGAAGGTTTATGCAAACCTCACCCTGAGAAACAAGTGAGTTCCAACGAACTTCACTTAGATAAAACGCGAATGTTTATACAAACCTCACCATGAGAAGGTTTATAAAAACCTCACCCTGAGAAGGTTTATGCAAACCTCACCCTGAGAAACAAGTGAGTTCTAATGAACTTCACTTAGACAAAACGCGAAGGTTTATACAAACCTCACCATGAGAAGGTTTATGCAAACCTCACCCTGAGAAACAAGTAAGTTCCAATGAACTTCACTTAGACAAAACGCGATGGTTTATACAAACCTCACCATGAAAAGGTTTATATAAACCTCACCCTGGGAAGGTTTATGCAAAACCTCACACTAAAAAAAGCAAGTTCTAATGAACTTCATGCTAAAATTTATATAAAGCTAATGCAGATGCGGAATGAATTCCATTCTAAAGGAATGATCCAAAGCTACAAGGGTGAAAGTCTTCATACACTATAACCTCTAAGGCTAGGGGGAATAGGAACTATGAGGAAACCCTACGAGCATCATCAAATCACCAACAAGTAAGCATAGAAATTTGAACTTTCTATTTTAAGCCTTAAAGTCTATTTGCGCTAGAAGGATATTAGAGGTATGCATTGAGACATAGCTAAGAGAAACTAGACATACAACATGCAACATGCGACATACTTCTTATCATACTTGACATGCTCAGAAAGCAACATACGCACACAAAGAGACAATATGCAGTTATAAGAGAAAGGGGTAAGATAAAAGCATCCATCAGCAAAAGTTAAGAAATATTCAAGACCGGTGACACCACGTCCCAGCCCTCCACAGAAAAACACAGGAGTGTGGAGTCTCCTGAAAATACTAAAAGAGCTCAAAAGCCCCAACAAGAGAAAGTGTTTAAAAGTACCAGAATATTGTTATCACATAAAGTAAATAGGGTTATGAAGAGAGGGGAACATCACCCCCTCCAATGCCTCCCATCGCCTCGTCAACTTGCCCCTTGGAACCGCCGCCCTCTTCCTTCTCCTCCGAGGCATTAGTCGCTACGGTAGCTAGAGGATCAGGATTAGCTACATGAATGGGGAACGTTGGATTGCTCACGGGCACCAAATCGTCCACTTTCAGAATATCACCCTTTAGCTCTGAAATGGCCTTCCTCATACTAGGCAGCCACCAAGGAGTGTTGATATCCTCCTTAGGATCTCCTGGGAACTTAGGGGGAGTAGCTAGTGCATCTAGGCGAAGAGCGCGGGTGTAATGACCATCAAATCCAGGAGCAGTGTGCTCGGCTACGGCGTTGGAGAAACCATGGTCAATAAAGTGAGGAATGTATGCCCCCATTGCCCCCAGAAAACTAGTGCTCTTGAGAAAAGCCTCCAGCCAGTCTTGATGCAAAGTGCCCAGGAAAACTTGCCCCGCCGCAAATGTAAAGAGCGAATCAATACAAAGCTTCACCCCGGCCAGAGGAAGGTCGGTCTCCAAGCGCTGAATCCCCCTATCCCGCTCAGCGATCTGATTCCGAAGCAAAGAAATCTCCTCGGACAAAGCTTGATTCTGCGCAGAAAGCTGAACCTTTTCAGCCTAAGCCGTCTTCCCCCCCAAAGTGGCCTCCTGTAGCTCTGCCTCGAGTATCTCCTTCGTTACTTTCCCTAACTCCACCTAACTTTAGAGATCGTCATGAAGCTGAAGAGATTGGAGCGCCCGCTCGGATACGTTAGAGTAGAGAAGGCCGAACTACATAAGAAATAATTGAAAGAATTAAGACATTTACTCTAGCCCTCATCAATCATGCGAAATGATATGTATGTTATGGGCTTACCTGGAAGAAACTATGAGTCGCATGCACTATCCGTTCCTCTAGGATCAAGTCACTAAGAGCCTTCGCAGCAGGGGTGGGAGTATGGCGGTCCACAAAAGCCTTGAACTGGTCGACATTAATATCGCTAGGACCCTCTAGATCAACGGTTGTCGAGGAGGGGAAGGAAGGCTTATCCTTATTTTTCTTTCTCCTAGAAGCACCGGAGGTAGGGAGTCCTGAAGAAAACAGAGCCTTCTCGGTGGAGGATCGGGTACGTTTGGCAACTGACCCTACTGAAGGCTTCACCGGAGAAGGAGGAGGAGGAGCTTTGGAAGAACTTTCTGGAGCAGGAGGTTTGGCCACCATGGAAAGCGGAGCAGCATCTCGGGAAATTTGGGACAACCAACTCATAGCTGCAACAAGAGATAATAGAGACATCAGAGACCACGAGAACTCAAATCTTGAAAATAATAACAGAGGAAAAGAAATGGTATTACCATCGTCTGGACCTAAAGGGTAATTTGTGCGGCCAAAGCCGAAATGGGATAGGGCCCTAGGATTTTTACATATGCTCATTATGTCAAAATACCCATGAGTAAGCACGTGTTTATTCAAGTTTTTCATTATATCCAAGTTAAGAGAGGAACAGACTGAGAGAGGAGGACTGGGCACCCCAGGATTCTCATAGATCCACCCTTCGTGGGGAAACTCCCAAGGAGAAGGGTTAGTGACGAAGAAGTAGTAATCCTTCCACTCCTGGACACCCTCATGGAGATTCTCCATGAATTTCCCGGTTCTAGAAGGACGACCACGGGCATAGAAAAACCCGTCCGCAAACTTGCATATATATTGAGTCAAAAAAAGTTGGGCTGAGGGTTCTCCACCATTTCCTTTAACCAGAATGTAAAATCCTAACATGGCGCAGATAGCATTTGGGGTAAATTGGTTAAGAGGTATTCGGAGGTAGGAGGAAATCTCAGCAAGATAAGGGTTAATCGGAAAGCAAAGGCCTGCCTTTAATTGGGCCTCCCAAAAAGCTAGAGTATTAGGACCAGGGAAGATGGGGCGTTCCTTACTACGAGCAACCCTAACTATGTAATCTGTCGGAAAAATCCCAGGACGGAGGAAGGCGGCTACCCACTCTTCAGGAAGGGCTGAAGAACGAGAAATCTTATTTTTTAAAGCGAGATCGGTTATGGGAAACGGAGAGAACGAATCGGAGAAATAAGCAGACCTTTCCATGGAAGTCGAACCCGACGAGGTTCGGGAAGAGGATGACAAGAAGATAAAATAAAAAAAGAGAAGTAAGAAGAGGAGAGAGGTACCTGAGACGAAGGCACCTTTCGAATGTGACGGAGTGGCCGGCGAACGTGCGGAGAAGTAGTTATTCGCAGGAGAACAAAAGGGGGATGTGAGGATGGAGGTTAAAGAAAAATGGATAAATATTGAACAAGGGGAGGGTTTACGAAGTGAAAGGAATTTTGAATTAGGAAGTTATGATGAGGGAGTAAGAATGGGGGAAAATCGAGAAGAGTTATAAATGCCTCCCAATGAAAAAGCGTGTGAGAAAATATGATGGCTGATGTTCGGCCTTTTGCAGACGTGCAGAGTAAAAAGTGAGGGGTTCGAGACCCAATTAAAGTGGGGAATCGGAAAGGTCAGTGTTATTTTGATTTTGGAAAGACAATTATTATTGAGGCCGAATATGTTATGCCCTAGTAACGCTGTGGATCGAAAATGATCAAAGGAAGGAAGTATTCTTCTGGGAATTCATCTTATTTCTCTTTCCTACTCTCTTAAAAATTATGAACACTTTTTAAGAGAGTATGGGGGGAGTAGTTGATGCAGACAAAATATGTCGTCTGTAGAGATGCCGACACGTGGATAAAAGATGAATTAAATCCGTCCTATTATAAGTAAGCGTTTGATAAATATGATTAATACACCCCTAAGCCTAGTAAGGGGAATGGGTGTATCTGGGCTGTAGGTCCACGTCCAAGCCCAATGAGGAAAATGGGTATAAACTGGGCCGTGGTCTAAGCATCTAGGGCCTGGCCACTTTTGGGCCAGGAGTACTTAACCCACGAAGAAAAAGACCCAGGAGCTGTCTTTGATGGATAAGGCCCGAGAAGGAGTCAAAGCCAGTAAGTGGGAGAAGTCCATGGAAAGAGCGATTCTTATGTGACGGTTGAGAAGAAAGAGGGAGATGCAGTCTCCCTCTCTGCCACGAAATTGGGAAAGGTATATAAACAGGTTTATTTTAATCCATTGACTACGTTTTACATAAGAAAACTCACTTTACTCTTACGATCTTATAGAAATATACGATACACACTGAATTCATAAGAAAGATCACGATATTTGCAAGGATTTCCTTCGAATTGCAGGGAAATTCTTCCTTAATTTCCTTGAGAGCAATTCTGACTTGAGCGTCGGAGATTCCACGCCGGAATCCCCTCCGGCGTGTTTTTGCAGGTCTTTAAGGATCTCGAAGAGGAATTATTCGTGAAGACTGTTCAAGAAAAAAAGACAATTTGAGCCCGCAATTCACATTATCCATACGGGAACATTCGATATCCATAGGCGTTATTTTTTGACGCAACACTACCCATGTGAACCTAGATAAGTCATCTGCTACAACCAATGTGTATTTTCTGCCATTTATGCTTGCAGGGGTAATTGGTACAAATAAGTCCATGTGTAAAAGTTCAAGTACCCTTTCAGTAGAAATAACTGGTTTACCTTTGAATGAAGCTTTAATCTGTTTTCCTTCTTGGGATGGTTTACAAACATGCTCTTTTATGAAAACTTCATTAGGTAGTCCTTTTACTAATGCATTTCTAGCAAGCTTGTTCATTGACTTAAAGTTCAGGTGGTTTAGCCTTTTATGCCATAACCAACTTTGTTCATTTGAGCTCTTAGCAATGAAACATGCAGCATCAGTAGACTTGTCCCAGTCAGCAAAATACACATTTCCTTTCCTAGTTCCAGTAAGTAGAGTTTGTTGAGTTCTATCTTTGATTAAGCATTTTCCACTTGAAAACTCAACATTAAATCCTTTGTCACAAAACTTACTTATGCTTAGGAGATTATATTTGAGACCAGCAACATAAGACACATTACCTTGATATTACCAATTATCAAGGTACCATAACCTTTTGTAGTTGCTTGTGAGCTGTCTCCAAATGTGACATTTGGGCCTTCTTTTTCAATAAAATCAGTGAGGAGGTTCTTGTTTCCAGTCATGTGCCTTGAGCATCCACTGTCAAGGTACCATGCTGACTTTTTGCTTATGCTCCTCAACTTCTTGTGGCCCATTGGTACCTGCAATTAAATAGCTTTAGGTACCCTTTGAATTTTGGGTCCTGAGAGGTTAGTTGTACCTTTAGGAACCCAAACTTGCCTAATTACCATGATTGATTCAAGGTGGCTAAGTTGTTTTCCCTTAGCATCTACATACACAGTCTTTCCCTTAAATGCCTTTGGGAAAGTGTGTATGAAAGTGTTAACTCTTAAGTATCAGGAGAGTTGTCATTTCTCCTGAACTTATGAGTTTTTTGTGCTTCATGAGGGAATATTTGAGGATAGGCATATTTATGACCATTGCCCTTTGGTATGAAGGGTTTTGGTTGTCTCATTTTATTATGCCCTTGAGGATGGTTGACCATATGTCTGTTCAGCTGAGGTTTCCTCAGGGGAGTTGGCCTAGGCTGAACATACCTTGGATAACTCCTCTGAACATTGTTCAGAGGAGTTGCCCTTCCATTGGGTCTACTCTGCTGACCAATATTCCTCTGGTGTTCCCTAAAGCACCTGAGTGGGCAATTCATGCATTTTGCCCTTTCCTTTGTTCAGTGGCTGAATTATTTTATTTTCAGCTTGTTGAGCCACTGATTTAACAAAGATCCTCTTAGTGTTACTTGTTGAAGCAACACTAAGACAAGGTGAAGATTCAAATGGATCAAATCCTAATCCACTTCTTTGAGTCATAGATCTTTGGTAACTTGAATTTCCTCTATTGCTCTAGAGGATTTCTTCAAAGCAGACATCTTTAATTTCAGGCTCTCTTCACTTGATTTCAGAATGTCATACTCATGTGAGAGGTTTTCAAATTTTGCTTGTAGAATTTTAAGTTCAAAATCTTTTCTCTTCTGAGTAAGCAGTTGTTCATCAAGCTGCTTTTGTTGGTCAACTATCCTGAGAGTGGCTTCATCAAGCTCTCTCAAGACTTATTGATACAACTTAGTAGACTTGACATCAACTACTGATTCAGAGGTTTTGGCAAGCTCTATTGATAACCTTTCATTCTCTCTCACACAGTTGTCATGAAATTCTTGTAATATAGTGAATTTTTTCATTAACTTTCCAAAAGAAAATTTCAGGTTGACTTCACTAGTATTTTGTGATAAAAATGATGGTGAGCTAGAAGTAGAGGATACCCACTACAAGAAAAAGGGCCTATTAGCACATTAATTTAAATACACTATAAAATAAATGTATTGAAAACTAATCTATTAGTACACTAAATTTACATAACCTAAAGCTACAATTTTCTACTCCCTATCAATACATTATTAATTAAAAGTCTTAATACAATTATGACATAACAACTACTGTATTATTAGCCTTATTTTAATTTTAAAGAATTAATAATATTATGTGATGCGGCCTAAAAATGTCACTTAATAAGGAGTCGACACGTGTATAAAAGATAAGATCAGGATGGAAGGATTGGATTATCTAATACTCTTTGGATAAGAAATCCCCTTTGGAGGTCTCTCCGGAGGGAACTCCGTCTGGAGAGGAGTATCAGAAAGAAGCAGTCTTAACGTACAGTTGTGGACCGTGAATGTAGGGGACTGCCGCCATTTTCGGCTTAGACTGGATAAAAGATAAGCCTTATCCTCCTTTATCTTGGGAACCAAGTCAAATGAGAAGGAATATGGCCGAGTCTTCGGGAAGTGAAGGAAAGAGAAGGCCTCGTCCACTCCGTAGGACCGAGTCTTATGGGCAGTTCCGAAAAGGGAGGAAGACTTGACTTCCTCTCCAGAAAGTATCTCTATAAATAGGTAAAATCGAGGAGATTTCCAGGTTAGACACTCATATACTACACACTTAATATACTGAATACAATATACCTTTCGAAAATCTTTTGAGAACTATTTTTATACATCAAGGATCTTGAGATCCTTGGAAGAGATTGATAAGCCCTATACTGACTTAGGCATCGGAGTGTCCACGCCGGACTCGATCCCCTCCGGCGTGTTCTTTGCAGGTTCTTGAAGGTTTTGAGCGAAGGCAGCACACTCGAAGCAATTATACGTGTTCGAAGAATAGGACGTTTAATCCCGAGGATACATAATCCTCTCGTGCAAATTTTGGCACATCAACTGGCGTCGTCTGTGGGAAAGAGTTGAAAGATTTTCTCACGAATTTCTACCTGTTCGAGCAAATGGGTGGCGGAGACAAAACATCTACTTCTGGAAAGAAGAATCTTCCAGGGGGGAATTCCCCTTTGCCGACTGATCCCCCACCAATGGGAGGCCGGGGGAAAAACCCAATCCATACCCATTCTGGATCAAATCAGCTATTGGCACCCACTCCAGGTTTGGGTGACGAAAATCATCCCTTACCGGTCAGGGAGGGAATAACAGGGAACCTTGAAACCCCAGAGTTCCAGACCGCAGATCCTCAGCGAGAGGATATTCCAGACTCAGGGCCACTCTTAATCTCTCCCGATCAATTGAACGCCCTCATCAAGCAAGCTGTAGAGAAAGCCTTTGCAGATCAAAGGGACCAAACTCCCAGGGCTGCACCAGGGAATCCAGAGGTACCGACCCATAGACCCCAAGATGAAGCACCTGGAACCTCCCAAGTGTTGTCCAAGGAGATGGGGATACGAGTGGAGGAAGACGATAAAGTGCCCTCGCGCGCAGAAAGAAGCATTCCCCTTCGGAGTACTAGAAGGAATGCAGATCTAGCACCCCGAGGGACGGAACCCCTTGAGACAGAAGAAAGCACTGATGATACCTACGGAGGGCCAGTTAGCGACCAGCTACAGGCTCTGCAGAAGGAGATGAAGGATATGAGGAGACAGATGAACAACCGAACCAGTAGATCCGCTCATGCATCCGGATGCCAGTTCTCCCCTAACATATTACAGGATGAACTACCATTCAATTTCAAGCCCCTTAATTTTGAGTATGACGGTACGGAAGACCCTTACGAACACTTAGTAAGATTTGAGAACGCTGCGCTATTACATCGCTACGGAGAAGGAATTAAGTGCAGGGTGTTCCTGACCACCCTGGCGAAAGCAGCGCAGCAATGGTTCACTCAACTAGAACCTAATACTATCCGATCCTGGGAGGAATTCAGTGAGTTATTTCTCCATCAGTTTGCAAGTGCCCGGAGACAGCCACGGGCCACCTTGACCCTCTTCAATCTGAGGCAGGGGGAGAGCGAAAGCTTAAGAGCTTTTCTCCGGAGGTTCAATCAGGCAGCTCTGGAGGTCCCTACAGCCTCTCCGGAGGCGAAGATCAACGCCCTCACCAACGGATTACGGGATGGAGATTTCTTTTCCTCCTTAGCTAAGAAGCCAGTTAAGAATTTCGATGAGCTGCTGCACAGAGCAGAGAAGTACCTTACTCTGGAGGAGGTCCGTAAGGCTAAAAGGCTGGAGGTTAGGCCACAGGACCGAGAGAGAAGAAGGGAAGGTCCCTCCAGACGATCCAGCCCAGAGGTCCCTCGGACCTCTGGATCAACAAGAGATGGCAATCTCTCTGGAGGTCCCCGGTCTGGCCCTCGTGGGAGGTTCGAGAAATACACACCCTTGAGGATTGAGCCTGCTGAAGTACTGGAGGTAGCCGGAGATCATCCAGACTTGAAATTTCCATATTCCAGAGGTCGAGGACCTCAGAAGCCTAAGTCTGATCGATTCTGCCGATTTCACAATGAATATGGGCACGATACAAATCAGTGCTACCACCTGAAAGACGAGGTCGAGAGGATGAATCCAAGCGGGTCATCTAAAAGAATTTATATTTAGAGACAGACAAGGCCCTCGAGGGCAGAAGCGAAAAGATCATGAAAGAAAACCGGAAGAGAAGGAAACCAGAGAGGCAACCGAAGATATGCCCCCTCCACTGCCGAAAAGAGGAGTGATTCACATGATTGTGGGAGGACCAGCTGATGGAGATTCCTTTCGGAAGAGAAAGCAGAATGTCTGGGCTCTAAAAGCAGAGCAAGGAAGTCAGCTAAGAGAAGTGGGGCGTATGACGGAGACGCCCAATATTCGATTCGGCCCGGAGGATGTGAAGGGAGTTAAGGAAGATCACAACGATGCTCTGGTGATCACTACTGACATAGCGGGATTCGATGTTGCTCGAATCTTCGTAGATACGGGGAGTTCGGCTGACATCATGTTTTTTTAATGTTTTAAGAGAATGGAGCTGAGTGTGAAGCTGCGCCCTATAGATACCTCTCTGTATGGTTTCTCTGGAGGTGCGATCCAACCTTTGGGGTCAGTAATGTTGCAGGTAGGATTGGGGGACGCTCCAGCTCGGAAGGTCCACGTGGTAGAGTTCCTTATTGTAGACATTCCCTCGTCGTACAATGTTGTGATGGGACGACCCAGCCTGAATCACTTTCAGGCAATCATTTCCACATTTCATATGAAAATGAAATTCCCTACAGCCATAGGGGTGGGAGAAGTGAGAGGAGACCAGTACCAAGCACGGAAGTGCTATGCAGAGTCTGTGAAGATGGCAGATAGGGCCCTAACTAGGGGCCTGGAGCGGACAAGAGGAGATGACCCTGAGGTCAAGAGGAAGAAAGTAGAGGGAGCAGCACCTGAACAAGTGAGTGTTAAAACAGACGAGGAACTGATGAGTGTGGAGCTCTTTCCGGGGAAACCCGGCTTTGTTACTAAGATAGGTACCCAACTGGGGCCTGAACTCACAGAGAAGGTAATATTTACATTACGTCGAAATTCCAATATATTTGCATTTTCTCCAGCTGACATGACAGGAGTCCCTCCGGAGATAGCAATACATTGCCTTAATGTTGATCCAAAGGCAAGGCCTGTAAAACAGAAACTACGAAATTTTGGGATTGAGAAGAATAACATTGTGAAAGAAGAAGTCGAGAAGCTATTGAAAGCAGGGCATGTAGTAGAAGTCCAATTCCCAGAATGGCTCTCCAATGCCGTGCTAGTGCCTAAAGGGGGAGGAAAGTGGAGAATGTGCATCGATTTCAGGGACCTTAACAAGGCATGCCCTAAGGACCACTACCCGCTACCAAGGATAGATCAGCTAGTGGATGCAACTTCAGGCTTTGAGCTGCTAAGCATGATGGATGCATACCAAGGGTACCACCAAATCCAACTGAACCCTGCAGATGTCCCCAAAGTGTGCTTCATAGCAGCCTGTGGAACGTTCGGATATGTTCAGATGCCATTTGGATTAATCAATGCCGGAGCAACATACCAGAGGATGGTCGATGCTGTCTTTCGAAGGCAGCTAGGAAGGAACATGGAGATATGTGTAGACGATATGTTGGCCAAGAGTGTGAAAGCAGATCAACATATAGAGGATTTGGAAGAAATTTTCCAAGTAATTCGAGAAAACGGCATCAAGTTGAACCCAGCCAAATGCTCTTTTGGAGTAAAATCAGGGAAGTTCCTCGGATATATGGTCACTCAAAGAGGTATAGAAGTGAATCCAGCCAAGGTGAAGGCTGTACTGGACATGCGGCCACCGAGAAATATAAAGGAGCTCCAGACACTCAATGGGAGGATTACAGCATTGAGCAGATTCATAGCCAGGTCTGCTGAAAAGAGCCATCCATTCTTTAAAATTCTTAAGAAAGGGACCAAGTTTGAATGGAGTGAAACATGCCAAAAGGCCTTTGAAGACCTGAAGCATCATTTGTCTCAGTTGCCGAAGCTGACGAAGCCTTCTCCAGGAGATACCCTCATTTTGAACCTCTCCGTGGGGGAATTCTCATTAAGCACCGCCTTAGTCAAAGAAGAGGGACCTCTACAGCACCCTATTTATTATGTCAGTAAGGTCATTCAGGGGGCCGAAAATCGATATTCAGAAATTGAGAAGGCTGCTCTGGCTGTGGTAGTTACAGCGCGGAGGCTACGCCCATATTTCCTTTCTTACAAAATACTGGTCCGCACTAATTACTTGTTGAAACAAGTTATAGGGCGAGCAGACCTCTCTGGAAGGATGGTGAAGTGGGCGATCGAGCTCCAAGAATATGACGTGGATTTCGAGCCACGGAAGGCTATAAAAGCCCAAGCTTTGTCAGATTTCATCCAAGAGTCGACCAAACCAGAAGAAGTCGAGGGATGGAAGGTGTATGTAGATGGCTCAGTGACCCTAAGCGGATGTGGAGCAGGGATTGTGCTAACAAGCCCTCGAGGGGAGGACCTACAATTCGCAGTGAGGTTTCAATTCATGACCTCAAATAATGGAGCAGAATACGAAGCTTTGATCAGAGGGATGGAGATGGCATTGGAATTGGGAGCTCCAAAGGTAACTCTGTACTCAGACTCCCAATTAGTTGTTCAGCAGGTGAATGGTGAATACGTGGCCAAAGACAGCAGGATGGCTGCTTATTTGGAATGAGCCAAAGCAGTGATGGGCAAATTCCAAGAGTGCGAGGTGGTCCAAATACCCGGAGAGAAGAACATGCAGGCAGACAGCCTCTCCAAACTCGCTAGCTCCACAGAGTTTGATGGGCAAGGAACAGTAACTCTAGTAGTTGCAGAAAGAGAGACTCTGGAGAACCCCATTGGCTCCATTGAGGAGGAAGACGATTGGAGAAGAGCAATATGGATAGAACTCACCAAGGGAGCAGATGCCCCTACCACCAGAGAGACCCGAGCCCTTCGGATCAAATATTGTATTATCGGAGGGCACTTATACAAGAAATCATTCACGCACCCATATTTGAGGTGTATATCAACCAGAGAAGCTCTGTACACACTCAGAGAGATCCACGAAGGTGATGCAGCCAGTCATGAAGGATACAAAGCGGTGGTGAAGAAAGTCTTAAGGGCTGGATTATATTGGCCGTCCATGACAAAAGACGCTAGAGAATTTGTGAGAAAATGTGTCAAGTGTCAGAAAAATAGTCAATTGATAAGGACCCCTGCAGAAGAGATGGGAGCAATGCACTCTCCCTGTCCCTTCGCTAAGTGGGGAATTGACTTGGTAGGACCTTTCCCTCCAGCCTCCGGAGGGAGAAAATTTCTGATAGTAGCAGTGGACTATTTTAGCAAATGGGTGGAAGCTGCTCCTCTAGCTACGATAGATGAAGAAAATGTGATTAAATTCTTGAAAAAACAAATCTGTTGTAGGTTCGGAGTACCCAGAATATTGGTCTCTGATAATGGAACACAGTTTAACGGCGAAAACGTGCAAAGATGGTGCGCAAGACTGAACATAATACAGAGATTCACTTCTGTAGCGCATCCTCAAGCTAACGGACAAGTGGAGGTTACTAATCGAACAATAGTAGATGGGATTCGAACCAGATTGACAAAGATAGGAGGAGGATGGGTAAACGAGCTAGATAATGTATTATGGTCATATAGAACTAGTCCGAAGACAGCAACTGGAGAGTCCCCATTTCAGCTGGTCTACGGAGCTACGGCGGTGATACCTCCAGAGGCCATTTTACGATCGCACCGAGTTGCCCAATTTGAAGAACATCAGAATGAAAGATTGATGAGAGAGGCTCTAGATTTGATGGAGGAAGAAAGAGAGATGGTTAGGGTACGTGCTAAAAGATATAAAAGCAGAATTAAAGCTGCATATGACCGAAGGGTGATCCCGAGGTCCTTCAGAGCGGGAGACCTGGTGCTAAGAAGAGCAGACGCCCTGAAAAATACTGGAAAGCTGGAGCCCAACTGGGAGGGACCTTATAAAATCACACAGGTGCTGAAAGGAGGAGCATATAGACTGCAGAGCATGGAAGGGGTCGACATAGCTAGACCCTGGAACGTTTGCCATTTGAAGAGATTCTTTATTTGAAGACAGTGTAAGGTCTTGAGACCATCTATAACTTTTGTTTGGTGATTTCTTTTTTTGCATTGATTCATATTTTGCTTGATGTATTTTGTGGCTTCACCGGAGCTCTTTTTCCCTCTGTACGGGTTTCCCCTTTGGGGTTTTTCCGTAAAGAGGTTTTTAATGAGACCGGCGTAGGTTATCTATGGCCTATGTTGAAAACTGACAATAAAGCAATGAAGCCTTACCCCTTTTTTGAAGAAAGAATTATTCAGAATTATTGTGTCTTGATTATCTTTCTCATATTTGAACATGCTATGTATGAATATAACAATAACAAGAGTGAGAGACACTCTAAGGCTTAGAGTCCGAGGTGCTCCAGAGAGCCCTCACTTTACTTGAGACCCAAGTGGGTTACTGAAATGAGAAGATTTTATGAATTAAGATCTTTTAAGAATAAGAGTGAGAGACACTCTAAGGCTTAGAGGCCGAGGTGCTCCAGAGAGCCCTCACTTTACTTGAGACCCAAGTGGGTTACTGAAATGAGAAGATTTTATGAATTAAGATCTTTTAAGAATAAGAGTGAGAGACACTCTAAGGCTTAGAGGCCAAGGTGCTCCAGAGAGCCCTCACTTTACTTGAGACCCAAGTGGGTTACTGAAATGAGAAGATTTTATGAATTAAGATCTTTTAAGAATAAGAGTGAGAGACACTCTAAGGCTTAGAGGCCGAGGTGCTCCAGAGAGCCCTCACTTTACTTGAGACCCAAGTGGGTTACTGAAATGAGAAGATTTTATGAATTAAGATCTTTTAAGAATAAGAGTGAGAGACACTCTAAGGCTTAGAGGCCGAGGTGCTCCAGAGAGCCCTCACTTTACTTGAGACCCAAGTGGGTTACTGAAATGAGAAGATTTTATGAATTAAGATCTTTTAAGAATAAGAGTAAGAAACACTCAGAGGCCTAGAGGCCAAGTTGCTCCAGAAAGCCCTAACCATGCTTGAGAATTACAAAGACTATATGATGAAGAAAACAGGTTTTATGATCCAGGAGTCAAGAGAAGAGGGAGGATGACCTCCCACAACCAAGTCACCCGAAATCAAAAACAGAAACTGTACAGCCAAGGAGTGATTTCAACGTAGCCTACAAGACCAACAAAAAGAGGGGAAGAAAAGAGCCACACCTCCAACACATTCTTTGCTGGTTTTGTAAGTTACTCATGCACGAAAGAGAAAGACAACAAAAACATCCAACATCAAGCTAACACGGTTACTACAAAAAGCCCCCACATATCCAGGAGTGTGGGGTCCCCTGCAAAGTACGGAGAGCAAGTATTATGAGCAGAAAGTAAAGAGTGTAGCAAAACAACAGAAAAATAAATTGTTTGATGTGATCATAGAAATATGAAACTTAAACTGCTTTCTCAACAGCAACCTCCTCAGCAATAGTCCCCTCGACCTCAACTCCTCCAACAATGCCATCCTCCTCAGCAGCATGGTTGCTAGATCCTCCGCTCTCCTCTGGACCCGTAGTACCTCCCATGGTGTCTGCAACGCCCGTTCCTCCATCTACTGCGGTTGCCACGGCTAGAGCGGAGTCATAAGGATAAACCAGACGCTCCAGAGGCTTTAGCTCAGCCATACCTATCTTGACAGCCTGCAGCTTGGTGATAGCCTGACTCATTCCGGGTAGCCACCAAGGACTATCAGGGCTCTCCTTATGATCCCCCAAGAATTTTGGAGGAGTAGCGAGTCGATCCAAGTGGAATTCACGAGAGTAAGTTCCATTAAACCCCGGGGCTGAGTGCTCGGCTACGGCATTGCTGAAGCCGTGGTCGATGAAGTGAGGGATATGCGGCCCCATGGCACAGAGGAAGCTCGAGCTCTTTAAGAAGCTGGACAGCCACTGAGTATGAAGAGTTTCCAAGAACTCTTGACCCAAAGAAGAAGTGAATAAGGACTTAATGCAAGCCTGCACTCCGACATCTGGCAGCTCGCGCTCCATCCGCTCCACCTCTAGCACCAGGCGCTTAATCCTGGCTACATCCTGCTTGCTCTGAGTTTGTAAGAGAGACAACTCCTCGGATAGAGCTTGAGCTCGCTTATGGGCTTTATCTTTCTCCGTGGTGATACCCTTGAGGGTTGACTGGAAAGAGGACGCTTCAGCCCGGAGAAGTTCAAGCTCAGCTACCATCTCAACGCCTTGGTCGAGTATCTTAGCATAAGTAAGACCAAACTACAAAGGAAAAGGAAATAACGCTTGAAGATATGAAGAAGGCAAAGATTATAAAAATGGAAAATGCCAGAAAATACCTCAGAAAGAAGATGAGCGCCATGGATCAGTCGATCCTCAGGAAGGGGCGTGTCGGATAACTCAGCATCTGGAGGAGCAGGACATCGGTCAATGAGGCGATGGAGAGGCTCGTATACAGTAGAAGGAGGAGTTCCCTTATCAGCACGGGTAGTTTTCCCCTTCTTCTTCTTAGATGTACCACAGTCAGAAAAGAAAGCATTGGCAGAGGAACGGGTTCTTTTGGCAACTGAACCTGGGACCTGAGTAGAAGAACTAGGGAGAGGAGGAATTTTCGAAGAACCCTCTGGAGCCGGAGTCTTTGCAGAGCTCTCGAGAGCGGGAGACGGAGGAGCCTTTGGAGGATCTTCTGGAGCGGATAGCACAGGGGTCTTCACTATGCTGAGAGCAGGGGCATCTCGGGAGATATGAGTTAACCAACTCATTGCTACAAATCATCAAGAAAATTTTCAGAACTCAGAAAACAACCACGCGTAAGAAATAAAATACAGCAATAGAAGATTTTTTACCATCCCGAGAATCTAAGGGAAAATCTTGAGGACAAAAGCCGAAGTGGGAGAGGATGCGAGGATTGTTGCAAATGCCAATAACATCGAAATAGTCGTGCAAACGGATATGAGTATTGAGATTGCTCATAATAGTGTGATTGGAAACAGAGTAAGCTTTCAGAGGAGGAGGAATTACTCCGGGATTGTGGAATAACCAATCCCCGTGAGGAAATGGCCAATCAGTGGGGCTGGTAGCAAAGAAATAATAATCTCGCCAAGATGAGTCTTCTTCATGAAGTTTTTTCAGAAATTTACAAACACGGGACCTTCGCCCACTAACATAGAAAAAACCATCATTCACCTTACAAGAATGTTGGCTCAGAAATAATTCGGCAGACGGATCACCCCCATTCCCCTTTACCAAGATGAAAAAACCTATCATGGTACGGATAGCATTCGGAGTAAACTGGTTAAGAGGGATCTGCATGCGGGTGGATATGGCAGCCAAATAGGGATGAATCGGAAATCGTAGTCCTGCCCTAAGATGTGCTTCGAAAAAAGCAAGAGTTCGAGGCTGGGAGATATCTGGGCGTTCATTCGAGCGAGGAGCGCGAAAGGCATACTCCGACGGAAAACCATAGGCATGGGCGAGGTTAACTACGTGAGTATGGTCGATTTGGGAAGCGGGGGAAATCCTATTCTCTGGACTCCCCATCAGAGAGGGAGTCACTTCAGAGGAGTTTTGGCTAGCAGCTTCCGGTGGGGAGAGAGGATTGTACATCGATTTACGGTGATAATAAAAGAAGAACAGAAGGATAGCTGGGTTACCTTGAGTGGAAGGGCTATGGAATCAGACGAGGCGGCTGGCGACGGCAGAAACTCGAGATGAAGAACACCGGAGAAGAAGGATGAAGACGATGAGAAATTTTTGGGAAGAACGAAATTTGAAAAGTGAAGAGAGGAAAAAGGGGGTGGTTGCGTGAAGTAAATGAGGAGAGATAAGGGGAAGAATCGAGGGTTTTCCTCGGGAGGATAACAAAGGAGAGAAAAAAGTAATCGCGTGGAGCCCACGCGCGGAAACCGAAAGGTCTCCCAGAATCGGAGGCGGGAAAAGCCTTTGGAGAAGGACATGTTTTAAAACTTCCTCTCCAAAGCAGGAACAATACACGTCTCTCCAGAACGACCTTTGTAATAAGCCCTAGGAAAAATTTTCTACTCTCACAAAAGATGGCTCCCTTTTACGAGAGTAGGGGGGAGTAGATGATGCGGCCTAAAAATGTCACTTAATAAGGAGTCGACACGTGTATAAAAGATAAGATCAGGATGGAAGGATTGGATTATCTAATACTCTTTGGATAAGAAATCCCCTCTGGAGGTCTCTCCGGAGGGAACTCCGTCTGGAGAGGAGTATCAGAAAGAAGCAGTCTTAACGTACAGTTGTGGACCGTGAATGTAGGGGACTGCCGCCATTTTCGGCTTAGACTGGATAAAAGATAAGCCTTATCCTCCTTTATCTTGGGAACCAAGTAAAATGACAAGGAATACGGCCGAGTCTTCGGGAAGTGGAGGAAAGAGAAGGCCTCGTCCACTCCGCAGGACCGAGTCTTATGGGCAGTTCCGAAAAGGGAGGAAGACTTGACTTCCTCTCCAGAAAGTATCTCTATAAATAGGTAAAATCGAGGAGATTTCCAGGTTAGACACTCATATACTACACACTTAATATACTGAATACAATATACCTTTCGAAAATCTTTTGAGAACTATTTTTATACATCAAGGATGTTGAGATCCTTGGAAGAGATTGATAAGCCCTATACTGACTTAGGCATCGGAGTGTCCACGCCGGACTCGATCCCCTCCGGCGTGTTCTTTGCAGGTTCTTGAAGGTTTTGAGCGAAGGCAGCACACTCGAAGCAATTATACGTGTTCGAAGAATAGGACGTTTAATCCCGAGGATACATAATCCTCTCGTGCAAATTTTGGCACATCATTATGTTAGTAAAATTACCACAATTAACTGATTTTTTTAGGTCCTCACTTTTAAACTTACGATTTTATACCATTTTTTTAAAATAATAAATAAAGAAAATTATTATATACTAAAAATATTTAATTAGGGGGAAAACACTTAAACGACAACAAATGTATAATTAGGGGGAAAAATAGTTGGGCTAAATAGGAGTATTCCATTTAAATTAAAAAATCTATGCCTAAATATTCTTTCTATATATATTTACACCCCAACCGATTTGTGTTCCAAAAACTTCTAGCTAGTTTTGTATATGCTCGACACATATATATATAATTAAATATCCTATATGTGTTCTTCTGAAGTTCATTACTTGAACAGAAAGATAGTTCTTTCTTCCAAATATATATATTTTTCTGAAAATCTTGAAATGGCAACCATGTTTCAACCGTGTGAGTACTCTCCAAAAAGGAACCGATAACGAGCAACGCAAGGGTGAAATTAATCAAAGTACTGGTCCATCCGCAAGTTGAGAGGTTTGCTAGATCGTGTATTGTGTCGCCCTTGCCGCAATCAGTACCACTACCCTTGTTCTTCAAGAATAAGGTACTTCTTTTTCTTCGTCTCCGTTGATGCAGAAATCTGATTTCCATGGTTAAAGATTTAATTATGAATTATTCTTTTCGATATATAGGATTTGTTGGGCCGGGGTGAAAGAAATAGCAATGGGACAGCGGCTACTAATTAAAACTAGATTAGTGTTGTAGGTGCTTTTGTGTGGATGATCTGGATGTGGGCTTTCGTAAGCGCTAAACAAACATAAATTATGATCGGGGTTTATTATGTGTTAAACGGGATTAATATGACGATTTGTGATCTTAAACGAAGAACAGTAAGAACACAAGAAGTAGCTTCTTAGAGAAGCTAAAGCTTTGAGGAGCTTGTGAGTGTTTATTGCTTAGGGTTTGGTAGGAAATGATGCGTGTGTGTTACAAATGAGCCTTTTAGGCATTATATAGTGGTTTCTGGGGCTGCCCGGCCTTTACACGTGGCACGCCCATAGTGGACCTGAGTTTCTGCCCGAAAAGGTGATTGGACGGCGCATTTAATGCTAAACCGCCTCTAGTGGTCGTCCTCGGCGGAGGCGAGGAGATGGGCCACGGTGGTCGCTGGAGGACCTGGTCGTCGTGGAAGGTGGTCGCCGACATCTTCGAGGAAGGTGGTCGCCATGCTCTATGCTCTCTCCCAAGGCTTCAACACTTATCGTTTCTAGCTAGCTAAACACGTGCTCGCCGACATCTTTAGGCGAGCACTTAATTACATTAAATGCATTACATTTATTACATTTTCTTCGTATTGTTGACTAGTCGTCGCACGACTTGGTTGACTAGTCCTCGCCACGCAAACTGGTGATTAGGATTGACTTGTCAAAGATTGACTTCTTTGACTAGGTATAACAATTAGATTGCTGAATGAAAGGAGACGCTCTTATTAATTTACTCCATAAAAATACTACTCTCATTGTAATCTTTTCTGTATTACGAATTCTTGTCGTCAAACTTAACTACTAGTGGACTTGGTGATCCGGTCACCCGCAGTTTTTCCCTCTTTTATAGGGTTTTCTGCGTTATCAACTTTTTTGTATCTTTTACATCTTCTATTTATTTGTTTTATTATTCAATATCAGAATAGCATAGGAACAAGGGCGGATCTTTGTGTGGGCTAGGGAGGGCTATAACCCACCCTGATTTAAAAAAAAAAAAAATTATATATATATGTTTAAAAAAAAAAAAACTTTGCAACCTATCCTATTGGACCGATTCAAACCACACCTAAATAGGAGAGATGTTTTACCACTAAGCCATATTTACTTTTTTTAAATTAATTGTATAATATATTATATTTAAAATTTCAATTAAATAACAAATCTACACTAAATTCCTCAATTTCAAATCTCTAATGTGTAAAAAAGCATATCAAACTAGTGACTTCCATATACATAGAAAAAAAATGATGTATGTCCATAATTTTTACCTTTTTTGAAAAACATCTAGAAAAATATAAAATTTTAATTTACGTCCCATAATTTTGTAAATTGCTTAATTTACGTTCATTTTTTTTTTTTTACGATACACAAAAACGACATGTTTTCACTTACGCTTTTGTCAAGTGCACATAAAAATTATGAAAAACCGACAGAAGTTGTGCGCATAAAAATTATGAAAACCCGACAGAAGTTGTAACGTGATCAAAATTGACTTGTATAGCGTGGAAAAACAATGGCTATGTGGATTAAAAAAATAATTAACAAGTCACTATTTATAATTTGCATAATGAAGAAAAAGAACGTATTGATTTGTCGTGAGATTGCTCGAATTTGTGGATGAATTGTGCTCTAAATATCTAGTTATTCTTGCAAGAATCGTGTCATTGTTGGTTAATTCTTGAAATTTTGATACACGAACATTTTTGTTTGATTTCTAGGTAATACGAGAAGTTTCGAAGCAAACCACGAAGAATCTATTCGTTGGATCATTCCAAAGATGCAACCACATGAAAGGAATCGAAGAGAGGATCATCGTAACAAAACAAGAATCGAGCCGATCGGGCATCGGGATTGAGAGTTATGCATGAAACGAGAAGAGAAGGAGGCAACTCGGCCGAGTGAGCCAACTCGGCCGAATCTGAGACTTTGGGGATTACTGCGCACTCGGCCGAATCTGAGAGTTTGCACATTACTGCGCACTCGGCCGAGTGACCTAACTCGGCCGAGTCAAGTCCAAAGCCATAGCCACTGGAATTTCAAGACCACTCGGTCGAGTGACCCTAACTCGATCGAGTCTCGGCTAGACAAAAGCGTGGCACGCTTTTTAAAGTGCTCCACTCGGCCGAGTCACAGAGCAAATTTTGCCCACTCCGATTTTTGACCTAGGGACACGTGCCAAGCTCAAGGGGGGGTATAAAAGGCCACAAATTCGTTTTTTCTAGAGAGGCAGCCATGGGAAGAGGATAGAAGCTCCCTAACATCCAAACTTCACCATCTTAGCTCATTTTCCTTAGGTTAGACATAGAATTGAGTGGATTTCCATAGTTTAGTTGGTAATTTAAGTTGTAATTTCATTTTCAATGAAGGATTGAAGACTCCATTGAAGCATTTTAAGGTTTTGTCTACATTTTCAATCAAAGAGGTGATATCTTACTTTAATTTGAGTATTTTGTTGATTATTAAGCATAGGTATGTTGATTATCTCTCTTTTCTCTCTTAATTTCATTAAATTAGTCATGGGCTAAGCATATTGGTGTTTGGGTGTTGTAGAATTGTGATGGAATTAATGTTATAGCTTGATTTCAATTGTGGAATTCATTGGTGGGGTTTATTGGTTAGGTTTATGGGTTTTGAGAGATCATTTTACAAGAACTCAATTATTAGGTTGTATTAGAAGCATGATTAGTGCAACGAGAGTTGGTTAGTCTTGACGATAGTATAATCGAAGGTTGGGAGTCGAGTGAATTGAGTTAATATTGGTTTATCGCAACGAGAGTTGGGTAAATTTCATTAGAATCCCATTTATCTACATTAATTGCTTTAATTGACATTTAAGTGATTAGTGAGAAGACCATAGGAGCTTGGTTGTTAGTATTCAAGTGGAAAAGCATAACTAGGGATTAGTTTAGTTTAATTAGGTAGAGTCGAACCCCCTAGCCGTGTGATTACCCGGGTAAGAAAATTTTTATTCATCCTCTCGATCCTAGGTGCTTGCTTGATTTATGCCTTAGCGATTGCTTCTACCAAATTCCATCCAATGAATTACACATAGACTTCGAATTTTAACATCGATTCCCCACAAGGACGAACACCCGAACACTACCTCTCCTCACTTGATTTCTATCGTATTTTTCTTAGTTATTTGCTTGTTATTTGTGAGTTTCATTTACATTTCCTTGCACAAAACATGAATTTTCATTATATTCAAAGATCAATGCATAGCACTAAGGCTACTTTCACATACTAGTCCCACGGATCGATAATTTAACCGGGCCTTGCTTTTATTACACGCGAACCTCTTATACTTGAGGGGAACGTGTTGGTAAAAACACGTGTCAAGTTTTTGGCGCCGTTGCCGGGGACTAGTTTTGTTTTTAAGTAACTTAGTGTTTGTTGGTCTTAAATACTAGTGATTTTATTTTTTTATTGTTAGTAAGTTCTTTGTTTGTCTTGTCTTTGGAATTTGATACTTGGTTGATTCTATATTTGTCTTTGGAATTTTATTTATAATTTGCATAATGAAGAAAAAGAACGTATATTAACCAATTTACGAAATTATGAGACATAAATTAAGCAATTTATGAAATTATGGGACGTAAATTAAAATTTTATCTTTTCTGGGACGTTTTTCAAAAAGGTTGAAAGTTACGAGACGTAAATAATTTTTTTTCTTTCCATATAGACCTAGTTAATGTCTTTAACAACACTATACATGCATGCTCAATTGCCTGAAATCATTATTAAATTTAGAGATGTGACGGTCAAACTTCTTATGCTTAATAATGTCTTGGATCTCAAGAATAACTTCAGGTTATTTAATGAGAATTTTATTTATACTATTGCCCACAAATTTTATCTTGATGATTTTCAAAATCAACCAAAACTCAATATAAATATCACTTTTATTGATGAATTCTATGGATAAAAAATTGTAGAGTGTGTTGCAAATTATGTAAACTTTTTTTTTTTTTTTTACTATATTCACTTTAGACTGTCAGCCTTTCTCAAGTTAAATTTTTTTATTTTCTTTTCTACTTAATAGGTTTGGTTCTTCCTTTTTTTTTTTTTTTGATGGAAGTTAAATACCCATCCCTTTTTTCCCCTCCCCATGACTCGAACCCAAAACCTAAGGCCTAGGTAGTGATGCTCTAACCACTTGAGCTATCCCACTTTGTCGGTTTGGTTCTTCCTAGTCATGCCATTTAATTTTCCTAAAAGTTAAAAGATTCCTAGTTCTTGGTTTTCCATATCGAATTTGTGTCTAATGTGTTGATTCTTAGTATTTAGCTTATTTGATTTACTCTGGTATACATTTGAGTTCATGTTGTACATCCTAGTTCAATGTTTTATTATTATTATTATTATAAAAACAATTACATGACCTATAAAATAGCTCTTTTTATTTCTTCATTTTATTTCATTTTTTGCTTTTTTTTTTTTTTTTTTTTTTCTTTTTATTTAATTTTTTTTTTTTTTTTTACCTTTTCTTATGTGTTTACTTAAAAATATACACATTCTCCATTTAAATTAAATATTTAAGAAAAAATTTTATTCAATAAAAAGTGCAACACAAAATTACTAAAAGAATGTAAGTCGATATAACAAAAAAGTGCAACACCATATTTACTAAAAGTATAATTTAGTATAACTAAAAGTGAAATACGATATTTTTGAAATGTGCAAGTCGGTATTACTGAAAAGAACATCACAATAGTAATAAAAACTGTAAATCAATATAACTGAAAAGTGTAAGAGTCTATATATAACTGAAAAGTACAACAAATTTTTTTACTGAAAAGTGCAACACAATGTTATTAAAAAGTGTAAGTCAGTATCACAATTTTTAATGAAAAGTGTAAGTTATTAAACTGAAAAGTGCAACACAATATTACTAAAAAGTGTAAGTCATTATAAATAAAAATATTATTGTACAGTTTAATAATTGAAAAGTGCAACACCATTTTACCAAAAAGTGTAAGTCATGAAAAAGTGCAAGTCAGTACAACTGAAAAGTGCAACATTGACTAAGGTGCACAACATGCACTCGAGTCCATAGCAGACCAACCCAACTTGTTTTGCTCTAGAAAGTGTTTCATGGTGGTGATTAGGACTACAAATTTAATTTGGTTGTACCTTGTGTACCAGTTATATACATGTAACTTATTTTTATTTAAACTAACTCTTTGGTAACATTCACCCATTTAAAAAAATTGAATCAAATGGTACCAATTACATATTACTTATTGTTTATTAGTATTTTATATATATATATATATCTATATATTTATATATTGTATTACTGTTGTTTGTATTATTGATTGTGATATTACTGTATCACTGATTATTGGTTATGGTATTATTACATTACTAAAGCATATCACTTAAATTGTTTAAAGGTGTTAGTCGATATATTGAATGAATAGCACGAAAAATCAACTTTGGAAGGCAAACATATCGTTGACAGTTTATTGATCTCTATGGTTTATAAACCATATATAAAACACATATAAAGGGCATATGGTGCAAGTATTAGTAATGTTAAAAAATTATTGTACCTATTAGTAAGTCACTCTAAAAAGTTGAGTATTAATGTCTATCTATCATCCACTACACAAAAAACACAAAAATTTGCGACAGACGGATATGACAACGGCCAGAAATATGTTGTTATTAGCAGATGAAATTGACATATTTGACGAAGTTAACAAATTTTGCGAAGAATTTTGTGATGATTTGTTATTATTAATTTTTTGCGACTTTTTTTTTTTTGCAATAGATTTAGTGTCGATTCTTAAAAAAAAAAAATTGAATTCTTACGACGGATTTCGCGACTATTTTTTTTTAATATGCACATTTATATAATTTATATTAACAATTAATCAAAAGATTTTCCAACCCAACTGGTCAAGGACCATAATAAACACAACGGCCGCAAATTAAAACACATTTGTTCCATGGGTGGGTTGGGTTTGGGTCTTAGGTCCAGTCGATTTAGTTTTCTTTTAAAGTATTATTGTCGTAAATTTTAAAAATTAAATATTTTTTTTAAAAAAATGTCGTGAATGCCCTCGCTAATTTTTGTGATGTATGTGAAACCGTTTTTTCATCGTAAGTCAAGACGTTTTTTTGTAGTGATCGAAAGTGTATTTGTTATTCTATTTTTGTGATGAATTACTTTGTTGTCCACTAGATATATATTGTTATTGTCATGCGGATACTATCCCTTTTTTAATTGGGGATTTTCTTAGAATAGTTCCAATGTCATCTAAATATCAACTGTTTAAATGTCGAATTGTATCGCATCGTGTCGCCCCAACTTAATACATGTCGTCTATTTTTAATATTTTTAAATAATTTTTTAAATTTTATTTTATTATTTACTATCTTACCCTCCATTAAAATAAAAATAATATTGATATTATATTAGTATTAAAATTAAATTAGAATATGAGAATAATATAGTGTCCACCTTATAGCATTATCGCATCAACATTTTTTTTAATAATTAATTTATTTAATTTTATATTTATCAAAAATATTCTCCATATAAATAGGAATGAAACATATCTCTCAAGTATATATGGAATAAATAACAAAGTATTTAACAAAAATCATTCTAGCCTAGTGGTTGCCCTTTGATTGCTTTACAACAAAATCACAAGTTCGAAACCCATCTTCAGCAAGCTTTTTATTTTAGCACCACAATTTTCAAAAAAAATTCGAAATTTTAATTTTAGCACCAGTTTTTTATTTTAGCACCACAATTTTCGAAATTTTAATTTTAGCACCAATTTTTTATTTTAGCACCAGTTTTAGCACCAATTTTTTATTTTAGCACCACAATTTTCGAAATTTTAATTTTAGCACCAGTTTTTTATTTTAGCACCAATTTTTCGATATTAATAAAAGTGCAACAATTAACAACTAAATGGTGTATCATTAATAGTAATAAAAGTGCAACTAATAAATAATAAAATTTTTAAAATTAATAATAATTTTAAAAAAGAAATTAGCACCAGTTTTTTTATACATTGTAAAAAAAGTGCAAGTACTAATAATATCATTAATTGCACTTACTAATAATATCATTAATAGTAATAAAAGTGCAAGTAAAAAAATAATAAAACGTGTAAAATTAATAATAATTTTTAAAAAAAAAGAATTTATCACCAGTTTTTCTAGATTATGAAAGTGTGCAAATAACAAAAAGGTGTATCATTAGCATACACTTTTCAATTATACTAATATCATACACTTTTTTAATTATAATAACATACATTTTTCATTAATATACTCCGTATAACTTACACTTTTCATTAATAGAACATACGTTTTTTAGTTATAATAACATACACTTTTCATTAAATAGATCATACACTTTGCAGTTATAATAACATAAACTTTTCATTAATATGACATACACTTTTCATTAATAGATCATACACTTTACAGTTATAATAACATACACTTTTCATTAATATATAACTTACACTTTTCATTAATAGTTCATACACTTTTTAGTTATAATATCATACACTTTTCATTAAAAACAATGTTGCACTTTTCAATATACTAATATACATTTTTCATTAAAAAAGCAAAGATACACTTTTTAGTTATAATAACATACACTTTTTAAAAAAAAAAAAAAAACCGACAAAAAAAAATCGAAAAAAAAAAGTCGAAAAAAAAATTGAAAAAAAAAAAAGTCAAAGTTTGACCGTTGACCGGTCAACGGTCAACATTTGATTAGTGAAAGTCTACTCAAGTACATGGTGTACTTGAGTACATACAAGACTTTGGCTTTAATTTATATGTTTCATAAATATTACCGTAAACACCTAATTTCAATTTCAATCTTATGATTGACTACACCCCATCTTTGTTAACTTCACTCCCACAAATTATATACACAATTGACCACAGTTATTTACACCCCCAATTTTGTTGACTTCACCCCACAAATTATATAAACAATTGATCACAGTTATTTACACCCCCACATTTTTTGACTTCACCACCCGATAATTATTAGTTTTAAAAAATTGCATCTAAAATTACTATAATGTCCTTCTATTAATTTACACAAAATATAATACAATTAATCATAATTTATATATAAAAAATTGCCCACGATTATTTACACCCCACTTTTGTTGACTTCACCCCCCAAATTATTTTTTAAAAACAATTACACCTAAAATTACTATAATGTCCTTCTATTAATTTAAACAAAATATAATACAATCAATCCTAATTTATATAGGTAAATTCTTATATACACTCGCGTGTATATACACTCTTCAATTTCATTAAAAGTTTGAGTCTAAATTACTTTTTTCGTTGCAGACAATTAATGGGTCGAACAAATCTAATGAAAGACCACGATTATATGCACACATAAGATTGAGGTGGACACCCATCAATTTTTTTTTTTACAAATCAATGATTTTGAGATTGAGAGGTCTAGAAGAAAATTTTAAAAATATACTTACATATCTGAATTTTGAGGTTGAGAGATCTAAAAGAAAATTGACGACGGAGGGGCGGCAGAAATGAGGAGGAGGCAACAAATCTATTTATCTAACTTACAATCGAAAGAGGGACATACGACTTGGGATGCGACGGAAGGAGGAGGAAGTGACGGGGGCTTGGGACGTAGCCATAGACGACGGCGGCTTGGGACGCAACCTTGGACGGGCGGTGAGGCCTAGACGAACGGCGAAGCAGACACGCGTGAAATCGGCGAAACAAATGCGGCGACGACGAACAAGGCTGTGGCGGCGAGACATTTTGCGGTAACGAAGAAAGACTATGGCAGCGAGGCTTTGAGCGGCGACCGACGAGGCTGAGAGAGAAGTGGGTGTCCCAAGTGGCGTATTTTATTTTTCACACTATATGGTTTGAGAGAATAAGGGGAGAATTATGGTTATGTAGGAGAAGGGTATCTTCGGTCTTTCGTGGGGTGTGTCCTAATCTTACAGGATGTGCGCTAACATATTATGTGTGCGTATAACCAACTATTGATTACTGATTATTGTTTATGGTATTACTGATTATTATTCATGGTATTACTGAATATAATTAAATGTGTGGAATTATTTGTTATTGTATATATTGTTCATGGTATTATTGATAATTGTTTTTTGTATTATTGAATACAATTAGATGTGTGGAATTATTTGTTATTGTATAAAATGTTACTGACTAATATTAATGGTATTATTGATTATTGTTCGTGGTATTACTAATAATTATTTTTGGTATTACTGAATATAATTAGATGTGTGGAATTAGTTGTTATTGTATAAGATATTACTAATTATTGTTAATGGTATTACTGATTACTATTTATGGTATTACTAGTTACTCCCTCATTTCCACAATTGTTTGCACGCTTACCTTATTTGTTCGTTCCACAATTGTTTGCACACTCATAAAAGAAAACTCTTACATAAACTCCACCCTCACGATATTCACATATTTACTCAAAATGCCATTATTTTTTCACTATTTCAATCACCTTTTTACTTTATTCATATAACTTTACAAAATTACCCCTCAACACTCCACTCATTACACATTTTTTTTAAAGTGTGGCCATTTTGGTGGTGCAAACACTTATGGGACGGAGGTAGTATTACTTATTGTATTACCGACTATAATAAAATCACACCTATAATATTATTTTGTATTAAAATTTAAAAAAAAATACGCATAAAAATGGAAATTAAAGGTAGGAAAAAAAAAAGTAATTGAAAAAAAAATGAAGAAATTAGAAGTTTGGAATAAAAACTGAAAATGGGAAGAAAAAAGAAAAAGAGGAGGAGGAAGAAAAATAAAAAAGAGAAAAATCGAGATTTGTGGCTAATTTTGATAGTTTTTTTTTTAAATTATGTTTTACGATTTTTTTTCTAAAAATATGGGTGATTTGGTGGTGAATCGACGAAAACTCGGCAATGATTCGGCTGCAGATTGTAAATATACAAATTAAGGTTGATTTTATTATACTTTATGTAGATTAATAAAAGGATATATAATCTTTTAAATGTAATTATTTTTTAAAAAATATTTTGGGGTGAACTCATAAATTGAGGGGTGCAGATAATTGTGGTAAAAAAAATTGGGGGTGAACTCATAAAATGAGTGGGTGCAGATAACCGCGATAAAAAGAAATTATTTGAGGGTGAACTAATTAAATGAGCGGGTGCATTTAAAATATAAATTAAAATTGGTGTGTACCGGTACACTCGCATGTACCCAAGTATTACCCTAAATCATATAATAAATTTAAAATTAGATTATTATTTCTTAAAACTAAAAAATATAATTTTGGGACGGATTAATGATATGAGAATTAAAATAAAGATTACATATTATCAATTATTTTTTTATTAATTATGTGGAGGATAAATTTATAATTTTATAATTATGTATTTAAAATTATTAAATTTAATTTAAAAGTGTGATAGGGCGTCAAAAAATGATAATAAGTGCAATGCAAGATGATGAATTATGCGACATCAAGTGCAACAGGTAGCAGGTCATCAAATATAAGTCATTAGATTTCAGGTCTGATGGCTCAAACTAATGGACTGTTGATAGTTTGGGGACACCTGAACTATCCTTAGAAGAGCCCAACATTTCTTTATTAGGAAAAAATAATTTTTTACTCTTTTAAAAAATATTCTTCAAACATCTCTTATTTACACAACATGTCATTACATTTTACACACTAACAAAAGTTTTCTCTCTTCAATAAAGTTAAATTACCTATTATATCCCTCTTAAAAGGTTATTTTATCACATTTAATACCAATAAACAATTCTAAAGTAGTGAACCAGATACTTTTTAGATCCAACTAGATTAAACTGCAATGTTTTCATGAAAATCAATACATTAAAGCCAAGTCAAGGTAAAAAAAATTCCCGCAAGACAAATGTGTCATGGCTAGTGCTCACAAAATTGACGTAATGTACCCAAAGATAAAACGGCTTACAACACTGATACAGTAGCACCACTGTACAAAGTAGCAACAAACGTACTTGGAAGATTTAGAGAACTGAACAACTAGGGTACGAAAATAAGAAGGCAAAAGGTTGTGGAAAAACTATATTGTTTAAGAATGAGAGACATGATATTTATAGGCAAACCCTCACTCGTGGAAGTTGAGAAAAACGTGGTAAGCCCATGAAGATAGTGGGCGAAAATTGTGGCAATCAACAAACTTGAAGCCTACAAAATGTCCAGGTTCAATGAACGAGTTTGAAATTCAAATTCGGATAAAAATTATAGAACCTTCTGCCTTCTGGATCCTTCCGAAAATATTAACTTAAGTGTACATGGTTTGGCCTAATTGGGTCAGTCCAATTGCAAACTGAGTTTTTTGAGTTTTTTGGTCTCCAAAAAGATAGATGGGCCCCATAGACCACCAATTGTCAATTGTCAAATTCAAATCTGGGTCCGAGACGAGTCGGGAGACGCACGGTGTTTGGGAGTGTGTACCCATTTATCATAGTTGACCTTAATGTACACTTTGATGTTTAAAAGACTTTCAAAACTTTTGTAAACTTTTCATGTGGGACAAGGTGAGACATTTCACCTTCCCACTCAAACTCATCATTTATTTTAAAACGATATTTAACCACTCATCGAAATTCGATTTTAAGATTTTAAATATACCACATTCATCTACTCCGCGAGTAGATCAACTATGTCACATTTAATTTCTCGATAATTAATGTTTATTCCATCAAATAATTTTTGTCAAACATGACTGTCAAAACCCTTAATTTCCAACAATACCCGCTATAGGCCAAACAGCCAGAAAGAAGTGTAATGAACTAGAATTGTTGAAACTAGCATATTGGAAGACCAATTGGCTGAAGTAACCATGAGTAGTTACGATATTATAAGTTTCTTCCTCTTGATCGAATTTGTAACCTTCAATAACAGATTCATTTTATGTGATTTTCCTGATCCAACTAGAAGTTACCAAGGAATCATGCATAACATTGAATAAAGAGCCGCTGAATGCACCACCTACGCCTAACATGTTAAACGGGTGCATAAGAATGTTGTGCTCAGCCTGAAATACTGTGAAATTATAAATTTTTTTTAAAGAAAACTCGTACAAACGCTAAATGTTTAATTAGTAGTGAGACGGGAGGGAGTACTATATATTCATGTCCCATGTTAATCTCTCTCTTCCAATATAGTGGAAAAAGCAACTACGGCGTGCGCTAGAAACCTATTTGTGATTCAACAATTATGATTAGGTAGCTCTTTGGAGGAACCCCATTGCATATCAAGTTTCAACAATTCTGTTCATTACATCATGTATAATATTTCCATATACTCATTTCCTCCCATAATGATAATCATTTTTTTTCACAAACTAATAAAACATTATTTATGGTACACAAATAAACTTTCAAATGTAATAAACGAGTAATAAAGATGTTGTATTCTCAAACAACTAGAAATTAAATATGCATACTCCACATGTTCTACTCCATCTTTGTTCTACTCAAGGAGTTGGTCTAGTGGTGTGTAGGTTTGGAATTTAGAAGTGTGCTCATGAGTGCAAACAATTTATATGGGGTCAGTCCATACAAAGTGCAGAATTCTGGCTTTAAACGGAACCCCCGCAAATGTGCGGTGGGATTGATCCCCCGAATTAGTCGGTTCTTAAACCGGATATCTGAAACTTCAAAAAAAAAAAATCAATGTTCAACAATCTAAAAGACACAAAGCGCCAAAATGAAAAAAACTGTTTTAGGGCCCAAATGAAAACCAAAGTTGTCATTCAATGAAAACCAAAATTTTCATCGTAAGGTTGTGGTTGATTGGAGATGTAATGACATCTCGTGACTCATCTTTCACTTCTACATCCATGCTTTTCTTCTTTGTTTGATTTAATTAATATTCATAAATGATTATTTCCAATGATCTAGAATTGGAAGAAAAAACAAATCCTCTCAAATATACATTAAATAAGCGTAATTTTGTCATTTTACATTCTCCCAAAAATAAATGAGACTGTATTTTAGAACGAACAAAAAAAGAATAGGAGAAGACCATCATGAGTATATATTAGGGACATTACTCAAGTTTATATGACCAATTTTTTCAAATAATTTAATCATGGCAGTTGAAATCACTTTAAGGGTTCAAGTATGATTCGAGGTAAAAATTAAATGGGAGCAAAAAGTAGCCAAAAAGGAGAGAAAATGATTGAAAGTGAATGAGTGCAACACCACTTTTTACGGACACTAGAAGGTTCAATGAATTCTTTACATTTTCCCTACAAAATATACCGTTGCGATGGTATTGATCTTATAAAATGACAATCCAAGAAATATTTGTTCAACCTGCTGCTACTAAATGGGAAACCACAGAAGTATCCAGTTCATCTTGTTATTTCGTCTGTTTAGTTTCTCTTCTTTGATTCACTGCTTCAACAGCAACTTGGATGAACTTTTAGATGCCATTCTTCATGATCATGCTTTCAAAGTTATGATGCACCAACGACCCCATACGGGTGCCCTCTATACCGCCTCTCTCCCAGCAAATTTAGCAGGGATTAAGGTTTCAGTTGTAGGGCTTCGAAGCACGACTCTGTGGAGAAAAGGTGCCAATTTCAGCAATTTCATCATTCCACCAAAAACCCTTCCCGTCCCATACGTCAAAAGACTTGCCATAGTTTACCATAACCTGGGCAACTGCTCTTCTTTATATTACAACTTATCAGGCTACTCATTCACAAGTCCTGTTGTGGGTTTTGTAGTATACAACGCATCACGTTTGAGCAGCAAGAACATGTCGAAGATTGAGCTCAACACAACGGGGAATCCCATTTCTATACAATTCAAGAACTCAACTATAACCGAACAGAGAAATAGAAGGAGAAAGTGTGCTACTTTTGGGGCTAAGGGGGAAGTTTATATCAGTGAGATGAGTGTACCTGATGTGTGTTACAGCAGAAGTCAAGGGCATTTCTCGATTGTTGTTCCTTTGAAGAAGCAGCAGATGTGGGCCTTCTGGGTTATCGGGTTTCTAGCTGGATCCATAGGACTGATCTTGGTGGTGTTGGCTGGGACCATGGCTATTAGATCGTTCGTACACAAGAGGACTAAAGAAATGGAAAGGGAAGCAGATGACGGAGAGGGCCTGCAAACATATTGGATCGCTAGCAGCAAACTGCCACGAGCTGAAGTGATGAGAACTCAGCCCATCCTTGAGAGTACAACTCTTCCGAATCCTAAGTTGTCTTGGTATGCTTAGTATTCTGTGCATCATTTTCTTGTACCTTCTCTTTTGAGGATCAGATCATCGTCTAATGTTTCAACATGTTCAACCATTAGTCTCTGCAAAACAAGGTTACACCACTTGTACATTGTTTAATTGATTTGCTTAGTATATCGGCAACTGCAACTGCAACATGCATAAGTTTTCTACAACTATTGTGATGGTCCATGATCCAAAGGACAACAAGCTAAGTCTTCTTATGGTTGCTCTGTAGCATTTTTAAAAACTGAAACCCAGTTAAAAAAGAATGGCTTGAAGGCCTTCACAGTAAATAGCATGCATTTTACCCTTAAAGCACAACGAAATGTTGAAGTGTATTGTGTGTGTGTGGGAGAGGGGGGGATCCAAATTTATTCTAAAGTCAGGAAATTTAACCTTCGAGACCAAAAAAAGAGCTCACCTACGATTTCAAAAGGAGAGGGGAAAAAGAATGGCAAAAGCAGTAACTAATTAACAACACTGGATGAAAGTTAACAGCAAGCTTTTTCATCATGTGTAGATCACTTCAAAGCATATTTTTGATTCAAATCATATTTTAGTAATGGCTATGCTTCTTTCAACTGCAGAAAAAACACTTTTTTCAGATTCTTACCAAAGTTTAATCAGCAAGTGCAAGCACTCCAAGGACACAAAACTGAAACTCGAAAGACAGTCATTTGGCATGTGTAATAAAACTTAATTTCAGGACAAAATTGGATACAGATGTATATATAGGCAAATGTGTATTCAGTATTCTACAACATTCACAAATAAAATAAATCCTGAGTATATTAAGGCATATGACCATGAAACTCAATTCTCTCATGAAGTGGAAACATTGCAATAGTAAAATTATAGTAGAATGTATTTACAATCCAACAATCTACATAACTACTTTTCATTACATAGTAATGCCTACAATTGAAGCAATCGGCAGAACGAGAAAACTGAAATATAACTTGATATGCATATAACCATCAACATACATCAAGATGATCAATCCTATCCTTCAATCACATGGAATCAAATGAATCAATAAAAGCTGAATAAGCAAAATAAGATACCAAATAGATGTAGAAATCAGCTAAAGATCTCCATAGCAATGAAGATAGTAATTTGGAACATTAACATCCATTTAACATTCAAAAGATATGTTCCTATTATTAGCTGCATACAAGAAAACAGAGGCCCCGACATTCTTTTGCTATGAGCAAGCAAGAAATCCTCATAAAGAAACAAAATACAACTCAAATTCAAATAAACGCCTCAAGGACAGAAAGATCGATCAATTCCAATAGCCAAATACCAACCAAACCTCAATCTAATTCGCACTACACTGTGGCCTTTCGCGCAAGCTTGGACCACTCAGTGTGATAAGCTCCAGGGATATCAACTCTCTCATATGTATGTGCTCCAAAGTAATCCCTCTGAGCCTGCACAAGGTTAGCAGGAAGTCTTGCACGCCTATACGTGTCGAAATACTGCAAACTTGCAGACATTCCTGGAACACTAACTCCCTTCTGAATTGCCACACCCACAACTCTCCTCCATGCTGCTTGCCTCTGCACCATCTCCCTCGCAAATTCGGGGTCCACCAACAAATTTGCAAGTCCCGGATTCCTCACATACGCCTGCTTAATCCTATCCAAGAACACGGCCCTAATGATGCACCCACCTTTCCAAATCCTAGCTAATTCACCCAAGTTCAATCCCCATCCCTTCTCCATACTCTTGGCCCTCAACAAATTCATTCCTTGCGCATAGCTACAAATCTTGGAAGCATAAAGAGCTTGCCTGACATCATCAATCAACTTCTTCTTATCGACACCAGTAACATTGTTAATCTCCTCCTTCAAACCTTCCCTCCTGAAAATCTCAGCAGCTTCCTCTCTCTCCTCCTTCAATCCACTCATGTACCTACTATCCAATGAAGCAGCAATGGTGGGAGCTGCAATGGAGAGCTCAGCCGCTTGCTGCACAGTCCACTTTCCAGTGCCCTTCATCCCTGTTTTGTCCAAAATCTTATCCACCAAATGCCCCTTCCCTGATTCCTCATCCTTCACCTTGAAAATATCCGCAGTGATTTCAATCAAAAAACTTTCCAATTCCCCACGATTCCACTCCCCAAAGATCTCCGCCAACTCCTCATTCCCCAACCCACCAACGTTTTTCAACACATCATACGCCTCAGAAATCAGCTGCATATCACCATATTCAATCCCATTATGCACCATTTTCACAAAATTCCCAGCACCCCCTTCCCCAATGTAAGTAACACAAGGACCATCATCCACCTGCGCCGCAACTTTCTCGAGAATATGATGAATATTCAAATAAGCCCTGTGGGAGCCACCGGGCATCAAAGAAGGCCCGTAGCGTGCGCCATCCTCGCCGCCGGAAACCCCCATCCCTAAATAAAGCAAACCATTATTAGCGGCATCGACCATGCGTCGCTCGGTGTTCTCGTACCACTCGTTTCCTCCGTCAATGATGGTGTCGCCGGGCTCCATGTAGGCGGAGAGAGCGGCAATGGTTTGGTCCACCGGGGCTCCGGCTTTGACCAGGATGATGATGGAGCGGGGTTTAGTGATTGAGAGAACAAAATCCTTGGGATTGTACTGGCCGTAGAGAGGTAGTTGGCCTTCGCGGTGGGCGCGATCTAGGGTTTCGTCGACTTTGGAGGTTGTGCGATTGTAGACGGAGATCGGAAAACCTTTCTCGGCGATGTTGAGGGCGAGGTTTTGGCCCATTACGGCGAGGCCCGCAAGCCCGATTTGGGACAAGGCAGCTGATTCCATCGCCGATGTGAGCTGAGCTTAGTTAGAGTGAGAGGAATTCTGGAAATGAAGAGAGAGAAAGAGAGAGCTGGGTTTAGAGAGAGAGAGAGAGGGGATGAGAAATTTGATAAATAAATAGATACGAGGAGTCAGATATTATGTTGAATGACGAAAGTGGTGTTATTGAATCCATAGTGATGGGTGGAAGAGGTGAAGGGGTTTTAGGTAAATTGAAGGAGAGATTCCAAGGCGGGTGGGCGGACTCATCGAGAAGTGAAGGGGTGGTGGCTCTGAGCTACCAACGAGAGGTCGCCCTCCTATTTCAAGTTTAGTTACGATACTTTCTAGGTGGCGGCATACGTCGTCGTTTTATCCCCTCACTTTCTAGTTTGGTTTTGGTGGTAGGTATGTCAAGGATAAATGAAAAGGAGATTTTTACCCTCTTCTTTTTTAACTTTTACACCTTTTATAACGAAATTTTGTTTATTACTTTCTCGATATAATTTTATTATGCCCACTTTTTCAAACACAGATTTTAATAAATATTCTCTTGATTAATTTATGTGTAAAATAGATAAGTTGAGGATAGGATAGGATGTTGTGGAACTCATTTATAAATAAAGTGATTGATTATTAATAAAGTTAATGACAATTTAAATAAATAAGTGATAGTTAGAATGGTGGAGATAAAGTAGTGTTAATGATAAATTTTCCAAATGTGGAAAAGAAAAGTGAGAATTATAAAATTGAATGGATGGAGTACATTTTTACAATATCATCATTTTTACATAAAATTATTTTTTAAAATTTTACTTATTATTACATTGACATGTCTATTTTTACACAATTACGTCACTTTTTTTCTTTTCAATCAATCATTTTACTTTTCTTTCATACATTAATTTTCTCTCTTTATTTTCTTACTCACATTAATTACTTCATTATCTAATAATAAAATAATACAATATCACTTTTTAATTTGACATAAAAAAATTTATTCATTCCTATTTTTCAATTTTTATCCAAACACAATTAATATTCACAGCCTTTTTTATCAAATTATTTTAATAAAAAAATATATAAATACAATATTTATTATTTTAATCTTTAATCATCTTGTATAATTTTAATTTGGAAATGAAATTTTAGTCGATAGCCAAAAAAAAAAAAAAAATTAAATCAATCCTTAAATTGAGAAAGAAACAAAAATTGAATTATAAATTAAGACATTGGTAAAATGGGTCGGTCTAAAAATATGATCTTCATATGAAATTCTTCTCCAAATTAAATAATTAATGGGGGAGTTACACCTAGAGACACTACACTAGGTATTTAGGCTAATTAATTCAATTGACTTATGGTAAAACAATTAGATTTAAATTTGAAATTTGGTGGACACAAATACCCTTGCATTCATTATATTTGATAATTCTGATTGTATGGTCATGTAGAATTAGTCAACTATTTTTTAATTTAAATTTGTAATCAATTTTAATTCTCCATTTTAAGACTTTCCATAAACTCAAACTTTTCCAAAATATTATACCTAAAATACGTTAATTAACACACTTTAAAAAATTCAAAACATTCCAAAAAAATCGAATTCAAGCTGCATATTCATTATTTTTTTTAGTCACGGTAATTAATCAACTGCATATTCATATTTTATTTTATTTTTTTAATCACCATAATTAATCAACTCCATTCATACTTATTTTAAGCGCATATTCACATTGTTAATAATATTTTTTTTTCTTTTTAATAAAATATTTATTAGTAAATATTAATAAATGATTTTTTTGTGAAAATCATTTACACATACATACTAGTTATTTACGATTTGTATATTTCTTACACATTATGAAATTGAAATTTGGTGTAAAGCATTTACTCGTAATTTTATAATTGCATAAAGCAACATGAAAATTGCAAATTCTAATGGTATATAACAACATAAAAACTGCATAACACTTAAGTATAATTTCATAACACTTAAGTAATTGCATATACATACAAATATATGCAATAAATTGGGTTTAATATGCAACGAAAATTGCATGCTGAATTCCTCAAAATCGAAGGTGAATCGACTTCGGATACGATGAAAATAGGAACTTATCGATAGCACAAAACTCAAACGGAATCCTCAATCCACAAATCACTGGAATTAATGGACAACAACAACAATCCGCAACACCAATCAAGGATGAATCGTCGACGAATTAAACACCGAACAAAATCGCCGACAAAGCTTTAAGTGCGTGAGAGAGAGCTCCAATTCACGAAACTTAATCCTCAAATTAAAACTCACAAATCAGCAATTTCAAAGCCGAAATGAGACTCAGTATTGACGGAATCGACGACACGAACACCGAATTCACGAACAAAACAACAATAAAAGTCGATTTGTGAGGAAGAAGACGACCAATAATGTTGCCCCTTTTTTTAGACCTAAATTGCAGGTATGAAGCTGTGACTTGCAATGGAAGAAGATGACCACTCACCTCTAAATCGCGATTATGAAGTGCAAAAACAGATCGGTCGCCACAGATCGATCGCCACAGCAACTGCAAAAACAGATCGATTGCCAACGGCGAAGATGGAGGCTGTAGCGGTCAGCACAGATGGATGTCGCTGTCTTCGTCGGAGAGATGGCAGGGGCCGCACGCGGTCGATTTTTTTTTGGAAATGCAATTTCTATTACGGATCGTGGGATTGATAAGAATGGGAAGATTGATGGAATCACATTTAATTCGCAATAAAACATCTTGAGTTTTTAGAAATTATAATTCAATTTAATGTTCCGCTATTTATGAGGGATGGAGGTAAAATATATTAATATGTAATTTACATAACTACTTTAATTTCATTAGTGAGGGCATATTAGGTATATTAAATACAGTTTTGGCTTTAATTGTATTGCTGAATTTTTTTTAATTTTAATTGCAGTATGGGTGTTGATTTTAGCTCTTAATGTCAATAAACTCAATAATTAAATGTAGCTACATGTAAAAAAAAAAAAATTAGAAAAGCTAATTTAATTTAATAAATGAATAATATAGTTGTATAAATTAAATACTCCCCAACTTTCATTTATAGTTCAAATTAAAGCTACACATTTTTTTTTTCAAACTTATTTTTATCACTCAATCACATCTATGTACACAATGCTTATGGATAGCTTTCAGTCCAGTGGTGGCCCTGAGGGGCGACCGCCCCGGGCCCCAAATTTTTTGGGCCTACTTTTATTATAATATATATAATATTATAATTAATATTTTTTAAAAGAAATTAAAAGTTAAAAATAATAAATAAAATATAAGATGTGTTCTAAAATAAAACTTTAATATGATATTAATTGTATTTTTTGAAAATAATCATCAACTTGATACAATACAATTATTTCTAATGAGTAATTAATACTCCGTATCTAATTAAAAGCTAAATGAGTAGTACCTATTAATTTTGAGCATGCATTCGATATACTCTATCCAATTTCAATCAATTTTTCTTTATTTATTCTATAACATATTTCATTGTATCCAAGTAGATTTATCTCATCATCTTGACATCTAATTGGATTGGTAATCACGTTTAACATTCGACTTTCTTTTTAAAATTTTCACAGTCCACAATCACGGTTATATTATTCATGATTTATTATTTTAATTTTTTTTACTTATTGAATATTAATTACTCGACTTGTCGTTTCTTTTATTTCTATAATACTTGTATTTCTTTTATATTTATAATAACTTTTTCATTTATTTTTAGTTAAATTATTATCTTTACTTGAATTTTTATTTTATTCAAATAAATTAAAGTCTTGGGATGATAATAAATTAAAAAAAATGTTGCAAAAATCTGGGAAATACTTTGAAGCATGAAAACTCTTTAGATATTGATTCAAATGATTTATTTGATTTATTTTTGAACTAAAAGTGTTGCAAGTAACTTTATCAACATTAAAAAAAAAAACCTTGAAATTCTTGAGTTTGTAAATTCTTTGGGTTGCTACTCTTTAAAAAAAAAAAACTTTGGCTTGCTATCCTAATGCTTAGTTGCATATATAAATAATATTGACTATTTAAAATGAAGTTTCTCTAAATTAAAATTGCTAAAAACATACCTACGATCCACTATATCACAACAAGAAAGATTAAAACTTTATATATTGAAAGAAATATGATATAACAAATTAATTATGAAGATATTATTAATGAATTTGCTTAAAATGCTAAAAAAAAGTCATTTTAAATGATTTGTTTTTAAAAGTCATTTTAAATGATTTGTTTTTAAATGTTCCCTCATTTTTAATATGTACATGCGTATTTCACTTAACACAAAAACACAGATCTTTTTATGTGAGACGGATCCCTTTTAACTCATATTTCAAAATTTTGGGTCCAGATTTTGATTTGTAAAAAAAGTGATAATGTTTAAGTGAAAAATGATAATATTTTTAACAAAAGTGACTGTCACTTTTTACTCAAACATTATCACTTTTTGGTCAAACATTATCACTTTTTATATATGAAGACCGTCTCACGGATCTCATTCTGTGAGACGGTTTCACCCAAAGACTAGCCCTTTATTTAATTTTGTTCAAAGAGGGGCCATTTTTTTTTGTTCGCCCTAAGCCTACAAATTCTTCAGGGGACCGGCTCTGGCTTTCACGATACATATGAGAGTATATGAATTCAGGACACCTGTGCAACCAGTTTTCTAAGAAATTCCTATTTCGAACTCAATAGACAAAACAGACTTCTTCTTGCTCTATTGTACACGCTATTGTAAAAATAGACTGATAAATTTGTTTTCGTTAATAATGGAAATCATAGAACTACTTACTAGTAGCAGTGCCCCACATTGATTTTCATTGCAATAAGTTTCTTGCGTGACATGAATTCCGGGCACTTGATTTCGACATGATAGTCCTTGTCTAATTCTTCTTAGAGCTATTAAAAATAATAGACTCACAAATTTGTTCTCCTTACTAATTGGAATCTAAATAAACGGAACTTACATTGTCGCGTCGTTACATCCACAACGGGGAAAAACCGAAACTCCAGCACCTGTACCTAAAACTAACACAAGAAGTACATACGTATATATTACATATATGTATGCAAATACAAGTATACAACAAGGAATACACTGTGATACAAAGAAAAAACAAAATCCTCCGGTTTTCTTGCTTATCTATGATGCTCTTTCCCACTCACTCAGTGTAGCAACATGGATCGGCATAACCCACATATGCCACAAGGACACCCGGCTTCAAAACTAATTTGCCCATCCGTGGTGAACATGAAACATTTGTGTCTATAGTTACAACATGAAAATCGCCCTACACCTATTTTTAAGTTAACAACAGTCGGAATTGTCTCGACAGTTTGTTCATCAAACACACATAGCAGCCCTGGACCTTGCAAGGGAATGGAGCAGGCAGTTAAGACATGAGAATTTTATCATTTCTACCCACTCTATTCTCCCTGCCTAAATTCTTTCTCAACTGCTCGACTTTTTCAAATAGAGCATGTACAGATCTAGCTAACCTTGGGAGAGGAATACCAAGACTAAGTCGACAACCCCCGGCCTTCATATTCCTCCATACCTAAAAAAACCAGCAAGCAGAAATTAGGGGAATCAAACAAACACCTATAAATTCAGCCAAGAAAGGGATGTTCTAAAAAAAATATATATGCATCTTAGTTTGGCAGGGGCATTATCACTGTTTTCGCAGTAAGATATACAATATGATTTTATTTTTGGTTTACCCAAAGACCAGCCAAATATCAGCTTATCATTCTCAGATGTTTTTCTGACGTTTCACATAAAAACGCCTATGGTCACATTTTGTTGCTTCTTTATTGATTACTTCTCTCAACTTATAGGTCATATTTAGACATATTCTCCCTATTGCTTTATGAAACTACATTTGGCGCAATAAAAAATCATAGCTGAATTTAAAAGCAATAGAGTTTCTCTTCCTTATTTGGTGATGAATTTAAAATGACATAAACTGAGTACTATGTACTTATTTTCAGTAAATTTATGTTCATGCATTATCATATATCCGGTCTTAGTCATTGAAAAGGGTAGTATTAAATAGAAAAATATCCTACATGGGGTAGTCATTATGGTCAAGACCTTTGAAAGAAAGACTTTATCAATCTCTGTTCATCACTGAGTTGTAAACTCATGAAAATTGATGTCAAACAAAATAGCCAACCTGAATCTTTACTTATTGTGAATTTTCCTTGATTTCCAATGACTTGGTAAATATACGGCTGCATTATGTGGACAACCGAAAAACCGGACAAGATTTTGGCAATCCCGTCCTGCTGTTTCTTCACTGTGAACTGCACTCAGATTACTCAAATAAGTCTTTCCTGCATATATGTAACTGAGCTGCTGGCACAAGAGCACAGTTAAACCAATGCCCACTGAAACACTAGCGATAAATAGGTAAACAAGAACGAGTCCTCTCACAGGTAGGAAAACTGCTGATCTCAATAAAACAAGAAGTTTATGTTTTAAGACACCGAAAATCAACTCAGTATTAGTAAACACACTCAATTGGCTGAGAGTAGTATGCTCAATAGATGGCCAGATATGAACTGCTGAATAAAGAGACAGAATAGTGACATAAAGCGTGCTGATTACTGTAGATATGAGAAAGAGAATAAAACACCGATGATTTGCAGCACCCACACAGTTCCCAATCTGCACATATCAAGGAATTCGGTTATTATACATATAAATCACTTAGCATATTAGGGAAAATGTGTTTTTTTATTTAGCCCTGTAAGTTTGTCAATTTTTGCTTTCAAGACACTCCACTTTTCGTAATTGAATTTTGTCCCATTAACTTTCAAAACTCAACTTTTCAGTGCGTTGATTGGCTACAAAAATCAGTTTTTACAGGTCAAACGACTAAAATTTTGAATTTTGAAAATTAACAGGACAAAATTCAATTCGAGAAAGTGGAGTGTCCTGAAAGCAAAAATTGGCAAACTTAAAGGACTACAAGAAAACATTTTCCCTACATATTATTACAGATGTGTCACCCCACAAAGGTAATAGTTTCGCAATTTTCAATCTCTTCGTCCATATATATTATCTACACTTTTAAGTAAAATACTGCTCTTAAGGGCTATCTAAACACATTTGATATACCTGAAGTTTGTGCACTCTTGCTGGTTAAAGTGATTACTAAAGGCATTATATTGTTTTCACATGAGACCAAAATTATATTGTGCAGAGGAAGGATTGTATTTAGACATAAAACCTTTTACCACGAAATGAAAAATATTCAAGACTTACAAAAGGGCAGTGATGATCCATGTCTAATATGCAAATTCCACATGAGCGACAGTGGTGGGCCCTAGACGATTTCGGCTTAGAACAATAATGGCAGAAAGTATGATTTTCCAGTCCACCTTTCCCCACTGCTGGATAGCTACCCCAGACTATTATTGGTGGAAGACCAGCAGGTCGAAATGCCGAAAGGCAAAATGTAGACAAAGTACATGTAGACAAAATTCCTGCCATTGTGTAGTGCAGAACACCACAGAAGTAACTAATCGAGAAGAGGATAGGACTAAGAGCCCAAACGGAAGCACCTGTATCACCAATATCACTAAATTAAAAATATGCTGTACTGAAATCAAGAAAAGAGAAATATCTGTTCAGCTTAGATTAAATAGTACTCCAGTATATATTAACAACTGTGAAGAAATCAATTCCACCAAAGAACAAAGCACCTTTAGGCATGACTGGGACCTCGTCGTGTTTTCTATGTGATAATGTATAGTTTGGAAATTTCTTAGCTAATGTTAAGTTCCAAACATTACTGCAATAATAACCAAATTTCAACACAAAATGCTTTCAAGTATTGAATCATTCATAATTCAACATCCAATGCTTTTCATGGAGGACTCAGGATTCATGTAGCAGATTGTGCAAGTAGTTAAGACGTCAACCTTAATAGAAGGTCCATGCAGCATGGCTAAAATAACAAATTCAGAGATACAAACTACTGGCAAGTTATCATCAATTTAATTATTAATATCTAGGCAAGAACAAGGAAAGAAAATTTAGCTAGACTCAGTCCCATGTGAACTGGTTGAAACTAAATGTTAAGATGCCAAAATCCACGATGATAATATATTATTCAGCAAGTCTAAATTTGAGCTGTCAATAAGGCTATTAAGTATCACCTGAGCTTTAACAAAACAAGATTTACTAAGCATAACTCTATGGAATCACAGTTAGACAAACTTTGGGTATGATAAGCAGGAGGGTTGAGCAACAGTAATCAAGATATGCCCATGCTTACTTATAAAGAATAGCATAAATAGAATGACGATGCTAACAAAACCCCTGTCTCGCCAGCGTCTTAATCCTATGTATGTGTCATCACTTTTCACGACATTTTGCTTTGTTATGGCTCCACACCAGCCGCATTTGAAAATAGCTGCAGAAGGAGAAACAAGAACACGAAGCCCACAACCCCAACAAGTTGTTTCAAGGTCCACATCAGCGGTAGCCAAGTGATTATCCTCCTGCATTTGGATATAGGATAAGCAAGCATCCACTAATTAATTTAACTTTATGTCAGGTCAATGGGTAAGATTTAACTTTATGTCAAATCAATAAACATGTTTTATAGAGATGGATTGGGCTGATTTTTAAAAACCTATTTTCAAATCTCAAAGTAATTCCGGTGTACGATCTTAAAACCCAAACCCGATTTTTTAAAACCGAAGGTAAACACCCCCTTAGACAAAGTTCGGAGCAACCCAAAGACGTCGAGTTATTCCTCTTTATAACCGATGCAGGGCTAAATTGACTAACAACTTGCAGCTAGAGAGCATAAAATCCATCTACTCAAATCCATGGGTGCATTTCTGAATCTCTGATGAACTATATTTACATGCAAAATAAAATTATCAAGTCAACGCAAAACATACCATGAATTCTTGAAGGAGAAGATCTATGCCAAACAACACCGAGTGAATTAAAATAAAATCTCAAATAGATAAGAAAATTAGGGTCGGATGCTTGAGAATATTAGAAAATTTCAAACTGCGCATGTAAAATTACTTGTAATTATGTATATCCTATCCAAGGTTTCAATTAATGCGAAGATTAGCACCTGAACGCCGTCGCTTCCGCCGGAGCTGCGGCTGCCGGAGTACGATAAATCCATGCTTCGCCCGAAAGGACCCAAACAACTTGAAAATATGAAGAAAAAGAAATTTGAAGAAATGGGGATTATACGGAAATCCTTTAAATCAGTTATTTCTCAAAATAATAGACTGCTGCTTGGTCGTACGCGCCAAATGCAGCAGGGTCTAATGAGAGATTATACGGAGAAAGAATTTAATCTAAGGCCCCAATTGACTTCTTTTTGTTGACGGAATAAAGCTATAAAAGTCATTAAGTGAGAGAATTTATCAAAAACAAATAAAATTATTTTTCAAAATTAAATTAGTTTTTTTTCGACAACCAATATTTTTATTCAGCACTAAGTCCAAATGTTTGGGGAATCACATCCACAAAATCTGGTGGATCATCTCAATTAAAATGGCATCCGTAGAAACGAGAAGCCTTAGCAATAACATGTGCATAACTATTGGCATCACGTTTTACAAATGAAATTGCACAACTAATTAATTAATTTAGTAACATCTTGCAGCTCTTGATAAAATCTCCAAAGGAAGAATCATATGATACATGGGAATAAATCTCATCTGTAACTCGTTTTGCATCTCCCTCAATAATGACGTTCGGTAATTGTAAAAAGCGCACCCAAGATAATGCCTCCATAAAACCCATAGCTTCTCCGGTCGGTACATCGACACATCCTTGTACTACCTGCACAAACTCTCCGTCGCCATCCTATAGAACCATGTTAACTCTAGTTTCGTTGTTGTCCGAGAAAAAAACATCATCTACATTCACTTTAAACCCTCACCGAGCAGGCATGTGCTATCCCAAACACCGATTTGTACCATTTCTGCTAACTCGTGATTCGCGCACCTGCAACCATTCGAGCAGCACCTGAAAGCCTTCCTCAATAGCTCGTGCAGGGGTTACACATTCGCCCGACCAATACCTCTTATTATGTTGCCTCCAAATCTGCCACAGAGCACAAGCAAATCGGCCACCCAACTCACTTTTCCGTTTGTGTAAGAACGTCAATACCAAGTCTTTTAAAGATTTTGTTGGTCCCTACGCCGGGGGTATATATCAGATGAATGTTTTATAGTGCAAGATACCTTTCTTATCACAAAAATCATTAAACATGCTATTCTCAAATTCCCCACCATGATCAGTTCTAATACGGCCAACTTTCAAGTTATACACATTTTTAGCCTTTTATAGAGAACTTTAAAAGCAGCAAATGTTTCAAATTTATCTCTTAAAAACTCAATCCAAGTATATCTAGAAAAATCATCTACCACAACTAAGAAATATCTTTTACCTCCAATACTTTCAGTTTCCATAGGACCCATCAAATCCATGTGCAACAATTCAAAGCATCGATGTGTAGAACAATGTGATAGCATTTTATGCGGCACTCTTACCTGTTTACCTTTTTGGGATGATCCACATACAGTAGTATTTTGGAAATTCAGTTTTGGTTATCCCTTGATTGCATCTGATATGATTAGTTTCTTCATTGCCCTGTAATTCACATGTCCTAATCTTTGGTGCCATATAACATTTTCATTATGTTTTGACAAGTTACAAACATTTGTTCCAATAAGATAACAATTATCAGCAGACCTAGTACCAATCTAAACAATCATCATCTTCATTAAGAACATAGCATGATTCTTTGTCAAAATTTTACATGCAAATTATCGTCACAAGGTTAACTAATACTAATCAGATTATCAAGTAAGCCATCAACATGCAAAACGTTTTTAAGCTTAGGAAAACCTTCAACATTCAAAGTTCATTTTCCTATAATCTTTTCTTTTGATCCACCACCATATGTAACATTACCACCATTTAAGGTCACATAATCAGATAATTAGTTTATTTGTCATGTCATATGTCTAGAACAATCACTATCAAAATACCATAGACCAGGTAAACATGTTTTCAAGGATGTGTGAACAACATTAGGAAAACCTTCAACATTCAAAGTTCATTTTCCTATAATCTTTTCTTTTGATCCACCACCATATGTAACATTACCACCATTTAAGGTCACATAATCAGATAATTAGTTTATTTGTCATGTCATATGTCTAGAACAATCACTATCAAAATACCATAGACCAGGTAAACATGTTTTCAAGGATGTGTGAACAACATTAGGAAAACCTTCAACATTCAAAGTTCATTTTCCTATAATCTTTTCTTTTGATCCACCACCATATGTAACATTACCACCATTTAAGGTCACATAATCAGATAATTAGTTTATTTGTCATGTCATATGTCTAGAACAATCACTATCAAAATACCATAGACCAGGTAAACATGTTTTCAAGGATGTGTGAACAACATTATAGGTAGCATTTGTTTTCCTAGTAGATTTCTAAAAATGTTTTCTAGGATGTGAAGACATTCTGGATATCATAAACTCATTTTTCATATCTTTAACTATTTTCAAGCAAAAAGGACGAATATGACCATATTTAAAGCAATAATGACAAATATACTTCTTTTTGACCTTGTGACAATCTGTTTGTGCAGATGTTACATCAGATGTGTTAGCATTTACCTTCACAAATTTCACAAATTTTTCACAAATTTTCTCTTTATTCAAAGAATTCTGAGTTCAAATTTGGGTGACTCTGTTTTGATGTTACTGTAGATGTGAAGACATCAGGTGTAACATCAGAATCTGAAGCGGACCCAGAGTGAAAAACTGAAGGGGGCCAACAACAAAATTTTAAAGTACTCAAATTTAAATTATACACTATTTTTTATTTATTTTTTGATTACAAGTTAAATACCCATCACTTTTTTCTCCTCCCCATGACTCGAACCCAGGACCTAAGGCCTAGGTAGTGGTGCTCTAACCACTTGAGCTATCCCACTTTGTCAATTATACACTAATTACATGCTCATATATAATATATTAGTATTATTTTTATATAAATATAGCATTAAACTTATAATAAGTTAAAATTTAGAAACTTTTTCTTTCATGTCACGAAAACTATCTATAAGCGAAGCTATGTTAAATTTCTTGGCAATCTTATTTTTAATATACACAAACAAACAATTCTTTTATATTGTTATGGAGCGCAATATTAAAAAGATAATAATTGAATAATTAATTTTAAAATCAATTAATATATTAAATATTTAGGAAATAATTTAAAGAATAACTTAATAAATAATAAAATAAAACAATGTATAAACATAAATAAAATAACAAAATTGTGAGTTGTGACTATTGCGCCGTGTGTGTATAGATTATGTTTGTCCCTTTGTGGGGGAGTTTTTGGAAATTTGAAAAAATTTATAATAATATATAAATTTTTGGTGGGCTGGGCCCGAACAACCAAAATTTGGTTATTATTTAAGAAGCAAATACCTTACATGATCAATATTTCATATGGAGGGGGGCCAACTAAAAAATATATATATATATAATGTTATTTTACATATATATGTACATGTTGGGAGAAATTTGAGGGGGGCCATGGCCCTCCTCAGTTACTGCATACGTCCGCCCCTGACGGAATCATTATAATCAATTCTAGTAAAATGAGCATGTTCATTTATCTCATCAAGATCATCATTATCTGATTCATCACTCAGGTAACACTAAAATTTAGTTTTTGCTTCAGTCTGGTATTGGCACATTCATTTGCATAATGACCATATCCAGAACATGCATTGTATTGTACTGATTTTCTAAATTTAGGGTCATACCTTGGTTTACCTTTACTTTTTGATGGTCTTGGTGTGAATTGACTCTTTCTCCTCTCTGGTTGTGGTGTTGATGTCTTGATTTGGATTTTCGGCTGAATGTTTCCTTTGGATTTGTGCATAGACTTTTTAAGAAATTTATTAAAATGCTTTGTAAGTAAGGCAATGCTGTCAGGATTGTTAAGACATTCATCAAGCAATTCTTCATCCGAATCAACCTCAGTAATAATAGGCTGACTCTCAGATTTGTTTGATGTCTCTCCTTTAAAAACAACAATTGTTGGGATATGAATCATAATACAAGTTCTATTTGATGATGAGATGAGTTTTGATAAAGCCAAAAAGAAGACTTGAATATATTCTAAGTATTGACTGATCTGTTATTGAAGTCGTCTTGTATAAGACAAGATCAGTTGACAAAAGAAGACCTGAAAATATTCTAAGTATTGAGTGATCTGTTGGAGAAGTCGTCTTGTATGAGATAAAATCAGATGAGTTAAAAAGTAATATGAAATATGACTAAGTATAAAAAGACAGATTACTTTTTATAGGATTTTATGATAAGCTTGAAATGTTGTATAGAAGTTTATGTTTATATTCTTATATTGTTGTAATAGTCTTTAAGATGACTAAGCTAATCTACAAAACTTAAAGTAATGTAATAGACTAGATAGCTTAGATAGATAGAACTAGCAGAGTTCTACTAAAGACAAAAGACAAGAAGACTTGACGACCAGACAAGACGAGTTATGAAGAAGTCAGAAATATTCTAAGTATGGAATATGACTGGAAGACAAGACAAGTGTTGAAGGAAGCTGAAATATTCTAAGTGCTGAAGACAAGACGAGTCAAGACAGTTTAACAGAATTGAAGGTTCGTATTTCTGAAGATAAGAAGTTGGTTACAACTTAATTAACAGAATTAACCGTCGTATTAAGAGATACTTATCCAGAAACGGTTGAAGAGTTTGTTAAAGGAAGTTATCAAGAAAGTTTGTTGGATAACTAACTTATCTTGATAAAGTGAAGTCTATAAATGCTTGAAGGCATTCAACGATTAAAGACTACTGAGATTACTGAAAATCAAACTACTGTGCGTATAATGAAGAAGTTCAAAGCAAGGAAGCTCGCAGAGTTCAAAGCAAAAGTTTGAAGTTCAAGAAGAAGCCCAGACAAGAAGAGACTACTCATGAAGGCTTATTGAAGATACAGAGAAGTTTTATTTATTGTTTTAAGCTTGCTAGTTGCTTATTAAATCACCAGTAGATCGATCGAAGATATATCTGGAGATATAATCGAGAAGATCAAAGTCTTATTTCTTGGGACTCAAAGCCACAAGAACACACTACTCGATTGGAAGAGTAATAAGAATTTCACAACTGGGTTTGTGAGAGTGGATGTAGACAAGTTGTCGAACCACTATAAATCCTTGTGTTGTTTACTTTACTGTTTTATTTGTGTTTAATTGATTAACTGCTTAATTGATTAATTGCTTATAAAAACAAGACAAGCAGAGTGTTCATACAGAAGTTCGAATTACGAATATAAGTTGAGTATAAACTCGAGTTGGGCTCATTATTACTTTGATATTCCGCATTTGTGTATTCTGATATATTGAAAGATTTTTAAAAGTCTATTCACCCCTCCCCTCTACACTTTTACTAGCTTACTCAATATTATAAACTCAACTTGGGACCAACAACAACTTTCTTATCATCTTTAGTTTCATCAACTTGATTAGTGTTTATTTCATAGGTTCTAAGCATACTCACTAATTTATTTTGACTCAATTTATCAGTATCTTTTGCTTCTTCAATAGCACAAATTTTAGCATCAAATCTTTTAGGAACAAACCTTAATATCTTATGAACTACTCTAACATTAGAAATAGGGTCACCAAGAGAATGTGATTCATTGATAATCTCACTTAACCTTTCGTTATAGGATGAAATAGTTTCATCTTCCTTCATTCGGAGATTCTCAAACTTTTTCCCCAACATTCAAAACTTTGTCCTTCGAACGCTTTCTAAACCTTCACAATACTCTTGCAACCTGTCCCATGCATATTTAGAAGTAGAACAATTAGATATAATTTTAAACATAGATGTATCAACAGAGGTAAAAATAGCATTTAATGCTTTAGAATTGTATCATGTTGTTATTATCTCATCAGTCGTCCAATCAACTTCTTTCTTGAGTTGAATTTCACCATCGGCATCTGCTGGATTTTTTGGTGCATTCCAACCTGTAAGAACAGTCCTCCAAGCACGTTCATCAATTGACTTGATGTACATTCGCATCTTAGGCTTCCAATAAGCATAATTTGAACCATTTAAAACGGGTGGCCTAAGTGCAGTGGATATGTGATGTGTTTTCATTGCTAACATAAACTAAAACACATGCACTTTAAACAAGGATCTAAACCTAGTGTCGTCAGGTGTTGGCTCTGATACTAACTAAAAGTGTGTGTGGGGTATCTAGTGTTTAAGTGAAAAACAGAACAATGTTACACTGAATGTTGAGACAAATAGTGTAGCATTAACTCTAACAGAATATAAATAAGTAGACACAGCGGAAGACTAAAACACTAAAACAATAAAAACACAATGGAATAATTTTAACATAGATTTTATTAATAACAAAACCTATACTATGTCTTACGGCGAAAATAACTTAACTTGTAAGTTTACTAAAAATGTCGTGTAAATGTCTCAGCAATTACTTCAACATTCCACAAACAGAAACTACAATAGAGGCAGGTGCCTGAATCTGTAAAGAGACTTAAGTGTTTGATCACTATCTAAAGAACTAATCTGATCTATGATTCCCTCTCAATCGATACAAGACTAGAACTAAATACACTGGAAGGTATGATATCCTTTGGTGTATATTAAATGATACAACTACTGACCATAACTCCTAATAGGGTTGAACTCTAAAAAAAGGCGTTGTTCGAATAGTGCATGCTTTGGAATGAAAGTCTCTAGCGGTATTTATAGAGAAATAGTCAAATTCTAGATCCTTCCATATGAGATCCTATTTTTTAGTATCTCCACTTCCATAATCTCTCTAGATCCTTCTTCCATCTTCCAAGTTGTTCTAAACTGCTCCAGACTCTTCTAGCACGTCCTCCAACATTATGGAATCTTCCAGGTTCCAGACTCTTGTAGAAGCTTCTAGAATCGTCCCTGAATGTGAGAGCATTTAGTTCAACATTTAATGTAACATTTCAGAAAGAACTTAAAATAAATCACGGAAGGTCAAATTAAGATGTTGTTGATGATGTTAAAGCATTTAAGAGTTAGCAACATCTACACCTGTCATCTTAAAATAAAACATATTTCATACAAGTATCCAACAATAAGTAAAATAAATAAAAATGAATGAGAGTTTAAGCAAATATTTGTCACTCCACGAAGCAGCATTCGAGTATTATATAATCAAATCCAGTAAAACAAAGATATAAAATAATGTAAAAGATTTCTCAGATATGTTCAGTTTGGAGATCGAATGAATACAAAAGTTATTATTAGATCACACAATTAGAAAGATTGCTTCTAATAAGAATCCAAATTTTATAGGGTTAGTCTTTTGTGAAATATTGCATATATGCATTTCAGTCATTCATACTCACATTCTTTATAAATACACTCAGTGACAGTTTAACCCACATTTTTTATAAATACACTCACTGACAGTTCAATTCACACCCATGTTTTTTATAAATACACCTACTAGCAGAAATTGTACTTAGTCGTCTTCTCCGAGCAGTTTTCGGCCACCCGAGGTCGCGGCCGAACGACGGCCTTAATCTTTAAATATTTTCTATTTTTTTAAATATTCTTTAATTATTATTATGGATCGAGGTTATTGTATATTACTACATGCAATAATATATGTTACTATACGTTATAATGTGAGTTACTTAATCAATAAAAATTCTAGAAAAAATACTACATAAAAGAATCGTTATTACTATATAAAAATTTATATGTTACTACATACTTCAGTTTGAATTACTACATTGAATATGCGTTTGTTACTATATGTAACTTTATCAAATGATTTGCATTACAACATGGTTATTGTGTTTACTACATGCGATAGTATATGTTACTACGTATTATAATGTGAGTTACTACATTAACAAAAACACTAGAAAAAAACGGGTTACTAAATAAAAGAATTTGTATTATTATATAAAATAGTTTGTGTGATTACTACATAAAATAATGTGTGTTACTACATATTACGATTTGAATTACTACATTTAATATCCCGCGTTCGTTAATAAAATAAAAGATAAAAAAACCACAGAAATTGACAAAATAAACGGGTTAATTTTTTTTTTCAAAATTAGAACACAAGTGGGCTAGTTGACAAATAAATTAAGAATTAACCCAAATGAATTAATGGCGGCCCAATAATATATATTTTCAGCCCATTGACTTAATAAATCAATATTTTCAGCCCAATTGACTTAATTAGTCAATATTGCATGTATGCAATATTGCATATAAGTTTTTGTGAATCTTATATTAGTATTGAGTTTTCAGATCTAACCTCAGTGCTCTCGTACAGATTCAAAATCGAAGTCTGGGTAGTAACCTCAGAAGCTCATTACACAATGAAAGGTGTTAAACTTCACCACTTAACACTAATAACTTCAAAGAATCGTGAAACGTTGTGAAGCGTGGACTTTTCAAGGAAGGAAGGATTGCCCTCATCAAAGAAGGCACAACTACAAACCTGTTAATGAAGTATCCCTGATTAAAAGAAAAAAAAAAGAGTTAAGAAAACATAAATACTTTCACTTCTGTTCAATAGTAGCTTACTTAAAATAGATGAAGTATGTGTCTCTGTGACGCCAGTGCACATTTTGGGTTTAAATAGAATACAAAAGTATAAGTTGTATTGATGTTACTTCTTAATACTCTCTTTAGCACCAGATATATACTCTACTATTGGTTTAGTAACCAATGTTTAGCATGTGTATAAGATATAGAACAAGGCCAACCATTCGAGAACTAGAGAAGAGCTACCAATACTACTACTTTTTGGTAAGGTCAACATAGTTTTACTGCCTATTCAGCATTGTTCTTTGATATTTTCCTTCATAGAAACAGGTAAAATGGAACAATTTCCTTCATCAATCAGCCACTGTAATGCATCAAGCCTATGACAACAGTTCTCCCTGGTTGATGTTTTAATCCCAATGACTAGATCTGTATTTGAAGATGATACAAGTGATAATATCCTTGCTTTTGGCCATGTGGGATCTAAAGGCATGAATGCTTCCTCACATCTTAAAGTAGAAACGGCGGCTACCATGTATTCCATATATATTCCGATCACTTTTGGAGTGCGGCTGTTCCCATACGTAGTGCTTAGTCAAGCAGACTTTGTCTCAGCTGTGTTTGGCTTTACTCATTTGATTTTGTTGACTCAATTGATCTTGCATCAACTGAACATCAGGTGAGTTCCACTCAGGTGAACATCCGGTGAGGTCCACTCTTCTGAACATCAGATGAGTTCCACTCATCTGATTTACTCTTCTGATCATCAGCTAAACATCATGTGAGTTCCACTCTGATGTTCATCCACTCAGCTAACATCAGGTGAGTTCCACTCTGCTGAACATCAGGTGAGTTTCACTCATCTGATTTACTCTTCTAGTCATCAGGCGAGTTCCACTCATCTGATTTACTCTTCTGTTCTTCTGATCTTTTCTTCTTATCTTGAGCTTGTGCGCGTTTCTCTTCTATATCTGCTAGCTTTCAATACTGTTGATATGACCTAATCTATTACAAGATGAATGTGGAAGTTGTCTATACAATACAACTTATCCTATTACATTTGGTTTATCAATACGAACATATGGATATAAAATATCCCAACAAACTATACCTAAGAATCAACCATTGGCGTGGTGCAAGGTAAAATTAAACATGAAAGAACCCATCAATAAACTCTTTCTTTTTGGGGTGAACACTCCAATGAAGAATTGCATAAATGACGTCAATGAAAGAATATGTGAATATGAAGAATTTTAGAAAACCAAGAAAATCTACTTCAACGGAACATAAGCCCTAAAAAAAAAATTGCACAAGGTGGAACCAAGATCTGCCAAATCGATAGAAAAATAAAGGATAAATTTCACAAAAATTGATTTACCTAATGTAATTACAAACACAACACCGGTAGAGGGTGGGGGCCGAGACTAATGCGGAGGCTGCGCACGGCGGGTCGGGGGCGAGGTAGCGGCGGCTGGGAGTGTGAGGGGGGAGGCGGCTGCTAGTGTAGGGAAATAAATTGAAATGAGAGATGGAAATTAGGTTTTGATGGATAAATTAGGGGTTTGGTTAGTAGTAGAAATATTATAGAGAAAATTGTATTTAAGACAATTTGAAGGGGTACATTCATCATAGAATGATTTTAGGGGATGATTTTATGGGGTGCATTAATTGGGAGAGTACATTCATCTGAAATGGAGTTGTAAATAGTCAAATCTTTATATGAATAAGGATGGAATAATTTTTTTTTTTTTTAATTTAGTTTAGTTATTTTAATAATATATATTATTAAATTATTATTTTATTAAGGTTTCGGTATACCGTTGCATGTCGATTATCGAAATATTTCAGGTATATACCGAAATACTGCGGTATGACCATTTTTCGAGCAGACTTTGTCTTAGCTGTGTTTGGCTTTACTCAGTTGATCTTGTTGACTCAGTTGATCTTGCCTCAACTGAACATCATGTGAGTTCCACTCAGGTGAACATCCGGTGAGTTCCACACTGCTGAATATCAGGTAGAGTTCTACTCATCTGATTTACTCTTCTGATCAATAGGTGAGTGGCTGAACATCATGTGAGTTCCACTCAGCTGAACATCAGGTGAGTTACACTCATTTAATTTACTCTTCTGATTATCAGGTGAGTTCCACTCATCTGATTTACTCTTCTGGCCATCAGGTGAGTTCCACTCATCTTATTTACTCTTCTGGTCTTCTGAACTTCTCTTCTTATCTTGAGCTTGTGCGCATTTCTCCTCTATATCAACTAGCTTTCAATACTGCAAATTTGATAACGTATTCATTGGGCAATGGTATGCAAACTGTCAATAATTGTCGACTTGCATCATTCATTAACCATTGAAGAGGGAACTTCAATAACCTTGATTAAACGAAGAAGGATGTAATATACTCATCAAGAAAATATCATCATAATCAAGATTTTCATAAAATAAGGGAACTTCGGTTTAATAAAGCCAAACAATATAATAAGAGATGCAAAGGTAAGAAAAAATCATCATACTGAATCAAGATTTCCATAAAATAAGGGAATTTCAGTTTAATAAAGACAAACAATAGAATGAATTAAGATTTCCATAAAATAAGAGAATTTCAGTTATAAAGACAAATAATAGAATAAGAGATGCAAATGTAATAAGACCTAATCAAAACACTTAATGTTTCTATGGGTTCTAGTCAAGTATGCCTATTCTATATGTTCTTTCGAGTCTCAAGTATGCTTATTCTATATGTTCTTCACATTGCAATTTCCGGTCATTAAGAGCTAAATAAGGGAATTTCCATAACAGAATTTCCATAACAATGATACTCACCAAGAAAAAATCATCACACTGAATCAATATTTCTCCAAAAAAATTCTTGAACAACAACTTTGTTTATATATGCAATATGCACTAAATTATGCATCAAATGATCCTAATTTTATTTCAGAATTACAAGTACTACAAAAACATATTCCTGATAGTATCTGCAATATGCACTAAATTATGCATCCAAAATGATCCTAATTTTGTTTCAAATTAAAATTACAAGTACTACAAAACATATTCTTGATGTGGTTATATGCACTATATATATAATCATTTTCATCATATTTTCTTTGTTTATCAATGATCTGTGCTATATTCTTTCTATTGGAATCCCCTAAAACAAATTGGTTTAAGAGGAGAAGAGTTTCGTTGGATATCATAGCCAACTATGTTAGGTCCCTTAATGTTTAATAGCCAACTATGTTAGGTCCCTTAATGTTTAATGTGGGGTATGCATCATACGAGTTTTTGAAAATCAGATGACTTGTTGACATCTGATATATAAGTTCAGGTGTATAAAACAAAATTAGGTATCTATACAGATGACTTGGTCAGCTGACTAATCTAGGAGTCTAGAACTAGAATGTCTGCTGATTACATCAATTGATAGAGAAGCGTGTGCGGAATTTGTAGTGTGCCCATTTATAAAGATTATACTCGCCTATATACTTATAGAAATTAAAAACTTTTATTTCATGCATAAACATATTTTATGATATCAGAAGACTTAGTGTCTTCTGATTATGAATTTTCAAATAACAAAATAGATCAGCATATGGTGTGTGCTGATATAAGATATTTTCCTTTTAAACAATTATGTTAATGTAAACATGCATGCTAAAGTTGTAAATAACACATAGATTTATAGTGGTTCAGATCTCAATATCCTACATCCACTCTCACGATCTTAATCATGATATTAGCCTCCTTGAATACCTTAACGTCCCAAGAGGAGAAGGTCTTGCTACTTTATAGTCCCAAGAGAAGACTTGTGATCAAGAATCTCAACTACTTTCTAAGGCTACGGATCTACTTGTTGGTTAGGCAACAAGTAATCTTCACAGTGTTTGAGATGGATTCTTAGTGTGTATAATTCGGCCTATCATCTAAATGGGAATATAGATGTGAGGACTCGAGAAAGACTATGTATGAAAAATTCCCTTACAATCTGAGTTAGCTTAAAGCAAGGATTGAAAATTTCTCTTTCAGGCTTAGGATATATATGATACACTACTACTAGCCTAGATGAGTTCACTCACTAGGAGATTAAGAGTGTAAGAATGTTTTGTTGGATATCTTCTATAAAGGTGTTCTTGAGCTCTTCTGATTTTCTAGACTTAGAACATTTTGCTCTGTCTTTGCATTCTTTCTCACACACACTCTTGTCCACTAATGAGTTATGATTTAAACCTCTTCTGAATTTCTAGACTTAGAACATTTTGCTCTGTCTTTGCATTCTTTCTCACACACACTCTTGCCCACTAATGAGTTATGATTTAAACTCATATTTATAGATGAGATTCTGAGATATTACCGTTGGATGATAACTTCAAATCCCTTTGTTTCAATCTTTAGGTAGGAGTCTATTAATTATTACCGTTGCCTAGTAATAATTAATTATCCATTGACTTTCCAGTCTTTTGAGTACTGTGCTTTGTCAGGATCTAGATGTCTGATGTCGTCTTCTCATAGGTCCACGTCAGCTCTGATGTGACTTCTCAATTCGTAGAACATAAGACTTCATCTCAGCTGATTTACTCATCTTGTGTCTTCTCTTCTGATCTTGACAATTAACATCATCGATTGTTTCCTCAACTGTATAGACTTGTCTGGTTAGTCAATCAGACTTTGTCTCATCTGTGTTTGGCTTTACTCTGTTGATTTTGTTGACTCAGTTGATCTTGCCTCAGGTGAACATCCGGTGAGTTCCACTCAGGTGAACGTGAGTTCCAGTCTGTTGAACATCAGGTGAGTTCCACTCATCTGATTTACTCTTCTGATCATCAGGTGAGTGGTTGAACATCAGGTGAGTTCCACTCTGATGTTTATCCACTCAGGTAAACATCAGGTGAGTTCCACTCTACTGAATATCAGGTGAATTCCACTCATCTGATTTACTCTTCTGGTCTTCCGATCTTCTTTTCTTAACTTGAGCTTGTGTGCGTTTCTCCCTATATGAGGTCGCGGCGGCTGGAAGTGTGAGGGGGAGGCGGCTGCTAGTGTGGGGAAATAAATTGAAATGAGAGATGAAAATTAGATTTTGATGGATAAATTATGGGTTTGGTGAGTAGTAGAAGTATTATAGAGAAAATTGTATTTAAGACAATTTGGGGGTTATGAAAGATATTTCTTTTTATGGATTATGCAAATTGATATGAGACATTCCTATATGAAAAGTGTACAAATTCCTATGAAATGGAGGGAGTAAATATTTAACTTTTTACATAATTTAAATTATTTAAAAAATTAGCCGAGACAAGCAAGGTGCAATCGTATGCTTTGATTACGAGCCTTGTTCACCTTGTTTTGATATTGGCCTCTTGTTACCACAGTCACGATCGAACGAACATTTTTAACAATGAAGCATGTTAAAAGTGTTATTCCAAATAAAATGGAGACATATTAATTTATCAGATTATATGATTGTCAATATTGAAAGAGAATTCTTTAAAGACATTGATTCTGATTTTATTATTAATGAATTCTATAGGGTCAAAAATTGTATGATGTAAAAAATTTCCTAACGAGTAGATCAATATATTATAACAATCTGTCATACTTTTGACAATGCCCCCTAGAAAAAATTTGAAAAAAGAGAAGTTTAGTTGTTTTTTTCAAAAAATTTGTATTTTTTTGAAAGTTTTTCCTCGAAATTTTGAATTTTTTTTCTTTCTTTTTTGCAATATTCATAGTTTTTTCCAATAATTTTTCTTTAAAATTTTAAAAATAATACAAGTGACTCAGTGATAAACCAACGATGATTCGTTGATAACTCGGTGGTGGGTGAACTCATTAAAACGAGGAGTGTATATAATTGTGACTTATTTGAAAACCCAACCATTAATTTATGGATATAATTAGCCCATTTAACATGTACTTATACAAGCATTTACGAAATTTTTTTTACTTTATGTATACCACATTTACCTTTTATTAAATTCAATTAAATAATCATGACCACATATAACAAGTTGGAGTGTTAAAAAAAAAAAACCGGACCGGAAAAATGACCGGAACAGGACCAACCGGTTAGATTTCGGTCCGGTCTCCGGTCCGGCAAATTTTGGATTCCGATCTTCCGGTCCGGACCGAAATTTTTTTTTTAATTTTTTTTAGTTTTATTTTTATTTTTTACTAATGCACTCTCAATTATATTTCAAAACCAAGTAATTGGTGAAAATGTGTTGAGATCTATTACATTTTTTGTAAGAGTTGGTCTCCTGTGCGACCAGTGACCAACTATAAGACACAAAAACGCGAATTTTCAACAGCAAAGTAATTGCTGGACTAGCGGTTACGATACTTGGAAACGGATATAAGGTCACAGGTTCAAAACCTGTGTCCTGAAATATATTTTTTTTAATTAAAATACCACTTTTCAATAATAAAAATTACACTTTTCAATTAAAATATCCACCACTTTTCAATAATAAAAATTACACTTTTCAATTAAAATATCCACCACTTTTCAATAATAAAAATTACACTTTTCAATTAAAATATCCACCACTTTTCAATAATAAAAATTACACTTTTCAGTTAAAAATATCCACCACTTTTCAATAATAAAAATTATACTTTTCAGTTAAAAATATCCACCACTTTTCAATAATAAAAATTACACTTTTCAGTTAAAATATCCACCACTTTTCAATAATAAGAATTACACTTTTCAATTAAAATATCCACCACTTTTCAATAATAAAAATTACATTTTTCAGTTAAAATATCCACCACTTTTCAATAATAAAAATTACACTTTTCAGTTAAAATATCACACCACTTTTCAATAATAAAAATTACACTTTTTAGTTAAAATATCCACCACTTTTCAATAATAAAAATTACACTTTTTAGTTAAAATATCCACCACTTTTCAGTTAAAATATCCAACACTTTTCAGTAATAATAAACACCACTTTTCACTAATAATAATCAACACTTTTCAGTAATAATAAACACCACTTTTCGTGCTTCTTCTTATGCATCTGGTTTGGATCGCCATAGTTGTCGTTTACGGCGCACTTGCTATGCTTGGGAGTCATCGGATCTAGGCATTTGCGACGATGTGCGGCTAATTGTGAGACAGCCCAAGCTACTTCTATCTGAACTTTCAAGTTTCCTTGTTTGAGAATTTTAGCAAACACCTGGTATGCACCAGCATTCACAATTTTTTCAACGCTCTCGGGGTCTCTACAAAGCAATCCAATCGCTCTAGCAGCGTTCCCCTGCCCCCCTCCTCTCCCCCTTCCTCCGCTAGCTTCAACAACGGCGCCACCCCTCCTTCCTCGATAATCATTCTGCCGTACCGATCGCTGTCCCGAGTTATCAACACCAACGACGCCGCGGCGTCCACTCTCTGCTCAATCGGATCTGTGCACAAAATCGCTATCTGTTCCCAAATTAGACACAACATCGGCTCGTTGCCGGCGATGGGAGGAAGGCCGCCAAGACCGAGAGACCCGTGTTCGTTAGCGTCGACTATGGCGTAGACACGGAGGAGCCAGGAGACGTCGCCGATGAAGTTATCGAGGCGTATGGAAATTCTACGGAAAGTCGACTGTGGCTGTGGGATGATTTTGGGATCATTTGAATTACGGCATTTGGAGACGAGGGTTATATACTGACCCGAATATAATTATATGGGCTGGACCGGGTCATGTGTGCAAACGGGTAAAAACCGTGTGCACAGAACTTTGTTAGGTGCACCCTGTGCATTTAAGATTTTCCCTTTTTGTAAATATATAATTTAACAAACATATTTAATTTATTTTAGGCTCAAAAGATCATTAATAATAATGTAAATAAAATTCCCATTGGCGTAATGAAGAGCAAACACTTTAATTTTCATACACAAATTCATCAATTTTGTTCTTGCTTCCATAAACTTAAAAAAAAAAAAATTAATTTAAAAAAAAAAAAAAACCGGTCCAAACCCGGACCGGACCGAAATTTACCGGTCCGATCCGGTCTGGACCAGATTAATTACGGTCCGATCTCCGGTCCGTAAAATTTTAAAATTCCGGTCCCGGTCCGGTCCGGTTCTGGACCGGTGCACACCCCTAATAACAAGAGGTGTAAATTTTGCTTACCTCATCATGCCATATTGAAAAAGTTTCATCATCACCATTAAAAACACTAATCCACAGTTTGTCAGCTAGCAATCCATACCTATATTATTACACTAAAGTTTATCTACATATCATCGAACCCATCTACCATGAGGTTTAAACTTGAAACAACTGATCACGAACATAATCTAAATAACAAAAATCATATGTTATAAATGAATTAAAGACAAAGGAAACAGAAGTGAGATCATACAATGTTGATTTCTACCGAACATTTCAAAGTGAGAATATTTTAAGTTTGATACATACTCTACTGTTGCAAAAGCTCTCAGGCCCATTTTATAGCCTCTTGTTTGAAGTAATCTCCAAAACTAAAATTTCCAAAACACATTCCAAAATTTAACTACTGCTGCTTGTACTGAATAAAAATTCCATCTAGCTCTTAAATAGGAGTGTTGAAAAAAAAAAAAACCAGACCGGATCGGACCGGAACCGGACCGACCGGTCCGGTCTCCGGTCCGACAAATTTTGGATTCCGGTATTCCGGTCCGGTTCCAGTCTGGATCGGTTTGGACCGGAATTTTTATTTTTATATATTTTTACTAATAACTCTCATTTATTTTTCAAAACCAAGTAATTTGTGAGAATGTGTTGAGATCTATTACATTTTTTGCAAATATATAATTTAACAAACATATTTAATTTATTTTTAGGGTCAAAAGATAATTAATAATAATGTAAAACAAATTCACATTGGCGTAGATATATTTGAAATGAAGAGCAAACACTTTAATTTGGATTGATCTTATATAGAATCAATTCATTATAAGGAATTGAGTTGACTTGGTCAACCTAAACCCTAAATATTCAAGAATATTGTGAATCATAAATATTCAAGAATATTGTGAATAAATTTTTTGACTTTGTCAGTGTTTTTTGTTTTTTGGTAATTTTTTTTATTGGTAATTTTTTTTTCGAAATTGTGAGTCTTGAAAAGTGTAAGTCAATATTACTAAAAAGTGTAACACATTATTAATAAAAAGTGTAACACATTTTTTTATTAAAAAGTGTAAGTCACTATAATTGAAAAATGCAACACAACTTTTAATAAAAAGTGTAAATCATTAAAACTAGAAAGTGCAAGTTAGTACGTATAACTAGAAAGTGTAACACAATATTATTAAAAAGTGCATGTCAATATACTTGAAAAGTGCAACACAATTGTTGGTCCCAAGTTGAGTTAAGATTGATTAAACTAAGAAAGTCTAGAGGGGAGGGGTGAATAGACTTTCAAAAATCTTTCAAAATATCAGAGTTTATAATGCGGAAATGTGTTCTGAACAGTACTGTTCTTACTGGGTCAGATCAGTACTTACAGTTTCAGTTTTATACTCAACTTTTATCTAGATCTTTACTTAGTAAATTCTACTGTTCTTAGTTAAACAAATATTAAACAAATATCAAAACAGAAAGTAAAGAACACAGGATTTATAGTGGTTCGACCAAAAAGTCTACATCCACTCTCACAAACCCAGTTGTGAAGTTTTATTAACTCCTTCTTGAGTTTCTTGTGGCTTAAAGTCCCAAGATTAAGACTGTGATCTTATCGATTACACTCCCAAGTGTATCTTCGATCGACTAGTAATTCTACAAGTAACTAGCACACTTGTTTACAAAACACAAACTGTAAAATGAAAAGTAAAACTTCTCTTGATTAGCCTCTGATTTATTCTCTTCAAATCTGTGGCTCTTCTCAGATTTCTTGATCTCTTCAACTCTGTGAGTTTTTCAATGCTCTGTAGACTTAGATTGCTCTTGAATGCTTTATGATCAGTAGTCTTAGCAGTAGGAGATCACACAGTATTTATAGAACTTAGTATGACAGTTAGCAGTTTGTGAACTAACTCTCAACTAACTCTAAAACTGTTTTTGTAACTTCTTTTTGTAACCGACTTTATAACTTCTTTCAACTAATTCCAAGTCAGCATATCTTCAAATATAAATTCAGTTACGCCTTAAATAAGTTTTCGAAACTTATTCTTCAAACTCACCAACTCAGCACAGTAACTTACTGTTCTGAATTTTACTGTTCTTAGTCAGTAAGCACAGTTCTCCAAAACTGTTCTAACTTCTCCAAAATCTTCTAAACTTCTCTTCAACTCTTCTTGAAGGTCTTCTTATTCTGAAGTAGTCTTCTGAGTCTTCAATAATCTTCTGATCTTCTCATAATCTAGTGTTCTAAACTACTGTTCTGAACTTTTACAATGCTGAATACAATAGAATACAACTTTACAATTATAAAACCTATCTATACATCAACTGAACTACATACAGATGAGTACATCTAAATCCTATACTATAAGTTGTCTATACAATACAAAACATTAGCTTAGTTCCTAACAGTTCTTATATCAGATTAGTAAACACACTAAGATCAGTAAACATATATAAGATCAGTAAACTCAGTTTTCAATTTCTCTTATGATGACTTAGAACCACATATATCATTAACTTTAAGTTGCTTTTGGCCATCAAAACATACAATCATCATCTAGAATATTGTTTATAGAATTCATATCCCAACAATTTCCCCCTTTTTGATGAAGCCAAAACTACTTAAATGTTAATAAATCAGTAGTTAAGTATGTAGTCTATCATAACAGTTCATCATTTCAAAATTCATATCATATTCATAATCAGATCAGATATTTCACATATTACACATACTAACAGAATATGAAATAAAGAGAAATATAGAAATAAATATTAAGGTTAAAAAATGTTATCTTGTGAGCTTAGTCCTTCATCTTCTTTCTTTTATCTTCAGATTCTGAATGCTAAGTAAAGCCTTGCTTTGATGTCCATCATGTGTTGATGATCAGTGATGCCTTCATCCTTAATGATCTCAGCAATAATGTTACCAATCTCCTTGTAATCAGGTTCTCCATTCTCAAGTCTTGGAGGATCCCAGATTGGTTCTTCAGGACATAAGATCTTTATCTCAGCACGAGCAGCAACTTTTGAGATATCTTCCCAGAAATTTCTGGCTATGTTCATCATGAACTCTTCAAAATCAGCAAATTCATAAATTGTTCCAGAAATCCAAACTTTCAGGTAGGACTATGAAATCAACAAAGTTTTCATCCTGAAAATTCTTATCAAACTCTTTTCCTTCAGCTTTCCTTTGAGCTTTCATCTTTCTTCTCAAAGCAGCAACTCTATTATCAAATCTTGTTCTAAAAAACTTAACATCTTTGTTTTTCTTCTTTTTCAGCTCTGCTTCTTCAGCTTTCTTTTTCTTCATCAATTCAAGCTTTTCTTTTCCTTCACTTGAACTCAATTTACTTCTAGATCTGGTAACTCTACCAGTTTCTTCCTCTTGTATCTCTTCATCAGACAAGATCTGTTTCCTTTTCTTCTTTCTAGAACTTTCAGCAACATCAGTTCTAGTAGAAGACTTCTCAACAACTTCTTGACTTTGTTGTTTCTTAAGCTTGATCTTCTCATTCAAACTAGCAATTTCTTCTTTCAATTCATCTTGACTCACAACCAGTTGAGCTTGTTGTGATTGAGTTTGCTCCATTACTATTCTTATCGTATCTTCCCCCTTTTTGGCTTCATCATGCCACTCTTTCAAGGGAGTCATGTGTTGCTCCAACTTTTCATGCAACACTTGAGATAATTTCTTTTTTTGAAGTCTATGGAGATCATAGATCTTGGACATTGTATGCTCCATAACTCTTTCAAACGAATTTTCATTAAGCTTGTTCAGCCTTTCAGTGGCTTCTTGAAAATTTTCAGTGACTTAGAGTATTCTAAGGCAAAATACTGTTCTGATGCATATCTGCAAAGTAGTATCCAAAAATATTTCACTTCATTTTCTTACTTTTATATTAATGAAATACACTTATCTGGATCAGCTGAGTATAGTGATTAGCTGAGTAAACCTTTTTGGATATCAGATCAGTTTTTGGGTCAGCACAGTAGTCCTCACATCAGTTCCCAACTTTTCTGATTTCACCTTTTTGATATCAGCACAGTAATCCTCAGACCAGTACTGTGTATTAGATCAGTTGTTGGGATATGAATCCTATAGACAAGTCCTAAATGATGATAAAAGATAAAAGATGAAGTTTTGATAAGCCAAAAGCAGACTTGAATATTTTCTAAGTGTTGACTGATCTAGTCTAGTTAATAGAAGTCATCTTGAACAAGACCAATAGAGTTCACATGAGTTAACATATGAAAAGACAAGTACTTATAATTGATATTGCATTATTACTTCATATGTGTTTATATTAACTGTTAGATTGTTATTGAGTTATGAATAATCATTGTATAGAGCTCATAATTTTGAATGTACTAGATAGATTCTTTGTATAGTTTTCTAAGTTGACTAAGCTTGTAACAAGAGCTTAATGTAATGTAATAGTCTTGTTAGGATTAGATGATAGGACTAGATTAGTTCTATGATGTAATCTGAAGAAGTCTACTGCACAAGACAAGTAGAAGACGCAGTCTACTACTGAAGGACAAGACAGGTGCGCGACTCGAACAAGACAGGTTAACTTGAAGTTAGTTACAAAAGCGTGTTGAAGTTAAAGATGGAAGAGGTAGTTAAGGAATAACTAATTAACTGAAGAAACGCGTGAAAGGATAAGAAGAATTAGTTACAAGTTAGTTTTCAAGAAAAGGTTGTTACACAACTGAAAGTTCTTGGAATTGGAAGTCTATATATACCCCAACGTATTCATTCATTAGAGACTACTGATAATACTGGATATTGAAGCATTATTGAAGATTCAAGTGAAGCAAATACTCTCAGAGTTTGAAATTCAGAAAGAAGCCAGAAGACAAGTGAAGAACAAGAAGGCTACTACTGAAGACAGAGAAGTTTACTTTTATGTTTTTGTTTTCAAGTTGCTAGTTACTTGTAAAATAGCTAGTTAGATCGAAGAGGCACTTGGTAGTGTTTTCGAGAAGATCTAAGTCTTATATCTTGGGACTTAAAACCACAAGAACACTCGATTGGAAGAGTTAATAAATTTCACGACTGGAGTTGTGAGAGTGGATGTAGACAAGTTGTCGAACCACTATAAAATCGTTGTGTGTTGATTTACTTTACTGTTTGTTTTAAATTGCTTAATTGGTTAATTGTCTATCTAAACAAGACAAGTAAAGTGTTCATACAGAAGTTCTAATTTCGAATAGAAGTTGAGTATAAATTTGATTGGGCTCATTGTTACTTTGATTAATTCCGCATTACGTATTCTGATATATTGAAAGATTTTTTAAAAAGTCTATTCACCCCTCCCCTCTAGACTTTTACTAGCTTACTCAATATTATAAACTCAACTTGGGACCAACAAGTGGTATCAGAGCAGTAGTTTTAGAACTGCTGTTTCTTGATAACATTTAAAGACTTTGGGTGAAGTCTTGGTTCGTTTCTGTTCTGATTCATACCACACTTTCTTGATATATCTGTATCTTGATTTCTTGCTATTATCCTATCTGATCAAACTGCTAAAACATGTCTCTTGAGATAAGTGCTAACAAACTTCCCAAGTTCTCTGTTCAGGACTATGACTACTGGAAGTTAAGAATGGAAGCAATCTTCAGCTCAACTCATGATCTGATGGTCTCGGTAATCAAAGAAGGACCAGTCGTCACTATGGTGAAAAACACTGCTTCGCTGGACCCGTCTAAGGCCGTTGGCGAGCTAGTTCCTAAACCAAGGTCAGAACTGACTTCTGAAGAAATGCGACAAAATAATTTGGATAGTCTTGCTAAGAATTATATTTTACACACCTTGCCAAACGAGTATCTTGGTAAAGTGTTAAAATGTAAGACTGCTAAGCAAATGTGGGACAAATTAGCTGTTCTTTGTGAAGGCACTACGCTGATCAAAGAAAGCAAACTGTCCTCAGCTGTCCAAAGGTTTGAAACATTTAAGATGAAGCCAGGCGAATCCATTGATGAATTGGATACTCGATTTACTAAAATCATGAATGATCTTGAAGTACTAGGAAAGACTTACACTGAAAGAGAGATTAATCTGAGAATCTTGAAGACCTTGGATGAAAGATGGAAAATGGTCAAGATGATCATTAAGTCTACACAAGATATTGATTCGTGGCCCTCAGAAACCATGTTCCAGACTCTTAAGGCGCATGAGTTCGAATTAGACGAGGAAGAACCAATTGCCAGTAGTGATAGGGAGAAAGCCGTGTCGAAGAATGTTGCCTTTAAGTCTACTTCGTCTAAGAGCTCTAGAATAGACAGGTCCAAGCCTACTAGCATAAAAGACGAGTTAGACAAGTCTGATCTAAATCTGAAAGATCAGATGAACCTTATGGTTAGGAAATTCGACAGACTAAATAAACGCTATGGTAGATATAAAAAGTTCTATAGAGACTATAGAGGTTCGACTTCTAAGAACTCGTCTGAGACCAGACGAGACCGAAACTCGTCCGAAAGGAGAGACGAAGTCTCGAAAAGTAACAGACGAGATAGAGAGTCAGATGATAGGAAGATTCAGCGTTCTGATAGACGAGATAAGCGCAGGGATAAGTCACCTATTAAAAAGTCTACTAACGATCCTTTATGCTATAACTGTGAGAAACCAGGTTACTACATTTACGAATGTCCAGACCTGAGTACTGATGATCGTGAAGAGCGCAAAGCATGAAGGGTAAGAAAGCAATGATAGCTAATAATGACTCTGAAACGGACTCAGACGAGTTACCATCGTCTTCGTCTAGCTACCTGTCTGATCAAGATGAAGCATTCATAGTAGATGATGGACTCTACTGCATGGCTAAAATCGAACAAGAGGTATCATCTGCAACTTCATTTCAATCATGTGATGAATCAGACTCTGATGAAAGTGATACAGCCGATAGTGGTGTAGGGAGTAGTCTTCATCACTCTACTGGTGTGACTGAAGAAGACCTCCTACTCGCTAATAAGGCGTTCATGGAAGTCAGTGACGAAAACATCATGTTAAAACAAGAAATCATTGATCTTAAGGAAGCCCAGTCTAAAGTAGATCCTAATATAACAGTCCTAAATGAACACTTGCAAGAAGAGTTGAGACAACTCAAAGACAAGTGTGCATTAACAGACAAAGTGTATCAAGACCTACTTAAGACACATGCAACTGAGAAACATGAATTCAATGTTTTAAAAAGCAAGTGCAAAAAGCTTGAAGAACGTAATAAGTTCTTAGAAACTGAGGTTGTCACTCTAGACCTTAAACTTACTGACCTGGTTAACTCCTCTAAGGTTAACCTTGAACTTTCAGATAGGTATAGGGCTCCTGCTGACAAGACAGGCATAGGTGCTGAGACACCCAGCTCGTCTACTCAAGCTCCTAAGAACCCTACTATTTTCATCTCAAGCTCTTTGACTAATGATAAAGGAAAAGGACCAATGATATACGATATTGGGACTCCATCCGAAGGCAATGTACCCAAACAGACCTGAGTTATCATTCCAATTACCAAGGGAGGTAAAAAGAAAGTTAACAACAAGCCTGTTCCGTTTAAAACAAGTCAACAAAGGACTAGGAGTCGTGGACGACCTAATCAGGTCAGATACGAGGACTGGTATCCTGAGGAGACAAGTATTAGACAAGTACAAACTAGATGGAAAGAGCCTAGACCTCCTTTCATAAGGCAGTCTCAGCTCTACTCGTCTAGACCTAGACAGGTAGGTCCAAAATATCGTACACAAGCTGTCCTATATCCTCCACCTTTGTCATATGATATCGAAGGAGAAGAAAGACCTAAACATGTCTATAAACCGTATGGACCTAATGCATATAAACCCTACTCTGACTATCATAGACAAGTGCCTGCTCAAGTAGAGATTAAGTCAAAAGGCTATCTCCAAAGAGTAGACTCGAACTCGACTGATAGGCCAGATAAGGACAACAAGGTCTTATTTTGCAACAAATATGGTCGAAAGCTTAGAAGATCAAACCTGTTCAGGACTCCAATGTATATTTGGATTCCATTGAACTCGACTAACCCCCCAGGACCCCAATAGACAAGGAGGGTACCTAAATTATGAAATATCATCTAATGTAGGGTCGACTCGATCTATACAAGAAGGGTGGCTCAGTAGGAGAAACCTGGTACATAGACAGTGGCTGTTCGCACCACATGACTGGTACCAAGGCTCTCTTATCAAGCTACCATGAGCAAGAAGGACCAAAAGTGATATTTGGTGATAGCTCCACTGCTGTTACTAAAGGATTTGGTTACATTCGGAATGGAGACATAGAGATCCAAGATGTATCATATGTTGAAGGCTTGAAATACAATTTACTCTCTGTTTCATAATTCTGTGATCGAGGTTACAAAGTGCAGTTCAAAATTCAAAAGTGCGAAATCATAGACAAGAGGACTCACACCGTACTGCTCGTCGGCATAAGACAAGGTAGTGTGTACATTGTGAATTGGAATAGTTGTCCATGGGACACTTGTCTTCTTACTAAGACACCCAAAGAGGTCAGTTGGCTTTGGCATAGACGCCTTTGTCACATGAACTTTAAGGTGATTAATAAGATTGCAAGAGATTACCTTGTTGAAGGTATACCCAACGAAATCTATTTCAAATCACATGTATGCGATGCCTGTCAAAAAGGTAAACAGGTAAAAGGTTCCTTTAAATCTATTCCAACCCTCTCAACAAGTAGAGTTCTTGAACTTCTACATATGGACTTACATGGCCCAATAACTCCTCCAACATTGAACGGTAGAAGGTACACACTTGTTGTGGTAGACGACTATTCTAAGTTCACTTGGGTAGTCTTCTTACACAAGAAGAGTGATACACAAACACTCCTACCTGATTTGTTGAAGAAGATACAAGTTGAGAAGAATCAGTCCATTGTCAAGATCCGTAGTGACAAGGGTACTGAATTCATTAACTGCTATATTAAAGAATTTTGTTCTAAGCGTGGCATCCAGCACTTTACTAGTGCAGCAAGGACACCACAACAAAATGGAGTAGCAGAACGAAGGAACAGAACTCTTAAGGAGGCCTGCAGGATCATGCTGACAGAGTATAATACTCCTCAGAAGTTTTGGGCAGAAGCGATCAATACTGCATGCCATTCCCAAAACAGAAGTGCTATCAATAAAGCACTAGGTAAGACGCCCTATGAGGTATGGAAAGGTCGAAAACCCAGAGTTTCATATTTTCATATATTTGGATGTAAGTGTTTTATCCATAACAATGGGAAAATCAAATTGAATGCATTCGATGCTAAAGCAGACGAGGGAATATTCTTAGGATACTCCTCGACTAGCAAAGCATTCAGAGTATTCAACTACTCTACCCTATGTGTGGAAGAAACACTACATGTAGTTTTCGATGAATCACTACAGGACTCGTCTGCCGACCAGATCAGTAAGAAGGTAACTGATCTATCGATCCAAACTGACCAAGAATCAGAAGTTTATGAATCCGTGCAAGCCTATAACCCGTTCATAAAAGCTCTCGAGTCAGATGATCAGGAGAAGGTAAGTGCTCAAGGTAAATCGAATAGACCAGTTGACATGCCTGAATTAGTCGACTCGTCTACACCTATTAAATCTTTTGATGAAAATGATATTGAAATGCATGATGGTATAATTGACCTAGATGATGATAATATGCATACTAAGACTAGAAAAACATGGAAATCTGCTCATAATACTGAGAATATCATTGGTGACTCTACTGTTGGTGTGAAGACTAGACGACAACTCTTTGAGTCGCAAGAACAACCTAGTCCATCTCTGTTTTGCTGGTGTTGTTTCCTTTCATCTATCGAGCCTAAGACCATTAAAGAGGCATTGGCTGATAGTAATTGGATCATTGCGATGCAAGACGAGTTGAATCAGTTTGTTCGAAATGACGTCTGGGAACTTGTCGATAGACATAAACATCATAATTGTTGGTCCTTGGTGGAGTATAACACAAGTGTATGGGGGGGGGGGGGGAATGCACTTGTGTATGCAAATTCTTTTTTTTTTGAAAAACTGGTCCTATCAGGCAGGTTGTCTCACAACTGGCCTGAGTGTGAACTTTGATAGATACTTGTCCCACTGATTACTATTAAGTGATCAGTTGGCTAAATATCTAAAAGAGTTGCTAAGTGCGGAATGTGGTTGGCCTTTACTCAAGGAAATACTCCAAGTTGATTTCTGAAAAACAGGTTATCAGGGACTTTGTCCAAAACAGATTTTCTTACTTACTGAGTTATGAATCTTTGAAATATGATTGATTGAAGTGAAGTCAAGACTGCAGTAAGTAAATGAGACACAAATTTATAGTGGTTCAGAGACTCAAGCTCCTACATCCACTTTCCCTGATTGAACAGGATAATTCCTTCTCAATGGAATTAGCTTGTTTTATAGTGCCAAGGTGCACTGATCAGCAACACTCTCTTAGTGCTTTGATCCCTAGGATAGCTTGAGTCCTAGTGCTCAATCTCTCTGAGTTAAGACTGTGTTTCACACTAACAGTCCTTAACTCCTCACTTCTAAAACAAACACTCTCTTCACTAAATGAGATAAGGTTTGAGGTTTGGTTCCAACTAATAGAGATATCCTTTACAATAAGAACAGTGTAAAGGAATAGGATATCTCAATGCTAAGCTAGGATTTTTACAAGAGTTTGGCTTAGCTAACTTGAAGTGATTCAGGAAACTTGGAATTCTGGAGAACAGCTTGGTTTCCTTTTGTAAGCTTGATGATAGTTTGATAGCTTGTAGTTGGATACAGAATTCCTTTGATCACTTCTGTATTTATAGACAATTTGAACAGCTAACCGTTGGAGGGATTAGTAATTCAAATATGTCTATTTGCAGCACCATTGAAACGGCTAAGAAGCTTGACATCCTTTTATCCACTGTGTAAAAGAGGTCTTCAATGGTTGCTTGAATGAATGTGTTGACTTCTGACAAAGGCGGCTGGGAAGACTTGTGTCAGTTTCCAATTTTGCACATTGTCCTAGGTTGATTTGTGGCAAACTTTACACACATTCAACGGTCAGATGGGACAAGCTCCCTGAACATTCCTGCTGCAGTTTAGAATGTTCCAACACTCATTCAATGCTTCACTCTTTGATGCTCTAAGTCTTTAATGCTTGGTTCAGGCATGATTGGCAATAAATGCTTCATTGAATATGTCTTCTGTAAGTTTTTGACACTTAATCCACTTGATTATTTGTACTTCAACTGTCTTGTCCATTTGTATTTAAGAGCACAGCTTCAGTATACTTGAACTCTTCAGCCAGGTTGTCCATTTGATCAGTTTGTCTTGAATAGATCAGCAGTTTTGTCCTATAGACCTATCAAGCTGCCTAACATTTCAGCTTTGGACAACTATCCTGATTACTAATATCTCATATCATTTCTGAGATTTTAACTTAAGCAACCTATACATTAAGTGTTCTGGGACATCTTGCATGAACACTGACTTGAGCATATCTCAACTAACTTGTACATCATCAATCAGAGGTTTTGGTATCTTAGATCAAAATCATTTTATTCCCAACAATAATGTAATTGGCACTAGATGGATTTTCAAGAACAAGAAAGATGAGAATGATGTAGTCGTTAGGAATAAGGCTAGACTAGTAGCCCAAGGCTATTCACAAGCGGAAGGCATAGATTATGATGAAACATATGCACCTGTTGCTAGACTAGAAGCCATTCGATTGTTCCTTGCATATGCTGCTTACATGAAATTTACCGTATATCAAATGGATGTTAAAAGTGCATTTCTTAACGGTATTCTTGCGGAAGAAGTGTATGTTGAACAATCCCCAGGTTTCGAAGTCAAAGGTAACCAGGTATACAGATTAAAGAAGGCCTTATATGGACTAAAACAAGCTCCAAGAGCCTGGTACGATACTCTTTCTCAATTTCTATTAGAAAATGGTTTTACGAAGGGCAAGGTCGATAGAACCTTGTTCAGAAGACAAGAAGGGAAGGACATTTTACTCGTCCAAATTTACGTAGATGACATCATTTTTGGTTCACCTAACAAAAAGCTGAGTGAAAGTTTTTCAACACTCATGCAAAGTAAATTTGAGATGTCTATGATGGGTGAAATGAATTACTTTCTTGGACTTCAAGTAAAACAGACCCCAGAAGGGATTTTCATAAATCAAGCAAAGTATACTCGTAATCTACTAGACAAGTATGGTATTAAGACATGTAAATCTTCTGGAGTACCTATGCAACCTACCTACAGGATGGATCCAGACGAGAATGGTAAGTGTGCTGATCAAACTCATTACCGTGGTCTTATTGGTTCATTACTGTACTTGACTGCTAGTAGACCAGACATTGCATTTTCTGTTGGTGTATGTGCTCATTTTCAAGCTAATCCAAAAGAGAGTCATATGGAAACCACTAAAAGGATTCTGAAATATTTGAAAGGAACCATCAATCGTGGTATATGGTATCCTTCAAATGATGATCTATCTCTAAGTGGCTACTCTGATTCTGATTTTGGTGGTTGTAGAATAGATAGGAAATATACATCTGGTTCTTGTCAATTCTTAGGCACAAAACTCATTTCATGGTTTTCGAAAAAGCGGACAAGTGTTGCTACCTCTACTACTGAAGCCGAGTACATGGCTGCTGGTAGTTGTTGTAGTCAATTATTGTGGCTTATTCAACAGCTTAGAGATTATAATATCTGTGAATCAAATGTTCCCATATTCTGTGATAGTAATAGTGCAATTGCCATTACACAAAATCCTGTTCTGCACACACGTTGTAAGCACGTCGATGTGAAACACCATTTCATACGTGATCATGTAGAAAAGAAGGATATTCGCATGGAAAAGATTCATACTGATTTTCAAAGAGCTGATATTTTCACAAAACCATTAGCTGAGGCCCGTTTTCGTGAATTATGCATTAGTCTAGGACTAATTGATCTTGACCCTACTAGTATGTAGCAATGTACTAACCAGACAGGTACATTCCTAACAAGAAAGGAGAAATAGGCAAGTTACCACAAAAGCACAGAGCACTCGTCTACTCACCCAACAGACAGGTATACAAGGTCAGACAAGTTGACCAAACAACCCGATGAGGAAGCTGGTAAAGCTGAGGGTAATACTAAGGGAATAAACATCTAAGGGGGAATCCTTGATTTCTTAAAGAGCCTTGTGTTGACTCTTAAGTTTGTTAACAGTCATCTTGTTTGAACCTTGACCATTGTGCTAGATTGATATTCAATCTTATTTATTTTGCTCAAACTACCTGTATTACGTCTAATCTGTAGTGCAAGAAAAGACAGGTTCAAATAGTCGATTGATGATTAAAGTAGACAAGCACAGTCGAAGGGAGAACTCGTCTGGTGCACGTCAGTCTACTCGTCTGTTCTGGATAGACTCGAACAAATAAGATAAGTGTTCTTATGATTTAAATACTCTAAGTGTTCAAACAATACGAATTAGGGATACAAATGTAATTTGATTAATGAAATTTTGAAAACCCGAAGAATTGGATTTATACACTCCATTTAATGAGGTGTATATACCCAGTTCGCGCCAAACTCTACTATGCTAGGTCAGATAAGTACACCCCATTTATCCTACCAATAGAAGAGGCGGATTTCAAATTTTACGATATTAAATCACGTAATATTCTCGATTCCGTAAAACTGAATTTCAAAGGACTTTTATATCTGTCCATTGGATTAAATCTTTCAATCTCAACCATTGATTTCAACATTCAAGGCTTAACAAAACCCATACTACTCATTCATAACTGCTCACAAGTTCAGAACTTCTTGATTTTCATAACATCTCAAGCACTCAAAATACTTTCGAAATCTCTTGATTTTAATAATCATTCTACTATGTCGATTGTTTCGATATTTGATGCTCGTACTAACATGCAAGCAAGGTTCGATCTCGGAAAGTACATCACCGAAGGAAGAGTGCATGTGGAGGGATCAGTATTTTTCAAAGGAAATCACACCGAGGATAACAAAGAAATTCTTATAAAATGCTTCAGATGCGGTTTAAGACCCTATTTGGAGGCATTTCCTGAAGTTGTGCTGGAAGAGGAAGTGTTAGAATTTTATGCTACTGCCACTCGACAAGGCGACTCGATTGAAGCCTTTGTTGGAAGAAGAAGAGTGGAGATCACTCGTGAATTTTTGACAGAATCGTTGAAATTGTCGTCTGGTTCGATAGATATTGAGAGATATGCTGAAGGCAGAGAGTTGAGGTATCTGAGTATCTTCTGTGGAAAACAGCTGAGGTTGAATCGTGATGGAAAAATTCCTGCTGTCAAGAAGAAGGAGCTACTTGACAAATTCAAGACTCTTCTTGATATCGCATCAAAAATGTTGCTAGGAGTCACCGGGAGTTTTGACTCTGTGACGCTCCAGAAAGCAAGAATAATGGCCATGATTCATGATGGAATCACTGAGGGAAATTGGTCTAAATTCTTCTTGGATAGGTTGATGTATTACAAGAAGTATGTGCAAGTCGACACCAGTTCAGTTAACTGGGTTGTGTCTGCGAATGTCAGCTTTGGAAACAAGCTAAGTGTGATTCTACCCATCTTGTTGCCCAACAAGACTAGTTGGAGTAAGGGCAAACCATTTCATCCTCTCAAGCATTATTTGAAGAAGGAGGCTCTGGCAAAGCAAGCTGCTGCTAGAACTGCTGCTCCCAGACAAGTTCAGATCAATCCTGATGACGCCATGATTGAAGCTGCCTCGTCTAGTTCTGAAGAAGACGAGTCGGGCAGTGAAGGTTCTGATGAGGCTAAGGCTGGAACTAGTGGTAGACTAGTTCAGTATGTGCAAGAGGAAGCCATGTTTGAGGCTGCAGAAGATCCTGAGGAGACTCACTCAGACAAGGAGCCTGGAAAGAAAGAGGAAGAGCTATATGAGTATCGACTGGTGAGAGTCGAGTCGAGTCCTTCACCAGACAAGTCGACTGAAGAAAAGGTTGGTACTTCTTCTCGAACTTTGTCAATTCCTCTCTCTCTCTCCCCGTCAAAACCAAGGCCAGATCACTCCGATCTCGTGCCAAACCTGTACCCAAATCCTCTTTAGTGTTGGCAGTGCAACCACTTCGAGCCAACATAACCCCACACACTACTATATTCGATACAGTTGATACTTCTACAACTGTCGAACCAAACCAAGCCACGTTAAAGCCCCAAGAAACCACCATCCAAATTCCTCTTACCTCAACAGAACATGTTGAACCCCTCAACCCATCTACTTCAGACAAGACACCAGTTGCCACTGCGACAACTGAGACAGGGACCCCACCTGCTCAGATCCCGTCTGATGTTAGATTTGAATCCCTCGTTTATTATCCGATGTGCTTAAGGGAGAAGAGGGTTCGTGCTAAAGTCAGTAACAATCTGAAGAAGAGGCTTTCGTCTATCGAGATAGACACCTCATCAGAACAGTATGAGAAATTAATTAGGATATGCACGTGGGTTGCATTGAAGAAATCTTCCACAGATGATCTTTTTGAAGTCATACAAGGCATGGGTGGTATCTCCAATTTTATGGATTGGGAGATGGAGCAAAGGGAGAATAGTGGAGTTCAAGATTATTCAGAACTTCTCCCACCTCATGTTCTTACAGCCCTGGTGAAGCGGATGCTAAATGTACCAGATGATGTGTTGCCTGCATCTCACATGTTTGATGTTGGTATTCAAACTGATCTATTGGAAGAAGAGTTGACAGCAAAACTTGTTGATGCTGGTATTCAAACTTCGGATCAGTCAGAAGATGAGTCTGAAAACTCTACTGATGCTGATTCTTTCGAATTTGGAGTAGAAGATGATGAGTTTATGGATGCTGTGATGTTTAAAGAAGATGAACTTGTTGAGAAAGTTCAAGAAGAAGTTGCTCCTGAAGCTCAGTTGTCTACTCAAATTTTTCCTGAAGGTTATCTTATAGAGCTAAAGTCGGACTTGAAAGATGTTGTTCATTCTGCTGTTAATGAGTTCTTGAATTCCAAAGTCAAGGACATGCTAGTTGAGCAGAATCAATCACTTGTTGACAGCTCAAGGGAATTGATTGTTGGAGAAGTCAACAAGATGGACTCAACTTTCCGAGCAGAGCTGTATGCAGAAGTTGAAAGGTTCTTACAGAAGCAAGTTGACTTTTCTGAGAAGAGATCTATCTCTTTTGCTAGATCTTTAGCTGAAGAGTCGAGTAAAATGGAAAGACTTTACACGGTAAAAATTGAAATAGCTGATGAGCAAAGGCGAGAAGCACAAGATCAGTTGGTGCATTCTCAAGCTGTTCTTTCTGAGCTAACAAAGCAGAACACTCTACTACGACAGACAGCTGTTCATTTCAAAGACGAGTTGGCCATTAACTCAAAGAAATTGGAGTTCACTGTTGATCGTCTAGACAAGATGAGTCAAGACAAGACGCATCAAAGACAGATAGAATTAGCTTCAGAGGCTATGAAGGAAGCTATAAAAGAAGAAATGACTCGTTTTACTAGTCTATTCACTCTTAAGGCAAGTGATGAAGCCAAAAAGGGGGAAGAGACAAGTAGAGTTGAAGAAAAGTCAAGTGCCGAACCGGAAATGAAGGAAGCTGCAACTGCTATACAAGATCTCAAAATTCCCAAGAGAGGAAGGCTAGTCAAGAAGGCAGATCTTGAACAAGCTAAGGATGAAGAATAGAAAAGACTGCTGAAAGGCAAAAGTATTGTGTCTCCGGAAATTGAAGTTCAGACTAGACAAGTCAAGAGAAAACTTGTTCTAGAGAAAAAGAAAGAAGAATTAGGAGATATTCTAGCTGATATTGGTGATGAAGAGGTTGAAGCTCTTCATAAGAAGCAAAAGCTGGAAGAAGATCGTTATGCTAACAAGAAATTGTTAGGAAAGCATATCAAGATGTTGCTGAAAATGAAAGCTGATCCAGATCAAGTAGAAGATGCCTACATTGATAATTTCATCGACAATGAACATAGAGATGCATGGTTCAAGGTCAAGATGAAGTGGGAGTTGGATCATTGGATTATTCGCAAATTTGGAGATCCAGAGAGCAAAGAAGAGTTATATGCAATTTTTGATAAGTTCATGGAAACTCAAGATCGGGATTTATGGAACTTGATCATGAGGATTGCAACTGCTGTAAGTTTTAATATTCTTGTTCCTATCTTTCCTAAATGGATTACTCCGATGTTAGGTTCTGGAAAGAGGATCGACTTCAACCATATCAAGAAGTTTGAAGAAGATCTACTGGATAAAGAGAAGATAGAAACTGAAGAACATATGACAGTCATTCACAAAAGGCTACTAGATGCTTTTGGTGTTCCAAGTTCTTAAGAAGGTACTTTATCAGATTAGTTTTTGTTTTTGCTTTGATACTTAGTCTTATTTTATTTTGATTAAGTATTTGTAATATCTACTGATCTTGTTTCGAAATGAATAAAAAGATAAGTACTATTTGATGTTAAGACAAGATAACTACTTAACTAGTCTACTAGTATGAAAAGATTCAAGTAGTTTTGGCTTCATCAAAAAGGGGAAAATTGTTGGGATATGAATCCTATAGACAAGTCCTAAATGATGATAAAAGATAAAAGATGAAGTTTTGATAAGCCAAAAGCAGACTTGAATATTTTCTAAGTGTTGACTGATCTAGTCTAGTTAAGAGAAGTCATCTTGAACAAGACCAGTAGAGTTCACATGAGTTAACATATGAAAAGACAAGTACTTATAATTGATATTGTATTATTACTTCATATGTGTTTATATTAACTGTTAGATTGTTATTGAGCTATGAATAATCATTGTATAGAGCTCATAATTTTGAATGTACTAGATAGATTCTTTGTATAGTTTTCTAAGTTGACTAAGCTTGTAACAAGAGCTTAATGTAATGTAATAGTCTTGTTAGGATTAGATGATAGGACTAGATTAGTTCTATGATGTAATCTGAAGAAGTCTACTGCACAAGACAAGTAGAAGACGCAGTCTACTACTGAAGGACAAGACAGGTGCGCGACTCGAACAAGACAGGTGCGCGACTCGAACAAGACAGATTAACTTGAAGTTAGTTACAAAAGCGTGTTGAAGTTAAAGATGGAAGAGGTAGTTAAGGAATAACTAATTAACTGAAGAAACGCGTGAAAGGATAAGAAGAATTAGTTACAAGTTAGTTTTCAAGAAAAGGTTGTTACACAACTGAAAGTTCTTGGAATTGGAAGTCTATATATACCCCAAGGTATTCATTCATTAGAGACTACTGATAATACTGGATATTGAAGCATTATTGAAGATTCAAGTGAAGCAAATACTCTCAGAGTTTGAAATTAAAAAAGAAGCCAGAAGACAAGTGAAGAACAAGAAGGCTACTACTGAAGACAGGAAATGAGCTAGTTCCTAAGAATTGACATGAACCAGAAGTAGATTTTCTATCTATTTTGCATCCTCCGAAGTCAGAATCTGAATAACCACTTAGAGATATATCATCATCTGCAGGATACCATAATCCTCGATTAATGGTCCCCTTTAGATATTTCAATATCCTTTTGGCAGCTTCCAGATGACTTTCTTTGGGATTTTCTTGAAATCTTGCACACACACCAACAGAAAAGGCAATATCAGGTCTGCTGGCAGTCAGATAGAGTAGAGAGTCAATTAAAGCACGATAATGAGGTTGGTCAGAAGACTTACCTCTTTCATCAGGATCCATTCTGTATGTAGGTTGCATAGGCACACCAACTGTCTTACAGGTTTTAATACCAAATTTGTCTAGCAAATTCCTTGTATATTTTGCTTGATTTATAAAGATACCTTCTGGAGTTTGTTTTACTTGTAGACCAAGAAAATAAGTCATTTTGCCCATCATGGACATTTCAAATTTACTTTGCATGAGTGTAGAAAAGCTTTCACTCAAGGTTTTGTTGGGTGATCCAAAAATGATATCATCCACATAAATTTGAACTAGTAATATGTCATTACCTTCTTGTCTACGGAACAAAGTTCGATCAACCTTGCCCTTAGTAAAACCATTATCAAGTAAGAATAGAGAAAGGGTATCATACCAGGCTCTTGGGGCTTGTTTCAATCCATATAGTGCTTTCTTCAACCTGTATACTTGGTGACTATTCACTTCAAAACCAGGTGGTTGTTCCACATAGACTTCTTCAGCAAGTATACCATTCAAAAATGCACTTTTCACATCTATTTGATAAACAGTGAATTTCATATGTGCAACATAAGCAAGAAACAATCTTATAGCTTCTAGTCTAGCTACAGGTGCAAAAGTTTCATCATAATCAATACCCTCAGCTTGAGAGTAGCCCTGAGCAACCAATCTAGCTTTGTTTCTAACTACAAGATCATTTTCATCCTTTTTGTTCTTAAAAATCCACTTGGTGCCTACAACATTATGATCACTAGGTCTATCCACAAGTTCCCAAACTTCATTTCTAGTGAACTGATTAAGTTCTTCTTGCATGGCTATAATCCAGTTACTATCACTTAAAGCCTCATTCACAGTTTTAGGCTCAATGGAAGATAGAAAGCAACACTAGCAAAATAAAGACTTACTAGGTTCTTCCTGTGATTCAAACAATTGTCTTCTAGTTTTAACACCTTTACTAGAATCAGATCAGTAGAATGACCAGACTTCCATGTCCTTCTATTCTTAACAGGAATACTATCATCATTTATATCATGCAAGTCATCATGTAGATCAGTATCATTGTTGTGTATCAAATCAGCAGATTTGTCCATAGGGGAGCAGTCAACCAATTCTGGCATATCAGAAGTTTTAGATGACTTACCTTTGTCTTTTACCTTTTCTTTATTAGAATCTTGATCTAGGACTTTCAGGAAAGGATTATATGCTTGAACAGATTCATATATTTCTGAATCATCATCATCATTGTTGGTTTGAAGCTTTAGTTTGTCAATTTTCTTACTGAGCTGATGATCAGCAGAGTCTTGCACATTCTCATCAAAGACTACATGGGGTGTTTCTTCTACACATAGGGTTGAGTAATTAAATACTCTAAATGCTTTGCTTACTGAAGAGTATCCCAAGAATATCCCTTCATCAGCTTTTGCATCAAAAGCATTTAATTTACTTTTGCCATTGTTATGGATGAAACACTTACATCCAAAGATATGAAAATAAGAAACTCTAGGTCTTCTGCCTTTCCATACCTCATAAGGTGTTTTACCATGCACCTTATTAAGAGCACTTCTGTTTTGGGAGTGGCAAGCTGTGTTAATGGCTTCAGCCCAAAACTTCTGAGGTGTGTTGAATTCTACAATCATTGCTCTGCATGCTTCTTTTAGTGTTCTGTTTCTCCTTTCTGCAACACCATTTTGTTGGGGGGTTCTGGCTGCACTTGTTAGATGATGTATGCCAGACTTAGAATAGTAGTCAGAAATGTAACAGTTAATAAACTCAGTCCCCTTGTCACTCCTTATTTTGACAATGGGTTGACCCTTTTCAACCTGTAACCTCTTCAATAGATTTGGAAGAAGTGTTTGTGTATCACTCTTTTTGTGTAGAAAGACTACCCAAGTAAACTTAGAATAGTCATCTACTACAACCAGAGTATACCTTCTGCCATTCAATGTAGGAGGTTTGATAGGACCATGAAGATCCATATGCAGGAGTTCTAAGACTCTGCTGGTTGAAAGAGTTGGAATGGACTTAAATGAAACCTTTACTTGTTTACCTTTTTGACAGGAGTCACACATTTGTGATTTGGAATAGATTTCATTAGGAATGCCCTCAACAAGATGTTCTCTAGCAATCTTGTTGATTATCATAAAGTTCAGATGGCAGAGGCGTTTATGCCAGAGCCAACTGTTCTCTTTAGGACTCTTAGTGATAAGACAAGCATTCTTAGGACAACTATTCCAGTTCACAATGTATACACTTCCTTGTCTTGTGCCAACAAGTAAAACATTGTGTGTCCGTTTGTCTATTATTTCACATCTTCTGGTCTTGAACTGAACTTTGTATCCCCTGTCACAGAATTGAGATACAGATAGCAAGTTATATTTCAAACCTTCAACATAGGAGACATCTTGGATTTCAACATCTCCATTCTTGATGAATCCGAATCCTTTTGTGATTGCCATGGAGCTATCACCAAAGATTACTTTTGGTCCTTCCTTCTCATGATAGTTAGTAAGCAAGGCCTTGGTACCAGTCATGTGGTGTGAACACCCACTATCTATGTACCAAGTCTCACCAACTGAATCACCTTTCTTGTATAAGTCCAGTGGATCCTGCAAGGTAGTGATCTTAATAATTTAGGTACCCTTTCTTTATTGGGGTCCTTGAGGGTTAGTGGTGAGAGGTACCCAAATAAACATTGAGGATTTGAATAGATGGGACCTCTTCAGTTTTCTTCCATATTTATCACAAAACAGTACTTTATTAACCATTTCAGAACTATCAACAGACTTAGGATCTATTTTTCTGAGATAGCCTTTCCTTGGTTCTATCCCTTTTTCAGTAAGATCGGTATGTCTGTAATAGTTTGAATAGGGTCTGAAAGCATGTGGACTATACGGCTTATAAATGCGTTTTGGTCTTTCCTCTCCAATGACATCATAAGATAAAGGTGGAGGATAAAGAACAGGTTTGTTATGATAATGAGGCACAAATTTCCTAGGTTTAGTTGAATACAGCTGAGACTGCCTTATAAAAGGAGGTCTAGGCTGTTCCCAACTTGCCTGTGCTTGTCTTGACCTACTGTTCTGAGTTTGTCTCTTCTGATACAAGGACTGTTCTGCTCTGGTTAGAGGAGTATAACTCTTCTGGTATGGTCTTGACTGTACTGGTCTTGATACATTCTTCATTTTACCATTCTTGGTAGTAGGAGGAATGTATTTGGACTGTACTTTAGGTTTTGGATCATTATCATAAATCATAGATTCTTTTCCTTTATCTAGTTGCAAAGAACTTGAACTAGCTTCATTAGTGTTCTTAAAGCCTGAAGTAGAGGAACTAGGCAGATCAGTACCTATCCCTCTTTTGTCATTTGGAGCTCTATATCTGTCTGATATTGTTTGATTAATCTTGGTAGAATTAATCATTTCAGATAGCTTTCGATCTAGGCTCACTACTTCAGGTTCTAAGAATCTATTGCGCTCTTCAAGTTTTTCACATTTAATCTTTAAATCATTGAATTCATTAGTCTCTTTGGCTTGAGTTTTAAGCATATCCTGATATAGTTTATCAATGGATGCATACTTTTCTTGGGGTTGGGACAACTCTTCTGATAGTCTTGCATTTAGAGAAACTACATTGGGATCTACTTTCAACTGTGCTTCTGTTAGACTAATGATTTCTTGCTTTAAAGAAATATTCTCATCACTGATTTCAATGAATGCTTTGTTAGCTTGTAGAAGGTCCTCTTCAGTCACTCCATAGGAATGATGAAGACTACTTCCTACACTACTATCAACAGTGTCACTTTCATCAGTATCAGAATTATTGCAAGAACGAAAAGAATTAACAGATGATACCTCATCATTTATTTTGGCCATCATTGCCAGTCCATCATTTGCTATGAAAGCTTCATTCTCATTGCTAGAGGGGTATTCAGATGAAGACGAGGGCAACTCTTCTGAATCCGAATCAGATTCATTATATGCCATCATTGCCTTCTTACCCTTGGCATATTTTCGATCTCTTCTGGCTTTCCTTTCTTCTTGATCTTCTGAACTCAGATCAGGGCATTCATATGCATAATGACCTGGCTTATCACAATTATGGCACACAGGATTGTTAGAAGATTTCTTAGATGGTGAACGATTTCGATTCATGTCATGCTTATCAATAGAGTTCCTATCTTTCTTATCAGAAGACTTCCTATCCCTCTTATCAGATGAGTTCCTATCTCTCCTGTTCTCATTAGAGATCTCATCCCTTCTTTCAGAAGAGTTTTGATCCCTTCTGTTCCCAGAAGAGTCCCTGTTACTAGAACCCTTGGTTTCCTTATAGAATCTCTTATATCTACCATACCTCCTATTTAGTCTATCAAATCTTTTAATCATAAGGCTCATCTGATCTTTTAGACTGAGATCAGAACTATCTAGTTCATCTTTTATACTTGAGGCCTTAGACTTAGATGATCTAGACCCCTTAAAGGTAGAGGCTTTAAGAGTTATGTCCTTAGAGACATCCTTATCCTTATGACTATCAGTAATAGGATCTTCTTCATCTAACTCAAACTCATGTGCCTTAAGAGTCTGAAACATGGTTTCAGCAGGCCAAGAATCAATGTCTTGTGTGGTTTTGATGATCATCTTGACCATTTTCCACCTTTCATCCAAAGCTTTCAAGATTCTCAAGTTAATCTCTCTTTCAGTATAAGTCTTTCCTAACACATCAAGGTCATTCATAATTCTAGTAAATCGAGTATCCAATTCATCAATTGATTCACCTGACTTCATTTTAAATGTTTCAAACCTTTGGACAGTTGTGGACAGTTTGCTTTCTTTGATCAGTGTAGTACCTTCACAAAGAACAGCTAGTTTGTCCCACATTTGCTTGGCAGTCTTACATTTTAACACTTTGCCAAGATACTCATTTGGCAAGGTGTGTAAAATATAATTTTTAGCAAGACTGTCCAAATTGTATTGACGCATTTCTTCAGAAGTCAATTCTGACCTTGGTTTAGGGACTAGTGCTTCAACAGGTTCAGATGGATCCAATGTTGTAGTGTTTTGCACCATGGTAGTGATTGGTCCTTCTTTGACCACAGAAACCATCAGATCATGGGTTGAGCTAAAGATGGCCTCCATCCTCAGCTTCCAATAGTCATAATGTGCAATCTTGAACTTATGAAGTTTGTTCACATTAGTTTCATCCATTTTTGATTAGATAGATAAGATCAGTAGTATAGAAAGTATTTTCAAGTATTCAGATAGTGACAAATATCAAGAAATAGTAGCAAGATCAGTAAGACTTCCCTCAAAGTCTACAAGGTTATCAAGATACAACAGTCCAAAGAACTACTGCTTTGATACCACTTGTTGGTCCCAAGTTGAGTTAAGATTGATTAAGCTAAGAAAGTCTAGAGGGGAGGGGTGAATAGACTTTCAAAAATCTTTCAAAATATCAGAGTTTATAATGCGGAAATGTGTTCTGAACAGTACTGTTCTTACTGGGTCAGATCAGTACTTACAGTTTCAGTTTTATACTCAACTTTTATCTAGATCTTTACTTAGTAAATTCTACTGTTCTTGGTTAAACAAATATTAAACAAATATCAAAACAGAAAGTAAAGAACACAGGATTTATAGTGGTTCGACCAAAAAGTCTACATCCACTCTCACAAACCCAGTTGTGAAGTTTTATTAACTCCTTCTTGAGTTTCTTGTGGCTTAAAGTCTCAAGATTAAGACTGTGATCTTATCGATTACACTCCCAAGTGTATCTTCTATCGACTAGTAAGTAACTAGCACACTTGTTTACAAAACACAAACTGTAAAATGAAAAGTAAAACTTCTCTTGATTAGCCTCTGATTTCTTCTCTTCAAATCTGTGGCTCTTCTCAGATTTCTTGATCTCTTCAACTCTGTGAGTTTTTCAATGCTCTGTAGACTTAGATTGCTCTTGAATGCTTTATGATCAGTAGTCTTAGCAGTAGGAGATCACACAGTATTTATAGAACTTAGTATGACAGTTAGCAGTTTGTGAACTAACTCTCAACTAACTCTAAAACTGTTTTTGTAACTTCTTTTTGTAACCGACTTTGTAACTTCTTTCAACTAATTCCAAGTCAGCATATCTTCAAATATAAATTCAGTTACGCCTTAAATAAGTTTTCCAAACTTATTCTTCAAACTCACCAACTCAGCACAGTAACTTACTGTTCTGACTTTTACTGTTCTTAGTCAGTAAGCACAGTTCTCCAAAACTGTTCTAACTTCTCCAAAATTCTTCTAAACTTCTCTTCAACTCTTCTTGAAGGTCTTCTTATTCTGAAGTAGTCTTCTGAGTCTTCAATAATCTTCTGATCTTCTCCTAATCTAGTGTTCTAAACTACTGTTCTGAACTTTTACAATGCTGAATACAATAGAATACAACTTTACAATTATAAAACCTATCTATACATCAACTGAACTACATACAGATGAGTACATCTAAATCCTATACTATAAGCTGTCTATACAATACAAAACATCAGCTTAGTTCCTAACAGTTCTTATATCAGATCAGTAAACACACTAAGATCAGTAAACATATATAAGATCAGTAAACTCAGTTTTCAATTTCTCTTATGATGACTTAGAACCACATATATCATTAACTTTAAGTTGCTTTTGGCCATCAAAACATACAATCATCATCTAGAATATTGTTTATAGGATTCATATCCCAACAACAATATTTTAATGAAAAATGTAAGTTATTATAATTGAAAAGTGTAACAAAATACGACTAAAAAGTGTAACATAACATTACTAAAAATTGTAAATCACTATAACTGAACATATTGTTGGAAATTGTAAGTTACTACAACTGAAAAGTGCAACAAAACATGACTAAAAGGTGTAGCATAACATTACTAAAAATGGTAAGTCAATATAACTAAAAAATATTGTTGAAAATTGTAAGTCACTACAACTGAAACATGCAACAAAATATATTTAAAATGTGTAACATAACATCACTAACAAGTGTATGTCATTATAATTGAAATTATCTAATTGCAAAATAAGATGCTAAAAAAATGTAAAATGCATGTTACACTTTTCCTTATTTTCAACATGCACTTTTATAATAAAAAAAATATATGTGAAAATTGTTAGATGTGAGAGTTGAACACGACCTCAACGTAAAATAGATTATTCTCAACCATTTGAGCTACATAAATTATCATACATGTTTTTCGCGTATTTTATTTTTATTGTTAATCCTACCCATTTTTTTAAATGGACTCAATTCTTTATAAGGAATTGAGTCTATAGGAGACCTACCCCTTTAATTTTCATACACAAATTCATCAATCTTGTTCTTGCTTCCATAAACTTGAAAAAAACTTTTAAAAAAAATAATAAAAAAAATCTGGTCCAACTGGTCCAACCGGTCCAAACCCAGACCGGACCGGAATTTACCAATCCGCCCCTTAGCATACATTCCGGTCCCAGTCCTGTCCGATCCGGTTTTGTACCGGTGCACACCCCTACTCTTAAATAAGACGACAACCTATTCTGTCAGAATGTTGCATGGTACTATCCAACCCATCAAGAAAACCCCTTAAAACGGTAGACATCATTGACATTCAACTCTCCTACCAACTTTTCATATGTTTTCTTGTATGGAGCATCAGCAGCCGCTCTTAAAGCATCCCACGAAACTTTTTCACTAGGTTTCAATTTCAACACCTCCGGAAGGATGGATTCATATAAGCTAAGCAAAGCTCCAAAAAATTTCATCGGATGCAAGGGCGGGTCATGGTCCTTTGAGTAATGTGCTTTGTCAGGATCTAGATGTCTGCTGTCGTTTTCTCATAGGTCCACGTCAGCACTGATGTGACTTCTCAATTTGTAGAACAGAAGACTTCATCTTAGCTGATTTAGTCATCTGATCTTGACAATTAACATATTTGATTGTTTCCTCAGCTGTATAGATTTGTCTGGTTAGTCAAGCAGACTTTGTCTCACCTGTGTTTGGCTTTACTCATTTGATTTTGTTGACTCAGTTGATCTTGCCTCAACTGAACATCCGGTGAGGTCCACTCTGCTGAACATCAGATGAGTTACACTCATCTGATTTACTCTTCTGATAATCAGCTAAACATCATGTGAGTTCCACTCTGATGTTCATCCACTCAGCTAAACATCAGGTGAGTTCCACTCTGCTGAACATCAGGTGAGTTCCACTCATCTGATTTACTCTTCTGTTCTTCTGATCTTTTCTTCTTATCTTGAGCTTGTGCGCGTTTCTCTTCTATATCTGCTAGCTTTCAATACTGTTGATATGACCTAATCTATTACAAGATGAATGGTGAAGTTGTCTATACAATACAACTTATCCTATTACATTTGGTTTATCAATACGAACATATGGATATAAAATATCCCAACAAACTATACCTAAGAATCAACCATTGGCGTGGTGCAAGGTAAAATTAAACATGAAAGAACCCATCAATAAACTCTTCTTTTTGGGGTGAACACTCCAATGAAGAATTGCATAAATGACGCCAATGAAAGAATATGTGAATATGAAGAATTTTAGAAAACAAGGCAAAACAACGCCCCTCGTGAGGAAATCTACTTCAACGAAAACATCTCAAATCTCATAAGCCCTAAAAAAAATAAAAAATTGCACAAGGTGGAACCAAGATATGCCAAATCGATAGAAAAAAAAGGCGATAAATTTCACAAAAATTGATTTATCTAATGTAATTACAAACACAACACCGAGAGAGGGTGGGGGCCGAGACTAATGCGGAGGCTGCGCGCAGCGGGTCGGGGGCGAGGTCGCGGCGGCCAGGAGTGTGAGGGGGGAGGCGGCTGCTAGTGTAGGGAAATAAATTGAAATGAGAGATGGAGGATAAATTAGGGGTTTGGTTAGTAGTATAAATATTATAGAGAAAATTATATTTAAGACAATTTGAGGGATACATTCATCATAGAATGATTTTAGGGGATGATTTTAGGGGGTGCATTAATCGGGAGAGTACATTCATCTGAAATGGAGTTGTAAATAGTCAAATCTTTATATGAATAAGGATGGAATAGTTTTTTTTTTTTTAAATTTAGTTTAGTTATTTTAATAATATATATTATTAAATTATTATTTTATTAAGGTTTCGGTATACCGTTGCATGTCGATTATCGAAATATTTCAGGTATATACCGAAATACTGTGGTATAACCATTTTTCAAGCAGACTTTATCTCAGTTGTGTTTGGCTTTACTCTGTTAATCTTGTTGACTCAGTTGATCTTGCCTCAGCTGAACATCATGTGAGTTCCACTCAAGTGAACATCCGGTGAGTTCCACTCAGCTGAACATCAGGTGAGTTCCACTAATCTGATTTACTCTTCTGATCATCAGGTGAGTGGCTGAACATCAGTTGAGTGGAACAGGTGAGTTCCACTCATCTAATTTACTCTTCTGATCATCAGGTGAGTTCCACTCATTTGATTTACTCTTCTGGCCATAAGTTCCACTCATGTGATTTACTCTTCTGGTCTTCTGAACTTCTCTTCTTATCTTGAGCTTCTGCGCATTTCTCCTCTATATCAGCTAGCTTTCAATACTGCTGATATGACCAGATCCTAATCTATTACAAGATGAATGTTGAAATTGTCTATACAATACAACTTATCCTATTACAAGTGTATTTGGTTTATCCATACAAACATAAGGATATAAAATATCCCAACAAACTATGCCTAAGAATCAACAATTGGCGTGCTGCAAGGTAAAATTAAACATGAAAGAACCCATCAATAAACTCTTCTTTTTGTGCTGCAAGGTAAAATTAAACATGAAAGAACCCATCAATAAACTCTTCTTTTTGGGGTGAACACTCCAATGAAGAATTGCATAAATGACGTCAATGAAAGAATATGTGAATATGAAGAATTTTAATAAACCAAGGCAAAACAACGCCACTCGTGCGGAAATCTACTTCAACGGAAAACATCTCAAATCTCATAAGCCCTAAAAAAAAATATTGCACAAGGTGGAACCAAGATCTACAAAATCAATAGAAAAAAAAGGACATAAATTTCACAAAAAATGATTTACCTATGGGTTGGTCTGCTATGCACTCGAGTGTATGTTGTGCACTCTAGTCCATGTTGCACTTTTCAATTGTACTGACTTGCACTTTTTCATGACTTACACTTTTTAGTAAAATGGTGGTGCACTTTTCAATTATTAAACTGTATAATAATATTTTTATTTATAGTGACTTACACTTTTTAGTAATATTCTGTTGCACTTTTCAGTTTAATAACTTACATTTTTCATTAAAAATTGTGATACTGACTTGCACTTTTTAATAAAATTGTGTTGCACTTTTCAGTTATAGACTCTTACACTTTCAGTTATATTGACTTACACTTTTCATTAATATTGTGATGCTCTTTTCAGTAATACCGACTTGCACATTTCAGAAATATCGTATTTCTCTTTTAGTTATACTAACTTATACTTTTAAGACTTGTTTGGTTTGCTAGATATGATAGATACATTAGGATAGAATTTAGTGGGACAATTTGAAAAATTGATTTAAAATTCATGTTTGGATTGATGGATTAAATTTTATATGATAATTTATAATCAAGTTGTTTGGATTGTGGGATAAAATTGAAAAATATTATTATACGGTTTAATAATTGAAAATTGCAATACCATTTTACCAAAAAGTGTAAATCATGAAAAAGTGCAAGTCAATACAATTGAAAAGTGCAACATGGACTAGAGTGCACAACATGCACTCGAGTGTATACTAGACTAAACCTTTACCTATTGTAATTACAAACACAACACCGGGAGAGGGTGGGGACCGAGACTAATGCGGAGGCTGCGCGTGGCGGGTCGGGGGCGAGGTCGCGGCGGCTGGGAGTGTGAGGGGGGAAGCGGCCGCTAGTGTGGGGAAATAAATTGAAATGAGAGATGGAAATTAGGTTTTGATAGATAAAATGGGGGTTCGGTTAGTAGTAGAAATATTATAGAGAAAATTATATTTAAGACAATTTGAGGGGGTACATTCATAATATAATGATTTTAGGGGGTGCATTAATCAGGAGAGTACATCCATTGAAATGGAGATGTAAATAGTCAAATCTTTATATGAATTAGGATGGAATAGTTTTTTTGTTTTTTTTAATTTAGTTTAGTTATTTTAATAATATATATTATTAAATTATTTTATTAAGGTTTCGGTATACCGTTGCATGTCGATTATCGAAAAATTTCAGGTATATACCGAAATACTGCGGTATGACTATTTTTGATACCGTTAGCGTACCAAAAAATTCGGTACAGTATCATACTGTACCGAAAATTTTGATATTTTTTCGGTACGATAAGCCCGATATACCGAAATTTCAGTATTTTTTTTCCACCCCTAAGTATGCCTATTCTATATATTGGAACTTCTCAATTGTGAAAAAGGTACCTTCACATTGCAGTTTTCGGACATTAAGAGTAAAAAATATGTTTAACGTGAAAACTCATGTACTTTCAACTGTAATAGAAAATTATCCTCAACATGCACCACAAATTAATTAATAACAAAATCATTAAACTGAACGGAGTACAGAAAGAAGAAAAGTTGTCATCAGGTCAAAGAAAATGTGTATATCTAGTGACAAATAATTGGAAAATGCATTTTCTAACTCATTGCAACTTGCTAGTTGCAAATATATATAAGAAAGAGGAAATAAGTTTTTAAAATGCATATAACCCGGAAAAATCACAGGGCCCCAAAGCCAATAACCCAAGAATATATACTTGAATTAGAAGGAAAAATCACAGGTGCTCGCGAAGCATTTCAAAACATTGTAGGTCAATACTTATTATTTCTTGGATCGATGGTAAATGAGCTAGATGATAAGCAATGTAATAACCCCAGAATATCTCGATTCTCAATTACCAAGGTAGCTTATGTATCGATAAAAGAAACCCCAATAAATTTCAAACTTGAAACGTCATTTGAAGTCGCAATAATATATGTGGTTTAAAAGGTCCATTCAAATAGTGCTTAGAAGATTCATGTGACTACACACACGATCAAATCTGGATCTAAAATTGAACTTTTAGACGTGGAGAGAGATCGAAATTGTCATTTTCAATTGTAGCAATATTCCGATTTTAATACTCCTATACTTCTTTGCACATCCATTGTATTTAAACGGGTAATGTAGTCCATTATGGCATTATTCACGAATAAATACTTCATCGTATTCATAATTTATGTTGTTTTGATATTTCATATAAAATTATATGACGTTTTACACTTTTCATTATAAAGTAATTATATTTATTCCCAATTTACTCTTAAGATTAATTAATATTTACATAAGTATATTATTCTTTTAATGAGAAGTACAAATATTAATTAGAAGTAATATGAAAAATCAATTATTTTCTTAATATGTGTCATCATCCAAAATTACTTATATTTTGAATAAAAGTGAGTAAAAATTAGAAAATGAAAAACAAAACTCTATTATGTTGTTAAAAACTCTATTAATTATAAGTTCCCCGATGTGATTGGAAGAGATAAATGAGAAATTTATTGTGGACATCCATAAAAGAAAAGTATAAAATGAATACTATTTTTTATGGAGTATTGTTTTGCACCTCTAATTGCATATGGAATTTGTGTGAAGAATAATAACAAATGAGAGTATTGGTTAGAGTAGTTGTTATAATTGTAACTTTTATTTTAATAGTTGAAACTACTCTATTGTAAATCACTATTCATTCTCTATTTGTATAGAGGAGGGATTGCAATCATCTCAATCCTCTAATTCACTATTCAATTATCTAATATGCATTTTATTTAATTTTTTCTTGTGATAAAATTTAACAATTTGTTATAGTTGGGAGTTGGATTTGGTCAAGGCTTGTCAAATTTATCCATTAAAAAAATTTCAAGTCTACAATAGGAATTTTTCCACAATTATAATTGTTCACCTGTAGGGGGTGTTTCTTTTGGGCTTTGTGTGGTTTTAAAAACCAGATTTTTTAAATTCTGGTTTTTGAAATCCCGATGAATAGTAATATGGGTATTTCTTTTGGGTTTTGGAATAGTGAAGGATTTAATTTTATGTCAAATCAAGTTGTAAGATTGAATGAGTTTGTATTATTATATTATTGTTTGGTGAGATTATAATGATTAGTTGATTAAATGTATTATATTATTGTATTATTATATTATTATAGTATTATTATATTATTGTTGAAAAAGAATATAATGATTGGAGTAATATTATATAGATATAACTTTATGTCAAATCAATATGTTTGATAAGGGTGGTTTTGAGTGGATTTTGAAAATCGATTTTTAAATCTCGAAGTAAAACGGATTTTGGATCTTGAAATCCAAAACCTGATTTTTAAAACCAAAACGAAACATCCCCTTAAACTATAAATTGTGCATGACAATTGGCATAATGTAAAATTTAAGTTGGAATTTATGAAAGATGAATTTATGAAAGATTCTTGTGGGAACTTGACACAGGGGAAAATAGATTGAAAGACAAATATTTTTTATAAAAAAAAGAATTAAAGATTTATGATAAATTCTTCTCACGATATTTTGTAGTTCAAACTTTAAAAATGCATCTTCAACCGGTTCCACGAGCTTTTACGTTGTAAGTAAAATTAGGTCAAATTTGCTAAAATAGTGATGCAACAAAATCTCTATAAATTAATACTTTATAAATTAATAAACTCTCTAAAATAATAAAATCTTCCGATCTTAACTTGATCTTTGTAAAAAATCTTTAAATTCAATAAGTTAATAAGATAATAATTTTTCAAAAAATTTCTTTATAAATATTAGGTCTCATTAAAACTCTAAATTAATAATTAATAAATATTACAATTATAAATATTATGACATAGTCTTTTTGAGTGCATATGGGATGGTTTCGATCTCTTATACTCAGATAATGTTTTACACATTTGATTATTTATGGATGATTTTGTGATGTTTTTTTAGATGAGAAGACATGATTGAGTGTTATGAATTATTTTATTTTCACATTGAGATTTATATAGTATATGTTTCATTCACCATGCATGAATATATTTAATTGACTATAATAGTTATTAAAGTGCAACAAATTAATGTAAACATATATATTTAAGTAATTTCAATGAATTAATGCATGCATCCATAATATAATAGTTAATTGTATACAATGAATTGATATTATACATGAATATATTTAATTAGTTACAAAGAATAATATATTTAATTAGTTACAAAGAATTGGTTGATACACGAATATAATCAATGAAACATATACGATCTCATTTATTTTCAATACATATGTACTAAATTTGGTGAATTTAAAAAGTCTCTCTTTTAATTAATATCTCTCTAAATTAATAAAATTTCATGGTCTCAAGGTGGAATTTTTTTTATTTTAGTCCTATAAGTTTGAAACATTCCAAAATAAATCCTTTAAGTTTCAATTTTACAAAATAAGTCATTTACCTTTCAATTTAATCATTTTTTACATCAATTGTAATCCTTTATGTTTTGAAGGAATTATAATTGGCAAACTTGGTGCCACATGTATTAAAAGATGTCACATCACTATCTCTCTTTATATATTAAAAAAATAGCGCAAATAACACCAAAAAATACTCTATAGACACCCCATAATTTTAAATACAAAAATAATTGTATATAAAATGACTAAGTAACCCTTACATAAATAAAGAGTAAAATAATTTTAAAAAATAACTTGAAAAAATATTAAAAAATGTGAAACAAAATAAATTTCACAAACGAATTCAAAGGGTGTTGCACGTTATGAATGATCGATGTTAATTATGTGAATCTTATTTTCCACTATTAATTGAAATGTATAACTAAATTTAATTATAATTTCATCATTTTATCAAATACTAATAATAAATAAATATATTTCAAATAAATTAATTAATTAGTTTGGAGTAGATGTAGAGAATTTTTAAAAAAATTTCATATATATAGAGGAGCAATTAATTAGTTTGGAGTAGATGTAGAGAATTTTTAAAAAATTTTCATATATATAGAGGAGCAATTAATTATTTTGGAGTAGATGTAGATAATTTTGTTTGTGTAACTAACATCTAATAAAATGTTATATACACCCCACTAAAATTTAAAAATCAATTGTATTGCTAAACACACCCCAATTCTTTCCTATTTACCCTTTATCCCTCAAAACAAATGCAAATTGAATAAAAATTAAAAATATAATTTAAAATTCAACTAAATCATTAAAACTATATATAAATTTTAAAAATTAATTAAAAAATGTAATCATTAATACGAAAAACTAAATAAAATTTAAAAATATTTTAAAAAATCAACTAAATATTAAAAAATATTTGAATGAAAAAATCAATCAAATCCAAATAAAATCTAAAAATATTAAATAAATCAAATAAAATTTATAAAATAATTAAATTTAAAATACCAATTAATGATTCAATTTTAAAAAAATGAAAGAAAAATTAACCCAATCAAAAATAAATATTAAGAAAATTAAATAAAAAATAAAATCTTACTTTTTATTGATTTTTTAAAATTTTGTTTTGATGATTTATTTTTTAATTTCAGATTCTATTTAATTTTCTAAGATTTCTTTTCAAAAAATTAATTAAAATTATTTTTAAAGATTTAGTTAATTTTTTTAAATACTTTTAAATTTTAATTAAAAAAAATTCAGATTTTTTCAGATTTCTTTTAAAAAAATTTCAAGTTATTTTTTAAAATTATTTTACTTTTTATTTATGTAAGAGTTCCTTAGTTATTTTATATACATTTATTTTTTAATTTAAAATTATGGAGTGTGTATAAAATATTTTGGGGTGTTATTACTTATTAGCTTTACTTGTTTTTAAAATATATATAGTGGAAAAATAGTGATGTGTCATTTTTTAATTTATGTGGAGTTTGACTATTATAATTCCTTCAAAACATAAAGTATTAAAATTGATGTGAAAAATGATTAAATTGAAAGATAAATGACTTATTTTGTAAAATTGAAACTTAAATGATTTATTTTGAAATGTTTCAAACTTATAGGACTAATAAAAAATTTCCCTCTCAAGTATATTAATTTATAGAGGTTTTACTGTACTATCATACAGTAGTAGATTTAGAGTTTATGTTTTTATTTGTTTTTCTTCTAACATACTATCATAGTATATATTGTTATGAATAAACACACACACAAAATGACAAAGTGGGATAGCTCAAGTGGTTAGAGCACCACTACGTAGGCTTTAGGTCCTGGGTTCGAGTCATGGGGAGGGGAAAAAAGGGATGGGTATTTAACTTTCCATCAAAAAAAAAAACACACACACACAATGACGAAAAAGAAAATAACACGAGATTTGTTTATCCAATTCATCTTGCGACTACGTGATCCTGATTATAATGAGAGAACATCTATTTATAATTGAAAATTCGCCCTAATTCTAAGCTCATTAGAAACATCTATTTATAATTGAAAATTCGCCCTAATTCTAAGCTCATTAGAATCAAATTTGCTCCACATGCCAAGTCCATTACTCCAAGCCTATCCAATTTGTTCTAATTCTAAGCATTAGAAACATCTATTTATAATTGAAAATTCGCCCTAATTCTAAGCTCATTAGAATCAAATTTGCTCCACATGCCAAGTCCATTACTCCAAGCCTATCCAATTTGTTCTAATTCTAAGCCCATTAAGATTAATTCAGACTCCACACTCCAACATATATTTATTTATTCCTATTTCAAAATAAGAGAAATTGACTTTAAATGAAAAAAAAATGTAATACTCTCTCGATACAAAAGCTACTCAAGAGTTTTAAACATATAGATTAAGAAATATGATATAATAAAAAGATATATTATAAGTCATTTTATTAAAAGAGAATAATATAATAAAATGTGAAAAATGATAATTTACTAAAAAAAGAATTGATAGTTTTCATTATGAGCGAAAAAAAATTGTGTATCTTTTATTGGATGGAAGGAGTACCATTTAAAAATGTCAAAGTCTCAAGTGTATTCAAGTACACCGTGTACTTAAGTAGACTTTGATTGACCAACTGTTGAAAAAAAATTGTGTATCTTTTATTGGATGGAAGGAGTACCATTTAAAAATGTCAAAGTCTCAAGTGTATTCAAGTACACCGTGTACTTAAGTAGACTTTGATTGACCAAGTGTTGACCGTTGATTCGTCAACGGTCAAACTTTGACTTTTTTTTTCAATTTTTTTTCGACTTTTTTTTTTGTAAAAGTGTATCTTAGTATATTGAAAAGTGTATCTTTGTTTTTTAATGAAAAGTGTATGTTATTGAAAAGTGCAATATTGTTTTAATGAATAGTGTATGTTTTTAAAACTGAAAAATGTATGTTATTATAACTGAAAAGTGTATGAAATATTAATGAAAAGTGTATGATATTATAATTGAAAAGTGTATGTTATTATAACTAAAAAGTGTATGTTCTATTAATGAAAAGTGTTAAGTTATATACTAATGAAAAGTGTATACGTATTATTATAACTGAAAAGTGTATAATAATATAGTTAATAATATTATTCAAAAATGTAATTTTTTTTGTAAAAAAAAACGGAATTTTATTTTTTAAAAAGTCAAAGTTCCGTTGACCGGTCAACGATCAAATTGACCAATCAAAGTCTACTTAAGTACACCATGTACATAAGAAACTCACCCTTTAAAAATAAATAAAGGTGCAGATAAGGTGTGCTCTTGAATTTACCGGCTTTGACGGGTTTTCTCAAAATTTAATTAGCTAGCATATAAATTATTACTACATCAGTCCGGAGTGACTTACACAGTTTTACAAGAATTTAGTTGTTGATAATTCAAGATAGCATATAAATTATTACTACATCAGTCCGGAATGACTTACCCAGCTTTACAAGAATTTAGCTGTTGATAATTCAAGATGATGGTATTTTAAATAATAAGATAAATGATGGTATTTTAAATAATGTTGTAAGATGTAAAGTAAAATATATGTAAAAATAAAGTGATAATTTTAAAAATAAAATAATATTAAAAGTGTACTAATTTTATGAAGTATTTTTATATTGAAATTGTAAAAATAATCATGAACATCTAAAAAAAATAAGCAAATAATCACTTGAACGTAGGAGTAATATTTTTTAAAGAACCCACAAATAATTTGTTACTAAAAAGCTAAAAAGGATAAATGAAATGAAATGAAATGAAATAGAGAAGAGAAGAGAAGCGGGTGCAAGTTGGAAGAAGAATGAAAGAAAAGTTGACCTGGGAAATTGAGCCACTTTGGGGTGGTTGATTTTTAGCCATTTGGGGTACAACCAAGGATGAAAATATCCGGAAATATCCCCGATATATCCTCGATATATCCATTTTTCGTGGTCACCGATATCGATATTGGGAAGAATCGATATTTCCACGATATTTGTAAAAAAATTGAAAATATTGATAATTATCGGTAGACAATAACAATATCGAGCCTAATATCGGTAAAATATCGAGAAAATGTCGATAAATTTCGAAAAATATCGATAAATATCATACAAAATAACATTGTATATTATATTTTATATAAATTTATCATTGATATAAAATGTTTTCAAATTTTTTTGTTGATTTTATGTACTAAAGACTTGTTATTAAATTTTTACAATTTTTAAAATTACCGATATCGATATTCGATATCGATATATCCGTCGATATTTCCATAAATTTAAGGTCTCGATATTTCCACCGATACCGATATTTTCATCCTTGGGTACAACTAAGACATTTACAAATTTTAACATATGAGCATCAAAAGCATCAATATGAGAGATTTTTAAACTGTTACCATCACCGATGATGACATCATCTGAGCTAGTATATGGAGAGTGAACGGAAAGGTTTTGAAGATCAGTCGTGATGTGATGAGATGCCCCAAAATCTAGTATCCACGGAGTGGTCGAAGCATCAGCCGTGTGTGCTGAGTAGGCCGGATGTTGGGCAGCCGAGGTAGTAGAGGGCGAGTGAGCAACTCGGGCGGCCGAGTGGGAGGGAACGACAAACTGCTGGTGAGGGAAGTCCGGGCAATTCCGGAGGACGTGGCCAGTTACGTTGCACCACTGGCATCTGCCGAGGAAGGGGCGCGCACCTGTGGAAGGGGAACGACCATCACGTGATGGGGGTTGGCTTCTCGTCGATCGGGAAGGGCGGGTGTTTCCTCGGCCAGCTACAAGCGCCGAAGCAGGTGACGAAGAGGGCACTGTCTTTGTTGCAAGTTGTGCCTCCATTCCCAGCAGCTTATCAAAGAGATCTTCAAAGGTGATCGACGTATCACGGGCCTGAATGGCGTTGGAAAGATCACGATATGACTCGTCCAAGCCATTTAGGATTTTTAGAGTGATATCGTCGGAATCGACGTTGTCGCCAATAAGAGCTAGTTCATCGACTGTAGTACGGATGTCATTAAGGAACTCAGTGAATCTTGTTCTTTAATGCCATGATGCGGCCCCGAGAAGAACGTCCATAGATGTTCTCGAGCGTTTTCCAAGCATCGTGGGAGGTTTTGGAGCCAGCAATGAAAGGGATAATCATCGGAGAAAGAGAGTTGATGATCGCGGATAAGATGAGTTGATCTTGCCTCACCCATAAGTCGATCTCAGAGTCAAGCTGCGCCATCGTGGTTGACGATTCGGCAGAAGTTTCTGTCGTCTTCTCTGTGGTTGAAGGTGTAGCAGCAGGGCAAGGTTTGGTTCCGTCAACATGGCCGTAGAGACCATAGCCGGTGAGAAGTGTTCGTAATTGGAACAACCAAGCTACATAATTCGATGAGGTGTGTGAGGTTTATCTCAAATCTCCAAAACCAGACGGGTTCGACTCGTCTGGTACAGATCAGGTAGATTCTAGTCTACTAGTGTACTCGTCTGTTGGGCGGATCAGTCGAGGTACTTAGTCGATAGAAGTCTTCTGAAGGACTCAGCTGTTGGGCGTATCAGCTGGTGGAGTCAGACAAGTTAGCTCAGACCAGATCAGATGAGTTGGAGGAGTCCAAACAGATGAGATGGGTGTTGCGAAGGACAAGACGAGTTGGGAAGACCAGACAAGTAGAGGTCTGACCAGACTAGTTGAGTTCTGTTAGCAGGGTTAATTTTTGGCTAAGTATGGAGTCGTCTTGTTTGCGAAACAAGTAAAGGGCAAGGAGGTCAATTCAGATTGAGTCACGCTGAAGGTGTGAGTTTGTTACACGGTTGTAACAGAATCCACGTGGCAATCCTCACACGTTCCATGCACGCTGCAATCATCCTTGGCAGCCTATAAATACCCCATTACTTGTAATTGTAATTCTTGACGCGTACGAGCATTCGTTTTGAGAGTTGAGAGTTCACGAGCGAAGTGAGGATATAATCCCTTTCCGAGTGATGAGTGTTTGTAAACATCTCTTGAACTAATCAAATTGAAGTCGTGTGTCCAGTGGATGTAGATCACATTGATCGAACCACTTAAATCTTCTTGTGGTCTGTTTTTCGTTTTCATTTATATTTGTGAATTGCCATGCTTTCGTTGGATTGAATTGTGGTCGATTATTTTGCTTGTGATTGGAGACGTCTAATCGGAGTTGAATTATCATTGACAATCGTGACAATTGGCGCCGTCTGTGGGAATCGGAAACGAGAGGAATCGATTGTCAACCATTAATCAATTGCCAGATCGAAGATGGAGAATTCGACCAAGTATAATATTGAGAAGTTCTCAGGCACGGGTGACTTTGGGCTGTGGAGAGTCAAGATGCAGGTTCTCCTAGAACAACAAGGCTTGTTCGACGTGCTCGAAGAGTCTACAGCCCCAGCCGAGGAATCTGCCTCCGCTGCTGCTGTAAGGAGCAAGATGCTCAGGAAAGCTCGAAGCACTATTCTTCTCTGCCTTGGTGATAAGGTTCTGAGAGAGGTGGCTAAAGAGAAATCCGCGAAAGAGGTCTGGGACAAGCTAGGTAAACTTTACATGGTTAAAACCTTAGCTAACCGTCTCTATTCGAAACAGAAGCTGTATGCCTTCAGAATGGTGGATGACAAACCCATTCCGGATCAGCTTGATGAGTTCAATAGAATTCTTGATGATCTAGAGAATTTAGATGTCAAGTTAGAGGAAGAGGATAAGGCTCTGATTCTATTGAGTGCTCTCCCTAAGTCCTTTGAATCTTAAAGGATACTATCTTGTATGGTAGGAAGGAAAGTATTACATTAGAGGATGTAATGCTGGCTGTCAAGTCCAAGCTGCTGCACAACAAGACGTCTCAAGCAGACAAGGTCAGTAGCGGAGAAGGATTGGCAATCAGAGGTGGCCAGAAGCGACCTAGTGCCAAGAAGGGGTCTAGTCAACCCAAAGGAGCTGATAAGGGAAAATCAGTTGTGTCCAATCAAGGTGAGGCAGTGTGCTACCATTGCAACAAGCCTGGGCACTATAAGAATGCTTGTCACAAATACAAGCAGTTCTTGAGGAAATCTGGTGCCAATACCTCTAATGACAAGAATCAAGCTAACCAGACTCAAGTTGAGAAGGAGCATGAAGGCTACGAGTCTGCTCAAGCAGTAACCATCACATCCTCTACAGAACAGCAAGCATGGATCCTTGATTCAGTGTGTTCTTTCCATATGACTCCAAGACGAGATTGGTTTCGTGACTTCAAACAACAGAAGGGCGGTTCTGTTCTGCTTGGGAATGATCACACTTGCAAAGTTGTTGGAGAAGGTAGTGTTCACCTGAAGATGTTCGATGGGGTAGTAAGAATACTCAAGAGTGTTAGGTATGTACCTGAACTCAAGAGAAATTTGATCTCACTTGGGATGCTGGATTCTATGGGCTATAAATTCCAGTCTGCTGATGGAGAGCTCAGTGTGTCAAAAGGGGAGCTGACTGTCCTGAAAGGTGAGAGAAGGAGTGATCTCTACTTTCTTAAGGGTGAAACAGTAGCTGGTAGATCAGATGTAGCGGAGGTGCAAGACAACTCGATGTTGTGGCACAAAAGACTAGCTCACGTAGGCGAGAAGGGCCTAGTAGAGTTGTTTAAACAAGGTCTGCTTGGCAAAGACAAGATCACTCAACTCGACTTGTGTGAGTCTTGTATTCTTGGTAAGTCCAAGAGACTTAAGTTTGGTAAGGGTGTTCACTCTACCAATGGGATCATGGACTATGTCCATTCTGATCTATGGGGGCCAACGAGGAATCAGACGAGGTCTGGTGGAAAATACTTCTTGTCTATCATAGACGACTACTCAAGAAAAGTGTGGGTGTCTATTCTGAAATCGAAGTCAGAAGCATTTGAGAAATTCGAGGAATGGCTCATTGAATGTGAAAATGTCACAAGCAAGACTCTCAAACATTTGAGAACTGATAATGGTCTGGAGTACCTATCAGAAGAGTTCAATGCGTTCTGCAAATCGAAAGGAATAGTAAGGCATAGGACTGTGCCAGGGACCCCTCAGCAAAACGGAGTAGCTGAGAGGATGAACCAGACACTACTTGAGAGAGTTAGGTGTATGTTGAACAGTTCTTGTCTGCCGAAGGTGTTTTGGGGAGAGGCTGTGTCTACTGCAGCCTATTTGATAAACAGGAGTCCTTTCTCGGTTGTGCAGTACAAAACCCCAGAGGAGTTGTGGTCTGGACGTGCAGCCGATTACAATCATTTGAAGGTATTTGGATGTCAAGCAAGATAAGCTTGAGCCTCGAGCATTGCGATGCGTGTTTGTTGGGTATCCTTCTGGCGTGAAAGGATACAGGTTATGGTGCCTCGAAGCTGGGATGAAAAAGTGCATAATCAGTAGAGATGTGACGTTTGATGAGAGTCGGATGCCTCTATCAGAACAGACTAGTACGAGTACTAGTTCAGCTGATAACCAACCAGACGAGACACAAGTCGAGGTGGAGCAAGTTGACTCCACAAGACCAGTTGGAGATGATATTGATCCAGATGAGGAGGGCGATCCTCAAAGTGAGAATGATCTTCAACATTATCAGCTGGCACGGGACAGAACCAGACGAGAAGTCCACCCACCTCAGAGGTATGGACAAGCTGACATAGTCTCATTTGCATTATGTGCAGCTCTTGAGGTGGAGTCTCTGGAGCCGAAGTCTTATTCAGAAGCCATCAGCTGCCACGACAAGGAGAAGTGGATAGTTGCTATGGAGGAGGAGCTTCTTTCTTTGAACAAGAACCAGACATGGGAGATTGTTCAAAGGCCCAAGAACAAGAAGTTGGTTGGGTGTAAGTGGATCTATAAAAAGAAGGTGGAAGCTCAGAGGGGTGGCAAGCTTAGATACAAGGCGAGGCTTGTAGCTAAGGGTTTTACACAGAAGGAAGGTATCGATTTCAATGAAATCTTCTCACCTGTTGTGAAGCATTGTAGCATCAGAATCTTGTTAGCTATGGTTGCCCAATATGAATTGGAGCTACATCAGATGGATGTGACCACAGCTTTCTTACATGGATCTCTAGACGAGAGGATCTATATGAAGCTACCAGAAGGGTTAGACATAGAAGAAGGGGAATACAAGGTTTGTCTATTAAAAAAGTCCCTCTATGGCCTAAAATAAAGCCTTCGACAATGGTACTTGAGATTTGATGAGTACATTTGCTTAGCTGGTTTTACAAGGAGCTTGTACGACAGCTGTGTCTACTTCAGACGGTTTGGGACTGGTGTTACCTATCTTCTATTGTATGTTGATGACATGTTAATAGCAGGCGAGTCTATTGACAGTGTTAATCAAGTTAAGGAGATCCTCAAACAGGAGTTTGAGATGAAAGATCTTGGTGACGCAAAAGTGATTCTTGGGATGGAGATCAGTAGACTAGACGGGTCTATTCTGCTGAGTCAGCCTACTTATCTTCAGAAGGTGTTAGAGAGGTTCAGAATGCATAAGGCTAAAACTGTCTCTACTCCTATTGGCCAACATCATCGTTTGTCCAATCAGATGAGTCCCAGGAACAGCCAAGACAGAACTCAGATGAGCAAGATACCTTATGCCAGTGCTGTAGGGAGTTTGATGTATGCTATGGTGTGTTGTAGACCAGACTTGACTCATGCTATGAGTGTGATCAGCAGATATATGAGTGATCCAGGCTTAAGCCATTGGGAAACGGTTAAGTGGGTTATGAGATATGTTCTGGGATCAGCACAGAAGGGTCTGAAATTTCAGAAGATGCCAAGTGAGGGGGATGCACTTGTGGGATACGTGGATGCAGATTACGCAGCCAATGTTGACACTCGAAAGTCCTTAACAGGATATGTGTTCACTCTATTTGGTACGGCAGTGTCATGGAGGTCTATTCATCAATCCGTAGTTGCATTGTCTACTACTGAAGCGGAGTACGTGGCCTTGACTGAGGCAGTTAAGGAAAGCATGTGGCTAAAAGGGATTCTTAAGGAGTTTGGTTTATCTCAGAACAGTGTGACTGTCTTCTGTGATAATCAAAGCGCAATTCATCTCGCAAAGCATCAGGGGTATCATGAACGAACCAAGCACATTGATGTGAAACTGTACTTTGTGAGAGACATTGTGGAGAAGGGGAGCGTCCAAGTGGTTAAGATAGCTACTGAGGAGAACCCTGCTGATGCATTTACTAAAGCGTTACCAAATGAGAAGTTTGGTTTATGTCTTAGGTCAGTTGGTTTGCATTAGTGACCTATGCGGAGAAGGCTACTAGTCTGGTGGCGGCAGATTAGTAGTGGAATCTGTCCTTTGAGAAGGATAGATCGGAGCTGTTTAGTTCAAGGTGGAGATTTTGAGCTAAAGGTGGAGAATTGTGAGGTTTATCTCAAATCTCCAAGACCAGACGGGTTCGACTCGTCTGGTACAGATCAGGTAGATTCTAGTCTACTAGTGTACTCGTCTGTTGGGCGGATCAGTCGAGGTACTTAGTCGATAGAAGACTTCTGAAGGACTCAGCTGTTGGGCGTATCAGCTGGTGGAGTCAGACAAGTTAGCTCAGACCAGATCAGATGAGTTGGAGGAGTCCAAACAGATGAGATGGGTGTTGCGAAGGACAAGACGAGTTGGGAAGACCAGACAAGTAGAGGTCTGACCAAACTAGTTGAGTTCTATTAGCAGGGTTAATTTTTGGCTAAGTATGGAGTCGTCTTGTTTGCGAAACAAGTAAAGGGCAAGGAGGTCAATTCAGATTGAGTCACGCTGAAGGTGTGAGTTTGTTACACGGTTGTAACAGAATCCACGTGGCAATCCTCACACGTTCCATGCACGCTGCAATCATCCTTGGCAGCCTATAAATACCCCATTACTTGTAATTGTAATTCTTGACGCGTACGAGCATTCGTTTTGAGAGTTGAGAGTTCACGAGCGAAGTGAGGATATAATCCCTTTCCGAGTGATGAGTGTTTGTAAACATCTCTTGAACTAATCAAATTGAAGTCGTGTGTCCAGTGGATGTAGATCACATTGATCGAACCACTTAAATATTCTTGTGCTCTGTTTTTCGTTTTCATTTATATTTGTGAATTGCCATGCTTTCGTTGGATTGAATTGTGGTCGATTATTTTGCTTGTGATTGGAGACGTCTAATCGGAGTTGAATTATCATTGACAATCGTGACAAGGTGAGTTTCAGAGGAGGATGCGCCGAGGTGTTGAGTTGAAAACAATCATCGACTTTCTTGGAAGAATTCATGGCGGAATAATGCGATGAGTGGGTTGATTTTGCTGAATTAGTTGATTGATTTTGGGAGAGAAAGGGTCGCAACTAGAGAATTAAGGGAGTTGTTTGTGAGTGCCGAACAGATAGGAACAGATAAGCGGTTTAATTTTTTTTTTTTTTTGATAATGAATCTTGAATTAACAAATTGATTTAAGAAACAGAGGGAGGAGCCGAAGTTTGATGGAAGTTTACTGTGAAGAGTTTGATTGTAGGGGAGTGATGGAAGAGGATGCAGTAGGCAGAGTTTGATTGTAGGGGAGTTTACTGTAAGTCTGTAATTAAGGAAACAGAGGAGTTTTTTAGCAGTAAAAAGCTTGATGGAGGAGGGTGATAGTCGGGAGTTTTGAACGATGTCGGACGTCGAACAACGACTACAAGGGAGAATGTCGGATCGAGGTACGACTCGGTGATACCATATAGAGAAACAATGAATTACGAAATTATAATTTAATTGAATAATTGTAAATAAGTACAAGGGAGTATATATAGATACAAGAGGATATCTTAACAACTAGATAAGATTTAAATCTAATTAAGAAAAGTGAATAATTATAATATATCTTAAATATATTATATTCCCAATAGTTCGATCGCCCACTCTAGTTGCTGCTGCTTACAGTTAATTCAGGTAATTTCGTTGGAATGTCCACTCTTTTTGCATACACTAATTTATTAATTAAATCTCAAGAAAGATCTAGCTAGGGTTAATTTAAGATAAATGAGAATCAGAGAGGGGCATCAGTTGATATTAGCAAGGACGAAATTGGAATTTCGCAGGAGTTGCTTCGGAGTCCTCGTGGGGCTTCAGCAAGTCCTCGTGGGGCTTCAGCAAGGGTCAGATCTTATTGCATTGTTGTATTCATCAAACACTTCAACTTATAAAAAATTGATTTGAAGTGATTCATTTTAAAACATTTTCAATTTTCAATTTTACTATAAAAATCAATTTTAATCCCTTCAAAATAATTAGTGTGGTTTGCAAACATACCCTAATAAATATCATTTGTGCATTTAAATATTAATCTTTAATAAATAGTTTAGATATTCATATTATTAACCAAGAGGAATTAACACAAGTCCTCAGCCCATGAAATAAGATCCTGCCCCACCATAATCAAATTAAATCGAATGCTGACTATTTAAAATTTAGCTTGAAAAAAATTGAGATTGTTTATATATAAATAAACAAGTTCATATTCAATGCTCCTATATCTTATAATGAATGATTTTATTTTCGTTTATATTTTTTACAGCTTAATATTTATGATAATTATAAAAATATGTAATTAAACTTATTTAATTAGATAATTTAAATTATAGAGTTTAGCATATATATAATATATATATATATATATATATATATATATTGGAAATACATTAAAAATGAAATTAATAAATAATTTAAACCTGTTAAAAAATTTACAATATATTTGACAATTTCAATTGAATAATAAAAAAATCAAGCTCAAACATATTCTGTTCCGTCCTTGCCATGAATAGGGGAAATAGAAGCCATGATCAATGTACTTAAGTTAAGTACATGATATTGATTTGAGTTGAGCTTTGTTATTAACAAACCTAGCGTAGAACTAGTACCGTACCCAGTATAAAAAGTCTACTAATACCGTACCCAGTATAAAAAGTGAAAATGTTTAAATAAAAAATGATAATATTTAAGTAAAAATTAATAGCCACTTTTGTTAAAACCATTATCACGTGTATTTTTACTTAAACATTATCATTTTTTTATTTTTTTTTGCAGTATAGAGCCATTAAAAAAAATTGGAAGCTAGAAAGATTTACTCTTTAAAAACTGTCGTGAATCAGACCAAAGAACAAGAAACTATACACGTTGAATAGACTATTATCTAACGGGAACGACTAGCTTCTAAAAAATGGCATAAGTATGAACACTGGAATTCTATTTAGTCTCATTCACGAGGTCGAAAACGTAGGAGATCCGTATTATTTGGGTTTAAAGGCTCGATTTGTTTTATCTGTCCAGTGTCAGTGTGCCAAGCAAGCAACCGGCCAACTATCAAATTGCTTCATATTGGTGAATCAGACTCCCCCTCAATAGCCGGAATCATTAACGAATTCAGTGAATTTCCAGTTAGAGGGCTTCTGAACTGCTGCACCACCAAAACCGAACCAAAAAACTCAGGTAAAATCAGCAAGTTCCCCACAGGTCCCAACTCAGGACACTCGTTCCTCGTGTTATTAAGAGCTGCGACTAATTGACCCTCCGGCATTCTGCCTACAACAATCAGATTACTGCGATTATACGTTTGCATCACAGCAACTGCTTCCTCGCCGTTGCTTACCGCGCTCTCCTCTAATCTGATGGAACCATCAGTAGACACTTTCCTCATGAATTCTGCCAGAAATTCTTCGTCACTTGATCTAGCTTCAAAACCGTCTTGATCGTCCATTTCTAGCTTGATGGTGTCTCCAGCCAATCGAGGGTCCACAACGAAACGAACAACTTTCAAACTTACGCCAGGGTGTTCAGCCATGATTGCTCCGTAGGCGAGAGCTTCACGATCATCATTTCCCCCTAAGAAGAAGACTGTGATGGTATAGTCGACATTGCTTGCAGGTACATGTGTCGTCCCACCAAGACCCCGATCGACTAAAATGCCAACTGAACAAGGGGCATGTTGTAGAACCCTTCGGTTCACGTTTCTCAACTCAACACGAGTGGTCTCCAGCTGTCCATCGAGCCTCTGACGTTTATGGAACGGGAGGACTATCATCGCTACCTTCTTCCTAGCAGCACTATTACAAATATCCTCATGCATGGTGGACATTGATGAGATTGCAGTCGTTGGTGTTACTGAAACATGGCTGAGATGCTGGAAAGCCTCGAAAGCAACAACGATCTGGTTTGGATTGGGATCCTGCTTCCTGTTCCAAAATGGCATCCCGTTTTTTCGTGCCTTGTGAACCGTTAGTATTGCAGATGACCGTTCAGAAAGCTCCATCAGGTGCATTGCGTAGACACGAAGTCCTTCCTTTTTCCCAGTTCCACGTGAAACCTCCATGAGATTGATTAATGTTGGAATATTTCTTGCACTATTGAAACAGGTCAGTAGTCTGAGTTGAGTGTCTGTTTTCTTTCTCTGAATAGTTTTGTGCTTATAATCTGACCCAGCCATTTGGGCTGGCTTGTATATGGTCGTAACGATGGGCGTTGTTATGAACGTCGTGAATAAAGCCATCAAAACCATGATGGCAAAAGTCTGATCATTAAGAACCTAAAAATGAGTAAAAGGAGAATCAGTCAAATGAAAAATGAAACGAAGGCAAATACAGCAATTAAGTCTTAGATTAATGAAAAGTAATTTACCCCTCGGTCTTTCCCAATATTAAGGACAATGAGCTCCACCAAGCCTTTAGTATTCATAAGGAAAGCAAGGGTAAGTGCTTCTTTAAAAGAATCTTGCATAAGAGAGAAACCAGAAGAGTACCAACAATCTTTCCAACACAAGCTGTAACTATAACCAACACAAGAAGACCCCACGACTGAGCCCCATGAATGGTCGCTACGTCTGTCTTTAGTCCGCTGGATACGAAGTACAGAGGCAGAAACAGTCCAGAAACGAGATCCTCGACTTTTTCCACGAGAGCTCCACTTAATGGTCCCTCCTTTGGGACGAGAACACCAAGAACGAAAGCCCCAAAAAGTGCATGAATTCCAATGGCATCTGTGACAAATCCTGCAGCCAAAACTGCAGCTAAAGTAGCACATATGTATATCTCGTCAACAGGCTCACCCTGATGACAACGTTGAGCCATCCATTTAAAAATAGGAGGGGCTACAACTATGCATAAAATTACGAATCCGGAACCACTCAAGAATACCCATAATGAAACGAGGGGAGAGTGGTCAGAGCCTGATAGTGCTATTGCAAGGGCAAGTAGAATCCATGCAGCCACATCGTTGACTGCAGCAGCAGACATAGCCATTCGACCAACATCAGTAGTTAAAAGCTTAAGCTCGGCCAAAATACGAGCCAAGACTGGAAAAGCAGTGATAGATAGGGCCACTCCCATGAATACCAGAAACGGGCCTTGACTTACGCCTGCAGAAATAGTTCCTCTGAGCACAAATGATGCCCCGATTCCTAAAATAAATGGGAGAGTTATTCCTGAAAGGGCAATACTTAATGCTTTTTTCCCAGTTCTTCGAAGAGCTCTTGGATCGAGCTCAAGGCCAACCAAGAATAGAAAAAATAATAGACCAAGATTGGCAATGGTATCCAAGACTGTGAGACTTTGTGGTGGGAAAAGTGCGTGAAGATATTTATGGTTGCGGCCTAAAGCTGATGGACCTAGTAGAATTCCACCCTGTGGATACACCATTTGGTAATCAAATTTTATAAGAGAATCACAAAGTAATTAATCTGCTACATGTAGCAAACGAGATAATATATGACATATATATTAGTATATCTGCAGCTCTATATCATTAACAAAAACTCAACCAAAGAAATTAGAACAAGAAAAAATATGTTAATGACTGTGAATAACATTTTTTCATGCTGCATCCCCATTTTGAATTGTAATCACTACAAAAGTTCAATAAGAAATATCCCCATTTTCAAAATATTTGTTTTGTATGTTAAACTTTTGGTAATCAAACGGTGAATGCCTGTGTAAGCAGCTATGTAGAGCCTTTAAAGTTCTCGAGCTTTTGTCATTGGTCATTAAGAAATATTAAATCCGTAACCTGAATGAAGTTAGTACTTAGTATCCAGCTCTGGATATTCCCAATTATTTTATCAAGTATATCTCAACCAGATTGAAGAGTTTGAGGAAATTAAACAAATTGATCATTCTACGTCTGAAATTAAGCTCCGTTTTCTTATGTCAGGTTATAAGCATGACTACAGTAAAATCTTGGAGGAGAACCTAATGTGAGTTGAGAAATTAGAATCTACCTTCAGTGATGGTGGAATTAATTAGGGGTAAGGATAAAAAGTTTAAAATGACATGCATTGAGTGAATAATGTAAAAGGCTAAAATGACATCTACAAAGAATTGGAGGGAGTACATTACTAGCAACAACTACATTCATCAAAGATAATTATAGAAATTTCATTAAAAAAGGAGTAGAATAGAAGAGAAACTCACAATAATCTCAGCAACAACGCGTGGTTGTTTGAGTGGCTTGAGAAGGTATGCAAGTACACGGGTCAGCACAACGACAATGCATATCTGTAGTATCAACAGAGGAAGGGCGAAATGCAGAGGATCGTCCCCTTGGAAGACACCATTAGAAGCTGCCTTCATCAGTGGTAGACATCCAACAGTTGCATTTGATGCCATTTTGTAGTAAAACAATTCCAAATCAATCAGCACTAACTTGTTTCTCCAACTACTGCATAATTAACAAAAAAATCATAAGCAAATAATCTTTTTTTCTGAACACTACATAGAATTTGATGCATTGTTACGAAACAAATATTATCCCTGAAAAAATATCAAATTCCCTCAAGGCATATACGAATACAATTTCAACGGAAGCAATTAATCTAGGCATATGACCTGTCCCTATATTTGTATTAGAATAAAAAAAGCAGGAAATTCAGAAGTTCAGGACACGTTAATAACTGCATAACTTACAGATTTGCATCTAATTATAAAAAGAACAAAAATCTCTGAGGAATTGTAGCTAAAGATTATGGTCCATAATCAATGATCCGGTTATATTATATCATAAATTTTCAATCAATAACTCAAAATTGGCTCTGTTGCATGTGATTAATCTCTGGTGAAAACTGCAAATACGAGTAAATAAACAGCAGACTTGTCGTTTAACACGAAAATTAAATTCCTAACACTGCAGAAGGTAGACTGTGACAGTAGTACGCGTCTCCATATCCTAATGACGGCAATGCCCTTGAATCTTCGTCTAATTTACAAACTCCCACCGAAATCCTCAAATCAAGCTTTTTCTTCGATGAACGCGTTTGTTAATAACTACTGACTGTGTGTTCTAATCACCAACACTACTCTATGACTCACTATGAGTACCATTAAATACACACACTCTTGTCTCTCTCTCTCTCTCTATATATATATATATGAAAAAAAAAAAAAAAAAGGAGAGAAAGAAACCTGAATAAATTCTCAGAAGGTAGAAGTTCTTCAAGGATGACAGGCAATCACCACCGCCTCAGACTGCGACTCTTTGGGAAGAGTGGAGAGATTTTCTGTAACGAATAGCTCCAGAGATCGTCCAATGGCGGGAGAGGAGAGAGAAGGATTATCAGAGGGAGAAGTGGAGTTGAGTTGCAGAGGGCAAAGAAGAAGAGTGTGCAACTTTGAATTTGCTGCAACGTTGTAACCATACGAATGTATATATAAGGCATGGGTGAAAATAATAATATACTTATACCGAAATATCTGTGATATACCCAATTTTGGTCACCCATATCATATATAGATATTGAAGAATATATTTTCACGATACAATATATAGAGTCTAATAAGTAATATCTATAAAATATCAAGATAATGTTGATAAATTTTAAAAATGCACTATATTACATGGTGTATTTGAGTATGTACTTGAGTGGACTTTGACTGGTCAACTGTTGACTGTTGATGTTGATTGACCGATCAAACTTTGACTTTTTTTTTTCTACATATTTTTTTTTTATTTATTTTTTTACACAAAAAATTTACATTTTTCAATGTTATTTTCACTATATTAACATACATTTTTCAGCTATAATATCATACATTTTTAGTTATAATAACATACACTTTTCATTAATATATAACTTACATTTTTCATTAATAGAACATACACTTTTCAATTATAATAACATACACTTTTCAGTTATAATAATATACTACATTTTTCATTAATATAACATACGCTTTTAAATTATAATAACATACACTTTTCAGTTATCATACATTTTTCATTAAAAACAATGTTGCACTTTTCAATATAGTAACATACATTTTAAATTTAAAAAATAAAAATGCATTTTTCAATATACTAACATACACTTTTTAAAAAAAATAATCGAAAAAAAAATAAAATAAAAAATCAAAGTTTGATCGTTGACCGATCAACGGTCAACAGTTGACTAGTCAAAGTTCAATCAAGTACACCGTTTACTTGAGTGTATACAAGACTTTGGCCATAAAATAACATTGTATATTACTATATTTTATATAAATTTATCACACATATAAATTTGTTCAAATTATTTCATTAAATTCATGTATTAAAACTTTATTTTTAAATTTTCATAATTTTTTAAATTTACCAATATGTATCCATCAATATTTTCAAAAAAATTAAGATATTTCGACCTTGTATATTTGGTTAAAATTCAACTTTTTACAATAATTTTGGACTTTTTTTACATTAAGTTCCAAATTTTTTTTATTTAGTCTCATTATTTTTCTATTTAACTCATTTTGACTAATTTAGTTAGAGCACTAGTATTTGGGTTGGTCTGCTATGGACTCGAGTGCATGTTGTGCACCCTAGTCCATGTTGCACTTTTCAATTTACTGACTTACACTTTTTGATAAATGGTGTTGCACTTTTCAATTATTAAACTGTATAATAATATTTTTAATAATAATTGAAAAGTGCAACACCATTTACCAAAAAGTGTAAATCAGTAAACTAAAAAGTGCATACTAGACTTTACCCTAGTATTTGGGTCGTCATAAATTCGAGTCATTAGATTAAGAATTTTAAAAAAAAAAAAAGTCTACAATCTTGACAATTCTCCTAAATTCCTTGATAACAGTGTAAAAACTAAAAACGTGTTATATCTTGACAATTCTCCTAAATTCCTTGATAACAGTGTAAAAACTAAAAACGTGGACTATATAACATTGTTTTTCATTTTTAGGCAAATATATGACTAAAATCAATCAAATCAATTGATAAGATATGAAACTAAGTTGAAAATCTAATGAAATATTAATAAAATACTCCTAACTAATATCATTAAAAATACATCTAAAATATAAATATGTTTTATGGTAAATTCAAGTTACACAAGATTTTACCGGTCCAAAAACATCTTTTATATAGAAAATATATATTTAGGAGTCGTTAGATAATTAAAATTAGAAAAATATGCCTATTCAAATTTCGGATAGCTAAATTGTTTTAAATTTTAAAAAAAAAAATGATGTTCACGGATTCAAGTTCATATTGTCATATGAGAATAATTGACCTGTACTAGCTAGAATGGGTTAAATTGATACTCCATATAAGAATGATCAAAATTATAAACTCAAATTTCCATTTTTTTTTTCATATATGTAATTCAACCTGCCACACAAAACATGTGTCAGTGTAATTTTATTTACTCGTCATGATTTGTAGACTATTTTCGGAGAATATAAGTTTATGTGGTACATATTTTGTCGGTTGTTGTTATTCGTAACAAAATTAAATTTGATAGGTGCAATTTCTAAAATATTTTGTAGATATAAATTTGCAAGTAAAAGAAGAATAATGAAGCACCGACCAAAAAAAAGAAAAGAATGAAGTAATAAATTTCGATGCAACTAGCTAGCTAGGGGTCCCCACTGGTGACTATTCCAGGCGAGTCGAACGTGATACGTACAGTTTAAGTTTGTTTGAAATATTTGTTGAGCTTTGAAATTATTGTTTTAATTTGTTTGATAAATAAATTAGTCGAGCTCGAACGAGCTTTAGTCAAGCTGAACTCTTGTAGTTTAATATTTTTACATTCATTTTATTTTTAATTACTGAACGAACTCGAGTCGAACTTCAAATTGTATCAAACATAAAAAAATATTTAAATTTATTTAATATCAATGTCGAATCGAACTCAAATTAATGAATTTTTATTTCACAATCTCAAATCGAATATTGAATAACTTAGTTTGATTTTAAACAAAACTTCAAAGTTTCATGGATAGTAAAAGCTTGGTAAATTTTGACTTTTGGTTTGGCTTCGACTGAAGATCCCCATTTAATTTTGTCATAGTCAACTTTGTACGCCGCTTCTGATTGATTCATTTTCCAGTTTCCTAACTGGTGGAATTTTTCACAAATAATTAAAAAATATATTGTTAGAAAATCAAGTTAGACCAATACAATTATTATAACTCAATTCCAACAATGGACAATTCTTACAGTAGTCAAATTTTACAAAGTGACTACATAGTCACTTTGTCGAATTGCGCTACGTGGCGTCGTAAACGTCGCAATGACCCGCTACATGTTATACAGATTTAAGTTAATTATATTATTTTTAAATTGTATTTTATTATTTATTATATTACCCTTGTATAATAAAAAATTAATTCGAATTTTGAAAAATTAAATTAATTTCAATAATAATTAAGAAAAGTTTAAGTTCATTCCTTCATTGTTTTTTACGGTCTTTCTTCAAACTACTGAAATTAGGGTTCTTTAAAAAAAATCTTCACTCTATCACGAAGGTGGGAGTAGGCTGCACCGGCCTGCTGACGAGCCATTGCCGACCACCATGTCGGAGGCAGTCGTGCGGGTCAACGGCCGAAACTAAATCGGCGTCGAGAACGCGGCGAGACTCGATTCCGATAAGGAGACGGCGGAGTGTTGTTTCAATGTGGGCTGCAATATATCCCGCAGCGGGCAAGGGACGCAGGTACGCGTTGCAATTTGATTGCGGCACAGGCCGCTCGACGGTAGAAATTGCAGCGGACAGTTCCGTGAGTTACAGCGGGCACTATATAATTAAATATAAATTTTATTATTAGTTTTAACACTGATGTGTGCTCTGTTTTAAGAATTAATGTTTGACATTTGAATGTCAATTAAGCTCAAGTGAATAATGAGAGGCCCTTTTTTTTTTTTTTTTTTTTTTTTTTTGATCGGGAAATAAAGATTTCATTAAGAAAAGTCACAAGGTACAAGGAGTGCCCAGTGAAGAAAATTACAGAAGGAGTATGACAAATAGAATGTTGTTCAGTGCAAGTTAACAAAATTTGGTATACTAACTATCAAAGCTTGAAGTATGTTGGTCGATAAAGTTGTCCCTAGATGTCTCCCATGTACTGCCTCGGATCTGCGAGCCATCCCCTGTAGGAGCTGCCGTGGCTGATCTGTTTGTTCACCAAGCACCAACTCCAGAAACGGCCCTTTATCTCATCTACCACTTTCTTGACATTCCACTCTCCAGCCTCAAAAATTACCTTGTTTCGCCATTTCCACACAATCCAAACCACACAAATCCACAGACTTGCCATAAGTTTATTACCTCTTTTTGAAAGGAACAGGTTGGTGAATTGCCAGAAATGGTCTATGATACGCGCGGATGGGACCGAACAAATCTTGAGCCAATTAAGTACTTCGGTCCAGACCTGGTGAGACAACCTGCAGTTGATGAACAGGTGGGCTGCCGACTCAGCTGTCTCGTCGCAGGCCGTGCATTGGCTCTCCTCGTCGGACGTGATGATTGCTCTTCTCCTTAGGTTGGTCCTCGTCGGTAGTCTATCCCACAGTAACCTCCATGCCATCGCTGCTGCCTTAATAGGGGACGAGTTCCTCCATATTTGTTCGAAAACTTCTTCCTTGGTTGATTCCATGGTCGCTGTTATCGCTGCGTTGTGCATTGTCTCGTACGCGGATTTTGTCGTGTACACACCTTTCGCGTCTCGTCTCCATTTCCATCTGTCCAGCTCTCCCTCCGTTAGTGCATATCTGTTCACCAAAGACACGAAGTTGTTAAAACTTTCGTTCTCTCGATCTAGTAAAGGACGCCTCCAAGCCCAAAGCCACACCCATCTACCCCCCACCCAGTTACCCATCTCACTAATAAGTTTGCCCCTATCCAAATTCAGTCTGTAGAGTCTAGGAAATTGCAGTTTTAGAGGTGTATTTCCTACCCAGATTCCCTCCCAGAAGCTCGTCCCCGCGCCGTTTCCTAATATCTTCTCCAAATTCCCTTTAAACCAAACCCCCCCCACCCCTCTCCCGCCAGAAACTATATCCCTCCACCACTGTGAAGTCCTCACTCTCTCTCTAATATGGAAACCCTCCCCATCCTCTACTAACCCCCCATACAAAGATTCCACCACCTTGGCCCATAAGTTCTCACTGTTATTTACAAAATTCCAAAGCCACTTCCCTAACAAAGCCCTATTAAAAGTACCAAAATCTCTCACCCCCAACCCCCCTTTTTGTTTTGTGTTACAAATATGTTCCCATTTGATCCACACCATTTTCCTAACACTCTCCCTGCCTCCCCACAAGAAATTGCCACACACCGAGGTTAAGGATTTGATAATCTTTTTTGGTAGTTGGTAAAAGGAGAAATTATAGACAGGTATAGACGTCAAGACCGCCTTCAAGAGCGTGATTCTTCCACCGAAAGATATCTTCCTCGACTCCCATGTTTTCAATCTTTTCTTTATTTTCTGAATCAAGTGACCCCATTCTGAGATTTTCCTTGGATTTGAGCCAACCCGGATTCCAAGATAGGAGAAAGGTACCTCTCCAACGACGCATCCCAGGGTATTTGCCATATCTTCTAGTTTGTTTCTCTCCACGTTAACCCCCATAAGGCAACATTTGTTATAATTGACCTTCAAACCTGAGAGAAGTTCAAAGTTCCTTAAGATTCCTCTCATGACTCGTGCATTTTCCATACTAGCAGCCCCCATTAGGATTGTATCATCCGCATATTGAAGGTGAGAAACCTTCAACTTCTTTCTACCCATTTCAGCTGCTACTAACAAGTTTTGTTGGACTGCTTTGTTGACGAGAGCATTTAGCCCTTCAGCCACAATTAAGTAGAGAAACGGTGATAATGGGTCGCCTTGTCTCAGCCCACGTTCCATCTTAAATTCGCCCGAGGGGCTGCCATTTACCAGTACTGAGGCTGTGGCTGTTGAGACGCATTCCTTGATCCAATTTCTCCATTTCAAACTGAATTTGAATTGTGCAAGCATCGTATCTAGAAAAAACCAATCCACCGAGTCGTATGCCTTAGCAAAGTCAATTTTGAGGAAAGCTCTCTCTATCTTTCTTCTCTTGGCCTCTTCAATTGCCTCATTTAGAACCGCCACCCCGTCTTGAATTTGCCTTCCACCGATAAAGGCACTTTGGTTCTCCGATATGATACTATCCATGACTTTGCTGAGTCTACTTGCCAAGACTTTGGCTAGGATTTTATATGCGCATCCAATGAGGGAGATTGGTCGATAGTCCTTAAGAGAGCTAGGGTCCTCCTTTTTTGGGATCAATTCAATGAAAGAAGGGTTTGATCCGCGAACCATTCTTCCGTTGGCATGAAAGTCAGCCATCATCCTCAAAACATCCCCCTTCACAACGTCCCAAAATTCCTTAACAAAGCCGAGGTTGAAACCGTCCGGACCCGGGCTTTTCGATCCATCACAACTCCAAATCGCTGCCTTGATCTCGAGCTCCGAAAAAGGTTGGGTCAGCGTTACGTTGTCGGCTGTGCTAACACTTTTCTCCACGAAACCATCTGACACTATCGGTCTGGCCCCTTGCTTCCTTTTGAAGTGAGTTTCAAAAAAGTTCTTGATCCCATTTTTCACTGCTCCGGGGTCTTCGATCCACTGCCCATTCAGTTGCATGCCGATAATTTCATTGCTCTTTCGTCTCTGATTTACCACTTTGTGGAAGAAACTCGTGTTCACGTCCCCCTCTTTAAGCCACTTTAGTCGGGATTTTTGTGCCATCAGACTCCCCCTTTTTTTCAAGTTTAACAGCAGATTTGCTGTTACTTCGTTCCTCTGGATTATTTCTTCCTCGTCGAGGCCAAACACGTCGTCCATGACGTCTAGGTGTTGTATCTCTGATTTGAGATTATCAATCTTGTTGTCCAGATTTCCAAAAACCTCCCTATTCCAACTCCTTAATTCACTTTTTAGCATCTTCAACTTTTCTTTCACGACGTATCCACCCCAGCCCTCAACTTGACAATTCCCCCATTTTTCGGTGACAAAATCTCTCAAATTCGGGTGAGACAGCCACACATTTATGAATCGAAATGGTTTGGGGCCCCAATCTATTTCGGTTGTCTCGAGTGTTAGAGGACAATGGTCTGAGACGGTTCTGTTTAACCCCTTTTGGGTGGAGTGTGGCCAATGCTGTAGCCAATCGTCATTGACCAGGATGCGGTCAATTCTACTTTTGCAACTGCCGTCCGGTTTGTACCAGGTGAATTTCCTCCCGTGGAGTGGTAGATCCGTCAAAGATGCCCCGCTAATGAACTCATCAAATTTTCGTATATCATTCCTATTGATTGAACCACCTCTACCTATCCTTTCGGACTCATATCTTATAGAGTTGAAATCTCCAAGCATACAAACACATGTGGTGTGGGTTTGCTGCATTACCAGGTTCAATCTGTCCCACAGCTCAATACGTTCACTAAGGGCACAGGGTGCATATACATTTACAATACAACATGAACGCCTCTCTGCCCCCCAAAAGCCATTAATTATCACTGCTCCGTGCATATCCCAAGAGCTAGAACAACAAAATTTATTTGAATTCCAAATAATACACATACCTCCAGCCCTGTCGATCGCCCCTCTTGCGGCCCAACCAAAATTTCCAGTACCCCACACTTCTCTGCAGCATCTCTCATCAATCGAGTCCATCTTCGTTTCCTGAATGCAACATATATCAATTCCATGTTTTCGAATGACCGCCTGGATCTCCTTCTTTTTTATAATGCTCCCCAAGCCCCTAATATTGATGGTCAGGACCTTCATTAATCAACCATTGTAGAAATCCCCTTGCCCTTTGCGACATCTTCCCCTTCCATTTCGTCCAGTTCCGCTAGCCTCTCTATCATAATCTCATCTCCGCTCTTACTTTGAAGCCCCATTTTTTTACCCAGTTCCCATGTTTGTTCCGCTTCCGTCGCTCTCTGTTTTCGACTCTTGTTCCTATCTGCTTCCAAAGTGGATTTTGGGGCTTCTTCCTCCTGCTGTCCGGGGCCTTCGTCTAAGGCGATGTCTCCAATAAAGCCCGGCCATCTTTGTAATTCTTGTTTCCACGCCTCTGCTTTTGCTGCACCTTTCTTCTTGGTTTTTTGTTTGTGTCTTCCTTGGTGCTCGCCCATAGAGTCTTTGTTTTTGATGTTCAAGTGCTTGCCCTGCTCTTGGTTTGGTTGTCTGGATATTGGATCTTGCCAATTAGGTTTTCCGATGTGCTTCTGAGAGGTAAAAAGGTGTCTTCTGGTGTCTTCCTGACTCATTTGGACCAGAGTGTCCGTTTTTTCTAATTGGGCTGTGTAACTCGGTCCACTCTTTTCTAGTTGGGCTTGACAATTTGGGCTTGCAGACCGAATATTGGGCTCTCTATCTAACTCATCATAAGGCTCTTGGGCCCTCTTCTGTGTGTTATTGGGCCCAATTTTGAGGGTTTTCCTTGAGACCATATTAGACCCCACTGTCAAACTTTTTGCTACTGTGGTCCCCACCAACCCTTCGACTTCTCTTCTATTTGAAATGTCAAGGTGGGCCCCTTCCGAGTTATGATTGTTCTCTATTCCAAGAAAAGAATTATTATCGAGGTACCCGTCATTACTATCAGCCGTCATTGGGTCTCGTAAAGGATCCGTTTTGTCTAGCATGTCACCCTGGCCCACTAGATCCGAAGCGTTGCCTAGGGTTTCTCGATGCACTTCCCCAGGGCCCTTTGATGTCGCCGACGACTTGCATACCGCCGGAGCAGGTCCGTCTGAATCGCTCAACTGACCATCTGATTTTAGATCCCCATCGGACCATTGAGACTCTGTATCGGACCCGCTGTTGTCATCCCCTAACGATGACCATGAGCACGGGCATGAACGTTCCTCCACAATGCGAATTGAATAGGAGATCCCGTCGATAGCTACCTTCAGTATGCCCTCCACCGGACTGAGGCCTGAGGAAATAAGGGTTCTTGCAAATTCCAAATTTTCTCTATTGGTAGTTAGTTTATCCAGCTTCACGCAAAAACCCATCCGAGCACATGCAACCGCAAAAAACCTAAAATTCCATGCGTGCATAGGTACTCCGTACCATCTTGTCCATACCAGTCTGTATTGGTTGACGTCAGTCTCCTTCCACGGTCTACACCATTCGAACCAGAAAGATACCCACTCATCGAATCCCTTAATGGTTTCTTGTGTAGTTGTCTCAGTCGAGCTTTCGATCAACATGAGGTTTCCCCCCATGTTTCTTATTTTGAGTTTTCCGGAGCATTCGCCTTGCATTTCCTCCCCGTATTCCTCCCATGAGAAAGACCTTTTCATAAAGCCAGTGAAACATCCTGACATTCCTTCCTTTTCTGGTTCCGTCGTTTGGAATTTTATTACCTCTTCTGACGTGCTGATCACCATGTCTTTGTACCTCATTCCCTTCACTTTGTCACTGAATGATATATTCCTTTCTCGCATTCCCCAGTTGATGGGGAAGCCCTGTTGTTCCTTGGGTTTTTCCATGGTTTGGTCTCGCTGGTATTTTGGAATGTAAACTCTCAGTTTATAGCTCCCAATCCAAACTTCATTCAAGTCTATTAGTAATCTTTCTACATCCAACACCTGACCCATTCTCACGAACCCGAAAGGTTTTCCTTCTTTATCCAGTTTTTTTGGTCGGAACACATCGTGCACCTCGCCGACCTTGCTAAAATATTTATATAGCGTTTCCATACTGCAGTCATCCGGAAAATTCTTGAAAAAGAATGTAAGCGAGTCTCCACCAGTTCCGTGCAGCATCGATCGCGCGGAAGAACTTCCTCTCAGAGGTGCGGTCGTTCGATCTATTACCTGTCTACCATTAGTCCTAGGGTAAGGCTTGGTCCTATGGCGGGGGTTAATATGTTGCCTCACCGGGAAACTCTCGGAAGGCCGGGTGCGTTGGCCGGAAACTACCCCTTTCCCCCTCCCCACCACTCTCCACTCTCTCTCTCTCTCTCTCTCATCCTGTCCACGTTTCTACTGGTCAAAATCACTTTAATAATGAGAGGCCCTTAACAAAAGTATACATATATATAACGATAATTTAGAATTGATATTATATTTAGAATTGGAGGTAGTTGATGGATGGATGAGTTGTGAAAATATTAATTAAATTAAAATAAAAGTCCACCGTGAGTTGCAGAATGATGTCCGACCCTTTGATGAGAATCTGCTTGCGGCGGTTTTGAAATTTCACATGACTAATAGATGATCTTTCTGCATATTTTAATTAACTTAATTAAATTAATAGATATAATAAAATATTTGTACTTACCGTAAGAATTATATAAGGGTAAATATGTAATTTTAACATTACATATTTTAATTATAATTAATAAATATAATAAATTATTTTATTGTATAAGGATAAAAATGTAATTTTACAATAATATATTTTAATTTATTTAATTTAATAGAAAATACAAATTTATGACACATTACGACAATACATACTGTAAAATTTGCAAAAGTTAACATGTCATCAAATTTAAGCTTTTAGATTAAATTTTTAGTGGCTTAAATTAACTGACTACGGTAGTCATTACGACACCTTACGACACCCTAACTACAGGAGGTCTCTTTTAACAATTGTTAGAAATTCAAGTAATATTGTTGACCTAAAACAGTTAATGACCATTATAAAAAAACAATTAATAAGCTTGCTAATTCTTGTTAATTAATGACTTGGTGAAAATTTTCACAAGAAATCTAGCACTTATAAATTGAGGTTTTGCCGAAAAAAATAAATATATATCCAATTAAAAAGATGCATAATTTCACTAATCTTTTATCAATATTACACCTAAAGGTGATGCGGGTAAAAATATTTCGCCCTCAATTTCATTCTTTCTTTTTTAATTCTTACGAGTTTAGTGAATTTATAAAAAAATTCATACCTGGGAGTATTTTGGTAACTTCAAGTGATCGCGGCACCATTAGATTTGAATTGGGCCAATAATGGGTCATTACTTTGGGTTTGAACAATTTATACTCCCTCCGTTTCATTATTATTGAAATATTTGTCAAAAATTCTCGTCTCATTATTATTGGAACATTTGCCACCTATTTCAATCTCCTTTAAAAATCTCCATTAACATCTTCTTATATATACTTCATGTCATTACTTTTTACACACAAACAAAAGATTTTCTCTCCAATAAAATTGAAATACCCATAACATTCCTCATAAAAGTCAATTTTATGACCTTTAATAATACTCCCTTCATTTTTTATTAAATGTCACTTTGCCTTTTTTAATATTTTTAAAATAAGTGTCATTCTACATTTTTTTTCACAATTTTACCCTTATACATTATAATCCCTCCATTTTCTTTACCGTGATTTAGGCTTTTCCCCTTTTTAGTCTTAATTTAAAATTGAATTGTCCACCCCAGTCAATTAATTGATTTTCAAAATATTGTGATTCTTTCCAAAATCATTTAACATTAATGAAGGGTAAAATAGTCCATAAATTATTATATTAATTTGTTGAAAATTGTTAGAATGACATTTAATAAAAAGTGGAGGGAGTAATAAACAATTGTACATTAAAACCCGTACAAACAATAAATGTTCCATTAATAATGGGACGGAGGGAGTATTTGTTTTATTTAATATAAGCTTAAATTGAGTTTAGATTGAATTCATGGACGAAAATATCCGGAAATTTCTCCGATATATCCTCGATATATCCATTTTTCACGGTCACCGATATCGATATTGGGAAAAAATGATATTTTCACGATATTTGTAAAAAAAAATCGAAAATATCGATATATGTGAAGAATAACAACAAGTTAAGCCAACAAATGAGAGAGTATTAGTTAGAGTAGTTATTCTAGTTTTAGTAGTTATAACCTCTACTGTAAACCTCCTCTTATATAGAGGAGTGATGATCATTTAATTCACTATTCAATTTCATTTACTACTCAATATGAATTCTATATTTCTCAATTCTCTCAATATGCACTCTATCCAATCTCTTCTTATTATGAAATTTCACATGGTATCAGAGTTGTGTATCGATTAACTTATGATCGATTAAACAAGTTTGTCGATCTAGGTACGTTTTCTCAATTCGATTTGAATGAATTCTTAGAGTTCTATACTCATGTTTTTTTAGTTTCTTGAGTTTTATACTCATTTTTTTGCGGGTTCTATACTCGTGAGTTTTAGATTCGATTTTATCTTGATTCGAATCAAATTTTTAGAGTTTTATACTCGACTTTTCTGTCCTAAAAATTTAGGGATTCTTTTCTATATTCAAGAGTTCTATACTCAACCTAATATTTTCTCTTCGTGTCTATCACGATTCTATCTTTCGTGTCTATCACGATTCTATCTTTCGTGTCTAACACGATTCTTTCTTTCGTGTCTACCACGATTCTATAGTTTGAAAAATTATTTTCCATGGTGATGATATATTGACGTTCAAATGGAAATTTTGGTTCCCTATTCTTCCGTTCTTGATAATTTAGAGCACCACTACCTAGACCTTAGGTTCTGGATTCGAGTCATGGGGAGGGGAAAAAATGGATGGGTATTTAACTTTCATAAAAAAAAAAAAAAAAAAAGTTGATAATTCTCAATCTCATTAATCATAGTTATGTTGTTTCCATATTGTTGTTAATCGAGTCTTCATCCCAGTAAAATCGAACGACTGATTTTTTTATTAAAAAAGTCTATCCAAACGGTGCTCAAACAGATTCATGTGACTACACACACGATCAAATCTGGATCTAAAATTTAACTCTTAGACGTGGTGGAGAGAGATCGAAATTGTAGTTTTATAGCAATATCCCGATTTTAATAGTACTATACTTCTTTGCATATCCATAGTATTTAAACTGGCAATGTAGTCCATTATGACATTATCCACGAATAAATACTTCATTCTATTCACAATATATGTCGTATTGATATTTCGTGTAAATTATATGCCGTTTTGCACTTTTCATTATAAATTAATTGTATTTATTACAGATTTACCCTTAAGATTAATTAGTATTTACATAAATGTATTCTTCTTTTAATGAGAAGTATAAATATTAATTGGGGATAATGTGAGAAATTAATTATTTTTTTAATATATGTGTCATCATCCAAAACAATAGATAAAATATAAGTGAGGTGATTGATAGACATAAAATGATATGTCAAAAATGGAGTGAAAAATTTATTGTGGGACATTCATAAAAGGAAAATGGAAAATTTATAGTGAGATGAAGTACTATTTTTATGGAGTATTGTTTTGCACCTCTAATTGCATACACTCTGGAATTTGTGTGAAGAATAACAACAAATAAAAGTATTGGTTAGAGTAATTATTATAATTGTAACTTGGGACCTTCTACATATAGTCAGAGTGTCGTATGGTGTCGTATGACTATCATAGTCAATTAAATCTGAACCATTAAAAATCAAATCTGAAAGCTTAAATCTGATGACCTGTTACCTTTTGTACTCTGTGTTGAAAATATTAAACGTATGTGTCGTATGGTGTCATACATTTTTATTTTTATATTTAATTTAATTAATTAAAATATATAATTATAAAATTACGTTTTTATCCTTATGTAATAATTTTTTTTATATTTGTTAGTGTATTCCATTATTTAAGTAGAAGTTTTAAATATGGAAATTATTCCATTTTTTTAAATTTATTTTTGATTAATTTGATTCTTTAATTTTTCTTAAAATAATAATAATTTGTTTTGTAATTCTTTTTTTAAAAATTATTTATATTTAAAATGGGTAATACAGTAAATAAAAAAATACAATTTAAAAAATAATTTAATTAAGGGAGCTACTAATAATACCCCAATAAATGTTAATTAAAATTTAAAAATAAATTTATATTTACTAAACACACCCCATTCTTTTCTTATCTTACACTTCCACCCATTTTTTCCATTTCACCTCTTACTCTCCCACATTAACGTCCATTTTCAGAAAACTCCAGCGACGGCAATGGCACCCATCGACGGTAATAACGTCCATTGGCGGCAATAACGTCCAATGGAGGAGCGCAAGAACTGTAACGGCAAGGAAGCGATGGCAGCGGTAGACGTTTTGGGGAAGCAATCGGCAGATCCGGTTCGAAACGGCAGCGTCACGGCTCACGATTAAAACTTTAAAATTATAGAAAACATGAAAGAAAATTGAATTTAAAAGATTGAAGAAGGGAGAACAATAGAATAATTCGCCGGCGCCATAGCAGTGCCGCACTTTCCAAGTTTTGGTGAGCTAATCTGAATTTAGTTCATAAAATATAGAATTTGCAAATTTTAAAACAAAAGTTTTGGTTTACAGAAATAAGGGATTTAAGGTTTGGGGTGTAGATAACATTTTAATTTTAAAGTGGGTTTATAATTATTTGGAGAAATTAAAAGGACAACTTAGTCCATATACATTTATTTAATTTAGTTTTAAAAAGATTGGGGTAAGTTTAACACTTTTTGGGGATTTAAGGTTTGGGGTGTAGATAACATTTTTTAAAGTGGGTTTATAATTATTTGGAGAAATTAAAGGGCCAACTTAGTCAATATACATTTATTTAATTTAGTCTTAAAAAGATTGGGGTGAGTTTATGACACGGGAGTGATACGTAGAAGACAAACGTTCTTCTTACGAAAGAGTGAAAGTGTTTTCTTAGAACTTGAAAATATGATTGAATGCTTTTCTAAATACAATATCACCTATATATATATATATATATATATATATATATATAGGTGGGATTACAAGAAGGGTGAATTTCTAGATTCATTGTATTCAAACTAAGAATTAAATGTAATTAAGAAAACTTCAGAAAAAAGAGAAAAATGGATGAATTTGACTATGGAAGGTGATTAGTCATGCATGTACCACATCAGTCTCCCCCACTTGAAAAGAACTCGACCCCGAGTGATCTGGGTAGGATGAAGGTTCTTCAGGAAAGTAACGGTATAAATCACTTACGTTAAAAGTCTTCGAGATTCCCATCGAGTCTGGAAGACCCACCACATAAGCATTATCATTGATTTTATGAGTGATTTTGTAAGGTCCGTACTTCTTCGGCTGCAACTTGTGATATTTTCCCACTGGAAAACGCTCACGACGAAGAAAGATCATCACATCGTCCCCAACTTCAAAAATATTTGACCGCCTATGTTTGTCTGCACCATCCTTAAATTTCTGATTAGTCTCCATCAATCTTTGACGCACTTCTGCTTGAATATCCAACCCATCTTTAGCCAGCTTTTTGGCAGCTACACTAGCAACACCCGGTAACTTTACAAGATCAACAGCGTGACTTGGAGCCTTCTGATAGACTATAGAAAAATGTGATTTTCTTGTAGAACTATGAACTGCGTTGTTGAAGGCAAATTCTGCTTGTGGTAAGGCATAGTCCCATTATTTCGGTCGATCTCCGCAAATACACCGAATCAGGTTCCCAAGGGTCCGGTTGACGACTTCAGTTTGACCGTCAGTTTGGGGATGAGCCGTGCTGCTGTAATTAAGTGAGGTGTCGAACATTTTCCACAAGGTAATCCAGAAGTGACTCAAGAACTTACTATCACGATCCGAGGTGATAGATTTCGGTACGCCATGCAGTCGCACCACTTCTCGAAAGAAGAGTCGAGCAATATGAGAGGCATCAGATGTTTTTTTTGAAGGGGATGAAATGCACCATCTTGGAAAATATGTCCACCACCACAAATACGGAATCAACACCCCGTTGTGTACGAGGTAATCCTAGGACGAAATCCATGGATAAGTCCTCCCAAATAGCTTCAGGAACAGGCAAGGGCATGTAGAGGCCGGTATTCTGGGCGTGCCCTTTTGATGTTTGACAAACGTAACACCGACTCACAAACTTTCTCACCTCCCTTTTCAGTTGTGGCCAATAATATCGTTCTTCTAAACTGGCCGTGGTTTTATCCCTTCCAAGGTGCCCGCTCAATCCACCACCATGTAAATCACGAATTAGTTTATCCCTCAAAGATGTTCGGGGGATACACAATCGAGCTCCTTTAAAAAGATAACCATCATATGCATAGAAATCTTCAAAAGGAAGATTATCCCAAATTCCTGCAAAATCCTCATCAGTGGAGTATAATTCAGGAAGAATTTCAAAACCTGTTACCTCATGACTCATTGTTACAAGCAATGACGCACGCCTACTCAATGCATCTGCAGGTTTATTTTGAACCCCAGCTTTATGTTTCAGTGTAAAGGGGAATTGTTGTAAGTACCCATCTCGCATGCATCTTACTTATATTTTTCTGGCTATTAATGTATTTTAGGGCCTGATGAGATCAGTATACAACACGAACTGATCTTGGAGGAGATAATGTTCCCAATACTTCAAAGCTCTGAAAACAGCATAGAACTCTTGATCATAAGTGGACCATTTCCGACGTGCCTCGCTTAATTTTTCGCTAAAATAGGCGATAGGTTTCCCTTCCTGGGACAAGACAGCGCCTATTCCAACCCGACATGCATCACACTCCACCACGAACAACTTCTCAAAGTTGGGAAGTGCTAAAACAGGAGCCGAACATAATTTCTCCTTAATCGTCTCGAAACTTCCTTGTTGTTCCGGTCCCCAGCGGAAGCTTCCTTTCTTTAGACAATCGGTCATTGGTGCTACTATGGTGCTAAAATTTCGAATGAACCGCCGATAGAATGTGGCTAGTCCATGGAAACTTCGCACTTCCGCCACAGGCTTCGGACTCGGCCAATCACAGATTGCTCGAACCTTTTCTTCGTCCACACTAATGCCATCCCCTCCAACCACGAACCCGAGGAAGATAAGGCTCGTTTGCATGAAACTACACTTTTTCAGGTTAATATAGAGTTTATTAATCTGCAATACAACCAACACTTGGCGCAAATGGTCTAGGTGCTCCTCCTCGTTAGTGCTGTAGACGAGAATATCATCGAAATATACTACAACAAATTTGTCCAGAAATGGTTTTAGTACCTCATTCATCAATCGCATAAAGGTGCTCGGGGCGTTAGACAACCCAAATGGTAGAACAAGACATTCGTACAACTCTTCCTTTGTCTTAAAGACTGTCTTCCACTCATCTCTCGGTCTGATACGGATTTGATGATATCCATTCCTCAGATCTATTTTGCTGAAAATTTTAGCCCCGGACAGATTATCCAGCATGTCCTCTAATCTCGGAATCGGAAACCTGTAACGCACCGTTATTTTGTTTATTGCTCGGCTATCCACGCACATACGCCAAGATCCATCCTTCTTCGGAGTTAGTAATGCGGGGACTGCGCATGGGCTCATACTTTCTTGGATCAGGCCTTTATGTAACAACTCTTCCACCATTTGTTGTAAAATCGCACTTTCTTTTGGGTTCATGCGACAGTGAGGAAGATTTGGTAATGTGGCCCCGGGTACCAAATCAATAGCATGTTGTATACCTCTCATCGGTGGTAATTCTGCAGGAAGGTCTTCGGGTATTAACTCCTGAAATTCTTTAAACAAATCAAGGACACGATCAGGGATCTCATCCCGCTTCTCGGAACCACCGACCACAAATGTCGTCTTCACTACTAAAGCGTGTATTTCTTTAGTGTCACGTGCGTCATCCATCCATTCCTTCACCGATCTGGTTAGGGTCAGAAATTTTTGGGTCTCGTTCTTTGGCTTGAACCCCAACGGCAGCAATGTTATCCTTTTTCCATCTTTGAAGAACTGGTAAGTGTTCTCTCTCCCATCATGAACGGCTGCAAGATCAAATTGCCAAGGCCTACCAAACAGTAATTGACAAGCATCCATATCCACAATATCACACATTACTTCATCTTTATAAAATTTTCCAATGGATAAGGGAAAGCGACACCTCTCTTTTACTTTAATTCATTCCCCTTTAGTAATCCACACAATACTATAAGGTTCAGGATGTTTCTCCACAGACAGTTCTAAAGTCCTAGCCAAGTTATGAGAAATAATATTTTCACAGCTCCCACTATCAATAATCAACTCGAAAATTTGATTATAAATGGTACACCTGGTTCGAAACAATGCGTTTCGTTGGGAGTCATCCCTCTTTGGCGCCAACAGGACCTTACGAACAACCATTGTTTGTTGTTCGTCATACTCCTCACCATCCGGCTCGCAGACTCCATCCTCCCCTTCCCATTCGTCATCATTATTTCCAGTATGCTCGATCATGTTGATCGGACGACGCTGGGGGCAATTGTTTGATCGGTGTCCAACCTCGTGACACCTATAGCATTTGTCACCCGTTGGTCTTGCGTATGGGTTTTCCGCCTTCTTTGCGGCCTCTCTCTCTACCCCACGCTTCATAGAACTAGAAGTCTCCAGGTTGGGTTTGGGATTGGGTTTCGGTGAATCAACGATATTCTTACGAGGTTCCTCTCTCCCATAAAAATTTCGAAACCCCATTGATTCAGCTCGTTGCGCCATATTGATTGCCTCTCTGAGGGTTAGGATGATTTGACACCCGATCTTCTCACGAATCATGGGTTTGAGTCCATGGACATACCTTGCTACGTGATGCCCCTCAGTCTCCATCAGGTTGTTACGCGAGGAGAGGCGTAAGAAATCTGAGGTATAGTCTGCCACCGATTTTTGTCCCTGAACTAATGTCTGGTACTGCTGGAATAGAAATTGTTCATAATCTGGAGGGAGAAAACGTGCCATCATCTTCATTTTGGTCCACAATCGGACCGGCTGCTTGCCCAATCGTCGTCGTTGGTTCTGGACTTGTTCCCACCACGATGATGCTCCTCCTTTCAAGCGATAGGCTACGAGCTTCACCTGCTTATTTTTTGATATTTCTGCAAAGTCGAAGAATCTCTCAACTTCAGCGACCCAATCAAGAAATCCCTCAATATTAAAATTTCCATTGAAGGAAGGGAGATCCGCCTTCAATCGAAACTCATCATGCCTGTGTTGTCGATTGTCCCTACGATCAGGAATATTATGATTTTCCTGGAATATATTCACTGCTTTTTCATCTGACGATTCCTCTTCATAGGTCTGTCCCCTGGGATTCTGTTGAGGAATTATACGTTGAGGGCCACGAGCAAATCTCCTGGTTCCTTCATCGTTCTCTGGGTTGTCAAGATGTTCTTCATGACCGCCCTGGGTGTCCTCTATTTGTTCTACGCGAGTAGTTAACGTTTGGACTGCTGTAGTCAAACGCTGCATCTCTCTGATCACGTCAGCGAGGGTGGGTTCGCCGTTATTAGCCATCACCAAGGAAAGCTTGGCTCTGAATACCAACTGATACGGGAGTGATACGTAGAAGACAAGCGTTCTTCTTACGAAAGAGTGAAAGTGTTTTCTTAGAACTTGAAAATATGATTGAATGCTTTTCTAAATACAATATCACCTATATATAGGTGGGATTACAAGAAGGGTGAATTTCTAGATTCATTGTATTCAAACTAAGAATTAAATGTAATTAAGAAAACTTCAGGAAAAAGAGAAAAATGGATGAATTTGACTATGGAAGGTGATTAGTCATGCATGTACCACATCAGTTTAACACTTTTTTGGGTGTTAGTAGTGGCTCCCTTTAATTAAATTTAAAGGTAGCAGGTTCATACGACGCCACGTGACGCGATTCGACGCGCTGACTGCATAGTCACTTTGTACAATTTGACTACACTAAGAAAAACTCTTGTAACTTTTATTTTAGTAGTTGAAACTGCTCTATTGCAAACTACTATTCATTCCCTCTTATACAGAGGAGAAATTGTAATCATCTCAATCATCTAATTCACTATTCAATTCTCTTAACATACATTATATTCAAAATTTTCTTGTTATGAAATTTAACAATTTGTTATGGTTGGGAGTTGGGTTTGTTCAAGGCTTGTCTAATTTATCCATTAAAAAAATTTCAAGTCTACAATAGGAATTTTTCCACAATTATAATCGTTCACCTTTAAACTATAAATTGTGCATGACAATTGGCATAATGTAAAATTTAAGTTGAAACTCATGATAGATTCTTGTGGGAACTTGACATTGGGGAACAAATGTTCTTTATAAAAAAGAATTAAAAGATTTATGATAAATTCTTCTCACGATATTTTGTAGTTCAAACTTTAAAAATGCATCTTCAACCCGTTCCAATGGTTCCATGAGCTTTTATATTGTAAGTAAAATTTGGTCAAATTTACTAAAATAGTACTCCCTCCGTCCCATAGAAACTTGCACACTTGGATGGACACACAATTTAAGAAATGTGTAAGAAAATATGTAATGAGTGATGTTTTGATGGGTAGTTTTGTAAAGTTTTATGAATAAAGTAAAGTAAAAAGTAGATTGTGTGTGGAAAAATAATGACATATGGGTAAATAAGAGTATATTTTGAGGGTGGGAATTATGAAGAAATTTCTTTTTATGGAGTGTGCAAATTGGTATGGAACATTCATTTATAGAAAATGTGCAAATTTCTGTGGAACGGAGGGAGTACTAGATTTAGAGTTTATGTTTCTATTTGTTTTTGGGTTAATTCTAAATAAATACACCACCTTTAGTCTTAGTATCAATTTAATCACGACCTTTACGATTTTTTTTAAAACTCCAACCTTTCATCGTGTTGCAATTAGATACACATTTTTTTTTCTCCGATCAACAATTGATGATGTGGCTTGCCGGAGCTCGCCACGTCATATTACACATATTTTTTTATTTTCCCTAAAAAGATTACACTTTATAAAAATATAAAATTTATATGCTTTATGAGAGAGGAAAATATTCTAGGAATTAATGTGTTTAACACTAATGATTATTGCAACAAAAATGTATATCCCTTATGATTTTGATTTTTAGGATTTGAAGAGAAGAACTTGATTGATTGAGTTTGAGAAGTGAGAAGTGAGAGAAGCGTGCATAACAAGAACTTTGTTCAGTTTGAGAATGGTAGAAGAAAACTTGATTTAGTTTGAGAAGCTGAGGAGATACTGCAATTTTATTTTTATTTTTATAAAATTTTATATTTTTATAAAGTGTAATCTTTATAGGGGAAATAAAAAAAATATGTGTAATATGACGTGGCGAGCTGCAAGCCACATCATCAATTGTTGACCGGAGAAAAAAAAATGTGTATCTAATTGCAACACGATGAAAGGTTGGAGTTTTAAAAAAAATTCGTAAATGTGGTGATTAAATTGATATTGAAATGAAAGGTGGTGTATTTATTTGGAATTAATCTTTGTTTTTCTTCTAATAGTAATATCATAGTATATATTTATTTATTCCGCATTCAAAATAAGAAAAATAGACTTTAAATGAAAAAAAATGTAATACTCTCACGATACGAAAGCTACTAAAGAGTTTTAAACATAGAGATTAAAAAATACGATATAATAAATAGATATATTAGAAGCAATTTCATTGAAAGTGAATAATATAATGAAATATAAAAGATGATAATTTGCAAAAAAAAAAATTTAATAGTTTTCATTGGAACGAACGCTTTGTAGCTTTTATCGAATAGAAGGAGTACCATTTAAAAGCAAAATCATTTTTTTTAGACAATTTTAACCATGTGAAAGTGTATTAAAAATAAATAAAGGTGCAGATACCTTTGACGGCGTGTTTTGTCAAAATTTAATTAGCCAGCATATAAATGACTACTCCCTCCGTGGTGACTTACACAGTTTAACAATAATTTAGTAATGGATAATTCAAAATAAATGATACTCCCTTCGTCTCGTGACTATCTTTCACATGTACAAAGTGAATTTGGTGGAAATTTTGAGTTTCTTAATTTCATGAAGTGGTAAATTTAGTTGTAATTTTAAAGGGTAATTTTATAAACCTTTATGTATAAAGTAAAGAAATGAATTGACTTTTGTGTAAGTGTGAAGAAAAAATAGAAATATATAAAGGGTTTTTCATTTTAAGGGTGTGAACGTAATTGTGGAACGTCTTAAAAAAAGGAAAGTGTGAAAGTAATTGCTTTAACATTACATACAATTACACTACAATTATTACCTTTAATTTTAACACTACAACTATTACCACATTTAATTAATTTTTTAAATTAAAATAATTTAATTCTAACACTATAATTATTACCACTTTTCACTTTTTTTAAATACAATTTTAATACCACTTTTCACTAGTTACCACTTTTTACTAATAATAGTTACCACTTTTCATTATTATTTTTTTAAATACAATTTTAATACCACTTTTCACTAATAATAGTTACCACTTTTCATTATTATTTTTTTAGAGGGAAAGGGCGTAGTATTTTAGGTGATTTAGTAAGGTGTAAAATAAAATATATGTATTAAAAGACTAACAATTTTAAAAATAAAATGATGTTGGAAGAATATTAATTTTGTGGATATCTTTATAGAGTTTATTTATAATATAGACCAAGATCCAAGCCCATCTTTTAATTCAAGCCAAATTTTTTGAATATTACAACTTAAGACAAATCTAGATTTTATATCCCTAATATGCCCTCAAACCAATATAGGAATCGAATTATTATTATTTAGCTAGAGAATTAATATTAAATTTGAATAAGTCTCCCTTAATTATATGACCTTTCCTTATACGGTTGAATTCTAATTTAATCACTCATTTCCTTTTTTTCATTACGCATGTAATCAATGCATCATAATCTTTCAGCGTTTGACAAAGTGGGATAGCTCAAGTGGTTAGAGCCCCACTACCTAGGCCTTAGATCCTGGGTTCGAGTCATGGGGAGGGGAAAAGGGAAGGGTTTTTAATGTAATTCAAAAAATAAATAAATAATCTTTCAGCGTTTTCTCTTTCAATTCAGCATTATCTCGATGCTAACGGCTAACCTCTATCATCTTCACACTCTTTCTCCGTTTTCAAATATTTTCAATCAATTTCAGCATAATCTCTATGAATCGATGATAACCTCTATCATCGTCATGCATTTCTGTTAAAATTTGGGGATAATCAATTCACACAGTTACGTCATCATATAGCATCAATTGTCTTATCAATTGCAAGCCCATCTGTCATAGATTACACTGTGTTCCTGAAGGTTAATTTCGAAGAAAAGTGTAAAATGATTCTTGTCACCGTCGGATCCTCTTTCCAGGAGATTGTTGATCAAATTACTGCATCGTGGCCTCATATATCTTCAGGTAATCCGACAATCTTATACTTGGTTGGTGACATTAATAAATGTTGTTTAAAATATGATTCAGATTTATTGGGGATGATAGATTTATGCATATATTTCAGCCAGAAGCGGACCTATGTAGGAACAAGGGGGTACAGTTGTACCCCGAATTAAAAAAAATACTACTAGTACTTATATCCCATATGCTGATATGCATTATAATTTTTTAACAATTGGGCCACATTGCAGAATAACATTTTTGGGCTTAATCTCAATATCGCATTTGGTGTTTTGTTATTCAATTTACTATGATTTTCCCTTTTTCGTTTTTCATTTTCTTTTATACTAGTACTATTTATTTTTTATATTATAATATATATATATATATACTTTTAATATATTTAAATATTACTCCTTTCAATTTAATTAACTCTCCTTTTAAAAATAATATTATTCCCACTATTTTATCTTCATTCTCAAACAATTATCTTTATTCATAAATGATTCGGGTGGAATTTACGCATTTTAGAGCCACATGTGAAGCATGTTTTTGATGAGATTTCATTGATTTATGCATTGATTATGATAATTTGAACCAAAATGAGGGAAAAGTTGTGTTTTATCGATTTTGTAGGAAATACGATGAAATTTGGAGCAAAACACCAACCATACTTTACTGGATCAGGAAGAGGAGTGCACAGTTAGATTTGTCTTGAAAAACGGAGTGGAATAGCCTAAAGAATCGAGTCAATCGGACAACCGATGCGAGAGATATGCACGAAACAAGTTTGGAGTGGCCAGCAACTCGGCCGAGTTCCCTGACTCGGCCGAGCTCGAGGACAAATTTTGAAAGCCAATTCGGCCGAGCTCCCTGACTCGGCCGAGTTACTGATCGAGGCAGAATCTGGGACAACTTTCCACTCGGCCGAGCTCCACAACTCGGCCGAGCTGCTGAGCAATTTTGAAATCTGGAACAATTAATCACTCGGCCGAGTGACCGAACTCGGCCGAGTCGTGAGGCGAAGTTGAGCACTGGGATCAATTACCACTCGGCCGAGTTACCGAACTCGGCCGAGTCGTTGGATGAAGTTTGGTCCCTAGAATGAATTGCACTCGACCGAGTGGGACAACTCGGCCGAGCCCTGAAGAGGTCATTTCACCCATTCGAACACTCCAACTCGGCCGAGTGGTCCCACTCGGCCGAGTTTCCCCTGCTCTCGGTGCCTTTTGCATATTTTTGTCCAATTTCCAAGGACCTAAGTGCAATTTTCATCCTTAAGCCCTACCCCAACACTATATAAGGCCTAATTCTTGAAACCCAAGACATTCTCCCCCAATTCCTCAAATTCCACACATAGTTACACACAATTGAAGATGATTGGGTCATTTCTTCTTCATTTCTCCATCAAATCAAGTAAGGAAGGATGCAATAGCTTGGAAATTTCATTCTCTACCACATTTTAGACTAAGCTTCCTCTTTCTCTCTCTTTTTAGTTAGCTATTTCATTTGGATTTTGTAATTTGATTATGTTAGCTCTTGGCTAAACAATTGTGGTTCTAAGGCATTGTAATTATTTGGATTGAAGTTTATGAACTAATTTCTTGCTTTAAATGGTGTTTGTCTCTTATTTGGATGTTTAATTCTCACCTGGAAGCATATTGTTATTGGCCACGATGATTTGCTTAATTCATTGTTAATTGGGGTAGGATTGAGAAATTTATTCCATTAATCGTATGCAAGCATGCAACCCGGTATTATTATGAGCTCGAGAGAGGATTAGTTACCGGAGAGGGAATTGAATGATCTTTGGGGCTATTTTAGGTGGTGTGATGTTTGTAAGGTAGAGATACGAACTTATGTCGCATGCTCCTTTGGATTAGTTAGATCGAGAGATTGATTAATTCTTCTTTTGTGATCAACCCTATATGAAGACAACCTTAATGGCCATTTGAACGAGTAACAATTCATAAACGGATATCTAAGTGTTACAATTGCCTTGGAACCCACCTTTTCATACTTGAGTTTTAATCCCTTTTACTTTCGTTTTCTTGATTTATATGATATTTGATCGATTCTTCATTACTCTTTATTGCTTATTTGTGACAATTTGGTAGGCAATCTTAGGGTAATTCACTACACTCACTTAATCGATCGCGTCTAAATAGAATTCAATTAACAAAATACACTTTTACGCTATACCTCCTCGTGGGATCGACCTCGTACTTACTTCTCTACGATAGACACCGTATACTTGCGGTCGTTTATTCGAGTGTTTTAGTATACGTGAATCAAGTTTATGGCGCCGTTGCCGGGGAGGTTTTATAGTCCTTGAGTGTAGGTTGATTGAGTTTTAGTTTAGACTCTTTACTTGTTTTCCTTATTTTCAAAAATCCAAAAATATTTGTGTTTGTTACTTGATCTTACTTGCAATTCTCACTTCCGTTTGATGTTTTGATAGATATGGTTTATGATCACACGATCTAGGAGGAACCAACAAGAAGTGTTGCCTTTAGATCCGGAGATCGAAGCCAATTGTCGAAGAAGGAACACCGAAAGGAGAAGAAGTGAGTTGGAAGCTATGAATTGAAGGGAAAATCGGATCGTAGAAGAAGTCGAGGAGGAAGTTGAGAACCAAGGGGTTGAAGGAGTTGAGGAACCGAATGGGAATGGAGGTAATCAACTTCAAAGAGTGTTAAGGGACAACTTTCACCGGAGAGTTGAAGAAAATGTTGATGTGGAAAGAGATGGTAGGCCAAGGGAGGATGAGGAACCACAAAGAGTCTTGAGAGACCACTTCCATCCTATTCCAAGACCTTATGGAGGAGCGGGTCGGGAACCCGTAGATGCACACAACTTCGAACTTAAGCCGGCCTTGATCGTGATGGTGCAAAACAATCAGTTTGTTGGGCTCTCTAAGGAGGATCCTAACCTCCACTTGTCTCAATTCCTCGAGATAAGTGGAACGGTTAAGATCAACCGTGTTCCTCAAGATTATATCCGATTGCAACTTTTCCCGTTCTCACTCCGGGACCGAGCAAAGCAATGGTACCTCTCTCTCGACTTGAGGACCATTGAGAATTGGGCCGACCTTGTTGATGCATTCCTAATGAAGTACTTCCCTCCGAGCAAGATGATCCAAATCCGAGGGGAGATATCCTCATTTAGGCAAGACGACGATGAGTCATTGGCCGAGGCTTGGGAGCATTTTAAGGACCTCATTAGAAGTTGCCCACAACATAGGTTTTCACGAGATCAATTGATATTTACTTCTACAACGGGATGGATCACCGTACAAGGGGTATGGTGGATACTTCGGCCAGAGGAGGTTCTTTGTTGGGCAAGACAACGGAAGAGGGGTACGTTCTTTTAGAAGAGATGGCCAAGAAAGGAAATCAATGGCCCTCCGAAAGAAGACAAAACCGAAGGATTGCCTCAACCCAAGAGTCGGAAGATTTTGCAACTTTATCCAACAAGATGGATAAGTTGACTTCTCTAATGAAGGCAAATGCATTAGTGGGGCCTAGTGACGAACAATATGAAGAAGCCCACTATATGAACAATTAAAGGAACTTTAGAGAAAGGGGGTGGAACGAGAGGCAAGCCCGTGAGAGTCCTCCCAATCCAAATCAGTACCATCCGAATTTGAGGCATCATGAGAACTTCTCTTATGCCAAACCGAGGAATGCTATCCAACCACCACCGAATTTCATCGTAAGAGATGGTGCAATTGTGGAATCCCCATCAAAGTTATCGTTGGAAGACATGTTTGGAGCATTTATGGGGGAAACCAAAAATTTCATGAGAGAGACTAGGGATAATGCAACCAAGACTTGGCAAAGACTTGATGAACAAGGGGAAGTGATCAAGAATGTGGCAAACAACATGAAGGCCATGGAAAACCAAATGAGTCAACTCTATAATGTCATTGAAAGTCAACATACTCCGGGGCAATTCCCTTCAAACACGGAGCTTAACCCCAAGGAACATTGCAAAGCTATCAAGCTAAGGAGTGGGACAAGTTATGAGGATCCAAAGATGCCACAAGAGGAGGAAATGTTGAGTGCACCCAAGGATGTTGACAAAGAAGAAGGGCATGAGGAAGAAAAGCAAGATGAGATAGTGAGGGAAGAGGAGAAAGAAGAGGAGAAGAAGAGTGAGGAGGCAATCCCTCCTCAAGACAAAGGCAAAAGTGAGGTACCTCTCCCATACCCTCAAAGATTGAAGAAGAAAGGGTTGGACAACAAATTTGCCAAGTTCGTGGAAATGTTCAAGAAGATTCATATTAACATTCCATTTACCGAAGCACTTGAGCAAATGCCCCACTACTCCAAATTCCTAAAGGAAATCATGTCAAACAAGAGGAAGATGGTGGAGTACGAAACGGTGCATTTGACTGAGGAGTGTAGCTCGATTATTCAAGCCAAGTTACCTAAAAAACTTAGAGACCCCGAATCTTTCACCTTGCCATGTGTCATCGGGGATGGAGGTACATTTCGAGCCTTGTGTGATTTGGGAGCTAGTATCAATCTTATGCCATTATCCATATTCAAATCTCTTGGTTTGGGGAAGCTTACACCAACCACAATGAGCCTTCAATTTGCGGATCGATCCATGACATACCCTTTGGGTATAGTAGAGGATGTGTTGGTTAAAGTCGATAAATTCATTTTCCCGGTAGACTTTGTGGTGTTGGATATGGAGGAGGATAAGTACATTCCACTAATCTTGGGAAGGCCATTCTTAGCAACCGGTGGGGCCATCATAAATGTGAGGAAAGGGGAGTTAGAGCTTCAAGTGAACAATGAAAAAGTCTTGTTCAACATCTACAAGACCATCAAGTTTAGAGATGATGAAGATGAGGTTTTCGAGTGCAATATGATCAATAGTGTGCAAGCTTGTGTGGACATACACATGGAGAAGAGCAACTCAAAGGATCCACTTGACTTTTGCATAAGAAACTCTCTTACTTCTCCTTCTCTTATCCCTTCTAATTGTGATTATGATGAACTTGATGATATAGAATTGTTTGAATATATGTGTACTCTTGATGTTTTGAAGGAGCTTCCAATCAAGAAGGAGGAGAAATTCATGGAGATACGACAAGAAGCCAAGTTTGGGGGGGTTTTACTTGAAGAGTGTCAAAGATTTCCTAACAAAAATCTTGACACTTGGCCCTCATGTTACTCATTGGAAGCACCAAATGATGGAGCTAAAGAGGAACCAAAAGCTCAAGAGAAAGGGAGGAAGCTAGACTTGAAACCACTTCCGGATCACTTGAGATATGCTTATCTTGAACAAGATGACCTCTTTCCGGTTATTGTTTCTTCACACTTTTTGCATGAGCTTGAATTAGAAAAATTACTTAGGGTGCTTAGAACTTATAAATCAGATATTGGTTGGGATATTTCGGATTTGAAGGGTATATCGGCTCATATTTGCATGCATAAAATTAGACTAGATGAGTCTATTAAGCCTAAAGCCCAAGGTCAAAGAAGATTGAATCCCATAATGCAAGAGGTAGTGAGAAAAGAGGTGTTGAAGTGGTTAGATAATGATATAATTTTTTTCATAAGTGATAGTGAGTGGGTAAGTCCAACACAAGTGGTACCTAAGAAGGGGGGCATGACTATTGATTCACGTATTCTACAACACTAGAATAAACGACCGCAAGTATACATTGTCTATCGTAGAGAAGTAAGTACGAGGTCGATCCCACGAGGAGGTATAGCGTAAAAATGTATTTTGTTAACGGAATTCTATTTAGACGCGATCAATTAAGTGAGTGTAGTGAATTACCCTAAGATTGCCTACCAAATTGTCACAAATAAGCAATAAAGAGTAATGAAGAATCGACCAAATATCATGTAAATCAAGAAAACGAAGTAAAACGTATTAAAACTCAAGTATGAAAAGGTGGGTTCCAAGGCAATTGTAACACTTAGATATCCGTTTATGAATTGTAACTCGTTCAAATGGCCATTAAGGTTGTCTTCATATAGGGTTGATCATAAAAGAAGAATTAATCAATCTCTCGATCTAACTAATTCAAAGGAACATGCGACATAAGTTCGTATCTCTACCTTACAAACATCACACCTACCTAAAATAGCCCCAAAGATCATTCAATTCCCTCTCCGATAACTAATCCTCTCTCGAGCTCATAATAATACCGGGTTGCATGCTTGCATACGATTAATGGAATAAATCTCTCGATCCTACCCCAATTAACAATAAATTAAGCAAATCATCATGGCCAATAACAATATGCTTCCAAATGAGAATTAAACATGCAAATAAGAGACAAACACCATTTAAAGCAAGAAATTAGTTCATAAACTTCAATCCAAATAATTACAATGCCTTAGAACCACAAATGTTTAGCCAAGAGCTAACATAATCAAATTACAAAATCCAAATGAAATAGCTAACTAAAAAGAGAGAGAAAGAGAAAGCTTAGTCTAAAATGTGGTAGAGAATGAAATTTCCAAGCTATTGCATCCTTCCTTAATTAATTTGATGGAGAAATTAAGAAGTAGATGATGGAAACCTCCAAGTGTGTGTGATTGTGTGTGTAACTTCTTGAGAAAGGGGTAAGATGGTTTTGGATTTAAGAATTGGTGTATTTATAGTGTTGGGATAGGGTTTGGGCGTAAGAATTGCAAGTTGGTCCCTTGAAAATTGAGAAAATACAAGTTTGGCACCGAAAATGGGTTTGTCCAGCCGGGTGGGAATGTTGCTCGCCCGGGCGGGTATGTTGGCCGAAAATTTTGGGAACAGGGGGTAAGTGGCCCGGCCGGGCCAAACCTTCGTCTTTGGCCAAAAATTCAACATTTTATCGCCCGGGCGGGTATGTGGCCGAAAAATTTGGGAACAGGGGGTAAGTGGCCCGGCCGGGCCAAACCTTCGTATTGGCCACTTTTAAATGACTCGGCCGCCCGCCCGGGCCAAACTTTCGTTTTGGCTCCGTCCTACGTTTTTGTCCTCCAACTTCGTCCCTCCGTATCTTGAGCTTCTGACCTCCGATCGACTTGATTCTTTTTGCTATTCCACTCCATTTTTCGAGCCGGATCGAATGGTTCACTCCTATTTCCGATCCAATCACTTGTGGTATGTTTTTTGCTCCCAAATTTCATCGTTTTACCTACAAAATCGACAAAACACTACATTTCTCTTATTTCGACTAAAACAATGATAACCACCCCATAAATCAATGGAATCAACATCAAAATGAGCTTCACATGTGCATCTAAAGTGCGTAAATTCCACCCGAATTAACTATTGTTACAACCGATGCTTTAGAGGCAATTGCCACTAGGACCATTGTGGGGTGGAGAGTATGCATTGATTATCGTGTGTTGAATAATGCCACTAGGAAAGATCATTTTCCTTTGCCTTTTATTGATAAAATATTGGATAGGATGGCGGGATATGAGTATTATTGCTTTCTTGATGGTTACTCGGGATATAATCAAATTTTGATTGATCCCAAGGACCAAGAGAAATCAACTTTTACTTGCCCTTATGGTACTTTTGCTTTTAGGAGAATGCCATTTGGATTGTGTAATGCTCCAGCCACCTTTCAACGATGTATGATGGCTATTTTTCACGGCATGATTGAAAACATAATGGAGGTGTTTATGGATGATTTTTCTGTATTTGGTTATTGTTTTGATACATGTCTACGTAACCTCTCTTGTGTTTTGAAAAGATGCATAGATACTAACTTGGTGCTCAATTGGGAGAAATGCCACTTCATGATGAAGGAAGGAATTGTGCTTGGGCACAAGGTTTCGGCTAAGGGACTTGAGGTGGATAGAGCAAAGATTGTGGCCATTGAGAAGTTACCTCCACCAACCAATGAGAAGGCGGTGAGAAGTTTCCTTGGGCATGCCGGATTTTATAGAAGATTTATCAAGGATTTTTCGAAGATAGCCAAGCCCATGTGTTCATTGTTGGAGAAAGGGGCCACTTTCATCTTTAGTGAAGAGTGTGTGAAGTCGTTTGAGATATTGAAGGAGGCCTTGATTAGAGCTCCCGTGTTGGTGACACCCGATTGGAGTCAACCGTTTGAGATCATGTGTGATGCTAGTGATTATGCCATTGGAGTAGCTTTGGGTCAAAAGAGAGACAAGCTCTTTCGTGTGATCTACTATGCAAGCAAGACCTTGAATCCGGCTCAAAAGAATTACACCACAACAGAGAAGGAGATGCTAGCCGTGATCTATAGCTTCGACAAGTTTAGAGCATATTTGGTGGGAGCTAAGACCATAGTGTACACGGATCACACGGCTCTTAAATACTTGATTGAGAAGAAAGAGGCTAAACCAAGGTTGATACGATGGGTACTCCTTTTGCAAGAGTTTGATGTGGAGATTAGAGATAGAAAAGGGTGTGAGAATGTGGTGGCGGATCATCTCTCAAGACTTGAGAATGTGGAGGAAAAAGATATACAAGTCCCTATCAAGGAGTGGTTCCCCGATGAGCAAATTCTTGCTATCAAAGAAGCATGCCCATGGTTTGCCGACTTTGTGAATTACATAGCCACCGGAACACATCCACCAAACCTCTCATTTCATCAAAAGAAGAAGTTTTATCATGATGTCAAGTTTTATGTTTGGGAGGATCCATTCCTCTATAGATGGTGTTCGGACATGATCATGAGGAGGTGTTTAGCGGAAGATGAGTGGGAGAAAGTGATTGAGGAGTGTCATTCATCTCCTTATGGAGGTCACTTTGGAGCGAATCGGACGGCCCACAAAGTTCTTCAAAGTGGTTTCTATTGGCCATCCATTTTAGAGATTGTGAGGTTTTTGTGAAGAAGTGTGATAAGTGTCAAAGGATGGGAAATATTTCAAAGAGGCATGAGATGCCTATGAAGAATGTGATTGAAGTGGAGCTCTTTGATGTGTGGGGGATAGACTTTATGGGGCCATTCCCCATCTCTCATGGATTTTCTTACATTCTTTTGGCCATTGACTATGTTTCTAGATGGATTGAGGCCATTCCAACCACTACTAATGATGCCAAGGTGGTCCTCAACTTTTTGAGGAAGAACATTTTCACTCGTTTTGGCACTACAAGAGCACTAGTGAGTGATGGTGGTTCACACTTTTGCAACCAATGGTTAGATCAACTTTTGGCAAAGTATGGAGTGAAGCATAGGGTGACCACACCTTATCACCCTCAAGCTAATGGACAAACGGAGCTTGCTAATCGAGAAGTGAAACAAATTTTGGAGAAGACCGTTGGGATAAAGAGGAAAGATTGGGCCATTAAGTTGGATGATGCTCTTTGGGCATATCGAACCGCCTACAAGACACCTTTGGGCACATCTCCTTACCAACTTGTGTATGGTAAGTCTTGTCATCTACCCGTGGAAGTGGAGTTGAGAGCTCGTTGGGCTATTAAGGAGCTAAATCTTGATCTTAAGGCATCCGGAGAGAGAAGAAAGATGATGCTAAATGAGCTTGATGAGTTTAGGAATGTAGCTTTTGAGAACTCCAAGATTCTCAAAGAAAGGGCCAAAAAGTTTCATGACAAGATGATTGAAAAAAGGGAGTTCCAAGTGGGAGAACAAGTTCTATTATTCAACTCAAGGTTGAGGCTATTTCCGGACAAGTTGAAGTCAAAGTGGTCGGGACCTTTTGTGATTAAGAATGTGACGCCCATGGGAAATGTGGAGCTTGTTGGTAAAGATGGAGTAACTTTTGTGGTGAATGGTCAAAGAGTGAAGCGCTACTTTGGAAATGAGCAACTTCAAAGGGTGGAGTCACTTTGCTTGGATGAGTCACTTTGGCAACCCAAGGTTTTATTGCTTTCATGTTTTTATTGCTTTGATAGTTTTGATAGCTTGGTTTATTTTGTAGGTGAGTATGAGAAGCATTGTGGATGTCATAGCTTGAAGAATAAAGAAGGAAGCAAAACCAACTTTGGAGAGGGGAAGCAAGTATTGCAATGGTGATCTTTGAAGAGCATTGGATGAGCAAGGAGGGAGGTAACAACTTGTAGCCCCGAACTTAGAATTTATACATAGTAAAATTCTATGTTTGGGGGAGTTATTAATATTTTTTTCTACTTGTTGTTACCCTTGAACCGGTTCGTCATTCTACTTATGTTACATTTTGCACCGGCACACACTTGGCTTTCACATGCTTATATTGTTTGAGTTGGTTTTGATAATATGTTGGGTAGTGGATCTTTGGTGAAATGTGAGCATGAATAATCATTGGAATCCATGGTTGAGTAGTTGTGGTGATGTCTATTTGCTTTGTATATATGCATGATTGGTGTTGGAGAATAGTATCATGTTGTGTTCATAGTTGTGATCTTTGATAGCATGGATGCATGTTGTGTTGTTGTTTGGGAACATTTGATGAATGTGAGAGTCCTATTGAATAAACCGGTGAGAATTGAGCCTTAAATCGAACATGTAATCCGGTTTAGTTCATTTGAGAGTGGACTAGGTTATTGCTAGTAATTCTAGAACTTGCCCAAGTTCTTGTTGAAAGCATGATTGTGTGAAACTTTGTGATATGATATAGGCCATCTTGTTCTAAAAGAGTCACTTAGCCAAAATTTCCTAAAACCGAAGTAATCTTCCGTAGTTAGCCCTTTGAGCTTAATTCCTCATTTTCTTGGCAAACTACAATGTGAACCACTTAGCCTTTTTTAGCCTTTGATGCCTACATCTAGTGGGGGATAAAAGACAAAGTGGATAAACATGTGCTTGAAATAACTTTGGTGAAAGGAGAAATTGGAAAAGTTGAAAGAAAAAGAGAAAGATGAAAAGAAAATCAATGGAAAAAGAAAAGAGGGACAAAGAGCCCCAAAAGCTTGAAAAGAAGAATGATTCAAAAAAAGATGAGGTGATGAATGCTTGAAAAAGAAAGGAAAATGAAAAGTGAGGATGAAGTTTGTAAGCTTTGAAAGTGAAAGCACACATTGTAAAACAACAAGCTTTGTCCTCCACTAGAAGAGTCACAAATTCCCAAATTCATCCCACCTTGTCCAAAGAGCCAATGTTACATCCATGATAAAGCCCTATTGATCACATTGTTGAGCATTTGAGTGTTGTAGAAAGTAGAAGTTGGGCAAGCATATAATGATTGCATAGTATAACTTGGTTGATGAGTACATTAATATCCTCAATTTGTTTGTGTGTTTGAGGGAAACACTTTGTCATGTGAGTAGAGGACTTGAGCATTTGGATTGTGTTTTCCATTCACAATGTGTTGTGTGTTTGTGCATTCTTTGATTCATGAATGTGAATTGCAATAATGATGTTATAATCTTCATTGAGAAATGCACTTTGAGAAAGAGACATCATTACATCTTACTTTGCATGTGTGATTTGCATTGAATATTCCATTGTGATCATTCCACCCTCATTGCTTTAAGTGCTTAGTTGTTTGAGGACAAACAACATTTTAAGTTTGGGGGGGGGGGAGGTTTGATTCGGGTGGAATTTACGCATTTTAGAGCCACATGTGAAGCATGTTTTTGATGAGATTTCATTGATTTATGCATTGATTATGATGATTTGAACCAAAATGAGGGAAAGGTTGTGTTTTGTCGATTTTGTAGGAAATACGATGAAATTTGGAGCAAAACACCAACCATACTTTACTGGATCAGGAAGAGGAGTGCACGATTAGATTCGTCTCGAAAAACGGAGTGGAATAGCCTAAATAATCGAGTCAATCGGACAACCTAGGCGAGAGATATGCACGAAACAAGTTTGGAGTGGCCAGCAACTCGGCCGAGTTCCCTGACTCGGCCGAGCTCCTGATCGAGGCAGAAACTGGATCGTTTTTCCATTCGGCCGAGCTCGAGGACAAATTTTGAGAGCCAATTCGGCCGAGCTCCCTGACTTGGCCGAGTTACTGATCGAGGCAGAATCTGGGACAACTTTCCACTCGGCCGAGCTCCACAACTCGGCCGAGCTGCTGAGCAATTTTGAAATCTGGAACAATTAATCACTCGGTCGAGTGACCGAACTCGGCCGAGTCGTGAGGCGAAGTTGAGCACTGGGATCAATTACCACTCGGCCGAGTCGTTGGATGAAGTTTGGTCCCTGGAATGAATTGCACTCGGCCGAGTGGGACAACTCGGCCGAGCCCTGAAGAGGCCGTTTCACCCATTCGAACACTCCAACTCGGCCGAGTGGTCCCACTCGGCCGAGTCTCCCCTGCTCTCGGTGCCTTTTGCATATTTTGTCCAATTTCCAAGGACCTAAGTGCAATTTTCATCCTTAAGCCCTACCCCAACACTATATAAGGCCTAATTCTTGAAACCCAAGACTTTCTCCCCCAATTCCTCAAATTCCACACATAGTTACACACAATTGAAGGTGATTGGGTCATTTCTTCTTCATTTCTCCATCAAATCAAGCAAGGAAGGATGCAATAGCTTGGAAATTTCATTCTCTACCACATTTTAGACTAAACTTCTTCTTTCTCTCTCTTTTTAGTTAGCTATTTCATTTGGATTTTGTAATTTGGTTATGTTAGCTCTTGTCTAAGCAATTGTGGTTCTAAGGCATTGTAATTATTTGGATTGAAGTTTATGAACTAATTTCTTGCTTTAAATGGTGTTTGTCTCTTATTTGCATGTTTAATTCTCATTTGGAAGCATATACTTATTGGCCACGATGATTTGCTTAATTCATTGTTAATTGGGGTAGGATTGAGAAATTTATTCCATTAATCGTATGCAAGCATGCAACCCGGTATTATTATGAGCTCGAGAGAGGATTAGTTACCGGAGAGGGAATTGAATGATCTTTGGGGCTATTTTAGGTGGTGTGATGTTTGTAAGGTAGAGATACGAACTTATGTCGCATGCTCCTTTGGATTAGTTAGATCGAGAGATTGATTAATTCTTCTTTTGTGATCAACCCTATATGAAGACAACCTTAATAGCCATTTGAACGAGTAACAATTCATAAACGGATATCTAATTGCCTTGGAACCCACCTTCTCATACTTGAGTTTTAATCCCTTTTACTTTCGTTTTCTTGATTTACATGATATTTGGTCGATTCTTCATTACTCTTTATTGCTTATTTGTGACAATTTGGTAGGCAATCTTAGGGTAATTCACTACACTCACTTAATCGACCGCGTCTAAATAGAATTCCGTTAACAAAATACACTTTTACGCTATACCTCCTCGTGGGATCGACCTCGCACTTACTTCTCTACGATAGACACCGTATACTTGTGGTCGTTTATTCTAGTGTTGTAGAATACGTGAATCAATAAACATTCACTTTTATCTATAAGTAGATCACACAATACTCATTTATACCCCCAACATATATTTTTCTTATAGAACTTCTTGTGTGAGCTAATATAATTTAAGTATATTTTTACTTCCTTATCAATATCAACTCATTTTTTTTTTTAACTATTAGAGTTATTTATCAACTCATTTTTTTAACTATTAAAGCTAATGAATTCCGACCTTCTCTTATAATAACGTCTTATGTTTTTATTTAATTCCACCTCTATTTTGTAAAAAAATTCTTAGTCGGGACTGGACTCTTTTCGAATAGCAAAAGCATCAACAATTCCAGCAGAGAAATCATTGACGTACACCAATAAACAAGATTTTAAATAATATTTTAAAAATTATTTATCGTACCCCAAATTTAAATTCCTGGGTCCGCCACTGATTTCAGCTATATGCACTGCATTATCGCATATTATATTACATATTCATTACTTTGTCTATAATAGTTATGCATATTATATATTATAAGTATTGCTTGTATTTCCAAATAATAATACCGAAACTATTAAATTAAAGTATATATATTCGATCTTTTTATGTATAATAGTATTGCATATTATATAATAAATGTATATTTCTATGCATATATTTCAGCTATATGCACAACATTATCGCATGTTATATTTTATATGCACTACGTTGTGCATATGTTATGTACCCCTACGTTTTTTTTCTGTGCATATTTAATTATACTAAAACAATAATAATGTATATACCTTTTGTTTGTACCTTTTTATGTTTTTAAATAATTTTAATTAAAAGAAGTATATATTCATTGTGGATAATAATTTCCGTATTTATTCATATGATTGTGTATACCGAATATTTAATTTGAAAAAATTATGTATTAATTAATGAAATAGTTTTTCTTGTTTTGCAGGAGACGATCTCGGCACAAGGGTTCTTCTTGCTTTCCGTTTTCTTCTTTCAACTTCAATGGAGAGAGAATGATCAATGTTTTAGGAATTAATGTTGGCTGGGATATTAGGAAAGTTTTTTGAATTAAGAATTCGGCGCGATTATCGAGTAAAAAAATCTTCCAGATTTTTATTAATGTTTTTTTTTATTTTAGTTGACTTTCCATTAATTAAATTATTTAAATCTAATTATTTCGAAATTGAAATTCTTATCAACACAATAGGGGTATAATTGTACTTCAATCAATTGGTTAATTTGCCTTGATTTGTAACTGCAATAAAATTTTCCTTGATTTACAAAGACTTAGGGTGAAATGTCCTATAGTGTAATTCTCCAATCTTTATATTGATAGTGATGCAACGTGCGTAAATCAAAAGAACGAACAAACAAGAATTGTTGATTCAATAAATACCCGAATCTTGAGAAAAGGAAGAACTCGTCTTCAATGATATAAAAATCTTCAAAAATTGTCTCCACAATGTTTGGAAAATGAATAAAAACGAAAACCATAGTGTACGAAATTAGAAAATTACAAAAAAAAAAAAAAAAAAAAAAAAAAACTCAAAACAATTGAAAATTGAAAAAATAACCAAAAAAAAAAAACAATAAAATGCGTTTTTTACCCCTCCAACGATGAATTTGGTCAAAACGTGTCACACGTCACGGCGAAGCTGTGTGTTTGACTCGTAACATCGTTTTCACTCGAAAAAGTGTACTCGTTTGTCAAAATCGGCTTTCGGCTTTCAAAATTTCAAAAATTCTTCGGGTGCTCTCGTATCTTTAAAAATTGTAACACGACTCATGCTACATTAGATAGTGTACAAGTAATCTTAAAACATCTTAATAAAAAAAAAGTGAGTAAATAATCATACAACGAATGAAGTAATATTTTTGAAAGAACCCACAAATAATTTATTACTCCCTCCGTCCAATTTTATTATGCCCACTTCTTCGGGCACGGGTTTTAATGAATATTGATTAGTTTATTCATAAAGTAGATAAGTTGAGGGCATGATGAGGTATTGTGGGGTCCATTTATAAATAAATGATTGTTTATGAATAAAGTGAATGACAAAGTGGGTAAATAAGTGATGGTATGAGGGTGGAGATAAAGTAGTATGAATAGTATTGTTTCCAAAAAGGGTATGAGCATAATAAAATGGGGATTTCACCGATAAGGTCCTTTCACATAGAGTTTTCTAAAAAAAGAACAAAGTTTAAATTAATTTCAAATTAAGGACAAAATCCTACTTAAATGTACTATCTTACCCTTAATATTTAAAATTGAATTTTAATATATTAATTAGTCAACAATTTTAAAATTTGAAATGCAAATCTTTTTCTCTCTCTTAAACACCGTGATTATTCTATCATACCCAATTTTAGGACTTTCCTCAAATCTCTGATATTCAAGTCTTCCTCAAATATCTAATATTCAAGTCTTCCCCAAATCTCGGATATTCAATTGCATTTTCCACAATATTCAATTTCATTTTCAGACTTGAAAATATGTAGAAAAATCGTCAAATCAAATTAGATATTTTCTTCAGAAAAATCGCTGACTTGATTATGCAGAAAGATCTGCAGAAAAATCTCTGATTATAATGCAAAAAAAAAAATACTAAAGTTGAATAAACATATTAATAATGCAGAAGTGTGCAGTAAATTATGTGCATATACAAATATCATTATGCAGAAAAATGACTTTAATGCAAATTCGATCTGCAATAATAAAAATCTGTTTATTAATGTAGGCCACATACTAGTCACTTGATTGAAGACTTCTAGAAACGTTGAAGACTGATTAACACGAGTCACTTGATTGAAGACTTCTAGAAACGTTGAAGACTGATTAACACGAACCAACTTGATTTTTCCATTGAATTCGATCTTGAGTATCACAAAATAAATCATTGATTGATAATCTGTTATTTATCAAAAAAACCCAAGAATAATAACAAAAAATGAACCAGTCACTTGCACCGCGTCTGTGTTGTCACGTCGCCGCGAATGAGATTGGGTGGGGGGTTCGATCGTGGACAACAACGGTAAGGAAGATCTGCCATGTAGAAACGATTTAAAACCAGTCTCCATCCGTGAGATTCACAAATATATGCAGATATAATTAGTGAATTTTTAGGGCATCAATGAATTAACAATGCAATCGAATCTACAAGATCGAACTTGATCTTTAGTATAACGCAGTAATCCATTGATCCTAATTTGAAACGTATGGGGCGAGAGTCCGGAGAGCTGATCCAAGACTTGATTGAATAAGACATCATCAAACCCCACCATGGTTCTGCTCGAAGCTGAAATATAGGAATATGTTGAGGGTTGATTGTTACATAATTGAGCTCCCTGTTCTTGTTCTTGGGTTTAATGATTATCTCTATGGCCTCTTTTTGGATCAAATCCATATCTGCTATCACTCTTTGTAGATCTCTATAAAAGTCGGTTGTGGATGTAGCATCATGAATTTGATCCACGGTTTCAATTACATCTTCTGCTGCATAAGCTGCGGCGGCGGCGGCGATGCGGCTCTCCAATTCATTGTCGTCGTCACAGATTAAGTGTTGAACAAATGCTATGAACAATATGTTTTTTTGGGGAGGTAAATTGACCAAAATTAACATTGATTTTGTATTATTCGAATTGTGAATTGAAAATGGAAAGTCAAGCGAATTAAACCAATTCCCACGACTTTTGCATTAATTGAAAATAGAAGATATATTAAATCTGAAAAGGAAAGTTAATTAGGTGAAATTAGTTTTCTAATTATAAAATATTTATTGATTGGATAGATGGGGGCGAAAAATAAGGAATGTGAAGAATTCATTAATTAAATTTGAAAATTTTAAATTAACCTCTAAATTTAAAGTTAAAGGGTATAATAGGTTATTTACATTCAATTTTGACCTTAATTTAAATGATTAAAATTTTGGTTTTTAATTGGATAAGTGTTTCTATGAATGGCTTTTTTTATAAAAATTCTCTAATAAAATTGGACAATAAAAAAAAGAAAGTGGGAATAATGAAATTAGAGGTGGGAGTACTAAAACTCTAAAAGGAAAAATGAAATGAAATAGACAAGACAGCAAGCAGCTGCAAGTTGCAAAAAGGAATGAAAGAAAAGTTGACCTGGGTAAGCACCACAAAATTGAGGCACTTTGGGTGGTTGTTGGATCGCCCACTCTAGTTGCTGCTGCTTACAGTTAATTCAGGTAATTTAGTTGGAATGTCCATAGCTTTTGCATACACAAATTTATTAATTAAATCTCAAGAAAGATCTAGCTAGGGTTAATAACAAAATCTGACCTTTCCACCATTTTTTTTTTTATTAAATTTTGAAACAAAACAAGGTGGGAATGTCAACATCAAAACATGGAACAACCTCTCTTAAACGACTTCTTCACCCATGTTTCTTTCCTGTTTATAAAAATCCCCTTTCCATTCTCATTTGTTTTATCTTCTTTTTGTCTAATGATGCCAAATATTGTGCTGTTGATTCTTCACATATTATTAATCTAGTTGTAATTGAATGAATAGTGGCGGCTTGTAAGATCTAGAGAGTTTTGGTAGTTAGAATCTTGTTAGCATTCACAAGGATTTTGTTTGTATCACGAGAAAGCAGCCTTAACATATGCCTCTAAAATTGACATCCCTTTTTCACTCTTTTGTGGGTTTATAATCATCATCTTTCTTGGAACTGTGATTCAAGTAAGAATTACTAATAGCTAGGTTTGTTGGTGTGTGTGTGAGAGAGAGAGAGGAAATTTATGTGCAATTTGTGTTGTTGAAATGGATCATCATTCTACATCAGATGAGAATCAGAGAGGGGCATCAGTTGAGATTAGCAAGGACGAAATCGGAATTCCGCAGGTGTTGCTTCGGAGTCCTCGTGGGGCTTCAGCAAGGGTCAGATCTTATTGCATTGTTGTATTCATCTGATTGTTTACTTTCAACTTGATTTAGATTGGAATTCTGAGTTTGAATGTTTTCAGGTTAGTCTTCATGGAGGGCAGGTTCGATCCTGGAAAACCGAACGGGGTGAAGAGTTGCTATTTTTGAGCAGTAAGGTGTGCAAAGTTGATTTTTCGTTTATGCTTATTTCGAATTAAAGGATGTTTAGGATCAGAACAAGATCTTCGTCGTTGTATAGTCCTTAATTGATTGACAGGCAAATTTGAAGCCACCGGCAGCTGTGAGAGGAGGGATTCCTATTTGTTTCCCGCAGGTATTCTAATTTACCCGAGTTGTTCATGTGTCATGGATCAGGATTTTTTAAAAATTATAAATAAATGTGTTGCGATTTGTGGTTAAGTTTGCGAAGAGGGGAACCCTGGAGCAACATGGATTTGCGAGGAACAAAATATGGACCATTGAAGACAATCCTCCGCCTCTACAGTCTACCGATTCCAGTAACAAGGCATTCATCGACTTGCTTCTTAAATCATCAGATGATGATCTCAAGACTTGGCCTCATAGGTAGTATGATCTGTAATATGGTTCAGGAATCAGGATTGGATGCCTGTTTTTCGACTAATTTGGTTATGAATTTTCGTGTTACCAGTTATGAATTGCGAGTTAGGGTGATTCTGAGCGTTGATGGATCTCTGAGTTTGGTATCACGTATTCGCAATGTCAATTCCAAGCCTTTTAGTTTCTCCTTTGCCTATCGCACGTATTTCTCCGTTTCAGACATCAGGTAGATCACATCACAATTTTGGTAATGAGTGTGGTGTTTCTTTGAGATTATTAATTAAGCTCGTAACAAAATGCATCTGAAGTCGATTTAAATGACAGTGAGGTAAGAGTGGAGGGGCTGGAGACACTTGACTATCTCGATAACCTGTACAACAGAGAACGTTTTACAGAACGAGGAGACGCCTTGACCTTCGAATCTGAGGTTTTGTTTTGTTTTGTCTTTTTTCTTTTTCTGACCTCAATCACAAAATATAGCTCTCAATCTGAACTGTTTCTTTCTGTGCTTAGATCGATCGCGTTTATCTTTCTTCTTCGGATGCAGTTGCAGTGTTCGACCACGAGAAAAAGTCAACTTTCGTGATCAGAAAAGAAGGCCTTCCAGATGTTGGTAAGCACTAAACAAAATTGAGTCAGTCTTCTATCCACAAGGTGGTGGATACTTGTACCTTTTTAAAATACACTTTAATTTCATCACAGTGGTATGGAATCCATGGGAGAAGAAAGCTCGAGTGATTCCGGATTTCGGGGACGACGAGTACAAGCACATGCTTTGTGTGGATGCAGCTGCGATTGAGAAGCCGATAACTCTGAAGCCCGGGGAGGAATGGACAGGGCGAGTCGAGCTGTGTGTTGTTGCATCCATACAATAAAAAGAAGGTTATACTAATAGTAGTAACTAACTATGTACTGTTGTAGGTATTTCAGTAGTGGCCTTATTTCTGTGTCACCTCAAATAACAATGCTCAGCAGAAGCCCATAATTGTAAGGCCCTTTTGCTGTGTTCCATTATGTATTGTGTTTGTATTATTTCAATTCATTGAAAAAATATGTAAAACAGGTTTGAAAGTTCCATTCAAAATGTGTCAAACACGTTTGAAAGTTCCATTATTGTGGCTATGTTGGATTGTTTCAATTCATTGAAAAAAAATGTGTAAAACAGGTTGAATTATTCCAATTCATTCTTTGCAAAAAAGAAACAAATTCAAATAACAAAAAATATGTAAAACAAGTTGAATTATTCCAATTCATTCATTGCAAAATATAAAAAAATTGAAAATGTATACAGGTTGAATTATTCCAATTCAGTGAAAAAAATAAAATTTGAATTATCAGAGCCAGGTTTCGATCCTGGGACCTGTGGGTTATGGGCCCACCACGCTTCCGCTGCGCCACTCTGATTTTGTTGTTATATTTTCACACTATTGAATAATAAAGGATATTGTCACTTATTTGTAATGTGGGATTCTTATAAATTCTGGATAGGAAGAAGCAAACTGCTGTATTATTTTACGTTCAAATATATAATGAGATATTTACTTCCGAAAATATACATTTACGATAATTTATTTGTTTTTAAATAAAATTTCATGAAAAAAAAATTAAAACAGAGGAGTGCGCAAACATTAATTTTAAACAAAGACATGTGTGAGATGATCTTATAATGAGACGGGTTACAAATTAGTATAAATTAATACTAATATATGTTCGATAAAACTTTATATACTTTATATTTTCATATCGATAATTATCGTTAAATAACTCAAAAGATAAATGTATGTCTCATGGATATATAAAAACTTAGAACATCTCAATTGCATATCATATAAATTATCTATAGTTGAGTTTATATATATATATATATTTCAATTTAATTCTCAATATACAATGATAAGTCATTTGAAAAAAAATCATTTTCCATTCTATTTCGAAGCGTGATTTCGATGGAGTTCATATAAGTGAAATTCAATAAGAAATTAAATAATAAAACACACATTGAAATCATAACAATAGCATATATAGAATAAAATACTCCTAATATACAATAATAATTTGCCTCTTATTCTTATTCACATTAAAATATTGGTTTAATTTCATTTTACGTCAACTCATTTTTTCATACAGTATTACATATGATATGCTCAAAAAAATAAATAAATTATTAAACACAATTATAAAAGAATATATAATGCAGGCTCAATCAAAATGAATTCAACATAGCTTCTATTAAAAAGGATAGGTCCAATTAATTAACAAAAATCCAAATAATTAAAAAACCAGTGAACGAGTCGTGAAATATTGTATTAGTAGTTTAGTACTAGTAACAAAATTTGGAGGGGGCCAAGGCCACCCCCATGATATATGTGATCCGTCCCCGACAAAGCCTAAACTCAACCTGCATAAGTAAATAATTTTTGTTATAGATCAAGTAAGTGGCGAATCCAGAATTATAAATTTGAGGGTAAGATAAATGTGTAAATAAATAAGATATTTATGAATAAGTAAGACATATATATACAAATAAATATGTATAAATTAATGTTCTAAAATATGTGTAAATAAATAAAATATATACAATACAAAGGATATATGCAAATAAATGCGTGAGCTAAGTATCACGATAAAATATGAAAAATAAGGATTTAGATTAGATGGCTTAATGACATACCATGTAATTTTCATTAGATTTTTTTAATATAAAAATAAGGGTTTAGATGGTTTAATGACAAAATATAAAAAATAAGATATACGCAGTATGTATGAACGTCCATTTTTTTTATAAATGATGAATTTAAAATTAGATGGAAAGAGTATAAAATAAGTTCAAGACACTTAAATGAACTTAAGAGATAAATATATTGAACTTTTAATCATCTTTTACCCATTTATTATTACAAAATTATTTTTATACATAATATTAAAAAAAAAAAAAATTGAGATTGGGGGTAACAGTTGTACCCCTTTGCAAGTCAGACCCTTAACAGACTCGATCGTAGGCCCTTCTGATCCTAACGGGTGGCCCACCCTATTTCCACGGCTAACGAGATTGTCACACACAAAACCTGCATTTAATTCTATTATTCGACTCGAATATATGTTTGTATTATTAGTAGCTTTCTAATTTGATGTCCTATCATATTCAATCCACGTTCCTAGCCAATTTAAAGCAAAGAGGCTGGATTTGTATTTTTCATAAACGTGAAATAGAAAAGCCAATTTTTTTTTTGAACATTAGAAACATTCATTTCCATGGATAATTACTAGACACTGAGACATGGATTGTATGGTCCACTTCATGCATGCATATTCCTTCTACTCACAAAACAACAAACTTAAAAATACATAATTAGTCATAACCACACAACTTATAATCAATACTGAAGATAATACTACTACCTAAGTACTATTATAAAATTTGTATATCCAAGAAAAGATAAATATTAAATTAAAATAACAAAAGAACAAGAAATGGCGCCATGCTAAGCTCCAAACATGAAACTTTATTTAGGTTATTAACTACCAAAAGGGTAGTTAGAGAATAAAAGATATGTGGGTGTGAATTGATGAGTAGAGCATGGTATGTTTGCAAAGTCATTGGCCTTGAATACGGCTTTGATCACATCTGTTTATTTTGTAATTATTCTATTACAAGAGGTGTAAATTAGTCGAGTTGAGTCGAGCGCAATGTAGTTCAAACTTATTTGAAATCAATGAAATATTAGTAAGCTTTGAAATTATTGTCTAAACATTAAACGAGTCAAGCTCGAACAAATTTTAATCGAACTGAATATTAGAAAATTAATATAAATAAATTAATTCACAATCTCTTTCATAGTATTTGAGCCTCAAATAAATGTCTTGGGTTCAATCCTTCATGGTTGATGGTTAAATTTTTTTTTCATCTTCTACTTCATTTATTTGGTTTGAGAACAACTATTTTCTTTTTTTATTAGAAGAGGGTATGATTAAAAAAACATCATAATGATAGATAATATAATACTTTTTTGGAAATTAGATCTATCGAAATACTCTAAAATGTGATCACACAAACAATTTTTTAGAAGAAGTGTTTAATACGAGTAATATTCATATTGAAAAGTGTAGGTGGTTGTTTGGATGATAACCAATCATCCAAAAGTGGAGTCGTCATATATATATTTATTTATTTATACTCAAAAAGTTTGAATAAAAATAGTTGGAGCACGAATGCAAAGACCCCACCGGATACTTTTGTAGCTTTCATATCATCATATGCCAACACATATCAATTTCTAGCCCCAATTTTTTTAAGATTTAGATACTATTTGTATTCTCCCTATTTTTTATTGAGTCATGCGTATAGTGTAATTTATTTAATTATATTATGCTTTTAACTTGATTCTAATGTAAATGAATTAATTCAATTGAATAATTGAACATAAATAAAGAGATTTGATGTACATAATATGAGGTCTAAGTGCAAGAGAAAGCAAATATTCCATTGCAATACATACACTTTAAACAAGATTTTTACTTAGTGTATCAAGCGGTTGACTCTAATACCAAATAAAAGGTGTGTGCGTGTTTATCAGAGGTGTTGTCTTACAAATATTGGAACAACTATGACAACAATAGGCAACGAAAATTAAAAACAAGATGCAAAGGAGTATTCAAAACTTTGTATAGACTATGAATAAGTCTATATTGTTTCACTAAAACTCTTGACTATGAGAGATTCTCATTTTTTAGGAAATCTCTTGGTATGTGCACAACCTGAAAATTCAATATGGATGTTGTTACAAATGTTATATTTGTTGATTATTTTTCTCGTTTTGTTTGGTTCTATCCTTTAAAACAAAAATCTGATTTTTACTCTGTGTTTGTTCACTTTAAACAGTTGGTGGAAAATCAACTAAACACCACTATTAAAAGGTTTCATTCTAATGGGGACACTGAATTTACAAATAATAAACTTCAAAACCTGTTCTCTCAATATGGCGTCATTCATATTATGTCATGTCTATACACTCCTACTCAAAATGGCCGAGTAGAGATAAAACATCGACACATTACTGAAACAGACATATCTCTTTTGTTTCACTCCTCGATTTCCTCACATTATTGGGTTGAGGCCTTTAGTATAGCGGTATATCTTATTAATCGTCTTCCATCATCTGTTCTAAATAACAAAACTCCTCATGAAATTATATTTTCCTCTCCTCACCGCTTTGATAACTTGCATGCCCTTGGTTGTCGTATTTTTCCATATCTCTGTGACTATGCCTAAACTATCTCCTCGTAGCATTCCTTGTGTTTTCATTGGCTACAGTTATCGCCATCTGGGTTTTTGCTGCTTAGATCCTTCTTCATCTCGGATCTATGTTACTCGCCATGCCCAGTTCGACGAACAAACATTTCCTTTCAAAACTACGGACCCCTGCTCGTCCTCGCCCACCTCTCTCTACCTCCCCTCATACATAGATCCATCCTCCTCCATTCCCCTATCCTCCCCTCCTCCTCGGCAACCTGCTCCCAGCTCGTCGACGCCATGTTTAGTCTGCATATCGGCTAATGACTCTCTTCCTCATGATCCTCCGCCTACATCGCCTCTTTTGCACACTCCTCACCATCCTCAATTTCCTCCTACTCGCTCCCCGCCTCACAGGATGGATATTTCTCATCCGACTCATGTTATGCGAACTCGCTCCAAAGATGGCATTTTCAAACCCAAACACCCGATAAATGCTTCATTCCTCGTTAATAATGCCCTTCTCGCCTCAATTCACTCTACTAAGGAACCTAAGGGATTCAAATTTACCTATAAATCACCCGAATGGGTTATGACTATGGATACCGAATTACAGGCCCTCCATTCAAATAACACGTGGAACCTTCTTCCTCACCCCTCTACAGAAAACATTATAGGCTCCAAATGGGTGTTCAGAACAAAATACCTATCTGACGGTAGCATCGATCAACATAAAGCTCGCCTCATCGCCCAATGGTTTTCTCAGCTTTCTAGTTTTGATTACGACCACACCTTCAGTCCGGTCGTCAAAGCTTTCACAGTTCGCATTATACTCTCTATTGTTGTCCTAAAAAAATGGTCTCTTCGCCAATTGGACGTAAACAACGGCTTTCTTCATGGTCCCCTCCACAAACCGGTCTATATGGTGTAAATTCCTAGCTACACTGATCCTGCTCGCCCAGACTATGTCTGCCGCCTTAATAAGACTATTTATGGTTTAAAACAGGCTCCTCGTGCCTAGTATCTTCGATTCAATAACTTTCTTATATCTTTAGGTTTCATTGAAAGTAAATCTGAAACATCTCTCTTCATTCCATGTGGAATTAGTTGTATGCATACCAGCTGATACCACAATCTGGATTAACACGCGCTTGCTCAAGATGAGAAGAGTAGAAGATTAAAGACTAGAAGACATCAAGGTTCATTAGTGAAATCAGATCTGATAAGTTCTTGTATACTTACTCAGCTGATATTAACTACATGAGATCAGCTGAGAGTTTATACCAGCTGATATGAACCTCCACCAGATCTTGTCTTTACCTTAGAAGAATTCAATGAAGAACTGTTCATCTGAAGCTCAGATAACAGAATGCATTTAAGGTGTCTAACCTTGAAAGAAGAGGCAATAAATTAGAAGACAAAGAGAATGTCGGATAACATCTGGCAGACTCAATTCAGAAGGCAATACTAAGTCTAACAACTCAACTGACGTGGACCAATGAGAAGATGCCAACACAGCTATTGAGTTGACTTGGACTAGGGAATTCAGATATCATTCAGAACCGTACACTAGCATTTAATGCACATTAAATGAACATTCCTTTTTAAGGAAATATCGTACCAGATTTCATGCTGACATCCAATCCATGAAGATCTCGCTCATACATAGAAGATTTGATGCAACGGCTAGTTCTCACCGACGGCTAGTTTGAGCTCAAATCCATCTATAAATACAAACCCTTGTTCATTGAAACAAGTTACGGAAACTCCAAGCAAGAACTCGCAATCAGCAGACCTTAAGAACATTCAAACTATCTGAAATCTTATAGAGTTCTTTAGAGCCAGTGTTTACTTCATTAATCCATAGCTCTAAGTTTCCAGAATCTAAGCTAGAATTCCACTTCAGAGCTTAGAAAATGTGTTTCTTCACACTTAGTTGGTTACTCACATACTTTACATTTTAAGTTGTAAGAAGAAACCGTTTGTAAGAGTACTTGTTCTCCAACTAACAAGTAGATCCGTATACACTAAGGAAGAGTGTCTCGATCACAGTCTTCTCTTGGGACTTTAAAATAGCAATGACCATTTTATAAGGCTCAACTTCACAGTTAAACTGTGAGAGTGGACGTAGAACAAGTTGTTCGAACCACTATAAATACGTGTGTTCTTATTGCTTTATTCATTATTTGTCATTGTTCATATTTCATATTCATACTTTATAAACGTGTCAAAATCACACTAAGTCATTTTACATAATCAACTGATATCAAATCAGATGATACCCCATTCATTGTTTGTTAAAGTCATTATTTGATAAAATGATCATAACTATCACGAGTTTAATCATTAGAGTCTAACACATTTCCGCACCAGCAGTCATTTAGATAGCAGTTCAACTGACCAGCTTCTATAAGCAGTTAATAGGTTTGTTATCTTTACCAGCTGCTATACACTAGCACTTTGATCAGATCATCTTATTTGCATAGACAACTAGAGCACATAGCTCATCTGTTTATCTCATCTGATCATCACTTAAACAAAATTTGAAAAATCTGAAAGTCTATTCACCCCCCCCTCTCTAGACTTTCACCAACATAGATACTCGTTTTGGGACCAACAGGGTTTCATGTATGAGGACTAGGTAAGAATTTCCCTTACAATTTGATTTAGCCTTGAGCTAGGATTGAGAAATTCTCTCTATGCTTTGGATATATATGTGACTATATTGGCTTAGATATGATGATCTCACTCTTACTAATTGGAAGATGATGCGTGTTGAATTTTCATTGAAGTTCTTGAGCTCTTCTGATTTCTGAACACTTAAGAACATTTGCTCGACCTTTGCATCATTTCACTCATATGTGAGATATTATAATGATCTCATATATATAGTGTAAGATTTGAATGTTACCATTGGAACACAATCAAATCTTCCACTATTTCGGGAATCACAATCTCCTTAATTGAAGCTATTGATTATTACCGCTGGCTAGTAATAAACAATGCATCATTGACTTTCCTTTCTTGGGCTCTGTGTCGTGTCAACTTTTAGGTTGTCTGTTGTCGTCTTCCTATTGGTCCACATCAGCTCTAATTAGACTCTTCAATGTTTGATGCAGATGACCTTTGACTCAGCTGATCTTAGGTTTTGCTCTTCTGATCTTGACACTTAGGCTTCTAATTAATGTTTCCCCAGCAGTGTGGACCTCGTCTGTCTAGTTACCAGCTTGGTCCTCAGCTGTGTTTGGTTCCTCAGTTGATGGTGATACTCAGCTGATCATAACCAGTTGGATCAGTTGAGTTCCCCCTCGACTGATTCTCCTCTTCTGGTCTTGGTCTTCTTCTCTTCTCTTCTTGAGCATTATTATGTTTCTCCATTACATCAGTTGGGTTCCCCCTCGGCTGATGGTGACCAAAACCTATCTATTACAAGATGTATAATGAAGTTGTCTATACAATACAACTTATCCTATTACAAGCTGATTTGGTTTATCAATACAAAACATAAGGAATATCAATATCCCAACACGACCAGATCTCTCCTTCGCGGTTAACACTATCAGCCAGTTTTAATCAAGTCGACAATAGACCACTTCCAGGCTTTCAAAAGAATTCTACGATACGTAAAGGGAACTCTCCAATATGGTCTCGACTTTTCTCGTTGCTCGTCTGATGTTGATTGGGCTCGCTGCCTAGATACCCGTCGATCAACATATGGTTATTCCATCTTCCTTGGTCCGAATCTCATCTCTTAGAGTGCTAAAAAGTAACCTACTGTTTTCAGATCCAGTTGCGAATCAAAATACTGAGCAATGACATATATTGCGTCTGAACTAATCTTGGTCACCTCTCTTCTTCGCAAACTACGAGCTCTTCCCACCGAACCTCCTCACCTACTATGCCAAAATCTGGTCGCACATAAAAGGGCCAAGCATATTGATATTGACTACCACTTCGTTCGTGAATTAGTTGTCTCTGGTCGCCTATCAACCCAATTTGTACCATCCAATCTACAAGTGGCGGACATCTTTACAAAGTCTTCCTCGCCCACTGTTCGATTTCTTCAGGTCCAAGCTTTGGTCATTCTTCAATGTTAACGAAACAATTCTAAACACTCTCACAGGCCGGGATGGACTGAATATGCAGTGTGTTTCACTTTTGCCAATGAGAAATGTTTCAGTTAAAACTATACTAAATCTATGTATATTAATTCAAAAAACTTATATGAAATATTTCATATATAAAATATAGCTAATTAAGGTAAAATTTATGTGTCAAATTTAACTAAAATAAATTTTTTCGCTCTCAAATATTTTATCTTACTACATGATCAAAATTATGTTTTACAAGATTAAAATATTGTCATTACAAGGCCAAAATTGTACTACTACAAGTTCAAAAATATTCTAGATATTGTAGGAATATTTTTGACTTGTTGTAATATATTTTTATTTTTATAATGACAATATTGTGGCCTTGTAATAATAATATTTAAACTTTAGGAACAAAATATTTTTTGGTCTTATAATAACAAATTTTGACCGTAGTATCATATTTTTTTTGTCTTGTAATAACATTTTGGCTTTGTAGTATCAAAATATTTTATACTACTACAAAATTAAAATAATGGACATGTAGTTGTACACGTTTGGCTTTGAATGACAATTTTAACCCGCCCTGACCCGTGTTATTTGGGTTGCCTCATCCCATGCGTGTAGTGAACCGGGGCGGATCAGTGTATCACTCTCGCTTCGTGCTCCAGACCCGTGTCCCGTTTTTATATTAATTTTATTCTATATATAGTATATTATACATATAAAAGCAATATATTTTTATATTTTGCATGTGTTTTTAATGTATATAACATATATTATATATATATATATATAAAACAATAATTCAACTTTAAATATATTATTTAGATCGTTATAAATTGATTAAATATACAATATGATATTTCAACTAAAAAATTATATCAATACCAATCTTTTTATGATGTGAAAATAAATGTATAAACATGCTTTTAAACTATTTTATTTATTTTTTAATATAAATATAAATTTAATGTTATATCTTTAAAAAATATACTCCCTCCGTCTAATAAAACCTTTCATATGTAAATCCATCCACTTTTATTAAAAATATTATAATAAATATAATTTTGATGAATAATTTTATAAAAAAAATAAATAAATGAATTGACTGGTGTGTATGTGTGAGCTCTAAAAGTAATGATATTTTATAAAATATCAAGGATATTGTAAAAGTGGAGTTTCTAAAAGGATAAAAAAGAAAGTGTGAAAGGTTCTTTGAAACGAGGAAGTATGTATTATTTTTAAAAAACTATATTTTTTTTAATTTAAAATGAGTTGGTCTAGTCTGTGACCCGTGCGGGTCACCCCACCCTAACATGTTCATAGAATGAGCGGGTCCGAGTATGTAGATACCCGACTCATTATCATCCCTATATTTGGTCTTGTAGTAGTAATAATATTTTAATTTTATAGTAATAATTCTTTGACTATGTAGTAAATTATTTAGGCCACTCTTTGCCAACATGGTGAAGAAGGGGGTAAGGTTAGGGTGGAGAAGGAGAGGAGAGGAGAGGAGAGGAGAGGAGAGGAGAGGAGGATTGTTTCATAATTACTATTAACGATTTTTGAGTGATCCGAATTTAAATTTATGATCCGTAATTTTTTTAAAAATATTTTAGTTAAACATATATCATGTTTTCAAATTTTCATTATTCATATATAAATCCGTCATCATTGCAATTTGGACTAACTGACTAAATTACGAGCATTATATGCTATTGTCCACCATCACTATGACACTATCCACCATCATTATATATATTATGAGAACACTAGGGTTAATAAAATTTACACTCACATAAGTACTGTGGAATTAATATGACTATTATAAAATTATAACCAACATCTAGAATTTTATTTCATACATAATAACGCTCTGGTATGTTTGATTTAGAATTTTGAGAATTTTATAATTAAAATTTAAAAATATAGTGAGTTTTAAATTAATTTATTTGTACATGGGTGCAATTATTATTATTTTTCGTTTATAAATAAGTGATGCTTTAGCATTCTATGCTTGTATGTATATTATTAAACGACGTTTTAACATTTTTTACACCATTTATTTCAATTTTACCCTCTTTTTAATTTTAGAAAATATTAATAATTTTTAATTTGTCTTTATTATTTATGAGATCTCTTTCATTCTTACTTTTTTTCACATAGTACGTTTTCTCAACATACACTATTCAATTGAGTGCATATAATTTTTTTTAAAATATGTTTTAAAGATAAAATATTTATAGAAAACTAAAATTATGGAGATGTACATTTCAAACTTATTTTCCAATGAGGTATACATTTGAAACTTATTTTCAAAAAAAAGGACAGAAAATGTAGCAAAAGAAAAGGGCAAGAAAATTTACGGAATCAAAGACACCTAATAAAAGCTTGTAAAAAAAGAAAAAGACACCTAATAAAAGAACTGGAAAAGTTTTGGAAGTAAAGAAAAGAGGAAAAACCACTGTCATATTTTTCATATTTGTCTTTAGCATTACGTCCAACTACTAATTTATACCAGTAGTCTGTAGTATTTGTTTTTTTTTTTTTTTTTTCTTATTTTATTTAGTTATACTGTACTTGTTATGGGTGTATTTGTAAACACAATCGTTTTTAGAATCACTTATTTTTTTAACTTCTTTTCATAGTTTTTAAATAAAAAGTGATTCTATTTAATTTATAAACATCCTTTATTTTTTTGTTACTCACTTACTCACTTTTATTTTTCATTTGTCCCATCGAAAGTCACTATTATTCTTTTTTTTTTTTGACAAACTACTACATCAATACATCTCACATTTCATTATATTTCTCATCTCTCTCAATCACATCAAGGTGGCGTTTTCAAACTCTACTAAATGCTTCCGGAATCACTTTTTTTAAATTTGCCCTCTCACAGCTTTTACTTTTGAGAAGTGCTTTTAAACTGTTTATAGAGTTTGCAAACACCCCACAAATCTAATACATTTACTAATTTTATTATTCTCCCTGTCTATAATTATTTGCATTCTTTCCTTATTCATCCGTCTAACAATTGTTTATTTTATAAACCTTATTCTCACAATATTCACATATTTATACAAAATGTTATTTTACTCTAAATCCAATCATTTACTTTTATCTTATTTATAGAAATTTATAAAATTACCCTTTACTTAGTTTATGTGTCTATAAAGTAGTGCAAATATTACTCCCTCCGTCCCGGAGGAACTTGCACCCTTTGATCGGCACACATTTTAAGAAATGTGTAAGAAAAGGTGTAATGATTGATGTTTTGAGGGGTAGTTTTGTAAACTTTTATGAATAAAGTAAAGTAAAAAATAGATTGAGTGTAGAAAAGTAATGGTATATGGGTAAATATGAGTATATTTCAAGGGTGAGGGTTGTGAAGATATTTCCTTTTATGGAGTGCAAATTGGTATGGGACATCCATATATGGAAAGTGTGCAAATTCTTGTGGGACGGAGGGAGTACATTTCTGAAACGGAGAAAATATATTTCTTCGCGTCTAAAGTTCATCGGCTTTTATCGGGATGGGGTTTAGTATTTTACTTGTTACTTATAATATATACTCAAGTACTTACTACCTTTAACTCATTTCAAAAATTTCTACTTAAATATCTTTGGTTATTGTACTACTTGAATTGTTAATGACACTCGCCCCAAAAGCTCAAGAACAAAAAGAAAACCTTCTGCTTCTGGTTATGGCCTCAAAAACAACACCCTTTTGACCCTAATTCCTCTATTTCCCTACACCATTCTTGGACTCTGCTTCCTTTTGTTCCGTTAATTCATCAACAAACAAAAGATGCCTTGTTTGTTTTGAAATTTCAAGAAACAAATGGATAAACTCCACCTTTACGCTTTGTTGGGAGCCCTCTTCTTCCTCTCTTCAGCTCATTCCGAAACCCTTCTCGACACTGACAAACAAGCATTGCTTGATTTCTCTAACCAAATTCACAATTTCCGCCGCCCTTTGAACTGGAATCAGCAGGACCCCGTCTGTAACAACTGGATAGGAATCAACTGCAGTGAAGATGGGACCAGAGTGGTCTCAGTCCGCCTGCCGGCCATTGGATTTCACGGCCCCATTCCGGCCAACACTTTGAGCCGTTTATCTGCATTGCAGATCTTGAGCCTTAGATCTAATGCCATTAATGGCACTTTCCCCCCTGATTTTGGTAATCTCACAAACTTAACTTTTCTTTATCTTCACCACAACAATTTCTCAGGCCCCCTGCCTGCTGATTTCTCTGTTTGGAGGAACTTAACTATTGTTAACCTCTCTAATAATGGGTTTAGTGGTGGCATCCCTCAGTCTTTGTCCACTTTGAATCAGCTTATAGCTTTGAATCTTGCAAACAACTCATTGTCTGGTGACATTCCTGATTTGAACTTGCCAAATTTGCAGTTGCTTAACTTATCATACAATAGTCTTGTTGGCATTGTGCCTAAATCACTTGAGAGGTTTCCAAAGTCTGTGTTTCTAGGCAACAATGAATCTCTATTCAATTTCACAGTCACTCCCATTTTGCCCACTCATACAAGGGGTAAAAGTGTAGGAAAATTGAGTGAAAGGGCTTTACTTGGTATTATAATAGCTGTTTCTGTTCTCGGGGTTGTTGGTTTCGGTTTTCTGTTGCTTGTTTGCGTTCTTAGACGAAAAACGGTAGATGATTTCCCGGGGAAATTGGAGAAAGGGAGTATATCTCCGGAGAAAGCAATTTCTCGTAGCCAAGATGCGAGTAATAAGTTGGTTTTCTTCGAGGGATGCAACTATGCTTTTGATCTAGAAGATTTGTTGAGAGCTTCTGCTGAAGTATTGGGGAAGGGTACTTTTGGAATGGCTTATAAGGCGATACTGGAGGACGCGACTAGAGTGGTCGTGAAGAGGTTGAAGGATGTGAATGTAGGAAAGAAGGAGTTTGAGCAACAAATGAATTTGATCGGAAGCATTAAGCACGAGAACGTGACTGAGCTCAGGGCTTACTATTACTCCAAGGACGAGAAGCTTATGGTTTACGATTTCTACACTCAAGGAAGTTTAGCTTCAATGTTACATGGTAAGTTTGCAATTCTTTTTACCTTATTCAGATGAATGTCTTGTTTTTACTGTTAAGATTAACCTTTAAAGATCAATATCATAAGTTAAAATGCCAAACACATTTGTGATTTGTTTGTTACTTGCCGGGCCACGATGGTGGCAATCACCGGGAGCCCACTTAGGCAATAGGACTTGTTTAGGATATTCTTTCCAGCTTGGACTTATCAATTAGAACAAAAGTGGTCTAAATATAAAATATGTGTGTGTGGGTTCAGAATGATCAAAGCATGTTCATGCATCTTAATCGAACAGACGAATCTATTGACCTAGTATATTGAATCGGGCTAAATGTCGCTATCGTTTTCTCTATGGCATCATGAATGATGTGTTAAAGAAAATAAAATACTTCTTATCAGATGGTCCACTACTTGTTCTTTCAGCCGCGGCCTATTAGTTCTAAATCAACTTGTGACACAATAGTATGATGTTTGTTCATCTGTTTGATTAGAAGCTTTTGTTATTATTCATTACATCATTGCTCTAATCACTACTTAAAATTAACAGTAATTTATGACATTTTTTTAAAGAATGTAATGGTAGTCAACTAGAATAAATTATAATCTAACCCATTCCTTTACATAAAACACCATGATTTAGACATTTTTAAATCGTTGAACTTTTTAGACATTTTTTTTTTATTTATTCAGGTGATGTCCTGGTTTATGATGCTAATATTAAATTACATAATGTTTATTGTTGTCTCAGATAAACTAATGATAAAAAGAATACGGTCTTCTGTATCCCGTTTCTTGTCAACACCATGGCTATATTTCGGTACAATAACCGGTGCAATATCTATGCATGTAAAAACTAGGGTGAACTTATTTATGTTGAAGAGTAAGTCTCTTGTACACCAGTTGTACAGTGCAACTGTACACGAGTAATATTTTTCACGGGAAACAACTAATACCATTTGAAAATGCACTTGAGTTGCACGGTAGACCTGATATATACAAGACTTTGTCTATGTGTTGAAACAAAGAAATTTCAGAATTTTGCCTCGTCTTGTGCCGTTTTTAAACCCTAACATGAATTCACATTTGCAGGGAGACGAGGAGACAATAGTCCTCCTCTGAGTTGGGAAACCAGACTAAATATAGCCATCGGTTCTGCAAAGGGCATAGCTCGAATCCACAACGAAAACGGAGGGAAGTTAGTACATGGAAATGTCAAATCATCAAACATATTCCTAAATTCTCAACAATTTGGTTGTGTATCAGATATGGGCCTGTCAGCAATAATGAGTTCATTAGCTCCTCCGATAGCTCGTGCTGCAGGTTATCGAGCCCCTGAGGTGTCAGACACGCGGAAAGCAATGCAGCCTTCTGATGTCTACAGCTTCGGAGTGATCTTACTCGAGCTTCTCACAGCTAAATCCCCCGTTCACACCATTAACGGGGATGAGGTTGTCCATCTGGTCAGGTGGGTCAACTCGGTAGTGAGAGAAGAATGGACTGCGGAAGTTTTTGACATCGAGCTTCTGAGGTGTCCCAACATTGACGAAGAATTGGTGGCGATGCTACAAATAGCAATGGCGTGCGTTGTAAGAGTTCCGGATCAGAGGCCTAAAATGTCGGAAGTGGTCAAAATGATCGAGAATATACGTGAGGCTGGTCCGACGAATGGGGCATCATCTGAAGCAAAATCGGAGAATCCGACGGGTGGGTAAGAGAGATCACTATGTGTAGCCTCTGTTTTTTTGGTTCATCAGCTTGGTGGACAAAGATTCTTACAAGAAAGAGAGGAGCATTTTAACGTGGAGTTTGGCGAAATATGTTGCGTCTTGTATGATTGTGGTATGCCTCTGGATATCTAGAGTTTTGTTCTTTTTTTCTTTCTTTTTTGGTAAAAATTTGTATGTATTTTAAGCAAACAGGTTATTGACCTATTCTTCTACTCTTCTTCCCCGTATTACTAGATTACCTATTTGTTTTTTATATTTAAATAATTTCAAGGGAAGATTAGGGAAAAAAAAACAATAAATATACATTAAAAAGTATAAAAATGTCAATAATTTACAAAAAAAAATGAAAACTTATTAAAAAAGAGAGGAAGTGAACCAATTTAATTATTCCCTCCAAACATCATAATATTATCAACAAAAATAAATTTCCTACCCTTCCTCATTTAATTGACTAACGTACTTTTTTCACATTTATCACTTTATCTATTTTATCATTCTAAATATTACTACCTCCGATTCAAATTTATTATCTTCATTTATTAGGACAAGAGTTTTTATGAATATTAATTAATTTATATATAAAATTGATAATTTATTTATAAATAAAAAAATTATTTTTCAATAAAGTAAATAATGATTTAAGTGAATAAGTGATAGTTGAAGGAGGGTGCAAATAAAATGGTTTGAATATTATTGTTTTCAAAATAAAATAGAAATAATGAAATTATACCAAAAATAAAATAAAAATTAAGGATAGAATAACTTATTGGACACATGCAAATTGAATTACACTATTGAGTTACTATTAATTTTATGAGTTAATTTTCCTGTAAATTGAATTACAGTATTGAGTTACTATTAATTTTTCCTAAAGAGATGTATGAGTGTTAATTTTCCTAAGATGTATGAGTGTTCTCTTTGTTGCTGATTTTCCTAAAGAGATGTATGAGTGTTCTCTTTGTTGCGGTGGAAGGGGTAAGAAAATGTATCAGTAAACTGTTAGACATGTATGAAATTAAACACATGTTCTTTAGAGTTTTATGATCTTCACTTTTTTTTTTTTTTTATAACTTATTATACTATCCTTTTAATTTTATTTTAGGCCTTAAGTGAGTCATTCCAATTTATATATTCAGGTGTGGTATTATTGTTTATGGTCTATTTCGTATCTTCTTCCCCGTATTACTAGATTTTATAAATAAAATAATTATTTATTAATAAAGTAAATAATAATTTAAGTGAATAAGTGATGGTTGAAGGTAAGTGATGGTTGAAGGAGGATGCAAATAAAATGGTTTGAATATTATTGTTTTCAAAATAAAATAGAAATAATGAAATTATAACAAAAAAAAAATTAAGGAAAGAATAATTTATTGAACACATGCAAATTGAATTACAGTATTGAGTTACTATTAATTTTCCTAAAGATGTATAATTGTTCCTCTTTGTTGCCATCATGGATGAAGGTGTAAGAAAATGTAGCAGTAAACTATAGGACATGTATGGACAGATTGAACACGTGTAGTTATATGGAATTAAACACATACGAGTCTGTTACTTAAATGTATATACTAACTCTCTTTTATTAGATTACATATTGTTCTTTGAGTAATACTTCCATGCACTTGGTTGCATATACAACTAGGTCAATTTTAATTTAATTTTGACTAAATTATACTTCTTCCTCCTTAAGTTAGATTGTGTATTTGTCAAAAAATGAATATTTCAATTTATATTGTGTATTTTTTTATTTGACAAAAAATAATAAGTAATATCACAAGTCGTCATCCTTAATACCACAAGAAAGTAAACAATACTCAAGAATGCAATAATAATAAAAGTGAACAATAATTAGTAATTTCACAAATAATAATCAATAATACTAATTCAATAAAAAACAGTAATACCATAATACATAATAAAAAAGAACAATGACTAATAAAAAAAATATTTAAACAATAACCATTAATACAATCGAAATGATCTTCATCCAAAATCTGAATATCCAGAAACTTTTTTTTAATTAATTAATGTTTTATTAATTATTTAATTACCGTTATACCCTTAGTTATATATAATAATAATAATTAATTAATTGTATGCGCATGCTCACTCTTTCCAACTTTTTTGTCTATTAAAACAAGGTGACTTAAAATCCCAATAAATATAATCATTGTCTCCCATTAATTTATTACCGTTTCCACCATCATCCCACCATTAACGTGTGCACCACCCATTAATAAATAAATTTGAAACGGTAATAAGTTCTCGATTTTTTTCCTTTTTCGTAATGATGTGTATACAGAATCTATACATACAAATTCTTTTTTTTTTATTTAATTAATGTTTTATTAATTATTTAATTACTGTTGTTGTACCCTTAATTAGAGATAATGACAATATATTAATTAATAGGATAATTAATGGCATGCATGTTTATCTCTCCTCCTTTCTCGTTGATCAAAACACGCAATTAATCTCGCATAATTATAGCACACCATCATTACATCTAATTTGAAATGGTATTTGTGGTGCAACCTTCATTAAAAAATTATCTCACCATTATCACCATTAATGTGTGCTGCAACAATAACTTAAATTTTCGTTTTTTTTCCTTTTCCAACAAATACAAAATCTAAAACGTTTCATTATCAACAATACCTAATCGTGAATTATTCCAATCACTTTTTTAAGACAATTCCAACGGCGAAGAAAATATTGTTAAGTTTAAGTGAATATAAAAGTGATAATTTAATCAAGGCATTAATTAATTTAATTTTAACACTAAAAAATTAATTTAAATAAAGTAATTTCATCATCATACATAAATTAATTTAATTAACTCTAAGTCTAAGGATGCATTATTAAAAAATAGTTTAATAACACATTGAAAATTAATTTAATGAACCCATCAATTTAATTCATTATTGTTCCAAGTCTTCAATTGACTAATTTTGTTAATTAATTAAATTTGGTAATTAACTAATGTTTTGTTAATTAATTAAATTTGCACACTATTGACAATTAATTGATTAAATTAACACGGTTGACAATTAGTAATTTTAATTTTAATCGAAACTTTAAAAAATTAAATTAGTGAGTGAGACCTAAGTATTTAGAAGTTTACACTTTGAAAAATTAAATTAGTGAGTGAGACCTAAGTATTTAGAAGTTTACACTTTGAAAAATTAAATTAGTGAGTGAGACCTTAGTATGTATAAGTGTACAATTTAAAAAATTAAATTGAGTGAGACTTAAGTATGTATAGGTGTACACTTTACCCTAAACCCTAAACCGTGGACCCTGAACACTATATGCTGAGAAACGAGTAATCGGAGAAAGTGTACCATTTTGAACTTAAATTCATAATACACATTTGAAATTTATTTATTAATGAATCTTGAGTGTCCACGTTGAAATGAGTAATCAGACACTTTACCCTAAATCATGATCCCTAAATCCTAAACCCTGAACCTTAAACCCTAAACACTATATGCTGAGAAACGAGTAATCGGAGATAACTATACCATATTGAACATAAATTCATAATACACACTTGAAATTTATTTATTAATGAATATTGAGTGTGCACGTTGAAATGAGTAATCAAACACTTTACCCTAAACCATGATCCCTAAACCCTAAACCTTGAACCCTAAACCCTGAACATTGAACCCTAAACCCTAAACACTATATGCTTAGAAACGAGTAATCGGGGATAACTATACCATATTGAACATAAATTCATAATACACATTTGAAATTTATTTATTAATGAATATTGAGTGTGCACGTTGAAATGAGTAATCAAACACTTTACCCTAAACAATATATGTTGAGAAACGAGTAATCGGAGATAAGTGTACCATATTGAACATAAATTCATAATACACATTTGAAGTTTATTTACTAACTAGTGTAAGACCCGCGTTTTACGCGGGGTACGTTGAAATAAATTTATAATATATTTTAAATCTATTAATTAAAAAATATCTTTAAAACATGTATACATTTATAAATTTGTTATTCTATTAAAAAAAATATTATAGCAATATAAATTAAATCGAATATAAAAAAAAATAGAATTTTCTATTTTTTTGTTAAATTGCATGTGATTGGATGCAATGATTTTGTGTCGTATTTTGATTTTTTTTTTTATATAACATCATATTTTGATCATTAAATGGCATGTGTTTGACATTATGATATATTGATTGTACTACAACCCTATTTTAAATAAATCAAATATAGTCAATAAAGAGATAAAAAAGAAATCTATCATTTCACATGTTTATTGTACTACTGTGCTTTAAAAATCAATTCAATTTAGTAATTCTAAAGTTAATCAATGTTTTTATCTAAACAGATTGAGAAACAATTCATAAACCATCTCCGCAATAAAATTACCAATTTACTTCTTCCCGTCCATGGTATTGAAATAATTTTTCTTTCGCTTAATCTTCATAGGAATCATACATATGGATTTAAATAAAATTTCAGAATAACAACTCTAACAAAAAAAAAAACACAATGCAATCGACATCCAACAGTTTACTCAATCCACCTCAAAGCCCAAATCCTAACATGGAAGAAACGATAATTCAAATCAAGAAAAAAAAAAGTAATTTATTCAATCTTCGCACAATTTTATCTTTGAGATAATCACTTTGTCTCCCACTAAACTTCTCAAGAATTTAATCCGGACTCCGCTCAGAAAATTGACACAAAAAATCATTGCACACTACAATTCAATAAGAATTTTAAGACTACAAAATAAAAATACACCTAAATTGTGGATTATTGAATCGTACATTATTTCAGTTGCAGAAAACAAAAGATCATTTTTAGGAAAACCCACATCCTCCCTCTCGTGACGATCACCGTGGTAGGACCCGCCACAGAAGAAGGTCGAGGCCTTCCCCTTCGGATCTCCGACCTCCCCCACTAGACCCCAATTAGCAACTCCTTCTCTAGCCTCGATGATCCATGCATAGAGGAGCCCACAGACATTCTTCTGGAGCCTGTGGCCGAGGCAGTCAGCAACACTCAGGATTTGGAGGCCGGTGCATCATTTGAGTCGCCGACCAACGACGCTCCCATCCCTGCTCAGGCGACCCCGATCCGCCCCAAAGAGAAACTCAGACGTTGCAAGGTGCCCGTGGGGAGAGTCTCCTATCAACAAATCCCGGATAGCGCTATCGACGATTTTGAGGCTAGAGTCTGCGCGGACTACTCTGTTAGACCTTCGGCAGGGATCGACAATGATATGACCCGAGTCTCCATGTTCAAGGACAGATGGGACGATACTTTTGACCCACCATAGACCCCTTATCCCGTCTCGGGTTCTCATTTGATCAGTGTCTTCAGACTTTTTAATCATTTTACTTGGTAGGTGACTTCAGGGGTGCACCATTTTCGATGAATCCCGGCCTCTAGTTCGGATTGTGAACTTATGGCTTCTATATTTTCTTTTTCCTTTTAATCTACAACCTTTTATTGTCATTTTTAGGATTAGTTTAAATCAAAATATAAAACTATTTTTTATTAGGTAAAATAATAAGTACCAAATTAGTTAATAAAAATAGAGAGTCAATAGAGGTAAGAAAGTAATTGTGAAATTAAGCATTGAGAAATACAATACTTGTGAAATTTAGAGATTTTTTATAAGTAATTGAACTAAGATATTTTTATTTATTTTTCAATATCTTCTTATTAAAAAACTTAATAAAACATGAATCATAAATATTAAATAAATATTGAAAGATACATGATAGATTTTTTAATAAATAATAGTACCTTAAAAACTGATCTTCAGAATGTAACAAAAATAAAAGAATTTTTCGTTTTAGTTATAGGCACCCGCACTTATTAAAATGGTCAAAGTGCAACCTGCGCTTGTCAGACGTATTTTAGTAATTACTATATATAAATATTAAAATATTATTTAAAATGACATAAAACGTGACTTCATACATGAAAGAAAATAAGTTATTATTCTTCCGTAAAATGAAATAAAATAATTGAAGCATTTATTCAAATGTACCAAAACGTACGCGTGTGTATAGTCTTGACAGATTCAACACAAAATGTACCTATTAAAATATTATAGTTGTAGTAATATTTAAAAATTAATAAATCGCACATGTTAAATTTTTCTATAACATAAACACATGTATTTAGAATTATAAATAGACAATTTATGATAATTGCATAAATAATTAAATAAATAAGACTGATATTTGAATGCAATTGGTTGCACCTATACAATTGATTGAGTTTAAATGAATTGAGTGAAATGTTGAGGTTAAATATTAAATTAGATAAGTTGAACATTAAAATCCAAGTGTATCTATCTACTCAATTATATAGAAGAATTTATCAATAAATAAATGTTTAAATGCAAAAAAAAAAAAAAATATATATATATATCACCACCTTTTGAGTATTTATTAATTACAACATATTCTTTTTTCTTTGCAATTCAACCGTATGAAAAAATTTAAGATAATAGAGGAATAAATATAATTTTTATTAATGTTTCCACATAAATATTAATAAAAAAAAAAATACTAACCATTGAATATATCACAGATTTAATAAAAAAATATTTCTAAACATGCAGTTTTTAAGGGTTAATATAATTGTGCCATTTTCACGCATATTTCTTAGTGCTAGCCACTTACCATTATTCATTTCATACACTAAATTAGGTTGTATATATCATATTTACGAAAAGAAAAATAATGTACAATATAAAAAGAAAATAAAATATCAAAGAAAAAAATCGAAATGAGAGGTTTCAAAGTTTCAAACTACTCTACAATATTAGAATCTCCACAAATCTTTCATATTGTCTCTATTTATTAACCACTAATTCTATTAATTCAAGTTTAACTTATTGAAAGATATTTCTATACAAAATATATATATATATATATAAATAAATGATTCAAAGGAGGAGACCATTTTTTAATTAAAAATAAAGATTTTAGATTAAAACTTAATTCATAAAGATAATAAGAATTGATAGATTTTAAAATCTAGAAATTTGGTGAAAAAGAAGATGAGGTAAATGATGGTGGCTTTGTCACCCTAAGCATAAAATACTTGCTCTCAATCCGTTGATATAGTCATTGTTATACATTTAATGTAAAAAAAGGTTAATATGAATAAAAATAAATTTGTTGAATTTTCAAAATGCTAATTTTTTATTATCATTAATTACTGATTAACTTAATTAATTAACATAATTTAAGGAATTTATAATAACTGTTACAAAAATAAATATTCATAAAGTCAAATTGTATTTTATGTAATATTTAAAAATTTATTTACAAAAATATTAATTATTATATCATTATTATTAATAATAAACTTTGACATATATTTTAAAAATATTCTAAGGCATAGCAACAAATTCAAGTCTAACTTATTATCATTAATGAATTCAAAAAAAAAAAAATACTATCATTAATTACTGATTAACTTAATTAATTAACATAATTTAAGGAATTTATAATAACAGTTACAAAAATAAATATTCATAAAGTCAAATTATATTTTATGTAATATTTGAAAATTATTTACATAAAAATTAATTATTATATCATTATTATTAATAATAAACTTCGTCATATATTTTAAAAATATTCTAAACCATTGAACAACAAATTTAAGTTTAACTTATTGAAAGATATTTCTAAACATCAGATTTATATATATATATATATATGATTATATATCATAGATAGAAATGAATAAAAGGATGAGACCATTTTTTAATTAAAAATAAAGAATTTAGATTAAAATTTAATTCATAAAGATAATAAGAATTGATAGATTTTAAAATGTAAAAAATTGGTGAAAAAGAAGAGGAGGTAAATGATGGTGGCTTTGCCACCTCATTGTTATACATTTAATGTAAAAAAAAAGGTTAATATGAATAAAAATAAAATTGTTGAATTTTTAAAATGTTAAATTTTTATTATCATTAATTACTGATTAACTTAATTAATTAACATAATTTAAGGAATTTATAATAACCGTTACAAAAATAAATATTCATAAAGTCAAATTATATTTTATGGAATAGTTGAAAATTATTTACATAAAAATTAATTATTATATTATTATTAATAATAAATTGTTTACTTTTAAAATATTCAAAGACCTAACAACAAAATTCATTTTCATATACCTTTTTAAAAAAATCAATAATGAAATATATTATACGAAATTGATACATTTAAAAAATAAATATATATGGAATTGTGTGTTTATGCATTTCGTAAACATTTCTAAAAAATTTAAAATCTCCATACATGTCAATTCAAGAACACTAAATATACATTTCGCTATTTTTTTACATAAATTTGTAAGACTTCTTAAATGTTGATCATCACGAATTCAAGAAATTACAACACCTAATTCATAAACCTATATACGTTACAATTTGAGAAACAATAAATAATAGAAAAGAAAATATGGTGACTTTAAAAGAAGAAAACTATATAAATTAATTGGCATATGAGACTTTTGAGTTTCTTACATTTGAAAAGAAACATGGTCATACTCGAGAAGAATGAAAGGAACATGGTCATACTAAAAATGAAATGATGAAATACACACAAACATTGAGAATGGATTTGTAACTAATAGAAATTACATATTTATAGATCTAGAAATAAGAATGTAGGGTTGAAATTAAAACATGTAGGGTTGAAATTAAAACTTATAATGGAGGGTTGAGATTAAAAGATGAAAGTTAAAATGAATAAGAATTGAGGAATTTTGAAATGAAGAGATTTGGAGGAGAGAGAATTGAGATAGATTATTGAGATTGTGACATATGTCTCAAAGGAGGTTTGCAAATATATAAGTATAGATGACATAAGTGTTTATTAATAATATAGTGTTACAGAAATGATATTAAACCCATAATGTGAGTCAAATGATGATTTGACATTATTCAAATCATCATTATATTATAATTAATTAATTAATTAATACATATTTATGGAAATTAAACTTTTTTTTTTTTTTTTTTTTATGAAAGTTAAATACCCATCCCTTTTTTCCCCTCCCCATGACTCGAACCTAGGACCTAAGGCCTAGGTAGTGGTGCTCTAACCACTCCCCATGACTCGAACCTAGGACCTAAAGCCTAGGTAGTGGTGCTCTAACCACTTGAGCTATCCCACTTTGTCCTTATGGAAATTAAACTAAATATATAAAAAATATATTACCATATGCATATCTCACATTCTCAGCCTCTCTCCATAAAATTAGAAAATAAAATATACTATTTTTTTTTTCTTTTTACCATTAATTTTTTTTAACAAATTTTAATAAAGCATATTATATATTAGTACAAAACTATTAAAAGATTAAACGTATAATTTGTTTATTTTAATTTTTCTGTTAACGTTTTTTTCAAACTAATTAATTATTTTTTACTAGTAGTATATAATTAGTTTTTCAACAATTAATGTAGTAATCTGTTTTATTAAAATCTGTGCAAAAATAATTATCCTAAAAAAATGCATATAACAATTATTCTATATTAAAATGCATATATGAGTTTTTTTATATATTTTTTTTTTTCGAAGCTATTTTCATTTTTTTGTAATGTGTATAACAAATAGTATTTTATGTTAAAATGTATATAGATTTTTTTATTTATATTTAGTTTCATGTTTTTGTTAGTAAAAAATTACATAAAAATAAATGAAACGTTTAATAGTTTTGTAATAATATGTATGCTTTATTAAAATTTGTTAAAAAAAAAAGCGGCAAAAAGAAAAGAAATACTCTTATATTTTATTTTATAATTATGTGGGTAGAGGTTGAGATAATATTTCTCTAACCTTTTTTACACTTGTGCTACTAAATGTTATGGTAGAGGATTTTTTTTTCAATGTTAGAAGAAAGAATAAGAAAGAAGAAGAAAGAGAGGAAGAAGAAGAGAGGATGAAACGGTAACAAATGGAGAGAGAGAGAAAAGGGTTGTCTTGTGTAATCATGTGTAATTATTTGCCTTGAAGAAAGAAGAAGAGAGAGAAAAGAACGTTAGACTTTAATATTTTATTCAAAAATAATAGTTAAGCAATATATTTGAATGAAGGGTATGTTAGTCTCTGAACGTGTGGTTAAAAAAATGAATAGTGGTGTATCTTTTTTGATGGAAGTTAAATACCCATCCCTTTTTTTCCCCTCCCCATGACTCGAACCCAGGACATAAGGTCTAGGTAGTGGTGCTCTAACCACTTGAACTATCCCACTTTGTCAAAGGGGGGGTATGTTAGTCATTCTAGCACAACTTAAACAAAAAATGGACAAAAATACCTCTGTCTGTACATACAGATTCTGTATGTTTCACCACCCTTTTCATTAAACACCAAATCTTCATATTACATTACCAACAATCGATCACTTTTTGGAAATGATTCCGACGACGAAGAAAATATTCAAGATCACTCGACTCACTCACCATGTCCAATAGTTAATAGTGAGCCACAAGTTAATAACAATGAAACTGTTCTAAAAACTGGAATGATTTATGTGACCATTGATGACTTGTTTAAAGCTTATCAGAAACATGTAAAAAAGAAAAAAATTTAGCATTGTTAAACCTCTTTTCATATCTTAACCTCTTTTCATAAAATTAAAAAATAAATATTTTAAGATTTTTTTTGCTTGTATTTTTTTGGATTAATATTATGAAATAAATATTTTAAGATTAATACATAACATATAAACATATTACACATTAAAAATATATAAAAAAAAATAATAAATTAAAAAATATCATTAATTTATATATGTATTTTTTTTAATAACAAAAATTAAACTAAATATATGAAATATAATGAATTAAGAAATAATGACTACTTGCATTTTAACTGATTTTAATGACTACATGCATTTTTTAACATGCAATTTATTTCCTAATTTTTTGAAAAGGAGTTGAGATATGTATACAATTATATATTTCTCATATCTTTAATTTCTAATTTTATGAAAAGAGATTGAGATAGGTATGCAATTATAAAATTTTCATATCTTAATTAGTTATTATATTTTTTATTTAATGAACCTAACTATTAGATTTTAATTTAATCTAACCTACTATATATGGTGAAAAAAATAATTTAATGAACCTAACTTTTAAATTTTAATTTAATCAACACTAGATGGTGAAAAAATTAATTTAATGAACCTAACTATTAGATTTTAATTTAATCAATACTATGTGGTGAAAAAATTGATTTAATGAACTTAAAATATTAGATTTTAATTTAATCAACACTATATGGTAGAAAAATTAATTTAATGGAATCAACACATTGAAACGAGCTAGTAATCGAACACTAACCCTAAACCATATACGATGAGAAACGAGTAGTCGGATACTAAGTGTACACATAAAAAATTAATTTAATGGAATCAACACATTGAAATGAGTAATCGAACCCTAAACCCTAAACCCTAAAACCCAAACCCTGAACCCTAAACCCTAAACCCCTTACATTAACACTACCATTGTACATTAAAAAACGAGTAATCAGACACTTCATTACTAAACAATATATGTGAGAAATGATCAGTAGGATACATTATTTAAATTAAATTAAATAATTAACTTAAATAATTTAAATTAAGTAAAATTAACTTAAATATTTTTTTAAAAAAATTCACAAGTTATTAAATACGGTAAATTCAATTCCTAAACCTTTAGAAAATTTTAAATTTAGAATAATAATAATTACATTATCTTTAATAAAATTAAGATTGACTCTTAAGTTAATCGAAATTTACTAAAATTAAATTAACTTAAATTAATTAAATTAAGTAAGTCAGAGAATTTAATTTAATCAATACAATTTTTAAATATTTTAATAAAATATGAATAAATAATAAGTTCAACACTTCGTCACTAAACAATAGTATATGATAGAAATTACATTAATGTAAATAGGTAAATAAAGCTTAATTTGTGCAATGGATTATTTCAGAATAATTTTGAATCATATTACTAATTATTCCATGAATGCATATTACAAAATATTCAATTAGACCAATCTTATCAAATTATTCCACGAGTTAAGTCCAATTTTATAGTACCAAATATTATTAATGATTCGATAATTTATTTTAGGAAAAGATTATTGAGATTTTATATAATGAATATTACTGTATTGTTATATTAGATTTTTCGACAATTTATATTTTTCAAATCTGAAATTAGATTTTGGAATTTAAATAATGAATATTATTGTTATATTATTTTTTATGTTTTCTATCAAGGTAGAAGATACAAGTTCAAAGATAAATGAGAAGGGTAGAAAGAAGGAGAAGAAGCGAAGTAGTGAAAGGTTGAATTAACGGTAAGAAAAATAAGAAGAATTTGAATTAAATACAACATTGAAACTTGTTTTTGTGTAATTATTATCTACCTTGAACAAATAAGAAGAGAGAGAAAAAAGTGTCAGAATGTCCCTCGGATATGAATTTTTTCTCCCTCTAGCTTAGGGTTTTAGAGTCTCGCGTTTTCTTGCGTGTTGTCGCTGGAATCGGCGCCGTTCGGTCACCCTTCTTTGACCGCTGATTTAACTTTCACACCAGTAGCTTTTTCTTTCACCCCCCACCTACCCATGTCCTTGTATTGTCTTGTCTGTCCCCATATAGCAAACACCCAACTTTCCCCAACTACTTTATCCTTTTTTTCATTTTCATTTCTCTAGATCTGTGCCCCTCCAGCTTCGTTGACCAAGCTACCAAGGGTCCCAACGGCTCTTGTGGTCTGGATCTGTTAGGTAAAGCTTTTCTCTGTCTTTCCGTCTTGTTTCTCGGTAGTGTCTTAGGTCTCGTCTTTTAACCGTTGTGTCTTGTAGACTAGATAGGTTAGGTGTCTTGGGTGTATTTCCATGGATTTGGAAAGTAAAGGGAAGGAACCAAAGGTCAAACATCACAATGTCCTCTCCTTCGACGAATCCGAGACAGGGGGAAACAAAGAACCCTCATTATGTCTCATGGGAAGTGTTTTAACCAATAAACCTTTTAACGCCTTCGGATTCCTTGAAGCCATGAAAAAGGCCATGAAACCTAAAAAAGGATTTACAGCAAAGGAGATAGGAAACAATCTATTTTCCTTTCAGTTCAGAGCCAGGAGTGACTTGGAGGAGGCGTTAACCAGAGAACCATGGCATTTCGAGAAAAACCTCATGGTGCTAAAATAACTGAAGAGCAACGAACAACCATCAGCAGTAAAGTTCACGACAGCAGGGTTGTGGATCAGGATCTACGACCTTCCATTGGTGATGAGAAACGAACACTGCCTCAGAAAAATAGGGAACGAATGTGGAGCAGTGTTAGAGGTTGACAAAACATCCATCGGAGACTTGGGATGCAGTGCCAGAGTGAAGGTCCAAATCGAGATTAATGAGCCCCTAAAAACTGGAGTTCACATCGAGCAGATAGACAACAAGTCGCTGTGGATCCCATTTCGATACGAGAGGTTACCATCTTTTTGCTACGTTTGTGGTATCCTAGGACATATGAAACGTGAGTGTGACCTTCTCGAAGGGGAGGAAGACGTGCAGACGATGGATGATGCAAAACTCCCTTTGGGTGAATGGTTGAGGGCTTCACCCCAAAGAAAAGCCTCGATCTCCGTCGAAAGCATCAGAAAGGATACAGAAAAAGATTCCATAAGGAGGAAACTTTTTGAAGAGTTCAAGAGAAAAATACAAGAGGAAACAAACACCGAAGATGAGCCTGAAAAGGAACCAAGAGGGGGAGAAGAAGATGAAAGGGTAAGTTGTCTAAAAAACTTTTTTGGCATGGTTGGAGTTAGAGGCAAGGAGGAGGAGATCCTGAGAACAGAACAAGCGGACATGGAGATTGAGAGAAGCAGAATGGAGGAGATATATAAAGGAGAGGAGACGAAGGAAACCCAAAAGGTTAGCTTACCTTACACCCCATTCACCTCACCTTTTAACCCTAATCAAAACAGTCCAACTACCACCATTACACCACCTACCACTACCCCATATCAATTCTCCCTTACCCCACTATCTGACCTTCAGAAACTTTGCTTAACTACCCCAATACTTAAACCCATACCGCCTCCAAGTCAGGAAAACCCCACTATTAAAAAACCCCAAAACAAAGTTGTTGAACCATCCACATACCTCGACCCCAACAACCCTAAACTCAAAACAGCCCACCTCCTTACCCAATCACACAACAATCGAACCATTCCAATCACACACAACAATCCTGAGAAAGTACCCGAAGCCTACATAACAACCCTCCCATCTAAGTTTGCCTCCCAGACTACTATAAAGAAACCTATCCTCATAAAAAAAGAGCAGCGTCAAACAACTGGAAACGTAAAACCCACACCCCCACCCTTGACGGGAAAGAGAAAGGAAAGCGATGCATAATGGGCCTAGGGAAAGCTGAAGAAAGTAAAGTTCGAGGACGAAACGGCGGAGGCTGTGATCCAGCCCCGCCGAGAGCAATGATCGTCCTTAGCTGGAACTGTCGCGGGCTTGGGAACCAAGCGACAGTTAGGGCCTTAAAAAAGATCCTACATGAGGACAATCCGAGTATAGTTTTCCTCATGGAAACAAAACTGCTATGTACTCAAATGAATAAAGTTAACTCACTCTCGCTCCGATTCCATGGCTGCTTCCCAGTTGACTGTGAAGGAAGTGGAAAATCAAGAAGTGGAGGAATCTGTATGCTATGGAAGGAAAATGTGGTGGCCTCACTCCACTCTTTCACACGAAATCATATATCGATCAATATCGCCGATAGTGATGGAGAGCAATGGCACCTCACAGGAATATATGGGTGGCCAGACAGAAACTAGAGACACCGAACATGGAATTTGCTGCAAAGGATCAGCCCAGCACTGGGGTCCCCGTGGCTTTGCCTTGGGGACTTTAATGAAACCTTGTGGACAACAGAAAAACTTGGAGGGCAAACCAAGAGAACTAGCTCCATGGACGACTTCCGGGACACGCTTAACAGACTGGAGCTTCAGGATCTTGGATTCAAAGGCTATGGATATACTTGGACAAATGGAAGGAGCGGGGACTCAAACATTCAAGTTAGGTTGGATCGATCACTGGCCACCCAACAATGGAGAGCAAAATTTAAGTTCCATGCAGTGTACCATAAAATCTGGTTTCGATCAAACCATGCACCGATCACGGTGGACTTCACAACAGGTTGGAGCATTGAGGATTCGCACACGAGTAGAAAAAGAGAGAAACTGTTCCGCTTTGAGAAGATTTGGATGGAGCATGACAACTGCAAGAATATAGTGCAAGCAGGATGGGGGACCGCCACTGATGGAGGAAATTTTATTGAGAAAATTATGAACTGTGGCATACGCTTATCCTCATGGGGAGCAGAAACGTTTGGAAATATTGGGAAAAAGATAAAAGAGATGAGAGAAAAGATCGCAGTCCTACAAGAGAAACCACAATCTGAGGAGGTTATAAGTGAATTGAAACAAGTAGAAGATTACCTAGATGAGCTCTTAAAACTTGAGGAATCTTACTAGTTCCAAAGAGCTAAAACATTTTGGATAAGGGATGGTGACAAAAACACATCTTTTTTCCACAAAAGAGCCTCTCAAAGGAAGGAAAAGAACAAAATCACTAGACTACGAAGAACCGATGGGGAATGGACCAGAAATGATAGAGAGGTGGAATTGGTTCTCAAAGATTTTTTTGTCGACCTTTTCACCTCTGAAAATCCTACGGAAATACACCGAGTCATCGAGTCTAGAGTCACAGGGGAAATGAACGAGATCCTGATGCGGCCATACACAACGGGGGAGATAAAGAAAGCCCACAAGCAGATGCACCCCACAAAGTCCCCGGGACCCGACGGTATGCCTCCTCTCTTTTTTCAAAATTTCTGGAGTATAGTTGAGACTTCTTTTGTTTCTACTTGCTTGGACATCTTAAACAACGGCTGTGACCCTACCTCCCTAAACCACACACACATTACCCTGATTCCAAAAATAAAATTCCCAGAAAACCCTAAGGACTTCAGACCCATCAGTCTTTGTAATGTCATCTTTAGAGTCATATCCAAAGCCATTGCAAACCGCCTAAAATTCCTGCTTAACCAAATAATCTCACCCACCCAAAGTGCCTTCATCTCAAACCGTCTGATCACTGATAATGCTATGGTTGCCTTTGAAGCCTTTCATTTTATGAGAAAAAAGAAAAGAGGGAAAAAGGGTTTTTTAGCTCTAAAGCTTGATATGAGCAAAGCTTACGATAGAGTGGAGTGACCTTTTCTAAAAAGTATGTGTGAAAAATTGGGTTTTTGTGAGAGTTGGATAAATTTGGTGATGCGTTGTGTTACTTCGGTTTCATACTCTATCTTGGTGAACGGCAAGCCCACTGAACCGTTTACTCCCCAACGGGGTCTCCGTCAAAGAGATCCCCTGTCCCCTTACCTTTTTCTTTTATGTGCAGAGGGGTTTTCAGCTCTCCTTCAACAGGCGGAGAATAGAGGAGAGATCATGGGCATCAAAGTGGCCCGATAGGCCCCCCCCGATCTCGCATCTATTTTTTGTGGATGATAGCATTCTGTTCTTTCGATCGAGCCAGGAGGAACTCAACAAAATCATGGATATCATTGCAACTTATGAGGCGGCTTCGGGAAAGATGATCAATTTGGACAAATCAGAACTTTCATCAAGCTACTGCGTCCAGGCGGAGGTGGTAGAGAATATGGGCAGCCAACTGGGTGCTAGAACGGTGGGCTCATACTCTAAATACTTGGGCCTACCAACCCTTATTGGAAAATCCAAAAGACAGGTGTTCCAGGTGATATATGACAGAGTGATTCATCGTCTCAAAGGATGGAAAGAAAAAACACTGTCAAAAGCCGGGAGAGAAATCCTAATCAAAAGTGTCATCCAAGCCATTCCAACATATGCTATGAGTTGTTTCATATTCCCAAAGTCCCTTTGTGAAGATATTGAGAAGGCCATTGCTAAATTTTATTGGGGAACCCACGGAGAGGAAAGAAAAATCCATTGGGCAAGTTGGGCAAAAATCTCACGATCCAAGCAAAACGGAGGATTGGGTTTTCGGGAAATGCTCTTCTTCAACATGGCTATGGTAACTAAACAATTTTGGAGAGTCTTGAATAACCCAGAGGCAATGATCACGAAGATTCTCAAAGCTAGTTACTATCCTAGACAAGACATTGTGGATGCCAAGGTGGGCTACCGACCTAGCTATTTGTGGAGGAGTTTATTGAAAGCTCGCCCCATCGTCCTCGCGGGGAGTGCATGGAGAGTGGGAAATGGAGACCGTATCAATAGCTCCTCGGACCGCTGGATTGGAACAGTGGATCAAAGGAGACCGAGCCAGGCTGAAAATCGCCCGGAGACCCAACCGAAAGTGGCTGCTCTTATGATTGGGACACTGGCATGTGGAGAGGAGAGATGATCAACCAATTGTTCACAGCTGAGGATGCCGCCAGTATTCTGGGAATGCCACTCAGCTTGAGGAAACCCATGGATAGAATTGTCTGGAGTGGTACAAAAAAAGGAAACTTCACAATCAAATCTGCATACTTCTTGGCTATTAAACTCTTCTCAAGTTGTGCAATAGATCTCCCATCGCCAAGTCAGCCTAGCAAGATATGGAAGTTGATGTGGCATATTAATGCCCCACCGTCTGCCCGTCACTTTGCTTGGAGAGCATGCTCTGATACCCTGCCTACAAGCGTCAATCTTCGGAAACGAGGGCCGTGTTCTGACATAGGGTGCCCATTATGTGGAAATGAAGATGAGTCCACTGCTCATATCCTCTTTCGATGCCCCACAACCGTCCACATATGGGTCCAAAGTCCGATAAAGATCCCGTCCAACTTTTTCACCATGAGCTTCAAAGAACTTTACTCTTTTATGTTGGAAAACCTACCTCGGGATGGTTGCTCATTGTTTCTTATCATAGCTTGGAACATTTGGAGAGCTAGAAACAAGGCCATTTTTTAGGAGACCACCCCTGAGCCGAAAGATATTATCAGAAAATCTCTATAGCTCCTCCAAGACCTCAAAGCTGTTCAGTGCACGCCGGGAACCAAGAAGGAGAAGGATAGACAAAAGAAGGACTGGAAACCACCCCCGGAAGGCACCCTTAAGCTGAATTGTGATGCAGCTTGCTTTTCGGGAGGACAAGCGGGCCTGAGATTCACGATTCGAGATGAGCTTGGGACGTTCCGGCTGTCGGGGGCAGCATGGGTGTGGGCATCGGGTAGCAACACCCTCTTGGAAGCATTAGCATTGCGATTCGCCATTGATCATGCGAGAAGAAATGATACCCATGTTGACCCTTACTCTGATATTATTATTGATGATATCAGAAATTTGGCTAGAGAGATGGATAGTTTGGTTTTTGAAGCTATTCGGCGAGAGGCTAATTGTGTAGCCCATAACATTGCCCATTGGGCTCTTGAAAGTGGCACTGAGATAATTTGGATAGGGAGCTCCCCTGATGTTTGTACTAGTGCCTATCAAAACGATGTACGGCTTATGCCCACTCTTTATTAATCTGATATTTGATGTTTGACCCTCAAAAAAAAAAAAAAAAAAAAAAAAAAGAAAGAAAGAAGTGTCACGTTTAATATTTAATTCAAAAATAATATTTCAGCACCATATTTTCATTAAGGATATTTTAGTTATATCATCACAACTTAAAACAAAAATTAACTAAAATACCCTTTTCTGGATATCCAGATTCTGAATGTTTAGCAGCCTTAATACAATTAGTGGGATAATATAAATTAAAAGGAAATTTTATATTCAGGAAACACGAAGTTCAATATTGAATTCATAAAAATACAACAGAATTTGTCCTCGATCTTGAAACTTCTATTTCCGAGCCTTCGAATATTGCACAATCCGCTGCCCGTTTTAGACATCCTAGTAGGGCATGTTTACTTTTGATTTTAAAAACCAGGTTTTGGATTTCAGTTTTACTTAGAGATTTAAAAATCGGTTTTCAAAATTCACTCAAAACCACCCCTATCAAACATATTGATTTGACATAAAGTTATATTTATATAATATTACTCCAATCATTATATTCTTTCTCAACAATAATATAATAATACTATAATAATATAATAATACAATAATATAATACATTTAATCATTACACAATTTACTAATTAATCATTATAATCTTACCAAACAATAATATAATAATATAAACTCATTCAATCTTACAACTTGATTTGACATAAAGTTAAATTCTCGAGATTTCAAAAACCAAAATTTCAAAAACTTAATTTTTAAAACCACTTAAAGCCCAAAGTAAACATCCCCTAAGATTTTACATACTCTTAATATGCTTAGATCAACATTTATTTAGGAAGTTAATTAAAATTGATAGTTTATTTGTAATTATTAAAATGTGTAGTTGAGCAAAATGTTATAACTTATAATTTAATTCCAATTAATCAATTTTTTTTCAATAGAAAATTGGAAGAGAAAACAAAGGATGTGACAAAATAATATTTGGGTCTGACTATTTACGCCTCCATTTCGGTTTATAACACTCCCCCAATTGATGCACACCCCATAAAATATGTCAGGATTGATGCATCCCTTTATGAATTGTCATAAATACCATTTTTATCATTTTAATACATTTTTCAAACACTCTATACGCTCACGTTTGTTGCAGAAAAAATAGGTTTTTCTCTTTTTTTATTTTTTTTTTATTTCGACAAACCAGAGTCGACCCATTGCATTCTCGTCGACAACAGAGTGTTGACGAGAGTGTATTTTGGTCGACCTAAAGTTGTCGAATTATTTTAATTTTTTTTTTAAATTTTCGACAGACCAGTGTCGATCATATTCACTCTCGCCGACACTAAGGTGTCGACGAGAGTGAATATAAGGTGTCGACGAGAGTGAATATGATCGACACTGATTTGTCGAAATTTAAAAAAAAAATTGAAAATTTTCTAAGTTCCTGAATTTTTTTTGTTTGTTGTTTGTGGTGAAATTTTGTTGTTGGGTGGTGGTGGTAGTGGTGGTGGTGGTGGTGGTGCGGCGGTAGTGATGGTGGTGGTGCGGTGGTGGTGGTGGTGGTGGTGCGGCGGTAGTGATGGTGGTAGTGGTGGTGGCTAGTAAAAATTAGGTTTAGGGTTTAAAGAAGAAGGAGGGGTGCAGTTAGTAACATTTAATAGTGTAATATAACTTAAAATGTATTTTTGATTTTTTACATTATTATTATATTATTAAACTAAAAGGGAAAGGGTTCTGAACCGAAACGGAGGTGTAAATAGTCCCACCCATAATATTTTGGGGACTCAAATCATCTGTTGGGCTTATTGGTTAAGTGGGGCATTTAATATTTTGGGCTAGAGGTCCATTCTTATCTCGATCTCAAGTTTATTCTCATGTAGTGTGATCAATTAATCTTTCTTATTACAAGATAAACTCCAATACTCCCAAGTCCCAACCATTTAATAATTTTAAATAAAAAAATTCACAAAATAACTCATCAATAATCCCAAAATTCAACTGTAAATATATCAAATAAAATCACATCATATTCGAATAAATCCAATGTCAATTTTTTTTTAATAATATTCATATGACTTAAAAAACATACTAAACAGGGCCTACCTAATTCATGGGATTTAATTACCCAAAAGGATGGTGGTGCAATTTTTTGTAGTTGACCGATCATGGATAGGGTGAATAGTAGCATCTTGAAACTTGTAAATCCCTATGTCATGCCCTACATATGTCGCATTCATCTCTAATTTCGGGTGTCCGATTGTTGACAACATCGTAGACTGATTTCCACCCAAAAACAAGGTTGAATTATTCAAAGTTTCGACTTTAATCCACTCGTTTCGAGCAGCATCGAGTTTAAAAACGTGAAATGCCATTGTCCTGTAAGGACACACCAACGGCTCTGCAGCCTCATCCGTAAGAGTGTCCCCTTCGTACACAACTTCTCCATCGTACCTGACGAACTCACCTATGTACCTCACACAACAAAATATATTTGTCTTGGGTTATCAATCAAGATTATTGGACAAGAATCTTGAATGATCATCTTCTTCACGGAAACAACTTTCATTCAAGTCCCACGATGCAACGGAAAGCAGTGGGCCCAGGGCGAAGGTTGTGTTTGTCGTCTCATGGATGACGACGTCGTAATAGGTCTTACCTTCGCGTTCAAGCCTGCTCCATTCTTCGTCTCCGCCTCTACAATAGGCGATTTTTGTGTGAGATTGGAAACCGAAGAGTACTACAACAAAGTAGTTTTTCGAAGAGGGATTGCTGGATAGAACAACTTTTTGAATTTCACGGGACGAGAAGAGAAAGTTTGAATCATCAAACATTGGGAGGGTGTTTGAAGGAGGGAGGGGAATTCGAGTTTCCGAGAAAGGATCAACGAGAGTAGGGTTTTCATGCTCGTCGAGGTAAGTTAGCCATCCATATGAGGATCCTACCCACTCAACAAATTCACTATTTGTAGAAGGAAGCATGAGGAAAGGAGAAGCCATATTATTATTTAATAAGATTTTATATAATTTATTATTTTTAAATATATTTAATGATAATTAATGTATTTGATAATTCATGTCATCTTCAACAATATCGACAAAGTCATAAGTTCAGATTGAATAATAGAATGTATTGTCATTTGTGTATGGTTGTAATATGTGAGTCTTTGTCTAATAATATTTTCGTATGTATGCAGATATAGCTTGTATTTTAAAATGTTTATAAAATTATAAAAAATAAACATAAGAAATTTGGAACAATGAAATTGAAATTAAGATAATTACATGAAGTGATGAAATAATATTATTGAGTATACAATATTATTTTTTGTTAGGAGAACAATTATGAACATTAGAGATAAATGTGTAGTACTTTATAGAAGTTTGTAGAATAATACAAATAACATTTGTAAACAGTTTAATTAAAATCATATTACTGTATATAAGGACACAGATTAAATTTTGATCTAATTAAAATGAATGCTAGTTGATTGGAAATTCGCATAACTTTTACTTTTAATAATTAAGAAATTGTAAATAAAAAAGAAAGGAAAGAAAAGGTGTGAGTAAAACAATTATTTAACAAAAATTTAAAAGAAAGTTATGAATTATTTAAGAAAATAATTTATGAAATTATCTAGAAAATAGAGAGAGGGAAAAAGAAAATTGAATACAAAATAAAGAAAAATGTGAAATGACACCAAATTTAGAAATAGTAATTAAAGGTAGATATACCCTCCTCAATAATTTATGTTATATAGTCATTTTAATTTTATTTTTATTTTAGGCGTCATTTCAATTTATAATATTACTGATTATTTTTATTAATATATAATTAAATTAATATTAATAATTATTATTATGATATTATTAATTATTATTTGTGGTATTATCGATTATTACATGTGGTATTATTGGTAATTGTTTTTATATTATTAATTATGTGAAATTATTTATTATTATCCAAAAAATTATTAATTAAAATTGATAATTTATTTGTAATTATTAAAAGAATTTGATGTTTTGAGATTATAAAAAAAAATCATTAATTAAAATTGAATTTTATTTGTAATTATTAAAATGTGTGGTTGAGCAAAATGTTATAATTTAATTTCCAATTAACTAATTTTTTTAAAAAAAAATTGGAAGAGAAAACAAAGAATGTGACAAAATAATATTTTGGGGACTCAAATCATCTGTTGGGCTTATTGGATAAGTGGGGCAATTAATATTTTGGGCTAGAGGTCCATTCTTATCTAATCTCATGTAGTGTGATCAATTAATCTTTCTTAATTACAAGATAAACTCCAATAACTCCCAAGTCCCAACCATTCAATAATTTTAAATAAAAAAAATTCACAAAATAACTCATCAATAATCCCAAAATTAACACTGTAAATATATCAAATAAAATCACGAATAAATCCAATGTCAATTTTTTTTTTAATCAAGAAAATACTTGACAATCGCTCTATCATATCAAAATAAAGTGTAATAATACTCATATGACTTAAAAAAACATACCGGGCCTACCTAATTCATGGGGATTTAATTACCCAAAAGGGTGGTGGTGCAATTTTTTGTAGTTGACGAGGATGAATAGTAGCATCTTGAAACTTGTAAATCTCCATGTCATGCCCTCCATATGTATAATCTTCATTTATTATTTCCCAATAATCATCCGTGAAGTAAATCGCATCCATCTCTAATTTCGGGTGTCCGATTGTTGACAACATCGTAGACTGATTTTCACCCAAAAACAAGGTTGAATTATTTAAAGTTTCGACTTTAATCCACTCGTTTCGATCAACATCGAGTTTGAAAACGTGAAACGCCATTATCCTAAAGGACACACAAACGGCTCTACAGCCTCGTCCGTAAGAGTGTCCCCTTCGTACACAACTTCTCCATCGTACCTGACGAACTCACCTATGTACCTCACAACAAAATATATTTGTCCGAGCCGTGACAAGGCCAAGTACCATTGAGAAGAATAGAAATCTTGTGGAAAATTTGGGTTATCAATCATGATTATTGGACAAGAATCTTGAATGATCATCTTCTTCACGGGAACAACTTCATTCAAGTCCCACGATGCAACAGAAAGCGGTGGGCCTAGGGCGAAGGCGGTGTTTGTCGTCTCATGTATGACGACGTCGTAATAGGTCTTACCTTCGCATTCAAGCCTGCTCCATTCTTCGTCTCCGCCTCTACAATAAGCGATTTTTGTGTGAGATTGGAAAACGAAGAGTAATAGGTCTTACCTTCGTGTTCAAGCCTGCTCCATTCTTCGTCTCCGCCTCTACAATAAGCGATTTTTGTGTGAGATTGAAAAACGAAGAGTACTACAACAAAGTAGTTTTTCGAAGAAGGATTGCAGGATAGAACAACTTTTTGGATTTTACGGGACGAGAAGAGAAAGTTTGAATCATCAAACATTGGGAGGGTGTTTGAAGGAGGGAGGGGAATTCGAGTTCCCGAGAAAGGATCAACGAGAGTAGGGTTTTCATGCTCGTCGAGGTAAGTTAGCCATCCATATGAGGATCCTACCCACTCAACAAATTCACTATTTGTAGAAGGAAGCACGAGGAAAGGAGAAGAAGCCATATTGAAATTATAAGAAATATGAATGGTGAGACTAGTGTTATATATAGAGGATTTGAAAGTATGGTTATTTTATATATGGTAAGTAGTACATAAGGAAAGATGTGAGATAAAAAAAATTGACATAAAAATGATTTGGAACTTGGAAGTATGGTTTTATATATGGTAAGTAGCACATAAGGAAAGATGGGAAATAAAATATTTGACATAAAAATGATTTGGAAGTATGGTTTTATATATGGTAACGTTTTATATATGGTAAGTATTTATGTATTTAAAAAACGTAAAAAGAATGAAATTTTTTTTTAAGAAAAAATAACAAAAAAATGGAGATTTTCTGATTTAATATATATACTAGTGAAAGACCCGCGAATTTCGCGGAATTGAAAAAAATATATTATTATTTAATAAGATTTTATATAATTAATGTATTTGATAATTCATGTCATCTTCAACAATACTCTTGCATAAGTTCAGATTGAATAAGAGAATGTGTTGTTATTTGTGTATTGTTGTAATATGTGAGTCTTTGTCTAATAATATTTTCGAACGTCTAATAATATTTTCGTACGTGCATAAGTTATGCAGGTATAACTTGTATTTTAAAATGCTTATAAAATTATAAAAAATAAACATAAGAAATTTAGAACACGACATAGAAAATTAAAGTCACTTGAAATGAAGAATAAAACAATGAAATTGAAATTAATATAATTACATGAAGTAATGAAACATTAGATATAAATGTGTAGTACTTGTAGAAGTTTGTAAAATAATACAGAGAACATGTACTTTAGAATAATATAGAGCAGTTTAATTAAAATCATGATAGTATATAAGGAGATTAAATTATGGCCTAATTAAAATTAAAATGTGCTAGTTGATTGAAAATACAATTGCACAACTTTTACTTTTAATAATTAAGAAATTGTAAATAAAAATAATTGTGAAAACCAAAAAACTTTATAAAAAAAAGGAAGAAATATTTAAGGAAACAATTTTTTTTTTTTTTAAATAAAAGAATATATGTGAGTCTTTCGGATTCAATCACAGTAAATAACCTTCTTGAATGGAATAAAGTCTTATATTCATGCAGGCGTTCATGTATTCGAAATGCATAGAACTCACACACATAGTTAGCTGATTCTTTTTCTGTTATTTGACGCCGTCCGGCCAGTCCCTCCTAATGTTGCACTCCTAGACGATACCCATCTTCTCCATAAGCGAATAACAAAGGATACTGAAGTGGTATATAAGAAGGATGAACTGATAAACATTAGAGATCCAAATTTGTATCAGTTTAATTAAAATCATGTTATAATATTATTGTGTATATAAAATTATTTTTTTAATCTAACGTCAACTCTATAAAATAGAATACAATGAAATCATCAGAATATTTTTTTAAATATTAAATATGCCAAACAAAATGAATATAAAATAGATTTTAAGATTTACATAACAAAAAATTATCAACATTAAAAACAATATAAAGCATGGTCAAGAGAAAATAAACAAACCTCATTTATAATTGATGCGGCCTAAAAGTGTCATTTAATGAGAAGTCGACACGTGTATGAATGATAGGATTGGGAAGAATGGATAGAATCATTTAGGGTTCTCTGGATAAAGAATCCTCTCCGGAGGGCTCTCGGGAGGGAGCTTCGTCTGGAGATGAATATCAGAATCAAACAGTTTTAGCTAAGATCGTGGGTCGCAAATATAGGATGCTCCCGCTATTTCCGCTCTAGCTTTGATGAAAAGAAGACCCTGTCCTCCTTTATTTTAGGAGGATAAGTCCACGAAGATAGGATGCGGCCGAGTCTTCAGGAAGTGGAGAGTAAGGGAGACTGGGTCTCCTCAGTAGGGCCGAGTCTTACGAGCAACTCCGAGATAAGAGGAAGGCTTGACTTCCTCTCCAGAAGGTATCTCTATAAATAGGTAATTTTGAAGATATTTCCAGGTTAGACACTTACACCTTAAAACCTAATATACTGAATACCGGCATCTCTTCTTGCGGTTCTTTGAATTGATTTAAGATATCAAGGATCTTGAGATCCTTGAGAGATTTGATAAGCCCTATACTGACTTAGGCATCGGAGTGTCCACACCGGACTCCCCTCCGGTGTGTTCCTTGCAGGTCATTCGAAGATTCCGAGAGGAGATAATCTATTCAGGACTATTATACACGTTCGGGAAGAAGGACATCCATTTCAGAGGATACCTAATCCTCTCGTGCAAATTTTGGCACATCAACTGGCGCCGTCTGTGGGAAGGAATTGAAAGATTTTCTCACGAGTTTCTACCTGTCCAAGCAAATGGGTGGCGGAAATAAAACCTCTATTTCCGGGAAGAGGAGTCTTCCAGGAGAAAATTCCCCCTTGCCGACTGATCCTCCGCCAAGGGGAGATCGGGGAAAAGATCCAATCCATGTACCTTCTGGATCAAATCAGCCATTAACGCCTACTCCAGGCTTGGAGGACGAAAGTCATCCCATACCGGTCAGAGAGGGCACAGCGGGGAATCTGGAGGCCCCCGAGTCTCAAACCGCAGATCCTCAGCAAAAGGACACTCTAGACTCGGGGCCGCTCCTGATCTCTCCCGATCAATTGAACGCCCTCATCAAGCAAGCTGTAGAGAGAGCTTTTGCTGACCAAAGAGACCGAATTCCTAGAGCTGCACCAGGGAACCCGGAGGCACCTGTCCCAAGGCCCCAAGACGAAGCACCTGGAGCCTCCCAAGTGTTGTCCAAGGACATGGAGATGCGGGCAGAAGAAGATGATAAAGTGCCCTCACGAGCGGAGAGAAGCATCCCTCTTCGGAACACAAGAAGAAATGCAGACCTGGCACCCCGAGGTACAGAACCCCCTGAGACAGAAGAAAGTACAGATGATACCTACGGAGGGCCCGTCAGCGACCAACTACTGGCCTTACAGAAAGAGATGAGAGATATGAAGAAGCAGATGAGCAACCGAACCAGTAGATCTGCTCACGCCTCTGGATGTCAGTTCTCCCCTAACATATTACAGGATGAACTACCATTCAATTTCAAGCCCCTTAATTTTGAATACGATGGTACGGCAGACCCATACGAGCACTTAGTGAGGTTCGAGAATGCAGCATTGCTACACCGCTATGGAGAGGGAATAAAGTGTAGAGTATTCCTAACTACTCTAGCAAAAGCCGCACAACAATGGTTCACCCAGTTGGAACCTAACACAATCCGATCCTGGGAAGAATTCAGTGAGCTCTTCCTTCATCAATTTGCCAGTGCCCGGAGACAGCCGAGGGCCACTTTGACCCTCTTTAATTTGAGACAAGGAGAAGGTGAGAGTTTAAGAGCTTTCCTTCGAAGGTTTAATCAAGCAGCTCTGGAGGTCCCTACCGCCTCTCTAGAGGTGAAAATCAACGCTCTAACGAACGGATTGCGTGATGGAGATTTTTTCTCCTCTCTAGCTAAGAAGTCTGTTAAAAACTTTGATGAACTGCTGCACAGGGCAGAAAAGTACCTCACTCTGGAGGAGGTCCGGAAAGCGAAGAGGCTGGAGGTTAGGCCACAAGATCGAGAGAGGAGAAGGGAAAGAGAAGGCCCCTCCAGGCGGTTCAGTCCAGAAGTCCCCCGGACCTCTGGAGCAGTTAAAGATAGCAACCCCTCCGGAGGTCCCCGATCCGGCCCTCGGGGGAGGTTCGAGAAATACACACCCTTAAGAATTGAACCCGCTGAAGTACTGGAGGTAGCAGGAGACCATCCGGATTTGAAGTTCCCGTATTCCAGGAGTCGAGGACCTCAGAAGCCTAAGTCTGATCGATTCTGCCGATTCCACAATGAATATGGGCATGATACGAATCAGTGCTACCATTTGAAAGACGAGATTGAGAGGATGATCCAGGCAGGTCATCTAAAAGAATTCATATTTAGAGACAGGCAAGGCCCTCGGGGGCAGAAACGAAAAGAACCTGAAAGAAAACCAGAGGAGAAGGAAACTAGAGAAGCGGTAGAGGATATACCCCCTCCACCGCCAAAGAGAGGAATAATTCATATGATTGTGGGAGGGCCAGCAGATGGAGATTCCTTCCGAAAAAGAAAGCAGAACGTCCGAGCTCTAAAAGTGGAACAGGGAAGCCAATTAAAAGAAGTGGGACGTATGACAGAGACGCCCAATATCCGATTTGGGCCGGAAGATGTTAAAGGAGTCAAAGAAGATCACAATGATGCTCTGGTAATCACTACCGACATAGCTGGATTCGATGTTGCCCGAATCTTCGTAGATACGGGGAGTTCGGCTGATATTATGTTTTTCGAATGCTTCAAGAGGATGTAGTTGAGTGTAAAGCTGCGTCCTGTGGATACCTCTCTGTATGGCTTCTCCGGAGGTGCCATCCAACCTTTGGGATCAGTAATGCTACAGGTAGGGTTGGGAGATGCTCCAGCCCGGAAAGTCCATTTGATAGAGTTCCTTATCGTGGACATCCCTTCATCATACAATGTCGTGATGGGACGCCCCAGCCTGAACCTCTTTCAGGCAATCATTTCCACATTTCATATGAAAATGAAATTCCCTACCGCCGCTGGAGTAGAAGAAGTGAGAGGAGACCAATACCAAGCACGGAAGTGCTATGCAGAGTCTGTGAAGATGGCGGACAGAGCCCTGACTAAGGGCCTGGAGCGGACAAGAGGAGATGACCCTGAGGTCAAAAGGAAGAAAGTTGAAGAAGCAATACCCGAACAGGTGAATGTTAAAACAGACGAAGAGCTAATGAGCGTGGAGCTCTTCCCAGAGAAACTTGGCTTCACCACTAAGATAGGCACCCAACTGGGACCTGAACTCACAGAAAAGGTAATACTTACATTACGTCGAAATTCCGATATATTTGCATTTTCTCCAGCTGACATGACAGGGATCCCTCCGGAGATAGCAATACATTGCCTTAATGTTGATCCAAAGGCAAGACCTGTGAAGCAGAAACTACGAAATTTCGGGATTGAAAAGAATAATATTGTGAGAGAGGAAGTCGAGAAGCTATTGAAAGCAGGGCATGTGGTAAAAGTCCAATTTCCAGAATGGCTCTCTAATGCCGTGCTAGTACCTAAGGGGGGAGGAAAGTGGAGAATGTGCATCGACTTTAGGGACCTCAACAAAGCGTGCCCTAAAGACCACTATCCGCTACCAAGGATAGACCAGCTAGTAGATGCAACCTCAGGCTTCGAGTTGTTAAGCATGATGGATGCATACCAAGGGTACCACCAGATCCAACTGAACCCTGCAGATGTCCCTAAAGTGTGCTTCATAGCAGCCTGCGGAACGTTTGGATACGTTCGGATGCCATTTGGGCTAATCAATGCCGGAGCAACATACCAAAGGATGGTCGATGCTGTCTTCCGAAGGCAGCTGGGGAGGAATATGGAGATATATGTAGATGATATGTTGGCCAAAAGCGTAAAAGCAGATCAACATGTAGAGGATCTAGAAGAAATTTTTCAAGTGATCAGAGAGAATGGCATCAAGTTGAATCCAGCCAAGTGCTCTTTTGGAGTAAAATCAGGGAAGTTCCTCGGATACATGGTTACTCAGAGGGGTATAGAGGTGAATCCGGCTAAGGTGAAGGCGATACTAGATATGCAGCCACCAAGAAATATAAAGGAGCTCCAGACGCTCAATGGGAGGATTACCGCATTGAGCAGATTCATAGCTAGATCTGCTGAAAAAAGTCATCCCTTCTTCAGAATTCTCAAGAAAGGAACCAAATTTGAATGGAACGTAACATGTCAAAAGGCTTTTGAAGATTTGAAACATCACTTATCCCAGTTGCCGAAGCTAACAAAGCCTTCTCCGGGAGATACCCTCATCTTGTATCTCTCCGTAGGAGAGTTCTCACTGAGTACTGCCTTAGTCAAAGAAGAGGGATCTCTGCAGAACCCTATTTATTATGTCAGTAAGGTCATTCAAGGGGCCGAAAACCGATATTCAGAAATCGAGAAGGCTGCTCTGGCCGTGGTCATAGGGCGAGCAGACCTCTCTGGAAGGATGGTGAAGTGGGCAATCGAGCTCCAAGAATATGACGTGGATTTTGAGCCGCGGAAGGCTATAAAAGCCCAAGCTTTGTCCGATTTCATCCAAGAATCGACCAAGCCGGAGGAAGTCGAAGGATGGAAAGTGTATGTAGATGGCTCAGTAACCCTGAGCGGATGTGGAGCAGGGATTGTGCTAACAGGCCCGCGAGGAGAGGACCTGCAATTCGCGGTGAAGTTTCAATTCATGACCTCAAATAATGGAGCAGAGTACGAAGCTTTGATCAGAGGAATGGAGATGGCATTAGAATTAGGAGCTCCAAAGGTAGTTAACTCTATACTCAGACTCCCAATTAGTTGTTCAGCAGGTGAATGGTGAATACGTAGCCAAAGATAGCAGGATGGCTGCTTATCTGGAACGAGCCAAAAGAGTGATGGGCAAGTTCCAAGAGTGCGAGGTAGTCCAGATACCTCGAGAGAAGAACATACAAGCGGACAGCCTCTCCAAGCTCGCTAGCTCCGCAGAGTTTGATGGAAAAGGAACAGTAACTCTAGTAGTGGCAGAAAGAGAGACTCTGGAGAACCCCATTGGTTCTATTGAAGAGGAAGATGATTGGAGAAGAGCTATATGGATAGAACTCACCAAGGGAACAGACGCTCCTACCACTAGAGAGACCCGAGCCCTTCGAATCAAATATTGTCTTATTGGAGGGCATTTGTACAAAAAATCATTCACACACCCATATCTGAGGTGCATATCAATTCGAGAGGCTATGTACACACTCAAAGAAATCCACGAAGGGGATGCAGCTAGTCACGAAGGATACAAAGCAGTGGTGAAGAAAGTTTTAAGGGCTGGATTATATTGGCCCTCCATGACAAGAGACGCTAAGGAGTTCGTGAGAAAATGTGTCAAGTGTCAGAAAAATGGCCCATTGATAAGGACCCCTGCGGAGGAGATGGGAGCGATGCACTCTCCCTGTCCCTTCGCTAAATGGGGAATCGACCTGGTAGGACCCTTCCCTCCAGCCTCCGGAGGAAGAAAGTTCTTGATAGTATCAGTGGACTATTTTAGCAAATGGGTGGAAGCTGCTCCCCTAGCTACGATAGATGAGGAGAATGTGATTAAATTCCTAAGAAAGCAGATTTGTTGCAGATTCGGAGTACCCAGAATATTGATCTCCGATAACGGAACCCAATTTAACGGAGAAAATGTGCGAGGATGGTGTACAAGACTGAACATAATACAGAGATTCACCTCTGTAGCTCACCCTCAAGCTAATGGACAAGTGGAGGTCACTAATCGAACGATAGTAGACGGTATCCGAACAAGACTAACGAAGATAGGAGGAGGATGGGTAAACGAGCTAGATAATGTATTGTGGTCATACAGAACTAGTCCAAAGACAGCAACTGGAGAGTCCCCATTTCAGCTGGTCTACGGAGCTGCGGCGGTGATACCTCCAGAGGCAGTATTGCGATCACACCGAATCACCCAATTTGAAGAACACCAGAATGAAAGATTGATGAGAGAGGCTCTAGATTTGATGGAAGAAGAAAGAGAGATGGTCAGAGTACGGGCTGAAAGATATAAGAGCAGAATTAAAGCCGCATACGACCGGAAGGTGATCCCGAGGTCCTTCAGAGAAGGCGATCTAGTGCTAAGGAGAGCTGACGCCCTAAAAAACACAGGAAAGTTAGAGCCCAACTGGGAGGGGCCTTATAGAATCACACAGGTACTGAAAGGAGGAGCATATAGACTGCAGAGTATGGAAGGGGTCGACATAGCTAGACCCTGGAACGTTTGCCATTTGAAGAGATTCTTTATTTGAAGAAAGTGTAAGGTCTTGAGACCATTTATGACTTTTGTTTCGCATATTTTGCTCGATGTATTTTTGCGGCTTCACCGGAGCTCTTTTTCCCTCTCTACGGCTTTCCCCTTTGGGGTTTTTCCGTATGGAGGTTTTTAATGAGACCGGCGTAGGTTATCTATGGCCTATGTTGAAAATTGACAATAAATCAATGAAGTCTTATCCCTCTTCGAAGAAAGAATTATTCAGAATTATTATGTCTTACTTATCTTTCTTGTATTCGAATATGCGACGTATAAATATAACAATAAAGAGAGTGAGAAACACTCAGAGGCCTAGAGGCCGAGGTGCTCCAGAGAGCCCTCATCTTACTTGAGACCCAAGTGGGTTACTGAAATGAGAAGATCTTATGAATTAAAATCTTTTAAGAAAAAGAGTGAGAGACACTCAGAGGCCTAGAGGCCGAGGTGCTCCAGAGAGCCCTCATCTTACTTGAGACCCAAGTGGGTTACTGAAACGAGAAGATTTTATGAATTAAAATCTTTTAAGAAAAAGAGTGAGAGACACTCAGAGGCCTAGAGGCCGAGGTGCTCCAGAGAGCCCTCATCTTACTTGAGACCCAAGTGGGTTACTGAAATGAGAAGATTTTATGCATTAAAATCTTTTAAGAAAAAGAGTGAGAGACACTCAGAGGCCTAGAGGCCGAGGTGCTCCAGAGAGCCCTCATCTTACTTGAGACCCAAGTGGGTTACTGAAATGAGAAGATTTTATGAATTAAAATCTTTTAAGAAAAAGAGTGAGAGACACTCAGAGGCCTAGAGGCCGAGGTGCTCCAGAGAGCCCTCATCTTACTTGAGACCCAAGTGGGTTACTGAAATGAGAAGATTTTATGCAATAAAATCTTTTAAGAATAAGAGTGGGAGATACTCAGAGGTCTAAAGGTTAAGGTGCTCCAAAAAGCCCTCACCATACTTAAGAACTACAAAGACTAGATAATGAAGAGAGCAGGTTTTATGATTCAGGAGTCATGAGAAAGGGGGAAGATGATACCTCACAACCAAGTCACCTGATATCAAAACACTATACAGCCGAGAAATAATTCCAGAATAGCCTACAAGACCAACAATAAGGGGGGGAAGAGAATTCACCTCCAACACATTCCTTGCTGATCTTGTAAGCTACTCATGCAAGAAAGAAAGAGACAACAACACATGCAACATCAAGCTAACATAATTACTACAAAAAGCCCCCACATATCCAGGAGTGTGGGGTCCCCTACAAAGTTTGAGGAGCAAATGTTATGAGCAGAAAATAAAGAGTGTAGCAAAACAACATAAAAGTAGATTGTTTATGATGATCAGGAATATGATATTTAAACTGCTTTTTCAGCAGCAGCTTCCTTGGCAGCAACCCCCTCAACCTCAACTCCTTCAACTACTCCAGTAGTGCCCTCTTCCCCAGCAACATGATTGCTAGATCCTCCACCTTCCTCCGGATCCTTCATATTCTCCATAGCATCAGCAGTGCCGGTTCCTCCATCCACCTCTGTTGCCACTTTTGGAGCAGAAGCATAAGGATAAATAAGTGGCTCCAGAGGCTTTAGCTCAGCCATACCTATCTTGGCAGTCTGCAACTTGGCAATAGCTTGGCCCATCCCGGGTAGCCACCAAGGACTGTCCGGACTCTCTTGAGGATCCCCCAGGAACTTTGGAGGAGTAGCGAGTCGATCCAGATGAAACTCACGAGAATAAGTCCCATCGAATCCCGGGGCTGAATGCTCGGCGACGGCGTTGCTGAAACCATGATCGATAAAATGAGGAATGTGCGGCCCCATAGCACAGAGAAAGCTCGAGCTCTTCAGGAAACTGGACAACCACTGAGTATGAAGAGTTTCTAAGAACTCTTGGCCCAAGGGAGAAGTGAATAGGGACTCAATGCAAGCCCGCACCCCAACATCCGGCAGCTCCTGCTTCATCCGCCCTACCTCCTGCACCAGACGCTTGATCCTGACAGCATCCTGCTGGCTTTGGGTCTGTAAGAAAGACAACTCCTCGGATAGAGCCTGTGCTCGCTTATGAGCCTCCTCCTTTTCCCTAGTAATATCCTTGAGGGACAATTGAAAGGAGGACACCTCAGCTCGGAGAAGCTCAAGTTCAGCCACCATCTCGACACCTCGGTCGAGTATCTTGGCATAGGTAACGCCAAACTACAAAGAAAAGGAAAATGATGTTGGAGATGTAAAGAAAATAAAGATCATGAAGATAAGAAAAAATAGAAGATACCTCTGCGAAAAGATGAGCGCCATGGAGCAGTTGATCCTCAGGAGGGGAGGAATCAGATGAAGCAGTAGCATGGGAAGGAACGAGACATCGGTCAATGAGACGATGGAGAAGTTCATATGGAGAGGAGCTTTTCTCGACAAGAGTACGGGGCGTTTTTCCCTTCTTTTTCTTAGAGGTCCCACAGTCAGCAAAAACGGCGTTGACAGCCGAACGGGTTCTTTTAGCAACTGAACCTGGGACCTGAGTGGAAGAGCTAGGGAGAGGAGGAATTTTTGGAGAACCCTCTGGAGCCGGAGTCTTAGCAGAGCTCTCGAGAGCGGGAGACGGAGGAGCCTTGGGAGGATCTTCTGGAGCAGATAACACGGGGGCCTTTACTATGCTGAGAGCAGGAGCATCCCGGGAGATGTGAGTTAGCCAACTCATCTCTGCAAATAACCAAGAAGACATTCAGAATGCATGAAAATAACCATATGCAAGAAATAAAAACACAGCAGTGGAAGATTTTTTACCATCTTGAGGACCTAAAGGGAAATCTTGAGAACAAAAACCGAAGTGGGAGAGGATGCGAGGATTTTTGCAAATATCAACAATGTCAAAATAGTCTTTCAGACGGATGTGAGTATTGAGGTTGCTCATGACAGTATGATTGGAAACAGAGTAAGCTTTCAGAGGAGGAGGGATTACGCCGGGATTGTGGAACAACCAATCTCCGTGAGGAAATGGCCAATCAGTGGGACTTGTGACGAAAAAATAATAATTTCGCCAGGACGAGTCTTCTTCATGGAATTTTTTCAGGAATTTGCAAACACGGGACCTTCATCCACTAACATAGAAAAAACCATCATTAACCTTACAAGAATGCTGGCTCAGAAACAGTTCAGCAGTTGGGTCGCCCCCATTCCCTTTCACCAGGATGAAAAAGCCTATCATGGTACAGATAGCATTTGGAGTGAATTGGTTAAGAGGAATCTGCATGCGGGTTGATATGGCAGCCAAATAGGGGTGGATCGGAAATCGCAGTCCTGCCCTAAGATGTGCTTCGAAAAAAGCAAGGGTTTGGGGCTGGGATATATCTGGGCGTTCATTTAAGCGAGGAGCGCGAAAGGTGTACTCAGAAGGAAAACCATAGGCATGAGCAAGACTAGCTAAATGGGTATGATCGATTTGGGAAGCGAGGGAAATTTTATTTTCTGGACTCCCCACCAGAGAGGGAGTCGCTTCGGAAGAGTTTTGGCTAGCAGGGGGACTCGACATCGATTTACAGTGATAATAAAAGAAAAAAAAAAGATAGCTGGGTTACCTTGAATGGAAGAACTATGGAATCAAGCGAGACGGCCGGCGATGGCGGGAGCTTGGGAGGAAGAACACCGGAGAATAAAGATGAAGACGACGAGAATTTTCTGGGAGAATGAATTTTGAAAAGGAAAGAGAGGAAAAGGGAGTAGTTGCGTGAAGTAAATGAGGAGAGATAAGGGGAAAAATCGAGAACTTTCCTCGGGAGGATAACGAGGCAGAGAAAGGGGGGCGCGTGAAGTCCACGCGCGGAAGCCGAAAAGACTTCCATGATAGAAGGCGGGAAAAGTCTTTGGAAGAGATAATGTTTTGAAACTTCCTCTCCAAAGCGAAGAAATACACGTCTCTCCAGAAAGACCTCCGTATAAAGTTCTAGGAAATTTTTCTACTCTCACAAAAGATGTCTCCCTTTTACGAGAGTAGGGGGGAGTAGATGATGCGGCCTAAAAGTGTCATTTAATGAGAAGTCGACACGTGTATGAATGATAGGATTGGGAAGAATGGATAGAATCATTTAGGGTTCTCTGGATAAAGAATCCTCTCCGGAGGGCTCTCGGGAGGGAGCTTCGTCTGGAGATGAATATCAGAATCAAACAGTTTTAGCTAAGATCGTGGGTCGCAAATATAGGATGCTCCCGCTATTTCCGCTCTAGCTTTGATGAAAAGAAGACCCTGTCCTCCTTTATTTTAGGAAGATAGGATGCGGCCGAGTCTTCAGGAAGTGGAGAGTAAGGGAGACTGGGTCTCCTCAGTAGGGCCGAGTCTTACGAGCAACTCCGAGATAAGAGGAAGGCTTGACTTCCTCTCCAGAATGTATCTCTATAAATAGGTAATTTTGAAGATATTTCCAGGTTAGACACTTACACCTTAAAACCTAATATACTGAATACCGGCATCTCTTCTTGCGGTTCTTTGAATTGATTTAAGATATCAAGGATCTTGAGATCCTTGGGAGATTTGATAAGCCCTATACTGACTTAGGCATCGGAGTGTCCACACCGGACTCCCCTCCGGTGTGTTCCTTGCAGGTCATTCGAAGATTCCGAGAGGAGATAATCTATTCAGGACTATTATACACGTTCGGGAAGAAGGACATCCATTTCAGAGGATACCTAATCCTCTCGTGCAAATTTTGGCACATCAATAATTATAATTGAAGTATAAATATATGTTAATTAGGCATATCAATATCCATAGTATAAAAAATAGAGCTCCAAATGTTAAAAATACATTTCCAAACGAAACAGACATAAACATATATTTAACATGACTACTTCTTCCAATCAACTTTTCTCAATCTTGACCTGTATAAGTTGGTTTGTTGTAGACGTTTTGGAATGAATGGTGTTATCCTCATCTTCAAGTAGTACAGGAAATTTTCTCTTGCCACCAGAACACTGACTATCAGAACTATCAGAAACAGAAGATGATGCAATCTGAAGGTAGGTACAATTTCATAATTAGTTTCACATATTTATATAGAAATATATTAAAACTAATGTAATATTCAAAATTTAAAGAAAAAACGACCTCCTTGTTTTTCGATGTTATCAATGAACTATGTTGAACATGAACACTTTCATCATCAATCGGCAATTCCTTTAAAAAAAAAACACAATATAATTATTTGTAAAATATGTAGGATTATATAAGAGTAATGAACAATAGGATAATGTGGTTGTACCTTTGATGGAACTTTTGCATTGAAAGTGTGTTATCAAATTACTGTCATCCTGGATCGGTAAAGTGCCCTGTAATCCTTCCTGTATGGTTAGGAGACGAAATAAAAATTTATTTGTATGTATAAGTAAAAAGAGGGGAAAAAAGAAAAAAAAAGAAGGATAAAATAGCCGACATAAAGTATTTGGCATGCTATGTTTCACAATCAACTAAAACATTGAAAAATGTAACATCACCTTGTCCAAATCAGTTAGAATTTCGAATGCATTTTTGCCCATGAGTGGAATAAGAATGTTATACAGTCCAGCATTTTTGCCGATGAGTGGAATAAGAATGTTATACAAGAATGTTATACAGTCCAACATCGCACAACTTTTACTTTTAATCTCCACGTTTCCGAGAAATATCTTCTATGAGGGAGAATTGTGATGACATTAACAGTATAATAGAGAAATCAATTAATCAAAGAAATTGCTGAATGATGAGTTTGGTTCTCGACGGATAATATTAGGAATATAATATTATAAAGATTTGTATCTTTTAATATTATGATTCATTCTTATCTCTTAAAATATTTAATGTAAATATTTATTCATATCTTGTAAATATAGATACACTTTGTAAATACATCTCTTGTAAACACTTTACAATCACTCAATGAAATTATAATTTTCCTATTCGTTGTTTCTCTATATGGTATCAACGAGTCAATTGGCTCACGCCCCGATCCATTCCCGTCGGCTCTAAATTGCCGCCCACCCTCCTCCCGATTTGTTACAATCATAGTACGGTTGTACTTGTTGCCTCCTTTCTCAAGAAATTATCTCAAATAATTTCTGCAACCTTATGGTTCAACCGTCCAAGAAAGTATTAATTTCTACTTCCAAATCCACCACTTGTCTAAATCCATGGATGCCCTTCCTGCCCAGATGGGCCAGATCCACTACTCCCCTACTGCATACACCCCCAACTCTGGTAAATACACCCCCAGCATCTACGCACTCCGGCCTTAGCTGCTATACATTCGCTTGCTGCCCAGATGGGCCAAGTTCAATACTCCACAACAGCAGCGTACACCCCCAACTCTGGTAAATACACACCCCCGCATCTACGCACCCACTCCACTACTACATACACCCCACCCAGTATACACACTCACCCTACTGGTACATACACCACATCCGTCCACTCTACTATTTCACAAATCCCCTTCCGGCCCTAGATCTTGGACTCCGGGGCCTTTCATCATATCACAACTCACCCCCATAATTTATCTATTTCCTCTCCATATTCTGGTTCGGATGATGTCGTCATCGGTGATGGTAACGGTTTGTAAATTTCGCATATTGGTTCCTTGTCGTTTCCTCATGTTAATATGCTAAAATTCTCAAACGTCCTTATTGTCCCACAAATGGCCAAAAACCTTATCTCTGTTTCAACCTTGTGTCGAGATAATGATGTTAACATTATTTTTGGTTCCACTTATTTTCAGGTGCGGGATGGCAAAACGGGGACCATTCTCCTCACGGGGAGTCGCGTAGATAATCTCTACGTATGGCCGACTCGAGCGTCTCTTAACCCCACAACCTCCATCTCGGAAAAACAACCATCACCCACATGGCATGCTCGTTTAGGTCATCCATCCTCCAAAATCCTTTCTCATACTTTATCCAAGTACAACCTACCTATCACGACCTCAAAACTGCATTATTGTGATTCTTGCAACTGTATTAAAAGTCATAAACTTCCTTTTTACGATTCAAGCATTATATCTAGTTCCCCTCTTGAGGTTCTTTATTCTGATGTGTGGTCGTCCCCTGTCCTGTCAACTGAAGGCATCAAATACTATGTCATTTTTGTTGATCACTTTAGCAAATACATATGGCTCTACCCCCTAAAACGTAAGTCTGATGTACTTCCCACATTTATCTCCTTTAAAAATATAGTGGAAAACTTTTATAACACCAAAATAAAATCTAAATGTATTTCCTCTAGCCACTCATAAAACTGCTCCTGATACACCCCCTGATTCAGTAAATACACCCCATGTTTTAGTAAATACACCCTCCTGCCCACCACATAACCCTATTGTTATGCTCTTTCCACCGCCCACTCTGATTAGTACACCCCCTCCCTTACCTCCTGATCCTGCCCCACCCCCAACCTTTACGAATACACCCCTTCCCCACCACACATGTTACCTGCACCCACTGTTCCGCTTAATACACCCACATGCCTGCTGCACCCCCTGTTTTGCTTAATACACCCCCAACCCAACGTCCAACCCTGTTGCACCCCCCAACTTACTAAGTCCACCCCCATCAACTCCAAACCCCAATTCCACGATACAAACCCTCGATCTCGAGTCACCAGATGCTCCCTCACTGCTATCCCCACCGATACAACAACGAACTCGAATGGTCACTCGAGCTCAAAACAACATCTACAAACCAAATCCGAGGTATGGTCTATCTTCTACTTTATCTTCTAACACTGAACCTAGTTGCGTCTCTCTGGCGTTAAAAGATGAACGATGGAGGGAGGCCATGTCATCTGAATTTAATGCCCTTCTAAAAAATGGTACTTGGGATTTAGTACCACCCGATGATTCTACCAACATTGTTGGTTCAAAGTGGGTCTTCCGCATCAAACGAAAACCGGACGGGTCCTTAGACAAGTTCAAAGCTCGACTTGTGGCCAAAGGCTTCCACCAACGCCCAGTCACTCAAGACTGGCCACTTCGACAGTTTGATGTGAACAATGCTTTCCTCCATGGTTCCTTATCTGAAACCGTATTTATGGCTCAACCTCCCGGTTTTATTGATAAGACCTTCCCCACATATGTTTGTAAGTTACACAAATCCACATACGGCCTAAAACAAGCACCTCGTACTTGGTATTTTGCTCTTCGAACCTTCCTCGAAAGCATTGGTTTCATTCACACCAAATCTGATGAATCTCTTTTTGTGTACAACAAATCCGGTATTATTGCATATTTTCTTGTATATGTTGATGATCTAATCCTTACAGGGAATAACACTTCTTTCCTCACTAAAGTGGCCTCAGACCTTAGTACTAAATTTTCTGTCAAAAATTTAGGCCCCCTTTCCTACTTCTTAGGTGTGGAAGTACTTCGTACTAAAAAATATGCTTTCTCTCCCAACGTAAGTATATCATTGACCTTCTTACTCGTTACAATATGCTCACTTCAAAACCTGTCCAAACACCTCTCTCCACCTCTACTCGTTTATCTTTGTCTGATGGATCATCACCTACTGATATCACCCAATATCGTCAAGTTCTTGGAAGTCTTCAATATCTTCAACTTACTAGACCCGATATTGCTTTTGCTGTACATAAATTATCTCAATTCATGCATGCTCCTACCATAACTCATTGGGGTACTGTCAAGCGCCTTTTTCGATATCTAAATGGAACTAGAGATGTTGGAATCACCCTCCGCCCCAACCCGTCTACCTCACTGCATTGCTTCACTGATGCTGACTGGGCTGGAAACTCTGATGATCGAACGTCTACAAGTGCTTATGTTGTCTTTCTTGGACCAAATCCCATCTCTTGGTCTTCTAAGAAACAAAAATCGGTTGCTCGCTCCTCAACAGAAGCAGAATATAGAGCCATTGCATCCGCAGCTTCTGAGGTACAATGGTTAAAATCTATTTTTCAGGAATTATGCTTTTCCATCGACACTCTACCTGCCATCTACTGTGATAATATTGGAGCCACGTATCTTTTCTCCAACCCCGTTTTTCATTCTCGAATGAAACACATTGCTATTGACTATCACTTCATTCGGGATTTGATCAAAACATCTCAACTACGTGTTTCACACGTGTCATCCGAAGATCAACTAGCCGATGCTCTCAAAAAACCACTTGCTCGTTCTCGTCTTCAAATGCTTATGATCAAGATTGGACTCTCCTACGGTGCTCCATCTTGAGGGGGCGTATTAGGAATATAATATTATAAAGATTTGTATCTTTTAATATTATGATTCATTCTTATCTCTTAGAATATTTAATGTAAACATTTATCCATATCTTGTAAATATAGATACACTTTGTAATTTTCCTATTCGTTGTTTCTCTATAGATAAAATGACAGAAATAATTAAGCAGAGAGAACTGTAAATAAAAATAACGGTTGAAAATCGAAAAAAAGGGAGAAGAAGGAGAGAAAACAAAAAAAAAAAAAGGAAAAATTGAGAGGAGGGAACTGAAATAATTATTTAAATTTTTTTTAAAAAAAATATAAAAGAAAACGGTAAAAAGAAAACCGTAAAGAATCTTTAAAGAGAGAGGGGAGAAAGATATTTTTTTTAAGAAAATTGTGGAGATTGGAGAACAAAAGAGGAAAGATGGAGAAGAGAGAACTGAAATAATTATTTAAAAAATATGTATAAAAGAAAACTGTATAAAACTGTATAAAGAAAACAATTATTTAAAAAAATAATTTAAGAAAACTGTCAGAAAAAGAGGGAGAAAGTGCATAAAACTGTATAAAGAAAACAATTATTTTAAAAGATAATTTAAGAAAACTGTCTAAAAAAGAAAAAAGAGGGAGAAAGTGTATAAAACTGTATAAAGAAAAAAATTATTATTTTAAAAGATAATTTAAGAAAACAGTTGAGAAAAAGAGGGAGATAGAGGAGAGAATTGAAAAATTAGTTAAGAAAAAAAATTGTATAAAGAATAAAGAAAACAATTATTTAAGAAAACTGAATAAAGAAAACTAACCTAAAAAAAAGGGGAGAAAGAGGAGAGAGAAGGAAAAAATAAATGACAAAGTGGGATAGCTCAAGTGGTTAGAGCACCATTACCTAGACCTTAGATCCTGGGTTCGAATTCTAAGAAAATGCAAAAGAGAGAAATGTGAGTTTCAGAAAGAAAAGATTCAGAAATAGTAATTAAGGTTAGATGGGAGAAAATTTTAAGGAAATTTAAGAAAATAAATTTTAATGAAAGAGGAAGAGAAGTAAAACAATTATTTTAAAAAAAAAGTATAAAGAACAAATAAATCAATTATTATTTTAAAAAAAAAACTACCGAGAGAGAGAACAAAAAAAAATGAAGAAAAGTTTAAATTAAAATAATTGAAAAATGGAAGAAAATTTTAAGAAAATTTTAAAAAATAAATTTTAATGAGAAAGAGGAAGAAGAGAGAAGTAAAACAATTATTTAAAAAAATTAAAAAAAAATGTATAAAGAATAAATAAATAAATAAGTGGAAGAGGAAGAAAATAGAATTAAAAAAAGAAAAGAAATAAACTGTAGAGAAAAAAAAAGGGAGAAAAAGAGTTGAGAAAACGTTAAAACAATAGAGAAAAAAAAGGAGAGAGAAGAGAGAGAAAAAAAAGGGAAGAGAGAGGAGAGAGAGAAAAAAAAGAGAAAATCTGAGAAAATTAGAAAAATAGAAAGACAGAAATCTGAGAAGACATGTAAGAAAAAAAAGATGAGTTTAATCACTAGGAAAGACCAATACACCAATATTCAAATAAAAGAAACAAACTAAAACAATACAATTAAGGTCAAATTAACTTGTTAATACCCAATTATGCCCCTTGATCTTATAAAACAATATTAATTCATTAATATAATTAAATTTGAAATTGAAATACCATTTTTCACGCATTAGATGATAATTAATTAAAACCCTAAATCTATTATCTAAGAAGCGCAACAACTCTTCCCCTCCCCACTGCAGCAGCGGCGCCGGAACGACAACAACTCTTTCCCTCCCCACCGCGGCAGCGGCGCCGCAACGACGGTATCTGCCCAACCTGCCTTCGCGATCGGCTCGATACCTCTGTCTCAATTGCTGCAAATTCCGTCCCTGTGCAGCTTTTAGCGTCGTCCGCCGCTGAGCGCCACCAGATCGGCCGCCATTCTCCCGAGCCCAGCCGCATCCTCCGTGCCCTGTAGTAGAGCAGGCGTCGTTCCCCGCCGTCGAAGATCCTCCGTGTGCAGCCACTGTCGTCGCCGCTTGCAGACTGTTGCAGCGCCGCCACGTCGCGCCACCCCCTTTGTGTTCGGTGCCGATCCTGCTCGCCTGAAGAAGCCGCACTGCAATTGTGCCGTCTTCCATTGTTGCAGCAGGTAAGAAGGTAAGAATTTTTTTGTTTTGCTTTCTTTTCTTGTTTCTGCCGTTTTGTTGCTATTGCTGGTTGTGAAGGTAAATTAATTATTTTGATCTAGGGTGGAGGTGGATAGATTTCTTCCAGATGTTAGGTTTGAAGATTTTCTGAATATAATACATTAAAACTAAGAATGGAGCAACATCTTGTAATTTTATGCAGAATTTATATGGTGGATTTTTTTATTAGATTGTAGATTCTCAAATTTTGTCTCATTGTTCTCATTAACAATCTGCAATTTAAATTGCTGCAGGAAATTAGAAAAATCTGCTTTGAGATTTATATCACTGCAACCCTCCCCCTATGGCCGCGTTTTGGGTTTGTTCCTCATTCTGAAGTCGTATCTTTATTCAATTCTCTCTTTTTATAACTAATTTCGTCCACTGCCATTTGATTTTGGAATTCAATAAATATGTTTTTGTTGGTTGGGTTCGGAAATATCTGTGTTTAATTGAAATAGTCATTTTCTTATGAATTCTGAGCCTAATTGGATTTCTGTGGACTTGAAGAAATACAATTAGTCTAGTGGGCCAAATAAGCAGTGAAACATCTGTGTTTAACATATTCTAATGACAGATTCAGTGTTGGAAGTCCCTAAGGGCCAAATAAGCAGTGAAATTTCAATATACTAATGACATATTCAGTTGCTTGCAGCTAATATTTTTGTGTGACATTAACACAATATAACATCTATTGAGTTTAATATTTTCATTTAATTGTTGTTGCAGTGAGGGGACTTGTTTCTTGCACAAGAATAATGGTGGAGACAATTGTATGAGATATTGAGTACTCAAAAGTTGTGTATCTGAAACTTTGCATATTTTTGTTCTTTGATAGATATTTTTAGATCAGATACTCTTGTGCAAGGTACATAGTAGATAAAATCTAAAACGTAAAGAGTGATAGTTAAATTGAAGTTGAAATTTAAGCTACTAAAGAATTATACATATTTTTTCATTCGTTCACTGAGATTTATCTGGCAATCAAAGACGTGAAGTTCAACTCCATAGTGATGGCGAGTTTCGTAGCTAATACATCTTGATGTGCATCAGATCCTAAAAATATATCATAAGTGTAGTTGTATGTAATTACTTTTCTTATTGACAAATGCAAACTTGTGATATGTTTTTGCATATGTCACAGAGAATATGTAAAAAAAATCCATATGCAACTAATTTGATTTAGTGATTTTGGGAATTGAATTGAGAGATTAGTAAATTTTTTGAATTTATAAATCTTTTATTAAGTTATATGCACCATATTTTTGCATATGTCATCGAGAATATGCAACATTTTTTTACATATTATTATTTGTATGAAGACATCTACAACAAAATATTTGCATATGTTATTGACCATATGCACCGTTTTTTACATATATGTTTATATATTTTACATATTTTATATAGATGACATATATTGTTAAATATATAAAACCCAAAGAATCATCTCTATCACTAATGATATTAAATTATCGAATTATATATTCTATATTAATTTTTTAAAATAAAATTAACATTTAGAACATTTTATTACAGATTGAATATTATCAATTATTTTAAGTTATATGCAACATATATTTGCATATATATATTTTCAAATATGCATATAGAAATTTATTAATATATTTTAAAAATAAATATAAATCTTAAACATATATTTACATATATATTTGTAAATCTGCATATAGAAATTTATTAATATATTTGCATATAGAAATTTATTAATATATTTGCATATATATTTTCAAATCTGCCTATATACATTATATGCAACATATATTTGCATATATATTTTCAAATCTGCATATAGAAATTTATTAATACATAATCAATTAATATAATTTAAAATAAATAATTGAAATTTATTAATATATTTTAAAAATAAATATAAATCTTTCACCTTCAAATAATTTTTTTTAATATATTGTCTCTAATTTTCATTAATTTTTCAAATATGAAAAAAAATCAATTACCGCAATATCCACATAATCAATTGTTATAATTTAAAATAAATAATTGAAATTTATTAATATATTTTAAAAATAAATAAAAATCTTTCATATTCAAATAAAATTTTCTAATATCTTATCTCTAATTTTCATTAAATTTTCAAATTTGGAAAGAAACTAATTAACACAACGATTCCGTGTACATAGTTAATTTTATTAATTTTTGACTAATTAATTAAAATATAATTTCGTTAATTAAGTAATAAAGAGGGTAGTTTTGAATTACAGTATTGAATTATTAATTTTCATAGAGAGATGTATGAGTGTCGATAGATGAACACATTCAAATTGAATTACAATATTGAGTTATTAATTTTCATAGAGAGATGTTGTTGGGAATAAAATGATTTTGATTTAGATACCAAAACCCCTGATTGATGATGTTCAGATTAGTTGAGATATGCTCAAGTCTAGATCAGACAAGTTGTCTCAGGACACTTGAGTATGTAGAAATGCTTAAGTCTTATAATCTCAGAAATGTTGTGAGATTTAGAGTTCAGGATAGTTGTCCAAAACTGGAATGTTAGGCAGCTTGATAAATGTTAAGTATCTTAGGCCAATGTTGCTGAGTTTCCAAGACAAGCTGACTGAGTGGACAACATGGCTGAACAGATCAAGAGTGTTAAGACAATGCTCATAAATGCAAATGATCAGTGCAATTGAAGTACAAATGATCAAAAGCATTGAATGCTAGGCTCACAGAAGACACATTTATTGAAGCATTTATTATCATCAAGCCTGAACTAAGCATTGAAGACTTGAAGCATTGAATGAATGTTGGAACATTCTAAATTTGCAGCAGGAATGTTCAGGGAAGTTGTCCCATCTGACCGTTGGTTGAGTGTAGAGTCTGCCACAAATCAACCTTGAGAAATGTGCATATTTGGAACCTGACACAAGTCATCTCAGCCGCATTTTTCAGAAGTCAACACATTCATTTAAACAACCATTGAAGAAGCTTTTACACAGTGGATAAAAGGATGCCAAGCTTCATAACCGTTTCAATGGTGCTGCAAATAGACAAGTTTGAATTGCTATCCCTCCAACGGTTAGTTGCTCAAATTTGCCTATAAATTCAGAAGTGATCAATGGATTCATCCATCCAACTATCAGCTATCAAACTATCATTAAGCAATCAAAGGAAACCAAAGTTGTTCTTAAGAATCCCAAGTTTCCTGATCACTTCAATTAGCTAAGCCAATCTTTGTAAACATTCAAAGCTTAGCATTGAGATATCCTAAGCCTTTACACTGTTCTTATTGTAAAGGATATCTCTACTAGTTGGAACCAAACCTCAAACCCTTACCTCATTAAGTGAAGGAGTGTTTGTTGTAGAAGTGAGGAGTTAAGGACTGTTATTGTGAAGCACAGTCTTAACTCAGAGAGATTGAGCACTAGGACTCAGATTATCCTAGGGATCAAAACACTAAGAGAGTGTTGTTGATCAGTGCACCTTGGCACTATAAAACAAGCTAATTCCATTGTTAAGGAATTATCATGTTCAATCAGGGAAAGTGGATGTAGGAGTATTTAGACTCTGAACCACTATAAATTGTGTGCCATTTACTTACTGCATTCATTCTTACACTTGCACTCAATCATATTTCAAAGAATCTATCTCAGTAAGATAAGAAAATCTGTTTTGGACAAAGTCCCTGATCACTGTATTTTTCAGAAATCAACTTGGAGTATTTCTTTGAGTAAAAGGCCAACCACATTCCGCACTTAGTAACTCTATTAGATATTTAGCCAACTGATTACTTAATAGTAATCAGTAGGACAAGTATCTATCAAAGTTCACACTCAGGCTTGTTGTGAGACAACCTTCCTGATAAGTCAAAACTGCTTGAAAAGAAAAGATTTTGCATACACAAGTGCATTCCCCCCCCTATACACTTGTGTCATACTCCATCAAGGACCAACAAGTGGTATTAGAGCAGGGGTTCAAAGACCACTGCCTCTGAAAATCCAACTGATTTTCAAAACACATCATTTTTGTGGTCACTAAACTGATCCAAATTTCTGAAAAACTTATTTGTATTATCTAACCTATTTCTATAGAAATGGCTAACAATGCAGTTCCAGGAGATGTTGTCAATACCATCAACAACATGGGTCCAAATCAAGTGAATCATATTTTACATCACAAATTGCCAATGTTCTCAATTGAGAACTATGATTTCTGGAAGATCAGGATGAGAGCTCATCTTGCCTGCCAGCATGATGAAATGCTCAAAGTCATCACCAGAGGACCATTCACCTTCACCAAGCTGAATCCCAAGGTCACTGATGCTCAGAAAGCAGACCCAAGGGAGCTATTGCCAAAAGATGAGGATGAGCTGACAGCAGAAGAGAGAAAAAGGCACAATCTGAACTACATTGCCATGAACACCTTGTACCAGACTATTCCAGATGCAGTGATGGGAAGAGTGTATCACTGCACCACAGCAGAGGAGATCTGGGATACCCTAGCACTTATGTGTGAAGGTACCCAAAAGATCAAAGAAAACAAACTTCAAGTGGCCATCCAAAAGTATGAGCAGTTCACTATGGAGCCCAATGAAACCATTGATCATCTTGATGGCAGATTCACTGACATCATGAATGAGATGAATTCTCTGGGCAAGTTCTATGCCAAAAGAGAAGTTGCACTAAAAATTCTAAGAAGTCTCACATCCAAGTGGGACATATATTCAGTCATGATGCAGAACACCAGCAATCTTGACAACATGCCTATGCAGCAGGTGTTCTCTGAACTCAAAGCATATGAGTTTGATCTAAACAGGAAGAAAGTACATGAAGAGCCATCCTCCTCAAGCAAAGGTGTTGCATTCAAGGCTGCTGAATCAGAAAAGAAGAATGCACAGAAAACATCTCAAACTGACTCCAAGACTGAGATGAAGGAGAAGTTGGCACTCATGGCAAGAAGATTTGAAAAGCTCAACTCCATATTTGGTAGATACAAAAAGTTCTACCAAGACAACAGGACCAGGAGAAGATACAGTTCTCCTGACAACAAATCAGAGGACAAACTCTCTGATGAAAAGAAGGCTGACAAGTATGCTGACAAAAAGTATTACAGCAAAGGTGAACCATCATCATCCAGAAGGAAGGAGTCCTCAAGCAAGAAAAATGATGATGAAGATGTGTGCTACAACTGCCAGAAAAAGGGTCCCTTTCAGTATGATTGTCCTGACCTGAGCTCAAAAGAAAGAAAAGAAAGGCAGATCAAAAGAGACCAGAGGCTGAACAACAGAAAGGCTATGGTAGCTGGGGAATCAGCAAGTGAAGAGAGTGTCTACTCTTTTGATGATGGATTGTTCTCCAACAGTGACAGTGAAGAAGACTGTCAAATGGCCTTTGAAAATGAAGAGGTATGTTCATCCTCCAACTCTTCTAATGACACACATGAATCTAGTGAAACCCAATTTAATTTTGGAAAGATATTGGAAGATTTCACCAGAATGCAAGAAGTATGCAATATGGCATTAAGAGAAAATGAACAGTTGAGATCTAAAGTCAAAATCACCAACCTTCCTGAATCAGAGATTGACATCAGATCAACTGAGTTGTATCAACAGATTGTGAGAGAACACAGTGAACTGTCTCTCAAAGTCTCTGAACAACAAAAGTTGATTGATGAACAAAATCTGGTTCTGAAGAAAAAGGACTTTAACCTTAGGACTCTTCAGGCTAAATTTGAAAATCTCTCTAATGAATTTGATACTCTTAAATTAAGTGAGGGGAGCCTGAAACTAAAAATGTCTGCCTTGAACAAATCTGCTAAGGCAATAGAGGAAATTCAAGGGTTTCAAAGACCAATGGCTCAAAGAAGTGGATTAGGATATAATCCACTTGAACCCTCACCTGGTCTTAGCATTGCTTCAACCAGCAATACTAAAATGATCTTTGTAAGATCAGTGGCTCAGCAAAAAGAAAATGAAATGGAAGTAAATCAGCCACTGATCAAGGAAAAGGGTAAAGGAATTTTTATACCTACTCAAGTAAACAATGCTTCTAAACCCATACCTAAGGAAAAGGTTAAGAACATTGCTTATAAGAGGAATGAGGTTCAGAAGGGTAGAACCAATGGAAGGTCAACCTATCTGAATGCTCATCAGTGGAGTTGTCCAAAATCTGCTCAGAAAAGGCCAACTCAAATGAGGCAACCTCAACTGAATGGATTAAGGCCCAACCCCTCTGATAGGTATAAAAACTTCAGGAAGTCTGGACCTCTCATGCCAAGAGGAAATGGCCATCCAAGCTCCTATCCACAAAGGTCTTACCAAGCTGCACCTAAGCCTAGTAACTTCAGGAGACATATCCCAAAGAAACTCACTAACACTCCTGAACCTTACAAGGCTAACACCCATGCACAGAAATCACCTAAGGCATTTCAGGGTAGGACTGTGTATGTAGATGTAAATGGGAACCAAGTCAGTCACTTTGAATCAATCAGAGTAATTAGGAAGATTTGGATTCCAAAAGGTACAGCTAACCCCCTAGGACCCAACATTCAAAGGGTACCTAAAGTTTGACTTTGCAGGACTGCAAGGACCACAGGAAGAGGAGAAGCATCAACAAAAGGACAGCATGGTACTTGGACAGTGGATGTTCAAGGCATATGACTGGAAACAAGGAGCTTCTCTCAGAATTCATTGAAAAAGATGGTCCTTCAGTAACCTTTGGAGACAGCTCTCAAGGAATTACAAGAGGTTATGGTACATTAAACATTGGTAATGTCAAAGTTACTGATGTCTCATATGTCCTAGGCCTAAAATACAACTTGCTGTCTATAAGTCAAATTTGTGATAGAGGATATAGTGTTGAATTTGTACCAAATGAATGTATTATCAAAAACAAATCAACACAACAGGTGCTACTAACAGGGGTGAGAAAGGGAAATGTCTATTTTGCAGATTGGAGCAAAACCCCTGAAGCAGTCTGTCTTGTTGCCAAAAGCACAAGTGAGCAAAGCTGGCTATGGCACAAAAGATTAAACCATCTGAATTTCAAGACTATCAACAAGATTGCAAGAAACTCTCTAGTTAAAGGGCTACCTAATCAAGTGTTCACCAAAGAACATATATGCCAACCATGTCAGGAAGGAAAGCAGATCAAAGCTTCATTTAAAGGAAAGTCTGTCATCTCAACTGAGAGAGTTCTTCAACTACTGCATATGGATTTATTTGGTCCAATAATCCCAGTAAGTATAAATGGAAGAAAATATGCTTTAGTTGTTGTTGATGATTTTTCCAGGTACACTTGGGTAGTATTTTTGCTGAACAAAAAGGAGACCCAAGTCAAGCTACCTGAATTGATGATGAGACTGAGCAATGAAAAGGGCCTAAGCCTTGTCAAGATCAGATCAGACAAAGGCAGATAATTCATAAACTCATACATCAATGAGTACTGCAGCAAGAATGGCATCACACATGAGACTTCAGCAGCAAGAACACCTCAACAAAATGGTGTTGCTGAAAGAAGAAACAGAACCTTCAAAGAGGCAGCAAGAACTTTGATTGCTGAATCCAAGCTACCTAAAAGGTTCTGGGCTGAAGCCATTAGTACTGCATGTCACACTCAAAACAGGTCCTTAATCACTAAAGGACAAGGTAAAACCCCATATCAAATATGGAAAGGTAGATTGCCCACTGTTGCCTATTTTCATATATTTGGTTGCAATTGTTTCATTCACAATAATGGGAAAGAGCAATTGAAAGCTTTTGACAGCAAAGCTGATGAAGGAATATTTGTTGGATATTCACAAATCAGCAAAGCTTATAGAGTCTACAATTGTAAAACCCTTGTTGTGGAAGAAACGCCTCATGTTGTGTTTGATGAATCTATTAATGAGTTCAGGGATAGAAACCTGAATATTGATGAGATAACACAAAGAACAACCAGATTGAGGCTTCAAAGCAAGGAAACAGTGTTTGTGGATGTTGCCCAGCCTGAACTTCATGAAAATCAAAAACTGGACAACCTACCTGATGGTAATCAACCAGAAGCCAATCAACCTGAAGGAGAAATTGAACTGACTGACCCCATCCCAGTTCAAAACCAGGTAACAACTACCAATGAAGAAGCAGGCAATGCTGAGGTAGTTAATGGATCCAATATTCCAAGGGGAACCAATGAAAATGTCAACTTATCTGACAATGAGGACAATACCCCTGAATATGATCCTGAACTTGATCCTTCAATTAACTTTCCTAAATTTAATGAATCTAGTGATCCAACTTCAGATGAGGACAATCCTCCTGAAGGGATCAGGTCTAGAAGGACTTGGTTGCATGACCACCCAACTAGCCTGATACTTGGAAATCCAAGTGAAGGGATCAAAACTAGAAGATTTCATGGAGAAAGTGCTTTGTTTTGTTGTTTCCTTTCAGAACAGGAACCAAAAGATATTGAGGAAGCACTACAGGACACCAACTGGATCATAGCCATGCAAGAAGAGCTGAACCAGTTTACCAGAAATGAAGTATGGGAGCTGGTGGAAAGGCCAACTCATCAAGATGTCATTGGAACCAAATGGGTGTTCAAAAATAAGAAAAATGAAAATGACATCATTGTGAGGAACAAAGCAAGACTGGTGGCCAAGGGATACTGTCAATCTGAAGGGATTGATTATGATGAGACCTTTGCTCCAGTAGCCAGACTTGAGGCAATCAGACTATTCTTAGCATATGCAGCTCACATGAGATTCAAGGTGTATCAAATGGATGTGAAGAGTGTATTCCTCAATGGGGTACTTAAGGAAGAAGTATATGTTGAACAGCCCCCAGGCTTTGAAGAAGGAGATAAGGTGTACAGATTAAAGAAAGCTCTCTATGGCTTAAAGCAAGCTCCAAGAGCTTGGTATGACACCTTATCACAGTTTCTTCTAGATCATGGTTTTGTCAAAGGCACTGTTGACAGAACCTTGTTCAGAATCTGTGAAGGAGATGATATTCTGTTAGTCCAAATCTATGTGGATGACATTATATTTGGATCTCCAAATGAGAAAATGTGTAAGAAATTCTCCAAACTCATGCAAAGCAAATTTGAGATGTCCATGATGGGATTGATGAATTTCTTTCTAGGACTCCAAGTCTCTCAATCAATGAATGGAATATTCATCAATCAGGCCAAATATACAAGGGACATGATCAAGAAATTTGGATGTGCTTCAAGCAAAACTGTTAGAATTCCCATGAATACTAACTGGAAGATGGATCCTGATGAAAATGGAGTATCTACCAACTCCACTGAATACAGAGGCATCATTGGATCTCTACTCTATCTCACTGCTAGCAGGCCTGACATCACATTTGCAGTTGGAGTATGTGCCAGATTTCAAGCAAATCCAAAGAAGAGTCACCTTGAAGCAGCCAAGAGAATTCTAAGATATCTCAAGGGAACTGAGAATCTTGGGCTATGGTATCCAGCAGATGATAACATTGAGCTCACTGGATATTCAGATGCAGATTATGGAGGATGTAGAATTGACAGAAAATCCACCTCTGGAACATGTCAATTCTTGGGCAACAAGCTTATCTCATGGTTCTCCAAGAAGCAAAATACAGTTGCCACATCAACAACTGAAGCAGAATATGTAGCAGCTGGGAGTTGCTGCGCTCAGATTCTTTGGCTCAGACAGCAACTTAGAGATTACAAAGTCATCTCCAATGAAGTTCCAATATTCTGTGACAACAATAGTGCAATTGCCATCTCATAGAATCCAGTGCTCCACACTAGATGCAAGCATGTACATATCAAACATCACTTCATAAGGGATCATGTGGAGAAGAAAGATATCAAGCTTGTCAAGATTCACACTGATAAAAAGCTGATATCTTGACTAAGCCACTAGCTGAAGCAAGGTTCTTGGAACTTTCAGCTGAATTAGGCTTACTTGATCCAGGAAAGATGGAGAAATGAAGGAAAGAAGCTTATATGAAGGGGGAAGCTCAATAAGTTGAACTTCAGCAAAGATGACCAACCTCACTGAAGCAGTCTGTCAAAAAGGGAAACTCAGCAAAGTTGTCCCTAGTACATTCAGCAATGTTGGTCAGGATGTTTGTCTTAGTGGGACCCACTCAGCAACTTTGGGACCCACTCAGGCATGTTGGTCAGACATATTGACCTTACAGAAGTCAAAACACATCTCAAGATGTTTGGCCGAGTTAATAGGGTGATAATTGCTATTTTTAGCATTGATTGGACATTTAAAAGATTTCTTGGTCTAAGAGTAGGCCATTTTAGGATGGCGTGTGATATTAAGGTTTTTGCCCCCAAAATGGCAAATCAGCATTTAATGCAAAAATCTCTTTTAAGATTGCATTAATTACTGTGCCATCATCAAAGCCATTGATTAACCTTAAACCTTCATCTAACCGTTTCACAGCCCACAACCCCACTTTATCCATTTGGTTTATGATTTGTCCACCCTCAAATTCCTTTTGTCCAACGGTTAACAAAAACCCTGCATATAAAAACCTTCAGTTTTTGCCCTCATTTCCTACGCACTAAAATTTCAAACCCTTAAGCTTTTTGAAAAACCTCTCAAAACCTGCAATTTTCTCTATTCTTCGAACTCAAAAATTTATCCATGGCTCCCAAACTGAAAAGAGAAGAGTTAGTAAACTTCAATGATCCATCTCTGGACATTGATTTTACTTATCTAAGCAACATCAATTCTCTATGGTTTGAGAAGTTGGTAGCTTTTGACAGCCCTGATGAGAAAGTTCATCCAGTCCTCCAATGGCTTAGGGAGGCAGGGCTCGAGAAATTCCTAGGCACCAAACCTGATTCCTGCCTCAACCCCTTCATGGCTGAGTTCTTTGCCCATCTGAGATGGAAGGGCAAGAAAGGTGATGTGTGCACCAAGTTGACTTATGCTGAAGAAGAAGAAAGTCAACACACCATCATCTTCACAACTGAGGATCTTGATGCCAGCTTTGGGCTGCCCTCAGAAGGACTGAATCCAGAATTGTACAGAGAAGGAGAGGAGCAGGAATTCTCAAATCCATGGATGATAGTTCCTAAGAAGCTGGTAGGTGGCCAAAACAAGAAAACATTGAAACCACTATATGAGCACCTATTTGATGTTTTGGTAAAAAGCTTGCTTAGTCACTCTGGGAGTGTTGAGCAAATTAGCTTGCCCAAGCTAAGAGCAATGGCTGCTGTGATTGACTCTGCTGAGAGAGGAGTCAAATTTGATTGGAAGACATTCATTCTTGGGAAGATGATGAATGAAAAATACAAATTCAAGGAGGTAAAGCACCACAAGGTTGTAGTAGAAGAAAAACTTCAGTACTGCACAAGAGCAAGCCTGCTCTTGGAAAGATTTGCTCATTACACCCACCTGCAACCCAAACCAAAGCCATTCCCAGCCCTCAAGATCATGTTCAGAAAGCTGTCTTCTAAGACAGAAAAGAGGAAGCAAGGGGCAGTAACAAAGCACGCACTCACAGTTGCAAAAGTTGTTAGATCTTCTCCAAGGAAGAGGTAGGCTCAGACAGATAAATCTCAGCCAAAGATAAAGAAAATGAAGGAGATTCTTAGTGAATCCTCACCAGAAAGCCAGTTTGGAAGTGGAGGTGCCACTTCTGAGGAGATTGACAGAGTTGAGGAAGAAGATGTCAATCCTCCTGAAGAGGGAGAAGAGATCAGGGAAGTTGTCCCTCTCCAGCCTGAATCTGTAACTGAATATAGAGATCTTGATAAGCCCACAAGGTCTGAAAGAAGGAGAAGGATAATCAAAACTTCTGAGAAGCAGAAGCTGATGGAGGAGGAAAAACAAAAGAAAGAATTTTTCAAGGAGATTAGACAAGCTAGTAGGTCTAACTCCAAGTCAAGGTCCAAGTCTAAAAGCCCTGGAGCCAACTCTCCTGATATTCAATCTCAAGGAATATCATCATCACATGCTGAGCAACAACCTGAAGAGGAGGAGTGCAAGACTCCTCAAGACTCCTGAAGATGCTCCCATTATTGCTAAAAAGGTCTATTCTCCTGAAGGTGCTCCTGATAGGACAGGCATTGATGCATTGGCTGACCTAGCTGATATTGAAGATAGGCCATTCTCCTCCCTTGACCCTAGACTTCTATCCTACACCAAACTTCTTGAAACTGCTCTTCAAGAAGGTGATCAGTTTACTCTCCCACCCATTCAAGCCATTCCAATAACCTCCTCAAGAACATTGCTCTCTAAAGCACCTGAGTCCCAAATTGTTTTAAGCTCATCTAAACCCAACCTATCTGAGTCCCAGCCCAATTTACCTGAATCCAAATCCAATCCCCCTGAATCCCAAGCCAACTCTTCTGATGGAGATGGAAGTGAAGAAGAGTACACTTATGAGGGGATGCTGAGGCAGATTGCCAAAGCTAATGTGGACCAGCTGTATCCAGGATTGAAGGATTATCCAAGGCTGCAACAACAGTTCTATGATCTCAGGGCACTTATTGAGATCAAAGATAGAACAATAGTGGAGATAGCTCAAGCTATTAAGGATAAGGGAGCTAGCTGGTGGCAACTTGAAGAAAACAGGCTCTTACACTTTGCAAATGTGAAGAAATCCAGTGTGTTGACCACTGAGGCCTTGTTTTGCACAATAGTTCATGAGAAGGTGCTTGCTGAAAGAGAAAGAATTGCACAGGGAATCAAGCATCTTGATAGCACCTCTGATGATGATAATGATGATGATGATGATGACAATACCAATCCCAATCCTCCTGGCCTCAATTCTGCTCAGGTACATTACTTGACCTATCATTCTGTTAAGGACTCTGATCATTCAGAGGAGTTGACCAAGGGTGGTGACTCAGTCCAAGATGCATTGGCCAAGGATGGTTCTTCTATGCCCGAGGCACAGCTTGACAATGCTGAGACTTCCATGGGAGAAGCTAGTTTGACTAAAGCCTCATCAATGTCAGGAAAGTTGGACATTGACCAGCCTTTAGTCATTCAGGATGACTCAGTGGACTTGGGATGCCCAAGCACTGTGATCTCCCAACAACTACCCTCTGTGGATCCTGTTGAGGATATGGAGGTGTCAGGATTAGGAATGGAAGGAGTTGAAAAGGCTGATAATGTGAAAAAATCAGAGGGAGATGATGATGAGTGTGTGATTACTGGTTCTTTGAGTGCACCAACATTAGAGGGAGATGAAGTAGAAATATTGGGTGCAGCCCAATATGAGAGTCAGGCTATTCTTCAAGTCAAATCTGAACTTGAAGAATCCCTTGGTGAAAGGAGGCCTGATTCTCCAGTAAATGTGAGTCCATCATGTGTGAATGAAGAAAAGAATAAAGTTGAAAATGAGAGTATAGGTGCTGATGTATCAGACCTAATGGGAGAAGAAAAGAATGAGGGTGTTGAGGGTGTTTTAACTAACCCTTTGAGTTTTGCAGATACAGTGGCTGTTACTATTGAACAGATTTTTGCAGATGCCTCCCTTACTGACATTCAAGTTGATGCTGATACTGATCTGGAGGCAATTTCAGCAAATGTGTCCACTTTGAACAAGATATATTTTGAGCAGGCTAATGCAACTGAGGCTAGCTTGCAAATTGCATCAAAGACTGTAACATCCATTGAGCAACAGTCAGAAAAGCTGGACACTTTGGTCAGAGAAGTTGGGAAGGCACATGCTGAAACAGTGGATACCCTTGATGGCCAAGGCAAAACTTTAGCCTCTGTGGAGATGAGGCTTACTGGCTCAGAGGAAGTGATCTTGCCAACTTTGGATGCAAGAATTTGTGGAGTTGAAACTGGACTGCAAACAGTTTCAACAGAAGTTACAAGGGCCAAGGATGAGATGGTAAAGTTCACAAAATCTGTGAAAAATGAGCAGCAAGGCCTCAAGGATCTTTACAAGCACAATGTGAGAGCCTTGAGAAGGACAATAAAGGATGCCTTGAGACAGAGGACAGCAGCTCAAAGGAGGAAGGCTGAGGAGTTGAAAGCTGCTATGGTGAAAGAAGCTGCAGAAAAGTTCACAGTTGAACTAATGGCCAAAGTATCTGATCAAGTTGTGTCCAACCTCACTGACCAACTGCAAGCCAAACTTGATCAATCACTGAAAGCCACTTTGGATGCCATTGTTGCTCAGAAAATGAAGCATGTCCACACATTCTTGAGTATGGCAGATGACAAAATGCAAAACATTCATGATGAGAATGTTTATCTGCTGTAGGAATTGAAGTCCCTCACTCATGCTCACTCACATCTCTCTGTCACTATGAGTGAATTGAAGCCCTAATGCTTTGATAATGCTAAAAAGGGGGAAAGAGAGAGAGAGAGCTAGAGCAAAGGGAACCTTGAAGATTGGTGAATCCAAAGGAAAGGAGAAGGTCCCTGAAGTTGAGGAGGAGGAAGAAGAAGACATTGGGAAAGGCAAAGGCCCAATGAATATTGAGAATTTGACTGAGGAAGAACAAATCCAGATTGCTGTCAAGGAGTCTATGATGTCTGCAATGGAAAGTCAGGCAAGGAAGCAACAGAGACCTGGTGGTGAGTCTGCAGGCCTTGACCCCAAGGAGAAGATTGTTGAAGTAAGGGGGAAGGTGACTAAGGCCTCTGAAAGGAAGAGAAAGGAACAACAAGTTTTTAATGAGTTCCCAACCAGCCTGACTCTTCCATCTGAATTCCAAGCTGAAGAGTCAACTCCACTGAGGCAGTCAAAGAGATTGAAGAAAATAGCCAAATTGCCTGAGATCCAAGAAGAAGAAGTTGAAGAAGAAGAACAGGACAAAGAGCCTGAAGTTAGAGTGCCCAAGTTTGCTGATGATCCTTCAAAGTTGTTTGAAGAAGGATTTGGAAAGGATCCTGAGACACATGAGAAGCTAGCTCTTCAAAGAGCTAAGGAAAGAATGGATCAGTTGGTTGAGGCCAACAAAGCAAGGGATGAGAGAAGGGCAAACTTCAAAGCTCCAAGAAGGAGGGCTTCTTACAGAAGACTCAAACCACAGATGCTGCAAAGATGGGACACTCAGTACCCTCACCATGATAAGTGGGTGCCAATCTCACTGAATGATGCATGGGAGGAGGCCAAGAGAAGCTTTGTGTATGTCTTTTATGTCATAGGAAAATGGCTTGAAGAGAGTGTTGATGAAGTCTTTGTGCAGTTCATGTTTGAGAACCATAAGGACCTATACCAAAAGTTGTTTGCAACAGCTGAGATGGGTAGAGTTGAGTTCAAGGCCCCTGGTCCAATTCTGTACATGCCACCAAAGTTCAATGGGAACCTTATTGATGAAGGAAAGATTCTGGAGGAGTTCATCTCAATCATGAGGATGGAGAAGATGAAGCCTGGCCCTAAAGGAACCAACAAGGATATCTGGGAACTGAAAAAAGGGTATGGGCCCAGTATGGGATTGTCCCTCAGGATGATGGAACTCTCTGAAGCATAAGTTCACTCCTTCCCTATCTTTCTATGATTTCTGTTGTTATCTGTTTTATTTGTATCAGATTAGTGAGTCCTTTTTGAATTTTCTGTACTGTAATGCTTTATGACATATATGAAAGGATCACTATGTTTCTATCAAGAGATAACAACTCATTATCTCAACTAACCTGACATGACATATTTACTTGATTTATTGTGCTAACAGTTTCTTTCAGGAAATTTGGCCAGATCACTCATCCTGAAGGTACAGTCTAGTATAAGTCAAATTCCCTTTGTAATAGGTTTTGGCATCATCAAAAAGAGGGAAATTGTTGGGAATAAAATGATTTTGATTTAGATACCAAAACCCCTGATTGATGATGTTCAGATTAGTTGAGATATGCTCAAGTCTAGATCAGACAAGTTGTCTCAGGACACTTGAGTATGTAGAAATGCTTAAGTCTTATAATCTCAGAAATGTTGTGAGATTTAGAGTTCAGTATAGTTGTCCAAAGCTGGAATGTTAGGCAGCTTGATAAATGTTAAGTATCTTAGGCCAATGTTGCTGAGTTTCCAAGACAAGCTGACTGAGTGGACAACATGGCTGAACAGATCAAGAGTGTTAAGACAATGCTCATAAATGCAAATGATCAGTGCAATTGAAGTACAAATGATCAAAAGCATTGAATGCTAGGCTCACAGAAGACACATTTATTGAAGCATTTATTATCATCAAGCCTGAACTAAGCATTGAATGAATGTTGGAACATTCTAAATTTGCAGCAGGAATGTTCAGGGAAGTTGTCCCATCTGACCGTTGGTTGAGTGTAGAGTCTGCCACAAATCAACTTTGGGAAATGTGCATATTTGGAACCTGACACAAGTCATCTCAGCCGCATTTTTCAGAAGTCAACACATTCATTTAAACAACCATTGAAGAAGCTTTTACACAGTGGATAAAAGGATGCCAAGCTTCATAACCGTTTCAATGGTGCTGCAAATAGACAAGTTTGAATTGCTATCCCTCCAACGGTTAGTTGCTCAAATTTGCCTATAAATTCAGAAGTGATCAATGTATTCATCCATCCAACTATCTGCTATCAAACTATCATCAAGCAATCAAAGGAAACCAAAGTTGTTCTTAAGAATCCCAAGTTTCCTGATCACTTCAATTAGCTAAGCCAATATTTGTAAACATCCAAAGCTTAGCATTGAGATATCCTAAGCCTTTACACTGTTCTTATTGTAAAGGATATCTCTACTAGTTGGAACCAAACCTCAAACCCTTACCTCATTAAGTGAAGGAATGTTTGTTGTAGAAGTGAGGAGTTAAGGACTGTTATTGTGAAGCACAGTCTTAACTCAGAGAGATTGAGCACTAGGACTCAGATTATACTAGGGATCAAAACACTAAGAGAGTGTTGTTGATCAGTGCACCTTGGCACTATAAAACAAGCTAATTTCATTGTTAAGGAATTATCCTGTTCAATCAGGGAAAGTGGATATAGGAGTATTTAGACTCTGAACCACTATAAATTGTGTGCCATTTACTTACTGCATTCATTCTTACACTTGCACTCAATCATATTTCAAAGAATCTATCTCAGTAAGATAAGAAAATCTGTTTTGGACAAAATCCCTGATCACTGTATTTTTCAGAAATCAACTTGGAGTATTTCTTTGAGTAAAAGGCCAACCACATTCCGCACTTAGTAACTCTATTAGATATTTAGCCAACTGATTACTTAATAGTAATCAGTAGGACAAGTATCTATCAAAGTTCACACTCAGGCTTGTTGTGAGACAACCTTCCTGATAAGTCAAAACTGCTTGAAAAGAAAAGATTTTGCATACACAAGTGCATTCCCCCCCCCCCCATACACTTGTGTCATACTCCATCAAGGACCAACAGATGTATTTACCGTATTGAGTTATTAATTTTCATATAGAGATGTATGAGTGGTCCTCTTTGTTGCGGTGGAAGTTCTTAGAGCGGTGGAAGTTCCTAGAGAGATGTATGAGTGTTCCTCTTTGTTGCGGTGGAAGGATACGTGTAGTTATATGAAATTAAACACACGTCCCTTTTTTGTTTTATGATCTTATGTTTATCTCTTTTTTTTTTCTTTTTTTTAAATAACTTATTATACTACCGTTTTAATTTTATTTTAGGGTTTAAACGTGTCATTCCGATCTATATATTCAGATGTGTATTATTGATTCATGTTATTACTAATTAGTATTTATTGTGATGATGAATATTATTGATGATAGTATTATTGATTATTTTTTATTAAAATATGATTAAATTAATATTAATAATTATTGATTACTGTATTATTAATTATTATTTTGTAATATTATAAATTATTGTTTGTGGTATTACTAATCATGTGAAATTATTTATTATTCTGCTGATTATTACTTTTGGTATTAAAAATGATTGTTTTTGGTATTAAAAAAATTATTATTTATGGTATTACTGATAATTATTTTTGGTATTATTGAATATAATTATATGTGTGAAATTATTTGTTATTGTATAAGATATTATTGGTTAATGTTAATGGTATTACTGATTAATGTTGTGGTATTATTAATTACTGTTCATGTTATTACTAATTACTGTTTATGCTATTATTGGTTATTACTTATGGTGTATTACCGACTATTAATAAAATTATACTTATAATATTATTTTGTATTAAAATTTTAAAGAATACACTTGAAAAAACTGGAAAAGAAAGAAAGGCAAGAAAATAAAAATTGAAAATGGGAAGTTCGTGCATGAAGCCTATAAATACAGAAGCTGCCCTCAACACAAGATACACAAGAAGAAAAGCTAAAATCGATCACTACTCTATTGAACGCTATATACGCTTCTAGTTAGGAAAATCATTGTTTCTTCTTGTAGTTCTTCACATTATTGTAAACCAGAATAGTAGTGAGTTAGAACATAGTCTTATTTACTAGGTTGTGTGATTAGATCTACGAGGGAGATAGTTTCATAGGATCTAGTAAATTATATACACTTTTGTAGTGTCTTTATACACCTCAAAGAGGTTGTACTCGTTTCACATATTTTTATATAGTGAACAACATAGATTATTTTATAATCTATGCAAATTTTGAATACTTCTATTTTCAGTACGTGCATTTTAATTTCCGCTGCATAGTGTTGTCTGGACAGTGCCAACACAACAGACAACATCTCTGATTTCTCACGCACACACACTTTCAGTTGGTATCAGAGCCAACTACTTGATACACTAAGTAGAGATTCTGCTTAGAGTGTGTAAATCTGAAATGGAGTATCCACTTTCACCCACACTAAAACCTCTGATTCTAGATGGCACGAATTATGCCTTCTGGAAACCAAAGATGAGAATGTACATCAAATCCATTGATGAACGAGCCTGGAGGAGTGTTCTTGCTGGTTGGACTCAACCAAGAACCGTTGCGGATGAAGACAATGAAGCTCAGATCAAGAGAGAGCTCGACTGGACGACTGACGAAATCACAACCGCAAGTTACAATTCAAAGGCGTTGAATGCAATCTTCACTTCAACTGATGCCTCAATGTTCAAAATCATATCAAACTGCATTTCATCGAAAGATGCATGGGATCGATTGCAAGAACATTGTGAAGGATCGGATAGTGTACGAAGGACCAGACTACGTATGCTTGGAACCAAGTTTGAGAATCTGAGGATGAAAGAAGATGAAACCATTTCATCTTACAACGAAAAGCTGACTGAGATTTCAAATGAAGCTCATTCTCTTGGAGATCCAATTTCAAACCAAAGGTTAGTACATAAAATTCTTAGATCAGTTCCTAAACGTTTTGAACCTAAGATATGTGCTATAGAAGAAGCTAAGGATACTGATGTGTTAAGTCAAAATGAATTGATTGGTATTTTGAAAACTTATGAGATGAACATTTCTGAAAAGACTGATAATGAAAAGAAAGTGCTTGTTTTCAAAGGTGATGTCTCATCATCTGCATCATCAGGTTCTGGAAAGTCTCCTTATGTTACTGAAATGGATTCTGATGAAGATGATATTGAGGAATACTTGAATAATCCTGATTACATGGCATTTATTACAAAATAATTTAAGACTCTCATGAAGAATAAGAGATTCAAAGACAACATTCAACCTAAGGTTCAGATTAATAATACTCAACAATTGCCCATTAGGAAGAATACTTTTAATCCTGCTAGACAATTAGAAAAAGGAAATAGGTTTAGATCTGACCAGAATTATAGGAAGAATGTTAAATGTGATGCATGTTCTGGATATGGTCATTATGCTAATGAATGTGCCAACACCATTCTCAAAAAGAAACTTAATTTCAGTGCTACCTTAAGTGATGAGTCTGATGTTGAACATGATCCTGAAAAAGACATTGAAAAAGCTTTCTCTACCAGAATTCTATATGATGATACTCTTGATGATGATCTGGATGATTATTGCGATGTGAGGACAAATGAGCCATCATTTGGGAAATCACTGAATAATAATCTTCCAGAGTTTAACTGTTTTACAAGTTCTGTTTCTGAGACAGGTACATCAAGTAAAACAGGTTTATCTAGAAAAGATGTTGACATTCAAGATCTGTCTAATACTGTTTTCAAACTAGAAAGTCTTTTGACAAAGAAGGATAAGAAAATTTCAAAACTTAAAGAAAGACTAGAAGTGTCAATTCTTGATTTTAAGAAATATTCTTATGAAAAACCTTTAACAAATGAAAAAGTTTTCAAGATATCTTCTGAAACTGAGAAACTTAATCATGTGATTAAGTCTCTGAATTTTGAAAATTCTGATTTAAGAGAATCAGTTACTAAGCTTGAAGGTATTCTAACAAGAAAAGATATTGAGATATCTAAGCTTGAAGAAAGAGTGAAGGAAGCCTCACTGAGTTTTAAAAGATTATCTGAAGGAAATATGAAACTGGAAGACTCCCTTATGACCAACAACTCAAGAAGAACATGTATTGGCTATTAAGGTAAAACCTCTAAAAAATCTGAAACTAAGAAACCTACTGTATTTGTAAAAGCTGAAGTTAATTGCAATTCTAATGTTTCTGCTAAGACTCAGATCAATGCAAAAGATGTGATATGCCATTACTGTTTCAAAAAGGGTCATAAAAGTCCTCAATGCTTGAAAAGGAAAAACCATTTGAAAAATTTTGTATTGCCTGGAATGACTCAACATTCAAGATCACACAGTAGTAAATCTACATGGGTTTCAAAAGAAAATACATCTTGCAATGTTGTTCATATGTCTTTAAAAGCATGTATTCCTGGATTATGGTACTTTGACAGTGGTTGTTCTAAACACATGACATGTCAAATTAATTATCTTACTAATTATACTGTTTATAATGGTGGTAATGTCACATATGGTGGTGGATCTAAAGGGAAAATCATTGGTAAAGGGACATTGAATGTTCCTGGTTTTCCTAAGTTATCCAATGTTCTACATGTCGATGGATTACTGGCCAATCTTATGAGTATTAGTCAATTATGTGATGATGATTTGCATGTAAAATTTGACAAGAATTCATGTTATGTGTTAGACAAAGATTCTGAATGTATCATGATGGGAAACAGGTCTGCTAATAATTGCTATCTTATTGAATCTAAACTTATTTGTAATAAGGCTAAAGTTGATGATAGTACATTGTGGCATCACAAACTTGGACATGCTAATTAAAGACAACTTGATAAACTTGTTAGATTAAAAGCTGTTACAGGTTTACCAGATCTGAATTTTTCAGATAAAAAGGTTTGTGGACCTTGTCAAAAAGGCAAACAGGTCAAGGTGTCTCACAAAATTTTGGGACATTGCTCAACCAAACATTGCTTCGAATTACTGCACATGGATCTTATGGGTCCTATGGAAACAGAAAGTATTGGAGGTAAAAGGTATTCTCTAGTTGTGGTTGATGATTATTCTAGATTCACATGGATTGAGTTCTTAAAAGATAAATCTGAAACTTTTTCCATTTTCAAAATTTTGTATAAAAGATTTAAGAATGTTTTCAATTCCAAAGTTTGCAGAATTAGGTCTGATCATGGAAGGGAATTTGAAAATAGCTCATTTACTGAGTTTTGTGAATCAAAAGGTATTATACAAGAGTTTTCATCACCTAAAACTCCTCAACAAAATGTTATTGCAGAAAGGAAGAATAGAACACTTCAAGAAATGGCTAGAGTCATGCTATGTTCTAAGAACTTATCCAAAAGATTTTGGGCAGAAGCTCTTAATACTGCTTGTCATATTGCCAATAGAGTTTACATTAGAACAGATTCCACTAGAACTCCTTATGAAATTCTGAACAATAAAAAGCCTAACCTTAAATATTTTCATATTTTTGGTTGTGTATGCTACATCTTGAATGACAGGTGTAAACACAAATCCGTGAATTAAAAACGCGAAAATGGTAAACAATTTTATTTAATTTCGGATTAAAACCGAGTATTTGTGGGGGTTACAATCTCTAATTTGTTCCTCTGATTCTCTCTTCTTGAACTTCACTTGGATTTCTTGAGCTTTTGGAGCTGGATCCGCAGCCGAATCCTTTCCGATCTTGTATTTGGGGCTTTTATAACGTTAATCCAAAGGCTTAGCACCGTATTTTGGATTAACCGCCGAATTTAGGGACTTTTTGGATGAACGTCGTTGAAGATCGTTCTTGAATTTGGGACTTTGTAACGTTAATCCAAAGGCTTGATGCCGTATTTTGGATTAAACGTTGATTTTCGGGACTTTTCGGGACTTTTCGGGACTTATCGGGACTTTTTCGTTGAAGATCCACGAAGAACTTTGAAGAAACGTCGAATCGAAGAGGCTTAGCACCTTGATCTCCACTCGAACACTGCTTCTTGTTGCTTTTCCCCAAGAACGCCTTGAAGAAACGCCGAATCGAATAGGCTCAGCACCTTGATCTTCACTCGAACACTGCTTTTTGCTGCTTTGCACGAAGAACGCCTTTGAAGCTCCTCCAATTGCTGAAGAACACTCTAAAATTTCTGAAGAGAATTTTAGAGCCTTGAATGCTTCTGTTTTTGTTGATGAAAATGAATGAAATGAGGCCTCTATTAATAGGTGTAGAACCTAGGGTTTCTTATGGGTCAGGGAGATATTTGTGCAAGTGGTTAGGGTTTAATTCAAATTTTGAATTACTTGGGCTAAGAATACCCTATTTGGGCTCAATTTGGTTTGTTGGACTTTAGAGGCCCATCTTCATTTATGGGACTTTAGAGGCCCGTCTTGCTTTATTGGACTTTAGAGGTCCTTCTTGAATTTATGGGACTTTAGAGGCCCGTCTTAATTTACCGGACTTTAGAGGCCCGTCTTGATTTACTGGACTTTAGAGGCCCGTCTTGATTTACTGGACTGTAGAGGTCCAAAGGAATTTAAAATTTAGGTGTCTACAAATGCCCCCTCGCATTTCGTTCACAAGAACGTTTGCCTTCGAAGTGGACGAATTGCGAAATTATTTCAAATTATGGAGCAACAAGCAATTTAGGCTCGTGCGTTTATGGAGCAATAAGCAGTTCAGGCTCGTGCGTTTTTGGAGCAACAAGCAGTTTAGGCTCGTGCGTTCTTGGAGCAAAAATTAGTTTAGGCTCGTGCATTTATGGAGCAATAAGTAGTTTTAGGCTCGTGCATCATGGAGCAATAAGCAGTTTAGGCTCGTGCGTTTATGGAGCAATACGCAATTTAAGCTCGTGCATTCTTGGAGCAATAAGCAGGTTTAGGCTCGTGCATCATGGAGCAATACTTGTTTTCTTTACGCGTAGTAGCGTTTCAAAAACATTCCGTTCATGGGACAAATGTATATGCCGTCTTCAGAAATCAATTTGTAGGCGCTATTTGCATAAACTTCCTTAATTTGATTATCTTCAACTATGACGTGATTCGCCGTTGTTTTAGTTTCTTCTAGCAAGATCTTCCCTTCTTTGGCTAGTCGCATAATTTTATCTTTAAGTATAAAACAATCTTGGGTTGGATGTCCTACCAATCGATGGTACATGCAATATTTGGGGTCGTCCGTTTGCCCAGCCTCATCGGGTCGTTTCATTTGTGGTAGTTCAATGAGATCATTCTTGATAAAGTCATCGAAAATTACAGGGATGTCAGAGTCTAGGAATGGATACTGCTTTTGTTGCAACTCTTTCAAAATCGTTTTCCTTTGCCCCCACTCTTGAGATAGTGGCCCTTCAAATCCACTTGTAGACATGCTCAACTCCATGCCATGAGCCTTAGTAGCCAAATCCTCGAATGATCTTGGTCGAATTGCTTGAAGGATATATCGAAGACCCCACTGCATTCCTTGGATGCACATCTCGATAGCTGAAGTTTCAGTCAATCTATCCTTACAATTTAGGCTTAGATTTTTCCATCGATTTATGTAATCGATCACCGGCTCTTCCTTTGATTGACAAGTGTTCGTCAATTCAAGCATGCTAACCGTTCTACGAGTGCTGTAAAATCGATTGAGAAATTCTTGTTCCATTTTCTCCCAGCTGTCTATCGAACTGGCCTCCAAATCGATGTACCAATCGAATGCACTGTCCTTTAAAGAGCGCACGAATTGCTTCACCAAATGATCTCCATACGTGCCAGCATTGTTGCAGGTCTCCACGAAGTGAGCAATATGTTGCTTTGGATTACCCTTGCCATCGAACAGCTGCAACTTTGGAGGTTGATAACCAGCTGGCATCTTCAAACTGTCAATCCTCTTCGTGTAAGGCTTGATGTAGGTGAATGAAGACTTAGGACTTTCCTCGAACTTATCTTTGATCGCCCCGAGTATGATTTCTTTTAGCCGGTTAATGGGCACCAAACCATCGGGAGAAACTTGTAACTCCTTAAGAGTTGGGTGAATTTCCATCTGCTGACGTTCACTAGACGTCTCAACATCATGTCCTTCGACTTGCTTTCCCTTTGCACGACATGACTGCCCGTTGTCTGCATTGCTCATCAGCTTAGCAATCTGAGCATCCTGTTCTTGGACATGTTTCGTGAGTCCTTCTATGGCTCTAGTCAAGCTTGTCAATTGCTCCTCAACAGTCGTGGCATTTGTCGCCATTGCTGAAGCTGCACTTGAATCTAATGATGAGCTTGCCATGGAGTGAGTGGGAGAACATGCTGCACTGTATTCCTCGTTCACAGTGTTGGGTGGTGGACCCTCTGCAGTAGCCTTCTTTGAAGAAGACGATGACTTCGAGCTCCTTGACATACTCCTTGTGACTAAGTTCACGTCTTCAAAGTCAAGACCAGCTGATCCGGATGCAACACCTCTCTTGATTTTAATCTTGATTGGTGTTATCGTCGAGACTTGATTTGCTTGAAGAGTAGAGATGAGAGGTAGAGATTGTCCCACCGGGCGTGCCAATTTGTAAACACAAATCCGTGAATTAAAAACGCGAAAATGGTAAACAATTTAATTTAATTTCGGATTAAAACCGAGTATTTGGAGCAACAAGCAGTTTAGGCTCGTGCGTTCTTGGAGCAAAAATCAGTTTAGGCTCGTGCATTTATGGAGCAATAAGCAGTTTTAGGCTCGTGCATCATGGAGCAATAAGCAGTTTAGGCTCGTGCGTTTATGGAGCAATACGCAATTTAGAGGCCCGTCTTGCTTTATTGGACTTTAGAGGTCCGTCTTGAATTTATGGGACTTTAGAGGCCCGTCTTGATTTACTGGACTGTAGAGGTCCAAAGGAATTTAAAATTTAGGTGTCTACAAATGATCAATTACATAAGTTCGATTCAAAAAGTGATAAAGGATTCTTTCTTGGCTATTCAAGAAATAGCAAGGCCTATAGAATTTATAACTTTAGGACTGATACTGTACAAGAATCTGTAAATGTTGTTTTTGATGATGATTCAAGTATTACAGGCAAAAGCATTGAAGATGAAGATATATCAGATTTGATTGATGTTCCAATCAATACTGAAAATGTTGAACAGGTTCAGAATGTTGAGAAGAATGATGACACACCAGCGGAAACATCTGATAATACAGACCCTGAAAATCTGTATAATCTCCAGAAAACTCCCTCCATAAGGATTCAGGAGTATCACCCACAAGATCAAATCATTGGTGAACAGTCTACAGGTGTTCAAACCAGAAGAAGAATGGGTATGAACTCAAAGGATGTGGTAAGATCTATATGTATGTCATGTATGTGTAGTAAAGTTAATCATGAATGCTATCACTCTGAGATTGAACCTAAAACTGTTTAAGAAGCATTAGATGATAAGAATTGGATTGAAGCTATGCATGAAGAACTTAATCAGTTTGTTATGAATGATGTTTGGACATTAGTTCCTAGACCAGACCATGTTAATGTCATAGGAACAAAATGGATTTTCAAAAACAAGACTGATGAGATGGGAAACATAATTAGAAATAAAGCTAGGTTGGTTGCTCAAGGGTATACACAAGTAGAAGGTGTAGACTTTGATGAAACATTTGCTCCAGTTGCTAGAATTGAATCCATTAGGTTATTACTTGCTATTTCATGCTATATTGATATAAAATTGCACCAAATGGATGTTAAAGCTGCTTTTCTAAATGACATTCTTATGGAAGAAGCTTATCTTGAACAACCAAAAGGCTTTGAAAACCCTGATTACCCTGATCATGTCTTTAAACTGAAAAAGGCTCTATATGGCTTGAAACAAGCACCTAAAGCTTGGTATGAAAGGTTGACAGATTTCTTAATTGAGTTTGGTTTTGTAAGAGGGGAAGCTGACAGAACACTGTTCATCAAACATGATAAAAATGATATTATGATTGCTCAAATTTATGTTGATGATATAGTATTTGGTTCTACTTGTGACAATATGCTTAAACACTTTGTGAATGAAATAACATCTACATTTGAAATGTCCATGGTTGGTGATTTGAATTACTTCCTAGGATTGCAAATAAAACAGCAAAAAGATGGGATTTTTATTTCACAAAGTAAGTATGCTAGAAGTCTTGTAAAAAGATTTGGATTAGAGAGTGCTAAACACATGAAAACTCCTATGGGATCAACTCAGAAACTGAGTAAAGACAATGTTGGCCAGAATGATGATCCAACACTGTACAGATCAATGATAGGCAGTCTTCTATATTTAAGCTCCAGTAGACCTGATATTATGTTCAGTATTTGTTTATGTGCTAGATACCAGGCTAACCCCAAAGAATCACATATGAATGTTGTTAAAAGAATCATTAAGTATGTTGCAGGAACAAGTGATTTAGGCATCTGGTATAGCAAAGACACAAACTGTACCTTAATAGGATACAGTGATGCAGATTGGGCAGGAGACTATGATGATAGAAAAATCACAAGTGGTGGCTGCTTCTATATGGGAAACAACTTAATCTCTTGGCACAGCAGAAAACAGAACTGTGTGTCTCAATCAACAGCTGAATCAGAATACATTGCAGTAGGGACTTGTTGTACTCAATTACTTTGGTTGCAAAAAATGTTTCATGATTATGGCTTACCTAGTGATGCTTTGACTGTGTACTGTGATAATACTAGTGCTATAAATATCTCAAAAAATCCAGTGCAACACTCATTAACAAAGCATATAAGTCTTAGACATCACTTTATAAGAGATCTTGTTGAAAAGGAAGTTGTTAAGTTGGAGTACATATCTACTGAAAAACAATTGGCTGATATATTTACTAAATCTCTTGATGACAAGAGGTTTTCATCTCTTCGAAAATCTCTTGGTCTGTGTAATATCTGAAAATATGATCAAGGGTGTTGTATCAAATGCGGCAGCATTTGAGACAACACTAAGGTAAGTCACTTATGTGTTTCCTTGCTTTATTGTTTCGTAATTATTGAATTAATGAAATTCCCTGTGATTGATATTTGAATTCTGAGTAACTTGTGAGAAATACTAAAGAGCCTATACACCTCTCAAATGCTACAAAAGAAAAATCACATATTAGATGCTTTATAAATCACTGAGTAACTATGGGACACGAAGCTCGCTACTACGATGATCTCTTTTCAAAAGGTGATATAAATTGCATCAATATATTCACAAATCCATTGAGTAACTATGGGGCACGGAGTTCGCTGCTACGATGCACTCTTTTCAAAAGATGGATCAATGTGAAGTATGATTTACTAAAATATAGAGCAACACATATGATGTAAAATCATGAAAAATCTGTGTTGAGGTGTATAGAATGCCAACAACGGTAAAAACACTCGTTAATTCAAATTCTTATCCCAATTTTCGTGGAATTAGTTATTTTTGATAATTATTAAATATTATCCTCTGAAATATTTAATTTGACTTAGTCTTACCTTGTTTATTAATTCAGTTATTATATATTCCGTTTTTTATTATTTTTGTTTTTCAGAATTCTTATTCTCCCTGTTAACCACGATCATTTAGTGGGAAGTTACTTCCACTACTTCACTTCCCTCACTCTCCAAATCGTGTAACTCCTCCCTCTCAATTCTCCCTATAAGATGAGTCTCCATAAGAGTGTTGGAAAATACTTGAAAAGCTTTGTTAATTCATTTAAGCCTGGTAAATTTTGTTCTTAATTATATTTACAACACTCAAGTATATCTAGTACCTGTGTCATATCATTTCTTGACTCACACTTTTTGAAACCTGATTTGCATTTATCTGAAGAATTCGAAAGGTCTCCAGAATTAATCTTTTTGTCTCGTTTTGTGTGTACAACTTTTATTATGCTTAACAATACACAGGACTCTGCTGCACATTCGAACTCAAATTCAAGCAACAAGAATTCTCCAAATCCTCTCAACCTTCTCGCAGAAATGGCTTCATCCAACTCACCAAACTCTCTATCATTTACTGTAGGAACCATAGTTGTTCCTTATGCTGAAGCCCAAACTCCCACTCAATCATCTCCTCTCGAGATCGTTCCTTACAATCTGTTTGACATTCGCACAGAAATTGCAAATGCGAACGCAGCTGCTGAAATTTCGGCCTCCAAACCACTAAATGAGCCCTCATCCGAAGCTCCCGCACCTGAAAACACTCCAGTAACCCTACACTTTCCTCTGGGCACCCCTTTCAACACTTTGAAGGATGTCTTCGAAACCCTAAGCCTGAAAACAGCACACCCTATTTTAGTGCTTGAAGGAGAAACACTGGACAATGCCATGTTCAAAGGTGATGTGGACATGCATACTCAACAGGAATCTTCAGATGATGAAGTTCTAGCCGCTAAGTTCGAAAGGCTACATCGGCAGAAAAAAGGGCAAGCAGAAGGCCGTTGCTGTTCCTACTGCAAGAAAGTGGCCGGGTGGAAAGAGAAAGTCCCAAAGGAACCTGGGCAAAATTGTTGACTACACTGGAAAGAAAAAGCCCAGAACAGATGGAAACTCATCTGAACCCATTGCGGTGTCTTATTCTGAATCACAACCGGAAACAGAGCACGAACAAACTGTAGCCCAAGTGGAAGAAGCAGTGGTTGTCAATGAGGATGATGTCGATGAAGTAGCTGAGGAAATGGAAGAGGAGAGTGAACCCACTCCACCAGTCAGGCGATCAAAAAAGGCTCCGAGAGCCCGAGAGTGTTTGTTGGGAATAAAATGATAAATGTTTTGATTGAATACCAAACCCCCTGAGACATGCCTAAGCTTAAGATGATTATGTTCTAAGCATGTTAGAACATATAGAATAAGGCTAGATGAGAAGTTGATATGTTAGGCAGCTCTTAGATGATTAGATGCACAACTTGAGGGGGAACATATGCTTGGAAGACTATCAAGAACAAGTTCCCTTAAGGCTCAAATTCTGGAACAATCACCTAAGCTATTGAAGGCCAAGTATGCTGAACAGGAGAATTGTCCAGAGAAGTTGTCTCTGCACAATTAAAACAAGAACAAAGGTTTTGAAGCTTAAAGGCCAAATATGCTGATCAGGAGAGTTGTCCAGAAGAGTTGTCTCAGCACAATTAAAACAAGAACAAATGTTCTAAAGCTTGAAAGCCAACTATGCTGAAGAGATAAAGACAACTACACCCTAAAGGACTTCAATGAATCATGCTGAGGTCACATCTAAATGAAGCAAAGGGAAAGAGCCAAGTCATCTGAAGAAGAGCAAGCCAACTATGTTGATAAGCATGTATGCTGATAGTGATAAGCAGAGTTGTCCATTTGATAAGGAATGTTGTCCTATGATTGGATCAACCTTCAGAAGCCATGTCCAAGTTCTAACAAGTGAATCTTAAAGTCAGACATTGGGAAGAGTGTTGCAGAATGAAGACAAAGTCTTAACAGCCGTTTATTACCCAAATGAGGACATGTCACTATCAAGAATCTGTCTTCCAGTTTGAAGAACTCAAGAAAGACATTTATAGCAATTTGGGACTGCCTCTCCAACGGGCAAATCCTCAAATTTGTCTATAAATACAGAAGTGTGAAGACCATTTGGAGCACCAACTACTAAGCCAACTATCCTACAAGCTATCAAGTGCTCTCAAGCCTTCAAAGAGACTATCTTAGTCTTCAAACACTTCATCTAAGCTGAACTCCATTGTATATCCATAAAAAGCTTAGAGAGATATCCTATCCTTATACACTGATCTTCATTGTAAATGATATATCATTAGTTGGAACCTTACTTCAACCCTTACCCCTTTCAAGTGAGAAAGTGAGAAGGTTGTAGTAGTAGAAGTGGTAGGAGCTGACTGTTGAGAGAAGAACAGTTCAGTTCTGAGTTGAGAAGAGGGTACTAGGACTGTAGACATCCTAGGGATCAATTCACCAAGGAGTGGTGTTCTTGATCAAGTGCACCTTGGCACTATAAAACAAGTTAATTCCAAGAGTGATGGAATTATCCTGTTAAATCAGGGAAAGTGGATGTAGGAGCTTGAGTCTCTGAACCGCTATAAACTCTTGTGTTGATTTACTTTTAAAGTTCTTTCATACATTCAACACTGCACACAAAACTGATCTTTCAAAAGACATATATTCAAAGACTGTGCAAAAACTGTATTGGACAAGTTCCCTGAAAACTGGACTGTATTGCTTAAGGTGATTTCAGAACTTAAAGGAGTTTAAACTAAAGGGCCAACCACTAATTCCGCACTTATAACCAACTTAGATAGTCATTCAACTAAGTACTCAATAGTACTTAGTAGCTTGGTTATCTTTGAAAAAGGTTATACATCTTCAGCAGAGTTGTCCAAGACAATCTTGTTGAACTCTGGTTTGATCAATTGAGAAAGAATTTGAATACAAGTGTATTCCTCCCCCCCCCCATACACTTGTTATATACTCCTTTCAGGACCAACAAGTGGTATCAGAGCCTGGGGTTCAAGGACCACTGCTTCTGAAAATCCATCTTGGTTTTTTCAAAATCACATATTTGGTGTGGTCACTGAACTGATCTATCTGAAATCCTATTAATTGACTAACATCTTATTCTTAAGCTATGGCCAACAACAATGTTGTTCCTAATGATGCAGTTAAATGAATCAACAATATGGCCACCAATCCAGTCAACCATATATCACATCACAAGCTCCTCATGTTCTCAATTGAGAACTATGACTTCTGGAAGATCAGAATGAGAGCTCATCTTGCATCTCTTCAAACTGACATGCTGAGAGTGATTATAAGAGGACCATATATGTTCACTCAAATCAACCCCAGATTAACTAAAGATCAAAGAGCTGACATAAGGGAAGAGATCCCTAAAGATGAAGATGACTTCACTGATGAAGAGAAAAGAAAAGATAATTTGAATTATCTTGCAATGAATACTCTCTACCAACCAATTCCAGATGCAATTATGGGAAGAGTCTACCACTGCACAACAGCCAAAGAAATTTGGGATACTCTTGCAGAAATGTGTGAGGGTACTGAAAAGATAAAGGAGAACAAGCTCCAAGTGGCTATGCAGAAGTTTGAGCAATTCTCAATGGAAACTGATGAGTCCATTGACAAGTTTGCTGGTAGATTCACTGATGTGATGAATGAAATCAACTCCTTGGGCAAGGTGTACTCCAGGAGAGAAGTTGGATTAAAAATCCTGAAAAGTCTCACTCAAAAGTGGGATGTATATGCTGTAATGATGCAGAACACCAAGGATCTCTCCTCCATGCCCATACAACAAATCTTCTCAGAACTCAAAGCATATGAGTTTGACCTCAACAGAAGAAAGCCAGCAGAGGAACCTTCTCTACCAACCAAGGGAGTGGCATTTAAAGCTAAAACTGCTGAACCAGAAATGCAGTCCACTCCAAGATCATCAAAGTCAGTCTCCAAGGCTGAAATGAAGGAAGAGATGGCCCTCATGGCAAGGAGGTTTGACAAACTCAACACAAGATTTGGTAGATACAAGAAATTCTACCAAGACAACAAATTCAGGAGAAGGTACAACTCTCCTGAAGCACAGGCAGAGGACAAAAAGCCTGAAGAGAAAAGATCAGAGGACAAGTACTCTGATAGGAGAAGGTCCAGTAGAGCTGACCCTTCATCATCCAAAAGAAGAGATGAATCCAAGAAGGATGATGATGAAGACTTGTGCTATAATTGCAAGAAGAAAGGGCACTTCCAGTATGACTGCCCTGAATTAATCTCTAAAGAAAGAAGAGAAAGGCAAGCAAAAAGAGACAAAAAGTTCACCAATAGGAAGGCCATGATGGCTGGTGAAGAATCTGATAGTGCTGAAAGCTTCAACTCTTCTGATGGACTGTTCTCAAACAGTGATGATGATGATGTGTGCAACATGGCAATTGAGGATGATGAGGTATCCTCCACTTCTAGCTCACCATCATTTCTATCACAGAACACTAATGAAGTCAACTTGAAACTTTCCTTTGGGAAGTTGATGGAAGATTTCACTAGGCTACAAGAATTTCATGACAATTGTGTGAGAGAAAATGAAAGACTTTCAATTGAGCTTTCAAAACCTGCTGAGACAGTAGTTGACATTAAATCTACTGAGTTGTACCAACAAGTCTTGAGAGAGCTTGAGAAAGCAAATCTCAGGATAGTTGACCAACAAGGACAGATTGATGCTCAATTACTTACTCAGAAGAGAAAAGATTTTGAATTAAAAATTCTTCAAGCAAAATTTGAAAACCTCTCACATGAGTATGACATTCTCAAATCAAGTGAAGAGAGCCTGAAATTAAAGATGTCTGCTTTTAACAAATCCTCTAGAGCAATAGAGGAAATTCAAAGTTATCAAAGACCTATGGCTCAAAGAAGTGGATTAGGTTTTGATCCACTCGAATCTTCACCTTGTCTTAGTGTTGCTTCTACTAGTAACACTAAGAAAATCTTTGTCAAATCAGTGGCACAACAAGCTGAAAATAAAATAATTCAGCCATTGAACAAAGGAAAGGGCAAAATGGATGATTTGCCAACTCAAGTGCTTCAGGAGACTAGGTCCAAACCTAAGGAAATGGCCAAAGTCCCTGAACACAAGAGGAATATTGGTCAGCAGAGTAGACCCAATGGAAGGGCAACTCTCCTGAACAATGTTCAGAGGAGTTATCCAAGGTATAATCAGCCAAGGCCAACTCTTCTGAGAAAGGCAGTGTATGTTGATGCACAAGGAAAACAACTTAGCCACCTTGAATCAATCAGGGTGATTAGGCAAGTTTGGGTTCCTAAAGGTACAACTAACCTCTCAGGACCCAAAACTCAAAGGGTACCTAAAACTTGCTAACTGCAGGTACCTATGGGCCACAAGAAGAGGAGTATGAGAAAAAAGTCAGCATGGTACCTTGACAGTGGATGCTCAAGGCACATGACTGGAAACAAGGAACTCCTCACTGATTTTATTGAAAAAGAAGGCCCAAATGTCACATTTGGAGACAGCTCACAAGCAACAACAAAAGGTTATGGTACTTTGATGATTGGTAACATCAAAGTATCCAATGTGTCTTATGTAGCTGGTCTCAAATATAATCTCCTAAGTATCAGTCAATTCTGTGATAAAGATTTCAATGTTGAGTTCTCAAGTGGAAAATGCTTAATCAAAGATAATACTCAACAAACTCTATTGACTGGAACTAGGAAAGGAAATGTGTATTTTGCAGACTGGGACAAGTCTACTGATGCTGCATGTTTCATTGCTAAGAGCTCTAGTGAACAAAGTTGGTTATGGCTTAAAAGGCTAAATCACCTGAACTTCAAATTAATGAACAAACTTGCCAGAAATGCATTAGTTAAAGGTATGCCTAATGAGGTCTTCATTAAAGAACATGTGTGTAAACCATGTCAAGAAGGAAAACAGATTAAAGCCTCATTCAAGGGAAAACCAGTCATTTCTACTGAAAGGGTACTTGAACTTTTACATATGGACTTATTTGGACCAATTACCCCTGCAAGTATTACTGGTAGAAAATACACATTGGTTGTAGTAGATGACTTCTCTAGGTTCACATGGGTAGTATTTCTCCTTAATAAGAAGGAAACACAAGTCAAACTGCCTGAACTTTTAAAGAGACTGTCAAATGAGAAAAGCCTTAGCATTATCAAGATAAGATCTGATAAAGGCACTGAGTTCATAAATTCATACATCAATGAGTATTGCACTTCAAATGGAATAGCTCATGAAACCTCAGCAGCTAGAACTCCTCAACAGAATGGAGTTGCAGAAAGAAGGAATAGAACTCTAAAAGAAGCTGCTAGAACCTTAATTGCTGATTCTAATCTACCTAAAAGGTTTTGGGCTGAAGCTATAAATACTGCATGCCATACTCAGAATAGGTGTTTGATTACTAAGGGGTAAGGCAAAACCCCCTATGAACTCTGGAAAGGAAGAATGCCTAAAGTGTCTTACTTTCACATATTTGGTTGTAAATGTTTCATTCACAATAATGGGAAGGAACAGTTGAAAGCCTTTGATAGCAAAGCTGATGAGGGAGTATTTCTTGGATACTCTCAAATCAGTAGAGCTTTTAGAGTATACAACAAGAAAACCCTTGTTGTGGAAGAAACACCTCATGTTGTGTTTGATGAATCTATCTTTGAGATCAGAGATGAGAACTTGGAATCAGAAGAAATCACACAGAGAACAACCAGACTAAGCCGAAAAGACAAGGACACTGAATTCATAGATGTTGTCCAAGCCAATCTCCCTGAGAATGCTACACTGGACAACAATCCTGAAGGCAATATTCCTGAAGCAAACCCCACTGAAGGAAATGATGAACTGAATGATCCAATCCCAGTTCATCCTCAGGTAACAACTACCAATGAAGAAGCAGGCTCTGCTGAGGTAGTTAATGGATCCAATATTCAAGGGGGAACCATAAATGTTGAAAATACCAATGTTCCAAACATTGAGGACAACATCCCTGAATATGATCCTGAATTAGATCCTGCATTCAATTATCCTGAATTCTATAACACTGGTGACTCAACTTTAGTAGAGGACAACTCTACTGAAGGGATCAGAAAAAGGAGGACTTGGTTATCTGACCATCCTACCAATCTGATACTTGGTGATCCAAGTATAGGAGTCAAAACCAGAAGTTTTCATGGTGAAAGTGCTATGTTTTGTTGTTTCTTATCAGAACAGGAACCAAAAGACATTGATGAAGCACTTCTGGATGCAAACTGGATCACAGCAATGCAGGAAGAGCTAAACCAATTCACCAGAAATGATGTATGGGAGCTGGTGGATAGACCTTCACATCAAGATGTTATTGGAACTAAGTGGGTGTTCAAGAACAAGAAAAATGAAAATGATGTGATTGTCAGAAACAAGGCCAGATTAGTAGCAAAAGGCTATTGTCAATCAGAAGGCATTGACTATGATGAGACCTTTGCACCTATGGCAAGGCTAGAGGCAATCAGATTCTTCTTAGCCTATGCAGCCCACAAGAGGTTCAAAGTATACCAAATGGATGTCAAGAGTGCCTTTCTGAATGGAGTTTTAAAAGAAGAAGTCTATGTGGAGCAACCACCTGGCTTTGAGATTGGAAATCAAGTCTACAGATTGAAGAAAGCTCTATATGGACTCAAGCAAGCTCCAAGAGCCTGGTATGACACCCTGTCACAGTTCCTCTTGGATCATGGTTTTATCAAAGGAACTGTGGACAGAACTCTCTTCAGAATCACTGAAGGAGAGGACATCTTGCTTGTCCAAATATATGTGGATGACATCATATTTGGATCCCCTAATGAGAAGTTGTGTGAGAAGTTCTACAAGCTCATGCAAAGCAAGTTTGAGATGTCCATGATGGGTCTGATGAATTTCTTTTTGGGACTTCAAGTCAAGCAATCCAAAGAAGGAATCTTCATCAATCAAGCTAAGTACACCAGAGAAATGATCAAGAAATTTGGGTGTACAACCAGCAAGCCAGTAAGGATCCCAATGAACACAAATTGGAAGATGGATCCTGATGAGAGTGGTATCTCAACCAACTCTACTGAGTATAGAGGAATCATTGGTTCACTCCTCTATCTCACTGCCAGCAGACCTGACATCACCTTTGTAGTAGGTGTTTGTGCAAGGTTTCAAGCAAATCCTAAGAAAAGCCATCTTGAGGCTGCAAAAAGGATCTTGAGGTATCTCAAAGGCACTGAAAATCTAGGCCTTTGGTACCCTGCTGATGACAACATTGAGTTAACTGGCTACTCAGATGCTGATTATGGAGGATGTAGAATTGACAGAAAATCCACTTCAGGGACTTGTCAATTCTTGGGCAACAAACTCATATCTTGGTTCTCCAAGAAGCAGAATACAGTGGCTACCTCCACCACTGAAGCTGAATATGTTGCAGCTGGAAGTTGCTGTGCTCAGATTCTATGACTGAGACAACAACTAAGAGACTACAATGTCAACTCTACTGAAGTGCCTATCTTCTGTGACAACAATAGTGCCATTGCAATATCACAGAATCCAGTTTTGCACACTAGATGCAAACATGTGGACATCAAGCATCACTTCATTAGAGATCATGTGGAGAAGAAGGACATAAAGTTGGTGAAAATCCACACAGATCATCAAAAAGCTGATATATTGACTAAGCCACTTGCAGAGGCAATGTTTCTGGAGCTATCAGCAAAATTGAGATTACTTGATCCAGGGAAGTTGGACAAGTAAATCCTATTGCAGTTAATGGAAATAAAGGGAACTAAATTGGTATTCAGCAGACTTGGTCAAGTCTACTGAAATTTAGAAGAGGTGACCTAAATCACTCAGGACACTTGTCCATTGAAATTCAGGACACTTGTCCACATCTCTTCAGGACACTTGTCCAAGTGGGGTCAGATAAGTTGTCCTAGCTATCAAACCAAATTTTGGTCTGATAAGCACCTATTTTGGGTAATCATTGCCTATTTTGAAATCTGTCCTATTCCATATACAGATATCATCTTTTTGGGATTTAATTTGTCTCCCACCCAAAAAGTCACTTTCCATGCATTAAATGCCAAAATTTAACTCTTGTTTGCATTACACCTTTTCAAGCAATGATCTACCTTGAAAACTCCCCAACCATTAACTAATATTAAATAACTTCCACGTTTTAAATAAAACCAATTACTCACTGTTACATTGGTTTTTGACCATTGGATCAAAATTGGCCAACTCCCCTGAAATCAATCCTGGCCGTCCAAATTTTGATTTCCATTTTTGTTAACCGTTGAATTGCCTCAAGACTTCACCAACTCATTGACAAACATTCTTTTTAGAATATTCACAAGTCTTAAGATCCCCCACAAACACTTATTCCCCAAGTATTCGAAACCCTAGCTTTTATCTTCTTCAAACACTCTCAAACTTTCTCAAATTCATTTCTGTAACCTTCAATGGCTCCCAAAGTCAGACCAGAAATGATCATTGATTTTTCCAACAAGGCTCTAGACCTTGATTTTGGCTATCTAAGCAACAAGAACAGTCTTCACTTTGAGCCCATTGCATCATTTGAAAGTGAAGAACCTGAGGTAACTCCAACTCTTAGATGGCTGAGAAGAGCTGGACTCAAGAAGTTCATGGTAGAAAGGCCAAGCTCTTGTCTGGAGAGCTACATGGCTGAGTTCTTTGCCTTCCTCAAGTGGAAAGGCAAGCCTGAAGATGGTGAAGTTGCTACAAGACTCTCTTATGTAGCTGAGGGAGAGGAAGAAGAGAGATTTCACAGGGTGAAATTCTCTGAGGAAGACCTTGAAGGAGCTTTTGGATTGCCTTCAGAGGGAAGGAATCCAGAATTCTATGGTGCTGACCATGAAGAGGAGATAACACAAGAATGGATATTGGTCCCAGGCCCCATCTCTTCAACACAACACAAGAGAACTCTTAATCCAAGATTTCTAAATCTTTTTGAGGTAATCACCAAGAGCCTCTTGAGCAACACTGGAAGCTTGGAGCAGGTCAGCCATCCAAGAATCAGAATTATGGCTGCAGTTATTGATGTTAGTGACAAGAGCATCAAGTTTGATTGGAGGACCTTCATCTTGTCTGAGATGATGAAGGAAAAGGCCAAATTCAAAGTGAAAGCTCACAATAAGGTTGTATTGGAAGGAAAACTCAAGTATTGCACCAGGGCAAGCTTGTTGATTGAAAGGTTTTCACACTATTCCCAAATGCAAACCTTTGCAAAGCCCCTCCCTGCCCAGAAAATCATGTTCAGAAAGCTTAGTAAGAAAACTGAGAAAAGAAGATTGCAACTGGCCAAACCTGCTGAAGAAAAAGCTGAAGAAAAGCCAAAGTTGAAGAAAAGAACTAAGGCCAGAGCTGTAAAGACAAGGAAGGTGTCTCAAATCCCTTCAAAAGAAAATTCAGGAGCCTCAACTGAAATTGAAGAAGTTGCTGAAGAAGGAGTGCATGTACCTTCTGATCACTCAGAAGAATTGAGGCAGAGATACAATGAGACTAGACAAAAGTCTAAGGGTGAAAAGAGGATCAGGGAAGTTGTCCCTGAGAAAGATGGAGAAGGAAGTGGGAGCAGTAGGGCTAGCAAGAGAAGGGCTAAGCCTACTGAAAAAGTGTTAGAGCTTCAAGAAGAAAAATCTCTACAACTTGCTCTAAGGGAGAGCAGAGCTGAAAGCAGGACCAAATCTAAGTCAAGGACCAACTCATCTGGTTCTGGAACTCCAGAATCCAAGGTCCCTGAAGGTCAGCCAATAGAGGTCAACCTTCCTGACACTCAGAATCCTGATCCCAACTCCCCTGAAACCCATGAAACTCCCACAAACCAACCAATCACCCTTGTCAATCTTACAAAGAGATATTCTCCAGAAGGGAGTGTGCAAAGAAGCGGGATAGATGTGCTTGCAGATTTAGCTGTAGATGAGACTAGATTGCAATCACCCCTTGACTCATCTATGCTCAATTATTCAAAGCTTTTAGAAGCTGCACTTCATGAGCCAACCCCCCTAAGTAAAGACCCTTCAGATCCATTGCTCTCAAAAGCAACTGAAGTACCTTCAATTGCACCCAACCCTTCTGAAGCCAACATTCCTGAACTTAACCTTCCTGAAGCCACTTTAGGAGAAGACGGAGCCAACCCCCCTATAACCCAAAGTCTCCATTCAAGTGTAGATGAGGAGGAGTATACTTATGAGAGTATGCTCAGAGGTGGAACCAAGGCTATTGTGGACAGTTTGTATCCACAACTTGCTGAATTTCCAAGAATTCAGAAGACATTTCATGATTTGAGGATGCTTGTGGATGTTAAAGACAAAACTATAATGGAGATATCACAAGTCATCCAAGATAAAGGTGCAAACTGGTGGCAAGTGGAAGAAAGCAGACTACTACACTTTGCTGGTGTGCTAAAAACAAGATTTCTCATTGATGAGAATGTGTTTGCAAAGTTAGTATATGAGAAGATCATTGAGTAGAAGGAAAGAAAAGCTAAGGGCATCAAACACCCTGATAGTAGCTCAAATGATGATGACTCCCCTGATGATCCCTCAAACCCCTCAAAACCCAACCCTCCTGAAACCAATCCCAACCCTTCTGAATCCAATCTGCCTGCAACCCCTCTCCTAACCTATCATAGGAAAGGCTCTGCTTCATCAGAGGTGTTGACCAATGGTGGTAACACAACCAAAGATACATCTGCCAATGAAGGTTCTTCTGAACCCAAGGCACAGCCTAAAGATGTTGAGGTTCCTTTATTAGAGGCTGGTTTGGTTAAGGCCTATTCAGTGTCAGAAGAGTTGGACACTGATCAGCCCTTAATCATTCAGGATGACTCAGTGGCTGCTGCAATAAGCACTGTGATCTCCCCACAACTGCCATCTTTGAACCTTGTTGAAGGTGGAGATGTTGCAGGTCTAGGTGAAGGTGTTAAAAATGAGAGATTAGTCAAAAAATCAGAGGGAGTAGGGGATGAAAGAGAGGTTGTGATCACTAAGATAGTGAGTGTACCACAAATAGAGGGTGGTATAAGTGAGGAAGGACAGGTTATTCTTGAAGTCAAATCTGAACTTCAAGAATCCCTTGATGAAAGGAGGCCTGATTCCTTGGGTGAGGACATTATTAATGAAGGAAGAAAAGAAAGAGTTGAAAATGAGAAGAAGGCTGCTGATGTATCAGAGTCTTATGAAAAAGAAATTGAGGGTGATGAGTGTTTATTCCCTAACATTTTTTATTTGTCTAACATTGCAGGTATCTCTCTTGACCAAATATTTGCAGATGAGTTCTTAACAGATGCACCCATCCAAGTAGACACTGGATCAGCACAAGTCTTACTTGGGATGCAATCAGAAAAATTGGACTCCTTAGCTCATCAAGTCCAATCTGCTCATGCTGAAACATCTGGAGCATTGAATGAGCAAGGAAGAACTCTAGCATCTGTGGAGATGAGGTTAACTGGCTCTGAAGATGTAGTGCTCCCTACATTGGAAGCAAGGATAAGTGGAGTGGAATCTGGTCTTCAAACCATTTCCACTGAAGTTCAGAAAGCCAAAACCTCCATGGAATCCATCTCAGAAGAGGTCAAGAAGGAACAGAAGCTGCTGAGAGATAATCACAATGCCAATGTCAAAGCTCTCAGACTGACTGTCAAACAAGCCCTTGGAAAGAAGACAGCATTGCAAAGAAAAAGAGCTGAGGAACAAAGGTTTGCTATGGTAAAAGCAGCCTCAGAAAAGTTTTCCCAAGAGGTAATGGCCAACATTGCTGAAGGTGCAGTGGCCAACCTCACTGAGCTTCTTAAGGCCCAACTTAATGCATCTCTGAAAGCAACCTTGGAGGAGGTTGTCCAACAAAAGATGAAGCCTGTTCTAGCTTTCCTTAGCTTGAGCAGTGATAGGATGCAGAATATACATGATGAGAATGTATATTTGTTGGAAGAGATGAAATCTCTGAACCTAGCCCAATCCCTGATGGCTACAACAATGAGTGAGCTCAAACCCCAGTGTTTTGATGCTGCCAAAAAGGGGGAAAGGGAAAGAGCAAGAGCAAAAGGTGCCTTGGTCATTGGAAGCCCAGTCAAGGGAAAGGACAAAATTGTTGAAGGAAAAGGAAAAGAGCCAGCAATGCTGAACTTAGAAGATTTGGATGAAGAAGAGCAGTTAGCAATTGCCTTGAAGAACTCAATGGCTTCAGCACAAGAGGAAAGAGTTAGGCTACAGCAAAGACCAGGAGGAGAGGTATCTGGTTTGGACAAAGATGCTGAAGGAGTCCAAACTAGAGGAAAGATTAAGAAGGCCAAAGGAAACAAAAGAAAAGCTGAAACATTCACTGATTTTCCCAACAGCCTTGATCTGCCCCCTGAGTTCAGAATTGATGATGAGGAGCCTACTTCCAAAAAGGCAAAGAATGCTGAAAAAGACAAAATTGCTGAAGTGTCCAAGATTGCTGAAAAAGATAAATCTTCTGAAACTAACAAGAGTTCTGAAGGTCCCAAGTCCACTGAAAATATTGAAGAATTGTTTGCTGAAGGATTTGGACCTGAGCCCAAAAAGAAGACAATTGTCTTAGCTCTTGATCCATCAAAGTTGTTTCATGAAGGGTATGGCAAAGACCCTGAAACTCAACAGAAACTGGCCATGATGAGGGCCCAAGAGAAAATGGACTTGATGGATGAGGCCAACAGAGCAAGAGATAAGAGAAGAGCTGACTTCCAAAAGACAAGAAGAAGGAGAGCAACCTACAACAAAATGAAGCCCCAGCTACTGATCCCAATGGACACCAAATATCCACACTTGGATAAATGGGTGCCCATTCAGCTGAATGACACATGGGAAGAGGCTAAAAGGGAATTTGTCTATGACTATTATGTCATTGACACATGGAATGGAAGAGATGCCAACTCTTCCTTTGCTGAGTTCATGATAGAATATTACAGAGAGATGTATCAACAATTGCTTGCAGCTGCTGATATTGCAAGAATTGAACTCAATGCCCCCAAGCCAATCATTTACATGCCTCCAAAGCTTGATGGATGGATTGACCAGTCAAGGATCCTGAGAGAGTTTCTAGAGATCCTCAAGTTGAACAAGATGACCCTTGGATCCAAAGGAACCAACCAGGAAGCCATGGAACTAAAGAAGAGAGTGTGGGCACAATATGGGATGGTGTCACCTAAAGAAGATGATCTCTGAAATGGCTAAGTTTTCCTGACTCTTATATGATGAAATGGATGAAAACTTAAGTTGGTTGCTAACTTGTTGATTTGGTCAACTATGCTGAAGATGCTCAAGTTGCTGATATGTTATTGCTCTGATATCTGAATGATTAATGATCTGATAGTATATCATGATTGAATTTTTGCTTTTGTAGTCAATTTGTGCTTATATGTAATGTTTCTCATGCTCTGATATGTTGTGTTCAAAACTATCAACATGCTGTAATGATTCTCATTTGAATGATAGTTGAACATATTGTGAATTAAGAAACACAGTTACAAAAATTTCTCTATGCCTATCCTTGAAACCTATTTACAACATGAATGGTGAGTACACTAACACATTCTTTTTCAGGAAAATTGACCTCAGTCAACCTTACTGAAGATAAATGTATTAAGTATAGACAAGTCACCTTTTGCATAGAACTGTATAGGTTTTGGCATCATCAAAAAGAGGGAAATTGTTGGGAATAAAATGATAAATGTTTTGATTGAATACCAAAACCCCCTGAGACATGCCTAAGCTTAAGATGATTATGTTCTAAGCATGTTAGAACATATAGAATAAGGCTAGATGAGAAGCTGATATGTTAGGCAGCTCTTAGATGATTAGATGCACAACTTGAGGGGGAACATATGCTTTGAAGACTATCAAGAACAAGTTCCCTTAAGGCTCAAATTCTGGAACAATCACCTAAGCTATTGAAGGCCAAGTATGTTGAACAGGAGAATTGTCCAGAGAAGTTGTCTCTGCACAATTAAAACAAGAACAAAGGTTCTGAAGCTTAAAGGCCAAGTATGCTGATCAGGAGAGTTGTCCAGAAGAGTTGTCTCAGCACAATTAAAACAAGAACAAATGTTCTGAAGCTTGAAAGCCAACTATGCTGAAGAGATAAAGACAACTACACCCTAAAGGACTTCAATGAATCATGCTGAGATCACATCTAAATGAAGCAAAGGGAAAGAGCCAAGTCATCTGAAGAAGAGCAAGCCAACTATGCTGATAAGCATGTATGCTGATAGTGATAAGCAGAGTTGTCCATTTGATAAGGAATGTTGTCCTATCATTGGATCAACCTTCAGAAGCCATGTCCAAGTTCTAACAAGTGAATCTTAAAGTCAGACATTGGGAAGAGTGTTGCAGAATGTAGACAAAGTCTTAACAGCCGTTTATTACCCAAATGAGGACATGTCACTATCAAGAATCTGTCTTCCAGTTTGAAGTACTCAAGGAAGACATTTATAGCAATTTGGGACTGCCTCTCCAACGGGCAAATCCTCAAATTTGTCTATAAATACAGAAGTGTGAAGACCATTTGGAGCACCAACTACTAAGCCAACTATCCTACAAGTTATCAAGTGCTCTCAAGCCTTCAAAGAGACTATCTTAGTCTTCAAACACTTCATCTAAGTTGAACTCCATTGTATATACATACAAAGCTTAGAGAGATATCCTATCCTTATACATTGATCTTCATTGTAAAGGATATCTCATTAGTTGGAACCTTACTTCAACCCTTACCCCTTTCAAGTGAGAAAGTGAGAAGGTTATAGTAGTAGAAGTGGTAGGAGCTGACTGTTGAGAGAAGAACAGTTCAGTTCTGAGTTGAGAAGAGGGTACTAGGACTGTAGACATCCTAGGGATCAATTCACCAAGGAGTGGTGTTCTTGATCAAGTGCACCTTGGCACTATAAAACAAGTTAATTCCAAGAGTGAAGAAATTATCCTGTTAAATCAGGGAAAGTGGATGTAGGAGCTTGAGTCTATGAACCACTATAAACTCTTGTGTTGATTTACTTTTAAAGTTCTTTCATACATTCAACACTGCACACAAAACTGATCTTTCAAAAGACATATATTCAAAGACTGTGCAAAAACTGTATTGGACAAGTTCCCTGAAAACTGGACTGTATTGCTTAAGGTGATTTCAGAACTTAAAGGAGTTTAAACTAAAGGGCCAACCACTAATTCCGCACTTATAACCAACTTAGATAGTCATTCAACTAAGTACTCATTAGTACTTAGTAGCTTGGTTATCTTTGAAAAAGGTTATACATCTTCAGCAGAGTTGTCCAAGACAATCTTGCTGAACTCTGGTTTGATCAATTGAGAAAGAATTTGCATACAAGTGTATTCCCCCCCCCCCCCCCCCATACACTTGTTATATACTCCTTTCAGGACCAACAGTGTTACCTCTTCGATGGCAACACCAGAACCATCAGATCAAGAACAGTCATCCGACTCTTCAGATGAAGATGAAAACGAGGTATCTTCTTCTTCTGATGATAGGAATAGTTACTCTGATGAGGATTATAATGATAAGTCAAGTATACAGTATAGAACTATAAGAACTAGGCAGATTCTCAGTGAAAGAGTGATTAAAATTCCTGATTTTGAAGAGATAAATCTGCTTGATTGGTTTAAAGAAAGATCTTTACTGAATGCCTTACAATTTGCTTGTCCTTATGTTGTTGACTGGATATATTAATTTTATGCTAATATCCCTCAATTTGCTGGTGATTCAAACTCCACAAGATATGGACAATTTTGGTTTAGAGGAAATAGGCATATGATTACCCCTAGAAGGATCAATATTTTGCTTAAAACAAAAATTATGGAGGATCCTGTTGTTACTGATCATGATGTCATGATAAGCATCTTGACAGGGGGAGTAATCACCAAATGGAGAAGAAGAATTTTAGCCTCTAAACTGACTAGTTTGTATTCTGTCTTGCATAAATTGGTTTGTTTTAATTGGCTGCCTACCACAAACAACACCACTCTCACCTTAGAACAGGTTGTTTTGATGTACAAGATTGGGCACTTAAAAAGGTTTAACCTAGGACAGGTTATTTTCACTAATATGATGACCTTTAAGTCTGATATGCCTGGGAGAGACATACTACCTTACCCATGCCTTGTGTACAAATACCTGTTGGACAAAGACTTTGAGAGATATGAAGATGAAGTTGTAAGCTCCTATATCCCAGGGTTCAGCATCTCAAATCAGTTCTTAGTGAGAGGTGACAGGGTGGTTGATCATCCTTTAAGAAGGAATGATGATGAAGCAGGCCCAAGTACAACAACCAGTGTTCCAGCAAATGATCCCTTCCACAGTTCCACACTACATCCAGAAGGAGCTGCCTCCTCTATTTATTTATCTTCCCACTATATAATGAGGCAGATTGATATCTTGCAGGGATCTATTCTTAATTTACAGCACTCTGTGGAGGATCTTCTAGTCCAAAAGAAATTTTGGATGGATCTCATTTCCACTTCAACAGGGGGAGTAGCTGACAGTTCACACAATCAGCCTACTAACATTGTTGCTCCTGCTGTAGATGAATCGGATTCAGTTCCTGGCCGAACTACTGAACCTGCTGCTGACACTACAATGACTGAGGGAGATGAACAGGACATCCAGGATCTCTATGGTGATCTGTGATCTGGATGCATGATAAGTTTGAAGACAGGGGGAGAGCTTACACCATGGGGGAGTATATGCAGATTATGGAGATGCAGCTGATACACATTCAGCCCAATCCTTTCCCATGTGTTAATACAGTTCTTTCTTTGTTGTAAAAGCTTTGTACTTATATTTTTAATTTTCAAACTCTGTTATTTACATTCTGTAATTATTTAGGATTTATTTTTGCTTAAGTTATTTAAATCTAAACAAGTTTTTTGGTTTAGATGTTGTTTATTTTAATTTGATCTTATACTAATTGTTACTTCATATTTTTGGAATATCAATTGTGTAAATTTCTTAATCAATGTTTCTGTTGTGTGAACTTCAGTTATGTTGATGCAGAAAGGTCAAATTGGGGGAGATTGTTGATGTTGATATAAGTGTTTTGTTTAATGATCCAACACTAACAGCCGAGTGTTGTGTTTAATGTTCCCAACACTTATGACAACATCAGAATTTGCCCTTCCTTCTCTCACTAACTCTTATCTTACGCTTGTTGTCTAATGATGTCCCCAGAGCAGTTAGAAGACGTGGGTAACACCCAGGTCATGCCATTGCGTGAGAGTGAGAAGTTATTAGACATGGTATAACAAGTCCCTAAATTCTAGGAGTGGTGGAGAGAAGTTTATAACCGCATGATCTCACGGCTGTAATGATCATGGGAGTTGATGGCAGTTCGTGCATGAAGCCTATAAATACAGAAGCTGCCCTCAACACAAGATACACAAGAAGAAAAGCTGAAATCGATCACTACTCTATTGAACGCTATATACGCTTCTAGTTAGGAAAATCATTGTTTCTTCTTGTAGTTCTTCACATTATTGTAAACCCGAATAGTAGTGTGTTAGAACATAGTCTTATTTACTAGGTTGTGTGATTAGATCTATGAGGGAGATAGTTTCATAGGATCTAGTAAATTATATACACTTTCGTAGTGTCTTTATAGACCTCAAAGAGGTTGTACTCGTTTCACATATTTTTATATAGTGAACAGCATATATTATTTTATAATCTATGCAAATTTTGAATACTTCTATTTTCAGTACGTGCATTTTAATTTCCGCTGCATAGTGTTGTTTGGACAGTGCCAACACGACAGACAACATCTCTGATTTCGCACGCACACACACTTTCAGTTCCATACCTTTAAATGAAAACAATTACCCTCATAAAATACACATATTTAATCATTACTTTTGGGGTCCACCATACACTAGAGATGGCAATGGGCCGCGTCGGGTACCTAGACACCCGGACCCGACCCGTTTCACTACGAGCCCGAGTCGGGTCGACACGTTTGGGTCACGGGGCGGGGCAAAACGGGGCGACCCATTATAAATTTTAAAAATATTTTTAAAAAATTAATAAATATATATTTTTTAAAATATATAACATAAATTTTAGATTTGTATTGAAAAATAAATAAAATAGTCTAAAAAGCATGTTTATAAATTTATTTTCACCGTTAATATTGATATAAATTATGTTACATGTAAAATATTGAAGATATATTATATTTATATGTATAATATATATAAAAAAATATATAAAAACGGGTCATGGATCGAGAGTGATACCCAGACCTGCCCCATTTCAATACGGGTCCGGGGCGGGGCAACCCAAATAACACGGGTCGGGTCGGGTTGAAATTGTCATCCCTACCATACACTCAATCTAATTGCTACTATGGGTGATCACGATGAGGTTTTGCGATTTTTTCATCAAAATTTAAATTGCCTTGCTAATGGCGGTTCGATTTAGTATAAAATTATAAACCGCAATTTATCTCGTAAATGACAACATGCGGTTTTGAACGGTTTGGCGGTTTATATAATGATATATCATACAATTACAAATTGAAAACTGAAATTTTATAAATTTAATATTAATGTTCAATGTCCATTAAAATTTCAAGTTTTAACTAATATTTGAAAGTGTTTGGGAAAATAACTATTAGGTTTATTTCACTCCTATATTTTACAAATAGAGTCAAGTTTTTTTTTTTTTTTTTGTTTCTAATAGGTTCAAATGAGACATAAATAGACTAATCTGCCCTTTTTAATTTAAATTTTTTAAAATTACATTATTTTAGTCAAAATTTACAATTAATCATCTTTAAAATGGAATCTCGAAAATTGATTCACCTAAAATCACGCTAATTAATATTATTTCCTATATTATATTATAATTCCCCTAAAATCACAATTATTAATATTATTTTATAATTTGAATTTTTTTAATTAATTAGATTTTCAAATTTACTTAAGGTTATTTATCTGCATTTAATTAACTTTCCAAAATTCAAATCATTTTTTACAATTTGATTAAAATATGATGATTATTTTGCATATAATGTTATGCATAATTTAAAATGTGATGATTATGTTGCATATCATAATGCATAATTCAAATCATTTCCTAAAATTAGATTGAAATATAATGACTATTTTGCATATCACGTTATGCATAATTCAAATCATTTCCTAAAATTAGATTAAAATATAATTTTATTATGCATAACGGCTATTCACAATTCTTATGTATTTTTTGCATGCTTATGCATTATGGATATGCATACGAGTTATTCATAATTTGCATCTACTCTTAAAATTTACCCATTTTAAAATTGAAATTTATTGCATAACAATTATAGTTTGCTGCATTTAATCTTAATTTTAAAATTGCATAAAGCAACAAGAAAAATGCGCAAGTTCATTAAGACCCCATATGCTTAGGATGGTTGGAAAGATGCACAAAAAATATATTGATCTATTACAAGTCAATTTCAGTTTACCCTGTGCTTGTTTGCAGCTGCAAAGTTCTTATAGGGATTCACCTTAAAACCTGCATAATTTGTCACAAAATCTTCCATTGTTATCGATATAAAATAAAAAAGGTTTTCAGTTTAAAGTGCAATGAATCAACATAATAACTAATAGTAATTAAACACAGTTTTTATGAAGCTGAATTTCTAGTCATCATAATTTCCTTCAGTAATTGTGTTGCATATAAGACTTTATCAACCACATAATAATCTTAAATCTGGGAGCTATGCAATAAACAACATATCTAGAATTATGACTACATTGTTTCTTCGTTGTCCTTAATCATCATACTAAGATAACACCACCATAATATGACAAACCATTAGCAAACGATGCAATCATGTAGAAGCTCAACCAAATACAGATGATGCTTAAATCGAGAAAGTTAAAATATAGTTCCACATCAAGATTTACTTCTCCTGCACATGAGTCGTATAACTTCATGCAAACTGTTAGTTAACACAATATGCAGTGCACAGAACTGTAGAACAGTATATCAATCAATTGCAAATTAGTCAGCACCTAAATGCTATGTTTTGAAAGAAAATAAGTTATTTTAGGAATAAATAAGGAAAACAAGGGGAAATTTTGGAGCATGTAAAGGGTTAAAAGTTAGAAAATTAGTTCAATCATATTTTAACACCATTAGTTAGTTCAATCAGATTTGATAAAATGCTATAAGCATATTCGTTACTGGAACCAAGCAATGGGGAAAATTTGTGTCACCACTCCTCATTAGTGTACACAACATTATCAGATAGGACGGTCACCAGTAAAGTACTGCTGCTTTATTCATATAATTGTATATTCCCTAATTCCACTAACCTCAACATGATCTAAAACATTAGCTAGTTGACATGCACATAACTAGATGATCAGCTTGTAAGCCATAACACACACAAAATTGTTCCAAGAGAAATTCTACAAGCCATGGAAAAATAGCACCAACCATAAAGAATCATGTAATGTGGGGTATTCAAATTTCAATTGCATCGTGTAATAAAAGAACTAAACTTAATACAATGCAAAATTTCAGTCAATTTCAGATGACAATGCTTAAACTAGTTATCGATTATTTCAACCTATAGTAACAATAAGGAATTTTCACCAAGTAACAGATAAGTTAAAGAGATGCATAGACTATAGCATAGTAATTTCTTAAAAAAAAGTCACTTCTAAAAAATAAAATGTTTTAGGAAAAGATTCTGGTGAGGAGCTAATAATCCAACAATAGGTGATATAAGCAACAAAAGCTAACTATGAAAAATTAAGAAGACAAGATGAAAGATTTTTGTACATTTTCATTACTTTCTCTTTCGCACAAAAGGAAGCCACTATTCTTATACTCCCTACAGCATCATTAGCAACTTAATTTGCGTGTTCATATATCACCTGCACAAACCATTCAAATAAAATTAATATCCTCTGTTTTTATCACCGGCTACAATACAAGTAATAACAAGCAATCTAACCTTGGCGTCTGACCCTTTCATGAACATGACCTGAAAATATCCAGCCCAGTCGCGCGGGCCAGGGCAGCGTGGCTGGGGCCGGAGGAGGGGGCCACGGGAGATTGAATTGTTAGGGTTGAGAAATACGAGCAAAAAATGCAGGATTATCGAACATTTTAGCCAAGGATGAAACAATTTTTTTATTTCCTCTCTCCGCTGCCTCAACCTTCTTGTTTACATGAATCTTATATATTAACAACGGAAAGGAACATACAATTGAACTCCTATATACATATAGTTAACAATACAATCTCGGAGTCGGAACTAGCGGCAGGGAGTCGTGATTGGTCGGAGTGCGGCGCTACGTCCGCGGGAACGGACCGTGGCGGTAGGAGCTCCATGGGAGAGGAGCTAGATCTGGATCGAGCGGACGACATTAGCGGTGAGATGTCGGCCGAGGGGAAAACGGGTTTGAGGGCGGAGGCTAGGGTTTAGGTAGGGGTGTAAGTGAGTCGAGCCTACTCGCGAGCTACTCGTGCTCGACTCGAAAAAAGATTGAAATCGACTCGAAGTTAATTGAGTCGAGTCGAGTTTCGAGCTACTCGAGTAGCTACCAAGCTCGAGTTCGAGCTCATAAATACTCGGCTCGCGAGCCTAATCGAGCTTGAACAATATTTACTATTTATATACAAGTAATCGAGTCGAGTTGAGCCGAGTCGAGCTCAAATTTATTTTAGAAAAATATGTTTTAAAATTAATTTTGAAAATTATATAGGTAATCGAGTCGAGCTCGATCTTTAAAATTTTAGGCTCGACTGAGTCGAGTTTCGTACTTCGAGTATAACAATCGAGTCGAGTTTCGAGCTCAACACTACTCGTCTCGACTTGGCTCGTTTACACCCCTAGTTTTAGGTCTGGGGAGTATTCTTCAATTTCTTCTCATCGGATTTGAGAATGTGATATTTACATACTCCATCCATCCACCAAATGTAGCCCCATGGGGGTAGGACACAAGTTTAAAGAAAAATGTAGATAAAGTAAGGGTATTATAGAGTATTGTGGGGTCCATTGTAAATAAAGAAATTGTTTGTGAATAAAGTTGATGGCAAATTGAGTAATTAAGTGATGGTTGAAGGGTGGTAGTTTTCATAAAGTGTATGGGACTACATTTGGTAGACAGAGAATATGAGGCAAATGGAACTACATTTTGTGGACGGATGGAGTATAATATAATTATAATTTGAATGAATGGTTGATTTAATTAAAAAAAAAAAGGTATAATAGGGTTTTAACTCCATTTTGACTTTAATATAAATTGTTTAAACTTGTTGTTCCTATTTGTAGAATGAGCTATAAGAATGACTCTAATAGAAAAATTCTCAAAGTGTAAATAAGGAGGAAGGGGAAATAGAAGTAAGGGTTTGTGTGTTTTGTGAAATTAAAAAAATGAACATTTAACACTTACAGTATATTTTATTTCTTTATTGATATTATAAATATATTTGTGTCGTGTTGTAAAAAAGTGGTGAAAAAATGGCATAACACAATAACAATAGTAGTAGTCATAGTGGAACTTGGAAGGATAATTGAAAAATTAATTTTGTATATTTACTAAATGTACTTATTAATATTAATTTTTAATATACATAATACTAAATTTATATATGAAATTATCTATTAAACTAACGGTGCAGTTGGTGCAGTTAATTGTCTAAAATTTAAATTGCACCGTTATAGCGGTGCGATTTAGTATAATTTTTTTAACCGCGATTTTTTTAACTAACAGTGCGGTGTGGTGCGGTTCGGTCGATTTGGGGGGTTTTTTAAATTTTATGATCACCCCTACGCAACACTCACATTACACTTTTTCCTTAAATTTTGTGCCCAAAAAACACTGTAAATTTTTCGGGGACGAAAGGAGTATATTTTCTCTATCGCTTCAAAAATGTTACCTATTTTACAATTTTGAGTGTGCAATTAAAAGTTATTCATTTATATTTTTGGCTACATATTTTTCTTTTTTTTTGTCCCTTTAATTACCTCAATAATCCACTACAAATATAATTATATTTATGTGTGCAAAAAGTAAATAAAATTGGTGTAACAAAGTAAGTACTTCCTCTGTTCCAGGAAACCTTTCATATTTATTATTCACCCACTTTTTAAAAAATATTATAATAAATAGAATTTTGAGATATAATTTTATTAAAAAAAATAAGACAAATACTTATGTGTACCAGTTACATATATGTAACTGGATCCAATTTTCTATTTACCCTCCTTTTTTTAACAAGTCCACACTCCCTTCTTTTAGACACTTATGTGTACAAGTTACATACATATAACTAAATCCAATTTTTTACATGGGTTATTACTTATTCACCCTCTTTTTTATTAATTTCACCCCCAATTTTTTTAAAAGAAAAATACATGTAAAAAACTATATTACCATTTTATCAATTAAATTAAAATACAACTCATTAAAATTATAATTATACACCGACTATCGAGTCACCAATGAATCACCACGAAGTCAAATATTATTATATTTTTTTAACTTTCAAAAAATAAATATAAAAAAATAACGAATATAAAAAAAATATGAAATAAAAATTTCAGTATTTTTTTTTTCAAAAAAAATCAAAATTTAGGAAAATATCGAAAAAAAATTCAATTTTTTTTTCTAATTTGGGTATAAATGTATGAATATGACATGCTCACTTTCTAGCTTTAATCTGATTTATAATAACTAAGATTATTTTGTTATGTCTTCATTATTTCTACAATGATATCTGGTTTGTTATAAATTTTTTAAAGTTGTAGATTATTTTTTAAGACTAATTAATAACATAATCTAATTGAAAATTAAAATTTATATTTAGAAACTTAAATGAGTGGAGAATTGGGGATTCTTTTAGACACTTATGTGTACAAGTTACATACATATAACTAAATCCAATTTTTTACATTGGTTATTACTTATTCACCCTCTTTTTTATTAATTTCACCCCCAATTTTTTTAAAAGAAAATACATGTAAAAAACTATATTACCATTTTATCAATTAAATTAAAATACAACTCATTAAAATTATAATTATACACCGACTATTGAGTCACCAATGAATCACCACGAAGTCAAATATTATTATATTTTTTTAACTTTCAAAAATATAAAAAAATAAAGAATATAAAAAAATTATGAAATAAAAATTTCAGTTTTTTTTTTTTCAAAAAAAATCAAAATTTAGGAAAAAAATAAAATAAAAAATCAATTTTTTTTCTAATTTGGGTATAAATGTATGAATATGACAGGCTCACTTTCTAGCTTTAATCTGATTTATAATAACTAAGATTATTTTGTTATGTCTTCATTATTTCTACAATGATATCTGGTTTGTTACAAGTTTTTTAAAGTTGTAGATTATTTTTTAAGACTAATTAATAACATAATCTAATTGAAAAATAAAATTTATATTTAGAAACTTAAATGAGTGGAGAATTGGGGAAGAAACCCGCATAATATTGCATCAGCTTTATTATTTTCTTTGTGGTCATCGTCGTGTTGATGCATTCATATGTTTATTGAGTGTGATCGTATCTATTAATTGAATTGTGTGTTCAGTGTGATTCATTCTCACTTTTGTTCTTCTTACTAGTTAGTTAATATCAATCTTTAAATATTGATGTATTAATTTGCATGGTATGCCTGGAATTATGAATGTGTTAAGTTATGTATTTTTTGTTAAATATAATATTAGTTTAAATACGATATAGTATTAGTACGCCTATGGTATAGTACTAGTTAATATATTGTATAGTACTAGAGATTAATGTGGGTATAAAAATATTATTTAATATATGAACTAATATTATACAACATGTGAATTAATATTACAGTATACTATATTTAAACTAGTAACATAGAGTATGTGAACTAATACTATACAATATGTGAACTAATACTATACTATATTTGAACTAGTACCATAAAGTATGTGAACTCGAAACTCGAAAACATTAGAACTTGTACCAATATAAACTAATATTATACTGTATATGAACTAATACGTACAGTACTGCATATTAACTAACAATATACCATAATACTTATCAACTGTTATCATAACATTTATAAACTAAAAATTATATTCATAAAAAACTAAAATAAAGTGATTAAAAAATAAAAGTTCGAATGAAAAAAATAATTAAACAATGTAAAATTCGTAAGGAATGAAGTAAAATTTTGAAAGAATAAGGTGAAAATTATAAACCAATTAATTAAAGTAAAATAGTATCAATAGAATTGAACACTTGCAGCTAAGAGAGATGGGAGTTTTATTTTTTAAAACAAATTATTATTATACTATTTAATATTTAAAAAAATTAATATTATTTTTTAAATTTTCTTGTTAGACTTTAAAATTTTAGAATAATTATTTGTGGCATAAAAAAAAGTACGTGAAAAAAAATTATCATTTGAAACACAAATGATAAATAGGAAGAAAAATAAATTTAAAAAATAATATTAAAAAGAGAAATATAAATATCAATTGGAGTAAAATAAAAAAAATAAAATTTTAAAAAATTAATGGAGTATTATTTTTTAATGATAAAATTAAAAAAAAAATTGAAGTAAACTAAAGGTCTATGAAAAAATCTATGTGCTAAATTGATATAGTAAATGAGTCATGTGTTATTTGTAATGGATTATTGGATTGAATATAGTAAATGAACCATGTGTTATTTGTAATAGGTTATTGAATCTAGTTACATGTAACTAGTTACACAAGAGTGCAATCCAAAAAATAAATAAGTGAGTTGACTTGTGTGTATGTATATATGGACCCTAAAAATAATGACATTAAATGTAATATTATAGATATTGTACGAGTGAAGTTTCTATCGAAAAAGTAGGTGTGAAAGGTATTAAGGAACGGATTGAGTATTAATTATTAAAGTTATTTCCCAATATTTGGTCTGAGGTCTAAAATTTAAAGATCTGTAAATGGGCCTCATTCATATATACATATATTCTGGCGTTGATTATTGTTGATAGACAACTAATAAGGGCGCGGCTAAAGGCACCTAGATTTCCTATGAGTACACCCACCAAACATTTTTTTAATCTTTCAGAACCTGTAAAATGTCCAATATACCCCTAGATTAAAATTTATGAAAAAAATAAGGATGAGTACACCCACTCATTCTATTTCACCTCCTCCTCCTCACCACCACCACCACCACCACTCAACAAAAAAAACTCCAAAATTGCAACAAAAATTAATCCAAAACAACAAATGTTCGAAAAAAATTTCAAAACAAAAATGTTCGAAATTTTTTCCAAAACAAACTCAACATGTTCGAAAAAAATTTCAAAAAAAACTCAACATGTTCGAAAATTTTTTCAAAACAAACTCAATATGTTCGAAAAAAATTCCAAAACAACTCAAATTTGTTCGAAAAAAAAGATCGAACTTCTTGTTCGAAATTTTTTCCAAAACAAACTCAAGTTGTTCGAAATTGTTTCCAAAACAAACCCAATATATTCGAAAAAAAATTCAAAACAACTTAAATTTGTCCGAAAAAAAAAATCGAACATCTTGTTCGAAATTTTTTCCAAAACAAACTCAAGTTGTTCGAAAATTTTTCCAAAACAAACGCCCTATGTTCGAAAATAATTCCCAAACTTTAAAAAAAATCAGAAACCCTAATTTTTTCTAATTTTTCATTTTTCAGACCTAAACTTACCTGTTAGCGGCGGCGGCGAGAGGAGGAGCACTACGGCCGCGGCGAAGGGGAGGAAGGGGTGGGCGGCGACCGCGTCTGTGGGGAGAAGGGAGGGCGGCGGCCGCGGCCGCGACTGTGGGGAGGAGGGAGGGCGGCCGCGAACGAGGGGCGGTGGTTGCAGGCGCGATATCGAGCGGGGAGGGCGGCGATTGGGTTGCAGGAGCGACGGGGTGAGCGGCGCGACGGGGAGGGCGGCGCGATGGTTGCAGGCGCGACGTGGAGGGCGGCGCTATGTCGGCGGCGTTGGCGGAGTGGGTGCCGCCGTGCCGGCGAATAGAGGGAGGAAGGTTGAGAATATGTGGGTGTCTGAATTTGGAGAAAGAGGGAGGAATGTTTTAATTGAATAGAGGGCACTTTTGGGTTTTTCAGGTGGGTGCCCTCATCTGTTTTGTGGGTGTCCTCATCTCCTGGGTGTACTCATAGGAATCCAGGGTGCCTTTAGCCGCGCCCAACTAATAATTCTCTTCTGCTATAAACACTTTAAAATTGATAGTAGTATATTTTAGATGTGAATTTTATTTTTATACATGCAATAATGATGTCAAATTCATCGTAAAAAATAAATAATTTGATAATTGCGTATATATATTTTAAACACTTTAAAACTAAACTTGCGTGTATATATATATATTGACCATAAAATTGGACTAATAAAAATAAACAACTTATGGGCTGGGCTGACCGTGAATAATCAAATGATATTGGGCTGGTCCGAACTTCATGAATTTAATTGTTTAATGGGCTGGACTTCTACAGTAAACTGGACGGGGATACCAATTTAGTGTTGGGCGTGGCTAAAGGCACACACGAATCTTACGAGGACACCCGTCGAATCTTTCGAATCTTTTTTTTTTATCACAAGGGTTATGCGAAATGTCATTTGTACGCTTCCTGCAATTTTAAAAAAAAAATGGACGGATGAGTACACCCATCCATTCCATTTCACACTCGATTCATCATTTCACACCGGAATCATCCGGATCCCCACTATCACCACCAAAACAACCACCATAAGTTTGATAAAAAAAAAAATCCTAAAAACCCAAAATTTCAACAACAAAAATAAAATCTTAATATGTTCTAAAATTTTACCCAAACAAAATTGAGATGTCCGAAATTTTTTAATGAACAAACTCAATATGTTCGAAAAAAAATTCAAAACAACTTAAATTTAAATTTGTCTGAAAAAAAAAGATCGAACATCTTGTTCGAAAAATTTTCCAAAACAAACACAAATTGTTTGAAAAGAAATTCAAAACAAAGTCAATCTGTTTTTCGAAAAAAAATTCAATTCCAAAACAAACACAGATTGTTCGAAAACAAATTAAAACAAAGTAAATATGTTCGAAAATTTTACATGAACAAAGTTAAGATGTTCGAAATTTTTTCATGAACAAACTAAATATGTTTGAAAAAATACATGAACAACTTTCATTTGTCCGAAAAAAAAGATCGAGCATCTTGTTCGAAATTTTTTCTTGAACAAACTCAAGTTGTTCGAAAATTTCTACAAAACAAACGGAAATTGTTCGAATTTGTTTCCTTGTTCGAAAGAAATTCCCGAACAACATCCTAAAACCCTAATTTTAAACCTAATTTTTTATTTTTTCCAGAAACTAAACTTACCTGAAGCGGCGCGGCAGCGGCGAGAGGCACGAACGGAGGGAGGCCGGCCGCAAACGGCTGTGAAGGGGAGGGGGAGAGGGTGCGGCCGCGAACGGCTGCGAAGGGGAGAGGGAGGGGCTACGGCCGCAAAGGGAAGGGGGAGGGGTTGCTGCGCCGCGCCGACGAAGTGGAGAGGTAGGCGGCGCTACTGCGCCGCGCCAACGTGAAGAGAGGGCCACGCCGCGGTGATGGAGGGAAGAGGAGTGTCGGAGGTGGCGAAAATGGAGGTGGGAGGTGGGTGTCCTGAATTTGAGAAGAGAGAATGAATTAGGGTTTTAATTGAGATGAGGGTAATTTTGAAATTTTCACGTGGGCGTCCTCATCCCATTATGTGTGTCATTATTGCGTGGGTGTCCTCATCCCATTATGTGTGTCCTCATCGCGTGGGTGTCCTCATAGGATTCATGTGTGCCTTTAGCCGCACCCTTTAGTGTTATTTCACACTTCAGGTCCTTAACCCAATTCATAAATATTGGACTATTTCTCAATTTTTACACGTCATTATTATTTTCTGTATCGTTCAATTTTTTTTCGGGAAGTCGACGAAAAGGCCCCAATTCGTAAATATTGGTCCTTACATTGTAAAAATTCGCTCGCTTATTTTGTAAAATCTCGTCCCCCTCCCTTCTCAATCTTATATTTGAATTTTTTTTTCGTTTTTATTGGACTAAATCTTGGATTTCATGTAAATAAATATATTACATGTATATATAATGAAATAATAATAATAATGATGATAAATAGAGTAGTAGTAACATTTGGCAGTGGAGATGGGACACCATGTTTGTGAATTAGAGGACATATATATTGTACACCTAACTCAACGAAACATAACGCAACGCCATAAAGAATATAGAATCTGCCTGAAATGTAAAAAGGGTGGGTGGGTGGGGTGGGTCATCTATTCAAAATTGTTTTAATGATGAATATAGTACCCATCGTACAAGGCCCAACAAGCTTAAATACTTCATAACTAATCATACCCTAATTAACCCTCAATTTGATTAACTTTAAATAGTTTAATTTATTCAAGAAAAAGAAATGTGTTTTAATGTGTTGTATTAAAATATATGATACTGTAGAGAGATATGTGCAGAATTGAAACTGAAATCGGACGAACTGGCGGAACCGGCCAGTTTCGAACCATTGATTTCGGTTTGAAAACCTAATTGTAACTTTAAAATTAAGGTTCAGTTTTGGTTACGGAAATTCAAAACCGAATCGGGCGGTTTGGAGTTAAATCGACGGTCCGACCAGTTAAACCGGTCAAATTGATGGTTTTGCTCTCTTTCAATTATTTTTTCACAGAAACCTCTCTCAACTCTTATGTAATAGTTTATTTTCTAAAAAAATGTGGAAAAATGAACAAAAAATGGGTGAAAAAAAATCCCAAAATCGATCAAAATAGTGGTTTTAAACATATGAACATGTCTAGCAGCCTAGCAGGTGGGGTGTAAATGACATGAGAGTCGAGTCGAGTGGTGCTGAGCTCAAATTAGGTTTTTTAAGTTCGAGTTCGACTCGACGAGAAATTCGATAAACTCGAGCTCGACTCGACTTAGTTACCAATATAATTTTACAACATGTTAACACATTTTTCTAATATAAATAATGGCAAAATAAACTCGAGTTCAGTTTGGCTCGACTCGATTAACTGTATATAAATATAAATTATTTATTTAATTAAAAATAGTGCTAAATATTTTACAAGGTCGATTAGTCTCGCGAGCCTTTTGAACCGAATATTTATAAACTCGAACTCGATAACTATTCGAGTGCTAGCTCGAAATTCAACTCAATTAAATTCAAATTGATTTCAATATTTTTTTGAGTCGAGCACGAGTTTGCTCGGATCACTTACACCCCATGTAGTGTACGTAGCATAGAAAAATTCCGTTTAAACTTGCTGCTTATAAATATAAAAGGTCCAAATTGACATCATAATTCACAAGCTTGGACAATTATGAAAAATTATGAAAAAACTCACGTCCTTTAATCACTCTCATTCTTTCAGTTTAGTGATTTAATTTACCAGCATATAATAACTATATGACATTATTATTAAACTTAGATAATGTAATAACATTAAATACGAAATTAAAATTATGAGCGAACACTTAATTTATTGCTGTCCTTTTGTATATCACACAATTTGCGACTCCAGCATTTATAAAGCGTGAAATAATAATTGGCGATTTACCAAACACGTGCCAAAAAATTCTTCACAATTTAATTCTCTATGGAAATTGGAATGAATCCCATGGAAATATTTATTGCAGTGCATGTATATACCTAAAAAAATTTGTAGTTTTGGTCACGTAGATGTTACGTGTGTTCCATTTCAATAGGTTCAATATTTTTCGTCTATTAATATATACGCACATGAGTATAAGTTTAGAGCTCGTTTGAATGAACTTATAAGCGGTTTACGAGCTTATAAACCGCTTATAATTTCAATAAGGGAATGTTTTTCGTATTTACATCAGAAAATTTATTTTTATTAACAGAAATTTTATCATTATAATTTCTCTAACTAAAAATCTCTAATGACAAGAATGAACTTTTAGTGAATGGTGTCATTAATTCTCAAGTTCCTGTTACTACATACTTTAGCTAGAGAAAACAATAATGAGATGATTTTGTCACAAAAAATCAGTTTTCTTGTAGTGTTATAAAATATTAGAGATTTTTTTACCAATAGAGTCATTATCACCCTACATTCAACAAATTGCATCAGCTACTACAAAGTTTGTCTATTTGCTTCATTTTCAATACAAAAAACCAGAATTACCCTTAATCATACTAATTGAGATTTAAATTTTCGAAAATCATATTAATTCCGAATTTAATTCTGCCACAATTTTCGATTTTATTAAATTCCTCAATATATTAGGTTACAGAATTGGAAAGACTACGTCTTTCCAAATTTTGAATTTCCAATTTTTAGTTCGATCATCTTCAGATTCCATCAAAACATAGTATTGAATTTCGAAATTCGTTGAATTTCCAATTTTTGAGTTCGATCATCTTCAGATTCCATCAAAACATAATATTGACATTCGAAATTCGATATTGTTCTTCATTTCAGATCATCTTCATCGCACATCTTCAAACCAATTCAACTGCATCGTAAGTATATTCATTTCAATTCCTCGATATTGTTGTAGACACAAATTCTACGCATGTTCAAAATCGTAGGGATTTTATCTTGAAGCAATCTCCACGTGAATCCCCACTTTCAGAGGAACCCCCTTCGTCCACACGCATCTGAGTGTGTCAAGATCCGGCCTATCCTCCATATCGATCTCCAATAAAAGGTTGTACGCTGATTTAACCGGATACTTCCCGTTCGTTTCCAGCTCCCAGGTCCATGTGTCCTATTTTCCAGATTCTTTGATGTATCTACTAATCTGTTTGCAAATGTTGTTACTATTCTCCACCTCCCTGTCCAGGAGACATTTATTCCAATCCCATTTCATGAATATTTTTTCATCTTCCCACCCAACCCTCTCTGCTACAGCACACTGCATACATACTCATCTTTCTTAATTAATATAAACTACTTACTGCACATGTAGTAAACCGCGCATATAGTCCTGCATTTCTAATAGCATATACTATTACGTATAAGTGTTTCATGACGTTTACGACCGCTTCGTTCAACTACAAATGCATCTTTCTTAATTAATAACAACTACTTATGCATTATTAACTACATTTTTTATGCACTACTCACTTCACTTGCGTATGCATTATTAACTTCATTGGCTGTGTTCATACATTCATGCACATCTCCCTAATTTTATGCATACGTTATTGCATATATGGTTATGCATAGTGATCTGCATATAAATATTTTGAAATGGAGTTTGATTTTCAATAACTCAGAACCATTATTGACGCGAAAACCATTAAAATGAAACATGCAGATGATCGAATTACCTTATGCGGTGAATCGTCGTCCTCGTCGCCGGAAAATGCACATAATTAAGGATGAAACAATCGCTGGAAGTAAGTGCAGACTGCAGAAATCTCAAAGCTCAAGCAAGTGAAACGAATTAATTACGATACCTACTTTTTAGGAAATTTTTAAATTTTTGGAAGGTCCTTAAATTTCGCTATTTTCGAAATCCTTTGTTAATAGCTAATTAGGGGATTTAGTTGACCTGTTAATTTGAATTCAAAAATTCGAATTGTTTCAAATTAATAAAAGGGTATATTTGTCTTAGATTTTTCAATTTGACTCTATTAGACAAGAAAATATGTTGTAGGTTTTATTAGATAAAACTAGTAGTGAAATGACCTTATTAAAAAATTTCCCAAAATATTACTAACAACCTCCTCTATCACTCTTATTAGTTTGACATTAAATTAAATATTTATAATTTCACTTCAATCATTATAATTTCACTCATCAATAATATTATTAAAAAAAATTCATCTCATATATTCAAAAGTTCAAACCTGTAGAGGGGTGTGAAATAAATTCATTTATACTTCCCCTTCACTTGTGGATCGAATTATCAACTCTATCATTTGAAAATGACGAGTGTAGTTGTTTTCAGTGAAAAATGAACATAAAACATGAGAGCATGAGTCTCGAGACTCTGATACTACATAAAAGAACCCTAATAATATATAATTCAATCATTACACAATCACATAATCATTATAATCTTACATACCGCTCAACAATAATAGTATAATAATACAATTTTATTTAATTTTATACATTAATTTAATATAAAGTTAAATCCTTTTTTTCACTCAAAAACTCAAAAAGAAACATATTACTATTCATTACAATTTCAAAAATCATTTTTTAAAATCACTGAAAATTAAAAGTAATCATCATCTAAAAGTACTGTTTCGTTAAAAAAAATCGCTTATAAAATTTTAAAATAATATCTTCACTTCACAACATAATCAAGCAATCGATTTTTCTTAAAATAAAAATAAAAACCAATAGCCTACATGCATACATATATGATATTAACATATAGTATGACAAATCACATTCCAATGCTTAATATAAGAGCATTAGTTTCCCATGCATTACTACTGCAATACGTATTATAAATTAATTTGTTCTCAATCCAAATATTGTTTTAAATTTGAGGCTTTTTCAGTCTAATTTAATTTTTTTCACCTTTTCGTGCACTCAAAAGGGGCCAAAGGCAGAGATTAATTAATAGCTTTAATTCAAAATTAAGAACAAATTAGGAGGCAAAACTCCTGCAATTCAGATTCTTGACCAGATTTTAGATGTTATATTTATGTATTAAAAGCTAGACGACTTATGAACAGTTCTGAACTTATTATGATACTCCTACTACAATACTACATATATATATATATATATATATATTCAACCTTGGTAATTGCGACAGTTGTAGAAAACTGACTGATCCTAGCTAACACATTTACTATATCTACCTAGTGGGACACTGGGCAGCCAGAACGTACTCCCTAATTCTGATAATTGAATTATTTAAACAATCACACTGCATTCTTATTATGAATTTTTGCTCTAGAAATTACTTACTCCTATATATTTTCAGTTTATTTACTCTAAATAGTGTGGTATAGTAACATTTTTAATATTAATATTAGTTGCAAAACCATGTGCATTTTATAGTGTGCATTTACAGTTTTCAGTAAGTATTTCTGATTTATAGTGTACATTTGCAATTCGTAGTGTACAAATTAATTATATCTAAAAATAACGCTAAAATGACGAATCTTGTTTCCAAATTGAATCTAAAATAACTACCCCTAAAACCAGTGACGGACCCAAAAACTTTCGGTAGGGGGGCCCGATTAATATTATTATAAAAAAAATATATATGCACTCATTATTTTCATCAAAATTTCACATTATAAAATTGTCCACATTTCATTAAATTAAATTGATCGGATAAGTTGACTTTTGCTATGTTTTTGTACAAGTTAATACTCCCTCCATCCCGTGATAACTTGCACATTTTAACGATTCATTTTTAAAAAAAACAATTGAATTTAATGGTGTAGAGTCAAATAAGAAAGCGTATTTTGAGTGATTTGATAAGGTGTAAGGAGGATTTAGTAGGATGTAAAATAGATTTAATGAAATTTAAGATAAAATAGACCAAAAAATGAGTGACGATTAAAACGATGTTCGGATATATATTAATTTTGTGAATTATTTTTATTTCAGAAGTGTGCAAATAATTATAGAACAAGAGTATTGATTTTAATGTGTGTGAAATTACCAAAATACCCCTAATAAATTTACAAAATTAGTGGGGGGCCCGCGGGCCCCCCTGGGCATTATGTAGGTCCGCCACTGCCTAAAACATATGCATTTCAACATATTTCTTGAAATTATTAGTTAAAATTTCGATGAATAGAAAACAATTGCAAGATAATTGAGTTTTATTACTGTTCATTATATTTTTTCTAGTTAAAAGTCTTTAATATTAAAAAATTGACTTTTAATGACAGTTCTTTCATTAATTCTTAATGTGGATTGCATAAAATTTTATTTTTCAATTAATTTTTTTATATGTTATACATTATATGTGATAAAAGTAAGTGTAATATGTAAAAAAATTTAAGAAAAATGGGTATAAGGAATCAACACACGAACATGAAGACAATTAGTATAAGATATACTTAACTTAATACATACCGGAAGAAACGGAGTCATAACGTGTAGTGCATTTAATTCTTTTTAGTTCCCAATACAAATTAAGAAATTAAAGGGGTGTTGGGCGATGGAACATAGTCGTGTCCTTTTTTTCTTTAAATTAGTCTTTTTATTTTTGGGACAATGTGACCCGTGTCTTTTGTTGTCTAACTACTTTCTATTTGGAATTCTTGTTCCACACCCTTAATTCATTTTAGGATAATTAAAATAATCTTGGTACCTTATGAGATTATATGTGTCCGCTCAATTTTGTATTTCACTGTCTGATTTATTGACATGTGTCATATAAAAATATAATCGACGACTCAAAATAATGAAAGCGACACGAATTAAAGTTTCAAAAGAATGAAACACCAAGTGAAACATGAAAAAAAAAAATATATGAATGTACGTGTACGTACGCCAATTAATACATGTATTTATACACGTCTACGTATACTTTGAGTTTCTTAATTTCATGAAGTGGTAAATTGATTTGAAAAATTAGTGGCACGTGCAAACCCTATTTAGAGAAAAACTTGTAAGCTAGAACCGGCAAGAAGTCATGCACACGAGTGGTGTCAAGTGTATTATATATTAATTTAATTATTTATATAATTAATTAATTAATTTGTACTTTGATGCATGTTAAATATTGGATTGATTCGTATTTATTGGGGGTCAAGTGAGATTCTAATAAATCAAAAGCTAGAGATGCTAGCTAGAGACGGATTCTTATTAATGTACATTTAATTATTATTTAAGTGTAATCATACACTCGGTTGGACGTGGAATGTTACGTCTCTCGTTTTGTTCTAGTTCAAAATCTAAAATTCAATTCTCATCATTCAACTATATTAATTATTCCTAAAAATACATATTAATTCTATCATCATGTCATTCTTTCTTACACAATTGATGTGATACATGATCATTATGAAATCGAAAAATTATATACTTATGGATTCATTATGATTAAAATCATAAGATTTCATAATAAAATATATTTACTTGATAGTAACTTTTTTCGGGGGCAAAATAAATTTATACGGTGAAACTGAACTCGAAGTGTTATGATATTAATGAATAAATGTAATGATATTAAATAAGTGTGCGCAATGATATAAGTTGATAAGTGTTATGATATTCGAACACCCCTTGTATTATGAATTCATCATATTTTTAATAAGGATTTAGTTTTATATGATAAACAAGTTCACTCCTCAATAAAATTAGTGATTATATAACCATTAAAATTATAGTTGGTGATGATTGAACAATGAAAATGTAGTGTTTTGACATAAATGGTGGGCTGCCTTTTAGAGACTTCAAGGGTGTGCTGCAGGGGATCCCACGTTCATCTTCCCATAATGGGTGCAGTGAACAATAAATGACATGATTTCACTACCCTTCTTTTTTTTTTTAATAATTATTTAATGTAAGATGTAATTAATTGTATTGAGTGGAATATATATTTTTTAACTTTTCACCCAATGCATCTTTCTCACACGTACAATAGATCAAAAGTAACATGAAATATCAACTTTATTTCAAGATACTCCCGAACTAATTTTTTTTTTAAAAAACTTTCAAAATATATAAACTTAATTTCACGAGACCCTTAATAACAACAGTTTACTAACTTTGCTAATTCAGCAGACATTTTCCATTAAATTAATATATTACATCAACCCAATTTCAATAATATATATCGAGATTTTCGTTAATACCCACAAATAAAAAAAAAGTATATCTCTTGTTGAAAATAAAAGATCCTTAATACTCGAACGGTTAAGTATAATGCAAATTGGATGTTAAGTAAGTCGGTTATATTGCATAAGTGAAGAGAATTGTGTTAGATGGACAACTCCACTGAGAGTGGACAAGTCATCTGAAGTTATCAAATCAGTTGAGTGAGTTTGGATATCTCAGTTGATAGGCCATGTCATATGATAGGAAATTATCTCATCTGCTAAGTTTCTGGAAGACAACTCATCTGAGTTTAGGTCTTCTGATCTTAATTATCAGTTGAGTTAAGGACTAAGTTATCTGAGGGTCATGTCAGTTGATAACCAAATCAGTTGAGAAGACAAGTCGTCTGATTCTGATAGTTATCAATATTAGTGTCTAAACGGTTAATTCAGTTACAAGGAAGTTAGAAGTCGGTTATGAGCAGTTCAATGGAGTTTTATACATCTATAAATACACCTTAGTTAATTTATGGAAAGGTTGCTACAAGTTGCTAGACATTGAGAGGGTGTTGTGAGATTCCTAGAGTTACTTTAGACAAAAACACTTGTAATTTGTATTATCTTATTCATAATAGTAAAAGTGTGCCTCTATCCTCCGTGGACGTAGATCATTTGGTCGAACCATGTAAATTATGTGTCTTTGAGTTGTGTTCTTTATTTGTTCATTTCATTTTATTTCTTGTGGGTGCCTTGAGTTTATCATTTGGAGTGTTTTGTGTTGAGACAAAACATAAAAATTGGCGACGTTTGTGGGAAGCAAGATAAACCTCAAGAAACAAGATGGGTTCAATGAAAATGGAAGTAAAGAAGTTCACAGACAAGAATGACTTTGCATTATGGAAGACAAAGATGAAGATATTTTTGTCACACCATGGATTGAAGGATTCTCTAGTTCCTCTTAACCCTACTACATCTGATGTAGATAAGGCCAAGAAAGAAGAAATGAAGGAAAAAACTCATAATATTGTGATTATGAGTCTTGAAGATAAAGTTTTGAGAGAGGTGATAAAGGAGAAGATTGTGGCAGTTGGATAAAAGAAATTGGACAGTCTTTATTTGACACAATTTGTGTCAAGTAAGATGTTTATGAAAAGGAAACTCACAAATTACAGGATGACAAATAAGAACATTTGGTGAACAACTTGATGAATTTAACCAAGTTGTTGATGATCTTGAAAACCTTGGAGTATCCTTAGATGATGAAGAGAAGGTTTGCATACTTCTAGACTCATTACCTCCATCCTATGAGATCTTCAAAGATACCCTACTTATTGTTAAGCAATGGTGTGAGTGTTATCTCATAATCTCAAAATCAGCACAGTAAACTACTGAGCTGATAGGATCAGATAAGATGACTTAGGCCTTATCAGATGAGTTGAAGGGTTTCAATAAGATGAGAAGGTGATGCTTAGAGTTCAGCACAGTTGTGATCAGCACAGTACTGGATTAAGATCAGTACTTCAGCAGACTGGACTAAGATCAGTACTTCAGCAGAGTAGATCAGCTCAGTACCAGATCAGCACAGTACTTGGGTCAGCACAGTACCAGGTCAGCACAGTACTTGGGTCAGCACAGTACTTGGTCAGTGCAGTTAAGATCAGCACAGTATGGAGTCTATCAGCAGAGTTAGCTTTTGATCATCAGAGCAGAAGAGTTGGGTATCAGAACACTAAGTAGTGATCTGATCTTTATGGGCAAGTCTTCTGGTTCGAAGTTAGTTAGTTTAACTAACAGTTTTACAGTTACAACAACTTGAGGGCATAACTACCATTTCAGTTGGGCAATAACAGAGCACATGGGTTGTTACAAGCGGTTGCAAACGGTTGATAACTACTCAAAACAGTTACTAACAGCAGCAACTACCTTTGGTCTTTATAAACTCTTGATTGTGTACATTGTAAAGGTTGACACCTTATTGGGATGAGAGATTTAGTACGTTATTGTATTCTTTGAGTTGTGTGAGTTCACGAGTGAAGGGAGGAAATAGCCTATTCCGAGTGAATGAGTGTGTAAACATTCTTTATCAATCAAAGAAGTACTAGTCTGGTCCAGTGGATGTAGATCACATTGATCGAACCACTTAAATTCTTGTGTGTTGTTTGTCTCGTTGATTACTTTTCTGAATTACTATCCTAGAGCAGTTATTTCTTTTATATTCAAGTGTTCTAATTAGTTGGAGACGTCTAACCGATCGGAATCTAGCTTGACAATTGGCGCCGTCTGTGGGAAACCGAAGTAGCTGCAGATCTAAGATGGGGAATTCTACCAAGTACAACATAGAGAAGTTTACAGGCACTGGAGATTTTGGGTTGTGGAAGGTCAAGATGCAGGCCCTCCTTGAACAGCAAGGATTATTTGAGGCTCTCGAAGAATCCGAAGAGATTGCAGAAGAATCTGCAACAGCTGCGGTTGAAAGGAGCAAGTTGCTCAAGAAAGCTCGAAGCACGATCCTACTCTGCCTTGGAGATAAGGTCTTGAGGGAGGTTGCTAAAGAGAAGTCAGCGAAGGAGGTTTGGGATAAGCTTGAGAAGCTATATATGGTGAAAACTCTTGCTAACCGACTCTATTCGAAGCAGAAGTTGTATGCCTTTAGAATGGGAGATGACAAACCCATTACGGAGCAGCTAGATGAGTTCAATAAGATTCTTGATGATCTGGAGAATTTGGATGTCAAGTTAGAGGAAGAGGATAAGGCTCTGATCTTATTGAGTGCTCTGCCTAAGTCCTTTGAAATCCTAAAGGACACCATCTTGTATGGTAGAAAGGAAGCAATCACATTGGAGGATGTGATCTTGGCTGTCAAGTCCAAGCTGTTACATAACAAAACATCTCAAAGAGATAAAAGTAGCAGTGGGGAAGGATTGGCAATCAAGGGAGGACATAAGAAATCTGCCTCCAATAAGGGGTCTAGTCAACCCAAGGGAGCTGATAAGGGAAAATCAGCAGTGTCAAATCAAGGGGAAGTAGTGTGCCACCACTGCAACAAACCTGGGCACTTTAAGAGTACTTGTTACAAGTACAAACAACTTATGAGAAAATCTGGTCCTAAGAACCCTGTTGATAAGAATCAAGCAAATCAAACCCAAGATGATAAGGAGCAGAAAGGTTATGAGTCAGCTCAGTCCCTATCCATCACTTCCACTAAAGAGCAGCAAGATTGGATTTTAGATTCAGGGTGTTCTTTCCACATGACTCCAAGAAGAGAGTGGTTTCATGATTTTAAGCATCAGAATGGAGGTTCTGTGTTGTTAGGGAATGATCACACTTGCAAAGTCAGAGGTGAAGGTACAGTACACTTGAAGATGTATGATGGAGTAGTGAGGATTCTCAAGAGGGTCAGGTATGTTCCTGAACTCAAGAGAAATTTGATATCTCTTGGTATGCTGGATTCATTGGGCTATAAATTCCAGTCTGAAGATGGAGAGCTCAGAGTTTCAAAGGGGAAGCTTACTGTTCTTAAAGGTGAGAGAAGAAATGATCTCTACTTTCTTAAGAGGGGAACAGTTATTGGCAGATCAGATGTGGCAAGGGTGGAAGACAACTCAATGTTGTGGCACAGAAGATTAGGTCATGTAGGAGAGAAGGGCCTACTTGAGCTAAGTAAGCAAGGATTGCTAGGTAGTGACAAGATCACAAAACTTGATTTGTGTGAGCACTGCATTCTTGGGAAATCCAAGAGATTGAAGTTTGGAAAGAGTTCACACTCTACCAAAGGAATTTTGGACTATGTCCATTCAGATTTATGGGGGCCAGCTAGGAATCAGACCAGAAGTGGTGGGAGATACTTCATGTCTATCATAGATGACTACTCAAGAAAGGTATGGATCACTATCCTGAAATCCAAGTCAGAAGCATTTGAAAAATTTAAGGAATGGCTCACTGAGGTGGAGAACATTTCTGGAAAGAATCTAAAGCATTTGAGAACTGATAATGGGCTGGAGTTCATATCAGAAGAGTTCAATGTTTTCTGCAAGAAGAAGGGTATAGTGAGGCATAGAACAGTACCAGGTACACCTCAGCAGAATGGAGTAGCTGAGAGAATGAACCAGACTTTACTTGAGAGAGTTAGATGCATGTTGAGCAGCTCTGGATTGCCTAAAGTATTTTGGGGAGAAGCAGTGTCAACAGCAGCCTACTTGATAAACAGAAGCCCTTCCTCAGCTGTGCAATTTAAAACCCCAAAAGAGTTATGGTCTGGCCATGCAGCTGAGTACAGTAATTTGAAAGTTTATGGTTGTTCAGCATATGCCCATGTCAAGCAAGATAAGCTTGAGCCTCGAGCCTTGAAATGTGTGTTCGTAGGGTATCCTTCAGGTGTGAAAGGGTATAGGTTGTGGTGCCTTGAAGCTGGGATGCAGAAGTGTATTATCAGCAGAGATGTAACTTTTGATGAAAGTAGAATGCCATTGAAAGAAGAGGCAAGTTCAAGTGCAGCACACAACAAACCAGATGAGACACAGGTGGAGGTGGAGCATGTTGAAACCAGAACAGTAACTGAAGATCAGATTGATCCAGATGAGGAGGAGAATACTCATAGTGATACTGAGCTTCATGACTATCAGCTGACTAGGGACAGAACCAGAAGAGAAGTCCACCCACCTCAGAGGTATGGTCAAGCTGACATAGTATCATTTGCATTATGTGCAGCTCTTGAGGTGGAGTCTTTGGAGCCTAAAACTTACACAGAAGCCATAAACTGCCATGACAAAGAGAAGTGGTTAGTTGCTATGGAGGAAGAACTGTTATCTCTTAACAAGAACCAGACTTGGGAGATTGTTGAGAGGCCTAAGAACAAGAAACTTGTTGGGTGTAAGTGGATCTACAAGAAAAAGGTGGAGGCTCAGAGAGGTGGCAAGATTAGGTACAAGGCAAGACTTGTAGCTAAAGGATTTACACAGAAAGAAGATATTGACTTTAATGAAATCTTCTCACCTGTTGTAAAGCATTGTAGCATCAGAATCTTGTTGGCTATGGTTGCTCAATATGAATTGGAGCTGCATCAGAGGGATGTGACCACAGCATTTCTTCATGTGACTTTAGATGAGAAGATCTACATGAAAATACCAGAAGGGTTGGACATAGAAGATGGAGAAGACAAAGTGTGCTTACTCAGAAAATCACTTTATGGCCTCAAACAAAGCCCTAGACAATGGTACTTAAGGTTTGATGAGTACATTTGCTCAGTTGGTTTTGTAAGAAGCTTGTATGACAGCTGTGTTTACTTCAGGAGGGTTGGGAGTTCAGTTACCTATCTTCTGTTGTATGTAGATGATATGTTAATAGCTGGGGAGTCTATTAACAGTATCAATCACGTTAAGGAGATTCTCAAAAGGGAGTTTGAGATGAAAGATCTTGGTGAAGCTAAAGTGATTCTTGGGATGGAGATCAGTAGAGTTGAGGGAGCAATTCAGCTTAGTCAGCCTACCTATCTGAGGAAGGTGTTAGAGAGATTCAGGATGAATCAAGCTAAGTCAGTTTCTACACCAATTGGCCAGCATCAGAAGCTATCCAATCAGATGTGTCCCAAGAACAGCAAAGAAAGAGCTCAGATGAGTAAGGTTCCTTATGCCAGTGCAGTAGGGAGTTTAATGTATGCTATGGTGTGTTGTAGACCAGATTTAACTCATGCAATGAGTGTAATCAGCAGATACATGAGTGATCCAGGTTTGAGTCATTGGGAGACAGTTAAGTGGGTCATGAGATATGTTCTAGGATCAGCTGAGAAAGGTCAGAAATTTCAGAAGATATCAGATGAGGCAGAAGCACTTGTGGGATATGTTGATGCCGACTATGCAGCCAATGTAGACACAAGAAAGTCCTTGACAGGGTATGTATTCACCTTATTTGGTACAGCTATATCATGGAGGTCAATACATCAGTCCGTAGTTGCATTATATACTACAGAATCAGAATATGTAGCCTTGACTGAAGCAGTAAAGGAGAGCATGTGGCTTAGGGGAATCTTGAAGGAGTTTGGTATATCACAAAGAAGTGTGACTGTCTTTTGTGATAACCAAAGTGCAATACATCTTGCAAAGCATCAGGGGTATCATGAGAGAACTAAACATATAGATGTAAAGTTGTACTTTGTAAGAGATATTGTTGAGAAGGGGGTGGTCCAGGTAGTGAAGATTGCTACAGAGGAGAACCCTGCTGATGCGTTCACTAAGGCATTGCCAAAAGAGAAGTTTGGCTTGTGTCTTAGACTTATTGGACTGCATTAATTCCTCTGAGGAGAAGGATACTGTTCTTGTGGCAGAAGATCAGTAGTGGAGGCTATTCTTTGAGGAGAATAGTGTTGGTGTTTTTTGTTTTGGTGGAGATTAGTTCGATTATGAGCTAAAGGTGGAGAATTGTGAGTGTTATCTCATAATCTCAAAATCAGCACAGTAAACTACTGAGCTGATAGGATCAGATAAGATGACTTAGGCCTTATCAGATGAGTTGAAGGGTTTCAATCAGATGAGAAGGTGATGCTTAGAGTTCAGCACAGTTGTGATCAGCACAGTACTGGATTAAGATCAGTACTTCAGCAGACTGGACTAAGATCAGTACTTCAGCAGAGTGTACTAAGATCAGTACTTCAGCAGAGTAGATCAGCTCAGTACCAGATCAGCTCAGTACCAGATCAGCACAGTACTTGGGTCAGCACAGTACCATGTCAGCACAGTACTTGGGTCAGCACAGTACTTGGTCAGTGCAGTTAAGATCAGCACAGTATGGAGTCTATCAGCAGAGTTAGCTTTTGATCATCAGAGCAGAAGAGTTGGGTATCAGAACACTAAGTAGTGATCTGATCTTTATGGGCAAGTCTTCTGGTTCGAAGTTAGTTAGTTTAACTAACAGTTTTACAGTTACAACAACTTGAGGGCATAACTACCATTTCAGTTGGGCAATAACAGAGCACATGGGTTGTTACAAGCGGTTGCAAACGGTTGATAACTACTCAAAACAGTTCCTAACAACAGCAACTACCTTTGGTCTTTATAAACTCTTGATTGTGTACATTGTAAAGGTTGACACCTTATTGGGATGAGAGATTTAGTACGTTATTGTATTCTTTGAGTTGTGTGAGTTCACGAGTGAAGGAAGGAAATAGCCTATTCCGAGTGAATGAGTGTGTAAACATTCTTTATCAATCAAAGAAGTACTAGTCTGGTCCAGTGGATGTAGATCACATTGATCGAACCACTTAAATTCTTGTGTGCTGTTTGTCTCGTTGATTACTTTTCTGAATTACTATCCTAGAGCAGTTATTTCTTCTATATTCAAGTGTTCTAATTAGTTGGAGACGTCTAACCGATCGGAATCTAGCTTGACAAATGGAATGTCAACTTTGATAAGGTACTATCAGCTCTAAAAACCAAGAGTTTGCATGTGGCAAATTCAGGAAAGAAGGTAAAAAATCAAGGAGAAGGCTTGAATGTTAAGTTCAAGGCTGGCAAAAATGGAAAGAAGAAATTTCAAGGCAATAAATATGATGCCAAGCCAGCTGATAAATCCAAATATGGATTTATTGAAAGAAAAAAGTGCTACAAATGTCAGAAGGATGGACACATCATAAGAAACTGTCTTGAATTGAAGAAAGTTACTAAACTTAACAAAGGTGATGTAACTGAGGCAAAATATAGGTATGATAGTGTTGAAGTAATGAATGTGACTGAAAGCAAGCACGTGTCCCACAAAATCTTGGTTTCAAAACCTAGATTTGAATGATGTTGGAACAGTGTTGTTGGGCAATGATGAGAATTGTATTGTGAAGGGCATTTGTTCTGTTTGAATGAAGATGTTTAATGGAAAACATGTTATTCTAACCAATGTCAGATATGTTCGAGATTTAAAGAGGAACCTGATTTCTCTTGACACACTCAATGATATGGGGTATGAATTTAAAACAGATGAGAGACTCCTGCTAATGACCAAAGCTGATAGAGTTATGATGCAAGGCAAAAAAGAAAATGGGTTGCCATGAGTGTTGAAGATGTTATTTTTTGGCACGAAAGACTAACATATGCTGGTGAGAAGGGTCTATTGGAGCTGTCCAAGAAGGGGGTCTTCTTAGAGAAGATGATCAAGAGTCTGAAATTCTGTGAGTTGTGCATTCTTGGCAAGGCCAATAAGAAGTCATTTAAGAAATGAGAGCACAACACATCTGAGCCTCTGAACTGTGTGCATTCAAACATTTGGGGTCCATCAAGAACTCAAACACTTGGTGGAAGTAAGTACTTCATGTCATTAATTGATGACTTTACTAGAAAAGTTTAAGTATTCATTCTCAAGAACAAAAGTGAGGCCTTTACAAATTTTAAAGAATGACTTACTAAGCAAGAGAACAAGAAAGGCAAGCCCTTAAAGCATTTAAGGACATATAATGGCCTAGAGTATCTCTCAGAAGAGTACTCTGAATTTTGTAGAAATAAAGGCATCACTAGGCATAAAAATGTTTCTTTAAACCCACAACAAAATGGGCCAGTTGAGAGAATGGGTAGAACTATTCTATAGAAAGTAAGTTGCATGATAGCTGATGCAAAATTACCAAAAGGTTTTTTGGGTGAAACTATTTGTACAACAAGTTATTTGATAAATAGAACCCCATATACTGCTATTAATAATAAAATTCAGATGAGATTTGGTATGACAAGCTGTGTGACTATTCAAACTTGAAGTGTTTGGATGTCAAGCTTATGCCCATATTAAACAGGATGAGCTAGAGCCAAGGGCTCTGAAATGTATTTTTCTAGGCTATCATAAAGATGTCAAAGGCTATATATTATGGTGCTTAGAACCAGGTTATAAGAAATTTATTATCAGTCAAGATGTTGATTTTAATGAGAAGGTGATGAGGTATACTCAAAGTGGAAATCCCCGAGACCTTGATGGAAGAATATCATAGGAGAGTTCCTCAACTGAGGTGGAGTTTCAGGAATCAGATGAGTTGGCCAATCCAACTAATCGGAATAATCAAGAGGCTAACCCACTTGAAGGATAAGTCCTAGATGAGATAGATGAAGGTGATCAAGAAGATACCAACATAGAGGACAACTCACCTGATCTCAGAGATTATAGTCTGGCAAGAGATAGACTCATAAGACAAATTCATCCCCCATCAAGGTTTGGCCAAACTGATTTGGTGTCATATGCTCTGATCACAGCAGAAGAGGTGAAACATTATAAACCAAAGAATTATAGAGAAGCCATCACTAGTTATGAGAAGGAACATTGGATAACCGCTATGACCGAAGAGTTACAATCCTAAGAGAAAAACCTGACTTGGATCCTTATTGATAAGCATATCAATCAGAAGCTAGTCAGTTGTAGTTGGCTTTTCAAGAAGAAGCTTGAAGTTGAATCAGATTAAGCCAATGAGCATATTAAATTCAAAGCTAGATTGGTAGCAAAAGGATTCACCTAAAGAGAGGGCATTGATTTTAATAAAGTATTCTTTCTCGTTGTTAAACATTGTTCCATAATATTACTTTTGTCTATGATTGCACAAGATAATCTTGAGTTACATCAATTAGATGTTAAAACTGCATTTTTGCATGGTGATCTGATTGAAACAATATACATGCAACAACATAAGGGTTTTATCGACAAAGTGGGATAGCTCAAGTGGTTAGAGCACCACTACCTAGGCCTTAGGTCCTGGGTTCGAGTCATGGGGAGGGGAAAAAAAGGGATGTATATTTAACTTTCATAAAAAAAAACACAAGGGTTTTATCATGTGGAAGACCTACTATAGATATAAGGTCGAATCTTTAGAGTAAGGTTATGGAAATACTACGAAAAGAACCCAACTTACACACAATTTCACAAGTGTTCTATATTGTATTTTGGGCTATTTAGATCTAAATCCTATAGTTTAGAAGAAATCTTTTCAAGCCTAGCATGTAAGAGAGATTTCACATAGTTGAAATTACTTTACAAGCATACCTACCCCTTGAGAGATCGTATAATCTAGAAGAGAGCTATAACTCATATAAGTTAGTTTGTTTAGTATCAACTATTGTAAGAGAGCTTGAACTCATATGAATTTCAAAAGATAAAATTCACAAAGGGTGATAAGCCTACAAGTATATATTGGCATTTAAAAATATGCATTCCTTGGAACAAATTAACTCACAATCGAGACTATGGAGTAGATGTAGAAGTTGAATCTTCGAACCACCACTTTGGTATTTGTTATTCATTCATTTAATTTATAAAAGTATCATAACACACCATATCAATTGAGCACCAAACAAAACCGATAATGACTTGATTGCATAAAATTAACTAAAATTTTAAAATATGAGTTTTAACATTTCCACACTCAACGTATCTTGACAGTTGTCTAACTGATCACCTCTCAAATAATTAGTAGGTTAGTTATCAAATTGAGCTAAAACACTTTGACAACCAAAGTTATTATCTGTCGGCTGACTTATTTCACTAAGTCAGTAACTCAGTTGTTCTATTAAAAGAATTTTGGTAAAAATTCGATTTAACCCACTTACAGATTTTTTACCCCCACTCACTCGTTTCAGGACATACACTTTTTTTCGACGGATACTTCTTAGTTCAAGATCTTGCCTTAGATTCTTCTCAACCAAAGTAGGTTATTTGGGTCTTGAATATTTTCTGGTAGCATCTTTTGAGTATTAACATTATAGTGTGTGTTGTGTATTTATGAGTTTGATAATGTGCAATATTGAGCTAATTCCATTGTAGTATTATTTTGTTGTAATTGCACCTTTTTTAGAATGAAAAATAGTTACTAATGCACTATTTTTGCAAATGAGACTGTTATTTGCAAGTGTTTGAAACAAATCATGAAATGTGATGAAAAATATAAGTATTTAATGTAGCATATATGCTTCTTCTGATTATATTAAATAAACTATGATAAAACTAGCGCACAAATGAAACATGAAGAAATTGAAATAAGAATTGTGTGTGTTGATTATGCGAAGCAGGCGGAAGCTGCACATATATACAATGGAGTATATCGTGCCCTATAATGAATGGGTCAATAATAAGTTATAATGTGGGCTGAAACAAATGGGCCCAAAGTAATAATAAGAATAACAACATAATAAAACTATTCCCAATACTCCCCCTCAAGTCGGAGTGTGAAGATCACGAATACCCAACTTGCCTCGAAGAAATCGAAAACGGTCAGTCCCAAGTGCCTTCGTAAAAATGTCTACAACCTGATTTGTCATGGAAATCTCACTAGGGCATATGTCTTTGTTGGCCACCTTCTCACGAACAATGTAACAATCCATTTCGACGTGTTTAGTGCGTTCTTGGAAAACCGAGTTTACAATAATACGACGTGCAGCTTGATTGTCGCAAAAAAGAGGTGTAGGACCATCTTGCAAAACGTCCAAGTCCTTGAGTAACCATCGCAGCCAAACAATTTCACTAGTTGTAATTTTCATTGCTCGATACTTCGCTTCCGCCGAAGAACGAGTCACTACAGATTGTTTCTTCGTGTGCCACGAGACCAGGGCACCACCGAGAGATATGAAATAGCCAGTGGACGACCGGCGTATAAATGGTTGTCGGCCCAATCGACATCACAATACCCACGAAGTGCAAAGCCTCCCGCGGTTGGGAGAAATAGGCCTTGCCCAGAAGCCTACTTCAGGAATCGAAGAACTCGTTGGGCAGTAGTGAGGTGTGTCAAGTGAGGCTTGCCGAGAAACTGACTTAGCATGCTGACGGTGTAAACAATGTTCGGTTGTGTGACGATAGAGTATAGAAGTCGGCCAACTAGGTGTCGATATTGCAATGCATCTACCAACGTGTTGTCATCGTCCGTTTCCAATTTTAGGTTTTGCTCCATGGTTAAGGTACTTGGTCGACACCCCAGCAGTCCACTCTCTTCTAGGATGTCCAAGGCATACTTTCGTTGACGTAGGACAAAGCCCTCAGGTGAACGAGCAACTTATATCCCCAAAAAATACTTCAAAGGACCTAAATCTTTGATGCTAAATTTTTCATCGAGATAACGTTTCACATAGGTGTGGGAATCGTTTTCGGCAAGTAAGACATCGTCTACATAAATTAAGGCAGCGACAAAAGTAGTCCTTTTTCGATAAATAAGCAGCAAATGGTCGGCATGAGGTTGGCGAAAGCCAATGTTGGTAAGAGCATGCGTGAATTTTTCATACCAATTTCGAGAAGCATGTCGCAAACCGTAGAGAGACTTCTAAAGCTTGCAAACCCTTGTATCAACGTCTTTAGAAAACCTTGTGGAATACTTATATACACATTTTCATGGAGATCTCCGTGAAGGCATCATTAACATCTAACTGATGAACCTCCCAATCTCGTTTCACAATAATAGACAATAGGCAACGAACATAACTAGTTTGGCTACTGGGGCAAAGGTTTAATGAAAATAAACTCCTTTAATCTGTGTGAACCCTTTTGCAACGAGACGTGCCTTATATCTCTCAACATCACCATTGGGTTTGTATTTAATTTTATAAATTCATTTAGATCACACAACTTTCTTCTTGGGAGGAAGTGAGGTGAGTGTCCAAGTCCCATTATCTTCTAAGGCTCGTATTTCTTTTGACATTGCCTCTCGCCATAAAGCATCTTTAACTGTTTGGGAGAAATTTTTCGACTCATCACGCGAGGTGATGGCTGCTAGAAAAGTGGTGTGAGCTAAAGAAAATTTATTGTATGAGACAAAGTGAGATATGGAGTATACCATCGAGACGGCTAAGTCGGCAGTGGGATGTGCATGATCTATAGAAGGGAGAAGATCTAACATATAAGCATCAAGATGCTTCGGCCGTGTCCTGAGGCAAGTACTGACCCGAGGGACGATCTCATCCACAGTAGAGGGGGCGGGGGCAGGCCCATGTGGCGGAGTTTCCGAGTGGATTGGCACGCTTGGGGCAATGCAAGCAGGCTGGTCGCTATTAGCATTAACCGCGTGTGGATCTAGTAGCCGAATAAAGGGGCCCGGGGGGCAGCGGTGGTGTAGGGGACTGTTGATGTCCTCTAACACAATTCTGGACGTGAATTATGGCATCCGCTAGATCCATAGTGTCGCTTACTTTGAAAGGGAATATATTTTCAAAGAACGTGACATCTCGAGTACTATAGAACTTGTGAGTAGTCAAGTCAAAAATCGATAAACTTTATGTCCATTCGGATATCCAACAAAAATACATGCACTCCCCATTTCACCAAACTTGTCTTTGCGTCGATTCTTATGAGCATAGACCAAACAACCAAAAACTCTCATGTGATCATATTCCGGGTGTTTGTTGAATAGAACTTCGAAAGGTGTTTTGTTCTCAATGACTAGTTATGGCAACCGATTAATAATGTAAACTGCAATCAATACACATTCGCCCCAAAACTCAATTGGAAGCCCGGATTCAAAACGTAAGGCCCTAGAAACTTCCAATATATGATGATGTTTTCGTTCCACTATCCCATTTTGTTGTGGTTTATTTGTGCAAGAACATTCAACCATTATTCCATGAGCGACGTAATAATCAAGTAATATGTATGTTTGGAATTCAACTCCATTATCTGAACAAACTCTTTGAACCTGCAACTTAAATTGAGTATGCACCATAGTGCAAAACTGGATAAAAAAATTAGCAACCTCAGATTTGCACTGAATTAGGTATATCCAGACCCCTCTACTATAATCATCCACAATCGAAAAAAAATAACGTGCACCCGAAAAAGTGTCACATCGATAAGGTCCCCAAACATCCCAATGAAGTAACTCAAAACATTGAGAAGATTTAGTAGTGCTAAGAGGAAAAGGTAAGTGAGTTTACTTCGCTCGAATACAAGAGTCACAAAAGCTAGGGTTTCTTATGCGTGATTTCACACAAGAAATAGGTTTTAATTTGTCATCTGATGTATGACCCAAACGACTATGCTAGATATCTGAATCTCCAACGACCGCTAATATAGTCCCATTCGTCCTTGACGACTCAAGGTAATATAGACCATCACAATGCCTACCCACTCCAATCAGCCTCCTCGAGGGTAAGGTCTACAATATGCAGAAATCACGAAAGAAAGTGAAAATACAGTTTAACTCATTAATGAGACGACTAACATATATCAAATTTCAATGAAATTGCAGTATGAATAAAACGCGTTTCAGATTTAGTACATTCCCCAAATTCATTCGCCCAATTGAATGAACAAAAACCATGTCACCATTCGGTATTTTTACAGGGGGTTCTGAGTGAGCAAGCATGCTTTCAATCTATGCATCGTCATGACAAGTAATGTGTTCGGTTGCCCCCGAATCAATGATCCAAGATTGTGCACAATTCACGGTGATACCTGCCATGTTTGCAGATGAGGTCGTCGATGTACTCATACTGCCTTGAAATTCCGAGCGCATAAATTCAGCCAGTCGTGCCATTTGCTCAACAATGAGACCCAAGATAGCGGATTGTTCATGTACGACTTGCGCTTCCAGCAACTGGGTTTGAATTGTCTTTTTTTAATTTTGGAGAGTAGCTAGTGCTGTTATTCGAACCGAGCCTTAACGAGACTCGGCTCGGCTCGACTCGTTAAGGCTCGGTAAGGCTCGACTCGAAAAGGTTAATGAGCCGAGCTCGAGTAGCATTAAAGCTCGAATGCTTAACGAGCCGTGCTCGGCTCGACCCGCGAGTACTCGATAAGGCTCGAAGCTCGAATAGAGGATAGGGGTATATTTGTAAATTACACAAATTAGGTTAAGGGCTTTAAGGGTTAAGGCCCAAAATTTAAAAAATTCGAATCTGCCTTTTCTCAATTCTCCTTCCTTCACGCAACAACAGCCGTCTAAACTTGAAATTGCTCGCCGAAACCGCACCGCCGTCCGCCGTAACCTCAACTCCAACCGCCGCGCCGTCCGCCGTAACCTCAACTCCAACCGCCGCACCGCTGGACTGCAACCGCCAGGCCGCTGGACTGCTGCAACCGCCGCGCCGCTGGACTGCTGCAACCGTCGCGCCGCTGGGCTGCAACCGCCGCTGAACTGGTATATAAACCATTTTTAATTCTGCACTCCATTTTTAATTTCAATTCTCTTGTAAAACTCGTGTATTTTTTATCTTTGTCGGAGTGTTGGTTGGGAATCATTAGAAAATAGAAAAGGTGAAGATATATTATAAAGAAAGTTATAGTAATAAAGTAGGGAAATGTGTGTAAATTAAGGGGGAGATGGGCCATAGTATTTGGGAAGTGAATATCTAAAGGGCATGCAAGAAGGAATATATGGTCCTACTTTATCTTTGACAAAATAGTGATGCAGATTTCTATGATCATTTTTGAATTCTGCTCTCCAGATTTGATAAATTGCTGTTTTTAGTAATTTTTAGATTTAGATTTATTGTTATATTGTTAATTTGTTATGTAAATTAATAGCAGTAGTTCCTTTAAGATGGAATTGGTATATAATCGGTATGTAAATTAAGAGGTTTCATTCATTATTATACATTGCATTATAACTCTTTTTTTTTTAAATTCACAGATCTTCCAATTTCCAATCTCTACTTCAATTACTTGAAGTTTAGGGATACACCATCTCCTTGATTTACTTTTTTGGTAAGATTTTCATTACCTAATTATTTATTTGTCTTATTTATGTATATTTGCCTATTTTGAATATATTTATTGATGTAAACTTTAATTTATTGCTAAACAGAATGTATTCAACCCAAGGTTCATGCTCAGGTGTTGGTATGGACCAAATCAATGAAGATGGTGGTCAAGAGTTAGAGATTGAAGAAAGTGTGGATGTGATGAGTGAGGAAGAGCTCCAAACAACAAGTGACCAACCCGAAGAAGTAGAAGGGGAAAAAGATGGTGATGAAGGAGGACCAACAAAACCATTTGAGTCAAAGAAACGGCTAAAAAAATCAATGGTTTGGGAGAATATGAAAATTGTCAAGTTCAAGAATGGAACGGAAAAGGTGCAATGCAATCATTGCAAGGCATATTTTGCTAAGAGCGCAAGTGGAGCTACATCTCAACACAAGCGTCATTTAAACGCGTGTCTACAAAAGAGACTAGGCAGTGGAGATCAATCCAAAGCGAAGCAACAAATATTGTCTTTCATAGATGGACAATCTGATGGTATCACTTCCCTTGCCGGCTATTCGTATGATCATAATAAGGTACGAGAGCTTGCTTCTCACATGGTTTTAGTGCATGAGTATCCATTTTCTATGATGGATCATGTAGTGTTTAATAAGTTCATGAAAGTTGTATCACCGTTTTACAAAAAGATTACTCGTCAACAAGTTAGAGAAGATTGTTATAATACCTATCAAGTAGAAAAGAAAAGGTTGAAATCTGTGTTGAGGGGTGCTAGTAGAGTTAGTATAACTACTGATTTGTGGAAATCTGGTCAAAAACTTCAGTATATGGTTGTGACGGGTCATTTTGTGGATGCTGATTGGGTGTTACAGAAACGTGTCTTGGACTTTTGCAATGTTCCACCTCCCCATACAGGAGTCATTATTGCTGATGCTTTAAGTAAATGCTTTAGTGATTGGGAGATTGATGATAAGATTTCTAGCATAACTGTAGACAATGCTTCTTATAATGATGTTTGCATTAGAAGGCTTAAAATGGATTTTTCTCTAAGAAAGAGACTTAGTCTTGGTGGAAAGATTTTTCATGTGAGGTGTTGTGCATATATATATACTTAATCTTTTGGTGCAAGATGGTCTAAAAAATTTGCATGGGGTGATTGATGTTGTTAGAGATGGTGTCAAGTATTTGAATAATTCAGAATCTCGTCTCATTCAATTTGCAAAGATTGCAAAGCAGCTGCAACTACCTTCTAGAAAGTTGATTCTAGATTGTCCAACTAGGTGGAATAGCACATATCTCATGTTGGCATCAACTTTAGAATTTAAGGCTGTTTTTTCAAGATATAATGATATTGACCCTGGGTTTACTTATGTTCCAAGTGAAGAAGATTGGTTGAAAGTGGAGGAAGTTTGCAAATTCTTGGGTATTTTCCATGAAATTACTAACATGATTTCTGGATCAGATTATCCAACTTCCAACATTTTTCTTGTTGAGCTTTATAGGGTGAAAGAGCTTTTAAATGAAAAGATTGTTGACACTTCAGGTAATATCAAAGAAATGGCCATGGCAATGTCGGAAAAGTTTGATAAGTATTGGGGAGATAGTAATGTGTTGTTGACAATAGCTGCTATTCTTGATCCGAGGTATAAAATGACACTTGTTGATCATGCATTTCCGATTATTTATGGTGAGATAGAAGCATTGGATAAAATTCATGAAATCAAGATGCTTATCTATGAGCTTTACAATGAATATGTTGAAGCTTATATCTCATCTCATGCTGAAGGCCCCAAAAAACAGCAGCTACATCGACATGGTAAAGATTTGATGAGCAATAAGGCAGCTGTTAAGAAGCTTGAAATTAATGTTCTTACCGGTAAGGAAAAGTTTTTGATGCGTGTCAATGAAATTGACAAGACTCCACCGGAAAAAATGGATTTGGATGTGTATTTAGAAGAAAATAGGTATTGTTGTGATGATGTTTCTGCAAATCTTGATGTTTTGGCTTGGTGGAAATCGGAAAGGTTAAGGTTTCCGATATTGTCGAGGATGGCAAGTGACATTCTTTCTATTCCGGTTACAACTGTAGCCTCTGAATCTACTTTTAGTGCCGGTGGTCGAATAGTTGATTATCGACGAGCTTCTATGACGGCTGAGACGGTGCAAATGCTACTTTGTGGCAATGATTGGATCCGCAATCTTTATGGTGTGAAGACTAGACCCCGTGTAAGTGAAATGAACCTTCTAATACTTTTACTTTTGGTTGATTATATTTTATATACAATGACTTTCTTATTTTTATTTTGTAGGAATCATTGGATGTTGGTGAATCATCTATATCGACCTATCAAGAAATTGAACTTCCGGATCAAGATTGAAGTAGTGGATGTTGCCCTATCAAAAATTGGAAGTAGTCAATCATTGGATGTAGGAATCTATTTTTATTTTCTATGATGGATGGAGTACATTTGTTAGTTGTTAACTTGTTAGTGGATGTTGCTTTCATATTCCTAGTTGTTATCGATCAAGTAGTGGATGTTGTTTTCGTATTTTAATTGTACTCGCGCATGTACTTTTGAAGTATGCATTTGCTTTTATATTTTTAGTGTTCTTTGGTTGAATATGTATTTTTTATAGGAATTTCAATATTTTAGTTAAATGTGTGTATTTACAGGATTTCGAGCTCGAGCTCGAGCTCGAGCTTTGTCGAGCTCAAATAATTTGGTTAAACGAGCTCGAGTTCGAGCTCTGTCGAGCTAAAAATATATGAGTCGAGCTCGAGCCCGAGCTCTGTCGAGCTATTAAAAAAAAATATACGAGTCGAGCTCGAGCTCGAGTTTAATAAAATTAAAAACGAGTCGAGCCATCTTTCATGCTCGATAGTGTTAACGAGCGAGCTCGAGCCTAGCTCGAAATATGTTCGAGCCGAACTCGAACCTTAGGTACTCGGGCTCGCTCGGCTCGAATAACAGCACTAAGAGTAGCCAATCCTCTCAAAACAAGTATCGTAAGTGTGGTTGGTCATTCGACAATGTGTCCTCTCAAAACATGAATTTGGATTACGTTGATCAAGGTCTTTCTTGGACTGTGTTTGAATGACAATCGATTTAGTAACAAATTTTCGAGTGGAAGATATTAAACAATGTTGTTCATCCTCCGGAACCAGGTGGTATGTGGCGCTGAGTGTTGGGATTGGCCGTGAACCGAGTATATGCATCTGTATGGTCCGTACACATCATCTAAACCCATGAGAAAATCATAGAGGCACACTCGATCTCTCCCTTCAACTAATAATTTTGCTACATTACAAAAACATCCAGCACAAGAACATTTATGCATGGACGAAATAGAGTTTGCCTCATCCCAAAATCTACGAAGTTTATTGTAATACGCCGAGACTGATTGGTGTTCTTGACATATTTGACTAATCGTGCGTCGTAACTCATAAGCCCTAGGGGCACTTTCTTTTACAAATCATTCCTCCAAGTCGACCCAAATTTCTCTAGCCATCCGAAATTTAACAAACTTTCGAATCTCTGAATCCATACTACTCAATAGCCAACTCTTCACCATGGCGTTGGCTCATCTCCAATATGGAAGATACAAATCATCCTCAGAGGGCATAAGAATCTCACCATCAACAAATCCAAACTTATTTTTGACAAAAAAGGGAATTGGTCATATCATCGACCCAATCACCATAGTTGTTATCTTTCAACATCGCCCCGACGAAGACATCTCCAAGCTTGATGGAGGCGTATAGAAAATAAAGGGGACATCGCGTCAATCACCCCAAACGTCGAACTTGAACTGTCATCGGTTTCTTTCTCGTCGTTCTTATCACCGGCCATACTGAATTGCAACGGATATAATCTTTACTTGTTGTGAGCGAATCACCAGGATAACCGCTCTGGTACAATGATAAAACTGGCGCACGAATGAAACATGAAGAAACTGAAACAAGAATTGTGTGTGTTGATTATGCGATGTAGACGGAAAGTGCACATATATACAATGGAGTATATCATGCCCTATAATGAATGGGCCGATAATAACTTAATAAGTGATAATGTGGGCTGAAACAAATGGGCACAAAGTAATAATAAGAATAACAATAGAATAAAACTATTTTCGATAAACTATTTGTATGTAACAAAGTAAAGAGAATGTGTTGATGTGTCATATTTTAACGAAAAACGTTCACTGACTTAGCAAAATCCATTGATGTTATTGGGTCTTCCTGAAATAAGATTTATATAGTTTGAGGACTCTTTAAAACAAAAAAATAGTTCAAGGGCATTTTGAAATACAAGTTGATAGTTTAGGGACTTTTTGATGTATTATGTCTTTCAATTCTTTTATATTTGTAAATTTCAATAATGGAGTTACAATACCCTTTACTCTTTACCTAACATATCTACTTTATAATTAAAATACAGTATGAATTATTCTTAGAATGTGTATCCAGCCAAGGAGACATGTTTTTTATGAACGGGAGTAGAATGAAATTGGAATTATAGTTTTTTTCCTATGATACAATAATTAAATGTTCAATGAAATTTTGTTAAAATTTAAGTGGGTTAAAATAGAGATATTTTGGTCAATTGAAGAATATTTAGTACTTTCAATTGGGAAACTACAATATCATTAGGAACAAACGAAAGTAGAAAGTAAATATTCTCTCCTTCTATAAGTTTCTCACTACTTTTGATCTCAAATATTAAGAAAAATGATTAAATAATACATATAGAATGAATAAGTGATGTGATTGAGAGAGCGAGAGAAAAAAAAAATATATAAATGAAAATGTAAGAATAAAAAAATTAGAAGATATTTGTCAAAAAAAGTATAAGAAATTTATAGACGAACATACGAAAATGGCAAAATAAAAAGATTATAGACAAACGAATGTAGTATATTTTAGCAGTACGGAGGAAATATGTAGTATTATATAGTGTTGAAAACAAAACTCCTTCTAGATAATTACTCTATATGTCCCTTCAAAAGTTACTAATTTTTTTTCATTTTGGGCATTCCAACGTAAGTTACACATTTATTTTTTTAAGCAACACCTACTATCTCCTTCTACATTTTCTCTTTTCTATCTCTCTATACTTTTTTTTTTCATATTTCGCTCTCTAACTCAATAACTCACTATGCATTTAATATTTTATTTCTTAATATATGTGTCAAAATCAAATAGACAACTTGTAAATGGACGACGGAAGTATCATGATTCAAATGTGCGCGATTCGAGGTATGGATGAACATGGCCAGTAGTGCTCAAACCCTCGACTGTAAGGGTCACTTTAGAGCAAAGAGGTGTGATTGTTTGGTTGAGATGTAGGGTGAACCCATGGGCACATGTTGATTCGCAAATTGATGCACTCAATCAGATCAAATCAAAATTGGATCGATGAAACGTGGTCCACCCCACGCGAATGGGTGTGATCGTGGCCATCAAATCATAGTCTTGTTCAATGGATCCAAAAAAATTATAATCATGCATCTACCAAAAAGACATCACCACAACTCTTCAAACATTACAAATAAACCTAGGCATTCCATCAGTATTACTTTGTATACATATCATTCTACAACTATACTTTCTACAATTAGAGTCCAAATAAAAGTTCTGAATACCCATTTTGTTCACCAAGAACTTCCAAATAATCGTTTTGCCTCAACCATGAAGTTAAAAAGTCGTATCTTAGAAACGATTGGCATATATGATAGAACACCTATGTAGAGAAATATCTAACTTATATTTTACTTTAATCGGTCTCAATTTACAGTCATTTTCATATACACGCCACCTATCTACCCGTAAAGATTGTTCTAAAATTAGAGGTTTTAATTTTTGGTACTAGGTTCTTCTCTTATTAGTTTATGAAGTAAAAATGAATTTATAACTACAAGTGGCATATACCATACAGTATCACATGTTGTTAACCTGCACTGCCATGAGTAGGTGTGTATACATATAATAATAATAATAATAATTAGTACATCAAATAAAACGTTAAACTAAAACAACATAATGCCCAAGAGGTCGCCTGCATGTAGAAAAATCATACAAAAATTTTAAGAACATATAATTTTAAAAAGAACAAATACCTTCCCCTTGATTGTGCCTGTTGACTCAAAAAGAGCATGGCGTTGTGGGTTAGGGGGCGGTTGTCGAGGAGCCAAGCAAGCATGGCGGATGACCAAATTGGTACCAACATCTCCCGAAAGTGTCTCTTCAAGAGCCGAGGGCTAAGCCTCCTCATCAAATACTAGAGGGCCAGAGTAGTCGCTATATGCGCCAAACTAATCGTCCAATAATAACCCGCGTGACCCACGACGTGGGCAATTGGCACACAAATGCCCGGTCTCACTACAAGCAAAACAATGTATTGGCTTAGCAAATGAGGTTGGAGTCGGCCTAGAAGGTTTCGGCAGGGGGAGAGAATGGACACCCGTCTCTAAATCTGAGCACGATGGAGGGTGAGTGACTGGGAGCGAGAAAGGGCCTATCGAACGCCGCGACATCTGGTTCTCCATCAGAACGGCCCTTTGATGCGCCCCTGAAACTGATGTAGGGGACAACATATTCAAAACATCCTAGAAGGGCAATCTCAATTCCCCAATGTAGCGAGAGACTAGTTGATCGTCATTCTCCGACAAATCAATCCGTGCAAACAATTGATAAAAGGCATCCGTGTAAGCATCGACTGAGCGAGAACCTTGGCGCAAATTTTGAATTTCGATATAGAGTACGATCATAGTTATATGGCAAGAATTCCTTACGTAGATGTTTAGCGAATTTCTCCCACGTAACAATCTTGGATCGGCCTTGCCGACGATAGACGTTATTTAATTAAAACCACCATGTTGCCGCTCTACCGCGTAAACGCGCTCCCACAAGAGGCACACGAAGATCCATGGGAACCTGTTTGTAGTCAAGCACGCCTTCAATGGTGATCAACCAATCGAGGAAGGAGTCCGAGTTTAAACCACCATCAAACTCGGGGAGATCCACCTTAATACCCGATTCCCAACGGGATCCCGGCTCTTGCCTGTGATCATAATACGCTGCCAATAGAGCAAATGGGTTATCAATGGTGGCGTCATCATTAGAGGTCTCAACCAGATTAGGAATATCAGTCTGGCGAGGGCCAACAGGCGGGGCGTCGACACCCCCCAAAGTCACAGCGACCAAGTGGCAGAGCAAGTCACCCTTCTGTGTAAGTTGTTGGGTGAGTTTATCCAAATGTTCTTCAAATCGAGCAGCGTCATTACCAGCAGGTTGGCGACGGGGCACCATCGAATTGGATCGGTAAGTGGATCGTGATACCAACTAATGTAGAAGCGTGCACAAACTCAAGTAATGAATAATCGAAAAGGATGGCGTCTTGACACTCGTGTACTAGACGAGAGCCTCAACAGAAAACCTTTATTTCTTAATCAATAATCTTCCAAAACTGTGCACACGGTGATTGCAAAAGGGTATAAATACCATTAACCTAATAAAACCCTCTTTGCAATTAAGTCCCTTAATTAACTAAAAAAACACATAAATGAGACATAATAACTAATTAGACTCGCGGGCTCTGGCTTCAGTGATGGCCCTAAGGGAGGGCCTGAGGGGCAATCGCCTTGGGCCCCGAGTTTTCGAGGGCCTACTTTTATAATATATATATATATAAATTTTTTTTTTTGTAAAAAATTAAAAGGTAAAAATAATAATTAGAATATTAGATGTATAACGAAGAAAAAAAAAACTTTAATATGTTGATGATTAATCAGATAAAACATTACTACTTGAAAATGATGAAAACTTACTGAAAATTCACGTTTATTTATTCCTTGCAACACTAAACACAATTATTTATAATTAATATGTAATTAGACTATGGCATATATACATTAATAATACAATTATTTCTAATTAATATGTAATTAAAATCACTATGGCATATATACATAGACGAAGTATTATTAATATATATATATTATATTTCATTCAATCTATTTTTTGAATTTTTGTTAAGCACAATTATTTTGCATGGCATTTTAGATAAAATTAACATGGTTAGTTAATTAAATATGGGTTAATTGCAAATAAAATCACCACATTTCATTCATTTGCAATTTAATCTAAATCTTTCAATAATTGTAAATAAATCATCAACTTTACATATTGTTGCAAATTAGACTTCTTGGCAAATTCATTTGTGTCCGAATAAGACGTTTTGAAATTAGATTAGATTTAAACAATAATGTTGTTTCATTATGAATGTGTCATGTCAACAATAAGTTTAAATTACATTAGATTCGGGCACAAATAAATTTGTCAAAAAGTCTAATTTGCAACAATTGGTAAAGTTGGTGATTTATTTGCAATTATTAAAATGTTTATATTAGATTGCAAATGAATAAAAGGTTGTGATTTTATTTGCAATTAACTCATTAAATATTAGTACAACATAAAAATATGTGATTGATAGAGCGATAAAACAATTAAAATGGATGGTTTTTTTTAAAGATTATAGTGAAAGGTAAAGTCTAGTATGCACTCGAGTGCATGTTGTGCACCCTAGTCCATGTGCACTTTTCAGTTTACTTATTTATACTTTTTGATAAATGGTGTTGCACTTTTCAATTATTACTAAAAATATTATTATACAGTTTAATAATTGAAAAGTGCAACACCATTTACCAAAAATTGTAAGTCAATAAACTGAAAAGTGCAACATGGACTAGACTTGAGTCCATAGCAGACCAACCCATAGTAAAAATGGTTTTACTTTAATTATGACTTCCCTACAAGTTTTGCACTTGAAATGAACATTTAGCCTATTTTACCTAAAAAGTGAAAAATTTGGAAAATATAAGCAATTTGATGAATATATATATGATGGGAAGGTACACAATCCGGTGACAATTCTTTTAGAATGAATTACTGTATGCCAAATTCTCCCGTACCCCCTAGTGTACAGTGTCTCCTAGTTTCAATTTGAATTTTTATTTGTATTTTACCTGCACCAACTAATTTAATGAGTTCACCCATTAATTATATGTTTACTAAATTTATCTACACTCACTAATTTAATGAAATCACTCCTAATCATATTTTTACTACAGTTATCTGCACCCGCTCAATTAATGAGTTCACCCTCAAATCATTTCTTTTTTACAACGGTTATCTACACCGCTCATTTTATGAGTTCACCCCCAAATTATTTTTTACCACACTTATCTGCACCCGCTCCTTTTATGAGTTCACCCTCAAATTATTGTTTTACCACACGGCTATTTGCACTCGCACATTTTATGAGTTCACCCCAAAATATTTTTAAAAAAATAATCACATTTAAAAGACTATATTATCCTTTTATTAATTTACACAAAATATAATAAAATAAACTCTAAAAATCGATTCACCACCAAGTCACCCATATTTAAAAAAAAACGTAAAAATATCGAAATTAGCCACAAACCTCAATTTTTTTCTTTTTAATTTTTCTTCCCCCTCATCTTTTCCTTTTTTCTTCCCATTTTCAATTTTTTATTTCTTCGTTTTTTTTTCTTTTCCTTTTTAAATTTTCCTGCCTTTCTTTTCCATTTTTTGCATGTGTATTTTTTAAATTTTAATACAAAATAATATTATAGGTATGATCTAAATTTCAATTTTAATTTGATGAGTAAAGGACCTGCCGGAAATCCATGCTTGTCGGCGGGTGACCCAGCCACCACCATGCCCGACCACCCCCTCGACAGCGACGACGACACTTCCGTCTCGGCCGCTGAAGCCCGAGACCCCTCCTCGAATCGCAATCGCGATTCTTCACTTCCATTACAATCGACAAAATCTTCCATATCGGCCACGATCCATGGCGGCCGAAATCCTCTCCTCATTTCGACCACCGACGCGACTGCTTCGATCAACTCCCTTGCGTTCGCGATCCAAGAGCTTCTCCGGCATCAATGGCGCTCGCCTGCAACACTCGGATCGACGCTGCCTCTCTCTCGTCGTTCATCTCTGCTCAAATCGAAGAAGCTACATTGCTTCGTCCGTCTTCTTCACCCTGCTCCTGCGCAGCCTCTTCCTCCGGCTGACAGCGGCCCGACGGAGGACTGTGAGTATGTTGCTGATGGATCTCTGATCGGCCTACACTCGGAGCCGGTGACCTTGCTGATAAAATTTCAGGCGACGACTGCTGACCTAGGGTGCCCTCCCATTGGGCTTGGGTTTCCTTCAATTGTGCTTGGTAATGTGCACCCCCTATTTTCTTCTGTACACCCCGATCTGCACTCTCTCCACTTTTTTTTTATGGTATTATTGTTAGTGGTATTATTGGTACTGGTATTACTATTAATACACTATTGAATTAATATTGATGATTATTGATTATTAATTGTGGTATTACTGATTATTGTTTGTGGTATTACTGATTATGTGGAATTATTTATTATTGTTTAAGACAATTATTATTGTTTAAGACATTATTGATTATTATTATTTTTATGGTATTACATATTATTGTTTATGGTATTACTGATAATTATTTTTGGTATTATTGAATATAATTAGATTTGTGGAATTATTTGTTATTGTATACGATATTACTAATTACTGTTCATGGTATTACTGATAATTATTTTTGGTATTATTGAATTTAATTAGATATTTGGAATTAATTGTTATTGTATAAAATTTTACTAATTAATATTAATGGTATTACTGATTAATGTTCGTGGTATTACTAATAATTGTTTTTTGTATTACTGAATATAATTAGATGTGTGAAATTATTTGTTATTATATAAGATATTACAAATTATTGTTAATGGTATTACAGATTACTGTTTATAGTATTATTGGTTATTACTTATTGTATTAACGACTACTCCCTCCGTCCTAGTGAAAGCAACCCAAATTTCCTTATTCGTTTGTCTCAATGAAAGTTACCCATTCCTTTTTGGCAAACTATTCCCTCTCATATTTCATTATATTCTTCTCTCTGTCAATCACATCACCTGTCAAATATCCACTTATTATATCATATTTTTTAACATCCGTGCCCGAAGCTCATGGGGAGCTTTCATTGGGACGAAGGGATTATAATAAAATCATACATATAATATTATTTTGTAATTATGTTTTTACGATTTTTTTTCTAAAAAATATGGGTGATTTGGTGGTGAATCGACAGTAACTCGACAATGACTCGGCTGCAGATTGTAAATGTATAAATTAGGGTTGATTTTATTATATTTTGTGTAAATTAATAAAAAAATAATATAGTCTTTTAAATGTAATTATTTTTAAAAAAATATTTGGCGGTGAGCTCATAAAATGAGCGGGTACAGATAACTGTGGTAAAAAAAAATTGGGGGTGAACTCATAAAATGAGCGGGTACAGATAACTGTGGTAAAAAAAAATTGGGGGTGAACTCATAAAATGAGCGAGTGTAGATAACCGTTGTAAACAAGAAATGATTTGGGGGTGAACTCATAAAATGAGTGGGTGTAGATAATTGTGGTAAAAATAATTTGGGGGTGAACTCATAAAATTAGCGGGTCTAGATAATTGTTGTAAAAAAGAAATGATTTGGGGGTGAACTTATAAAATGAGTGAGTGCAAATAACTATAGTAAAAATATAATTTAGGGGTGAACTCATTAAATTAACGAGTGCAGATAAAATATAAATAAATATTTAAAATTAAAATCAGGGGGTACGGTACATGTGAGTGTGCCCAAGTATCAGTGTATCACCCTTACTTTATTGTTGCGGTTGATATTGTTGCCTAAGAAAATAGATTTGAACTTACAATTGAATACATGATAATATTTTTGAATTTTTATTTGATTCAAATAAATTAAAATCTTTGGATAATAATAAATTTTAAAAATGTTATTAGAATCTAGGAAATACTAGTAAAGCATGACAACTCTCTAGATATTGATTCGATCAAATGGTTTATTTTCCAAACTAAAAGTGTTGCAAATAATTTTATCAACTAAAAAAACCCTTAAAATTTCTAAGTCAGTAAATGCTTTGGGTTGCTATCCTAATGTTTTAATTGCGTATATCACAAGAAATGTTAAATGGACTAACAACTTTGTGTATTGAAAAAGATATGTTAGAACAAATTAATTGACTATGAAAATATTATTGATGACTTCGCTTCTTAATATGTTAGAAAAAGTAGTTTTAAATGATTTATTTCTAAGTGTTCACTCGTTTTAGTATGTGCATACGTGCGTCATTTATTTTATGTTATTTTAAAAGGGGGCCAATTTTACTTATTAGCCCTAGGTCTAAAAAATCTCAGGACCGGCTCTGTCTGGCTTTATCAATTATTAAGCGATCATGCTTGTCAAAAAATAGCAACGCGGGCTCATCTCCATCAACCTATCATTCTAAAATTGTATTTTCTACATTTAGAGTCCAAATAAAAGTTTTGAATACCCGTTTTGTTCACTGAGAACTTCAAAATTAAATCATTTTGCCATGAATTTATAAAGTCGTATCTTAGAATAGATTATCATATATGTTAGAAAATCTATATACGTAGAGAAATATTTAACTTCTACTTTACTTTAATCCGTCTCAAATTACATAGTCATTTTCATATACATGCCACCCACTCCATTGTTCAACGTACATTAGAGAAGATTTAATTTTTGGTACTAGGTTCTTCTCTTATTAGTTTATGTAGTAAAAATAAATTCATGACTACAAGTGGCATATACAGTACAGTATCACATGTTGTTAACCTGCACTGTCATGAGTATGTGTGTATACATATAATAATGAGTACACCAAATAAAACGTTAAACTAAAACAACATAATGCCTAAGAGGTCGCCTGCACGTAGAAAAAGCATACACAAATTTTAAGAACAAATACTACTTTTTTAAAGAAAAACAAATGAATAAATTAATGGGTGATTCATAGAAATGAATTGGTGTTGAAAACCGAGGGTAGCATGTGACTTTCCATCCATCTCCGGTTCACACTTCCCCAGTTTGGCTGCAGCCCCCTGCACAAATTTAGACAAATAAATTAATTAAATTAACTTACATACTGTACACCTCCATCAAATACTTTGGCAACTAACACTGAATGCAAGAATTATTATTCAAAATAAATATTATGTTAAAGGAATACATAATCGATTGTTTAGCCTTTCACCACATCATGACTCTCCTTTAAAAAAAAAAGTTCTTTTATGATCATTTTAGTTCAGTTTGTTAGGTATTAGTACAAGATAATCAAACTTAAAATAGATGTCTAATTAAATTTAAAATAAAAAATTTACTCAAAGATTTAAATACAAGTCATTTGAAATTTAATTTGGATCGATTAAATATTCGAGTCTATTCATAGATATTTGAACATGTGTACCAAACGGTATCTTAATATGTAGTGTTTTGCTACGTGTCACGTGTGTGCCTCAAATATGGAGTAACTTTTAGTAACATCTTCTAGAATTTAATTCATGCATATTTGTTTTACTAAGTTAATCCGCCAATCTAAAAATACAGAGTGGATAAACTTCACACTCATGCAATATTTGGCAGACCATACGAGCAAAGTGCACATTTTTTAATCAGTGTAAATTAAAGTGTAAGTAAATTATCTTATGTTACAAATTAATAAGGATAATGGGTTTGATTAGAAAATTAAGAATATGACACAATAATTTTTAGTGGTTGATACTCTCTCCATTCCACAATAATTTTTATAGATTGATGGACACACATATTAAAAAAGTGTAATAATAGTGAAGTTTTAGAGGGTAATTTTATAAATTTTTATATATAAATTAAGTAAATGAATGAGTTGACTTGTGTGTATGTTTGAATAAAAAATAATGACAATTATGTAAAATTGAGAATATTGTGAGTGTAAAGTCCATTGTTTGGGATCAAGTTAGCGAGGTCCTAAAACAAAGTGTAAAATTATTGTGGAACGTATTATTTTCTTGTAAATTTCTGGTATATTATTATATATAGTGAAATCATATATCACTACTTGAAAAGGGTGATCAAATAATTTCTCTCACACCCAAACAAACAAATAATTATATTAGAATGTGGGTTGGTTGTGTTGATATATTGTTATCCATTTTTTGGGATCAAGTTAGCTAGGTCAAACGAAATTATATATGTACTGAATGAATATTTTTTTAATTATTTGCTCATGAACATGAGTTAGGCTCATCATGGATATTTTTTCTAAATGTAAAGTCTAGTATGCACTCGAGTGCATCCTAGTCCATGTTACACTTTTCAGTTTACTGACTTACACTTTTTGATAAATGGTGTTGCATTTTTCAATTATTACTAAAAATATTATTATATAGTTTAATAATTGAGAAGTGCAACACCATTTACCAAAAAGTGTAAGTCAGTAAACTGAAAAGTGCAACATGGACTAGGGTGCACAACATGCACTCGAGTCCATAGTAGACCAACCCTTTTCTAAAATGATTAATATGGCTTAAGGTAATATGATTTAGATTGATCACTTAAAACATATAGTATCTTAATTTTTTGTGGCAAAAGTAGTCAATGCAGATGTCTTGAAACTTGATGTTCATTGGCACCTAATATACATTATTGTAGAGAGTTTAATAAAAAAAACAAATAAAAAATAGTCAACTGGAAAGAATTACAAATAGAGACTAGTAATGAATCCAAACAAATTACCTCAAGATGTACATTTCGTTAAGCTATTTGTCGAATCGAGTGTAGTTTGGTTTGTTGTCCCCAACTCCATGTTTTCATGCAAGCTGGACTTTTGTACTAATCCAATTATTTACAGCTATTTTTTTGTCTTTATTTCTTTTAAATTTTTTTACAAACACGAGTACCAATAAATTTATTAATTAATTTGATTCTCCTAAATCGAGATACCTATTTTTTATTTTATTTATATGATTAAAAATGATGTCTTTTATTAAACGAATTTGATTAAACTGGTTTGAGTTCATTCAATTGGGTTGTGTAGACATGAGTCAAACGTTCTATTATTAGAAAAAAAAATCATTCTATTTAAAAATATGAATTTGTAAATAGGTGTAAAAATATTTAGTAAAAATTGAAAAAATTAGAGTGTGGAGTTTACGAATTAAAAAGGGAAAATGATGTCAAAAAAAAGTTTTCGTTAGTCAATGACGAGCAACATCAAAATTGATAGAAAATAATAACTCTCTAAAATTGATAGAAAATTATTAGAATTAATTTCCCCATTTATAATTGTTCGGGCATGATCATCTACTAACATTTGTGGTGAAAATTAATGTAAAGAACTCTCTAAAATTATCAATTCATATTAAAAATATTTCAGAAACTTTTTTTTTCTTTTATATTCTAAACAATTTTAATAGTGATTAGAGGTGGGTGATTAAATCTAAAAATTGGTACCAAAAATGATATTTTCTCTTAATTAAATTTAAGATAGATGGCTGATTAAATTTACAATAATTATTTTACCGAACGTTGAAAAAAGGTGTCATAGTAAATGACCAGAATACAATTGAACTAATTGAAATATCCGAACTAACCAGGTCCAAAATAGCTCAAAATACAAAAAAAAAAAATCAACCATGATTCGATCTCAGCAGAAATAGGAATGAGTTGAATTACAATAAGATAAAAATGGAAAGAATTTATTTATTAACTCAACCCTTCTGGGATTTTGTTTTCATACGGATTAATGTATTCTTAACAAAAGTATGGTTGATGGCACATAGTATAAGGTAAGAATTTAACTCAATCGTGCGGGATTTGTTTTTATGCGAATTAATGTTTTTTTTTTTAGAGAAAATATGCATGATGGCACATATATAGTAGTAGAAAGAAAGGTGATGATTATTATAATTAAATGGTGAAAAGGAAAAGGAATGAAGGTAGGTACGTTTGAGAATTAAAAAAAATACTAAAAGAAAAGGATGGAATGAGGTAGCCACGTGGCGGTGCCCCGTGAGATCCAGGTGGCCAAATAAATTAAATACCTATTTCTATTTGAGTAAAAAGTACAACTCCAATAGACATGATATCTAAAGTCTAATGCATGAATAATACTCCCTCCATTTTTTCAGTTTTATTAAAGTAATTAATATTGTGTAAAAAATAAAAGGAAGATAAAAAGTTAGAATTTTAAGAGTAATAGTTATAAAAAAACTTCTATTTTTAAAGTTCAAAAGAGAAAATATGTAAACAGATTTGGAAATAATGGGATTTTTAATATGCACCAGTCTTATTAGCATAAAACATAAAACATTTAGGTTTTTTCATTAGTTTTTTTTTTGCATTAAATTTAGGGATACGTGTTTTTTAAAATTTATCCTTCAATTAAAATCATAAATTATAGAAATATATATTAATAATTTAAAAAGAAAAAATGTGCAAATTAAAAAATAGCAAACATTTTAAAATAAAATTTAAGACAAAATGCAATAAACAATATGAAACAGTGGAATACATTGTACTACTGCAATTCAGAAACTTAATAACATCAAATCTATGTTATAATATTAATATAATAATATGTATGATCTACCTAGCTAGACTAATTAATTAAGTTGGTATATGTTACTATGTATATATAATAATTTTCACCCTCTGACGATTTCTCTTTTTCACAATTCCTATTCTATTTTTCTGAATTTTTAACACTTATCACCTTTAATTAATATTATAGAAAGTTGATTATTTTTTAATACGATATATATCAATCATTCATATAGTGGAATAAAATGTGAAACATCAAAATTGAAACATGTGAAAACGCTAACTTGTACTTTGACTTGTCTTCAAAAATAATATTACAAGGAATTTATAAATTGTAAGATGCCGGAAGATGATTTAGCAAATATGAGGAGAACAAAATTTAACTTTAGCCATAAATATGGACAAAACATAGAGAATTATCTAAACACAAACTGATGAACAACAGTCCAAACTCAACAACACTACAAATCGGCAAATCATTGAAACTAGCTCTTTTCTGATATAGTTTTAAGATAACCTCCTTTTTAATTATCAGACAATTTTGATGATATATATATATATGACCTTAATTAACAACTCCTAATCATTATTTGACACCTAATAAGGTTAATTAAGTGCTTTAGCATATACACCACACCAAAATAACCTATTCAACAAAGAATTTAATTTGGGCCCTTATAAGTTATAACACACAATTTCGTGCTTCATCAAAAATCCACTTTAGCTTTGTTTGGAATTATTTGGTTTTTTGGTCGTGTACGGCCCTAAATTATTGGAAATTAAGACATAGTTCGCGCGGCTCTAATTACAATCAAAATATCACCCTATTTGTCTCTAGTTAACTTCACATTTTGGACTGTAAAGGATTTTATTGGGATTATACAAATAAATACCCTTTACCATAAGGAATATTACATTTAAAAACAATACGTTTAATTTTTTTGTGTTGTTCTTCTCAAAATAATTAAATCATGACGCTTAATATGCTAAAATAATATTATTTCGTATAATAATAAATAGTACTCACTTCCGTTCCATAATAATTTTCACATATTAAAAATATAATAATGAGTAGGCTGATTTTGGAAAATATTTTTTTTTAACTTTTATGTATAAAGTAAAAAAATAAGTTGATTAACTTGTGTGTATTTGTGAATCTAAAAGTAATTATATTTTTTGTAAAATTATAAATATTGTGAAAATAGAGTTTATAAATAATTTTTATTTTTTAACGTGTGTAAATTATTACAGAATGGAGCGGGTATCATTGAGCTAATCGTACACTACTATACAGAGTGGACTAAATATTTGGAAACGATGGAAAACTATATATATATGATTTTTAAAAATATACTGTACCATGTAAATGGTGCATGGAATGCTGCAAGCAATAATGTAGAGGTTGGGAAATGCAAAATTTAGTTGTCTACTCTTTCTGTGTTTTTTAATGACAATTTTAAAATACTAGTACTGACTGTACTGTACTGAATTGGTTCCCGCGCTTCTGAGTTGTGATTACATTATTTAATCTCAACAAATATATTCTTCAATTCAACTATGTTATTAAAATATATTACTAGTACTCTAGTCATGATTTGCTTCTTGATTTGTCTTTCTAAATTATATTCACTTCTATATTAAGTTGGTAAAATAAATTATATTCCCTTCTATATTAAAATTAAGTTTGTAAAAATTTTAAAATACTTATATGGATTGCTACTCATGGACAGATAGGCGATTAACCTCCTTTCTGTACAAAACAAAAAGACATTTTTTTAGGATTGGGGGAGTAATAGTTTTAGAAATATTAGTACTTTCTCCGTCCAAATTTATTATACTAGTTTCTCCGATTACAAGTTTTTAATAAATATTGATTAATTTATGTATACCTTTTAATCCATTTTTAAATTTTGGGTAGGGTATTTCTTTTTTTTTTTTCTTCAGATTTTTTTTTTTGTAAAAAAAGTGATAGTATTTAATTAAAAAGTGATAATATTTTTAACAAAAATAACTATCACTTTTTACTTAAACATTGTCACTTTTTAATAAAACACTATCACTTTTTTTTACATGACCCCTCACGGAAATGACACGGTTTCACCTGAGACTAACCCTAAAGTAATAATCATTTACTAATAAAGTGAATGACGATTTAAATAAATAAATACTCCGTAAAATTAGATAAAAAAAATAAAATAAATAAGAATAACGTAATGGGTGGGAGGAAGTAATAATTACGGAGTACTATTTCTGTGAAACAACCAAATGTTGGTATTTAATTAATATATAAATAAGACGGCTAGTTTTGTTTTACACAGTCAGTCGTGCAAGTGACCCAATTGCCTTGGGCCGGCCCGGTACCATTCATGCTGAAGTTACTTTTCTACCCCTCCACTTTATTTCTAATTTTTTTGTTTTCCGTGCTTCTTATCATGAAGCATGTTTTATGCCAATTATCCTGCTGCTGCATGAGACGCTATTTTAATATTGTTTTTTTTTTTAACACTTTTATCACTGAATGGCGAATGCATTCATTTCTTAAATTTCATATATATTACTTTAATTATACTTTTTGTTTATATATATTCCCTTAATTATATTTTTTGTTTATATATATATATTCCCTTAATTATACTTTTTGTTTATCTTAATTATACATTTATAAAAATTGTATATTATAAATAAGGACATATTTGAATAATATAAGTTCATTATCATTATTTAAAGAGACAATTAAACATTATGTTTAGATTAAATTAATGATAAAGTCTAGTATGCACTCGAGTGCTGTGCACCCTAGTCCATGTGCAATTTTCAGTTTATTGATTTACACTTTTTGGTAAATGGTGTTGTATTTTTCAATTATTAAATTGTATAAGTAATAATTGAAAAGTGCAACACCATTTATCAAAAAGTGTAAGTCAGTAAACTGAAAAGTGTAACATAGACTAAGGTGCACATGCACTCGAGTCCATAGCAGACCAACCCTAAATTAATATTTTAGTATATTTGACAACATGCAGGATTTGTCAATAACTAGAATCAGTTGTAAAATTATGTACATATGTTATTTAATTTAATAATATTATTTTTCTTCCCGTCAAACTCTCTTATGGATAGATGGAGTTCCACTTTAGTATTTGAGTCATACTCATTTTAAAAATAATTTGAGTGGGGCTCCATAAAGCCATATATCATGTGATTAGGGCTATAAATAAGTCGAGTTGAACACACTGTATTTTAAGTTTATTTGAAATATTATCTAAAATTAATGTTTGAACTTATTTGATAGTTAAGGGAGTTTAGCTCGAACGAGCTTTACTCGAGTTGAACATATGTCGAGCTCATGCAATTTGACTTTTATTTTATTTTATTCCTATTTTATGTTCACATTTGATTTTATTTTCAGCCCTATATATGATATATAGAGTAAATGTTGTAGCTCGAAATTATGGTGTATGTTAGGTTGAATTCGCATTCATTTATCAACCTACGTATATCCTAATTTCGAGCTAGCAATCGTTGCACTCATTCAATACAATGTACCATGCTATTGTCAAAATTCGATTATTTTATGACTATTGAAGATTAGCATGGACAAAGATATTTATTAGAGAAAATTAATATATAAGAATTAATTTTTCGTCTTTTTGTAAGTTCAGATTTTTAGACCAGATAAAATTTTGTATGGTACTAGAGTCTTATGGTGTGTTTAGTTTGAAATTGACCCATCCGAATTTGGATTTGATTCGTGCTGAAAGCAACTTCACCAATTTAAATTGTTCATCGAAGAGATAAGATGACTCAATTTAAATTATTCGTGATGAAAGCAACTTCACCAATTTTAAATTGTTCACAAAGCAAAATCAACCTTAAACCATGTGAGTGTTATCTCATAATCTCACATCAACTAAGGGAGGTCAGCCGAAGGGGCCAGATAAGATGACTTAGACCAAATCAGATGAGTTGAACGTGTTCAGTCGACAGATGAGGAGGAGTCGCTTAGAATTAGCTAGGTTGGTCAGATCAGAAGAGTTGGATCAGCAAAGATAATGTCTATCAACAAAGTTACTATTTTGACCAGGACAAAAGAGTTATATCAGGTGAGGGGAATCATTTGATTTCTGGATAAGTCTTCTGAGAGACCGTTACAGTCAGTTACAACTAATAAGGGGATCAACTGTCATTTCTGTTGGACATTAACTAAGTACGTGGGTTATTACAAACGGTTGCAAACAAATTAACTACTCAACTGCTGCATAACTGCAACAATCATCATGATAGTATATATATACTCTTAAGTAATTGTACTTTGTGAGGTTTCGAGCTAGTACGAGCATTCGTATTTTTAGTTTTGTGAGTTCATGAGTGAAGTGGGAATAAGTTCCTATTTTGAGTGAATGAGTGTGTAAACATTTTTTATCAATCAAAGTTGAAGTAATCTGGTCCAGTGGACGTAAATTACATTGATCGAACCACTTAAATCTCTTGTGTGTTGTTTTACTTGTCAATTTCTTTTCTGAATTACTAACTTAGAGTTGAGTTATCATCTCTTCTGATTTCTACTTGGTTTGAGACGTAAAATCTAGTAGACTTCTTGACAAACTGACGCAGAATCATTTAACTCACAACACAAGCATACTACATATTTGTTCTTGCATTGGCAAAGTCAACAACGCACGATGAAGTTGACTCTAAGAAACTTGTGACTTCCCAATCAGTAATCCCTGCAAATATATAAATATGTTATCAACATTTTTTCAATTGATCAAGAATCAAGACTTGATTTAATTAATCTAAAAATATAGATCGTGTAATGAAATATATTTCCCATGAAAGTATGTACTAATTAATGTGAGACTTATCCTCAAGTGAATAATTAATATACTAGTGTTTCAAAAAAAAAAAATTAATATACTAGTATTCTCTCATTTATGTTTATATTTTTTGGTAGTACAATGGCCAACTACCATGAATATCCATTATAGCAAAAAAATAAAGGAATTTTATAGGTGATGGCGAGTTCATTGCTTATGGACTTTTTATTTTTTTGAATTTTTTTAATTATTGGTAGTATTTGTTGGAGAATTATTATATACGCGCAAGTGTAATAATCATTGATGGAAGACACCAAAATCTTGGTGTATACTAAATGAGTATATTAATTGTTAACACCTAAAGCATTAATTCTTGTAATAATTCCAACACCTAAGTTTATTTTTTGTCCTTCGATCTACATTTACTTTTTATCTGTTTCCTATGAAAATAAATATGGAGTAACAATAAAAATACTCCTAATTTTCTTCTTTATAGTCCGTAGATCTTTCAATTATAACCTAGTTGTTTCGTTATATTAATTATCATGACAAATTCAATTGGATCGAGGTTCATGAATATATTTAAGGTTCTCTCTTACTTGAGACGATTTACATTAGAGATAACAATGAGGCGAGTTCAAACTTTAACTAAACTGCATTGAACCAATCTCGCATGAATCAAATTTGGACGACTAAACCAAACTGGTATGGAAGGGGTCGTGATTTTTGTCGAATCTGTCTAGACAACACGTCTCCCAACCCACCATGCATTAATTATAGTAGTACATAGTAATATTTTTATATGTGTGACGTTTATTTATATAACCTAATGTGTGTGTATGACATATATGATTGTGTAAAAATATTTCATATATATGTAATTTTTTTAGTATAATTAAAATGAATATAAAATATCATTTCAAATAATTATATATTTGATTTAAATTATATTATGTTAAAATAAAAATATTGTGTATATTAAAATTTATATTACTCCTAGTTGCTAGTAATGGCATAGGAATCAATATTTAATTTTCTTATTTCGTATAAATTATTTAATAAATTTACATTAACTTCTCTATGTATAATATATTTATATAAATAATTAACGCTACAATAATTCTTTGTTGGTAGTGTTGCAATTACTAGCTATGGAAGTCTGTAGCGTGTTATTTCACTTTCATAGCTGCTGACATGTACAAGATATATGTTTCAAATATGCATTCTGTTAATTAATTAACAAAAGGGTTAAGTATATTTGTGTCAACTAATTATTTGCTTAAATGACACCAAGCTTATCATTAAAATATAAACAAGCAAGCACGTGACCTAACTCAATAAATATTAAATTATTATTGAGTTCAAATTTCTTTTCTAATTATTCATTAATCTTTTTTATTTTATGCACTTGAGACTCATATAATTCAAACCCCACACACTTGTTAAGTAACTTTTAAGTAATCAATCACAACTGTTTATTAAAAAAAACTATAATTGTTCTATATCTAAACATACTGATACTATTTAAAAATATAATCGATTTATAGAATGCACTTGGTGCATACAATACTAACGCGAAACATTTTTATGAACATAAAATTTTGAATTCAAAATATCATCATTACTTCAATAAATAGGCCAGAGGCAGTTTACTGTAAATCCAAAGCATAAAACAAAGTGATAGTCCACTCCCTTAAATCAAATCCAAAACTAGACATTTTCCAAACAATTTGACTTTACTAATTGATGAAGAAAATAAAAACTCGCATTTCTTTGAAAAGTATATATCCTAATGTCGTTTTATTTTTTTAATAAATTGATAAATTTAATTTAATTATATAGTAATATAAGAAATTTGGAGTAGTGAGGATGCAGCTAGGGTGATAGGGTATGTGAAGACAGCGTGTAGTGTGTCGATTGATGAATGGATAAAAGTAGAGAATTGGATTTTCGGAATGCCAAAATTAGGAGTGAAAAGATTTGAAAACATCACAAAAAATAGCATCAAATCCTAGGTTGCCTCCCACGTTTTCCCTGCACCTACTACAAATGCTTAAGACTACATTAACATATTACTCTATAATTAAAAGGCTACAAAATAGTAAGTTGGAAAAATATAGGAGAATATCAATTTAATTCTAACAAAAACAAGTAATAATCGTGACATCACATAAAAAATACTCTCTTGTCTCACTTAAATTACTCATTTATTATTTATATAAATTTTAAAAAATATAGTATTTAATGTATAGTGAGATATTGAGTTAAAAAGGGGTAGAAAATAAAAATTATAGAAAGAATTAGAAAAAATAAATAAAAGAGAGGTAGTTTCTAAGTTACTTCCACCGGCTCTTCATTCTGATATAACCTAAATTTCTCAAAAGTTTCTAGACCCGCTAGCATCTCTAAATATATCATGGTCGTTTTCAATATAGCAACCATAATATCCAAGTTGGTCACTTGAAGGATACACTTATCCATATAGATGCTCTTGTGTGGGGAGGGGGAGATCTGTCACCTTTCTTATATTTATTTCACAATCTCACTCACTCATACTTGTCACTACAAAATTGCCCCATTTTATTTTTTAATTTTTCTGTGAACTATACATTTTTCAATTTCTATGTACAAATACTATTTTTTTATCAGTAAAATTATACTTTATTCACGTATAAAATATAACCAAAGAGAACTAGCAAAGAAACACAATTACACATATACGTTCAGAACAAAAACCAGTTTTCAAAAAGGCAACTAGGATTACTCTTCTAGTCCTCAAAGGAAATGTTTAGGTGTTTTTTTGCTATGATCCAGCCCCATAATCTGTTTTTAACCTCCTCCACCTCTCCTTCCATTGCATAATTCAAGTCGTTGTGAATCACTAAGTTTCTCCAGTTTCATATTACTCAAACAATACAACCCCACATACAAATAACAAAGTGAGAGTCTCTCTTACCGTGAAGTAATCCGGTGTGATGTAAAAAAGTGCTCTCGAGCTTTGTTATACATTGTCGTTGCTACCTTAATCCAATTATAGCACTCTACCCAAATTCTTGTCGTGGTTGTGCAGTCGAAAGACAGGTGACTTGTTGTCTCCACCTCCAATCCGCATAATGGGAATTTGGCGTCTTCAGGATTGAGAATAACTCGCCTTCGAAGCATATTCGCCCGAGAAGGTACCTTGTCCCACAACACCCTCCAAATCATCGTTGGAATTTTCATAGGCACGTACTTGCTCCATATCAACTCGAACTCCCTTCCACCTGTCTCCTCTTCTGATTCTGCATTCGTGCTTAATATAAGGGTCTCGTATTCTCCCTTACAGCGAAACTTCCTTTGGGGTGGGGGGACGGGCGAAAATAGGAAAATACCTTGGGTGTGTTGGGAGGATGTTTGCAGAGACAAGAATAAAGGGGGACTAGGGATTAGAGATCTGAATTATTTTAATATTGCACTCCTTGGTAAATGGATATGGCGGATAATTACAGAGGAAAAGAACCTTTGGGTAAGAGTGTTAGTATCAAGATATGGAGGATTAGTGAATGAGGAACCCGGAGGCAGCAGAAGGTGGAGGCGTAGAGTAGGCGAGTCTAGTTGGTGGAAAGAAATAAAAAATGTGTACGACATAATAGGAGGAATGGGGGCTAGTCATAGGATTCGTAGAGTGGTGAGGAACGGAGAACACACAAAATTCTGGAATGATTATTGGACAGAGGGAGGAGTCCCTCTGAAAGAGAGGTACCCAGAGCTTTTTTGCATCAGCGAGCAACAAGACGCCTCGGTCAGCAACATGGGAGTATGGAGAGGGGACGAATGGCAGTGGGTTTGGGCGAGGGGAAGGGATTTAAATGCTGGCGAGACTGACTCTTTGAATGATTTGCTTGTGTTGTTAGACAGGTACAAATTGAAGCAGGGCTACGAGGACTCATGGAGCTGGACACTTGCACCTATGGGAGTATTTTCAACGAGAGCAGCCTATACAAATTTGATTAAAGAGAGGGAGCAGGAGGTTGTAGAGATAGAAGAAAAATCCGAGTTTGTAGAACTATGGAAGAACTACGCGCCAAGGAGGGTAAAGACGATCGTGTGGAAAGCACTCAAAGGGAGACTTGCGACGACGGATAACCTACAAAAGAGGGGGATACCAATTGCGGATGAGAAGGTGCTGTGCAACCTATGTGAAAGCACGCCGGAAAGCAACACCCACCTTCTCATAGAATGCAGTTTTGCAACAGCACTATGGCATGAATGTTACTGTTGGCTTAATATAAGCATGGCTCCACATAACAATCTAGGAATTCATGCTTTGCAACACAAATATGCACTCGGCTTTGGCAAGGGGGAAAAAAGATTTATGTCTAGCTTATGGACATGTGTTATTTGGGAAATTTGGAGAAGTCGAAACTCAAAGAGATTTAAGGGAGAAAGGCAAGAAGTAAAGAAGAAACTGGAGAACATAAAATTAGCTCTATGGTCATGGCTGGGAGGGCAGAATGTGCTGATGCAAACTGCATCAATAACAGCCTAGTTCTGCAACCCCTTCACCTGCTTTATTGAATAATTAATATGGGATTAGGCGGATAAATGTACCAAGTCGATGTAATATAGAAGTTGCCTGTAATTATACGGGTTGTGTACCCCTTTGTACTCGTGGATATATAATACTCCCTCCGTCCCAGGGAAAGCTACCCAACTTTCCTTTTTCGTCCGTCCCAGAGAAAGCTACCCATTCCTTTTTTGGTAATTATTTCCCCTCACATTTCATTATATTTTTCTCTCTCTCAATCACATCACCTCTAATACATCTACTTATTATATTGATATTTCTTAATCTCCGTGCCCGGAGCTCATGGGGAGCTTTCCCCGGGACGGAGGGAGTATATATTTTACTATTAAAAAAAAAAGTACTGTAGATGTTATTAGGTGTTGCAGCCATCTCCACCCATCTCTCACATTTTCTAGCGGAGAAGCTTTGTTAACAATGAAAATAAATTGTAAGAATTTTCTTCTCCCGAGATGACAATTCTCGTCTCCATTTCTATACCCACTCCACTCCCCCTCCCCCCACCGACACAATTGCCCCACATTCCTCCCCTTATTCAAGCTAAGCCTTTACGAAATAAGTTTTTTAAAACTGCTACCTCAACTCATTTTTCTTTCCAGAATGATGTTTCCATTCCACTACCCACTGTCTTAACCATCCTGCTCCACCATCACTCGCCTTTCTCCCCCGACCCATTTTAACTACATCTTTCCACCACCCCAACCATTGTGCTATCCTCCCTCTCGGTTCAAAACCTCTCACCTCCATCGCCGAACTTTTGTGTATAGAAGCCACAACTCTAGCTCACAAACTCTCACGTTCATTAAAACTACGCCACAACCATTTTTCGGTAAGTGCCATATTGAAGAAACCTAAAGCCCTCACACCCAACCCTCCTTTACCCAGCGAACATATCATACCCCACCTAACCCTAACCCACACTATTTTTCCACGGTTCTCATCCCCCCACCCCAAGAAATCTTCGTTGCAATGAGATAAACTCGCTCAAGATTTTTTTAGTAACACATAAAATAATATATGAAAAATTAGAATAGATGTCAAAACTGCCTTCAAGGGTGTAACTCTCCCGCCAAATGAGATTTTTTTGTTGCTCCACGACAACAATTTCTTTGTCGAGTCAATGTAACTACTTGACTACTTCTCTCATTTTTATTTTCTATTTTCGTCATTTATTTTTTAAAATAAAAAAGCTCAGTATTTCTCCTTTGCTTCGAAAAATTAAATGAGGGATCAAATTACTTTAAATATAACATTGACAATAAATTTCTTCTAATTTTTATATTGATATTTGGACATTACAAACATAAAACACTGATTTCATCTAACATATTATAGTAATATTTATTGTACGAACACCATATATATTAATGAAAATACCAATTATCATTATTTTGAATGTAATTAAACAAATGAAATAGAGAATTTTAATGGAGATTCTTTATTGGGACTGTGGTTAGCTAATTAAGATGTCATAATTACCCTTTCATTTCATGCTCTCTCTTAGGAAAAGAAGAAAATCTTTTCAGTCAAAGATAGACTGACGCATACTGCTTCCGAATTTTGATTCACCGATTAACGGATTTGTCCCCTTCATTTGTCCACTAATTTTATTTTTATTTTCCACTTTTTTTTAATTCTTAATTATGCTGTTCTATATATACGCTTATTTTTATTTTTAATTAAATAACAATACATTTTACGTTTTTTTCCTACTTTTATCTCCTCATTAGCTAAATTAGTAAGTAAAGGTAAAAGTCAAAATTATTTTTGAACTTTTTTTTTTAATTTCCTACAATTTATTTAACTGCTATCTCTTTCGTTAACTAGTGGACAAATTTTTAGGAGGTAAGAGCCAACATAATGCAAGCAGACAAAAATAAAATATGTATGGCACAGGTAAATTGGGCCGTACTAACAAAATTAATTTTAAATCACAAGGTGTAAAATTTCAATTTTAAAAAATTTACACTAAAAGTCATTATGTCGACTAATGACATTACATTTTTTTTTTTTTTTTTAGGAATCAAACATAACATATTTGTGTCGATTAATTGCATAATTCTACAAAAAAAAAAAATTGAAATGGTTAATCTTATATAAAAAAAAAAAAAAAAAACTAAATTATATGATATGCACTTTTGAATATTTTGATATGGAGAAATTAAGAGGATAAATTTTATTATGGAGAATGTTCAAAAATTTGTACTCCGTATTAGATTTTGATGATTAGTTGAAAATATAATGTAATAGAAAATTAAGTTGAATTTTATAGTCAATTATTTTAGTATATGTCTTTGTTTTAGTATACAGTTTAGAGAGAACTCAACAAGTAAGTTAAGTAATATGATCAAGCTTGTTCTACATGTGTATCAATAAGATGTAGATCAATTAAGTGGATAGAAGACCTTGAAGACTAGAAGATGTTTAAGACATAATATCTAAAGATCAAAAGAAAAGAAAACTATGGAGTGTCAAACAACTTGTTATCTAAGCTCTAGCTAACTTAAACCATCTGATAAGTTAAGTGTCTTCTCAGTGGTTCTGATAATAACAATCAAGTAAAAGACGGGTTATGATGGTAAAGTTTTTAATAGAAATGACAAGTTGTTCACTCAAGACAAAATGAATTTTAATGTTAAAGTATAAAAAATATTGTATTTCTAAGGAAGATATACACAACAAATAGTAAATTTTCAAATTAGTTCTCCAACTTCTAATTTTTTTAATTCACTATAAATTAAATACTGGGCCAATCCTTTGAGCAAAGGTTACATAATACTTAGCAAGGAAAAACAAAGATTACATGCAATTCAAAAAATTTATCATAATATTTTCAAGAACACGTTCAAACTAAATCATTATTATTCAGTCTATATAAATTCAAATTCTAAAGCTTAGATGAAATTTCTCAATCTTAGTTTTGTAAGAGAGATTTCACTTAGTTGGAATTACTTTACCAACCTACCTAATTTTGAGTGATCGAGTGCTAGTTTTTGTTTGATTAGTAACACAACTTTATAAGAGGGGTTAAAACTCGAATAAATATTAGGAAACAAAGCTCGTAGATTGTGATAAGGCTGCAAGTGTTCCTAGACACTTCAAACCAAACATTTCTTAAAAGGAGTTAACACACAGCCGAGCTTATGGAGTGGATGTAAAAGCCGAGTTTTTAAACCACTATAAATTCTTGTGTTATTTGATGCTTTATCTGTCATATTCTCTATTTAAAAAAAAAAAAAAAAAAAACACAACACACTAAATTATTTGTGCACCAAGCAAACCGAATATTGTTTTGATGGCATAAAACTTAACTAACTATTTTTCAAAGTAAAAGAAAAGTTTTCATATCAGACGAATTATTTAGAACCTACACATTCAGCTTATTTTAATAGATGTTCAACTGATTAACTTTCAAGTAGTCAATTGGTTATTTATAATCTTGAACTGAACATATTGCACTCACAACATTTATTTGGAGTCAATTGATTCCACTAGTTAATAATCTACTCAGTTGTCACTTTTTTTTTTTCATTAACAACTCTATTTACCAATTTCTCTAATTTGTTTACCCTCACTCACCCGTTTCTAGACCGACATAGCCCAACATTAATATAAAATACTTGAAAAAATAATTTATGTTGATGTTATGTTCTATAAGAGCAAATTGTCGAGCTTACACATAATCAAAAATCAAATAATTTGATTAAATATATATTTGTACTCGAATATTCGTATTTAAACAATTTTTTTTTTGTTAGAGAAGAGTATTGGAATTTGAATAGTCAATTTTATTTTTTTTTTGGTAATATTTTTTTTTTTAAATTGCGTGTCTTGAAAAGTGCAAGTCAATATTACTAAAAAGTGTAACACAATATTAATAAAAAGTGTAACACATTTTTTTTATTAAAAAGTGTAAGTCACTACAATTGAAAAGTGCAACACAACTTTTAATAAAAAGTGTAAATCATTATAACTAGAAAGTGCAAATTAGTACGTATAACTAGAAAATGCAACACAATATTATTAAAAAGTGCATGTCAATATACTTGAAAAGTGCAACACAATATTTTAATGAAAAATGTAAGTTATTATAACTGGAAAGTGTAACAAAATACGACTAAAAGGTGTAACATAACATTACTAAAAAGTGTAAGTCACTATAAATGAACATATTGTTGGAAATTGTAACTCACTACAACTAAAAAGTGCAACAAAATATGACTAAAAGGTGTAGCATAACATTACTAAAAAGTGTAAGTTAATATAATTAAAAAATATTGTTGAAAATTGCAAGTCAAATGTGTAACATAACATCACTAACAAGTGTATGTCATTATAACTGATTGCAAAATAAGATGCTAAAAAAATGTGAGAGTTGAACACTAGACCTTAACGTAAAATAGAATATTCTCAACCGTTTGAACTACATAAATTATTATACCTATTTTTTCGCGTATCTTATTTTTATTGTTAATTCTACCACTCTTTAAAATGAACTCAATTCTTTATAGACCTACCCATATTTGAATAATTTTTTGGATCGAAAATTACAATATTAATTAGTCTCAATTTATATCCTTATAAAAATTATTCCACGTGTTAGTAATTTTTTTGTGTTTAATATCCTTATAAATCATTTAAGTAATTTTCTTTTTTGGTTTAATGAGATGTCACTGTTGTAACGTATAATTTGTAAAATAATTAAATTTTCAGGCGTTGAGAACATATTAAATATAAAGATTGTAGTAGCTCATTTTGTAAATAGAATTAAATCCAAATAAAATAAATGGAGACATATTGAATACTATAAAGATTGTAGTAGCTGATTTTGTAAATATAATTAAATCCAAATAAATAACTAAAATGGAGAAAAAAGTATACACCTCTTTTGTGTGATAAAATTCTCAAATCTACTCCACTGTGGTGTGGGGCATTGATACACGTGGCAAAACTCTGTGCCCCACAAGATGCGGCGGCTCGTGAAAAAATATCTTGCTCAATTTATGGTAATTAAGCACCTTTACAACTTAATTAAACGGTAATTAGAAAGAAAGGTAAAAACATATATTACCTCTAAACCAAGCTAAATGTCTAATTTTACCATTTAGGTGTGAAAAAATAAATAATATAATTGTGTTGTTGGATTAGTGGAGAAAATGATAAAATGATTTTTTCTATAAAAAGAAATTGTCACACATTTGATAGACATACAAATAAGAAAAATGAATAAACGAATAGTATTACTTCCTTCATTTTTTTAATAACGGACATTTTCGTAAAATTTATTGGAATTAAGAAAGGGTATGTGTCGAGAAATATACCCTTAAATAATAAATGAGATTTCTAATCATATTAATTCTATAATGCACATTTTTTATAATTCACTACTTTTTTTTATAGGAATATTCACATTATATTTCAAAATCTTTCCAAATTCTTTGATCTTAGATTAGTTAATAAAATTACATGAAAAATTAAGAGATTTTTAAAGTTAAAGGAAGGGCATAATTAGAATAAACATCATAAAAAATTCCTTTTGAGGTTGGTTGGGGTATTCCTTTTGAGATGGAGTTAGCAGCTGCACTCATTGCTATTCAGTATGCACATGCCCAAAAGTGGCGGTTCTTATGGATCGAGTCGGACTCCAGTCTGATAGATAGCACTTTGATGAGCTCTACTCCCTCTGTCCCTTGGCGTGTGCAGGGTCTCTGGAGTCAGGTTCATCCTCTTACCACAAACATGCACATTCGGTATTCCTACACTTTTAGGGAAGCCAACCAGGCGGCTGACGCAGTGGCCAAGACGAAGATCAACTGCATTTGGAGGGGATATCATCCATATTTCTTACTTACTTTCTTACATAAAGATTTGTATACAGTCTTTTACAGACAGTGAATGTTAGAGGGGTTTACCTTTTTCATTCGCCTAGATTTTGTCCCTAAGGAGGTTTTTTCAGACAAGGTTTTAAAGACACTTCGACCTTTGGCTAGACTTGTGAGTCTATGGTTTTATGTTTTTTTTTTCTTTTATATTCCATACCTTTTTATTGGTCATAAAAAATTCTAAAATATCATTTAATTGTACAATAAAAAATTCTAAAATATCATTTAATTGTGTACAAGAGAAAAAAAAAGTTAAAACATAAAAAATAGAGGAAGCATTCTTTAAGAAGTGTATAAAAAGTAAATGAGGACACTTAGCTTGAGATGGAAAAAGTATGAAATATTATACATGCAATATTAATAAAAATTAAAAAGACAAATCAATACTGTATAGCAATTCAAACATAAAAATTCACTCTCAAATCTACGTGCTCTTGAGGTAACACATATTATTCTCATTTGAAAGTAATTTTTCTATTAGTCTTGCGTGATTTTTGCGAAAGATTCATTTGACTCAATTTTTACCCGTATGAACTTCCTTAATAAGAAATGTTCAATTAAAGAAAAAATAATTAGTTTCCATTCCAATTTTATTTTATTTTGGCTATGGGATCCTATAAAATAGTGGCTTGAGCACACATAATTCGCTCTTCAGCCAGTGCAAGTGAAGAACAGTTAAAAAACACACACACACTCTCTCTCTCTCTTACTCTGTAACCAGAGCTTTCTCTCTCGAAAAAATACACTCTCGAGCAACTCTTGAAGGAGAAAATCAAAAGGAATCGGAGTTTCCATCTGGGTTTTACTCAAATTAGCAAACTAAAAGTCGTAGCCTCAAAATACTTTCAGTATCCCATTTTGATTCCCTAGCCTTCTGCATATATTCCTTCTCCTTTTCCACTTTTTCCCCTGAAATTTCACACACTACTGTGTGTTTCTCAAACTCCTACTTTCTTCTTCTTCCAGTTTTTAGCTCCCTTTTTTCCTCTGTTTCAAGCCTTCTCTTTAACGTTGCGCTTTCTCTTTATTCTCAAAGAATCTCTCCTCCCAACCCACCTTTATTTTCCCTCTTCTAGCTTTTAATCCCTTTCCCTTTCCCTTTCGCTATCAATGCAAATCTGAAAAAACAAACAAGTTTTTCTCCACTCTCAGATGCTTCTACACAATAATCACGCAAAAACCATGTTTTCTACGGTCAAATACACTGAACACATAAACCAAACCACAGTCCTCACTCGGCCGGAAAATCATTTTCCGCCGGAAATGCCCACCAGAACTGTACGCTTCTCCGTCGTCGACGCTGACGCCACCGACTCCTCCAGCGACGAAGAGGGGGCTTTTTATGTAAAGCGTCAGAGAGTTAGAAGGTTCATCAACGAGGTCAAAATCCAACCCTCCTGCAGAGAAAACGGAAATGCCGCCGTGAGTAGCCGGAAGGCGGCCGATAACTCTCTCAAGCGGAAGAAGAGCGGAGGCGCGAAAACGGCGGCGAAGGTGGGAAACGGAAAGAAGTTTCGCGGCGTACGGCAAAGGCCGTGGGGGAAATGGGCGGCTGAGATTCGAGATCCCTTGCGACGTGTACGGTTGTGGCTCGGCACTTACAATACGGCAGAGGAGGCTGCAATGGTGTACGACCACGCGGCTATACAGCTGCGTGGACCCGACGCGCTGACCAACTTTACTGCTCCGCCCCTAACGGACAACAAAACTAGCTCAGAGTACAACTCCGGTGACGACGACTCCCACAACAATGCCACGTCACCCAAGTCCGTTCTCCGGTTCGTCTCCGCCGCTAACTCCCAAGCCGAGGCCGAACCGGAAACCGAAGTCGAAGCTGATTCCTGCTCCAACGACGCCGTTTTGAGAAGAAAGGAAAATGACGACAACGAGAGTTTCTCCGATTTCTCGTTTTTTCCCACGAATGACGAGTTATTCGCCGAGTTGGTACCCGACTTGTTTGACCCCACCGGTTTCTTAAACGACCCGTTATTCGATACCGGTTTCTGCAGCAGCGAGCTTATCGGGTCAAGTGCAGATTTCGGATTCGGGTCCGGGTCATCCAGCGGTCAAACGGATGATTTCTTTCAGGAGTTCGGTGATATATTCGGGTCGGATCCTCTTGTCACACTCTGAAAATCAGCATTAAGTTTGTTGATTTTTCGGCAGTTTTGAGATAATATTAGTATGTTTTTATTTATTTTTCCGTGTACCTCTGTTCTATTGTCAACTTATTAGTAGTAAATTAAAATGTTTTTATAGTAATAAATAAGACAGTGCAAAGTTTAGCTCAATTGATTTTTATTGTTTTTTCTTCTGTTTAATCTTAGCAAATAATAAGTTGGTATAAAGAGGGGGGAGGCACGTGTGAGATTCACGTGAGTTAGAGAGATATGAATTAGGTAAAAGAATGAAATGGAATGAATAGGCTATTAAACAAACATACACACGTGGTTAATGAAAAACAGATTAGGCTACCCTTAATTTGTCACATTATTTGTCACAACGAATCTGATTCGGTTTGGCCTTTTTAATTTCTGGGTGTCTTTTGCTCTTCACTTTTATTACAGATTGAATTATTTTGTACTTAACACACCGTGAATTATTACCACTATAGCATAGTGTTGCATTATTTTGTCTCTCTTTCTTTTATTTCACAATTTGTTGCTAATAATTATTGACCCATATAAATGTATAGATGTCTAACGCATTTGATTGTTTTTTAATGCACAAAATAATTATAGGATATGATTCTGAATGAAAAAAAAAAAAATCAAACTATAAGTACTACTTTTCAACTTTATGTTGATTTGATACTGTATCAGTTCGATTTCTAAACAAATCATTTTTTTCAATTTTTTTATAATATACACCTTCCTAACTTTCACATTTCACATTTAAGATGAACACACATATTAAAAAATAAATAATACTAAGTATGATTACGGGGGAGTACTTGATTCTGTCATCATATACATAAATGTATTTTAAAAGTAATCAGCATGTATTTAAACAAGCATATACATAAATGTGTTAAAATTTCAAAAAATGTTGGAAATATATCACGGAACAAGAAAAGAGGAACACTAAACATGCATATACATAAATCTCCTTTTTTTTTTTTTTTGGAAATATACCCACGGAACGTGAAAAGAGGAATATTAAGGGGGTGTTTTCATGTTTGCAATCAATAGAAACAATAATATTTTTTTTAAGAAAAAATTAAGTGTGTTTCAAAAAATTAATTATGTGAGGAATAACATTTGGAAAAAAATGATTTTCATTCTTTTGTTGTATTTGCTCTTTTCTAAATCTGGTTAGCATCCTCGTGATATGTCATTAACTTATGAGTAATCATGTGTATTAAATTTGACCAATGACTCTTTCATAACTATTAATCATTTAGTGTGACTAATAGTGTGATTAGAAACGGCAATAAACGTGATTAGGATCAGATATAATTAGGAATAACAATTGGATATGGATTCAAATTCGAACCCGCATTGAACGTGATTAGGATGTCACGTGGCTACATCGCTCCGAATGGAATCATATACTTCATATTTATTGTTTCATTTTGTGTTTTACATGCAATGTAAATGAAAAACACGTGTAAAGTGAAAAAATAATCAACTGAATAAACAACGCATTATCGGGTGTTAATAATTCATTAAAGTGGAATATGTAAAATAGAACAAATTAATCAAACTAAACTCACTTAAGCCTCTATATATTATTCACATAAATTACGGGATACACTGTATTAACTCATACAGTATTTTGTGTTCATATACGTAGCCTGAAATGCACATTTTAATTTAGTGTTAATATTAAATAAATTCATTTGTTTAAATATATTTTTACAACGTAGCCAAGTTTTTTTTAGTATTGTCATACACCATCTTATCAGACTTTTAATTCTAGTACGAAATTCACACAACTAATACTGAAGTAACAATTAATAATCAGAACTAATTCTGTTTCAAAAAAAAAAAAAAAAAAAAAAAACAGAACTAATTAATTTAGCTAATTGTTTTCTTGAAACGTGGTATATTTATTTGGTTTTTTAGTCATTCACAACTGGACCTAATAAAATAAAAACATTACTACTGTAAGAGCTTTTATATATATATCCATTTACCTATTTTTACTACAATCAATAACTCAAACTTTGTGTGTTTTGGAAGAAGAAAGAAATTGTCGTTAAGCATTTGACGTCATTTTCTAATAATGGCGGGAAATAAAAAAATATCAGTATTTCTGTTTTAAGTAGTGCCAATATTATGTAGGGCTGCAGGGGGTGTCCCCCACCCACAAAATATATTTTAAAACTAAATTATATTTTTCCTTTCTCATTATCCTAAAAAGGATTTTCTCCTCAACATTTTTTATTTTTATTTTTATAGTATTATATTTATTTACTTTGAAACCTCTAATTTCTTCAATTGTTTGTTCGCAAAGGATGTGTGGAGGAAAATCTATTGTGGTTTGATATTCAGTGCATTACTTAAGAAATAATGATGAATAATTTTACTCAAAACATTGCGCAATTTGGTTGCTGAAAATTTTAGGATTCCTTGGATCTCTATTTGACATTAAGGGGGGCCCTGTCCCCCTATAAAATTTAATTCTTTTATAATTTTTTAAATTATATAAAATTAATGATATATTTTTTTGTTTGGTAAATAAAATTTCATATTGATTTAATAAATTATTTTAGTAGTGAGTTTAATGTAAAATTCGTCTCAAAAGAAATTTCCAATTTACAAAATTGATTTCAAAATAATACGGAGTAATATTTTTCAAGTTCAAGATCATTATTGATAAAAAAAATGATCACTTTTGTATATGGTTAATGTTTTAATAAAAAAAAAAAAAACATTCATCCTAACTTCGAATCCTGAGTTCGTCATTGCATATGGTCAACTAAAAATGCAGTAATTTTCATAGGAATAACTATGGACACGGAAGATATTTTCTACAAGAATTGTGTATCAGCTTTTTTTTGTTGGTAGAGGGTAACAAAAAAACACAAAATAATTTTTTTAGCATTTGGTTTAAATCCCAATCTTTGTTTTAGTTAATGTATTAAGCGAGTGGTTCTATTCTTTCGTGTATTGGACATTTCTGATGCCCAATTAAGTATAAAATTGTGCTTCGTTACCAAAAATAAAATAAAATTATACTAGTATTTATTGCAGTTTGTAAATTAAGCATTACTCACTGTATTTTGGAGGTGAGTATAATTTTCTACCAAACATTAGGAGTGATATCTTACAACATCATGGAATTATGAGATGTCATATATAATAATTTGAATTCGGAAAATAAAATAATTTGGATATATATATGAAATAAAGTATGATGATACGAAAAGGGAGCAATGATGTAGTTTAGACGACATTTAAGTTTGGGGCATAAAATAGAAAATGATGGATGGAACGAGGGGTTCCCAGGTAATGCCTCATTCTGACCCTTCCTCGTGGATTTTCATATCACAAAATGGGATTTCTTTTTAATTTACCTTTTTTTTAATGACATAGAGTTCAAATTAAAACAAAACGTAATATAAAACATCGAATTTTCTACAAAATTATATATTGAAAATAATATTGGAGAAAATGGTTTTCTCCCCCGCTCTCGTTCAATTGCCCTTTTCACTTTGACACGAGATTTAATGCGAAAGTTATTTATTAGTATTATAAAGGATAAAATGCTCCCTCAATATAATTCTCACACAATGTAATACTTTAATTCGAGAAACACATAAAACAATTTAAGTCGGATTTCAAGAAAGTTGAAAATTACAATAATTCACACACAAAACTGAGGATGGGTCATAAGGTGGAGGGAGGGATGGCGGCAAAATCAAGTAAGTCAATCCCTAAATATGGCTCTACTCTAGAGAATGAGGCAAACAACTTATCGTTATTTGTCTAAGGCTTAAAAGAAAAGGGAAGAAAATGAAAAACACAACTCTGGGTCGTTATACGTCTCAGGCTTAAAAGATTTGAGCAAAAGAAAGTCTGAAAAACTTGGAGCTTTTGATAAAGAAAATTCGAAGACAGGGGCTGTCCAACAACAAACTATCAACATAATGCAAATTACGAGACCAGAAGATATCTTGGATTCATGTAAAAACCTGAGGGTTGTTAATACTGGGAATGCGACATAAATTCTAGAAAGATTAAAAGGGATGAAATAGGTCGAGTTAGGAGCGGAGAGTCGGCGACATGATATTCAACTTCAATCCATCAATGAAGATTTTATCCTATAACATAAGAGGTTCGAGAATATGTAGGTAAATATAATCCAGATTTCGTGTGCCTACAAGAGACAAATTACACGGATCACACTCTTGCATAATAGTTCAATTCAGGGAGATGGTTTTGCTGTGGAACGTACTACTAAAAATGCTAACGTCAGAACTGGGGAATTTGGAAAGCTTGGAATGCGAAAAAGTTCACAACACATAATTGTTGGGCTATTGAAGTTAACATTAGGCGTGGAAGGAAAATGGGCGGCCACAGGAATAGAATGCGTAATGGTGAATATTTATGGACCGTGTGATACCAAAGGGAAAGTGGAGTTATGGTCCGGCCTTTTACAAAAACGACTAACCAGCAATATTAAAAAATAATGCATGATATGGAGTTTTAATGAGGTGAGGAACAATACTGATCAGAAAGGTCGCAATCTGCCTTTGATAAATGCTAGTTCAAGAAGATTTGTGGATTTCAAAGAGGAAGTAGGGTTGCACGACGTGCCTTTAATTATGAGTAAGTTCATCTAGTCCCGTTTTAATGGTACAAACTGCATCAGAATTGATCAAACTCTCATCTAGGATACGTGGATCACCAAATGGAGAGAATGCGGTCTACGTGGGTTCATGAAAAAAATATATCAAATCTTAGGCATATACTCCTTTATTCATGCCAACAAAATTGGGGACCCAAGTTCTTCAAGTTTTTCAATTCATGGTAAGCAAATTCAAAGTTATACGCGTTTGTGAAGGAAAGGTGGAGGAACAACTACAAAATTGCAGGTTGGGAGGGCTACAAAATAAAAGAAAAGTTCAAAAGATTGAAGACGTATGTGAAGTCTTGGAGCTTGAATAATTATAGGGAATTGATAAGTCAATTGAAGAGGCAATTAAGAGATTCAATTTTCTAGAAAAATTGCAAGAATGTAGAGATCTTGTTGGTTTATAGATCACCAACAATGGCTTACAAATTAGACGGAAAATAAAAAGATTGGAAATAAGAGATTACAATGTCTTCAAATTCTTCTAACTTTCCAAAAGAGGCAGATTTTCTTCTTTGAGCAACTTCTTGGAATGGCAAGTTCGCAATTTAAAGAAACCGCACTGTAAAGAGACAGAAGAGTTAGGGAAAAACAGCCGAGTCAAGGTGATACATTTTTCCGTAAAACAAACACGTCCCGGTTAGTGTTCACGGAGTGACGAGATGCTTCGAAAGGTAAAATAACTTTGTCTTTACACGAGCAACACCGCAGCGTACAAAGCTCCAACGAACTGAATACACGCCTGAACTGGACTGCACTCTAAAATGCTATGCAGAATGCTGGAAAACAAGATGCAATTTTGCTGGAAAACTCAAGTGATTTTTTCCAAAACAATGCACTCCTATTTATAGGTAGTACCACTCAGGTAGGGATCATTCCCGGAATGGTAACCTCCAACACATTAAGGCTTCAGTTTCAAGAATGGACGCCCCTTTCAGTTAATGGCTTATCGTTCGAGACATTTTTGAAACGCATTAAGACATTGTGTACCTGGACGCCCCTTTCAGTTAATTGCTTATCGTTCGAGAAGTCAACTGGTCAGCAATTAACTTCCACCAGACTTGGGCTGCCCATATTGAATGGTTCAAAAGTCACTACAATTTGAACTCTCTTAACTAACTCCTAATAATAAGGAGGAGATTAATCCTCACATTAATCAATGTGGGATAGTTATTAACACTAATCCCAAGATAACACTTTTATGTCTTAATCTTTGTACATTAATTTCTCACTCACCGAAATTCGATTTTGAGATTTTAAATATACTACGATCATCTACTCCGAGAGTAGAACGATCCTATAACATTTAATTCCTCGAAAATTAAATATTAATACCCTCAAATAATTGATTAATTAATAATCAATTAAATATTAAGAAATTGAATAAAACTCAATTTCTCCAACAGATCTTACAAAGGAGGAAGACACATCAATGGGAAATGCAAATAACTAAATCATGGAGACTTAGGAAAATCAAAGATAGTTATAATTATAAAAAAATCAAGAGCCCAATGGTTGCGCGAAGGCGGTGCAAATTCATTTTTTTTTTCATAAGTGTGTTAACAATAGAAGGCGAAGGAATATAGTGGATGGTTTGATGATTGAGAACATGTGGGTGTAAGGTGTGCAAAAAACAAAGACATAATTTTACAACCATTTCAGAAAGCACTTCTCCAGAGGTTAGGGAAGGAGAATTTCGTTAAGAAATCTGATCGAGAAAACGTCTGCGACTCAGTATTATGAGATTATGTGGATGAGATGCTTCAAGGCATGAGTTTTCATTAGAGATAGAGGAAATGGATAAAGGGTTGTGTGAGTTCGACACCTATGTCGTGATGGTCAATGGGAGCCTGTCGGGGCAGTTCTATTTGCAGTATGAGACAAGGAGATCCATTATATCCTTTTATTTTTCTCATCGCAATAGAAAGATTAAGATGCTTTATCAATAAGGCTGCATATACAGGGAATTTCGATAGTGTCAAAATTTGTTCGAATGATATTAATGTCAGCTACCTCCAATTTTTGAACGATACTGTGATAATGGGTGTAGCGTCCATAAAAAGTGTTAGAGTGATTAAAGGTATTTTAAAACTTTTCAAGATTTTGTTAGGTTTAAAAGTGAACTTCCAAAAAAAGCACTCTACACTGTATTGGGATCAATGAGGACAGACTCAATGTATTGGCTAGAATCTTGGGATGTTGCACGGGTAAAATCCCATTGAACTACTTAGGCCTTCCCATATGTTCCAATTATTGGACCGGTTCCGAAGAAAACCATCAAGTTGGGAAAGGAGAAACCTGTCTATCGGAGGAAAGGTCACACTCATCAATTAAGTTTTATCAGTTCTACCGCTTTACTTCATATCCTTTGCAAAAGCCCCCGTGTGTACTAAAATTCATTACTAAATTTTAACGAGATTTTTTTTTAAGGTGGGGGTTTGGAAGAGGGGATGGGGTGGAAAAGTAGGAAAATTGCATGGGTGGGTTGGGAGGTTATTTATAGAAGTAAGATGGTAGGAGGTTTAAGTGTTAGAGATATAAAACTATTTAATACTCTCTCTGTCCCAATGGAATTTGCACCACTGGAACTGCACTCTTTTTTTAAAAATGTGTTATTTGCTCTTTTGTTGACTTTTCAAAGGGGTGTATGTATGTCCATTCATTTAGAGATTAAAGGATGATTAAGAAGGCCGCAACAATGTCATTATTGTTAGAAGGAGGACTATTCAGTACACTTGAAAAGCTGTAAGACAACAAGTGTTAGATGGAGTTCCTATTTTGTTCACATCAAAGAAAATGGGCATACGAGGAAAGGTAAAAGTTCAGCTAGATGCTCAAAAGATGAAGATCATACTTTTTCGGAAAAAAAAAACCACAATTAGGAGAATATCTAGGAAATTAAATGTCAGCAAGTGTACTGTGGGTGGGTGGATCAAAAAAGGAGCCATCAAACCACACACTAATGCCATAAAGCATGCTATTACAAAAGTAAACAAATTGTTAAGGCTCAAGTACAACTTGAATGCATTGCAGTTTGATAGGCAATTCAACAACATCAAGTTTCAAACTATGCATATTGTGATACACATTGATGAGAAATGGTTTTACATGACAAAGACAAATGGAAGGTACTATCTGCTCCCAAGGGAAATTGAGCCATACAGATCATGCAAGAGTAAGAGGTACATTCCCAAAATCATGTTTATGTGTGCAGTGGTAAGTCCACATTATTCAACTAAGGGCGAACTAATCTTTGATGGAAACAACAAAAATAAATTAAGAGGCACATTGGTTACTAAACCTATTGAGTCAATTGTTTGTCCCTGAACGAGTAGTTAATGGTTAAAAGTCTAGAGGGGAGGGGTGAATAGACTTTTAAACCTTTTGAAATATCTTTTAGTGTGTCAATTGATTGTGTAGAATGCAGTATGCAACTGATTAGAGTGCGAGTGTAAACCTGGTTAAGTATTTAGTCTATTGAATTATCAAGTTTGCTGATTCAATCTACTATTTACTAAACTTAGTTATGTGCAGAATAGTGTGGCCCTTTATATACTCGTGTGAAATCCCTTTTAGAAAACTTGTGTAAGCTTGGAAAAACTACTCAACTGATTTGACATCGGCTGGTTTCAAATCTATAGTGTCTAACTTTATCAAATCACAAAATCTATGCAATGTATGAATGATAAATGATATGAACAATAAAGTAAAGTGTTGTAAAATAAAGATAACACCAGATTTATGTGGTTCGGCCTCCAGACCTACGTCCACCCTCACAGTTCCAATTGTGATGTTAATCCCTTTCAAGGGCTTGTAATTTATAGTCGCAAGAATAAAACTTTGATATTTATGCACCTCCAGATGCACCGACCGACTTGTTATCGTGAGAATAAGTACTTTTACAACTATTCTCCTTAGTTACCACTCCTTCAAACTAGGTATAATATGAGGTTGTGGGTTACTATATTATTTCCAACTTAGTGAATCAATCCAACAATGATTGATCACTTTCTAAGCCTAACAATATGAATTCAGAATTTGGGCTTATGGGTAGTGTGGAAACTTTGATATTTAACTTGATAGCTTTGCAGTCTTTTGAACTTTTTGAAGATTGATTTGAATGCGTATGCTTGATATTATTTTGGTAGAGTTCTTGAGATAGTTTCCGTGATCTTCACAATGAAGATAGTTTTGTATTTATAGAGAGTTTGATCTTCAAAGTAGCAGTTGGAGAGCTAACTTTTGAATTAAATCTTTCCTTGTTTAAGTATATCCATAATTAGCTTTATTTGCTTCCTTAATCTTTGAATTTTCCTTCTTCAAATATAGTAAGCTTGTACTCCGTATAAGGTAACTTTCCTTAAATACCATGATACTGGATCCATACTTAACCTTTTCTTTCTATGTATCACCTTTGTTGTTTTGCATCATCTCGTCTTCTTTTCAACTTAGGCAAGACTTCTTAATATGTCTTTTGATCTTGATTCATAAAGATGAGGTTTCACTCATCTTGTCTTCATAGTGCTTCCTCTAACTTCAATTCTTCTTAGTCTTGAGGTATATCTGTAGGCATCTTCCTTTGTCCATATTAGTTGTGTTATCATCTCAAATGATTTCCTTAAGTGTTCACTAGATGATAAGGTATGCAAGAACCTTCTCATCTTGTTCACACATGACTTCTAATCTTTAAGGTCTTCTACTCTTCATAATCTTGAGTATACGTGTGTAAGTCCACTTAGTGATATCAGCTGAACTACATACAACTGATCTCATTTGATTAGACTAGACTATACAATATCAACTTAACCTTTTTTTTGTTAAACCAAACGCCTGCTAGTTGCTACTCCGTATTATGAAGTTTTAAATTTATGTACACAAGTAAACAAAAAAAAAAAAAAATACTATGTACATAAATTATCAATTATTGCAAAAGCAGATATGACAAGGGTAAAAATAAGTCCAATTCTACAGATGCATTTAGTTGGACAAATCGTCGAACACCTATCAGTCATTCAACGGAGCTCTGACAACAACGGCCAGCTTCTGATTCCAGCTACAACCACTCCCCAACCCTTCTCCCCCTCTTAAACAATCTCTTCTTTCCAATTTTACCTTTCCCTTCTTCTTCGACTCCTACATTTGCCTTATCGCTATCTATTTCAGAGATTCCACTTTCCCTCGCCTCCCTCTCAAAATCATCACCCAAATTCCTCAGCAATTCCATCTTCACCTCCTCATCCTCTTCATCCAACAACCCAACGAGTCGGTGCCTCTTAATCCCAATTGGAGCCGGCGTTTCACTAAAGCCACCCCTGTTGTTATCTTTGTCGGAGGATCTTTGCGTCTTTGGGGATTTATCAAAGATAGTCTCTGGTTGATCGTGGAGTTTCTCAACGCTGCCCTAAATCCGGCCCTGAAGGCGGTGGCGTGTGACATTGAGGCCGCCCATGGACGCCTGAGCCTCTTCCGCCCAAGCCATGAGTGGATCTGTGACGGAGACTGGTGGATCCACCATTTCATCGTTCAACATAACGTTAGTGTAGAGTTGCGGTCGTGGGAGGCTGCTGCCGTAGAACTTTCCGGGGCCCAAGGTCGCAACCATATCGGCGGTGATGTGTGTGCGGGAGTAGGTGCCGAAAACGAGGGCTTGACAATATCAACTTAACCTAAATCTACTAGATTACATATAAATTTGTCTTACTAAATATCTCTAAGTGTTTTGGCCATCAAAATATACATAATACATTGTTGCTCAAGGACGTAGGATGAATGTCTAAACATCAATCACTAAAGATATCACCTAATTTGCATGTCAAGTCTCCTAATGTGTTGTGAATGTACATTTAAATATTCACAATACATAGATGACATTACACTCATCAAGTCTTTCATTTTTTTTCTACTAATTCATTCAAGTAATCAGATTTTACCAGCAATTAAGACAAGATGGCCAGAAAATACAAGAAAATACATCATAATTCAACAAGACAATGCAAAACCACACATTCGTGACTCTAATCCATAATTTAGACTTGTTTCATCATTATATGGCTTTAATATCCAACTGGTTTTCAGTCAACTAATTCACTAGGTATTAATGTCAATGGCTTAGGATGTTCAGGGTAATACAATCATTGTATGTGGAAACATCAAGCTACAGTGTGGATGAATTGCTTCAAAATGTGATCATATCTTTTGAAAGTTTAGAGCATACCACATTTAACAATGTCTTCTTGAGTTTACAGTATTGTATGATTGAGATTATGAAGGTGAAGGGGCACAATACCGATAAAGTTCCACATATGTGAAGAACTACCTTAATGAGGGAAGAAAAACTACCACTAACCTTACATGTTTATGAGGATTTGGTAAGAGAGTGCATAAATCACTTGGTGTCACATAATTAGAATGAAGATGGACCATATAATATTGAAAATTTTATGGTAGATTTAAGATACATTTAATTAGGAAGTGATACTACTTTTTATGTGTCTTTTGTGATGTTTACAACATAAACATAGGATATATGTTAACTTTTTGTTTAGGTTGTAAACATCAATATATGATGACTATATGTGTGTTTTTTGTAAGTTTTGTTTTTACTCTCAGAAAAATTTCATTATTGTATAAACAATGCCTAAATCAAGTCTCCTAATTTAGGTTTTAAACCTTAACGGTTACATTAAGCCTAATTAGACTCACAATTGGTCCAATCCATTACTCATTAACCATCAACATTTTACCCTCAGAAAAATATCTTTATTGCGTAAGTCTCCTAAGCCTAAATCAAGTCTTCTGAACTAGGATTCAAACCCTAATGGTGACATTAATCTAATCATACATCATCATCATCACCATATTATCATAAAAAAAATCCCTGCAAAATATAATAAAAAAATTGTCACAACATGATAATCGCATCACAACACATCAAAAATCCACTAGAACATGATAATCTCAACAGAACACGTCAAATATCCATCAGAACATGCAATTCAACTCATCCAAAATCAAACAGGACCTCAGTCTTAACCAAAAAATATGGACATGCAATTCAACATATCAATAATCCCAGAAGAACGCATTAAATAACCACGAGAACATACAATTCAACTCATCCAAAATCAAACAGGACCTCAATCTTAACCAAAAAATGGACATGCAATTCATCAAATCAATAATCCAACAAGAATACAATTCAACATATAAAAATTCCACGTGTAATTAATTCCATAACCGCAATCATCAAATATCCACACAAAAATTAGCAAATTAAGGATTATAGAGTAACTTCAGCAACTCTTGGAACTCAAATTGCAAGGACTTCCAAGAACCACACATTTTTGGGGAGAATTGAACCAATTAAACACCATAGGCTCAACAGAAGGTGAATCGTTACCCATCTCAGTCACCTCCACACAAAAATCAAACGAATCTGGTACAATTAGCTCAAACAAAGGTGAATCGTCACCGAAAAAGGCTTTAGACTCAAAAGTCGACCCAACCTCAGAATCGAGAGACAGCGATAGCGAGTTGGGCACATAAGCCAAACTAAACTCAGAATCGAGAGACAGAGATAGTGAATCGAACATAAAAGTCGAACTAAACTAAGAATCAAGAGATGAAGATAACGAGTCAAGAATAAAAACCGAACTAAACTCAGAATCGAGAGAAGACATTTAGGGTTCTTCAATTTAGAGTTTGACTTTCGATAGAGAGATAAACATTCGAGATAGATTTCGAGTGGGGATTGATGAGGGTAATGGGTTAATGAAAGTGGATTAGGATTAGTGTTAATAGGCTCAATTATTTTATTAAATGGTCATAGTGTTTGTTAATTGGTTAGGAATTAGGATTATTGTTAAATAATGAATAAATTAATGACATATTGGTATATATGTGAATATTAAGAGTGTAAAAGTTATGAGATTTTTTTTCTTTTTTTGGAGTGTGCAAATTCCTGCGGGATGTCCAAATATGAAAAGTGTGCAAATTCTCATGGGACAGAGGGAGTACACCATTACTGTTTAAGTGAGTATGAAGATTGATAGCGGGTGATGAATGACTTTGGGTAAAAGTCTTAAGGTCTAGGCATGGTGAATTATTGTTTGAGAATAATTGATCGAGTCAAGCATCTAGGTGGTCAAGTTGGTGGAAGGATATTCAAGTGTTAGGGAGAGGAGTATTAAGTTCTATTTTATTAATATTGCTTTCCAAGATAGGTGACAAGTCGTTATTGAAATTTTAGATTGATTTATGTGTTGATAGTAAAATCAGTCTTAGGTCTAAGTTTAAAAATTTTGTATGAAATTTCGGCTAATAAGAGGGGGGTTATCAACATTTTTTTTTATTCGGGGTGTGTCGAAAAGTTTGAGAGAATTCTTTCTTAGCTTAAGATATGGATATAAGATCTTACAATGAAGGTGAAAACGTAGACCACTAAGGGTATGTGTACTTTTGGTTTTAAAAACCAGGTTTTGGATTTCAAGATCCAAAACCTGTTTTACTTCGGGATTTAAAAACCGATTTTCAAAATCCACTCAAAATCACCCCTATCAAACATATTGATTTGACATAAAATTATATATATATATATATATATAATATTACTTCAATCATTATATTCTTTCTCAACAATAATATAATAATACTATAATAAGATAATAATACAATAATATAATACATTTAATCATTACACAATCAACTAATCATTATAATCTCACCAAATAATAATATAATAATACAAACTCATTCATTCTTACAACTTGATTTGACATAAAGTTAAATCCTCAACTATTCCAAAACCCAAAAGAAACACTCATATTACTATTTATCGGGATTTCAAAAACCAGGATTTCAAAAATCCGGTTTTTAAAACCACTCAAAGCCCAAAGTAAATACCCCCTAAATGTTTGGACATGAACAAAGGTTCTTTGAAAATTCTTTTGAATTTTTTGCGAATATGCGTGTAAGTTGGCTTGATTGAGTATCTTATCTAATAGAATTTTCTTAGTTTTACCACTTATCGTATTTATAGAAGATTTTAAACAACTAGTCGTTGAAATTATGAACTAGTCGTTTGAGGAAATTCTTCTATTTTAGTGCAGATCTTCTTCGAAACATGTTCATACTACAAACATTCCTAAAAATGGATTGTGCATTAAATGCAACTTAATACAATTGTACTATTTGCACCTTTTGATATGTTATGCTGCATCTCTCGTCAACTTTGTAGGTTTGCTGTTGATTTTGTTGTTAGTCCACACTAGTAGAGTTGTTAGAGTTAGTTCAACAAAACTATATCAGGTGAATGTATGTCACATCAGTTGGGATTGACATTCTCTTCGTCTTTTAATCACTTTTGACTAGGGGTGGTTCGGTACGGTATACCGAACCATATCGCGCCATACCGTTATCATACCGAAAATTTCGATATCGAAAATATTGATACCGTTATCATACCGAAAATTCGGTATAAAAATTTTCATACCGAATGTCGTACCGAAATTTCGGTATATCGTACCATACCGAATTTTCGGTATATACCGAATCATACCGAAATATCGACACGCCGAATCATACCGAAAATATCGGTATACCGAAAAATACCGAAATATCGAAAAATGCCGAAATACCGAAAAATACTGAAATATCGGTATACCGAATCATACCGAAATATCGGTATACCGAATTATACCGAAATACCTAAATTAATTATAAAAATCATAATAGCTGAATATATCAAAGTATCAAACACAAATGAAAAGAGAATACAATCGTACTTCAAATTCAACAATACAAAATACAACTCTCATTCAAATTCAACAATACAAACTACAATTCTCGTTCAACTTCAATAATCTCCAAAAACCTGCAAAAGATAAAACTTAATCAATTTCAATTTATAGATATTAAAGTGTAAAAAATAAATATATTACCGTTTCAAGCTTAGGATTAGACGGTAGTAAGAGCAGAATCTTGATTCATAATTGAAGCTGCAAAAGAGGAATTAAAAAGAGTGAACAAAAAATATCATAAAATAGGAATTTAAAAACAGGACCCCTTTCAATTTCTAATAAAATTTGTACAGTAGGAATTCGTAGTCATCATGATTTTGTACAGTAGGAATTTAAAAACATGGAACTGCTAATAAAATTTAAAAACTATTAATAAAATTTATAATATAAACTCTTACCCCTTTCAATTTCTTCAATTTCCTTGTATAATTCAAGGTCATCGTCGGTTGGATCCTTATAAAAGTTCATCTCCTCTCCTCTTAGCCAATCACTAGTGCACACCAATGCTTCTACCATTTTAGGACTTAAACTACTCCTAAAAGGATCCGCAACTCTTTTGTCCAAACTAAAAGCCGACTCACTAGCAACGGTCGAACTTGGAATTGCAAAAATATCCTTTGCAATAATTGAAAGGATAGGGTACTTAGATACACCCCCTTTCCACCACTCCAAAAGATTGAAAGATTGATTAGATCGTTTTTCAATATCATCGGCTAGATACTTATCCACTTCGTTGGATATCTCTTGAAGTTGTTCTTCTTCATTTTGTGCAGCCACATCACCATACAATTCATCATAAAGACCATCACCACCAACAATGCTAGAACCATCTCCACTAGCATCCTCAATTTGCACATTTTGTTTTTCAACATTCATGACATCATTCATTCCCTTATACTTCATCCACAAAGTTACCAAATTCGTTTTCATTATATCAAGGACTTGTTGAACTCTCAATTGATTACCTCCTAATTTTTTGACACTAACTTTGATCATTTGAAGCTTGTTTCTCGGATCCAAAATATTGGCAATAAAAATCAAAGGATTCACGTTATCCCAATCCCTCCAATACTTATCAAATTTAAGCTTCATTGCACTAGCAACCCTTTTAAGAGTTCGATCTGATTCATCATTACTCCTTTTCTCAATCTCAATTTGCAATGCAACCATGGATTGATAAATCAATTGAGAAGTAGGAGTTTTGGATGCACTTAGCTCTAAAGTGGCATCATAAAACTTTTTCAATAAATGCACAGAAGATTTTGCATTCTCCCAATCATCTTCAATAGGAGGTCCTATCCTTTCTTTACATTTTTTATTTTTTTGCACGAAAATAATTCATAAAAGGTACTGATTCTTCAGACATCCTATCAAACACCCTCTTAAACTTTAATGCAACATCAATCATTTTATAAGTTGCATTCCACCTAGTTTTGACATCCATAGGCACATTCGACATATTATTAAACTTGGCAAGCACAGCAAACTCCCTAAATTTATTCAATCTTGCAGGGGAAGAATGAATGAAACTAACTGCATTCCTTATACTTTTAATCGATGTATTAAGATCTTTCAAACCATCCTTAACAATTAAGTTAAGAATATGACATGCACACCTCAAATGCAAGTATTTCCCATCAAACAACAATGTATTTTCACTTTTCATTCTCTTCTTCAAATAATCAATAGCAGTATGATTAGAAGATGCATTATCAACTACAATTGAAAAAACTTTGTCAATCCCCCATTCTCTCAAACAAACCTCAACCATCTTGCCAATTTCTTCCCCAACGTGATTATTATTTTTTGTGAAATTAATAATCTTTTTATGCAATTTCCATTCACTATCTAAGAAATGAGTTGTGATGACCATGTAATTTATGTTTTGAATGGATGTCCAAGTATCAGTGGTAATACTCACTCTTTGACTACCAATCACAGATTTTATCTTAGTTTTCTCTACTAAGAATAAATCGTAAACCATACCTGCAACTTTCTTTCGATCAGGGATTTTGAATCTTGGTTGTAATTTATGAACCAATCTTGTGAACCCATTCCCTTTGACAGCTCGAAAAGAGACCTCATCCTTAATCACGTACTCCGTAACCTTCATTTCACATCGTTTTTTATTAAAACTATGAGGAACCAAAGCACTTCCTTGCCCAATACTCTCATTTGTCAACACCGTTTGGTTTTTCTCACTTTTACTCTTCTGGTACAATGGACTTGACTGACACCTTTTCTCCAAGTGATTTTCAATCCACTAGTACTTCCTAGAGTCACGGGAATCTCAACACTATAGTAATTGCATATCCCTAGTACTTTAATGCTCCCATTATCCATTGTTCGAGTCTCCTTCTTAACATGATCCCAATATATGCTTCTATGTTGTTTAGGAACTATTGGAGGCTTCATTGATTCGTGTCTTGCTCGTTTTCGACTTGAACTATCCTCACGATCACGTGGATCAATATCTGTTGTATTTGGTGTTTCAGATGGACTTTGAAGTGTGTGAGAAGATTCAGATTCCATTTGAAAAATAAAAGAAATAATTATTAAAACTGAAAGTTATAAAAATAAAATCTGATATTTATAAAACAAATTAAAAGAACTCTTAAAAACTAATTAACGTATCTACTGTATAAGAAAATCTAATAATCTATATTTAATGTATCTAACTAAACAAACATACCAACATACATTGCACTAAGTAACAACAAGAACAGAGCAAAGCAATTAAAATTCGACTATCATGATGACTACGAAATCAATTGATAAAACCAATCAATTAAATCATTAGTGAATCATCATTAATCTACTGTACAAATTAATAAAACTCTTAAAAACAAATTAACAGAACACTGGTATTTTTAAAATCCATCTTTCAAATCAAGCATGTAAGCATATAATACTTAATAGACTATTTTGAAACTCTGCACCAACCAAATCAAGAAATCTACTATCTGCTGCCTAATTAAGAAAATTCTTAAAAACTTAAAAAAATATTAATTACCGATTACCAATTCAACATAACTCCAAAATCCCAAAATCCTTAATATGAACCCAAAATCCCAAAATCTAAAATCTGTAATATTCGTAAATACTAAAATCTGTAAAAATTCCAAAACATACCTGATGGCGGGCGTGCAGCGGCGACGCGAGCGTGGAGACGCGGCGGTGTGCAGTGGCGGTAGCGTGGACGCCGTGGAGCATGCGGCGTGCAGCGAAGGAGTGGAGGGCGGCGTGCAGCAACGGCGTGGAGCGGCAGCGAAGGAGTGGAGGGCGGCGTGCAGCGGCCCAAGTTAGAATTTTGAGTTTTGGAACTTGGAAGTTAGATCTAGGGTTTTTGTTAGAAATTAGAATTTTAAAATTTATTTTTTTAATTTAAAATTTTAATTATATTATTAAATAATTATTTTATTAATATTTCGATATTTCGGTATATACCGGTATATCGAACTTATCAAAATTTTCGGTATATACCGAAATACCGCGGTATGACCATTTTCCATATCGTTATCATACCGAAAATATCGGTACAATACCATACCGTACCGAAAATTTCGGTATACCGAAAATTTCGATAATTTCGGTATTTCTTCGGTACGATAAGCCCGGTATACCGAAATTTCGGTATATTTACACACCCCTACTTTTGACCCTTAGTCGAATATTCTCTTTGTTGAAAATCAATAAAACTTAGCATTTATACATATGTGAGCTGGGTATGGATCTTGTTGGACTTATTTGAGTTAGAGCTGACTTGTTATAAATGGAACCAATAATTTAATTCTTTGTATGGATCTTCTTATCTTCGATGCCTTCTAGTCTTCAGTCTTCTACTCTACATATTTTGAGCATGCATGATTTGTTTACATAGTGAAACTTACACTAAATTTGTTTTTATACAATTAACTTATAGACCTATTAAAGATAATCAACTTATTTATCCTAATTATATTGTGTTTTGGCTTAAATCAACAAAACTAAACATAAATTTCCCAAAACAATGAACAATTCCGTCTAAGAAGCACATTCCAAAAATATTATGTATGTGCTTTGTTGGAAGACCTTGTTTTTCAAGTGATATGAAAGTTATTTTCGATGGACAAATTGACATGTTCTCATATACTAAACAAGAAGGAACAAAAAAGAAACAGTAAGAACAGACAAAAAGACAGAAGGAAGATAAAATCCATAGACTCAATAATCAAAGATGACATAAAACATTGTCTTATTCATAAGGTAAACTCTCAAATACATGTTTTTTTTTTCTAGACAATAAGTACTCTCTTCGCCTCGTTATAAGTTGCTCCTTTCTTTTTGTTATTTTGTACCCCTTCTGTCTAGAAAAGATAGTCCACTATTCCAATTTTGTTTATCTCAAATTATAGTCCACTTTAATTTTATTCCAACATTTTGTCTAAAATACCCTCATTTAATGATTGTTGAAAGTATAACTATGCTAGCCCAAAATATTAGTAAAAAAAAAAATATTAGAAAAATTTAAAAGTGTCATAGTCCATTAAATATATCATTTAAAAGGAATTTCCAGAAGAAGAAAAAACCCAACATTCAAAATGAATTCAATACACTAATAAATATATTGGACATTAAATTCATTTATACTTGTTCTTATCCACATACAAAAATTATAAATGGTGGGGAAGAAGCCCAATTTAACAAATGAAGAAAGGAATAACATAGTCCAGTTTTTGCTTACACATTGCACCAAGGTGAACCACACATGGAAAAGATTTTAGAGGCATCTAGAAGTGTTGATGTCACAATGAGAAAAGTTAGTGTTGGTAAATTCAGACCAGCTGATATCCTTATATTTTGTTTTGATAACTTAAATCAACTTGTAATAGGATAAGTTGTATTTTATAGCAATGATGTCAAAATCGGACAGGACCGGCCGGTTCGACCGTGAACCGGCCACGACATCGGTCTAGAAAGGGCCTCAAACTCGTTTTTATAGCCGGTCAAAACCGGTAAAAAAGCGGTCGAACCGGTCAAAAACGGGTAAAAAAGAGCGAGTTTTCTCCGAACATTCTCCAAGCTCCCATTTCACAATTTCATTCTCTTAGTATATCAATTTAAGAACCAAAATCGACCAAAACTATGGATTGCTATGAACTGATAAATTTTAACTATAAAATTAATATCAAGAATATAATATACTTCATATTATCCTCTTCCACAAAAAATAAGAGTGATTACATGTATTTCAGCATTTCAACCGACGAAATATTTTAATTTAAAAAAAAAAAAAGAAGATTGCAGGCTGCCGCCGACGACATTTTAGATGGGAGATGTTGGAAAATATGAAACTTGAAAGTTGAAACCCTAGCATCAATTTATAGTAACATAAATGGGCTGGGTTATTTAACATAAGGCCCAAAGAATATTAAACTATTTAATATAAGGCCTATTGTTTTTATTTTTCAAATTTATGTTTGCATATATTTTTTAATCACCCATAGATAATATTGAAAAAATATATGTAAAAAATATTTTACCGGTTGGACCAGCAGTCCAACCGGTTGAATCGTGAACCGGAGGCCTGTTCGGTTTGGTCACCGGTTCGGTTATGAAAATATTGTTTTATAGACAATTTCATTATACATCCTGCAATAGATAGGTTCCGGTTAGCTTCAACCGAGGGGGAACCTAGTTGATGTATTGGAGACACGCCCATGCTCAAGAAAAGAAGAGAAGATGAACACCAGAAGAGGAAGAATCAGTCGAAGGGAAACTCGACTGATTAGCTGAGGTCTCATCAACTGAGTATCACTATTAGCTAAGGAACAAACATAGTTGAGGACCAATGCTGGTTACTAGACATACAAGATTCATATAACTGGGGAAACAATCAGATGCCTAAGTGTCAAGATAAGAAGAGTAGAACCTAGAATCAGCTGAGGCAAAGGTAATTTGCATATATATTGAAAGGTCAAATCAGAGCTGTTGTGGACCAATAGGAAGACGACAGCGGACACTTAAAAGCTGACATAGCACGAGGTTCAAGAATGGAAAGTCAACGATGCATTGAATATTACTAGGCAACAATAATATTCAATCGTATCAATCAAGGAAATTGTGATTTTCGAAATAATGGAAGATTTGATTGTGTCTAATGGTAACATTCAAATCTTACACTATATATATGAGTTCTTATTCATATCTCACGCATGAGTGAAGGGATGTAAAGGTCGAGCAAATGTGTCTAAGTGTTCATTATCACGAACAGCTCAAGGGATCGTTCATGAAGATTCAACAATCATCATCTTCCAAACAATGAGTGAGCTCATCAATCCTAAGCATGTATTATCACATATATATTCCAAGTTTAGAGAGAATTTCCCAATCCTAGCTTAAAGCTAAATCAGATTGTAAGGAAAATTCTCACCTAGTTCATATACATCATACCAACCCTTCTATCATAAATCCTTAGAAGCCAAGTTTGAGAAGATCACTGTAAGAGTACTTGTTCTCAGGATAACAAATAAAGCTCATTGCACTCGGGTGGTGTATCGAGCTCAAAGTCTTCTCTTTGGATTATAAAGTAGCAAAATGTCTTCTCTTGGGACGTTAAGTAGCAAAGACTCATTTTAAGGAATTAATATCATAACTAGGGTTGTGAGGGTGGATGTAGGACTAGGGTCTGAACCATTATAAACTATTGTGTTATTTACATCTTTAGCATGCATGTTTACATATAACATAATATTGTTTAAAATATAGGGTCTGAACGTTTTTGCATCAGCTGATACCAAACCAGCTTGACGCGCTCGTCATTCTGAATTCGAAAAATATATTATGGAGAAAAATCTGACACCGAAGTCAAGTTCGGTCCATTTTAACAAGTCATTTATATTAGCTGACATCAAGTCAGATGATCGTGCATAAAATGATTTATAACGATTTTTCACTAACAAACAAGTATAATCTTTATGGGCATACTACAAATTTTACACTTAACTCTGATAGATGATAAACCAGTTGACTAACTAGTCTTAGGCCCCTAGTGAAATCAGTCGACTAGTCGCCTTAAAGAGTTAGTTTTTATTACACTTTTAAACACTCGTCTGATATAACCCCTGGGCTAAGGGACCAACAGTTAGCTCCCTTTAGACTGCATAAAAAAAAAAAAAAGAAGCAAAGATAACAAGGATTACTAATTTTTCTAAGTTCAAAGAAAGTAGAATGTGTATTGCCCACAAGAAAAATCTAGGTACCAACTTAAATGATTTTGACAACTTCCATTTTCTATAGGTCAACAATCAAAAGGTTAGCCAAATAAATTAAAGTTAGTAAGAGCACAATTGGGAGATTAGTTTTACTAGATTTCATCAAAACTCATTCCAACATAATTAAACCCTTAACAACACTCAACAAGTTAATTAGACTGAAGTTCAGTTTATGTGTGGCATCTCAATGCGGTTATGACATCTACATCTTTTATGTATTGCCGAAAAATAGACAGATGTATCGAATTTCAAAACTTTAAAATGTGGTGTATCGAATTGCAAAAAAAAAAAAAAAAACAATATTGTAATCTATAAACATCCTAAAGGTGATGATTTTTATAATATTGTTACACCACTTAACTCTAAGGGTGTAAATGAGTCGAGCTAACTCGCGAGCTACTCGTGCTCGACTCGGAAAAAGATCGAAATTGACTTGAAGTTAATCAAGTCGAGTCGAGTTTCGAGCTAGTCGAGTAGCTATCGAGTTCGAGCTCATACTCGGCTCGAAAGGCTCGCGAGCTTAATCGAGCTTGGACAATATTTACTATTTTGCCATTAATATATTATTTATATTTAAATACACGTAATCGAGTCGAGTCGAGCTTGAATTTATTTTAGAAAAAATATGTGTTATTATTAATTTTGAAAATTATATAGGTAATCGAGTCGAGCTCGAGTTTATCGAGTTTCTTATCGAGCCGAGCTATAAAATTCTAAGCTCGATCGAGTCGAGTCAAGTTTCGAGCTTCGAGTATAACAATCGAGTCGAGTTTCGAGCTCAACACTACTCGACTCGGCTCGTTTACACCCCTACTTAACTCCAATGAATTGGCTAGTGGTGTAAACTTGAGATTTAGGAGTGTGCTTCTCTCTAGTCCCAAGTTCAAAACTCGCTGCAAATAATATTGATCTTCCGAATTAGTCGTTCAAATTACCCCATACCGAGAACTCAAAAAGATATTTTTACACCACTTAATAAGATGAATAAAACTAGTTTGGGAGATTAGAAATGAATTAACGTTGTTGCAATGCTAATGTTGGCATATCTTTTTGTACTCGAGAAAAAGATATCCCTACTGCAAACCTCTGCCACATTTAACAAACAGCTCAGATGACAGTTAGCAACGGTTTGATTAAAATCATCAACATATATTTGTGGTCCTATATATGTATATGTGATGATGAGCTGTACGTATGAAATTCAGAGGTGACATATATTTGGACCAACAACATTGCTAACTTATTAAACCACTGCACCATCAGAAAATCTTTGCTTTTACTATATTAATGTTGTATGTACCTCACACAAATGCCAAATATATGTAATTATACCTCATACATGTATCATCCAAGATTCATTAATTACCCTAAATTTGTCACATGTATCAATCTAAACTGCAAAAAAAACCATCTTCTTTTGTCTAGACACACATTCTTTTTGCAGCTTTGGGTTATGAAATGTCCACTTCATGCTTCACAAGATCAAATCAACCTAAATTGTAATCCATCCCTCCACTTATAAGTTTTCCGTTATTTTTAGACATATAGATTAAGAAAAGTGATTAAATAATAGATATAGTTCAAGTGATGTAATTGAGAAAGTGAGAGATATGGAGAGAAAGTAAGATAAAAAGTGAAATATATAAATAAAAAATTAAAAGATATTTGTTAAAAAGAGTATGAAAAGTTACGGACGGACCAAAATGTTAAAATGAAAATTTACAGGCGGATGGAGCTAGGGAATACTTTCTTCGTCTTGCCACTCTTGTTATAAGTTTTCATAAAATGTGTAGTGGGTAATTAACTTAGAGATCGATACATAGAAAAGAGAAAAATGTGGAGAGATAAGAATGAAAAAAAAAAGGTAAAAGATCATGGATCTTGCTATTTAAGGAAATAAAAAAACTTATAACGGGACTTAGTTGAAAGAGAAGTTTATGAAGGTACAGTGGGAGCAGTATATATGTGGAGCAAGGTTATATATTAATAAGAGGGATTTTAGTAGCAAATAATTGATGCATGGTCAATATATGTGTGATGGTCCTATGATTGGCATTTTTTATTTTTTTTAATAGTATATATCTTCACAATCCCAATTTGCCGCAGAGAGACACGAATGTCATTTTCTTTAAAATTCTGGTGTTCCTCCATACAAGATAGGGTCATAATTCTATTTATACTCACCTGTAGACATATATCATGTTATTAGTGATTTTGATTGTGAATTTATTACATGACTTATAAATAAATGATTGGCATTTTATTTCTATAAATTTGGACGGGACCTTTTTATTTTAGTTAACACTTAACACGTTAGTGGGTATAACTTTTCAATAGTGTATCTATCATATAGGAGTATAATGAATAAACAAGCAATTATATCGACTCTTTAATTCTAAACACGGAGTAATTTTTTTATCTATCATTTATAATGAATAGAAGTGAAAAACATTATATGAGACGTCTGATCACAGTGTTATCAATATCACTTTTCAATAAACTAATATATAAATTTAAGGTAAAATGTTACAATTAGTTTACAAAATTTAAGCTTAAATGAAACATCTCATGTACTTTTTTTAAAGCGATAATATTTATAATAAAAAGTCACATTCATTGCACGGTGTGATGACCTCACATAATATTTTTTTATTAACACTATATTAATTATACTTAAAATTATACAATTCGATATAAACTAAATAAAAAAATACATAATATTTCAATTCGTTGTTACCAAATTTACCAATGTCTTGAATTTTTTTGACTAAGGGTAAAAGGTCCAGTGGGGAGAGATAAATAACCTTCCTAATTTTTTTTTAATAATTGAGTTGTTGACTTAGTGAAGTTATGTCACTAGTAGATAAAATTGTTGAGTACAGTTAAAGTTGATAACCAACTTATTGAATGCTCAGAAGCTAGTTAATTGAACAACTATTAAAATTAGTTGAATGTGAAAATGTGTAGACCCTAAATTATATTCGACTAGTTGTGAAAACATATCTTTTAAACTTAGAAAAAAAACTTGATTAATTTTATATTGTTAAATAAATTTTAGTATGGTTGATGCTCAACTGATCTAGCTGTGTTATGCATTTTAATAAAACATATGAATGAATAACAATTATCATAGAAGAAAAAACAATTAATACAGATATTTATAGGATTTTGAAGCCTCGGCTTCTACTTCTACTTTCACATTCACAAACTTGAATGTGATATTAATTTCTTTAACGAAATGTTTAACTTATTACCTTTCGTGGATTTCGTCTCTTAAACTTTACACGAGTTTCAATCTTTTTACAATGACTTTTACAAACTTAAATTAACACTTGATCTCTCGACAGTAAATTAGTTTGTAAAGTAATTTTCAACTATATAAAATCTCTCTTACATCTTCTAAACTTTAGAATATGGATTTGTTAGCCTAGAATACTAAGGGAAGTGTTCTTGAAAAGAATTCTACGAAAAATCTTAAGCAAATGCATGTTATCTAGATTCTCTTCTAGTTTTTCTCTAACCTTACTCTAAAGGGTTTCTTTTAAGTCTCAGATATTCAAACTTAATAACTATTAATTTGGAGAATCAATTTCATCGTCCACTAGTGTGGGATTTCAATTAATTTGACTCCATTTATTTTGTTGAACAGTGTGGTTCGATTGAAATTTTTAAAGAATTTAAGTTATCAATTTTGGTTTGATTTTTATTTTATAAAAATCGCCTAAATCGAACCAACCGGAATAATTTATATAAATAAAAAAAATATAATTATTTATTTAATATTGAGATTTTGTGTTTTTTGGTGTGGGATTTGTTTGGATTGTGCTTTAAAACTTTGATGAACTTTGAATCCACCGAACCGACTGAATTTTTAAAGTGGTACGGTTCAATTTGGTTTTAATACATTTCAATTCCGTCTCGATTTTATTGTTAAAAAATTTGATTATTTCATTCGGATGAAAAAGGTCCAAAACTGAACAAAATCGAACTGACCGAATGTCTACCCTTAGCCCCAAATGAAGCCAAAGCAAATCTCTGTATGGACAAACCCCTCAGAAATTATTAGCACCTTGAGAGTTTTTAACTTGAGTTCTATAGAGAAGCATACTCATATATGTCAAACATACACCACCATTTAAATGGCAAATTCAAAACTTTACTATATATCCCCTTTGTCCCAATTTAGATTGTGCATTTGCCAAAAAAAGATGTTTCAATTTAAATTGTGCATTTTCTTATTTGTCAATAAAACACTTTTCCACTTTAAACTACACCCTTCAAACATTCCAAAATTACATTACATGTCATTACTTTATCACTCTACTTTATTATTCACAATATTTTATTATTTACTTTATTACTTAAAAAAAATTCATACCCTTTACTTTATCCATTTAATACTAATAAACAACCTAAATATTTCGCATAAAAATAAATGCCCAATTTAAATTAGAATGGATGGAGTAAATATTTACCTAGGATTTCTAAAGACCTAAGCATTTATCCTTGCCTTTAAAGATGACTGGAACTCCTAATGAATCCAATATAATGGATATAAAAATGACTGAGATTTATCCTTGTCTTTAATATTTTTGTTTTGAATTTCTCAAAAAAAAAAAAAAATTGAATTTCTTTTGTTTCAACTAGCATTGATTCTTGATTCATTAATTCGACACTGAACTGAATATTCAATTTACTTTGAATGCACATTTATCTTTTCAGACTTAATCATTATAACTCATCTTATATTCAATTGTTATTATCAGGGATGGAACTAGAATTTTCTTGTGAGGGGGCCAAAATATACAGCTCACCACTAACATATTTTCTATATGAAAATTTAGATTTAAAAAAAAAAAATTAAAAAGGAAAAAAAAATTGTACGTAATCTATGACAACGGAGATAGATGATATAATTATGTTCTAATCTCTCAAACCCTATTAACTGAAATTAAAAATAAAAATTATTTTTTTCTCTACTAGTGTGAAGTCGTGAGAATAAAATGCAAAAGATGTACAGTATAATGATCTCCAATTTTTAATATTCAGTGTCTATATAAATATTTTATTTTAATGTTTTTTATTTATGCAATTTGGGCTGAGTTTAATTTATTCTTGGACTTAATTCTCAGAACCCATTTAATAATGGATGAGATACACAGGAGTCCAAACTAATAAGTATAAATATATTTTATTATAACTCAAACTATAGGTATAATAGTAAAAAAAAAATATTGGAGGGGGTCATGGCCACCCAACCATATGCATAGTTCCGTCCCTGGTTATTATCAGAACTATTGAGAAGACATCTAACTTATTAGACGAGTCTCAACTTAGTTTTCAAGTTGCCTAATATTTGATGGTCTTCTTCTCTTCTAATCTTCTATCTCGAACTTTTTCTAGTCTTTCTAGGTCTTATGCCCACGAATCGTATATATCTTTATTTAGTGCATACACGTGTAGTGAAAGTTTGATCTTGTTTGCTCGGCTGACTAGTCAAGTTCATGTTGGAATAGTTGATCTATACAAATTTCAGCTTAATCCTTATTTCAAGATATATTTTTGATCTAATCATAAAAAATAATATTCACTTGGTCCACCAAAAGTGTGTTCATTTTTCTTATTTGTATGTACACTAAAAGTGTGCTCATTTTCTTTTATAGAAACAATCACTTTATTTTTTACATCACAACAACTCCACAACACCATTATTTTATCCATTTTATCTTAACACCTTATTTTTGGTGGGCAAAGAAAGTAATAGAGTTTCCAACAAAGATCAAAATTAGTAGTAAATAATAAGATATATACAAAAATTATGATTAGAATTCTACAACAAATTCAACGTATAATTATCTCTATTATAATTTTACATATTGGATCTGTATTCTGTAAAAAAAAAGTTTTTTTTTTATAAACAATTTATAGAACTATTTTTTTAATAAGAATGATTGAGAAATTTGTATTAGTTTTTATAATAGCAAAAACACTTTGTAATTGGATTGAAAGTTGAACTTGTATAGACAAACTATTTAGTTTAGATTTAGTAAATAGGATCACCGGTTAGGGGGGAACTCAACTGTCAACTGAATTCTAACACATCTAGTTCTAGCTTGAAGATCAAGGTGATCCCCTCAATTATTGAAGACCCAAGATTTAAAAAAAAAACTAGAAGACAAAAGAGTTGAAGCGAAGACCAGTGTTAAGAATTATGCAGCATCAATCAGCTGACTTATACAAACCTGAAAGATGTGAAATACTCAGTTATCTTCATTAACAAAAATTGAGTTACTAAGCTAAGTCCAAGTGGATAAAGTTCAAAAAGACTATACTCGATTTCTAATAGTGCAAAACGAATGTTCAATTAACTTACCTATCACAAACTCAAAACTGCATTATTGTGATTCTTGCAATTGTATTAAAAGTCATAAACTTTCTTTTTACGATTCAAGCATTATATCCAGTTCCCCTCTTGAGGTTCTTTATTCTGATGTGTGGTCGTCCCCTGTCCTGTCAACTGAAGGCTTCAAATATTATGTCATTTTTGTTGATCATTTTAGCAAATACATATGGCTCTATCCCCTAAAACGTAAGTCCGATGTACTTCCCACATTTATCTCCTTTAAAAATATAGTGGAAAACTTTTATAACACCAAAATCAAAACCCTTTATTCTGACAATGGAGGAGAGTTCATTGTTCTTCGTTCTCTCCTTCAAACTCATGGCATATCTCATCTCACAACTCCTCCCCACACCCCTGAACACAATGGCATGTCTGAACGTCGTCACAGACATGTTGTTGATACTGCCTTAGCCCTTTTACATCATGCCTCCATGCCCCTTACATATTGGCCTCATGCAGTTTGTGCTGCTACCTATATTATAAACCGTCTACCAAAACCCAATCTTAACATGTTGTCCTCATATCAATACCTCCTAAAACAAACTCCCAACCTAGCCAAACTTAGACTTTTTGGTTGCTTATGTTATCCTTGGCTCCGCCCCTACACTTCCCATAAATTAGACCCTAGATCCACTCCCTGTGTCTTCATTGGATACTCTCCTACACAAGCTGCTTATCTTTGTCTTGACTTAAAAACCAACAAAATATATACCTCTCGTCATGTTCAATTTATTGAAAATATCGTTCCTCTAGCCACTCCTAAAGCTGCTCCTGATACATCTACTGATTTAGTAGATACACCCCCAATTTAGTAAATACACCCACCGTTTTAGTAAATACACCCCCTACCCACCAGAAAACCCTACTAGTATGGTCTTTCCACCACCCACTCTGATTAGTACACCCCCTCCCTTACCTACTGATCCTGCCCCACCCCCAACATTTCAAATACACCCCCTCCCCAAAATATACCCCCTCCCGACGTCAACTCGTCACCTCCACCACAACCGCACCATGCACCTCCTGTTTCACTCAATACACCCACCAACCCCCTACCAAGCCCCGTTGCACCCTCTTTTCAGATTAATACACCCCACAGCCTACCATCCAACCTTGTTGCACCCTCCACCTCACTAAGTCCACCCCCTCACCTCTTCGCCTCGAGTCGTCAGATCCTCCCCTATCGCCATCCCCACCGGCCTCCCAAGGCACTCGAATAGTTACTCGAGCTCAAAATAGAATCTTCAAACCCAATCCGAGGTATGGTCTTACAAGTACTTTATCTTCTGATACTGAACCTAGTTGCGTCTCTCAGGCATTAAAAGATGAACGATGGAGGGAGGCCATGTCATCTGAATTTAATGCCCTTCTCAAAAACGGTACTTGGGATTTGGTACCACTTGATGATTCTACCAACGTTGTTGGCTCCAAGTGGGTCTTCCGCATCAAACGGAAACCGGACGGGTCCTCAGATAAATTCAAAGCTCGACTTGTGGCCAAAGGCTTTCACCAACGCCCCGGAGTTGATTTTTCAGAAACGTTTAGTCCTGTGGTCAAACCAGCAACCGTTCGAGCAGTACTGAGTATTGCAGTCACTCAAAATTGGCCACTTTGACAGTTTGATGTGAACAATGCCTTTCTTCATGGTTCCCTCTCTGATACAGTCTACATGGCTCAACCTCCTGGTTTCATTGATAAGGCGTTTCCATCCTATGTTTACAAATTACACAAATTCATTTACGGTTTGAAACAGGCTCCTCGTACTTGGTATTATGCACTTAAGACGTTTTTGGAAGGAATTGGGTTCATTCACACAAAATCCGATGAATCCCTTTTTGTATACAATAAATCTGGCATTATTGCATATTTTCTTGTGTATGTTGATGATTTGATTCTCACAAGAAATTCCCTTCCTTACCCGTGTGGCAACAGATCTTGGTTCGAAATTTTTAGTAAAAGACTTGGGCCCTCTTTCCTACTTCTTAGGTGTTGAGGTACTTCGTACCAACAACTCCTGCTTTCTCTCTCAGCGAAAGTATGTCGTTGACCTACTCACTCGATACAATATGGTGGCCTCCAAACCTATTCAGACGCCATTAACCACCTCTGCTCGCCTTACACTTCTTGATGGGACTCCTCCTGCGGATGCCACTCAATATCGACAAGTACTTGGCAGTCTTCAATATCTTCAACTCACGAGACCCGACATTGCTTTTGCTGTTCACAAGTTGTGTCAATTTATGCATGCTCCAACTATCACTCATTCGGGAGCTGCCAAACGCCTACTTAGGTACTTAAATGGAACAAGAGATGTTGGAATCACACTACGACCTACCACCTCCTCCCCTCTTCATTGTTTCACAGATGATGATTGGGCTGGCAACAGTGATGACCGTTCCTCCACAAGTGCATATGTTATTTTTCTTGGTGCAAATCCTATCTATTGGTCCTCCAAGAAATAAAAATCGATTTCTCGTTCCTCAACAGAAGCTAAGTATCGTGTTATTGCCTCTGCTGCCTCTGAAGTTCAATGGTTAAAATCTATGTTTCATGGGCTATGCTTCACAATCTCAAACTTGCCTGTTATCTATTGTGACAACATTGGAGCCACTTATCTCTGCTCAAATCCTGTCTTTCACTCCCGAATGAAGCACATTGCAATCGATTTCCATTTTTTTAGAGACTTGATCAAGACATCTCAACTTCGGGTCTCACATGTCTCCTCTGCGGATCAACTTGTTGATGCACTTACAAAGCCCCTTTCTCGCCTCCGTCTCCAACTTCTTATGTCCAAGATTGGACTCTCCTGCGGCGCTCCATCTTGAGGGGGCGTATTAGGCATATACAAATATATTAGGAGATATTATATATATCTTGTATAATATATTTTATATATTTTTATTTTCCTTAATTAGAGATTTAGGATATATACGTTTTGTATCTATAAATACTTCATTCATGTACTCTTTACATTCACTCAATGAAAATATAATTTCGTAATTCATTGTTTCTATATAATGTCAACTCAACAGATGTCAAAAGGAGTTAGAGTACAAAGCATTGAAGACTAACAGTTATGCTCCAAATGTCAATTTTATGTTTGTTGACACACATCTTACGTGGATCAATAAGGCGATGACACATGACATTTTACTTGACAAAAAGTTTGAAGATGAACAAAGCAACCAACTATAAAGTACTTAGAATGTAAGAGTGCCTTACCTTAAAAGCTTGAACAAATAGCCGTAAATAGTAAGTTCACTGTATAGCTCACCAATGACTATATTTTGAACTTCACAATAAATACATGTCAACCTTCACAATGAAGAACATAAATATTTTACAAGTTGAAAGAGCAAATCAACTTACACGCACAAGAGCAAGATATTCAAGAATTTACGAAGCTTAAAGTTTATATCCAAACCTAAAGTAGCTCAACTGTTTTTCCAATCTTAAGACTAAGCAAATAAATTCACATCCAAAACTTAGATAGAATTCGTTAAAACTTGTTGTTTAAAGAATTCTTAGTTGGAATCAACATCAAACCTCTCATTTATAATCAATCTATAGTTTGTTGTAAAAATGTCTTTGTAAGAGTACTTGTTCTCATCATAACGAGTATGACGCAAATCTCGAGGAGTGATAAGTCCAAAGTGTTATTCTTGACACTTTAAATTACAAGTTTTTCGATAAGGAAATAACTTCACAGTCGTACCCGTGAGAGTGGACGTCGAACTGGAATCCGAAAAACTATAAATCATTGTGTTTTTATTAGCTTTGATATTTACTTATTCATTTCAAACTTGTCCTATTTATCAAAATACATAATTGGTCACAACTCAACTGTACACCAAGTTAGTTGAATTTGATTTCCTATATAAAATTTATCAAAAGTCTTTTCGAAATATTAATACAAGTTTTAGACAGTCGCATCTGTTTTAAGGGTTTATACATTTTTCTCAAAACAGAACTTATTTTGATAGTGTCCATTGTTGGTCCCTAAACGAGTATCAATGCTGGTGAAAGTGGGTGAATAGACTTTCAGATTTTCAAACTTTTGATTGTGCCCATTGTGTGTTTGATCCGATGAGACAACCAGATGAGCTATGTGCTCTAATCGTCTGATGCAAAAGATATGATCTGATCTTAGAGTGCGAGTGTAGAATAGTAGATATAGATAACAGACCTACTGATTGTTATATCAGCTGGTTAGTTGGAAATAGAGTTGTTATTCGAGCCGAGTATTTGAGGTTCGAGCTCGACTCGAGCTCTTATCGAACCGAGCCGAGCTCGGCTCGATAACATTACCGAGTTAAAAATTGAGCTCGACTCGTTAACGAGTCTAATGAGCTTAACGAGCCTAAAGAAAATTTTTACAAAAAATTAGTTATCGAGCCTAACAAGTCGAGTTCGAGCCGGCTCGTTAGTAAATCGAGTATTTAACAAGCTCGAACTCGGCTCATTAAGCTAAACGAGTCGAGCCTTAACGAGTCGAGTCGAGCCGAGTCTCGTTAAGGCTCAGTTCGAATAACAACACTAGTTGGAATACTATCTAATGAGCTACTAGTGCGGAATTGTGTAGGCCCTAAATATTTAGACTCGTGAGTTGAATGAAAACCTTTTAATAAAAATTGATTTTATCAAACAATGTATGGTATTAGGTGATGGGATATTTGCTGATGGTAAAAACTATACTTAGTGAATTTTGACTCTTTTGAAAACTTTTGATTTAGAAATATGAATAATCAAAGTAAATAATAAACAATAAAATAGTAAATAACACAAGTATTTATAGTGGTTCGAACAACTTGTTCTACGTCCACTCTCACGACTCAATTGTGATATTAATTTCTTTAAACAAAGGTCCTTGCTACTTTATAGTCCCAAGAGAAGACTTTGATCGAGATACACTTCTTTAGTGTATACGATCTACTTGTTATTGGAAGAACAAGTATTTTTTCAAAGTTGGGTTTTCTACAAATAAAAGTAAATATGTGTGTATAACCAACTAAGTGTGAAAGATACACACTTTCTAAGTTCTATGAATATGAAATAGAAATAGGTTTAGTCTCGAAAACTTTAGAGCTAAGGATAGAAACTGGATTCAGGCTCTAAGGAACTCTTTGAAAGATTTCAGTATGACTTGGTGTTCTTGAGGTCAGCTAATAGAGTTCTCGCGTGTAAGTTTCCGGTATTTGTTCAAGTGAACAAAGTCTTGTATTTATAGAGAGAAATGTGCTCGAACTAGTCGTTGGTGAGAACTAACCGTTGCAACAAATCTTCTAAGTATGGGCAAGATCTTAGTGGATTAGATGAATCCTGAAATTCTGGTACAAACATTTCCTTAAAAAGAAATGTGCATTTAATGTGCATTAAATGCTTTGTACGGCTCTGATGAAGATTTGTGTAGCCCTAGTCTAAGTCAACTCAATAGCTGTGTTGTCATCTTCTAATTGGTTCATGTCAACTGAGTTGTTAGACTTGTTATCTTGTCATCTGATTAAGTCTGCCAGATGCTATCCGACATTCTCTTTGTCTTCTGGTATGTTTGCCTCTTCTTCCATTAATTAATAATTGTCTTCTAGTCAAGCAGATTTCAGTCTTTAAGACTCTTTAAAGCTTTGAAGAGATTTGGTAGGTTCATATCTGCTGGGGTCTTCTGATCGACAGATCTCATGTAGATACTATCAGCTGATAAAGTACACAAGGATTTTTTTGATCTGATTTCACTAATGAACCTTTGAGTCTTCTAGTCTTTAGTCTTCTACTCTTTAAGTCCTGAGCAAGCGCGTGTTTATCAGATGTGGTATCAACTGATATACATACAACTGATTCTACTGACTAAGACTTAGACTTATACATACTATCTTCTTAGTTTTATAAGAACAATTTAGGTAACCTATCACTAGATTACAAATTTAGATTTAACACTTTGAATACTAATCTAATTTTGGCCATCAAAACTAAGTACATAAATTCTAATCAGATTAGGGATAGGGTGAATATCCCAACACCCATATCATGTTCATCATCTTAAAGAGAGAAAGAGAAGAGAGAAGCTCCATACTCATCTTCACAACCTAAAAATTTCATTTTCTACAAATTCTCAAGCTCTTCAACCTTCTCTGTACACCTCCCTCTCCCCCGCCTACACACCCACCCACCATCTACATCTCTCTCCCTCATTTCTCGTAGTTATGTAGATTTGTCGTCGCCGCCTCCCTCATTTTGGTAGCCGTCGTCTTCTTCCACCAAAGATCGACATAGATATGTACAAGAACCTATGTTGCACCGCCACCGCCTCCTTCACAAACATGCCTTGTGCGGTCACTTCCCTGTTGTTATGGGACTCTTTTTCCTATGTTGGAATTTTTTTTTTTTTTGGTCCTTAGGGTTTTGTTGTTTAGTTGATCTTTGTCCTTTATTTTGTCTCTTTTTTTCCTTGATATAAAAACACCTTAGGGCATGATTGGTATGATGAAATGAATTTTGGACTGAATGGAATGAACTCAAGAATTGAATGAAGGTCTGAATGGAATGAATGTCTGAATGACCATTCTTATGATTGGTATGATTAGGAATGAAAAAATTATTCCTTAATTGATTTCATTCTCACGATTGGTATAATAAAATTAAATGTATAATAATGTAAAGAGTTTATCCTAAATGACTAAATTGTCCTTCAATATATATTTTATAGGGCTAGTCTTGTATGAAATATTGCATATATGCATTTCAGTTATTCACACACATGTTCTTTATAAATACACCCACAAGCTTAATTCACACACACATTTTTTATAAATACACCAACAAACTTAATTCACACACACATTTTTTATAAATACACCCACTGACAGCTTAATTCGAAATTTTTAATCCGTTTATTTTACTCGTTTCTGTGATTTTTTTTATCTTTTATTTTATTGTCGAACGTGGGATATTAAATGTAGTAATTCAAATTGTAATATGTAGTAATACACATTATTTTATGTAGTAATAACACAAACTATTTATATAATAATACAAATTCTTTTATTTAGTAACACGTTTTTTCTAGTGTTTTTATTGATGTAGTAACTCACATTATAATATGTAGTAACATATATTATCGAATGTAGTAAACACAATAATCATGTTGTAATACAAAATGTTTTATTGTAGGATGATGCGGAAAATATTAGATCATTTGATAAAGTTACATATAGTAACAAACGTCTATTCAATGTAGTAATTCAAATTGTAGTATGTAGTAACATATAATTTTTTATGTAGTAAAACAAATTATTACATGTAGTAATAACACAATTTTATATAGTAATACTGATTCTTTATATTTTTATATTTTTTTTATTGATTAAGTAACTCACATTATAATATATAGTAACATATATTATTGCACGTAATACAAAATAACATTGACCCATAATAATTAGTATTAAAAAATATTTAAAGAAATATAAAATATTTAAGGATTAAGGTCATCGTAAATTGCAGCGTCCGACCGCGGTCTGAGGTGGCCGAAAACTGCTCGGAGAAGACGACCATGTTCAATTTCTGTCAGTGGGTGCATTTATAAAAAAATGGGTGTGTGAATTAAGCTTGTGGGTGTATTTATAAAAAATGTGTGTGTGAATTAAGCTTGTGGGTGTATTTATAAAAAATGTGTGTGAATTAAGCTTGTGGGTGTATTTATAAAGAACATGTGTGTGAATGACTGAAATGCATGTATGCAATATTGCATATAAGTTTTTGTGATTTTATAATATCATATTAAAGTAGTCAATACTATTGTTTTAATAATAAAACTTTACAAAAAATTAATTGTTCATTTAAAAAATAATGAACATTTACGTATTAGTAAAAAAAAATTAAATAACACAAATATGTTAGACAAATCATAATACTAATTCCATAAATTCAAATTATATGTTAACGACATTTACGTATTAGTAAAAAAAATGAAATAACACAAACATGTTAGACAAATTATAATACTAACTCCACAAATTAAAATTATATGTTTAATCAATAAAACTTATTAAAATCAAAATTATGAAAATTCAAATTATATGTTTTTATTAAATTCAAATTATATGTTTAATCAAGAAAAAGTAAATTTATGAAAATTCTATTTATTTGTTATGAAGGATAATTTTGTGAAAGTAAAATATGAGTGGTGATTTATTTTTAGAAAATAAAATAAAAATTGATTCCCTAAAGAATGGAATGGCTAAAGACAGGGGGAGGAGAGGAATCACCATTCTTTATTTTTGGGAATCATCATTCCTTAAGTAATGATGATTCCAAATAAAAAAAACATATCAATTGTGAGATTATGAATTAATTCATGAATGATCATTCCATTCAAAGGCTATTATCTCGTACCAATCATACCCTTAGGGTTAAGTTGTCTCGTATTGAGAATGAAGATTTGGATATCATTGTGAACAAATGGTACACTCGTTCTTTCTCATCCTCACGATTGGACGGGATAGCTATGTAGTATTGATCTTAAGCTTGGATTTGTATATTAATCTTGTAAACCAAAAAAATAAGTTTTGTTAGTTGTCAATCTAACCAACTCTTGAACAATCAGTAGGTTAGTTATCAGCAGTAGCGGTTACACTTGCACTCGTACAACTTTTATCTACTAGTTGACTTAATCCTCTCGTACAACTTTTATCTACTAGTTGACTTAATCCTTTAAGTCCAGCACCTTAGTTATTTCACGCTAAATTATTTTTTATTTAAAAGTTTATTTATCTCCCCCTTCTAAACTTTCAACTCTCAAATAGAAATATAATTAATTTTTAGATTTTAAGTTTGAAATCCCACTTAAGTGCAAATAATTTTTGAAGAATTAGTTCATAGCTCTATCATCAATTGGGCCTCTAAAACAACCATAAAAAGATATTGTATACAATTAATTACCCAATTCGTTAATACCCAAGTGCAACATTAAAACTCATGCAATTGATCTCACACCGTATAGCACACAAATCCATCTCTAGGGTTTTTACAAGATATGATGATGAGCTATCTACAACAAGAACGAAACACTAATTATATTTCATGGAAACTACCTAAGGCTCCATTTGAATGGAGGGATTTGGGTATGAATTTTAAATTTAATTCACTTTGGATTAAAAAGTAAATGAATGAATTTCAAATACTTTAACATCTTTTTTTAATTAAATTCTCACTAAAACTACGTCATTTGTATTTTAAAATCATTTCATTTGAAATGTTAAATCCCCAAATCCAAATACAACCTAAAATACTCTGAAAAAAAATACGGACCATTGTACACTGCTTCAAGCTCCACAGTGCTGATTTTGAAATTATATAAAAATAAAATAGATCCAATATAACATCAGCCACCAAAATTGAAAGATTTGAAAATAATGAACATCAATATCTTCAGATGAAGTTGCAGCAACAAGACACGACGTACGTTCTGTCCCAAAATAAATGCACACAAGACAAAACACAAAAAAGACGAATAAAGCAAAGATTTTATTTAGTTATTTAAAAAAGAAAAACCGAAATAAACTTAAAGATTTAGTGATTAAAGATTGTAGTAGAAAGAATTTAAAAAAGGGAAAGCAGAGGTCGCAATATAGGAGATCTTGTTCGTTTATACTCAAACAAGTGGCAGCCAATCGGGACCGTACACGTCGTTTGGGCTAAACGGCCCTTGGATTTTGGGCCTGGTCCCCTTGGGCCCACATCCCCACTTGGGCCAGCTAAGACACCACTGCTCGTGCCTTCTGCACTGCAGTCCTGTTTGTAGCTTACTACTTTTACAAAAGAAAGAAAAGGGTTTAGAGTGGAGGGAATTTGTTGACCTTTCCTCTTTTGTAAAGCCACAAGCACAGGTTCAAGTTTAAGTTTAAATTCCCCTTCCCCTTCCAATTCCTTTTTTATTTTTTCAAATAATTTTATGTTAATTGCAAGAAATATATCTACCTCGTGTTTTGTGTTTCACTTCGATCTTTACAAAAAAAGAACTGTTCTAAAATATCCTTCTTTTTTAAATACTACTATTTTTAACTCTATTAGTATTAATTTTGATCACATTAACATTTCATATATTCCGTTTTATTTGTCTTTCCAACGATTATTTTTTGTATCAATATTGTTGTCATTCAGCACTAATTTAGGAGAATTAAGTGACATATTTCAACTTTATTTTTATATTTGAATTTGTAATATGATGCATTAAGAGCTGTTGGTCTGATAGTGAAAAATGAGACACACGGTTTAACTTTTAAGACATTATTTTAGTCAATTGTATAAATAATTAATAAAAAACAAAATTAATCATCTTTTGTTGGTCTCTTTCCTTAAATATATAGATTTGTTGGATATTTACAATAAATGATTCGTGAGAATTCCATGAGAAAGTTGACCACGAGTTTATAGGTCCTTACTGTATTAATAATGTAAACTCACAATGAGGATATTTTCATAATTTATAAAAGAAATTAAATTAATTTTCATATATGTATTGAGGTATGGAAACAAAAATCTTTTCAGTCATAATAACCTGCCAAATATGAATGATGAGTCTCATTGCCCAAATCACATCAAAATATCAAATGCTTATTTCCTGCGCATTTCTAAATGTTTATTTATAAAGAGTATGTAATTTATATCTTTCCAAATTAGGTTAATAATAACTTTTGAAATCAAGTGTTAATTTAAACATCAAAGGGGCAGTTTAAAGAGACTGCATGCCTAATTAAGAGCCATTTATTATATTTGATCATGTTCATAAAGGAAAACTAAATTCAATTATGCAGCTGATATTAAAAATAAATAAAAGGGTTGGTCTGCTATGGACTTGAGTGCATGTTGTGCACCCTAGTCCATGTTGCACTTTTTGGTAAATGGTGTTGCACTTTTCAATTATTAAACTGTATAATAATATTTTTAGTAATAATTGAAAAGTGCAACATCATTTACCAAAAAGTGTAAGTCAGTAAATTGAAAAGTGCACATGGACTAGGGTGCACAGCATGCACTCGAGTGCATACTAAACTTTACCTTCAAAATTTTAGGGGGTTCTTTGTTGCAGCTATTGCTCAAGAGGTTGGTTGGGGACCTGGGGTCTTCCTTTGAAGCAAACTCATTCCCAGGACTGACAATACTTGTGAATTGAGTCGGATTCTATTTTGACTATTAGTACTCTCATGGGCTCCACTCCTATTATACCGTAACGCATGCATGGCATTTGGAGTCAGGTCCATCCTCTCACAGATGGTATGCACATTCGATACTCACACATTTTTAGAGAGGTCAATCAAGTTGCGAATGCAGTAGCCAAGACTAGACTTAACTGCATTTGGGGAGACTCTCTTCCAAATTTTTTAATTACTTTTTTGCATAATAATTTGTATACAGATTACTTTAAACGTTGATGTTCTATAGAAGACTGTACCTTTTTCCTTAACCTTGAATTTTGTTCTTAGGGAGAATTTTTCACAACCAAGATTTTAATGACACTCCGCTCTCTGGATTAATACGTGAACTTATGGTTTTAAATTGGAAGTAAGAGATTAAAGCGTTGGTAGGGTCATTTTGATAGTTTTAAGTATAACTGGAATTGTCCAGGTGGCAAGCAAGGGTTTAAAGGTTTAGGGTGTGAATGAGATGTATTATGTGGGGCCAGAGAGTCAGTCTCAGCCTCCGACAGAAGAGCGACGGGTCAGAATGTAGAAGATCTTTTGGGCCTAATATATCAGAGTGGGCTTTTTTGCTGCCCTGTCTCTGTTTGCATACATACCAGCGAAAGAGAAAGATACATACGTAATTACTATACATAAATACAAGCATTATATAGGGTCATGAGGAAAAAGTGTTATGGGGTACCCTTCTTAATTACTGTCTTCACGCCTCACATGCACCCGCTCTAACTCTACCCCTTTTGTACTTTCTCAATTTCCATTCAATTATAATATCACTATTTTTACAATCCAAAATGGTTCCACTTATTTAAGTAAATCTGTCCCCATCTCTTTTTTCTTTTTCTTTAATCAAAACGAAATACTACAGATTCAATCAATAAATTTAATCTATCCCACCTTCTTATTGATCTGACATTAAGCACAAAAATATCTTCTACTACTACTTTATTTCTTCCCTCCAAATCATTGTTTTAACTGTTGAAAATTACAATTTCATCATTTGATATATTGTGGAAATTGGATGCATGATTTAATGACAGAGATGGATTCACATAATTCATAGGAGTATTTGAGAAAGAGAGAAGGGGAGAGCTCAAAATGATAGTAATTGAATTGAAATTTGTCCGAAATTATTGCTAGCTAGCAGCAAAGGAGCAATCATTTGATATTAAAATTTTCAAAATCTATGTTTCCCTCAAAATCCAATTCCATCAAAGTTTGTTTCCAAGGGAAAACAAAACAAAACGCGCTGTTTTGTATTCGGCGTAATGGGTTGTGGTTTGGTCAAGTGAGTGAGTCATTGCCTAATTAATCCCTACTCATCATGCTCAACTGCTTAAACACATGAATCGTGTATACTTTGTACTCTATTGGTTTAACCAAGCAGTAGTATCCTAGAGAACAAAAACTGACTACAAAACTGGCTAATCTACGGCAATTCAGTCCAATCGTCACTCTTCTTCCTCTTCAGAAGCCGTTTTCAGCCACTGCATTAAATTGTCTCATGTATCAGAATTTGATGCAGTGTCAACAATGTCACTTCAACGGTTTTCTCCACATATCCCATGCCATGTGGGCGTGGAGAAAACTGGAGATACCATCTTGACACAAGCTTTCCGACTTCACACTTCAATTGTTTCTCAAAGAAATTATAAATGTGCGTAAACTAGAAAAGATACCTCGATGAAGGTCTCTGCCTGTTTCAGCAAAACTTTATCCGACTCATCAGCCTCTTCCTTTTCTGATGCCCATTTCAGTATTCCCTCTTCTTGCAAAATATCTTTATTGTATAGCAGATTCAAAATCTATAAACCAATTCACATTATCAACTCAACATCAACATATCAAAGTGGACATTTAAGAAATCGCTCATTTCCATTTTTGCAATTTATCATCAATTATCTAAAATTTATATCTATGCTATATCCAAATCCAATATTAATACACAACCAACTTACCTGCATAAAGAGCGACAAGTATTCTTTTGCACAGCCTAAACACATTTCTTCAAATTTCAAGATCACCTCTATCTGTAATGGATTCAAGAAAAATGTGAAGTAATTCATAATACGAAACAATTTAATACTTAAAGACAATACCCCTGAAACTTCTTTTCATCAATGTATATATATGCTGATCTGCTGATCAAATCAGAACAAATTGGTATGCCAAATCAATGGAAAAATTGTGGACACATCAACTAAACAGAATTATATAACTTCCACGAGAACTTGACAATTTTGCTTCTAGTACTTAGAACCAAATATTCATTTGACCTTGTAGTGTATCAAGAAACTAGCATCTTGAGGAAATTGTAGCAAATGAGGGTGGGGCAATACAGCAAGCAAATACAGACGCACATTATGATAGCAAAACAATAACTCTGGTGATACTGCTACTGACTTGGAGCATATTTTTTAAAGGCGTGCCTTGAAGCGTATGAGGCTCAAGGGTTAGCGCCTTTACATAGCAGCAGATTCCAAGGCGCCGCCTCGGTGCGCCTTTTTCAGATGCACTTCAATGCACACTTGGTGTGCCTCCTCTATTTTCGAGATCTTCCCACCCCAAAAACGTGGTCTGTGTATAACTTTTTTAAAGCTGAAGATGAGGAAGAAGAATTTTGCTATGAAGATCCACAATTTGTTGATGATGAGGAGGGGGATTATGATGACGAATGTGATAATGAGGATGAATATTGATACTTGTTGGCCTTTGATTTGGATTTTTTTTTTTATTTAAATCAATTAGTTCATTATACGTTAATATATTTAATTTAAGTTAGTGTAACTGCTTTTGTGAATTTTAGCATCAATTTACAAAAGGCGCGCCTTGCGCCCTTAACAACAACTATGCATACGATATTAGAATGCTTAAAGTGGTGGTTACCCACTCCACGAAGAAAACTCATTTGGCCCAGAATAGGCCAAACTGAATTAGCAAATTATTATGTTTGAGTAAACAGTAAAAACTGCTAACCATTTGTATGGTTACCAACCTGTTCATCTATGCTATGCAGGTAATATTTCAGAAGCTTTTTCCATTTCGTGACCACTCTATTGGTATTTTTGACAAGATCACCTGCAAGAAAGCAATTAAATTTTCCGTAAACATTTTGAAGGAAATGACTGCAAAACTCCAAGATCCAAAATGTAAAAGAATGCACACTCTTCAAAAAAAAAAAAAAAACATTACTTCCTCCGCCCCTTTAAAAGGTTTAAAATTTCCTTTTTGGTCCGTCCCAACTCAAAGTTTACGTTTTCTTATTTGACAAAATCCACCATCTCTTTCTACCTTTTTTCATTCCTATCTTTCTCTACCTTTTCTCTTTCTTACCTCTCTCTACCTTTTCTTCTTCCTACATCTCTCTACCTCAACTACCCACTACACATTTTATACTATATTTCTTAATCTCTGTGCCAAAAGAAAGTGTAAACTTATCTAAGGGACGGAGGGAGCAATTAAGAAAAGATGGTGAGTTTATTAGTACTAAGTAGTAAATGGCCCATACAAGTGATTGCCCGGTTTGAGTGAATATGGTTCATTAGCAATCCTTTAAGCAGGTATCTTTATATAGGTTGACTAACCACCAAACACCAACTTGTTAACCAATCAACAGAGATTTAGCATATAGATACCATGCTTTGAGCTTTAGGCACAAATTTTAAAAAAGGACTTTTAAAAGAACTCAATAACAAATCAAAGATAGATGATGATGACGAGAATGACAAGATTTGCACAATGGTTGATAATCAATGGCACACAACCATGTATAATAGTAGAAAAAAGTGGCATCGACGGAGGATATGCTTCCAAATGTAGATGTGTAGCGTGGAGAACATGGGGATAAAAGGCTATGAAGTTTGATGGAGGGACAATGGAGGAAAGGATGGTTAGTGCATGAGGAAAATGAAAAAGATGAAAGGGTTGTCATGGTTGCAGTGGAGGGGACTAAATTTGGCAACCGTTTAAGTTGTGGTGAAGAAGCAACAGCCTAGTTTAGATAATTCAGGGATTTTAATATACTCTCTGATTTCTTTATAGTTTTTCAACCTAGTGTTTTGGTATCTTGTCAAAAGAAACTGCGTACATAGTGTGTCAATCATAACTGAACCCAATATTATCAGCATTAGCATATCAAATACTGCACTTTCCCAAAAAGGAAAGATGGGAAGCTTCTCCTGGGACGGAGGGAGTATCAGCTAAACAAGCTTTATCAATGTCTAATATCCACTACCTCTAAGATACCTAAAACTTTCATCATAAATGATCGTCATTGACTCCAACTGCTTGTGAGAGATGTTTGCAGAGAGTTTCATAACCTCACCATAAGATACAAATGTGAAGACATGCCTTATAGACCAGAATATGTGTATCTGAATAGCCTTCTCCATTCTTCATTTTTTTATTCACTTTGAAAAGGAGTGGAGAATGAAAAGTTATTCCAGCAAGTATAACTTTCACTCACAAAACTTTGGTTAGAAAGGAGTAATCATCGGATTGAACTGTCAACTGCCCCTAGGTTGATTGGCCATTCCGACATTTAATATCTTACTAATTGGGAACAGAGGCATTTTTTCTCACTTAATTAATTCTCAAAGACAAAGAGGCAAAGCATGAAAACTATTTGAGAAAATATTTAGTCTGTGCAAGAAACAGAAGCACCTCTTCTAGCATATCCAGTGTGTAACAGAGGTCTATCTGAGTCCTGAGATTGACTAAATTTTGAAACTGAAAGACTTAGCTTGGCTGCTTGAGGTCAACATACATGCCAACTGTTAAATTTTTATGGAATGGAGCTTCTGAAAATAAGCTTTATACGAGTATCGTGATTTATTCATTTTTCCAACATAAGAAAAGGGGTTTCACAGCTAATAAATGTGAAGAGGAAGTATAAGACAAATTAAATGAAAATATTACCAGGTGATCCATGCGGAGTGTTTATTGCCAACTTCAACACCGCATAGAATAGTGCACCAGCACAATCAGCAGAAGTCAGATTGTATGACAACCTGAAGCATAAAGAGATAAGTATTCAGCTTTATAGGATATGCTACAAGGAATGGTTCAGGTATTAGATAAGTTCTAGCAAACTATGTCAGGTTTCACTACGGAAACTAAGAATTTATGTAGAGCTAAAAAGTAAACAAGAAGATCCTTCGATTGTATAGTTAAGAATATATTAACCTACCATAAAAGGTGTCTAATCGGGCACGAGTTTATAAATGTAAATGTTGAGAGTGGATAAAATAAAAAGTAAAACAGGAAAGAAGCTTTGTTTAAAGTTGAAAAAAAGAAGTCAACTACCATGTAAATAATATTCATGAGCTTTTGTTTAACGTGACGAAAAATACTGTGATTAAAGTTGCCGTGAGTACTATATATACATTTGGAACATAATTATTTTCATCAGTACAGTATTCATGTTTTCAGAACAAGACATCTTTGTTTCTAGCAAACACATTTTGTCTTCACCACCATGAAACTATAAGGGTGAAACTCTAACAACTACAACAAGATCAAAAAGGATGGATGTGACGGCAACATCATACCGCAGTGAATTTACTTCTAATATTACGTGGTCTTCTTTGACATTTTCATTTACAGCCCTCAAAAAAGTTGCTTCAACCTGCAATATAATAAGCACAAAGATCACATTAGCATTCAAAAACTACTCGTGCATACTAAGCATCGTCATGAGCATGCACCTCTCGTTCAAAGTGGGCAGAGTCATCTTTGGCATCTTCATCAGAATCAGGTTCCAGCTCTCCTAAAGGTGGAAGAATAGTGCCATCTTCATCTGATAACTCCAGTTCACCAGTCACAGTTTTCATTATATCAACAAGTCGATCTGCAGGTATTGGTGCTACTGAATGCCTCCATTCTTCTCCATGACCACCCTCACCCACTGACCAAATGAAACCAACCCCACCATAACCAACCTGGCCAATTGGTAATTAGTTAGAAAGCATATGCAGACCAATCCTCCAATGCAGACTCATATCATGATATAATGTAAAATGATTTGAATCTGGGGTTCAACTAATATTACATAAAATGATTTTTGTTAAGAAACAATTGTCATTCTTCCCTTAAGTGAACCGGTGCAATCCACATAGTAGGTATCATTTGATGAAGCTCTTTCAACAAATGCAACCTTAAAGGACCTAATAGTTCATTTGTCAAACGTTCAAAACCATAATTAGATGGAAACTTATGTATATAGTTGAATATTACAAATTAAGAAGTTTCGGAAGGGGCATATAAAACTTGGGAGTTGTAATCCCTGTTCCTTCTAATTAGCATCATTTGATGAAGCTCTGTCAAGAAGTGCAAACATAGAACATTATAGTTCATTTGTCAAACTTTCAAAATCATATCTAGTATGAAATTTATGTGGACAGCTGAATATTACAAATTAAGAAGTTTCTGAAGGCGTGTATCTAAAACTTGGCAGCTGTAATGATATGCAATGATATGTGAAACTCGACTCTAGATATACCTATTAGTTAACAATAAATATCCTTTTTTTCTAGATAAAAATTCATGTACACCGAGTGCAGTTCCACTCTTTTTAAGTACAAAAAATAGCTATGCTAAAACTAAAAGCTCTGAAACTTAGCACTCGGACATTGCATTCACAACGGGAAATGGAAAAAAAAGTGTTCCACAGACATTAACTTTTATTTGAAGGACAGAGTTCTAAGGCCAACTTCAGCTGCTTAAATGGTAAAGAATAAAATCAATGCAGAAGAGAAATGGACCTCAGACTGCATTTGCAAATCAGATAACCCAGGCATCAATTCCTCTGACAAGCTTTCAAGTTTATCAGATATTGCTGCATATCAAAGAACATATAGTAAGAGACTACATAGGCTAATATGATTTTTTATATAACCGGAACCTAGAAAGTGAAAACCAGTATGCAACCAGAACAAATTATCTAGAAGAAAAATCTCGTCGTAATTATTCAGTCTTTTTCCTAGGAAATGGTACATGGAGCATCTTTTAGTATTATATTCCAAGACATTTTAATACCCATATTCTCCCAAATAGGTAAATGCTGAAACCAGAGTGCGTCCATTTACTGCCTCTGATAGAATTAAAAGATGCATTCTGAAATGCTCTCCAATATTATTTTCGCAAAACAGAAAGACCATTGTTATCCCAAAATTTTGGATATGTAAGGGGTTACAGAAGTTACATGCAATTTCTATGTTCTCACTGATGCTATCAGCATATTCCAGTTCTTCATCACTGTCTTCTTTGATAGGCTGTTTTAGTAGAGAAACCTTTGAGTATGCAGGCACAACAAAATTTTGTCCAATTATGACCTGCACAGCTTTAGCGCATGAGATCATACGAGCTAAAGTCAAAACAAGCGAACAATATTACAACATATGCTAAGTGGATACATTTATGCAATATTAAAGACACAGCTCATTTTTGCAAGACTGGTGCCACAATCAGCTATCTATTTGAGAAAGATATAAAGAAGCATCCTGTGACCACCAACCTAGAGTGTTACCAAGCATATTTATCTGAGTACGTGACATGGCTTTTCATTCTAAAAATGGTTGTAGATTTGACTTGTAAAGATGATTTAGTGCTCGTTGAAAACTTCCTTCTCTTTTCTACAGTTACAAAGTGTTTTTTCACCAAAACATGAAATTAGTAACGACCCATGAATGAAAACTGAAAAAAAACAACGATCTTATACCTTAACAACTAATTTGAACCATGTGTGCATTTATGAGTTCATACAACAAAGACTCCTAAAATTTTGGTGCTAGCAAGTCAGTTCAATTTAAAATAATTAAATTCAGTAAGGAAGTGACTAGAGAGAATGGGATTTTATTTTCCAATTGCTGTCACAAAATCTTGTGAAATAAAAGTTTTATCCATAAAAACTTAGCAGATGTTTCTAACAAGATTGTTAACCGATTATCAGATTAAACTCCCAATCAAGTGGAATATTTATAATTAAATGCTTAACATGTAAGACTGCAAGAAAAGAGTGGATAGCATCTAAAGAAAAGGATATTGATACACTTAGGCACTTAAGAATGAATATGAATGAATACCTTGAAAGATACAACAACACCAGCTTCAAGAACTGATCCATATTTCATGATCACCCCATCACAAAGTATTGCATGCGTTAACATACAGTCATCCTCAATGGTAACATTATCCCAAATATAGCACCCATTAATTGAAACATTTGATCCAATTGTGCAACCTTCGCCGATGACAGAATTCGATACTTTTGTGTAGTTTCCGATAGTGGTGCCACCACCAATAACAGTAAAAGGGCCAACCTTTGCAGAACGTGACAGCCCTATGTCTGTAAATTAAGGTAAGAACATCATCTGGAATGTCAAAAGGAATCAATACAATCATGATAGGAAAGACCTATAGGAGTTTGTTAATGTAAAGTGGAGATATTTTTCAATAAGTCTACACAAGCAATGACATAAAGAGCTGACATAGAAAGGCATTCAGATAAAGCTCTATGGCTAAATACTACTGTTTGCAAAAATAATTGCTTTGTACCCAGCATGGAAATCTAAATAATGAAATTAAGAATAGCCATGATAAGAAAAACAAGGCTCTACCAGTCAATCTATATTTTAATAAGAAGAAAATTACAATACATAATCTATTCAACTAGTAAAAAAGACAACATGTTTGTGGTTTGGAAGCTTTTAAATCCAGAGTCAGTGAAGCTATATCGGAGCTTTCATCACATTCACAATGTCATGCAAGCACAAATTTTATAATATCAAATACTCAATTGGGTTCCCTTGCAAGAGAAAAGTGCCAGATTGTCTGATTTGCTTCTAAGTTTGCATACCAGTATGGTATTCTCTATATAACATGTAAGTCTCCAAGTTTAAGACTTATTATCTCATTGAGAACCATACAACGAATAAATCATATTATACATATTATCTCTTTGCACAACTTCCCGGCTAGATCTTTACTCCAAAAAATTACAGGTATAAATTATGCAAAAAATCATAGCAAGCTATCTTAATACAGCTTGAAACAAGCATAATATGAATTTCAGAGCTTTTTTACCTGATGCTTGATAAGTTCCCTGTCTTAGAAGCTGTGTTAGACAATTCCCCTTAAACCTAATGTCAGGCACAAAAGGATAAGACCACCTATGTATTATATCTTTACTAACAGTGTCATAGCTCCGATAATTGTCAATCCTCGCTGCATAACTTGAATGAATTTCATGGGTGAAAATTTTGTAATCCATAATCTGAGCAAGGAAAATGATAGTTAGACCATATTTGTGAAGATATCTCTTACACACTTGTCCATATACGCTACAAAATGCATACATATGCACACTTGGACTATGGTAAATGTAGGCTGATTAAAGGTTGCATCATAATGACTAATGAGGCATTGCTTCATCCTGGAGTTTTGAGTACTAAGATAATAGTGTGTGAGTGAAGTAGATTGTCCAAGTGACCAGAACATGTCCTTTTAATTCAAATTCTTACATCATCAACAAGTAACCCCTTGACAAAATGACGACGCAAATGCTGATAGTCAAAATTGTCTGTTAAAAGACTGAGAACCTCAGGAGAGCATATATCAATATAACAATCCTGCAGAGAACATGGATAACTCTTAGTATCATATAAATACAGCTCTTGTTGACCATCTTAGTACGAAAAAATTTATGGAAATATCGCCAAGCAAAAAAATATAGAGTCAATACTTATATTGTGGAGTGCATCAAATAGAGTTGCAACAGGCTTGCATGCATATATCAAAAGTATAACATGTAAGGACCCACCATAATAAGCAGAGGTGCCGTCTTCTGCCAGTACACTTAATGAATCATTTGACAGATGCATTGCAACAGAAATTGAATGAACATCCACTTATTCATACGTACAGTAATCTTGAACTAAGATAAGATTTTACTCCTGCGGTTCAGATTCTTTAAGTCTGCACAACAATGCCCATTTCAATATGAAACTCTAAGATACATGACCTAGCTGCAATTTTTCCAACTTAAGTTTTAAATCTAAGTGTGGTAACAAGTAAGACAGCCCATTTTCTGGTGGAAAACCTTTGATAAAATTTTAGGGGACAAATCATCTCCATAGTCTCTGTGGATTAAGATATATCATTCATAACAGCTATATTTTTTTATTTTCGTGCTTAAAGACACCTTCGTCAATTAACCATCAGAGCACCAATTTCGGTCTTAACTCAAGAACATTAGAGCATCGAGGGGAGACACCCATACACATACATAGAGAGAGGCGTGTATAAGTTTAAATATTTCAAAGACAGAACAAGCTGTTTCTTGACTACTCTGTTATAATTAAGAGGGAACTGTAAACTAAAATGAAGAATACTGTCATTAATTTCTAATTTGTTGGACATATATTATCTTTTGTTTCTTTCTTTAAATTCCTTTATAGATGGTATTTTGTGATTTGTTCTTTAAATGCAGAAAGATAAGGTTAAACAAGTTAAATAAAGGTAGAAACCTGCTTATCATTGTGAAGACTTATAGAAGATTTATCAGTCAATAATGTTGTGTCCAAAGCAACAGTCCCTTTTGAAGAGTGGGTCATGTCTTCGTAATACAAAAGCTGTTTTGTCTCAGGATTAATTGCCATAAACAGCTCCTCTGTTCCAAGACGTGATTGATGAGTTATTGGAGATAGCTTTGACTGTTTAATTACCATGGTCATTACAGCATTGCTATCCTTTTTCCTTCTCTCTTTGTGTTCTTTAAGCACCTGTGTTAGTGACATGTTGCTCACAGTGTCTCCGCTAACAAGAATGAAGTCTCCATGTATCTTCAAAGAGAACACAGCATAGTCAACTTCGTTAACTGTGTGCTCACTACTCAAAGATAGCAAAAGACTATATATTTGATTATTTGTGCATCCACCTAGCGGCATGTTTGATAGGGTAAATTATTTAATATGGATAATTGAAATATATCAAATAATATGGAGATCACTGTGTTTTACAAGGTGTATAGACTATAATAGTCCTACCAAACATGCAACTAGTGTACCTGAACCATGTAAATAGTATTGAACCAAAGTATGACAGTAGGGTTTAGATTTGAGTAAAATATTTCAAATGACTCTAATTTAGATGGATTACTAATGCATGAAAATCGTAAGATAAAATGAAGTTAGAAGTACCGGGAACAACTCACCACATTCCTTTCATATATAAATCGCAGAGCATCCCCAGCACTTGTAGCATTGTGTGATTCTATTGTAGTGACAGAAAAGTTTGGTTGACCGAACCACTCAGAATTTTCCAGATAGTCAGTCACTTGTTTGGAATGAGCACAGCAAAACACAAAAACTTCTTCAACTCCAGCAGATTCAAGCCACGTTAAGGTATAATCAATCATAGGTGCATTAACCAGTGGCAACAGTACCTTAAATATTACAAAAAAATAAAATTAATAGACTAAACGAAAAAAGCAAAGTGAAGGTTAATCTCCCTGTTCAAAATCACATTGCAAGAACACATTTAACTCACTAAAAGTACATAAGCAATAAACATTCCCAAAGTATCTCACTCTTCAATCGATTAGATTCCATACTTTAGGGCGTTCAAGGGTGATTGGGCGGAAGAGAGTGGCAAAGCTGTCAGCTAACAGGATAGCTTGTAGGGGGACATGAGTGAGTTCCTCCTCTGCATCTTCCCCTCCAACTCCTCCACTTCTCCATTTCTTCGACACCATTTTGCCGCTGGTTTAACAGAAATTGCTCTGAAACTGAATCGGAAAGGTTATTCTGCTTATTAAAACCCTTCTCTTTTATATTAATAGCCATTTAATTTAATAATACTAATATTCAAAAGGAAGCTTAACAACAGAAAGATAATGGTAACTATGCTTTGAGACTAATAGATCAGAAAAATGTCATAAGATCATGAAATGACATTCCTGGGTTCATATGAGCCATAAGACTCTGTATTTGCTATTTGTGTAACCACAACAAGCTTTTTTCCATCAAAACCCCAAAAATTCACTCAGAATAACAGGGGTGAGGTGAGGGTAGTTGAACAGACAAGTGATCTTTTGGCACTTAACTTGTAATTTAAAGCAAAAATCAGAGCATGAAGATCCATTCGTGACAATAATAGGCAATTAAAATGCAGGCACGAATGATAGTTTGTGAAACACGTTTTGGAGACGGCTAATTCACAACCAGAGCTAAAAATGATCTAGTAACAAAGATTCATGTCCAAAATAAGATACAAAAGGAAAAATAAGAGATAAGCGAGACAGCTTAAGCTATAGTGCTGAAGCGAAAAATACAAGTCGGCGTTCATTCATATCGATCTCCTATGAAATTTCATAAAATCTAAGTTTCACCAAATCGATTAAAACAGAAGCATCAAAGTAAATTTATCAAAAAACATGGAGTATACCGAGGATTATACCTTCAATTTACTTCATAATAATACAGGAAACTACAATTTACACCAACTTTACAGAAAATTAACAAGAAACCAAGGGGAATTCACTCACATAAAACTCCAGAATAAAAAGCAGGAGGAGCAGTAAGCCGGCGAATCGCGAGGAATGCAATTTCCGGTAGTAGTAACTGCCTGTGATGCACGAACCTTCGTAACGTTGCTGAGTCGTTTTGCCTGAAAATGGTCCGGAGGCGGAGGAGGTTATACTAATTAAATTAATACCCCATTTTCAAAAAGAATATTTAATTATTATAACTATTTTTATTTCAGTATTTCCTTTTTATCAAAATTAATTTCTTATCAGAAAATATATTAACATGGTCCCTAGATAAATATTTAAAACACTTTGCGTAAATATCATTTAGTATAACCAAGGATAAAAATATCGATATCGCAGTAAATATCACAACCTTAATTTTACGGATATATCGCGGGATATATTGATATCGGATATCGATATCGCAAAAAAATTGAAAAAAATAACGGAAATCTTATTAAAATTTTAGAAATTTAACATGAAATTTTAAGGATTATTAAAACATACTATTATAGATGTATTCCATTCAAAAGTTATTAAAATTATATGTTTAAAACAAACATATTATATAATAAATTATATAATATCTTTAAAACAAACATATAGATAATAAATTATATAAATACTGGCTGACGAAAACTAATTGACAACATAATACAATATAAAATGATTAAATATACATGATGAAGTGCAATTAATATCAAAATGATGACCTATGAGGTTCAACAAATATAGTAGGTGAAATGACATCTTTGTCCAAACAACATTGATAAAATACAATTAAATACTGGCTGACGAAAACTAATTGACAACATAATACAATACAAAATGATTAAATAAATATACATGATAAAATACAATTAATATCAAAATGATAACATATGAGGTTCACAAATAGTAAGTGAAATGACATATTTGTCCAAACAACATTCATACTAACTCATCACATTATAGTAATTTAGGATATAGTTATACACGTGTAATTCATATGTTTAAAAAAACTAGAGTACTAAATATATGAGGTGAATTGAGAATATATTCGCTTGCACTATTACCAATAAAAAAAAATGTATACTTTTGTACATATAAAAATAAAATTTCAAATAAGTTTGCGATTTTTCAGATTTTGCGATACTGTGCGATATCGTGCGATATATCCGCGATATTTCCCGATTCTCGTCCAATTTTACACTACGGTTGAACGATATCGATATCGATATTTAGCGATATATCCGCGATACTCGAGAAAAAATACATTAGACCCCAATATCCATATCGCAATATCCAAATTTACGATATATCCGCGATATTTCGCGATACTTTCATCCTTAAGTATAACTAAGTCAATGGCATAAATAAATATAATCTAAATATTCACATTTGGTTCCATGGTTGAAAGAGGAACAAAATATTTCACCAGGAAATATATCTAACTAAGAAATATTTTAAAATTCGTAAATTGCAAATTCAAATTTCAATCGTCCAAAAAATTTGCAGGTAGCAACTAAGTATTTCAAAATATATTTTTCTACGGAATAAAATAAGTTATTACATTAAAAATATATTATTATAAGATCAATTTTTAGGTGAATTTACGGGTATTTTACTACTACAAGGGCAATTTGTATTAAAATATTGTGGAACATCCATTCGACTCGCAAATTTTTTAGGTTATTGTTCTTACAGTAACATAAATTGTCCTTATAGTAACATATTTTGATCTTATAGTAAGATGGAGTACGAAAAATATGTTTCAATTAAATTTTATCCGCAATTTTTTACTCAATTTATCTTAATTTGCTATATTTCATATATGAAATATTATATACTTTTTTGTGATAATAATCAGTGTTGGTCTGCTATGGACTCGAGTGCATGTTGTGCACCCTAGTCATGTTGCACTTTTTGGTAAATGGTGTTGCACTTTTTAATTATTAAACTGTATAATAATATTTTTAGTAATAATTGAAAAATGCAACACCATTTACCAAAAAGTGTAAGTTAGTAAACTGAAAAGTGCACATGGATTAGGGTGCACAGCATGCACTCGAGTGCATACTAGACTTTACCTAATAATCATTATCAAAAATATATGGTAGGGTATTATAAAAATTATCATATTTTCTATCAATATTCAATAGTATAAGTTTTTCATTATTTTTGGGCATTAAGAAACTTGATTAAATAAAGTAAAGTGTAAAAATTAAAAAATATTTGTGAAAAAGGTATGAAAAGTTTATAGGTTGACTAACCAAAATGACAAAATGGTTATAGTATTATGTGCACTTAGTACATCGTATACAATAATACTATTATTTGTGAAAACTAATTTTATTGCTCAAGAGAAGTGATATTATTGGTAAAAGCTGAAATTATTGTTCATGGTACCCATGATGTATATAATACAATTCTCTGAAAAATAAAAAGACTTGTTGTTGAAGTTGATCATCGTTGGTGCTCCATGATACAAGAGGCAAATGAAGCCATAAGAAAGAAAGCAATCTGAAATTCAGGCATACTTTGTCCTGAAATCAGCATCTCATATTTTACAAGGTTGAGGGGTACTAGGATTTCTCCTACACTGAATAAGTGGTGGATGTATAACAAAGTATGCACCATAGTTAAGAGTAAAAAAGAAGCTATTTTACCAAAAACAATAAGCTCTGCTTAAATAGATTTTCAGTTTACTTAAACCTAGTGAATTAGGGATTCAGTTACAACCATTTAAGTTATTTAACCTTGAGTGCCTTCAATAAATTGCATTCAATTTCATTTCAATTAATTGCATATATATATATATATATGGAGTATTAATTTTGAAAAGTAAAGGTGAAGGTGAAATTGATTAAAAAGAAGTGCAAAGGGGTGTTCAATAGTACAAGTAATACAACCAAAGATGATTAAGAAAGGAAAATTTAGGGGCGTATGTGTAACACTCATTGTCTGCTTTCATTATACTCATAAATTAAGAAAATATATTTGAAAAACAAATGATGCAAATAAAAAAAAATTCAAAGAAAAACAACAGCTCTATTACAATCTTAGAACCATTAAAAAAACTAGAGGGTTGAGTTCTCGATCCACGAAGAGACATCTGCTCCATACCAATAATAGAGTTTCTGGCGAATTCAACAATTGTATGTGTCACTGACTGACTATGTTACATAACTTTGGAATGTGGCTTATGTCTCGCATTAAGACATTCTCAAACTCACTCCAAATATCTTCAATTATGAAACCTTCCAAACTAAAAATTTATTCTCTATTGTTGATGACTTTCACAGCATCCAAGTTGTCTGATCGGATTCTTATGCACTTGAAACTGTAAGAATTGCATTCCAGAATTGCTCCGAGTTCAACACCAAACACCGTCGTCACTGGATTGAGAAAATGTTGTTGTTCTCATTGAATCCAACATCAATTAAGAGGGTAATCCGATTCACTTGATCATCCGGAAAGAGGGGCTTGGAGGCCATAGCCGTCTTGGGGGGGTGCGCCTCTAACGCGATATGGGCCATCCAGTAGTCGTGCATGAATTGTAACATGCACTTGATCAACTTTAAAAACATGTAGCTTCCGACAAGGTTTAATTTTGCACCTCTCCCGCAAATCTTATCAAGATTGACATCAACCTCATTGTCCTCCTATGAGGTAACAAAATCCAAAGTGTCAAGGTGCTTGGCTTTTTTTATTATGGGTCAAGGTGGAGGTTTTTCCGACATAAAATAGTGATAGCTAATTCATGGCCGCAAACAGGGAATAGGAACATGATGCCTAGAGAGATTATCTTCAGTGGCAATTCTGTCGATCATGGTTCGAGTAGCCACAGCGTTCAAGATTTCGAGATCTCGACCCTTGAATGAATGCATATCAAATTCAGTCATTGTGATTAATGTTTCAGAGTGGAATTTTAAGCTGTTTGCAAGTTTATTTACTAGCAGAGTTCAACACACTATGCTGCTTTACATGAAATTGTGTAATCACTAATCAGTACATTCAACAAATGTTAGTTTGCATTGATTTGAGCAAAAACAACACGAACAACAGTAACCATACCAAATTTCTTATTCTTCATAACTTACATACATGATCCATAATTGATTTAGTCGATCAAATCGAAAAACCAGCGACCCTAAAGAAAAAAAATCACTAACTACCCATCCGATGAATTCAAATACTAAACGGGACGTCGAAGGAGTGGATAATATATGTGAGCACCAAAGCCAACAACATCAGGCAGTATGCAATGCCCTGGTCGATTGAAGTCCCTGGGGAAGACAATAAAGAATACATCAGACAACCCTTTTCTACTAGAATAAGTAATTGGCTAAGAAAGAAGTTGGAATAATGTTACACAAGTAGAGTATATGAAGATTGATTGTACAAAATAAGTATGGAAGAATTGGGCTTGCAACAAGGTATGATGAATATAATTAATTAGAATGGTAAAAATGCATCGTTCTCATAGATAAGATAGACATGGCTTGGTATTTTGCAAGAGACGAGACGAGCCTAGCCTGGCTTACCAATTAGATCGAAAATCGTTAAACAATCATTCAAACCATTTTCCTCTGTATTTTACATATGGAAATTTAAAACCAAGATCCAGACATAGCTTGTTCACTTCCGAATCACAAATGGTGTGTTTTTTAGTCATTTGATATACACATATTCGAGCGAATAACGACCTATATCGGGTTAATCTTAAAAAGCCAAAGTGGGCATGATTTGTAATATGATCCAATAATAGAGTAGAAATCTGGCATTCTAACCATGAACATGATATAATTGAATCAATGTAGCTGCACATTAGATTTTTCCACACAAATATTTCACAGGGTAACAAATGTTAAAAATAAGCAAATTCATCCCAAAAATTTCTTCATAGCCAGATTCTTTCTATTGTAAGTCCATAGCAATGCACCAATCAGATCACAACATATTTAAATCAATTACTCCATTTCACCAAACAAATGAAGACCGATAAATAAATAGAAAAGGGGGGACTTACCGTCGCTTGTGGGTGCCGGAAGGGGGGCGGATTGGGCGTGAACGGCAGGCATAATAACCGCAAAGATAACAGCAAATGCAGCAAAAATGCGGAAAGAATTATTGGCCATTGTTGTTGTGAGATATTTCCTCTCCTCTGTGCAAATAACCCTTCTTAGAGTTGGGTGTAGGCGCGCAGAGAGAGAGAGAGAGAGAGGGGGGGGGGATGAATCGAAAGAAGCACCACCAAATTGGAAGCTAAATACGTTAAGCAAAAGGGAAATGGCAGGTGTGTGTGGTGGGCGAAAGAGATGGTTTTAATAATATTCAATCTCTCCTCGGATTCTCTCTACGAGACTACGACCCATCTACCGGCATTCACGGTACACCCTCAAATCAAATCAAATTCAAATTATCGATTAATTTACCTTCTATTCTATAATACTCATATTTTCCATTTTTAAATATTCAAAAAAAGGAAATTTTATTTGTAAATAAGTATATATTTTTATTTTAGTATCTTGTACAGTAGTACTTCATCCGTCCCTGAAAAATTTGGAGTGTTTTCGAAACACCAAGTTTAAAGAAAAATGTGTAATGATTGAATTGTCCATCCCTAAAAAGCTTGTTATGCTTTTGGGCAAGAAGGAATAATTTTATAAACTTTTATATATAAGATAAACGAAAATGATATAGATTTTTTGTGCCCACCGCGGCATTTTCACATCAATAAATCATTATTTATATTTAATTTAAACTTAATATAATATCAATATTTTATTTTATTCATATCAAAAAAAATTTAAAAAAAATTACATTTAAAGTAAATAAAGTAGTTGGATTGAGTTCCCAAAAGTAATGGTACAAAGGGTTGTTAAGATTAATGCTATATTGGTATGTCATCTGATTATATCTATCAGAAAAGTAGTTAGTCGTCTGATTTTGGAGTTCAGCACAAGTTGAGTAAGGTGTACTCAGCTGATAAGGTTTAGTAGTCTGTTATAGGTGTAAACTAATTTGAGTTGAGGACAACTCTGCTGAGTCTGATCAGACCAGATCAGTTGGGTCGAAGTCTGCTGAAGCCAACTCAACTGATGGCAGATCAGCTGAATCAAGTCTGCTGATTTTCAGTTTTCAGAGTTAGTTTTCGGTTATTCTGTTTGTTTGTTTGTTTGTTAGTTAGTGATAGACACGCGCAAAACCGAACCGTCAAACCGGCCAAACCGCCGGTTACGGTTTGAAAACCGAACCGTAACCGAAAAATGGCGGTTCGGTTACGGTTCGTCATTTTGACAAACCGCAAACCGCCGGTTTGGCCGGTTTTGGCGGTTAACCGGCGGTTTGCCGGTTTTTATTAAAAAAAAAAAAAAAATATTTTTTTTAATACACAATTCTTCTATTTTTAATGTATAAATTTAAGTTATATATTTTTTATTCAATTCTAGTAATGTATTTTCTAAAAAATGAGTTAAAACGAATAAAATACGAACGAAAACGGAGTGAAAACGAGCGAAAACGGAGATAATATTTAAAAAAAAAAAAAAAAAAAAAATGAACAAACCGCCAAACCGGCGGTTTTCAAACCGAACCGCCGGTTTGAAAACCGTAACCGTAACCGGCGGTTCGCGGTTCGGTTACGGTTACCGAAAAACCAAAACCGTAACCGCCGGTTTCTAACCGAAACCGGCGGTTTGGAACCGTTGCACATGCCTAGTTAGTGATGGATACACCATCTTGTGCATAGATTGAGAGTGTTGAGTTTCGTAGGACATAGTGAATATTTTGCGATTAGATATCAAGCTTTGTGTATTGTAATCTGTAACTTTCATTCGTGATTAGTGAAGATAGTCTTCTATTCTTCGTGGACGTAGATCATTTGATCGAACTACGTAAATCCTGTGTTTTTCTTTGAGTTCTTTATTCGTTTCAATTCTTTGCGTTTCTAGTTGTCTTGTTTTATCATTTGTGGGGAATTGCTTTGTGGATACAATTTCATAACAAGGGTAAATAAGTGTATTGTGAGGTTGAAGATTGTGATGATTGTTTCCATTTAAAGGTTTGCAAACTTTTGAGGGATAAAACTAAAAAAGAAAGTATAAAAATTTAGGGAGTATTATTTTTCATACCAACTTTTGCTTCTCCCTCTTCTAGATATTCTCTTGTTCTTTCCTTTGTTTTTTTCATTATCTTAATGGATAATGAATATGTACGTTTGATTTGAGAAGATATTTTAAATAAAAAAATTTAAAAATGCATGAATTTTAAATGACATGTTTTAGTGTAAATTTAAAATTCTTCAATCCAAAAGAAGCCCCGGTTTAGATTGGGCATGTTGAATCAGTGTTACGAAGAATCCCACCTTATGAGTGTAAGTGTTTTCCTTTTATTTCTCTAATTATATTATGATCGTACTGTACAGAGGTTAATGTGAGGGATTAAATTAAAAACCAAAAAAAAAATTGAAAGAAAATTTTATTGCATGAACCGAGAGGACCGGTGATAAGTAAGGAAGGAATATGGGTCCCAAAGAACAGGGCGCCTGCGAGATAGGTGATGGTATTCCACGTGAACGACCGGCGGGAATCGGTTCGTCAGTTGTCTTTCGCTGGCGCCACATGCTACGGTCCAGATTCTTCCACGTGCCTTACATTATTTGTATATGACAATTCTGTTTATATTATTTCTTTCTTTCTTTTTCATATCTTGACCAATGATCTAAATATTCTTTCCTCGAAAACAAAAAATCTTAATATTTAATTCAACTAATCTTTGTATTACATGCGATTGCAACTTATTTATATTTATATTTAAGCTGTACTACTACTATTTATTCCAATTCATCAGAGCCCCACAGCCCCACTTGATCGGGATGTTTTAGTTGGTAAGGATTGTATCACTATCGGATTCAGAAATTTTGGGCGGGAACCATTAATATTACTATAAAAATATTCATTATAAAATTATCAATATATTTTATTTTATTAATTTAAATTGAACAAATGGCCTATCATTATGTTTTGATGAAGTTTTGATTGTTCTAAGTGAGAAGAACTAAAATAGTGTTGAAATTGTTAAAATATTAATATCATAATTTTATTTCTTTAGTTAAAAAATAATTAACTTCAACTTTTAATTATTTTATTATTGAAATAATTAATGACTTAAAAATAATATTAATGTACCACTCTAAATATTTTATTACAAATTATAATATTCTTAATATACCACTCTAAATATAAATGTACAAAATTTTAACACTACACTAAAACTCCAAAAAAAATCTATATTAGGATGTTCATTTTTAATACGAATCTAGAGTGGTAGAAAAAAACTAGACAATAATTTTGAATTCTTTCAATAATTTAATAATTTTTCTATTATTCTCATTTTATTGTGAAGAAAAAATAATTAAATATTTGAAGCATGAACGAACTAAAAACATTTGCAATGAACTAGAATCGGACATGTACCGAAAATAACAAAGACCCTTAAACTAATGCTCTGAACCACCTGAACTATGCGATAATAGTAAACAAAACATTAAATAACATATATATACTGAATTTTCTGGGCATCGTGTGCGTCCGTCACTGATGGTACCCGTCTCTCTATTTACTCACAATTGAAAAGGAGCAATATTTTAGGTTTGATCCGTTTTGAATTGAAGATATCTAACTTGTAGTCAACAAAAAGTACTTCATCTAATTCAACCTAAGTGTCTCATTTTGTCATTTAGGACGTCTCAAACTGAGTTATCAATTTTTATATTTGTCACACTCCACTATTTGTCTATCTCTCACTGAGCATATGGGATGATTACCGTCAGCGTTATTAATCAGCATCCCTCTCTTGAAGAGGTTGTCATTCAATTGCAAGTTGAGCTATCAAAACAGCTTAACGGGGCGGTCCATAACCCACCTCAACCCATCATTCTGTGAATTTTGATGGTTCGGTCCACAGTCGAGAAGGGTTGAAATATATTCAACCAACACAATCCATGGCGGGTTGCGGGCTAGTCAACAGGCTTTTCATAATATATTTATTTTTTACTTTTTTACTTTTGTTATTATAATAAATTTTAAACAATACATAAATAATTACTAAAAATAAAAAAAATAAAGTACAAATAATTTTGGATAATCTTTAATTAAATCCAACACGTCAATAATTTTAATTTCTTATAATATAAAAATAAACCTCAAATAACATTTTTTGTTTAATTGACAAAGTAAACCTTAATATTGTTTAAATTCTTATTCTCAAAAGGATAGAATCAGTATATAATATTCAACGAAATTTAATGGACAAATAATATTCAACGAAAGTTTAATGTGAAAATCAACTCAACTATTAGTAACAACTGTCAATTTGTTAAAATACACATATCACCATATATTCTCTCAATCTACTGATCTACTCATGATAATTATGCATTTAAAATTAATTAAAAGAGAAAGTTAAAAAAATTCAAATCTACATTAATAATCAAATCTCTCTTTGAGTCATGTGAATACATGGACGACAATGGTGTTTTTGCATTTTCAAATCTCAATTTTGTTTAGTATAATATTTTGTAATTTTGTATCTTAATTTAAAGTTGAATTTAATCCATAAATTTATAATATCACTTTTTTACTCATAGTCAACAGTTCAACTTAATAAAAACACATTACTGCTTCATTTAACCTTTAAAAAATAAAAATTTAAAAACTTTCCAATCCACCCTGTACGCGGTCCAACCTGCCCAAATCTACAATCCATACGATTTAGTTCATACGGGCTCGCATTTTAAACGAATTTGTATTATTCAACCCAACCCATATTTTTAACAGGCGGAGGCGGACTAATCCAATGGACCTATAGTTGCAAGTCTACCCTGTAAAACTTTCCAAGTTAGAGGAAATACCTTTTTGTTGGGATCAAACTCTACTCTAGACCCTTAACAAATGTATATCAATTCTATTAAAATAATAAATTTATCTAAATATTTTAATGATTAGAAGGGCAAATTTAAAAGCAATGTTATTAATTTACATTAAAAAAATATCATTTATTTTGTAAAAAAGTAAAATGTCACGTCAATCTTTTAGAACACGAGGGCATATAAAATAGTATTCCTATTCAACTAACTGAAATATTTGTATTGAACAGAATTGTTGCTCAACGTTCCTTCGAAGTTCGAAGTGTTTGTTAGGTAGTAGAACAAAATTGTTTTAGTATCTATTTGTATTTAAAGTAAACTAATTATAACATCAATTTATAATTACTAAAGTAAAACTCATACAGTAATATATATATATATGTGTAAGGTTTTTTAATTGGAGGGATCGAATATTTTTATAATTATTATTTTTAATTGTTATATATGAAGAGAGTCTCGTTACTTGAGACCTGAGAGTTCTTCTCTATAAAATATGATTAAATTTGAATCCACAATTTCATGAATTATGGTGTTCTTTCAAATTTTCTGCAATCTATTTAATTAAATCATTATTAGCTCTAACACATTTATTCAAGTCCATTTATTTTATTGTCATTAAGAATTTTGACTATTCTATTGTAAAATTCTATAAAAAGAGGCATTTTCAAACATTGAGAAATATATTAAGAAATTGGGATTATATTTTTTTAGTCCATTAAGTTCCCTCGATTTTGAATTTAGTCAATCAGATTACCATTTTTTGAATTTAGTCCACTAAGTTTCGATTTATTTTGATTTTGGTCCAGTTACCTGCTATAGCATGTTTAACCGGTCATTTTTTAAAGAGTTGCACTCTTGTGTACCAGTTACATGTATGTAACTACTATATCCAATCAAATATATGTAACTACTATATCCAATCCAATAACCCATTACAAATAACACATGACTCATTTACTATATCCAATCCAATAACACATGACCAATTTATTGTATCAATTTAACACATACATTTATTAATGGGCCTTTATTTTACTTCAATTTTTTTTTTTAATTTTATCATTAAAAAATAATACTCCATTAATTTTTTAAAATTTTATTTTTTATTTTACTCAATTGATATTTATATTTATCTTTTTAATATTATTTTTCTTCCTGTTTATCATTTGTGTTTCAAATGATAATTTTTTTAACGTACTTTATTTTTATGTCATAAATAATTATTCTAAAATTTTAAATTCTAATAAGAAAATTTTAAAAATAATATTAATTGTTTTTTTTAAGTATTAAATAGTATAATAATAATTTGTTTTAAAAAATAAAACTCTCACCTCTCTTAGCAAGTGTTCAATTTTATTGGTACTATTTTACTTTACTTTAATTAATTGGTGTATAATTTTCATCTTATCCTTTCAAAATTTTACTTAATTCCTTACAAATTTCACTTTGTTTTACATTGTTTAATTATTTTTTTCATTTGAACTTTCATTTTTTAATCACTTTATTTTAATTTTTTATGAATATAATTTTTAGTTTATAAGTGTTATAATAACCGTTGATAAGTATTATGATATATTATTAGTTAATATGCAGTACTGTACATATTAGTTCATATACAGTATAATATTAGTTTATATTGGTACATGTTTTAATTTTTTTGAGTTTCGAGTTCACATACTTTATGGTAATATTTGAAATATAGTATAGTATTAGTTCAGATATTGTATAGTATTAGTTCACATATACTCTATGATACTAGTTCAAATATTTATATAAGTTAGTATAACCAAAAAGTGAAACACAATATTTTTTAAACGTGCAAGTTAGTATACCTGAAAAGTGCATCACAATAGTAATGAAAAAGGTAAGTCAATATAACTAAAAAGTATAACACAATATTACTAAAAAGTGTAAGTTCATATAACTGAAAAATACAACATAATATTTACTAAAAAGTGTAAGTCACTATAAATAAAAATATTATTGTAAAGTGTAGACACTACAATAGAAAAGTGCAACACCATTTATCAAAAAATGAAAGTCACACAACTGAAAAGTGTAACACAATATTACTAAAAAATGTAAGTCACTATAAATAAAAATATTATTTTAAAGCGTAGGACTGATTCGGGTGGAATTTACGCGTTTTAGGGGCACATGTGAAGTGTATTTTGATATGGATTTCATTGAATTATGCATGGAATATGATTGTTTAAGCCGAAATGAGAGAAAGGTTGTGTTTTGTTGATTTTGTAGGTAAAACGATGGAATTTGGAGCAAAACACAGACCACAAGTGATCGGACCAGAAAGAGGAGTGCATGGTTGGATTCGTCTCGAAAAATGGAGTGGATTAGCCAAAGGAATCAAGTCAATCCGACACCCGAGGCGAAAGTTGTGCACGAAACGAGAAAAGGCCGAAATCGAGGTGCAAGGCAACTCGGCCGAGTGACCTTAGTCGGCCGAATCTGCGACTTTGGGTGTTACTGCGCACACGGCCGAGTGACCTTACTCGGCCGAATCTGCGAGTTGGAGCTCTACTGCGCACTCGGCCGAGTGACCTTACTCGGCCGAGTAAGGATTTACGTAGCCACTGGATTTGGACATCACTCGGCCGAGTGAGCTTACTCGGCCGAGTAAGGACTGAACAAAATCGCTAACACGTTTCTTTAAGTGTTCCACTCGGCCGAGTGACCCCAACTCGGCCGAGTAACCCCATTTTCGGTGCCAAACTTGTATTTTCTCCATTTTTGAGGGATCAACTTGCAAATATGCCATCCAAACCCTTCCCCAACACTATATAAGACCTCATTCTTGAAACCCAAGACACTTTTCCCCAATCCACACATAGTTACACATATTTGGAGGTGTTTTGGCCATAACTTCTTCATCTCTTCATCAAATCAAGGAAGAAAGGATGCAATAGCTCCCAAATTCCATTCCCTACCACATTCTAGACTAAGCTTTCTCTTTCTTTTCCTTTTTATTTAGTTATTTCATTTGGATTTTGTAATTTGATTATGTTAGTAGTTAGCTAAACATTTTGTGGTTCTAAGGCGTTGTAAGACTTGGATTGATGTTTATGAGTAATTTCTTGCTTTAATTGGTGTTTATTTCTTATTTGCATATTCAATTATCCATTGCAAAGCATGTTGTTAGTGGCCATAATGATTTGCTTGATTCATTGTTAATTGGGATAGTATCGAGAGATTTATTCCATTTAATCGTATGCGAATGTGCAACCCGGTATTATTATGATCTCGAGAGAGGATTAATTATCGGAGAGGGAATCGAATGATCTTAGGAGCTATTTTAGATGGTGTAATGTTTGTGATGTAGACATACGAGCTTATATTACATTGCGTCTTTGGATTAATTTGTATCGAGAGATCGATTAGTTCTTCTTGTGTGATCACCCTATTTGAGATAACCTTAATGGCCCTTTACACGAGATAAATCTTATAAACGGACGTCTAAGTACTACAATTGCCTTGGAACCCACCTTTTCTCTTTAAGTTACAATCATTTTACTTTCGTTTTCTTATTTTGCATGATTAGTTGATCGACTTCATATTTACTCTTTAGTTGTTTATTTGTGACACATTGTTAGACAATTTTAGGAGTAATTCAACTTTCAAATTATCGATCACGTCTATTTAGAACTCGACTAGCAAACTACCCTTTTATGCTTTAACCTTCTCGTGGGATCGACCTCGTGCTTATCACGCTACAATAGACGCCGTACACTTGCGGTTGTTTATTTAGTGTTGCATATCACGTGTATCAAGGACACTACAATAGAAAAGTACAACACTATTGACGTAGAAAAAGGTAGGTAGTACCACTAGGTTATAAGTGAGTACGTGTAACAATCATGGTTGCAGAAATCGGGCCTAGGCGCTAGACGGGAGGTATTCGATGGGATTTTATACTAATCGGGCCATCTAGGCGGCTGGCTCATTAGGCGCCGCCTAGGCGGTCTAGGCGAGATTTTTTAAAATTTTTTTTAATTTAAAAATTTGAATCTACGTCGTTTCATCCCCGTAAATAAATAAAATAAACTAAAAAATTACCAATTACATTTACAAATGTGAATTTGGGAAACAAATCAACAATACATAAATAAATTATTTTTTAGTGTTAATATTCATGTATTTAAAAAAAAATTAAAAAATATAAAAAAGTAAATAAAAAATCGGATCGCCTAGACGCTAGGCGGTCAGAAAACGCGCGATTTCTGATTTCTACAACCTTGGTAACAATGCATCAATTATACTCCCTCCGTCCCATAAGAACTTGCACACTTGGGTGGGCACACAATTTAAGAAATGAGTAAGAAAAGGTGTAATGAGTGATGTTTTGAGGGGTAGTTTTGTAAAATTTTATGAATAAAATAAAGTAAAAAGTAGATTGAGTGTGAAAAAGTAATGATATATGGGTAAATAAGAATATATTTTGAGGGTGGGGGTTATGGAGATATTTCCTTTTATGGAGTGTGCAAATTGGTATGGGACATTCATTTATAGAAAGTATACAAATTCCTGTGCACAAAAACTTATATGCAATATTGCATACATGCATTTCAGTCATTCACACACATGTTCTTTATAAATACACCGACAAGCTTAATTCACACACACATTTTTTATAAATACACCCACAAGCTTAATTCACACACACTTTTTTTATAAATACACCCACAAGCTTAATTCACACACACATTTTTTATAAATGCACCCACTGACAGAAATTGAACATGGTCGTCTTCTCCAAGCAGTTTTCGGTCACCTCAGGCCGCGGTCGGACGCTGCAATTTACAATGACCTTAATCCTTAAATATTTTATATTTCTTTAAATATTCTTTAATACTAATTATTATGGGTTAGTGTTATTTTGTATTGCGTGCAATAATATATCTTACTACATGCAATAATATATGTTACCATGACAAAGTGGGATAGCTCAAGTGGTTAGAGCACCACTACCTAGGCATTAGGTTCTGGGTTCGAGTCATGGGGAGGGGGAAAATGGGATGGGTATTTAACTTCCATAAAAAATAATAATATATGTTACCATATATTATAATGTGGGTTACTTAATCAATAAAAAAAAATATATATAAAAGAATCAGTATTACTATATCGAGTCATGGGGAGCAGTTTGAATTACTACATTGAATAGACGTTTGTTACTATATGTAATTTTATCAAATGATCTAATATTTTTTGCATCATCCTACAATAAAACATTTTGTATTACAATATGATTATTGTGTTTACTACATTCGATAATATATGTTACTACGTATTATAATGTGAGTTACTACATCAATAAAAACACTAGAAAAAACGTGTTACTAAATAAAAGAATTTGTATTATTATATAAATAGTTTGTGTTATTACTACATAAAATAATGTGTATCACTACATATTACAATTTGAATTACTACATTTAATATCCCGCGTTCGACAATAAAATAAAAGATAAAAAAATCACAGAAACGAGTAAAATAAACAGATTAAAAATTTCGAATTAAGCTGTCAGTGGGTGTATTTATAAAAAATGTGTTTGTGAATTAAGTTTGTTGGTGTATTTATAAAAAATGTGTGTGTGTGTATTAAGTTTGTGGGTGTATTTATAAAAAACATGTGTGTGAATAACTGACATGCATATATGCAATATTTCATACAAGACTAGCCCATTCCTGTGGGACGGAGGGAGTAATATATATTCGATTTTTTAGACTCGAGTGCAACATAATTTATAAAACTAATTAATAAAAACTTATATACAATATTTCACGTAACATAGATTTGTGAAATTTAAATTGAGGAAATTTTATTTTTAGTCCTATAAGTTTGATACATTCCAAAATAAATCCTTTAAGTTTCAACTTTACAAAATACGTCCTTTACCTTTCAATTCTTGTCCTTTTTTACATCAATTTTTATCCTTTATGTTTTGTAGGAATTAAAATTGGTAAAGTTGATGCCACATATATTTAAAAAAAGCCACATCATCATGCCACATCACATTATATTAAAAAAAATAGAGCTAATAACACCCCAAAATATTCTATACACACCCCATAATTTTAAATAAAAATAAATGTATAGTCCATATAAAATAACTAAGTAACTCTTACATAAATAAATAAATAAATAAAGAGTAAAATAATTTTAAAAAATAACTTGAAAAAATATGAAACAAAATAAATTTCAGAAGCAAATTCATAGGGTGTTATATATGTTAATTATGTGAATCTTATTTTACTTTATTAATTGAAACGTATAACTAGGTGCAAATAACTTTTTTGAATGATGCTACTAACACCCAATACAATGTTATACAAACTTCAAATGTTATACACACCCCATTAAAATTTAAAAATCAATTTTTATTAATAAACACACCCTAATTATTTTCAATTTACCCTTTATCCCTCAAAATAAATACAAATTGAATAAAAAATAAAAATATGATTTAAAATTCAATTAAATGATTAAAAATATAAATTTAAAAAATTAATTTAAAAAATATTTAATAATACGAGAAACTAAATAAAATTTTAAAATATTTTAAAAAATCAACTACATATTAAAAAATATTTGAATGAAAAAATCAATTAAATCCAAATAAAATCTAAAAATATTAAATAAATCAAATAAAATTTATAAAATAATTAAATTAAAAATATCAATTAATGATTCAATTTAAAAAAAAAACTAAATAAAATTAAAAACGAAATAAAAATCAACTCAATCAAAAATAAATATTAAGAAAATTAAATAAAAAAATAAAATCTTACTTCAATTTAATTTTCTTGAATTCTTACTGCAAGTTACAACAGATCAACATGAATTCTTGAAATTGGCCCTCCCAGAACCTCAGCTAGAAATTAGCAAAAAAAGAGAAATGAGCTGTGGCCAAGTAAGACCCCCACGAAAAAGAATGTATTTCCTAATTTGTTCCACAGTAATAAGTATGAGATGAACACTAATGCAGTAATACACTTTGCATTCTTCAAAAGTTTGCACTTATAGATTTAGAACAAGTGATATGCTAAATTCCAAAAATTTTAATACAAGTTCATCATGCATTGTTACCTTACTCGACTATTAAGCAAGTAAGATTTTTTAATTTACTTTTTTTTAATGTTTTATTGAATTTTTCAATAATTTTAATTTAATTTTTTTTTGATGATTTTTTTTAAAAATTTCAGATTCTATTTAATTTTTTAAGATTTTTTTCAAAAAAATTAATTAATTTATGTAAATTAATTATTTTTAAAGATTTTGTTAGTTTTTTTTAAATACTTTTAAATTTTAATTACAGATTTTTCATGTTATTTTTTTTAATTATTTTTCTCTTTATTTATATAAGGGCTATTTAGTCATTTTATATACATCTATTTTTGTATTTAAAATTATGGGGTGTGTGTAGAATATTTTGGGGGTGTTTTTTTGGGGATTTCACATATTAGGTCTTTCCACCTAGTGTTTTTTTAAATAAGGAACTGGTTTAAAATAGTTTCAAATTAAGGTCAAAATCCAACTTAAATGTACCATTTTACCCTCAATATTCAAAATTACGTTTTAATATAATATTAAGTCAACTAATTTTAAATTTTGAATGCAAATCGCCATTAATTACTAAGTTTTCCCCAATTTTAGGACTTTTCCAAATCTCTGATATTCAAATCTTCCCCAAATCACCGCCTCAATTTTAGGAATTTTCCCAAAACTCTGATATTCAAGTCTTTCCCAAATGTTTGATATTCAAATCTTTCTCCAAATTTCTTATATTCAATTGCATTTTCCCCAAAGCTCTGATATTCAATTTAATTTTCAAACTTGAAGATCTGCAGAAAAATCGTCAAATCAAATTAGATATGTTCTTCAAAAAAATATATGACTTGATTATGCAGAAAGATCTGCAGAAAAATCGGTGACTGTAATGCAGAAAAAAAAAAACTAAAGTTGCATTATCATATGAATAATGCAGAAGTGTGAAGTAAATTATGTGCATATGTAAATATCATTATGCAGAAAATGACTTACAAGTAGAAGCATTATGAATGGATGTTCAATGCTTCTTTATAACACATGCTACCCACGCCTGTAGATTTTTTCACGAAACTAAACATAATGATGAACAATTACTAAACAATTAATTATGGATCTTAAAAACATAAAATTTATATGTACTACTAATGGTTAATTATTGAAATCTGAAATCATGAGAAATGAAGCAAACAAGAACTGGATGTATTTTCATAAAACATTTTCATTTATCCGTCCAATATTAAAACTCAAAACAAACCACCCCAAAATACACTCACACGTGCACAATCGCCTGCGCAGCTCCGCCACACCATCACTGCCGCCGCCGGCACAGCCATGGAAGACGATGACTAGAGGGTCGTAGATCTAATTAAGGAACTAGTGCATCGATTGTTGTACAAATCACAATGACGATCTCGATTGGGAAATTACGAGAATCTTTGTGAATAGGTATGTCGTTGAATATATGGCGAAAAGGAAGGAAGTTACGACTTCTTCCCATCACTGCCGCCGCCGGCACTGCCATGGAAGACGATGACCAGAGGGTCGTAGATCTAGTTAAGGAACTAGTGCATCGATTGTTGTACAAATCACAATGACGAACTTGATTGGGAAATTACGAGAATCTTTGTGATTAGGTATGTGGTTGAATATATGGCGAAAAGGAAGGAAGAGGAAGGAAGTTACGACTTTTTCCTTTAATTATTAAATTAATAAATTAATCTTCAAATTTAAATGTAAGGGCATAAATGATTTTAACATATATTTTTATCCTTTTTTAAAAAGATCCTATTAGAGGTCCTTTATTAAAAAGGTATGTGTATGAATGATCTTTTTTATAAAAAATCTCTTATTTTTTTAATATAATGTGATGTGGCATGATGATGTGGTTTTTTTAAATATATGTGGCACCAACTTTACCAATTTTAATGCCTACAAAACATAAAGGATAAAAATTGATGTAAAAAAGGACAAAAATTGAAAGGTAAAGAACGTATTTTGTAAAGTTGAAACTTAAAAGATTTATTTTGAAATGTTTCAAACTTATAGGACTAAAAATAAAATTTCCTCAATTTAAATTCTATCCAATTTGCACCCTCCTCACTCTTGTTAAAATCGTCATTGCATAGATAAGAAGAAAGAGATAAAATTCTTAAAAAATCAGATCTGGCATGCATGAGAGAAACTAAGGTAAAGAGAGAAAATTATCAGAAAATCAGATTGCTAATGTCGATCAGTTTTGTTAAGATTTTTATTAAATCTGATTTACAAGTTTGAAGAAATCAATATATCATGAATCTATTTCAATTAACAGGTTGAACCATTCAACATGCGTGGATCTTTTTTTTTGGGACGAACCAAGTATTTCTTTTGCGCAATAATAATGATATTTTATTCATTTAGTAACATATATTTCTCTATAAAGTAATACACTTGTGTTTATATAGTAACACGATTTTCAATATCTAACATGTGTGTTAGTTTAAGGACAAATATGTGTTACTCAAAAACCAATTATGTGTTATCCTTACGATTCATTTTATCCGTACAATAACACATATTTAATTTTTTTTTTAAAGAGTCGTTAGTCCTTATATGACTACTAATATTTCTAAAATTAATTTATTTTAAAGTTAAAGTGAAACACATTTCTATTTTGACTTGAATTACTATCCATAAAACTCCGTCTTGTTCGCAAAGAATAGCAACGAATTTCGCGGGAACAACAAAAAAGAAAACCCTCCAAAAGAAACGGGAGATTTCAACGGCCAAATTCGAATTACAGAAGAAACTGCGACAAGCTCTTCAGGTGATCATCATCGCAGACTGTGTGTGTAATCATTAACAATTAATCACCATCAAAAATTTTGACAATCCAGTTTTCTAATTGGTTTCTCCATCAATTTTATTTTGAATGGAGCGTCAGGATTTTTGGATCTTAATTTCTAACGCATCATGGTTTATATGCGTTCAAACAACCCCCCTTCTCTGATTGTTTCTCAATTAATTGGTTTTTTATTTTGCTTCTCTTCTCCACCCCTGTATATGCAGGTAGCACTGTTATAGCTGTATTTACCGATTCGGGATTCTGCTGAATTTATTTAGGGTTCGTACGAACCCTTCAAAATTCAGCAGTTTCCCTTGCTGCCGGGAGATCCATAATTTCCGTTCGATTCTTGAATCCATTGTAACAGGTAATCTTTTCTTCTCAGATCCTGCAGTTTCTGTATATTCATATTCGTTTACGCATTTAATCGAACACGTTGTGATTATGGAATTCTCAGGTTGGAATATTTTCAAATAAAAAATATATTCAAGAATCGGGGATGGAACAATTCAGGCAATTAGGGGAGGTGGTGGGTAGCATAAAGGCCCTAATGGTGTTGAAACACGACATCTCTATCAACCAAAGGCAATGCTGTTTGCTTTCCGACATGATGCAATTAGCCTTTGACACAATCTCAGAAGAAATCCAACAGTATTTGAAGCTCGAGGAGAAGAGCATTAAATGGAAAGCTCTGGAACTCCCAATGAAGGAACTCCACAGAGTATTCAAAGATGCAGAATGCTATATAAGATACTGCATGGATGTAAAAGATTGGTGGGGGAAGGCAATTAGTCTCCACATGAACAGAGACTGCGTCGAGCTACATGTCCACAATCTTCTATCCTGTTTCCCTATCGTGATTGAGGCTATCGAGACTGCAGCTGAGTTATCCGGGGCTGATCAGGACGAAATGCAGAAGAAAAGAACGGCCATCGTCCAGAAGTACGATCAAGAGTGTGATGATCCCAAGTTTTTTTCATGGAAGTTTGGGAAGCAGTATTTAGTCCCACGAGAGATGTGTGATCGTCTTGAGAGTGCTTGGAGAGAAGACAGATGGCTGCTTCTTGAGAAAGTCAGAGAGAAGAAAGCCACATTGGTGTCTAAAACTGAGCAGAGACTTGCAGAACTGTTATTGAGGAAACTTGAAGGATCAAATGGGAAGATCCTTTCAAGTAATATCTTAGTAGGAGCGCAAGATTACAATGTGAAACGTCGTTTGGGAGCGGGGTACCCTACAGGTGGGGGGCATCTTAAGGAGATCCATTGGTTGGGGGAGAGTTTTGGTTTGAGGGCCTTTTATGGTGATATCACACCGTTAGTACCCGATATATCTTCCCTCCTTTCGCTTTCCCACCCGAATGTGATGCAATATTTATGCGTTTTTCATGATGAAACACGAAAAGAAGGGTTCCTTGTGATGGAGCTTATGAATAAGGATCTTGGTTCTTACATGAAAGAGCATTCTGGGCAAAGGAATCGAATTCCGTTCACCATTCCTGTTGCAGTTGATATTATGCTGCAGATTGCTAGAGGGATGGAGTATCTGCACTCGAAGAAGATCTATCATGGCGATCTGAATCCGTCCAATGTTCTTCTCAAATCAAGAACCGCCACTCCAGGAAGCTTTCAAGCAAAAATAACCGGGTTTGGAGTTTCCTCCTTGAAGAGTTACACTTCAAAAAGTCCTAAACCAGTTGCAGTTAATCTTGATATATGGTTAGCCCCAGAAGTTTTGGCTGAATTAGAGCCGGGTGATGGGAAATGCAGCATGACTCAAACAGAGAAAGCGGATGTTTACAGCTTTGGAATGCTTTGTTTTGAACTTCTGAATGGGAAACTCCCGATCGAAGATGGCCATCTTCAAGGGGAAAAGATGGTTAGGAATATACTAGCAGGAGAGAGGCCTCTCTTCTCGTATCCTTCCCCGAAATACCTTGCAAATCTGACAAGAAAATGCTGGCAAACGAATCCAAATCTACGCCCATCTTTCTCGTCAATATGCAGAATTTTGAGATGCATCAAGAAGAATCTTGTTATCAATCCTGACCACGGTGATCCCGATTCTGCACCACCACTTGTCGACTACTGTGATATGGAGGTGGCGTATTTGAAGAAGTTTCCAGAAGGGAGTGGAAATTTGGCACCTGTGACACAAATTCCTTTCCAGATGTTCAATTACAAAACTGTTGAAAAGGAAAAAATCTCTGGGAAGAATTCGGAGTTAGCTAACCCCCAAGCGTTTGATTACGAGCAATTGGCGGCCATGGATGATCTTTTCCTTGTACCAAGTGATCAAAGAACTGTTTGTTCAGAGATAATTGACAGCAAGAATTCAGGCATGGGTATGGATGCTAGGACAGTTATATCCGAGACAGCACATCGAAAGCTCTTGCTGTTTGATCAAGGCTCGTTTGGCTCTCTGAGCCCGCGTAGGAGATTCTCAACCGCGGCAACTGGTGAAAATGTAGAGAACAAAACTGATCAAAATGGCAAATCTCCAATGACTAAATCCAAATCGGCTGAAAACTTTCATGGTAATGAGATTCTTGAGAAAAGGAAGTCGTTGAGACGTATAAACGAGCAGAAACCAGCTACTTCGGAGAAAACACCTTCTGTGGTAACAGAAAATAAAACACTAGCTGAGATTCCAGAAACAAAAGCAGTGGAAAATGCTGTATCCATAGTTACAGTTGCAAATGTTGAAATAAAAACAGGTAAATCAGGCCATTCTGACCACCACTCTGATAAGAAGCATACAATCATGGGAACACTGAAAGCTATAAAAACCAAACTAATTCCGGGTCAGTTTTTCGTTTCTTTCTTGTTCATTCATTCATAATCTGAATCTATAATACATGAGTCTGACTAACGAACATTACAAATGAAATGGGCAGAAACACTAAGAAGCCACTCACCAATGAAATCTTCACCATCCACCGCGAAGAAAGCAACAAAGTTTAGCTCGTCTCCATCTTCATCGCCATCAAGAAGTTTCAAAAAGCTGGATACACCAAAAAGCAGCTTGAAAAGGACTTTACCTAGCGGAATGAAGATCGCGATTCCTCCTCTCTCGCCATCAAGGGACCTCATAAAGAGCGCCAAGAAGCCCGTCTCAGGTCTCTCCCCTGCTGCGTCGCCATTAAGATCTTTCAACACGGCTGCAAAGGATTATCCATCTCCCATACCTTCACCCATGAATCCACGAATTTCAAGGATGGGAAGACAAACATCATTGCCTCTCAGAATCAACTCCCCGAAACTAACATAGATCATGTACAACCCAGGTAGCTTAGAATGCCTACTTTCCATGCATATATAATTAATGGTTTAGTCTCCTGTCTATAATTTTGTGTTCATCAAAAGGGAAAAAAGAAGCAAATTTTTTGAGTTTTTCATGTAATTGAGTCAAAGAGTTAGGGGAGGGGGTGTTGCAAACCATAATTTCTTGATTTTTGTTAATGCATGCATATATTATTCATTTTGTATATACTATCTCGTTCCTTATAAGTTAATCAGTATCATCTGATATTGATCCTGTAACCCTTTAAAAAAGAATTAAAAATAATGATATTTGTAAAAAAGAGGGTTTTTTTTTTTTTTTTTGTTGTTGTTGTTCTATTTCTGTAAGGATTATTACAGTTTCTCATCTTAATCATTACAAAATACAGGAGATCATTCAATAAATTTATACCATGGCTCAGTCTAAATTATCCAATGGTAAACAAGAAATTGAACTACAAAGATTATGAAATAAAATGGGATCATGATATCTTTTGGGATATTTGAAAATAGAAGTTTTCTTCGGTGACCTAAGATTTAATACTGATACTTTGGTGCAATTTGTTCCACCTATGCAATTAGAATTGAATTTCAACTAATTGTGTTAAGGGAGGGGCTATCAACACCTCAAATAGTGTTATTCCCACCCCAATTGTTATACACACCCCATTAAAATTTAAAAATCAATTTAAAATACTAAACACACTCCATTCTTTTCCTATAATACCCTTATTTATTCAAAATCTCATTCTACATTCAAAACACCTTATTCATACTAAACACACCCCAATAATCCTTTCCCCTTTATCAACAAAACCCAAAAAAAAAATACGGTAAATTTTTTGAAAAGGAAGTGACAATCGAACACTATTTTTCTAGTTGTTAAATACATTGTGAAATGGTTGTATAAAAAACCGAGTTTGATATGCTAAAATGGTGTTTTGAATCTCGTTTTTGCGCCATTTTACTGTTGTTGTTCGTGCTACTGTAATGGAGGTGTTCGGCCAGATTCGTGACCGCGCACTCCTTGTTGCCCACGGCTGAACAATCAAGAAAATGCACGACCGAAAATGGCCGAACAAAGCATAGTTGCACGGCCATATATATGGCCGAACGCTGTATGTATCCAGATTAAGATTTTGGCTTAAAAATATTATCACCAATTAAACCAATTACTAACCTAATATATATATATATATATATATATATATGAGAGCAAATCAAACCAGTAGTTGTTGATGTTGAAACCACCCACGCTTCTGAAAACAACATCAAAGAATTTTGGGGAAATTGCCTTTGGCCATTTCGGTCGTACATACGTGTTGTGTTCGGCCACGATTCTGGCTGAACACATCGGTGACTGGTATAGCAAAAAAAAAAATTAATATAGTGTAAAAAAATGTATGAAAAAAGTGTAAAAAAATATTAAATATATTTAATGTTCTTCATTACGTTTTCTTCTTCCATAATCATGTTTGTTGTGATTATTTAATCATGTGGAGGGTATAATCATGTTTGTTGTGATTATTTAATCATGTGAAGGGTTTATGTATAAAGGAAGAGTTTTAATAATAGAGTTTTTTTTTTTTTAATGTAAAAGTAAAAATAGTTGAATGAGGATTAAATGAGATAGAGTTTAAGAATGGGGTGTGATTAAAATTAGTAGGAGTGTTTATAATTTTTTTTTTTAAATTAAAAAGACATTTTAGTAAATTTAATTATGTCTATTTTTGTCCAAATAAATATAGGGTATGAATAACACTATTTGGAGTGTTGATAGCGCCTCCCTTAAGTATTGGATTAAATATTAAATTGGGTAATTGAACATTAAAATTCAAGTGCATATTGCATGACATGATTGCAGAAAGAATAAAAAAAGTGATGGTTGTTTTTCGAGTCAAATATAAAAATCAACAATTAAGGAAAAAAAAAGTATTTACATGATTTTGAAATTAAATCAATTCTAAGGGGTGTATTCAATTGAGACTCAGTTGGATTTTTTTGAACTTTTTAAAATTTGGGGTATTCAATTCGGATTTTTAAAAGTCTTTCAAAATTTTGAGGTATTCAATACCGATTTTAAAAAGTCTTTAGAAATTTTTAGGTATTCAACAATCTATGCATTTTAATACTCTATGGATTTCGTTGGATTCTCCTTAAAAAATATAAATAAATTTCACTATTCAAAATCTCTTCTAAAAAGTAGAGATTTCAATGGATTCTCTCAGAAACTCTGAAAGAGAACAAATAGTGTATTTCGAACCACAAAATTCTACACAGAAAGTTTGCAAAATCGAAAAGCTGTCCATCTTCTTGCTCTTCTTCAAACGAATCTTCCTACTCTTTCTTCAAACAAAATAAAATCTAACTATGTTCTTCGATAAGCATCACATATTCTTCACTACCATTATTATTATCGTGAAAACTGTATTTTAAAATTATATTTTTTCTTTAAAAATTATAGTATATCGTTATGTTAGCAATATCAAGGTCGTCACTCCAGTAATCGGCGTCAACTCCCATTACGTGGTGTTCGATATCATCTAAAAAAAATTCACTCCAGAAATGCAATTATTCAATCTTTCTTCTTCCTCAAGCATGATTAAGAGATGTGATTGAGAGAATTTTTGGTATTTTCAAATCACAAGTTCCCATTTCAAACACAAGCAGAGTTAGTACTAGCTTGGACTGGATTACACACCGCATCTGTGGAAGAGGAAAATTTGGAATTGCTTTCTCAAAGCCAACCACAACAAGCTAATGCATTGAGAACATAATTTTTTTTATATACAAGTGTGTTCGATATACGTTTGCATCAATAGTTTTAGGGGCGTAGTTTATGGAATCCATTTAAATAAATAAAAAAATGTGTATTTCAGAATCCTGTCAAATTTATGAAAATCCATATAAATCAATAAAAAAGTCAGTCAAACTCTGCATAGAGTCTATGGATTTTCTAAATCCACTGACTTTTTAAAGTCCAAAAAAATCAAACAGAATCTCAATTGAATACACCCTCCTCTCCCTCTCCTTAGTATTGTTGACTTTGAATAAAAAAAGAAAAATCTCAGTATATCATTCTAAATCTTAGCATTAATCTGAAAATTAAGAAAAAATATGAAAAAAGGTATTACTATAATTTATTAGGAGTCAAATATAAAATCGATTACTCCCTCCGTCCCATGATTACTTGCACACTTTCCTTATTAGGACGTCCCAAAATTACTTGCACACTCCTTTTTCCTTACATTTCACTTTACACATCATCAAATCCACTTTACTCATCATCAAATTACCTAAAATACTCCTCATTTATCTTACATCATCAACCACTAAATTCACTTTTCTTAAAGAACGTGCCGGTCAAAGTGTGCAAATTATCCCGGGGGACTGAGGGAGTATTATTTATACACTCAATTGCATAAACATCCACCAAAACGTGTCAAAGTGTTCTTAGATAGAGCCAAAAATCTTTTTTCTGACTTGTCCCGTTAATTAAATTCTGAGAATGGGAATACCAAAGCATGTTCTACATCCGATATTAAACTCTAGAACATGCATAAAAAAGGGGGAAAAATACTAGATAAAGTAAATTCATTTCATATGTATAATTAAAACACTAATGCTATCTTTATTTTCCTTGGCAATCGCAAACTCAACTAGCTAGCATAGCAAAAGCCGAAGAAACTCGACTCCCCTCCTCTGCCTAAGTTGTCTACTTTCGTTTTACAACATCACACACAACATCAAATAATCCACCCGTTCTTATTATAAGCAACTCATTCAACCCGGATCGTCTAATCACAGTACTCACTTTCGGCTCCGAGCACATATACGTTTTTAGATACCCATCCCCTGCCAAATACACATTATAATACAGGTTAGTGTGTATTCTACGTACCTAGGGGAAATCACTCATTCGACATGCCAGTAATTCCAATTGATCACCACAGCTTCGATCATTTCCTTCCCATCTTCTCTCTATCAGGCTGTTGTTATTAAACAATTATTTAAAAAAAATTATAAGTACACAATTAAATGAAGATACCATATTCAATTTACCCATACTCTCTTGGCACTTCTCCGCCACCCTAGTTCCGTTGTGTACTTCTCCACCAACACATGTCCAAACACCATGCCATCGTCTTCACTCCCCGACGCCGTCGATGAAGTAGTCGATAGTTGTTGGCAGGGGCAGACCCAAAATTTTGCGTTAAGGGGAGTCGATATACATCGTTTAATACTAATATATGTTCAACACTAAATTCGAATATTATACTTTTGCATCTGTATATTAATATTCATCTTTAAATATCATAAAATAAATAATATGTTCTAAATATATTAAATTGAAGCACACCGAGAAAATTATCTACAGTTGAGTATACACAATTATTTTTTGCAATTTGCTTAGACATTTACATGGAAATATATTAAAATTCATCTTAAATTTTGTTTCGAAGTGTAGTACTCTTGATTAAATTCATAGTACAAAATGATCGCAAGATGGTAGCTGTAGAAGGTGGAAGTGTGAGAACAAAAGTTATCACTACCACTCATAATTTGAGTAGTCACCGTTGAATAAAAATCTTCATTAAATATGTGTAAGTGTTGGTCCCAAAACGAGTATGGTGACAGTCTTGGGGGTGGAGGGGGTGAATAGACTGTCTAGATGTTTAAAACTTTTTCGTGTTTTAGATCAGATGAGTTATATACTCAGTCGCCTGAATGCAAATAGTATGTTTTGATCTTTCAGAGTGCAGAAGTGTAATATAGCAAATTAAAATAACAACCTTACTGACTGCTGAATTTAGCTGGTCAGTTTGAGAGCTATCTCAAAAGCTATAGGTGTGGAAATGTGTAGGCCCTAAATGTTTAGATTCGTGGGTATTTTATAAAAACCTCTTTTAAAAAATGACTTTAAAACTATGTATGCTATCAACTGATTTGATATTTGTTGATTTGTAAAACAAACACTAAGTGGATTTTGACTCTTTTATAAATTAACGCATTTATCAAATATGAACAGTTATGAATATGAATAGATACAGAAGAGTAAATAAGGCAATAAGAACACAAATATTTATAGTGGTTCGAATCTCAATATTCTACGTCCACTCTCTCTAATCAGATAGAGAAATTCACTATCTTGCTGCTTTATAGTCACAAGAGAAGACTTGTGATCAAGAACCTCAACTACTTTCTGAGGCTACGAATATACTTGTTGGTTAGGTAACAAGTAACCTTTACAAGGGGTTTTCTTAAACTAGAAATGTAAAGATGTGTGTATAACCAACTGGTTCTAAGCACTAAAGATTGGATTCTTTGTGCAGGCTTAGGATCGAAAACTTAGAGCACTAAGGATATAAATCTTTGCAGGCTCTAAAGAACTCGACACTTAAGATATTTCTTGAAACTAGGCGTTCTTGATATCAGTTGTATGCGAGATGAGAGTTCTTGCTTGTATGGTTTTCGGTACCTTGTTCCAAAGAACAAGTGTTGTATTTATAGAGAGATTTGAGCTTCGAAAACTAGCCGTTGCATCAAATCTTCTAAGTATGGTCGATATCTTCATGGAAGAGTTGATTGCAGATATTCTGGTACGACATTACCTTAAAGGGTAATGTGCATTTAATGCTTCGTACTTCATCTGTCAGATCTCTGTACGACTTAGTATTTGGTCAACTTCATAGCTTCGTGTTGATATGTCATTGGTCCACATCAGCTTGGTAGTTGAACAACTGTCTTGTCTTCTGATAGAACAATTCAGAACTAGTCCGACATTCTATTTGTCTTCTGTTATTGTTGCCTCTTCTTCCTTTGACTTAGTTAATCATAAATGAACTAACACTTGTGAAGGTGGTCCTTGAACCCCTGCTCTGATACCACTTGTTGGTCCTGAAAGGAGTATATAACAAGTGTATGGGGGGGGGGGGGGAATACACTTGTATGCAAATTCTTTCAAACTTCAATCAAACCAGAGATCAGCAATGTTGTCTTGGACAACTCTACTGAATATGTATTTCCTTTTCAAAGATAACCAAGCCACTAAGCACTATTGAGTACTTAGTTGAATGAGTATCTAAGTTGGTTATAAGTGCGGAATGAGTGGTTGGCCCTTAAGTTTAAACTCCTTTAAGTTCTGAAATCACTTTAAGCAATAGTCCAGTTTTCAGGGAACTTGTCCAATTCAATTTTTGCACATTCTTTGAATATATGTTCTTTGAGAAATCAGTTTTGTGTGCAGTGTTGAATGTATGAAAGTACTTTGAAAGTAAATCAACACAAGAGTTTATAGTGGTTCAGAGACTCAAGATCCTACATCCACTTTCCCTGATTTAACAGGATAATTCCTTCACTCTTGGAATTAACTTGTTTTATAGTGCCAAGGTGCACTTGATCAAGAACACCACTCCTTGGTGAATTGATCCCTAGGATGTCTAGAGTCCTAGTACCCTCTTCTCAACTCAGAACTCAACTGTTCTTCTCTCAACAGTCAGCTCCTACCACTTCTACTACTACAACCTTCTCACTTTCTCACTTGAAAGGGGTAAGGGTTGAAGTAAGGTTCCAACTAATGAGATATCCTTTACAATGAAGATCAATGTATAAGGATTAGGATATCTCTCTAAGCTTTGTATGGATATACAGTAAGTTCAGCTTAGAAGAAGTGTTTCAAGACTAAGAATGTCTTATGACTTTTGAAGCTTCAGAATGCTTGTTCAGTTGGATGTAGAATTGGATGCTTCAAATGGTCTTCACACTTCTGTATTTATAGACAAATTTGAGGATTTGCCCGTTGGAGAGGCAGTCCCAAATTGCTATAAATGTCTTCCTTGAGTTCTTCAAACTGGAAGACAGATTCTTGATAGTGACATGTCCTCATTTGGGTAATAAACGGCTGTTAAGACTTTGTCTTCATTCTGCAGCACTCTTCCCAATGTCTGAATTTAAGATTCACTTGTTAGGACTTGGACATGGCTTCTGAAGGTTGATCCAATGATAGGACAACATTCCTTATCAAATGGACAACTCTGCTTATCACTATCAGCATACATGTTTATCAACATAGTTGACTTTCAAGCTTCAGAACACTTGTTCTGGTTTAATTGTACTGAGACAACTCTCCTGGACAACTCTTCTGATCAGCATACTTGGCCTTCAAGCTTCAGAACCTTTGTTCTTGTTTTAATTGTGCAGAGACAACTTCTCTGGACAACTCTCCTGATCAGCATACTTGGCCTTCAAGCTTCAGAACCTTTGTTCTTGTTTTAATTGTGCAGAGACAACTTCTCTGGACAACTCTCCTGATCAACATACTTGGCCTTCAATAGCTTAGGTGACTGTTCCAGAATTTGAGCCTTAAGGGAACTTGTTCTTGATAGTCTTCAAAGCATATGTTCCCCCTCAAGTTGTGCATCTAATCATCTAATAGCTGCCTAACATATCAGCTTCTCATCTATCCTTATTCTATATGTTCTAACAATCTTAGAACATAATCATCTTGACTTAGGCATGTCTCAGGGGGTTTTGGTATTCAATCAAAACATTTTATTTTATTCCCAACAGAATGCATGTTGAGGTTTTCTTCGATAAGATCAGGCGAGCTCATATCTACTGTATATTGTCTTCTGAAACATGAATGCAAGTTATCATATAGATCTTTTAGTCTATAAGGTATACAACAACCTTTAGATCTGATTTCACTAATGAGCTCTTGATGTCTTCTAGTTTTCAGTCTTCTTCTCTTTAAGTCTTAAGCAGAGCGCGCGTTTACATTCTGATGAGTAATCAACTAATATCTATACAGTTGATTCCTCAAACTAGACTTAGACATATTTCAACACTTCTAAGCTTTATAAAACAGTTTAGGAAACTTAGTTCTAAATTACAAATTATTGATGTAACCTGAACTCTACTGATTTGGTTTTGACCATCAAAACTTAAACTATAAATTACAATCAAATTAGGGGCTTGATGAATATCCCAACAGTAAGTCATATGAATTTATTCATCTTTTAATGCACTAAGTGAGATTTAATAAAGTTTAACTAAACACACATTAAAATTGTAAGACCCAACCAATTTTTTTTTTGGAGAAATTAAAATGTAATAAAAAATTTAAAGTTTTAAGAAGAAAAAAAAAGGAATTATTTAACTAATATGAAAAAAGAAAGTATTCAACTTAAAGCCCAACTAATAAACTACTCCTATATATTTTTTTTGTTTTGGATTTTCATATGATACCGACATGTGACAACGGTGCCTGTGGCTCGATTATATGACCTTCGATCCGTTGATCTCTTCGTTGATAAAAAATTGTTGAACAAAAATCATCGGTGTTGCAACAACGAACAAATTCAAGTAAGTTCACAAAATTATGCATGTCAAATCCCAGGTAGCCTATATTTCTTAATTTATGAGGTTTCAACCTTTAAAAATGAAACCTATAGGATTAGGGCTAGTCCGAGATAATGCATGTGACCCGGGGTACGTACAAGTTGAATTGTTGCATTACCCGATCTGTTGCACCTCGTAAAGGGTTCAAACCCTACGTTTCGCATCTGCCACTCGAGTCTGGGTTTGATTCACACGACACGTGCACCCAATATGACTATGTGCAACGCGTAGTTCAACGTTCACCGGGGGGCTAACCTTAGAACGAGTTTATTCTTTAAGCAACAAGTTTACTAATAAGGAGCTCAATTCCTCCTCATTTTTTAGTATGGGACAAAATACTCTTGTGAAATTGCTATCTTCATCTACATTAATATTTTATTGGGCTAGTCTTGGGTGAGACCGTCTCACAGAATGAGATCCGTGAGACGGCTTTTATATATAAAAAGTGATAATGTTTGAACAAAAAGTGATAGTCACTTTTGTTAAAAATATTATCACTTTTTATTTAAACATTATCACTTTTATTACAAACCAAAATCTGGATGGGTTATCCTACCCAAATTTTGAAATATGGATTAAAAGGATCCGTCTCACAAAAAAAGATCCGTGAGACGATCTCACACAAGTTTTTGCCTTTAATGTGTTAATATTAACTCTAATGCCACATTATTGTATTATTATGTTAGAATTATAAAAATTCAAATTAATATTAATTTTTTTATTTTCATTTTATATTTTTTACTGATAAAGATAAAAAATCAAAATTTTGAAGAATGTATTTTTTTAATGTAATTTTTTTACTTAAGATGATTTTTTTTTATAAATTAAAATTTTAAGAATAAATAACAATTTTAATTTGATGAATTTGGTTCCTGCCAATTATTTCCTCTCAACACGTACAAGGATGATATTAATCTCTTAATTTGATTTTTTACGTACTTAAATATATAAAAAAACTTGGGTAACACTTGTGTCCATACGTATGCACCATACCCCTAATTTTAATTTTAATTTTTTATTTATATTTTATCTATATCCACTAATTTAATGAGTTCACCTTTAAATCATATTTTTATTACACTTATCTGCACCCACTCATTTTATGAATTCACCCCCAAATCATTTTTTTTACAACTACACCGCTCATTTTATGAATTCACCCTCAAATTATTTTTTTACCACAATTATCTACACCCGCTCATTTTATGAGTTCATCCCCCAAATTATATTTATACTACAGTTATCTGCACCCACTCACTTTAGGAGTTCACCCCCAAATTACCTGTGCACCCGCTCAATTTATGAGTTCACCCCCAAATAATTTTTTAAAAAATAATTATATTTAAAAAACTATATTATCTTTTTATTGATTTACACAAAATATAATAAAATCAACCTTAATTTATACATTTACAATTTGCAGCCGAGTTATTGTCGATTCACCACTAAATCACCCACATTTTTAAAAATAAAATCGTAAAAACATAATTAAAAAATTCTATCGAAATTAGTCACAAATCTCAAATTTTTTTCTTTTTAATTTTTTTTTTCAATTTTTCAGTTTTTATTTCAGACTTTTTATTTCTTCATTTTTTTTCCTGCTTTTTTCTTTTTTCTTTTTTAGTATTTTTAAATTTTTTAATATAAAATAATATTATATGTATAATTTTATTATAATCACTAGTAGAATAAGTAATAACTAGTAATACCATAAACCATAATGAGTAATACCATTAATAATAATCAGTAATATCTTATACAATAACAAATAATTGCACACATCTAATTATATTCAATAATACCAAGAATAATTATTAGTAATACCACGAACAGTAATCTGTAATACCATTAATATTAATTAGTAAAATTTTATACAATAACAAATAATTTTACATATCTAATTATATAAAGTAATACCAAAAAATAATTATCAGTAATGCCATGAAGGAATGAACAGTAATTAGTAATACCATAAACATTGATCATTAATATCTTATACAATAACAAATAATTTCACAAATCAAAATATACTTAGTAATACCAAAAGCAATTATCAGTAATACCATGAACAATAATATAAAATACCATAAACAATAATAATAATCAGTAATGTCTTAATTAATAATAAATAATTCCACACAATCAGTAATACCATAAACAATAATCAGTAATACCACAATTAATAATCAATAATACCGTAATCAATAATCATTAATATTAATTCAATAGTTTATTAATAGTAATACCACAATCAATAACTAGTAATATCAATACCACTAACAATAATACCATAAAAAAAGTGGAGGGAGTGCAGACCGGAGTGTATTAAAGAAAATAGGGGGTGCACATTACCAAGCCCAATTGAAGAGAACCCTAGCCAAATAGAAGGGCACCCTAGGTCAGTAGTCGTCGCCTGAGATTTCATCGACAAGCTCATCGGCTCCGAGTGCCGACTGATCAGAGATCCATCGACAACATACTCACAGTCCTCCGTCGGACCGTCGTCAACCGGAGGAAGAGGGCTGCGCAGGAGCATGGTGAAGAAGACGAAGCAATGTAGCTTCAATTTGGACAAATATGAACAATGAGAGTGAAGTGAGTGTTGCGGGCGAGCGCCATTGATGCCGGAGAAGCTCCTGGATCGCGAACACAAAGGAGATTGATCGAAGCAGTCGTGTCGGTGGTCGAAATGAGCAGAAGTTTTTGACCGCCATAGATCGTGGCCGAGATGGAAGATGATGTCGATTGTCATGGAATTGAAGAATCATGATTGCGATTTGAGGAGGGGTCTCGGGCTTAAGCGGCCGGGACGGAAGCGCCGCCGTCGAAGGGGTGGTCGGATATGGTGGTGGCTGGGTCACCCACCGACCGACATGGATTTTCGGTAGGTCCTTTACTCATCAAATTAAAATTGAAATTCAGGTGCACCGCCGACCGACTATAATAAAATCATACCTATAATATTATTTTGTATTAAGATTAAAAAAATACACATGAAAAAAATGAAAAAGAAAGGCAGGAAAAAAAAAGTAAAAGAAAAAAAAAATCTTGGAAAAAAAATTGAAAATGGGAAGAAAAGAGGAAAAGAGGAGGGAAAAAAATTAAAAAGAAAAAAATCGAGATTTGTGGCTAATTTCGATAGTTTTTAATTAATTATATTTTTACAATTTTTTAAAAAAGTATGGGTGACTTGGTGGTGAATCGACGGTAACTCGACAATAACTCGTCTGTATATTGTAAATATATAAATTAGAGTTTATTTTATTATATTTTGTGTAAATTAATAAAAAGATAATATAATTTTTTTAAATGTGATTATTTTTTAAAAATTATTTTGAGGTGAACTCATAAAATGAGTGGGTACAGATAATCGTGATAAAATAATAATTCGGGAGTGAACTCTTAAAATGAGCGGGTGCAGATAACCGTGGTAAAAAAATGATTTGGGGGTGAACTAATAAAATGAGTGAGTACATATAACCGTGGTAAAAAAAGATTTGGGGGTGAACTCAGTAAATGTGTAAGTGCAGATAATTATAGTAAAAGATAATTTGGGAGGTGAACTAATTAAATGAATGGGTGCAGATAATTTGAATTTTAAAAAAAAATGAAATTGAGGAGGTATGCACCATGCACTCGCGTACATACAAGTATTTGGCAAAAAACTTATACTTACTGCATTTGATATTTTACATATACATATATATGCTCGTGTATTATTTTCATAATATTTAAGTTGTAGTGTAATGGTAAAGTCATATATTCACACGACTTTAGACCACACATAAAATTAATGTGATAATAAAAAAAATGTGATTATAGATATTTTATTATAACATTTTCAAATGTCTCTAAAAGTAATTTTTTTTGTAGTGTGCATATATATTTATGAGATGTCTCTTATACATATGTTAATTCCGATGGAAGCTTACAATCTATTACAACTAAATATAAAAAAAAAAAAAAAATCTCTTTGGATTTTAAGACATCACTCCTTTTTTTCATATTTTAATATATTTTAAAATAAAATATAAATATTAAAGTAGAACTCCATCTTATACAGAACTCACCAAAACCCCTCATGTATAAATCAACAAATTACCACAAATAAAAGCTCACTTGAAGCCCAATTTATTAATACCCTCATGGGTTGGATTCATATATTTTGCCTATTGGATCCTATTGATCGGTCCAACGTATTTTTGGAAACAAAATAAAGATATACTCCTCATAAGTCATATAAGTGATTATAGGTGTAACTGAGTGAGCCAACTCGTGAGCTACGCGTGCTTGACTTGGAAAATAATTGAAATCGATTCGAATTTAATCGAGTCGAGTTTCGACCTACTCGATAGTTATCGAGTTCGGGTTCATAATTACTTGAATCAAAAGGCTCACGAGCCTAATCGAGCTTGTATAGTACTATTTCGTTCCGCCATAAATTTCTCACTTACCTATTTTAGACCTCTCGTCATAAGCTTTTCATTTTCGTAAATGACAAAATTCACTATCTCTCTATCTTTCCTAATTCGAGCTTAAAAACTTTAGACTCGACCGAGTTCAAGTCAAATTTTAAACTTCGAGTATAGCAATCTAGCTAAGTTTCGAACTCAACACTACTCGACTCGACTCATTTACACCCCTATCAATGACTAAACTACTTTCAGAATGTCCCATACATACATAGACTACTTTCAGAATGTCCCATACATTACTTATATGGATGGACGATATAGGGAGGTGGGGAGTTTTAATTATACCTTAAAGTTCTAAAAAATTACTCTCTGTCCCTTAATGGCTCATAACTTTTGAACATGTTTTAATGCATGAATTGTTTATTAACAGTAATATGACTCTTTTGCAAAAGTAGACGCCTAGGCTCGACCAGGCGGTGACTAGGTGCTAGTCCCCGTTTACCAGATTTTTTACTTGGTCCTTTTTTTTTAATTAGACTTTCTAGAGTCGATGTCCGATTCGAGCGATCGAACACACTTTTTCAAGTGGAATCGACGCTCCGAGAAAAATATGTGACTTTGTCATTTCGTATAACCCCCCCCCCCCCTTTTTTTTGTAAAATTCTATTGTCTAAGGGGTGAAAACTGGTTTTTTTTCCATCATTTTTGCAAGTTTTAATCGCTTTGTAAATTTTTGTTTTTGTTTATTATGATTTCGTGTTTATTGCTTGGAGAATTATAAGATAAAATAATTAAAATAAAATTCTAAGCAATCGACAAGGCGTCCCGCCCGACTATCAATTTTCGACTTATGCAACCTTAATTATGAGTGATAAATGTGAGGGTACTAAATTTTTTTTTAAATTATATGAGTAATAAATTTATTTTTTAGTACTAATTAATAATGGAATGACATTTGATGTATTTTTGTAATGTTTTGAGGGGATAATTTAAAATATTTTATTGATACTAGTAATTCTCTCGTGCATTGCACGAATTGATTACTAATAAATTTTAATTGATCATTTATAGAATATTACTCTATTTAAAACTTTCAATAGTTAAATCTCACAGAATTTAAAGAACAATATACTATGTGAGACCGTATCACATTTTTTTTAATCTATTTTTACTTATAATTATTAATGAAAAATTACTCCATCCGTCTAATTATCACATAATTATTGATGAAAATAAAATTATAAAATTTTGCCCCTCTTAAAATATTTTTTAATAAAATATGAGTATATTATAATAACATGAAAACTTAAGCCATAACACAGAAATTAATAAATCAGTCCTTGAACAATATTATAGTGATAAAGGAGCTACGTTGCTAGAGGTAGTAAAAGGAACAGAATGCAATAAAACATTGGATTTTATTCATTCTTTTATGCTAGAATCTAGATCAATGATGTAAAATAACATATTTAATTTATACTAATGACTTAACAATATATTTATTTGAAGGCCAATTACTTATATACACGCGCGTGTACAACTGTACATATCCCCAACCCATTTTGAGAAAATCTCACATACCTCCTACCCATTTGAGAAAACTGCATTATCCTTACCCCGCTTCTCTCACTCCACTCTTGCGATTTTCGATTTCTCTTCTACGGCGACGACGAACGACGCTGACACGGTCGACGGACGGCGCTGAAGCGATTTGGGCGATTTTATTGCTACGATTTGACTTTCCTTTCCTCTTGCATTTTACGATTTTAGTGCTGTGATTTCACATCGATTTGGGTAGACGGTGGCATCTGCGATTTCAATTTCTCCGGCAGCGGCGACGATTTCTAGGGCTCCCATTTTCAATTTCTAGGGCTCCCATTTTTTTATTTCACGCGGTTTAAAGGTAAATAAAGTTCTTCCGAATCTCTGCATTTTGTTATATTTGATGGATTATGCCCAAATAGTTGATCTCCTACAGATTTATGAGTATTGATTATGATGTGTTTGTTATATTTGATTTTATCTTGTAGTATGATTACTTTGTAGTTTTTTTTAATTGGGAAAATATGATTTTATTACTAAAAAATGTGATGTTGAGATACATGGTTTTAGGTGTACCTTAGCACTCATTCCTGGATACAAGCGTATACTCAAATGGATTAACTTGAAAATAAAACAAAGTTGTCTTAGGTTAGCAAATTTGATGGTAGAATCATTCTGCTGCTCCTCGACTTTGTTTTGAAGACGGTTTATTCATTACTGTTATTATGTTATTACAGTTGAAGTATTTAAGCTATTGTTGTGATGCTTACTTTGCTTGCTTCTAATTATAATTATAGTTCAAAAAATTGCAGCAGAGAAGAAATAGAATGTTTTGAAAGCTAAAGAGAAGAAGTAGAAAGATGCAGCATGTCGCTGAGAATTTGAAGAAAATGGGTGATGATTTGGGAAGAAGAAAAATGAAAATTTGATCATGTTATTTGGTTGTAAAGAATTTTTTTTTTCTTACATTGTTTTTGTTTAGAGATTATTGCTACCAAAATCAATATCAAGTAACATCATATGTCTAATGCAGTTTTTAATGTCAAATTATGGTGTTATTTACAGTATTTAATATTTGTGTTAATAAAGAAACAAGTAATACAAATGTCAATATCCAGTAATACCACATAGTGTATTCACTAATACCACATATAATAACCAATAATACAAGATGTCTAATATGATGTTTAAAACTTTAAATTTAGGTGTTCAATGTTTCCACTACAAAATCAATATACAGTAATACCACACAGTGTATTGACTAATACCACATGTAATAACCAGTAATACAAGTTGTCTAATATGATGTTTAAAACTTTAAATTACATTGTTTAATGTTTCCGCTACAAAATCAATATCCAGTAAAATCAAAATTACCGTGTGAATAAATAAACAAGTAATACAATATTGATGTCCAGTAATACCACAAAGTGTATTCAGTAATACCACGTATAATAACCAGTAATACTAGATATCTAATATGATGTTTCATGTTTTTTGCTACAAAATAACAATGTCCAATAATACCATATGCAATATGCAAAACAATTATCAACTAAATTAACTGGGGATTCAGTGTTTTAGAACCAAACTCGTTCATTTGTGATGATTTTGATGTATTTGCCTTTTTTTTTTTTTTTTTTTGTGGAGACTATTCTTGACCCTTCATATCACAACATTCTCTTCCATGTTCTATTCTTGTATCTCACTGCATTGTTCATTACAATCATATACTTCTTCATCTTGAATTTCATATATCTCCCCACCTATAAATGAAACTTAATTCAATAATACCACAAAAAATATTCAATAATACCGGAGTTTATATCCAGTAATACCACATATCTAATGATACAAAAAATATAACAATTCTAGTAACTCTAATTAAACAGTGTCAAATTGTGAAAAAATTGCCTTCTTCGCTGTGAGTATTTTTTCTATTGAAATCATCACAATTTTCAATGTTATTCATATTTCAATGTCCCTAAAACCAATAGAATATAATTTCATAAAAGTTAGAATAAGAAGAAAAAACTAATGAAAATTAGGGATTAAAAATAAAACTATTGGATATATTTGTTCTTATCTATATATTCTTGAATTGAAAGACGAAATAGAGATTTAAACACAGCAACCACCGATGCAACAACAAAACCGACGGCGACGGCGATAAATCAGCGGCGATGGGGTTCACTTCACGGCTTCACACTCAGTATGTTTGTTTGTTTTTTTAATTTAATTTTTATTAGTTGGGCCTTTGACCCAGTTTTGATTCACCCCTGATCCATATTCTATTAATGGTTGATTTGATTATATTTTTTGTAAATTAATAAAAGGATAATATAGTCTTTTAAATGTAATTATTTTTTAAAAAATTTGTTGGGTGAATTTATAAAATGAGTGGGTGCAGATAACTGTGGTAAAAAATTGGGGTGAACTTAAAAAAATAACGGGTGCAGATAATCCCCTGGCCCATATTCTATTAATGTGATTGGGGTGAACTTAAAAAAAGAACGGGTGCAGATAATCCCTGACCCATATTCTATTAATGTGATTGGGGTGAACTTAAAAAAAGAATAGGTGCAGATAATCCCCTAGCCCATATTCTATTAATGTGATGTAGGCATGGTGCGGCGGTATGCATGCAAGTGTGACCCTATTTGAAGATACAATTTACTGAAAGTATCTGGAAAAGTGTAAGTATAATATTTTAAAATAATTTCAGAAAATTTTAGAATATATAGAAATTTATTGAGGATTCTAAAGAATTTCTAGATAAAAAAAAAATCTCCATCATCTCCTTAATTATGATGTATTAGTATAAATAGAGAAATAATGTCATTAATAAAAAATATTATACTACTATTTTTAATAACCATAAATATTTTTAACAAATATAAATAGAGATGTAATGTTATTAATAAAATATATTATAGAGTTTAACTAAGATAAGGAACAATCGTATAGACACAACTCGAAATAAAGACAAAAAAATTATAGTATTAGAATTAAGGTCAAATTCATAATCAAATAACCTATTATGCCCTTTATATTTATAAGACATTAATAATAGAAATTAAAATTAGATTTTAAATTTTAAATCAATTTAATATAAAATTAGGTTTTAAATTTTAAATCATAATATCTCATAACAAAATCATTCCATGGTCAACTATCCAATCTTCGATATCTCATACCTAATCAACAATTCAATACCCAAATCCCATATGTTATACGCAATAATTCGATACCCAAATCCCATATGCTAATACGCAATAATTCGATACCCAAATTCCATATGATATACGCAATCACTGTCCCAAAATACATAAAATCTGGCGATCATGATCGAAATTCCCAAAATACAGAAAGTTCGATCTGCAATATCTCATCCGATAATCATTCCATTATCAAGGTATGCAATTTTATTCGGTGTTGTCTTAATGCACGTTTAGTTCATTGTTCTTCCAAATTCATAAAGTCTGATCTTCGATATTTTCTGCATCGTCACTATTTTATATTATGCGATTTAGGGCTTTATTGAAGGAGTTAATTGGAGAAGCTAATTTACAGAATCAGAGATGGAATATGCTGTGATTTTAAAGTTCGAATTCGAGGATAAAACCAAGTTGATCCGTGTTCAACAATCTTCAAAGTTCGAAGACATTGTTAATGAAATAATCAGTATGTGGCCCATATTATCGAATTCTAAGATAGGCATGTGTTATTCTGTTGGTTGCATAAAGAATTGTTCTTTATTATTTGATTCTGATTTGGTTAGTTTAGTTGAATTTTGCCAGATTTCATCGAAAAAATTAATTGAAGTTTATGTTTGTTCTACACAGTCTAAAAATTTAGTACTTGATATGCATAATTCACAAAGTTTGGGCGTTAGTTTGGCAAGTGATGATCATGTTAATGCTTCTGCATCCCAGACTCAATTGTGAAATATACCTGATAATCGTGTTGACATTGCGTATGTTTTTTTTTTTTGTTTAGATGATATTTTTTTGCATATGGTTTACAATCTTAGCTTATATGCAACGTATATTTTCACATATGCTCTAAATATTTAGCATATATTTCAATATATGCATTAATTAGATATGTCTTCATTACCAGAAAAATGAATCTCATATTAAAATAATGCATACAAATATAAAATTAATATTAAAAGATTCTAATTACCAATCATAATTATGGGCAATTATTACCAGTTACATTTCATGGAAAGTTACAACCCACAAGTTTTAATTCAATCATCATTTAATTTACTAATATTAATTATGGGTAGTTATTACCAGTTTCATTTCAAAGAAAGTTACAATGCACAAGTTTTAAGTCAATCATCATTAATATAATATTATTAATTTTAAATATATCCACTACTCCCCACAATTATCTCACGTAATCTAAATCAACAATATATTTTTGACATTTTCAAACATATTGATATTCAATGGTAATTTTTTTCTATAAATAATATTATAATTACAATTTACAATTTCTAAAATGAATAGTTTATTTTGATATCCACGTTTGCATAATATGTACACATCAATACTATAATAATACTTTTTATATATAACATCTATAAACAAATGATTCACGTAATAATACTATGATTATCGTAGTAATCATAAATATAGATAAAAATGGTGTATTTTGCATTCTTACTGCACATATCACAATGTGCATATTTGTTTGGCATATACGTGCGCAGGGGCGGACCCAGGATTGGTATTGAGGGGGGGCCAATTTTATATGTTCGAAAATTAATTTCCCTCAATTTTATATGTTCGTTAATAAAATTTAAATATTATATATTTATAACTTTTGTCCCTGTTAAATATCTAAAACTCTATAAATATTTCAAACTCTATAATATGTTTTTGCTACTTGTGTTGTGAATTTGTTAACACGAGGAAAAGAACTTAACTAGTAAAAAATAAATTATAATCACTAATTCACATCATAAAATATAAGGAATTGAAATGAGACACATTTGTATTATATGGTGCAATTTTACCTTGATTCTAACGGTTTAAATTCAATTGAATAATTGAGAATATATTAAAAATACACTCAATGTATATAAGAATTTATCAATAAAAATATATACTAATATTTGATAATGGCCTTTTCAAAAATTATTAACTTGTAAAACTAAAATATAAGAAATTAAAGTATATTTCTACTACTTAAAAAGTGGAGAACATTATAACAAAACTAATTAATTAATTTAATAATTACTACATATAATATATATTAAAAAAAAAAAAGTTGAGGGGGGCCATGGCCACCCCCATTCTATACGTCGGTCCGCCCCTGTACTTGCGCATATATTCCATTACGATCTGTTCCACGTTACTGAATATTTTTTTTTTTTTTTTTTAAAGAAGCTTCTCCAATACTCCAACTCTATGTTAGGAAGGTTTGAAATTTCGAACGCAATTATGACCGAGATTTCCGAGAATTTAATATTTTATCAGTTCCTATTTTAATTTAATATTTTATCTTATTAGGAAGGTTTGAAATTTCGAACGCAATTATGACCGAGATTTCCAAGAATTTAATATTTTATCAGCTCCTATTTTAAATTTAATATTTTATCTTAATTGAATATGCAAAGTTCGGTTTTAATTATAAAGGAAGGTTAAAATTGTACTTTTATAAATCAAATTGTCCTCTTTCTTAATTTTTAAAATTTTTGTCTTTATTTTGAGTTTCTATAAGTGAAATGTCCTATATACTAACTACTCCTATATTATATTACTATTGAGTAGTAGGAAGGGGCTCTTAAAAATCTTAAAAATAAAAAGGGTTGGTCACATGGCACAATTCTATTAATCTCATTGACCATTTTAACCATTCACATGTATGTATAAAGGTAGATGCATAAAAGAAATCTGCACGTTTTAAAAAGTTCAACTTATCAAGCATCTCATCTAAATCATCTATCTCTCCAACATCATCTCCCACCCTTCAACAGCATCTCCCATACTCTCTCCAATCCCGTAAGTTTCATTTAGGTCATAAGTTTCATTTAGGTCTACAAGTGAACTACAAAAATAAATTAAAAAATTTCGGTTGTATTCATCATATCACAATTTATTTTCAAGGGTTGTTCTGCTATGAACTCGAGTGCATGTTGTGCACCCTAGTCCATGTTGCACTTTTCAGTTTACTGACTTACACTTTTTGGTAAATGGTGTTGCACTTTTCAATTATTAAACTGTATAATGATATTTTTAGTAATAATTGAAAAATGCAACACCATTTACCAAAAAGTGTAAGTCAGGATTATAACTGTGTTTTTAAGGAGCTCGATTATAGCTCAACGTAGTAATAATTGGAGAAAACAGGATTTCAAGGTAGGCCAGCTTAGGTTTAGCTCTTACAGCCTCGCCGGAAAGAATGTCAGACACTTTTCCTGTGAGGAACTGTGTTTTTAAGTTGGTTGAGTGTTTAAGTCGTTGATATCCGAAAATAGCAAGTAGAAACGTTTAAAAAGTACCTCCTAGGGGAAGGGTTATCCACTTCCCTTTTCTCTCAACTTCCCACTTTGTGGGCTAAGCCCATAACCTCCTTCCTCTTACTCACGCCTGGGAACTCCGAAAATAGGGGGAGTGGGCGAGATAATCTCGCCCATTAGTCATTCGTGCAGCATGGTCAAAGTCAGGGGCGCAAGACTCGGGATTTCAAACCTCGAGGACCTGAGGGTGCTCGAGCTCCCCAGCTCCAAATAGCAAGAATCCAGGTTCGGGCCCAACTACTCTGCTACAAAGGTGGAAGGGCTTCTGACTCGTTCTTCTTGGGGCTGATCCAGCCCATTTGCCCTGATCCTTGTATGTTTTGGGCCCACTCTAGGCCCAATTTAATATCTCAAAAGCCCACCATTAATATAATAATGAAGACAAATAAAGAATAAATATGTAATTGGTTTAAGTGTAATTCACTCGGAGACCACGTGTCGATATGTGATTAGACGACACATTTTATCCACATCAACCACTTCCCCTACTCTCGTAAAGTGGGTTACACTTATAAGAGTAGGAAGTAAATGTGTCGATTAGACCTAGAGGTCTTAGGTGTGATTTTGAATCTGATGTCGGGGAGACCCTGTTTCAAATTTCAAAGCATATACCCAAGAGGTATTATAATAATAGAGATCAGACCCTTCTCGAGGGTATTGTGTGACACTTTCGTGTTTGGGGACCCGGGGGTCCTTGGAGAATCTCAATCTCAGGTTCGGACCAGGACGAAATGATTTTTTTTTCTTTATAAGTGCTAGATAGGTGCTGCATGACCTCAGGACCTCCAGTACCTCGGGGTGGTGGGACGTTATTCGAACTTAGCACCGACATTAAATTTGTTTAACTTTTCAGGCGTGTGACGCCTCAGCTTCTGTGCGAATCTCTGCAACCCGGCCATCAAATCACCTTTTCCTTAGGAACTGGCATCCTCATTAAACGCATGTCTCCCTCTCTCTTCAGGCTTCTCTATTTCAAATTCTCAAAGGTTCTTTGCATCTGGGCTACAACCAATTTAATTTGGGGCCAACTCTTAGGCCCATTCAACCCATGCCAGAATATTTGAACAGTCCCCAATTTTTTGCCGCTATATATATCTTCTCTCTTCATAACACCCTACTTCGAAATCTCCCACTTCTGCTCCGACGCTCGAGGGTTGTAGGTTTTCGGAGTTCCACGTCCCAAGCATCACGTTGATACCTTCTCTTCTTAGAGTATTCGATCCCAAGTATAGTTTATCTATACTTTTCCCTTTTAACTAGCTTCGTAGACCTTAGGAATTTATATGGCAATGTCGACTTCTTTCGATTCCATCGAGTTAGGTTCCAATAGCAGTTCTGAATCCATACCCACCTAACTTTTTCAGGTCACGAATCCCCATTTAGCCAACAAAATAGCGAATAGTTCCTGTATGTGACTCGAGCCACCGTAGAATCATATCACCAAGCCCGAGTCTTTCCTCCAGATTTTCTGTTAGAATCCCTCATAGTGACGAAAGGCCAAATTTTTCTCAAACCCCTGCTCTAGCGTTCTGGGATGCGCAAATACAGGCCGGACTTAGATTTTCTATACCTGATTACTTGTGCCAAATTTCCAACGCCTTCCGAGTTCCTCTAAATCAATTCACCCCTAACTCTCTTAGGACGATCGGGTTCTATGCTTTGGTTAAAGGAAACGAGGGGGAACCTTCAGCCGAACTTTTCTTAAGCCAGTTCAGTTGTAAGTTATTGGATGGGTTTTTTTACACTTGTGGTAGAGTTGGGCGAGCATGCGCTTTTTTAGGAAAACTTCCTGATGGGGGCTCTGATTGGATATTGGTTTTTTTGTAACTCCGCTCTCGGCTTGGGGATTTCCTCATCAACGTTGGGCCTATGAAAACCCTCGGGTTCGAGGCTCTCTCACTCCCCCAAGCTTATCTCTTAATATGCCCATCATAGACAACCTTAACGCTCATGCTCAACTTTATAGCTCCTTCGATGTTTCTTCAATCTGTAATAATCCTCGTGCCCTCTCCCATTTTGGATTCAACACTCAGGAACTTTCTCTCGAGCCTTCTGATGGTAATTTAAGCTCTCCTTGGGGCCTTCTTATTCGTGCATGTAACAGTCTTTGTGTTTGCTGACCTCTGATGTTTCCTATTTTAGAAATGGACTGGTTATCCCAGGTGACGCGAGACCCAGCTCCACTCAAACCTGCCCAGTCCAAGTGCACGAAAGTTCTTCTAGGGCTCCGGCTCTCGAGGCGCAGACACTCCCTGTTCCTAGCTCAATATCCAAGAGGACCAGGTCCTCTTTAGGCAAGGCTGCTAGCGCTGGTGGTCCTGCTCCTTCGGAAGCAGGCGTTCCTAGGAAGAGGAGTAAGGGAAAGTATTTTCCCTCTTTGCCCGCCTCGATCAACTTAGATCCTGAAATGGACGACAGCTCTGTGACACGTATTTTTCAATACTCGCCTCTCAAGTGTAAGAGGGTCCTCGTAGTAATAAAAGTAAGTGCCCGGTTAAATTATCGAACCACGGGACTAGTTAGCTAGTGTAGCCTTAGTGTTGTACGTCGTCACGTAAATATAGTGATAAAACATGGGGGTGAGCTAAAGGTTAAATGTAAAAATCAACAAGATAAAAACTAACTAGAAAAAGCAAGTAAACGATGATCAAATATCAAATGGGAGAAGTAGTGTTCGGGTGTTCTTCATTATGTGGAAATCGATTAAAGCTTAACTTTGACGTTTAATTCATTGGTTGGTGTATGATAAGAGCAATCGCTAAAAATGTATATAATAAAGCACCTAAGATTGGGAGTAAGGATAGAGTCGTTCTTACCCCGGTAATCACACAATTAGAGGATTCTACCTAAGCTATACTAATTTAATCCCTAATCATGTTTTTCCACTTGACTACTAGAAACCAAACTCCTATAATCTCTTCACTAATCACTCAAACTCTCATTCAAATAATTAGTGTAAATTAATGGGGTTCTAATGAAATTTACCCAACTCTCGTTGCGATAAACCAATATATACTCAAATCACACTATCCCAACCCTTGATTATACAATCTACACAATTAACCAACTCTCGTTGCACAAATCATGCTTCAATATAAAACCTAATAATTGAAATCATGCAATTGATCAATAAATACCCACTAATTTAATCAATACACCTTCCAATTAAATTAAACAATCAAAATTAAACTAAAAATCTAATTCTATAATAAATCCAAACACCCAAAAACCAACAAACTAGCCAATAATTAAATTAACAATTGAAAGCAAGTTTATGAGAGATAAATAGCAAAACATTAAATTTAAGAAAGGTATCACCTCAAGTCTTGTCTTGTGTTTTTTCCCCAATGAATGATGCGTCCCCTGTTCTCCTCAGGTGAATGCCGAAGCTGCTGCTTGTTAATTCCCCCAAATTGATTGCTGCCTCCCTATTCTCCAAAAAAAAAATGTGTGGGCCTCTTAACCCCCCCAGCCCTTCCAATTAATGAAATGGGCCCAATTAGGTTGAGTTTTAATGATTGGGCCGACTGAAATAAACCAAGGGTGGGACTATTTACACCTCCATTTCGGTTTAGAACACTCCCCCTTTCATTTTAATAATATAATAATAATGTAAAAAACCAAAAATACCCTTTAAGTCATATTACACTACTAAATGCACCCCTATTACTAATTGCACCCCACCTTCATCTTTAATAAACCCTAAACCTAATTTTTACACACTGCCGTCGCCGCCTCCGTCGTCGCCGCCACCACCACCAAATAAAAAAATTCAATAAAAACTTAAAAAAATTTCAATTTTTTTTTTATTTTCGATAAACCAGTTTCGACCATATTCATTCCCGTCGACGACCTGTTGTCGACGGGAATGAATATGGTCAAAACTGGTTTGTCGAAAATTAAAAAAAAAAATTTGAAAAATTTCAACAACGGTAGGTCGACCAAAAATACACTCGTCGACACTCTGTTGTCGACGAGAGTGTATTTTGGTCGACCTACAGTGCCCGAAATAAATAAAAAATAAAAAAAACCAAACCTGGGAGGCGGCCGCGGGGCACCAGTGAGGGGAGGGGGGACGGCGGCCGATAGGCAGGCGGCGACCGGTGGACGGGGGCAGGGGCGGCGACCGGTGGGCGGGAGCAGCGACTGGTAGGCGGCGACCGCGCGATCTGTGCTTTTTTTTTTTTACGGATCGCGATTGGCGGCGGTTGATGGGGCGGCGGCCGATTAGGCCGGGGGCTACCGGTTGGCGGGGGGCGGGGCGGCCGGTAGGCGGGGGCCGGCGGCTGATGGGTGGCGGTAGCGCAATTTCTGTATTTTATTTTTTTACCGATCGAGAAGGGAGAGGGAGGGGGAGAGCGGCGGCGGGACACAGTGAGGTGGGGCAAGAGGGGCGGTGGTAGGCGGCAGACGGCGGCGGCCGGAGAGTTGTGGAAGGTGGGAGGTTGAAGGGGAAGGTGGAAGGTGAAAAGAAAGAAAATAAGGTTTTGAGGGGGTGTGTGTTTAGTAAATAGGGTTTTGAGGAGAAAGGGTATTTTGGACAATTTATGGGAGGGGTGCATCCATCCTAACATATTTTAGGGGGTGTGCATCAATTGGGGGAGTGTTCTAAACCGAAATGGAGGTGTAAATAGTCCCACCCATAAACCAAATGAATGTTGTGCTCCAACTTTTCAACTCCTGTAACTCCATTTCATTTAATTAAGGGTTGGGGTATATACCCCTCCAGATTTGTTTAATGCACCCCCCGGGTACTTACACTCCCCACTTTATAACGAGAGGATACATGCACTCCCCCTAAATTACCTTTTATACCCTTTTCTCTTAAAATTTATAAGATAAATACACTCCCCACAAAAACCCTAATTTTACTAAACCCAAATTTTTTCCTTTAATTACTCCCCAACTCATTCTTTCTCCTCCCTTCTTCATCCTCAACTTGCCGCCGCCTTCCGCCCACCATCGCCGCCCTTCATCCGTTCACCGTCGCCGCCTTTCCTCCATCGCCGCCCTTCGTCCGCCGCCGCACGAAGATGCAGCAGGTAAACTTTTTTTTATCTTTTTACTCTCTGCACACGGCAGCGGCGGCGACCGATCTCTCTTTAACTAGCGCCGCCGCCGCTCTTCGCCCCACCCCCAAGAGTCCTCCCCCTTCGTCGCCGCCGCCGCTGCTCGTCGTACCAGGTAATTTTTTTTTTCTGGCTTTTCTCCGTTTCTAGCTTCTTTTTTTTTTTTTTAAATTACTGAGTCTACCAAAACCACTCCCGTCGATAAATTATTGTCGATGGGAGTGTTTTTGGTCGACTCAATATTGTCGAAAATTTCAATTTTTAATTTAAAAAAAAAAATCTTATTGACCGGAGTGTTTGTGGTCGACCAACCAGAGTCGACCGGAGTGTTTGTGGTCGACCAACCAGTGTGGACGAGACAAATTTTGGTCGACTCTGGTCGGTCGAAACTAAGATTTTTTTTTATTTCTAAAATTTTATTTAGGGGCGGCGGTAGGTGCCGGAGGTTTGGCGGCGGTAGGTGACGGAGGTTTGGCGGCGGCAGCGGTGACAGCCGGAGGTTGGGCGGCGGCGACGTTCAGTGGGCGGCGGCTGGCTAATAACTCTTAAATTAGGGTTAGGGTTATAATTAGGATTAGGGTTATAATTAGGATTAGGGTTAGTTAATTTATAGGGAGTGTATGTATCTTTGGTATTTTATGAAAATGGTAAAATAGACATTTTATATGAATATTTAATTAATAAAAGTGGAGGGGGAGTGTATTAAACAAAGTTGGAGGGGTATATACCTCAACCCTTTAATTAATGAAATTGGGCTATTAAATGGGCCTCAAACATTGGGCATGCTGATATTTTTTTTTTCTCCTTGAACCCAGTTGCAATTTCTTCTCGAATTATCCCTTTGATTACTCCACAATATAATCGAGGCGTGTTTTGTTCTGAAAAAATCTCGATTCACCTACAAAACAAACAAAACACCACCTTTCTCCAAATCAAGTGCAATTGGTCAATTTAGTGTAAATAATGCATGAAATCTTATAAAATTATGTCAATTAAGTACATGAATTTCGAGCAATTTTCACACTAATCACTCCGACCTAGTCTCTCACTTCGTATACCCTCACCTTCCTCCCAGCACTATCCGGTCATTGATGAGTTTACCTCTTCAGGACAAGATGGTTAAGACCGCCCACTCCTTCGCACAGGTATAATTTTGTTTCCCTCATTGCTACTCTTTAATTTATGTGTTTCTTTCTAACATCTGTCATGTTTTGTAGTTTGGCCTCTTCTTCGAGCACAGCCTCTCATCCCTTCAGCATAATGAAGTATACAAAGCTCAGGCAGTTCAAGAACGCACTCGGGCTGATGACCTCCTAGTCCAGCTAGAGGTGGCTAAGCAGGAGAAATTGAGGGGCCAAGCTCGCGCGCTCACTAACGAAGTTCGCCTTCTTCAATCAAAGATCCAACAGCAGGAGTCGGAGCTTCCCGCCTCGGGAGTGAAGCTCTGCATCTCTTCCTTGTTCGCATCTATTGTAGGGCAGCAGTTCTTGAGGACTCTCCATAAGGGTTGGCTCCGCTTACTTGCGCAGCTCCAACTTCTTAAGTGTCATGGGGCAGTATATCCCCCATTTTGTTGATCACGGCTTTGACAAAGCTATAGCACAGCACCAGGCTGAGGGTTTCGATGGAGTGTACAATAGGGACATGTTGCTGGACGGTTTAACTCCTCCTCCTACATTCTCAGGTGATCCAAAGGCATTGATTACCAACCCTTGGTGGCTGCCGATTATGCAAAAGATTGTTTAGGAGATGAAGATGGAGGATCTGAAGGCGGTGGAGGCCCCAAAATATCTAATGGATACAACTCAGGAGGCTCAGGGCTGCGAGGACGACGAAGAAGAGGGAGGCGGGTCAAATGACCAGGCTGAATTGGAGGTGGTTGCAGATGAACATTCTCCTCAAACTTTAGGGTTTTATCCAGAAACTTATTTATTTATTCTTTGCACTTAAACAATTTATTTTTTGCTGCAACACCTGAATATTTTATGAGGTTTTTATAGCCTCTTTTTTGGTTTGGGGGCCCTCGTGCCCTGACTTTGGTGAGGCTCTCCAGCCTCTTTGAATAGTGGGGGATTTTCACATTCCCTATTTTGTTTTATGAATGGCTGAGGCCCTAGGCCTCGTATTTTCATATCTGTTTTTCTTCATACCTGCACGTTTCCTGCTCATGCATATATATTCATAACTGCATCTACATGTTTTATATGCTCCCTTTGCAGAATCTTTATTATATATCATAAATGTCATACTCATAAATGTTTATCATATGTCATAGATGTTATGTTCGTAGATGTTCATCATATGCCCTAGGTGAGTAAGAATTCATGAGTAGTTGGTCATGTCTTATGAGTGTTTATCGAGCAAAAATTGCAAGTATATAAAACAGAAAATTACGAGCAGCCCAATTGCATTTTGTGAATTTTCTTAAGACCTAAATAGGCTTCACGTTTGAGAAAATATAGGCTTCGAGGTTTTGAATAATAGTCTAAAACATCTTGTTATGTTAAAGAGTTGGATATAAAAAAGTAAAAAGTAGTACTTTTTTACTTACTTGAGTTCTTGGCTTGTTGTATTGGAAGAGTTAGGTTAGTCCACCTTCACCCCCCCCACCCCCAACCTCGAAGTCTGTACTGTGAGATTTAGGTTCGAAGTGTCATTCACTTCCATTCTTATCCCAGCTATGTCATCTTTAATTTGGAGGATCTTGACCTGAAATTTTCAAGAATAAGGTTTTGATTTACCTTTATATTGCTGGGTTATCCGGCCTACGGAGGGCTATGGAGCTCCAAACCTTTAGGATGTCAAAGAGCTCGGCTTTCAAAGGGTGTCGTGGTTTCAGACCCCAGAGAGTGCGGAATGTTCGGACCCCGGAGGGTGTTGATGCTTCAGACCTTGGAGGTCGTATATAATTTTAAGCCCCGAAGGGTGTTGGTGCTTCAGACCTCTTGGGTCGTATAGCACTTTGAGCCCCGGAGGGTGTTGGTGCTTCAGACCTCGGGGGTTGTATAGCATTTTGATGCTTCTTCAGACCTCGGGGGCCGTATAGCATTTTGATGCTTCAGACCTCGGGGGCCGTATAACATTTTGGTGCTTCAGACCTCGGGGGCCGTATAGCATTTTGATGCTTCAGACCTCGGGGGCCGTATATCATTTTGATGCTTCAGACCTCAGGGGCCGTATAGAATTTTGATGCTTCAAACCTCGGGGGTCGTATAGCATTTTGATGCTTCAGACCTCGGGGGCCGTATAGCATTTTGATGCTTCAGACCTCGGGGGCCGTATAACATTTTGATGCTTCAGACCTCGGGGGTCGTATAACATTTTGATGCTTTAGACCTTGGGGGCCGTATAGCATTTTGAGCCCCGTAGGGTGTTTGGCGATTTCGAACCCTAGGGGTGCTGGCGATTTTCGATCCCTGGGGGTGCTGGCGATTTTCAACCCCTGAGGGTACTGTAAGAGTTCAGACCCCGGGAGGTGCTGAAAATTTAGAGTGTCATACTGGTTTAATTTGCAATGGTCGTTGGGACCTCACACTTTGTAAATAAAGATATTTCAATATGATAATAATTGAAAGTAAAGCTTCATTGATTTATTAATAGATGTCAACATAGGTCATAGACAACCTACGCCGGTCTCATTAAAAATCTCCTTATAGTAAAACCCAATGGGAAACCCATAAGGAGGGAAAAAGAGCTCTGGTGAAGCATTCTAAATACAATATTCATGCTAAAACAGATTGTACTTCAAGAATTATAACAGAAACAAGTCATGCTTGAATTGAAAATGAGTCATGCTCTCTCAAATGAAGAACTTCTTGAGGTGACATACATTACAGGGGCGAGCTATTGCGTTCCCCTCCATGTCCTCAAGTCTGTATGCTCCTCCTCACAGTACCTGGGTAACTCGGTAAGGTCTCTCCCAGTTGGGCTCGAGCTTTCCAGTTTGCTTCAGAGCGTCAACTCTTCTCAGGACCAGGTCCCTAGCTTCGAACGACCTCAGGGTCACTCTTTTGTTGTAATCAGCTCGTATTCTGCTCTTGTACTTTTCGGCCTGTAGCTGAGCATCTCTCTCTTTTCTTCAACCAGGTCCAGGGCCTCTCTCATCAAGACCTCGTTCTGGTTTTCGTCGAATTGAATTATTTATAAATTCAAGTACAAAGACCTACACACAATTTCATCTTCTTCGTCTTCTTCTTAGTTTCCTCAAAGCCAAAGGTGCTCGATACGAACATGGAGGACGATGGCATCATGTGCCTCTCGATGATATTTGCGACTGAATTTAACTCGTACGCATCATACAAAGGACTCCCACAGTTCCACACTAAGGAAGAAGCATTACCAGATGCTGCCTTTTCTTTTATGTGCATAAATAATTCTTCTTTCTTCTCCATGAGTACTCGATCACATGAATATCAGTTTATGCAAATATTAATATTGTGTAAATTTAAATTAGGATTAGTTACTTTTCCTTTTTAAGTGCATAATAATTATGACTTTTTGGTTATAAATAACATTGTGGGCAATGGGCATGCAACTTTAATCACTTCATAACGGTATTATGCATAGCTTTTTTCTTTTTCTTCATATTTGTGGCATGTCTGCAACTACTTTTAAATGTTTATTTTGGGGTTACTAATTAAAGGTTTTTTTTTTTTTATAATTGCAAAGCCGTAGTTTACGATAAAATGTCATCAACAACATGTAAAATACTAGAAGCAAGAAAATAAACAAAACTTCGGTGAATCAGGTTCACATCAGTTTAAGGTGAACACGGAAACATCTTTTAACATGTGAAATATTACTACATTTTAGTGGTTTTGATAAGAATAATTCATAAAATCAATTTTTAAACATGATATTTGTATGCCAAAATGATATGTTTTGAAGAATAGAATTCATGTGAACATTCATACTAGGTAGACTAGTCTAAATAGATGTGTAATTAAACTCAGGATAAATGTCTAAATCAAATTTAAAATAAACTTTTATTCAATACGTAAAAATACGATCTCTCTCACTTATCTATTTTAGACCTCTCGTCATACCTATTCAATACGTAAAAATAAACTTGAGCTTGTATAGTACTACTTCCGTTTCGCCATAAATTTCTCGCTTACCTATTTTAGACCTCTCGTCATAAGCTTTTCATTTTCGTAAATGACAAAATTCACTATCTCTCTCTATCTTTCCTAATTCGAGCTTAAAAACTTTAGATTCGACCGAGTTCAAGTCAAATATCGAGCTTCGAGTATAGAAATCTAGCTAAGTTTCGAACTCAACACTACTCGACTCGACTCATTTACACCCCTATCAATGACTAGACTACTTTTAGAATGTCTCATACATTACTTATCTGGATGGACGATATAGGGAGGTGGGGAGTTTTAATTATACCTTAGTTTTAAAAAAATTACTCTCCGTCCCTTAATAGCTCATAACTTTTGAACACATGTTTTAATGCATGAATTGTTTATTAGTAGTATTATGACTCTCTTGCAAAAATCGGCGTCTAGGCTCGACTAGGTGGTGACTAGGCGCTAGTCCCCGGTCTACCGTCCGTCTAATGATTTTTTACTTGTCCCTTTTCTTTTTAATTAGACTTTCTAGAGTCGAAGTTCGATTCGAGCGATCGAACACACTTTTTCAAGTGAAATTGACGCTCCGAGAAAAACATGTGATTTTGCCACGATGTGTAACCTTTTTTTTGTAAAATTCTATCGTCTAAGGGGTGAAAAGTGTTTTTTTTTTTATTCCATCATTTTTGCAAGTTTTAATTCTTCAAGAATCCCTTTGTAATTTTGTACTTTTGTTTATTATGATTTCGTGTTTATTGCTTGAGAATTATAAGATAAAATAAAATTCTAAGCAGTCGACAAGGCGTTCCGTCTGACTACCCAATTTTTTACTTATGCAACTTTAATTATTATGAGTGATAAATGTGAGGGTACTAAAAACTTTTTAACTTTATATGAGTAATAAAGCTATTTTTTAGTACTAAGACATTTGATGTATCTTTGTAATGTTTTGACGGGATAATTTAAAATATTTTATTGATACTAGTAATTCTCCCGTGCGGATTGATTATTAATACATTTTAATTGATCATTTATAGAATATTACTCTATTCATATGATTTAAAACTTCCAATAGTTAAATTTCACATAATTTGAAGAACAATAGTACTATGTGAGAGCGCATCATTGATTTCATCTTATAAATGAAGCTTCAATTACATTTTTTTTAATTTATTTTCACTTATAATTATTAATGAAATATTACTCCATCGTTCTAATTATCACATATGTTGAGATTAATGCAATATTGGAGAACTGTTCTTACTATCAGAAGTGGTAGTGTGCTGATTTTCAGAACTGTGCTTAGTATAAGCACAGTAACTAGTGTTCTGATATTTGGTTATTTCAGTACAAGTAGAGTAATGAGTACTCTGCTGATAAGGTTTAGTGATCTTAGGTATCAACTCTTCTGGTTGGGTCAGAACAGTACTGCTCTTAGTCTGCTAAAGAGTACTGTGCTGATATAGTGTTCTTAGTCTGCTGAGACAACTGTGCTGAGTTTTTACTGCGCTGAGTTCTACTGTGTTGTTATTCCAGTTTCAGAGTTAGTTGATTTCTGTTAGTTAGTTAGTTTGTTAGAGGCAGTTACAACTTGCATTGTACATCTATAAATACACCATCTAGTGCATAGATTGTGGGTTACACACATAGAGAGTTTAAGAGAGAGATCAAGCTTTGTGTACACTTGTAATCTGTAACTTTCATTTGTGATTAGTGAAGAGAGACTTCTATCCTCCGTGGACGTAGATCATTTGATCGAACCACGTAAATCCCGTGTTCTTTCTTTGAGTTCTTTATTCGTTTCAATTCATTGCGTTTCTAGTTGTCTTGATTTATCATTTGTAAGGAGTTGCTTTGTGGATACAATTCCGTAACAATTGGCGCCGTCTGTGGGAACCGAAGATAAAGTCAAGAATCAAGAGATGGGCTCTGTGAAGTTGGAGATAGAGAAATTCAATGGTAAGACAGATTTTGGCTTATGGAAAGCCAAGATGAAGGCTCTGCTGTCACACCATGGGCTGAAAGAGGCCCTTACTCCCCTTGACCCTGCTGCATCTGATGCAGACCAGGCCAAGAAAGAAGAGCTTATGGAAAAAGCTTACAACATTGTTGTCCTGAGTTTGGGAGACAATGTGTTCAGGGAAGTTATGAAGGAGAAGGATGTTGCTGCAGTATTTGAGACCCTTGATGATCTGTATTTGACACAATCTTTGTCAAACCAGATGTTTATGGAGAGGAAGCTCAACAATTTCAAGATGACAGATGATAAGACCCTTGATGAGCAGTTAATAGAGTTCATGCAAGCTGTTGATGATCTTGAAAATGTTGGAGTTACTTTAGATGATCACAAGAAGTCTTTTCTACTTTTGGAGTCCTTACCACCTTCATATGATAGCTTCAAGGATGCTTTGCTGATTACCAAGGAGGGTAAGGCAAAATTCAAAGAAGTCTTGTCCATTCTGAAAACTAAGAGTTTACATGTAGCAAACTCAACCAAGAAGACCAAGAACCAAGCTGAGGGTCTTAACATCAAACTTAAGAATGACAAGAAGAAAGGGCAAGGCAAGAAGTTCCATGCCAAGCCAGCTCAGAAGAAGAATGGATTTGTAGCCAAGAACAGAGCTTGCTACAAATGTCATAAAGAAGGACATTTCTTTAAAGATTGTCCAGAGCAAAAGAAGTCTACTGATGCTGCTAAAGCTGATGTAGCAGAAGGAGAAGGATATGATAGTGCTGAGGTTATGAGCATAACAGATAGCAAGCTTGTTAATGAATGGGTGCTGGATTCTGGATGTTCATTTCACATGTGTCCTACCAAATCTTGGTTTCAAAACCTGGAGATGATGAATGGTGGATCAGTTCTGTTGGGTAATGATGAAAGCTGCAATGTGAGAGGGATTGGCACTGTGAGGGTGAAGATGTTTAATGATAAACATGTGATCCTGACCAATGTCAGATTTGTTCCAGATTTGAAGAGAAATCTTATATCTCTTGGCACACTAAATGCTTTGGGTTATGAATTCAAGACTGAAAAAGGATGTTTGTTTGTCACCAAAGCTGATAGAATAGTGATGCAAGGGAAGAAGTCTAATGGGTTATATTCTTTAATTGGTGAGACAATCACAGGTGCTGCTGATGTTACCATGAGTTCTGAAGATGCTATGCTTTGGCATAAGAGGCTGGCACATGTAGGAGAGAAAGGCCTGATGGAGTTATCCAAGAAGGGGGCTTTCCACCAGAAGACATTCAAAAGCCTGGAGTTCTGTGAGCAGTGCATTCTTGGCAAGGCCAAGAAGAAGTCATTCCAGAAGAGTAAGCACACTACAAAGGAGCTGCTGGATTATGTTCATTCAGATGTCTGGGGGCCATCAAGAACAGAAACCATTGGTGGAGGTAAGTACTTCATGTCAATTATAGATGACTATTCTAGAAAAGTTTGGGTTTTCATTCTCAAACAGAAAAGTGAGGCCTTTACAAAATTCAAAGAATGGCTACTTGAGATAGAGAACAAGAAAGGAAAGTCCTTAAAACATTTAAGGACAGATAATGGCCTTGAGTATCTATCAGCTGAATTCAATGAATTTTGTAAAGAGAAGGGCATTACTAGACATAGAACTGTCCCTCTTAATCCACAGCAAAATGGATTAGCAGAGAGAATGAATAGAACTATTCTAGAACGGGTCAGATGCATGTTAGCTGATGCTAAATTACCTAAAAGCTTTTGGGGAGAAGCTGTATGTACTGCATGTTATTTGATAAATAAAACCCCATCATTTGCTTTAGAAGGTAAAACCCCAGATGAGATCTGGTATGGCAAGCTGAGTGATTATTCAAAACTCAAAGTGTTTGGATGTCAAGCTTATGCCCATATTAGACAGGATAAGCTTGAGCCTAGGGCTCTGAAATGTATATTCATTGGCTATCCAACAGGTGTCAAGGGCTATAGATTGTGGTGCCTTGAACCAGGTCATAAGAAACTAATAATCAGCAGAGATGTTGATTTTAATGAAAAGGTAATGGGATATCCTCATAATGGAAATTCCCATGACCTAGATGGAAGAATTGTAAATGAGTCAGAAGAGAGTTTCTCAGCTGAGGTGGAGTTTCCCACATCAGATCAGTTGGCACCAGAGGAGGTGGTCAACCCTACTGATCTGGGAAATAACACACCAGATGAGGCTGTTCCAGAACAGGTACCAGAAGATAATTCAGAAGATGATACCATGGAAGACAACCCTGCTGATTTGAGAAATTATAGTCTTGCAAGAGATAGGCTCAGAAGGCAGATTCACCCCCCATCTAGGTTTGGCCAGACTGATCTTGTGTCATATGCTCTGATCACAACAGAAGAGGTGGAGCATTATGAGCCAAGAAACTATAGGGAAGCAATCACCAGTCCTGAAAGAGAGCAGTGGGCAGCAGCCATGTCAGAAGAGTTGCAATCTTTGGAGAAAAACCAGACCTGGATCCTTGTTGAGAAGCCTAAAAACCAGAAGTTAGTGAGCTGCAGGTGGCTGTTCAAGAAAAAACTTGAAGTTGGATTTGGTGGTGCTAGAGAGCAGATCAGATTCAAAGCTAGGTTGGTGGCAAGAGGATTCACACAAAGAGAAGGCATAGACTTCAATGAGGTATTCTCTCCTGTTGTTAAACAATGTTCAATAAGATTACTTTTGTCTAAGGTTGCTCAAGATGATCTTGAGTTACATCAGCTAGATGTTAAAACTGCATTTTTACATGGAGAACTAGCTGAAACAATATATATGCATCAACCAGAAGGGTTTATCATGCCTGAAACTGAAAGTAAGGTATGCTTGCTTAAGAAATCATTGTATGGGCTCAAGCAGAGTCCTAGACAATGGTATAGAAAGTTTGATACCTTCATGCTTTCTATTGGTTTCTTAAGAAGCAAATATGATGGATGTGTATATATTGGTAAACAAGATTATCTAGAGAGCACCTATCTACTGATCTATGTAGATGATATGTTAATAGCTAGCAAGAGTATGAGAAAGATTACCCAGCTGAAGCAGCAGCTGAGTAGCAAGTTCGAGATGAAGGATTTGGGTGAAGCCAAGAGAATATTAGGAATTGATATTCTCAGAAATAGGAAAGCAGGCAAGTTGTTCCTATCCCAGAAGAGTTATATTCAGAAGGTCTTGAGAAGGTTTCTTATGCACCAGTCCAGACCAGTTAGTACTTCATTTGGTCAGCAATTCAAGTTGTCAGTCAAGCAATCTCCTCAAACAGATGAAGAGAAGAAGCAGATGCTTACTGTTCCTTATGCAAATGGAGTAGGAAGTCTCATGTATGCTATGGTCTGTAGCAGACCAGATCTTGCCTATGTTGTTAGTATGGTGAGTAGGTTTATGGGAAATCCAGGAAAGTTTCATTGGGAAGCTTTGAAGTGGATTCTAAGATATCTGAATGGATCAGAAGACTTAGGATTATTGTTCAAGAAGTGTGCTGATACCAAGAGTCCTTTAATTGGATTTGTGGATTCTGATTTTGCTGGAAACATAGATACAAGGAAGTCTTTATCTGGTTATGTGTTTACATTGTATGACACTGCTATAACATGGAGAGCAACTTTACAATCTATGATGACCTTATCCACAACAGAAGCTGAGTACATAGCCTTGACAGAAGCTGTGAAGGAAGCAATGTGGTTGAAGGGCATTCTGAGAGATTTTGGCATATTCCAGAAGAGTGTTCCTGTGCTGTGTGATAATCAGAGCACTATCCATCTAGCAAAACATCAAGTGTTTCATGAGAGGTCAAAGCACATTGATGTGAAGCTGCATTTTGTTAGAGACATCTTGGAGAAGAGCATTGTTGAAGTTCAGAAGGTAGCTTCAGAAGAGAATGCAGCTGATATGTTAACTAAGGCATTACCAAGCAATAAGTTCAACCATTGCATGGAGTTGGTAAACCTTAGTACCTGGGATGTTCATTAAGAAGAGAATGAACAAACAGCCTTGGGGAGAGCTGGGAAGAAGGCAATCTTGCATTAAGGTGGAGAATTGTTGAGATTAATGCAATATTGGAGAACTGTTCTTACTATCAGAAGTGGTAGTGTGCTGATTTTCAGAACTGTGCTTAGTATAAGCACAGTAACTAGTGTTCTGATATTTGGTTATTTCAGTACAAGTAGAGTAATGAGTACTCTGCTGATAAGGTTTAGTGATCTTAGGTATCAACTCTGCTGGTTGGGTCAGAACAGTACTGCTCTTAGTCTGCTAAAGAGTACTGTGCTGATATAGTGTTCTTAGTCTGCTGAGACAACTGTGCTGAGTTTTTACTGCGCTGAGTTCTACTGTGTTGTTATTCCAGTTTCAGAGTTAGTTGATTTCTGTTAGTTAGTTAGTTTGTTAGAGGCAGTTACAACTTGCATTGTACATCTATAAATACACCATCTAGTGCATAGATTGTGGGTTACACACATAGAGAGTTTAAGAGAGAGATCAAGCTTTGTGTACACTTGTAATCTGTAACTTTCATTTGTGATTAGTGAAGAGAGTCTTCTATCCTCCGTGGACGTAGATCATTTGATCGAACCACGTAAATCCCGTGTTCTTTCTTTGAGTTCTTTATTCGTTTCAATTCATTGCGTTTCTAGTTGTCTTGATTTATCATTTGTAAGGAGTTGCTTTGTGGATACAATTCCGTAACAACATAATTATTGATGGAATATATCTCATAAAATTGTGCCCCTCTTAAAATATTTTTTTAATAAAATATGGAGTATAATATTATAACATAAAAAATTAAGCCATAACACAGAAATCAATAAATCAGTCCATTCTTATTGTTTATTTTGTTAGTGTAGTTTTGAAAGGAAACGTTTGATTTCAATTAATTAGTTGTTTGCTTGAACAATATACATAGTGAAAAAGGAGCTATGCTAGAGGTAGTAAAAGGAATAGAATGCAATAAAACATTGGATTTTATTCGTTCTTTTATGCATCAATGATGTAAAATAACATATTTAATTTATACTAATGACTTAACAATATATTTATTTGAAAATACAATTTACTGAAACTATCTGAAAAAGTGTAAGTATAATATTTTAAAATAATTTCAGAAAATTTTAGAATATATAGAAATTTATTGAGGATTCTAAAGAATTTCTAAAAAAAAAAAATCCCCACCATCCACCTTATATAGTATAAAAATAGAGATGTGATGCCATTAATAAAAAATATTATACTACTATTTAGCAAGAATTATAAATAAAGATGAAACCGAAAAATACATTTGACGAAAAGAAAATGAGACAATTTAATTATTTATAGCTGCTCTTAAAAATAAATAAAGTTGAACTTCTATTAATTAAAAAGTGTCTGATTTTTTTTTTTTTTTTTTTTCTAAACACCTAATTCATTTTTAAAAAAAATCAATATGACTCCTCCTTTTTAATTTCTCATTTTTTGTGTCTTTCTTTCCATAGACACAGAACCCTCTCGTTGTTAGCTCTTCGTGTAGGCCGTCACAGATGTGTCGGAGTTCCACCTTTTTTATTTTTCTACTTTCTTTATTTTTTTTCGTAGAAAGTGAATTACATAATAATAGATCAAAGTAAATAATATGAAATAAGAGATACAAATATAACAAGAACAAGATGCATATTTTTTTTTGTTTCAATTGATGTTCGGTTAATTATTTGTAAGAGTAATTTTGTATGAAATATTGTATGCATTTAGCCCAAGTTAAAGTCAAAATTTTAAACCTATTTATTTAAATGTCAAAATAAATATTGCGCCCATCACTTTAATTTAATCTGAATTGCTACATGCAATTTAATACTACTACATATTATAATATAAGTTACTATATCAATAAAAACTAGAAAAAAAATATTTTACTACATAAAAGAATATGTATTACTATATAAAATAGTTTGTGTTATTACTACATGTAATAATATGTTTAATTACATAAAAAAAACTATATGTTACTACATACTACGACGGTTAGAATTACTACATTAAATAGTGTTTGTTACTATATGTAACTTTATCAAATGATCTAATATCTTTACATCATCCTACAACAAAATAATTTATATTACAACATAGTTATTGTGTATTATTAAATGCAATAATATATGTTACTACATATTATATAGTGTGGGTTACTACATCAACAATTACACTAGAAAAAAAAAACATCTTACTAAATAAAAGAATCTATATTACTATATAAAATAGTTTGCATTATTATCGCATAAAATAATGTGTGTTACTACATATTACAATTTGAATTACTACATTTAATAGTGTTTTGTTACTACATTAAAAAAAAAAAAAACCGTCACAACAATTGGAGTAGACCGTCGAACGAAAAAATCGTCAACTGCTTGAGAGATAGGAGTAGAAAAGAGAAGACGAACTGAAAGAAAATAATTCGAAAAGACAAAAATAAAACCCGCGTTCGACAATAAAGTAAAAAATACAAAAATTCACAGAATCGGGTTAAATAAACGGGTCAAGTATTTTCCGATCAAAATTAAAACACAAGTGGGTCAGTTGACAAATAGATTAAGAATTGACTCAAATGAATTACACAAAAACTTATATGCAATATTGCATACATGCAATATGACTAATTAAGGTAAATTAGGTCAAAATTTGTGGATCAACGCGTGTCAAAGCGGGTCAACCTTAATTATAATATTTATTTGGGTTGGTCTGCTATGGACTCGAGTGCATGTTGTGCACCCTAGTCCATGTTGCACTTTTAAGTTTAATGACTTACACTTTTTGGTAAATGGTGATGCACTTTTCAATTATTAAAATGTATAATAATATTTTTAGTAATAATTGAAAAGTGCAACACCATTTACCAAAAAGTGTAAGTTAGTAAACTGAAAAGTGCACATGGACTAGGGTGCACAACATGCACTCGAGTGCATACTAGACTTTACCTACTCCCTCCGTCCCGGATTAACTTTCATATGTAGGTGGGCACGTAAATTAAGAAAGTGTAATAATGAGTGGAGTTTTAAGGCGTAATTTTGTAAAACTTTATATATAAAGTAAAGAAATGAGTTGACTTTTGTGTATGTGTGAAGAAAAAGTAATGGCATTTGTGTAAAATTAAGGATATTGTGAGGATGGAGTTTATAAAGGGTTTTCCATTTTAAGGGTGTGAAAGTTATTGTGGGACGTCCCGAAAAGGAAAGTATGAAAGTTATTGTGGGACGGAGAGAGTATTTATTTTCATTCTAAAATATTATTTTACTACATGACCAAAACTATGTTATTACAAGAACTAAATTTTATCACTACAAGGCCAAAAGTGTTACTGCAAGTCCAAAAATATTATGGACACTTATTTTTTTGGGACAAAATTACTAAAATAATTTTGATTTATTCGGCTACTACATGACTAAAATAATGTTACTACAAGACCAACATTTTATCACTACAAGGTCAAAAGTGTATTACTACATGTTCAAAAATATTCTGGAGACTTAATTTTTTGGTGAATTTGTCAGAATGTTTTGACATGTAGTATTAAATATTTGGCCTTGTAGTGGTAATATGTTGGCCTTGTAGTAAACCAACTGTTTACAACCCGCGAATTTTCTGGGCAACCTGGATCCAGACTTATGACCCTCGAATTTTTTAAAATTGACTTAATTTGACTTTTGGACTTAGGGTTTTGACTTGTCTAATTGGGATAAAATGCATGTATGCAATATTTCACATAAGACTAGCCCAATGAATTAATGGTGGCCCAATGACATATATTTCCAGTTCATTGACTTAATAACTCAATATTTCCAAACCATTGACTTAAAATTATACCAGAGAGGTATTGAGAAACACTTATGTGAAATATTCCATACATGAAATATATTTAATTAAGATAATTTTTTAAAATTCACGGGTTAAAAATTTACTGGTTACAAACAAGTGGTTTACTACATGACTAATAAATTGTTACTACAATGTCAAAATATTATTACTACAGGACCAAAAGTGTATTATTACATGTTAAAACAATTCTGAAAAATTCGTCCAAAAAATTAAGTGTTCAAAATATCTTTGAACTTGTAATATTACAATTTTGACCTTGAAGTGACAATATTATGGTCATGTATTAAAATAATAGTTGGAAGCAAAAAAAAAAAGTTATATCTGACTCGCGTTGTCCTGGGTTTGACCAACAATTTTTTGTCTTAAATTTATCTTAATTAACTATATGAAATATTTTATATACATTTTTGTCTTAAAGTAATTGTTAAGCAACACTTGTGTAAAATATTTTATAATGAAGTATATTTAATTAAGATAGTTTATAAAGTAATTGTTAAGTTGTGTAAAATATTTTATAATAAAGTATATTTAATTAAGATAGTTTATAAAGTAGTAATTGTTAAGCAACACTTGTGTAAAATATTTTATAATGAAGTATATTTAATTAAGATAGTTTCTAAAATTAGTGAATTGAAGGATACATTTGAGTTCAATTAGTTTGTTGTTTGTTTGACCAAAAGTTGATTATAGTGATAAAAATGTACATTGCTAGAGGGAGTAAAAGGAAAGAACTGTAATAAAAAAAAAAAGAATTTTATTCATTCTTTTTTATGTTGGATCAATGATGCAAATTAACATAATTATCCTAATCGATTTAATAACTATATTTATTTGAAGATACAATTTGCTATTTGTTCCCAAAACCAGGTAGTACTCTTTGTATAAGTATAATATTTAAAAAAAAAAAAAAAGTATAGAAAATTATAGACGGACGGAGGGAGTACTGAAGTATATAACGAGGGCTTTCAAAAGTAGAACATGTGTTAGAAATGCATTCGATTGATTCAATATTGATCAGTTTAGAAAAGATGATTGGTGTAGAGCTAATTACAGTACAAAGTCGATCTAGAGGTATAGATTCATAATAGACATAAAAATGATTGTACTCCAGATAACATCAAAGGTCATGGTTTATAAAGATGGAATGCCTAATGTAAAGAAAACAAACATAACATAAATGGTTATACTGAAGCACCAATTTTCACAATTCAACAATTAATATATTGAAGCACTAAACACACATGAAACGAAAGATACAAACTAAACAACTTTGCTATTCAACCATACAAAGATAGGAATATAGTAAAGAACATCATTCACATCTAAAAACAAACAAAAGCACTCCCCAATTGTGCATCTTAACAATCAAATTTACAAAAAAATAAAATAAAAAAATCAACCAATCAATTAAATCCAGAAATAGAATCAATATGCACCTTGGAAAATCAAGCACCTGTCTGCATTCTTTCACCTCTAGCTTTCAAAACCTTTTCTTTGAGATCGTTGTAACGGCTCCTGTAATAATCAATTATAATGCACAGTTCTTTGATGGCCTCTCTTTTCTTTTCATTCAAGATTAAGATTTCACCATCTTTTTCACTTATCTTTCTTTCCAATTCTACAACCTGCTCATCTCTCAATCCTATTACTTTCTCCAACTCTTCCATCTTTTTTCGCCTTTCATCCTCGCCATTCTGCAACGCGGCCTGCAACACGGCCTGCAGCACCTCCATTTTAATTGTCATTCGGAATTCTTTCTCATTTTCTTCTTTCAATTGCTCAACCAATTTGACAATTTCCAGCTTCAGCTGATCTAGCTCAGTCTTGTTACCAGTTATCCAGTTCATTATAGCCTTAAACTCATTCGTGATTTCATAAATTCGAGACTCCAAGTGACCAAAGTCCTCCTCAAACTTCACACTAAACGTATCGATTCCCATTAGTGTTTCGTTCATCTTCTCACAGACTTGTGATACCAATTTCGACAGTGAAGCATTCACATCTTCTAGCACCCTTTTTTCTTCTAGTAAAATCTCAACTCTATTTTGGTGCTTTTCTTCCTTATCAGCTAAGACCTCTTCTGTGATTTTGAGCTTCTGACTTGTTAACCGTTGCTTAACCTCTGTAGTTCTCATATTCTCCATCAGTGTATTGATTTCATCTTCTTTGATCTCCAAGTCAATTTTCAGATCTTCTACAAGGTCTTCCAATTGCACAATATCCTGATTTTTCGAATCAATGACGTTACGGATCTGATCTTGCAACTGCTCTACCTCTTTCTCCGACGAGTTGAGACCCTCCTCCGCCTTTTTTAACTCAACCTCCAGCTCAACAAAGTTGGTTTCCTTGTGTTCTTTCATATCTCTCTCATATTTTTCCATCTTGTTCACTAATTCAGAATTCTGCTTCCCAGCAAGAGATAGTTCCTCTATCAAACTTTCAATCCGAGCCAAGAACTCCGAAATCTCTCCACTCTGTCTCTCGATAACACCATCTGCCTCACTTTTTCGAACGCCCAAAACACGCAATTGCTCTTCATATTTCTTAATCACATCCTCCTTTTCAATCAAAGCTTTCTCTATCTCAAAATTCCTAATTTTCAGCCTTTTATTTTCTTCTTCCAATTGACTGCTTACACATTCTTCCTTTTCATCAATTGCAGCCTCAAGTTTTCTCTCCAATTCACCAATCTCAGGAAATGCATTTTCCCCAATTTTATTTTCAACTTTACCATTTCGTTTACCATTCTTCTTAGGATCATCGGAATCGGACGAATCTGAACTAGACGAAGAGCTTCCATAAAACTCCTCCTTCAACTCTTTAGTCAAATGATCATAACGTGCATAAAGAAACTCGTTATAATTTCTAATATCCTGAATCAAACTCTCAGTGGATTCTTTCCTATCACCATCTTCTACCTCAAGAAACCCTAGGATCTTCTGTAACTTTCCATCAATTTCTACAGTTAACGACAAGTATCAAATATCAGCAATGGAAATCCCTAAAAGATTAAATTCACAAATTTGAATTGAAGTTCCGTACCTAATTTGGTTCCTCTGATCTTTTCATCTTGTTCTGGATCGACGTGACTCTGAATAATGGATTTAATCGACTTGTGCTTCACCATTTCTGATCTGTCACTCTCACGCTTAGCCAATTTTATGGGTTTGCATCTAACAGGAAACGGTATTCGTTTTCAGAGTTCCTACGGGAAGAGCACTCACACAAACTTTTAATTTAGTAGAGTATTTTATAATTCTTGACTGCTGACTGTTGTACAAGAGACTCCTATCATCATTGCATATGTAGATGCATTTCTGAATATTGATGTAAATAAGCTCAGATTCAACTTAAAATAATACTTTCTCCTCCGCCTATAACATTTCCGTCACATTTTTTTACAAAGATTAAATAATACTAGTATGTAATTGATAGAAGAAAAGAGATAGAAAGAAAGTTTAAGATATAAAGTAAAGTGTAAAAATAAAAAATTAAAAGTATTTATAAAAAATGGTATAAAAAACTTATAGGCCGACAAAAATGATAAAGTGGAATACTTATAGGGACGGAGGGAGTATTTATATTCCATATGTAAAAAATATATTCAATTATGTACTCCCTCTATTCCAGTGAAAACTACCCGAGAACTTTGGACATGAAAATTATATAATCAAAAGAGAGAAGAATATAAATAAGAGAAAGTTCATGTAAGTTCATTTCACTCCTATTTTTTTTTCAAACAGAGTCAAACTAATTGGACATAAATAGTCCAATTTCCACTTATTAATTTAAATTTTTTGGAATTACATAATATTATGCAACATTTACAATTAATCATCTTAAAATGCATAATCTCGAAAATTGCACTAATTATATCACCTTCCAAATTTCAAATCATTCATAAAAAGAAGGTCTTCACAATTAATTTAATTTTTTTCGAATTACATAATATTAGTCAACATTTACAATTAATCATCTTAAAATGCATAATCTCGAAAATTGGGCTAATTATATCACCTTCCAAATTTTGAGCTGTGTTTGGATGGAGGGGTTTGATTTGAGGTGGTATTTCAAATGAAATGTTTTAAAAATAGATGAATTTCAAATGACATGGTTTTAGTGAGAATTTAAAACCCTCTCAATTTTAACTAAAAAAAATATGCTAGGAATTTTAAATCCATTCATTTACTTTTTAATCCAAACTAGTGGTTTGAAATACATAGATCAAATCCCTCCATCCAAATGGAACCTTAAATCATTCCTAAAAAGAAGGTCTTCATAATTAATTAGCTGCATTTGTTAAATTGAGAGATTTCACCTTCCAAATTTCGTCTGCAATTCTACTACACCGATCTATTCGAGCGATTCTGTATTTCAAGTTGGAGAAGAAGAACAACGATTGCACAAGGTGAATAGGATACACAACATAAATGAAAAAAAAAAACATATAGTTATGCAACAATAAGTGAATAGACTTAAAATAATATTTATATTCAATATGTAAAATATACTCAATTATGTACTCCCTCCATTCCACTGAAAGCTACTCAAAAAATTTGAGCACGAAAATTATATGATCGAGAGAGAAGAATATAATTAAGGGAAAGTTACTATTAAGTTCATTTCACTCCTATTTTTTCCAAATAGAGTCAGACTAATTTTTATTGTTTCTAATAGATTCAAATTGGACATAAATAGACAAATTTCCCCATTTTAATTTAAATTTTTTCGAATTACATAATATTAGTCAACATTTACAATTAATTATCTTAAAATGCAGAATCTCGAAAATTGCACTAATTATATCACCTTCCAAATTTCAAATCATCCCTAAAAAGGTCTTCACAATTAATTTAAATTTTTTCGAATTACATAATATTAGTCAACATTTACAATTAATAATCTTAAAATGCAGAATCTAAAAAATTGCGCTAATTATATCACCTTCCAAATTTTAAATCATTCCTAAAAAGAAGGTCTTCACAATTAATTAGCTTTAAGCTGGGAGATTTCACCTTCCAAACTTCGCTTGCAATTCAACTACACCGATCTATTCGAGCGATTCTGCATTTCAAGTGGGAGAAGAAGAGCAACGATTGCACCATATGAATAGTAGTATACACAACATAAATGAAAAAACATGCAATTATGCAACAATGAGTGAATAGAATAATATGTATTATAGTGCATATAGACAATGTTTCATGTATTGGAGTATGAATATTATAAAGTAACACTTACGTACTAATTGAATGTTCAACTATATTTTGCAATAGTAACTACATTTGGTTGACATATCAATTTTGCGTAAAAGTATGCAAACTAAAGTGCAGTCTAGACATATGTATATTGAAGTTCATGTGAATTACGTCCAGTAGTATGCAAATTAAGTGCATCCTCATAATGTGTATATTAAAGTGCATATGAATGACATAAAACGTATCGTTGCATATGAACAAGGTTGTGAATATGTACCACCTAAGTCAGAATTGAATTTTATACAAAAGTTATTGAGACTACCAACTGAGTATGAAATCGATGTATTACCTGGAGAAATTAGTGGACACATACGTGTTATTTCGCCAAATTAATCTTGGAAAGATGTCGATTCAGTTACTCGAACCATCTTGTTTTTTCCATTGTAATCGACCTTGCCAAATACAATATAGTACATCGGTAACCTTCAATAGATCAACCGCCTATGTAGTTAATACATGTAAAATTTGGATTTTCTAATCAATAAAGGTCTTGCCGAACTTTCAAACGATCGACGGCATATACAGATTTTTGCCCGCACTCGGGATCAATTATATGATCGAAATGGTGATATGAACCATCAATAATAGAGAAATGAAAATGGTAAATACGTGATATGTGATGGAATATTCTTTGAAGCGAAATTGAATTGCATAATTTAGAATTTCATTATGATCGAATCTAAGAAAATCGAGGAAATTTTATTTTAGGTCCTGTAAGTTTAGGACATTCCAAAATAAAACCTTTAAGTTTCAACTTTACAAAATATGTCCTCTATGTTTTAATTTAGTCCTTTTTTATACAATTTTAATCCTTTATCTTTTGAAACAATTAAAGTTTTTAAAATAATTAAAAAAGCTTCATGGATCAAACTTAATTAAATTTATTCAAATAAAATTAGATGTGCAATCCATTTTTAATTGACAACGTATTTATGAATAAAACTTCATTTCAATATATTTTTTTTGACAACATCAAATTAAATTCTATTGTTAAAATTAATTAATTATAAAATTATGTATAGAATTTAAATATAATTAAAAAATACAAAAATTAAAATTTCAACCAAATAATAGTACCGTGTAAAATTTTAAATAATATATATTTAATTTATATATAATTTTTTAAAAACGAAAAAAAAAAAAAACACATCAAAAAATAAACTTACACAACAAATATAATTTAGAAAAATAACAAAAATTATATATTTACCTATCACTACATCACTCTCTCACACACATTTATATATGTTGTACCCTAAAATAAAATAAAAATATTGAAATTATGTTTCGTACCTTAAAATAAAATAAAAATATTGAAATTAAGTTTTGCTCCGTAAATACGTTGTCAATTAAAAATGAACTACGGGCCTAATGTTATTTGAATAAATACTTATTTATGGAACAAAATTTCATTTCATTTCAATATTTTTATTTTATTTTACGGTACAAAACTTATATATATATATATATATTTTTTTTTTTTTTTTGTTATTTTTTCAGATTATATTTGTTGTGTAAGTTTATTTTTTGATGTGTGTTTTTTTTTCATTTTTTAAAATTATATACAGATTAAATATATATATTTTTTTTAAATTTCAAATTTTACACTGTATTATTATTTGATTGAATATTTATTTTTTTTATTTTTTTTAATTATATTTAAATTTTATACATAATTTTATAATTAATTAATTAATTTTAAAAGTAGAATTTGATGCAGTCAAAAAAAAATATATTGAAATGAAATTTTATTACATAAATACGTTGTCAATTCAAAAAGGATTGCATGACTAATTTTATTTGAATAAATTTAATTAAGTGTTTAATCCATGAAGCTTTTTTAATTATTTTAATTAACATTAATTGTTTTAAAAGATAAAGGACTAAATTTGGATAAAAAAAGGATTAAATTAAAACATAAAGGACATATTTTGTAAAGTTGAAACTTAAAGGATTTATTTTGGAATGTTCTAAACTTACAGGACCAAAAATAAAATTTTCCCAAGAAAATCAAATTTGGAAATAGGTTTTAGAAAAGTCAGCCAAGAATAAAAAAATAAGACCTAAAATTAAGGGATTGGCATTTTAAATTTGAATTAATTTTTAATTTTCGAAAATATGCTTGATATGTATATATATTAAGGGTACTTTAGGCTTTTTAACTCTATTTTGAATCTAATAGAAATTGTTTAAACTTGTTGTTCTTATTTGTAGGATGGTTTATAGGAATGACTCTAATAGAAAAATTTCTCTATAATTAAATGTGAGGGGAGTAGTTTGCTAAAAAGAGAATTAATATCTTTCATTGAAATAGATGAAAAAAAAACATAGGCAATTTTCACTGGAACGGAGAAAGTATATAATAAATGATAAATAGATACATTGTTTATAATTCAATTTGTGACATCCCTAGTACCTACCATCTCATAATAATTTTTACATTTTTTTAAAACATCTGATCTAATGACTTTCACATGCATCTTTAAAATATACGGAGTAAAACTTTTTATAAATCTCACCCTAATATATGATTTTACACAAAACATCATTATTTTTGTATTCATACTTACATATCCATTTATTTGTTTATAGACAATTACTTATGTGTACCAGTTACATGTATGTAACTGGCTATTTTCCCTCCTTTTTAACTAAGTCCACACTTCCTTCTTTTAGGCACTCCTTTTTTTTTTAGGCACTTATGTGTACAAGTTACATACATGTAACTAAATCCAATTATTTATATGGGTTATTAGTTATTTACCTTTTTTTTTATTAATTTTACCCCCAAATTTTTTAAAACAAAAATACATGTAAAATACTATATTACCATTATATCAATTAAATTAAAATACAACTCATTAAAATTATAATTATACACCGACTATCGATTCACCAATGAAACACCACGAAGTCAAATATTATTCTATTTTTTTAACTTTTAAAAAATAAATATAAAAAACATAACGAATATTAAAAAAAATATGAAACTCAAAAATAAAATTATGAAATAAAATTTCCAGTCTTTTTTTTTTTCAAAAAATAACCAAAATTTAGAAAAAAAATTCAACAAAAATCGGAAAAAAAACTAAACTAAAAAAATTCAATTTTTTTTCTAATTTGGGTATAAATGTATGAATATGACATGCTCACTTTCTAGCTTTAATCTAATTTATAATAACTAAGATTATTTTGTTATGTCTTCATTATTTCTAAAATGATATCTGATTTAATTTGTTACAAGTTTTTTAAGGTTGTAGATTATTTTTTAAAACTAATTAATAACATAATCTAATTGAAAAATAAAATTTATATTTAGAAACTTAAATGAGTGGAGAATTGGGGAAGAAACCAGCATAACATTGCATCAGCTTTATTATTTTCTTTGAGGTCATCGCCATGTTGATGCATTCATATGTTTATTGAGTGTGATCGTATCTATTAATTGAATTGTCTGTTCACTGTGATTCATTCTCACTTTTGTTCTTCTTACTAGTTAAGTTAATATCAATTTTTTAATATTGATGTATTAATTTGCATGGTATGCCTGAGATTATAAATGTGTTAAGTTATGTATTTTTTGTTAAATATAAATATTAGTTTAAATACGATATAGTATTAGTACGCCTATGGTATAGTACTAGTTAATATATTGTATAGTACTAGAGATTAATGTGGGTATAAAAATATTATTTAATATATGAACTAGTACTATACAATATTTGAATTTATACTATACTATATTTGAACTAGTACCATAGAGTATGTGAACTAATACTATACAATATGTGAACTAATACTACACTATATTTGAACTATTACCATAAAATATGTGAACTCGAAACTCGAAAAAAATAGAACTTGTACAAATATAAACTAATATACAATACTGCATATTAACTAATAATATATCATAATACTTATCAAATGTTATCATAACACTTATAAACTAAAAATTATATTCATAAAAAATTAAAATAAAGTGATTAAAAAATGAAAGTTCAAATGAAAAAAATAATTAAACAATGTAAAACGAAGTGAAATTTGTAAGGAATGAAGTAAAATTTTGAAAGGATAAGGTGAAAATTATACACCAATTAATTAAAGTAAAATAGTACCAATAAAATTAAACACTTGCGTAAGAGAGGTGCGAGTTTTATATTTTAAAACAAATTATTATTATACTATTTAATACTTAAAACAATTAATATTATTTTTAAAATTTTCTTATTAGACTTTAAAATTTTAGAATAATTATTTATGACATAAAAAGAAAGTACGTTAAAAAAATTATCATTTGAAACACAAATGATAAATAGGAAGAAAAATAAATTAAAAAAATAATATTAAAAAGATAAATATAAATATCAATTGAGTAAAATAAAAAATAAAATTTTAAAAAATTAATGGGGGTATTATTTTTAAATGATAAAATTAAAAAAAATAATAATTGAAGTAAAATAAAGGCCCAAGAAAAAATTTATGTGTTAAATTGATATAGTAAATGGGTCATGTATTATTTGTAATGAGTTACTTGATTGGATATAATAAATGAGTCATGTGTTATTTGTAATGGATTATTGGATTGGATACAGTAGTTACATATATTGGATTGGATATAGTAGTTACATGTAACTACTGAATTTGATATAGTAGTTACATACATGTAACTAGTACACAAGAGTGCAACTCTTGTTTATATCATAAAATTTTACAAAATTACTCCACAAAATTTTATTTATTATTACTTTTTCTTAATATTTAAGTTATAAAATATTATATCTGACTATCTTATACTAGTCAAACTTTCCTTTCTAATCAATAAACTTGATTCCGAAATCACAAATTCAATATCAATGTCACATGTCATCTCATTATATTAAAAGATTATCAACCTAAATATATAATTAAGACACATAAGATCTAATTAAATCTGCAAAAGACATGCCATCCAAAATGATGTGAGGACATGCATACTCATTACTACAAAAAAATTTACACTACATCCTACGGAGAAGCTCTTATTCTTCCATCATATACCTCTTTCCTCACATATCATCACCCACTCCTTCTCCATTCCTCCTCTCTTGTAGTAGTGTAAATCGGTGTCATCTTGGACCGCTTGCACTTGATCGTCATTGCTTTCACTCTCTATTGTCCACCACTCGCCGTCACCGTCTTCGTCACCTTCGGGGCAGTATTGTTTCTTGCTCGATCGATCAGTAGGGTTTAGAAAGGTCATGTTTCTATCTTAGTTGGTCCTCCCTGACGGCGCTACGGTGGACTTTGGTTTAATTTTGAAGTGTTTAGATGTCTTGGATCTTGGTGCTTAATAAATTAGTGTCTTTAATTTTACTTGACACGAGATTATTTTAGTGTGGGGTTTGTCTCGTAGACTGTAGAGTATTAAAAATGAAAAGATATGCATCCTTTTTAGGGTAAGAAGTTCACTCGTTTTTTCACTTCTCACAAATGTTAACTGGCTTGATGCACATCTAATCGTGTAATACAATTTGATCAAAAAAAAAGAGAGAGAGAGAGAGAATAATGTATAAATTACAGTTAAAATTAAAGTTGTAGAAACATAAAGATTTATAGTGGTTCAGTGAATCGATGGGCTCGACTGTGAGTTAATTCATTAAATGAGGGATGCTTGTATTTTAAGTGTTAATGAACATTTTTGAACTTATCACTGTCCGTGAGAATTTACAAGTTGTGTTTATACAAATAGGTTATACTCTATATCGATCTCTCGAAGGGTATGGTTAGTTTAGTGTATGTTTCCAACTTAAAAAATTTCTCTTACAAGTTGGGTTTGAGAGATTTCAATCTAAGCTTTGGATTTGAATATGTATATGCTTAATATCTAAGGTTAAACACCCAGAAGGATTTAGCTTGTTCGAAGTGTTCTAAAAATACTTGAAATTTTGAGTTTATGCGTGTCAGCCGAGTATTTTCGTATTCTCTGAGTATTTTCATAAATCTTACTCAAAGTAAATGTCCGGTATTTATAAAGATTTTATAAAACTACATGTTGAAGAATTTATTTGAAAACTTTCTATATTTGGTAAAGATTTTTCTTGAAAGCTGAACCTCGAATTTTGGTCATATTGAATTAGGTAAGTAATCTGTCAGGCCTATCTACAAAAGCACTGTTGCTCTGTTCATATCAGCATTATGTCACGTAAGTGGTAAGTTGTCACCTTCTCATTAAGTTTCAACATTTATAAAGATAACCTTTGAAGCCTTGCATTTGTCTTGTTGGATCTATGCTCTAAACTCTTTTGAGTACTTCTAATTGTGTTGACATGTGAATTAAACATCCAATTTGTCTTTGAATCATATTTGTGCGTATTCAATTGCACGGTGCAATTGAGTCATAATTTTAATTCTAATATGGTGAGTCAAAAATTAAATATATATTTAAATCACTTAAAATTTAATTGCGTGTATGTACCTAATTGTATATATATAAAAAAAAATTATCTTGTTTGAATTTGAGCAAAACTCTTTTCAAACTTAATGATTTTGTCTTAATTGACTAACTCAAATGTTGTTAATGAAACAAGTGAGTAAACTCATTGGCGGTCGAACAAGTTTCAAACTTCCACTTAACTGCCTAATATTCAGGTCTTTTTTTTCAATGTCTTCTATTTTTAAATCTTTTAATCCTTAACTCTTCAGATCTTCTATCAACTAAGTTAAATTTACGTCGATCTACATCTTAAGTCTAAGCGTGTTGATCGTCTCGAGCTCAACTATCAGTTGATTTCTCCTTTAGTTGTTGCCCTAAACTAAATCTATGTAAATTCAATATTAACATCATGTGTACCACATATTCTCCTCTATCTTTAATGTAAAGTTGGAAAAAAAAAAAGTCAGTACTAATGTCACGTATACGGTATACCACTAACACCCAATATAAATAATGTATAAAGTTATTTGTTATTTTAATTAGTAAGAAATATAATAATAATTTGATTTCGGCGAATATATAATCGTGCGATGGATAGACCAAATAAGAATAAACTAGTAATACTATTTTTTTTTTTGAAAACCAAACTAGTAATACTATTAAGAGTAACATTTGAGTGCTTGATGTTAGTTAATACTGTTGAACAAAAATAACTAACATTATTAAGTAAAATATATTATTTTAAAATGCCTTGAGTTAAATAGTGTAATTGATGCATATAAATATTTGTCTTAAATGAAAGTTTATTTTTTGGAATTTCCTTAATTATTTATATAAGGTGTTAAAGAATTGTCCTTATTATTTTATTTAAAAACCTGTATCAAATGGTTCAGAACCTTCCTGAACGTGTTCTATATGGCTAATATGGGTGTAAATGAAACGAGTCGAGATGAGTAGTGCAGAGCTCGAAACTTAACCTTTTTTTTTTTTTTTTGATGGAAAGTTAAATACCCATCCCCTTTTTCCCCTCCCCATGACTCGAACCTAACTTTTTTTTTTTCTTGATGGAAAGTTAAATACCCATCCCTTTTTTCCCCTCCCCATGATTCGAACCCAGGACCTAAGGGTAGTGGTGCTCTAACCACTAGAGCTATCCCACTTTGTCCGAAACTTAACTTGATTGATATACTCAAAGTTTGAAATTTTTTAAGCTTGAGCTCAATTCAATAAGAAACTAGCTCGATTCGATTCAATAATCTGTTTATTTTTTTTTAAATAAAAGGCAAAACAATTTTTTTCTAATATAATTATTGGCAAAATAAACACGAACTCGACTCTATTAATTGTATATAAATATAAATTATATAATTAATGGTAAATAATAAATAGTGTACAAGCTCGGTTAGGCTCGCTAGCCTTTCGAACTGAGTATTTATGAACTTGAACTTGAACTCGGTAGCTACTAGAATAGCTCAAAATTTAACTCGATTAAATTCAAGTCGATTTCAATCTTTTTTTCAAATCGAGCATGAGTAACTGACGAATACAAATTACGCTCCTATTGGTTAAAAATTTCCAACTTAGAATTAGGAAAAAAAAAAAAAACAGCCATGAGATGGTTAAAACAAAAAAACCCTATGCTATGAGCTGGTAATTTATTTTTAACAACGGTACTTATTACTTGCATATTTAGAGCCGGGGAAAAATTAGAGATGTTAAACAGGTTGAGAGCTGTCGAGCTGATCCATTTACTCCTAAAATAAGCAGGATTAAGTACAGTAAAACCTCTATAAATTAATACTCTATAAATTAATAAACTCTCTAAAATAATAAAATTTTCCGGTCCCGACTTGGGCCTTTGTAAAAAATCATCAAATTCGATAAGATAATAAAATAATAATTTTTTGAAAAATCCCTTTATAAATATTAGGTCCCATTAAAACTCTAAATTAATAATTCATAAATTACAATTATAAATATTATGGTAATTTGCTAAAATATGAATCTAATGAACCTTGACTGACTTTCAAATGATATTTTTCATCAATTCACTCTTGTAAATCTTTTTCAGTGCATGTGAGATGGTCTCTCTTATACTCACATAATGTTTTAAGCATTTTATCATTCATGGATGATTTTGATGAGAAGACATGACTGGGTGTTATGAATTATTTTATTTCCATATTGAGATTTATATAGTGGAGTATATGTTTCATTCATCATGCATGAATATATTTAAGTGCAACAAATTAACGTAAACATGTATACAATGAATATATTTAATTAGTTACAAAGAATTGGTTGATGCATGAATATAATCAAGTAAACATATATGAATTCATTTATTTTCAATACATATGCACTAAATTTGCTGAATTTCAAAAGTCTCTCTTTTAATTAATAAATATTAATTTATCGATAAATTAATATCTCTTTAAATTAATAAATTTTTATAGTCCCAAGGTTATTAATTTATAGAGGTTTAACTGTATGAATAATTGGAGGTCCCAATTTTTAGCACAATCGATTAACCCGCAAGCTAAACAAAATTACCCGTAATTTTTATATTTTCCCGTTATACTTATACTTAAATTAAAATAGAATAAAAAAAAGAGACACTATATTTTCTTGAGGAGGTTTTGTAAAACGGTCTAACGGATCTTATTTAGTGAGACAGGTTTTTCTTTGATCCATTTTATCGAGAATACAAAAGGGAAGTGATCCCATACATAAAAAAATGTTGAAATTCAATTAAGCATATTTAACAAATTCCAAATTCCATTAGCGAATTGGGTAGGATGGTTGCGGTTTATGTTGGGGACTTCACTTGTGGGATAAATTTTCATTTTACATTCAGTAACTTGGTCTAATTCAGTTTATATCTTTTAATTTTTTTTTTAATTTACGTCTTAAAGTATTCAATTTATATTATTTTTGTAAAAAAAAACTTAACTCGTCGAAAATATGAGCATGCAACTAGGGGTGATTCGGTACGGTATACCGATCATACATAACCATACCGTTATCATACCGAAAATTTCGATATTGAAAAAATCCATACCGTTATCATACCGAAATTTCGGTATACCGAAATTTTCGGTATGTAAGAATTCATACCTATACCGTACCGTAATTTCGGTATACCGAATTTTCGGTACGGTATATCGGTATACCGTACCATATTGGTATACCGATTCATATAAAAAATATTGAATCATAATTTCATATCAAAATACCGGTATACCAATTCATACCAAAAATATTGAAACATTGTTTTATATCAAAAATAATTATTTAAGGTTTATTTTATTTAAATTTTAATAATTAAAGTTATTTTAATTTAAAAATAATATAAAATTATTATTTTATTAAGGTTTCGGTATTTCGGTATATCGATATATCGTTTCATACCGAATACTAAAATTTTTTCGGTATACCTAAATACCGCGGTATGATCATTTCCCATACAGTTACCGTACCGAAAATTTCGGTATACCGAAAACTTCGATAATTTCGATATTTTTTCGGTACGAAAAGCTCGGTATACCGAAATTTCGGTATATTTACCCACCCCTACATGCAACTCACTCATGTGGAATTAATTGGGACTCCGACCAAAATAGTTCAATTTACGTCATATAAAAAATACTAATAATTAAAAATACTAATAATTAAAAATTAATTGGGACTCCAACCAAAAACTTGAAAATGTTTAAATTAAAATTAAAAAAATAATAATTAATTATAGTGAATTTAGAATGATTTCGCAGTTGATCAAGACATGGAGTTTTCCACTCGGCCTTGACGGCGAGTTCGACCCAAGTGATATTTTTAATGAAAAATTAATAATTTTTTGTTGTTCTTGTTAGTTTTTGAATTTTTAATAAGCATTTATACATTTTTATGAGATTTTTTAAAAAATTAATAAGATTTTTAATGAGATTTTTAGATTTTTTTTAATGATAATTTTAGGAATTTTTATTTTATTTTACACATTTTACAATTTTTTATTTTGATAAGATTTGGAAAAAAAAAAAAAAGTAATGGTTAACGACACTTTTAGAATTTTTTAGTTATTAATTTTCAAACATAAAAAATTTAAATTGAATTATTTTTGTTGGGAATTTCAATTTATTCCACGCATGTGTGTCACATCCATTCACATTATTGGTGAGTTTAAAAAATCGGCAAAAAATAAATAAAATGTAAATTAAAAAAGTGAAAATTTATTTCAGGATTATTATTAATTTTTACAGGAACACGCTAAGTAATTAAATTAATAAAAAACAAAGCAAAGCGAAGTTGCTTTGGATCCCTCCCCTGTGCAGGCGAAGAAGTTCCAAGCCTTTTACTTTCCTGGAATTCGGCTTGAACGAAGATCAAACGATTGATCCACTTCTTGTAAGTACAGAACCATTGAGGGTATGTATTTTTTGGGAATTCATGTATTGTAGCCCAAGTGTTTGATAAATTGTCGCAGAAAGAATTTAAAAATGAGCAAGCGACCTCCTCCTGATCCATCGGCGGTTCTCAGAGGCCACCGCGCTTCCGTGACGGACCTTTGCTTTCATCCCTCCAAGAATATCCTATTTAGTGGGTCCACGGATGGTGAACTGCGCATATGGGATACATTACAGAATAGGACTTTGTCATCTTCATGGGTGCATAGTGCAGCTCATGGTATTATCAGCATTGTTTCAAGTGGAGAGAACAGAGTGATTAGTCAAGGAAGGGATGGAACTGTTAAATTATGGGATATAGGAGAAGGTGGCTTATCTAGAAGCCCGCTCACTACAATCAAAACAAATTCATACCACTTTTGCAAGCTCTCATTATTAAGTGCTGAAATTGAGCAGGTTTCAGGAAGTGAGATTCCTGCAACGAAGCAGGAAGGCGTCGAAGGACCTAACTATGTTGCCACGGCTGGGCAAGATTTGTCTAAGGTTGAGATGTGGGATGTTAATAATGCTGAAAAGATTATAACATTGAGCTCGGATAATCATTCTACGAATTCGAGAGGAATGTGCATGGCAGTTCGGGCTTTCTTGCCATCGCATGCATATGCAAATGTTATTTCTGGCTATGAGGATGGATCTATGGTTTTGTGGGATTTAAGGAATCCAGCAATGCCTGTGATATCTGTAAAATTTCACTCTGAGCCAGTTCTAAGCTTGTCTATTGACAATTTGTGTGGGGGAGGGGTTTCTGGTTCTGCTGATGAAAAGATTGTGTTGTTTCGATTGGATCCTTCAACGGGGTCGTGTTTGGTTAGGAAAGAAATTGTTTTGGAAAGACCTGGGATATCGGGTACCTCAATCAGGCACGATGGTAAAATTTTTGCTACTGCTGGTTGGGATCACAGGCTGAGAGTATATGATTATCGCAAAGGGAATGCGTTGGCCATATTGAAATATCATCATGCGACGTGTAATGCTGTCACATTCTCAGCTAATAGCAAACTGATGGCTTCATCTTCAGAAGATGCTACAGTAGCACTATGGGAAATTTATCCTCCTAAAAACTGATATGGACAACTAAGTGTGTACTTGCAGTATAAAGAGTACATTGCCTGGGGATGATTTATATATTGTACGTTTATGCTATCCTTCTTACATGAAAATTGTCGTTTTGTGAAGTTCATGTTGATTTGCATTGTTAGTTTTCCATTGCATCTCTTGCAGAATAGCCTTGTGCAGTTGGTTGAATCATTCTTTGAATTTCTTACGTGCATCTCTTTCTTGAAACTTTGCTCCATTCTTGATGAACATGTCAATCTATCAGTCCTTTTCGAGCATTGGTGGTGGATCTGCCATCTAATGACTGTTTCCTTTTTCAGTTTTATTTCATTCAATTTGAATTTTGTGATGATGATGGTTTGTTAGCTAAAACTTTTATTGGGGGCTAGCTAAGGAGATTCGCTTTTCTACTTTTAGGTGTGACAAGAATAGAAATGGTTTATGATTGATTTGTTCAGCATATTGGAGTAGAATATCTTTTCAATGCTTAATGTGCTTTAGTTTCTTTGATGTAATAATATTCCTTCCTATTGTACTCAGTTGCATATAAAGATGAGAGAAGCACACATATCTTCAGTAAAAATTAGAAACCAAAGACCTCTTAGTAATCCCAGATGTTCTTCTGCGTAAGTTTGCTCTATCACTAACTATACATTGCTGTTAAAGTTTTCTCTATAATATTACCCTGCTACCTAGTTGATAGAATGAAAAAGAATCATCAATAACTGTTTGTTTTTACGAGTAACAAAGATTTATCATCTCCAGAATGTTGTCAAGATTCCCTCCTTCGTCCTGTACTTATTTCAGACAACATTTTTTTGTAGAAATCTGAACGACCTCGATGATAGTCAATCCACACACATAGCTGTCTTATGGCCTCCCGTTTTTCCTCACTAAGTACGAGCATCCCATCTTCATGATCTTTGATAGTTTTCTCCAATTCTCTCACTTTATTCTCTGACTTCCACACCTTTTCCCTAAACATTAACATCTCACCCTCTCTTTCATCAAGCTGAGATACTAAGCAGTCCATATCATCTCTCACTTGTATTAGTGCTTGGTTCTTCCTCATTGCCCATTGTTTTGCAAAATTGAGATCACACGAGGCCTTTGAAATCCTATTCACTAAATTACCAGTACTTTTCTCAAATTTCAAGGCCTGTGAGTCTAGTAATGTGAGTAAATCATTCGCTGCAAGTGTTAAATCCTTCACATTTTTCATATCACCCTCTGTTCTTTCTTCCACTTCTTTGTGTTCCTTGGTTTCTTGCTCATACATACCTCTAGTCTTTTGATACCACTCTTTGCACTCAACTTGTAGCTGTTCTGCAACCTTGATCCTTCTGCTCAGGATCCTAAGCTGATCATCGTACTGCTTCCGGAACTCTTCTGCCAACTCGTCTACTTTTTTTTCCACAAGCTGGAAATTCGTTTTGGAAATTTTCTCCAACTGGGAAGAATTCTCTCTCTCTTTGTCAAGCTCCATTTGCAGGAGGTTTCTGTCATTTTGTAAGGCTGCCAATTCCACCTGCAAACACTCTTTCTCATTTTGCAAGCTTTCCATCTTAATCTTGAGATGTTCGACCCCTTCTGCTAAAGATTTGATCTGTACAGACGCGATAGTTTGGGAATCCTTAGATTTCCTTTGCTCGTTTGACAGTTCATCTTTCCTCTCAGAAAGTGATGTTTCCAGTTCAGAAATCTTTTCTAGAAGCTTCTCTTTTTCTAAACCTGGTTGAAAAGCTGTTTTCTTCACTTGCTCTTCCTGCTCACTTTTCTTGCTTCTTAATGATTTAATCTCCAACTCTAAATCATTTATCTGACCCTTTATTCTTTCCTTCTCCTCCACTGATCGTTGCTCGTTCAAACTCAGTTCATTTTTCAGAGCTTCTATCTGTAGCAGGTATTCCGATGTTTCTTTTGATTTCTTTTCGAGCCTCAGCTTCAATTCATCCTTTTGGTCATTCACATTCTCCACTTCTTTTTGCAGGGAATTAACTTTTGATGGCCATTGTTTAGTTTCTTCCAACAATCGTTCTTCTAATTCACCTTTCTGATGTTTCAACGCATTCAATTCGTTCTTCATATCATCAGCCTGTGCCACCAGGTCAGAAATTCTAGACGAAGAATTAGTTTCTTCCAACAATCGTTCTTCCAATTCAACTTTCTGATGTTTCAACACGTTCAATTCGTTCTTCATATCATCAGCCTGTGCCACCAGGTCTGAAATTCTAGACGAAGAATTAGTTTCTTCCAACAATCGTTCTTCCAATTCACCTTTCTGATGTTTCAACACGTTCAATTCGTTCTTCATATTATCAGCCTGTGCCAACAGGTCTGAGATTCTAGACGAAGAATTACTTTCTTCCAACAATCGTTCTTCCAATTCACCTTTCTGATGTTTCAACACGTTCAATTCGTTCTTCATATCATCAGCCTGTGCCACCAGGTCTGAAATTCTAGACGAAGAATTAGTTTCTTCCAACAATCGTTCTTCCAATTCACCTTTCTGATGTTTCAACACATTCAATTCGTTCTTCATATCATCAGCCTGTGCTTCAAGGTCTGAAATTCTAGACGAAGAATTAGTTTCTTCTAACAATCGTTCTTCCAATTCACCTTTCTCATGTTTCAACACGTTCAATTCGTTCTTCATATCATCAGCCTGTGCCAACAGGTCTGAGATTCTAGACGAATAATTAGTTTCTTCTAACAATCGTTCTTCTAATTCACCTTTCTGATGTTTCAACACGTTCAATTCGCTCTTCATATCATCAGCCTGTGCTTCAAGGTCTGAAATTCTAGACGAATAATGCTGCTCTTTATCTGCAAAATGTTTTCCAAGTGAATCAAATTGACATTCTTTTTCTTTAGAAATGGCTGCCATTTGCTCTTCCAATTGTGTTTTCTGTGTGCAAAGATTTGAAACTTCAATCTTCAACCCCTCAACTTGTCCCTCCAAATCTTTTATTTGACCCAACATCTGGCTCGTTTTTTCTGATTCCTCCTCCTGAACCCTTAAATCATTGAAAACTTCTTCCCTGACTTGTGACGGGCTGCTGAAAGTCGACTCTGGTTCAGGATTCATGGTTTTCTTCACTTCACTTGAACTAGTCAATTTATCTTTCAAGATAGTAGTATCTTCTGAATCAGAAGCTTCTGATTCTTGATAATCACTTTCAGAGATTTTTGAAGTTTCACTATTGCTCCTTCGTTTGGACTCCCTCTGAGAATGTTGCGACTCTGAATCCGACCCAGAGGTGGAAGAAGCATTTTCATCTCCACCACCACCAACTTTTTTCTTCACTTGTTCTTTTAAATTTGTATACAAAGAGTAGAGAGATTCATATTGATTTTTGAATTCTTGAATAAGTTGAATTGCTTCTGCCTTTTTCCTCAAGTTCCTTTCTTTATTCCCATGGTTTATATTCTGCATTATCTTCAAGATATTCTTCACTTGTTCCTCAATCTCTGCATGTAAGAAGCAACTTGTCAGTTTCTTGCATGAGGATCAGACAACACTTTAAACAACAACTCATAAGTTCCTTAAGAATTACTTCTACATGGCTTAGCCAAACGAGGTCTTTAACGTTTGGATAAGTGTTGAAAGACATGATGGTAGCTACAGGATGAACAACTTACTGCGTATAAGTTGCCATTCTGTATGCCACAAAATGCCCGCCCGTTGTTCAGGATAACATTGGGCGAGTAGAAAAGGCTTAAAGAACATTCTATTGGGCCTTAGAGCGTTATCCCATATCACCCTCCTGTGTAATTGAAAGCTGGTTTCAGGCTGTTTACCTATTTTCATCCATCTCATTTGTTCTTCTTTTTCCGGAGATATGTGATTGCTAAAGCTGTTTAACGATCCCTTCCATCGCTGCTTCGTCATCTCGATCTCTCTCCCTGTTCAACTGCAACATTCATGCATGTGCTGCTTTAGATTGTAAGATTACATGATTAGCAACTAGTCTGCAGATTAAAACTACACATGATTCTGGGATTTATTCAAAATTACTAGCAGATGTTCATTAATTTTCACATGCATTTTAATTTCTACCTAACTATATTCGTTAATCTTGTTGCTAATTACATGCATATTTCTCAAGATTTACTATGAATGTGAACCTGCATTAAAAAAATTAAATGATGTATGTTCCAAGATGTTCGATTCACATGCACGTAAAATCAGAAATATATAATGTAAAAATCTAAATTATAAAAGAGATTAAATCAAACAAACGCATGCAACAAGATGCTACGTTAATGAAACCACATGCATTTTTCAGAGACGATTTATTACCAGAAATTATAGCTTCTGTGAGAGAGAATGATATTCTGAATTGGAAGACAAATCCCTGAAGGAGGAGGAGAGAGATGTAAGAATTTGTGTTCTAATGGTCCTTAACTAAACGATCGCCATATCTTAAATTTAGTAGGTAAATAATTTTTAAATATAAATATAAATATAATTTCTTATATCTTTAAGTATAACTCAATAAATCACTCACATATATAAATATAATTTATTTTCAACAATTGGAACAATTGCCCTTTGAGAACTCACTGGCATGGACCCATAATAATAGTCAAGTGCCTTTATGATCTATTTTGTGGTCAAGTCGATCATGCTATTAATTAGTGGTTCAATTATGTTGGAAAATTATCACTAATTTTGGTGTATTACGTGTGGGTATTTCTTTACCGCGAGTTTTGTGTTATATATATATATATTATATATATATATATATATATATTCAATTTCCCTATTCTCTTCCTCACTCAAGTTGGACAGTTTTTTAAATAAATTATTACTATTTAAAACTTAAATTAATAGAGTATGATTGTTTGTGGTGTTTTAATAAAATAAATAAGAACCTCAATTTGACATGGGTTTCGGGATGGTTGTTCATGATGAAGAGGGAATTTTTCTTATGTGCCGTTCTGTTTGGATGTCGGCAAATATAGAGTAGACGAATGAGAAGCTATGGGGGTTCATGAGGCGTTATCTTGGATAAAGAATTTGAGGTTTGAGAAGGTGATAACTGAAACTGATTCTCAGATCGTGGCGAATGCATGGAATAGTAATGAAGAAAATTTGTCGCCTGTAGGGAGTATTATCGAGAAGCTAATTCTATAGCACATACTCTTGCGAGAGCTGCTAGATCTTTTTCTAGTCGAGCCACTGTGGATGGCCTTCCCCGTGTCGCTTGCTCATGCAATTAATAAAATGATGGTTTTGCTATAAAAAAAAAAAAGGAACGTCAATTATCATGGAAACAAAATCTAAAAAGTGGTGAATTTGGAGGAGGGATATATGAGCGTCAATAGCATTTATCAATTTTTTATGTGATGATCCATTTATTGGAATTGGATAGGAGCTACAAATTAGTAATCTAAGTTTTGAGTAGATGGATTTGATGTATTTATTCTCAAAAAATTAATTTTGAATGAATAAGATAGGCAAAAACTTGTGTGAGACCGTCTTTTTTTGTGAGACGGATCCTTTTAATTCATATTTTAAAATTTGGGTAGGATAACCCATCCAGATTTTGGTTTGTAATAAAAGTGATAATGTTTAAATAAAAAGTGATAATATTTTTAACAAAAGTGACTATCACTTTTTGTTCAAACATTATCACTTTTTATATATAAAAGCCGTCTCACGGATCTCATTCTGTGAGACGGTCTCACCCAAGACTAGCCCTTGTGTAAATAACATACTTATTAACACATTTAAAATATGATGTATTTAAAAGGTACTTATAAACACATCTATTTTTAGTGTGTTAATAGGGGTGTGACAATAGACAATGTTTATTATCGTGTGTGATAATTGAGTATATATTCACACATTTATTATCCAATGTCTTTATAACAACACATATTAACACACTAAATTTATTAATGTGGCTACATAATATTTTTTACAATATTTATTTTATAGTGTGATAAAAGATGTGTGACGAAATACCTTTTTTCTTGTTGTGGCATGAACTCAGAATGTTTTGGTTTGGATCTTAGTAGAATGTCTATAGATCTTATGATTGAGCACTGTCTTATAATCACATTTAGAGTTGCAACATAAAACCAAGCTTTTGTGAGGATTTAGTTGCTCACATTAAGTGCATACTATGATCATATATTTAAACACTAAATTAAGCCAGTTTGGTATATTTATTGTCAAGCCCGTATATCTTAAATGGTCCAAATTGAATAGCAAATACTGTATTTTTTTGTCATTTGGTATAAACACAATCGATCGTATTTTTATGTATTGAATAAAAATTTATTTTAAATTTGATTAAACATCTATCCTGAGTTCAATCGAGCGTACCCTACCAAACTATGAATATATGTTCACATGAATTCAATTCTTCAAAACATATCATTTTGGTATACAAATATCATGTTTTTTTTTTAATTGATTTTACAAATTATTCTTATCAAAATCACAAAAATGTTACTTCACATGACAAAGGATATTTTCGTGTTCACCTTAAACTGATGTGAACTTGGTTCACCGAAGTTTTGTTTATCTTCTTGCTTCTACTATTTTATATATACGTTGGTGATGACATTTATAGTATACTACGGTTTTGCAATTATAAAAAAAAATACCTTTAATTAGTAACCCCAAAATAAGCATTTAAAAGTAGTTGCAGACATGCCACAAATATGAAGAAAAAGAAAAAAGCTATGCATAATACCGTTATGAAGTGATTAAAGTTGCATGCCAATTGCCCACAATGTTATTTATATAACCAAAAAGTCATAATTATTATGCACTTAAAAAGGAAAAGTAACTAATCCTAATTTATTAATATTTGCATAAACTGATATTCATGTTGTGCTGATTTGATCGAGTACTCATGGAGAAGAAAGAAGAATTATTTATGCACATAAAAGAAAAGGCAGCATCTGGTAATGCTTCTTCCTTAGTGTGGAACTGTGGAAGTCCTTTGTACGATGCGTACGAGTTAAATTCAGTCGCAAATATCATCGAGAGGCACATGATGCCATCGTCCTCCATGTTCGTATCGAGCACCTTTGAGGAAACTAAGAAGACGAAGAAGAAGAAGATGAAATTGTGTGTAGGTCTCTGTACTTGAATTTATAAATAATTTTGTGTGATTTAGTTAGGCTCTGAAGATCAGAATTTCCAGTTTGGATTTTTATTTTTAGTGTGATGTTTGGATGTTGCGTTTCATTTCATGATTAGTTAAAATCAGTTTAATTCCTGTATAATAAAATAGGTTGTCTCAAATAAAATAGTTTTATTGTATAGATGATTAACAATTATTGATTTAATTATAATAAAACAATTCTTTAATAAAACAATCAATGCACAAAATTCTATTATGGTTGGTAAATTACATGAAACTCCCCCATGTTTTATTAACTCAAGTGAATTCTTTTATTTTGAAAAATATGAATTAATGGTTTTACTTATTTCTTTTATTTCTCATACATTTTTATTTAAGTTTTGAGATTGTATTGTAAATGACATATTGACATAACTGAAATTAAATTTTTGTTTTAGATAAAATCGAACTTTTTTGGGGTGAGAGTGAGACAATGTGTTCAGGGATCGTTTTTTTATTTTTATTTCTTTAAGAAAAAATGACATGCTCTTTAAAAAATTACTCATTTTTTAACTAATGTTCCGCCCATGTTATTTGTGTTTTCCTGAATTATGTGACATGTCCACTTCTTCTTGAAGTCAGAAAAATTAAATTTCGATTATGAGTTTAGTTTATCTACTCAGTTGTAAAACTATTATGAGTCGCTAAATAACTAAACAAGTTCATCTCTTATGTATCAGAGATTTATTTATATTGTATAAATTATATAACAGATTGCAGAAGCTAACAAGGAAATCATAAACTGTAAATCCATGGAGCCACACAAAGCATGTAGGCTCTACATTCAATATATCTTCTCAACACATTACAGTTCCAGGTGTTTACTTATTTATACCAAGGAAAAACTAGAAACCGTCTAAACGACGTCGCAATAAATAAGAATAAAAGACTGAAGAAGATAAAAGCATAAAGTGTAAAATACGATTTTGAGTAAAATACGATGGTAAGCATCTGCCACGCCCAACTTGGAAAGAAACGAGGTGAAGAAAGCGCTAGTGATCGGACTTTCGTGAAAAAATCTGCAATATTACCCTTCGAAGGCACGAACATGGGAAGAAGAAACCTAGTCTTGTAGAGATTAAGAACAATATGACAGTCGATTTCCAAATGCTTAGTGTGTTCAAGAAACACAGGGTTTGCAGTGATGTGGAGGGCAGCACGATTGTCACAATGCAGCGGGATAGACAAAGGAACAAAAATGTGAAACTCCGTCAAAACATTCCTTACCCAATGTAATTCACAAGCAGTGGAAGCGAGTGCACGATACTCCGCTTCAGCAGATGAATGGGAGACTGTGGTCTGCTTTTTACTCTTCCAAGCGATAAGTGAGTGACCAAGAAAAACACAGTAGCCAGTGATGGACCAGCGAGTATCCTTGCAAGTTGCCCAATCAGCGTCACAATATGCATTTAGCGCCAAGGAATCTGAAGCGTAGTAGAAAAGCCCGAGCTAGGCGTCCCTTTGAAGTAACGAAGAACATGTAAAGCAGCCTCCCAATGGGAAGAGCGAGGTGATTGAAAAAATTGGCTCAGTTGCTGAACAACATATGTGACATCCGGACGAGTCATATTTAAATAAAGAAGGCGACCAACTAGCCGACGAAATTGATCAGGAGCATCAAGAGGAACACCATCACTCATAGATAAAGAAACTCCATGTGGAAGAGGAGTGGGAACAGGTTTACAACCTTGCATTCCCGCATCAACTAATATATCAAGGATATATTTCCGTCGGCAGAGTGAAGTACCCGTCGAGCTATGAGTAATCTCCACGCCAAGGAAGAATTTGGCTAACTTCAAGTCCTTGTTGGTAAATTTATCATCAAGAAATGTCTTCAATTTTTGGATCAGAATTGGGGAAGAACCAGTGATCAACACATCATCTACGTACACCACCATCGCCACAAACCCATTATCCATATTTAGTGTATACAAACAGTGGTCAAATTGTGATTGCACAAGACCAAACTCATGCAGGGTAGAACGTAGTTCATTGTTCCACTCACAGAGAGGCCTGCTTAAGGCCATACAAACTCCGCTTAAGTAGACAGACTTGACTAGCTGTAGCCTTGTGATAACCTTGAGGTACTTTCACATTCACCTCCTCATTCAAATACCCGTGTAAAAATGCATTATTTACATCGAGTTGATGTAACTCCCACCTTTTAACTGTAGCAACTGAGATCAACATGCGCATAGTGACCAACTTAGCCACATGGAAAACAATCAAAATAATCTACCCCCTCCACTTGGTTGAAGCCCTTAGCCACTAACTTGGCCTTATATCGCTCCACACTACCATCTGAGTGACGTTTTATTTTGTAAACCCATTTGCAATCAATCTCCCGCTTTCTGGGAGGTAAAGAAACCAAATCCCAAGTATGATTATCTTCAAGGGCTTTCAATTCAGTATTCATTGCTTCTATCCACTCATTTGATTGACATGCCTGTGAATATTGCAACGGTTCTTTCTCGCAACTAATTTGAGTTAAAAAGGCAGCATGGGAATCTGAAATGAATGGTGCATGAACATGAGGAATAACCTGCAAAGGATACATAACCTGAGTCTTTGCGCATCACCAACAAAATTACAAATGTAGTCTTTCTGCCATGTCGGCAGAATATATGCTCTTGTACTACAACGAAGTTCAGGTGCAGAAACTGGAGTAGTCTCTGTGGCTGTAAGTGGCGAATCAATTGCTCGTAGAATATCAGAATGACTCGGATTCGTAAGTACTGAATCTGGCGAATTAGATAAAGAATGGAATGGAAAAGTATCTAGGATAAAATGAACATCCCTTGAAACCAAAAACTCATTTGTTTCAAGATCATACAAATGAAAGCCTTTCTTTCCTGCAACGTATCCCAGAAAGATACATTTATGAGCCCACGTATCAAACTTCCTCCGCAAACCATGAATATTGGCAGCAAAAGCCAAACATCCAAAGGGCCTTAAATAACTATAATCTGGAATTTTTCCATACAAAATCTCATAAGGAGTTTTCCATTCCAGCAAAGCAGATGGCAAACTGTTGATCAGAAATGCCGATAATAGAACCGAGAACGGCCAGAATTTCAGTGGCATGTTGGCTTCAAACATGACGGCCCGTGTAATTTCCAAAAGATGTCTATGCTTACGTTCTACTACACCGTTTTGTTGTGGTGTGTAAACACAAGTTATCTCATGTTTGATGCCTTTGATTAAGTATGGCCTTCACCTTTTGATCATATTGTCTTTCTACCATAACAATAAAATGTCTCAAAATCTAAGCAACCTCGGATTTGTGTTTCATAATGAACACCCATGTACATCGACTAAAATCATCCACAATAGTAAGAAAGAACAGTGTATGCGTGATAGTATCTTCATTAAAAGGACCCCAAACATCAACATGGATCAATTGGAAACAACCATGAGTACGAATAGAACTACGAGGGAAAGATGACCTGTGTTGTTTAGCCTTGAAACATATTTCACAATCAGATATACTTTTACAATCATCATCTAGAAACAAATTATGAACAAGAGGCATACAGTTTAAAGAGGCATGACCTAAACACTTGTGCCAATTATTTAAAGAAATAGAACATACAGTTTCGACATGCGATTTATTGTGCAAAATCTAGAGATTCCCTTTTAGCTCTCCTACACCAACCACCTTCTCAGTCCGAAGGTCCTGAAATTCACAAGACGAAGTCTGAAAAATACATCTCATACTAGAATATTTGCACAACTGAACAATTGAAAGCAGGTTATACTTAAAAGATGGTATATACAACACATCCTTCAATATAATATCCGTCAAATACACATCACCACAATATCCCACCTCTACCATTTGTCCTTTAGGTAAACACACAACCACTTTATCATTCACCATCCTAAAATTTCTAAGAAATCGTGAACTATTACACATGTGCTTGCTAGTAGCGGTGTCAATAATCCAAGAACGTTTAAGCTCATTGCCAAACCCTTTGAATTTTGGGTACCTGCAATTAGCAAGCTTTAGGTACCCTTTGAATTTTGGGTCCTGGGAGGTTAGTTGTACATTTAGGAACCCAAACTTGCCCAATTACCCTGATTGATTCATGATGGCTAAGTTGTTTTCCTTTAGCATCAATATACACTGTCGTTCCCTTAAATGCCTTTGGGAAAGTGTGTGTGAAGGTGTTGACTCTGTAAGTTTCAGGAGAGTTGTCAAATCTCCTGAACTTATGAGTTCTTTGTGCTACTTGAGGAAATCTTTGAGAAAAGGCACATTTATGACCATTACCCTTTGGCATGAAGGGTTTTGGTTGTCTCATTTTATTCTGCCTTTGAGGATGGTTGACTATAGGTCTGTTCAGCTGAGGTTTCCTCAGGGGAGTTGGCCTAGGCTGAACTTACCTTGGACAACCTCTCTGAATGTTGTTCAGATGAGTTACCCTTCCATTGGGCCTACTCTGCTGAACCCCATTCCTCTTGTGTTCAGGGACTTTGGCCTTTTCCTTAGATTTGGGTCTAGTCTCCTGAATCACTTGAGTGGGCATCTCATGCATTTTTCCCTTTCCTTTGTTCAGTGGCTCAATTATTTCATTTTCAACTTGTTTTTCCACTGATTTAACAAAGATTTTCTTAGTGTTACTTGTAGGAGCAACACTAAGACAAGGTGAAGATTCAAATGGATCAAATCCTAATCCACTTCTTTGAGCCATAAGTCTTTGGTAACTTTGAATTTCCTCTATTGCTCTAGAGGATTTGTTCAAAGCAGACATCTTTAATTTCAGGCTCTCTTCACTAGATTTAAGAATGTCATACTCATGTGAGAGGTTTTCAAATTTTTCTTGAAGAATTTTAAGTTCATAATCTTTTCTCTTCTGAGAAAGCAGTTGATCATCAATCTGCTTTTGTTGGTCAACTATCCTGAGAGAGGCTTCATTAAGTTCTCTCAAGACTTGTTGGTACAACTCAGTAGATTTGACATCAACTACTGTCTCAGCAGGTTTTGAAAGTTCAATTGAAAGCCTTTCATTTTCTCTCACACAGTTATCATGAAATTCTTGTAACCTAGTGAAATCTTCCATCAACTTTCCAAAAGAAAGCTTCAGGTTGACTTCACTAGTATTCTGTGAAAGAAATGATGGTGAGCTAGAAGTAGAGGATACCTCATCATCCTCTATGGCCATGTTGCACACATCATCATCATCACTGTTTGAGAACAATCCATCATCAAAATAGTTGAAGCTTTCAGCAGTGTCAGATTCATCACCAGCCATCATGGCTTTCCTATTGGTGAATTTTCTGTCTCTTTTTACTTGCCTCTCCTTTTTCTTCTTTGAGCTGAGTTCAGGGCAGTCATACTGGAAATGCCCTTTCTTTTTGCAGTTATAGCACAGATCTTCATCATCATCTTTCTTTGGATCATCTCTCCTTCTAGATGACGAAGGTTCAGCTCTACTGGACTTTCTCCTATCAGAGTACTTATCCTCTGACCTTCTTTCTTCAGGCTTTTTGTCCTCAACCTGGATTTCAGAATAGTTGTACCTTCTCCTGAATTTGTTGTCTTAGTAGAATTTCTTGTATCTACCAAACCTTGAGTTCAACTTGTCAAACCTTCTGGCCATCAGGGCCATTTCTTCCTTCATTTCAGCCTTAGAGACTGACTTTGATGATCTAGGAGTGGGCTGTATTTCTGGTTCAGCAGTTTTGGCTTTAAATGCCACTCTTTTGGTTGGTAATGAAGGTTCCTCAACATGCTTCTTCTGTTGAGATCAAACTCATAGGCTTTGAGTTCTGAGAAGATTTGTTGCATGGGCATGGTGGAGAGATCATTTGTGTTCTGCATCATTACTGAGTATACATCCCACTTTTGAGTGAGACTTCTCAGGATCTTAAGAGCAACTTATCTCTTGGAGTACACCTTGCCCAATGAGTTGATTTCATTCATGATATCTGTGAATCTACCAGCAAACTTATCAATGGACTCCTCAGGATCCATTGTGAATTGCTCAAACTTCTGCACAGCAACTTGGAGCTTATTCTCCTTGATTTTGGCAGTACCCTCACACATTTCAGCAAGGGTGTCCCAAATTTCTTTGGCTGTTGTGCAGTGGTAGACTCTTCCCATTACTGCATCTGGAATAGTCTAGTAAAGGGTGTTCATTGCTAGATAATTCCGATTATCTTTTCTTTTCTCCTCAGTGGTGAGATCATCTTCATCCTTGGGGATTTCTTCCCTTATGTCAGCTCTTTGTTCTTCAGTCATCCTAGGATTGATTTGAGTGAACACAAAAGGTCCTATTGTGATTACTCTCAGCATATCATTGTGCAGGCATGCAAGATGAGCTCTCATTCTGATCTTCCAGAAGTCATAGTTCTCAATTGAGAACATGGACAGTTTTTGATGAGATATATGGTTGATTGGATCAGTGGTCATGTTGTTGATTCCTTGAACAACATCATATGGAACAACATTGTTGTTGGCCATATCTCAAGCAAGATGGGTTAGTTACAGATATGATAGATTTCAGATAAAGATCAGTTCAGTGACCACACTAAAATGTGTCTTTGAAAATTAAAATAGATTTTCAGAAGCAGTGGTCTTTGAACCCCAGCTCTGATACCACTTGTTGGTCCTGAAAGGAGTATATAACAAGTGTATGGGGGGGGGGGGGGAATACAGTTGTATGCAAATCTTTTTCAAACTTAACCAAATGTGACTTCAGCAAGGTTGTCCTAGACAACTCTACTGAGATGTATAACTTCTTAAAGATAACCAACCTACTAAGTACTATTGAGTACTTAGTTGAATGACTATCTTAGTGAGTTATAAGTGCGGAATTAGTGGTTGGACCTTTAGTTTAAACTCCTTTAAATTCTGAAATCACCTTAACAATTTTATCCAGTTTCAGGGAACTTGTCCAAATCTGTTTTGCACAGTCTTAAGTATATATCTTTGAAAGTTCATTTTGTGTGATGTGTTGAATGAATGTAAGTACTTGAAGGTAAATCAACACAAGAGTTTATAGTGGTTCAGAGACTCAAGCTCCTACATCCACTTTCCCTGATTTAACAGGATAATTCTTTCACTCTTAGAATTAACTTGTTTTATAGTGTCAAGGTGCACTTGATCAACCACACCACTCCTTGGTGCCTTGATCCCTAGGATGTCAAGAGTCCTAGTACCATTTCTCAACTCAGAATTAACTGTTCTTCTCTCAACAGTTAACTCCTTACACTTCTTCTACTACAACCTTCTAACTTTCTATCTTGAAAGGTATAAGGGTTGAAGTTTGGTTCCAACTGATGAGATATCCTTTACAATGAGGTTCAGTGTATAAGGATATGATATCTCTCTAAGATTTGTATGGATATACAATGAAGAGTAGCTTAGATGAAGTGTTTTTGGAAACTGTGAATGTTCTAAGAATTCTTGAAGGCTTTGAGCTTGTAGTTTCCTCTAGAATGTAGGCTGGTTGGATAGTTGGATGCCTTCAAATGGTTTCCACACTTCTGTATTTATAGACAAAATTGAGGATTTGCCCGTTGGAGAGGCAACCTTAATTGTCTATAAATGTCTTCCTTGAACTCTACAACTGGAAGACAGATTCTTGATAGTGACATGTCCTTTGATTGGGAAATAAACGGCTGTAACTACTTTGTCTTCACTTTGCAGCACTCTTCCCAATGTCTGACTTCAAGATTCACTTGGTCAAACATGGACATTACTTCTGATGATTGATCCTTGGATAAGGACAACCTTCCTTATCACTTGGTCAACTCTGCTTATCAAGATCAGCAGATTCTGCTTATCAGCAGTGTTGGCTTTAGCTCTTCAGATGACTTAGCTCTTTCTCTTTCCATGAATTCTTAGGGTAGGTCTTTGTGCATCCATGGCAATAGATAGGTGATCTTGACCTCTTCAGCATAGTTGGGCTTGTTCTTCAAGACTTGTTCTGGTTCAAATATGCTGAGACAATCTTGCTGGACAACTCTTCTGAACTTGATATTTAGTGTAGTAGACTTGATCTTCATGATCTATTCCACTTAGTTGATCTTCAGATAGATTGTTTTATACTGAGCTGACTTTGATCATCACAGTTGTCCATCAGCAGACTTAAGGTCAATCCAAAACTGAGCCTTGAGGGGACTTGGACTTTATAAACTTCTAAGCATGTGTTCCCCCTCAATTTGTGCATTTATTCAACTAAGAGATGCCTAACACATCAACTTCTCAACTAGCATTAAGCTACATGTTCCAACAATCCTGAAACATGTTCATGTAATCTGAATTATCTAATTGGCATGTCTAAGGGGGGGTTTTGGTATCATAATCAAAACTCATTTTATTCCCAACGGTCAAGATCCGAATACTGTTTTTTGTTCCCTTGGGGCCTCAGGGTCTCGTAACCGGTCGAGGAGGAGGGGTTCACTTAGGCCTCAACCTAATTTGATGTCGGCTCCTACGACGTCGCCGCCCATTCCATGACGTCGTCTGTCGCCGCCGCCGTCATCAAATAAAAAGAACAAAATTAAGAATATACATGAATTGGGCCCACAATCACAAATGGTTTCAGAAAAAGTTTCATAGGTAGTTGATTACAGAGCAACATTACATCGTGTGTGTACTGTTTCATTTCAGATTCACTTTTTAAAATGGGGGACATTATTGGATTATCTGGAGCACCTCCTTCGCGGAAAATTCTCATATTACGGAGAAACTCCAAAATGAAGCAGCCATCTATCATCAACATCTCCAGAAACAAATTAGTATCATCCCACCTAGAATCAAGTTCGGCATATGCATTGCGCAACTGGTAAAAGTTAGCCCTCAATGGCTCGTACAAGATGTCTACTTTGGTGTCGAACTTCTTGAGGAAGTAGATCAATTTTTTTTTCATTTGCTTTTGGTCCACTGTTGAGTCCTCAAAGGGCCCCAGAAATACCTTGTAGGGGCGGTAGATTTCTCTAAAATTTGGTTCCATCTCAGGTTCTACATAGTTCCACCGATAATTTAGGCTTAAGCTTGCTTGCATATGAGAAGGAACTGCCATGGCACAGAACCGGTCCTGAAATTTTGTGGGCATGGGGCGAACAAGAAAAATTGGTCCTTTCTTCTATCATTTTGAGAGTAAATGGATTTTTGCATAATGGGAATGGGTGAGAAAGGAAAATAACTTTTTTATAGAGGGTATAAATGGTATTTTACCACCCGTTTTGCACATAATAGTAATTTTGAAAAAAGTTAGCCGTAGAATGTAAAAAAGGGAGGTGTAAAACACCTAAGGGTAAAAAAAACTCTTAAAATAAGTATGAAATGTGTACATATTGACCGTGCATAAAATATGCATATACATATCATGCACAAAATTTGCACGAAATGTGCACGTAGGGATCGTGCACAAAATGTGCACGTAGGGATCGTGCACAAAATGTGCACATGACATTTGTATTTTATTCACTACAGGGAAAAAAATTGACATATATCTTTCGTTACACTATGAAATGTGTTAAATATATATATATATATATATATATATATATATATATATATGTATATGGAGATGAAGAACGGAATGAAGAAGACATATTTTATTTGAAATTGAAGGGGAATGTTGTAAAAATGCATTCTAATAATACTGACCTCTTGAGGTTAATCAATCTCATCCTTTATTTCTCCTTTTCCCTTATCCATTCTGAAAATAAGTTACAAACTTGAAGAACTACAAGTGGAAAATAAACTCCTACTCGTACAATCAGGGGCGGAGCCACAATGGGGCCAGGGGGCCCAGTGTCCCCCCACTATTTTTTTTTTTTTTTAATATATATACTCCTTTTGTCCCGTAATTATTTACACACTTTTTTTATTTGGACGTTAAAAGATTATTTGCACATTCTTAATATGAAAACATCCAACAAAATTAATATCCTCCCAACATCATTTTATTTTTAAAATTGTCACTCATTTTTGCATACATTTTATTTTACCCCTCACCAAATCATCCAAAATATTCATACTTTATTCACTAAATCAACTTTTCTTAAAAATTGTGCCGATTAAACCGTGCAAATAATAGAGTATTGGAACACATTAATGTATTAATTAAAAGACATTTACAATCGAAGATGAAAGTTAGCTTGTTTTTTGAATAAAATGTTTAATTTTGAATCGAACTATCAAAACTTCAAGTCAAAACGTTTTTAATTTTTTTGAATAAAATGTATTAATTAAAAGACATTTAATAAAATGTTTTTTGAATTTAATATTTTAGCAATTTTAAAATTGTTTCGCTTAATTTTGAATCGAACTATCAAAACTTCCAAACAAAATGAAAGTTTGCTTGTTCAATTTAATTTAATGAAATGTATTAACAATTTTATCATGTAAAATTTTGATGAGTATAATAAGTACATATTATTTTATTTTTAAAGTAATGGTAATCGGGCCCCCCTACCGAAATTTTCTGGCTCCGTCACTGCGTACAATAATAATCTAATTTTATTTTATTAATATAGAGTATTAGACTTTTTCACATATATAATGTACTAATTTATTTCAGGAATAGGTCATAGAGCACAAGACCAAAGAAAACAGTTAGAAGTAATATAATATTCCTCTTTATAAGAAATATTTTAACTAGAAAATGTGTGTAAATTACATATAAATATTAAATTAGTTCATGGACTAATCAACTTCAAGAAACAAAATGATGATCATCCAATTGAAAAATTAATTAATAAGCAAACACCATCTACTTTACACCTAGCTTGGTTTAAAAGAACACCTACACAGACTACACTATAATGAAAGCATGCATTAACACGAACAAATCAATCCAATAGGAATATGTGTCATTACATCAGCATCTCGATTTACATGGGAAATTTACTCTAATGTATATTTTACTTATAGTCTTTATAAGTAAGTTCAATGTTTTTTTTAGTTACTAAAAAGTTTAAAATCGAACATAAATGTACCATTGTGTCCTTTTAATAAAATAAAATTTGAAATATAGGAAATAAATCAACTATTGTTATATCAAATTATTATAATTACTAATTTTGAAAATTGCGTTTCTTAATTAACATTCGAAAAATCAAATAATTTCCTAAAAATCAGAGGAACTCGAAAATTAATGGTTGTAATAAAAAATTGAAAATTAATGGTTGTAATAAAAAATTGAATCTCACCTAAATCGCATATAATTAATAGTAGAACATTCCTTAAACTCATCTTCTTCAATTAATTTGTTAAAACGAATAAGCCAACTAATTTAATACTCCCCCCGTACTTTTAATTAAGTGTCATTTTAACAATTTTCAACAAATTAAGATATATAATCATGGACCATTTTACCCTTCATTAATGATAACTAATTTTAATATTAAACTTATGTTTAGTAATGAATGTGACCAATATTGTAGGTGATATTCATGTATATAATAATTAAGGTTTATCCATGATTTATGCTATAGTACTATATTCAAAATGGAAAAGACTTAAATCAAGGTAAAGAAAATGGAGGGAGTATAATGTATAAGGGTAAAATTGTCAAAATTAAAGAAAAAAGTGTAGAATGACACTTACTTTGAAAATATTAAAAAAGGCAAAGTAACACTTAATTAAAAACGGAGGGAGTATTAAACAATATATTCCCTAGTAAATTGCATATCAATTAAGAAAGCTTCCTAAAATCTACATTTTTTTCAAAACAGATTCAAGAACATTCATTGTTCAAGAATCCAATCAAATTCACGCACAAAATTGTCTTAATGTTTTTGGATAATATTTTTGCATATCTTTTTTTTGACAAAAACTTATATACAATATTTCACCATAGTCTTATGGTGCAATTTCACTAATTGTTATGTTTTTATCCGGTAATCAGTAGTTATTCTTCCTTCTTTTCCCGATCGCTGCTTCTTCTCTTGCTTCTTCTCCTTCTTTTCTCTTCTGCGTTTTCTTCCTTCTTGCGCTTTCTCCCTCCTTCTCTTCTGGGCTTTCTTTTCTTCTGCACAAATATGCGCACAACTTTCATTAAAAAAAAATTCAGATCTGGTTTGCTAATCACGAAAGAGAAAAATCAATTCAGATCTGATCTGCAAATCACGAAAGAGAAAAATCATTATTTATTTTTTGAATAAATTTCTGAATGAGAAAAAATCAACCATAATACCACACACAGATTTATTCCAATTAATTGTTGATAATTATGTCTTTTTATTTGTAAGGATCGATAAATTATTAAACATGGTTGTGTTTTTCGTGTTTTCAATTATTGTTCTTCGTCTTTTTTAATGTGGGTATCTCATTCACTCTCAATAATGACTGTTTTATTTATACAGTAATACATCTTTCTTAATACAGTAATACACTTGTTTTTATATAGTAACACATTTTTCTGTGTTACTTTAAGGTCAAATATGTGTTACTCAAAAGTCAATTGTGTGTTACTTGTCCTTACAGTAACACGTATTTATCCGTACAGTAACATATAATTGTATTTATAGTAACACGGATTAAGAGCAAATTTTTCTATTTTATCCTTCCTTAAATTAATTTGTATTAATATTTTGTGTGAAAAGATAATTTATGTGTTATTTGTACTTATAGTAACACATATTTGGTCTTGTAGTAACATATAATTGTCTTTATAGTAACACAAACCTGGAACCCTTTATCCTGATAGCCTTCTGCGCGCGACTTTTGCACGATTTTTAAGGAAATATTCGTTTGACCGGTCAAACCCGCTACAGATTCGCAAATTTTGACCCTTCCTTAAATATACTAATATTTCACGTGAAATATTGCACATAAGTGCGGCCCCTTTTTTTCCCCTTTTTTCCCCCTCCCCATGACTCGAATCCAGGACCTAAGGCCTAGGTAGTGGTGCTCTAACCACTTGAGCTATCCCACTTTATCATATTTTTGCATATCAAATAATGCTTATAAATAACAATTATTTACAATCCTCATGTGTGCAGAATAATGTTAATTAATAATATCTTTTTCAATACTCAAATATGCAAGCAACGTATATGTTATTTGTACATTATGCAAAGATTAACATATGATATATATATATTTTTTGTATATCACAGTTATGTTTATGCATACCAGTTATTTACAATTTGTATGTACATATCTCTTCTGCAAATTTATTTTACTTGCATATTATTAATTTATATTATGACCAACAAATATAGAGATTTTGTATATTGTTTTACACATTTTAAAATTTGAATTTGTTGCATAACAGTTATATACTTCTACATTTACTCTCAATTTTTTCTCAGGCCAAAGTACCTTTATACAACAATAAGTACGACGCAGTATAAATATTTCATATAACTGTTAAAATAAAAATATAATGAGTGAAAATACAAAATATGTGTCTTGTCTCTACAAGAAATTTACCATAAAATGGTGAAATCTTGCATTACTTTCTACTACAAAATTACTGAATACCCCCATCTCAACTCAGGATCAACCCCGGTCGACACATTTCAGCCACTTTTTGCCTTTTCTTTCCCATGCTCAAGCACTCCATTTCTTCAATTGCAAATCACTTTCACCCATTTGAACAAAAATAAATAAAAATCGAGAGTTCAGAAAATTCTATATATACAACAATTCTATATATATGGTTTACCTAAAATTCTATATATAATTCTATATATAGTTCAACAAATTCTATAATTCAAGCGGTGGAGACGAGGTTGTGGCTGGAGGGGATTAGGAAATTGCACGCGGCTGTTGATAATGGTTAGAATTGGAAAATTAAATTAAAAGAGAATTGTGAAGAGGGGTGAAAATCCACGAACTCTTAGTTCACTGTGGGAAGAACTTGTTTAGCATAAAAATGAGAAAGACACTCAATTAAATTACTCGCATCAAATCTTAATCGATAAATATAATTACTACTGTTAGGAGGGTCAAACAAATGTCCCACATCGAAAAGACACAAAAGGATTTATGGCTATAAAAGGGTGGTTTAGTATCCCCATTGGTATTAGGCCTTTTGGGGAAACTCAAAAGCAAAGCCGTGAGGGTTTGACAAACCCAAGCGGATAATATCATACCAAGTGTGGAATACTACGGAGGAGCCAGCCGAGGACCCTAACAAGTGGTATTAGAGCGGGGGCCACAATCCTAACGAATGTGCACAGTGTTGAAAAACAGTAGGACGGGCAGGAACCCTTTTGGAGGAACGACATCCTGACGAATGTGCACAATGTTGAAAAACAGTAGGACGGGCAGGAACCCTTGGAGGAAGTAGCAATAATCTAGCTAGCTAAGTGATCTATTTAGAGTGGGGTCGTAGTATGAGCCCTTTTGGGGAAACTCAAAAGAAAAGCCGGGAGTTTTTGACAAACCCAAAGCGGATAATATCATATCAAGTGGGGAATACTACGGAGGAGCCAGCCCGAGGACCCTAACAACTACGGAGGATTCTAACACATGATAACTCAGGGGCCATTGCGATAGTAAAATAAAGAGAAAATTGAAGTTTTGGTCCCACCAACCACGCACCCTCGCCTAAATTTTGTCAATTTTGGTCCTAGTTTTGTTCAAAATGTGCAAAATCGTTCCAGTCCCGTTAAATGTTAACGGAAAGACGCACGTGCATATCACGTGGCTGTCAATTGTTAATTTTCACCCCAAATCAAATTTCACCCTTAACAAAAATCCTAAATCGTTTCAGAACCCTAAGATTGCGGCCAAATCCCCAAATTAAAAAAACTAAAATCCCTAAATCGTAGTCGTTATCTTCTCTCCTTCGTCGGACATTTTCGTAGTTCATCAAAGTTTGAATGCGGTGAGGGCCATCCACTGTCGTTGGTGAAGAAGGCGTCGAGGGCTATTCGTTGTCGCCGGTGAAGACGGTGTCGAGGGCCATCCGCCATCATCAGTGAAGAAGGCGGCGAGGGCCATCCGCCATCTTAGGTTCGCAGGAAACAACAAATCAATGCCGGCGAGACAGTAGTGCACAAAAACCACCATTTCCGGTGAAAAAAATATATATAGAAGCTACAGGTTCTTGAAATAACAGAGATTATTCGTGGATCTATTTTTCGACCGACAGATCAAGAACTCCGGTGAAACGGGTTACTTGAAATTGAAGCCAAGGGGGGTGCGGAAGACGACGATCGTGTGGGGCGACGTAGGGGTGGGGATCGCGGGGTAGGCGGTCATCGACGAGGGGGTGGAGCTGCGATCAAGGTGGGAGGGGAAAGGGAGGAAGGTATACTATAAAAAAAAAAAAGTTTGGGGAGAGGACAGTCATGGCGGCGTGGTGCGACGGGGGTGGGGGTGGGGGACATGTGGGAGGAATTTTGTAGAAGAAGTTTTGAGGAGGGGGCGCCCATTTCCATTTTTGTGGAGACCGGAGAAAAAGTGGGGAGAGAAAGGAGAAATTTAGGGTTTATTTTGGGGAGTGTGTATAATTTGATTCAATTTCTCCGGTGATAAAGGGGTTTCCATTCTCCGGCGACTCTCCGGCCGGACATTGATTCTATTATTTCACTATAAATTTATGCTTAATTATTTTCTTAATTATAAATTTTTGGGATGTAATGAAGATTATTTCAGCAAAAGGCGTCAATTTCCGCTCCAAAAAGAAAGAAGAATTAACGGGACCAAAAATGCTAACAATTGACTCACGACTGACTAACGGTGGGATCGAAATTGATAAAATTTAGGCTATTGGGACTACATTTGAAAGTCATGAGACCAAAAAAACGAGGATGCGTGGTTGGTGGGACCAAAAGTCCCATTTCCTCTAAAATAAAATAAATGTTGATGAAGATGAATTAAAATTTAAGCTTACAGTTAGTATACATAAGTTAGATCAGTTAATATTGTTAATAGTAGTTGTAACTCCTAAGTTGATTACAACCACCTACAATTTCCTCTTGTATATTCACTATCACATGGTATCAGCCTAACTTGTTGAGAAACACGTACTTCTTCTTCTTCTTATTCTTATCCCTTCTTGATTACGTTAATGGGGGACTCCGCTTCTTCTTCGTCATCGGTGTTCGACTCCACTCCCATCTTGCACGCCATGACTCATCTTGTTACTATCAAATTCAAATCGACAAATTTCTTGATGTGGCGTGGCCAAATTCTTCCTCTTCTTACCACCCAAAAGTTTCTTCCTTACGTTGATGGTTCTTCCCCTCAACCGTCGCCCACAATCGTCAAAGATGGTTTGAAGGTATCAAATCCGGACTATGAGTCCTGGATCTCTCGAGAACAAATTGTTCGAGTATTCTTGGTTTCTACTCTCTCTTTGAAGAAGCAAATGCTATGGTTGTCGGTTGCTCGTCCTCGGCAGACATCTGGTTGACTATCTTCGTCGACTACAATCAGCCCTCCAAGGCTCGTGTCTCAAGGACAAACTTCAGTCAATCAAGAAGGAAAATTGTTCGGTTACAGAATTTGGTTCTATTTTTAAGAGTTTGTGCGACCAACTTGCATTCATGGGATGCATTCTTGATGAAACAGACAAGTCTCATTGGTTTCTTAGAGGCCTTGGCCAAGATTTCATGGTTTATCAACTTCCCAAATCAATATTGATCTGCTACCTTCTTTTCTTGAGTTGCTTGCCAAAGCTGAGTCGCGTGATCTTTTTACTAGGTCTCTTGACGAGTCCACCACCTATGTTGCTCTCCCGTCTTCTTTGCTAATTCTGCTTGCCCTTTCTCCTCACGTGGTCGTGGAGCCCCCACTATTCGTGGTTGTTGATGTTGTACCTGTGATGCTTATTATGATCCAACACTCTTGGCAACTTTGTTTGTCGAGTGTTGTGCAAAATTTTCCATCACTTTGGTCAACATCATAATTTGCCCTTTCTCCTAATACTAACTCCGATTTTAGATGTTGTTTTTAATGTCTTTGTATGCATGATTGAAGACGTGGAAGTTACTAGGTCAAGCAGTTGTATAAATACAAGGAGTGAGAAGTTAAGAGCATGCATGGTGGTTTCTACTTTTAAGGAGTTTGTGGAGGAGGTTATAAATCATGTAAAAACTGATCTATGGAGGTTGCATGCAGTTGAAAACGTTGTCAATCAATAGAAGACTAATGCAACAATATGATAGATTGTTGTAGATCCAATCAACATATGTATCATACTTATTTCGTCTAGGAGATTATATGTATAGACCTAAAAGGGAGGTAGTTTCATATAGTCAATTAGATTTTCCAAACTTTTCTAAAAGGTTGTTGCTGATGTTGTACCGTGATGTGCAGAATGTTCCATCACTTTGGTCAACATCATAATTCGCCTAACTTCGATTTTCTAATGTTATTTGTAATGTTCCTTTGATGCAGTTAGAAGATGTGGACGTGTCCAGGTTATGCAGATTGCATAAAGAGTGAGAGAATTGCAAGCACACATGGAAGTTAAGCCTAAATTTGAAGTTACCTTATTTTAAGGGGTTAAGGGGAAGTTACATAGATCATGTGATCTATGGGAGTTGAAGGCTGACGAAATTTATCTATAAATAAAGGTTGTCTTCAACGTTTCAAATCAGAGAAGAAAGAAGACACAATCCATTACAAGACTATCGAAAGCGTGGCGCTTCTAGTTTAGGAAAATATGTGTTTCTTCTCTCTTTCGTGTGATAGTATAATTGTAATCTCTATCAATTAGACTAACACGTTTGTTTGAATATAGAAGTGCTTATGTTAGGCCAAGATTGAGAGGAAGTTTCATAAACTTTGTTTTAGATTCATAGGGTTGTCAACACCTTGTAAAATTGGCACTGCCGTACCTCGAAGAGATTTTTGGCTTCGTTTTAGTAATTATTTTTAGTGATACGGCATAGACTTATTTATAGTTTATACAAATTTTGAATATTCTGTTGTTTCGTGCCTTTTATTTTCCGCTGCTTAAATGTTGTCTGGATATATAGTGCCAACACAATAGACAACACCTCTGATTTCGCACGCACACACACTTTCAGTGGTCTTCTTCGTCAACTTGGTCGCGCTCTTCCTCGTCAACCTGGTCGCGGACGTGGCAGATTTTACCCTCGTTGTTAAATCTGTTATTTTGACGGTCACTATGCCGACTCTTGCCCTTAAAGGTATTCTGGTCCTCCTTCTCGTCAGGCGAACATGGCCACATCCTTTCACTCTCCCTCCCCGCATCCTTCCTCCTCCCGGCCTTCCAGATTGGTACGTTGACACTGGAGCCTCCGCCCACATGTCTTCATCTTCGGATCACATTGATTGCTCAACCCCTTACACTGGTTCTGACAGTGTAGTGGTTGGTAACGGTACATCTCTCCCTATCTCTCATATTGGTCGTCATACACTCTCTCCCGATCTTTCTTTATTAAATGTCTTGGTCGTCCCTCACCTAACTAAAAACTTGGTTTCTGAAAGCAAGCTCACCAATGATTACAATATTTTTGTTACGTTCACTAATGACTCTTTTGAAATTCATAATCGAACCACATGAACAGGGTTTGCTCGTGGCCGCCGAGACAATGACCTTAATGTTTTATAACATGGTCCCCCGAATATTATTCAAGCTCTTCATATTCATGTTGCTCGCAGATCTTTTGAACTTTGGCACAACCACCTTGGTCATGTGCATTTTGATGTTGTGAAGTTTTTAGACAAATTAGGTTTTATATCTGTCAATTTTATTCTACCTAAACCTATTATTTATTCATCTTGTCAACATGCTAAGAGTGCTCGTTTACCTTTTAATGAGAATCATGTTCGCTCTTCTGTTGTATTAGATTTGGTGCACTGCGACTTATGGGGACCATCTCCGGTAACTTCCTAAGATGGTTTTTGCTACTATGCTATTTTTATTGATGATTTTGCTCGATTCGTTTAGTTTTACCCGTTTCGGTTAAAGTCGGACTTTTATCATGTTTTGTCAATTTTAAAAGCCTCGTTGAAAACAAATTCTCCTCTCGCATTAAAACCTTTCATTCTAACGGTGGCACTGAATTTACTAATAAAAGACTTCAAACATTACTTCTAGATCATGGAATAACACATATTATGTTTTGTCCTTACACACCGGCATAGAATGACCGAGCGGAACAAAAATATAGGCACATTACTGAAATTGGATTAACCCTTTTCTTTCTCTCTTCTGTTCCCATGCATTTTTGGGTAGAGGCTTTTTTAACTTTTGTTTTTTCTTATAAATCAGATTCCTTCTTCTTTTCTTGATCGTCAATCTTTCTTCTTCTTTCTCTCTTATGTTGTTTCGTGCCTTTTATTTTCCGCTGCTTAAATGTTGTCTGGATAGTGCTAACACAACAGAAAACACCTCTTATTTCGCACGCACACACATTTTCAGTTGGTATCAGAGCCAACTACTTGATACACTAAGTAGAGATTCTTGCTTAGAGTATGTATAACAATGGAATATTCACGTTCTCCTGCACTTAGATCTCATATTGTGTACATAAAATATCTTGATGAACGAGCATGGAGGAGTATAATTCCTGACTAGATTCAACAACGGACTGAAGCTGATGATGATCCATAATCTTCTGCTTCTAATGTTGCATTAGATGTGCCAACATCTACTACAACATTTTCCAGGTATCCATTATTTTTTTATTACCAGTCTGAACCGTTTTAATGGATTTTATTATGATTAGACCTGTCAAGACGGGCCGGCGGGGCGGAGCGGGCCAAAACCGCAAAAACCCGCTATTCTTGCTTAAATGTTGTCTGGATAGTGCTAACACAACAGAAAACACCTCTCATTAGACCTGTCAAGACGGGCCGGCGGGGCGGAGCGGGCCAAAACTGCAAAAACCCGCTATTTGGCGGGGCGAGCCAACCCGTTTGTTAGGAGGGCTGATAAAACCTCAACCCAACCCAAAAATAGGCGGGTCGCGGGTTTTGACGGGCCAAATATTTTTTATTATTTTTTTTTTTACAAAAATAATTATTAAATTCATCCAGAAACATAAAAAATTACAATAATATATATTTAAGAATAGTAATATACCTCTTTTGTACACAATTTTGGTCCCATATTTTTTAGTCTATAATTTAGAACATGAATATTCATCAAGAAAAAGGTATATTTTCATTCTATTTTCAATCTATTATATATAAAGGGAATAAATATGAAGAATTACCGTAATTATTAATTAAGAACGAAAAACTAAATAGGAATATTGTTATTATTAATTGTATAATATATTACAAACAATAATATACATATATTATATATATTATGAGTACAAAAAAAAAAATGGCGGGCCAACCCGCCAAAGCCCGCCCCAACCCGCCTAAGACCGCGGCCCAAACGGGCCAGCCCGCCTGGGCCCGCCTCCTAGCGGTCCTAGAAAATCTTGGCCCAACCCACTATTTTAAGTGGCGGGGCGGGCTAGCCCAATGGGCCCAGCCCGTTTTGACGGCTCTAATTACGATGAGACAGGTACTTCGAGTGAAAGTCACAACTGTGATTTGTCAAAGCTAGATGATGCCTTAATGGTCACAAAAAGAACAGGTCTGAGTTATAATGATATATCTTTTAAACCTTCATTGATAAAAAACCTATTGTGTTTGTTAAGGCAGAAGTAAAAGATGGTTCTAATATTTCTGCTAAAACACAAATCTCTCTTGGTAAGGTTGAAAAAGATTTTACATGTCATTACAGTTCTGAAAAAAAATGTCATAAACGTCCATATTGTTCAAAACTGAGAAAAGATGTGAATTCTTCTGAAAAGTTACTTGAAATGACACATCATTCCAAACAACATTTACAGAAAATTGAATGCGTTTCAAAATTTGATATGTTATGTAATGTTGTTCATATGTCATTGAAAGCACGTGTTTCTGATTTATGGTACTTTGATAGTGGTTGTTCTAGACACATGACAGACCAACTTGAATTCTTGTCTAATTATAAATCATATGATGGTGGAAATGTTACTTATGAAGGTGGTTCTAAAGGTAAAATTATCGTTAAGGGAATACTCAATGTTCTTTGTTTTCCAAAGTTATTAAATGTTTTACATGTTGAAGGATTGCTTACAAATTTGATTAGTTTAGTCAACTATGTGATAATGATCTACATGTTAAGTTTGATAAATATTCTTGCTATGTTCTAGATAGAAATTGTGATTGTCTCATGACTGGAACTAGATCTATTGACAATTATTACTTACTTGAATCTAAAGATACATGCAATAATGCTAAACTTGATGAGAATGTTCTTTGACATCATAAACTTGGTCATGCTAATTATAGACATATTCACAAATTGATGAGATTAGGAGCTGTTACAGGTATACCTAAACTTCAGTTGAGAAATACCAAAGTGTGTGATTCATGCCAAAAAGGTAAGCAGATGAAATTGTTCAACAACACACTGCTTCAAAATTCTGCACATGGATCTTATCGATCCAATGGAAACTAAGAGTATTGGTGGTAAGAGATATTCATTAGTTTTGGTTGATGATTTCTTAAGATAAAGTTAGATTGAATTTCTAAAAGAGAAATCTAAAACTTTTTCTACTTTCAAGATTCTTTATAAAAGATTCAAAACTGTTTTTTAACTCTAAAATTTGCATAATTAGGTCTGACCATGGAAGAGTTTGAAAATAGTTCTTTTACTGAATTTTGTGAAAGTAAAGGTATCATGCAAGAGTTTTCTTCACCTAAAACTCCACAACAAAATGGTATTGTAGAAAGGAAAAATTGATATTTTCAAGAAATGGTTAAAGTTATGCTTTTATCCAAACAACTTTTTAAAAGATTTTGGGTTGAAGCTTTAAACATTGCATGCCATATTTCAAATAGAATCTATATTCGAACTGATCCACTAAAACTACTCCTTATGAAATTCTGAATAACAGAAAACTAACTTTGAAATACTTTCATGTGTTTGGTCGTGTATGTTACATTCAGAATGTTAGAGATTGATTGCATAATTTTGATTCAAAAAGTGATAAAAGATTCTTTTTAGGTTATTCTAGAAATATTAAAGCCTATAGACTTTACAATTTGAGAACATGTACTGTGCAAGAATGTGTAGATGTGGTATTTGATGATGATGCTAGTCGTACAGGTCAATATCTTGAAGATGACATCTCTGATCTTGTTGAAATTTCAAAGAGTTCTGAGAATTCTGATCAAACTCAAATTGTTGCTTCAGATGAGGCCACATCTGAGCAAACATCCTTTGAAAAATTAGAATTATCAGAAAATCAATATGATTCTCATAGAACTCCATCTACCAGATTTTTGAAAGATCATCCATCAGATCAAATCATTGGAGAACTGAATACTGGAGTACAAACTAGAAGAAGACTGGGTATAAACACAAAAGATATGGTAAGACCTATATGCATGTCATCCATATGCAACAAGGTAAACCATGTGTGTTATGATTCCTTGATTGAGCCTGAAAATATAAAAGAAGCTTTGAATGATGAAAATAAAATATATTGTGATAATACTAATGCTATTAATACATCTAAGAATCATGTGCAACATTCTTTGACTAAGCATATAAGTATTAAACATCATTTTATTAGAGATAATGTTGAGAAGGAGATTGTGAAGTTGGAATACATATATACTGAGAAACAACTTGTAGATATTTTCACAAAAGCCCTTGATGATAAGAGGTTTTCATCCCTTCGAAAATCTCTTGAATTATGCACTATCTAAATAATTATGACTAAATGTTGTATCAAATGTGGAAACATTAAAGACAACATACGGAATGGTCTATTAAATTTTTCTGAATATTTTTTTGAATATTTTTCTTTGTTAGATTTTAAATAATTCTTCTGTGTAAATGTTGTTTGAGCCTTGAAAAATCTGTTGCAAAAATTTATGTTCTGGACAAACATCTCTTAAATGTAAAAAGGGATCACAATTTAGATGCTTAAAAATCATTGAGTAACTATGAGACACGGAGCTCGCTACTACGATGTTCTCTTTTTAAAAGATGATTAAAAAATTGCATCAAATTATTCATATATCCATTGAGTAACTATGGGGCACGGAGTTCGCTACTATGATGCACTCTTTTCAAAAGATGGATCAATGTGAAATTGTGAAATAAAAAATATGTGCAACACAAATTAAGCAAATTCATGTAAAAACAGTGTTAAGATGTATGTGGGCCAACATTAGGGCTGGCAATTCGTGCTATCGTGTCGTGTTTCGTGTCGACACGATAGTGACACGACACGATAAGGCCAAACACGAACACGACACGATAAGGATCTGTGTCGACACGACACGAACACGATAATTTTTGTGTCGACACGACACGATAACAACACGATAATTTTCGTGTCGACATGACACGACACGTAACACGATAACAACACGATAAGAAAATAAATCAATTTAAAATTGTATTAAATATATAAAAAATAATATATTTATATAAATATAAAAAATTATCGTGTCATTATCAGATACATGTCATTATCGTGTCGTGTCATATCAGGTAAATAACAGGTTAACGAGTTGTTAACATGTTAATAGGTTACCTGTTAATTTTATCGTGCTTAACGGGTTGACACGAACCCGACACGAAATTTTCGTGTCGTTATCAGGTCGACCCGATAACGACACGAACCCGATAAGGCGAAACACTAACCCGCAATTTTCGTGTCGGATTCGTATCGTGCTATCGTGTCATGTCGAAAATTGCCACCCCTAGCCAACATTATGAGCAACATTAAAAATGGCTTGAATTCCAGTTACCTTTACGAATTATTTATTTTTCTAACTATTAGATTGATTTTTCAGAATTATTAAATTTGATTTTTTCCAGGTCATTATTTATTTAGATATATTGGATTTTCTATTTTAATTATTTTATTTATTTGGAAGTTATTATTTACTTGTTTCTCTTCACAACCGCACACGGTCACAACATGGGGTAAGTTGAGTTCTTTCACTACCCACTCTCATGTTTCTCAATTTGTGCGTATAACTTCCAGTTATCTTCTCTATATAAGTTTCTCGATTAAACATAATGTCTACACATTTATATTGCTATTATATTCTATAACTTATGCACTGACTTTGAAGATATTATGTGTAGTGGTATTTTACAGAGTATTGCTTGTTCATCACCGCATTTCAATTCTAAAGTGTTAAAATTTTCCAAACTTTGAATTGTTCATTTACTTCGAATCTAGTTTACAAGTATTTAAAGGATGGAAAATACTTCACCATTCGATCAAAACTCAAATTCTAAAGCCTCTTCTTCCTCAGAAAATCGAACCCTCTAAACTTACTTGCTTCAATGGCGATTTCCCTACATGTTTCAGAAAATGTTGAAATAACGACATCGGGATCACCATACTTTATGATCAGTTCAATTTAAGTACCTATTCCAAAATTCGAAACCTCTACTAAAATTTCTCAAACATCTACACCTATGACGTTTTAAAACATTATACATTCGTTCTGAAATGCAAACCATTCACCCTCCTACTGAAACCATGAACCTGAAACCACTCAAAACTCTACTGCTAATCAAAGTCTTCTGACTCTTCTTACAACAATGACGATTTCACTGAATGTTTCTGAGAATGATGGAACAATCACGCCATCATTACCGTAGTTCATGATCTTCTAATATATATGTTTTTCCTTTCCACACCAACAGGGGGAGAAACTGCATAAGATGCTGCACCTAATGCAACTTGTTGCAGATGAGAATTATCCTGCTTATTGAAAGGGGGAGTTTTACATCTATGGGGGAGTTTTGAAAAGATCATTTTGAGGGGGAGTTGTTTTCAATTGTTCAAATTCACTTTGGTTTAACATTACATTCTATTCTTGTTGTCTATTCTACACTTGAATTGATAGTTTGATATCTCTTAGTTTAGATGATTGTTTTTTAGTATTACATATCTACTTTATTTGTTATCTACTATTACACTAGGTTTGTTGTTGTCGAAAGGCCAAATTGGGGGAAATTGTTGATGTTGTGCAAATGTTGTGAAGAATGTCACAACATATTTGACAACATCATCCATAATTCGTCCTTTCTTTCACAATCAACACTGATGGTGACAGTCAAGAAACAGAAGTTGTACAAGAAAGTGATAAGGTAGTAGCTGAAGATGCATAAGATGTTGATGTCATTAAGACCGTGCATGGATATTTATGAAAGCATACAAACTAGAGAAGTTATAAAGTATGGAGGAGTTTGTGCAAATACATGAAGATGCAGCTGAAGTGTTATTCAACATAATCCTCTCCTCCACTTCTTTACATAATTGTTCTTCATTTTTTTGTATTGCTTGATTTTATTATTTTGAACTATTTCTGGTTTTAATCTAAACACATTGTTTTTAGTGTTTAGAGAAACACTTATTACTTATATTTGGCGATTACAGTTTTATGTCATTTACTTGATGTAAACTTTGTATATTTTTACTTTGAACAATTATATATGTTTAACATCAGAAGTGTTGTAGTAGAAAGGCCAAATTGGGGGAGATTGTTGATGTTGTACATGTGATGCTTATTTTGATCCAACACTCTTGGCAACTTTGTTCGTCGAGTGTTATGAAAAATGTTCCATCACTTTGGTCAACATCATAATTTTCCCTTTCTCCTAACACTAACTCCGATTTTAGATGTTGTTCTTAATGTCCTTGTATGCAGGATTGAAGACGTGGAAGTTACTAGGTCAAGCGGTTGCATAAATACAAGGAGTGAGAAGTTAAGAGCATGCATGGTGGTTCCTACTTTTATGGAGTTTGTGGAGGAGGTTATAGATCATGTAAAAACGGATATATGTAGGTTGCATGTAGTTGAAAACGTTGTCAATTAATAGAACACTAATGCAACAGTATGATAGATTGTTGTAGACCCAGTCAACATATGTATCATACTTATTTCGTCTAGGAGATTATATGTATAAACCTAAAAGGGAGGTAGTTTCATATAGTCAATTAGATTTTCCAAACCTTTCTAAAAGGTTGTTGTTGATGTTGTACCGTGATGTGCAGAATGTTCCATCACTTTGGTCAACATCATAATTCGCCTAACTCCGATTTTTTTATGTTGTTAGTAATGTTCCTTTGATGCAGTTAGAAGATGTGGACGTGTCCAGATTATATAGATTGCATAAAGAGTGAGAGAATTGCAAGCACACATGGAAGTTAAGCCTAAATTGGAAGTTACCTTATTTTAAGGGGTTAAGGAGAAGTTACATAGATCATGTGATCTATGGGAGTTGAAGGCTGAAGAAATTTATCTATAAATAGAGGTTGTCTTCAACGTTTCAGGGCAGAGAAGAAAGAAGACACAATCCATTACAAGACTATCGAAAGCGTGGCGCTTCTAGTTTAGGAAAATATGTGTTTCTTCTCTCTTTCGTGTGATAATATAATTGTAATCTCTATCAATTAGACTAGCACATTTGTTTGAATCTAGAAGTGTTTATGTTAGGCCAAGATTGAGAGGAAGTTTCATAAACTTTGTTTTAGATTCATAGGGTTGTCAACACCTTGTAAAATTGGCACTGCCGTACCTCGAAGAGGTTTTTGGCTTCGTTTTACTAATTATTTTTAGTAAAACGGTATAGACTTATTTATAGTCTATACAAATTTTGAATATTCTGTTGTTTCGTGCCTTTTATTTTCGGCTGCTTAAATGTTGTCTGGATAGTGCCAACACAACAGACAACACCTCTGATTTCGCATGCACACACACTTTCAGTGGTCTTCTTCGTCAACTTGGTCACGCTCTTCCTCATCAACCTGGTCACGAACGTGGCAGATTTTCTCCTCGTTGTCAAATCTGTCATTTTGACGGTCACTATGCCGACTCTTGCCCTCAAAGGTATTCTGGTCCTCCTTCTCGTCAGGCGAACATGGCCACATCCTTTCACTCTCCCTCCCCGCATCCTTCTTCCTCCCTTCCAGATTGGTACGTTGACACTGGAGCCTCCGCCCACATGTCTTCATCTTCAGATCACATTGATTGCTCAACCCCTTACACTGGTTCTGACAGTGTAGTGGTTAGTAACAGTACATCTCTCCCCATCTCTCATATTAGTCGTCATACACTCTCTCCCGATCTTTCTTTATTAAATGTCTTGGTCGTCCCTCACCTAACTAAAAACTTGGTTTCTGAAAGCAAGCTCACCAATGATTAATATATTTTTGTTACGTTCACTAATGACTCTTTTGAAATTCATAATCGAACCACAGGAACAGTTGTTGCTCGTGGCCACCGAGACAATGACCTTAATGTTTTATAACATGGTCCCCCGAATATTATTCAAGCTCTTCATATTCATGTTGCTCGCAGATCTTTTGAACTTTGGCATATTGAAATCTTATTTAGTATTACTAATCTGATTGAGATTGACATTGACATATAAATGAGGAATAACATATGATTTTTTTTTTTTTTAAGGTAGAATTACAAGATAGGAACATACATTACATTTCACGCTCACCTACCAAAAGAGTAAATTTCTACCAGGCAACCCGTAATCTCCAAACTCAATCGTGAGAGAGTGGAAGGATCATCGATCAAGCCAGCAGTCCTTGAAGCTTTGGCACTAACCCAAGGACAACCAGATCCATTTCATCAGGCACAACAAAGGCCCATCATGGGAAAAACCCGAAAACGGGGAGAAAAACCCATAACAACAGGGGAGGAACCCCAAAACAGCAGGGGAGGAACACCCATAACTTTAGGGGAAAGTAAAAACAACATGCAGAAAAAGAAAAGCAGAAAAACAAACAAATCTAATCTAGAAAACAAACTAAAATAACATACGGAAAGCATAAAAGAAAATAAAAATGGGATCAAACAAATGACTCACCCGATCGGCAACCGTGGCCCCGACGGGAGGTTCACCCATTGATCCCAACTAATATCCTGAAAAGGACCCCTTCACCCACGGGACAATCTGAAGCCGAGAAGAAAAAACAGAGTTCCGGCTGCGGCAGCGGCGACTTGGCGACGACGGTCAGGCGACGGTGGCGGGACTGCGGTGGAGAGCGACGATTTGGAGGCGGTTCTACCCTAGAGAAGAAACTAAACCAGATCTACTAATATTTCTATCTAATATTTAGATCTAGACTAAACTACTAAAAGGAGAATGAAAATACTAGCTTGTGAGAGGGAGGAGGGAGGTGGGCAGTGCCGGAAGGCTGCGGCGGCGTTGGGTGCCCCCAATATGGTATCTTTTACGAGATCTACATTATTGGAGGAGGAGGTGATTGTTGGTGGTGGGAGGGGTTACCGGAGAGAAAGGGGGAGGGTTTACCGGAGAAAAGGGGGGAGGGAGGAATAACATATGATTGATTTCTTAAGATAGGGGGAAAACAAGTCATTAAAACAGTACAAGGAATAAACAACAAATTAAAAAAAATGTCACAAAGACAGTAGAAAAAACAAGGAACAACAAGGATACACGGGCAAAAATCTAATAAATATAAATGTTGATTACTTTTTTCATTCTAGGACAGAAAAATTTGAGTAATTTTAGAGAGAGCAAAGTCAATTAGAAAATGTAATTTGTATTGAAAGTGTTTTATTTCTAATAAAAGCACCTATTAAAATAAAGTGTTTATTATACGGAGTATTAGTTTTTTTTGCCAGTGTAATACATGGGTCTGTTGTAGTTTTTCTTTTTTTAAATTTATAAAAAAAAAAGTGAATGTTTGTTTATTTATTAATATATTAAATCACTCCACGACATAGAGTTTGGAGTCTATCTTAGTAAGTAGTACAGTTTGCTTGCTTTTAATAGAATATTCTAAAAACTAATTGAATTTAATTGGCTCGCGAAACTGTGAATTAAGGCCTAATATCTGGACTTACAAGTTACAATGATAACAGTAAAGGGGATAAATCTTTCGAAAAAGACTTTGAATCAAGGCCTAATATCTCGACTTACAATGATAACACTAAAGATGAGGATATATCTTTCGGGAAAGATTTTGAGCCAAAACATAATATCTCGATTTACAATGATAACAATAAAGATGAGGATACATCTTTCGAAAAAAACTTTGACCCAGGACCTAATATTTTCGCTTACAATAATACCAGTAAAGATGATACGAAGTATATATATATCTTTTGAAAAAAAAAAAATGAGCCAAGATCTAATATCTTAGCTTATATAACAATTAACGTGCATACAACTGATGAATTTCAATGATTCTCGTTTGTGATCTCATTTTATAATAAAGTTTTGGTTTGTATTTCCACCTTGTATTTTAATTTTTAACATATACTATATTTGATAGCATCAATATCAGATTCATGCTTTATATTGTGTGAGGTTGTAAAGAATAATGACAACTAATGCATATTAATAGTTCATACTTAATATCATAAATTAGCAACTAACTCATGCATATTTTTTTATCAGTAAATTTCATTCCAGATTGGGTATGAGAATTACCTCAAATGATTACATAGTTGTTTTACAAAGAAGAGTGTTGAAATGATTGAATTATACTATTGTCTAAAATTAAATTATATGATTCTCTACTCTCTAGTTAGGTTGCTTAAATTTATAATGATTATTAATTTATTACTAATAATTTAATTTTTGATAAGTCATACTATCACATGTTACTTGAATTCAGTATTAACTCCAAACCCCCCTCAAAAAAAAAAAAAAAAAAAAAGTATTAACTCCAAACATTTAATTTTTAGAGTAAAAAAAATCAAATGCTCATTTATTAACTCAAAATATTGATAGGAATTCATTAAGTACACCGTAAAGAGTAAAAGTTTTTTTTTTTTTTTTTTTTTAAGGTAGGTAGAATTACAAATAGGAAATAAAATACATTTCACACGCTCTCACCTATCCAATCAGTAAAGTTCTACTAAAGACTACATTGTCCAAACTCAATCGTGAGAGAGTGGAAGGATCATCAAACAAACCAGCATACCTTGAAGCTCCGCAATCTAAGAAGATAACAACGACTCGTGCTACAAACCTCCCAAATCACTAAAGAACGGACTCAAGGGCTACTAGCTCCAACAGACACAACAAAGTGTCACCATGGAAAAACCCGTAAACGGGAAGAATACCCGTCACAACAGGGAGGAAACTAGAGCAACAGGGGAAAAGTAAATACAATAGGCAGAAAATAACAACATAGAAAGACGAAATTAAAAAACGAACCTAAAAAACACCAGATCTAACCTAGGAACCAAACTAAAATAACATGCAGAAAACATAAAACGAAAATAAAATGGGATCAAACGGATGACTCACCCGATCGGCCACCGTGGCTCCGACTGGGAGATTCACCCATTGATCCCAACTAAATCCCTGAAAAAAAACCCCTTTCACCTAATGGAAAAACGGTGCGGCGGCGCTACAGGCAGCGCGGCGAGCGGTGGCGCTACAGGCGGTGGTGATGTGGGTCTACTTTTTATGTAATTTTAATAGATCTATCTATTTTAAAGAAAAGATGGTGTGGATTATAGTGGGGGATGTGAAGAGAGGATTGTGACGGAGGAGGAAATGTTTTTGTTGGGGGAGAAGATGGTGGGCGGCGGTGGTTTTGGGGGTTTTTAGAGAGAGAGAGGGGGGCTCCCGATTAGAGAGATTGATGTGAGACCACTTAGTAAATCTTTATAGTAAAAGTTAGTTATATGAATTCAATAAATACTTAAAAAACGCGAGTGTATACATTAGGGGTGAGCACTATTCGGGTTTTAACCGAAAAATGAACCGAACCGAAATACTAATTCGGTTTGGTTACTAGACAATTCGGTTCAGATTTCAATTTCATTTTTTTAAATTCAATTTTCGGTTCGGTTTCGATTATTTCCGTAATAAAACCGGTTAACCGAAACCGACCGAATTAGGGACACTGTATAAGCCTAAAACTTCAAATTTCTAAACCTAAATCATTCCACTCTAACCCCAAAACCAAATGACGCCTTCCCTCCCCCAGACCCCAATCGACCAAACTTCCGTCCACACCACACCGCCCTCCCCCCACACTACCACACCTGCTAGTGCTACCCCACGGCGACGGCGCGAACCCATGCGATCATCCTGCTCCTCTTCGGCCTCCCCACATACGGCGCGATCTCATGACTGACAGTGAGTTTTCTTAATCTGTTAGATACTCCGTTAATATTTATGTGCATATTAGGATTTAAGAATCTGAGGTTTTTTTTTTTAATTTTCTTAATATGTTAGTTACTTAGTTAATGTTTATGTGCATATTAAGATTTAAGAATCTGTGAGAGATTTTTTTTTTATTAATTTTCTTAATCTGTTAGTTACTCATCATATTATTAAGATTTAAGAATTTAGAATCCAGCTAATATTTATGTGAATATTTAGATTTAGAGAGATTTTTTTTTTTAATTTTCTTAATCTCTGTTTAGCTGTTCAATCTTTGTTTAATTAATGAGCTTTTACATTGGTGTTTCTCTTCACATCAATGGGGAATTGCTGGAATGTAGGTTGTCTTGAGGATTCATGTGTTCATAGTGCTGTCAAAATGGGCCCGGTCCATCCGACCTATGAACTGGACTGCACTGCAATTTCAATGGCTCGAAAACAATCAAGTCAATTTGGCTCGGCCCACTTGAACAACTGGGCTGACTAGGCTAAGTCCTGGGCTGACTAGGCTAAGTCCTATTATTCGGGCTGACCCGATTCTTTTTTTTAATTCTATTTTAGGTGGGGCTATTAACACCCGTAAAATGTTATATCTACCCTATAATTTTAAACACAAAAATAGATACGTGCAAAATGTCTAACTAATACTTATATAAATAAAGAGTAAAATAATTTAAAAAAATATAAAAATATATAATTAAAATTTGAAAAATATTTTAAAAAATCAACTAAATATTTAAAATAAAATAAATTAACAAAAACGGAGAATATTTAATAAAATCCGAAAATATTAAAAAATAATTAAATTAAAATAAAAAATTCAAAAAACAATTACAGATAATAAAATCGTAAAAATATTTAATAAAGTGTAAAAAAAATATAAATTATAAAAACAATAAACAAATAAGAATTTAAATTAATCTAGAAAAGATAAATAAATCAAAAAATATACTCCATATTTTTTAAAAATCACCAAATCTTCAAATATCAATTAATTAAATTAGTTTTAAAGATTTCGTTGATTTTTTTAATATTTTTAAATTTTATTTAGTTTTAATTTATTTTTGAAGATTTTTATTTTATATTTAATTTAGTAATTTTTTAAGATTTGATTGATTTTTTTTTCCTTTTTTAAATTGATGTAATTTAATTATTTTTAAATTTTAATAGGGCGTGTATAATAGGGTGTTAATAGCCGTAGCTTTCTATTTTTCTAATATGTGCCCTAATAATTCTATTTTTCTAATATGTGCCCTAATAATCTGTACAGGCAGAGAAAAGATTCAAAATAATCTGTACAGGCAGAGAAAAGAATCAAAAGTGCAAGGCCACGGATAAATGCCCCTTCTTTGTTAAGTCTACACCCCTTGGTTGAGTTCAAAGATGAAAATATATTGCAAATTTGGATATTTTGATATGGATATTGAGGTCTAATGTATTTTTTCTCGAGTATCGCGGATATATCGTAAAATATCGCTAAATATCAATGTCGATATCGATATCGTTCAACCGTAGTGTAAAATTGGAAGGGAATCGGGAAATGTCGCGGATATCGCAAAATCTGAAAAAATCGCAAACTTATTTGAAATTTTATTTTTATATTTACAAAATTATACATTTTATTTTATTTTTAATAGTGCAAGCGAATATATTCTCAATTCACCTCATATATTTAGGGTGTAGTTTTTTTAAACATATGAATTACACGTGCATAACTATATCCTAAATTACTATAATGTGATGAGTTAGTATGAATGTTGTTTGAACAAATATGTCATTTCACCTACTATTTGTGAACCTCATCTATTATCATTTTGATATTAATTGTATTTTATATGTATATTTATTTAATCATTTTGTAGTGTATTATGTTGTCAGTTAGTTTTCGTCATCCACTATTTAATTGTATTTTATCAATGTTGTTTGGACAAAGATGTCATTTCACCTACTATATTTGAACCTCATAAGTCATCATTTTGATATTCACAAAAATTTATATGCAATATTGCATACATGCATTTCAGTCATTCACACACATTTTTTATAACTACACCCACAAGCTTAATTCACACACACATTTTTTATAAATACACCAACTGACAACTCAATTCACACCCACATTTTTTATAAATGCACCCACTGACAGAAATTGAACATGGTCATCTTCTCCGAGCTGTTTTCGATCACCTCAGGCCGCAGTCGGATGCTGCAATTTACGATGACCTTAATCCTTAAATATTTTATATTTCTTTGAATATTCTTTAATAATAATCATTATGATCAATGTTATTTTGTATTACGTGCAATAATATATCTTACTACATGCAATAATATATATTACTATATATTATTATAATGTGGGTTACTTAATCAATAAAAAAAATATAAAAATATAAAAGAATCAATATTACTATATAAAATTGTGTTATTACTACATGTAATAATTTGTTTTACTACATAAAGAATTATATGTTACTACATACTACAGTTTGAATTACTACATGGAATAGACGTTTGTTACTATATGTAACTTTATCAAATGATCTAATATTTTTCGCATCATCCTACAATAAAATATTTTGTATTACAACATGATTATTGTGTTTACTACATTCGATAATATATGTTACTACATATTATAATGTGAGTTACTACATCAATAAAAACACTAGAAAAAATGTGTTACTTAATAAAAGAATTTGTATTATTATATAAATAGTTTGTGTTATTACTACATAAAATAATGTGTATTACTGCATATTACAATTTGAATTACTACATTTAATATCCTGCGTTCGACAATAAAATAAAAGATAAAAAATCACAGAAACGAGTAAAATAAACGGATTAAAAATTTTGAATTAAGCTGCCAGTGGGTGTATTTATAAAAAATGTGTGTGTGAATTAAGTTTGTTAGTGTATTTATAAAAAATATGTGTGTGAATTAAGCTTGTGAGTGTATTTATAAAGAACATGTGTGTGAATGACTGAAATGCATATATGCAATATTTCATACAAGACTAGCCCTTTAATATTAATTGTATTTCACCATGTGTATTTAATTATTTTATATTGTACGGAGTATCAAGGATGAAAATATCGCTATTGCAAAAAATATCGCAACCTTAATTTTACGGATATATCGCGGAATATATCGATATCGCAAAAATATTGAAAAAATGACGGAAATCTTATTAAAATCTTGAAAATTTAACATGAAATTTTAGGGATTATTAAAACATACTATTATACATGTATTCAATTCAAAAGTCATTAAAATTATATGTTTAAAACAAACATATAGATAATAAATTATCTAAATACAGACTGACGAAAACTAATTGACAACATAATACAATATAAAATGATTAAATATACATGATGAAATACAATTAATATCAAAATGATGACCTATGAGGTTCAAATATAGTAGATGAGATGACATCTTTGTCCAAACAACATTGATAAAATACAATTAAATACTGGCTGACGAAAACTAATTGACAACATATATAATACAATACAAAATGATTAAATAAATATACATGATAAAATACAATTAATATCAAAATGATAACATATGTGGTTCACAAATAGTAGGTGAAATGACATATTTGTCCAAACAAACATTCATACTAACTCATCACATTATAGTAATTTAGGATATAGTTATGCACGTGTAATTCATATGTTTAAAGAAACTACTAAATATATGAGGAGAATTGAGAATATATTCGTTTGCACTATTAAAAATAAAATGTATAATTTTGTACATATAAAAATAAAATATCAAATAAGTTTGCGATTTTTTTAGATTTTGCGATATTGTGCGATATCGTGCGATATATCCGCGATATTTCCCGATTCCCGTCCAATTTTACACTATGGTCGAACGATATCGATATCGACATCGATATTTTGCGATATATCCGCGATACTCGGGAAAAAATACATTAGACCCCAATATCCATATCGCAATATCCAAATTTGCGATATATCCGCGATATTTCGCGATATTTTCATCCTTGCGGAGTATTATGTTGTCAATTAATTTTCGTCAGCTAGTATTTATATAATTTATTATCTATATGTTTGTTTTAAACATATAATTACTGACTTTTGCGAATACATGTATAATAGTATGTTTTAATAATCCCTAAAACTTAATGTTAAATTTCCAAGATTTTAATAAGATTTCCGTTATTTTTTCAATTTTTTTTTTTGCAATATCGATATATCCCGCGATATATCTATAAAATAAAAATTAAGATTGCGATAGATATTTGTTGCAATATCTATATTTTCATCCTTGGTTTTCACACTTCAATTTTAAATTCATCCCCTTCTCATTTTTAAACAATACCCTTTCTTCATAAACCCTAATTTCCCTAAATTTTCTCTTCTTTCCGCCTCCTTCCTCCCCCTCTCTCCCTCCTTCCTTAATTCCTCCAAACGACCGCCGTACGTCGCCGCCGCCCTTAGCCCTGCCCCACGTCGTCGTCCCCTCCTAGCCGTCGTCCCCTCCTAGCCCGTTGCCATCACTCACAGGCCAGACGCCCGTCGCCGCAGCCCTCAGCCCCGCGGCGTCGTCGCCTCCCAGATCGTCACATGTCGCCATCGCCCGTAGGCCAGTCGCACAACCGCCTATCTCCGTCACCCCCAACCCAGCGGCACAACCGCCCGTTTCCGTCGCGATGAAGAATGATAATAGGGGTGAAAATTGAGTTAAATTTTGATATTTTGCAATTTTTTTTTGTTTGGGTGCTTGTGTAATTTTAGCAGGGTCGATCAGAAGATGAAAATGGTGGTTGAAGTGTGTGTGGTGAAGAATACAGAAAAAATGATTTTTTTTTTTTATTTTGATTTTTTTCCCGATTTTTGTTAATGTATAAATTAGTATTTGTTGGATTATATTTCTTATAATTAATATGGAATTTAAAAAAAAAAATCTGAGAGTGAAGTCATAAAATGAAGGGGGCATTTATCCAGTGGCCAAAGTGCAAAACCCTACCTACTGGAAATAGGCTAGACAAGGTTTTACATGAAAAAACGTGGGTCTGTTTATAAATATTGAGTCTAACCTTGACCTATTTATATATGATAAGACTTTTTGTATAGCCTTTGTCGCAAATAAAATTCACTATCAAAACAAATGCATTACATTAATGAGTTTAAATACAAACATTATAACGATTTCTCAAGCTCTAAAATAAATTTAACTTACTTTAATTTAATTTAATATAAATGAATAAATTTAACTTACTTTAATTTAATTTAATATAAATGTTAGTACTAAATGTTAGTACTAAATTTTAAGAATGGCTTAAATATATAAATATAATATATAATATTAAATAGGTTGACGTGTGTTAGGCTTATAAGGTACTAGACCGTAGGCCCCTGTCGGGTAGCCCGACCTACTTCCACCCATACTTCCCCCAAACGGGGAGGCGCTAGCACGACACGACACGGTGCTCGCGCGCGGGCACGATGCTCGCACACTTTCCCCAAACTCAGGCGGTGCACCTCTATATTTACATCTCTTCCCCAAACTAGTTCTCAAATTTAAAAAATACACGTAAATATACTTTTACATATATGCTTATTCACAAAACTGAGGTCCTTCGTTTCTTCCTCGACTCTAATCGAAATTATTCAAAGATTATTCATCTTTGTCATTATGTGTAAATTAGATTGGTATAGTTAAAACTTGTTTAGGTTTAATTTGAGGACATTTTGTGATCTACGGGTAGTGATCTAAGAAAGAACCACACTTCATTTCATTTAAATTTACATTTACAAACATTGTTCTACAAGATTTTCATCTGTTGCGGTGAGTTGGTAATTTATTATACTTATAAACTTAAAAAGTAAATATATATATTAATATTTCTATATATAAATTGCTGCTCATCCCTTCAATAATACCTATAATTTATATCTTTATATCTAGAAATATAAGTATATATAAATAAATATTTACTTCTCTCCCAGATCTTCAAGTTCTTACAAGAAAATCTTATTGGAATAACCAATATCACCTTTCCTATCCTCCAAATGGGAGCAACACTCATCCCACTTGGAATCACTAAGTTGTTTCTCATCAGGATCATCAGGATAAATAGCTGATACAAATTGTCGACTTGGTAGTTTGAATATCCATTGCATCACTAACGACTTCTATGTCGAGGCATTGTCAGATCTTCCGCTTTCACGTAAAAACACACTGCAAAGTTTTTGTAGTGATTTTTTCTACTGTTGTTTTGTCGTTAAATTTATAATGAATATGTTAAAACAATCACAATGATAGTGTTGTAGGTACATAACTTAATAAATCCAACAAGACAATTGTCTCTAGACCACGTTTACCAACTAACACTTTTCGTCGATTGTCCTCAGTTTCTAGATTTTACCGATAGGCACATCAGCTAATTTCTTTTACCAAATTGTTTATTAATTGAACATATATATCTTATGAATCTAACCTTATTAGTATTGTTTATCCACAGATTTGCTATGTGGTGTTATACATGTTTTCCCTCACGTTTTATCTAAAAACTTGAGAAAAATGTACAAGAATTTATTGTTGTTAATGAAGAGTAAGTTGCTTAGTTTGAGTAGTCATCAATCTTTGATTTATTATTGTTCACATTTTCTTAATTTTGTTTCTCAAAACTAGGGTTGGCAATGGGACGGGTAAAAACCTAAACCCGCATAAAACCGGCCCGCACGGGACGGGTAAATACCCGGTCAAACGGGTCCCGGGACGGGTAAATACCCGGTCAACGAATACCCCGAGTATGGGACGGGTAATGGGATAGTATATACCTGACCCGAACCCATAATATATATATATATATATATTGTTGGGAAATAAAATGATTTTGATTTAGATACCAAAACCCCTGATTGATGATGAACAGATTAGTTGAGATACAGTCTTGAATTGTATCAGTCTAGTTGTCTCAGGATAGTTGAAACAGTAAAAATGCCTAAGTCTAAAATCTCAGAAATGATGTGAGATTTATAGTTCAGGGTAGTTGTCCAAAGCTGAAATGTTAGGCAGCTTGTTAAGTGTTAAACTTTTAGGACAAGTCTGCTGAAGGTACATCATTGATAAGCCTGTTAAAGAGGACAACCTTGCTGAGTGATCAATGGCATGAAGTAAAGCTACATTGAAATGATAAGAGCTACATCAGATCAGCTGGTAAATGATTGAAGATCACAACATTGAATGCTACCTATTCAGAAGACATATTTAATGAAGCATTCATTACTATCAAACCTGAACTTAGCATTGAAGACTTAGAAGCATTAAAGACTGAAGCATTGAATGAATGTTGGAACATTCTAGTTTGCAGCAGGAATGTTCAGGGGAGTTGTCCCATCTGACCGTTGGTTGAGTGTAGAGTCTGCCACAAATCAACCTTGGGAAATGTGCATATTTGGAAACTGACACAAGTCATCTCAACCGCATTTTTCAGAAGTCAACACATTTTATTCAAGTAACCATTGAAGAAGCATTTACACAGTGGATAATAGGATGTCAAGCTTCATAACCGTTTCAATGGTGCTGCAAATAGACAAGTTTGAAATGTTATCTCTCCAACGGATAGTTGATCAAATTTGCCTATAAATTCAGAGGTGATCAAAGGATTCAAGTATCCAACTACTTGCTATCAAACTACCATCAAGCATTTAAAGGAAACCTAAGTTGTTCTTAAGAATCCCAAGTTTCCTGATCACTTCAAATAGCTAAGCCTAGTCTTGTAAAATCTCAAGCTTAGCATTGAGATATTCTAAGCCTTTACACTGTTCTTATTGTGAAGGATATCTCTTCTAGTTGGAACCAAACCTCAAACTCTTACCTCATTAAGTGAAGGAGTGTTTGTTGTAGAAGTGAGGAGTTAATGACTGTTATTGAGAAACACAGTCTTAACTCAGAGAGATTGAGCACTAGGACTCAGATTATCCTAGGGATCAAAGCACTAAGAGAGTGTTGTTGATCAGTGCACCTTGGCACTATAAAACAAGCTAATTCCATTGTTAAGGAATTATCATGTTCAATCAGGGAAAGTGGATGTAGGAGTATTGAGACTCTGAACCACTATAAACTCTGTGCCATTTACTTACTCTTTCATTGCTTGCATTGTTTTTCTCTCAATCATTCATTTCCAAAGGATACAATTCAGTAACATTAGAAAAACTGTTTTGGACAAAGTCCCTGATTCATAGTCTGTTTTCAGAAATTAACTTGGAGTATTTTCTCAAAGAAAAGGCCAACCACATTCCGCACTTAGAAAATCTCTTAGATATCTATTCAACTGATTACTGTCTAGTTTTTAGTAGGAAAGTTATCTTTGGAAAATCACTCAGGAAAGCTGTCAAGACAACCTTCCTGATCATACCAGCTATAGCCTCTGAAAATCCAACTGATTTTCAAATCACATCATTTCTGTGGTCACTGAACTGATCCAATTTCTGAAAAACCTATTTGTGTTATCTAACCTATTTCTATAGAAATGGCTAACAATGCAGTTCCAGGAGATGCTGTCAATACCATCAACAACATGGGTCCAAATCAAGTGAATCATATTTCACATCACAAATTGCCAATGTTCTCAATTGAGAACTATGATTTCTGGAAGATCAGGATGAGAGCACATCTTGCCTGCCAGCATGATGAAATGCTCAAAGTCATCACCAGAGGACCATTCACCTTCACCAAGCTGAATCCCAAGATCACTGATGCTCAGAAAGCAGACCCAAGGGAGCTATTGCCAAAAGATGAGGATGAACTGACAGCAGAAGAGAGAAAGAGGCACAATCTGAACTACATTGCCATGAACACCTTGTACCAGACTATTCCAGATGCAGTGATGGGAAGAGTGTATCACTGCACCACAGCAAAGGAGATCTGGGATACCCTAGCACTTTTGTGTGAAGGTACCCAAAAGATCAAAGAAAACAAACTTCAAGTGGCCATCCAAAAGTATGAGCAATTCACTATGGAGCCCAATGAAACCATTGATCATCTTGATGGCAGATTCACTGACATCATGAATGAGATGAATTCTCTGGGCAAGTTCTATGCCAAAAGAGAAGTTGCACTGAAAATTCTAAGAAGTCTCACATCCAAATGGGACATATATTTAGTCATGATGCAGAACACCAGCAATCTTGACAACATGCCTATGCAGCAGGTGTTCTCTGAACTCAAAGCATATGAGTTTGATCTAAACAGGAAGAAAGTACATGAAGAGCCATCCTCTTCAAGCAAATGTGTTGCATTCAAGGCTGCTGAGTCAGAAAAGAAGAATGCACAGAAAACATCTCAAACTGTATCCAAGACTGAGATGAAAGAGGAGTTGGCACTCATGGCAAGGAGATTTGAAAAGCTCAACTCCAGATTTGGTAGATACAAAAAGTTCTACCAAGACAACAGGACCGGGAGAAGATACAGTTCTCCTGACAATAAATCAGAGGACAAACTCTCTGATGAAAAGAAGGCTGACAAGTATGCTGACAAAAAGAAGTGCAGCAAAGGTGAACCATCATCATCCAGGAGGAAGGAGTCCTCAAACAAGAAAAATGATGATGAAGATGTGTGTTACAACTGCCAGAAAAAGGGTCACTTTCAGTATGATTGTCCTGACCTCAGTTTAAAGGAAAGGAAAGAGAGGCAGAACAAAAGAGACAAGAGGCTGAACAACAGAAAGGCTATGATAGCAGGAGAATCAGCAAGTGAAGAAAGTGTGTACTCATCTGATGATGGGTTGTTCTCCAATAGTGACAGTGAAGAAGACTGTCAAATGGCCTTTGAAAATGAAGAGGTATGTTCATCCTCCAACTCTTCTGATGACACACATGAATCTAGTGAAATCCAATTTAATTTTGGAAAGTTATTGGAAGATTTCACCAGAATGCAAGAAGTATGCAATACGGCATTGAGAGAAAATGAACAGTTGAGATCTAAAGTCAAAATTACCAACTTTCCTAAATCAGAGGTTGACATTAAATCAACTGAGTTGTATCAGCAGATTGTGAGAGAACATGGTAAAATGTCTCTCAAAGTCTCTGAACAACAAAAGTTGATTGATGAACAAAATCTGGTTCTAAAGAAAAAGGACTTTGACCTTAGGACTCTTCAAGCTAAATTTGAAAATCTCTCTAATGAATTTGATACTCTTAAATTAAGTGAGGGGAGCCTGAAACTGAAAATGTCTGCCTTGAACAAATCTGCTAAGGCAATAGAGGAAATTCAAGGGTTTCAAAGACCAATGGCTCAAAGAAGTGGATTAGGCTATAATCCATTTGAACCCTCACCTGGTCTTAGCATTGCTTCAACAAGCAATACTAAGATGATCTTTGTAAGGTCAGTGGCTCAGCAAAAAGAAAATGAAATGGAAGTGAATCAGCCACTGATCAAGGGTAAAGGTAAAGAAACTCTTATACCTACTCAAGTAAACAATGCTTCTAAACCCAAACCTAAGGAAAAGGTTAAGAACATTGTATACAAGAGGAATGAGGTTCAGAAGGGGAGAACCAATGGAAGGCCAACCCAACTGAACACTCATCAGTGGAGTTGTCCAAAAACTGCTCAGAAGAGGCCAACTCAAATGAGGCAACCTCAACTGGACAGACTAAGGCCCAATCCCACTGACAGGTACAACAGCTTCAGGAAGCCTGGACCCTTCATGCCAAAGGGAAAAGGCCATCCAAGCTCCTATCCAAGTTGCGCCTAAGTCTAGTAACTTCAGGAGACATGTCCCTAAGAAATTCACCAACCCTCCTGAACCTTACAAGATTAACACCCATACACAGAAACCACCTAAGGCATTTCAGGGTAGGACTGTGTATGTAGATGTAAATGGAAACCAAGTCAGTCACTTTGAGTCAATCAGAGTAATTAGGCAGATTTGGGTTCCAAAAGGTACAGCTAACCCCCTAGGACCCAACATTCAAAGGGTACCTAAAGTCTGACTTTGCAGGACGGCAAGGACCACAAGAAGAGGAGAAGCATCAACAAGAAAACAACATGGTACTTGGATAGTGGATGTTCAAGACACATGCCTGGAAACAAGGAGCTTCTCTCAGAATTCATTGAAAAAGATGGTCCTTCAGTAACCTTCGGAGATAGCTCTCAAGGAATTACAAGAGGTTATGGTACATTAAATATTGATAGTGTAAAAATTACTGATGTTTCATATGTTCTAGGCCTAAAATATAACTTGCTATCTATAAGTTAGATTTGTGATAAAGGTTACAGTATTGAATTTGCACCTAATGAATGCATTATCAAAGACAAATCAACACAACAGGTGCTACTAACAGGGGTGAGAAAGGGAAATGTCTATTTTGCAGATTGGAGCAAAACCCCTGAAGCAGTCTGTCTTGTTGCCAAAAGCACAAATGAACAGAGCTGGCTGTGGCACAAAAGACTGAATCACCTGAACTTCAAAACCATCAACAAACTGGCAAGGAACTCTCTAGTGAAAGGGCTGCCAAATCAAGTGTTCTCTAAGGAACATGTATGCCAACCATATCAGGAAGGAAAGCAAATCAAAGCTTCATTCAAAGGAAAGCCTGTCATTTCAACTGAAAGAGTTCTTCAACTATTGCATATGGATTTATTTGGTCCAATTATCCCAGTTAGTATTAATGGAAGAAAATATGCTCTAGTTGTTGTTGATGATTTTTCCAGGTACACTTGGGTGGTATTTCTCCTGAACAAAAAGGAAACCCAAGTCAAGCTACCTGAATTGATGATGAGATTGAGCAATGAAAAGGGCCTAAGCATTGTCAAGATAAGATCAGACAAAGGCACATAATTCATAAACTCATACATCAATGAGTACTGCAGCAAGAATGGCATCACTCATGAGACCTCAGCAGCAAGAACACCTCAACAAAATGGTGTTGCTGAAAGAAGGAACAGAACCTTGAAAGAAGCAGCAAGAACACTAATTGCTGAAACCAAATTGCCTAAAAGGTTCTGGGCTGAAGCCATCAACACTGCATGCCACACTCAAAACAGGTCCTTAATCACTAAAGGACAAGGTAAAACTCCATATGAACTATGGAAAGGTAGATTGCCCACTGTTGCTTATTTTCATATATTTGGTTGCAAGTGTTTCATTCACAATAATGGGAAAGAGCAATTAAAAGCTTTTGACAGCAAAGCTGATGAAGGAATATTTGTTGGATTTTCACAAATCAGCAAAGCTTATAGAGTCTACAATTATAAAACCCTTGTTGTGGAAGAAACACCTCATGTTGTGTTTGATGAATCTGTTAATGAGTTCAGGGATAGAAACCTGAATATTGATGAGATAACACAAAGAACAACCAGATTGAGGCTTCAAAGCAAGGAAACAGTGTTTGTAGATGTTGCCCAGCCTGAACTCCATGAAAAACAGAAACTGGACAACCTACCTGATGGCAATCAACCAGAGGACAACCAACCTGAAGGAGAAATTGAACTGACTGACTCCATCCCAGTTCAAAATCAGGTAACAACTACCAATGAAGAAGCAGGCAATGCTGAGGTAGTAAATGGATCCAATATTCAAGGGGGAACCAATGAAAATGTCAACTTATCTGACAATGAGGACAATACCCCTGAATATGATCCTGAACTTGATCCTTCAATAAACTTTCCTGAATTTAATGAATTTAGTGATCCAACCTTAGAAGAGGACAATCCTTCTAAAGGGATCAGGTCTAGAAGGACTTGGTTACATGACCACCCAACTAGCCTGATACTTGGTAATCCAAGTGATGGGATCAAAACTAGAAGATTTCATGGAGAAAGTGCTTTGTTTTGTTGTTTTCTTTCAGAACAGGAACCAAAGAACATTGAGGAAGCACTACAAGACACCAACTGGATTATTGCCATGCGAGAAGAGCTGAACCAGTTCACCAGAAATGAAGTGTAGGAACTAGTGGAAAGGCCAACTCATCAAGATGTCATTGGAACCAAATGGGTATTTAAAAATAAGAAGAATGAAAATGACATCATTGTGAGAAACAAAGCAAGACTGGTGGCCAAAGGATATTGTCAATCTGAAGGGATTGATTATGATGAGACATTTGCACCAGTGGCCAGACTTGAGGCAATCAGACTCTTCTTAGCATATGCAGCTCACATGAGGTTCAAAGTATATCAAATGGATGTGAAGAGTGCATTTCTCAATGGGGTACTGAAAGAAGAAGTGTATGTTGAACAGCCCCCAGGATTTGAAGAAGGAGATAAAGTGTACAGATTGAAGAAAGCCCTTTATGGCTTAAAGCAAGCTCCAAGAGCTTGGTATGGCACCTTATCACAGTTTCTTCTAGATCATGGTTTTGTCAAAGGCACTGTTGACAGAACCTTGTTCAGAATCTGTGAAGGAGATGATATTTTGTTAGTCCAAATCTATGTGGATGACATTATATTTGGATCTCCAAATGAGAAAATGTGTGAGAAATTCTCCAAACTCATGCAAAGCAAATTTGAGATGTCCATGATGGGATTGATGAATTTCTTTCTAGGACTTCAAGTCTCTCAATCAAAGAATGGAATATTCATCAATCAGGCCAAGTATACAAGGGACATGATCAAGAAATTTGGATGTACTTCAAGCAAACCTGTTAGAATTCCCATGAATACTAACTGGAAGATGGATCTTGATGAAAGTGGAGTATCTACCAACTCCATTGAATATAGAGGCATCATTGGATCCCTACTCTATCTCACTGCAAGCAGGCCTGGCATCACATTTGCAGTTGGAGTATGTGCCAGATTTCAAGCAAATCCAAAGAAGAGTCATCTTGAAGCTGCCAAAAGGATTCTAAGATATCTCAAGGGAACTGAGAATCTTGGGCTATGGTATCCAGCAGATGATAACATTGAGCTCACTGGATATTCAGATGCAGACTATGGAGGATGTAGAATTGACAAAAAATCTACCTCTGGAACATGTCAGTTCTTGGGCAGCAAGCTGATCTAATGGTTCTCAAAGAAACAAAATACAGTTGCCACAACAACTGAAGCAGAATATGTAGCAGCTGGGAGTTGCTGTGCACAGATACTTTGGCTCAGACAGCAACTCAGAGATTACAAAGTCATTACAAATGAAGTTCCCATATTCTGTGATAACAATAGTGCAATTGCTATTTCACAGAATCCAGTGCTCCACACCAGATGCAAACATGTTAATATCAAGCATCATTTCATTAGGGATCATGTGGAGAAGAAAGTTATCAAGCTTGTCAAAATTCACACTGATAAGCAAAAGGCTGATATTTTGACAAAGCCCTTAGCTGAAGCAAGGTTCTTGGAACTCTCAACTGAATTGGGCTTACTTGATCCAGGCAAGGTGGAGAAATGAAGAAGGATGCTCAAATGAAGGGGGAAGTTCATAAAGATGAACTTCAGCAAAGTTGACCAACCTCACTGAAGAGTTCTGGCTTTAAGAAAAACTCAGTAGAGTTGTCCATATCACCTTTAGCAAGGTTGATCAGGGTGATTGACCTTGTGGGACCCAGTCAGCATAATTGGGACCCACTCAGGAATATTGGTCAGCATTTTTGACCAAAATAGTAGTCAAAACACATCTCAGGATGATTGTCCAAGGTAATATGGTGATGAGTGCTATTTTTAGCATTGATTGGACATTTAAAAGAATTCTTGGGCTAAGAGTAGGCCATTTTAGGATGGCGTGTGATATTAAGGTTTTTGCCCCCAAAATGACAAATCAACATTTAATGCAAAAATCTCCTTTAAGATTGCATTAATTACTGTGTCATCATCAAAGCCATTGATTAACCTTAAACCTTCATCTAACCGTTTCACAGCCCACAACCCCACTTTATCCAATTGTTTTATGATTTGTCCACCCTCAATTCCTTTTGTCCAACGGTTAACAAAAACCCTGCATATAAAAACCTTCAGTTTTTGCCCTCATTTTCTACGCACTAAAATTTCAAACCCTTAAGCTTTTTGAAAAACCTCTCAAAACCTGCAATTCTCTCTATTCTCCAAACTCAAAAATTTATCCATGGCTCCCAAACTGAAAAGAGAAGAGTTAGTAAACTTCAATGATCCATCTCTGGACATTGATTTTACTTATCTAAGCAACATCAATTCTCTATGGTTTGAGAAGTTGGTAGCTTTTGACAGCCCTGATGAGAAAGTCCATCCAGTCCTCCAATGGCTTAGGGAGGCAGGGCTCGAGAAATTCCTAGGCACCAAACCTGATTCCTGCCTCAACCCCTTCATGGCAGAGTTCTTTGCCCATCTGAGATGGAAGGGCATGAAAGGTGATGTATGCACCAAGTTGACTTATGCTGAAGAAGATGAAGAAGAAGAAAGTCAACACACCATCATCTTCACAACTGAGGATCTTGATGCCAGCTTTAGGCTACCCTCAGAAGGCCTGAATCCAGAATTATACAGAGAAGGAGAAGAGCAGGAGTTTTCCAATCCATGGATGATAGTTCCTAAGAAGCTGGTAGGTGGCTAAAACAAGAAAACCTTGAAACCACTTTATGAGCACCTATTTGATGTTGTGGTAAAAAGCTTGCTCAGTCACTCTGGGAGTGTTGAGCAAATTAGTTTGCCAAAACTAAGAGTAATGGCTGCTGTGATTGACTCTGCTGAGAGAGGAGTCAAATTTGATTGGAAGACTTTCATACTTGGAAAAATGATGAATGAAAAGTACAAATTCAAGGAGGTGAAGCACCACAAGGTTGTGGTGGATGGAAAGCTTCAATACTGCACAAGAGCAAGCCTGCTCTTGGAAAGATTTGCTCATTATACCCACCTGCAATCCAAACCAAAGCCATTCCCAGCCCTCAAGATCATGTTCAGAAAGCTGTCCTCTAAGACAGAAAAGAGGAAGCAAGGGGCAGTAGCACAGCAAGCACTCACAGTTGCAAAGGTTGCCAGGTCTTCTCCAAGGAAGAGGAAGGCTCAGACTGAGAAACCTCAGCCAAAGATAAAGAAAATGAAGCAGATTCTCAGTGAATCCCCACCAGAAAGCCAGTCTGGAAGTGGAGGTGCCACTTCTGAGGAGATTGACAGAGTTGAGGAAGAAGGAGTCAATCCTCCTAAAGAGGGAGAAGAGATCAGGGAAGTTGTCCCTCTCCAGCCTGAATCTGTAACTGAGTATAGAGATCTTGATAAGCCAACAAGGTCTGAAAGAAGGAGAAGAATAATCAAAACTTCTGAAAAACAGAAGCTGATGGAAGAGGAGAAACAGAGGAAAGAGTTCTTCAATGAGATTAGACAGGCCAGTAGGTCTAACTCCAAGTCAAGGTCCAAGTCTAAAAGCCCTGGAGCCAACTCTCCTGATATTCAATCTCAAAGAATATCACCATCACATGCTGAGCAACAGCCTGAAGAAGAGGAGTGCAAGACTCCTGAGGATGCCCCCATTGTGGCCAAGAAGGTCTACTCTCCTGAAGGTGCTCCTGACAGGACAGGCATTGATGTATTAGCTGACCTAGCTGATATTGAAGATAGGCCATTCTCCCCCCTTGATCCTAGACTTCTATCCTATACCAAACTTCTTGAAACTGCTCTTCAAGAAGGTGATCAACTTACTCTCCCACCCATTCAAGCCATTCCAATAACCTCCTCAGGAACATTGCTCTCTAAAGCACTTGAGTCCCAAATTGTTTTAAGTTCATCTGAACCCAACCCATCTGAACCCCAGTCCAACCTTCCTGAACCCAACCTTTCTGAATCACAGCTTACTCTTCCTGAAGCCCAATCCAACCCCCCTGAGTCTCAAGACAACTCTTCTGATGATGATGAAGAAAAGTACACTTATGAAGGGATGCTGAGGCAAATTGCCAAGGCTAATGTTGATGAGCTATATCCTGGTTTGAAGGAATTTCCAAGGTTGCAACAACAATTTTATGATCTCAGAGCCCTTGTGGAGATCAAAGATAGAACCATTGTGGAGATAGCTCAGGATATCAAAGATAAAGGTGTTAGCTAGTGGCAGGTGGAAGAGAACAGGCTTCTACACTTTGCAAATGTAAAGAAGACAAGTGTACTGACTAGTGAAGCCTTGTTCTGCACAATTGTATCTGAAAAAGTGTTTGCTGAAAGAGAAAGAATAGCAAAGGGGATCAGACACCCTGACAACACTTTAGATGATAATGATAATGATGATGATGATGATGATGACAACACCAATCCCAACCCTCCTGGCCTCAAATCTGCTCAGGTACATTACTTGACCTATCATTCAATTAAGGACTCTGATCAATCAGAGGAGTTGACCAAGGGTGGTGACTCAGTCCAAGATGCATTGGCCAAGGATGGTTCCTCTAAGCCTGAGGCAAAGCTTGACAACGTTGAGACTTCCATAGGAGAAGCTGGTTTGACTAAAGCCTCATCAATGTCAGCCCAAGTGGACATTGACCAGCCTTTAATCAATCAGGATGACTCAGTGGACTTGGGATGCCCAAGCACTGTGATCTCCCAACAACTGCCCTGTGTGGATCCTGTCGAGGATATGGAGGTGTCAGGTTTAGGTCAAGAAGGAGTTGAAAAGGAAATTAGTACTGAAAAATCAGAGGGAGAAGGTGGTGAGTGTGTGATTACTAGTAGCATGAGTGCACCACAATTAGAGGGAGATGAAGTTGAAATATTGGGTGCAGCCCAATATGAGAGTCAGACTATTCTTCAAGTCAAATCTGAACTTGATGAATCCCTTGGTGAAATGAGGCCTGATTCTCCTGTGCATGTGAGTCCATTATCAACAAAAGAAGAAAAGAATATAGTTGAAAATGAGAGAGAAGGTGCTGATGTATCAGACCTTAAGGGAGATGAAAAGAAAGAGGGTGTTGAGGGTGATTTAACTAACACTTTGAGTTTTGCAGATTCAGTTGCTGTTACTATAGAACAAATTTTTGCAGATGCTTCCCTCACAGATATTCCAGTTGATGCTGACATTGATCTTGAAGCAATCTCAGCAAATGTGTCCACTCTCAACAAAATCTACTTTGAGCAAGCCAATGCCACTGAAGCTGGATTGCAACTTGCTACACAAACTGCTTCCTCCATTGGGGAGCAATCAGAAAAGTTGGACACATTGGTCAGGGAAGTTGGGAAGGCACATGCTGAAACTGTTAACACCCTTGATGGCCAAGGAAAAACTCTAGCCTCGGTGGAGATGAGGCTCACTGGCTCAAAAGAAGTAGTTTTGCCAACATTGGACGCCAGAATTAGTGGTGTTGAAACTGGACTGCAAACAGTTTCAACAGAAGTTACCAAGGCTAAGGATGCTATGGCAAAATTCACAAAAACTGTGAAAAAGGAGCAGCAAGGTCTAAAGGATCTCTACAAACACAATGTATTGGCTCTAAAGAGAACTATTAAGGATGCCTTGAGGCAGAGAACAGCAACTCAAAGGAGAAAGGCTGAGGAGTTAAAAGCTGCAATGGTGAAGGAGGCTGCTGAAAAGTTCACAGTGGAACTTATGGCCAAGGTCTCTGATCAAGTTGTGTCCAATCTCACTGAGCAACTACAGGCCAAACTTGATCAATCCTTGAAGGCCACACTTGATGCTATTGTTGCTCAGAAAATGAAGCCAGTCCATGCCTTTCTGAGTATGGCAGATGATAGGATGCAAAACATCCATGATGCAAATGTCTATCTCCTACAAGAGCTGAAGTCTCTTACTCATTCTCATTCCCATCTCTCTGTCACTATCAGTGACTTGAAGCCCCAATGTTTTGATAATGCCAAAAAGGGGGGAAAGAGAGAGAGCTAGGGCAAAGGGAACCTTGAGGATAGGTGAATCCAAGGGAAAGGAAAAGGTCCCTGAGATTGAAGAAGAAGAAGACATTGGGAAAGGCAAAGGCCCAATGAACATTGAAGATCTGACTGAGGAAGAACAAATACAGATTGTTGTAAAGGAATCCATGGCTTCTGCAATGGAAAGTCAGGCAAGAAGGCAACAGAGACCTGGTGGTGAATCTGCAGGCCTTGACCCCAAGGAGAAGAATGTTGAAGTAAGGGGGAAGGTGACCAGGGCCTCTGAAAGAAAGAGAAAGGAACAAGTCTTCACTGAATTCCCAACCAGCATGACTCTACCATCTGAGTTTCAATCTGAAGAGTCAACTCCACTGAGAAAGTCAAAGAGGCTGAAGAAAGCAGCCAAGTTGCCTGAAATCCAAGAAGAAGAAGCAGAAGAAGAAGAACAGGACAAAGAACCTGAAGTCAGAATGCCCAAACTTGCTGATGATCCTTCAAAGCTGTTTGAAGAAGGATTTGGAAAGGATCCTGAAACTCAGGAAAAGCTAGCTCTTCAGAGAGCAAAAGAGAAGATGGAACAGTTGGTTGAGGCCAACAAGGCAAGAGATGAAAGAAGGGCCAACTTCAAAGCTCCAAGAAGAAGGAGAGCTTCATACACAAGGTTGAAGCCTCAGATGCTGCAAAGATGGGACACCCAATACACTCACCATGACAAGTGGGTACCAATCTCACTGAATGATGCATGGGAGGAGGCCAAAAGAAGCTTCGTATATGACTTTTATGTCATTGGCAAGTGGCTGGGTGAAGATGTTGAAGAGGTATTTGTGCAGTTCATGTTTGAAAATCACAGGGATCTATACCAGAAGCTGTTTGCAGCAGCTGACATGGCAAGGATAGAGTTCAAGGCCCCTGATCCTATTCTGTACATGCCTCCCAAGTTCAATGGGAACTTAATTGATGAAGGGAAGATTCTGGAGGAGTTCATCTCAATCATGAGGATGGGGAAGATGAAGCCTGGCCCCAAAGGAACCAATCAGGACATTTGGGAGCTGAAAAAGAGGGTCTGGGCTCAGTATGGAATTGCTCCTCAGGATGATGGAACTCTTTGAAGCATAAGTTCACTCTTTCCCTTATTACTATGATTTTCTTGTTTTAATGTTTGTATCAGTTAGTGAGTCCTTCTGATTTTCTGTTTTGTAATGCCTCCTGTTATATATGAAAAGATCACTACTTTTCTATCAGAGATAACAACTCATTATCTCAACTAACCTGACATAACCTATGCTTGATTTATTGTGCTAATAGGTTTTGGCATCATCAAAAAGGGAGAAATTGTTGGGAAATAAAATGATTTTGATTTAGATACCAAAACCCCTGATTGATGATGATCAGATTAGTTGAGATACAGTCCTGAATTGTATCAGTCTAGTTGTCTCAGGATAGTTGAAACAGTAAAAATGCCTAAGTCTAAAATCTCAGAAATGATGTGAGATTTATAGTTTAGGGTAGTTGTCCAAAGCTGAAATGTTAGGCAGCTTGTTAAGTGTTAAACTTTTAGGACAAGTCTGCTGAAGGTACATCATTGATAAGCCTGTTAAAGAGGACAACCTGGCTGAGTGATCAATGACATGAAGTAAAGCTACATTGAAATGATAATAGCTACATCAGATCAGCTGGTAAATGATTGAAGATCACAACATTGAATGCTACCTATTCAGAAGACATATTTAATGAAGCATTCATTACTATCAAACCTGAACTTAGCATTGAAGACTTAGAAGCATTAAAGACTGAAGCATTGAATGAATGTTGGAACATTCTAGTTTGCAGCAGGAATGTTCAGGGGAGTTGTCCCATCTGACCGTTGGTTGAGTGTAGAGTCTGCCACAAATCAACCTTGGAAAATGTGCATATTTGGAAACTGACACAAGTCATCTCAGCCGCATTTTTCAGAAGTCAACACATTCTATTCAAGTAACCATTGAAGAAGCATTTACACAGTGGATAATAGGATGTCAAGCTTCATAACCGTGTCAATGGTGCTGCAAATAGACAAGTTTGAAATGCTATCTCTCCAACGGATAGTTAATCAAATTTGCCTATAAATTCAGAGGTGATCAAAGGATTCAAGTATCCAACTACTTGCTATCAAACTACCATCAAGCATTCAAAGGAAACCTAAGTTGTTCTTAAGAATCCCAAGTTTCCTGATCACTTCAAATAGCTAAGCCTAGTATTGAGATATCCTAAGCCTTTACACTGTTCTTATTGTAAAGGATATATCTTCTAGTTGGAACCAAACCTCAAACTCTTACCTCATTAAGTGAAGGAGTGTTTGTTGTAGAAGTGAGGAGTTAAGGACTGTTATTGAGAAACACAGTCTTAACTCAGAGAGATTGAGCACTAGGACTCAGATTATCCTAGGGATCAAAGCATTAAGAGAGTGTTGTTGATCAGTGCACCTTGGCAATATAAAACAAGCTAATTCCATTGTTAAGGAATTATCCTGTTCAATCAGGGAAAGTGGATGTAGGAGTATTGAGACTCTGAACCACTATAAACTCTGTGCCATTTACTTACTCTTTCATTGCTTGCATTGTTTTTCTCTCAATCATTCATTTCCAAAGGATACAATTCAGTAACATTAGAAAAACTGTTTTGGACAAAGTCCCTGATTCATAGTCTGTTTTCAGAAATTAACTTGGAGTATTTTCTCAAAGAAAAGGCCAACCACATTCTGCACTTAGAAAATCTCTTAGATATCTATTCAACTGATTACTGTCTAGTTTTCAGTAGGAAAGTTATCTTTGGAAAATCACTCAGGAAAGCTGTCAAGACAACCTTCCTGATCATACCAGCTACAGCTTTTAAAGAAGAAAAAGAAGAATTTGCATACACAAGTGCATTCCCCCCCCCCCCCCAATACACTTGTGTCATACTCCATCAAGGACCAACATATAATATTAATTTATTAATTCTCCCATCTCCATTGGTAAGACATTTAACTATTCTAACTAATTAGATTATAATATTATATAGAGTGGTTGTTTGATTTAGTGATTTACTTTATTTCTACAGATTTAGAATGACTTCTAAAATTGCAGCAATTTACTCTATTTTCAAAAAAAAAGACTTAGAGGCCTTATATTATTTATTTATTTTGTGATTAGTTGTTTATGAGTTATGACTTTATGTTATATTTAAGATTTTATGTTTTATTTGATGTTAGAATTGATATTTTATTGTAGTTTTAAGAGTAGATTTTAATGTTCTATTTTATTTAAATAAATAGATTTAACAAAAAATAGAGCATGGCGGGGCGGGTTTACCCGCCGAGTTCGCGGGACGGAACGGGGCGGATTTGGGCGGGTATTGAGGCTGGGCGGGGCGGGTTCTGGGATAGGCCATACCCGCCCCGTTGCCAACCCTACTCAAAACATATGTTTATTCTTTGATTCTCAGTTTCTGTCACAATTTCTATTTTGTTTTTCATTTTTGGACATTCAGATTTTTTGGGTGAGTTAAGAAACACATGTTACTCCATCCGTCCCATTATTAATGAAACATTTGCCAAAAACATACGTCCCGTTATTAATGAAATATTTTTTTAATTGGAAAAAATAATTTTTTACTCCTTTAAAATAAAACTCCTTCAAACATCTCTTATTTACACCACATGCTATTATTTTTTACACACTAGCTAAAAATTCTCTCTCTAATAAAATTGAATTATCCATAATATCATTCATAAAAGTTAACTTTATCACCTTTAATACTATCAAACAATTCTTACATTAAAATTCGTGCAAATAGTAAATGTTCAATTAACAACGGGACGGAGGAAGAATGTGATTTGTTTAAAATTTTCTTTCAAAATGGATCTTATCCTTTTATGATAGTAAGAAACTAAACAACCATAACATGAATATTTTATTTCCCCTTCCTCATGCAATGTTATTTAGTTGCTCAAATTATATGCATTTTCTTTTGGGAAAATATCACTTTTGGTCACTGAACTTTACCACTTTTCACATTTGGTCACCCACATTTCATCACTATCAAAATTGGTCACTCACTTATTCATCACTATCAAAATTGGTCACTCACTTATTCTTTCTCTATCAATTTTGATGTGCTGTTAGAGAATCCGTCATTTACTAACGGAGAAAAGGTTTTGAGCTCCAACTTTTATTTTCCCTCTTTTAATTCCTTAACCCTAAACCCCCAAACCCTTTTTTTTTTTTTAATTTTACTTCAATTAATATTACTGTTGTGTTGTTAAATTACTGGTGTATGGTTAAGATAGATTATCAAACCCGAATAAGTATAAATGGAGAAATGAATTCTAATAATTAACTATTTTGAAATAAGTTTCTATTCCCAATCATTATACAAATTCAATATGAAAATGAGTAATTGAAATATTATTAAAAAAAGTTTGAAAATAGAGTACAAAAGCAAGTCTGAATAATTTTCAACCACAGTGAATACAATAATTATAAACCATTGAACTACACACCATAATTATAAAAACAGAGTACATAACTAGTACATGACCACCACAATTTGACTAATTTGGCTTATAATTATGATGTGTAGTTCGATGATTTATAATTATTGTATTCACTGTGGTTGAAAATTATTCAGACTTGCTTTTGTACTCTGTTTTTCAGACTTTTTTTTAATAATATTTCAATTACTGATTTTCATATTGAATTTGTATAATGACTGAGAATTAATTGAAGGTAAATTCAGTAAAATTAAAAAAAAAAAAAAAAAAGCTTATAATTATGGTGTGTAGTTTGATGGTTTATAATTATTGTATTCACTGTGTTGAAAATTGTTCAGACTTGCTTTTGTACTCTGTTTTTCAGACTTTTTTGAATAATATTTCAATTATTAATTTTCATATTGAATTTGTACAGAATTAATTGAAAATAAATTCAGTAAAATTTTAAAAAAAAAAAGTTTGGGGGTTTAGGGTTAAGGAATTAAAAGAGGGAAAATAAGCTCAAAACCTTTTCTCCGTTAGTAAATGACGGATTCTCTAACAGCAAATCAAAATTGATAGAGAAAGAATAAGTGAGTGACCAATTTTGATACTGATGAATAAGTGAGTGACCAATTTTGATAGTGTTGAAATGTGGGTGACCAAATGTGAAAAGTGGTAAAGTTCAGTGACCAAAAGTGATATTTTCCCTTTTCTTTTTAATTGTACTTTTTTCTTTTTCTATTCTAATTAACTGGGAATCTTATACATGTAGGTCCAGGCTTACTATACTTACTTTATAGGAATGAGATTATCTGTGAATGCCTACCATGGTAAGAATATAAATATAATTTCCCTGTAGTTGGGTAAACGAAAAATAAACAACAACTACTATTAATTACAAACTTTGATAATATATATATGCTTGCATTATTTTAATAAAAAAAAAATTCTTGTCACTGGAAAATCCGTTAGGACACTGTCTAGCAGCTGTATTTTATTTGACTCTCCAATACATCAGACGAAACATTTGGAATCATGGTAATGAACAAACTCATTCCCAGTTTACAAATATCATCATTAACATTTATGCTCGCCCTTGCGGAGCCTATATATATATATATATATATACATTTTTACTTTTATATATTTTCAGGTTAAAAGCCAACACATAATACGTGGAGAGAATTGTGTCAGAAAAATTGTACGAGAAGGAAAATCAAGCAAAAGACAAGCCACTAGATTCACAAATTCGAAAAATCAGTCAAATCTTAAGCCTGATTGAAACGGTACTTTAAAATTGATGCATTTGTTACTTATCTACATTTTAATTGAAATAATACTAACACAAACAAAATCTCAGTCACATATTAAATCATTTTGGATTAAATATACACTTCAAGTTATCAAACCCGACCATCGTTTCTACTACTTAGGTTGTCCAAGTTGTTCTAGAAGCTGCGGAACAATTTACGAAAGCGAATTCACATGTTTTTACTGCAATAACGACTTCCCCAACCCCAAACCAATGTAAGTTATCGTTTCCCAACGTCAATACAAGCCCCTTACAAAAACAATGTTTATTGTTATAACTGAGCATTATAATTAGCCAATGATACATTTACAAATCACGCTTTGAGGCATAGTTGTATGGTAGAATCGGGTGTCTACAGAACGTTATCGTTGAGGAAACAAAAGCTGAGATGTTATTGCACATGTCAAGTGAATTCGTTGTTAAAGCTGAAATAGAGGTACATTCGAACCCAAAACCTTTAACACTTTTGTCATCTACATTACATGTTTTACTATTGTATAAATCTTTTAAAATGTGTGAATCATGTTAATTTAGAGCTTTGAAAATTTAATTTAACTCTTGAATGAATAGTAACTAAGGGAAAATAGGTTTGTGCCTTCTACACATGCCAGTAATATAAGAAATAAGAGAACATGTACACACCTTTGCACAGTAAGAACTTAATGAAGCTAATTTTTTATTTAATGAAAACTTTTTATAAGTATGTGCCTATTAAATTCATTGATTTTTATTTTCTATCAAAAGAGCTTTGCACTATTATGTGAGGATAATTAATCAACCACTCTTTTCTTGTCTTGTACTGTTTGCACTATTAAATATTGATTCTCATATATGTTCATTTATACTAATCTTTATGCATTTTTCAAAGTTTTGACAAACAACTATCTTCATTATTATATACATGTTCATTTAGAAAAAAAAAAATTCTAAAGACTTGAAAATTTATGAGTTTTAAAAACCAGTTTTCTATCACTCTTTATATATATTAGATAACATACTGACACATTTAAACTTTTCATATATGTTATAAATTACATGAAACCATGTTAAGCTTTGATGAAATTAATGATTTATTCAGAGATAAGTTATTTTTCTTCCATATCAGGATATCGACCACTAAACTAAGAGGGAGGAAATATATACACAACACCATTATGACATGTCTTTCAACTACAGACCACTTCCCCACACCAAAAACATTAATATCAGACATATCAATGTCTGAAAGTCAACAAAGCACTCCCACAATTCAAAAGGACTTCCATTTTTTTTTAGAAGCAGCAAAATTTATTCATAATGGTTAAAAGGAATACCCACACTCAGTATAGGACATTACAGAAACATTACAATAATGTTTCACCACCTACACTATCCTACACAAACATAAGGTTCTATCTCCCACTCATGAAAAAAAGGACCTCCTTGTGCAAAGTGTTTTGGAACTTCGACAAGACTCGACTGATGAAAAGAGTATGAAACATGCCAAACAAAGTTGGCGTACCTCAATGTGTGTATTTTTTGTTCTTTTTTATGATACTTCTCATCATCCTTAAATAAATGTTTTCTTATTTCTTTTAAAAATGCACCTTAACCGATCGGTAAGTAAATCTCATTTTGATAGAATATAAATATATGTAAATATTTGCTTATTGTCATGTATAATACTTCAAACAAAAACCTTATTTATTGGTCGTGGAACTGCCCTTTTTTTTTTTTTTTTTACAATTGACTTAATGCTTATACTGCTAAATTACACAAAATTTGGGTAAACACTTCAACCCACATATTATGCGAGGTGCCCCCATAACTAGTACTCCCTCCATCCCTAAAAAGTTTTTATATTTTCCTTTTTTGTTTGTCCCTCAAAAGTTTGTATACCCCAAAATATAGAAATAATCATCATATTTCTTACCCTCACAATATACACATATTTACCCTTCATGCCATTACTTTTGGACCCACCATAAACTCAACCCAACTACTTTATTTATTTTATATATAAAAATTTACAAATTTACCCTTCAACACTCTTATCATTACACTTTTTTTTAAACCATTTGTCAAAGATTTCTCGCAAACTTTTCGGGGACAGAGGGAGTATTTATATATGTGGCATTGTATACTCTCGGAATTATTGATTCGAATTTAAGGTTTGTATTTAAAAAAAAGAGCTTGTGGCAGAAAAATATCCCCTACGCCCCTTTTCTCGATAGTTTCACAGTCCAGTCTCTATCAATATATGCTTATGCATTGATTTGGATCTCCATTTGTGCAATTTATACCATTATTATATGTGTATAGCATGTACATATATATGTATATATATACATATATTTCTCCACCTAAAATTATTTTTCTGTCTAATCTCCATGTAAGAACAGATTGTGAAAACCTCAAGATTGTGTTGGTCGCACATAATTCCAGTTTAAAGCATCAACTTTCCTTATCATAAAATCAACAAAGAAGTAATTTTAACGGTTTGTAACACTTCAATATGCAATTAAAATTTTCAATTCTTTTAAATGTCTTAAAAATTTAAACGTAATGTATTTTTTTTTTTAAATTACTCCCTCCGTCCCAAGTTACATTGTGCATTTTTTTTTTTTTTGGGAAATGGACAATCTTTTATTAATTAGGTATTAGGGATACGTCCCAAGTTACATTGTGCATTTTTTTTTTTTTTTGGGAAATGGACAATCTTTTATTAATTAGGTATTAGGGATACCCTCAGAAGTAGTTACACCATATTACAAACCAGAAGCAGCAGAGGCAGAAACCTGCACTCAAAAAATTCTAATTCAAGCATAGAAAGGATTCCTTCAGCCATTCATGGAAAATGTTCTCTCTAGAAATTCTCCCAGACACTTTCAACCATCTAAATGAGCTTCCCTTTATTTTCTCCAATATCTTTTCCGCATCGAACTCGTGACCTTTAAATGCCTTTTCATTCCTGCTGATCCACACATTCCACACTATACAGTGCCAGATGAGTCTCCAATGTTCTGCCCACTTAGTATTACTCAGATTTGTGTGGCTTTAATAACGTGGCATCCCCGTGTCCCTGGAATTATAATCTAACCCACACCAAGAATACACACTTTGCGAAATCTCCCTAGTTTTCGAACACAGAAAGAAAAGATGGTTAACATCTTTCTCCTCCAATTCACAAATCTTACAGTTTAAAGAGAAGTTCGGGTTATAAGCTCCTCGTTTTATGAGATTCACCAACGTTGAAATTTTATCTTGAAGCAACCTCCACGAAAAACCCGTCACTTTCAGGGGTGCACCTCTCGTCCATACACTCTTGAGCTTGTCAATGCCCTGTCTGTCAATAGAACATTTTCTAGCAATGCGAATATGCCGATTTGACAGTGTACATCCCATGCTTTTCTAGGTTCCAAGTCTAGTAATCCTCCTCTTCTGAATTAGAAATATACGTGCATATCTGGCTGCAAAGATTTTCCATGGCATTTTCCTCTCTCGCTGATTCGGGTGGAATTTACACGTTTTTGATGCACATGTGAAGCTCATTTTGATGTTGATTTCATTGATTTATGGGTTGAATATGATGGTTTTGGTCAAAATAAGAGAAAGGTAGTGTTTTGTCGATTTTGTAGGAAAAACGAAGGATTTTGGAATCAAAACACCTACCACACTTCACTGGATCAAAGAGAGAAGCATGCCATTGGGTTCGTCTCGACAAATGGAGTGGAATAGCAAAAAGAATCCAGTCGATCGGACACCCGGAGCATAAGTTATATACAAAATAATGAACAAGGAGGACACGACCGAGCTTAGGAAAATGGCAAAATGGAAGTGCACGGGCGAGCTACTGGCACGAGCAAGCCACGCCCGAGACAGAAAATTTAAGATCCAAGAAGGCACGGTCGAGCTCCTTGAAGGCCAAAAGTTGATTTTGCTCGGCCGAGCTCCGTGCACGGCCGAGCTACCCCATTCTCGGTGCCAATGGTGTATTTTCTCCGTTTTTTGAGGGATTTACTTGCAATTACCCAACACTATATATACTCCCATTCTTGAAATCAAAAGGTACCTTAACCATTTCACAAGAATTCTTCACCTACAAACACACATTTGGAGGTATTTAGCATCTATTTCTTCATTTCTCCACCAAATCAAGCAAGGAAGGAGTCAAAAGCTTTGAAATTCAATTACCCATCATCCATTAGACTAAGCTTTCTCTTTCTCTCTCTCTCTCTCTTTATTTAGTTATTTCATTAGTTTGTGTTAATTAGATTATGTTGGTTCTTAGCTAGAACACTTTTGGTTCTAGGGCTATGTTTACACTTTGGATGATGTTTATGAATTAATTTCTTGTTTATTTGTTGGTTGTGGTGTTTATTTCTATTTGAATGCTTAACTTTCGTTGCAAGACAACTTGTGTTCCCCTTCAACTTGTGCATCTAAATAGACTAAGAGCTGCCTAACATACCAGCTTCTCAACTAGCCTGATCTACATGCTCCAACATTCCTGAAACATGTTCATTCAATTTTGACTTATCTATTTGACATGTCTTAAGGGGTTTTGGTATCTTAATCAAAATTCTCATTTTATTCCCAACAATTTCCCCCTTTTTGATGATGCCAAAACCTATACAATCTATGCAAAGGTGACTTGACTATACTTATTACATATAACTTCAGTAGATGTGACTAAGGTCAAATTTCCTAAAAGAACATGTTAGTATAATCACAGTTTAAGTGCATATAGGTTTAAGTCAGGCAAGTTGAGACAATGAGATATTATCTCTTGATTCAAAAGGAATTAAACTATCATTCATATATCATTTGAGCATTACAAAGCATGTTGATAGTCAAATTAACTAATCAGAGCATGTTATCAGAGCAATTACATAAGATAAACATAAAAATCATATAAGCAGCCATGAGCAAGTACACATCATAAGCATCCATTTCAGCAGTCTTGGTCAAATAAGGGACAAGGAAACTTAGCAGTTTCAGAGGTATTCTTCAGGAGGTGGCACAATCCCATATTGTGCCCAAACCCTCTTCTTTAGGTCCATTGCCTCCTTGTTTGTTCCCTTAGGTCCAAGTTTCAGCTTCTCCATCTTCAGTATCTGAATGAACTCTTGGAAAATCTTTGACTGATTAATGTAGCCTTGCTGTTTTGGAGGCATGTAGATGATGGGACCAGGAGCTTTGAACTCTACTCTTGCTATATCTGCAGCAGCAAGAAGTTTCTGATAAAGCTCTCTGTGATTATCAAACATAAACTGAGTAAAGATGGATTCAATATCTTCATCCATCCAGATATGACATGAAAGTCGTAAACAAACTCCCTCTTAGCTTCCTCCCATTCATCATTCAGCTGAATTGGGACCCATTTGTCCATATGTGGATACTTGGTGTCCATCTGAATCAGCAGCTGAGGCTTCAACTTGTTGTAAGATGGTCTCCTTCTCATTGGCTTCTGAAAATTTTCTCTTCTCTTATCTCTTACTCTGTTAGCTTCCATCAATTGCTCCATCTTCTCTTGAGCTCTCATCATGGACAATCTCTGCTGAGTTTCAGCATCCTTTCCAAATCCTTCTTGAAACAACTTGGAAGGATCATCAACAAGGACTGGTACTCTTTTCTTCTCAGGGCTCTTGGCCACTTCTTCTTCAGTAGAGTCTTCAGCAGTTTTGGTCCTCTTTGACGTAGGCTCTTCTTCAATTCTGAATTCAGCAGGCAGATCTAAACTGTTAGGAAAATCAGTGAATGTCTCAGCTTTCCTCTTGTTCATTTTGACTTTCTTGATTTTCCCCCCGACTTGGACAACTTAAGCACTTTTGTCCAATCCTGTTGATTCACCACCAGGCCTTTGTTGCCTTCTTGCACCTTCTTCTTTAACTGAAGCCATAGAGTTCTTCAGGGCAATTGTCAATTGCTCTTCTTAATCTAAATCCTCTATGTTCAGCACTTCTTTCTCTTTCCCCTTAGACTCATGCATTTGCTCTTTTCCCTTGCTTCCTTCTCCTATCTTCAAGGCACCTTTGGCTCTAGCTCTTTCTCTTTCCCCCTTTATGGCTTCATCAAAACATCGGGGCTTGAGATCACTCATTGTAGTAGCCAACAAGGATTGAGCCTGGTTGAGGGACTTTATCTCATCAAGTAAGTAGACATTTTCATCATGGATATTTTGCATCCTGTCACTGCTCATGCTAAGAAAAGCAAGAACAAACTTCATTTTTTGCTCAACAACCTCGTCCAAGGTTGTTCTAAGGGATGCATCAAGGTTGGCCTTGAGAAGTTCAGTAAGATTGGCCACTGCAGATTCAGAAATCTTGGCCAGCACCTCTTCAGAGAATTTGGTTGATGCCTCTTTCACCATTGCCAATCGCATTTCTTCTGCCCTTCTCTTCTAAAGAGCACTCTTTTTGCCAATAGCTTGCTTCACAACCAACTTAAGTGCTTTGACATTTCTATTGTGATTGTCAAGAAGTAGCTTCTGATCCTTCTTTACTTCCTTGGTGAATGAATACATGCTTTCCTTGGCCTTTTGCACTTCAGTAGATATGGTTTGCAATCTAGTCTCAACACCACTGATCCTTGCTTCAATAGTGGGTAGGACCACTTCTTCTGATCTAGTGAGTCTCATTTCTACTGAGGTAAGTGTTCTGCCTTGTTCATCCAATGCTTCAGAAGTTTGTGCATGGGCAGTTTCCACTTGTTGGACCAATGTGTCCAACTTTGTTGAATGCTCCTCAAGAGCAATTTTTGATAGACCTCCATCAACTTGTACAGGAGCATCTGTAAAAATATCATCAGCAAAAATTTGATCTAGAGTGATACTTGCAATATCAGAGAAAATAAACTTATCAGCAAGATCACCCTCATCTACCTCCAATTCTTTTTCACAAGACCCTGATTCATCAACATCCTTCTTCTTATTTTCAACTAATTCTTTTCCACCTTTCTCATAAGTGATCTCACATTCATGAAGGTTAGTCCTCCTCTCCTCAAGGGATTCTTGAAGTTCAGATTTGAGTTCAAGAACAACCTGTCCTTCCTCACTTATTCCTTCCTCTCCCTCTATGATTGGTACACTCATTATCTTAGTGATTTCTACCTCACTTTCCACCTCAACTCCCTCTTGTTTTTCAGGACTATTCTCCTTTTCAACTCCATCACCTAAACCTGCAGCTTCTACATCCTCAATAGGATTCATAAAAGGCAGTTGTGGGGAGATCACAGTGCTTGGGCATACCAAGGCCACTAAGTCATCCTGAATGGTTAAGAGCTGGTTAGTGTCCAACTCTGCTGACACTGATGAGGTCTTAATTAAACCAGCTTCTATTTGGGAGGCCTTAACATCATTAAGCTTTGCCTCAGGCTCAGTTGAACCTTCATGGGCTGATGCATATTTGGCTGTGTTACAATCTTTGGTCAACACCTCTGAAGAAACAGAGCCCTTCCTATGATAGGTTAGATAGTGGATAGTGGTTTGTTTAGGACCAGGAGGGTTGGGATTGGTGGGATCATCATTGTTGTCATCATTATTTGAACTGCTATCAGGGTGCTTGATCCCCATAGTAATTCTCTCTTTTTCTTCAGCAACTTTGTATGCTACTAGCTTTGCAAAGACTTTCTCATCTGTCAGGAACCTTGTCTTTTGCACACCAGCAAAGTGCAGCACTCTACTTTCCTCAATTTGCCACTAGTTTGCACCTTTATCTTGAATAACTTGGGCAATCTCCATGATGGTTTTGTCTTTCACTTCTACTAAAGCTCTCAGATCATGGAAATTCCTTTGTAATCTTGAAAATTCAGCAAGGTTGGGGTACAAACTATCCACAGTTGCCCTTGCTCCACCTTTGAGCATACCCTCAAAAGTATACTCCTACTCATCTCCATCAGACTGGGGACTTTGGTTTATGGGGGAGTTGGCACTGGTTTCAGTAGGGTTGGCTTCAGGGGCAGTTTCAAGAACATTGGGCTCAGCAAAGGTTGTTTCAGGTACTTTAGAGAGCAATGGTCCTGAAGGGGTTTTTCCTAAGGGGGTGGGTTCTAGCAATGCAGCTTCAAGGAATCTGGAATAATTAAGTATAGATGAATCAATGGGTGAAAGAAATCTTGATTCATCAACTGCAATATCAGCTAACACATCAATGGGACCTCTTTGAGCAGCTCCTTCAGGAGAATATCTTTTGGTGAGGTTTAGAGGAGTGATAGGTTGGTCTTGGGGGATTTTATGGGTATTAGGAGAGTTGGGCTCAGAATTGTGGGCTTCAGGATACTTGGACTCTGGAGTCCCAACTTCAGGAGAGTTGGACTTAGACTTAGTCTTGGACTTTGATCTACTTTCAGCTCTACGTTCCCTAAGAGCAATCTTCAAAGTCTTCTCCTCCTGCAACTCCAGCATCTTTTCAGAAGGCTTGGCCCTTCTATTGCTTGCCCTTGAGCTCCCACTTCCTTCTTCAGGGACAACTTCTCTGACCCTCTTCTCTCCCTTTTTCTTCTTCACCACTGCCATTGGGAACTTTTCCCTTAGCTCTTCAGAGTCTGATGGCACATTCACACCCTCTTCAGCAACCTTTTCCACTTCTGCTGAAGTATCAGAATCCTCTTCTGAAAGGATCTGAGTCATTTTCCTTGTTTTTACAGCCCTTGCCTTTGTTCTTGGCTTCATCTTGGGCTTTTTATCCACCACCTCTTCAGCAGGTTTGGACACCTGCTGCTTTCTCTTCTCAGATTTCTTGGATAACTTCTTGAACATTATTTTCTGAGCAGGTAGGGGCTTTGCAAATGTCTGCATCAGGGAGTAGTGGGAAAATCTTTCAATCAAGAGGTTTGCTCTTGTGCAGTATCTAAGTTTCCCTTCCAACACCACCTTCATGTGGGCTTTCACCTTGAACTTGGCCTTTTCCTTCATCATTTCCCCCATGATGAAGTATCTCCAGTTGAATTTGATGCCTTTGTCACTGGCATCAATCACAGCAACGATTATTCTGATTCTTGGTGAACTTACTTGCTCCAAGCTTCCAGTGTTGCTCAGTATACTTTTTGTCACCACTTCAAAAAGTGTGAGAGACTCAGGCTTGAGTGTGTTTTTGTGCTGTGTGGAGGAAATGGGACCTGGAACTTTAAGCCACTCTTGAGCAACTTCTTGCTCATGTCCAGCACCATATGTATCTGGATTCCTTCCTTCTGAAGGCAGTCAAAGGCTCCTTCAAGATCCTCTTCAGTGAATTTAACCATATGTGGACTCTCTTCTTCATCTCCTTCATCCACATATGACAGCCTTGTTGACATTTCTCCTCTAGTTGCTTTACCTTTCCATTTTCGAAAGGCAAAGAACTCAGCCATGTACTGCTCCAAGCATGAGCTAGGCTTGTTCTCCATAAATTTCTGAAGATCATCTCTTCTAAGCCATCTAAGGGTTGGAGTGACTTCAGGGAGTTCAATTTCAAAGGATTTGATAGGCTCAAAAGTGAGATTGTTTTTGTGGCTTAGGTAGGAGAAATCAATGTCTACCTTCTTGTTAGAGAAGTCAACAATCATATCTTGTCTGATCTTGGGTGCCATGGATAAAACAGTAAGAAAGCTTGAGGTTTTGAGAATTCTAGGTTAGGGTTTCAAAGAGTGAAAGTATGTGTGGGGAGAATGAAAGGCTTTGGGGGCTTCTTAAGACATAGAGTATATTCCAAAAGAAATGTATGTCAATGAGTTGGTGAGTCTTAAGGCAATTCAACAGTTTACAAAAAGGTAAATCAACTTTGGATGGCCAGGATTAATTCAGGAGAGTTGGCCAAAAGATGATCCAACGGTTGAAATTTGATTTAAAAGTTTTAAAACTGTTTTATTGAAACGTGGGGAATGAAGTTAAGGTTTATTATGGCTGGGGAGTTATCAAGATGGATTGTGGGCTAGAATTGTTTAATGCAAACAAGAATTGAAACTTTGCATTAAATGCTTCGAAAGTGACTTTTTGGGTAGGGGACAAATTAAATCTTTGTAAAGGTAATGGCGTTAAGAGGAATGGGACAGCCAACAAAATAGGCAATGATTACCTAAAATAGGTGCTTATCAAACCTATATTTTGTTTGATATCCATTTCAGCTTATGTGGCCCCACATGGACAAGTGTCCTGACCCAATTCTCCTGAAGTGAGCCATGCCCAACTTTTCTGATCAAATCTGGGTCAATTCTTCTGAAATTCAGTAGACTTTGCCCAAGTTTGCTGAAGAACAATTCTAGTACCCTCTTGATTGTTGAACTTCATTGGGCTTACTTGTCCATCTTTCCTGGATCAAGAAGTCCCAACTCTGTTGAAAGTTCCATGAACCTTGCTTCAGCAAAAGGTTTGGTTAATATATCAACCTTTTGATGATCTGTGTGAATTTTCACCAATTTGATGTCCTTCTTCTCCACATGATCTCTTATGAAATGATGCTTGATGTCCACATGCTTGCATCTTGTGTGTAACACTGGATTTTGTGATATTGCTATTGCACTGTTATTGTCACAGAATATTGGCACTTCAGTAGAATTGACATTGTAGTCTCTAAGTTGTTGTCTCAACCAAAGGATTTGAGCACAACAACTTCCAGCTGCAACATACTCAGCTTCAGTAGTTGAAGTGGCCACAGTGTTTTGCTTCTTTGAGAACCAAGAGATGAGCTTGTTTCCCAGAAATTGATATATTCCAGAAGTGGACTTCCTATCAATTATGCATCCTCCATAGTCTGCATCTGAGTAGCCAGTTAACTTAATGTTGTCATATGAGGGATACCATAATCCCATATTTTCAATGCCTTTGAGGTATCTCAAGATCCTCTTTGCAGCCTCTAGATGACTCTTCTTAGGATTGGCTTGGAACCTTGCACATACACCTACTGCAAAGGTGATATCAGGTGTACTAGCTGTGAGATAGAGGAGAGATCCAATTATTCGTCTATACTCAGTAGAGTTGGTTGGAACACCACTCTCATCAGGATCCATCTTCCAGTTTGTGTTAATTGGGATTCTCATTGGCTTGCTAGTTGAACATCCAAACTTCTTAATCATCTCCCTTGTGTACTTGGCTTGATTGATGAAGATTCCTTCTTTAGATTGCTTAACTTGAAGTCCCAAGAAGAAATTCATCAGCCCCATCATTGACATCTCAAACTTGCGTTGCATGAGCTTTGAGAATTTCTCACAAAGCTTCTCATTTGGTGATCCAAATATAATGTCATCCACATATATTTGGACAAGCAAGATGTCATCTCCTTCATAGATTCTAATAAGGTTATGTCCACTCTCCCTTTGACAAAACCATGATCCAATAGAAACTGTGACAAGGTATCATATCAAGCTCTTGGAGCTTGTTTAAGTCCATAAAGGGCTTTCTTCAGTCTGTACACTTGGTTTCCTTCCTCAAACCCTGGGGGTTGCTCCACATAGACTTCTTTCTTGAGCACTCCATTCAGAAAAGCACTCTTGACATCCATTTGATAGACTTTGAACCTCTTGTGGGCAGCATATGCTAAGAATAGCCTTATAGCTTCAAGTCTTGCCACTGGTGCAAATGTCTCATCATAGTCTATGCCTTCTGATTGACAATAACCCTTAGCCACCAATCTGGCCTTGTTCCTGACTATCACATCATTCTCATTCTTCTTGTTCTTGAACACCCACTTTGTTCCAATAATATCTTGATGTGATGGTCTGTCAACCAGCTCCCATACATCATTTCTTGTAAACTGGTTCAGCTCCTCTTGCATAGCTGTAATCCAGTTTGCATCTTGAAGTGCTTCCTCAATGTCTTGAGGTTCCTGTTCTGATAAGAAATAGTAAAATAAAGCACTTTCACCATGAAACCTTCTAGTTTTGACTCCTACACTTGGATCACCAAGTATTAGGTCAGTTGGATGGTTAGATAACCAAGTCCTTCTTTTCCTGGTCCCTTTAGTAGAGTTGTCCTCTACTAAGGTTGAGTCACTAGGATCATAAAATTCAGGAAAACTTAATGCAGGATCTAATTCAGGATCATATTCAGGGGTGTTGGCCTCAATGTCAGGGACATTGGCATTTTCAACATTTTCATTTCCCCCTTGAATATTGGATCCATTAAATACCTCATCATAACATGCTTCTTCATTGGTAGTTGTTACCTGATTAAGAAATGGGATTGTGTCATTCAGTTCATCATTTCCTTTAGTAGGGTTTGCCTCAGGTAGATTGCCTTTAGGAGTGTTGTCCAGTGTAATGAATTCAGGAGGATTGGCCTGGACAACTTCAGTGAATAGGGTATCTTTCTCTTTTAGGCTCAATCTGGTTGTTCTTTGTGTGATGTCATTCAAATCAAGGAGTTTATCCATGTTCTAAAAAATAGCTTCATCAAACACAACATGAAGTGTTTCTTCCACAAGAAGTGATTTACAATTGTAGACTCTGAAAGCTCTACTGATTTGGGAATATCCAAGAAATATCCCTTCATCAGCTTTGCTGTCAAAAGCTTTCAATTGTTCTTTCCCATTGTTGTGAATGAAACACTTACAACCAAATATGTGAAAATAAGATATTTTAGGCAATCTTCATTTCTAGAGTTCATAAGGGGTTTTGCCTTGACCCTTAGTGATTAAACATCTATTTTGAGTATAGCATGCAGTGTTTATAGCTTCAGCCCAAAATCTCTTAGGCAAGTTAGAATCAACAATTAAAGTTCTAGCAGCCTCTTTAAGAGTTCTATTTCTTCTTTCAGCTACCCCATTCTGCTGAGGGGTTCTAGCTGCTGAAGTTTCATGAGCAATTCCATTTTCAGTGCAATACTCATTGATGTATCAATTTATGAACTCAATGCCTTTATCAGATCTTATCTTGATTATATTAAGGCTTTTCTCATTTGAAAGTCTATTTAATAGTTAAGGGAGTTTGACTTGTGTTTCCTTCTTATTAAGGAGAAATACTACCCATGAGAACCTAGAAAAGTCATCTACTACAACCAATGTGTATTTTCTTCCATTTATGCTTGCAGGGGTAATTGGTCCAAATAAGACCATGTGTAATAGTTCAAGAACCCTTTCAGTAGAGATGACTGGTTTGCCTTTAAATGAAGCTTTAATCTGTTTTCCTTCTTGATATGGTTTACAGACATGTTCTTTAATGAAAACTTCATTAGGCAGTCCTTTAACTAATGCATTTCTAGCCAGCTTGTTCATGGATTTAAAGTTCAGGTGGTTTAGTCTTTTATGCCATAACAAACTTTGTTCATTTGAGCTCTTGGCAATAAAACATGTTGCATCAGTAGACATGTCCCAGTCAGCAAAATACACATTTCCTTTCCTAGTTCCAATCAGTAGAGTTTGTTGAGTTTTATCTTTGATTAGGCATTTATCACTTGTGAATTCAACATTATATCATTTATCACAGAGCTGACTTATGCTTAGGAGATTATACTTGAGACCAGCAACATAAGATACATTGGATACCTTGACATTACCAATTATCAATGTACCATAACCTTTTGTAGTTGCTTGTGAGTTGTCTCCAAATGTGACATTAGGACCTTCTTGTTCAATGAATTCAGTGAGGAGTGTTTTGTTTCCAGTCATGTGCCTTGAACATCCATTGTCCAAGTACTATGCTATTTTTTTGTTCAAGCTCCTCATCTTCTTGTGGTCCTTTGGTACCTGCAATAATCATGCTTTAGGTACCCTTTGAATTTTGGGTCCTGAGAGGTTAGTTGTACCTTTAGGAATCCAAACTTGCCTAATAACCCTGATTGATTCAAGGTGGCTAAGTTGTTTTCCTCTTGCATCAACATACACAGTTTTTCCCTTAAATGCCTTTGGGAAAGAATGTGTGAAAGTGTTGACTCTATAAGTTTCAGGAGAGTTGACATTTCTCCTGAACTTATGAGTTCTTTGTGCAACTTGAGGGAATCTTTGAGGATGGGCATATAGATGACCATTACCCTTTAGTATGTAGGGTTTTGGTTGTCTCATTTTATTGTGCCTATAAGGAGAGTTGTCCTTATGTATGTTCAGCTGAGGTTGCCTCAGGGGAGTTGGCCTAGGCTGAACATACCTTGGACAATCTCTCTGAATGTTGTTCAGATGAGTTTCCCTTCCATTGGGTCTACTCTGCTGAACACCATTCCTCTTGTATTCAGGGACTTTGGCCATTTCCTTAGGTATGGGCCTGGTTCCCTGAAATACTTGAGTGGGCACCTCATGCATTTTGCCCCTTTCTTTGTTCAGTGGCTAAATTAATTCATTTTCAGCTTGTTGTGCCACTGATTTAACAAAGGCCCTCTTAGTGTTACTTGTTGAAGCAACACTAAGATAAGGTGAAGATTCGAATGGATCATATCCCAATCCACTCTTTTGAGCCATATGTCTTTGGAAGCTTTGAATTTCCTCTATTGCCTTAGAGGATTTATTCATTACAGACATCTTAATTCTTAGGCTCTCTTCACTTGATTTAAGAACATCAAACTCATGTGAAAGATTATCAAATTTAGCTTGTAGGATTTTAAATTCAAAGTCCTTTCTCTTCTGAATAAGCAATTGCTCATCAAACTGCTTTTGTTGGTCAACTATCCTGAGAGAAGCTTCATCAAGTTCTCTCAAGACTTGTTGATACAACTCAGTAGATTTGATATCAACTGCAGATTCAGCATGAGAAGTTTTTTCAAGTTCAATGCTCAGTATTTCATTTTCTCTCACACAATTATCATGAAGTTCTTGAAGTCTAGTGAAGTCTTCCATTAAATTTCCAAGAGAAAGTTTCAGGTTGACATCACTAGTGTTCAGTGATTGAATTGATGGTGAACTAGAAGTAGAGGATACCTCATCATCTTCAATGGCCATGTTGCAGACATCATCATCATCACTGTTGGAAAACAGTCCATCATCAGAAGAGTTGAAGCTCTCATCACTCTGAGACTCATCACCAGCCATCATGGCTTTTCTGTTGGTGAATCTTTTGTCTCTTTTGGCTCGCCTCTCCTTTTTCTCTTTTGAGCTGAGTTCAGGGCAGTCATATTGAAAGTGCCCCTTCTTTTGGCAATTGTAGCACAGGTCTTCATCATCATCTTTCTTTGAATCATCTCTTCTTCTAGATGATGAAGGTTCAGCTCTGTTGGACATTCTCCTATCAGAGTACTTATCCTATGATTTTCTTTCTTCAGGCCTTTTGTCCTCAGCCTTGGCTTCAGGAGAGTTGTACCTTCTCCTGACCTTGTTGTCTTGGTAGAATTTCTTGTATCTACCAAACCTTGAGTTGAGTTTATCAAATCTTCTAGCCATGAGGGCTAATTCTTCCTTCATTTCAGCCTTAGAGACCGACTTTGATGATCTTGGAGTGGACTGCATTTCTGGTTCAGCAGCTTTGGCCTTAAATGCCACTCCTTTGGTTGGTAAGGAAGGTTCTTCAGTAGGCTTTCTTCTGTTGAGATCAAACTCATAAGCTTTGAGTTCAGAGAAGACTTGTTGCATGGTCATGGTAGAGAGATCCTTAGTATTCTGCATCATTACAAAATATACATCCCACTTTGGAGTGAGACTTCTTAGAATCTTGAGTGCAATTTCTCTCTTAGAGTACACCTTGCCCAATGAGTTCATCTCATTCATTATGTCAGTGAATCTACCAGCAGATTTGTCAATGGACTCTTCAGACTCCATTGTGAATTGTTCAAACTTCTGCACAACAACTTGGATCTTATTCTCCTTGATTTTGTCAGTACCCTCACACATTTCAGCAAGGGTGTCCCAAATTTTTTTGGCTGTTGTGCAGTGGTAGACTCTCCCCATTACTGCATATGAAATTGTTTGATAGAGAGTGTTCATTGCTAGATAATTGAGATTATGTCTCCTTCTCTCTTCAGTAGTGAGATCATCTTCATCTTTGGGGATCTTCTGCCTTGTATCAGCTCTTTGAGCTTTAGTAATCCTAGGATTAGCTTGGGAAATGTGAATGGACCCCTTGTGATGACTCTTAGCATCTCATTGTGTAGGCATGCAAGATGAGCTCCCATTCTGATCTTCCAGAAATCATAGTTCTCAATTGAGAACATGGGCAGTTTATAGTGAGATATGTGATTGACAGGATCTGGAGCCATATTGTTGATGGTCTCCACAACATCTCCAGGAACAGCAGCATTGTTGTTGTTGTTATTGTTGTTGTTGTTGTTGTTGTTGTTGTTGTTATTGTTCTTGTTGTTGTTGTTGTGGTTGTTCCTTGCCATATCTTAGATAAGAGGGGTTAGACAACAAATGTGTTAAGAATTCAGAAAGATCAGTTCAGTGACCACAGTAAAATATTGTTTTGAAAATCAAGATAGATTATCAGAAGCAGTGGTCTTTGAACCCCTGCTCTGATACCACTTGTTGGTCCTGAAAGGAGTAGGTACAAGTGTATGGGGGGGAATACACTTGTATATGCAAATCTTTTCAATCTTTAAGCAAATCGGGCTTTCAGCAAGGTTGTCCTGGACAACTCTTCTGATATGTATAACTTTCAGAAGATATTCAAACTACTAAGCACTATTGAGTACTTAGTTTAATAACTATCTAATTAAGTTATAAGTGCGAAATTATGGTTGGCCCTTATGTTTAAACTCCTTTTAATTCTGAAATCTTATCTTAACACTTAAACTGCTTTTCAGGGGACTTGTCCCAAATCAGTTTTACACAACTTTGAATGTATATCTTTTGAAAATCAATTTATGTGTAGTGTATGAATGTGTGTTTGAATGAAAATACTTTAATGTAAACAACACAAGAGGTTTATAGTGGTTCAGAGACTCAAGCTCCTACATCCACTTTCCCTAATTTAACAGGATAATTCTTTCACTCTTGGAATTAACTTGTTTTATAGTGCCAAGGTGCACTGAACAACCACACCACTCCTTGGTGCCTTGATCCCTAGGAATTCAGAGTCCTAGTACTCTCTCTCAACTCAGAACTGAACTGTTCTTCTCTCAACAGTTAGTTCCTTACACTTCTACTACAACAATCCTTCTAACTTTTCTTGAAAGGTTTAAGGGTTGATGTTGGTTCCAACTAGGTGAGATATCCTTTACAATTGAGCACAGTGTATAGGATAGAATATCTCTCTAAACTTTGTATGATTTACAATGAGGTTCAACTTAGATGAAGTGTTTGGAAACTAAGAATGTGTTCTTAGAAAGCTTGAAGGCTTTGTAGTTTCCTTTGAATATTCAGGATAGTTGTGCTTGTAGGATTAGTTGGATGCCTTCAAATGGTTTCCACACTTCAGTATTTATAGAGTAAGATGAGGTTATATCCGTTGGAGAGACAGCCTCAAAATGTCTATATTTGTCTTCCTTGAACTTTGCAACTGGAAGACAGATTCTTGAAAGTGACATGTCCTTAATTTGGGAAGTAAACGGCTGTTAGCTCCTTGTCTTGACTTTAATGCACTCTTCCCAATGTCTGACTTGAAGATTCACTTGATCAAACATGGACATCACTTCTGATCATTGGTCCTATGATAAGGACAACTTTCCTTATCATCTGGACAAGTCAGCTTATCAATCTCAGTAGACATGACTTATCAGCAATGTTGGCATGGCTCTTTCAGATGACTTGGCTTTCAAACTTCACTGATCATTTCTTGATGGTTCTAAGTATCATTGCATTCACATCAGTGGTTTTGACCCCATCAGCACAGTTAGCTCTTGCCTTAGAACATTTCAGGTTCAAGTGTGCTTGGTCAATCCTGCTGGACATCTCCTCTGAACTTGTAATGTACATCAACAGACTTGATCTTCTTGATGTATTCTACTCATTAGATCATCAGGGAGGTTGTCTTCCTACTGAGCTGACTTGATCAGCACAGTTGGTCAGTTAAGCTTTTCAGCAGTCTTGGGATCAACTTGATTCTGAGCCTTGAGGGGACTTGATTCTTGTATTCTTTTAAGCATGTGTTCCCCCTCAACTTGTGCATCTAAATAGACTAAGAGCTGCCTAACATACCAGCTTCTCAACTAGCCTGATCTACATGTTCCAACATTCCTGAAACATGTTCATTCAATTTTGACTTATCTATTTGGCATGTCTTAAGGGGTTTTGGTATCTTAATCAAAATTCTCATTTTATTCCCAACATAGAGAATAAATCCTTAGGACTTTTTCCCCCACCCAATTATCTTCCCAGAATTTTGTGTTTTTGCCATTACAAACTACCTTATTACAGTTATAAAAAAACCAATTGTTTGAACCTGCCCAAGACACTACTAATGTCCTCCAAGCAGACCACCCATTTTGCTTCTTGCTCGTCCTTTTTAACCTCTCAACATTTCCCTTGAAATTCCCATTCTTCGATAGTAATATTTCTTTCCACAAACTGTTATCCGACTCTAAGAGTCTCCACCCCCATTTCCCCAAGAGAGCATCATTGAACAATCTCAAATTTTTTACACCTAGCCCCCCTCTCTCTTTAACCCTGCAGACAAAGTCCCATTTAACCCAAGAAATTCTACTCACCTTCATGTCACAGTTGCTCCACAGAAATTTCCGTTGCATATTTTGAATATCTTTAAGAGTTTCAGTAGGGGCTTTATAGATGGATAATTCATAGGTGTGTAAACTAGAGAGAATACATTTAATGAGTACCAATCTTCCGCCGAACGATAAGGATTTGACGTCCCACTTCTTAAATTTGGATTCCACCTTTTGAACAATCTCTTCCCAGTTCAAAGGCTTTCTTTGGTTAGCACCAATTTTTAATCCCAGGCACTTCAGTGGTAGATCAGTTTTCTTGCAATTTAGAATCGTCGCCCATTCGTCTAGTTTCTCCTAAGATACATTGACCCCTAAAATCGTGCTTTTGTGGAAATTAATTTGCAGGCTGGACCACATTTCGAAATTCTCAGGATACTCTTGAGCACTAAGAGATTTCTGCTATCCGCTTCTCCAAAGAACAAAGTATCATCTGCAAATTGCAGATGGGATACCTTAGTCTTTCTCTATCCCACTTCAATAGGTTTGAGGGTCACAGCGTCGATAGCCTTGTTCATCATCTGACTGATACATTCTCCCACGATAGTGAACAGAAAAGGCGATAGGGGATCTCCTTGTCGAATGCCTCTTTCCATGTCAAACTCTTTCGTCGAGCTTCCATTGACAAGGACCGATGGAGACGCCGATTGAATGCATTCCTTGATCCACTTTTGCCACTTGTCATTGAATCCAAGCAATTTCAACATATCTAGCAGAAAGGCGTGGTCGATCGAGTCATATGCTTTCTCAAAATCCAGTTTGAACAAGAACATACTCTTCTTTTTAGATCTCACATCCTCTATAACTTCATTAGTGATTACAACGCTGTCGAGGATATTTCTGTCCCTAATGAAAGTTTATTGATTTTGTGATATTACCCTGTTAAGGATCTTGGACAATCTGTTCGCAAGAAGCTTGGACAAAACCTTGTAAAAACACCTGACTAGAGAAATATGTTTGAATTCCTTGATGTCTGTTGGGTTTCTCACTTTGGGGATAAGGGTTATGAACGCAGCATTCAGGCCTTTAGCAAGTTTAGCATTGCATTGAAATTCTGACACCGCTCTTAAGAAATCTTTCTCCAAGACTTTCCAAAACGATTTGATGAATTTAAAATTATATCCGTTAGGGCCAGGTCTCTTCTTGGATCCACAGTCCCACACAACTTTCTATAGTTCCTCTTTCGTGAAATCACCACAGAGAAACAGGTTGTCGACCTCCTCTATCTTTTGTCCCCTGATCCCTAAAACCTTCGGCATGATCCATTGCTGCTTAGCAAAAGCCCCTTTGAAAAAAATTTGAAAATTCCAGATTTCACATCTTCCACGCCCTCAACCCACCTGCCCGAAATATTGAGACCATTAATCTCGTGCATAACTTAAAAAATTGGGGTGTGTATAGTAATAAAAATTGAATTTTAAATTTTAATGAGCCCCACCCTTAGTTTATAAAAATATAGATTTATGGTTAATTTGATTTATGGGTTGGGGTATATACCCCTCCAGATTTGTTTAATACACTCCCCTCTTTCATTTATTAATTCAATATATATATATGAAATACCATATTTACCCCTTATAAATGTTATAGATACATACACCCCTATAACCCTACTTTCCCCTTCTTCCCCAACTTCTGTTCTCTGCCGCCTCTCTCTTCCCCTCCCCTTCCCTCCCCGTTTTTTTTTCTTTTCTACACTCCCTCTCGCCGTCGCACTGCCCCCGCCCTCCCTCTCGCCGTCGCTCTCCCCCTCGCCGTCGCACTTCCCTCTCACTCCCCCCTCGCTGTCGCACTTCCCTTCTACCCCCTTGCGTCCGGCGCCGCCCATCTTCTTCCTCATTTTTTTTATTCTTCTCTTTCGCTCCACTCGATGCCGCCGCTCCAGCTATCCCTCGACCGTCGCAGCCCTACCAAAAATACTCCAGCGCTTTGACCGTCGCGGCCCACCCCATGTTTTTTTTTTCCGACCATTATTGATCGCCCAAAAAAGCTCTCGTCGATAATAGGTTGTCGACGAGAGTATTTTTGGGCGATCAATAATGGTCGAAATTTTCAATTTTTTTTAAGAAAATTCTTTCGAAATTTGGTTGACAAACTAGTGTCGATCGGAGTATTTTTGGTCGACAAATCAGTGTCGATCGGAGTGCAATATATATTTTTTTTTATGTGGTGGTGGTGGCGGCGGCTGTCTAATTCTAGGGTTAGAGTTGTGTTTTAAATTGTAGGGAGAGTGTATGTATCTAATATAATTTAGTAAAAGGACAAAATTGGTATTTCATATATATATTGAATTAAAAAAAATGAAGAGAGAGTGTATTAAACAAAGCTGGAGGGTATATCCCGTCCCTTGATTTATTAACAACATTTAAATAAATGAAGTGAATGGGTGGGCTTGGGACATGGATCTGCTACGCGGGGGATTGGAGAGGGGGACTGGGTTGAAATAAAATGAAGGACGGTGGTTTAGTTAGTCGGCGTGGTTTAATGGTTTAAAAAAATTCGTCTCACGAATCTCATTCCCCGAGACAATCTCACACAAATTTTTTGTCTAAAAAATATACATCAAGTATAAATTATTAAGAAAAAAATAAAGAGTACTTTAGACAATTCAAATGATACATAACATCAATATTACAAAAATGCGGGGGGTCAAAAATATCGATATCGGTGGAAATATCGAGACCTTAAATATGTAGAAATATCGATGGATATATTGATATCGGTAAATTTAAAAAATTGTGTAAATTTAATAACTAACTTTTAATACATAAATTCAACAGAACAATTTAAATACATTTACATCTATGATACATTTATATAAAATATAGCATACAATGTTATTTCATATGATATTTTTTAAAAATTATCGACATTTCTCAATTTTTTTCGATATTATCCGATATTCTTTCGATATTTTACCGATATTGATCTCGATATTGTTATTTTATATTTATTTTTATCGATATTTTCGATTTTTTTACAAATATCGTAGAAATATCGTTTCTACCCAATATCGATATCGATAACAGCGAAAATGGATATATCGGGGAAATTTCTGAATATTTTTGTCCATGGTGCATCAGACTCCAATACCAAACCATTACAACTAGACACAATTAAGCTCAATTATAGTTACCAACCCAGGTATTCACTCTGGTCTAGTTGTACTGGCTATCATCATTTGGAATCATCTTTACACATACGAACACATACAATCAAGATGTTGTAAACAATACATATTCACTGAAATTCTCAGAATTAACTCAATATAAAATTTATTAACAAAATAACTTCAAATGTATATATTTTAAAAAATGGATCAACACGATCTTTACGCACACAAATCTCACCTATCCCTTTAAAATTGGAAACGTCTCCACCCTCCACTTTTTTCATCAACTACTTAATTTTTTTCGACTTCCAGGCTGAAGGAGCAGTGTCTAATTCAGCAAACGAGCAATGAAGCTTGGAACTTTCATACCAAATCCATGCTTTGCCCTCTCAACCCTGTTCGAATATCAATCATATTATTGTCAACATACATACAAATTCAGTAGCAGCTAGCTAGGAAAATTACTTATGTAAAAACGAGCACAGGATGATTTATTATGGAACTATTCGCAAACCAATAAATTACGGATGGACTAGGAATTGAATGGTGATTGGAAAATATAATGGATGTAAAGGCAGAAGAAAGCTGTTAAATATTTCAGTTCAGACAATTATCGTCAACATGCAACATTAGCAGCTAGGAAAATTACTTATGTAAAAACGAGCACGGGATAATAAACTCGCATAGGGATAATATCATTTTTGGTTCCCCAATTTCACTCACTATCAAGATTGGTCCTCAAAGTACATTTAGTCTCAGAATCAACTATTTGAGGGTGCTACATGTAATTACTAATTTAAATATTTACATTTGCACCTCCAAATAGTTGATTCTTTCAGTCAACGGATGATTGACCAATCGAAAAATGAAACAAAGGTTACGTTTGGGGACCAAAAATGATATTGACAACTAACTTACGTAGGAGCAAGTCGTCCTAGGCTGTGTAATTCTTCCCCAGTGTGTTCATCAACCACTTTCCCAGAAATCTCAACGAGATAAGACCCGTGTTTTGCGTCTGGAAGGCCTCTGCAAGCAAGCACAGCTAAATCTTTCTGGTGAAGCTCACGTCCATTTACAAAAACCCCTGTATTTCCAGCAGCACATTTCTCTGGCATTGGATAATTGAATTCCTCAATATTTGGCTGCACAAAATTAATTTTTGCATCTTCAACATCAACCACTTTACATCTTTTCTAGTATGAACTTAATAATTATTGCCAAGTATATCAACGAGTTCGTAATTTTCTTTCTTTGGATCCACACCGAAACTCACCATTATAAGGCCTAGACAAGGATGCCCCATCACACCCCAAAATCCAGCATGTACGTCATACCTGGATCGTTAATAGATTAGCAATAGCATTCTGAAAAATGGCAAGATTGCCACAATAATTTGAGTTAAAAAAGGCACTCCTGAAAATGTAACGAAACGAAAAACTACAGTGGACTAAATAGGACTAATCCAGGGTTAGTACTCATGCCATAAACCACTGTGAACTAACTTTAATGCATTTTCCAACATAATGGTCTAGTTTAATATTTCCACATTTTCTATTTGCTACCTATATTTATCTTTCATGAAAATGCTTCATCTATTTTCTTATCCCTAGTTAAATGACACATTAAAAAAATATAAATACGAAATGTTTATGCATGGCTCTATTTCAACGACATCAATATGTGCTCTTCATCACATCCTACATTTTGAAGGGTGGAAAAGGAGAAAAGAAAAGTTTCCGATTCTTGTTAAGAGATGGAAAACTCACATACATGCTGTTAACAATACATAATAATAGAAAACTTTGCAGTGTGTGTACCAGTACTCTCCAGGTTGAATAGGGCCAGCTAACTTTTCCGCTTTCTGGACAAGACGCTCTGGTATTAAGTGCCCATTAACAATAACTTGCGATTCGTTAAATTCCACATCTTGTCTTGATTCTGTGAAGCCATCTCTGGTAACATTTCCAAAGAAAGACCGTGCGCTTTGGTCTACAAAGTCCTGGGATACACTGCAATTTAAGGATATCTCAGTTGCCACTCCCGAGTCTTGCACATAATTCTGGCTAGGGGTATTCTGGTCAACGTCAAATCTTTTACTCTTGTTCATTACAATATTAGCAGAGCAATGATCAAGGCACTCCTCAGATTGAGATGCATGTTTTCCAGAAGCTAAAGTTTCTGTGTTCTGCTCATCCTCAGAGAGATGATCTAACTGCTTTTCTGTTGCAGAAACCTTGAGAACCAGATGATCATCATTCATATCAGCAGAGTTTAAACCATCATCCTCAATCTCAGTTGATACCTGATCAACATGTCCAGTATCTGGCCCTCTTTTTCCAAGTTGAAGTGAGATTACTGAAGAACAGGCCCCACATTTCAGTTTGTGTTGGCTTTTTGCCAACGATAAGTGTTTTCTGGAAAGTTTCAGCACTTCAAAACAGTTGAAGCATGCTACGATAGGGGCACCACCTGCAATGGGATGCCATACTTGTCCCCTATGAGTTTCCACCATGTATCCACGACGATTATGATTAAATCCATCTTTTTGAGAATCCAATACAATAGAATCGCGAGCTGGGTATTGTTGAGAGTGTGAAGGATGTAAATTGAAACTCCCATGACTATAACCTTGTGGTCCATTCCGATTGAGATAGTGATGATAGTCGGGACTAGAATGCTCGTTTTGAGACCTTCGATTATAGGAACCTGAGGGATCAACCTTTGGAGGTAAATAAGAATTCCTATTACAATAGTCGTCATGATATGACACAGATTCATGTGGATGTCCTCTTTCACTAAAATACGGGTCGTGCCTACTAGTGAAACGAGTATATCGAGATGCCAAATCATCTGGAGAAGCACCGTGTGAACTAGTAGTCGGTCCCTTGGGTATATCCGTCATATCACAAGATCTACTAAGTTGATCCTCCAACTCACCAAGCTTCCTTAGGAGCTCAACCCGATTATTCTCCAAATTCTCAAAACTGTCTAAATCACGATTCAAATATCTCCCCCTTTCATAATAAGAGTTCATGCTGTATCCTCCTGATTGCCCCCGATCAAGATAAGGAAAATAACCAAATCTCCCGTCTGCAGAACCACCTCTGTCAGGTGGACAATAAGGCCCTTGGCCTTCACTACTCATGCCCCATTGGTTTGTAGGAGGCATGGACCCTAATGGATATACAGGTCTATTTTGGTTCAACTCATAACTCGTTGTGCTACGACTCCCTGGAGAATACGAATTGTAGTAATCTAAGTGCTCCATTCTAACTTGTCCTCTCCTATACACATCCATAATTTCAGCTTCTGATATTGAACTATCATCGAAAGCCACTCGTTCGTTATATATGTACTCTACTCTATCTCTATCTCTTCCAAATCCTTCCATGAGAAACCCAGATTCCTAATCCTCAAGCAACATCAGATATCTGCAGTAATCCATGTATCAGAATTCTTGCAAGCTGTATAAAATCTAAAAAGTTCCAAATTCATAACCTAACATAACTTATATCCTAGAGCATAAACAAAAACAAAACAAGCCCCTTTTCTAGATTATCATGTATCATCAGAAATTGAAAACATAAACTCAAATCACATTACACAGACAGATACCAAGATTTGCATTCATTTACATCAACAAAATCTGCAATTAACTAATAGTAAACACGAGTTGTACCTTGGAGTACAGCACCAAACAGGCAGATAGAGAAAGATAGGAGCTCTGAAGGGACTTTTCAAACTTAGCCCTTCATTTGCAGCTTCCACCATTTTGCTTCTTTTTTAAGCTCCAATTTCTTGGCAAAGTGGAATCTTTATTTTAAACTATGGTGTAGATTAGGAAGTCTTCAAAGTCAACATATTTGTTGTACACTCTAAACTCCTGAAAAAAGATTTAAAATAAATGGTAAGATTCTTGTATTGATTTAGTCAATAAGGACATTCAAGATTTGGACAAAAATTTGTTCGACTTTTCTGATAACTACACAGTGCACTGAGGTACAGCACAAGAACAACATTATCCATTATTCACAGAAAAGTAAAAAAAAAAAAAAGGTTTTTGAATTTTCAAAGGTAAAGGGGAGACTTGGAAAATGGACATTCGAAGAAGATCCGAGTCAATGACTTGTAAAAAAGGTTCCAACTCGGCTGCCGACACCCTCTTACATTTTTTACTGGCAGCGATTATAAATGAGACAAGTATGTTTCAAAAAAAAATATTGAGTAGTAAAATTTACTTGTTACTACTTTTTTATACATAGATTAACAAAAATTATTAAATAATAAATATAAAACAAGTGATGTGATTGACAAAATGAAAGAGATAGATATAAAATATAAGATATAAAATTTAAAATAAAAAATAAAAATAATCTATTAAAAATGGTATGAAAAATTTATAGGACGACGAACTAAAATAGCTGCGTTAAATTGAAAAAAGCTGAATTTTGTGGACCCATACATGGTTTCTCTTTTTTTTTTTCTTTTTAATTTCATCTCTTTTTTAATTTCTTTTTGAACGCTTTAATGTGTTTTATTTTTAATAATGAACAATTATACTAGTATGGAGTAACGCACCAATTATTTTATTATTAATTTAATGTATTGATTAATTTAAAAATAACGATTACAATTAATTAATTTTATTTTTTAATGAAATTTATAAATATTTATTTTATTTATTAAATCAATCACTCATAAAAATAAATATGAAATAATGTAAAATGTGATAGATAGTTTAGCAAAATGTTAGGAAATGTGGTAGATATGTTAGCAAAATGTGTGAGTTATAATTTGGTTAATATTCTAAATAGTTAAAAAAACGATTAACATGAATTAATCCATTGATAGTTTATTTTAATATAAATTCAAAAATAATATTTATTAATTAAGATTAATATATATTAAAATAAAAAAAGTAAAAAAATATTAAATTTATAAATGTAGGTCCCTAGTTGAGTGTAAGATTGAGTAAGCTGGTAAAAGTTTAGAGGGGAGGGGTGAATAGACTTTTAAAAATCTTTCAAAATATTAGAGATAAACTATGCGGAATATCAGAATTATCTGAGCCCTTAGATTTATCAGTTAACAATTCTAGTAAACACTTAATCACAATTAATCACGATAAATGCAGTAAGTAAATCAACATACAAGATTTATAGTGGTTTGACAACTTGTCTACATCCACTCTCACAACTCCAGTCGTGAAATTTTATTAAACTCTTCTTGTGGCTTTAAGTCCTAAGAACTAAGACTTCGATCTTTTCGAATATACTACCAAGTATATCTTCGATCTAACAACTAGCTATTGAACAAGTAACTAGCAACTTGATTAACAACAAAAACTATAAAGAGAAACTTATCTATATGAATCAATTCGCCTTCTGGATATCAACTAGTTTTTTCTGGGCTTCTTCAAACTTCAAGTCTTCACTTGAACTCTGTGAGTTTCTTTGCTTTCAAATTCTTCAGTATGCGCTTAAATCTCTTAGTAACAGTAGTCACAATTGCAGTAGTCTTTACACGTTGTAAGTCTCCATGTATTTATAGACTTCACTTCATCAAGATAAGTTAGTTACTTAACAAACTTTCTTGATAACTTCGTTCAACAAACTTCATAACTGTTTTTTCTTATCTCTTCACGCGTTTTCTAGTTAATTAGTTATTCTATAACTAACTCTTCTTATTTTCACTTTTGATACGATCTTATCTTCAACTCTTCTCTACGTGAACTTGACTTGTCTTCTCTTGACACTTAGAGTATTTCACAGCTTCTCAGCACTTGTCTTGTCTTAAACAAGTATTCTCTTCTCTTGCAGTTTTAACTTCACTGTAGAACTAATCTAGTCCTATCAACTAATATATCAAAGACTATTACATTACTTTAAGCTTTATAAAACATCTTAGTCAACTTAAAACTATACATCAATATAAACATTAATATAGGCTTCTATACAACAATTATAAGCTTATCATAAAATCATATAGTAAATTGTTCTTTCAATACTTAGTTTATTTTCAGTGTACTTATTTACACTTGTACTCGTCTGATCTTGTCATAAGACGACTTCCATAACTAGATCAGTCAACACTTAGAAATATATTCAAGTCTACTTTTTGGCTTATCAAAACTACTTCAACATCAATTAGGACTTGTTTCATGATTCATATCCCAACAATTTCCCCCTTTTTTTATGAAACCAAAACTACTTGAATTATTTTAAGTAAATAGATCAGTTAAGTAGTTATCTTATCAAAATAGTTCATCTTTTTCATTCATAGTAGAGCAGATCGATTACAATTACTTAGTAAAATAAAATCGAAATAAGTAAAGTAAAAACACTTACAAATCTTCAGTCCATGCTTCCTCCGCTTGGTGTATCAACTTCTGGATTAGGTACTTGGAATGCGTCCAAAATCCTTTTATGAATATCAGAAATGTGATATTCATTGACGATCTTCTCATCTTCCAGTAGCTGTTCTTCAAACTTCTTGATAACATTGAAGTCAACTCTTTTTCCAGATCCTAACATCGGTGTTTCCCATTTTGGAAATTCAGGACTTAGAATGTTGTAACCAACTGCAGTAGCAATCCTCATGATTAAGTTCCACAAGTTGTTGTCTTCAGCTTCCATAAACTTTTCAAAGTTCACAAACAACTCATCTTGGCTTGTTGGATCTCCATATCTTCTAACAATCCAATGAGCAATCTCCCACTTCTTCTTGATAATTTTCCAGATATCTCTGTATTCAGCATCAATAAACTTGTCAACGAGAGCATTCTCAATCTCATCTGGATTCTCTTTGTAGTCTTGAAGTCTCTTGATATGTTTGCCTAACACCTTCTTGTTAGCATACTTATCATCTTCAATCTTTTGTTTTTTCAAGATTTCTTCATCATCTCCTAGTCCAGCAAGTATCTCACCTAAAGCTTCTTTCTTCGTTTCAAGCTTTCTTTTCACTTGCCTTGGCTGGATTTGGATATCTTCAAATACTTTTCCTTTGCCTTTCGCCAACTTCAACTGTTCTTCAGCACTGACCTGTTCTTTTTCAGCAGCTTTAACTAGTCTTCCTCTTCTAGGTCGAATTGTCTCTTGCACTTGAACATCAGTCTGAACCTCAGTTTCTTGCTTCTTTACTTCTTCAACTTCTTCCCCCTTTTTGGCTTCATCACTTGCCTTCAAGGTGAAAAGTGAAGTAAATCAAGTCATCTCCTCTTGTACAGCCTGCTTCATCAGAATGGTTGCTTTCTCAATTTGTTTCTGGTGACTAACATCTTGACTCAGCTTCTCAAGACGATCAGCAGTGTACTCGAGCTTCTTCGAAGTAAGATTGAACTCATTTTTGAAGTGAGTAACAGTCGCTTCAAAAGTCTGTTTTCTTCGGTCATAGCAGTTAACAAAGCTCTGGCTTGTACCAACTGTTCATGAGCTTCTCTTCTTTGCTCATCAACTATTTCAATCTTTACTCTGTAAACTCTTTCCATTTTCTTCGATTCTCTAGCTAGAACCCTTGCAAAGTTGACTGAACTCTTCTCTGAGTATTCAACTTGGTTCTGAAGAAAAGTCTCAATCTGATTGAACATCTCTTGTCTGAAGGTTGCATCGAGCTGATTTACCTCATTCATGATCATTTCTTTCGAACTAGTCACAAGAGAACTGTTCTGGTCTATCAACACCTTTTTGACATCTGAGTTCAAAAACTCATCTATTGCTGCTTTCACGATTTGTCTCAAATCGTTTTTCAAGTTATCCAAAGATGTAGTTGGAATGGAATGAGTTGTGTGAACAACTTCTTCAGGAATAACATCTTCCATTAACTCATCTTCTTCAGCAACAGGGGCTTCAACCAATTGCAAATCAGTAGAATCGAACTCCGCGACTTCTTCTACTGGCAGCACACTTCCAACGATAGCTTTCAAATTCAAAGGAGTTGAGTAAGGAATGATGGCTAACCTTGCTTCTTTGGTTCTGCGCTCAGCTTCATCACATTCCTTTTGTACTAACTCAACTAGTCTGGCAGTGTAAGCACACGTTTCAGAAGGAAAATACTTTTCTATCTATCTGGTGATCTGACCAACATTACACCTCGGACCATGTGTATGCTCAACTTGAAATTCGAAGATAATTCCTCTAAGTTGATCAGAAACATTCTCCAGATCAATAACAGGATCAGACGACTCCAACCCAGCTTCCACGAAGTCATCCTCTGAGTATTGAACACCAATACTTGGTTTAACAGGAGACAACACATCATCTGGAATATTTAGCATTCTCTTAACAAGATTAGTTAAGGCTTCAGTAGATCTTAACTCTGAGTGCTTCTTTACTCCACTGATCTCTTTATGTTCAAGTTCCCAGTCTTGAAAGTTAGAGATTCCGCTCATGCCAGTGATCACTTCAAACATATCTTCACATGGTCCTTCTCTCAAGGCAACCCATGTGCATATTCGAATTAGCTTCTCATACGCTTCTGAGCTTGTATCAATCTCAACAGAAGATAAAATCTTCTTCAGATTCTTGGTCATCTGTGCACGGAGCCTCTTCTCCCTTGGGCACATTGGATAATCAACAAGATTAGGAAATCTAATTTTGGGAGGGGTCTGGGTGAGTGGGGTCCTCTGCTCAGTTGCTGAAGTGTCAGCTAGTGGGGTTCCCAAAATAGATTGGTTGGGGTCAACATTTTCTGTTGTGGGTAGGCATAAAATTTGGTTGGTGGTTTCATGGGGCTTCGATGTGTCTTGGTCAAGTAGATCAGTCGTAGAAGTATCAACTGATGTATTTATAGGAGTGTCTTGGGTTAAAAGTGAGCTCAGATGTTGAACAAACTTTGGAGTGGTTTGGAAATCAGGTCTGGCACGAGAACAAAGTGTTTTTGCCTTAGTTTTAATCGAAATAGAAGGAGGAGATAGAGTAGTAGAAGTACTAACCAATCTAGCCTTCTTGCCTGGTGAGGAACTTGCTTCGGCCACCAGACGAGTAGAGGGAGGAGGACAAGACAAGTCACCTCTGAGAATTTGACTTATCCGCAAATTGTATTCTTCCTCAGTCTCCATCTCTTCTTCTGAAGACTCGTCTGATTCTGTTTCTTCAGAATCCTCAACTGGTTCTACCATTGCTTCATACGAAACATATTCAACTAGTGCACCACTAGTTCCACCTTTCCCAGCTTGCACTTCTTCTTCCTCACTAGACGACTCAGCCTCAATCATTGCGTCTCTAGGGTTAATCTGGATCTGCTTCTTCTCCGCAATCCTTCCTTGAGTCTGTCTATCGATAACATCCTTTCTCAAGTAAAACTTAAGAACATGAAAAGGTTTACCCTTGCTCCAATTCTTCTTTGACGGCAAAAAGTAGGGTAGTAGGATACTTAACTTGTTTCCAAAGCTAACCGTTGCAGACACCGTCCATTCACCAGTAGCACTATCAACTTTAACATACTTCGAAAAGTACATTAATCTATCCATGAACAACTTCTGCCAGTTGCCTTCAGTAATTCCATCATAGATTGCAATCATTACTTTTGCCTTCTAAAGAGTAACCGAATCATAACTTCCAGTAACACCCATCAACATCTTACGTGCGATGTCCAGTAGAGTCTTTTACTTAGGCAACAACTGCTTCTTCTTGATAGCAGGGGCCCTTCCATCACTTTTAAGGCTCAGCTTCTTTCCACAGAAGATACTTAGGTATCTTAGCTCTTGACCAGCAGCATACATTTCCACATTAATAGATCCTGGATTCAAATGCAGCTTCTCATCCAACATTTCTCTGGTCACCTTCACTCTTCTACCACTGATAGAAGACTCAATGTATTCTCCTCTATGAGTAGCAGAGGCATAAAACTCCAATACTTCTTCTTCCAGCACCGTCTCTGGTTATAACTCCAAATAGGGCTTCAATCCACAATGATAACACTTGAGAAGAATCTCTCTGTTATCGTCAGAGTGCCTTCCCTTGAAGAAGAGAGAACTCTCCACATGAACTTTGCCTTCAGAGGCATACTTTCCCAGATTGAACCTAGCTTGCATGTTAGATTCAGAGTCGAAAATCGAAACAATAGACATTTTCGATATGAATGAGTATGAAACACAACTAATCACAGAAGAATAGTAGGATTTATAGAAATCAAAGGCTTGAAAGTAGGAAAGTTGAGTAAACGTGTGGAGTGATTTCAGGAATTGGGGTTTTATGATTTTGGGGTTTTTAAATCGTGTGGTGTGGATCGAGTAGATTGATCCAACGGTAAGAATTAGACTCTTGGTATTCAGTTGTGGAATCGAGAATATTATGCTATTTGATATTGTAAATTTTGGAATCCGACTTTGCTATTGCTTTAGGAAAGAGGGGTGTACTCATCTAACCTAAGACAGTAGGTTTAGGCGGGAACTGGGTGTATATACCTCATTAAATGGAGTGTATAAATCCAGTTTTAGGTTTTCCAAGATTTTCGCAATTTCAAATTACAATAATACCCTTAATTACTTTCTAAATACTTAGTGAATATTAAACAAGTAAGTGCTTATCTTGTCTGTTCGAGTTCATCAGAACAGATTAGTAGACTTCAGTTGCACTAGACGAGTTCCCCCTTCGACTGTGTTTGTCTGTCTGACAGTCGAACATCTTCATGTACCTGTCTCATCTTGAGCGTCGTATGAGAGTAGTAGAGTAGAATAAATAAATTTTATATCAACCAAATGCAGTAATCAAGGTTTATGATCAAGATGACTTTTAACACACTTAAGAGTCAACATAAGGATATTTAAGAAATCATAGATTCCCCCTTAATTGTATATTCTCCTAGTATTACCCTCAATTTTACCAACTTCCTCATCGGGTTGTTTGGTCATCTTGTCTGACCTTGTTTACTTGGATCTAGTCGAGTCTGAAAGTAGTATGACTTGTCTATGTCGAACTCATCTGTTCTGCACATTTCTTGCTATGGTGTACCTGTCTTGTTAGTACAGTACTATGCACAAGTAGGGTCTAGATCAATCAATCCTAAGCTAATGCATAACTCTCTAAATCGTGCTTCAGGTAATGGTTTTGTAAGAATGTCAGCTCGCTGAATGTCATTATGAATCTTTTCCATGCGTATGTTCTTCTTCTCAACATGATCACGTATGAAATGATGTCTTACATCTACATGCTTACATCTAGTATGCAAAACAGGATTTTGAGTGATAGCAATAACATTATTACTGTCACAAAATATTGGTACATTAGATTCTACAATGTTGTAGTCTCTGAGTTGTTGCATTAACCATAGTAGCTGACTACAACAACTACCTGCAGCTATGTACTCTGCTTCAGTAGTAGAGGTTGCTACACTTGTCTGTTTCTTTGAAAACCATGAAATGAGTTTAGAACCAAGGAATTGACATGAACCGAATGTTGATTTCCTATCTATTTTGCAACCACCAAAGTCCGAGTCTGAATATCCACTTAAGAATAGATCATCATCTGTAGGGTACCATAATCCTCGATTAATGGTTCCTTTCAGATATTTCAATATTCTTTTAGCAGATTCCAGGTGACTTTCCTTGGGGTTAGCTTGAAATCGTGCACACACACCAACAACAAAAGTTATATCTGGTCTAGACATTTCAAATTTACTTTGCATGAGTTTCGAAAAGCTCTCGCTTATGCTTTTGTTGGGTGAACCAAAAATAATATCATCCACGTAAATTTGAATAAGTAGGATATCCTTCCCTTTTTGTCTTCTGAACAAGGTTCTATCAACCTTGCCCTTAGTAAAACCGTTTTCAAGTAGAAAGAGAGAAAGAGTATCGTACCAGGCTCTTGGAGCTTGTTTTAATCCATACAAAGCTTTCTTCAACCTGTACACTTGATTTCTTAGCTTGTTGTATTGGAAGAGTTAGGTTAGTCCACTTTCACACCCCCCCCCCTCAAGCCTCGAAGTCTATACTGTGAGATTTAGGTTCGGTTTGTAGTTCACTTCCATTCATATCCCAGCTATGTCATCTTTAATTTGGAGGATTTTGACCTAAAATTTTCAAGAATAAGGTTTGATTTACCTTTATATTGTTGGGCTGTCCGGCCTACGGAGGGCTGTGGAGCTCCAGACCTTTAGGATGTCAAAGAGCTCGACTTTCAAAGGGTATCGTGGTTTCAGACCCCGGAGAGTGTGGAATGTTCGGACCCCGGAGGGTGTTGATGTTTTAGACCTTGGAGGTCGTATAACATTTTAAGCCCCAGAGAGTGTTGGTTAAATTAAATTTTTTTAATAAAATAATAGATGTAGTGTAAATAAATTATGTACTAAAGAGAAAATAAAATAGTAAATAAAGTTATAAAGTGTTTGTTGTATAATATATAGTGAGACAATTCAAAATGAAATATGGAGTAATATTTATTGGGGCCGATCGGCCGAGGAAGTAGTTTTTATTAATCCGTCACTTTATTAATATTAATACAATTTTTTATCTTTTAACAACATTTCTAATAAATACTACTCCCTCCGTCCCACAATAACTTTCACACTTACCTTTTCGGGACGTCCCACAATAACTTTTACACCCTTTAAATGGAAAATCTTTTAAAAACTCCACCCTCACAATAACCTCAATTTTACAAAAATGCCATTACTTTATCTCCACACATACATGAAAGTGTGCTGGGTGGTGTGTATAGAAGTGTTTAAGTATAAGTAGATAAATGTTGCACAGAATGTTGAGACAAATAGTGCAACACTGACTCTAACAGAATATCAGAAATTAAGATTCACAGCGGAAGACTTGAAACACTAAAAACAAACGAGACACAATGGAAATACTTTTAACATAGATTTTATAAATAAAAATCTATGTCTGCTTTATGGCGTAAAATCAATACTTATCTTCAAGTACAAATGTTGTGTGAAATGTTACAACAATAACTTTCACAACGAAATTATAAACGAGGCAGGTGCCAAGTCTAGAAAACGAACTAAGTGTATAAATTATACACTGTCGAAATGCCTAGTCTATCTAATGATTACACTCTCAATAGATAAGAAGACACACAGTCATACGGGTGGTATACAACGTATGAACTAAAATGTAGAACTATTGGCCACAATTTCCTAACAGGGATGAACGCTCGGTCTAGGATATTGATCGAATAGAACACACTGAATTATGAAGCCTTCAATGGGTATTTATAGTGTGGGATACGAAATTCTAGAGGCTTCCACATTGAGGTCCTATTTTTTAGGAAACTCAACTTCCACAACTTCCATGATCTTTCTAGATCCTTCTAGACTGCTCCAGGTCGTTCCAAATGCATCTAGGCTGTTCTAGCATGTTCTCCAATGTTCTGGAATCTTCCAGGTTCCAGATCCTTGTAGAAGCTTCTAGATCCTGCCAGAAATGCGACAACATTTAGGTCAACATTTAATGTAGCATTTCAGAAAAGACTTAGAAAAAATCTCGGAAGGTCAAATTAAGATGTTGTTGATAATGTTAAGACATTTAAGAATTAACAACATCTACAATCTCCCCCAATTTGACCTTTCGACTACAACACACCTGATGCACATATATTTCTATACATACTCAGTTTTATGTACTTAGTTGAGGTTGACATCATTGCTAAGCACTAGTCAAGACAATACCTGTTGTAATCGTTGGATCAAATCAACTGAAGATCAAGGATAATTTCATAATGATCCGTGCCAAAAGATCAAAACTATTTTATCCAAAATAGAATAAGTATAAACTATACACTTACTCACAACATAAGTAACTATACTAAGACAATAAGTTGAACTGGAAGAAATTCACTTAGAATCTAAGTATGACACTAACAAAACATAATGTAAAACAAAAACAGACACTAATACTATATACAACCTGCAATATTAGACACATGATAATCTGCAAACAAATTAAGCAAGGCAGTAAACAAATATCAAGTGGAACCATTAAGCAAGTTGCAGTAATAAACATCCTATCATCTAGAAAAAAAAAAAAAACAACAAGTGTATCAGAAATTCAGAATACTTAAACATTAATTACAAAGGTAGAACTGAATAAATGGCTTATATTGCTGTGGTAACAGCTGCAGCATCATCTTCCTGCACCATAGCCATTGTGGGTTTCAAATCTCCCCCTGTCTTGTAGCTTGTCCCTGTTCATCAATGTTCCTGTTCATCAACTTCATCCACAAAGTAAATAGATGCAAGATGTGCAACTACATCAGTAACAGCAGCATCTCCTCCAGCATCAGGTACAGCACCAGCATCAGCAGCAGCTGGAACTCCATCTTCATTTATCTCCTCAATGACCACATTGGAGTTGGATGGTGGTGGTACTCCCCCTGTTGTAGGTGAAAGGAGGTTGGTCCACCTGTCCTTCAGGAACTGGAGTTCATCTATTGTTTCCTGCAAGTGTTGGAGTTGGAGTTTGATGAATTCCTGTGAAAGATACACATTACCAGAAATGTTGACACGAATGTTCTCAACATTTGGGGGTGCATTTCTCTGATGTGTTCTGGAAGGGCCTGGTTGAGCAGAAGTAGAGGGTCTGGAAGATCTCTGTGGACTATCAGTACCAGGAGCAACTATGGGCAGATCAATGATTCTGTCCCCAATCAATAAGGCAGGAGCAATAGCAAGTAGTGGCACTCTCCCCCTCAAAACATCAGTCTTCTTAGCAGTGAAGCCATGGTGCTTCAGATAGTTTGAAATCAAGACTGGATAGGGCAGATTTCCTTTCCCAGTAGTTTTCCCAGTAAATTTCCTCATATGGTGAAAGATAGTATGTCCCAGATTGAACTTCTTAAGTATAGAAATCCTATACATAAGAATGGTTTGGTCTCTTGTAATCTTAATGGTGTTGGTAGTGGGAATCTAATTGTATATAATCAGCTTATACAAAACAGAATGTAAGGAGGTTAAGTGTCTAGCTAGCATCTTCCTAGTCCACTTAGTCTTTCTACCCCCCTGTGATTGCAGTAATCACAACATCCATATCTGGATCATCATCCTCATCAACATTAGGAGTGTGCAAGAACTCATTAATAAGTTCTGGAGTGAATGGCACATCCCTCCCCCTAAAATTAACAGTACCATAAGACCTAGAACTTCTTTTTCCATAACTTTTCTTCATACAGGCATAGAATTCATAAGACCAGTTTGTAAGAAAAGCTTCACCAAATGTAACAGCATTCAACAGATTTCTATCCTCTAAAAACTTAATCAACCCCTTACTATCAAAATCAGGCACATTAATTCTTTTCTCAATCAACAGCTTCCTCTTAGAGTAAATTTCTAACCTTTTCTCAACATAATTAGAGTGATCAGAGATACCTTCACTGTCTTCCTCAGAAGGTAGTTCCTCATCAGGATCAGTGTCTCCATCATGTGTAGAGGAGCTTTTGGATGAGCTCTTTGCTTCAGCAGATGAGCTCTTTGCCTCAGAAGATGAGCTGTCCCCATTTCCACCATCATCAGGTTCTGGTGTGGACTCTTTTGCAGCAGCAAATGACTCAGCATTCTTCTTAAGAGATTCTTGCATGTCTCTTAGGCAAACATTGAAATCAGAATCAGAGTCTGATTCAGCAGGTTCTTCTTCAGGGATCATCTTGGCCTTCCCTTTGCCTTTGGGATCAGTAGCAGCTTTCTTCCTTCGTTCAACAACAGCTTTCTTTGGTTTCTCAGCAACAGTCTTTGGCTTCTTTGCAGCAACAGTGGCAACTTCGGTTTCTTCATCAGAATCAGTGAACACTTGAATGGGTTCACCAGCATCAGCTCCAGCTTTCTTCTTCTTCCTCATGGATTCAGAGTAATCCACACGAGTGAATACACGGTACGATCTCCTTCTTTGTACAGGGCTTCTCTGTCTTTTCCCTTTCTGTGCATTTTTCTTGAAGGGAATAGGAGCAAACTCTTCAGAAAGTGAGAGAGATGAGTTTGTACCAGAATCAGAAGCTTGGGCGTCCTCCATTTCTTCATCCTCAGAATCGGATGCAGCAGCAGCTTCTCCTTCAACAACGGTATCGACATGTTCCTCCGTTGAAACTGGAACAGTAGGATTAGGGCTTTTTGTTGCAGCAGTCATTTGAGCAGTTTGATCGGCCAAATAACTTGAGATATCCACAGTGATATCTCCAAATTGCATCACGGGTAGATGCCCAGTAGTTCGAAGAGTTGCAGACACTTCTTCGACAGCTTTTGTAAACTGTTCAACGGTCGAATCTTGTGGGATTTGGGTAGTTGTTGGAACAGGAGCGGTTGTTGATGGGGTTGCAGAGACATTGGAGTCGGCATTTGAGGAGTTGGATTGTTGTGAAGCCATTGAAGCAAGAATTTCAAGGGAGTTTTGGACAGTTTGTTTGGAAGTTTCAGAAACAGAGTGTGAGTGAGAGTGAGATTGAGGTTGGTTTCCAGCCATTAAAGGGACGGTTTGAATTTCGAGGCACAAGGTGGGAGAGTGTATACAGCAGTTTTGGGAAATACACGGCCAAACACAATTTCTGCAAGAAGTGTACTTAACAAAGCTCGACAATCAGCAAATTAGCAACATAAATCACAATTAATTGAGTTTTATGGAGAGAATGTATGTGTAGTTGGAGGTTAAAACGAATTATTCCAGAAATAATTTGATAGTGCTCCACATTTTTAGCCACAACCTAGATCATGGTTAATTAGTGGGAAAAATCAATTTTATTAATTAATTAAATAATTAAGAAGTTTCTAGAATTCTTTACTTAGTCCAAGCATAATCTGAAAATTAAAAACGTGGGTTAGTTATATAATTGAATAAATAAAATAAATCTCAATAAATAATTAAATAATTACTACTTATAAAAATAAATTCGAATCAGGCAATGTTGTGCTCAAAACTGTTACAAACACCTCAACACGGTTTTTACATGAATTTGCTTCATTTGTGTTGCACCATAATTTTTCTTTTTGTGTTATAGCATCTAATTTGTATTGATCCATTGTTCCTGTAGAGTACATCGTAGTAGCGAACTCCGTGCCCCATACTTACTTAATGGATTACAAATATATTGATGTTTTTACCAAAAAATCACCTTTTGAAAAGAAGGCATCGTAGTAGTGAACTCCGTGCTCCATAGTTACTCAGTGATTTGGTATATCTTTTAGTATGCTAATAACATTCTCATTTTTATGCATTTGAGAGGTGTAAGACATGTTTATTTTTGCACTACAAGGTTCTTAGATTCGTAGATATTTTACAAAGGAATTATTTAACTAAGTAAGAAATAAATTCAACTTATAAAATTTTACAACCCATGATGTTGTCCCAAATGCTGACGCATATGTGACAACATCCATCCGAATTTTTCAGATAGTGCTCATTCCAAGAGATTTCCTCAAGATTGAGAATCTCTCATGGTCTAATGCCTTAGTAAAAATGTCAGCATTTTGTTTTTCAGTAGGTATATACTCCAACTTCACAATGTTCTTCTCTACTAAATCTCTCATAAAGTGATGTCTTATGCTAATGTGCTTTGTGAGTGAGTGTTGTACAGGATTCTTAGAAATGTTAATAGCACTAGTATTATCACAAAAGATTGTAAGTATACCATTCTCAATACCATAGTCATGGAACATCTTGCTCAGCCACAAGAGTTGTGTACAGCAGCTTCCAGCAGCTATATACTCAGATTCTGCAGTAGATTGTGAAACACAATTCTGCTTCTTGCTGTGCCATGAAACAAGATTGTTTCCCATGTAGAAACATCCTCCACTCGTACTCTTTCTATCATCTATATCTCCAGCCCAATCAGCATCACTGTAGCCTATCAAAATGTTGTTGGTGTCCTTAGTATACCAGATTCCAAGGTCACTTGTACCTGCAACATACTTGATAATCCTTTTCACAGCATTCAGGTGAGATTCCTTTGGATTAGCTTGGTACCTAGCACAAACACACACACTGTACATAATATCTGGTCTACTAGAGGTTAAATACAGTAAACTACCTATCATGGATCTGTAAAGTGTTGGATCAACATCTGTTCCAGCACTGTCTTTGCAAAGTTTTAAAGAAGATCCCATAGGAGTTTTCATTGGTTTTGAATTCTAAAGACCAAATCTTTTAACCAAGTTCTTAGCATACTTACTCTGGGAGAAGAAAATACCATCACTACATTGTTTGATTTGAAGACCTAGAAAATAGTTCAAGTCTCCAACCATACTCATTTCAAATGTTGCAGTTATTGCCTCAACAAATTTACTCAACATTTTATCACAAGTAGAACCAAACACAATGTCATCAACATATATTTGAGCAATTAGTATATCATTTTCAGTGTGCTTAATGAACAAAGTTCTATCTGCCTCTCCTCTAATAAATCCATATTCCAAAAGAAAGTCAGTAAGCCTACCATACCATGCTCTAGGAGCTTGTTTAAGGCCATATAATGCTTTCTTAAGTTTATATACATGATCAGGATACTGTGGATCTTCAAATCCTATAGGTTGTTCAACATATGCTTCTTCATTTAATATGCCATTTAGAAATGCAGCTTTTACATCCATTTGATGAAGCTTAATATCAATAAAACATGCAATAGCTAGCAGTAATCTAATAGATTCTATCCTAGCAACAGGTGCAAAAGTTTCATCAAAATCGACTCCTTCAACTTGGGTGTAACCTTGTGCTACTAACCTAGCCTTGTTCCTAACAATATTACCAGATTCATCAGTTTTATTCTTGAATATCCACTTTGTTCCAATGACATTAGTATGACTAGGTCTAGGAACAAGTGTCCACACTTCATTTCTTTCAAACTGATCAAGTTCTTCATGCATAGCATTAATCCAGTTTTCATCAGTTAAGGCTTCTTTAGCACTCTTAGGTTCAATTTCAGATAAATAGCATTCAGCATTTACAACATTACACATAGAAGACATGCATATTGTTCTTACCACATCTACCTTATTTGATCTTACTCTTCCTCTTGTTTGCACTCCAACTGTAGCATCGCCTATGATCTGGTCAGAAGGATGACTTTTGCCTATTCCTGAAGAAGGATTCGTTTTGGGGATGTACTGATCATTCTGTGAATTTACAGCTGACTGTTCTGTAGATGTTGACCCAGATGTGTTAACATTTGGTGCAACATTTTCAGACTTCAGTGTATTCTCAGAAGTGTCAGTAACCTGTGATACATCTTCTTCATCTTTGTCATCTGTAAGACCTTTATCATCATCAAACACAACATTAACAGATTCTTGAACAGTGTTAGTTCTAAGGTTATAAACTCTATAAGCTTTACTATTTCTAGAATAGCCTAAAAAGAAACCTTTATCACTTTTAGAATCAAACTTATGAAGTTGATCCCTATCATTCAAAATATAACACACACAGCCAAATACATGAAAATATTTCACATTAGGTTTTCTGTTGTTCAAAATCTCATAAGGTGTTTGATTAGTATTAGAACGAATAAAAACCCTATTAATAATATGGCATGCAGTATTCAATGCTTCTCCCCAAAATTTCTTAGCAAGACATTTGGATGTAAGCATAACTCTAGCCATTTCTTGTAAAGTTCTATTCTTTCTTTCAATAATTCCATTTTGTTGTGGAGTTTTAGGAGATGAATATTCTTGCAAGATACCCTTTTTATCACAAAAATCATTAAACATGTTGTTTTCAAATTCCCTACCATGATCAGTTCTAATACGGCCAACTTTCAAGTTAAACACATTTTTGAACCTCTTATAAAGAATTTTAAATGCAGCAAATGCTTCAGATTTGTCTCTCAAAGACTCTACCCAGGTATATCTAGAAAAATCATCTACCACAACTAAGGAATACCTCTTTCCTCCAATGCTTTCAGTTTCCATAGGACCCATCAAATCCATGTGCAATAATTCAAAGAATCGATGTGTAGTACAATGTGACAGCATTTTGTGTGACATTCTTACCTGCTTGCCTTTTTGGCATGGTCCACATACAGTGGTGTTGTGAAACCTCAGTTCTGAAATTCCTTTTACTGCATCTGCTTTGATTAGCTTTTTCATTGCTCTGTAATTTGCATGACCCAATCTTTGATGCCATAGAACATTTTCATCATGTTTTGACAAGTTACACATATTTGTTCCAATAAGATAGCAATTATCAGCTGACCTAGTACCAGTCATGACACAAACTTCATCTTTATTAAGAACATAACATGAATCTTTATCAAATTTCACATGCAAATTATCATCACAAAGTTGACTAATGCTAATCAGATTTGCAAGTAAGCCATCAACATGTAATACATTTTTAAGCTTAGGAAAACCTTCAACATTCAAAGTTCCTTTACCAACAATCTTTCCTTTAGAACCTCCACCATATGTAACACTACCACTATTCAAGGTCACATAATCAGATAAGAAATCAATACGACCTGTCATATGTCTAGAACAACCACTATCAAAGTACCATAAGTCAGGTAAACATGCTTTTAAGGAGGTATGAACAACATTACAGGTAGCTTTTGGTTTCCATGCAGATTTCAAAAACTGTTTACCAGGATGTGACAGTTTCTTTTGCAGCATTTTCAAGTTTTTCTGTTCTTCAAACAACTTTATACAGTAAGGACGAATGTGACCAATTTTGAAACAGTAATGACAGATATACTTCCTTTTAACCTTGTGAGACTCTGTTTCTGCAGATGTTGCACCAAATGTGTCAACATTTGCCTTAACAAATTTCACAGGTTTTCTAAATTTATCAGAAATAGAAGCAGTAGTACCATCATAACCTAAACCATGATTGTTAGACTTACCAGTAGCTATAGCATTATTTACCTCAGAAGCACTCTTGGAATATTTCTTGAAACATAAAGTAGAATTTATCAGTTTCTCCTTTAAGTTACAGATTTCCAGATCTCTTTTGGTAAGAATAACTTCTAGCTTGGTGATTGTGTCTGTCAGATCCTCATTCCTTTTATTCAGAGAATCAAGGGTGAGTTTCTGATTCTTCCAATCATCTAACAGCTTTTGGTATTCATTGTCATCAGTCCTTTTTCCTGCATCATCAACTAAACCATTAAAACAGTTCAGATCTGGGTGACTCTGTTCTGATGTTGCTGTAAATGTTGAAGCATCAGGTACAACATCAGAATCTGTTTCATCCAGATCATCATCTGAGGAATCATTATAATCAATTCTGGTAAAATTAGAATATTCATTCTGATTTAATTCATCAAGATCATCATCAGAATCATCACTCAAGGTAGCACTAAAATTCAGTTTTTGCTAAAGTCTAGTATTGGCACATTCATTTGCATAATGACCATAACCAGAACAAGCATTGCATTGAACTGATTTTCGAAATTCAGGATCATACCTTGGTTTACCTTCACTCTTTGACAGTCTTGGTGTGAATTGACCTTTCCTCCTTTCTGGTTGAGGTGTTGATGTGTTGATTTGAATCTTAGGCTGAATATTTCTATATTTGTTCACAGATTTCTTAAGAAACTTATTAAAGTGCTTAGTGAGCAAGGCAATGTTGTTAGGATTGTTGAGACATTCATCAAGCAATTCTTCATCAGAATCAACTTCAGTAATGATAGGTTGAGACTCAGAAATGTTTGATGTTTCTCCTTTAAAAATCACAACTTTCTTATCAGCATCATTTTCATCAACTTGATTAGTGTTTATTTCATATGTTCTAAGAATACTCACTAACTCATTTTGACTTAATGTATCTGTATTTTTTGCCTCTTCAATAGCACAAATTTTAGCATCAAATCTTTTAGGAACAGATCTTAATATCTTATGAACTACTCTAACATTAGAAATAGGGTCACCAAGAGAATGTGATTCATTAATTATCTCACTTAACCTTTCATTGTAGGATGAAATGGTTTCATCTTCCTTCATTCGGAGATTCTCAAACTTTGTCCCCAACATTCGAAGCTTAGTCCTTTGAACACTGTCTGAACCCTCACAATGCTCTTGCAACCTATCCCATGCATCTTTAGAAGTAGAACAGTTAGATATAATTTTAAACATTGAAACATCAACAGAAGTAAAAATAGCATTTAAAGCTTTAGAATTGTAGCTTGCTATTGTTATTTCATCAGCCGTCCAATCAACTTCTCTTTTGAGTTGAACTTCACCATCTGCGTCTGCTGGTCTCTTTGGAGCTTCCCAACCTGTAAGTACAGTCCTCCAAGCACGTTCATCAATTGACTTGATGTACATACGCATCTTAGGCTTCCAATAAGAATAATTTGAACCATCTAAAACGGGTGGCCTAAGTGCAGCGGATATGTGATGTGTTTCCATTGCGAAACTAAACTAAAAACACACTTGACCAAAGATCTAACCTAGTGTCGTCAGGTATCTGCTCTGATACCAACTGAAAGTGTGCTGGGTGGTGTGTATAGAAGTGTTTAAGTATAAGTAGATAAATGTTGCACAGAATGTTGAGACAAATAGTGCAACACTGACTCTAACAGAATATCAGAAATTAAGATTCACAGCGGAAGACTTGAAACACTAAAAACAAACGAGACACAATGGAAATACTTTTAACATAGATTTTATAAATAAAAATCTATGTCTGCCTTATGGCGTAAAATCAATACTTATCTTCAAGTACAAATGTTGTGTGAAATGTTACAACAATAACTTTCACAACGAAACTATAAACGAGGCAGGTGCCAAGTCTAGAAAACGAACTAAGTGTATAAATTATACACTGTCGAAATGCCTAGTCTATCTAATGATTACACTCTCAATAGATAAGAAGACACACAGTCATACGGGTGGTATACAACGTATGAACTAAATGTAGAACTAGTGGCCACAATTTCCTAACAGGGATGAACGCTCGGTCTAGGATATTGATCGAATAGAACACACTGAATTATGAAGCCTTCAATGGGTATTTATAGTGTGGGATACGAAATTCTAGAGGCTTCCACATTGAGGTCCTATTTTTTAGGAAACTCAACTTCCACAACTTCCATGATCTTTCTAGATCCTTCTAGGCTGCTCCAGGTCGTTCCAAATGCATCTAGGCTGTTCTAGCATGTTCTCCAATGTTCTGGAATCTTCCAGGTTCCAGATCCTTGTAGAAGCTTCTAGATCCTGCCAGAAATGCGACAACATTTAGGTCAACATTTAATGTAGCATTTCAGAAAAGATTTAGAAAAAATCTCGGAAGGTCAAATTAAGATGTTGTTGATAATGTTAAGACATTTAAGAATTAACAACATCTACAATACAAAAAAGTCAACTCATTTCTTTTACTTTATACATAAAGTTTTATAAAATTACCCCTCAAAACTTCACTCATTATTACACTTTCTTAATTTTCGTGCCCATCAACCTATGAAGATTAATATGGGACGGAGGGAGTACATAAAAACTTACATGAAATATTTCATAATTAAAGTAAATTTGAGGTAAAATTTGGTGGGTCAAATTTGAATCAGGTCAAACTTAATTAAAATATACTCTATTCTTTTTTTTTTTTTTTTTTTTACTTTTAAGTATTATTTTACTTCATGACCAAAATATTATCACTACAATGTCAAAAGTGTACTACTACAATTCCAAAAATATGCTGGAGACTTAGTTTTTTTGTTGAATTTGCCAGAATATTTTTTGACTTGTAGTTATCTTGTAGTGATAATACTTTGACCTTGTAGCAACAATAAATTAGTCATGTAGTAAACCACCCGTTTGCGACCCACAATTTTTTTAAGCAGTCCAAATTCATGATTTTAACCCGCAATTTTTAAAAAATTACTTTAATAAAAAATATTTCATATGTAAAAAAATTCATACAAGTGCTGCTCTAAATACTTAGAGATGTTTATTCGGGTCGGGCTAACCGGGCTGGCCCGTTTAACCCTAAAAAATACAGGGTTAGGGCTGATGAATTATAGGCCCGTTTAAAATCAGGCTTTTTTGATCCAGACCGGTTAGCCCGTGGGCTAAACCGGGCCAGTCCGCTAGCCCGAGTTGTTACCTTTTTTTTCTTTTTTTTTAATAAATAACCTAAGAACAAATTTCGGGTCATTTGACCAATAACCATAACTATAAGCATTAAGAAGCCCATTACTATCTATTAGTCATTATTACTATTTTTTATTAGATTATGATATTTGTTTAGTTTTGTTTGGTCATATTAAGGATCAATGAGTTCTAGAATTGTGTTTAAATTATACTTTTTTTTTCCTCATTTACTGATCATTATATTTTTCTATTTTATTTTCTTGTTGGACGTGCCAATTGAGACCTTTAATTTAAAAGAAAAAAAATTATTGTAGCCCGTTAGTGGCCTGTTTAGCTCGTGGCCCGCTAGGGTTAGGGTTAGGTCCCAACAATTGTATGCCCGTTAAATATGAACCGGTTAAGGCCCTAACCCGTTTAGCCCGTAGCCCTGTAGGGCTGGCCCTCTAGGGCTAGGGCCAGCCCGATAGACATCTCTATAAATACTAGTCATATTCTTGTAATATAGTACTCCCTCTGTCCACCAAAGTATGTTTTTTTTTTTTATGAAAACAATCATTTTATTTTTACCACACAACATCCTTATTTTATCTACTTTATTTTAAAACTTGTGTCCAACCAAATAGACATATTTTTCGTGGATGGAGGGAGTAGTTGATATGAATAAATAAAAATATAAAATTTTTTTAATATTTTAATTAATGAAACAATTAGTTTGTGTGATACATAAAATAGTAAAACATATAATAATAAACGGAGGGTAGGTCTCCTATAGACTCAATTCCTTATAAGGAATTGGGTCCATTTTAAAAAATGGGTAGGATCAATATTAATAATAAATTGCGCGACAAATGTGTAAATTAAATGGTGTGGCTGAAATGGTTGGCACAGTTTGTTTTACCTTGAGGTCAAGGGTTCAATTTTTACGTTCAACAATTTTCACATATATTTTTTTTATTATTATAAAAGTGCATGTTGGAAATAAGGAAAAGTGTAATGTGACATTTTACATGTTAGATTATATGGTGTTGCAATAATAATTTCAGTAAATGACATACACTTTTTAGTGATGTTATGTTACACCTTTTAAATATATTTTGTTGCATTTTTCAGTTGTAGTGACTTACAATTTTCAACAATATTTTCAGTTATAGTGACTTACACCTTTTAGTAATGTTATGCTACACCTTTTAGTCGTATTTTGTTGTACTTTTCAGTTGTAGTGACTTACAATTTCCAACAATATTTTCAGTTATAGTGACTTACACTTTTTAGTAATGTTATGCTACATCTTTAGTCGTATTTTGTTGCACTTTTCAATTGTAGTGGCTTACAATTTTCAACAATATTTTTAACTTATTGTGACTTACAATTTTTAGTAATGTTATGCTACACTTTTTAGTCGTATTTTGTTGCACTTTTCATTTGTAGTGGCTTATAATATCCTACAATATTTTCATTTATAGTGACGTACTTACACTCTTTAGTAATGTTATGCTACATCTTTTAGTCATATTTTGTTGCACTTTTCAGTTGTAGTGGATTACAATTTTCAACAATATTTTCGAGTATAACAACAACCTAAATGGAGATTTTGTATATTTTTAAATACGAGTTAAATGTTTCACATCACATTCCCTCTGCAATTTTCATTAAAATATGTTTTTTAGTGTTACACTTTTCAATTATCGTGACTTACACTTTTAAAAATAATATTTTCAGTTATAATGACGTACATTTTTTGGTAATGTTATATTGCACCTTTTAGTTATATAAATATGCACTTTTCTGTTATAATAATTTACACTTTTCATTAAAATATTGTGTTGCACTTTTCAAGTATATTGACATGCACTTTTTAATAATATTGTGTTGCACTTTGTAGTTATACTAACTTGCACTTTCTAGTTATAATGACTTACATTTTTCATTAAAAGTTGTGTTGCACTTTTCAATTATAGTGACTTACACTTTTTAATAAAAAAATGTGTTACACTTTTTAGTAATATTGTGTTACACTTTTCAATACACACATTTTCGAAAAAAAATTACCAATGAAAAAAAATTACAAAAAAATAATAATAATAATAATAAATTGACCAAGTCAAAATTTTTATTCACAATTTTTTTAATATTTAGGGTTTAGAGTTGACCAAGTCAACTCAATTCCTTATAAGGAATTGATTCTATATAAGACCAATCCATAAACGGAAGTAGTACTACCAAATAACTAAATAAGGGATCGGTTTTAGAGAGAAGCTAAGGGAGAGCTTCTCTCTCTAGAGAGTTGCTTCTCCCTTCTTCACCGGCCTCCGTCGCTGTCGCAGATCCGTCGTTCACGTTGCCATCATCGGTCTTGTCCCTGTTACTGCTCTGTCTTTGTTGTCGCCTCAGATCTATTGGTTCCCGCCTCTCTCTCCAATCTTCTGTTATTTTAGTTTTGTTAGATCTGAATTGTAGATCTGCAAATTTGAGTTGTAGATCTACAAATTTGAGTCGTAGATCTACAGATCTGAGTTGTAGATCTGGTTTAGTTTTTTTCAGTTCTTGTTTGGGATCAACATAGATTTTGTCTGTAACGGAGCCACGGTGACCGTTCGGGTATTTCTTCGTTGATCCTATTTTATTGCTTTATTAGGTAGTTTTGGTGTTTGCTTAGTTTTTTGTTTTGATTTTTGTTGGTTGTCTCGGTTTGAGCGGGCTTTGTTGTGGTTGTGGGGCTTTTTTTTATGGTTGGGCTCTTTGAGATAGTCTCGAGAGCCCTGGTGCTATGGTACTTTTCTCGGGTACTCGTGGAACTTTGTCTGTTTATTCTGTTTTCTATTTTTAATATGAGAACACCTTAGTGTGGGGTTGTCTCATTTAAAGATTGGAGACCTGGACACCTGTTAAGGCAAAGGGAAGCTCGTCTTTCTTCTTTATGCAATTGGAGTGGACGGTGATATCTGTTTGGTTTGAAGATCAAGATTTTAGGCTCATGATTTGTAACTCTATTTTATGATCTTGTAACCCCATAAATTCAATCACAAATTAAATTTTAGTGAATCAATTCAATAATGAGGACTTCTTTTGAAGACTCTCTCTACGCTTTACAAATGATACTGAACAATCTATATATATATAATAATAGAATAGTGGCTTTCCTAACAAGTTCCCGCCTAAAATGTTGTGGGGCCCAACAATAAAATATCATCTTTTAAAATTCATTTTCTCTCTCTTCCTTTATTTTCATTTTCTCTCTCCTCTCAATGCTGTCAATTTTTCTTTTTTAATTTCTTCATTATTCTCTATTAGATATAATTCTCTATCATTCATATATATATCTTTTTAGTATATTTAATCAAATCTTCATATCTATTTTATATTATAGACATACTTCTCTATATCTATAAATATAACTGGTAAAACATTATTACTTATCAAAGATTATATAAAATTAATATTTATTAATTATGCTCAATTAATTCTTTTTGGCAAATCTTAATTATATTATTGTGACGTTTATTTTTTAAATAAAATATTAAAATTAATGGTCCTACAAAAAATCTTATACTATTGTGTATGTATATAAAAAATTATTTATTAACATCACACTGTTTATATAAATTTATTAATTTATAAACCGTGCATCGCACGGGAGAAATACTAGTTAGGATAAAGTCCTCATACAAGGGCGGACCTTAGTTATGGCTAAGGTGGGCTATAGCCCACCCTATTTTATTTTTTTTAAATTATATATATAAATTCATTAAAAATATTCAAATTAACTTGATTCTATTGATTCCCTCATATATAGATGCGTTTATAATTATTGTATATGGGTCAAATCCCACCCAGTAATTGTGTTGAGCCCATTATTTAATCCAAATTGTATTGTAACTATTTTTTTTTTTTTTTTATGGAAGTTAAATACTCATCCCCTTTTTTTTTTCCCTCCCCATGACTCGAAACCAGGACCTAAGGTCTAGGTAGTAGTGCTCTAACCACTTGAGCTATCCCACTTTGTCAAAATGGAAAAATGGTTAAAAATATATCGTAACTATTTAGTGTAAAGTATTAATTGGTAAAAAAAAAAAACTTTAAATAATGGTAAATTTTGTTAATTCACATAATATTTTGATTTATTAATATATATACATATATAAATAACAAAAAAAAATCTAGTTTTATTTAGGCGATTTTACTAATAAAAAAAATGATTTATCTAAGAATTGAACTGCACAAATTTGATATGCATTCTTAATAGGGAGGAGTTTTCTCTAGTACAATTGGGAGCCTTTAAGTGTATAATGATACATGTGGTTCATAAAGTGGGAGGAGATACAAATCTTAAGGGGGCAAAGACCATTATGCCCTTAAATTTCCTTTCTACATAATTTGTCTTGGAATGACCAAAACCATTTTTCAGAAGTAAAGCTCCCATGTCCAATCAACCTGCATGACACCCATCTCACTCCAACCTTTCAACTCTCGGTTCATTTTCCACTTTCAGACTTTTAACCTTTAACTCCCTTAACAAGATCATCACTCTTTCAAGTTTTCCCAGTCGACGATTCGCGAAAGAAGACGGACATATGATTTTTTTAGCTTTTAATTTATATTTTATTAAAAAAAATTATTCAAAATTGGTTTTAAATTTTGTTTCTCCCTCACTAAACGAATTATTTTTATTCAGTTTTTACTTAAAATTTTTATTCAAATTATTTTTAATTCTGATTTTTATTGATTTTTTTTTCAAAATTTGAAGTAAAAAATATATAGTTCAATTTTCTTTATTCAATTTTTTTATATAAAAATATTTATTTGATTTAGAAAAAATATGAATAACTCATAGTACATAATCACTATGTCAAATTATATCAAATATTTTAATTTATATTTTTTACATAATTAAATATTGAATATCGACATATATATTGAATATTGAACACTGAATATCAATATATATTGAATATACTTAAATATTGAATACGTTGACACGATTATTGAACATATATAATTACATTTAATTAAAATGTTCACATACAAGACTAGATATACCCAGAAAAAATAAAATAAAATGTGTATTATATTGAACATCCATATATATATTGAATATAATTATATATATATATATATATTGAATTTCAGATATATTATTGAACACTGAGATTATGTTTATCGATTCACAACAACCAGAAAAATACTATATTAATTATTACATATTCAACTTCCCAACAAAGTATTCTCCAGCTCTTCGACAATGTCCATTTGTGTAAAACGAAAGAACATTCAACTAATTGAGAAAAAATTAAACACTATTGGAACAACATTTAACTGCCATACGCGACTCTCTCGAATTTAAAACTTTTTTTTAATTAAAAATAAACAATGTATTAAAAGCTTTTTTGAAAATAGAGTAAAAAACTCTGTTCTCATAGATCTGGGACTTGAGAAAAGAAACTTCGAAAACAAAAAATCATACCCAGAATTTACAGCTCAGATCGATAGAGTTGGAATTACAATCAAATAAGCAAATCCATTATTTCAGACACAAAAAAATTCAAAACATCTCAGAGTCGAATGAGATACGTGAAGTAGATGTTGTACCGAAAACGAGAAAGCACAGATCCGCGTAGGAAGAAATAATGGAAGAAATAGGGGAAAACTTATTTTTAGAAAACCCTAGATCTACGCCGCCATCACGCGAGCGGCGTAGATTGGAGAAGATGAGCACCTTGACGGGGCATTCAGGCTCTGCGTAGATCGGAGAAGACGATCTACTCCGGCGAACGAGCCTGAACTCCTTCGCCTCAACAATATTCTGGCCAGTAAAAAGATCAGATCTGATTCATCGAGCCTTCGTCGACAGCTTCTTCTTCCATAACTCGGATCTACTCCGACGAACGATCTACTGCGTTCGTGACCGGACCTCGAGAGCCTCGTCTTCGTCGATCTCTCCGGCGCCGAACAGATCGACCTCGACTCCGCGAAGATCAAAACTCCTTCGTGACTGCTCTTCGACTTCTTGCGGATAATCGGAGGTGTGGGAGGGGCGGCGGCGCGAGGCAGGGGGATCGACGGGGCGGCGAGGAGGAGAAGGAGACGACGGAAATTTGAGAGGAGATGAAGAATTACATCTGTATTGCTGAAACCCTCGATCACTACAAAATAATGCTCAAATAACGAGGGGAATTGGCGAGGGGTATTTCACCCTTGCTATTTGGCGAGGGATTTAAAGAGGGGAATAAATAACGAGGGATTTGGCGAGGGGCGGAATCACACTCGCTATTTAGCGAGTGGAAAAAGATGCCCTCGCCAATTGGCGAGGGATTTGGCGACGGCGTGTTGTGCACTCGCTCATTGGCGAGTGCATTGTGGCCCTCGGAAAATGGCGACGGTTCCCCACTCGCTAATTGGCGAGGGGGGTGGGGCCCTCGTAATTGCCCTCGCCTATTTCCCAATTAAAACCCTCTCCTTCTTCCCCAAATTCGTACAGCCTCCTTCACCCCCAAAAAAAGAAAACAGCCGCGAGTTTCCTTCCACCGCGCCACCGCCGCTGCCGGAGCTACCGATCGAGACAAATTTTTTGGATATTTCTGTTCTACATTTCGAGGGGTTCATTTCTACGGTAAATTTATGCGTTTTTATTGATTAAATTAAAAGTTGTATATATATATATATGTTTGCATTATATTATATATGTATATATATATATATGAATGTATATAGTTTTGTTGTGTAATGTTAGGATTGTAATTATGTTAGAAAAATATGTATAATGTTTATTAGGATTAATTAAGAATATTAATTGTTAATTGATGAAAGTTATAAAAATTGTTAATTGTTATGAATTAATGTGTTAATATAATTATTGTTATATATATATGTTTTATATATGCATGTATATATATGTGTTAATTATTAATTGGTACGGTGTGTTAATTGTTATGCATGAATGTGTTAATTAATTGGGAGAATTAATTTTATAATTAATTGTTGGAAATAAGTGAAATTAAATCGATGTTGGAGGCCGGGATGAGTTGTTTGTTTGTTGTAGATTGTGCGTTCCGACTTGAGTAATTTTACTCGAGTCGGAAATGGATGCACTAGGAACCTAAATATTTGGTGATACGATAGATTTAGATGAAACTCTGCCGAAATTTTTAAAAATATATATATAAACTATATATATTTACATTTGAAACAGATCGATTAACATGAATTATTCAAGTCGTAGTTGGATGTATAGGCCAAGATTGGTCAATGGGATTATGAGCCCCGAATTTATTAGTGGTGTAAATGGATTTATTGAAGCTGCCACTAGTAATCCGAATTCGATTTGGGAAGGGAAAATTAGGTGTCCTTGCTCGAAAGCTAGATGTCGAAATGAGACTTATAGAGATCCTAATGAAGTGAAGTCTCATTTATATCGAAATGGGTTTACACGAAATTATTATAATTGGATTTATCACGGTGAAGAGAGTTGGGGTCCACGTCCATTTCAAAACACTAGTGAATTTGCGTCAACTTCAAATGAAGTTGACCCTATGGGACCTAGCTCGTACCACACTATGGTAGAAGAATTAATGGGTAACCCAAACATTGATTTTGGAATCAACGCGGAAGAGGAGGCACATAATGAAGAACCCCCTAATGAGAATGCGTCACAGTTCTACGACATGCTTCGTGCAGCGGACCAAGACTTGTATCCCGGTTGTGAATCTCATTCGCAGTTGTCGTTCAATTCCAGATTGTTGAATATTAAAACCGAAAACAGATTGTCTGAAAGGGGATACAATCAAGTCGTTGAGTTGATTCGTGAGATTTGTCCTTCAGAAAATAAGGTTCCCAAGAAATTTAACGATACCAAACACTTGATGAGTGGGATGGGTCTTCCGGTAGAAAGGATTGATTGTTGTGCACAGAACTGCATGTTATTTTGGGGTGCAGACAGCGAACTAGAGTTCTGTAAGATTTGTGGTGGACCACGGTATAAGCCGAGTAGGGTTGATGCAGATGGTCGGTTGAAAAAGAAACGTCCGGTTAAGGAAATGTTCTACTTTCCCATAATTCCTCGTTTGCAAAGATTGTACATGTCCAAGGCCACTGCGAAGGATATGACATGGCATGCCTCGTGCAGTTCTGATGACTCTGGTGTTATGCGTCACCCTGCAGACTCGTTGCCTTGGAAGCATTTGGACCGTTCGTATCCTGATTTTGCAGCTGAAATTAGGAATGTTAGGTTGGGCTTGAGCACAGACGGTTTTGCACCGTTTGGAATGACGGGGAAGCAATATTCGTCATGGCCAGTTATTCTTACTCCGTACAATCTACCCCCGTGGTTATGCATGAAAGATCAATTCATGTTTCTTTCGATTCTTGTGCCCGGGCCAAAAAGTTCGAAGGACAAGTTTGATGTGTTTTTACAACCTCTGATAGCTGATTTGAAATTTTTATGGGAAAATGGGGTGCAAACGTACGACGTCTCTAGGAAGCAAAACTTTATTATGAGAGCTGCACTGATTTGGACCATTAGCGACTTTCCAGCGTACTCAATATTGTCTGGTTGGAGTACTGCTAGAAAGCTTGCTTGTCCATATTGTGGGGAGTACACCGATGCATTCACTTTGAGGCTCAGTCGAAAGCAATCGTGGTTCGATAACCACCGAAAGTTCTTACCACCTAATCATACATGGCGAAAGAACAAGACGGCATTCAGGGCTAGAGTAGCAGTCACAGATGATCCGCCGCCTATCCGAACAGGTGCGAGTCTCCTATACGAAATTGATCATTTGGGACTTAGAAAGGTTACAGAGGAAGGTGCTGAGGCACACAACAAAAAAATTGACGGAGGGTGGAAGAAAAAAAGCATTTTTTGGGATTTGCCTTATTGGAGTACTTTGTTAGTTCGACACAATTTGGACGTGATGCACATTGAGAAAAATGTGTTCGATAACGTGTTCAACACAGTGATGAATGTGGAGGGGAAAACAAAGGACACGTCAAAATCAAGAGATGAGTTGAATGAATATTGTCGTCGTCCCTCTCTCAAGAAATGTCCACGTACAAATAAGTATCCCAAGGCTTGTTATGCGCTTGATAAGAAAGAAAAAGATGTTATCTGTAAGTGGATAAGTGGGTTGAAGTTTCCCGATGATTATGTGTCTAACATGTCTCGATGTATTGACTGGACGAAGTTGAAATTGTATGGAATGAAGAGTCATGATTGTCACGTGTTTATGCAGAGACTACTACCGATTGCTTTTCGTAATATTCTGCAGACTGATGTGTGGGAAGCAATCACTGAGCTTAGTCTCTTTTTTAAGGACTTAACTTCTACGACCATAACAGTTGACAACATGACTCGGTTGGAAACAGATATCCCAGTAATATTGTGCAAGTTGGAACGTATCTTTCCACCCAGCTTCTTCAACTCCATGGAACATCTACCTGTGCACCTTGCATATGAAGCAAAAGTTACTGGTCCAGTTCAATACAGATGGATGTATCCATTCGAGAGGTATTTTAAGGAATTTTAAGATATAATGGTCATATTCAATGTTTTTTATATTATCTTAATCACGATCCTTGAATTCTAATTATAGGTATCTTCGCACCTTGAAACTGAGTGTGGGTAACAAAGCACGTGTTGAAGCTTCGATTGCAAATGCATATTTAACTAGAGAGGCGTCAATGTTTTGTTCTCATTACTTTGAGGATCATGTTACGACGAGGATACACAATTTACCTCGTAATTACGATGGTAGTGGAGATGTACAACAGTATGTGGATGGTACATTTTCCATATTTAAGGCGCCTGGCAAGCGATTTGGGAAACCAAAGAAGAGATGGATTTTGGATGAGGAGAAAAAAGTTGCTCATACGTACGTGTTGTTGAATTGTGATGAGGTGCAGCCGTATGTTCAGTAAGTGACACTAGCCAGAGTATAAATATATATTGGTTAGTTTTGAGATGTCTTATTAATCAAAATACGTATGTAGGCTATTCATGCATCAACTTCAAGTTGTTGAACCAAATCTCTCGGCTGCTGCATCGGACAATAGGCTACAAAATGAATTTGCTTCGTGGTTTGAAGAAATTGTAAGTCATATTTTATACAAATATATATATTTAATAGCAATAACGTAAATCTCACATAGAGTCGACTTATATAGGTGAAGATAAATCCCGTGGAGAACAAGTTTATTTCCGATCTTTCTGCAGGTCCGTCTGGTCACGTTCTTACGTACTCAGGGTATTATGTGAACGGGTACAAATTTCACACTATGGCTTATGGTGCATCTAGAGCAACATCAAACAGTGGGGTTTGTATCAAGGGAAAAAACTATGATGCAGATGAAGAGGATTTCTACGGGAATCTCGAGGAAGTAGTCGAATTGGACTACCAGGGGTACCACGAGAAGAAAGTGGTTTTGTTCAAGTGTCAGTGGTTTGATAACTCAGCCAGTGGTACAAAAATTGATCCTAACTACAAGCTTGTGGATATTCATCAAAGGCGACGATACGGTCGGTACGATCCATTCGTACTAGCAAGTCAAGCCACCCAAGTCTACTATTGTTCGTACCCTGGGCCCCGTACTGATTGGATAACTGTATGCAAAATCAAGTCGAGATCCTTCTTGGACGCACAACAGTCATCCACTACTGACGATGAAGCAGATGTTCCCGCGTTCCAAGAGGAAAGCATAGAACATCAAATGATTGTGCAAGTAGATGATGATCCTGTTATATTAACTGATACCACCGGTACATTGATGGACGTAGCCGGAGACGAAGAACCAGAAGAAGAAGAGGAAGAAGAACAAGAACAAGAAGATGAGGATGAAGATGAAGAAGATGATGAAGAAGAATATTACTAGAGTGTTCATGTATATGTTATGTTATATAAAGAATGTTGATTATGACTCGGTTTCAGTGTTCTTAATGCATGTTTATGATTCATTTTGAGTGTTCATAGATGTTATTATATCAAGAATGTTAATTTATTAATTGTTATATTTTAATATTTATTTTTACAGATGAGTGGATATGGGGGTCATGGACAGCGTTCTGGTGGACATGGTTCTGGTAGTCAGGGTTCTGGTGATTAGGGTGGTAGAGGTAGAGGTAGAGGTAGAGGTATAGGTAGAGGTAGAGGTGAGACGCCGCCTGTACATATACCACATCATCCGGGTTTCTATTTGCCAGATATGACTGGGATCGTCCAGATGCCCCAGATGCAGGGATCGACCCCCTATCCGTACTACACACAGGTCCCCCAGATGCCCCACATGTATCCAGCGCAGGAGGATCCACCGATACCCGACCCAGTCGGACGTGCGTCTGTCGAGACAGCGGCCAGCCAGTCGACAGACGCACACGATAGTCGTATTCGTCTTACGATCTATCGTGGATCGTAAGTATTACATATCTTATAATTTTCATTATAATGAAATACATAATTATTCATTTTCAAATTAATTATGTGTAACAACAGGTTGATGCCTTCGGGTCTAATCTCGACCACCATCAGACATATCATGTACCGGAATATGGAGGCTGGCGCACACACATTCGGCTTGGTATCCCCAGGTGTACTTCAACGGTGGTGGGATACATTCCAGGTATAATTTAATGATGTGTAACATATCTATTCATTCACATCTTGTTATAATTAATAAAAAAAATTTGGCAGAATGAGGTTACGTGGGATCCAGAGATTACTGACACTGCATTAGTGTACAAGCTCTTTCTTGAGAGAGCAGCAAATCGATACAGTGACATGTTGAACCACTACAAGGGATTGTGGGAGCATGAGAAGAAGAAGCCGAATTGGGACAACGGTGTCTAGGAGCACTTGGTTCGCCACTGGAATGATCCGGACACAATTAAGAAGAGTGAGCAGTGTCGGAAGAACCGTCTATCAGAGCCTGGAGGCCCGGGTACCGGTTTTGCTAGACATAAAGGGGGATCTCGTGGGGCAGCCGAGGTGGCCAGACGGATTGTAAGTATTTATGTTCAATTATATAAGTAATTAATTTGAGTTCATTTTAATTAATTTAATTTTATGTTCTTCAAAATATAGGAGGAGAGGACGGGACGACCAGCGTACGACTGGGAGATTATCGAATATTACCACCGTTACAATAACGGAACGTACACATACGGGCATATAGGTGATATTCTGGTAAGTGTATACATATATTATATTAAATATAATATTTAATTGTATTGACATGTATATTAACCAAATTTTTTGTATGCACAAATAGGATCAGGTGCAAGAGGAATTGTCACATCTCACCCAGCCGTCATCTGATCATGATCCTTCAGATGATGGTTCCAGTAGCCAGACCCCACCCTTACCGGAAATGTCTGAGTTGTACGTGAAGAAAGTTGGAAGATCTCACGGTCGCGTGAATGGTCTTGGGCAACTAGGAAAGAACAGACGTGTCACTTCTGGTCCTGGTGAGACATCTTCCGGTACGACGTTTGGACGATTTAGTCAGGCCGACATCGACAATGCTCTTTTGGAAGAGCGGAGGGCTAGTGAAGAGAGAGAGCGTCTCATACGTGAAGAACTGCAGCAATCAGTCACTCAGACGGAGGAGCGCTTACGTCAAGAGTTTGTTGCTCAGATGGCATCACAGATGGCATCAATGATGAGACAGTTCAGAAGGGGGTCGGGTAACGGGAACGGGGATGATGATGATGATGGTGATGATGACGCTGATGAGGATGGTCGATGATTGATACATTTTAAGTTATGTTGTCTTGTTGGATTTTAAAAAATTGATGAAGTTGTTTGAGATTTTTTTTTGTTATGTTGTGTACTTGAATTGAAGTGAACGTACGAGACAATGTTTTATTTTATATGGTTTTAATTCATATATATTTCTTGTGTGTGATTAATAATTAAGTATTGATCTAATATATAAATGAATTGAGTTAATAGCATATAGTTCTTAAATTAAATTTAGTAATGAAGGGCTTTTGTTAAATTAATTAAGTATTGAGTTAATATATAAATTAATTGAGTTAGTAATCTATTCAATTAATTGACTTAATTAATAATAAAAGAATAAATTTGAGTTAATACATACATAAGTATAAATTATTAAATTTAATATTAATGAAGGGATTTGTTAAATAAATTGAGTTAATTAATATATATATATATATATATAAGTGTAAGTTATTAAATTTAGTAATGAGGGGTTTGTAAAAGAATAACATATAGTTGGTAATTTATTAAATTAATTGAGTTAAAGAATAAAAACAGAAATTAAAAGGGATAAATATATAATGCATTTGAAATATTACGACTAAAGCTCCTAGCCTAATTGACACACGGGGGCGCATAAACTCTTCAGAATCCGGGAGGTCGCGAGTTCGACCCCCCATGCGCGCGCCCAGGTGCGAAAAATAGGAATAAAGGGTGGCCTGGTGGTGAGGGGTAAGGGTTAGTGGCCTTAGAGACCTGGGTTCGAAACCCAGGTCTGTTTTTTTTTTTTAAATCCAGCGTATTGGCGAGGGGCGTCGCGCTCGGAAAAAGGCGACGGGATTTGCCCTCGGGAATTGGCGAGGGTTATGACTCTCGCGACTGGGCGACGGGATTCACTCTCGCTATTTGGCGACGGCACGCGCCCTCGCCAATTCGCGAGTGGGTATGGCCCTCTCCAATTCGCGAGTGTGTTTGGCCCTCGCCAATTTGCCCTCGGGATTTGGCGAGGGCACCCTCGCCAATAAATTAGCGAGGAGCAATTAGGCGACGGCGACTGCCCCTCGCCTATGCTGTCGCCAAATTGCTTAGCGAGGGCTTTACCCTCGCCAAAACCCTCTCCATATGGATGGTTTTTTGTAGTGGATTACTTCAAAAATAGAATCACGATCAAACAAAAAATAAAATCTAAAACGAAGACGACGGACATATGAAATGATATGAGAAGAATTCATAATATATTTGAATTTGAAATGGGGGAGAAAGCTGGGAAGAAGGGACACCTTGACTCGACAAAAATACAGGCGAAATGAAAAATGTGGATGAAAAAGAAAAGCAATAACTTATTAAAAAAATAAGGGGTATAAGAGACAATTTACCTGGGATTTTGTATTACCAAGTGGAAGAATTTTTTAAAAAAAATCTTGTGTATCTTCACACACTTAGGGGACAAATTTTGTATCATGGGGTTAATAATCTCTTCTTAATAATATGGTTTACAAAATTTATTAACTATTTCTGAAATATCGCAAAAGTTAGTTGAGACAAACAAGGTGCAACCTATATTTTGATTACAAAATTGATTTACCTTGTTTTGACACTTAATGATAGTACCGCTGCGATCATTGAACAAACATTTTCAGCTATAAATCATATCAATAGGTTTTATTTGAAACAAAATGAAGAATGATAATCTATCATATTGTATGATTGTTTATATTAAAATACAATTATTTGAAAACGTTGATCTTAATTCAATTATGGATGAATTCTACCGTATAAAATTTTTTACTGAAACGATCCAGCCCACCCTAGATTTTATTTCTGGCTCCGCCCTTGTCCTCATATGATATTCCAGTAGATATTTAAGTTTACAAACCCCACTTCTTAGATTCCCACTTAAATAAAAGTGCAAAAATTACATTTGTGATTAAAAAAATAAATCTTGATATTTCAATAAATTCGATTAGTTAAACATATATACAATCCAATATAATATTTTAATTGAGCTAGGCAAAGACATCAATGAATCTCACATTCTCACCACATGGAGATCTATGAGACACAACTTAATTGGTGTGTTGTAGGATAATTATTTACCTTAACTAAGATAAGTAAGAGCTCGATCTACAAGAAAAAATGTAATTAATTGAAATATAATGTAAAGATATTATGTTTTCAAAAGGTGATACTTTTAAAATACTTAACCAATATTGAACTTATAACTAATGGAGTATTTTTTTACTCCTTACTATCTATAATTAAAGGTAAACATCAGGGACCCAATTTATACAAATACAATTTGGGGGCCTATTTCCAAATATACGATTTGATATTCGATGTGCAAGTAAACAACAAAGTCAACAATTTGTAGATAATTACATGATATTTACCTCGATTGTAAGTAAAATTTTAAAATTCGTAAACATAAGAAACTAATTTCAAAGTTGAAAAAAATTTGAGGACAAAAATCAAAATTAATACCCCTCCGTCTCGGAATAAGTTTAGTCTTTCTTTTGAATGTTTTGATTACAATAATAAATATGATAAAATAATAGATGTAGTACAAGTGATGTAATAGTGAAAGAGAAAATAATAGATTAGTATGAGATGAATTATGATAAACTAATAGATAAAATATAAGTGATGTGATTCAGATAGAGAAAATAATTTGTCAAACATGGGATGAAAAATTTATTGTGGAACATCCAAAAAAAGAAAAGTGTAAAACTAATACTCCCTCCGTCCGCTTATAAGTTTCCCATTTTACTATTTTTGTCCGTCCGCCTATAAGTTTCTCATACCTTTTTTGGTAAGTATTTTTTCTTACACTTCATTTTATATCTTATTTTTTCTCTTTATCCCTCTCCTCTCTCAATCACTGTAATATATCTATTATTTAATCACTTTTCTTAATCTTTGTGTCAAAAAGTAGCGTGAAACTTATAGACGGATGGAGGGAGTAATATAATAGGAATAGAACATTTAAAAAAAAAGGTGGAAAACTTATAGTTAAACGGACAGAGTACAATTTAATGAGTTGGTCTGCTATGAACTCGAGTGCATGTTGTGCACCCTAGTCCATGTTGCACTTTTCAGTTTATTGACTAACACTTTTTGGTAATGGTGTTGCACTTTTCAATTATTAAACTGTATAATAATATTTTTAGTAATAATTGAAAAGTGCAACACCATTTACCAAAAAGTGTAAGTCAGTAAACTGAAAAATGCATATAGACTAGAGTACATATTAGACTTTACCCAATTTAATTAACAAAAAAAATGTATTTTCCCTATTTTTTTAATGCCCTCGAAGTTGACCATCTAAATGAATCACTTCATCATAATTAGAGTTCCTCCTCATTGAAGAAAAAAAAGTTGTCGGTTTATCTGAAAAGGAGCTTAATAATAATGATGAAGAATTTGGGGTACCATTGGAAATCTTGGTGGAGATCTCTTCACAATAACAAGTACTTCGTTATCAAGCTGGGGGTTTCAGTTTTTTTGGTGAGTCTTGCTTTTAAGCTTGTTTATAACAGATCCTCTGATTTCTCTCCAGTTTCAGATGCCCCTTTTCTTGAAAACACTCAACTTATTTCTCAAGAAAATACACATCACATTCCTCCCAAAGGTTAGATCTTTATACTTTGATTGAGTGGCATTGGCATTCTAATGGAGTTTCCCAATATGTTAGCAATATTTTGTTACTAGCTGATTGACTTTTGGAATTCACTCAAACCACATTATGAAAGGAGATAGTTGGAGGGTTTTATATTTTCTTTATTGGTTGTTTAGAAGAATTATAGTTCTGTTTAGTTGTATAAATATGTGATTTTGATTGCTATCTTACTCTATTGATAAGATTAGTTAGATTTCTTTTGGGAGTTTAGCCTTATGGGTAACTGTATGTTTTTTTTGCTTGAATTTATTTGCAGAGGATGGGACAGAATCTATGGAAAGTGAAGGGCAGTGTAGTCTTTTTAGTGGAGAATGGGTGCCTCATAAGGAGGAACCTCTTTACACATACAAGAGTTGCAGGTGGGTTGAAGACCACCAGAATTGTCTGAAAAATGGGCGACCCGACTCGGGTTATCTTTACTGGAAGTGGAAACCCCGTGGTTGTGAGTTGCCTCGACCTGATCTCGGGGAGTTTCTGGAACTAATGAGGAATAAACAATGGGGATTCATTGGAGATTCGATAACAAGAAACCATGTCCAGTCCCTCCTTTGTGTACTCTCAACGGTGAGTTCGACTAAGCTATTGCTGTTGTGTTGATTCACTGTGATATTCATTATTTTGTTCATGCCTAAAACATGTCTTCACAGTGATTAAAGTGTAGAAATTTAAGGGGAAAATGAATTATAGGACTTGTTGCTTTGATATATTTCCTAAACCTCGGTTTATGTCCCGACAATTAAAACTAAAGATGTTGATCGTTGGATATGGAATGATAATTGTCTGTTCGGATACTTGAATTGATTTCAATTTCCTCTTGAAGTGTTTTATTTATTTTCCTTTGATCATTTCAAATTATCTCTTGGTGTCCCCTTTTGTAATTAGTAAAGCTTAATTTAGTGATTTAGAACTAAAATTAGGCAATTGATTTTACTAGGTTGAAGAGGCTACCGAAGTTTATCACGATGATAATTACCAAAACAGAAGATGGGCCTTCCCATCGTACAACTTTACCATATCAGTAATATGGTCTCCTTTTCTTGCTAAAGCTGTCACCTTTGAAGATATGAATGGTGTATCTACGTCTGAAATTGAACTGCATCTTGACATACTCGATAAGAAATGGACTGAGCAGTACAAGAGCTTCGATCATATGATATTTTCGGTTGGTAAATGGTTCTCTAAAAATGCAATCTACTTTGAGAATAATATTGCATTTGGTTGCTATAATTGTTCCACGGGGAACTTTACCGACAATGGGTTTGATTTTGCTTATCGTAAGGTGATTAGGAACGTTTTTAACTACATTATTGGATCAAAACCCAAAGGGACAATCTTTTTTAGGGCATCAACTCCAGATCACTTTGAGGGGGGCGAATGGTTTACTGGGGGGACGTGTAAAAGAGAAGTACCGGTAAAGGAAGGCGAATTTGGTTTGAATAAGTGGGACAAAGTTATTCGTGAAGTAGAAGTAGAGGAATTTGGGAAGATATCAGTTAAAGCCTCTGAAAATGGGGTGAGTTTTAGATTATTTGATGTGCATCCTTTGTCATTGATGAGGCCTGATGGTCATCCGGGCCCGTATAGATTTGATCATCCGTTTGCCAAAGACCCGAATGCTACGGTGATTAATGACTGCCTGCACTGGTGCTTGCCTGGCCCTATAGATTCTTGGAATGATATGTTGATGGAAATGATTTTAAATGGTTGAGAAAATTGCATTATGGTTTCTGTATAGTAATGGTCGATCGTTGAACTGTTGAACTATATTGATTGTGGGGATGATGAACAATCTTGAAGTTTGCAATTTACATTGATTTCGACGCTCATACCTCGCGTTTCTTAATTCTCGAGTTCCATCTGCTGGCGTGTTCTTGTGATTACAGATAGTTCAAATTTAATTTTCTCCATGTGATCACTTGTATTGAATTTTGCATGTTTATTGATCCTTATGTATTCCGTTTTTACAGCAAAGCATTGAAAAATTACAACGTCTTGATGATAGGCTGAGAATGTCTATTATAATATAGAGGTCCATGGATTTTGGCTTTCTGACTCAGTTTTATTCATATTTTTCACTCTCAATGCTTCATCATATGTTTTGTAATCTGAATTTTTAATGCAATGTGTTGTTTTCAAGTAGTACACATAAAGCATAATACACAAAATTTTTATTGGAATAGATTAAAAAAGAAATGTTTAGAAGCTTGCTTTTATTGAGATAGCTTTTAGAGGCTTTCTATAGTAAGACAGGGGGTTCTCCTACCTTATAACAAGCGTAAAAACTTATATGCAATATTGACTAATTAAAGTAAATTATGTCAAAATTTGTGGGTCAAAGCGGATCAACCTTAATTAGAATATTTAGATAATACATGACCAAAATTATGTTACTATAAGACCTAAATTTTGACCTAAATTTTGTCACTACAAGATCAAAAGTGTATTACTACAAGTCCAAAAATATTCTGGACACTTATTTTTTTTGGGCAAAATTACTAAAATAATTTTGACTTATTCGACTACTACATGACTAAAACAATGTTACTACAAGACCAAAATATTATCACTACAAGGTCAAAAGTGTATTACTATATGTTCAAAAATATTCTAAAGACTTAATTTTTTGGTGAATTTGTTTGAATGTTTTGACATGTAGTATTAAATTTTTTGTCTTGTAGTGGTAATATTTTGGCCTTATAGTAACAATATTTTGGTCATGTAGTAAACCACTTGTTTGCAACCCGCGAATTTTTTAAAATCGACTTAATTTGACTTTTGAGCTTAGGGTTTTGACTTGTCTAATTTTTTTTTTATAGATTTGACTTGTCTAATTGTGATGAAATGCATGTATACAATATTTCACATAAAACTAGTCCATAAAAAATTAAATTGACACGTCATCTAACTTGGTCATGACGATCGCCCTTCGCCATTATGTAGATTTTTTTTATTTTTTGTAAAAAATTAGTATATAAAATTACCCAAATGCCATTTTTTGTAATTTAAAAAAAAATACATACAAATTTGCAAACTTAACATTTTCTTATTTTTTGATCATTCAAAATCAATGAACTAAAATAATTAATCATCTTTTTAATTAAACATAGTTTATTCCCAATCAAATTTTTGTGTAAGATCAATAGATCATTCAATTGAAAAAAAAAAAAGATCTCAATTTTTATTCATAATTGGAGAAAACTCGTGATTAAGCCAATCTCACTCTCATAGTCCCACTATGTACATTGTCTTTTTTACATCAAGAAAAAGCAGCGCAATCTGCTATCTGAAATTCATGGACAGAATTTTTTGATTCCGCGGCCAATACCCAAATAGTGGCACAACCCAGGAAATGATATTGTCAATTTTAGGCGATCTGAGTTTAAGGGTCTTGGGCGAATCCCACAACCCCGGGAAAATTGCGAAACTCTTGCGACTCAATATCAGGTAATTAAAAAACTGTGGTAATTCGAAAAACGAAGGATGGAAAACCAGATTTGCAAAAGCCCCTTTTCTTTGCCGGTATTGATTTGTGAGGATGTTAATGATCTGATTTGCGGAATTTCTAGTATTCGTTTGGGCTTGTTAAAGCGATGACCGCGCATTTGTTGTCGGCGGCCTTGACGGCCAAAATGACGAACGACCATTTTTTTTTTTTTTTATGGAGGGTTTACAAGATCATAAAATAAAGTTACAAATTACGAGCCTAAAATCTTGATCTTCAAACCAAACGGAAGTCCACTCCAATCTTGTGAAGAGGAAAGACGAGTTTCCCTTTGCCAGGTGTTACGTCTTCAATCTTTAAATAAGACAATCCCAACACATGTTCTCAAATCAAGAATAGAAAATAAAATAAACAAAGTTACCAAAGCACTCTCCTATTTCAAAGAGCCCAATCATAAAATATAAAAAAAATAAAAATTAATAACTACAGCAAAGTTCCAACATGGACGAACGACCATATTATTCCTGATCTTCCTAATAGGCCATGAACTGGTTAATTTAGGTTCTGAAATGAACAAATTGATGTTGATGACAAGGGTCAAGGGGGTAGTAGTATATTACATCTATAATTTTAATTAGGTTACCAGTGTTTCAATTAAAAAATTAATATTAAAAGAATATATACGTCATTTTATAAATATTTATTTAATTTATTAGTAGGACTGCATAGAGCAAACGCAAAATACAATCATATAAAATAAAATTTATGTTGATCAATTATATAAAATAAATTTTATGTTGATCCAACAATTTTTAGAAGATTGTTTGTTATAAAACAGGGTGAACCCTGTCTTACTATAAAAAAAAACAGACCTTAGCTTTTATTGGGATCAACAAAATATAATTCTTCAACCTAAACATAAAAATAACAATTCTAACTAGGGACCTCCTACATGTAGTTAGGGTGTCGTATGGTATCGTAATGGCTATCTTAGTCAGTTAATCTAAGTCATTAAAAATTTAATCTAAAGACTTAAACTTGATGACCTGTTATCTTTTGTATATTTTACGATATGTATTCATTATAAATTTGTATTTTCTATTAAATTAAATTGTCAAATACTTGTATGCATGCAAGTGCATGGTGCATACCTCCTCAATTTTATTTTTTTTAATTCAAATTATCACACCCATTCATATAATTAGTTCACCTCCCAAATTATTTTTTACTATAATTATCTGCACTTACATATTTAATGAGTTCACCCCAAAATCATTTTTTACCACAGTTATATGTACTCGCTCATTTTATGAGTTCACCCCCAAATCATTTTTTTACCACGGTTATTTGCACCCGCTCATTTTATGAGTTCACCCCCAAATCTTTTTTTACCACGATTATATGTACTCGCTCATTTTATGAGTTCACCCCCAAATCATTTTTTTATCACGGTTATCTGCACCCACTCATTTTATGAGTTCATTCCCGAATTATTATTTTATCACGATTATCTGTACCCACTCATTTTATGAGTTCAGCCCAAAATAATTTTAAAAAAATAATCACATTTAAAAAAATTATATTATCTTTTTATTAATTTACACAAAATATAATAAAATAAACTCTAATTTATATATTTACAATATACAAACGAGTTATTATCGAGTTACCGTCGATTCACCACCAAGTAACTCATACTTTTTAAAAAAAATTGTAAAAATATAATTAATAAAAAACTATCGAAATTAGCCACAAATCTCGATTCTTTTCTTTTTACTTTTTTCCCCCTCCTCTTTTCCTTTTTTCTTCCCATTTTCAATTTTTTTTTCCAAATTTTTTATTTCTTCGTTTTTTTTTCTTTTACTTTTTTTTCGGCCTTTCTTTTTCATGTGTATTTTTTTAATCTTAATACAAAATAATATTATAGGTATGATTTTATTATATTCTATCGGCGGTGCACCTGAATTTCAATTTTAATTTGATGAGTAAAGGACCTGTCGAAAATTCATGTCAGTCGGTGGGTGACCCAGCCACCACCATATCCGACCACCCCTTCGACGGCGACGACGGCTCTTCCGTCCCGGCCGCTTAAGCCCCCTCCTCAAATCGCAATCATGATTCTTCAATTCCATGACAATCAACATCATCTTCCATCTCGGCCATGATCCATGGCGGTCAAAAACCTCTGCTCATTTCGACCACCGACGCGACTGCTTTGATCAATCTCCTTTGTGTTCGCGATTTAGGAGCTTCTCCGACATCAATGGCACTCGCCTGCAACACTCACTTCGCTCTCGTTGTTCGTATTTGTCCAAATCGAAGCTACATTGCTTCGTCTTCTTCACCATGCTCCTGCACAGTCTCTTCCTCCGGTTGACAACGGTCCGACGGAGGACTGTGAGTATGTTGTCGATGGATCTCTGATCAGTCGGCACTCGGAGCCGGTGAGCTTGTCGATGAAATCTCAGGCGGCGACTGCTGACCTAGGGTGCCCTTCTATTTGGCTAGGGTTCTCTTCAATTGGGCTTGGTAATATGCACCCCCTATTTTCTTCACTACACCCTGGTCTGCACTCCCTCCACTTTTTTATGGTATTACTGTTAGTGGTATTGGTATTACTAGTTATTGATTGTGGTATTACTATTAATACACTATTGAATTAATATTAATGATTATTGATTATTAATTGTGGTATTACTGATTATTGTTTGTGGTATTACTGATTGTGTGGAATTATTTATTATTAATTAAGGCATTACTACTTATTATAATTGTTTATGTTATTATATATTACTCCCTCCACTTTTAAATAAGTGTCACTTTGCCATTTTAATTATTTTTATAATAAGTGTCATTCTATGTTTTTTTCTTCAATTTTGACAATTTTACCCTTATAAAATAATTTGCCTTCAATTTCAATTAATGTAGTAGCATAAATCATGGAAAAATCATAAATATTGTACATATGAATACCACATACATTCTTGACCACATTCTTTATTAAACAAAAATTTAATATCAAAATTATTTATCATTAATGAAGGGTAATATTGACCACAATTTAATATCTTAATTTGTTGAAAAATGTTAAAGTGACACTTATTCAAAAATTGAGGGAGTATTGTTTATGGTATCACTGATAATTGTTTTTGGTATTACTAAATATAATTTGATTTGTGAAATTATTTATTATTGTATAAGATATTAATGATCAATGTTTATGGTATTACTGATAATTATTTTTTGGTATTACTTTATATAATTAGATGTGTGAAATTATTTGTTATTGTATAAAATTTTACTAATTAATATTAATGGTATTACAGATTACTGTCCGTGGTATTACTAATAATTGTTCTTGGTATTATTGAATATAATTAGATGTGTGCAATTATTTATTTTTGTATAAGATATTACTGATTATTATTACTGGTATTACTGATTATGATTTATGGTATTACTGGTTATTACTTATTGTACTAGCGACTATAATAAAATCATATATATAATATTATTTTATATTAAAAATTTTAAAAATACTAAAAAAAAAAAGAAAAAAAAAAGAAGGAAAAAAATGAAGAAATAAAAAGTTTGAAATAAAAACTGAAAATTGAAAAAAAAATTTAAAAGAAAAAAAAATTGAGATTTGTGACTAATTTCAATTGTTTTTTTCAATTATGTTTTTACGATTTTATTTTTAAAAATATGGGTGATTTAGTGGTGAATCGACGATAACTCAGCTGCAAATTGTAAATGTGTAAATTAAGGTTGATTTTATTATATTTTGTGTAAATCAATAAACAGATAATATAGTTTTTTAAATATAATTATTTAAAAAAATATATTTGGGGGTAAACTTATAAAATGAGCGGGTGCAGATAATTTGGGGGTGAACTCATAAAGTGAGTGGGTGCAGATAATTGTAGTATAAATATAATTTGGAGGTGAACTCATAAAATGAGCGAGTGTAGATAATTGTGGTAAAAAAAAAAATTTGGGGGTGAACTCATAAAATGAGCGGGTGTGGTTGTAAAATAATGATTTGGAGGTGAATTCATAAAATGAGTGGGTGCAGATAACTGTGGTAAAAAGAATTGGGTAAAAGAAATTGGGGTGAACTTAAATAAATAACGGGTGCAGATAATCTCCTGACCCATATTCTATTTTGGTGATTTATGCATGGTACATGCAAGGGCACGCAAGTGTGACCCAATTAAATTAATTAAAATATATTATTGTAAAATAACATTTTTATCCTTATATAATAAAATAATTTATTATATTTATTAATTTAATTAAAATATTTAATGTTAAAATTACATACTTACCCTTATGTTATTAATAAAATTAATAACAAAAATTAAATCAAATTCATTTATTAACAAAAAAAAAAAAAACAAATCAAATTAAACCTTTAAAGAAATCAAATTCATTAAAATCTAGCTAATACATCATTCCAATTTGATAATTTGGGGAGTCGACGGTATTGGGAGAGAAAGCCGCTTAAATCTTCTGCAAGAGGTATTGGGGAAGTAAAAGATTGAATTTTCTGAAGAGGATTCAGGAAGAGGAAAAGAATCCTAATTTCTAAAGTTTTGTTGATTTGTAATTTGGGCGTCCTTTGTAATTTTTTTGAAGAGGAATTCTACGAATTAATTGAAAGAACCCTTCTGCGAATTAATTGAAAGAACCCTGGTTTGAAGAGGAATTATGCGAATTATTAATCTATTATTTAATTTTTTCACTTTGGGCGTTGCTTTTTATTTAGGATGTGTTTGTAAACTTTATAAACAATTTAAAAGCATTTCTCAAGAGTAAAAGTTGTGAGATGACAGTTTAAAAAAAAAAAATGATTTTAGAACCAGTTTGTAGAGTTTGAAAACACTCCCTTAATTTGGGCCACTTTGTAATTTTGTATTGAAAGGGGTAGGATAGTAATTTGTTATTTTCTATAAATTTTACACTTTTTTAAAATTAATTTAATTTATATAAAAGAAGGGTAATATAGTAAATAACAAAATATAAAATTAAAATATAATTAAATAACTTAAACCTGTATAACAGGTAGCAGGTCGTTACGACGTTACGACCCACGTGGCGCGATTTGACAAAGTAGTCACTTTGTACAATTTAACTACCGTAAGAATTACCCTTCTAACTAATCATGGCTTGCTCTATTAGTCTCCATTGATCTCGAACCAAATTAGAAAACTATTCAGATAAGATTAATAAAAAATTAGTAAATGTGAAATTAATAAAAAAAAAAAGATTTTGAAATATAATGACACCTAAAATATTTTTAAATATATGATATTAAGATAAGATATATATTGATTTAAATGGGTCGGTCTGTTGAGTTTAAAAGACTTAAGAAAAATTCAAGTCGGATCTATTTGACTAAATGGGCTTCTAAAAAAAAGTTTTAGTCTAGTTTGTTTATTAAACGAATCGAGCTAAGTCGAGCTTTAGTAGGTTGAGTCCTAGACACCCGTCGGATAGTCTAACCCATTCTTACCCCTACTTGGGAGTTTCGAACCTAAAACTTAGAGAGAAGCAGACTTCTACGTTTCAAACCTACCCCTAGATTTAGCCTTTAATTCGATAAAATTGTGTTTTTGGTCCCATTAACCATGACCTCGTTGGGTTTTGACATGTGATTTTTGGACTTGGTCCCTTTCGATGTTTTTTACGCACACTTGGTTCTACACGAATTTGTATTGTAAACTTGATCCTAACTTCAATTAAAAGTTAACTTGACTGTTAAATACCATTGTAGACTTAAAAAATAGATTTAATAAATATATATTTTATATTTTTAAATATCGATAAATATTATATGAAATAGCATTGTATATTACTCTATATTCTATATAAATTTATATTAATGTAAAATTTATTCAAATGGTTTTACCTAAAATAATAGGGTATTAAGCAAATTTTACACTGATGAATTAAATGTTTGTTCAAATAAAAGTGCATTTATGGTCTAAAATAATACTCCCTTCATCCATCAAATATAGTCCTATAGAGGTGGGGCACATGTTTTAAGAAAAAGGTAAATAAAGTAGATAAAGTAAGAGTATTATAGGTATTGTGGGGTACATTGTGAATAAAGTGATTACTTGTGAATAAAGTTAATGGCAATTTGAGTAATTAAGTGATGATTGAAGGGTGATGGTTTTCATAAAGTGTATGAGACTACTTTTGGTGGACAAAAAATATATGGCAAATGAGACTACATTTCGTGGACGGAGGGAGTAGTTTTTAATCGTGTGAGACCAAACCTATAAATATGCTCAGATTTACTTTTCGAATCCTCTGAGACTAAATTCGGAAGGGTTGGACTGTTGTGTACTTGAGTGCAGTCATATAAAAAATATCACATATATATGAGATAAATAATACGGAGTACAATATTTAACAAAAGTCATTCTAGCCTAGTGGTTGCCCTCTAATTGTCTTACAACATCACAGGTTCGAATAATAAAAGTAATAAATAATAAAATTTGTAAAATTAATAATAATTTTAGAAAAGAAATTAGCACCAATTTTTTTATACATTATAAAAAAAGTGCAAATAACTAAATCTAAATGGTGTATCAGTAATAGTAATAAAAGTAATAAATAATAAAATTTGTAAAATTAATAATAATTTTAAAAAAGAAATTAGCACCACTTTTTTTATAATAAGTACTAATAATATCATTAATTGCGCTTAATGGTGTATCATTAATAGTAATAAAAGTAATAAATAATAAAATTTGTAAAATTAATAATAATTTTAAAAAAGAAATTAGCACCACTTTTTTTATAATAAGTACTAATAATATCATTAATTGCGCTTACTAATAATATCATTAATAGAAATAAAAGTGCAAGTAAAAAAATTAATAAAACATGTAAAATTAATAATAATTTTAAAAAACAAATTAGCACCAATTTTTATAGATTATGAAAGTGTGCAAATAACCAAAAGTTGTATCATTACCATACACTTTTCAATTATAATATCATACACTTTTCAATTATAATATCATACACTTTTCATTAATATATAACTTACATTTTTTATTAATAGAACATACACTTTTTAGTTATAATAACATACACTTTTCATTAAATAGATCATACACTTTCCATTTATAATAACATACACTTTTCATTAATATATAACTTACACTTTTCATTAATAGTTCATACACTTTTCAGTTATAATATCATACACTTTTCAGTTATAATAACATACACTTTTCATTAAAAACAATGTTGCACTTTTCAATATAGTAACATACATTTTTCATTAAAAAAACAAAGATACACTTTTTAGTTATAATAACACACACTTTTTCAAAAAAAAAAATCGAAAAAAAAAACCGAGAAATAATCGAAAATGTCAAAGTTTGACCGTTGACCGGTCAACGGTCAACATTTGACTGGTCAAAATCTACTCAAGTATACAGTGTACTTGAGTACATAGAAGACTTTGACAATTTAAAATAGAATTTAATAATCAAGTTAACTTTTAACGGAAGTTGGGATCAAGTTTGCAATATAAATTCATGTAAAATCAAATGTGCCTAAAAAAAACATTGAAGAGAACCAAATCAAAAAACCACGTGTCAAAACCCAACATGACAATGATTAATGAGACAAAAAATGCAATTTTCAACTACTCCCTCTATTCCACAATTGTTTGCACTCTTTCCTTATTCGTCCGTCCCACAATTGTTTGCACTTCCTAAAAATGAAACTTTTTCATAAACTCCACCCTCACAAAATTTACATATTTTCACAAAATGACATTACTTTTACACTTATTTCAACCACTCTCTTTACTTTATTCATATAAGTTTATAAAATTACCCCTCAACACTCCACTCATTACACTTTTTTCTTAATAAGTGTGCCTACAAAGTGGTGCAAACACTTTCGGGACGGAGGGAGTAATAACTATTGGATCTTAGGAACTATCACTCTAGTTGCCTCTTGGTTCTTTTCATTTTATTTTTACTTTTCTTATATTTAGTACTTTGATGTACTACTACTTTTACTTGTACTTGATGCCAAGGTAAAAAAATTTGGTATCCGTGGAAATATCGAGATCTTAAATTTGTGAAAATATCGATGGATATCGATATTGATAAATTTTAAAAATTGTGGAAATTTTATAACTAACTTTTAATACATAAATTCAACAAAATAATTTAAATACATTTACATCTATGATAAATTTATATAAAATATCGCATACAATGTTATTTCATACGGTTTTTTTAAAAATTTATCGACATTTCTCGATTTTTTTCGATATTTTTCGATATTCTTACGATATTAGTCTCGATATTATTATTGTATATTGATTTTTATCGATTTTTTTTTTTACAAATATCATGAAAATATTGTTTATTCTCAATATCGATATCGGTGATCGTGAAAAATGAATATATCGAGAAAATTTCCGAATATTTTCGTCCATGCTTGATGCATTGTTTTAATTATGGTCTTTTAATTAAATTATTTGCCCAGTAAAAAAAAAGGGGTTGAATGAGTTATTGTGTTTCCCCGAATTTTGATTTTTGGGTTGACTAGAGATTCCCTTTTTGGCATATGAATAATGTTACTAATTTTATGAATTTCAAGCCTCAAACCAATCTTTAAATAAAATAATACTCCTCCATTTTTAATTAAGTGTCATTTGCCCTTTTTAATATTTTAAAAATAAGTGTCATTCTACACTTTTTTTTTTTTAATTTTGACAATTTTATCCTTATACATTATACCCTCTCCATTTTTTTTTACCTTAATTTAAGCTTTTTCCCTTTTGAATATAGTACTATACCATAAATCATGGATAAACCTTAATTATTGTATACATGAATATCACCTACAATATTGGCCACATTCATTATTAAACATAAAATTAATATTAAAATTAATTATCATTAATGAAGGGTAAAATGTTCCATAATTATATATCTTAATTTGTTGAAAATTGTTAAAATAACACTTAATTTTAAAAGTGGAGGGAGTAATACTTAGTATGTTCTTAAAGGTGATACTTTTTAAATACTTAATCAATATTGAACTTATAATTGATTTTTTAAAGTGAATTTAGAATGCATTACTTTTATACGTGCATTACATAAAGTTTTTGTTTATTTTTTATGTGGAAAATGATAATTATCAATTAAAATGATACACAGATAAATTGACTACTAATGTTAGTGGGGAAAATAAAATCCGATAAATTTGATATTGAAAGGATTCGTTTGGCCTATTTTTTTTATGCCCTTGAAGTTGACCATCTAACTAACTAAATGAATAACTTCATTAAAAAAAACTTAATTGAAGTAAAAAAAGTTGTCGATTAGAATAAATGTTTAGATTCGTTGTCGGTTTATTTGTAAAAGAGCTTAATTTGTAAATAAAAAAGGTAGCTGCAGCTATACTCCATCGTCTAATACAGACAAGAAAATAAGGGCAAAAAAAGAGAAATAATGGAAAACTCACTCTCTTCAAAAAAATAAAAGGAATCTCTTTGATTCTTGGAATTCGATATACCGTGCCTGTGTGAGAGTGAAAAATAGGTCATAATCAAAAAATGATGAAGAAATTGGGGTACCATTGGAAATTTTGGTGGAGATCTCTTCACAAGAACAATTACTTCATTATCAAGTTGGGGGTTTCAGTGCTTTTGGTGGGTCTTGCTTTTAAGCTTGTTTATAACAGATCCTCTGATTTTTCTCCAGTTTCAGATGCCCCTTTTCTTGAAAACACTCAACTTATTTCTCAAGAAATTACACATCACATTCCTCCCAAAGGTTAGATCTTTTCATGTTTTCTATTACTGCTCTTTAATGCTTTGATTGAATGGCATTTGGCATTCTTATGGAGTTTCCCAATATGTTAGCAAGTTTCTGTTACTAGCTCATTGAGTTTTGGAATTCACTCAAACCACATTATGAAAGGAAATAGTTGGAGGGTTTATTTTTACTTTATTGGTTGTTTAGAAGAATCATAGTTCTGTTTAGTTGTATAAATATGTGATTTTGATTGCTATCTTGCTCTATTGATAAGATTAGTTACATTTCTTGTGGGAGTTTAGCCTTATGGGTAACAGTATGTTTATTTTACTTGAATTTCTTAGCAGAGGATTGGACAGAATCTATGGAAAGTGAAGGGCAGTGTAGTCTTTTTAGTGGAGAATGGGTGCCTCATAAGGAGGAACCTCTTTATACATACAAGAGTTGCAGGTGGGTTGAAGACCACCAGAATTGTCTGAAAAATGGGCGGCCTGACTCGGGTTATCTTTACTGGAAGTGGAAACCCCGTGGTTGTGAGTTGCCCCGACCTGATCTCGGGAAGTTTCTGGAACTAATGAGGAATAAACATTGGGGATTCATTGGAGATTCGATATCACGAAACCATGTCCAGTCGTTCCTTTGTTTACTCTCAACGGTGAGTTCGATTAAGCTATTGCTGTTGTGTTGATTCACTATGATATTCCTTATTTTGTTCATGCCTATTATATGTCTTCACAGTGAGTAAAGCGTTGAAATTTAAGGTGGAAATGAATTGAAATTGACTAGTGATGTTAGAATTATAGGACTTGTTGCTTTTGATATATTTCTTAAACCTCATTTTATATCCCGAAAATCGCTAAAATTATGTTGATCATTGGATATGGGTTGAGATATTACTGTTCAAGTACTTAAATGGATTTCAATTTCCTCTTGAAGTGTTCTATTTATTTTCCTTTGATCATTTCAAATTATTCTCTAGGTGGCCCTTTCTTATTTTGAAAGTTGAGGATGGATTTTTTTTTTTTCCAAGTGTTCTCTTGTTGTGATTAGTAAAACTTAATTTAGTGATTGAGAATTTTTTTTTCTTGGATAAAAAGTGACTAAAATTAGGCAATTTATTCTACTAGGTTGAAGAGGCTACTGAAGTTTATCATGATGAGAATTACAAAAACAGGAAATGGGTCTTCCCATCGTACAACTTTACCGTGTCAATAATTTGGTCTCCTTTTCTTGCTAAAGCTGCCATCTTTGAAGATATTAATGGTGTATCTACGTCTGAAATTGAACTGCATCTTGACATACTTGATAAGAAATGGACTGAGCAGTACAAGAGCTTCGATAATATGATATTTTCGGGTGGTAAATGGTTCACTAAAACTGCAATCTACTTTGAGAATAATATTACATTAGGTTGCCATCATTGTTCCAAGGGGAACTTTACCGACATTGGGTTCAATTTTGCTTACCGCAAAGTGATTAGGAACGTTTTTAACTACATTATTGAATCAAAACACGAAGGGGCAATCTTTTTTAGGGCATCAACTCCAGATCACTTTGAGGGGGGTGAATGGTTTAGTGGGGGGACGTGTAAAAGAAAAGATCCGATAAGGGAAGGCGAATTTGAGTTGAATGAGTTGGACAAAATTATTCGTGATGTAGAAGTAGAGGAATTTGAGAAGATATCAGTTAAAGCCTCTGAAAATGGGGTGAATTTCAGATTATTTGATGTGCATCCTTTGTCATTGTTGAGGCCCGATGGACATCCGGGTCCTTATAGATTTGATCATCCATTTGCCAAAGACCCGAATGCTACGGTGATTAATGACTGCCTGCACTGGTGCTTGCCTGGCCCTATAGATTCTTGGAATGATCTGTTGATGGAAATGATTTTAAATGGTTGAGAAAATTGCATTCTGGTTTCTGTATGGTAATGGTAGATAAACTGTATAATCTCCACAGAGCACATTAAATCGTTGAACTATCTTCGTTGCTGGGATGATTCATCGATCAAAATGGTGAACAATCTTGAAGTTTGCAATTTGCATTAAGTTCGACCCTCATACCTCGCGTTTCTTAATTCTGTAGTTCCGTGTGTTGGAGTGGCACAGGCTGCACAGCATATTCTTGTGATTGCAAATAGTTCAGATTTTATTTTCTCCATATGATCACACTTGTAGTGAAAGTTATTATTTGCTGTTATATTATGTCTGGTGTACATTTTGAGATCAGTTCAACTTAAGTACTTGTATTGAATTTTGTATGTTTTGATCCTTGTGTATATTCCATTTTTACAGCAAAAGCATAGAAAAATTACAATGTCTTGTTAATAGGCTGAGACTGTCTATAATATAGAGGTCCTTTTTTTTTTGGCTTTCCGACTTATTTTAATTCATATGTTCCACTTTTTATGTTTCATTATATGTTTTGTAGTCTGAATTTTTAACACGTTTTTGTGTGGACTGCAGATTGTTTTTAAGTAGTACTCATGAGAATACAGATTATTAAGGATTTTTCTGTATTTAATCAGGTAACTAGAAAAATTAATACTCCTACATTAATCAACCATATTGTTTTGTTTATAAGATGATAAAAATCTATTTTTATCACTACTTTATCAACCCAAACAATGAACGATAATTTATTATACAAACTTTAAGAATTATAATTCATCAATCCAAAAAAAAAAATCGAAAAATCATGACTAATCCTGACTTACTCTATTATATAGAGAAACAATGAATAGAGAAATTATGATTTCATTGATTGAATGTAAAGAATATACTCGATTCAAAAAGTTTGTCGTATTTGTCATTTTGTATAAGATTAAGGAACATATTTTTTTGACACATTTATCCCTTATTAATTTGTCCATCTCCCCATTAACCTTTCCTTTCTATCACACTCTTACCTTTTAAAAGAAAGTGAGAGAAAATTAATCATTAATGTATTTCCAATTAAAAGTGATATTGTAGGAGTTACAAAAGGGCATTTTAGGAAAATTCGTGGTAAAAATAGAAAAAACGACAAACTTTTTGAAACAAAAATAAAGACCAAATGCGACAAACTTTATGAAACGGAGGGAGTATGAGGGGAGTATTTATAGATACACAACATATTTACTATGTATCTCTAATTAAGGAAATAATTATATCTAAGGAAATAAAGATTTACAAGATATATATAATACTCATATATGATATCCTAATATATTATATATGCCTAATACGCCCCCTAAAGATGGAGTACCATAGGATAGTCCAATCTTGATCATCAGCATTTGAAGACGAGAACGAGCAAGAGGCTTTGTGAGAGCATCAGTTAGTTGGTCTTCGGAAGACACATGTGAAACACGTAACTGAGTTGTTTTGATCAAATCCCGAACGAAGTGATAGTCAATGGCAATGTGTTTCATTCAAGAGTGAAAATCTGGGTTGGAGCAAAGATACGTCGCACAAATATTGTCGCAGTAGATGACAGGGAGAGTTTTGATGGAAAAACATAGTTCTTGAAAGAGAGATTTTAACCATTGTAACTCAGAAGCTACTAGTGCAATGGCCCTATATTCTGCTTCAGTGGAGGAGCGAGCAATTGACTTTTGTTTCTTAGAAAACCAGGAGATGGGATTTGGTCCAAGAAAGACAATATAGGCACTTGTCGACGTACGATCATCAGTATTTCCGGCCCAATCAGCATTCGTGAAGCAGTGAAGTGAGTCAGATGGGTTGGGGCGGAGGGTAATTCCAACATCTCTAGTTCCATTAAGATATCGAAGGAGACGTTTTACAGTGCCCCAATGAGTTGTGGTGGGAGCATGCATGAATTGAGACAATTTATGCACAGCAAAAGCAATATCAGGTCTAGTAAGTTGGAGGTATTGGAGACTTCCAAGAACTTGACGATATTGGGTGATGTCAGTGGGCGGTGTTCCATCAGAAAGAGATAAACGAGTAGAGGTGGAGAGAGGGGTTTGGACAGGTTTTGAAGTGAGCATATTATATTTGGTGAGTAGGTCAATGATATACTTACGTTGGGAGAGAAAGCAAGTTTTCTTAGTACGAAACACTTCCACGCCTAGGAAATAGGAAAATGAGTCTAAGTCTTTGATAGAGAACTTCGTACTAAGGTCTGAGGCCACTTTTGTGAGGAACGAGGTGTTGTTTCCTGTAAGGATTAGATTATCAACATACACGAGAAAATATGCAGTTATACCGGATTTGTTGTATACAAAGAGAGACTCATCAGATTTGGTGTGAATGAAACCAATACTCTCCAAGAAGGTTAGAAGAGCAAAATACCAAGTCCGAGGTGCCTGTTTTAGGCCATAGATGGATTTATGTAACTTGCACACATATGTAGGGAAGGTTTTGTCAACAAACTCGGGTGGTTGAGACATAAATACAGATTCGGCTAAGGAACCGTGAAGGAAAGCATTATTCACATCGAACTGACGAAGTGGCCAATCTTTGATGACTGCAATACTCAGGACTGCTCGAACGGTTGCTGGTTTGACCACATGACTAAATGTTTCAGAAAAGTCAACCCTAGGGCGTTGGTGAAAGCCTTTGGCGACAAGTAGAGCTTTGAACTTGTCTAAGGAACCGTTTGGTTTCTGTTTGATGCGGAAGACCCACTTCGAACCAATAATGTTTGCAGAATCATAAGGTGGTACTAAATCTCAAGTACCGTTTTTTAGAAGGGTATTAAATTCAGATGACATGGCCTCCCTCCATCGTTCATATTTTAATGCCTGAGAGACGCAACTAGGTTCAGTGTCAGAAGATAGAGCAGTTGTGAGACCATACCTCGGATTTGGTTTGAAGATGTTGTTTTGGACTCGAGTGACCATTCGAGTTCGTTGTTGTACCGGTGGGGATGGTAGTGAGGGAGCATTTAGCGACTCGAGCTCAAGAGGTGGGATCGTAGGATTAGGGTTTGGGGTCGTTGGGGGTGAATTTAGTAAACTAGGGGGTGCATCGTTTGGGGTCGATGGGGGTGAATTTAGTTAAACTGGGGCGTGCATCGTTTGGGGTCGATTTGGGTGTATTTAGTAATATGGGGGGTGCATCAGGGCTGGACGATGGGTTGGGGGTGTATTAATTGGGGCATGGGGTACGTGTGATGGAATATGTGGTGGGGCAGTGGTGTCGTCCATAGGTGGTAGGTTATGGGGAGGGGGTGTATTCATAAAAGTAGTGGGTGGGGCAGGAGCAGTAGGTAAGGGTGGGGGTGTATTAATCAGAGTGGGTAGTGGATAAATCAGAATAGTGGGGTTTTCTGGTAGGCAGTGGGTGTATTTACTAAATCAGGGGTGTATCAGGAATAGATGTGGGAGTGGCTAGAGGAAATATATTTTCAACGAATTAAACATGACGAGATGTATATATTCTTTTGGTTTTTAAGTCAAGGCATAGATAGGCACTTTGGGTAAGAGAGTATCCAATGAAGATACAAGGTTGGAAGTTTGTTTTATGAGGCATTGATAGGAAGAGTTCATGTTTAGGTTGGGTTTTGGGAGGCGGTTTATAACATAGGTAGCAGCACAAATGGCGTAAGGCCAATAACTGGGTGGCATGGAAGCGTGATGTAGGAGGGCTAAGACTGTATCAACAACATGTCTATGACGACGTTCAGACATGCCATTATGTTCAGGGGTGTGGGGTGGGGTTGTGAGGTGAGATATGCCATGGTTTTGAAGGAGGGATCGTAGGGCAATGAATTCGCCCCCGTTGTCGGTATAGAGGGTTTTGATTTTGGTGTTGTAGAAGTTTTCTACGATGTTTTTAAATGATGTAAAGGTGGGGAGGACATCAGATTTGCATTTTATAAGGTAAATTCATATATATTTGCTAAAGTGATCAACAAAGATGACATAGTACTTAAAGTCTTCTTCTGAGTGGACAGGAGATGACCAAACATCAGAGTAAATGACCTCAATGGGGGTGTTAGAGATAATGCTAGAATCGGAAAACGACAGTTTATGACTTTTAATACAATTGCAAGAATCACAGTGAAAGGTTTTAGAGTTCATAGTTGGTAAACTAAACTTGGATAAGGTGTGAGACAGGATTTTGGAGGATGGATGACCTAGACGGGCATGCCATATGGCAGTCGGTTGTTTTTCAAAGATAGAGGTTGTGGGTGAAGTAGATGCTCGAGTCGGCCATACGTAGAGATTATCCACGCGACTCCCCATTAGGAGAATGATCCCCATTTTGCCATCCCGCACCTGAAAATATGTAAAACCAAAAATAATTTTAACATCATTATCTCGACACAAGGTTGAAACAGAGATAAGGTTTTTGGCCATGTGTGGGACAACAAGGACGTTTGAGAATTTTAACATATTAATATGAGGAAACAACAAGGAACCAATATGCGAAATTTGTAAACTGTTACCATCACCGATGACTACATCATCCAAGCCGGAATATGGAGAGGAAACAAATAAATTATGGGGGTGAGTTGTGATATGATGAGAGGCCCTGGAGTCCAAGATCTGGGGGATGGAGGGGATCCATGAAATAGCAGAGTGGTAGGCAGAGGTGGTGTATGTACTAGTAGGGTTGGTGTGTTTAGTGGGTGGGGTGTATGTAGTAGTTGAGTGGGTGCGTAGATGCGGGGGTATATTTACCAGAGTTGTGTGTGTATGCAGCAGTGGAGTAGTGGATCTGGCCTATCTGGGCAATAAATGCATCCATGGATTTAGATAAGTGGTGGATGAGTCTTGGAGAATGGGAGTTGCAACCGATGGAGTATGATGGAGCAGTTTTGAATGAGAAATAAGGGCGAGTCGGTTGGGAGTGCCAAACAAAATATGAGAGTTTCTTGGAGCAAGAATTGGGAGTTATAATTACGCTTTGGTAATTGATTAAGGGACAGGGGAGTTATAACAACTGTGTGAGTTGTGAAGGGTAAGGAAGAAAAGAAAATTTCGATGGAGGGTCGGTTGGAGAAATCGAATCGGTTAGGTGACTTAGTTGAATACTAGTGCTAGCTACAATTACTTGCTTTATTTTGTTTTTACTTTTGTTTCAAGAATTTGATACTTGCAATTTTCCATAGGTGCATTATAACAAGAGCACGTGGTGGACAAATTGAACTTATCAATCTTGAGATTGAAGCCACCACAAGAAGGAATAATGCTAGCCCCCAAATCACAAAGAGCATTCCTCTTGATCCCATTTCCAATATCACACGTGATGATAAAACTACCTGAATCCTTCATCTTTTGTGGCATGTTCTTTTGGAGCATATCACTAGTATTCAACTAACTCTAAGTCTCACTAATAACACTACGTCACCTCTCCGGCAACGGCGCCATTGACTTGAACAAATTTTAGGCAATATATTTTGACTAACTACTTCCCCTCAAGCATAAGGGTTCGTAGTAGTAATAGAAGTATTCTACCAAGTAGTATCGACCTAGGAGGTGGGTTTGTGCAATGAGTCCCTAGAGTTGTATATTGACATAACTAATGTAACTACGGTTTCGGGTTTTGAATTTCTAAAATAAAGCTAAGTTACTACCAAACTTCAAGAAATTAAATCAAATACCAACCTAGAAACTAAGTGATATAAACTACTAAAAATAAGCAAATAACCATAAAGAGCAATTACCACAACTAGTAAGAAAAATTACTACTAAAGCAAGAAAATTGACAAATAAAACAATAAACAACTACAAATAAAATTCGAAGAAGTGCAAGGGGTGGAGAATGCTTCGGGTGTTCTTTACCTAGTGAAATCGAGGGGAATTGCTTTTACTTTGTTAATGCTTCAATTAAGGTTTGCTAAGAGCACCTAAATGCTAGGATGACAACTATTTCCCTTCGGGTAATATAGCCTTAATTCTAAGGTGTTTCCAAGCCCGGTAATAAGGTTTTCTTCCTAATACTCACCAACTACTCAAACAACCATTCAAGTAATTAATGTTTTTTAATGGGGTTCTAATACGATTAACTCTCTCTCGACGAATTAAAAGTATCACTAACACATTTGCATACCAACAACTGACTTGAACGAATTTTAGTCTATATATTTTGACTAACTACTTCCCCTCAAGCATAAGGGTTCGTAGTAGTAATGGAAGTATTCGACCAAGTAGTATCGACCTAGGAGGTGGGTTTGTGCAATGGATCCCTAGAGTTTTGTGTCGTCATAACTAATGTAACTACGGGCTCGGTTTTTGGATTTCTAAAATAAAGCTAAGTTACTACTAAACTTCAAGAAATTAAACCAAACACCAACCTAGAAACTAACAAGCAATTTGAACTACTAAAAACAAGCAAATAATCTATAAGAGCAATTACCACAACTTAACAAAGAAAATGACTACTAAGCAAGAATTTAACAATTAAAACAAAGAACAACTACGAATATGAATCGAAGAAGTGCAAGGGTGAGAGAATGCTTCGGGTGCTCTCCACCTAGTGAAATAGAGAGGAATTGCTTTCACTTTGTTAATGCTTTAATCAATATTTGCTAAGAGCACCTAAATGCTAGGATGACAACCATTTCCCTTCGGGTAATATAGCCTTAATTCTAAGGTGTTCCCAAACCCGGTAATAAGGTTTCTTCCTAATCCTCACCAACCACTCAAACAACCATTCAAGTAATTAATGTCCTTTAATGGGGTTCTAATACGATTAACTCTCTCTCGACGAATTAAAAGTATAACTAACACATTTGCATACCAACAACTCACACCATAAATATGAACATGTCCATGTAACTCTCGTCTACGCTAAACATGCATCTAAATATGGATTAATAGAAGTTAACATACAAAGTACCCATAATACCCATTAAAAGAAGCAATAAATCTAATATTAGCAATAACAAAGCTCAAACAATTCAAACTTGATATTCACATGGTTTTAGAACACCCAAAGCATAAATAAACTTAGCCCATGGTGTTTTGAGAAACACCCATGGCTAAAACATCAAAAGAACTCAAGATAAACATGAAATATGGAATTATATAGAAAATGAGAGAATGGTTTGAAGTCACCTTGTTGTTTCTTCGAAATACCTAGCTATTACAAAAGTGTGAGCCTTGTTCTTCAAAAACCTATGCTAAGTACTAAATATTGAAGCTAATCTAGGAATTAAAGTGCAATAAATGTGGAAATGGGGTTAAGTATGAACTAGGGTTTATGGTGTTGTAATCAATGAGGGACCAAAAGTCCTTTACAAACTGAGTTTGAAGCTATTTAAAGCTTCCAAAAGTGTGTGAGACGAAATTAGCACTTTGGTCCTTGAAGTTCTTCAAAATTCGCGAAAAACCCCGAAACTGTAAGTTCACTCGACCGCCAGTGTGGGGTGAAACGGTCGGCCGAGTGAGAAAAAGTTCCAGAACCAAAAGTGGTTCCAGAACTCACTCGACCGCCCGTTTGGGGTCACTCGACCGGTCGAGTGAAATGAGCTCACTCGACCGCCCGTTTGGACTCAAACGGTCGCCCGTTTGGAAATTAATTCCAGAAACTCTCCCACGACCAGAACTCACTCGACCGCCCGTTTGGGCTCACTCGGCCGGTCGAGTGAGATGAGAAACTTTGAAAGTTTCTGTAACTCGACTTCACTCGACCGCCAGTGTGGGACTACTCGACCGGCCGTTTGGATCCTGCACTCTTGGACGTTTTCTTCGATTTTTCTTGACTTTCCTTGCTCGTCCTTCCACCGAACTTCTCTTCCAATGCGCCAATGCTCGTTTTCCCTTTAAATGGACTATTTCACCTCGTTTCCTACACTTTGAACACATTTCTTGACAACAAGGTTAGTAGCACCATTTCTAACAATTATGACCAAAATCACATCAAAATGCTACGATAACATAGCAATAGTGAGCACAAAAACGAGCAATCTCACACCCAATCAACCCCCCCAAACTTAGAGATTTGCTTGTCCCCAAGCAAAGAAAAAGAAAAACAAAAGGAGGGAGATTGTGAAAGATTTGCGAATGGATACAATGCATAGTAGGCATGATCAAACAATATCTCCAATGAATGGTTCATCAACACATGCAATTTCTCTACCATTTTCAAGACAAAATGTGATCCAAGCTAAGACAAATTCAACACACTTGATTCACCACTCTCTCAAGAAGTGTTTCTCTCAACACACAAGTGTATATTGGGCATGTAAGCTCTCAACTGTCAATCCACGAAAAACTCAAAGACCATAAGCTTGCTTTTCAACTCAATTCTCTACCAAATATTTAGGCATCGATTGTCAATCAAAGAGGTCTTTCAAGGGTTGTAATGTAGGCTTTTTGGAAGGGGTGGGATGAATTTAGAATTAGTGACTCATTCAACTTGTAGAGCAACAAATGTTGTATTTCTCTCATTTTTCATTCAACTCTCACACAACACTTGCTTTCTTTCTTTTCTTTTCACTCAAAATGAACTTCACCCCCTTTTTCCTTCTTTTCCCAACATTTTGGAGCCATTTCTCTTCACTTTTGTGATTTGAGCTTTTGGGACTTTTTGTTTCCCTTTTATTTTTCACATTAAGCACAAGCTCATTGGCTCCTCTTTTTCTTTTTCTTTTCAACCCTTTTCCTTCTTTTGAATTCACTTTGATCAATACAAATCCACTCACTTCAATTCCCTCACCATGTCAACCAACATTGAAGCTCTACAAATGATAAGGGCAATTAGGCTCAAAAGATGTGGTTTCATGGTGACATTTTGTAGCTTGCCAAAGAAAATTGGTTTTACGGCTCAACGGGGCTAACTACGAAAATGTATCATTTGGTGGGATTTATTTGGCCAAGTGACTCAAATTCAAAGAAATGCCTCCTATCATTTTTGACAATTTCCTCCTAAATCAAGTTTCAAACAAGTCAAAGAGCAAGTTCTAGCAATGCATAATTCGTGGACGACTCACTCAAGAAGAATTGAACCGAAATGATATTTCGATTCAAGAAGGCTCTAGTCTCTCCGGCTTAATGTGGTAAACTCAAGTGTTTTCCTAAGCCTAACTCTTCACACAAAATGCAATCAATTGATAGAGTCATACATGCATTAATTTTCCAATCACCAACAAACATCACAAGATCAATTATAGTAAACTTATGCATCCATCCACAAATTCTCCAAAAATCCACCATCACATAAAATAAAATTCCCTAACATCCATCCAAACAAAATATCAAAAGAAAAACATCCCCATCAACAAAAATCCACAAAAATATCCAAAATACATGAACCCAAAATAAAGATCCAAAGGTACAAATAACAAACTGCTACGGACATAAACATGAACACCGAAAATGAGAGAAAATTAGGACACTTATACCACACCATCTTCGGGGTTTTGAGGCATCATTGAGGTGGTTGAGGTGGGTTGTAGTAGCCTTGTTGGGCGAGCCACTCAAAATGGGGGCGGAACATGTTGTTCATCTCGAGAAGTTGTGCATCAATGCTCGCGTAGTGAGTTTCCATGTTGGCTAGACGAGTGTCCACGTTGGCTAGACGAGTGTCCACATTTTCTCGCCACGCTCTATCTTCACGACTTGCTAGACCCAACTGCTCGATACTAGCCCTAAGTGACTCAAGCTCCCTGTCTCTTCTTTCGTAAACACGGGTAGCATTCCCTCTTTGATCCGGAGCTGCCCGCCATGGACTACCTCTTCCTTGCTCTTGGGGCCCTTGATGCTCCTCAGGCACAGGCTCAGGCTCGGGCTCGTCTAGAGGCATGGGAACCGCTTCATCGACTGGCATTCCGGCTGTGAAGTTATCTATCCAAGCGCGATGAGCACCAGATGTTAAATCCCAGCTTCCATATCTCCGTCGGCTCACCCTTGTCAGTGGCTTGTTGGGTAAGGGGAAAACTTCCTCATCATCAAGTCTCAGGCAATAAGTTCCCCTGACCATCTTGAGCACTTTCATCTGGATCAATACCCCAACGTCAAGCCTTGAGTCCCCCGCTAGTGGCTCATCCTCCTCTCTTGGCACCCACCCAAAGTGTTCCGCTATGTGAGTGATGAATCCCCCCATTTGCGATTTCCTAACTGGTTTTCGGGCTTGGCGTACCAATTGTGCCATGAGATATGAGGCCATGTTGACCGGTCTGCGATCGACCATGCACTTCATTACATATAACTCCTCTCTTCTCACCGCTCCAATCTCGGATCTAGCAAAAACTGAGTTTGCTAACACCCTCTGGACATATCGAAATACTGGACTACGGATGAGAGATGACTTCGACGTGCTCGGATTATAGACTGGAATGTCGTTCCTATCCTTTCGGGCTATTTTCACCCAAAAGTCTTGATCATCGAAGTCTTGGATACCCAAATGGACCTCGTTATCACCAATGTTGGGCACCCGAAAGATGTCATTCAACTCGCTCCCAGTCAAACTACGGTCCACATTCCCCAAGCGGAATGTGATCATCCGAGGCACGCGCTGTCGATCGCATTGCAGTTCAACTGTGGTCAAGAACTCCACCATCAACTCTTTGTAGGATGGCTTTTGGATTTGCAAAAAATCAGTCCATCCTATGTTTGCAAAGAGTTGATCAACGTCTTCCTTGATCCCCATGTGCCTCATGCAGTCATCATCAATGTATTTCGTGGGGAAAAAACTCATTCGGCTCACGTTTACGAAGTTGTCGGCAAATGACGCCCCTCTCTCTCCCAAATCAATTCCGAAATAAGAGGGGTAAGTGCCACACACTTCATACAAATTCCACTCGAGCCATTGGTTCATCTCTTGTACATTTGGTCCGTCGTTATTCGCCATTTTCTACAACTCAAAAGAATAGAAACTCATTAGAATGTGCATAAAGTCTCAACTAAAATTCACCATTCATTAGAGTTCTAAGAGTTTAAGTTCATATGCATCCCAAATGTTTAAATTCACATTCTACCTCTCACTACTCAATTCTTCAACAACTATCATGCTCACAAGGTGTTTATCCAATTTTTACAAGAATTTCAAAATATCAAGACACCTTGCTTTCACCAATGTTAACTCTATCCTAGCATGTATTCTTCAAATCAAACACATTCACAAAATTACAACATCACATGCTCAAGAATTAAACAAAAGTTCAAAAATATCCCCAAAGTTCACCATTCTTGCAAAATTTCCTCAAATGTCTAGCCCAAATTCTCCCAAAGTACACCATGATAGCACAAAATAGGCATAGGTATGAGTTACCCATCATCAATAATCACCAATAAGCACAACTCATGGAAGAAATTTGCAAGAAATCAAGAAACCCACCAAAAATTTGAAATTTTCGTCACCTCCCTTATGTCATGCAAAAACTAGTATAAAACTTACACTATCATGCTTGTTCTTGCAAAATAAAAGAGGGGAAGGAGATTACATACCTTGGGGAGTGATTTCTTGAAGGTGTTGCAAGAAAATGAAGAGAAAAATTTAGAGAGAGAGAGTGAGTTTGTGAAAATGGGGGTAGGAATGTGTGTAGTGTGTGAAAAATTGAGGAAGAGTAGGGTTTTATGTGCACAAAATTCGCGTGGGTCGGGCTTCGGGTCGGGTCGACCCAAAAAAATTTTTTGAAAATTCTTACCTATCGCGCTCCCAGATCCCAATCGACCGCCCGTTTGGGCTCAAACGGTTGGTCGAGTGACAATGAGTTCCAGAAACTTTCCCACGACCAGAACTCACTCGACCGCCCGTTTGGGCTCAAACGGTCGGTCGAGTGAAAATGCATTCCAGAAACTTTTTGAATTTTTATCCCACTCGGCCGCCCGTTTGGGCTCACTCGCCTGGTCGAGTGGGTTCTGCTTCCAACCCAATTTCCCCTTTTTCAGCGTTTTCCTCCAAAATTCCTACAACAAATCAATATACACTACACCATAGCAATACTCAAACACCACACAACCTCAATTCACAAAAGTTTTGCCCCAAAATTCAGTGTAACGGTGCAAATGAAATTGTAAAAACGACCACACCCCCCCAAACTTAGACTTTGCTAAGCAAATCTAAGTTTGGAAATGAGTGTTTACCTTTGAGTTTGCACCATACACCATTCCATCTTCTTCTTGTATCCTTTCTCCTCAATAAAGAGTTCATGTCCAAGCTCCATTAAGCATCAACATCATACCTCAACCTACTAAATAAAACTAAACCAAAAAGATCAAAAAGCACTAAAACTAACTAAAACAAACAAAACGAAAAGAAAACAATAAACGAATGGGTTGCCTCCCATTTAGCGCTAGGTTTAACGTCCTATGCCGGACGGAACTCTTTCGAGTTCAAGTCTCTTCAAGAGACTTTGTACCTCCACCATCTTTTTGACTCGGGTTGAAGTAGAGTTTCACACGATGACCGTTCACGGTGAAGCGACTCCCATCTTTGCTTTGTAATTCGAGAAATCCACTAGGAAACACCTTTTTCACCACAAACGGACCACTCCACTTCGACTTCAACTTCCCGGCAAACAACTTCAAACGGGAGTTGAACACGAGCACCTCATCCCCTTCTTCGAACTCCTTCTTCTTGAGACGAGCATCATGCCATTTCTTGGTCTTTTCCTTGAAAATCTTAGAGTTCTCATAGGCATGTTCTCGAAACTCCTCGAGCTCACTTAATTGGAGCAACCTCTTCTCTCCAACCAAGTCACAATCGAAGTTCAACTTCTTGATTGCCCAATAAGCACGGTGCTCTAGTTCCACGGGTAAGTGACAAGCCTTCCCAAAGACAATTTGGTATGGGGACATATCCAATGGAGTTTTATATGCCGTTCGATATGCCCACAAAGCATCATCCAACTTCAATGCCCAATCCTTTCTAGTGGTGTTGACCGTCTTCTCGAGAATTTGCTTGATTTGACGATTAGACACCTCCGCTAAACCATTAGTTTGAGGGTGATAGGCGGTTGACACCTTGTGCTTCACATTATATTTGGCTAGAAGGTTAGCCATCACTTTGTTCACAAAATGACTCCCCCCATCACTTATCAAAGCTCTTGGAACTCCAAATCGAGTGAAGATATTCTTCTTCAAGAATTGAATCACCACTCTTGCATCACTCATCTTGGTTGGAATAGCTTCAATCCACTTAGAAACATAGTCAACACCAACAAGAATGTAGGTGTACCCACATGATGGAGGAAATGGCCCCATGAAATCAATGCCCCAAACATCAAATAGCTCAACTTCAATGAACATGTTTAAAGGCATCTCATCCCTCTTTGTTATTCCCCCCATTCTTTGGCAACGATCACATCCTCGGATGAATGTTTGACAATCTTTGAAGATTGTTGGCCAATAAAACCCGGCTTGGAGAATTTTCATTCCCGTCTTTGAAGTACCAAAATGTCCCCCACAAGGAAGAGAGTGACAATGCTTGATTATGTCCTCCCATTCTTCTTGAGGCACACATCTCCGAAGCACCGAATCTACCCCTCTCTTGAAAAGAAACGGCTCATCCCATATGTAGCTTTTCACTTCCTTGTTAAACTTCTTTCTTTCATAGGGACCCAAATCTTCGGGGATCATTCCACTTGCTAAAAAGTTGGCAAAGTCGGCATACCATGGGATTTCTCCTTTCACTCCCATCACCGGTATAGTGTCGATCATCAATAAGCTTTCATCGGGAAAGCTTTCCTTAACCTCAACCACATCTTGCTTTTGCTCTTTATCTTGCTCCAACCTTGAGAGGTGATCGGCTATGACGTTCTCACTTCCTTTCTTGTCTCTCACCTCTATGTCAAATTCTTGAAGTAAAAGGACCCACCGAATGAGCCTCGGTTTTGCATCCTTTTTGTTCATCAAGTAGCGGATGGCCGCATGATCGGTGTAGACAACGGTTCTAGCTCCCACAAGGTAAGGACGGAACTTGTCAAAAGCATACACAACCGCTAAGAGCTCTTTCTCGGTTGTAGTGTAATTGGCTTGTGCGGTGTTGAATGTCTTTGAGGCATAGTATATGGCATGAAATCTCTTTTCCCTCATTTGCCCCAAAACAACCCCCATTGCATAGTCACTCGCATCACACATCAACACGAACGGCTCCTCCCAATTTGGTGTCACAAGTATGGGTGAACTCACCAAGGCCTCCTTGAGTTTCCTAAAAGCTTCAACACACTCATTAGTAAAATCAAAAGGAACATCCTTTTCCAACAAATGAGATAAGGGTTTAGAGAGCTTAGAAAAATCTTTGATAAATCGGCGGTAGAAACCCGCATGGCCAAGAAATGACCGAATGCCCTTCTCATTCGATGGTGGAGGCAACTTTTCAATTGCTACCACCTTCGCTCTATCAACTTGGAGCCCCTTGGATGACACATGATGGCCCAACACAATCCCTTCATTCACCATAAAGTGACATTTTTCCCAATTCAACACTAAGTTAGTGTCCTCACACCTTTGCAAAACAATATCAAGGTTAGTCAAACAAGATTCGAATGACTCTCCAAAGACGGAGAAATCATCCATAAAAACCTCCATGATACGTTCAATAAGACCATGAAAAATTGACATCATGCAACGTTGAAAAGTGGCGGGTGCATTACACAACCCAAAAGGCATACGCCTCCATGCAAATGTACCATACGTGCATGTGAAAGTGGTCTTTTCTTGGTCTTCCGGTGCAATCATGATTTGATTGTAACCCGAATAACCATCAAGAAAACAATAGTGTGAAAAACCTCCTAACCTATCAAGCATTTGGTCCATGAAAGGTAAGGGAAAATGATCTTTGCAAGTAGCCTTATTCAATTCCCGATAATCAACACACACGCGCCACCCCGTGGCGACTCTCATGGCTATTAGCTCATCTCCCTCACCTTGTACAACCGTCATTCCCCCTTTTTTAGATACAACATGCAAAGGTGACACCCATGGACTATCCGAAATAGGAAATATCATACCCGAATCTAGAAATTTTATGACTTCTTTCCTAATAACCTCTTGGATAATAGGGTTCACTCTCCTTTGGGGTTGGACTGTAGGCTTCCTATCTTTTTCTAGACGGATCCTATGCATGCAAATTGATGGATTAATTCCCTTCAAATCTTCAATCGACCAACCGATGGCCGATTTGTGCTTACGTAGCACTTCAAGTAGCCTATCTAATTCATGTGATGAAAGAGAAGATGATACAATTACCGGATTCTTCTCGTTTTCTCCTAGGTAGGCATACTTTAAGTGCTCGGGAAGTGGTTTGAGCCCTTCTTTCTTCTCCTCTATTTTATGCTCTCCTTCCTCCGACTTCAACAAGGGTGGTAGAGTGAAATTCCCATGTTTGATCTCTAAAGTTTCCTCAATCTCCATTTGTTCCCTATCATCAAAGTCAAAATTGAAACTTTCATAAGTAGAGGAAAAATATGAATGAGAATCAATATCATTTAAATCATCAAAGAAAAGAGAGTAAGAAGGGTCTTCCAAAGATTCTTGGACACATAAGTCGACAATATCGACGAAGTTCAATTGTTCAACGTCCATGGGATGCTTCATCGCATCGTACATCGATATCTTCACTTCTTCTTTCCCAACTTTCAATGTGATCTCTCCTTTCCCAACATCAAGCTCTACTCCCGCCGTTGCTAGAAATGGCCTTCCAAGAATTATAGGCACTTGTTCATCTTCCTCCATTTCTAGCACCACAAAGTCGGCGGGAAACACAAACTTGTCCACTCTCACAAGAATATCCTCCACTATGCCCTTGGCAATTGTGATTGATCGATCGGCAAGTTGAAGTGCAATCGAAGTAGGCTTCAACTCCCCCCTTTCAAGCTTTTCAAACAAAGATAGGGGCATCAAGTTGATGCTAGCCCCCAAATCACAAAGAGCATTCCTCTTGATCCCATTTCCAATATCACACATGATGACAAAGCTACCCGGATCCTTCATCTTTTGTGGCATGTTCTTTTGGAGCATAGCACTACATGCCTTGTTGAACTTGACAAGCTCGGGTTCATCAATCCGTCTCTTCTTGGAGATCAAGTCTTTGAGAAATTTGGCATAGTTGGGCATTTGCTCTAAAGCATCGGAGAATGGAATGTTGATGTGGAGTTGCTTGAAGACCTCAAGAAATTTAGCAAATTTCTCATCCAATTTCTTCTTCATGAATCTTTGAGGGAATGGTACCATTGTCTTTGGTACCCCCCACTCATCACATGGTATGCTCTTTTCTTCATTAATCTTCTTCTCCTTCATCTTCTTCCACTTTGGTATTCTTTCTTCACCATCAACTTTCTTTTTCTCTTTTGACTCCATCCCATTTCCTTCCTCCTCTTCGGCTTTTCCCATCTCTACCTCTTCACACTCTTCTTCAATTTCACAATTTGTCTTGACATCATCATCTCCCGGTTGAGAGGGCATGGATGGACCCTCATATTTGGTGCCACTTCTAAGCTCTATTGCCTTGCAATGCTCTTTGGGATTTATCTCGGTTGTTGAGGGAAATTTTCCCTTGTTTAGCATTTGATTAACCGCCGTGCTCAACTCTCCAACGGACGTTGCAAGTTGCCCCACCGTATGCTCGAGATTTTTAATCCCCCTTGAGTGTTGTTCATTGATCTTTGCTTGTTCCAAATTCGTTTTAACTTGTTGCTCTTGAGCTTTCTTGAACAACTCTTCCATCCGTAAAAGTGTATCTTCCGTAGTAGCTTTTCCTTCCCCATTAGGAAGCCTTGCCCCGGGATCAAATCCGGGTGGATATTGCATTGCTCCTTTTGGGTTAGAATACGCCAAGTTGTCATGCCTTCGGAAGTTTTGATTTTGATTCCCTTGAAATGAGGTGGATGGCCCCCCTTGCATCGGGTGACTTTGATTGGGTTGGAGTGTTGAGGATTGACCACCTTGAAAACGATGTTGTTGAGGAGCTTGATATGGGCGACCACCTTGAAAGTTTTGTTGATGGTTTCCTTGATATTGTGGCCTACCCATGTAGTTCACATCTTCCATTGGATTCATCGAAAGCTCTCCTTGAACCATTGGTAATGGGCTTTCACTTGGTTGATTAGACGAAAGAGCATTCACCTTCTCAATTAACGTGGTGATCATTGTTTTCATGGCGTCCACCTCATTAACTTGAGCAACTCGATGCCTTCCTCCTCTATCAATCCTCATTTTAAAAGAATTGTTCGATATCCCCTCCATTATTTGCTTGATCTCTTCCGCCGACTTGAGCCATATCGAACCTCCGGCACAAGCATCCAAATGATGTTGGTCTTCTTCTCTCAAGCCACAAAAGAACCAACAAGTTGTTTGCTCCAATGGAAAACCATGTTGAGGGCAAGTTATGAGTAGGTTGGTAAACCTTTCCCATGCTTCTTTGAGGTTCTCATTAGCTCCTTGTTTAAATTGAGAGATATTTTGCTTTGCTTCCATTGTTTTGGAAGGAGGGTAGTACTTCAATAAAAACCTCTTCTTCAAGTCTTCCCAAGTTCTCACCTCTCCCAACGGAATGCTTGTTTGCAACCATGCTTTTGCCTTTCCGGAAAGTGTGAAAGGAAATAGCCTCAATTTCTTTGCATCTTCGGACACACCGTTTTGTTTGAGTGTATCGGATATCTCTAAAAATTGAGCCAAGTGCTCATTTGGATCTTCTTCAAAGCCTTCCTCGGTCCTCCCTTCAAATTGCTTCTCTCTAAGCATTCTCAACAAAGAAGCACTAATCTCAAAATTATTGGCCTCCACATTTGGCCTTGCTATGCCATCATAATGCTCCCTTTGTTGAGGCTCAAAGTACTCTCTCATTGGCCTCCCATGTTGTATTGGAGGACGAGGTTCTTGTCTTTCCGGTTGAGGTGGAACGGGTACCTCTTGAGGGTATGCACCTTGGGATAGATGGTATGGATAAGGGTGGGGGTAATACCCTTGCGGTGGAGGTTGATAATACCCTTGAGGATAATGTGGGTATGGATATGGTGGATAGCCTTGGGGATACCCTCCTTGTTGGACATTAGGGGGATACCCTTGAGGTTGTCCACCATAGTGGCCTTGATTGAACCCACCACCTATTTGAATATTAGGTGGGTGTTGCATGCCATTTCCTCCTCCTCCTTGCAATTGAACATCTCCTTGATGTTCCACTTGGAGATTTTCTTGAGTATTTACTCCTTCACTTTCATCATCTACCACGGCACCCGGCGGTTGATTTTGTCTAATCTCCGCCATTCTTCGATTTATAGCTCGATTCCTTCTTGCGGTTGCTTCAATCTCAAGATTGATAGGTTCAATTTGTCCACCACGTGCTCTTGTTATCATGCACCTATGGAAAATTGCAAATATCAACTCTTGAAACAAAAATAAAAACAAAATAAAAGCAAGTAATTGTAGCTATCACTAGTATTCAACTAACTCTAAGTCCCACTTATAGCACTACGTCGCCTCCCCGGCAGCGGCGCCATTGACTTGAACGAATTTTAGTCTATATATTTTGACTAACTACTTCCCCTCAAGCATAAGGGTTCGTAGTAGTAATGGAAGTATTCGACCAAGTAGTATCGACCTAGGAGGTGGGTTTGTGCAATGGATCCCTAGAGTTTTGTGTCGTCATAACTAATGTAACTACGGGCTCGGTTTTTGGATTTCTAAAATAAAGCTAAGTTACTACTAAACTTCAAGAAATTAAACCAAACACCAACCTAGAAACTAACAAGCAATTTGAACTACTAAAAACAAGCAAATAATCTATAAGAGCAATTACCACAACTTAACAAAGAAAATGACTACTAAGCAAGAATTTAACAATTAAAACAAAGAACAACTACGAATATGAATCGAAGAAGTGCAAGGGTGAGAGAATGCTTCGGGTGCTCTCCACCTAGTGAAATAGAGAGGAATTGCTTTCACTTTGTTAATGCTTTAATCAATATTTGCTAAGAGCACCTAAATGCTAGGATGACAACCATTTCCCTTCGGGTAATATAGCCTTAATTCTAAGGTGTTCCCAAACCCGGTAATAAGGTTTCTTCCTAATCCTCACCAACCACTCAAACAACCATTCAAGTAATTAATGTCCTTTAATGGGGTTCTAATACGATTAACTCTCTCTCGACGAATTAAAAGTATAACTAACACATTTGCATACCAACAACTCACACCATAAATATGAACATGTCCATGTAACTCTCGTCTACGCTAAACATGCATCTAAATATGGATTAATAGAAGTTAACATACAAAGTACCCATAATACCCATTAAAAGAAGCAATAAATCTAATATTAGCAATAACAAAGCTCAAACAATTCAAACTTGATATTCACATGGTTTTAGAACACCCAAAGCATAAATAAACTTAGCCCATGGTGTTTTGAGAAACACCCATGGCTAAAACATCAAAAGAACTCAAGATAAACATGAAATATGGAATTATATAGAAAATGAGAGAATGGTTTGAAGTCACCTTGTTGTTTCTTCGAAATACCTAGCTATTACAAAAGTGTGAGCCTTGTTCTTCAAAAACCTATGCTAAGTACTAAATATTGAAGCTAATCTAGGAATTAAAGTGCAATAAATGTGGAAATGGGGTTAAGTATGAACTAGGGTTTATGGTGTTGTAATCAATGAGGGACCAAAAGTCCTTTACAAACTGAGTTTGAAGCTATTTAAAGCTTCCAAAAGTGTGTGAGACGAAATTAGCACTTTGGTCCTTGAAGTTCTTCAAAATTCGCGAAAAACTCCGAAACTGTAAGTTCACTCGACCGCCAGTGTGGGGTGAAACGGTCGGCCGAGTGAGAAAAAGTTCCAGAACCAAAAGTGGTTCCAGAACTCACTCGACCGCCCGTTTGGGGTCACTCGACCGGTCGAGTGAAATGAGCTCACTCGACCGCCCGTTTGGGCTCAAATGGTCGCCCGTTTGGAAATTAATTCCAGAAACTCTCCCACGACCAGAACTCACTCGACCGCCCGTTTGGGCTCACTCGGCCGGTCGAGTGAGATGAGAAACTTTGAAAGTTTCTGTAACTCGACTTCACTCGACCGCCAGTGTGGGACTACTCGACCGGCCGTTTGGATCCTGCACTCTTGGACGTTTTCTTCGATTTTTCTTGACTTTCCTTGCTCGTCCTTCCACCGAACTTCTCTTCCAATGCGCCAATGCTCGTTTTCCCTTTAAATGGACTATTTCACCTCGTTTCCTACACTTTGAACACATTTCTTGACAACAAGGTTAGTAGCACCATTTCTAACAATTATGACCAAAATCACATCAAAATGCTACGATAACATAGCAATAGTGAGCACAAAAACGAGCAATCTCACACCCAATCAACCCCCCCAAACTTAGAGATTTGCTTGTCCCCAAGCAAAGAAAAAGAAAAACAAAAGGAGGGAGATTGTGAAAGATTTGCGAATGGATACAATGCATAGTAGGCATGATCAAACAATATCTCCAATGAATGGTTCATCAACACATGCAATTTCTCTACCATTTTCAAGACAAAATGTGATCCAAGCTAAGACAAATTCAACACACTTGATTCACCACTCTCTCAAGAAGTGTTTCTCTCAACACACAAGTGTATATTGGGCATGTAAGCTCTCAACTGTCAATCCACGAAAAACTCAAAGACCATAAGCTTGCTTTTCAACTCAATTCTCTACCAAATATTTAGGCATCGATTGTCAATCAAAGAGGTCTTTCAAGGGTTGTAATGTAGGCTTTTTGGAAGGGGTGGGATGAATTTAGAATTAGTGACTCATTCAACTTGTAGAGCAACAAATGTTGTATTTCTCTCATTTTTCATTCAACTCTCACACAACACTTGCTTTCTTTCTTTTCTTTTCACTCAAAATGAACTTCACCCCCTTTTTCCTTCTTTTCCCAACATTTTGGAGCCATTTCTCTTCACTTTTGTGATTTGAGCTTTTGGGACTTTTTGTTTCCCTTTTATTTTTCACATTAAGCACAAGCTCATTGGCTCCTCTTTTTCTTTTTCTTTTCAACCCTTTTCCTTCTTTTGAATTCACTTTGATCAATACAAATCCACTCACTTCAATTCCCTCACCATGTCAACCAACATTGAAGCTCTACAAATGATAAGGGCAATTAGGCTCAAAAGATGTGGTTTCATGGTGACATTTTGTAGCTTGCCAAAGAAAATTGGTTTTACGGCTCAACGGGGCTAACTACGAAAATGTATCATTTGGTGGGATTTATTTGGCCAAGTGACTCAAATTCAAAGAAATGCCTCCTATCATTTTTGACAATTTCCTCCTAAATCAAGTTTCAAACAAGTCAAAGAGCAAGTTCTAGCAATGCATAATTCGTGGACGACTCACTCAAGAAGAATTGAACCGAAATGATATTTCGATTCAAGAAGGCTCTAGTCTCTCCGGCTTAATGTGGTAAACTCAAGTGTTTTCCTAAGCCTAACTCTTCACACAAAATGCAATCAATTGATAGAGTCATACATGCATTAATTTTCCAATCACCAACAAACATCACAAGATCAATTATAGTAAACTTATGCATCCATCCACAAATTCTCCAAAAATCCACCATCACATAAAATAAAATTCCCTAACATCCATCCAAACAAAATATCAAAAGAAAAACATCCCCATCAACAAAAATCCACAAAAATATCCAAAATACATGAACCCAAAATAAAGATCCAAAGGTACAAATAACAAACTGCTACGGACATAAACATGAACACCGAAAATGAGAGAAAATTAGGACACTTATACCACACCATCTTCGGGGTTTTGAGGCATCATTGAGGTGGTTGAGGTGGGTTGTAGTAGCCTTGTTGGGCGAGCCACTCAAAATGGGGGCGGAACATGTTGTTCATCTCGAGAAGTTGTGCATCAATGCTCGCGTAGTGAGTTTCCATGTTGGCTAGACGAGTGTCCACGTTGGCTAGACGAGTGTCCACATTTTCTCGCCACGCTCTATCTTCACGACTTGCTAGACCCAACTGCTCGATACTAGCCCTAAGTGACTCAAGCTCCCTGTCTCTTCTTTCGTAAACACGGGTAGCATTCCCTCTTTGATCCGGAGCTGCCCGCCATGGACTACCTCTTCCTTGCTCTTGGGGCCCTTGATGCTCCTCAGGCACAGGCTCAGGCTCGGGCTCGTCTAGAGGCATGGGAACCGCTTCATCGACTGGCATTCCGGCTGCGAAGTTATCTATCCAAGCGCGATGAGCACCAGATGTTAAATCCCAGCTTCCATATCTCCGTCGGCTCACCCTTGTCAGTGGCTTGTTGGGTAAGGGGAAAACTTCCTCATCATCAAGTCTCAGGCAATAAGTTCCCCTGACCATCTTGAGCACTTTCATCTGGATCAATACCCCAACGTCAAGCCTTGAGTCCCCCGCTAGTGGCTCATCCTCCTCTCTTGGCACCCACCCAAAGTGTTCCGCTATGTGAGTGATGAATCCCCCCATTTGCGATTTCCTAACTGGTTTTCGGGCTTGGCGTACCAATTGTGCCATGAGATATGAGGCCATGTTGACCGGTCTGCGATCGACCATGCACTTCATTACATATAACTCCTCTCTTCTCACCGCTCCAATCTCGGATCTAGCAAAAACTGAGTTTGCTAACACCCTCTGGACATATCGAAATACTGGACTACGGATGAGAGATGACTTCGACGTGCTCGGATTATAGACTGGAATGTCGTTCCTATCCTTTCGGGCTATTTTCACCCAAAAGTCTTGATCATCGAAGTCTTGGATACCCAAATGGACCTCGTTATCACCAATGTTGGGCACCCGAAAGATGTCATTCAACTCGCTCCCAGTCAAACTACGGTCCACATTCCCCAAGCGGAATGTGATCATCCGAGGCACGCGCTGTCGATCGCATTGCAGTTCAACTGTGGTCAAGAACTCCACCATCAACTCTTTGTAGGATGGCTTTTGGATTTGCAAAAAATCAGTCCATCCTATGTTTGCAAAGAGTTGATCAACGTCTTCCTTGATCCCCATGTGCCTCATGCAGTCATCATCAATGTATTTCGTGGGGAAAAAACTCATTCGGCTCACGTTTACGAAGTTGTCGGCAAATGACGCCCCTCTCTCTCCCAAATCAATTCCGAAATAAGAGGGGTAAGTGCCACACACTTCATACAAATTCCACTCGAGCCATTGGTTCATCTCTTGTACATTTGGTCCGTCGTTATTCGCCATTTTCTACAACTCAAAAGAATAGAAACTCATTAGAATGTGCATAAAGTCTCAACTAAAATTCACCATTCATTAGAGTTCTAAGAGTTTAAGTTCATATGCATCCCAAATGTTTAAATTCACATTCTACCTCTCACTACTCAATTCTTCAACAACTATCATGCTCACAAGGTGTTTATCCAATTTTTACAAGAATTTCAAAATATCAAGACACCTTGCTTTCACCAATGTTAACTCTATCCTAGCATGTATTCTTCAAATCAAACACATTCACAAAATTACAACATCACATGCTCAAGAATTAAACAAAAGTTCAAAAATATCCCCAAAGTTCACCATTCTTGCAAAATTTCCTCAAATGTCTAGCCCAAATTCTCCCAAAGTACACCATGATAGCACAAAATAGGCATAGGTATGAGTTACCCATCATCAATAATCACCAATAAGCACAACTCATGGAAGAAATTTGCAAGAAATCAAGAAACCCACCAAAAATTTGAAATTTTCGTCACCTCCCTTATGTCATGCAAAAACTAGTATAAAACTTACACTATCATGCTTGTTCTTGCAAAATAAAAGAGGGGAAGGAGATTACATACCTTGGGGAGTGATTTCTTGAAGGTGTTGCAAGAAAATGAAGAGAAAAATTTAGAGAGAGAGAGTGAGTTTGTGAAAATGGGGGTAGGAATGTGTGTAGTGTGTGAAAAATTGAGGAAGAGTAGGGTTTTATGTGCACAAAATTCGCGTGGGTCGGGCTTCGGGTCGGGTCGACCCAAAAAATTTTTTTGAAAATTCTTACCTGTCGCGCTCCCAGATCCCAATCGACCGCCCGTTTGGGCTCAAACGGTTGGTCGAGTGACAATGAGTTCCAGAAACTTTCCCACGACCAGAACTCACTCGACCGCCCGTTTGGGCTCAAACGGTCGGTCGAGTGAAAATGCATTCCAGAAACTTTTTGAATTTTTATCCCACTCGGCCGCCCGTTTGGGCTCACTCGCCTGGTCGAGTGGGTTCTGCTTCCAACCCAATTTCCCCTTTTTCAGCGTTTTCCTCCAAAATTCCTACAACAAATCAATATACACTACACCATAGCAATACTCAAACACCACACAACCTCAATTCACAAAAGTTTTGCCCCAAAATTCAGTGTAACGGTGCAAATGAAATTGTAAAAACGACCACACCCCCCCAAACTTAGACTTTGCTAAGCAAATCTAAGTTTGGAAATGAGTGTTTACCTTTGAGTTTGCACCATACACCATTCCATCTTCTTCTTGTATCCTTTCTCCTCAATAAAGAGTTCATGTCCAAGCTCCATTAAGCATCAACATCATACCTCAACCTACTAAACAAAACTAAACCAAAAAGATCAAAAAGCACTAAAACTAACTAAAACAAACAAAAAGAAAAGAAAACAATAAACGAATGGGTTGCCTCCCATTTAGCGCTAGGTTTAACGTCCTATGCCGGACGGAACTCTTTCGAGTTCAAGTCTCTTCAAGAGACTTTGTACCTCCACCATCTTTTTGACTCGGGTTGAAGTAGAGTTTCACACGATGACCGTTCACGGTGAAGCGACTCCCATCTTTGCTTTGTAATTCGAGAAATCCACTAGGAAACACCTTTTTCACCACAAACGGACCACTCCACTTCGACTTCAACTTCCCGGCAAACAACTTCAAATGGGAGTTGAACACGAGCACCTCATCCCCTTCTTCGAACTCCTTCTTCTTGAGACGAGCATCATGCCATTTCTTGGTCTTTTCCTTGAAAATCTTAGAGTTCTCATAGGCATGTTCTCGAAACTCCTCGAGCTCACTTAATTGGAGCAACCTCTTCTCTCCAACCAAGTCACAATCGAAGTTCAACTTCTTGATTGCCCAATAAGCACGGTGCTCTAGTTCCACGGGTAAGTGACAAGCCTTCCCAAAGACAATTTGGTATGGGGACATATCCAATGGAGTTTTATATGCCGTTCGATATGCCCACAAAGCATCATCCAACTTCAATGCCCAATCCTTTCTAGTGGTGTTGACCGTCTTCTCGAGAATTTGCTTGATTTGACGATTAGACACCTCCGCTAAACCATTAGTTTGAGGGTGATAGGCGGTTGACACCTTGTGCTTCACATTATATTTGGCTAGAAGGTTAGCCATCACTTTGTTCACAAAATGACTCCCCCCATCACTTATCAAAGCTCTTGGAACTCCAAATCGAGTGAAGATATTCTTCTTCAAGAATTGAATCACCACTCTTGCATCACTCATCTTGGTTGGAATAGCTTCAATCCACTTAGAAACATAGTCAACACCAACAAGAATGTAGGTGTACCCACATGATGGAGGAAATGGCCCCATGAAATCAATGCCCCAAACATCAAATAGCTCAACTTCAATGAACATGTTTAAAGGCATCTCATCCCTCTTTGTTATTCCCCCCATTCTTTGGCAACGATCACATCCTCGGATGAATGTTTGACAATCTTTGAAGATTGTTGGCCAATAAAACCCGGCTTGGAGAATTTTCATTCCCGTCTTTGAAGTACCAAAATGTCCCCCACAAGGAAGAGAGTGACAATGCTTGATTATGTCCTCCCATTCTTCTTGAGGCACACATCTCCGAAGCACCGAATCTACCCCTCTCTTGAAAAGAAACGGCTCATCCCATATGTAGCTTTTCACTTCCTTGTTAAACTTCTTTCTTTCATAGGGACCCAAATCTTCGGGGATCATTCCACTTGCTAAAAAGTTGGCAAAGTCGGCATACCATGGGATTTCTCCTTTCACTCCCATCACCGGTATAGTGTCGATCATCAATAAGCTTTCATCGGGAAAGCTTTCCTTAACCTCAACCACATCTTGCTTTTGCTCTTTATCTTGCTCCAACCTTGAGAGGTGATCGGCTATGACGTTCTCACTTCCTTTCTTGTCTCTCACCTCTATGTCAAATTCTTGAAGTAAAAGGACCCACCGAATGAGCCTCGGTTTTGCATCCTTTTTGTTCATCAAGTAGCGGATGGCCGCATGATCGGTGTAGACAACGGTTCTAGCTCCCACAAGGTAAGGACGGAACTTGTCAAAAGCATACACAACCGCTAAGAGCTCTTTCTCGGTTGTAGTGTAATTGGCTTGTGCGGTGTTGAATGTCTTTGAGGCATAGTATATGGCATGAAATCTCTTTTCCCTCATTTGCCCCAAAACAACCCCCATTGCATAGTCACTCGCATCACACATCAACACGAACGGCTCCTCCCAATTTGGTGTCACAAGTATGGGTGAACTCACCAAGGCCTCCTTGAGTTTCCTAAAAGCTTCAACACACTCATTAGTAAAATCAAAAGGAACATCCTTTTCCAACAAATGAGATAAGGGTTTAGAGAGCTTAGAAAAATCTTTGATAAATCGGCGGTAGAAACCCGCATGGCCAAGAAATGACCGAATGCCCTTCTCATTCGATGGTGGAGGCAACTTTTCAATTGCTACCACCTTCGCTCTATCAACTTGGAGCCCCTTGGATGACACATGATGGCCCAACACAATCCCTTCATTCACCATAAAGTGACATTTTTCCCAATTCAACACTAAGTTAGTGTCCTCACACCTTTGCAAAACAATATCAAGGTTAGTCAAACAAGATTCGAATGACTCTCCAAAGACGGAGAAATCATCCATAAAAACCTCCATGATACGTTCAATAAGACCATGAAAAATTGACATCATGCAACGTTGAAAAGTGGCGGGTGCATTACACAACCCAAAAGGCATACGCCTCCATGCAAATGTACCATACGTGCATGTGAAAGTGGTCTTTTCTTGGTCTTCCGGTGCAATCATGATTTGATTGTAACCCGAATAACCATCAAGAAAACAATAGTGTGAAAAACCTCCTAACCTATCAAGCATTTGGTCCATGAAAGGTAAGGGAAAATGATCTTTGCAAGTAGCCTTATTCAATTCCCGATAATCAACACACACGCGCCACCCCGTGGCGACTCTCATGGCTATTAGCTCATCTCCCTCACCTTGTACAACCGTCATTCCCCCTTTTTTAGATACAACATGCAAAGGTGACACCCATGGACTATCCGAAATAGGAAATATCATACCCGAATCTAGAAATTTTATGACTTCTTTCCTAATAACCTCTTGGATAATAGGGTTCACTCTCCTTTGGGGTTGGACTGTAGGCTTCCTATCTTTTTCTAGACGGATCCTATGCATGCAAATTGATGGATTAATGCCCTTCAAATCTTCAATCGACCAACCGATGGCCGATTTGTGCTTACGTAGCACTTCAAGTAGCCTATCTAATTCATGTGATGAAAGAGAAGATGATACAATTACCGGATTCTTCTCGTTTTCTCCTAGGTAGGCATACTTTAAGTGCTCGGGAAGTGGTTTGAGCCCTTCTTTCTTCTCCTCTATTTTATGCTCTCCTTCCTCCGACTTCAACAAGGGTGGTAGAGTGAAATTCCCATGTTTGATCTCTAAAGTTTCCTCAATCTCCATTTGTTCCCTATCATCAAAGTCAAAATTGAAACTTTCATAAGTAGAGGAAAAATATGAATGAGAATCAATATCATTTAAATCATCAAAGAAAAGAGAGTAAGAAGGGTCTTCCAAAGATTCTTGGACACATAAGTCGACAATATCGACGAAGTTCAATTGTTCAACGTCCATGGGATGCTTCATCGCATCGTACATCGATATCTTCACTTCTTCTTTCCCAACTTTCAATGTGATCTCTCCTTTCCCAACATCAAGCTCTACTCCCGCCGTTGCTAGAAATGGCCTTCCAAGAATTATAGGCACTTGTTCATCTTCCTCCATTTCTAGCACCACAAAGTCGGCGGGAAACACAAACTTGTCCACTCTCACAAGAATATCCTCCACTATGCCCTTGGCAATTGTGATTGATCGATCGGCAAGTTGAAGTGCAATCGAAGTAGGCTTCAACTCCCCCCTTTCAAGCTTTTCAAACAAAGATAGGGGCATCAAGTTGATGCTAGCCCCCAAATCACAAAGAGCATTCCTCTTGATCCCATTTCCAATATCACACATGATGACAAAGCTACCCGGATCCTTCATCTTTTGTGGCATGTTCTTTTGGAGCATAGCACTACATGCCTTGTTGAACTTGACAAGCTCGGGTTCATCAATCCGTCTCTTCTTGGAGATCAAGTCTTTGAGAAATTTGGCATAGTTGGGCATTTGCTCTAAAGCATCGGAGAATGGAATGTTGATGTGGAGTTGCTTGAAGACCTCAAGAAATTTAGCAAATTTCTCATCCAATTTCTTCTTCATGAATCTTTGAGGGAATGGTACCATTGTCTTTGGTACCCCCCACTCATCACATGGTATGCTCTTTTCTTCATTAATCTTCTTCTCCTTCATCTTCTTCCACTTTGGTATTCTTTCTTCACCATCAACTTTCTTTTTCTCTTTTGACTCCATCCCATTTCCTTCCTCCTCTTCGGCTTTTCCCATCTCTACCTCTTCACACTCTTCTTCAATTTCACAATTTGTCTTGACATCATCATCTCCCGGTTGAGAGGGCATGGATGGACCCTCATATTTGGTGCCACTTCTAAGCTCTATTGCCTTGCAATGCTCTTTGGGATTTATCTCGGTTGTTGAGGGAAATTTTCCCTTGTTTAGCATTTGATTAACCGCCGTGCTCAACTCTCCAACGGACGTTGCAAGTTGCCCCACCGTATGCTCGAGATTTTTAATCCCCCTTGAGTGTTGTTCATTGATCTTTGCTTGTTCCAAATTCGTTTTAACTTGTTGCTCTTGAGCTTTCTTGAACAACTCTTCCATCCGTAAAAGTGTATCTTCCGTAGTAGCTTTTCCTTCCCCATTAGGAAGCCTTGCCCCGGGATCAAATCCGGGTGGATATTGCATTGCTCCTTTTGGGTTAGAATACGCCAAGTTGTCATGCCTTCGGAAGTTTTGATTTTGATTCCCTTGAAATGAGGTGGATGGCCCCCCTTGCATCGGGTGACTTTGATTGGGTTGGAGTGTTGAGGATTGACCACCTTGAAAACGATGTTGTTGAGGAGCTTGATATGGGCGACCACCTTGAAAGTTTTGTTGATGGTTTCCTTGATATTGTGGCCTACCCATGTAGTTCACATCTTCCATTGGATTCATCGAAAGCTCTCCTTGAACCATTGGTAATGGGCTTTCACTTGGTTGATTAGACGAAAGAGCATTCACCTTCTCAATTAACGTGGTGATCATTGTTTTCATGGCGTCCACCTCATTAACTTGAGCAACTCGATGCCTTCCTCCTCTATCAATCCTCATTTTAAAAGAATTGTTCGATATCCCCTCCATTATTTGCTTGATCTCTTCCGCCGACTTGAGCCATATCGAACCTCCGGCACAAGCATCCAAATGATGTTGGTCTTCTTCTCTCAAGCCACAAAAGAACCAACAAGTTGTTTGCTCCAATGGAAAACCATGTTGAGGGCAAGTTATGAGTAGGTTGGTAAACCTTTCCCATGCTTCTTTGAGGTTCTCATTAGCTCCTTGTTTAAATTGAGAGATATTTTGCTTTGCTTCCATTGTTTTGGAAGGAGGGTAGTACTTCAATAAAAACCTCTTCTTCAAGTCTTCCCAAGTTCTCACCTCTCCCAACGGAATGCTTGTTTGCAACCATGCTTTTGCCTTTCCGGAAAGTGTGAAAGGAAATAGCCTCAATTTCTTTGCATCTTCGGACACACCGTTTTGTTTAAGTGTATCGGATATCTCTAAAAATTGAGCCAAGTGCTCATTTGGATCTTCTTCAAAGCCTTCCTCGGTCCTCCCTTCAAATTGCTTCTCTCTAAGCATTCTCAACAAAGAAGCACTAATCTCAAAATTATTGGCCTCCACATTTGGCCTTGCTATGCCATCATAATGCTCCCTTTGTTGAGGCTCAAAGTACTCTCTCATTGGCCTCCCATGTTGTATTGGAGGACGAGGTTCTTGTCTTTCCGGTTGAGGTGGAACGGGTACCTCTTGAGGGTATGCACCTTGGGATAGATGGTATGGATAAGGGTGGGGGTAATACCCTTGCGGTGGAGGTTGATAATACCCTTGAGGATAATGTGGGTATGGATATGGTGGATAGCCTTGGGGATACCCTCCTTGTTGGACATTAGGGGGATACCCTTGAGGTTGTCCACCATAGTGGCCTTGATTGAACCCACCACCTATTTGAATATTAGGTGGGTGTTGCATGCCATTTCCTCCTCCTCCTTGCAATTGAACATCTCCTTGATGTTCCACTTGGAGATTTTCTTGAGTATTTACTCCTTCACTTTCATCATCTACCACGGCACCCGGCGGTTGATTTTGTCTAATCTCCGCCATTCTTCGATTTATAGCTCGATTCCTTCTTGCGGTTGCTTCAATCTCAAGATTGATAGGTTCAATTTGTCCACCACGTGCTCTTGTTATCATGCACCTATGGAAAATTGCAAATATCAACTCTTGAAACAAAAATAAAAACAAAATAAAAGCAAGTAATTGTAGCTATCACTAGTATTCAACTAACTCTAAGTCCCACTTATAGCACTACGTCGCCTCCCCGGCAGCGGCGCCATTGACTTGAACGAATTTTAGTCTATATATTTTGACTAACTACTTCCCCTCAAGCATAAGGGTTCGTAGTAGTAATGGAAGTATTCGACCAAGTAGTATCGACCTAGGAGGTGGGTTTGTGCAATGGATCCCTAGAGTTTTGTGTCGTCATAACTAATGTAACTACGGGCTCGGTTTTTGGATTTCTAAAATAAAGCTAAGTTACTACTAAACTTCAAGAAATTAAACCAAACACCAACCTAGAAACTAACAAGCAATTTGAACTACTAAAAACAAGCAAATAATCTATAAGAGCAATTACCACAACTTAACAAAGAAAATGACTACTAAGCAAGAATTTAACAATTAAAACAAAGAACAACTACGAATATGAATCGAAGAAGTGCAAGGGTGAGAGAATGCTTCGGGTGCTCTCCACCTAGTGAAATAGAGAGGAATTGCTTTCACTTTGTTAATGCTTTAATCAATATTTGCTAAGAGCACCTAAATGCTAGGATGACAACCATTTCCCTTCGGGTAATATAGCCTTAATTCTAAGGTGTTCCCAAACCCGGTAATAAGGTTTCTTCCTAATCCTCACCAACCACTCAAACAACCATTCAAGTAATTAATGTCCTTTAATGGGGTTCTAATACGATTAACTCTCTCTCGACGAATTAAAAGTATAACTAACACATTTGCATACCAACAACTCACACCATAAATATGAACATGTCCATGTAACTCTCGTCTACGCTAAACATGCATCTAAATATGGATTAATAGAAGTTAACATACAAAGTACCCATAATACCCATTAAAAGAAGCAATAAATCTAATATTAGCAATAACAAAGCTCAAACAATTCAAACTTGATATTCACATGGTTTTAGAACACCCAAAGCATAAATAAACTTAGCCCATGGTGTTTTGAGAAACACCCATGGCTAAAACATCAAAAGAACTCAAGATAAACATGAAATATGGAATTATATAGAAAATGAGAGAATGGTTTGAAGTCACCTTGTTGTTTCTTCGAAATACCTAGCTATTACAAAAGTGTGAGCCTTGTTCTTCAAAAACCTATGCTAAGTACTAAATATTGAAGCTAATCTAGGAATTAAAGTGCAATAAATGTGGAAATGGGGTTAAGTATGAACTAGGGTTTATGGTGTTGTAATCAATGAGGGACCAAAAGTCCTTTACAAACTGAGTTTGAAGCTATTTAAAGCTTCCAAAAGTGTGTGAGACGAAATTAGCACTTTGGTCCTTGAAGTTCTTCAAAATTCGCGAAAAACCCCGAAACTGTAAGTTCACTCGACCGCCAGTGTGGGGTGAAACGGTCGGCCGAGTGAGAAAAAGTTCCAGAACCAAAAGTGGTTCCAGAACTCACTCGACCGCCCGTTTGGGGTCACTCGACCGGTCGAGTGAAATGAGCTCACTCGACCGCCCGTTTGGGCTCAAACGGTCGCCCGTTTGGAAATTAATTCCAGAAACTCTCCCACGACCAGAACTCACTCGACCGCCCGTTTGGGCTCACTCGGCCGGTCGAGTGAGATGAGAAACTTTGAAAGTTTCTGTAACTCGACTTCACTCGACCGCCAGTGTGGGACTACTCGACCGGCCGTTTGGATCCTGCACTCTTGGACGTTTTCTTCGATTTTTCTTGACTTTCCTTGCTCGTCCTTCCACCGAACTTCTCTTCCAATGCGCCAATGCTCGTTTTCCCTTTAAATGGACTATTTCACCTCGTTTCCTACACTTTGAACACATTTCTTGACAACAAGGTTAGTAGCACCATTTCTAACAATTATGACCAAAATCACATCAAAATGCTACGATAACATAGCAATAGTGAGCACAAAAACGAGCAATCTCACACCCAATCAACAACTCACACCATAAATATAAACATGTTCATGTAACTCTCGTCTACGCTAAACATGCATCTAAATATGGATTAATAGAAGTTAACATACAAAGTATCAATAATACCCAATAAAAGAAGCAATAATCATAAACTTTACAATAACAAAGTTCAAACAATTCCAAAACTTAATATTCACATAGTTTTGAACACCCAAAGCATAAAATAGATTAGCACATGGTGTTTGGAGCAACATTCATGGCTAAGATAACACAAGAGAATGCATAAACATGAAACTTGTAATTAAATACCAAAAGAGAGATTTCATAAACTGTTTACCAGGAGGTGACACTTTTTTATGCAGCATTTTCAAATTTTTCAGTTCTTCAAACCATTTTATACAGTAAGGACGAATATGACCAACTTTGAAACAGTGGTGACATATATACTTCCTTTTAACCTTGTGAGGATCTGATTGTGCAGATGTTACATCAGATGTGTTAACATTTGCCTTCACAAATTTCACAGGTTTTCTAAAATTTACAGAAATAGAAGCAGTTACACCATCATAACCTAAACCATGATTATTAGACTTACCAGTAGCTATAGCATTATTTACCTCAGAAGCACTCTTGGAATATTTCTTGAAACATAAAGTGGAATTTATCAGTTTATCCTTTAAGTTACAGATTTCCAGATCTCTTTTGGTAAGTATAACTTCTAGCTTGATGATTGTGTCTTTCAAATCCTCATTCTCTTTATTCAAGGAATTAAGAGTGAGTTTCTCATTGTTCCAATCATCTAATAGCTTTTGGTGTGCATTGTTATCAATCATTTTTCCTGCATCATCAACCAAACCATTAAAACAGTTCAAATCTGGGTGACTCTGTTCTGATGTTGCTGTAGATGTTGAAGCATCAGGTACAACATCATAATCTGTTTCATCCAGATCATCATCTCAGGAATCATTATAGTCAATTCTGGTAAAATTAGAATATTCATTATCATTTGACTCATCAAGATCATCATCATCAGATTCATCACTCAAGGTAGCACTAAAATTCAGTTTTTGCTTAAGTCTGGTATTGACACATTCATTTGCATAATGGCCATATCCAGAACAAGCATTGCATTGAACTGATTTTCGAAATTCAGGATCATGCCTTGGTTTACCTTCACTCTTTGATGGTCTTGGGGTGAATTGACCTTTCCTCCTTTCTGGTTGAGGTGTTGATGTGTTGATTTGAATCTTAGGCTGAATGTTTCTAGATTTGTTCACAGATTTCTTAAGAAATTTATTAAAGTGCTTAGTGAGCAAGGCAATGCTGTTAGGATTGTTGAGGCATTCATCAAGCAATTCTTCATTCGAATCAACCTCAGTAATGATAGGTTGAAACTCAAATTTGTTTGATGTTTCCCCTTTAAAAACAACAACTTTCTTGTCATCATTAGTTTCATCAACTTGATTAGTGTTTATTTCATAGGTTCTAAGAATACTCACTAATTCATTTTGACTTAACTTATCCGTATCTTTTGCCTCTTCAATAACACAAATTTTAGCATCAAATCTTTTAGGAACAAATCTTAATATCTTATGTACTACTCTAACATTGGAAATAAGGTCATCAAGAGAATGTGATTCATTGATTATCTCACTTAACCTTTCATTGTAGGATGAAATTGTTTCATCTTCCTTCATTCGGAGATTCTCAAATTTTGTTCCCAACATTCGAAGCTTAGTCCTTCTAACACTGTCTGAACCCTCACAATGCTCTTGCAACCTGTTCCATGCATCTTTAGAAGTAGAACAGTTAGATATAATTTTAAACATTGAAACATCAACAGAGGTAAAAATAGCATTTAAAGCTTTAGAATTGTAGCCTGCTGTTGTTATTTCATCAGCCGTCCAATCAACTTCTTTCTTGAGTTGAACTTCACCATCTGCATCTGCTGGTCTCTTTGGAGCTTCCAAGCCTTGTAAGCACAGTCCTCCAAGCACGTTCATCAATTGACTTGGTTTACATACGCATCTTAGGCTTCCAATAAGCATAATTCGAACCATCTAAAACGGGTGGCCTAAGTGCTGTGGATATGTGATGTGTTTTCATTGCTAACAAAAACTAAAAACACACTTAAACAAGGATCTAACCTAGTGTCGTCAGGTATCGGCTCTGATACCAACTGAAAGTGTGCTGTGGTATAGTGTTTAAGTAAAAGTAGATTAATGTTGTACAAAATATTGATACAAATTGTACAACACTGACTTCAGGGGCGGACGCACGTGTGTGTGAGGGAGGGCCATGGCCCCCCTCAAATTTTAAGCGAGCCCCCCTCAAATTTTAAGTGAGTAGACTGAGTAGTAGTATATATATAATGCATTACTGATATTTTTTTATTATTTTATTTATTTGGCCCTACTCAAATTAATAAAACTAACTAAACCAGCCAAATCCATTCATCTTCTAAATTTCTAATTGCTAAATTCATTTTCTTTCAAATCTGATGAGACACATACGCGCACTTAACGGTACGTAATTTATATTTATATATTATTTATTTTATTTTGTTAATTATTATTTGATTATTCTTTAAATACTTAATTTGTAATTGACATTTAATTTCAAATTAATTCTTAAATTATTAATTGATGTATTTATAAAATTTATTTTCTAAATCAAAGATAAATAAAAATTACATAACTAATTGTTAGCTAAGATTTAAATTTTAGAGTTTAATGTAGTATTTTAATTAATTAATTTATATTTGATTCTTTCGTATATAAAAAAAAGTAACTCATAATATATTTTTTATTTGAAAGAAAAAAAAAACTCAAGCATTTCAATCAAATCCATCTATAAATAATGATCGATGAGAGTTATTCTGTAAAATGTTTTAGGGTTAAAATCAATGAGATATTTAATATTCAATCATTAGAACGTGATTCGGGATTACGATTACCAATATGAAAGTATTTCATTCATTTATAGATGTGACATGAAAGAAAGACGTTAATGCTATATTTTGAAAATTTTATAATAATTAATATGTTATATATAAGCTTGTTAATGTATTTTTTAAATTTAATCATTTAAAATTTTACTGTTGGCCCCCCTCAATTATCCACTCTGGGTCCGCCCCTGACTGACTCTAATAGAATATCAGAAATAAAGATATACAGCGGAAGACTTAAAACACTAAAAACAAACAAGACAAAATGAAAATATTTTTAACATAGATTTTATAAATAAAAATCTATGTTAGCCTTACGGCGAAATATCAATACTTATCTTCAAGTACAAATGTTGTGTGAAATGTTACAACAATAACCTTCACAACTAAAACTATAAACAGGGCAGGTGCCTTGTTTTGAAAACGAACTAAGTGTATAAAATTACACACTGTCGAAATGCTAAAGGTATAACTATTGGGGCCACAATTTCCTAACAGGATGAACGCTAGTCTAGGATATTGATCGAATAAAATAAACTGAATTGTGGAGCCTTCCTTCGGTATTTATAGAGTGGGGTGCGAATTCTAGAGGCTTTCAACTTGAGATCCTATTTTTTAAGACTTTTAACTTCCATGATTTTTCTAGATCTTTCTTGCACGTTCCAGGTCATTCTAAACTGCTTTCAGCCTCCTCTAGCTCTTCTAGCACGTTCTGCAATATTCTGAAATCTTCCAGGTTCCAAATCCTTGTAGAAGCTTCTACACTCTGCCAGAAATGTGTAACATTTAGCTCAACATTTAATGAAACATTTCAAAAAAACTTAGAAAAAGTCTTGGAAGGTCAAATTAAAATGTTGTTGAGAATGTTGATACATTTAAGAATTCACAACATCTACCATCACAATATTTAAGAACATTTTGTTAATGTAGGAATATTATGTTAGTAATTTCTAAATTTGGTGCGATTATTTTTTTAATTTCTTAATTATTAATTACATACCTGTATAAATATATTAATCGAGTTAATATATAATTAAAATAAATGGAGTATATAGAATTGGGGATATATTGACATTTTTTATAGTAAAAACTAAATTTAGAAATGTTGAAAAAAAAATACTCCGTAGACTCTTGAAATGAAATGGAATAAAGTGGCACCCTTGAAATGGCGCGACGTTTGCTCCACGATAGACTTCCAACAAAAGCCAGTCTGCTATGGAGAAGAGTTATTTGGGCGATCGAAGTGGGAAACATCATCATCCCTTTTTCCTTGAATGTTTAGTAGTATTTGGTATGAGGGCTATAGGTGATTGAATGTTACTATACCTTATTACCTTGCAATTGGTACATGAATTTTTGTAATGTAACGTCATTTTGGAAGTGGCGAAACAAACTTATTTTCGAAAATACTTGTTTGAATGTGATGAAGATTAGGGACAAGATTAAAGGAATTTGGTCTCTTGCTTCGGTTAATCCTTGAGCTCTTTCACTTTCAACGACCGACTAGAAAATCTCTATCACTCTAGTTGCCTCTTGTTCTTTTCATTTGATTTCTACTTCTCTTGTATCATCTACTTTGGGGTACTCCTTGTACTACTTTAATTATCATCTTTTAATTAAAAAAAAAAATGGTTGAGTAAGTTTTTGTGAAATTTGATTTTTGAGTTGATCAAAGATTTCTTTCTTGGCATATGAACAAGTCTCAACCCAATCTGTAAAATTTTGGTTCCATTTTTTTTGTTACGGCTAAACAAATCTCTGGTTCTACTATATACACCCTATTACTCAAATTACTATACACACTCCATATAGAATACGGTGTATAATTTTTTTTAAAAATAAATACCAATGTCTCAATTTTTGGCAATTATAATCCAATTAAAAAAAGTAAAAAAATTACGAAATAATCATTCTCCACTGACGGAACGGAAGAAACACAATGAAATAAGAAGAAGTAAAAAGTGAGTTCATATTTGAAAGAGGAGTTCCAACCGTACAACATTGACATTCAGAGTTTTCTAACGAACAAAATGAGTAAATTCGGTATGCTTAATCTCTATTTTTAAGCAGTTTCGTTAGTTTTTTATTAAAATCTAGGACTTTAATTCTTGTAATTATTTTTTATGAATTTTTTAAGTATCTTAAATTCAATTTTTTCTTCTTTCTTATTTCATTGGGTAGAGGAGAAGGATTTTCGTTATTTTTTTAAAAAAAAAATTCGAGTATAATTATTTAAAATTGGAATGTTGGTATAATTTTTTTAAAAAATATATTATATAGAATGTATATAGTACTCCCTCCGTCCTGTAAAAGTTTGCTCAGACCAATTTTTGGGTTCACAAAATATATGTTTATTTTAATTAAATAATTAACTTTTGATTATTTTTTCAACTTTATTAACCAAACCGAGTATGTACCGACAATATTCTTTACTCGTTATCCTGTATATATTTTTTATAATTAAAATATGATTTTTTTAAAAACACATATAAAAAAAAGTGAGCAAAATTTTACAGGACAGAGGGAGTAGTTGAAATGTGTACAGTAAAACTGAATGTTTGTTTAGCGTGACTTTTTTTAAGTCATATTGTTTCTACATATATTTATACAATCATTTCATCAATTCTATAACTTTGATTTTTTTTTTTTAAATCATTTTTTCATAATCAATCTTCTTCTTTTCTTTCTCCATGTTTTTTAATACTTCCTCTATTCAAATTAAACGTGGTTTTGATTTTTCATTTTATTTTTAATTTAAATATTGTTTTGCATTTTTCAATTGACAATTAAATTAAATGTATTTCTTTTCAATTTACTACTCATTAATAATTACTTAGGTAATGGAGTAATAGTTTTCAAAATTCTACAAGAATCATAAAATAATTAATTAAGAGTATATTAGGAAGTAAAAAATTTTCTTAATACGTGTTCATGAGCTTAGAATGACATATACTCAATTCTATTATTAATATAAGTCGTTTTGACATTTCGTTTTCTTTACAAATTATATGATGTTTTACACCCAAGGATGAAAATATCGCGAAATATCGCGGATATATCGCAAATTTGGATATTGCGATATGGATATTGGGGTCTAATGTATTTTTTCCCGAGTATCGCGGATATATCGCAAAATATCGATGTCGATATCGATATCGTTCGACCATAGTGTAAAATTAGACGGGAATCGGGAAATATCGCGGATATATCGCACGATATCGCACAATATCGCAAAATCTAAAAAAATCGCAAACTTATTTGAAATTTTATTTTTATATGTACAAAATTATACATTTTATTTTATTTTTAATAGTGCAAACGAATATATTCTCAATTCTCCTCATATATTTAGTAGTTTCTTTAAACATATGAATTACACGTGCATAACTATATCCTAAATTACTATAATGTGATGAGTTAGTATGAATGTTTGTTTGGACAAATATGTCATTTCACCTACTATTTGTGAACCACATATGTTATCATTTTGATATTAATTGTATTTTATCATGTATATTTATTTAATAATTTTGTATTGTATTATGTTGTCAATTAGTTTTCGTCAGCCAGTATTTAATTGTATTTTATCAATGTTATTTGGACAAAGATGTCATCTCATCTACTATATTTGAACCTCATAGGTCATCATTTTGATATTAATTGTATTTCATCATGTATATTTAATCATTTTATATTGTATTATGTTGTCAATTAGTTTTCGTCAGCCTGTATTTAGATAATTTATTATCTATATGTTTGTTTTAAACATATAATTTTAATGACTTTTGAATTGAATACATGTATAATAGTATGTTTTAATAATCCCTAAAATTTCATGTTAAATTTCCAAGATTTTAATAAGATTTTCGTCATTTTTTCAATATTTTTTCGATATCGATATGCGACATCGATATATCCCGCGATATATCCGTAAAATTAAGGTTGCGATATTTTTTGCGATAGCGATATTTTCATCCTTGTTTACACCTTTCAATGCAAATTAATTGCATTTCTTTCAAATTTAATCTTAAGATCACTAAATATTTATACAAGAGTAACATGAAAAATAATTTATTTTTTTAATATGTGTACAGAGGTTAGCATAACATATATTTTGAATAGGAGGGAGTACTATTTTTTTTATTTTAATTATTTTCTCTTTCTCTTACCATTATTCTTTCATTATCTCATGTAGTAAGATAAAAAAAAAATAGTAAATGTACATTTTAAAAAACTTTATATTGAATTTTATTAAATGAATTTTCTTTTCAAAATCCCGGTATTGCACTAGCTATCTTATGATTCATGATTTTGTCATAATTCACTCTGTATCTATGATTCTGTTTTAATTGTAAATCAAAATAATAAGGTAAAAATTTATGTTAACGCAATTACAGATGTGTATTGTTCAACGGTAAATTCAAGCGGTCTTATTGGCACTGAAAACGAATAATTCAAATTTGAAAATATCCGACCGTTAAAGCTTCCACCTCCCCTATAAATTCACCCCTCGTTCTTGCCTCTTCCATCATTTCCCACCCACAAACGTCTCAGAGAATTCAAAAAATGGCAGCCATAGCAGAATTGCCCACTGTCACCGAGCCAGTACCCACTAAGAAACCCAGATCAAGAAAAGCACTCAACCCCAAAAACCAATCTTCCAGTGAGGCCAACATCGTCGCCGGAACCCTCCCCGAGACGGAAAACTCTGCCAGTAAAGAGAATCATGAGAGCCTGTCCAAGGCGGACAAGAAAACCAAGAAAGGGGGTTCAAAGGGGAAGAAGCAAGATGCCGCCCTTGATTTTGAGAAACAATTGCAAGAAATGCAGGAGCAGCTTCAGAAATTGAAAATCGAGAAGGAGCAGACGGAGGAGGCTTTGAAGGCCCGTGAGGAACAACTCCAAACAAAGGATAAGGAACAAGAAAAACTCAAGAATGAACTCAAGAAGTTGCAGAAGATTAAAGAATTCAAGCCCACCGTGGTTAGTTTTTTTTTCTTTTCCCCAATTCCTTTTCAGATCTGTAATTCATTCAATAATTTTTTAATGTGTGTAATGTGACAACAAACAGACGTTTCCAATTGGGCTCTCGAAGAAAGATCAAGATCAAGAAAAGAAGGATAAAAAGACGAAGAAGCCCTCGCCCCCTTATGTGCTGTGGTGCAAAGACCAGTGGAATGAGGTGAAAAAGGCAAATGCAGATGCTGATTTCAAGGAGATGTCAAATCTGTTGGGGGCAAAATGGAAGACCATAACTGCTGAAGAAAAGAAGCCTTATGAAGAAGTATACCAAGCGGAGAAGGAAGCTTATTTGAAGATAGTCGGAAACGAAAAGCGCGAACACGAAGCGATGAGGCTGCTGGAGGATGAGCAGAAGCACAAGACTGCTATTGAGTTGCTCGAGCAATACCTTCAGTATAAACAAGAAGCAGAGAAAGATACCAAGAAAACAAAGTACTAATACTACTCCACTACTGTATATATAATTTGATTCTTTCATTGATTGATATTTTAATCACGTTGTTACAGGAAGGAGAAGGACCCCTTGAAGCCAAAGCACCCAATGTCGGCCTATTTCATTTTCTCAAAAGAGCGAAGAGCTGCTCTTCTTGAAGAGAACAAGAAAATGGTTGAGGTGAGTAAAATTGGATACTTACTGATTTTGAAGTTTTTGTTGATTTTGGTTTGATTGTGTTGTTTGAATTCAGGTTGCAAAGATCACTGGTGAGGAGTGGAAGAAGATGTCGGAAAAAGACCGAGCGCCTTACGAAGAGATTGCTCTGAAGAACAGAGAACAGTACTCACAGGAAATGGAATTGTACAAGCAGAAGAAGGAAGAGGAAGGTGCAGGCCTGAAGAAAGAGGAGGAGGAGCTAATGAAGCTTCAGAAGCAAGAAGCTATGCAATTGCTTAAAAAGAAGGAAAAGACACAAACTTTGATCAAGAAAACAAAAGAGAAGAAGCAGCAGCAGCAAAAGAAAGAAAAGAAGATTGTTGATCCCAATAAGCCAAAGAAGCCTGCATCTTCTTTCCTTCTTTACAGCAAAGATGCAAGGGAGAAACTAGTCCAAGAACGCCCCGGAATCAACAACTCCACCATTACTGGTCTCATTTCTGTGCAGTGGAAGGAAATGAGTGATCAAGAGAAGAGTATTTGGAATGAGAAAGCTGCTGCAGCAATGGAGGCATACAAGAAAGAATTGGAAGCATACAACATTAAATTGGCTGCAGAAGCAACTGCTTTTCTTGATTAGTAGTAGTAGTATATGCTTTTTGTTTAGAGGAAGTTCTGTTCAACTGGGATTAGGTTGAACATTTAGATTTGATTTATATTAAGTGGTGTTTTTGTTTCCTGTTGTCAATCCATCTTCGGAATTTGATGAAAGTTGTTGTTGATAATTTTGTTCAAATTTTGGGGTGCTGCTGAATATAAAGAAATTAAATTGAACCAATTATGAGAAGAAATCCACCATTCAACTACTGTATATGTTGACCAGAGGAGGTTGATTAACACTAGAAGGCAGCTGTATCATTTGGAAACACCGAGTGTTTGATGAAGTTCCTTGCTCACACCAAAGAAAATTGGTAAGCCAATAAGGTTCTTTTGCGAAATGTGAGCAAGAGTTTAAGGGGAAAATTGAGCCTCATGTATAAAAAATAGTTCAAAATTTCATAATATTATTTAATAAAAAAAACTACTCCCTCCGACCACTAAAAGTGTGCTCACTTGTTTTTTTTAGGTCCACAAAAAATACATTTATTCTATTTAAATAGTTCACTTTTGAATATTTTTTTACTTTAATAACAAGATTGAGTATTTACCAAATACTTTACTCGTTATCCCAAATATATTCTTTATAAATAAAATATAATTTTTTTAAAAACATGTATAAAAAAAAGTGAGCACTATGGTGGACAGAGGGAGTATATATTTATTTACTCATTTCTTTTATTCAAAATGTCAATCAATACACACATATTAATAGGAAATAATTGTCAGTTAAGAGAGTATTATTTAAATATATAATTAAAATTTACATAATATTTAATTAATTTTTTCAAAGAATATCTCTTCTGAATACATACACTTTAGTTTCAAATACAGAGTTCTTTCATTCTCCAACTCTCTTCCTTCAATAATAATGAACTCATAACATCAAACACTCTAAATCCGTAAAAGAAGAAGAATTAAATCCGTAAAAGAAGAAGATTTTTCTATACATAGTTCTTCATTCTTCAACTATCTTCCTTCAATAATAATGAACCCATCAACGTCAAACACTCTAAATTAAGTTTGACACTAATACTATTCGATTCAATTACATCCTCATTTCACTTCTAAATGACTTTTAATTTTGAATTATATATTATAAATTAGATAAAAATATCTAAAGGCATCAAAGCATTTATTTTTTCCAATCCTTTCATCTCATACGGCTAGCTCCTAAGTCGTTAAAAAAAAAACTCATTTTCTTTCTTTTTTATTACCTTCCTATAAGACCAAATCCATTCGATTTCTAAAAAGATTATTAATCCTTCAATTTTCGAGGAATCATTCATTAGTGGTTGTGAATAACTGATTTTTTCAATCTTTTCAACCTTGATTCCTTAGGAGCAAGTCAATAAGATTGAGAAAAAGAACCATCTGATTTAATTCGTTCTCAATAGTTATGAAAAAGAACCATGTGATCTAATTGTACACGTTCTCTTTTGTTTTCTCAAAAAAAGCTGCATCAACATTAATTTTGATTGTCTACCTTGGGGGAGGGTGCCATGCTGTGCAGCGAGTAATGGGTGTATTCTGCGACCTCCCATCTCGCATCCCCGTCCACTCCGCTAAGTAGGAATGCGCTAGACTCGACGCCGTTGCAGCTGAGTTGCACACACCCGTCCAAAGTTTATTGTTCCTCTCCTTCCACCAACACCACATCAATGTAGCAGCCACCACCATATCAGTCCCCCTTAGTTCCCGAATCAGTTCAAAAATCAGTTCCTTCATATTATTTGTCGCAAAGCACACCACAGAAAGGTTCTGATGCCCATAATCGTCCAACATCCGAGCATGAAGTAAAAACATGCCAATTCGTTTCCTCATCGCAGCCACATCTAGGGCATGTGTTGTCTGTCACCACTTTCCTACGGGCCAATACATGGCGAGTGGGCAGAAAACCCTTGCAAAGTCTCCACAAAAAATTAATTACCTTTGGAGGCGCTTGAATCGACCATAACGGGGCCCAATCTGTATCCAATCGGAGGGGTTTCGTGGACAAGAGCAACAACAAGGTTGTATGCAGATTTAACACTATAATTTCCAGATTTCGTGTAGTGCCAAACCAGGCCATCAACAGCGCCCATTGGGGGAATAGCAGTGTGCAAAATGCTATCCACGTCGATTGGTTGGAACAGTTCCTCAACCAGCTCCGAGTCTCAGCGTCGACGACCTGGAATAAACAGGCCAGACACCCTGATGTTCTGTAACTCGTCCACAATTGTCGTGCGAATCCAGAAATTCGACGTATTATTTAACCAAGGTTGTCCCCACACCATAATCTGGTCGCCACTCCCTATTTTCCACCTCGTCCCTTTCCGAATTAAATCCTGGGCCTCCAAGATGCTACGCCAAATATAGCTGGGTCTGTACCCCAATGATGCTGACAAAAAATCCTTATCTGCGAAATACCTGGCACAGATAATTCTACACATAAAGGCTTCTGGTTCGTGAATAAGCCTCCATCCAATTTTTTCAAGCATTGCCACATTGAATAAGTAGAAATTCCGAAATTTCATACCACCATTCGATTTATGGTAGCATAGATTCTCCCACTTTTCCCATTTCATATCAGATGATCGATTCCCCGAACCCCACCAAAATGCGTTGAGAATTGAATTGTCCCATTTTATTTAATATACATTAATTCAGGCTTTTGTTTTCCTTTTTTAGACTTTCGTTTATTTATTTTCTTTATTCCGTAAAAGAATTGAATTTATCCGCCAAACAGAAAATTGAAAAAACAATAAGAATTGATATTCTTTGAAATATTGTGATTCGTGTACATATCTTCTCTAATAATTTTTTGTAGTGTTATTCGTACAAGTCTTTAGCTATACAGTTGTGTGGTTACAAACTCAGGTACATTGTGCCACCAATGCAAAATTAACCTACAAAAGGTGTGTGAAATTAATAGGAAATAACTGTTAAGTATTATTTAAATATATAATTAAAATTTACATAACATTTAATTAGTCTTTTCATTATCAGAATTGTAAAAAGGAGAGTACACGTATTAAGAAAAATTATTGACTTTCTACTCTTTTTTTTTTCAATTCTACACTCTACATTAAAGACCGTTACTCCCGGTCCTGATCATTTTTTAGTTTTGACACTAACTTAGACACGAAAACTATAAAAATGTGATAATTTGAGCTTTATTAAAGTGATAAAGTAAGGATATTATGTAAGCAAAATAATGACATATCCCACTATATACTACTCCCTTCGTCCAATTTTATTATGCCCACTTCTCCGAACACGGGTTTTAATGAATATTGATTAGTTTATATATAAAGTAGATAAGTTGGGGGGTATGATGAGATGTTGTGGGGCCCATTTATTGGTAAAGTGATTGTTTATGAATAAAATTAGTGACAATTTAAGTAAATAAGTGATGATTGGAGAGTGTAGATAAAGTAGTGTGAATAGTATATATATATATATATATATATATAATAATAGAATAGTCTGCTAAAAATAGTTATTCTTATTTTCCCGCCCATTTCACATACTATTTCTGGAAATTAATTTTTTATACGCTCAACCCTGCATTTTGTTTACTTGACCTTCAATATTCCATTTACTTATTACGGAGTATATTTTATTTATTTTTTCCAAAGGTAACTGCAAAACCAAAGGGTACAGCAAAACCCTAGACGAAGAGGAAGAACCCTTGAGCATCGATGGCAAAATCACTGTGATCGAAGAGTAAGCAGAGACTGAAGGTGATAAGGAGAGAGCTGGTCGAGCCAATTTACGAAGAAAGAAGCTTGCCGCCATGGAGGCTGCGCTCGCCGACCCCGAGCTTCCGGTGAATCCCACTCCATCCGCATCTACATCTTTATTAGAAAAAAAGATTAAATCTCTGATTGATTTTGTGTTTTGAATGTTAGGACTGTTTGGACAACAATTGCACATATAATAAATGGAGTGATAGGATCAGGGGTGCTATCCTTGGCATGGAGTGTGGCTCAGTTGTGTATTGCTTGCCCTCTCTGTATGGTGATTTTTGGTGTAATCACTATTATTTCTTCCAATCTTCTGTGTGATTGTTACAGATATCCTCATCCTGAAAGGGGCCACGCCAGAAACCGCTCCTATGTCGAAGCTGTGAGCTCATATCTAGGTAAAAATAAAATAATGATATTTGCTATAGTCACTGTTAAAGGGGCAATCGAAATTGTTAATTTTAAGTTGGATGAAGAAGGATATATCATGCTTGAATGATTATTGTTTTAGAGTTTTGTCAATTGATGATAAATTCAATCATGTTTGAGATTGGTTAGTTCCTTGCATTTGAATTGTCTTAATTAAAGTAACAATGAGCTAAGAATTTGTGAGGAATAAGGATGGGAGGAGGTTTAGGTTAATTTGGTGAATTCACTCATTGTGTTGTTTTAGGAACGGGATTCAGGGAGACAAAATTAAAGACTCTTGAGTTTCTGAAAAATCATTGTTTGACAGGGGAGAAGACTGAGTAAGTGGGTGGTCGGAGTATTTCTTCATGCGAGTTATTACGGATTTGGGATTGCTTACATTATAACAGCTGCTATCAGTATGAGGTATTATTTGATCAAACTTCAAAAACTGGTCTCCTGAATTTGATTTCTAATCTTAATAACATCTCATGCTTCCAGAATCTGATTTATGAGCTAAACAACATCACATTGATTTAGGGCGATTCTGAAATCGAATTGTTACCACAAGGAAGGGCATGATGCTCCATGTGAATACGGGGACAGTTTGTTCATGCTTTTGTTCGGAGTTGTTCAAGTTGTATTCTCTCAAATACCCGACTTCCAAAACATGGAGTTGCTTTCGATAATTGCTGCTGCCATGTCCTTTGCTTACACGTTCATCTGAATGTCTCTTGGTCTTGCAAAAGTCATGGGTACTCTTTTTGTCCATCATTCATGTCTAATTAATTTATCGTGTTCTTTACACATTCATTAACATCTAATGCAGAAAATGGAGAGATCAAAGACAACTTTAGAGGGGCTAGAATTGGTTAAGTGGTTCTGTTTGTGAATAATATAAAATAATCTCCATGATCATTGCCGATTTAAGCTATAAAATCTTCGTTTCTGAATTTCTTTTTTAACACATAATGCATTATATTATCATCATGCAAGTTTTTAAATTGCTACTCATCTGGCATTCTTCTTCAAATCACATTCAGCTTCATGTCATCGTAGCCGTCACTGAACCGTCGCCGCTACATTGTACAGGGCACAAAAACTTGGTCGCCACCGCCCCTTTCTCTCTTTAGTCATGCGCACATGATGAAGAATTTAGGGATTTGGCCACAAAAGAGACTGCTTCTGCCCGCCACCCCGCCGTAACCACCACCCCGAGAGAGCTCTTCACCTTCCTCACTCGCAACCCCAACGCCTCTGTGAGTTTGCAGTTTTCAATTTCGCATTTGTGAGTTTGCAGATTGTGTGAACCAATTTCAAGTGCAGATTTATAGCTTCAATTTTAGTTTTGATTATTGTAGATTGTTATGAATTCCCATTGCTTGGTATTGTAAATTAATGTTTGGTTAGATTTGAGAGTTAAAGATTTTGATAAACAAATAATCATATTCCAATGTATCTCACATAAACACATAATCAGTTTTAACAGGAGCTAGCACCTAGAGGATACGACAATTGGTGTGCCCTTTTAGGCTTCAGCTGGCCGACCAGGAAGGCGAACAACCATTACAAAAAAGGAAATGGTTGACTATCACAAGAGAAAACTGATGCAGATTGTTTATAAAATGGGATCACCTTTTTCCGAGAGGATGCAAAGATTTGTTTTAGAGAGTAGTATGCATTATTGGACAGGTAAATATTAAATTATACTCCCTCCGTCCCGGAGGAACTTGCACCCTTTGACCGACACACATTTTAAGAAATGTGTAAGAAAATGTGTAATGATTGATGTTTTGAGGGGTAGTTTTGTAAACTTTTATGAATAAAGTAAATTAAAAAGTAGATTGAGTGTGGAAAAGTAATGGCATATGGGTAAATATGAGTATATTTCAAGGGTGAGGGTTGTGAAGATATTTCCTTTTATGGAGTGTGCAAATTGGTATGGGACATCCATATATGGAAAGTGTGCAAATTCCTGTGGGACGGAGGGAGTACTATATTGAATGGTTGTTGTATATGTCTACATTACAATGTTGAACTACTATTGTTGCTGTAAATTTGATATGTAATTCAAGGAAACACGGATTAAAAGCTTTAAGTAATAGCTGGATGAGAGTCTAATAGTCTATTGGAGTTTCGAAATCAGGTTTAATATATGTATATATTGATACAGAAAATTCACTACTGTCAAAATATTTTATTTTCTATGAAGATGAAATGGTAGTTTATAAAAATTATTTGTAAGATTACAAATATTTTACTATATTGATTACATGTTTAAAATAATGCTCGCATCATCTATGTTTTATATGCGTGGCCTATCACTTGGGCATTTAGTCTGAGGTCTAAATCCATAAGCTATATTAGTTGTTCAAACATGAGAGCTGTTGGGCATGGTGGGGTTGAAGCTCAATTTAGTTTTCTTTATCAATATCTTCTTATTATCAAATTCTATGGGTAAAATTGATGCGAATGATTTTTACACAAGTACATTAAAGAGACACTGTTTTCTCTTTTTATGATTAGTATTACTTTCTAGATAATCACTATTCTTTTGAATCAGCCTTTCGTGATATAATTTGATAGTCTTTGTTGAGTTCATTAAATATAGAATTGCATGGAACTGCGGTAGTTCTTGAAACTATGATAACACTTTAGATTTTAGGGGTTTCATGTATTTTTTATACCGGTAGGTTACCTAACTGCCTTTCTCTGCTCACCTTATTTCTTGCCTTTTATATAAACTTAAGTCTTCTTTTTAATTAAGATTGGGTCCTCTGTATATAGAGGACGGACGTTATATTACTAAACTCATTTATTATTAGAGCTTTCCTTGAAGTTATATGATGAATGTTTTAAATTTATTCTTGATTCAGAATCTCATGGTAGTTGGTTGTAGAAGTCTTTGTTCTTCTATGGGGTTTTATTTTCAATTTTGTTATCCACAATATATTGTTCAGAACTTGATTCCAGTTACTAAACTCATTTATTATTAGAGCTTTCCTTGAAGTTATATAATGAATGTTTTGAATTTATTCTTGATGTTGGTTGTAGAAGTCTTTGTTCTTCTATGGGGTTTTATTTTCAATTTTGTTATCCACAATATATTGTTCAGAACTTGATTCCAGTTGGGAATCATGTGAGCTCTGTTATCTTTTTAGTGTTGAACATGCAATCTAACCAGATGTGTTAAAATACGTATTACCTCAGTTAGTTAGTGAATTGCATTCTGTATTAAGTATCATTTTTTCTTTTTCCAACTCCAGGTGCCTTTTTGATGGATTTGGTTCCCTACAAGGAATTGTAATAACATTGATATCTATTTTTAGTGCTAAAGAGTTGGAACTCTTGATAAGTGTGTTGAATCTTTTCTTTTCTTCTCCCTACATCTTTAAATTTAAAGAGAATAATTAGTTAGGACTTGGCTTTCCTCTTTAGTGAGTAGTAATTTTTTTGGTCCAGTTAGTTTACTGCAATGATCATGCCTATTATTTTGTGCTAATTCTGAATTTAATGAATAGATATGCATTTATGCAACGAGATGTTGACGTTCTCAAATGAAACTTTATTAAAGTTATTACTTCATTTTTGTTCCTTGAAAAATATGTTCATATTTGGGGTTGTAGGGTAAAGTTAAAAAGTGACTGTTTTCAATTTTTTTTTTTAAAATATTTTCGTATATTTTTTTGTTACATATATTCATAATTTTAAGAAATAATTATATAGTTGAACTTAAAATTATATGATTACCTTTTTCCAAAAAAAAAAAAAACTACTCCACAAATTAGAGTATATGATTACAACTTTGTCATTTAATGTTAAATTTGATTCCAACATTAATAAACATGGATTAAATATGGATATTAAAGGGTGTATTTTTTATTAAGAGTTGTAGGTGTACCAATTTAAATGTTTTTCACTATACTCTTAAAAGAGTTTTTCTAAAAATATTTTACAAAAATTATTTTAATAATTAATTCTCCACAAATATATATATAACCGTGCATCGCACGGGTACAACACTAGTTATTTCTAAAAAGGGAATGAACATAATAAAATTGGACAACCAAAAAAGGAAAGTGAGAATAATGAAATTGGACGGAGGGAGTAATAGATAATTTTTTTCTTTTGTCGTACCATCTTCTCCTTAATTTTGATGATGTGTCGTCCTCTCCTTAATTTTAATTTTGTATGATGTGTCATATTTTTATAAAATGTCTATTTAAATGTCATTATGTATGATATTATCTATCTAGGTGTCTTATAATTATTGTTAAATTAATTTTAAATAATTATGATGATATGTCAAATATATGAAAAATATTTATTATGTTTAATATTAATAGTTTTAAAGGAAAAAGGACTTATTTGAGAAATTACTCAATTATTTAAGTATATTAATAAATTAGTAAACATGTTGTTAAATTAATTCATTGATTTTTAAAATATTATAAATATAAAGTATGCATATTAAATCATTAATAAAAAGTAACAATAATTTTTTTTTTTAAATCTAAATCACAATTAATCTACTAGTGTATTTTTGCTTTTTAAGTTGAAAATTGATGAGTTTATCTGTTTATGCATCATTTTTCAATATATCCCCTATATACTAATATAGAGCTTTGTGTGCTGACATGTTGTTTTTTAGTAAGTTTAGATGATGTGTCAAATATAAAATTAAATGATTAAATTTTTTACAGTCCTTTTTAGACTAATTTTGAATTTGGTCATAATGAATTATATGATCAAAATAAAAATGTGTATTCTATGAGAACCAAATTCAAAATTAGTCCAACAAAAACTTTAATCCCTAAAATTAATGAAGTATAATTTGAAAGAGTTGTAGTAATATTTAAAATTAAAGTGACATGTAATAATTTTATGGTTGGGTTGCACTCTTGTTTACCAGTTACATACGTTATACATGTAATTTGTTCCTATTTAATATTTAAACTAATATTATACTGTATTTAACATTTACCCATTTAAAAAATTGGATCAAGTGGTACCACACACAAAAGTATTTGCCTCATAAATATTATGTGTTGGTTGAATTTTAATTTAAAATTACTAAAATTTATTAAAAGTTGTTTTAATATCACTTTAATTGTTTATTTCCTTATTTTCTACATTTTATCATTATTTTCTCTTAAGACTGTTTTCATATTTAGGGCATGTTTGTTTAATGGGTTTAGGGGGGTTTGTTTTCATATTTAGGGCATGTTTGTTTAATGGGTTTAGGGGGTTTAGTGATGGGTTTGATAGGTAGACCCACCTTCTCCCATGTTTGGTTTTTCATAACTTTAAACACCTTGACCCGGGTTTATAATTTGACCCGGTTTTTATAAACTAGATTCCATGGGTTTAGACAACCTAGCCTCTCCCCTTTGGTTTATCTAGCCTCCCCCACATCTTAACCCATCTTATCCCAACCTATGAAGCAAACATGCCCTTAAAGGTTGTATTGAGAAAATTATGTGTCTCGTGTTGTTTTTTAATTTAAAATTTATTTAAATACACAATATATTATGAACAATTATTTTTATTAACTTCCTGTAATGTGCGGATGCTCATTTAGTATAGTAAATAAGTGAGGATTTTGAATGCAAGAGTTGTGATATATATATATATTTTTTGGTGTAATATTTAATGCGGGACAAATAAAAAATAAAGTTTGAAATCGAGTTTGGAAAAATGAGATTGAGGATAATTTGAAAAAAAAAAAAAAAACTTACTTACGGAGTATTAATTAACATTAAAAAGTGCAAAACGACATTTAAATTGTAAATATTGTAAAAAAAATAATTGAATATGAGACACTAGTATTTAATATATTTGAAATTATATAAAAAATAAAAAGATCAAAATTACTTTTTGAAAATATAAAGAATGAAAATTAGTTTAAACTCTTATCAGTACAACTTCGAAAATTATAATATTAAAAGCAAATTTTTTAAAAAATTGCATAAAAAATTCAATTAGTCGAAAAAAATACATTTTTCCCAATAATTTCAAATGTTATCTTAAAAAATTTTAAATTCAAAATGTTTTTTAAGCTTCAAAAGTTTGTTCATTTGCTCTGATAAATTGAATTTCAAATAATATTTAACTTTTAAAAATAATATTTTAGTTATTTTATAAGGTATTCCTTGGGGTCGATAGTTTACTTATTTGCGATATTTTAACTCTGATGGTACCACGTACTAGAGATGTCTATCGGGCTAGCCCTAACCCTATAGGGTCAGCCCTATAGGGCTACGGGTTAAATGGGTTAGGGCTTTAACCGGTTCATATTTAACGGGCCTACAATTGTTGGGACCTAACCCTAACCCTAGCGGGCCACGGGCTAAACGGACCACTAACGGGCTACAATATTTTTTTTTCTTTTAAAATTAAAGGTCTCAATTGACACGTCCAACAAGCAAATAAAATATAAAAATACATAATTAGTTAATGATCAATAAATGAGAAAAAAAAAATATAATTTAAACACAATTCTAGAACTATGTTGGTCCTTAATATGACCAAATAAAGCTAAACAAATATCATAATCTAATAAAAAATAGTAATAATGACTTATGGATGGTAATGGGCTTCTTGATGCTTATAATTATAGTTATTGGTTAAATGACCAAAATTTGTTCTTAGGTTATTTATTAAAATAAAAAGAAAAAGAAGTAACAACTCGGGCTAACGGGCTGGCCCGGTTTAGCCCACGGGCTAACCGGTCCAGGTCAAAAAAGCCCGGTTTTAAACGGGCCTATAATTCATGAACCCTAACCCTATATTTTTCAGGGTTAAACGGGTCAGCCCGATTAGCCCGGCCCGGATAAACATCTCTACCACATACCATGAAAGAAAGCTGCATCATTTCAAAGTTGATCTTGTATTTTTAAAGTTTTGGTTAAATAAATCTCTAATTTTACTATACACATCCCAACTATTATATACACATCATATAAAATATTTTTAAAATTTAAATTTCCACATACATTCCAATTTTAAATAATTATACTCACATTAAAAAAAAATCACTAGAAATCCTTCTAATCTATGCAATGAATGAATCAAGAAAAAAAAAAGCAAAATTGAATAAATCAAATACTTAAAAAAAAATTCACAAAAAATCAAATAAAATCACAAAAAATTAAAACCTTGATAAAAACTAAAGAAACTGTGTAAAAAAATGGAGATTGAGCATATCAAATTTACTCATTTTATTCGGTAGAAAATATATGTACGATTTGAACCCACTTTTTTCTTTTTCTTATTTCATTGTGTTTCTTTTGTTTCGTAAGTGGAGAATGATTTTTTTAGTAATTTTTAATTTTTTAGAATTAAATTATAATTGTGTAAAATTAAGGGTATTAGTTTTTTTAAAAATATAAATTTTGTGTGGGTTGTGTATAGTAATTGAAGTTATGGATTGTCTATAGTAGGACTGTAGGACATGGGGTTTGTTTAGCCATGACCATTTTTAATAGATGTGATAATTTTTAAAATTTCTTAAATTTCAAAAGCAATTACTAATTCGATGTAGTGATCCAAAAAATTAAAATTTTAAAATTAATCGAACTAAATTCTATTTTTTTTTTTTAAAAAAGGGCTCAAATAATTAAAAAAACCACTTCCCCTATTTTATACTGACAATTCACTACACCCTTATAAAAGAAACCCTAAACCCTAATTTTCACAACACAAAACCCTTCGCCCCACCCGCTATCTCCCCAACCAAAAGTTTGCTGCCATGGCTCTGTACGTCTTGTACGAGTCTGCGTCCGGGTACGGGTTGTTTGCAGCACATGGTATCGATGAAATCGGCCAGAATATGGAGGCTGTTCGGAGCTCCATTTCTGACCTCAACCGTTTCGGGAAGGTGGTGAAGCTCGCCGCATTCAGTCCATTTGAATCCGCGCTTGATGCTCTTAATCAATGCAACGCCATCTCCGAAGGTAAACGCGAAATGGGGTGTAAATAGACTTCAACAAGTCCTACATTGTTTTCAACTCCTTTATTTATAATTGAGTTATTTTTTATTTATTCGTGTGCCTTTTTTGGTGTTTTTAACGGAGTTCTTTTGGGATTTTTTGGTTTTGAATGTGTCATGTGAGCATGTATGGAAATGGTAGGAGTGAAGAGAAAAAATGAAGTAGAAACAGGGCTTTTACTTCATTTAAGTATAAGTATTCAATTTGAAAAAACTCAAATCGGCTTTTATATGTGTTGAATTAATACGCTGATTAATTAGCTTAAAGCTCTTGAAAACCCTCGCATAGTTTATCGGAGAGAATATTTGTAAAAGGATTAAGCATTTCTTAATTAAATGTGTGGAATTAACATGGAGATGGAAGATTTTCCAAAACTGATTAGTTAGAAAAGGGATGTGTGTATTATGTGTTGTGCAGTTTTTGTTATTATGCCTTTATCGAAGAGTTGGAGCACTTTATGTATCATGTATAAACTTTTTTCCTATGTAGTATAGGAGACCAGTAACTTTTACTACATATCATGGTAAGAAGCAGAGACATAGTAGTCAATTAGACGGTGAAGCAGTCTGAGCTTCAAATGATGAAATGCTGCAATCAAAGTTTTGTAAATGGATATTATATTTTGCTTATGCACAGTCGGTTTCTAGTGACTGCCTTGGATCTGTTTATCGGTTTCTAGTGACTGCCTTTTATCTGTTTGTTCTTGTGGTTCTGGGTGGATGTTTTGTGCTAAGGGAATGATTTTAAATATAACCAGAAATCAGATTTAAGTCAACCACTTTTCTGGGATTTTCTTCTCTCTGATGCTTTAGAACTATAACTCAAACCATTTAATTTTTTGAATCCAATTGTGACATTATTTGCTCGATGTGATGTGGAATTAGGTCAAATGACTGACGAGCTAAGGAACTTTTTGGAGCTAACGTTACCAAAGGTTAAAGAAGGTAAGAAGCCAAAGTTTAGTCTGGGAATGGCAGAACCGAAGCTTGGATCACATATTCATGAAGTAACGAAAATCCCATGCCAAAGCAATGAATTTGTTCTTGAGCTTCTTCGTGGTATTCGATTGCACTTTGAACGGTTTATTGAAAACCTAAAGGTTGGTAATCTCTAATCTTCCTTTAGTTTTTTTTTTGCCTCTGTGGACATGTTCTGTAAATGTATTTGGTTTTCTAATTCTTCCATATATATGAGCAGCCTGGAGATTTGGAGAAAGCACAACTTGGTTTGGGCCACAGTTACAGCAGAGCAAAGGTGAAGTTCAATGTGAACCGTGTAGATAACATGGTTATTCAGGCTATCTTTCTTCTAGACACACTTGATAAAGATGTCAATTCATTTTCCATGAGAGTAAGGTTAGTATATTCCTCCCATTTAGCTCCAACCCAGTTTTTATTTATTTATGTGTCGTAACCGATGTTTACTAAATGTATTTTAAATATTTCTATTGTGTTTCAACCAGAGAATGGTACTCTTGGCATTTCCCCGAATTAGTGAAGATTGTGAACGACAACTACTTGTATGCCAAACTTGCAAAATATGTGGAGGATAAATCACAGCTTTCTGAAGAGCACTTGGCCGGTCTGACAGATATAGTTGGAGATGAAGATAAAGCGAAGGAGATAATAGAAGCTGCTAAAGCATCAATGGGTACATTTTCTAATATTTTTTTTGGTATATGAGATCATTTGGTTCATACTATGCTGATATTCATTTCTTCAATTTTGCAGGACAAGATTTGTCACCAATTGATTTGATCAACGTCAAGCAATTTGCACAGAGAGTGATGGACCTTGCTGAGTACAGGAAGAAGCTATATGATTATCTGGTTGCCAAAATGAATGACATAGCTCCTAATTTGGCTGCATTGATTGGTGAAGTTGTTGGAGCACGTTTAATTTCTCATGCTGGCAGTCTCACAAACTTGGCTAAGTGTCCATCTTCAACTCTTCAGATTCTTGGTGCTGAGAAGGCTCTCTTCCGGTTTGTTTTTTTACATGCTTTCGTTGATTTTGCTTAAGTTGATTTTGGGAATGCTTATAGTTTATAGATATTATTTTTTCAGTTTCTCCCCTGATTTTGTCTATACTGTATCTCTTTAGGGCATTGAAAACCCGTGGAAACACGCCAAAGTATGGGCTTATATTCCATTCTTCCTTCATTGGTCGTGCATCTGCTCGAAATAAGGGCCGGATGGCTCGCTATCTTGCTAACAAGTGTTCAATTGCTTCTCGCCTTGATTGTTTCCTTGGTAACTAAACCTTTTTAAGAATAATAGTAATAATTAGTATAGTTTTTATAATATTGTATTGACATTAATGATTTGTTGCTTAATCATGATATTTTTTTATGGTGGCAGAGAAAAGTACAACTGCTTATGGGGAGAAACTCCGTGAACAAGTCGAGGAGCGGCTAGACTTCTATGATAAAGGGGTTGCTCCACGCAAAAACATTGATATGATGAAATCTGTTATTGAAGCAGTTGACAGCAAAGGTTGGGCTACTTCACAAAGGCTTTTAAGAAAATTATTTGGAACTGATAAAGGGTTGATATCTTGAGAATCCGATCTCTGAATGAGTGTTTATAAATCTGTGTCTGGTTTTCATGAACTTTTGCACATGTTCTTATGTTTGTTTGTGCTTTTGCTTTTATAACTTTGCACAGTTTCATGGATGTTTATTTCTTACACACTGAAATGATTAAAATCAGAGGTTTTTAGGTGTAATGATGATTCTACATGCATATTTAGTAAGCTTGTTGTATTGGTTATCTAATTGATTTCAAACTTTCAGCAGAGGATGAGCCTATGACTGATGTGAACGGAGATGCTAATGGAGAGCCTAAATCAGAGAAGAAGAAAAAGGAGAAACGAAAACAGCAACAGGATGGAGAAGATGAGGAAATGAATGACTTGAATGTGGAAGATGGAACTGCTAAAAAGAAGAAAAAGAAGAGTAAAGACGAGAAGATAGCAGCTGTGACACCTGCTACTGAGGGGAAAAAGAAGAAAAAGAAGACGAAAAGCGAAGACACCGACTGATTTTGGTAAGTGCTAATCTAAACGAAAAAGGGAAAGCTGCTTATTGTCTCTTGATTTGAGCATGAGTAGTTTGAGTGATGTATTATTAAGTTGTAGTAATGTTTTGCAATTTTGGTTACATTATTAGAAAGTGTTATTGTCGAACCCTTATAATACAAGAAAGTAAGAATGGGAAGCATTCAACATTAACTAGAGTGTAGATTAATATGCTTTTTGGATTAGGGGATATGTTCAACTCAACTAACTGTGTTTGTTGAACATTTCCTTTTGATTTAATGATGTTTTTCTTTCCTAGGGCTAGCTTTGTGTATGGATGAATGTTCATTTGATTTTGATAATTCGTAAAGCAAATGGAATGTTAGTTCATCAACTGACCAAATTTACGGCAATTTTTTAAAATTGTGTTTATATTTAGAACTAGTTTTTGTAAATAATAAAATATTAAGATTGAGAAATAAAATAAAAATAGAAGAATGTTAAGATTTAATATAAAGTAATTTTAAATGTAAATAAATGAAATTTTATTAGAGAAGAGAATTAGAATGAATTGGAGAAGAGGAGAGAGTAAAGAAAAAATAATTAGAAAAAATTAAATTTAGTTAAAAAAAATTCAAGATTTAGATATTTTTAAAGAAATCACCTTAAAAGAGAGAAAAGCGAAATTAAAATGATTAAAGAAAAATGCATAAAATAGAGGAGAGGGGGAAGGGGACGGGAGGAAAAAATAATACTCCATAATTCTTGGAAATTAGATAAAGCAACAAAATTAACAACTGGCTCTAATTTTTAAATTGAGATTTTTTCCTATTAAATTCATTAATTATCAAATTGTGCATTAAGCCTTAAAAAGTAAATAAGTTGCAGGCTTGCATCGAATATAGATTATGGAGGCCCAATTGTCCAATCTTGAGAAATGGTCCAATAAATTAATTGTTAAAGTTAAGCATACAATTTTTGAACATTATGTGATTTTTTTTTAATTTAAATTATATTAAATTGTGGAGTATAACTTTATTATTAAGTATAATAGTATTTTACTTAATATTTTTTGTATTTTTAAAATTTTAAATTTTGATCTGTCATTGTTTAATATTAATAAACAATTTATATATTAAAATTCGAATAAACAATAAATATTCAAATAAAAATAGTGTAAGAGTAAAATTCTTTGTAAAATAAATGTTCTACTGCAGGTTTCCCGCACTCAGCTAGTGGGTTTCTGATGTGGATAAATATGTCGCTCTCGGAGGAGTCGACACGTGGAAACGGGATAAAAAATGGTAGCCTTAATTAGGTCAATGGGCCTGAGGAATTGGATTAATACACCCCTGGACCCTTGAAGGGATTAAGATAATTGGGCCTTCAGCCCACTAAGGGGAATTAACAGCCTTTAGGCCCAAGGAGTTGGCCCAAAGGGGAACGCATGGTATAGATCAGTCTCCTCTAACTAAGTCAAAAGGACTGGGTCCGTCTTCAAGGAGGAAGACCAAATCTTCAGGGATTTGGGGCCGGATTTATGGGAATGGGCCGAGAATATAGGGAGAAAGAGTCTTTCTCTCTCCCAAGAAAGAGTCCAGGTATATAAGCCCTTCATTTTTTACATTATCAGGTACGTTTTTACATATCAGATATACTTGTTACAAAATACAGATAGAATTAAGAAGAAACACCCACTATTCGCCGGAATTTCCCTAAATATACAGGGGAATTCCATTTTGATTCTCCATAAGGTCGATTCTGACTTGAGCGTCGGAGCTTCTACGCCGGAGCCCCCCTCCGGTGTATTTTTGCAGGTCATTTTCTGATTCTCGAGGAAATTCACTTGAAGATTGCCGAAGGCTAAACGGGTAATTAGATTCGAGATTAGCAGTGCTCGTAGAGGAACGACGGAGATCTAAAGGCGTTCTTTTTCGACGCATCAACTGGCGCCGTCTGTGGGATCATTTCTAGCTAAGGCGTGAGAAAAGTTCCATATTAAATGGGTGGAGGGCAAGATTTGACGAAGCAGACTAAGGAGAAGGGAGATTCCACTCCACTTCCCTTTCCTCCGCCCCCACCAGGTTTTCCCGTGAATAGAAATCTGGGGAAACAACCTGTAAATCCTACAGTGGAAGATATCCCTCCCGTCCAGGAGGGGAACACAGCGGGTACCTTGGAAGCTTCGGGGAGTGGTACAGATAAGGATACTCCACAACCCAATGCTCAACCGGAACTCTTCACTGTCTCTCAAGACCAATTGGACGTGATGATAGAGCAGGCAGTAGAAAGAATAATTACATCTCGTGGGCTTCGCCCCCATGGACCTACTCCACCAGTTAATGAAAGAACAAAGCAGAATCCCCCGGAACATGTCATCGATTCGGCTCCAGTCCCTTCTAAGAATGAAGGTTTCCCCCAGAATCAAGAAGAAAGAGTGCCCTCTCAAGCCGAGAGAAGCGTGCTTGATCGCCCTCCCAGAAGGAATATGGAAAGGATCCCTGGGGATACCACTCTGGATGCAGGGATAGGGGAAAGTACGGATGACACTTACCACGGAGCGGTCAGTGATCAAATACAGGCTTTACGGAAAGAGATGAAAGACATGCAGAAGCATATGAGTGACAACGTAAGTAAACCTTCTTACGTTACTGGTTATCAATTTTCATCCAATATTTTACAAGATGAACTGCCTCTTAATTTGAAATCTTTAAATTTCGAATATGATGGCACCACGGACCCGTACGAGCATTTGATGAGGTTCGAGAATGCCGCCCTATTGCATCGATATGGAGAGGGCGTCAAGTGCAGGGTATTTCTGACTACCCTATCTAAAGCGGCACATCAATGGTTCACCCAGCTAGGGCCAGATACTATCCATTCATGGTCGGAGTTCAGTGAGCTATTCTTGCACCAATTTGCCAGCGCTAGGAGGCAACCTAGAGCCACCCTCACCTTGTTTAACATGCGACAAGGGGAGAATGAGAGTCTTCGGGCTTTCTTGAAACGGTTCAACCAAACGGCCTTAGAGGTACCAACAGCCTCTTCGGAGGTCAAAATCAATGCTCTCACTAATGGGCTGAGGGATGGAGACTTGTTTACGTCTCTAGCCAAGAAGCCGGTACGGACCTTTGACGAATTACTAAGGAGAGCAGAGAAATACCTCACCCTGGAGGAGGTGAGGAAGGCTAAGCGATCGGAAACCAAAACGATAGTGGGTAATGGAGAACGAAGAAGGGAGATAATGCCGAGGAGGCCCAGTCCAGAAAGACATCGGAACGCGAGGGGGCCGGGAAATATAAAAGGAGAGGAAGTTGCGCCCTGGAACTCCAGGGGAAGGATAAGGAGGTATACCCCCCTGAGGATCGAGCCGGCAGAGGTTTTAGAAGTGGCAGGGGACCATCCCGATATGAAGTTCCCCTACTCACGAAACAGGGGCCCCCAGAACCCCAAGTCAGATAGATTCTGTAGATTCCATAATGACTATGGTCACGATACGAACCAATGCTGGCACCTGAAGGACGAAATAGAGAGAATGATTCAGGCAGGCCACCTAAAGGAATTTATTTTTAGAGATCGACAAGGTCCCAGAGGGCAGAAAAGAAAAGACCCTGAGGGCAAACCGGAGGAGAATAGAAGGGAGCAGAGAAAGAGCACGGAAGATCAACCACCCCCTCCTCAAAAGAGGGGAACTATTCATATGATTATGGGTGGCCCCGCCGACGGAGATTCCTTTAGACAAAGGAAGCAGAGCGTCAGGTCATTGAAGAGTGGAAGAGACATGGAATGCCGTGAAATAGGAAAGATGACAACAACTCCTGATATCCATTTCGGACCAGAAGACATTGGAGAACCCAGAGAGATACATAATGATGCCCTTGTAATTACCACGGATATATCGGGATATGATGTGGCTAGGATCTTTGTAGACACGGGAAGCTCCGCTGATATCATGTTCCTAGCGTGTTTTAAGAAGATGGAATTAAACATAAAACTCAGACCAGTGGAGACAACCCTCTATGGATTTTCAGGGGGTGCCATTCAACCCCTTGGTTCAGCGTTATTACAGGTAGGGTTAGGAACCGCTCCTAACCGACGCGTGCAAGTGATAGAGTTCTTGATAGTGGATGTCCCATCATCATATAATGTGGTGATGGGAAGGCCGAGTTTGAATATCTTTCAGGCTGTGATTTCCACCTTCCACATGAAGCTGAAATTCCCTGCCTCAGGGGGTGTGGGAGAGATATGTGGAGACCAGTACCAGGCAAGGAAGTGTTACGTAGAATCGGTCAAGATAGCAGACAGGGCCGTGTTCCGAGGGATGGAGAGATTTAAGGGTGAAGACCCTGAGTTGAAAAAACAGAAAGTGGGTGAACTAATGCAAGAGCAACCCAAAGCCAAGGCAGATGAGGAATTAATGAACATCGAGCTTTACCCAGGAAAATAGGGATTCACAACCAGGATAGGTACACACATGAACCCTGAGCTCCAGGGAAAGATGATACTCGCCCTCCAGGAGAATGCAAATATTTTTGCTTTCACGGCGACGGATATGACATGTATCCCTCCAGAGATAGCAATGCATTACCTTAATGTGGATCCCAAAGCTAGGCCAGTGAAGCAGAAGTTAAGGAACTTTGGTAAGGAGAAAAATCTCATTGTGAAAGAGGAGATCGATAAGCTGTTGAGTGCAGGGCATGTGAAGAGGGTGCAGTTCCCTGAGTGGCTGTCAAATGCGGTGCTAGTATCTAAAGGAGCTGGCAAGTGGAGAATGCGTATCGATTTTAGAGATTTGAATAAAGCATTCCCAAAGGATCACTATCCCCTGCCCCGAATTGACCAGTTGGTAGATGCCAAGTCTGGGTTTGAATTACTCAGCATGATGGATGCGTACCAAGGGTACCACCAAATCCAGTTGAACCCCCTTGATATACCAAAGGTATGCTTTATAGCCACATGTGGTACTTTCGGTTACGTACGTATGCCTTTTGGACTAATAAATGCAGGAGCCACCTATCAAAGAATGGTAGACTCGGTGTTCCGAGGGCAGATAGGTAGGAACATGGAGGTGTACGTGGATGATATGCTGGCTAAAAGTGTCAAGGCAGAGGAACATATTGGCGACCTGAAGGAGATATTCCAGGTAATCCGAGAAAATAGTATTAAATTAAATCCGGCTAAATGTTCTTTTGGAGTAGGGTCAGGGAAATTCCTGGGATATATGGTGACCCAAAGAGGGATAGAAGTTAACCCTGCTAAGGTGAAGGCGGTGCTCGACATGCAGCCCCCTCGGAATTTGAAGGAGTTGCAAACCCTGAATGGTAGGATCGCAGCTCTCAGTAGGTTCATATCAAGGTCAGCAGAAAAGAGCCACCACTTCTTCAGAACATTAAGGAAGGGGTCGAGGTTCGAGTGGGACGACCAGTGCCAGAAAGCTTTCGAGGAACTCAAGCTTCACCTTGAACAACTTCCGAAGCTGACGAAGCCCTCTCAGGGAGATGTATTGCTCTTATACCTTTCAGTAGGGGAACACTCCCTGAGCACTGCCCTGATGAAAGAGGAAGGTTCCACACAGCAACCTATTTATTACGTGAGCAAGGTCATCCAAGGGGCAGAGATCAGGTATTCAGAAGTGGAGAAGGCAGCCCTGGCGGTGGTGGTAACGGCTAGGCGATTACGCCCCTACTTCCTGTCCTATAAAGTTATGGTGCGAACTAATTTCCCTTTGAAGCAGACACTAGGGAGAGCAGACTTATCAGGTAGAATGGTTAGATGGGCAGTGGAATTACAGGAGTACGATATTGATTATGAACCAAGGAGGGCCATCAAAGCCCAAGCTTTAGCAGACTTTATCCAAGAATCTACCAGAACGGAGGAAGAACAATGCTGGAAGGTATATGTTGATGGTTCCGCATCCGCTGTAGGATGTGGAGCAGGGATAGTATTGGTTGACCCTGATGGCCAAGAAATACAGGTAGCCATTAAGTTCCGATTCTCAACCTCAAACAACGGTGCAGAGTATGAAGCCCTGATTAGAGGGGCCAACATAGCGGCAGAGTTAGGGGCACAAAAAGTCACCCTGTACTCCGACTCACAGTTGATAGTACAACAGGTCAAGGGGGAGTATCTTGCCAAGGATGAAAGGATGATCGCCTACCTAGAACAGGTAAAAAAGTTAAAGAATAAATTCCAGACCTTTGAAGTAATACAGGTACCAAGAGAAGAGAATGAGAAAGCAGATGGGCTATCTAAGCTGGCTAGTTCTACTGAATTTGAGGGACACGGAAAAATAACCCTGTTGGTGGCGGACCAATTAGCCACCGAGACCCTGGTTGGAGAAATAACAGCAGGAGATGACTGGAGGAGAGAGATTTGGGAAGAGCTGAAGAAAGGACAGGTAACTCCAATGTCCAGAGAAGCCAAAGCTTGGAGAAGGAAATATTGTATCTTGGGGGACCAATTATACAAGAGGTCCTTCGCTCAACCTTATTTAAAATGCCTTTCGAAAAGAGAAGCAGAGCTAGTGATTAAGGATATTCATGAAGGTTGTGCATCTAGCCATGAAGGCTATCAGACTATGGTGAAGAAGGTATTTAGAGCGGGTTTTTACTGGCCCAATATAATCAGAGACGCTAGGGAATATGTGAAGAAATGCGAGAAGTGCCAGAAGAACGGACCCCTAATACGAGTACCTGCAGAAGAGATGGGGGCCATGTACTCGCCCTGTCCCTTCGCCAAATGGGGAATAGATCTAGTCGGACCCTTCCCCCTGGCACCTGGGGGAAGGAAATTTTTGATTGTGGCTGTGGATTACTTTAGTAAGTGGGTAGAGGCTGTACCCTTGACCAAGATAGAGGAAGATAATGTAATTCTATTTCTGGCTAGACATATTTGTTGCAGGTTTGGAGTGCCCAGAATATTGGTCTCTGACAACGGGACACAATTCAATGGGGAGAAGGTGAGAAAGTGGTGCGAAAGATGGAATATCATACAAAGATTTACTTCGGTGGCCCATCCACAAGCCAATGGACAAGTGGAAGTTACAAATAGAGTCCTAGTAGATGGCATCCGAACGCGATTGCAAAAAATAGGAGGTGGATGGGTAAAGGAGCTAGATAACGTTCTCTGGTCTTATAGGACCAGCCCCAAAACAGCCACAGGGGAATCTCCCTTTTATTTGGTGTATGGAGCAGCGGCGGTGATACCTCCCGAGGCCAGGCTTGGGTCACACAGAATTACATATTTTGAAGAGAAGAAGAATGAAGAGCTGATGAGGGAGGCCCTGGACCTGGTAGAGGAAGAAAGAGAGATGGCAAGACTGAAAGCAGAGAGATATAAAAGCAGGATCAAAGCAGCTTATGATCGCAGGGTGATTCCTCGTTCTTTTAAAGTTGGAGATTTAGTACTTCGAAGAGTAGACGCCCTGAAAAATACAGGAAAAATGGAAGCTAATTGGGAGGGTCCCTACAGGGTAGTACAGGTACTATAAGGCGGAGCATACAGACTCCAGGACATGACAGGGAAGGAGATATTGAGGCCATGGAACGTGTGCCACTTGAAGAGGTTTTATGTTTGAGGAAGGTGTTATCCCTTTACCATCTTCCCCTTTATGAACAAATTTTATGTTTACTTTTCATTCGAATAATTGCTTCACCGACACTCTTTTTCCCTTTACGTGGGTTTCCCCTTGGGGTTTTACCACGGAGAGGTTTTTAATGAGGCCGGCATAGGTTCCCCTTATTTGCCTATGTTGATAAACATTTTGAATCAATGGAGCATAGTTTTTGGAAAATTTCAACAATTTCCTTTAATGCATGATTAATGCGGTGATGAGATGATTTTTATATTCCGATGCTATGATAAGATGACCCTTATGCATGTTGATTTTATGATGAAATATTTCTCATATATTGAATAATGTGCTGAGATAACCGCCAAATGTCCATGTAATGAGTGTGGAGATAATAAATGCATTCGACATAAGATGATATATATATTACAAGATAGAGAAACATACACCGATTCATAAATATTTTACCTAAGGATAACTCCCAAAGTTTCTATACGCGACAGCCTCTAAAGCTAGGGGGAGTAGGGGATATGGTAGGGGATATGGTAGCGGAAGATATGATTAACCTGCCAATAATCCCTAAGAACTCTTACGAGTATAAACAACTTTTGGGAGAGTATAATCCCTACGAATTCTAACTTTTGGGAGAGTATAATCCCTACGAATCTCAACTTCAGGGAGAGTATAATCCCTAAGAACTCTTACGAGTATAAACAACTTTTGGGAGAGTATAATCCCTACGAATCTCAACTTCAGGGAGAGTATAATCCCTAAGAACTCTTACGAGTATAAACAACTTAAGGGAGAGTATAATCCCTACGAATCTCAACTTCAGGGAGAGTATAATCCCTAAGAACTCTTACGAGTATAAACAACTTAAGGGAGAGTATAATCCCTACGAATCTTAACTTAAGGGAGAGTATAATCCCTATGAATCTTAACTTAAGGGAGAGTATAATCCCTACGAATCTTAACTTAAGGGAGAGTATAATCCCTACGAATCTTAACTTAAGGGATAGTATAATCCCTATGAATCTTAACTTAAGGGAGAGTATAATCCCTACGAATCTTAACTTAAGGGAGAGTATAATCCCTATGAATCTTAACTTAAGGGAGAGTATAATCCCTACGAATCTTAACTTAAGGGAGAGTATAATCCCTACGAATTCTAACTTTTGGGAGAGTATAATCCCTAAACATTCTAACTTTTGGGAGAGTATAATCCCTAAACATTCTAACTTTTGGGAGAGTATAATCCCTAAGAACTCTAACTCCAGAGAGAAACTAGAAGCAGTGTCAAGACATCAAGTAAGTACAGAAATAAGGAAATATTATACTTTCATGATTAAGATTTCTCTATGAACTTTAGAGCCTTTACGCGTCAAGAAAATGCTAGAGACATGCCAAACTCATAGTAAAGGAAAAACATAACAGGTATCACACCATATATACGATAGAGATATATACATATGTGCATGCCAAATGATAATGTGCAGGTACGATATGAAGTAGCAGATAAGATAGAAATATCCCAGACTAGGGGCATCATACCCTAGCCCTCCACAGAAAAACGCAGGAGTGTGGAGTCTCCTGAAAATACCAAAAGGGGGCCTTAGAGGCCTTAACAAAAAGAAAAGTGTCTTAAAAGTACCGGAATGTTATCAAAGAAATAGAGTTATGAAGAGAGGGGAACATCGTTCTTTCCCTCGAAACCTTCTCCTGCTTCCTCAACCTGCCCACTGGAACCACCTCCCTCCGTTTTCTCCTTTAGAGCGCCGGCTGCCACAGTTGCCACAGGATCTGGGTTGGCCACATGGATAGGAAAAGCTACATCCTTTGCCGGAACAAGGTCGTTTAACTTCAGGGCGGTCTGCTTCAACTCCAACACTGCCTTCCTCATCCCAGGCAGCCACCAAGGAGTGTCAATGTCCTCCTTAGGATCTCCAGGGAACTTAGGGGGAGTAGCTAATTCCTCCAATCGAAGGGCACGAGTATACTGACCATTGAATCCAGGAGCAGAATGTTCAACTACAGCGTTGGAAAACCCATGATCTATGAAGTGGGGGATATACGCGCCCATCGCCCCTAGGAAGCTGGTACTCTTCAAGAAGGCCTCTAACCATTCTCGGTGAAGGGTACCCAAGAATTTCTGACCCATGGCGGAGGTAAAAAGAGAGTCGATACACAGTTTCATCCCAGCCAAAGGGAGAGTAGTTTCTAAACGTTCAACCCGCTCACCAAACTGAGCCTTCAACGAAGAAACCTCCTCCGACAACCTTGTCTTCTCCGCTTGAAGTGCCTTACATTTCTGGTTAGCCTCCCGTAGCTCTGCTTCGAGTATCTCCTTCTTTACTTTCTCCAACTCTACCTGGCTTTGGAGATCGTCCACTAGTTGAAGGGATTGAAGAGCCCGTTCAGATACATCAGAAAACAGGAGGCCAAACTACACAAGAAACAACATTAAGAAGTAAGGTGTCTATATTTTCTCCTATTAATCATTTAAAGCAATATCTACATTGAGAATCTACCTGTGTAAAACTATGAGCGGAGTGCACAACTCGGTCCTCTGAGGATAGAGCATTAAGAGCTTCAGCAGTAGGGATAGGAGTATGTCGATCTATGAAGGCCATAAGGTGATCAACACTGATATCCCCAGGGGCATCCGGAGTAACGTTATCCGAGGAAGGTAAAGAGGACTTAACCTTGGACTTCTTCTTCTTAGAAGCATCGGAAGCAGGGGGCAATGAGGAGATTATGGCTTTTTCTGTAGAAGACCTAGTGCGCTTTGCAACTGACCCAGTAGCAGGTTTCACTGGGGAAGGAAGAACAGGGGCCTTTGAGGAGCTTTCAGGGGCTGGAGACTTAGCAACCATCGAGAGAGGGGTAGCATCACGAGAAATCTGAGTTAACCAACTCATAGCTGCAAAAGAAAGTGTGGAAATATGTTAATAAACCATAGCAGTTCAAACCTTGAGGACAATACCAAGGGAAAAGAAATGGTATTACCATCATCAGGACCTAAAGGATAATTGGGGCGACCGAAGCCGAAATGAGATAGGGCTCTAGGATTCTTACAGATACTCATCACGTCAAAAAAGCCATGGGCAGAGACATTATCATTCAAATGATTCATAACGTCCAAGTTTAAAGTAGAACAAATGGAAAGGGGAGGACGAGGCACCCCAGGATTCTTATAAATCCACTCATGAGGAAATTCCCAAGGAGATGGATTGGTGACGAAAAAGTAGTAGTCCTTCCAGTCCTGGACCCCTTCATGGAGTTTTTCCATGAACTTTCCGGTCCTGGGAGTACGACCACATGCATAAAAGAACCCGTCGGCAAATTTGCACATATATTGGGTTAGGAAGAGTTGGGCAGAGGGTTCACCACCGTTCCCCTTCATCAAAATGTAAAAACCTAACATGGCCCGAATAGCGTTGGGAGTAAACTGGTTCAAAGGTATGCGAAGGTAAGTGGAAATCTCAGAAAAGTAAGGATGGATTGGAAAATGAAGGCCCGCTTTTAGTTGAGCCTCCCAAAAGGCCAGAGTGTTAGGGCCTGAGAAATTTGGGCGTTCCTTCCGGTGGGTTGCCCTAACAACGTAATCAGGGGTAAAGATACCCGAACGAAGGAAGGCGGTAACTCGTTCGGGAGGAAGCAAAGAAGAACCAGAAATTTTATTTTTCAAGGTGAGATCGGTTATGGGAAACACGGAGAGTGAGTTGGAAGTAGAACTTTCCATGGATGTCGAGTTTGACGAGTTTAGAGTAGAAGACGACATGGGGTACAGTAAAAGAAAAGACGAGAAAGGAGAGGAGATACCTGAAGCGAAGTCGATTTTCGGAGGTGATGGACCGATCGATAAACTCGTGTGAAGAAGTTAATAGCAGAAATGGGAGCGAGAGTAAAAAGGAGTGGATAAGTTTGAAAGGAAAGAAAAGAGGAGTTTTTTACGAAGTGAATATAATGTTTTGAAATGATTGTGAAAAGAGAGAGAGAGGAAAAAGTTGAGAAGAATTAAATGCCCCCCAATGAAGGGGCGCGTGACTGGAAAGGGGCGGCTAGATGTCCCTTCTTGGGCAGACGCGTGGATGCAAGATTCGAGGGCAAGCTGGCGTGTAGAAGTGGAAAAGGCTTACAGCTTTGTGGAAGTAATTATCAAAAAATTGAATCATCAATACTCGGAGGGAAATACGAGAAAGGAGTGTTTAGAGGGAAAGGATTATTTTCTTTGTGATTTATATTATTATTTTCCTACTCTCTTAAAAGTTATTCTTTTTTACGAGAGTAGGGGGGAGTGGTTGATGTGGATAAATATGTCGCTCTCGGAGGAGTCGACACGTGGAAACGGGATAAAAAATGGTAGCCTTAATTAGGTCAATGGGCCTGAGGAATTGGATTAATACACCCCTGGACCCTTGAAGGGATTAAGATAATTGGGCCTTCAGCCCACTAAGGGGAATTAACAGCCTTTAGGCCCAAGGAGTTGGCCCAAAGGGGAACGCATGGTATAGATCAGTCTTCTCTAACTAAGTCAAAAGGACTGGGTCCGTCTTCAGTCTTCTCTAACTAAGTCAAAAGGACTGGGTCCGTCTTCAAGGAGGAAGACCAAATCTTCAGGGATTTGGGGCCGGATTTATGGGAATGGGCCGAGAATATAGGGAGAAAGAGTCTTTCTCTCTCCCAAGAAAGAGTCCAGGTATATAAGCCTTCATTTTTTACATTATCAGGTACGTTTTTACATATCAGATATACTTGTTACAAAATACAGATAGAATTAAGAAGAAACACCTACTATTCGCCGAAATTTCCCTAAATATACAGGGGAATTCTATTTTGATTAGGAACGACGGAGATCTAAAGGCGTTCTTTTTCCGACGCATCAGTTTCTATTCTTCATCGACTACTAATATCATTGTTGATGGATAATATTATTGTACGACCGCAATTTTAATTTTTTATAACACTTTTTATATTTCATTTTATATTTTATTCTCTAAATTATTAACAAGTTCCGATTTTATCATGCACATGTTATAACGTCTTATATTTAAATAACTATGCCTTCTAATAAAATAAATAATATTATTAAACTGCTATAATTTAATTAACTAAGGCTTCTATAATTTTAAAAACAAACAAAAACAAAAAAAATCTGTATGCAAGTCACTTTTGTTATGGAGTACACCATAAAAATATGAGTCATTCTTGGCAATTTTAATTTGAAAATTCTTGAACATATAAAAATATATATGAGTTATACTTGGCAATTTTAATTTAAAAATTCAATTGAACATATAAAAATATATCTACAAATTTAATTATTTCCCGAAACCAGTTGTATAGCCCATGACCTATATAGAGACAAATTTGTATAGGTAGGAAATTAGGTGGACATGATGTATAATTTTGGAAAATTAGGCTGCAGACTTAATATAGATAGAGTTTCTGTTCTATTTGTAGTAGTTATGTTTCACATTTTCAAAACTCTATGTTATATATATATATATATATATATTATTTTTTTACGGGGATTTTTTTTTTTCATTATTTAGGTATATCTTGCATCATTTTGCATCCTCAAACCAAAAGATAATTTATTTTTCCTTTTCACTTTATATTTATAAATAGTGTGATAATTATTAATATATATATATATATATATTATTTTGAAGTGCATCCTCAAACTAAAAGATAATTTATTTTTCCTTTTCACTTTATAAATAGTGTGATAATTATTAATATATATATATATATATATATTTTGGAGGTGTAGGATTAACAAAAGAGGATTGTGAGATAATTTAAAAAATTATGTTTGGAATATTTTAGATTGTGAGAAAAATTGAAGAATTGTGTTTGAAATATTTTAGATTGTAAGAAAACTTGAAAAATTATGTTTGGAATATTTTAGATCGTAAGAAAACTTGAAGAATTCTACAAGTTTTAATGTTTTTCTAGCATGCTCGTTTTGTTTAGAGAAATTACGTTTGAAATATTTAAAAACAAGAATACACAATCCTAAACAATGCTAAACAACCTTACACAATTAGATATAAAACAAGACTACACAACTCTAAACAACCTTACACAATTAGATATAAAATAAGACTAAACGACTCTAAACAACGCTAAACAACTTAAGCAACCTTACACAATTAGATATAAAACAAGATCACACAAGTCTAAACAACACTGAACAACTCTAAACAACGCTAAACAACCTTACACAACTATATATAAAACAAGACTACACAACTCTAAAGAACGCTAAACAACTCTAAACAACCTTACACAATTAGATATAAAATATGACTACACGACTCTAAACAAAGCTAAACAACTATAAACAACGCTAAACAACTCTAAATAACCTTACACAATTAGATATAAAACAAGACTACACAACTCTAAACAACGCTAAACAACTCTAAACAATTATATATAAAACAAGACTACACAACTCTAAACAACGTTAAACAACTTTAAACAACCTTACATAATTAAATATAAAACAAGACTACACAACACTAAACAACGATAAACCACTCTAAACAACCTTACACAATTAGATATAAAATAAGACTACACAACTCTAAACAACGCTAAACAATGCTACACGACTTTAAACAACATTAAGGGTGTGTTTTCAAACCATAGTGATTGATTCAAAGTGAATACAATTGATTCAAAAATGATTCTATTTTAAAAAAACCACTTTTAAGCACTTACTAGTGTTTGCAAACACTCACTAAGCAATTCATATTAAACAATATTGTTGATCAAACATAAGATGAAACAAAATGTGAGTTACTTATTTTTAAGTGAATAAACTCTAAATTTGATACTTTAATTTTCAAAATGGTACACATAACATCGTATTAATGATAAACAATGAGAATGTTTAACATGATTTTATTATATAGTATTGGGCATTCAAAACTAAACAACACTATTTGATCACACATAAGATTAGTAAACTTCAATTCTGACACTTTAATACTCCCTCCGTCCCAGGGAAAGCTCCCCATGAGCTCCGGGCACGGAGGTTAAGAAATATCAATATAATAAGTAGATGTATTAGAGGTGATGTGATTGAGAGAGAGAAAATATAAGGAAATGTGAGGGGAATAGTTATCAAAAAAGGGATGGGTAGCTTTCTCTAGGACGGACGAAAAAGGAAAGTTGGGTAGCTTTCTCTGGGACGGAGGGAGTATTTAAAGTGGTACAAATAACATATTTTTAATGATAAATAATGAAATTGTTTAATATAGGGTTATTTAAATAACGAGGTTATTTACAGTTATTTAAAGTTGTTTTATATTTAGTTGTGTAGAGTTGTTTAAAATTGTTTAGTGTTACTAAGAGTTGTTTACAGTCGTACAAGGTTGTTTATAGTTATTTAAGGCTGTTTAGTGTTATTAAGAGCATTTTTAGAGTTGTGTAGGGTTGTTTAGAGTTGTTTAGAGTTGTACAAGGTTGTTTAGAATTGTTTAGGGTAGTTTACAGTTGTACATGGTTGTTTAGAGTGGGACAAAAAAAAAAAAAAAATCCCATGTGAACTTCATAAAAAAAAAAAAATCAAATACCAACAAAACAACATAATATAGATACCTAATTGTTCACATACGATAATTAAAGTATTCAAATTCACACATTGATTCATCCCATTGACTTCATTTTCTTGCACATCCGATGAAACTTTGTTCATCGTCCCATTGACTTCATTTTCTTGCACATGCGATGTAACTTTGTTCATCAACCCATTGACTTCAATTTCTTGCACATCCGATGCAACTTTGTTCACAAGGGTAACACAAATTGAACAATAGTGACCTTGTTTGTTGAGACCCACTAACCATTGCAAATGTCTATCTAAAGTGATTTAAACTCGAACTTGAATTTTTTTTTCCCAGTGAGAATAAATCGCATTTGACATTATGCATCGAAGAATCAACATTGCACAAATATGGTACTTCGGAATGAAGCTCTTTATATGTCATGTTCGAAGATATTGAAAGCCCTTCTACATTATTGTCATGCTCACCCTCACTTCTTTTCCATTTTCATTGATAAACTCTCCAAAATAAATTATGTTGACCCAAAATTGAGGCAACTCCATATCTACAATTCAATAAAAAAATTATAATTGTTAATAGTAGAATATTTAATAAAAAAATAATTTAAACAACTTAAACAACCACCATAAACAACATTAAAACGTTTTAAACAATCACATTAAATAACCCTAAACAATCACATTACACAACCCTAAACAACCACATTACACAACCCTAAACAACCCTAAACAACCAAATTAGACAACCCTAAACAACCACATTAAACAATCCAAAAAGAAATTTTGGGTGTAAATCTAAAAAATATTTCACTTGAATTTACTATGATAAAACATCAAATAACAAATTTAAACAAAATAAATATAATAGAAATATATTTCTTACCTTCAATCCAACTTTCAATTACATTATGAGAAAAAATGGAAGAAGAATGAGAGAAGAGAGTTTTGATTCTGTTTCTCACAGCTTTATTTCAGTATTCTATTTTTTTTTCTTTTTTTTAATTAATTTATAAAAAATAGGTATTTTTTATTTTTTAAGTAAGTTGTGTCATTTTTTATAAATCCTACTTTGACTAGGTCATTTTTGTATTCCCCTCATTTACATCAACAAAATCTGCAATTAACTAAGGGCTCGTTTAGTTCGTTAGACATAATAGACATGTTAGGATAGAATTTAGTGGAATTGTACTGTTTGAATTATTATTTTTTGAATGTATGTATATGTTTGGATTGATGAATTAATTAAATTTTAAATATTGTTGTTATAAGTTGGTAATTGTAAAAAATGCCCTTTGTTTTTTTTTATTTCATTTAATTTTCAGATTTTTTTTTTGTTTTCTTATTTTCAATTTAATTTTGTTTTGTTTTCTGAATTTTAACCTATTAAATATTCCAGTGCTTTATTTTGTTTCAAATTCGTTTATGTTTCCCTTAAAAAAAAATTATGTTAGAAATATTTAATATATATGCTAATGAAACTTACAAATGTTAATTTCAACCCTGTACATCATCATCCCCCAATATTAATTTCTGTCTATATTTTTAATAATAATGTCATATTTAAACGTGTGTGTATATATATTTTGTTGGTGACTATACGCTTGATAGGGATATTGCAATATCGAAGAATCTGATAACAAGTCGAGTCAAGGAAAAACCCTTTTCCCGCAGAACATAATACGCCCAGGTAGTGCTCAACTGGTAACAACGCTCTGTCCCCAAAGGTAAAACGACTTCTACTCCGAATACAGTAGCACCACTGTATACGAAGCCTCAACGAACGTACTAGGTACGAACTAAACACACACGGAAGGGAATTCCGGCAACACACGGAAATAATTCCGGCAACAACACAGAACAATGTATTCTTCTGGGATATATACACTGCAGAGAGAGGAGAGGAGAGGAGAAGGGGGCGAAATTCAGCGTAAAAAAGGAATGAGGGAAGAGTCTGTATTTATAGACAGATATCAGGCCTGGAGGTTGGAGAGAATTGAGGAGATACTTGCGCCCAAATTCACGCACACGTAGGAAGTGGCTCTTGACCACTACGCCTGAGAATTTAAATTAATTTCTCACTCATTAATTCCAACAATCCCCACATGAGTGAAAATCGTGTCTATACAACATCAGACTCAGTGTTCAGTTCGATTGAGATCTCCGTGCATCCGGAAAAGTAGTTTGTGGCTTTGAACTTTCCGTAGCCAAACACTATCGGATATACCGGCGGCTTAGTGGACGCAATGCCTTGAACTAATCCTCCTTAGTGTATACCTAGTCAACAGTGTCAGCACACTTCAATCTCGTCTTCGTAACGTTCTCACGTTTTTGTCCGTTTTGGCCATGGACGTCCTTTGTGTTCATAAATGTTTGGTCGAAGCGGCCCTCACTTCTCATTTATATAGGTAATCTCCTTTCGAGTATCCCGTTATACTCTAGGAATCATTAAGAGTCAAAGACTCAACCTTTACCACATCTTACGGGTCGTTAACACTTGAGATAGTGCTGTCAGGAATAGTCATGTTTTTCAAGTGTTGTATCACTAACCTCCACAATTTCGTTTTTCCATTGAACCAAGTTCTTGGGATCTCCAGTCATCATGGTTGGGTTTCCACTGCTTTGGTTTTTCTTGTGGGTTTTAGACTCATTCCTTCTATCAGCTTATTCAATTGATCTCGGTTTATACTCTTCGTGAGCGAATCCGCTATATTGTCCTTTGATTTCACATAATCAATGGACATTACTCCAGTTGAGATCAATTCTCTAACGGAGTTGTGTCGACGACGTATGTGTCTCGACTTTCCGTTGTACATGACATTCATAGCTCTGCCAATGGCAGCTTGACTGTCACAGTGTACCGTCACAGAAGGTACTGGTTTGTTCCAACATGGAATATCTTCCAGAAAGTTACGCAGCCATTCAGCCTCTGCAGGGGCTAGGTCTAAAGCGATAAATTCTGATTCCATTGTGGAACGGGCAATACACGTTTGTTTCTTGGACCTCCACGACACTGCTGCTCCTCCAATAGTGAATACGTATCCACTAGTGGATAACGAGTCTTTAGTGTGAAATCCAATTAGCATCACTGTATCCTTCGACTACAACTGGATGTCTCGTGTAGTGAAGCCCATAATCAAGGGTATACTTCAAGTATATTAATACCCTTTTCAGTGCTTTCCAGTGCTCATGACTTGGATTGTTCGTGTATTGACTCAACTTGTTTACTGAACATGCAAGATCAGGGCGTGTACAGTTCGTGATGTACATCACACTTCCAATGAATCTTGCATATTCCAGTTGAGCTACTGGTTCTCCTCTGTTCTTTTTCAAGTGAACATTCAGTTCTAGAGGTGTCTTAGCAGGTGGATCGTCAAAGGCATTAAATTGCTTTAGTACCTTCTCCACATAGTGAGACTGTGTCAAGGAAATTCCATCAGACGTTCTCTCTATCTTGATTCCAAGAATCACATCTACTAATCCCATGTCTTTCATGTCAAAGTTTCTACTTAACATGTTCTTCGTATTAACTATGATATTGTGATTATTACTTATGATTAACATGTCATCGACATATAAGCATACAATAACAAATCCATTTGGTGTATCCTTCACATATACACACTTATCACATTCGTTAATTCGAAACCCATTTGACAACATCGTATTGTCAAATTTCAAGTGCCACTGTTTAGGAGCTTGCTTAAGTCCATACAGTGATCGAACGAGTTTGCACACCTTTTTCTCGTTTCCAGGAGCAACATATCCTTCAGGTTGGTCCATGTATATTTCAGCATCCATCTCACCATTAAGAAACGCAGTCTTAACGTCCATTTGGTGTATTTCGAGATTGTGCAAAGCAGTAATAACGACTAACACACGAATGGAGGTGATTCTTGTCACTGGTGAGTATGTATCGAAGAAGTCATACCCTTCCATTTGTTTAAAGCCTTTTTCAACTAGACGAGCTTTGTACTTGTCAACAGATCCATCTTCTTTGTACTTTCTTTTAAGGATCCACTTGCATCCTAAGGGCTTACAACCTTTAGGGAGATCAACCAGCTCCCATGTATGATTTAGCAGAAGTGAATCGTATTCACTTTTTATGGCTTCCTTCCAGAGGGGTGCATCTGGTCTTGCCATAACTTCTTTGATAGTTTTAAGTTCATCCTCCTCCAATACATAGGTAATGAAGTCTGAACCAAAGTTCTTATCAATTCTAGCTCTCTTACTGCGTCTTGGTTCCTCACTCTCTTGAGTGGAAGGACTTGCAGTGTCATCTGTTGCTTCATGAGTTCTCTTGTTCGAACTCACTTCCTCTTTTTCCTTAAAATGGAAAAATGTTTTCAAAGAACACAACGTTCCTTGACTCATTTGTAGTACCTTCTGTCATATCAGGTATTTCAGATTTGTGAATCAGAAATCGATAGGCACTATTGTTTGAAGCATATCCTATAAAGATACAATCGACTGTTTTAGGGCCGATTTTAACTTGTGTAGGAAGTGGTACTTCAACCTTAGCCAAACACCCCCACACTTTGAGGTATTTGTATGAAGGTTTTCGTTTCCTCCATACTTCACAAGGAGTTTGATCCTTAGTTTTATGTGGTATCTTATTCAAAATGTGGTTAGCCGACAGAATGGCTTCCCCCCACAAGTTCTGAGGTAAACCAGAGCTGATTAACATTGCGTTCATCATCTCTTTTAGTGTTCGATTTTTCCTTTCCACAACACCATTAAACTGAGGTGAGTATGGGGCTGTCATTTGATGAATTATTCCTTATTCAGCACATAATTGTTCAAACGGAGCTACGTGCTCTCCACCTCTATCACTACGAATTGATTTAATTCGAGTGTCCAATTGATTCTCTACTACAATTTTATAAAGTTTAAAAGCTTCTAAAGCTTCATCCTTACTTTTTAAAAGATAGGCGTAGCAGAATTTTGTACAATCACCAATAAAATTAATAAAGTACTTTTTCACTCCTCGTGTGGAGTTTTTACTCGAATGTCATTTTTCAAGATGAACAAATCCACATAACTTGTGGAAAACATTCCACTGAATTCAACCAATTTAGTTTTTTTTTCCATATTTAGCTTTAAGGTCACACCTTAGCTACCCCTTTTCATTCAAACATGTCGACGGAGATCTCTCTCCCTCACATTCAAATGTATCCATGTGAGGAGATGCTTTTCCCCACATTCGAGTTGCTTGCCACTTTATTTGTGAATTTCTCTTATTCACCAAATTTGGACACAACCTCGATACATTAGAAAAATCTAGCGTTGAATTTTCTTTTATTGGAATTATTTCCAACTTCAAAATTAATTTAATCTTTGGTCAACATACCAAAATTAAATTCAATTTCAAATGTGACTTTTATTGTCACCCGTGACTCGAGCATAATTTTCGATCAAATGATTAAAATCAGAGGTTTATTTCTTACACACTGAAATGATTATTTCGGAATGAAGCTCTTTATATTTCTTCGATCATTATGCATCGAAGAATCAACATTGCACAAATATAGTATTTCAGAATGAAGCTCTTTATATGTCATGTTCGAAGATATTGGAAGCCCTTCTACATTATTGTCATGACCACCCTCACTTCTTTTCCATTTTCATCGATAAACTCTCCAAAATAAATTATGTTGACCCAAAATTGAGGCAACACCATATCTACCATTCAATAAAAAAATTATACTCCCTCCGTCCAATTTTATTATGTCCACTTCTCCGGGCACGGGTTTTAATGAATATTGATTAGTTTATTTATAAAGTAGATAAGTTGAGGGTAGATAGGGTATTATAGGGTCTATTTGTAAAGAAATTATTTTTTATGAATAAAGTGAATGGCAAAGTGGGTAAATAAGTGATGATAGGAGAGGGTGGAGATAAAGTAGTATGAACAATATTGTTTCCAAAAAAAGTATGGGCATAATAAAATTGGACAACCAAAAAAGGAAAGTGGGAATAATGAAATTGGACGAAGGGAGTAATTGTTAATAGTAGAATATTTAATAAAAAAATAATCTAAACAACTTAAACAACCACCATAAACAACATTAAACAGTTTTAAACAACCACATTACACAACCTTAAACAACCACATCACACAACCCTAAACAATCTTAAACAATCCTAAACAACTACTACAAAAAATTGGCCAAAAAAAGAGGGGAAAAGCAACAGAATCCCCCTCGTTAATCTAAAAGTCAACAAAATCTCCCAGTTGCCAATATGCTCGTTACCATTTTAAAGGTGACATAATTATTGTATCTGTCGCCTTTTTGCAATTGCAGGCGGCCGTTGCCAATTTGTGAGCGAGTGTAATCCGTTGCCAATTGGCAAATCTAAAAGGCAACAAAATCTCCCAGTTGCCAATATGTTCGTTACCATTTTAAAGGTGACAATATTATTGTATCCGTCGCCTTTTTGCAACTGCAGGCGGCCGTTGCCAATTTGCGAGCGCGTGTAATCCGTTGCCAATTGACAACTGCTATAATCCGTCGCCTTTTTGTAACTGTTACATTCCGTTGCTATTTCATTAGTTTTTAAAAAATTAGGACCTTTTTGTAACTGTCACATTCCGTTGCCATTTCATTAGTTTTTAATAAATTAGAAACCCAGGTATCAAGGGTCACAACACCCCTCACCGTTTCACGACTTTTCGCGAGCAGCAGGGGTCGATCGCGCAACCTCTCGGTCGCCAAGCATTATAGGCACCCCTTGTGTGCCGTTTAGGCTAGAAGCTTTAGTCGACATGTTGTGAATGCAATTAATATATATACAATTTAATTTTAATTTTAATTCTTTAATTCAATCCATTTTAACTTTAATTGTTGATTATTAAATTGTCAAAGCATATCATATTTATTTCTAAATGAGAATTTACTAAATTATGTGTTTCAAATTAAATAATTTAATTACCGTGATTAAAAATATCAATTCACATCATTTAAATTTATTCTAATATTCAATTCACAACATTTAAATTCATTCTAATTTTCAATTCGCAACAATATCATTACATACAATATTGAGTATAATTATTTTCACTTATACATTTAAAAATATCAATTCACTTATCCATTTAAAACTATTTTCATCTTAATTAAAATCGTTCTCAAATTCATTTTTAGCCTAAAATAACATTACAATGATTAAAAATATCAATTCACACCATTTAAATTTATTCTAATCTTCAATTTACAACATTTAAATTCTTTCTAATTTTCAATTCAACAATATCATTACATACAACATTGAGTATAATTATTTTCACTTATACATTTAAAAATATCAATTCACTTATCCATTTAAAACTATTTTTTAAACTAATTTAATTGATTTTTTTTTTCGAAATTTTCATCATTTATAAAATAAAAAAGATAGTACTGAAAATTTTATTTTTAAGATTCATTTTTTTTTTCTAATAGTAATTTTTTCTGATATATTTTACGTATAGTTTTTTTTTTCGAAAAAAAAAAAGTATAATATGTGACTCAATGATAACTCAACCATGATTTATGGGTGATTCAAAGGTGGGTGTAGAATTAGAATTTTAATGAGTTATAATTTAATTTAATTGATAAAAGGATAATACAACTTTTTACATGTAATTTCTTTTAGAAAATTTGGGGGTCAAATCATAAAAAATGAGGGTGCAAATAATTGTGGCTTATATGAAAAACTCAACTCATAGCCCATTGGTATGATCCAAGTCATTTAGGAATTTGGATCAAGTTAAATGTATGTAACTAGTACACACAAGTATTTGTCATCATGTTAATGTTAATTGTAACTTCTCCATTAAATTATGAGTAACTCCCAATAAGCATTAATTTTAAATTAAACTGACTTAATGTTATCTTTTGGATAATTAAAAAAAACCGTTTATGCACAAGCATGACCAAAATTAAATAAGCTGGATAGAAAACCGTATTAAACAAAAAATAAAGAACATACTAATTAATTTATTAATTAATGATTAACAGAATATATGCTTGGCGACATGCTAAAAAGATATGCACATTTGAATATGTACTTCATTCATGCAAAATCAACGAGTTTATCTTTATTTATAATTAATATAATCATAGTATTATTATATAATCATGGCGTTATCCCCTAAAAAATGTATAATATAATATAAGAAAACTAAATATTCTGCATCAACAAAATTGTTCGACATAATTTATCTTATAAAAGAGTTTTTAGATAAAATTTACTCATAATATTAAACTTTTAAATAAATCGAAATATAAACATTCCATGAGTCTTATATTGATGTTAAATATTAAAAAAAATAAACCGTTTAAATAAATCTAAATATAAAAATTCAAATTAAGTAAATAAAAAAATATAATATTAAACTTTTATACATTTAAAATGACTAATGATTAACATAATATATGCTTGGCGACAGTGACGGAGCCAGAAATTCTAGATTGGGGGGCCCGATTTACATTACTATAAAAATAAAATAATATTATACCTACAAAAATATTTTAATATAATTTTTTTAATATATCTTATTTTATTAAATTTAAATTTAACGACTTATGTTATACAGAGTATTTTGAAGAAAATTAATTTTGATTGTTCCGACTCATAATAAACGGAACAATGTTAAAATTTAACTTGCAACCCTACAGAGACATTAGTTACTATTAGATAAATGTAGAGCTAAAAAAAATTATATCCCTCCATCTCGTGATGTTTTGGCTGATTGGCTCACTTTTTTATTTCTTAAAAAGTTAGTGGTGTGTGTGATCAAATAAAGGCGGAGTATTTTGAGTGATTTGATGAAGTGTAAAATAGAATTTAGTGAGGTGTAGATGAAAATATGAATTTAAAATGAGTAACAATTTTGAAAATAAAATAATGTAGTAGGGATATTAATTCAGTAAATTATTTTCATATTGAGGTGTGTACGGGACAAAAAATATATATAAAAAAAAAATTAGTGGGGGGCCCACTGCCCCCGCTGGGCCCTTAGTGGCTCCGTCTATGCTTGGCGACATGCTAAAAAGATCTGCACATTTGAATATATGTTTCATATATGCACAATCCACAAATTTATCTTTATTTATAATTAATATAATCATAGTATTATTACATAATCATGGTGTTATCCCTTAAAAAATGTATAATATGATATAAGAAAACTAAATATTTCGCATCAACAAAATTGTTCGACATAATTTATCTATATTTATAATTAATATATATAAAAGAGTTTTTAGATAAAATTTACTCATAATACTAAACTTTTAAATAAATCAAAATATAAACATTCCATGAGTCTTATATTGATGTTAAATATATTAAAAAAATCGTTTAAATAAATCGAAATATAAAAATTCAAATTAAGTAAATAAAAAAAATATAATATTAAACTTTTATACGTTTAAAATGACTAATAATACAAGAATCTTATATTGATGTTAAATATTAAAAAAAAAAAAGTTATTTAAAATACCATGTACCAAACGAATAGTTTAAGTAATAATATCTAAGTTTATTGAACTTATAAATATATATCTCAATTTTTTTAATTTTTTTACATATAATGTTAATATTTGACAAGATATTGTTATATCATGGATAGATATAACAGTGCAAGGATAACATATATTGCATATATGAAAATTAAGACATCATATATGCGGTGATAATATTAAATTACTGCATATGTGCGGACGAGTAATTAATTATGGAAATTAAATTAAGTTTATGGAAATGTATATTAGTAAAAAAATATATCAAATGTGCATTTTAATTGGCGGTTTTAAATGTATATAGTCCAAAAAAAAAGGATAAAAAATATTACAGATAATAGGAACAATAGTGAATGATAACTTACCAAATATATAATAAGAATACAAATGAATAATAAATTGAATTTTTTTACTTAATCATTGTTATGCAAAAACAATAGAACTGCAAAAATATAATAATATTGAATGATGATTCAAACAGTTGAATGTAATCCGCATAACATATGAATACCAAATCCATAGTGGGAAAATGACAAAAACAATAAGCTGTATGCCAATTTTTCAAAGTGCATAAGGAAAAATTAAAAGAAACTAAAAACAATCTACTAGACAATATTGGTTCCAAAAATTCCAGAACATGTCAAGGAATCATGCCTGTCTTTTTTATCACACCTCTTACAAATGGTAGATTTTACTTTGCGAAATTCTCCATAGGACGTCATCCTCTTCTGCTTAGGTCTTTCAGATGGATTCTGCAGAATTGAAGGAAGTATTTTTTCAACTTCGGCAGCTTAGATGACGATTTTCACTTATATATATATCCCGGGCCTTTTCATCTTATATGACATAATTAATCATTATTCTACCAGGTCATTCATATCTCATACCGGTAAGATCGGCTCATTATAAAATTCAATGGCTATATCTTTAATTATTTCTAATAAAATTAGAAACTAGACTTGTTTTAACTCCAAAAGATTAAAATTGCAAAAGGATATATGTAATGCAAGAGACTAATTAAGTTTGTGTATTTTAATTTAGCACAATTTAACATAGATTTCACCATATACAAATAGTAATAATATGGACCACATACCAGTTATTTCGTTAAGAATATCATGAATGCTTGTAGATTCTTAACGGAGAACAACTTCATTTTTCTTTTGAATTAAAACTTGAGAATCAGCGAATATTCCATTTGTAACTATTTAATTGATCGCTCAAATATATGGAATAATCGATCAGTAAAACCGAATATGCAGGCTTCGATCAAGAAGAATATAGATCAAAACATATCATATGCACGAAAAAGAGGCTTGAGAATGATGGATTTCTGAAATCTTGAGCAACAAGTATGAATTTTGCCGCCGAAATTCCTTAATTTTGGAAAGTTATGTCAAATAAATTAAAATTGCGATACTTACAAATGGTTGATTGAAAAAAGAAGTTTTGTTGTTAATGGATTTATTATGAGTATAATTATATAATTATTTTCACTTATACATTTAAATTTATTCTAATCTTCAAGTGGTTGGTAATGTAAGTAAGTAGTAAGATAAATGGTGATATGTAAATTGTAAAGTAAAATGTAGGTAAAAAAATAGTGACAATTTTGAAAATAAAATGATGTGGGAAGGTATTAATAAAATGATGTGGGAGTGTATTGATTTTGGACATCTCACCAAAAGTTACTCATTTCCTTTTTTCCAGCACACTATATTTTTCTACATTTTCTTTTTGATACCTCTTCTACATTTTTTATATTTATCTATACCTCAACAATCCACTAAGTCACTACACATATAATACTTTATTCGTTTAAATTTTGTATGTATAATTCATTTTCACGTATTTTAAAAAATATCGATTGTTTATTTAAAAATAAAAATAAAAAATACGTGTGTAAACTAAAAAGTGAATGATACATTAATGTATTGAAAAATAATATTTCAATTTACAAAAATATGCATATTAAATTTGAATCGACAAAAAATAAATTACTTACATATAAATTTAGATGAAGAAATTATTTTACTTCTTAATGGACGAGCAAAATGGTAATTAACAACTTTCAGATGTATCCGGCAGGCAAACAAAAATTGGGGTTCTGCAACTGAACGTGTGTTGAAAGAAAAACTTACAATTAAATAAACAAGATGATTATTTTTTTATTTTAATTAAAATCATCACAGTAATGGGTTAATTGTTTCTTGAATTGAGCAACAAAAAGAATCTTTAACATACATGCATATAATATATTTACTGTGGAAGAAGAGGGTTGAATTTATAAAAAATAGGGTGACGGTTTAGGCAAGGGTCCACTCCCGTCGCCTTTTGGTGAGTGGGTCCCGTTGTCATTTTGCGAGGGGTTCACTCCCGTCGCCTTTTGGTGAGTGCAACACACGCCGTTGCTTTTTTCGTTGTTAAAAGACGATTGCGACAACATTCGTCGCCTTTTTTCTGACAGTTGCCAATTGGTGACGGTACATTGCACTTGCAAATATCCGTTGCCTTTTGGACAATTTTTTGTAATGAACCCTGAACAACCAAATTACACGACCCTAAACAACCACATTAAACAACCCAAAAATGAATTTTGGGTGTAAATCTAAAAAACATTTCACTTGAATTTACTATGATAAAACATCAAATAACAAATTTAAACAAAATAAATATAATCGAAATATATTTCTTACCTTCAATACAAATTTCAATTACATTATGAAAAAAAATGGAAGAATTTGAGTGTAGAAAATGAATAAAATGGAAGAAGAATGAAAGAAGAGAGATTTGATTCAAGTTCTCACAGTTGTCCCAGCTCTCAGCTAGACATGGGCAACGATTCCAAACCGCCGGTTTCGGTTTTAGAAACCGGCGGTTACGGTTTTGGTTTTTCGGTAACCGTAACCGAACCGCGAACCGCCGGTTACGGTTTTTAAACCGGCGGTTCGGTTTGAAAACCGCCGGTTTGGCGGTTTGTGTTTTTTTTTTTTTTTTTAAATATTATCTCCGTTTTCGCTCGTTTTCACTCCGTTTTCGTTCGTATTTTATTCGTTTTAACTCATTTTTTAGAAAATACATTACTAGAATTGAATAAAAATTATATAACTTAAATTTATACATTAAAAATAGAAGAATTGTGTATTAAAAAAAATAATTTTTTTTTTTTAATATAAAACCGGCAAACCGCCGGTTAAACGCCAAACCGGCGGTTAACCGCCAAAACCGGCGGTTTGCGGTTTGTCAAAATGTCGAACCGTAACCGAACCGCCATTTTTCGGTTACGGTTCGGTTTTCAAATCGTAACCGGCGGTTAAAAACCGCCGGTTTGGCGGTTCGGTTTTGCGCGTGTCTACTCCCAACTTTATTTCTGTATTCTATTTTTTTTAATTAATTTAATAAAAAAATAGTTCATTTTTGTACTCCCTCCACTCCGGAGGAACTTGCACCCTTTGACCGGTACACATTTTAAGAAATGTGTAAGAAAAAGTGTAATGATTGATGTTTTGAGGGGTAGTTTTGTAAACTTTTATGAATAAAGTAAAGTAAAAAGTAGATTGAGTGTGGAAAAGTAATGACATATGGATAAATATGAGTATATTTCAAGGGTGAAGGTTGTGAAGATATTTCCTTTTATGGAGTGTGCAAATTGGGGAGTATGTTTTAAGTAAGTTGGGCCATTTTTAATAAAGCTTACTTTTAACTAGACCATTTTTGTATTTTTCCTCATTAACTTTTTTTTTTGAAGTTTCGGGTATTCGGTCCAAGGGCCGACTAATGCCGTGTCGGGGGACCAATCTCACCGCCCACTTGCGGGAGTCCCGTTTAAAGCCAGAGCTTTGCTCTTGGACATGACCCCATAGAAATTATTTGCACCTTAGAGGGTTCGAACTTGAAACCTAGAGAGAAGCATACTCCTAAGTTCCAAATCTACACCACTAGACCAACTCTTGGGGTTATTTCCCCTCATTAACTAATAGTAAACACAGGAATCATGAGTTTTACCAAACAGGCAGAGAGAGAGAAAGATAGGAGCTCTGAAGGGGCTTTTCAAACTTAGCCGTTCATTTGCAGCTTTCGCCATTATACTTCTTTTTTAAGCTCCAATTTCTTTATTTTAAACTAATGGTGTAGATTATAAACAAATTAAATAGAACGTCCTCAAAGTCAACATATAGCTAGGCTGTACACTCTAAACTACCTGAGAAGATTTAAAATAAATGGTGAGATTCTTTCTTGTATTGATTTAGTCAAGATTTGGACAAAAAATTGTTCGACTTTTCTGATAACTTATCCATAATTCACATAAAAGGAAAAAAAAAAAAAAAAAAAAGTTTTGGAATTTTCATAGGAAAAGGGGAGATTTGGAAAATGGGCATTCCAAGAAGACGTGAGTCAATGCCTTGTAAAAAGGTTCTAACTCGGCTGCCGACGACACCCTCTTACATTTTTTTTACTGGCAGCGTTTATAAATGAGATAGGGAAATACAAAGTTAAATATTAAAATTCACTATTCTTCTAATTTACATTATTAAAAGACATTGATAATTTTTTTTGACATTTTATACGTATCAATAGATTAAATATTGAATGAAATATTAAAACTGCATTAGATTGGCTAGCCTTGAAAAATATTTAATATATTACTTTGTTCAAATTGAAGCTTTAAGTGTGAGATATTAAATTTCAAAGTGATTATAACAAAAAGAGAAAAATATGAAATTTTGTCTCGCATCAAATAAATGTCATTGAGGGAGTATGTACTCACTTAAGGAATCAGGCCTCCTCTCATCAAGGGATTCTTGAAGTTCAGATTTGACTTCAAGAATAGCCTGTCCTTCCTCACTTATACCACCCTCTATTTGTGGTACACTCACAATCTGAGTAATTACTACCTCTCTATCATCCACAACACCCTCTGGTTTTTCAACTATATTCTCCTTTTCAACTCCTTCAATTAAACCTGCATCAACTCCACCTTCAACAAGGTTCAGAGATGGCAGTTGTGGGGAGATCACATTGCTTCTATCAGCAGCCACTGAGTCATCCTGAATGGGTAAGGGCTGATCAGTGTCCAACTCTCCTGACACTGAATAGGCCTTAACCAAACTAGCCTCTAAAATAGGAACCTCAACATCTTTAGGTTGTGCCTCAGGTTCAGATGAACCTTCATTGACAGATGTTTCCTTGGTTGTGTCACCATCCTTGGTCAACACCTCTGAGGATACAAAGCCTTTCCTATGGTAAGTAACAAGAGGTTCTGAGAACCTGCTTGATTTAGAAGGTTTGGGTTGGGAAGGTTCAGGGAGGTTAGTCTGGGAGGGTTCAGGGGGGTTGTCTTGAGGAGGGTTTGGAGAGTTTGAGGGGTCATCATTCCCATCATCACTAGAGCTGCTATCAGGGTGCTTGATCCCTTTAACCAGTCTCTCTCTTTCTTCATCAATTTTTGCTGCTACTAGCTTGGCAAAAACATCCTCATCAGTGAGGAATCTTGTCTTGAGTACACCAGCAAAGTGTAGTAGCCTACTCTCCTCCACTTGCCACCAATTAGCACCCTTATCTTGGATGACTTGAGAGATCTCCATCATTGTTCTGTCTTTGACATCTACCAGCATTCTCAAGTCTTGGAACATCTTTTGAATTCTAGGAAATTCAGCAAGCTGTGGGTATAGACTATCCACAGTAGCTCTAGCTCCACCTCTGAGCATACTTTCATAAGTATACTCCTCCTCATTCTCATTGGATTGAGAACTTTGGGCTATAGGGGAGTTGGCTGTGGTCTCATTAAGTGCAGCTTCAGGCATGTTGAGTTCAGGAGGGTTGGCTTCAGAAGGGTTGGGCTCAATTGAAGGTGCCTCAGTTGCTTTTAAGAGCAATGATTCTGAGGGAGCTTTGCTCAGGGGGGTTGGCTCATGAAGTGCATGTTCTAAGAGTTTGGAATAATTTAGCATAGATGAGTCAAGAGGAGACAGGAGCCTTGTCTCATCCACTGCTAACTCTGCAAGCACATCCATGCCACTTCTTTGCACACTGCCTTCTAGAGAATATATCTTAGTAAGATTGACAGGGGTGATAGGTTGGTTGGGAGGGGTAACATGGGTTTCAGGGGAGTTGGGATCAGGGTTTTGGGTTTCAGGAAGGTTGGCTTCTAAGGGTTGGCCTTCAGGGATTTTGGACTCTGGGGTTCCAGAACCAGAAGAGTTGGTCCTGAACTTAGATTTTGTCCTGCTTTCAGCCCTGCTCTCCCTTAGAGAAATTTGAAGGGACCTTTCTTCCTGAAGTTCCAGCACCTTCTCAGTGGGTTTGGCTCTCCTCTTGCTAGCCCTACTGCTTCCACTTCCTTCCTCATCTTTCTCAGGGACAACTTCCCTGGGCCTCTTATCACCTTTCTTTTTCTGCCTTGTCTCATTGTACTTTAGCCTCAACTCTTTTGAGTGGTCAGAAGGCACATTCACTCCCTCTTCTGCCACTTCATCAACTTCAATTGAAGCTCCTGAGGCTTCTTTTGATAGTACTTGAGACATTTTCTTGGTCTTGACAGCCCTGGCCTTAGTTCTTTTCTTCATTTTGGGTTTCTCTTCAACTTTTTCAGCAGGTTTGGCCATCAACAACCTCCTTTGCTCAGTCTTCTTGCTTAGCTTCCTGAACATCACTTTCTGAGCAAGGAGGGGTTTTGCAAAGGTTTGCATTTGAGAATAGTGGGAAAACTTTTCAATCAACAAGCTTGCCCTGGTGCAATACTTGAGTTTCCCTTTTAGAACCACCTTTTGAGTGTTCACCTTGAACTTAAATTTCTCCTTCATCATCTCAGAGAGGATGAAGGTCCTCCAATCAAACTTGATGCCCTTGTCACTGGCATCAAGCACTGCAGCCATGATTCTGATTCTTGGAGCACTCACTTGTTCCAAACTGCCAGTGTTGCTCAAAATACTTTTTGCAACAACCTCAAACAAATTGAGGAACTTAGGCTTGAGGGTCCTTTTTTGTTGAGTAGATGAAATTGGTCCTAGAACAATGAGTCAATCTTGTGCAATCTCTTCCTCATGGCCATTGCCATAGAACTCAGGATTCCTTCCTTCTGAAGGCAATCCAAAAGCAGCATCTACATCTTCCTCAGAGAATTTCACTCTGTGAAATCTCTCTTCCTCTTCTCCTTCAGCCCTATAGGAGAGCCTTGTGGTGACCTCACCATCTTCTGGCTTTCATCTCCATTTTAAGAAAGCAAAGAACTCAGCCATATAGGTTTCCAAACAAGAATCAGGCTTCTCTTGCATAAACTTCTGTAGACCTGCTCTTCTCAACCATCTCAAGGTTGGAGTAATTGCTGGATCTTCACTCTCAAAGGATAGAATAGGCTCAAAAATCAGATTGTTTTTGTGGCTAAGGTAGCCAAAATCAAGGTCCAAGTCCTTGTTGGTGAAATCAACAATCATCTCAGTTCTTACTTTGGGAGCCATTGAAGACCAGTGAAGGATTTTGAGAGTGTTTGAGAGAGTAAGAAAAACTAGGGTTTCAAAGAGTTTGAATGCGTGGGGAAGAATGAAGTGAGTATGGCTTCTTAAGACTTGTGAATATTCCAAAAGGAATGTATGTCAATGAGTAGGTGAAGTCTTAAGGCAATTCAACGGTTAACAAAAATGGAAATTCAATTTGGACGGCCAAGATGAAGTTCAGGGGAGTTGGCCAGTTTGATCCAATGGTCAAAAATCAATGGAACAGTGAGAATTGTTTTTATTCAAAACGTGGGTGGAGTTTTAATGTTTGTTTAAAGCTGGGGGGTTTTCAAGGTAGATCATGTCCCAAATGGTTTAATGCAAACAAGAGTTAAATCTTGGCATTTAATGCATTGAAAGTGACTTTTTGGGTAGGGGACAAATTGAATCCTTGAAAAGGTGATATCTTGAAAAGGAATGAGACAGGTTTTGAAATAGGCAATGATTACCCAAAATAGGTGCTTATCAACCCTAGATTTGGTTTGATAGCCAAGACAACTTATCTGACCCTACATGGACAAGTGTCCTGAAAAGATGTGGACAACTGTCCTGAATTTCAATGGACAAGTGTCCTGATAAATGGAGGTCATCTCTTCTGAGTTTCAGTAGACTTGACCAAGTCTGCTGATTTTATATTTTAGTTCCCCCTTAATGAATAAACTCCTTTAGACTCATTTGTCCAACTTCCCTGGATCTAGAAGACCCAACTCTGCTGATAGTTCCAAAAACCTTGCTTCAACAAGTGGTTTTGTCAATATATCAGCTTTTTGATGGTCTGTGTGGATCTTTACCAACTTGATATCCTTCTTCTCCACATGGTCTCTAATGAAGTGATGCTTGATGTCCACATGTTTGGATCTAGTGTGCAATACAGGATTTTGTGATATTGCAATAACACTATTGTTGTCACAGAATATGGGCACTTCAGTAGAGTTGACATTGTAGTCTCTTAATTGTTGTCTCAACCAAAGAATCTGAGCACAACAACTTCCAACATCAACATATTCAGCTTCAGTGGTGGAGGTGGCCACAGTGTTCTTCTTCTTAGAGAACCAAGAAATGAGCTTGTTCCCTAAGAATTGACATGTCCCTGAGGTGGAGTTTCTGTCAATTCTACATCCTCCATAATCAGCATCTGAGTAGCCAGTGAGCTCAATGTTGTCATCAGCAGGGTACCAAAGGCCTAGATTTTCAGTGCCTTTGAGATACCTCAAGATCCTCTTAGCAGCCTCTAGATGGCTTTTCTTAGGATTTGCTTGGAATCTTGCACAAACTCCTACTGCAAAGGTGATGTCAGGTCTACTGGCTGTGAGGTAGAGGAGTGAGCCAATGATTCCTCTATACTCAGTAGAGTTGGTTGGAACACCACTCTCATCAGGATCCATTTTCCAATTTTTGTTCATGGGGATCCTTACTGGCTTGTTGGTTGTACACCCAAATTTCTTGATCATTTCTCTGGTGTACTTGGCTTTGTTGATGAAGATTCCTTCCTTTGATTGCTTGACTTGTAAGCCCAAGAAGAAATTCATCAAACCCATCATGGACATCTCAAACTTGCTTTGCATGAGCTTGGAGAACTTCTCACACAACTTCTCATTTGGGGATCCAAATATGATGTCATCCACATATATTTGGACAAGCAAGATGTCCTCTCCTTCAGTGATTCTGAAAAGAGTTCTGTCCACAGTTCCTTTGATGAAACCATGATCCAAGAGGAACTGTGACAGGGTGTCATACCAGGCTCTTGGAGCTTGCTTGAGTCCATATAGAGATTTCTTCAGTTTATAGACTTGGTTTCCAACTTCAAAACCAGGTGGTTGCTCCACATAGACTTCTTCTTTTAAGACTCCGTTCAGGAAGGCACTCTTGACATCCATTTGGTACACTTTGAACCTCTTGTGGGCTGCATAGGCTAGGAAGAGTCTGATTGCCTCTAGCCTTACCACAGGTGCAAAGGTCTCATCATAGTCAATGCCTTCTGATTGACAGTAACCTTTTGCCACTAATCTGGCCTTATTTCTGACAATCACATCATTCTCATTTTTCTTGTTCTTGAACACCCACTTGGTTCCAATAACATCTTGATGTGAAGGTCTATCCACCAGCTCCCATACATCATTTTTGGTGAATTGATTTAGCTCTTCCTGCATTGCTGTGATCCAGTTTGCATCTTGAAGTGCTTAATCAATGTCTTTTGGTTCTTGTTCTGATAGGAAACAACAAAACAAAACACTTTCACCATGAAACCTTCTGGTTTTGACTCCTATACTTGGGTCACCAAGTATCAGATCAGTAGGATGGTCAGACAACCAGGTCCTTCTTTTTCTGATCCCTTCAGTAGAGTTGTCCTCTACTAAAGTTGAGTCACCAGTATTATAGAATTCAGGATAATTGAATGCAGGATCTAATTCAGGATCATATTCAGGGATGTTGTCCTCAATGTCAGGGACATTGGTATTTTCAACATTTATGGTTCCCCCTGAAATATTTGATCCATTAACTAACTCAGCAGAGCCTGCTTCTTCATTGATAGTTGTTACCTGAGGGTGAACTGGGATTAGGTTATTCAGTTCATCATTTCCTTCAGTGGGGTTTGCTTCAGGAATATTGCCTTCAGGAGTGTTGTCCAGTGTAACATTTTCAGGGAGATTGACTTGGACAACATCTATGAATTCAGTGTCCTTGTCTTTTAGGCTTAATCTGGTTGTTCTTTGTGTGATTTCTTCAGTGTCCAGGTTGTTGTTCCTGATCTCAAAAGTGGATTCATCAAACACAACATGAGGTGTTTCTTCCACAATTAGGGTTTTACAATTATACACCCTGAAAGCTCTACTGATTTGGGAATATCCAAGAAATATCCCCTCATCAGCTTTGCTGTCAAAAGCTTTTAATTGTTCTTTCCCATTGTTGTGAATGAAACACTTACAACCAAATATGTGGAAATAAGACACTTTAGGCATTCTTCCTTTCCAGAGTTCATAAGGGGTTTTGCCTTGACCCTTAGTGATCAAACATCTGTTATGAGTATAACATGCAGTGTTTATAGCTTCAGCCCAAAACCTCTTAGGTAGATTAGAATCAGCAATTAAGGTTCTTGCAGCTTCTTTTAGAGTTCCATTTCTTCTTTCTGCAACTCCATTCTGTTGAGGAGTTCTAGCTGCTGAGGTTTCATGAGCTATTCCATTTAGTGTGCAATACTCATTGATGTATGAATTAATGAACTCAATGCCTTTGTCAGATCTTATCTTGATTATATTAAGGCTCTTTTCATTTGACAGTCTCTTCAACAGTTCAGGGAGTTTGACTTGTGTTTCCTTCTTATTAAGGAGAAATACTACCCATGTGAACCTAGAGAAGTCATCTACTACAACCAATGTGTATTTTCTACCATTTATGCTTGAAGGGGTAATTGGTCCAAATAAGTCCATATGTAAAAGTTCAAGTACCCTTTCAGTAGAGATGACTGGTTTTCCCTTGAATGTGGCTTTAATCTGTTTTCCTTCTTGACATGGTTTACACACATGTTCTTTAATGAAAACCTCATTAGGTAGACCTTTTACTAATGCATTTCTACCAAGTTTGTTCATTGACTTGAAGTTTAGGTGGTTTAGTCTTTTATGCCATAACCAGTTTTGTTCATTTGAGCTCTTAGCAATGAAACATGCAGCATCAGTGGACTTGTCCCAGTCAGCAAAATACACATTTCCTTTTCTAGTGCCAGTCAGTAGAGTTTGTTGAGTTTTATCTTTGATTAGACAATTTCCACTAGAGAACTCAACATTGAAACCTTTATCACAAAACTGGCTTATGCTTAGCAAATTGTATTTGAGACCAGCCACATAAGATACATTGGATACCTTGATATTACCAATTTTCAAGTTACCATAACCTTTTGTTGTTGCTTGTGAGCTGTCTCCAAAGGTGACATTTGGGCCTTCTTTTTCAGTGAAGTCAGTGAGGAGTTCTTTGTTTCCAGTCATGTGCCTTGAGCATCCACTGTCAAGGTACCATGCTGACTTTTTGCTCATACTCCTCATCTTCTTTTGGCCCTTAGGTACCTGCAATTAGCAAGTTTTAGGTACCCTTTGAATTTTGGGTCCTGAGAGGTTAGCTGTACCTTTAGGAACCCAAACTTGCCTAATTACCCTGATTGATTCAAGGTGGCTAAGTTGTTTTCCTTGTGCATCAACATACACTGTCTTTCCCTTAAATGCCTTTGGAAAAGTGTGTGTGAAAGTGTTGACTCTGTAAGTTTCAGGAGAGTTGTCAAATCTCCTGAACTTATGAGTTCTTTGTGTAGCTTGATGAAATCTTTGAGGAAATGCCTTTTTATGACCATTACCCTTTGGCATGAAGGGTTTTGGTTGTCTCATTTTATTTTGCCTTTGAGGATAGTTGTCCTTAGGTCTGTTCAGCTGAGGCTTCCTCAGTAGAGTTGGCCTAGGCTGATCATACCTTGGATAACTCCTCTGAACATTGTTCAGGAGAGTTGCCCTTCCATTGGATCTACTCTGCTGACCAACATTCCTCTTGTATTCAGGAGCCTTGACCTTTTCCAAAGGTTTGGGCCTAGTCTCCTGAAATACTTGAGTGGGCATTTCATTCATTTTGCCCTTTCCTTTGTTCAGTGGCTGAATTATTTCATTTTCAGCTTGTTGTGCCACTGATTTAACAAAGATTTTCTTAGTGTTACTTGTGGAAGCAACACTAAGACAAGGTGAAGATTCAAATGGATCAAATCCTAATCCACTTCTTTGAGCCATAGGTCTTTGATAACTTTGAATTTCCTCTATTGCTCTAGAGGATTTGTTCAAAGCAGACATCTTTAATTTCAGGCTCTCTTCACTTGATTTGAGAATGTCATACTCATGTGAGAGGTTTTCAAATTTTGCTTGAAGAATTTTTAGTTCAAAATCTTTTCTCTTCTGAGTAAGTAATTGAGATTCAATCTGTCCTTGTTGGTCAACTATCCTGAGATTTGCTTCCTCAAGCTCTCTCAAGACTTATTGGTACAACTTAGTAGATTTAATGTCAACTACTGTCTCAGTAGGCTTTGAAAGCTCAATTGAAAGCCTTTCATTTTCTCTCACACAATTGTCATGAAATTCTTGTAATCTAGTGAAATCTTCCATCAACTTCCCAAAGGAAAGTTTTAAGTTGACTTCACTAGTGTTCTGTGATAAGAGTGATGGTGAGCTAGAAGTAGAGGATACCTCTTCATCCTCAATTGCCATGTTGCACACATCATCATCATCACTGTTTGAGAACAGTCCATCAGAAGAGTTGAAGCTTTCAGCACTGTCAGATTCATCACCAGCCATCATGGCTTTTCTGTTGGTGAACTTCTTATCTCTTTTGGCTTGCCTTTCTCTTCTTTCCTTAGAGCTGAGTTCAGGGCAGTCATACTGGAAGTGCCCTTTCTTCTTGCAGTTGTAGCATATATCCTCATCATCATCTTTCTTTGGATCATCTCTTCTTCTAGATGAGGAGGGTTCAACTCTGTTGGACTTTCTCCTATCAGAGAACTTGTCCTCTGATCTTTTCTCTTCAGGCTTCTTGTCCTCAGCCAGTGCTTCAGGAGAGTTGTACCTTCTCCTGAATTTGTTGTCTTGGTAGAATTTCTTGTATATACCAAACCTTGAGTTGAGTTTGTCAAACCTCCTTGCCATAAGAGCCATTTCTTCCTTCATTTCAGCCTTAGAGACTGACTTTGATGATCTTGGAGTGGGTTGCATTTCAGGTTCAACAGCTTTGGCTTTGAATGCCACTCCTTTGGTTGGTAGGGGAGGCTCTTCTGCTGGCTTCCTTCTATTGAGGTCAAACTCATAAGCTTTGAGTTCTGAGAAGATTTGTTGCATGGGCATGGTGGAGAGATCCTTGGTGTTCTGCATCATTACAGCATATACATCCCACTTTTGAGTGAGACTTCTCAGGATTTTCAATCCAACTTCTCTCCTGGAGTACACCTTGCCCAAGGAGTTGATTTCATTCATCACATCAGTGAATCTACCAGCAAACTTGTCAATAGACTCATCTGGCTCCATTGAGAATTGTTCAAACGTCTGCACAACCACTTGGAGCATGTTCTCCTTTATCTTTTCAGTACTCTCACACATTTCAGCAAGAGTATCCCAAATTTCTTTGGCTGTTGTGCAGTGGTAAACTCTTCCCATGATTGCATCTGGAATTGTTTGATAGAGAGTGTTCATTGCAAGATAATTCAAGTTATCTTTTCTTTTCTCCTCAGAAGTGAAGTCATCTTCATCTTTAGGGATCTCTTCCCTTATATCAGCTCTTTGAGCTTCAGTCATTCTGGGGTTGGTTTGGGTGAACACAAATGGTCCTCTTGTGATTACCCTCAGCATGTCAGTGTGAAGAGATGCAAGATGAGCTCTCATTCTGATCTTCCAGAAGTCATAGTTCTCAATTGAGAACATGGGCAGCTTGTGATGTGATATATGGTTGACTGGATTGGTGGCCATATTGTTGATTCCTTGAACAACATCATGAGGAACAACATTGTTGTTGGCCATGACTCAAAGATAAAATGTTAGTCAACAAATAATAGGATTTCAGATAGATCAGTTCAGTGACCACACCAAATATGTGATTTTGAAAATCAAGATGGATTTTCAGAAGCAGTGGTCTTTGAACCCCTGCTCTGATACCACTTGTTGGTCCTGAAAGGAGTATATAACAAGTGTATGGGGGGGGGGGGGGAATACACTTGTATGCAAATTCTTTTTCAAATTTAACCAAAAGTACTTCAGCAAGATTGTCTTGGACAACTCTGCTGATATGATTAACTCTTCTAAGATAATCAAACTACTAAGTACTATTGAGTACTTAGTTGAATAACTATCTAGGGGAGTTATATGTGCGGAATTAGTGGTTGGCCCTTTAGTTTTAAACTCCTTTGAATTCTGAAATTACTTAATCAATCAATCCAGTTTTTCAGGGAACTTGTCCAAATCAGTTTTGCACAGTCTTTGAATGTATGTCCTTTTAAAGATCAGTTTTGTGTGTAGTGTTTGAATGTATGAAAGTACTTAAAAGTAAATCAACACAAGAGTTTATAGTGGTTCAGAGACTCAAGCTCCTACATCCACTTTCCCTGATTTAACAGGATAATTTCTTCACTCTTGGAATTAACTTGTTTTATAGTGCCAAGGTGCACTTGATCAAGAACACCACTCCTTGGTGAATTGATCCCTAGGATGTCTAGAGTCCTAGTACCCTCTTCTCAACTCAGAACTGAACTGTTCTTCTCTCAACAGTCAGCTCCTACCACTTCTACTACTACAACCTTCTCACTTTCTCACTTGAAAGGGGTAAGGGTTGAAGTAAGGTTCCAACTACTGAGATATCCTTTACAATGAAGATCAGTGTATAAGGATAGGATATCTCTCTAAGCTTTGTATGGATATACAATGGGGTTTAGCTTAGATGAAGTGTATGAAGACTAAGATAATCTCTTTTTTAAGCTTGAGAGCACTTGTTAACTTGTAGGATAGTTGGCTTCGTAGTTGGTTAGTTGGTGCTTCAAATGGTCTTCACACTTCTGTATTTATAGACAAATTTGAGGATTTGCCCGTTGGAGAGGCAGTCCCAAATTGCTATAAATGTCTTCCTTGAGTTCTTCAAACTGGAAGACAGATTCTTGATAGTGACATGTCCTCATTTGGGAAATAAACGGCTGTATAGACTTTGTCTTCATTCTGCAGCACTCTTCCCAATGTCTGACTTCAAGATTCATTTGATTAAGCTTGGACATGGCTTCTGAAGGTTGATCCAATGATAGGACAATATTCCTTATCAAATGGACAACTCTGCTTATCACTATCACCAGACTTTGCTTATCAACATATTTGGCTTGCTCTTTTTCAGATAACTTGGCTCTTTCCCTTTGCTCCATTTAGATGTGATCTTAGCATGATTCTTTGAAGATCTTTTTAGGGTTTAGTTGTCTTGATTTCTTCAGCATAGTTGGTCTTTGACTTTCAGAAGATTTGTTCTTGTTTAACTTTGCTGGGACAACTCTCCTGGACATCTCTTCTGATCAGCATACTTGTCCTTCAGTGGACTTGGCAAACATTCCAGAATTTGAGCCTTGAGGGGACTTGTTCTTGATAGACTTTAAAGCATATGTTCCCCCTCAAATTGTGCATCTTATAAACTAAGAGCTGCCTAACATTTCAGCTTCTCATCTAGTCTTATGCTAGATGTTCTAACATTCTTAGAACATAATCAATCTTGACTAGGCATGTCTCAGGGGGTTTTGGTATTGAATCAAAACATATCTCATTTTATTCCCAACATTCAGTATTCACGGTTGACACTTTTATGAGCTCGAAACCTTCCATTCCTTGGCGTCTACAAGGTCTTTGGGGCCAGATCCACCCTCTTACGCAGGAAATGCACATCCGATACACGCACGTCTTCAGAGAAACTAATCAGGCTGCTGATGCATGGCCAAGACTGGCCTTGATAGTGTCTAGAGGGGTTACCCCAGATTTTTTACTCTCATTTTTGCACAATGATTTGTATTTAGTTTTTTTTATAGACATTGATCTTTAGAGGAGTGTACCTTTTTCACTTAACCTGGGTTTTGTTCTTTTGGAGAGGGTTTTCCCAGGCAAGGTTTTAATGGCACTCCGATCTCTGGCTCGGCTTGTGAGTTTATGGTTCTAGGTTTTCTTCTTTTATTTGATTTACCTTTTATTGTCATTTACACATTTTAGAATTTTTTAATTTTTAATTTTACACATTTAAATATTTTATTTTTAATAATAATTTTTACTATTTTTTTAATGGGGGAAATAAATGACTAACAGTTCACGTGACTCTTTCCGTCAACAATTAACGGATTTGGAATTAAATGTATCAAAACAATTTATTTTTTTTTGAAAACAAATGTATCAATTTTTTTACTTTCTGGATCAAAATTTAAAGTGCTGGTACCAAAACTATGAAGGGCCGTGGATGGTGGGACCACAAAAATGAATTTTGAATTTTTCTCATTCTTTTTTATGTTTAATTATTGTATAATGTTAATGTTATTTAATATGATTAATTTGATACAGACTTGATTATTTTGTTCTAAGAATATCTCTTTTTCGAAGATAACATAAATTATAGCATCATTTTAATAGAAAAGAAAACGGGAAGCCGATTCTCTTGAACCAAATTCTCTTCTCCATGGCCAACTAATTATATTCTTTAAATAGAGAATTATAAAATAATTCCAGATTTAAAAGGTAGTAATTCAGCCATTTGATTTGATGAATATAACTTTGAGTGAGTGGTCGAAAAATAATCATGTTTTCCAGATTTAAAAGGTAGTAATTCAGCCATTTGATTTGATGAATATAACTTTGAGTGAGTGGTCGAAAAATAATCATGTTTATAGTTGATGATGTAGACAAGCAAAATTAAATTAATTTGGGCCTCCAAAGTCCAACAAATCAAGACGGGCCTCTAAAGTCCAATAAACGAAGACGGACTTCTAAAGTCCGATAAATGAAGACGGACCTCTAAAGTCAGATAAATGAAGACGGACCTCTAAAGTCCTATAAATGAAGATGTGCCTCTAAAGTCCAACAAACCAAATCAAGCCCAAATGGTATTCTTAGCCCATCAAGTAATTCAAAATTTGAATTAAGGCCTAACCACTTGCACAAATATCTCCTTGGCCCATAAAAAACCCTAGGTTCTACACCTATAAATAGAGGCCTCATTTCATTCATTTTATGATCAACAAAGAAAGCAGAAGCATTCAAGACTCTAAAATTCTCTGTAGAGATTTTAGAGTGTTCTTCAGCAAGCGGAGGAGCTTCAAAGGCGTTCTTCGTGCAAAGCGGCGAGAAGCGGAGATCAAGGTGCTAAGCATCTTCGATTCGGCGTTTCTTCAAGGAGGAGGTGCTTCGTGGATCTTCAACGGCGTTCGTCCCGGAAAAGTCCCGATAAGTCCCGGAAAAAGTCCCGATAAGTCCCGAAAAAGTCCCGAAAATCGACGTTTGATCCAAAATACGGCGTCAAGCCCTTGGATTAACGTTACAATGTCCCAAGTTTAAGAACGATCTTCAACGAGAAGCGGAGATCAAGGTGCTAAGCCTCTTCGATTCAGAGTTTCTTCAAGGAGGAGGTGCTTCGTGGATCTTCAACGGCGTTCGTCCCGGAAAAGTCCCGATAAGTCCCGAAAAAAGTCCCGAAAAAGTCCCGATAAGTCCCGAAAAAGTCCCGAAAAGTCTCGTAAATCGATGTTTGATCCAAAATACGGCGTCAAGCCCTTGGATTAACGTTACAAAGTCCCAAGTTTAAGAACGATCTTCAACGACGTTCATCACAAAAGTCCCTAAATTCAACGTTTAATCAAAAAATACGGTGCTAAACCTTTGGATTAACGTTATAAAGCTCCAAGTACAAGATCGGAGCGGATTCGGCTGCGGATTCGACCCCAAAAAGCTCAAGAAATTCAAGAAGTTCAAGAAGAGAGAATCAGAGGAGAAAATTAGAGATTGTAACCCACAAATACTCGGTTTTAATCCGAAATTAAATAAAATCGTTTACCATTTTCGCGTTTTATTATTTAATTCACGAATTTGTGTTTACAAATTGGCACGCCCGGTGGGACAATCTCTACCTCTCATCTCTACTCTTCAAGCAAATCAAGTCATGATGATGACACCAATCAAGATAAAGATCAAGAGAGTTGTTGCATCCGGACCAGCTGGTATTGACTTTGAAGACGTGAACGTAGTCACGAGAAGTATGTCAAGAAGTTCAAAGTCATCGTCTTCTTCAGAGGAGGCTACTGCAGAGGGTCCATCGCCCAACACTGCGAACGAGGAGAACAACCCAGCCTGTTCCCCTACTCGTTCCACAGCAAGCTCATCAGATTCAAGCACAACCTCAGTAATGGCGACAGACACTACGACTGTTGAGGAGCAATTGGCAAGCTTAACTCGAGCTATAGAAGGACTCACGAAACATGTCCAAGAACAGGATGCCCGAATTGCTAAGCTAATAAGCAATACGGACAAAGGAAAGCAAGTCGAAAGGCATGATGTTGAGATGTCCGGTGAACGTCATCAGATGGAAATTAACCCGACTCTTAAGGAGTTACAAGTCTCTCCCGATGGTTTGGTGCCTATTGACCGGTTAAAAGAAATCATACTCGGAGCAATAAAGGATAAGTTCGAGGAAAATCCTAAGTCTTCCTTCACCTACAACAAGCCTTACACTAAGAGGATTGACGGTTTGAAGATACCAGCTGGTTATCAACCTCCAAATTTGCTGCAGTTCGATGGCAAGGGTAATCCAAAGCAGCATATTGCTCACTTCGTAGAGACTTGCAACAATGCATGCACTTACGGAGATCATTTGGTGAAGCAATTTGTGCGCTCTTTAAAGGGAAATGCATTCGATTGGTATATTGATTTGGAGGCCAGTTCGATAGATAGTTGGGAGGAAATGGAGCAGGAATTTCTCAACCGATTTTACAGCACTCGAAGAACGGTTAACATGATTGAATTGACGAACACTCGTCAATCAAATGAAGAGTCGGTGATCGAATATATAAATCGATGGAGGAATCTAAGTCTAAATTGTAAGGATAGATTAACTGAAACTTCAGCAATCGAGATGTGCATCCAAGGAATGCAGTGGGGTCTTCGATATATCCTTCAAGCAATTCGACCAAGATCATTCGAGGATTTGGCTACTAAGGCTCATGACATGGAGTTGAGCATGTCTACAAGTGGATTTGAAGGGCCGCTATATCAAGAGTGGGGGCAAAGGAAAACGAGTTTGAAGGAGTTGCAACAAAAGCAATATCCATTTCTAGACTCAGACATCCCCGGAATTTTCGATGACTTGATCAAGAATGATCTCATTAAACTACCACAAATGAAACGACCCGGTGAGGCTAGGCGAACGGACGACCCCAAATATTGCAAGTACCATCGATTGGTAGGACATCCAACCTAAGACTGTTTTATACTTAAAGAGAAAATTATGCGGCTAGCCAAAGAAGAGAAGATCTTGCTAGAAGAAACTGAAACAACGGCGAATCACGTCACAGTTGAAGACAATCAAGTTAAGGAAGTTTACGCAAATGATGCCTACAAATTGATTTATGAAGACGACGTATGCATTGGTCTCATGAACGGAATGTTTTTTAAACGCTACTACGCGTAAAGAAAACAAGTATGCTCCATAAACGCATGAGCCTAAACTGCTTGTTGCTCCATAAACGCACGAGCCTAAACTGCTTGTTGCTCCAAGAACGCACGAGTCTAAACTGCTTGTTGCTCCATAATGCACGACTTTAAACTACTTATTGCTCCATAAACACACGAGCCTAAACTGCTTTTTGCTCCATAATGCACGAGTCTAAACTACTTATTACTTCCGGTCCTCATGAGTCTAAACTGTGTACGACAACCACCAAAGGTAAATACATGTGGTTAAACTGTTAACTTACTCCACTAAAGGCATTTTAAGTGGTTAAATAATTAAATCCCTACTTTTTCAAAAGTAGTTAAAGAATAGTCACTCCTGGCCCGCATGTGGAAAATCATTTGAAAGTAATTCGCAATTCGTACACATCAAAGACAAACGTTCTCGTGAACGAAATGCGAGGGGGCAATTTGTAGACAAGCAAAATTAAATTAATTTGGGCCTCCAAAGTCCAACAAATCAAGACGGGCCTCTAAAGTCCAATAAACGAAGACGGACCTCTAAAGTCCGATAAATGAAGACGGATCTCTAAAGTCCGATAAATGAAGACAGGCCTCTAAAGTCCTATAAATGAAGATGGGCCTCTAAAGTCCAACAAACCAAATCAAGCACAAATAGGGTATTCTTAGCCCATCAAGTAATTCAAAATTTGAATTAAGGCCTAACCACTTGCACAAATATCTCCTTGGCCCATAAAAAACCCTAGGTTCTACACCTATAAATAGAGGCCTCATTTCATTCATTTTATGATCAACAAAGAAAGCAGAAGCATTCAAGGCTCTAAAATTCTCTGTAGAGATTTTAGAGTGTTCTTCAGCAAGCGGAGGAGCTTCAAAGGCGTTCTTCGTGCAAAGCGACGAGAAGCGGAGATCAAGGTGCTAAGCCTCTTCGATTCGGCGTTTCTTCAAGGAGGAGGTGCTTCGTGGATCTTCAACGGCGTTCGTCCCGGAAAAGTCCCGATAAGTCCCGGAAAAAGTCCCGATAAGTCCCGAAAAAGTCCCGATAAGTCCCGAAAAAGTCTCGAAAAAGTCCCGAAAAGTCCCGTAAATCGACGTTTGATCCAAAATACGGCGTCAAGCCCTTGGATTAACGTTACAAAGTCCCAAGTTTAAGAACAATCTTCAACGAGAAGCGGAGATCAAGGTGCTAAGCCTCTTCGATTCGGAGTTTCTTCAAGGAGGAGGTGCTTCGTGGATCTTCAACGACGTTCGTCCCGGAAAAGTCCCGATAAGTCCCGGAAAAAGTCCCGAAAAGTCCCGAAAAAGTCCCGAAAAGTCCCGTAAATCGACGTTTGATCCAAAATACGGCGTCAAGCCCTTGGATTAACGTTACAAAGTCCCAAGTTTAAGAACGATCTTCAACGACGTTCATAAAAAAAGTCCCTAAATTCAACGTTTAATCAAAAAATACGGTGCTAAACCTTTGGATTAACGTTATAAAGCCCCAAGTACAAGATCAGAGCGGATTCGGCTGCGGATTTCAATAGTTGTCTGTTTTACGCTTTTCTAGGGTTTCTTGGGGATAATCCGCTTCCTTTTCATTTGCAACCTGGCTTAATGATTGCTTTTGCCTCTCTTGCCCAATCTGTGGCCTGTGGCGTGTTCCATCCATTTAATGGGTCGGAATTTTTGCGTATTTCAAGATCTTCAGATGATATTTGCGTGCGCTCCTTTTCGACTCAAGAAACTTCTTCTTTATATCTTATGCAACGTTTCAGTTCTCAGGAGTACTCTAGCTTCAAGACTATGATTAGGGCTAAGGATATAGGAATTTCTCACCGTTTATTGGTTTATTTGGCGGTGATTTGCACTATATTAAGAGTGCTCACTCTTGATTATCACTTCACACTAAAAAATCCGATCCTTCTTCCTATTATCCTTACCATCTCAATCACCATGGCTGATGACCTCAGAAGCCCCCTTCGAAGAGTCTCTCTGTCTAAAATGGAGGAAACACCTCTCTTGGTGGGTGACCATGAACTGATCCTTCCACGTTTTGTTTTGCTGGGGCGCTTCACGGTCAGAAGGCCGATCAGCATTCAGGAACTGCTTGTCACAATGAGAAAGATTTGGCGCCCTACTAGTAATGTTAATGCGGTGCATCTGGGAGAGGGGTACTTCCTCTTTGATTTTGAAGACGAGTTCGACTGGAGTAAGGCGTTTCACCGTCAGCCCTGGATAGTGAACGGCCCAATGCTCATCCTTTCGAAGGTTCGCGGAGATGAACAACCCAGAGATCTGGTTATCAATATGATACCCATGTGGATCCAAGTCCATGGCCTACCACTCTACTCTATGACGAGGCATATTGCATATAAACTGGGGGCCAGATTAGGGGATGTGATCGAGCTCGACTGTCCCAATGGTGAAACTGCTTGGGGGAGGTGTCTAAGGATCAGAGTCCTCCTTGATCTTAGTAAACCCCTTTTTAGGAGTACTCAGATCACAGTTTGTGAGGAAACCATTACCCTCCCATTACGATACGAGAAGTTAGGTGAGTTCTGCTACTTTTGTGGTTTGCTAACTCGTGTGGAAAAAGAGTGCCTAGAGAGGTATTATGAAAATGGCCATAGCCACTCTAAGTTTAAACACTTCCCAATGTGGCTCCGCGCGGAGGGCCAGAAAGGTCTGGATTGGAAGCTTTATGAGTTTCTGAGCAAGGAAAATGACAGGAGGGCAGCTACTAATGCCAGAGAAGGTAATGCCGAGGATGATGCATCTTCATTTAGACAGGTTCGCATGAATGAAGAGGTTCACAGGAATGAAGAGTTCTTGGGAATGGAGTTGGCACCCGTTGTTTGGAGAGGTAAAACAAACAGGTTTATGGAAGAGGACAGGTTTTTTGCAGAAGCAGCATTCCAGGATGAGGACATCCAGCTTTTGGATAATGATAATGCTAGACTGTACATTCAAGAGAGTCAGGTGGGGGAGCAGGAGCATGAAGATCGGATCTTCAACCTGTATCTATGGACCCCAGCGTAATCTCCAGATCTGCGAAGGTGTAGGGGCAGGAAAAGGTACGATGATAAGAATCAATCCTAAAGATAATGAAGGAAAACTGAAAGGCCATATGTATCCGGAGAAGAGTGTTCAACCCAATGCTATCCAGTCATACAAAAGTGCAGCAAAGGCCTCGAGGAAGAGGGGACGTCTGATGGAGCTTTCAGGGATTGGGGTTGGTGAGACATCGGCAAGAGATGAGGAAATCCATTCGGGCCAGTCCAGTGGAAGGAAAAGATGTAAAAGTGATGATGATGAAGCAAGTTCCAGCAAGGTGGAGATGGGGCCGGGGATCCCCAACTCCGTCAATCTGAATGAGAATCTTAGCTTGGAATGCTCGTGGATTGAGGGGTCCACAAGCATTCCATAAAATTAGGCGTGTTATAGCCTTAAATAAACCCTCAATACTGTTTGTTATGGAATCAAAGGTGTCCACTAAGGTACTAGAGGCATGAAATGCCATTCTGAAATTTAAATATTGTTTTGCTGTGGATGCCTTAGGCAGGCAAGGAGGCCTTATTATGTTTGCTAATGAAGATGTTGAAGTTTCTCTTAAATCCTTTTCTTTTGGCCATATTGATATTTTGATTTCGTGGCACGATCTTAAATGGTTCTTTACTGGTTTTCAAGGAAACCCTAATGAACAACAAAGACATCTGTCACATGTTCTACTCTCGAGAATTAAAGAAACACATGGTGATATTAAAGAATGGGTGGTGGGAGGTGACTTTAATCAGATTATGAATTATGGAGAAAAAACTGGAGGCATTAATAACTGGAAATTGAGAAACAACATGAATAAATTCAGGAATACCTTACATTCGCTTGAATTGTTTGATTTAGGATTCAAAGGCCCTTGCTTTACTTGGAACAATAAAAGAAAAGGGGATCATAACATCAAAGAAAGATTAGACAGATTTATTTCGAGTCCGGAATGGAGGAAGATGTTTAATGATTTTACAGTTCAAAACCTCCATTGGTTTGGCTCTGCCCACAGGGCTATAAGCCTCACGCTTAAAATGCATCAGAAAATTTGGAAACAATTTGATACTCACATCTTTCGTTTTGAGAACGCGTGGTTGGTTGATCGTTCGTGCAAAAGAACAATAAAAACAATCTGGAAGGCGGTTGATAGAACGACTCCGTTCATGATCAGACTGAAGGAGTGTGCAAAGGCCTTGAAACAGTGGGCTAAGTCGAATTTTGGAGCACTGGATACTAGAATCCAAAAGATTTCTTCCAAAATTGCAGAATTGGAAGAGACAAAGTTAGATCAGAAAGAGGAAAGTGAGCTCATAAGTCTGGAGAAAGAACTGGATGTTTTATTTTCTCAACAAGAAGAATTCTGGCATCAAAGAGCTAGAATTGATTGGATTTCATGTGGAGATCGTAACACGTCTTATTTTCATAAAAAGGCTACGGAACGTTTTCAACGAAGCATGATTCAAGGTCTTCAGGATGAACAAGGCCAGTGGATATCTTCAAACATAGAAATTGAGACTGCTTTTTCCAAATACTTCAAGGAGCTCTTTTCTTCTCAGGACCCTCAAATCAATGATATCCGATTAATCACATCTAATAGCTCAGTTTTGGTGTCGAACGAAATGAATCAGAGTCTAGACATGATCTTTTCTAGACAAGATATCAAAGAAGCAGTTTTCGATCTAGCTCCGAACAAAGCTCCTGGACCTGATGGCTTTAATGCTCGGTTTTATCAGGAGAATTGGAGTTCCATAGGGGAGGAAACTACAGATGCAGTTCTAAAAATTTTGAACGATCAAGGGGATGTGACGGATTGGAACCATACTGTTATTACGTTGATTCCAAAAATAAAAAATCCGACCTCTCTAGCACACTTTCGTCCAATTAGTTTGAGTAATGTATGCTATCGTATTCTTGCTAAGACTATTGCTAAACGGCTTTTACGGATTCTTCTAGAGATAGTGGACGAATACCAAAGTGCATTTATCAAAGAAAGGCAAATTTTTGACAATGTTTTGATTAGCTACGAGTGTATGCATTGATTGAGAAATAACAAGAGTAAGTCGGGATATGCGGCGTTGAAATTGGATATGAGTAAGGCGTATGATCGAATTGAATGGGCATATTTACAGGAACAAATGAAGAGTCTGTGATTTTCCGAGAAATTCATAAACCTCATTTTGAGATGTGTCACCTCGGTCACATATTCTTGTAAAATCAACAATTCGATTCTTAGCAGTTGTAGACCATCCAGAGGCATTAGACAGGGAGACCCACTTTCTCCCTTTTTATTTGTTTTATGTGCTCAAGGTTTATCCTCGAGGATCCAACATTTGGTCAATCAAGGATTCATTGAAGGCATTAGAGTGGCGAGGCAAGCCCCGATGATTACTCATCTACTCTTTGCGGATGATAGCATTCTCTTCTTCAAAGCTAAACCTAAGATAGCTGAGCGGATTAAGACCTCACTTTTGGAATATGAAAAAGCATCGGGGCAATTGGTCAATTTTGATAAATCGTCTGTGATCACTACAAAAAAAAAGGTTTTTAGCATCGAATTTTTTTTGATACTAAAAATGAAATATTTGATACTAAAGGGTATTGGTATCAAATTTATTTTCGATACCACTTCCGATACTTATACTCCCGATCCTAAAGACCGCGTATCAGAAAAAAAAGTCTGATACCAAAGGGTAACCCTTTAGTATCAGAAATATATAGTATCAATAAATATTTTCTGATACTAAAGGATTGAACTCTTTAGTATCAAAATTGTATTTAGTATCAGATTATTGTATCAAATTTTTTTGATACAACAATGTATTTATAGTATCGTAAACTTTTTTCCGATACTAAACATATAGTATCAATAAATATTTTCTGATACTAAATGATTGAACCCTTTAGTATCAGAATAATATTTAGTATCGGATAATGGTATCAATTTTTTTTGATACAACAATGTATTTATAGTATCGTAAATTTTTTCCGATACTAAAGATATAGTATCAATAAATATTTTCTGATACTAAATGATTGAAACCTTTAGTATCAAAAAATATTTAGTATCGAATAATTGTATCAATTTTTTTTGATACTAAATTTTATTTATAATATCCAAAAAATTTATTGATACTATATATATATATTATATATATATATATATATATTATATCAATACATATTTTTAATACTAAAAGATTGAATTCTTTAGTATATAAAGAAAATCATTTAGCATCTGATAATTATATTAATTTTTTGATACAATAATATATTTATTATATTAAAAACATTACCGACTGGTTCTAAAATTAATGGTATTACAAAAAAGTTTTAATATTAATTTTCGAATAACAAAAACCGCACTAGCTTTATTACACATATAAAATGCTAGTAATATTCAATATAATTCAAATCTAGCTTTATTTGTACTCTATAAAACTAATTCAAATAAAATAACCTTTTTTTTATTCCATGACTTCTTCTAATTCATTTCTCTTCCCTTCTTGCTTTTGTTTCTCTACTGCAATCACTTCTTCTAGAGCTTCTCTTTTTTGTCTTTCAGCTTCAACCATCAATAATGCTTCAGTAGCTCTTTGTTTTGAAGTTCCAGTTGTCTGATTCTTTACTCCAATTTCATAAGTTCGTTTGTATCCACGCTTATCATCTCCAATTGATTGATGAAAGATCCTTTCTCGTTCACTAGCAAGATTGAGGAAGGTTTAATAACTCATCCTCAATTTCAGCATATGAAATACATATTTCGCATCATTACAAATCAATTATAGTCAATATAATCATTCAAAATCAAGTAAAACCATGAAACAATTTTATCTTAAAGAAGCATTGTGCAAATTTACTTAGAGATTAAAATCCCGCTTAAATGAAGTGTTTATCAATAGCTCATCACTTTCATTTGATACCTATTTTTGCATATTAACTCTAATGAGTGAGACTTCAAGCACCCAGTTTATACATTTGCCCTTCCACTGACTATGTATTTTTAAGGAAACAACATATCTATTACTGATGGACAAAGAGAAAGCTTCATTCTATTTCAACAACTAGGAAGCCAACAACATAATGAAATAGTTAATTCGTATCCAATACGATAATGTAGAAAGCTGTAGCTAAGTATCAACTTACCTTGACCACAATGAAGACATATTTAAGGAGAGGAATCAGCTTAAGAGAGTAAATACATACAGGAGAGATGTTCCCAAGTCTCCATATACCACTCCCAGACTTTTGAATGCAAGCCTTGAGAGCAAAATTGCTGAGAATTTCTGTTTAAATAGAGTTGATCAAGAATCGGCTAACAAAATTATTCTCAACAACAATGTAATCCACTAAAATAAAATTATACTCAACAACAATGTAATCCACTAAAGCAAAGTGTTAACGATAATAAAAGTAGATGGCTATGAAAATACATCACCTACTCAGTTATCTGGTTGTACTATAAATTTCTAGTGAATGCCATCAAGATAATGCAACTTAATAAAAGAATATCAAACTCTTGAAACAGAACAGGACAATAATGAGGACAAGAATTTCACCTTTTATGGAAGATTCTAGGAGAACCAATTTATCAACAATTTTATCTCTAGAGAAACATCGTGCAAATTTACTTATTATAATTGCCACAGTGTCACTTCAATTAAGTTCACTCTTGATATGTTTACTTCAAAAGAGAAAAGCATCTTACATCAAGAGAAAAAAAGATGATCATCAGGTAAATCAACGATCCTAGTAAAAAAAACTAGCACTAGAATATTTATTTAGAAGGAACATCAAGCTTATGCAAACAAAAACTAAACTATTAACAAAAATCCAAAGCAATCTAGCCTGAAAGCAAAACAAATTAAAGTTTAGAACAACCTGGTAGAGTGCGCCGCCCAAATCAGTTAGTTCCGGATCGGAAGTCACAGAGCCTTACTCAAGTCGCCGGAAACGGTTTCACAGTCGATACAGGCCACCGCTCTACATAAACAGGTTGTGTAATATACAGAAGATAAGTGCGATTTGGCGAATAGCAAAACTAGAGACCACGACTCCAAAAACTCAGTAACAGAGCCTGAGACAAAGCGAAACGCGAACATACCGAGCCTTTTCACCCGGAATCAGTTGCCAAATATTATAATGCCGCTATGGGGAATACAGATCGGAACACATTGAGTTGCTCTGAAATCGCGATTCAAAAATCGCTTAGAGAATGTGAATCACTAAATTTTTTGTCGGCCAGCCATGGGCGTCTGCCTCGCTGGCCACTGTGCAGCAGCGGCAAGCCTGGATCTGTCGCCGGCCACTGTACAGCAGCGGCAAGCCTGGATCTGTCGCCGGCGTCGGAGCATTATGTAGTTGCCGGAGGGTTATGGTGCAGCGGCGGCCGCCATGGGCGGTCGAGAGAAGGAGGCCGCGTTATAGTGTGGCCATCCGAGCGGTGGCGACGGCACGCAGGGAGTGGCCGGAGGGACTGTGTGTGGCGGCGGCTGAAGTATTACGGTTACACCCTCACTGTATGAAAATCGCACACAGTGAGGATTTTCTGTTTCTTTTTCGTAATCTAATTTCTTTATTAAGGAGAAGAGGCCACACAATTTTATATAGGAGATTGTATATGAGCAATTTTATTTTGAGGGGAGATTGTATATGAGCAATTGGTATCGGAAATTCACTATCCGATACCAATCTATCATCAAGTCATACCTATTAAAAAAATGATACAGTTTTTTTTTTAAATTAATTAAAAAATTACTAATAAAAATATTAATAATACAAAAACTAAAATTAATGTAGTATCAAAAATATTATTTATCAAAATATTATTTATCAGTAATAAAGTTTTCAATACCAATGATAAGTAGTATCAAAAATATTATTTGATACAAAAAAAATAATTAGTATCAATAAATAAATTAGTAATACAAAAATAGTAATAGTATCGATAAAGTGATGGATGTTATTAAGTTAATGGTATCGAAAATTAAATTTTCGATACAATTGATAAGTAGTATCAAGAAAGATAAAGTGATGGATGTTATTAAGTTAATGGTATCGAAAATTAAATTTTCGATACAAATGATAAGTAGTATCAAGAAACTTATTTGATACAAAAAAATAGGTGTTATCAATAAAAAAATTACTAATACTAAAATAATAATAGTATCAAAAAAAAGTTTGGATGTTATTAAATTAATGGTATTAGAAATAAAGTTTTTGATACCAATGATAATAAGTAGTATCAAAAATTTTATTTGATACAAAAAAAAAAATAATATCAATAAATAAATTAGTAATACAAAAATAGTAATAGTATCGATAAAGTGATGGATGCTATTAAGTTAATGGTATCGGAAATTAATTTTTCGATACCAATGATAAGTAGTATCAAAAAAAAAAATTTGATACAAAAAATTAGTTGTATCAATAAATAAATTACTAATACTAAAATAATAATAGTATCAAAAAAAGTTTGGATGCTATTAAATTAGTGGTATCGGAAATAAAGTTTTCGATAATAATGATAAGTAGTATCAAATATATTATTTGATACAAAAAATAAGTAGTATCAATAAATAAATTAGTAATAGAAAAATAGTAATAGTATCGATAAAGTGATTGATGCTATTAAGTTAATAGTATCGGAAATTAAATTTTCGATACCAATGATAAATAGTATCAAAAAAAATATTTGATACAAAAAATAAGTTGTATCAATAAATAAATTACTAATACTAAAATAATAATAGTATCAAAAAAAGTTTGGATGCTATTAAATTAGTGGTATCGGAAATAAAGTTTTCGATACTAATGATAAGTAGTATCAAAAATATTATTTGATACAAAAAATAAGTAGTATCAATAAATAAATTACTAATACAAAAATAGTAATAGTATCGATAAACTGATGGATGCTATAAAGTTAATGGTGTCGGAAATTAAATTTTCGATACCAATGATAAATAGTATCGGAAAAGTATTTGATCCTAAAACTAAATAGTATCAATAAATAATTTTTTGATGCAAAAACTATATTAGTATCACTAATTAACCGATACTATAAATTTAATAGTATCAAACAATATTTTTTTGATACAAAAAATGAAGGTAGTATCAAAAGATTTTTAGTTGATACTAAAGGGTAAAATTTAGTATCAGAAAATGCAACCGATACCAATTTTCCGATACTAAAAACCTCTTTTCTAGTAGTGGATCTTCAGTCCACAGACGAATGATCATTTCCAAACGCAAATTATTAATTGCCTATTGGAATATCTTTCCAACTTTCAGAACATACTCAGTAAGCATCATATGGAGGATAAGGATAGTAATAACATAGAGTCATCAATGGAGAATACAAGGGAGAATTATGAGTGTTGTTTTGAGGTCGATGGTGCCTTTAATAATGATCAATTGAAATTCGCAATTGGAGGCATTATGCTTAATGGAGAGGGAAACATTTTTTACTCATTTGCTAAACGTATCCCTCTCCAAAGAAGCCCTCTTGGATCTGAATTGTTAGCCATTGAAGAAGCTCTTCTTATGACACTCTCTAAAGGAGTAGAGAATATCGTTATTAAATCTGACTCTCTGCAGGTTGTATCCCTGTGCACAGGACATGATTATAAATCTTTTAGGGGTCCCGAAGCCTACATTACCTGAAGGATCATATTGCTAATACGTAGATTTGGTGTGTGCAAGTTTACCCATATTCCTCGGGAAAAAAATGTGAAAGCCCATCTCTTGGCTCAGAGGGCTGCTCATTCTACCATCTCTCAAGACAGATATGGAGAAGTTTATTGAAGAATCTTGAAGTCCGGAAATTTGGGTCCTTTCAGATTTCCCTGATCTTATTGTTATGGTTTCTTCTTGTGTTGAGCAATTGCAAATGGTGGAAATTTAACCCTGGTTTGACAAAAGGAAGACTAATTTGCAACCAACCACTAAGCTAACATTAATTAAGAAACATACTACAATATATAAAGTAAAAATGTTCAAATTTGTAGGGGCCCAATGACCCCGAGGCCTATGTCCCTCCGTAACGGTTTATCCGAACACGAGTTTTAATAAATATTGATTAACTTATATATAAAGTAGATAAATTGATAGTATAATGAAGTATTTAATTATAAATAAAAACAATTATTTATGAATAAAGTGAATATTAATTTAAAATAAAGTGAATATTAATTTGAGTAAATAAGGGGATAAAAGTCAATTAAATCTATAGTTTTTTACTTTTTTTTTAAATGGTTTAAAAAAAGTTAAATATACTAATTTAGTTCCTTGTTTTTTTTTTTTTACAATTTGTTCTATTTTGATCTCAAAAAGTTAAATGTATCAATTTAGTCCAATTTTTTTACAATTTGTTATGTTTTGATCATAAAAAAGTTAAATGTAATTGCAAAAAAATGATATTAAATTGGTATATTTAACCTTTTGGGATCAAAACATAATAAATTGCAAAAAGAATTTGATTGAACTGATGCATTTAAGTATTTAACTATTTTAAGATCATTTTTAAAAAAAGTTGAAAGTTATAAGACTCTAAATTCACTTTTATCCCGTAAATAATGATTGAAGGTAAGGATAAAAAAAATGGAAATAATATTATTTTTCATAATGAAATTGGAGGGAATACATAATATATTAGTGACTATTTATAAAATTATTATCACACATGTTTTGTATGAATCAAAATTCATTTAGATATGATTTGTGAACTTGCTTCTAACAAAATGAGACCATTGGATTCACTCTGTCTATGAAGGAAGACATCCACGGATCACGAACCTAAAGTCAAAAGAGACCAGTACAATCGATCATTGAAATCGCCAGTCCCGTCGTCCAGAATCCCTTGTCGCTAATTCGCAGATGTGAAGGAACTGTGAATCCACTTCTTTTTAAGAAAACACTTTAATTCGCGAGCACGACCGTATTTACTTGTTTCGGAAATAGCAGCATCGGCTTGAGCTGACTTTCTCGTTGTATAGTGTATAACTTTTACTGTCTTTTTTCCCAATATGTAAATAAATACTCTCTCGTCCCATTTTTATTGGAACATTTGCTAAAAATTCTTATGCAATTATTATTGAAACATTTGACACTACTCCAAACTCCTTTAAAAAGCTCCCTTAATATCTACTTATTTACACTTTATATCATTACTTTTTAACACAAACAAAATATTCTTTTTCCAATAAAGTTTAAATACCCATAATATCTCTCCTAAAAGTTAACTTTATCATCTTTAATATACTAATAAACAATTTTACATTAAATCTCGTGCAAACAATAAATGTTCCATTAATAATGAGACGAAGGGAGTAATAGATTTATTGATTTATTTTCATAAATCACTAATTGATCGGATTTCATAAATAAACAATCCAAAGGTACATTCGTTATATAACAAACCAATTATTTGGTGATTTCTGTTCTGCTCTGTTATATGATGAATTTGAGTGAATTCATATGTGCACAACAGATGTATGATACAATGACTAAAAGAAAAACACTATAAATTTGTCAGGCACGTGGTGGCACGCGGGGTTCCATTTGACTACGGCAATTGTGGGGCCGACGATACTGACGCTGCCGTACGCTTTCCGGGGGCTCGGATGGGGCTTAGGGGCAGGGGTGGCCCTGAGGTAGGGCGGGAAGGGCGACCGCTCCGAGCCCCAAATTTTTTGGGGCCTACTTTTTTATATGGATTGGTCTGCTATGGACTCGAGTGCATGTTGTGCACCCTAGTCCATGTTGCACTTTTCAGTTTACTGACTTACACTTTTTGATAAATGGTGTTGCACTTTTCAATTATTAAACGATTAAAAGATAAATATTTTTAGTAATAATTGAAAAGTGCAACATCATTTACCAAAAAGTGTAAATCAGTAAACTGAAAAGTGCAACATGCACTAGGGTGCACAACATGCACTCGAGTGCATACTAGACTTTACCTTTATATATATATATATATATATATATATATATATATATATATATATATATATTAATATTATAATTAATATTTTTAAAAGAAATTAAATTATTAAAAGATAAATATCACTACAAGAAAACTGCAATTTAGCCGCGAAAAAAATTGTCGCTAATTCTAATATTTTCGTCGCTAACGTGAATTAGCGATGAAATAAATTTGTCGCAGGATTTGTTGCTATACACCCGTCGCTAACGTGTTTGTGACAAAAAAAATTAATTTTGTCGCTAATATTAGCGATGAAAATTTGAGTTTCATCGCAAAATATTAGCGACGAAAATATGAATTTCATCGCAAAATGTTTGCGAGGAAAATCAAGCATTTGTCGCAAACACGTTAGCGACGGGTGTATAGCAACAAATCTTGCGACAAAATTATTTCATCGCTAACTCACATTAGCGACGAAAATATTAGAATTAGCGACAAACATTTTTTGTGTCTAAAATAATAATTTCTTACTTCGTTACTAATTTTTTGCGATAAATATTTTAATTTCGTTGCAAATGTTAGCGATGAAACCCATATTTTTTGTCGCTAATATGGATATCCGATTTTCGAATTGTTCTCTAAACCCACTTCCGCACTCGACCAACCCGACCCGCACCCACACCCGCACCCAACCCGACCCAATCGACCCACACCCGACCTAACCGACCCACACCCGCACCCAATCCGCATACTCCTTCCCATTTTATTTAAATGAGTATTTATTTGGTCTTTGTGGGAATCGATCCCGGGTGGATGGGCACCCCAGCTATGGGTGTCCACCACTCGGGCAGACAACTCTTTAGTTAAGTTTTTAATATTAATTATATATGTATTCAATTGTTACTAATTTAGTTAATTTTACTCATTTAATTAATTTATTTCACATATATTAATTGATTAATTTTTAACTTGTAACAATTATTTATATATATATATATATATATATTGTAATTTTTAAAACAATTTCAATTGTAAAAAATCAATGTTACTTTAGCAATTTCAAAAAAAAAAAAAATTACATTCATTCATCATCATCTCATCTTTATGTCCATTTTCATTTGCATCTTCATATTTATAAATATTTTTATAAACATTCAAACTGATTTATATAAGACACAAAATTTTGGAGAATTATTAAACATTTAAACCGATTTTCTTGATTTAATATGCATAGTTGAAGTAGTACTCTTCCCTCATGCTCAGTAGAAACAACAACAAATAATTAATGAAATCAAGAAAATAGAAAAATATAAAACAAATTATATATAATGAAATTAAGAAATTATACCCCAAAATAAATTAAACAAAAAACTTAATATGTCAAATTAATGAGTGTAAATGAAATTATATTGATCATATTATATTTCAAACATGATAGTGATAGAATCGTCTCTATTGTTTCACACTATGCATGCACTCAAACTTTTTTCATTTATTATGTTTAAACGACAACCATTTTTAATTCATGAGAATTAAACATGAAAATTTATATTTCATCACTAAAATATTAGAGACGAAATAAATTTTTTATTATTGTTCTGATTATTAACAATAAAATATTATTTTCCTAATAAGGTGATGAAATATTTTAATTTTCTCGCAAATATTAAATCCACAAAATTAGTCATACAAATTTCAACTTGTTGTTCTGATTATTAACAACAAAATGAAGCAATTTGTTGCTAGTATAGCAATGAAATATTGTAATTTCATCGCAAAAATTAATTTCAATAAATTAGCCACGAAAATTTCTATTTCATCGCAAAATATTAGTGACGAAATATAATTTTCATTGTTGTTATGATTATTAACAACAAAATGAAGCAATTTGTTGCTAATATAGCGATGAAATATATAAATTTTGTTGCAAAAATTAATTTCAAGAAAAATTAGCCACGAAATTTTTTATTTCATCGCAAAATATTAGCGACAAAATATAATTTTCATTGATGTTTTGATTATTAACAACAAAATAAAGCAATTTGTTGCTAATATAGCGATGAAATATATAAATTTTGTTGCAAAAATTAATTTCAAGTAATTAGCCACGAAAATTTCTATTTCATCACAAAATATTAGCGACGAAATATAATTTTCATTGTTGTTTTGTTTATTAACAACAAAATGAAGCAAATTGTTGCTAATGTAGCGATGAAATATATAAATTTTGTTGCAAAAATTAATTTCAAGAAATTAGCCACGAAAATTTCTATTTCATCGCAAAATATTAGCGACGAAATATAATTTTCATTGTTGTTTTGATTATTAACAACAAAATGAAGAAATTTGTTGCTAATATAGCGATGAAATATATTAATTTTGTTGCAAATATTAAATCTAAAAATTTAGCGACGCAAATTTCTATTTCGTTTCAAAATATTAGCGACGAAATATAATTTTCATTGCTATTTTGATTATTAACAACGAAATGAAGCAATTTGTTGCTAATATAGCGATGAAATATATAAATTTTGTTGTAAATATTAAATCTAAGAATTTAGCGACGAAATTTTTTATTTCGTTGTTAAAAATTGATTTTAGCGATGAAATTTAGATTTGTCGCAAAATTTTCATCGCTATTCCCCCTGTTTCTTGTAGTGTATAAACGATAAAAAAATTAAGGGTTAATTGCAAATTAAATCACCACCTTTCACTGGATTGCAATTTAATCTAAACTTTTGAATGATTGCAAATAAAATCACCACCTTTAAATATTGTTGCAATTTAAACTTCTTAATAGTTTCATTTGTGCTCAAATCTAACGTGGTTGGCGGATGTGACACCTTTTTAATGAAACAACATTGTTTTTTATTTCGATCTAATCTTGAAACGTCAAATTTGGGCACAAATGAGATTGTGTAGAAGTCTAAATTGCAACAATATTGAAAGGTGATGATTTTATTTGCAATTATTCAAAAGTTTAGATTAAATTGCAATTCATCGAAAGATGGTGATTTAATTTGCAATTAACGATAAAAAAAATTAATAGGCTAGCATTAATTTCTTGAAAATGGTCATGGCTTTATACTAAACACAATTATTTATTCCTAATTAGTAATTAATTATTAATATCTAATTAATAAGCTTGCATATTAAGGAGGGTGTATTCAATTGAGATTCTATTGAATTTTTTTGGACTTTAAAAAGTAGGTGGGTTTATAAAACCCATAGTGTTCATGCAGAGTTTGCCTGACTCAGTGGAATATAATTTTTTATTGATTTACATAAACTCTGATATTGATGCAAAGAGTTTTTTTTTTAAAATTAATATTATATAAAATATTTTATCAATAATATATATATATATATATATATATATATATAAATAAAGTATTTTACCAATAAAATAAAAAAAATATATATATAATTTATATATTAATTCGGGCGGGTCGGATACTTGCGGGTCGGACATAAGACCCAAACCCGACCCATACTATACTTAACGGGGCGAATCTGACCTGATCCAAAGCTCGCGGGTAGGGTGGGTATCTACGGGCCGGGTCAATATTGTCATTCCTACTTCTGATCTTTCGTCTTCAGAGTTCTCTGAGAGAATCCGTTGAAATCTCTTATTTTTAGAAGAGATTTTGGATAGTGCAATTTATTTATATTTTTGGGGCAGAATCCAACAAAATTCATAGAGTATTAAAATCCATAAACTGTTGAATACCTAAAGATTTTTAAAGACATTTTAAAATCCGTATTGAATACCTCAAAATTTTAAAAGACTTTTTAAAATCCGAATTGAATAACCCCAGACTTTGAAAGTCCAAAAAAATCCTACAAAATCCACAACCAATACACCCCCCTAAGTTAGTGTTGTTCTTATAGGATGAACATTTCACTTCTATATTCCATTCCATTTCAATCTATTTTTGATTTATTTACTCTATATAATATATTATTGCATCCAAGTGGTTCATTTGGACATCTGATTACGTTTGGAATCCGCTCCTAAAAGAGTGTGAATAAAGTATCTTGTTTTTGTTGCAAGTTATTTAAATCACCGACTTCTAAAAGTGCTTTAGTAAATGAAGGGTATAATGATTGGAAGCATCTTAATGAAAAACTTAAAATGCATGAAAACGGTGTTGAACACATCACTAATATGAATACTTGGATTGAATTACAAATTAGATTAAGGAAAAAACGAAACTAGAACAAGAACAAATTTACAATTGACTAACAACTTTATGTATTGAAAAAAATATGCTAGAACAAATTAATTATGAAGATATTATTCAAGAATTTGCTTCTCAAAATACTAGAAGAAGTCATTTTAAATGATTTATTTTTATAACATTCGTTCATTTTTAATATTTGCATACGTATTTCACTTATTTTATTTGATGATTTTTTTAGAAGAGGGGCCCATTTTTTTTGTTCGCCCCAGGTCTACAAAATCTCAGGACCGGCACTGCTTAGGGGTCCTCTACTTAACGATGATGGGAGTCGTGACCTTCTACTCCTATTATCTCATGTCCTTAGTGCTTGACCACTGTGAGAAGGCCGGCCGCCGCCACATACGCTTCCGTGAACTCGGCGCTGACGTCTAGGTACTTTTTCATGCCATTCATTCTTTCTTAATTCCTCTCTCGATTAATGGATGTTTTTTGTTTTCTTTCAAGCAAGAAATAGTCATATCAAAACAACATATGAAGCTACTAAAACTTGATTGAAAATTATGTACTTCCTCTGTTCACACTTATGCAGTTTTCTTTGTGTGCCAGTTTTAAGGAATGTTGATAATTTACGTAAAAAGTAGATGTGTAAAATAAAAGGCAAAGGGGTTATTAGTGTGCATATTAAGTGTGGACGGAGGGATCAACTTTTTAGTGGGAAGACAGATTTGGGATTGAGTTTGTTGCATGAATGGTAATAGGTTCAGGATGGATGTTCTACATGGTGGTTATCATTTAGACGGCGATTAATACGGGCATCGGTATTGAAGCCATTTTGCTTGCAGGGGAATGCCTCTAGGTATGGTCATGGTAGTCTCATTCTAAGTTGCGATTCTGTGAGAATGATATGAGATCACCCTTAATTGGTGATTAGAGAATTCCACTAATATATACTTGGAGATTACTTGGTGATTACAATAAGATCTCCACAATTATGGAAAATACTTGGAGATTACTTGGGGATTACAACAAGATCTCCACAATTATGGGAAATCAAATCAGAGAGAATAAATCAACGAGTCTTATCTAAAAATACAACAATATTGACTTTATACAATATTTCCCTTAATACCCCCCGTCAAGCATTGCGTGGGATGAAGACAAACACAAAGCTTGGAGCGTAAAAATTCAAAAGAAGGACGTGGAAAACTCTTGGTAAAAATGTCAGATAACTGAAGATGTGTTGGAACATATTGAGTGTGCAACCGACCAGCAGATACAAGCTCACGAACGAAATGGTTGTCGATGTCGATATGCTTGGCACGTTTATGAGCAACAAGATTTTGGCTGAGGAAGAGAGCACTGCGGTTGTCACACAGAAGGACTGGCCGATCTGGAGAAAGTTGATGAAGTTCACGAAGCAAGTTGGTGAGCCAAATACTTCAGAGGCAGAATTAGCCAAAGCCTGATACTCAGACTCACAACTAGAGCAAGCAACAGTGAGTTGTTTCTTTGCACTCCAAGAAATAAGATTTACACCCAAAAAAGTGGAATAACCATAAGTGGAACAACGCGTCTCAACACAACGGGCCCAGTCTGCATCATAATAACCAACAATTGACATGTCCGGACGATGAGTGAAAGATAGGCCAAAATTAACAGTACCTTTTACGTAACGAAGAATCCTCTTAACTGCAGAGAAGTGATCATCAGTAGGAGAATGGAAGAACTGACTCACATAATTAACAGCATAGGAGAGGTCCGGACGAGTGATAGTAAGTTTAAACCAATAAATTTAAACACCTGCAAATATATACATAAAAGGCGATAAAAATAAGGTAAACATATTTTTATTAAGAATTTGGTTTACAACTCTCGTTGATCTCTTGATTCCACTCTCTAAACATAATTTGATACCGGGGTCTCAACGACTTGTTCCGGATTTTGAATTTAACCTACAATTTGGTAGTAGGGAGTTGATGGAGTCGTTTGTGACTTATTCCATCAGACTCGATTTGACCTACAATTTAGCAGTAGGGAGTTGATGGAGTCATGACCTACTTATTCCATCTGTCTCCTTAAATTCTATTTTCACTATCCTATTTATAAGAGATAAATGACCTAGAAAAGAGGAGTAAACTATAATTGCAAATCAAATTTTGGAGATATTATTTTATATTCTTATCTCCAAAATTAGAATATACATAATATTTGACACTTTCAAATATGATAAAATTAAGGTGTCTACAAATGCCCCCTCGAGATTTGTTGTAGATATCTATGTCGAATGCAACTTGATCTCGAGATATGTTGTAGATATCTATGTCAAATGCAACTTGATCTCGAAATCTTGATGTAGAACTCAAAAGGTGATTTAGCATGCCCCCATGAAATTTTGCATAAATGATACCTTGGAGAGTGGAGATGAAGAGCGAAAATCGTCCCACCGGGCATGCCAAATTTGTAAACCAATAAATTTAAACACCTGCAAATATACACATAAAAGGCGATAAAAATAATTTTTATTAAGAATGTGGGTTACAACTATCGTTGATCTCTTGATTCCACTCTCTAAACATAATTTGATACACGGGTCTCAACGACTTGTTCCGAATTTTGAATTTAACCTACAATTCGGTAGTAGAGAGTTAGTTGATGGAGTCGTTTGTGACTTATTCCATCAGACTCGATTTGACCTACGATTTAGCAATAGGGAGTTGATGGAGTCATGACTGACTTATTCCATCTGCCTCCTTAAATTCTATTTTCACTATCCTATTTATAAGAGATAAATGACCTAGAAAAGAGGAGCAAACTATAACCGCAAATCAAATTTTGAAGATATTATTTTATATTATTATCTCAAAAATTAAAATATACATAATATTTGACACTTTCAAATATGATAAAATTAAGGTGTCTATGACTTGAACGAATTTTAGTCACTATATTTTGACTAACTACTTCCCCTCAAGCATAAGGGTTCGTAGTAGTATAAACGTAAGTATTTCGACCAAGTAGTATCGAACCACAAGAGGTGGGCTAGTGCAATGGATCCCTAGAGTTGTATGTTTTCATACCTAATGTAGATACGGTTTCGAGAGTTGGATGCAAAACTAAAGCTAAACAATAATCTAAAGACAATAGATTAAACTAAACACAATCTTAATAAGTAAAATTAACTACTAAACTAAGAAAATGAGAAAATGACAATTAAAGTAAAGAACAACTACGAATCTAAATTCGGAGAAGTGCAAAGGTTAGAAATGCTTCGGGTGTTCTCTCCCTAGTGAAATCGAGTGAGATTGTTTATATCGTTTTAATGCTTCAATTTGGACTTGCCAAGAGCATCAAGATGCTAGGATGAAAATCGTTTCCCTTCGGGTACTATAGCCTTACGTCTAAGGTGTTCCCAAACCCGGTAATAAGACATCTTCCTAATCCTCACCAACTACCCAAGTAACCATTCAAGTAATTAACGTCTCTTAATGGGGGTTCTAATACGATTAACTCTCTCTCGACGAATTAAAAGTATAATAAACGCATTTGTATACTAACAACTCACACCATAAATTTACACATGTTCATGTAACTCTCGTCTATGCTACACATGCCTCAAAATATGGATTAATAGAAGTTAATACACAAAACACCAATAAAACCCAATAAGAGAAGCAATAATTCAAATATCAACAATAATCAAAGTATAAACAATTACAACACTCAATATTCACATGGTTTCAAACACCCAAAGCATAAAAAGCTTAGCCCATGGTGTTTGATGAAACACCCATGGCTAAAACAACAAAAGAAATAAACATAGACATGAAAATACCAATATTATAACAAAAGAGAGTTTGGGTGGAAGTCACCTTGATGATTCTTCAATAATTTAAGATATTACAAGTGAATGTAGCCAAACTCTTCAAGAACTCAACTTAAATACTAAACTTGAAGCTAATCTATGGAATGAAACTCGCAAAATATGTAAAAATATATCTAAGAGTGAAACTAGGGTTTGAGTGTGTGAAGGTGAGGTCAAGCCCTCTAAAAATCTGATTTGGGGTGCTTCTTATAGTTGGGAGGAGTGTTGGAGACGAGATTTGCAATTAAGCCCTTGAAATCCTTTAAAATTCTCGAATTTTCGCGCATCAGCAAGTTGACTCGGTCAACCGAGTGGTTTGACTCGGCCAACCGAGTGAGATGGAAGTCCAGAAACTGATCTGGAAGCAGATTTGACTCGGTCAATCCAGTGGGTTGACTCGGCTGCCCGAGTGGAATCTGTTGCAGCTTCACACTTTCTTGTATCGATCATATCTTGAGCTCCCGACCTCCGATTGACTTGATTCTTTTTTTCATTCCACTAATTTTCTCGAGACGCATCCAATGGTGCAATTATCTTGATACTAATCTTCAAATTCTTGTGTCTTTGATTTTCTTGCTATTTTCTTCAATGGTGTTATTATCACTGATCTTGTAATTCTTGTGTCTTTGATTTTCTTGCTATATCTTGATACTAATCTTCTTGAAATCATGGCAATGGAAATAAGTGCTAAAAAACTACCCAAGTTCTCTGTTCAGGACTATGATTACTGGAAACTTCGCATGGAAGCAATTTTCAGCTCTACTCACGACTTGATGGTGTCAGTCGTCAAGGAAGGACCGATTGTTACGATGATTCCAAACACTGCTACATTGGAACCTACAAAGGCCGTTGGGGTACTCGTCTCAAAACCAAGCTCAGAACTCACTTCGGAAGAAATGAGACAAAACAATCTGGACAGTTTGGCCAAGAACTACATTTTACATACCCTTTCCCAACGAGTATCTGGGAAAAGTATTAAAATGTAAGACTGCCAAAGAAATGTGGGATCGACTTGCTATCATTTGTGAAGGAACCACCCTGATCAAAGAAAGTAAGTTTTCCACAGTTGTACAGAGGTTCAAATCATTTAAAATGAAGGCTGGTAAAAATATAGACCAGTTAGATACTCGTTTCACACGTGTTATGAATGATTTGGAAGTACTTGGTAAGTCTTATACTAATCGTGAAATTAACTTGAGAATTCTTAAGAGTTTTGATGCTAGATGGAAGATGGTTAAGATGATCATCAAGAATACTCAGGACATTGATGAATGGACTGCTGAGACAATGTTCCAAACCCTTAAGGCGCATGAGTTCGATCTAGATGAGGATGATCCTATAGCCAGTAGTGATAGAGAGAATGTTGTGTCGAAAAATGTTGCTTTTAAGTCTACTTCGTCTAAAAGCTCTAGAGTAGACAGGTCTAAGTCTAAGACTAAGTCTGCTAGTTCATACAGAAGTTCATATTTGATATTAGTTGAGTATAAATTGTTGGGCTCATTGTTAATCTGATAATTTCGCATTGTGTATTCTGATATATTGAAAGATTTTGAAAAGTCTATTCACCCCCCCTCTAGACGTTTTCCTAGCTTACTCAATATTATTAACTCAACTAGGGACCTACACAATTAGTTATGAGAAGATGAGTATTCTCTCTAAATCTATTTGAGGAATGAATCATATACTTGGCTCAAGTACCGCGCACATATACTTTATAGTGTGCTCAACACATGCCTAATCTACCCTGTTAAGAGTGCAAGCGTCGGTCATGGTCAAAGCCCATCATGCCATACATGTCGCGACCTCAACTCGAAGGACATTACATTGCTCCACAAATCGATATTCCCGTAGACACATAAATAGAATACACCAAACGGCTTCTCGATTGGGCAAGCCAATACTCTCAAAGTATCCGTGCATCCATCATGAGATACCTAGTATCTCGTAGTTGTGAGAACCACTACATCCTCTAAGGATATGATGCAGATCGCACACCAATTTCAATCGCATCATCGATATCCCAATCTCGATGATCCTTGATTGGGGATACTTTAAGAACCATGATATAGTCAATCGAGATCTCACATTTCAATGACATCATTGTTTCATGAGAACACATATAAGAATAAATGCAAACAATCAAACATAACATTCCATAAGTGTATCACCGAATATTATTACTAACGTCAATAATACTTAAATAACTGAATATGATTAAGTACAATGTCTTTATAACGATTATCTCTAGGACATCTATACTAACAATCATCCACCCTGCGAGCTTTGGATCAGGTCGGATCTGTCCCGTATTGAGTACGGGTCGGGTCTGGGTCTTATGTCTGACCCGCGGGTATCCGACCCGACCCGAATTAATATAGGGAGTATACATATATATATATATATTATTTTATTTTATTGGTAAAATATTTATATATATATAATATTAATTTAAAGAAAACATTTCACATTAAAAAAAACTCTTCGCATGAATACCGGAGTTTATGAAAATCTATGTACACTCCAAACATTATTAATTTAAAAAAAACATTTCAAATTAAAAAAAATCTATGCACACTTTCTTTAACGGACGTTCCAACATTATTTGCACACTCCAAAAAAGGAAATAACTCACATAATTGTTACCCTTACAACATTCATCTAATTTAAAAAATTTCACTCTATTTGGGTCCACAATTTAATATCTCTCTTCACTTTAGTCAAATCTCATTCACTTTAGTCAATGAATTACCAATAATACCCCTCCTTTATTTCACCATACACATCCCTATATTTCATTTTCTTAATCTCCGTGCCGGTCAAACCATGCACAAAATCCTGGGACGGAGGGAGTATAAATCAATAAAAAAAAATCGGTCAAACTCTGCATGAACTCTATGGATTTTATAAATTCACGTACTTTTTAAAGTTCAAAAAAATCCAATAGAATCTCAATTGAATACACCCCTAAATGTTGATGTTGAAAGTCTAAAATTCTTTGTAAAATAAATGATCTACTATAGGTTTCCCACTCAATCATACTTAATGCAGCATTGACTTAGGGGGGTGTATTGGTTGTGGATTATATATGATTTTTTTGGACTTTCAGGTTTCCCACTCAATCTAAGATTTTTTAAAAATCTTTAAAAATTCTGAGGTATTCAATACGAACTTTAAAAAGTCATTAAAAATCTTTAGATATTCAACAGTCTATGAATTTTAATACTCTATGGATTTTGTTGGATTCTCATTCAAGAATATAAATAAATTTCACTATCCAAAATCTCTTCTAAAAATCAGAGATTTCAACGGATTCTCTCAAAAACCTCTAAAGACGAAAGATCAGAAGTAGGGATCAGAAGTAGTAAAAAAAAAATATTCTACAATCCTGTCAAATTTATGAAAATCCATATAAATCAATAAAAAAGTCAGTCATGCAAAAAAAATACTCTATTAATTTTATAAATCCACCTACTTTTTTAAATAAAAAAAAAAATCAATAGAATCTCAATTGAATACACCCCTTTTAAGCTAGGGCTGCACTCTTGTATATCAGTTACATGTATGTAACTAGATCCAATAACCCATTACAAATAACACATGACTTATTTACTATATCCAATCCAATAACCCATTACAAATACCACATGACCCATGTACTATATTCAATCCAATAACTCATTACAAATAACACATGGCTCATTTACTATATCAATTTAACACATAGATTTTTTCATGAACCTTTATTTTACTTCAATTAATTTTATTTTTTTTTATTTTTTCATTAAAAAAAATATTCCATTAATTTTTTAAATTTTTATTTTTTTATTTTACTCCAATTGATATTTATATTTCTCTTTTTAATATTATTTTTTAAATTTATTTTTCTTCCTATTTATCATTTGTGTTTCAAATGATAATTTTTTTTCACGTACTTTCTTTTTATGCCGCAAATAATTATTCTAAAATTTTAAAGTCTAATAAAATTTTTTTTAAATAATATTAATTATTTTTTTAAGTATTAAATAGTATAATAATAATTTGTTTTAAAAAATAAAACTCTAATTTCTCTTAGCTGCAAGTGTTCAATTCTATTGGTAATATTTTACTTTAATTAATTGGTGTATAATTTTCACCTTATCCTTTCAAAATTTTTACTTCATTCCTTACAAATTTTACATCATTTACATTGGTTAATTATTTTTTTCATTCAAATTTTAATTTTTTTAATCACTTTATTTTAGTTTTTTATGAATATAATTTTTAGTTTATAAGTGTTATGATAACAGTTGATAAGTATTATGGTATATTATTAATTAATATGCAGTACTATACGTATTAGTTCATATATACAATATAATATTAGTTTATATTAGTACAAGTTCTAATGTTTTCGAGTTTCGAGTTCACATACTTTATGGTACTAGTTCAAATATAGTATAGTATTAGTTCACATATTGTATAGTATTAGTTCACATACTCTATGGTACTAGTTCAAATATAGTATAGTATTAATTCACATATTGTATAGTATTAGTTCATATATTAAATAATATTTTATACCCACATTAATCTCTAGTACTTTACAATATATTAACTAGTATTATACCATAGGCAAACTAATAATATATCATATTTAAACTAATATTATACTTAACAAAAAATACATAACTTAACACATTCATAATTTCAGACATACCATGCAAATTAATACATCAATATTAAAAGATTGATATTAACTAACTAGTAAGAAGAATAAAAGTGAAAATGAACACACTAAACACACAATTCAATTAATAGATACGATCACACTCAATAAACATATGAATACATCAACATGGCGATGACCACAAATAAAAGAGTTTAACTAAGGTAAGGGACAATCCTATAGACACAACTAGAAATAGAGACAAAAAATTAGAGTATTAGAATTAAGGTCAAAAACCTGTATAAAAACTCATTTATGCCCTTTTCTTCAGAAGGCACGATTAATTTAAAATATAATTATATTTTAATTGAATTCTTCATATTCCATAATTTTCGTCAATTCTCCAACAATCTTTGATTGATTCAATTGTCTTTCCTTTTTCAAATTTCAATTCAATAATACCGAAATAAATGAATTTATTTGACTTTCCTTATTCACAATCAAAATCAATACTATACACAAATTTCATTCATTTGTATCAATATCTTTTTTGGATCTACCTTTCCAGTTTTTCTTCATGTGCATCAACCCTGTATTGATCGATGGTACCTTTTAGTCTTGAATGTTCATTTTTGGCACTTTCCGTCGTCTCTGTATTTAGTGAGTGCTCGGCTGCCCGTCGATTTCGTTGTCGTCGGCTCCCGTCGATTCACGTTCAACTACCGGCATCAATGGAAGACGGTGGCGTCGATGGGTACACGCCGCCGAAGGTGGATAAGACACAGCTAGCGGTAGGATTTTTTTCAAAATAAGGCATATGCTTGGAATTTGATTTTATACTCACCGAACAATATGTGTTCTCAAAGTTTTTCTTTAACTCGAATTTAATATTTCGATCTGTATCAAGTTTTTTATTCTTTTGATTTTTCTGTTATTTCACGATTTGTGATGCACTTTTTTTACTTCTATCATTCAAAATATCCATTAAACTATTATAACTTGAGTTTTCTAAAACAACACAATTTTTAGGCGATTTGTGTATAGTCTTTTTGCAAAAAATAAATTGAAAAGTATCACAAATTCTCAAGAATTATAAAATAAATTGGAAATAGAGGATTCAGATGTTATTATTATTATTTTTAAATGATTTATTACGATTTAATTTTTTTTTTAATGTTATTAGATGTTTTGAAGATATAATTGAACTCATATATTTTAGGTCCAGTTTCGCGCAGCCTCGGCGGCGACGGCTAATTACTCGTCGTCTGCGATGGCGTTGGAGGCGGAGATGTTCGTAAGAAATGGGGCGAGGAATGATTGGAGAAAAGAGGAGATTGAGTCCATCTACGATTCCCCTATTCTTGAAAACATATGCAATAAAATATTTGCATATTTTTATTTGTATGAAAACATATGCAACAAAATATTTGCATATGTTATTATCATATGCACCCGTTTTTTTGCATATATGTTTATATATTTGTATATTTTATATAGATGACATATATTGTTAAATATATAAATTATTTATGTTTCTATGTCAGAAAGTTATAGAATATTTTTCCATGTTTTTCATATGTTAATAAATTTGTTCTTAAAATGTAATTACTATTATTGATTTCATTTATAACATAATATTACACAACAATTGAATAGTTTATTTATTTAAAAATAAAATTCACATATTTTAAAATATAAATAAACTGTGAAATAATATTATATTATATTATAATATTATATATATTGACCCATTCAAACTCAAAGAATAATCTCTATCGAAATGTAATTATCGAATTATATATTCTATATTAATTTTTTAAAATAATATTAATATTTTAGAACATTTTATTACAAATATATTGTTCTATATTTTAAGTTATATGTAACATTTTTTTGCATATGTTAATAAGAATATGTAACAATTTTTTGCATATATGTTTTCAAATCTGCACATATAGTAATGATATAGAATCAACCATATATGTCACCAAATCATTATCCATATAATCAATTAATATAATTTAAAATAAATTAAAATTTACTAATATATTTTTAAAATAAATACAAATCTTTCACATTCAAATAGTGAACAAAGGAAGTAAACATCGTTGCACTCCATCTAAAGAATGTATATTCATTCCCCAGATAAAAAATACATAATTATGTGTACACATGATGGGACACTCCCACCAATTCTGACTACTTTCCATATCGTTAGGACACTCCCACCAATTCTGACTATTTTCCATATCATTTGACTCATTTCTATCTACCTCCTCCCTTTTAATTCATAATCCTATCTATACTCTTATTTTGGGTCCACCCACCCCACATCACCACACCGCGGTGGCAAATGGATTCGGCTGAGCAGCAGCTCCCGTCATCTTCTCAGGCGTTTCAAGTATAGGGAAGCATCGCTTGTCCGCTGTCATTTCTTTCCTTAATCAGCAAATCCAGTTAATCCAGGTCCTCTATTCCTATGTTTTTATTTTAAATTATAGTTTGTTTGTTTAAAGAGTGATTCATGTATACAATTATTCTTTGAAATTACATACTTATACCTGAATGCCTTTTGTTGAGCTTATTGTAAAGTTTTCTTCGTTGTACACGCCGAACAAGATGAACTTCTGAAAATGAGTTTTCAATTCAAAATGCAATTCATGTCTACCGTGATTCATGGGATTCTTGTAGCTTAGATTTGTCAATTAAATTTTTAAATATGGAATAATGATTAATAGCGAGATTAACGATTTTGTGTATATAATTAGTTTTAATAATGTTTGACTAATTAATTAAAAAAAGATATTCGAGAATTAATTAAATAGAAGGAATGTTAGGAATGTTTGAATTTTTTAGAGTATTAATTGACCCCAATTTTCGATAATTTCTGTTTTTAACAAATACTAATTTGAATATAATATTTTGTAGTAATTGAATATTCAACTTTCAAATTTAATTAGAAAGTAAGGTTAAAACTGTACATTTATATACACAATTGTCCTTCTTTCTAACTTTTAAATAAGTTGTTCTTATTTTTAAACTCTATAGGTGAAATGTCCTATATACTAACTACCCCCAAATAAAATAATAAAGTTGATGCAATATTATGTTGTTTCTTCCCCTATTCTCCACTCATTTAAGTTTCTAAATATAATTTTTATTTTTCAATTAGATTATGCATGTTATTAATTAGTCTTAAAAAATAATTTACAACTTAAAAAAATTTATAACAAACTAGATATCATTGTAGAAATAACGAAGACATGACAAAATAATCTTAGTTATTATAAATCAGAGTGAGCGTGTCATATTCATACATTTATACCTAAATTAGAAAAAAATTGAATATTTTTAGTTTGGTCTTTTTTTCCGATTTTTTTTGTAATTTTTTTTCCTAAATTTTGGTCATTTTTTGAAAAAAAAAAACTGAAATTTTTATTTCATAATTTTATTTTTGAGTTTCATATTTTTTTTATTAGTTGTTTTTTTTATATTAATTTTTTTAAAGTTAAAAAAATAGAATAATATTTAACTTCGTGGTAATTCATTGGTGACTCGATAGTCGATGTATAATTATAAAATTTTCACATTTATGTATTTTTTATGTATTTTTATCTATTTTTATTTATCGTACTCCCAGATCCATAATCCTGGGTCCGCCACTGTCGGCAAGTCGCTTTTGTTATGAAATACACCACAAAAATATGAGTCACACTTGTCTGCACTCAATTGCATAATGTAATTGATCGCAATTTTGATTTGACTTTAATATAGTGAGTCAAAAATTCAATTAAATAATTAAAAATATATTTAATTGCATTTTATCATTGTATGTAGATCTGTCAGAACGAGCTAACGGTGCGGCCTGTCCAAAACCCACCTCAACCCATCATTTGGCGGGCTTTGACGGGCCGGTCCACAGCGGGGACGGGTTGAAAAATAGTCAACCCAATCCATAGCGGGTTGCGGACTATTAATGTTATACAAGTCAACAATTCCTAAGGTAAAGTGTGTGACAAACACTTTCTTATAATTTTTCTCCAACTTCTCTATGCAATTTCTTAAAAAATTCTGCTTGTTGCTTGATTCCGAGACACATGCATTTCAGCTAACAAGTAACATAGAAAAATAATAATATACCTGATTCAATGTTGACAAATGAAGTATAAGGAAGCAAATACTTCTTGTCGCAATAATAATCACATGCTGCTATTTTTTTTTTTTTGAATTACATTAAATACCCATCTCTTTTTCCCTCCCCATGACTCGAACCCAGGATCTAAAGCCTAGGTAGTGGTGCTCTAACCACTTGAGCTATCCAACTTCGTCAATCACATGCTGCTATGACCTTGTCGTTTACATCAACCTGGAGAGAAAAATGCACTTTTAGTCCCACCATTCACGGGCACTCATGATTTTGGTCCCAACATTCTGAATTTTAGTCCCGAAAGAGAAAAACTTGACACATTTGATCCCAAAGTTAGTCAACCGTTAGTTGACCTTAGTCAACCTGCAATATTAGTCCCAATAACTATTTTTTCATTAAAAAATAGTAAAAAATATATTTTTAAAAATAAAAGAATTTATAAAATGTGTAAATGAATAATAAAAATTCTAAAATGAGTAAATTCAAAATTCAAAAATCTAAAAATTAACAAATTTTAAATAAAAAAAATTAATTTAAATATATACTAAATAAAGTATTATGTATTTATTACGAATTATACTCAGTTGAAATTGAATATTTCTACAAAAAGGCAACGTATATGTAACACAATGAAAAGGGGATGAATTAACGAAGAACTGACCAAGAACATGCGTTCAATGTGAGTACGATCGATTTCTTCAGGGCTTTCGTTACTGGCGTTGAGGAGCACATCAATTACATCGTTCGATTCAGTGTTTTGCGCTTTCCCTTTCTGCAATATTTCATTGATTAAACCACTAAAAAGCTCAATCACCTTCCCAAAACAATCATGCGGCGTCGTATTCCCTGGGGATCAATTTTATGAAGAAACGGAAAAAAATCCACCAAATTCGGCTTCCCGGCCTCCACCGTGATCCTTGAATTCCTTAGCGAAATCCGAGTACAGATCCGTCAGAATCTTCGAGAAAATGGTGTTGGAGAGCAGATTTAACCAAGTACGGAAGGCAGCGCGGCCCATGTGTCGTCTCCGCTCTGACTATTTTCCTGCAATAAGAGATTAGCTTCTGCACTTTCCGGCTCCGGAGGTTCTGGTTCGCATCGAGGCGTGAACCGGAGAAAATGTTGGAGTTCAGCGCTTTACGGAGGCTGCGCCATCGCGAGGCCGCCGGAAGCCAGATGACGGAGTACTTAAAATGGTCGTGTGCGTGAATGGCGTTGGGGATGTTTCTGCTGGAAAACGCGAGGTCCTGTTTTTGCAGGACTTATTTGGCCATGGGGTGGAGCCTTGGAGGAGACAACGACGGTGTTGATTATTGGACCTATATTAGTAAATACTAGTAGGGTACCCGTGCTGACGCACGGTCTGATATGTTGAAAAATGTGACGACATTTAAATTTTTAAATATTATTTATAATGTGTATTAATTTATGAAACACTACGTTTTTTGTGATATTACAATCACGATTGTTGTCATTACATAACAGAATTTTCAAACCACGACGATTTGTTATTCTATATACTGCTACATATCTAGAAAATGATTGCCCTTAACTTTTATTAATAGTCATAGCATATGACACAATCAACGGAAACTGTCTACGTTGAAACTTGAAAGCAATTCTAGAATCAGAAGGTGCCAATATATGTTGTGGTATCAATACCAGTTGTCTACAACTACTTCCAGTTAGAACCTTACCTTCAAGAACTTTATCACCCAACCTGGTTATAACCAACCTAACAATAGAAAAAAAAATGCAAAATTTTAAACGATAGAAAATAAAATATAAAATAAAGAAAAGGTTACTAAAAAAATGACACAAACATGGTTCCATTGCATATAGGCAATTTGAGTGATCTATATTTCTCAATAACATTACCGGCGTTCCAAATTTCAAATTGAATTCATGATCAGGTACACCAGAACACTTCAAACTATTAAAAAATTCAGGAGTATGGACATTAGTCAAATTATCAACATCCAGATCAGATATGTAAGGACTGTCGGAGCTCAAATAAGTACGTGATTCCTTTTCATTTAACAAAATCATGTGCTCATTTATTGACCTAACAACATCTAACGTGGGTGCAAGAATAACTCTACTTTGTAAATAGTCATGATAATCCATCATATTCTTAAAATCACGATAAATGCTACCAACAATAATAGAAATCAGATAATCACCACACTTTAGCAAAATATCCTCAGAAATTTGTACTTCACATCCGTACTCAGCTTTTTTTCCTATACAGTAAAACCTCTATAAATTAATAAACTCTCTAAAATAATAAAATCTTCCGGTCCCAATTTGGGCCTTCGTAAAAAATCATCAAATTCGATATGATAATAAGATAATAATTTTTTGAAAAATTCATGTATAAATATTAGGTCCCATTAAAACTCTAAATTAATAATTCATAAATATTACAATTATAAACATTATGATATGGTCTCTCTTATAAATCTTTTTCATCAGCCCACACTTGTAAATATTTTTGAGTGCATGTGAGATGATCTCTCTTATACTTACATAATGTTTTACGTATTTGATCATTTATGGATGATTTTGCGATACCTTTTAGATAAGAAGACATGGTTGGGTGTTATGAATTATTTTATTTCCATATTGAGATTTATATAGTATATGTTTTATTCATCATGCATGAATATATTTAATTGACTATAATAGTTATTTAAGTGCAACAAATTAATGTAAAAATGTATATTTAAGTAATTTCAATGAATTGATACATGCGTCCATGAATATAAGTAGTTAATTGTATACAATGAATTGATATTATACATGAATATATTTAATTAGATACAAAGAATTGATTGATATATGAATATAATCAATGAAACATATATGAACTCATTTATTTTCAGTACATATGTACTAAATTTGTTGAATTTAAGAAGTCTCTTTTTTAATTAATAAAATATTAATTTATCGACAAATTAATATTTCTTTAAATTAATAAAATTTCATGGTCCCAAGATTATTATTTATAGAGTTTTTACTGCAGTACCATCTCCAATAGATGTTATCCATTCAGAAAAAGAATTCAATTAATGTAGAAGTTCATCAAATCTCAGGTTTTGAAGCCTCATGTTCTTCGTGAGTTTCAGAAGAGTACAATCATTTCACAAATTAAATGAATTGATAGTAGCGTGAATGATATCCTGCCTAGTTCCTTTAGGAATAACGGGTAATATCTGACTAAAATCACCTCCAAGCACAACAGGCTTACCGCCAAAAGGCAGTTCAGATGACAAAGAATTTGTGAGCTGCATAATATCCTTCAAAGTGGTATCAAGTGCCTAAATACAATATCTTTCAACCATTGTCGCTTCATCCAATATTATAAGACTACATTTAATCAAGAACTCAACAATTGATGAATATTGCATGTAGAATCTTCAGTAACATCAATTAAAATGGAAAATCTAGAATGAGCAGTACATCCACCTGGAAAAAGGAGTGAAGCTATACCACTCGAGGCTACATTTATTACAATCTTGCCCTTAGACCTCAAACATGCTGACAAAGTCTTCCATATGAAAGTTTTGCATGTTCCACCATATCCATAAACAAAAAACACATCACCTTTACCGGATTGAATGGACGTAATTATTCTATTGTACAAACCACGTTAAGTTTGCTAATTAAATCCTCATACTCTAACTTCAAAGCAGACCCGTTGTATGTAAACTCATTCAAAATCAATCTATTTCTAAATGAAAAGTTCAGATCATGTTTAACCATCAACATGCCTTCAAAATCTTGCAAAGAGTTACTAAAATTCCGCAACATATTATCAATTTTCTATCAAACAACAACTTTTAATTTCATCATCTGTCATCCTCGATTCTACAAGAAATTACAATTAAAAATATATTAGTTAATTATGATAAAATAGATTAATATAACATATTATTTTTTTCATAAGTAAAAGTGTGATAAATTTATGCAAAGTAATTGAAATTTAGAGTTACACATTAATTTAAAGTAAATTTAATTGAAATTTAGAGTTACATCTTTTAGAATTTTGATAAATTTATAAAAAGTAAATTACGTGAAATAATATAATCAATCAAAGTTCTCAGTAAATCACAAATAATTTAAAGTAATTAATTGATCAACCGACTTAAAATGATTTGCATATTAGTGAAGATGAATAATTATAATGCAATTAAATTAAGAAAGGAAATAATTAAACATACCTGGAAAATGCATAATTTTTCGTCTATTATAAAGAATATCATCAGAGAGATGTCTCCAAAACTTCCCAAACATCATAAGGTCGATCCAACGAACCTGATGTTAGTAGCGTAACAAATAAAGATCTCATCGAAGATGCTGAAGCCCAACGGCTAACCTCGTCCATACCATCAACATAGTTTTTATCATCTTCCAACAAACCTTTAGGCTCTAGCAAACCAAGCTTCCTGAAATGTTGGATGAATTACTCCATTGAATTTCTTCAAATTATTATAAGATGTAGGTCCACGAATTACATTCAAGAGTATCCTCAAGTAATGTGCCTCACCAACACCAGGAGAATCATAACAAATACGTTCGATTGAAAAACCTCTCTTCCTTTCAGCCCACTCTCTAATTTTCGGCTTCCATGCGAAGAATTGTGATATTTCAGCATAAGTCAAATTTCTTGCTTTAGAAGAATTCTTGTTGAGTTCAAACCAAGCTAAGAACATGTTTTGCTTTACCGATGGTCTTTCCAAGATCGATTCAAAAAATGCACCATCACCAAATAAAATAGTCAACTGATCAGGAAGATGAAATCTCAAACGTTTAGCACGAGAATTTCTGTAATTAATCTAAAGACCTGAAAATTTTCCAAGCAGCTTCACATGGAGAAATGTACCTACAGTCATATTACATTTTAATTTCATCTAAATCTGCTTTCCCATCAGACTGCTCCATACTTTCAAAGAACGACACAGTAACACGGTCATATCCTTCGTTTACATACTTGAACATGTATTTTATGGATCTTTATTGATTACACCATTCAACATTAATGTGTGCACCATACTTCAACAAAAGATAACAATTATGGGGAACAACGTGTCTATTATCCAAAACAGAGTCCTTCTTATTCAATGTCTTTCCATCATCCCTTCGCCTATAAATAGAATAACCATCATCATTGTTGATGTTGGAATAGGTGTTGTATCTTATTATCCAACATTTCAGTTACATGTTGTACTGAATGTGCCAACACCTAGCACAACATCAGAATTTGCCCTTTCTCCCTTTACTAACTCCTACTTAACTTGTGTTGCTTAGTGATGTCCCAAATGCAGGTAGAAGACGTGGGAAACACCCAAGTCAAGCAGTTGCATGGGAGTGAGAAGTTTCTAAGCACAACTATGGAAGTTCCTACAATTATGGAGTGTGAAGGGAAGTTACAAGAAACTACCTTTGATCCAATGGCCAAGATTGATCAAGGAGTTGGAGGAGTTGCAAGGCAGTTCGTTTTGGAGCCTATAAATAGACCACACTGCCTTCATTCCAAGATACAACAAGAAAGAAAGAAAGAAAAGCCTACATTCCTATTCATAGAATACGTGATATTTCTAGATTAGAAATACACCTTGTTCTTTCTTGTAGATTAGTGCACATTTATAAGCCTGAATATTTGTGTATTTAATCATAGTCGTTTATTAGGGAAATACGTTAGATCTATTAGGGAGATAGTTTCGTATTATTTCTAGTAACTTTTCGAACTCGATTAGAGTTGTTATTGTTCAAAACCTTACAAGGTTGTTGATTTGGTTTCACTGATATTAAGAGATAATATAAGTGATTCGTGTAGATTAATTATTTAATCTACACAATTTTTGAAATACTCTTTGCAAAGTGTTAATTTATTTTCCGCTGCTCATTGTTGTCTTGTGTGTGCCAACACTAAGGATAACATCTCTGTATATCGCACGCACGCACACTTTCAGTTGGTATCAGAGCCAACTACTTGATACACTAAGTAGAGATTCTGCTTAGAGTGTGTGTTTATTTGCAATGGAGTATCCACTTTCGCCCGCACTAAAACCTCCAATTCTGGATGGCACAAATTATGCCTTCTGGAAACCTAAAATGAGGATGTACATCAAATCTATTGATGAAAGAGCATGGAGGAGTGTTCTTGCAGGCTGGACTCAGCCAAGAACTGCTGCAGATGAGGACAATGAAGCCCAAATCAAGAGAGAGCTAGATTGGACAGCCGAAGAAATCACAACAGCTAGTTACAATTCAAAGGCATTGAATGCAATCTTTACTTCAACTGATGCATCAATGTTCAAAATCATTTCAAGCTGTGTCACATCCAAAGATGCATGGGATCGATTACAAGAACATTGTGAAGGATCGGACAGTGTACGAAGGACCAGACTTCGTATGCTTGGAACAAAATTCGAAAATTTGAGGATGAAAGAAGATGAGACCATCTCATCTTACAATGAAAAGCTGACTGAGATTTCAAATGAAGCTCATTCTCTTGGTGATCCAATCTCTAATACAAGGTTAGTACATAAAATTCTTAGATCAGTTCCTAAACGTTTTGAACCTAAGATATGTGCTATAGAGGAAGCTAAAGATACAGATGTGCTAAGTCAAAATGAATTAATTGGTATTTTGAAAACATATGAAATGAACATATCTGAGAAGGCTGATAATGAAAAGAAAGTACTTGTTTTCAAAAATGATGCATCATTATCTGCAACATCCAGTTCTGGAAAATCCCCTTATGTTACTGAAATTGATTCTGATGAAGAAAACTTTGAGGACTATTATAATGATCCTGATTACATGGCATTTATGACTAGACAGTTTAAAACTTTCATGAAGAATAAGAAATTTAAAGACAACTTTCAACCTAAGGTTCAGATTACTAATAATCAACAATTGCCTATTAGGAAGAACACCTTTAATCCTTCTAGACAATTAGAAAGAGGAAACAGGTTTAAATCTGACCAAGATTATAGGAAGAATGTTAAATGTGATGCATGTTCTGGATTTGGTCATTATGCTAATGAATGTGCTAACACTATTCTGAAAAAGAAACTAAATTTCAGTGCTACTTTAAGTGATGAATCTGATGTTGAGCATGATCCTGAAAAAGACATTGAACAAGCTTTTTCTGCTAGAATTATTTATGATGATACCTTTGATGATGATCTGGATGATTTTTATTATGGTGTGAAGACAAATGAGCCATCATTTGAGAAATCACTGAGTAATAAAACTCCAGAATTTAATTGTTTCACAAGTTCTGTTACAGAGACAGGTACATCCAGAAAAGCTGCTGATATTCAAGACTTATCTAACACTGTGTTCAAACTTGAAAGTCTTTTAACAAAGAAAGATAAAGAAATTTCTAATCTAAAAGATAGACTAGAAGTATCTGTTCTTCCGTAAAAAAAAAAAAGAAGTATCTGTTCTTGATTTCAGAAAATATTCCTATGAAAATCCCTTGACAAATGAAGAAAAACTCATTTCATATTCTGAAACTGAAAAATTAAATCGTATTATCAAATCTTTAACATTTGAAAATGATGATTTAAGAAATTCTGTCTTAAAACTTGAGAGTGTTCTAACCAAGAAGGATTGTGAGATTGAAAAACTTGAAGAAAGGATGAAGGAAGTATCTTTAAGCTTCAAGAAATTCTCTGAAGGACAAGCAAAATTGGATGAATCACTGCTGCTCAACAATACAAGGAAAGCAGGTATTGGTTTTAAAGGTAAAACTGTTGCTAATTCTCAAAGTAATGGATCTACTGTTTTTGTCAAAGCTGAGCATAAAAATGAGGCTACTGTTTCAAAGAAAAAACTTGCCAATATTAAAGAACTTGTGTGTAACTACTGTTTTAAAAAGGGACATAAAGCTTATTACTGTTTAAAAAGACAGAAAAATGTCTCTAGATTGTCTAAAATGACACCACACCCAAAGCAACATTCACAGAAAACAGAATGGATTTCTAAAAATACTATATGTAATGTTGTGCATATGTCTTTGAAAGCATGTGTTCCTGGTTTATGGTATTTTGATAGTGGCTGCTCAAAACATATGACAGGTCAAATTGATTATCTATCTGATTACAAAGCTTATAATGGTGGTAATGTTACTTATGGTGGTGGATCTAAAGGGAAGATCATTGGTAAAGGAACCTTAAATGTTCCTGGATTTCCTAGATTACCAAATGTTTTACATGTTGATGGATTACTTGCCAACCTCATTAGTATAAGCCAATTATGTGATGATGACTTGCATGTAAAGTTTGATAAAAATTCATGCTATGTGCTAGATGAAAATTCTGATTGCATTATGATGGGTAATAGATCTGCTGATAATTGCTATTTAATTGAATCCAAAGTGAGCTGCAATAATGTGAAAAATTATGATAGTACACTATGGCATCATAGACTTGGGCATGTTAATCATAGACAAATTGATAGGTTGATTAGACTCAAAGCTGTTACAGGTTTACCAATGCTGAAATTTTCAGACAATCACATCTGTGGACCATGTCAAAAAGGCAAACAAGTAAGAGCTTCTCACAAACTATTAAGTCATTGTTCTACACAACATTGCTTTGAATTGCTTCATATGGATCTTATGGGTCCTATGGAAATTGATAGTATAGGTGGAAAAAGGTATTTTTTTGTCATTGTTGATGATTATTCTAGATTCACATGGATAGAATTCCTAAAAGAAAAATCAGAAACCTTTTCTGTCTTTAAAACTTTATACAAAAGATTCAAGACTGTCTATAATTCTAAAGTGTGTAGAATTAGATCAGACCATGGAAGAGAGTTTGATAACAGTGCCTTCACTGAATTCTGTGAAGCTAAAGGCATATTACAGGAGTTCTCATCACCTAAAACACCTCAGCAGAATGGGATAGCAGAGAGGAAAAATAGAACTCTTCAAGAGATGGCTAGAGTTATGCTATGTTCTAAAAATTTAGCCAAAAGGTTTTGGGCTGAAGCTCTAAATACAGCTTGTCACATATCTAATAGAGTCTTGATTAGAACAGATTCTAATAGTACACCTTATGAAATACTGAATAGTAGAAAGCCTAATCTTAAGTATTTTCATGTATTTGGCTGTGTTTGCTACATCCTAAATGATAGAGAACAATTGCATAAATTTGATTCTAAGAGTGACAAAGGTGTGTTTCTTGGTTATTCAAGGAATAGTAAAGCATATAGGATATATAACCTCAGAACAAATACTGTTCAAGAATCTATAAATGTGGTTTTTGATGATAACTTGAGTATTACAGGAAACAGTATTGAGGAGGATGTTTCAGACCTTGCTGATAGTCCAATAATGACTGATAGAACAGACCAGATCAAAAATGATGACCAGAATGAGGGAACACTCACAGACACATTTGCTGAAATTACAGAAAATCCAGAAAATCTGTACAATCTGCATAAAACCCCTTCAAGGAGAGTGCAAAAGAATCATCCACAGGAGCTGATTATAGGTGATCAATCTACTGGAATTCAAACCAGAAGAAGGTTGGGTATAAATCCAAAAGATGTGGTAAGATCTATTTGCATGACTTCTGTGTGTAACAAGGTAAATCATGAGTGTTATCATTCTGCTATTGAACCTAAAACAGTAAAAGAAGCTTTAAATGATGAACATTGGGTAGAAGCTATGCATGAAGAGTTGAATCAATTTGTTAGGAATGATGTATGGACCTTAGTACCTAGACCAAATCATACAAATGTTATTGGTACTAAATGGATTTTCAAAAACAAAACTGATGAAATAGGCAATATAATCAGAAACAAAGCAAGGCTTGTTGCTCAAGGGTATACTCAAGTAGAGGGAGTAGATTTTGATGAAACATTTGCTCCAGTTGCTAGAATAGAATCCATTAGACTTTTACTTGCTATTGCATGCTTTATCAACATTAAACTATATCAAATGGATGTTAAAGCAGCCTTTCTAAATGGAATCTTAATGGAAGAAGCTTATGTTGAGCAACCAAAAGGCTTTGAAAATCCAGAATTTCCTGATCATGTGTTTAAGTTAAAAAAAGGCTCTTTATGGCTTGAAACAAGCACCTAGAGCTTGGTATGAAAGATTGACTGATTTTTTGATTGAATTTGGTTTTACTAGAGGAGAAGCTGATAGAACTCTATTCATTAAGCATGAAAGAATGATATTATGGTAGCTCAAATTTATGTTGATGATATAGTGTTTGGCTCTACTTGTGATGATATGCTAAAACTGTTTGTGAATGAAATGACATCAACCTTTGAAATGTCCATGGTTGGTGACTTAAATTATTTCCTAGGCTTGCAAATCAAACAGGAAAATGATGGTATCTTTATATCACAGAGTAAATATGCTAAAAATCTTGTGAAAATGTTTGGTTTAGAGAATGCTAAACATATGAAAACACCTATGGGATCAACTCAGAAACTGAGTAAAGACAGTGTTGGCCAAAATGTTGACCCAACATTGTACAGATCAATGATAGGTAGTCTTCTTTATTTGAGCTCTACAAGGCCTGATATTATGTTTAGTGTATGTTTATGTGCTAGATATCAGTCTGACCCAAAAGAATCTCATATGCATGCTGTAAAAAGGATAATTAGATATGTTGCAGGAACTTGTGACCTAGGCTTATGGTACAGCAAGGACACAAATTGTTCCTTAATTGGCTACAGTGATGCTGACTGGGCAGGAGATGCTGATGATAGAAAGAGCACCAGTGGTGGCTGCTTCTACATGGGAAATAATCTCATATCTTGGCATAGCAGGAAACAGAACTGTGTATCAAAATCCACAGCTGAATCTGAGTATATTGCAGCAGGGAGTTGCTGTACACAATTACTTTGGTTACAGAAAATGTTGTGTGATTATGGTTTACCATGTGATACTTTAACTGTTTTTTGTGATAACACTAGTGCCATAAATATATCAAAGAATCCAGTGCAACATTCTTTGACTAAGCACATAAGTATAAGGCATCATTTCATAAGAGATCTAGTTGAAAAAGAGGTGGTAAAGTTGGAGTATGTGTCTACAGAAAAACAACTTGCTGATATATTCACAAAAGCTTTAGACGATAAGAGATTTTCTTCTCTAAGGAAGTCTCTTGGATTATGCAATATCTGAACACTGCATCAAAAGTGTTGTACCAAATGCGGCAGCATTTGGGACAACACCAGATTGGTTCATTTAATTATTTCTTTGTATAAATTTCGTAAGTGTCAGATTTAATATAATTCTTTATAATCTTAGTCTAAAAGTCTTAAATTGAGTCATGTGAAATATGAGAAAAGCTTGTACAATCTCTCAAATGCAAAGGAAATCACAAATTAGATGCTTTAAAAATCACTGAGTAACTAGGGACACGGAGCTCGCTACTACGATATTCTCTTTTCTAAAGGTGATATATACTGCATCAAATTAAACACAAATCCATTGAGTAACTATGGGGCACGGAGTTCGCTGCTACGATGCACTCTTTTGAAAAGATGGATCAATGTGTAAATGTGATAAAAATTAAAGTGCAACACATATGAAGTAAATTCATGAAAAAACTGTGTTGAGATGTACAAAATGCCAACAATCTGTTCAACACCTGACTCAGACTTATGATTTTGATTATTTATTGAATTAATTAATTTCTGATAATTATTATTTTTATTATCTGCAAATAATTATATGAATTTAATTTTTTATTTTGTTCAGTTATTATTTTATCTATTCCTTTTATTTATTAATTATCCGTAATTATTCTCCACAACATCACGAACTTTTATGGAGAGAAGTTAATTCTTCCACTCTCTCCATTTCTCCACATACAGAATCGTGCTTCAACTCCCGCCTGAATCCCTCTATAAATAGACCTCATATGAATGCTATTTTATACCATCAAGCTTACATCTGTTTTTGCATCACTAATTCCAGATTATATTTTTGGCATAAGTGTTATAATTCACAAACTGGTAGGATTAAATTATTTGTTTGTGATTATCACTTTCTTCCAGAAGTTGAAAGGTCTAACTCAATTTAATTATGTTTTGCTTTTGCAGGTTGTAATCATTCTGCCGAAGCTAGCTTCACTGCAAAAAGGTCTACCTCCAGCGAATTTTTTGTTTCAAATTTCAAACAAATCCTCTCAACAAACTGCGAAATTTTCTCCCCAAAGGCTTCAAAACCCAACTCAAAATGGTAACAATCACAGAAATTCCCAACTCTCCCACACCTGGTTCACCATCGTTCGTCGTTGGACCAATGGTTGTTCCTGTTGAGCCTGAATCGTCTGCCTTACCACTGGTGGTGAACAACCCACTCGACATCCGAAGCGAAATGGCACATGCAAAACTCCCTGAATCCGTAAGTGCCTCTCCAATTGATCGCTCATCCTTAAAATCATCCACCTTTCAAAAATGTTTTCCACTTGGAACCTCCTTCGAGAAATTGAAGAAAGTATACCAAGCCCTAGCCCGTAAAACAACATCCCCAACCATTATTTTGGAGGGAGAAATTCTGGATAATGCTATGTTCCAAGACAATGTTCCAGCGGTGGAGAAAAGTGATGTGGAGATGGAAGATGTCTCCTCATCTGATGGGGAAATTTTGGCAGCGAAGATAGCTCGCTTGAGGCAAAAGAGGAAGTTTACCACTACAAAGAGAAAAGCCCCTGTTCCAGTTGCTCGAAAATGGCCTGGAGGACGCCGTGTCTCCTACAGAACTCTTGGGAAAAGAGTAGATTACACTGGGAAGAAGAAGCCTAGAACAGACGGAGCAAAAACTCAACCAATCGTTTTGTCGAACTCAGAATCTGAGGGGGAGCCTCGGGATGTCAATGACATCATTGACGAATTTACTGAAGCCGTAGATGTTGATAATGCAGATGCAGTACACACCAAGACTCGGGCAGCTCGCAAAAATCCAAGAAAAGCCCGAACTGTTGCCCCTCCAGTGGCACCATCCGAAAATTCAGACTCCACCTCCTCTTCTGAATCGAGTTCACACTCCTCTGATCATGAGAACAAGGTACCAATCTCTTCCGACCCTGATTTTAGCAGTGATGATGAAATTGCGTACAATGATCACACAAGTGCCTGCTATAAAACTATTCGAAATCGAATCATCCTTAGTGAGCGAATCCTTAAAATTTCTGATTTTGAAGAAGCAAACTTGATGACTTGGTTTAGGGAGAGATCGATACTGGATGCTTTGTTATTTGCCACTCCTTATGTGATAGATTGGGTGCATGAATTCTATGCCAATATTACTGCAAAAACAGGAGATACAAATTCTAGAAAATATGGGTGTGTGATGTTTCGTGGACTTGAGATAATTATCACTCCAAGGATAATTAATCGGATATTAGGAACTAAGGTCATGGAGGATCCTGTGGTTACTGATTTTGATATGATGATTAGTGTGTTGACCGGTGGTAGAATCACTAGATGGGTTCCCAAATTGCTTGCATCCCGTTTGACAAGTTTATACTCAGTTCTTCATAAGATAGTCTGCTGCAATTGGATTCCAACTACAAACAATACCACACTCACTCAGGAACAGGCTGTCTTGCTTTTTAAAATTGTCCACCTTAGGCAATTTAATTTGGGGCAAGTCATATTCTCTAATATGATGAACTTCACCTGCACAATGTCTGGAAAAGGCTTGCTTCCTTATCCCTGCTTGATCTATAAGCTGCTGGTTGACAAGACATTTACACGATTAGATACTGAAGTTATCAGTAGCTATGTTCCAAGCTTCACGATTTCACCTCAACTTCTACTTCGAGGTGGAGAAAGGATTGTGGATTTACCTATACCAGCTACTGCACCCAGAAATGTTCAATCAGATATGCCATCAACCTCCACAACACATCCACCATCAGGTTGTGTTGCATCTGTCTATTTATCATCACATTTTATTCTAAGACAGGTAGATATCCTTCAAGGAACCATCACAAACCTCCAAAGCACAGTTGAGGATTTGATGATACAAAAGCAATTCTGGCAGGAGCTCCTTTCCACCTCAACAGGGGGAGTACATGATGCTGATGTTCACAACAACATTCCTGATGAAGCTACAGTTCCAGTACCAGACCAATTTCAAGAGGAAGGATCTACTGCTGCCCATGTTGTAACGACCCCAAAATTTTAAAGGAATAAACATAAATTTTTTTTTTTTTAAAATAGGGAGTAAGGGGCATTACTACTTTTGAAAATAACCTAATAAATTAAATGAATGCAACCCTCTAAATCAAGGTGATCACCACCAAAACCCTCAAAATAATTTAGAAGTGACAACAGCGGAAGTAAACTGGTGAGTAAGGTCCTTAAGAATTTGCCTTACAATGAAAAGCTACAGTTTCAAATAGTTAGCCAAACATAGAAATTCAAGTTTCAAAAGACATGAATTAAAGGGTTGCACTTTCGAGATCGAGCGCCCACATCCACCTTCAATCCTCCCGAACATTCCCACCTGAAAGTGGAGGGGGTGAGCATTTGAAAAATACTCAGTGGGTTCACTCAAACACCCACTCGAATATCATACAATCTACCGTAATAAAGGTTAACCATGGGAATCAATGTATATATATTAAACATAAATTTTAGATTCATTACTCTCAATCATGGCATTAAGTCACATAGCGACAACTCAAATCACAACCTTCACGTATCATCAATCATATGTTAACCATGCAATACGTTCAACATCGTGTTTTATATTAATAAATAGTGATAGTTAAAATATAGTACACGTAAGAGCACATCAATCTTGTTGGGGCACGCTTTACCCCGCTCGAGCATCTTGTTCGGGAGCTACCCGAATGTGATCTTTCGATCAAATCTTGGAACGGTGTTACCCGTAATCTTATCATAGCTAGTACGGTTATTATCCGTATACCATACATCTTGCACGGTCTTGACCGTATATCATATATCTTCACGTTTGAAACGTGCATGTATGAAACCATTCATGTAACATACTTCTTCACATATGGACATGCATAATCATAAGCATTTATGTATCCATAGAACATACTTAACACAAGTGAACATGTTTAATATCAAATATCCATAAAGCATATATTCCACAAGTGAACATGAACATATTTATACACAAATTCACATAGGACATTTAATACAATAAATCACATGATATGTAAAGTAGGCATTGTAAAAGTCAACGAGAGTTACCCCACCTATTAGCTTGGAAAGTTAAACGGTATCCTCCCCTCTTAGTTCCAAGTCCTTTCCCACTTCTCGTTCCTTAAATCCTACAATAATAGTTCTACCACTTAGTCCTTAATTAATATTAACAATAATTATAGTCTAAGTGTATGTGGTTGTGGTAGTGTACTTAAAAGAAGTAGAAATGTTGGCCAAACATAGAAATTAAAGGGTTTAGGAAAAGAATGCATTTTCGTAAAAGTTTAAGGACTGAAAGGCAGATTTAAATAATTTGAAAGTTCAATATTTTGATGAAAAACAGTAGGTTTCAAAATTTGGGATTAAATGCCACTGATTTCGTTCAAAACGGATGAAAAACGAACATTTTACGTGCATTTGAAGTTCTAGGGGCATCTTTGCAATTTCTGAAATATTTGTGACTTTTTCGTAAATAAAAACAGTGAATTTTTGTAAATAATAAAAGTGCATTGACAAGATGGAAAATATTTGGCTTGGGCCAAAATGAAAAACCGAAAAATAACGGTTTGACCCCAAGATACAAATTTACCTACAAAACGCAACTCGTAGCTTTCTACCTCAATATATTCAACCCCCACAACTCATACCTCCACCACCCACCGGAAAAGCTCCAGCAAGGTGGTCCACCAGTAAAAACAGGCGGCGTATCGACGGAGAGTCGCCGGAAAACGGGAGAGAGAGAGAGAGTATGAAAATGAGAAGGAAATAAAGTAGATTCTAAAAGTTTTCAAACACTTTGACTGGCCATAACTAGAGTTTTATAACTCCGATTTAAAAACTAAAATATGTTCTGGAAAGCTTATGAAAACAGCTTTCAAACAAGACCAAAAACATAAAAATCGGACTTCTGAACTAAACGTTATGGCCTAAAGAACAAGTTCCGACTATAAGGGTTTTAACCCATCGTTGACCAGCCATAACTGGAGATCTAGAACTCCGATCGAGAATCGGAAAAGTGTTCCAGAAAGCTCTCGACGAGAGCTTTCCAACGGTGCTGGCCGATCAATTATCGGACGTCGGAAAGTTGGCCGGAGTTTGGACGGAAGTTGAAGTGTGTGTGGGTAAAGTGTGTGTCTTGAGTGTGAGTGTGAAGTAAAAATCTTACCCTAGTGTGAAGTGCCAAAAATGTGCACAACTTCTAAAAGTGGCTATTTATAAGGTGCAAAATGTCTTAGGGTTTCCTTAGTGGGCCACAAGAATGGGCATTGTCTTAATATTTTTGTTTGGGCCATGTACTTATATTATTTTAAGACCATTTCTTATATCAAGTCAAACCTAAATGAATAACTTAACTAGTCTTATGCCATCCACCAACATTAATTTTACTACCATTAGTAAATAAATAATTTAATAGGTGAATAACATTTAATATTATGTAAATTTCACATAATTATGATAAATCACATAATTTCACATAAACAAATATAAGGGCTCAATTCATGAGATTTTTGGGTTCTTACACCCTACCCCTCTAAAAAAAAAATTTCGTCCTCTAAATTGAAAACGTACCGAGTTGTAACAGATCTGGGTACTTTGCTTGAACTTCACTCTCAAGCTCCCAAGTGGACTCCTTCTTGTCATGATGACTCCATTGGATCTTGACCAGACGGATTTCGCGGTTTCGAAGCTTTTTGATCTTGTGTTCTATTATTGCGACTGGTGATACCTCATAAGACAAATCGTTCTTGACTTCGAGTCCTTCGTGGTGGATTACATGGCTTGGATCAAACACATACTTCCTCAGCATGGAAACATGAAAAACATTGTGCACTCCAGATAGATCTGGCGGTAGTGCAAGACGGTAAGCAACTTCTCCAATGCGTTCTAAAATCTCGTATGGTCCAATGAATCTTGGTCGTAGCTTTCCTTTCTTGCCAAATCGGATAACACCTCTTACCGGTGATACTTTGAGAAAAACCTTCTCACCGATTGTGAATTCTAAATCCTTTCGTCTTTGATCAGCGTAGGATTTTTGTCTATCTTGGGCCATTTTAATTCTTGCCCTAATCTTGTCTATGGCCTCAACTGTTCTTTCAACAATCTCCGTACCTAAGAGCCTTCTTTCTCCAACCTCATCCCAGTACAATGGCGATCTACACTTTCTCCCATAGAGTGCTTCATAGGGAGCCATCCCTATGGTTGCGTGGAAGCTATTGTTGTAAGAAAATTCCACTAAGGGTAGGTAATCTTCCCATTTTCCTCCAAAATCTAAAACACAAGTCCTTAACATATCTTCTAATGTTTATATAGTCCTTTCTGACTGGCCATCTGTTTGCGGGTGGAAGGCGGTGCTAAAGTTTAGTTTGGTTCCCATAGCCTTCTGTAAGCTTTGCCAAAATTGAGATGTAAACCTCGGGTCCCGGTCGGAAACTATCGATACTGGCACTCCATGAAGTTTCAACACTTCTTCAAGATATATTTGAGCTAGTTTATCCATACTATATGTCATCTTGATTGGTAAAAAGTGCGCTGATTTGGTTAGACGATCAACGATAACCCAAATTGCGTGGTTTCCGCGTGCTGACCTTGGTAGACCAACAACGAAATCCATTGTGATGTGCTCCCACTTCCATTCTGGAATCTCAAGTGGTTGTAGAAGGCCACTTGGCCGTTGATGTTCCGCCTTAACTTGCTGACAAGTTAAACATTTTTGAACAAATAGTGCTATGCTCCTCTTCATGTTCCTCCACCAAAACATCCTTTTTACGTCCCGGTACATCTTTGTAGTTCCCGGATGGGCGGTGTATGGGGTGTTGTGTGCTTCTTCGAGGATTTCTCTTCGAATGACCTCATCATTCGGGACACATATCCTTCTTCCATATGACAGTGCTCCGTCGATGTCTAAGGCAAAAACATTTGTGGCGCCACTCTCGACCTTATCCCGCAATTTCTCTAGAAATGCATCTCTTCTTTGGGCCTCGACGATCCTTTCCCGTAATGTCGGCTTCATTATTAAGGTCGCTATAATGTGGTTGGTGGTTGTAGGCGGCATCGTGATTTCTAACTTCATCTTGCTAAACTCTTCCACCAACTTCTCCTGAGTAGTCAACATGCAAGTTATGTTTCCATTGCCTTTACGACTCAGAGCATCGACGACCACGTTAGCTTTCCCGGGATGGTACAAGATAGAACAATCATAATCCGTAACTAATTCCAACCATCTCCTTTGTCTCATGTTCAACTCTTTTTGCTCAAACAGGTATTTGAGACTCTTGTGATCAGTGTAGATCTCACATCTCCCACCGTAAAGGTAATGACGCCAAATTTTCAAGGCATGAACAACGGGGGCAAGTTCCAAATCGTGCGTTGGGTAATTCTGCTCATGGACCTTTAATTGTCTTGAGGCATAGGCTATCACCCTTCCATGTTGCATCAAAACACATCCAAGCCCATGTTTAGATGCATCACTATAGATGACGAATCCTTCGGTGCCATCGGGAATAGCTAGAACTGGTGCTGAAACCAACTTCCCTTTGAGCTCTTGAAAACTAATGTCACAACTATCGCTCCATTGGAAGCTCACTCCTTTCCGGGTAAGACGAGTTAGGGGTACCGCGATCTTTGAAAAATTCTCAATGAACCTTCGGTAGTACCCAGCCAAATCGAGAAAGCTACGAACCTCACTCACGTTGGTTGGCGCCTTCCAATTACTAACTACATCCACCTTGGCTGGATCTACTTCAATACCTTCTGCTGAGACTATATGCCCAAGAAAAACCACCTTGTCCAACCAAAATTCACACTTCTTAAACTTGGAAAAAAGTCACTCCTTCTGAAGTGTCTCTATGTGATCCTTAGGTGTTCCTCGTGTTGCCTCTCATCCCGAGAATAGACTAGTATATCGTCAATGAATACAATTACAAATCTATCAAGAAAAGGATGGAAGACTCGATTCATGAGGTCCATGAATACTGCGGGTGCATTGCTAAGCCCAAAAGGCATGACCACAAACTCGTAGTGCCCATAACGCGTTCTGAAATCAGTTTTGGGAATATCTTCTTTCTTGATCTTCACTTGGTGGTAACCCGATCGTAAGTCGATTTTGGAAAATACACTTGAACCTCTAAGTTGGTCGAATAGATCCTCAATCCGTGGAAGCGGGTACTTATTCTTTATCGTGAGTTTGTTCAATTCGCGGTAGTCTATGCACAAACGGAACGTCCCATCCTTCTTCTTGACAAACAACACTAGGGCTCCCCAGGGGGATACACTAGGTCGTGCGAATCCTTTATCAAGGAGCTTTTGTAGCTGGACTTTCAACTCCTGAAGTTCCTTGGGTGCCATTCTATAAGGTGCCTTTGATACGTGTGCAGCTCCAGGGAGAAGGTCAATCGTAAACTCCACTTGACGATTCGGAGGTAAGCCTGGCAAGTCTTCGGGGAAAACATCCTTATATTCTCTCACTATTGGCACATCGTCCAATGATAACTCCAGTGGTTTGGTGCTCGTCACTTGCACCAAGAAAGCTTGGACACCTTCCTTTCTCATTAACTTAGCTGCCTTCATTGCGGATATAACTCGAGGCATAGACATGGATTTCACCCCAAAGAATGTAAACTCTTCCTCTCCGGGTATCAAGAATGATATTTCTTTCTCGTGAAACTTTATTGTAGCATGGTTGGTTTGGAGCCAATCCATGCCCAAAATTACATCAAAATTCCTCATATCGATGACGTGCAAGTCGGCCAATAAAACTTTATTTCCAAGGTCCACACTCACGTTCTTACACAATTTATCCGTTATGATAACCTTATCAGAAGGTATACTAACTTCTAAACTATAATCTATAACAGTGATGTCCTCGCCCCGTAAGTATACATCCAATTTCCGACCTTAGCCTCTCTCGAAATGACGAGCTTTCTTTTCATCGAAGTCTACCATATGAGTGGTGTAGCGCGATAGCTGGGAGAATTTTCGTTCGTACTCCATCACCGTCATCGTCCATTGCTTTAAGTACATGAATTTCGTCTCCTTCTTCTCACGATTAGAGCAGGGCAGGTAGTTTGTATGATCGCTTCTTTGAAATCATTCCAAGTCATAACTTCTATCTGAGTTGGAGTTCGTGTCCTGCGATAAGATTCCCACTAAAAATCGGCATCCTCGGTAAGTTGGAAAATAACACACGATACATTTTGTGCATTTGTGCAATTCATATGGTAAATATTCTCTCAAGTGCCAGAAGCCACTCCTCGACCTCAGTAGGGTCTCCTTTTCCGTCGAACGTCGGTGGTTGAAATCTTCAGAATTTAATAAACAACAAAGTTGGTGTCCTCACGCTGGGATTGAGATGCAGGAGGTGCATAGGCTTCATTAAGGTATTGCGTCAGGCCTCTAAGTAAATTGAGAAATCTTAGGGTGGAACGTTAGTTCCTATAACAGGCACTTCTTGAGCAACTTTAGTTTGTCCGAAAATCGGAGGGTCCTGGATGGGTGGTTCGTTTCGACGGGGGCGCCCTTGACGCACCATGAAGGGTCTAGTTGTTCGAACTTAGGTAAATAAATTAATTAATTAAATGAAAGCATATGAACTAGTCGATCTCCACTCAAGGACTTTCGAGCAGTCCTTAACATGTGTACCATCGTTTAATCCTAAGAGTAAGAGACAAAACTACACTTAAAATTGTCTCATTACCCAACTACCATCCAATACAATGAGGTAAAAATAAAAGGTTCATAATGTCATAAGCTTCAAACTAAAAACGACTTTATATAACGGATAATGAGTCATATACATCAATCAAAACATAACATAATGCGTAATAAAAACTTAGATAAAAGTACCAATTTGAAGCGGCGGACTGAAGCTGGTTGTGAGTCTCGTCTCGAAGTGCGATTTAATAACAACTTAAGATAATTATAATAATTTAAGTAAAAACACAAGTGATCAAGTCTCAAGAAGGGTAGACCCGCTCTGATACCACACTGTAACGACCCCAAAATTTTAAAGGAATAAACATAAATTTTTTTTTTTTTTTTAAATAGGGAGTAAGGGGCATTACTACTTTTGAAAATAACCTAATAAATTAAATGAATGCAACCCTCTAAATCAAGGTGATCACCACCAAAACCCTCAAAATAATTTAGAAGTGACAACAGCGGAAGTAAACTGGTGAGTAAGGTCCTTAAGAATTTGCCTTACAATGAAAAGCTACAGTTTCAAATAGTTAGCCAAACATAGAAATTCAAGTTTCAAAAGACATGAATTAAAGGGTTGCACTTTCGAGATCGAGCGCCCACATCCACCTTCAATCCTCCCGAACATTCCCACCTGAAAGTGGAGGGGGTGAGCATTTGAAAAATACTCAGTGGGTTCACTCAAACACCCACTCGAATATCATACAATCTACCGTAATAAAGGTTAACCATGGGAATCAATGTATATATATTAAACATAAATTTTAGATTCATTACTCTCAATCATGGCATTAAGTCACATAGCGACAACTCAAATCACAACCTTCACGTATCATCAATCATATGTTAACCATGCAATACGTTTAACATCGTGTTTTATATTAATAAATAGTGATAGTTAAAATATAGTACACGTAAGAGCACATCAATCTTGTTGGGGCACGCTTTACCCCGCTCGAGCATCTTGTTCGGGAGCTACCCGAATGTGATCTTTCGATCAAATCTTGGAACGGTGTTACCCGTAATCTTATCATAGCTAGTACGGTTATTATCCGTATACCATACATCTTGCACGGTCTTGACCGTATATCATATATCTTCACGTTTGAAACGTGCATGTATGAAACCATTCATGTAACATACTTCTTCACATATGGACATGCATAATCATAAGCATTTATGTATCCATAGAACATACTTAACACAAGTGAACATGTTTAATATCAAATATCCATAAAGCATATATTCCACAAGTGAACATGAACATATTTATACACAAATTCACATAGGACATTTAATACAATAAATCACATGATATGTAAAGTAGGCATTGTAAAAGTCAACGAGAGTTACCCCACCTATTAGCTTGGAAAGTTAAACGGTATCCTCCCCTCTTAGTTCCAAGTCCTTTCCCACTTCTCGTTCCTTAAATCCTACAATAATAGTTCTACCACTTAGTCCTTAATTAATATTAACAATAATTATAGTCTAAGTGTATGTGGTTGTGGTAGTGTACTTAAAAGAAGTAGAAATGTTGGCCAAACATAGAAATTAAAGGGTTTAGGAAAAGAATGCATTTTCGTAAACGTTTAAGGACTGAAAGGCAGATTTAAATAATCTTAAAGTTCAATATTTTGATGAAAAACAGTAGGTTTCAAAATTTGGGATTAAATGCCACTGATTTCGTTCAAAACGGATGAAAAACGAACATTTTACGTGCATTTGAAGTTCTAGGGGCATCTTTGCAATTTCTGAAATATTTGTGACTTTTTCGTAAATAAAAACAGTGCATTTTTGTAAATAATAAAAGTGCATTGACAAGATGGAAAATATTTGGCTTGGGCCAAAATGAAAAACCGAAAACTAACGGTTTGACCCCAAGATACAAATTTACCTACAAAACGCAACTCGTAGCTTTCTACCTCAATATATTCAACCCCCACAACTCATACCTCCACCACCCACCGGAAAAGCTCCAGCAAGGTGGTCCACCAGTAAAAACAGGCGGCGTATCGACGGAGAGTCGCCGGAAAACGGGAGAGAGAGAGAGAGTATGAAAATGAGAAGGAAATAAAGTAGATTCTAAAAGTTTTCAAACACTTTGACTGGCCATAACTAGAGTTTTATAACTCCGATTTAAAAACTAAAATATGTTCTGGAAAGCTTATGAAAACAGATTTCAAACAAGACCAAAAACATAAAAATCGGACTTCTGAACTAAACGTTATGGCCTAAAGAACAAGTTCCGACTATAAGGGTTTTAACCCATCGTTGACCAGCCATAACTGGAGATCTAGAACTCCGATCGAGAATCGGAAAAGTGTTCCAGAAAGCTCTCGACGAGAGCTTTCCAACGGTGCTGGCCGATCAATGATCGGACGTCGGAAAGTTGGCCGGAGTTTGGACGGAAGTTGAAGTGTGTGTGGGTAAAGTGTGTGTCTTGAGTGTGAGTGTGAAGTAAAAATCTTACCCTAGTGTGAAGTGCCAGAAATGTGCACAACTTCTAAAAGTGGCTATTTATAAGGTGCAAAATGTCTTAGGGTTTCCTTAGTGGGCCACAAGAATGGGCCTTGTCTTAATATTTTTGTTTGGGCCATTTACTTATATTATTTTAAGACCATTTCTTATATCAAGTCAAACCTAAATGAATAACTTAACTAGTCTTATGCCATCCACCAACATTAATTTTACTACCATTAGTAAATAAATAATTTAATAGGTGAATAACATTTAATATTATGTAAATTTCACATAATTATGATAAATCACATAATTTCACATAAACAAATATAAGGGCTCAATTCATGAGATTTTTGGGTTCTTACACATGTTCCAAACATTAACAATGATGCTGCTGCTCAAAGCAATGATGATGAAGCACAAGACCTTGAGGATCTCTATGGAGACCTCAATATAGATTGAAGAGAGGCTTGAAAGAATGGGGGAGGAGTTTAGAGTATGGGGGAGTTCGTGCAGACTATGAAGATGCAGCTGATATAATCAGCCCAATCCTTCCCTTTACTGTTGTTTTATTATTCCTTCACTCTGTAAAGCCTGTACTTATGTTTTTATCTTTTCTGTTCCAGAAACAATTTAATTTTAGTTTGTTTTTATGTTGGTTTAAATCTAAGTATTACTTTGACTTAGATGCCGTTTTTTAATTTGACTAAATACTTATGATTATTTCTACTTTGAAATATCCCTTGTATTATTTTCTTAGTCAATATTCTGAATGTGTGAACATCAGTGGTGTTGATGTAGAAAGGTCAAATTGGGGGAGATTGTTGATGTTGGAATAGGTGTTGTATCTTATTATCCAACATTTCAGTTACATGTTGTACTGAATGTGCCAACACCTAGCACAACATCAGAATTTGCCCTTTCTCCCTTTACTAACTCCTACTTAACTTGTGTTGCTTAGTGATGTCCCAAATGCAAGTAGAAGACGTGGGAAACACCCAAGTCAAGCAGTTGCATGGGAGTGAGAAGTTTCTAAGCACAACTATGGAAGTTCCTACAATTATGGAGTGTGAAGGGAAGTTACAAGAAACTACCTTTGATCCAATGGCCAAGATTGATCAAGGAGTTGGAGGAGTTGCAAGGCAGTTCGTTTTGGAGCCTATAAATAGACCACACTGCCTTCATTCCAAGATACAACAAGAAAGAAAGAAAGAAAGAAAAGCCTACATTCCTATTCATAGAATACGTGATATTTCTAAATTAGAAATACACCTTGTTCTTTCTTGTAGATTAGTGCACATTTATAAGCCCGAATATTTGTGTATTTAATCATAGTCGTTTATTAGGGAAATACGTTAGATCTATTAGGGAGATAGTTTCGTATTATTTCTAGTAACTTTTCGAACTCGATTAGAGTTGTTATTGTTCAAAACCTTACAAGGTTGTTGATTTGGTTTCACTGATATGAAGAGATAATATAAGTGATTCGTGTAGATTAATTATTTAATCTACACAATTTTTGAAATACTCTTTGCAAAGTGTTAATTTATTTTCCGCTGCTCATTGTTGTCTTGTGTGTGCCAACACTAAGGATAACATCTCTGTATATCGCACGCACGCACACTTTCAATCATTAATAGAAGACTTTGAAACAAATCTTTTAGAAAAATGTTTTGTACATGAACCTTCATCGGTCATGCAAGGAGAACTTGGATTTGCAGGACCACAAGGACCATGAATCATTAAATCACAAACAACATTAAAATATTGCAGATCATTTTTCTTATCAGGTAACTCAGCAGAAATTATGCGGTCAATATCATTCCCAAATGGAAATTGTAACAATTTTTTTTTAAAAAATCATAAGATAAAGAATAATTAGTTATAATAAAAATCTCATGTAGCAAGATAAAATATATACAAACCTTATTGTGATTTTCAAGAAACACAAATATATGTGTATGGGGAAGACCGCATTTTTTTTAATTCAATTGTATAAAGAATTGCACATAAAATTGACAAAAAATATTAAAAGGTAAAATGAAGTGAATAAATGTTATTAAATGACAATAAAATTATTACTTTAAACAAAAAATAAATAAATTTAAATACCTGCTTTGACATTCCCATTTTTTTTTCTTTCGAATATCATTTAATAATCCTTCAAGTTTAATCTTAAATATTCGACATATTATATCTGGACGGTCTTAAGGATTAAGTTCTTTCTGTTTTAAAAAACGTACAATCTCAGACCATTTTTTATTGCACGTGAAGATTATAAATAATTGAGGATAACCGACCCATCTACAAATTGCCATTACATCTTGATAATTTTGAACCATGTAGCGTACACCTCCAGTGAATGAAGGTGGCAAAATAACTCGCTTTCCCAATGCACATGCATCTGTCTCACCATCTAAAACTGCATCCTAAACACTATACATTTCACTACGAAGCTCTGATTGACGTGTCCTTATGTATTTAAGTCTACCAGCCTCTACCGTAGTATAGGCATCAACAATAAATTGTTGAGTGAACATTTTTTTAAGATAAAATCGTAGAAGGTTCATCATTCTTATGTTGAAGTCGAAATGCAAAGTACTCTCTAAAACTAACAGACTTATGCATTCCAACTCTATGCATTGCAGATATAGCAAATAAAATATCCTCTCTATATCCATTCTCACCATATGAGAAAAAAAAGTGGATATTGCAAACCAAGATAGGACAGATTCAACTCTGTGATGCGTTGAAGTTTACCAGCATAAGTTTCTACAACAATATCACGACTACTAAGAGTTTGATCAAGGTCACCAACAACCACAACAACAACCTCAAACATAGTAGGTAAGTTATACCTTCTAGGATCATGTCCCCTTTTAGCAATCAATCTCATAGTCACATTAGAATTTCCTTCAAGAAAGGTCTAGCCTCTCGAAACTTCTTTGCAAGTACATTATAACCATCCAACATATTTTTAAGACATGTTACTATTTCAGCATGTAGTGTATTGATGTTTAGATCTGACATGTTATTAACAAAAAATAAGATTAATATAAAAAAATATGGAAAAAATTATGCAATTAAATATTAAAATAAAAATACCTAACAACCTTTATTATGTTGAAAATTTCATTCTCGGTGTCATAAATGTACGTGCGAACTTTGGTTGAGATCTGTTTGATGGCAATAAACTACCCATTTTATGATAATTTTGTCCATGTAAGCGCAACACCGATGGAGCGCCTCCGGTATTAACACTTCTATCGATCTTCTCACTCAAAGGAGTAAAGGATAACATATTGTTAAAAGTATGAACATTATCCAAATAATGTTTGCTCTTTGAGTATTACCCCAAATTAGTTCTTGAAGAATTGGAGGAGGTTGAGGCATATATGGTAACTGTATTTTTTCTTGAGTGCAACACAATGAGAATTTTGGTCGTTCTGAAACTTGACCGGACTTTAACCTTTCATCATACCAGAACATTGCACCACAATATTGACAACTATGAATAGGATCTCCAATATTCTAAAAGTCAACAGCTTTGCAATAAATAAAAAAAAGGCAAACGTTAAAACATGTTCAATAAAATGATACTTAATATTAAAATATAAATACATATATATACATAATATTAAAAAATAAAATGATTAATATATATATATATATATCTTAATATTTTAATATATGAAACTGTTATAACTTACATTCTATGTGACTATCATGATCAAATGTATCATCAGGTTCTAGTTCAACAATCTCGGGACTTTTCTCATTCAAATTCATTAATTTTTTGAATAATGGATCTCTGCAATATCATCACGAGTCAAATCAACCACAAACGATGAAGATTCATCTAACATTGATCGTTGTCTTGAATTATCATGACGATTAAAACTTTTATCAAAAGATAAATCACTTGACATTAAAAATCTCGAACCAAATATTGTAAATAATTAAAAAAATATTAATGTGACATTTATAAATAATATAATAAACTAAATTTATTCTACTATATTGAACTAATTAAATAAAAAAAATACCATTAAAAGTGTTCGTGAGAGGTTGAACTAAAACACTACCTAAACTTGATGACGCCAAATTCTGACAAAAAACATAACATTTTTTTTCTTGAAGTAGATCTAGTACTTCTCTGAGTATGTGGTGCTTCATTCTCTAATTTAAGATAATTATAAGAAAGGGTAATTAATTCAAATAACGTACATCATGACTTATATTTTATCAATTATTTTATCATACTTCGTCTATTATTTTCTCTCTAATTATCACATCACTTATATTTTATCTATTATTTTATTATATTACTTAATCAAAACACCCAAAAGAAAGAGAAAACTTATAGTAAGACGAAGGGAGTATTATTAGTAAATATATTTGTATTTATATATATTTTAATCAATTTTAAAAAGTATGTTATCACTTACATTCTACGTGATTATTATACGTACGTGATCACACGTATCATTGAAATCTAGTTCAACAATCTCAGCACTGTTTTCATTTAAACTCATCAATTTTCCGAATAGTGGATCTTGCATGTAATTCAACATGTATTATCATCAGTCAATTCAACAACAAACTACGAAGTGACATCTAACATTGATCACTGTCTTAAATTATATATCGTGATGATCGATTATAAATTTTATTAGAAGACAAATTAAGTAAACATTATCTATTATAATCAATAATTTTGAAAATTTAATGGTGTAATAAAATGACTTTTAAGATAAATTAATAGATTATTTTTTTGAATCAATAATTTTGAGATAAAGTTATATGTGCAATTGATAATAGGTGTCATTAAATTGTGTTGATTTTTAATTTTTATATATGTACAATCAATAGGGGTACTCACTCTGTCCGCATATAAACTTTCCATTTTACCATTTTGGTCCGTTCGCCTATAAGCTTCCCATACCCTTTTTGGTAAGTACTTTTTCTTACACTTCACTTTATATCTTACTTTTTCTCTCTATCTCTCTCCTTCTCTCATTCACATCACTCGTACTATATCTATTATTTAATCACTTTTCTTAATCTCTGTGCCAAAAAGTAACGGGAAACTTATAGGCGGACGGAGGGAGTATTACATTATACTCCCCCCGTCTGCCTATAAGTTTCCCATTTTACCATCTTAGTCTGTCCGCCTATAAGCTTCTCATACCCTTTTTGGTAAGTACTTTTTCTTACACTTCACTTTATATTTTACTTTTTCTCTCTATCTCTCTCCTTCTTCCAATTACATCACCTGTACTATATATATTATTTAATCTTCTTAATCTCTGTGCCAAAAAGTAGCGGGAAGCTTATAGGCGGACGGAGGGAGTATGAGTTAATTTGGTTCCACTGTGGATGGTTCATTATACCATTATTAACTACTCTCTTGTCCGCATATAAGTTTTTCGTTACTTTTGGGCACATGAATTAAGAAAAGTGATTAAATAATAAATATAGTACAAGTGATGTGATTGAGAGAGAGTGATAGAAAGAAAAGGTAAGATATAAAGTGGAGTGTAAATATAAAAAATTAAAAGATATTTGTCAAAAAGGGTATAAGAAGCTTATAGACGGACGGACCAAAATGACAAAATGGAAAACTTATAGGCGGACAAATGAAGTATAATAAATTGTGACATATTAACATAAATAAAATTATGCCTCAAAATATTAAAAGATCGGATGATGATTAATTTCTCTACAATAATAGAATATTATATATCTAAATATTTATGTATTTATGGTTTTTAGATTATATATGATGTCATCATATTTTTTAGTATAATATATAACAAATAAGATATTATATATCACATTTCATATTATATATATATATATATATAATATGAACTAATTTATGGACACACAAAATATCAGTAAACACAAAAATTTGAGTTAAAGACAATTAATTTTATTCTGTCAAAAAAAAAAAAAAAAGACAATTAATTTTATTATCGACAGTAATTTATGAATAAAATATATGAAAAATGTCATTTTTATATTCAAATTCTCACTTCTAATAAAAATGTAATGCATAAATTGATAAACATACATACATTATCAATTCACGATAAAATTAAATACTACTCCCTTCGTCCATGAAATGTAGTCTCATTTATCTTATATTTCTCGTCCACAGAATGTAGTCTCATACACTTTATTTCAACTATCACTTTATCATCACCCTTGAACCATCACTTAATTACTTAAATTGTCATCAATTTTATTCACAAACAATCACTTTATTCACAATGGACCCCACAATACTCTACAATACCCTTACTTTATCCACTATTTTCTTAAAACATGTGCCCACTCTCAATGTGGCTACTTATTGTGGACGGATGGAGTAATTTTTTTTATTTATTTAGAAGAACATTTAATAGTAATTAAACTAAATTCAAGTAATAAAAAATATAGAGTCATTACGTCGTCAAAATGCAAAATAAATAAAAGTGATGAATTTATATTCCAAATTAGATTTTATAGTCAATATAATTTGAACTATATTCATATGAATACACATTTCAATTATAGCCTACATGCATTACATATAAGATTTTATAGTCGATCAATTCCAATTACGTGATTATCTCATATTATTTTGCGATTATTAGTTAAAGTAAATCAATTATAAAAAAATCATATAAAAGATTCATTAATACAACATCAATTAAATTTAATTTCATTAGATTCATATTAAGGAAATAAATAACCTAGAAAATAATAAAAAAAAGAAAGAAAGATTAATACAATTAAAAAATAAGGTAAACAGTAGATTGGACTATATTCACATTAATACATATTTTTATATAAATGAAAAATTATTTCATTTTACAGATAAATAGAAAATGACAAAAATACTACAATCTTAAATTAAAAATAAAATAATATAAAAAAAATCTACAAATCTTTAAACCTCTGATAAATAACTAATTTTTTTTAAAACAAATCTTCAAATTTATGATGAATGAATTAAAAATATTCTTCAAATTATATCTGATGAATAAATTGCAAAACCTTCAACAAATCTTCATGACTACGTACAAAATATGATTTACTAAAATTTTCAAATATAATACACATATGTTTTGACTTCTATATCTTTTCAAAATAACAGATCTAGAAATTAAATTTACAAATATAATTCAAACTCAATAAAAATCTAAAAGAAAATGGAGAAGTGAGGTGATGAAAATGAACAATGAAATGATTTATATAAATAGTCTACAAAAAAAATAAGGCTAAATTATCAATTTTAGCCCATACTTTTCATTATTTATGAAATCTAGCACATATTTTTCTTTTTAAATAAATTATACCTATACTTTTCATTTTTCCTCAAATTTAGCACATACTTTTTTTTAACCAAATTATACTCATACTATTCATTTTTTTTTATCAAATTTAGCACATACATTTTTACTCTTATCCAATTTATACCCATACTTTTTATAAATATTATTAAATTAATTAATTAATAAATATACCTTACTTTATAAAAAAAATCTAAAATTATATATAAATATTTTTTAATCTAGAAAATTTAAACATACTTATTTTGTAAACTCCTCAGTTCACCAAAAGTATAAACATACTTTTGGTGGATGGAGAGAGGAGTACAATTTATTTCAATTATAATATTTTTATATATATTTTGTAAATCTCTTTAATTCAATAGTTTTAGATAATTTTAATTATCAATTATTTTTAAAATTTATAATTTGTAGATTTTAAATTGATTTTTTAAAACATATTTAAGATATTTTTTTTCTTTTTAATTATTAGATCATTTTTACATTTTTTTTTATATTTTAAATTAATTGATAACAACATATGCTAAAATTGGTAAAACATAAAAAGTAGTATGTGCTACATTTGATTAAAAATGAAAAGTATGAGTATAAAAGAAAAGGTTTGTGTTAAATTTGATAACAAAATGAAAAGTATGGGTATAATTTAGTTAAAAAGAAAAGTATGTGCTATATTTAATCAAAAGTGAAAAGTATGGGCTAAAATTGATTATTTGGCCAAAAAATAATTAGTCTTATATTTAAACAATTATTCTAAATCTGTACATATATCATCAACAAAAAATAAATAGTCAATATGAAGTAGGATAAAATTATGAATTTAATGAGAACGTTGTCAAAAACCTACCATTAATAGCCAACAAAAAGAAAACGAACGATTATGATGAAATAGAGAAAAGTTGATCAATGGTCCAAAATGTATCCTTAAAATATGCACATAATTGGAATATTAGAAGAAATAAATGTATAAGAAAATGTAATAAAAGTAAAATATATCATGCAATATGTAAGATAGATCAACGATCATAATTCATCAAAATATCAATGGTTAAAAAAGGTGGGAAAGCTATTTTAGATAATGAGTGGTTGTGTATTATATATTCATTAATTTTAGAATGTAGCAATTATATATACTTATAAAAGTAGTTTTCGGCAAAATCTGAAAGTTGTTGTCACAATTAGAAATAAAGGTGTTATCGTACGTTGAGAAGGAAAAGCGTTTGCGTAGGTGTTTCTCATGAAAACTTCATGTCGTTTGATATAATGCCGAGCCATCAACCATTTATCTCATCTGTGCCATGAAATTTGAGGAGATTCATTCACGCTGAAGAATTAACACAACATAATTAAACTATAAATTCAATTATATTAAAAGTTTAGTCCAACATTTTACCGTGCGACTCAACATCAGTCAAAACATAAAATTAACAAAAACTATTAATTTAATTAAAATATGCATTTACACATTGAAACAAATCAACAATAGAAACCACTGCAATATTATCGAGCTAATTGAACGTGACATCGATATATACAAATGGTCTAATACATATTAAATCTAATCTAAATAAACAAAAATGTGAAATTAGGAAAACTTAGATGACAACTCAAGCTATTCTCAAATGAAGTATATATAGTCAAAAAATTGGGAGAAGTGGAGAATTCAAGATTGAATGAGATAATGGAGAAAATGTAACGTTTTCATAATTAGCGGAACAAAATAAATGATCACGATGTGATATTGTTAGATTAAGGGTCAAGATGAGTGTAACATGTGTTTTTTAATTAAATATGTCAAATATTCCTTCATGAAAAAATTATCAACGGTCCAAAAAAAATGCGATGGTGTTTTATATATTTATAGATTTTTCATGAAATTATAAATTACAATGGTTATAACGAATCAGTTAAATTCAAAGTAGTTGTAAAAAAAACTATGGACACTAAGTGAGAGTCGATGTATATTATATTAAATAATAAATATGAGTATTTTTTTTAAACAAAAAAATTAAATAAAACATCAATCACATCCATTTTGTAGTATCAATTACCAATAATGATATAATGAAAATTTCTTAGTCTAACTGATATAACAATTAATTGTCATCTTTTTTTACTATTAATATTAGAGAACTACGCAAAATAACTTGTTTAGGGTCAAGATAAAACAGTCAATATGAACATGAAATAAAATTTGTTTATATTAAATCATCAATATTTGAGGGTATAAAACAAATAAATACTTAAAGTCAATAATAAACTGCCAGTAACAAAAAATTAATTGTCATAATTTTGAGGGTGTAATGAAATTAACAAACTTTACATAAAAATTATCAATCACTATTAAATTTAGGGTCAAAGTTACAATGTAAAATACATTAAAAAAGTCTAAAAATTTAAAGAAGCTATTTCAATTCCATACAATAAGCCTTCAATTTAATTTTTCTATTGAATCATTTATTATAAAAACATAACGGTTCCATAATAATACATTAACTACAAAAACATAACGGTTCCATAATACAATTGAGTTCAATAATTGTAATATTGGATTGAAATTAATATATTATGCAATAAAAAATAAAATTAAAATAATAGCATATATAGTTTAGGATTTACACAAAATAGATATTTATGTATTTTTTTTTACAATTTAAATAATAAGAATATACAATTATCAGAAAAATTAATACAATAAATTATTTGTGAATATATATTTTTAAATTATAATAGTAGTATTTTAAATATTAATGTTTACATAATAATGATTGAAATAAAATTTTTGAACAAAAAAATTCATCTTCAATATTTTTTTATTTAACCCCGTCAAAAAAATATTTTTTATTTAAAATTTTAAATAAAACAATTGTTTGTGTTTGTAATAAATGGTCAACTTATTTTCTAATATATTAATTGTACAAACTAATAATTAAGATTGAATAATAGAATCAACATTTATAATCAATAAAAAATGGTAAATACACAAACTCTATCAAACTAAAAACATGTTTGATTCATCTATATGAAGATGATTCAATAAAAGAGAAATGAGAAGATGAAAACATATCCTATTGACATCAAATTTTAATATTTCAAATGAACACATTTGAAAAAATTCAACAAATCTTCAAATGTATGATGAATATATTCGTAATTTTCAACAAATCTTCAAACTTCTGGCGAATATTATCAAAACTTTGAACAAATCTTAAAATCACTGATCAATGCATTTGGAGAATCTTCAACAAATCTTCAAATCTTTATGAATACAAACGAAAATATACAATGAACCTTCAAATCTATACAAAAATCATAAAATACAGATTCAACTATTACAAATAAAGCATATATCTACTTCTAGAATAATACATCTCAAATTTACAAACTCTAATTAAAACTCCTAAAACATCAAACATAAAATGGAGATGTGAGGTGAGATGAGATGACAAAGAAAAAACATGAATATATAGAGAAAAAAAATGTAACAGTTCCTAAATTTAAGCATTTAATCCTAAGGTTCATATTTCATCAAAGAATATCAACGACCAAAAAGAAGGAAGAGAAAATAGATATATTTAATTATAAATAATAAATGAGTTTTATTATAATTAGAAAGAAGACTAAATGAACGGTCATGATGATGATAAAAAAAAGTGATCAGCGGACCACAAAGTTTCCCGCCTAAATTATAAAAGGTAACATGTAGGTGTATTATATTAGTATAGATGCATTTATCTCTATTTATTGTATAGGCCCACCTCAGTTTCCTATGGACTTTCTTATGAAGCCCGTTAGGGTTAGCTTTAGATCTAATTATCTTTGGTATAAATACCCAATGTAAATCTCTTTTATAACCAATCAAGAAAATATATTTTCCATAGTTCTATATGGTATCATCGAGTCTATTGGCTCACGCCTGATCCAAACCCTAGCCGCCGCCTTTCTTCAAAAGTGCCGCCGCCAAAACCCTAGCTTCTGCTCCCGCCGCCATCTCCTCCGACACGCCGTCGCCCTCCTCCACTCCGCTGCTACACCCTGCGTTTTTCTGTGCCTCACCATGACCACATCAACACCACCACAATCCTCCCTTATCTCCTTCAAATGCCTCACTCAAACACCTCCAAAACTAACCTCCACCAACTATGGAGCCTGGTCATTTCAACTGAGACTCCTTCTCCAAGGCCACGATCTATTTGGGTATGTCTCTGGTACTCATCCGTGCCCTCCTCCCCTCATTCCGGTCGAAGGTGCAACTGACCCCACCCTACCAAACCCAGATTATCTCACATGGGTTCGCCAGGATACCCTTATCCTATCTGCCATTGTTGGGTCCATGGAACCCTCCCTTATCCCTCACGTCGCATCCACCAAAACCTCCTGTGAGGCCTGGTCCGTCCTTGAAACCATGTATGGGAAACCCTCCCGTGGTCGCATTCTTGCCTTGAAATACAAATATCTTGGTCTCTCCAAGGGTACTCGTTCAATCTCTGATTTCCTTCTGGATGTTCGCTCTGTGGTGGACGAACTTGCCCTGCTCGGTGTCAAAACCGACACTGAGGATGTCACCCTCAAGGTTCTCGCAGGACTTGATGACGACTACCGTGATATCTCCAATGCTATCCAAGCTCGCGAGCAACCTATTCCCTTTGACGAGCTCTGTGACAAGCTCCTCAGCACTGAAGTTCAAATTGCTGCTCGCCCATCATCGGTGGTCGCCCCTATATCAGCTATGGTCGCCGGCCGACCACATTCTCGCCCAGCTCGAATGAACCAGAGGCCCAAACTTCCAGATGCTCGTTCTCGCCCAACTTCACAGAGACCCTATCTTGGCACATGTCAATATTGCCGAGCACCTGGTCACACTGCTCGCACATGTCCCGAAATTTCGTGCTCACCCACACCACCAAACCCACCCTTGAACTCGCATCGTTCTTCTTCATCTGGTCGCTATGCTCCTGCCTTCCACCGTAACCAGCTGCCTGAACATCGACCTACCTACTCGGCTCATTCTGCCTCCTCACCTCATACACCGAGTCAATGGATCCTTGACTCGGGGGCCTCCCATCACATCACCAACAGCTTGGTCGACCTCTCTCTTCACTCACCCTTCACCGGGGAAGACAACGTGGAAATTGGTGATGGTAAAGGCTTATGCATTTCTCATACTGGGTCTATGAGCTTCAATGCCTTAGAATCTCTGAAATTCTTAAATGTCCTAGTGGTGCCACTAATCTCGAGAAACCTCATTTATGTTTCTGCTCTTTGTCGAGATAACAATGTTAATGTCTTCTTTGATGAAACTTCCTTTCAGGTGCAGGATGGTCGCTCGGGGAGCATTCTCCTAGTTGGGAGTCGTATCAATAATCTTTATGTATGGCCGGCACACATTGCCAACTCCTCGCCAACAGCCCTGGTCGCCCAGCATCTCACCACCTCCAAATGGCATGCTCGCCTTGGCCATCCATCCATCAACATTCTTTCCCATACCTTGTCTACCTTTAACTTAGCATTTGTACCATCTAAACTTTTTCATTGTAATGCCTGTAATTGCATCAAGAGTCACAAACTCCCTTTCTATGATTCAAGTATTACTTCTACTAAACCCATTGAGATTATTTTCTCTAATGTCTGGTCGTCACCTGTTATATTTGCCGAAGGTTTTAAGTACTATGTCCTATTTGTTGATCATTTCAGCAAATACATCTGGACTTATCCACTAAAACGCAAATCTAATGTTCTTTCTACCTTCACCTCTTTCAAAAGCCTCGTTGAGAACTACTATCAAACCAAAATCAAAACCTTTTACTCCGACAATGGGGGAGAATTCATCGCCCTCCGTCCCTTCCTTCTAACACATGGTATCTCCCACCTTACCACTCCTCCTCATACACCCGAACACAATGGCATGTCCGAACGTCGTCATCGCCATGTCATTGACACAACTCTTGCCCTCCTACACCATGCATCCATACCACTATCATACTGGCCATATGCCGCCAGTACAGCAACCTATCTCATAAATCGCCTACCCAAAACAAACCTTAACTTGCTTTCCTCGTATCAAACCATACTTCGTCGCACTCCCAACTTGTCCTGACTGCGTGTCTTTGGTTACCTTTGTTATCCTTGGCTTCGCCCTTACACGACCCACAAACTCAATCCTCGATCCACTCCGTGTATATTCATGGGGTACTCATCCACTCAAAGTGCCTATCTGTGTCTTGACCTTTCCACTAATCGCCTCTACACATCTCGGCATGTTCACTTTGTTGAACATGTCTTCCCGTTCTCCTCGTAGTCGCCCCCTGTCCACTCTCCGCCTCATCCTACACCTTCCATTCCCCCTGGGTTCCTACCCATTTCTCGGCCGACCATCCCTCCGCCGACTGACCCCCTGCTAAACACTACTCCTCGCCCAACAAACCCCTTGCCGACCACCACAACGCCGACCACCACACAACCACCCAGTCCTGTACCAACCACCCCATTGCCGACCACCACATCAACAAACAACCCTGTGACGACCACATCTCAGCCAACCAACTGATCACCCACCAACCACTCTGTGCCGGCCAATGCTCCTCTGCGACCTCCTACATCCCGCATAGTCACTCGCTCTCAGAATGCTGTGTTCAAACCAAACCCGAGGTATGGACTTTCTTCTGTCGCCACCAATGACATTGAACCAAGTTGTGTCTCACAGGCACTCAAGAACGAGCATTGGCGAGCAGCCATGTCTGCTGAGTTTGATGCCCTTCTTCAGAATGGCACTTGGGACTTAGTTCCTCCCACTGCGTCTCAGAATGTGGTCGGCTCCAAGTGGGTCTTCCGCATTAAACAAAAACCTGATGGCTCTCTTGACAAATACAAAGCTCGCCTAGTTACCAAAGGTTTTCACCAACGCCCGAGTGTTGACTTCACTGAAACCTTCAGTCCGGTTGTCAAGCCGGCCACTGTGCGAGCAGTTCTCAGCATAGCTGTCACTCAACAGTGGCCCCTTCAACAGTTCGATGTAAACAATGTCTTCCTCCATGGCACACTCTCAGACACTGTCTTCATGGCCCAGCCTCCTGGTTTTGCAGATAAGACTTTTCCCTCTTATGTTTGCAAATTACACAAATCTATTTATGGCTTAAAGCAGGCTCCTCGCACATGGTACTATGCTCTTCGTTCGTTTCTCAATGAAATTGGGTTCACCCCCACTCACTCTGATGAATCTCTATTTGTCTACAACAACACTAGGGTGGTCGCCTACTTCCTCGTCTATGTCGACGACCTTATCTTAACGGGCAACAACTCACCCATGCTCGCCCGCGTGGCTGCCGACCTCAGTACCAAATTCTCTGTCAAGGACCTTGGTCCCCTATCATATTTCTTGGGAGTAGAAGTCCTTCGATCTAAAAATTCCTGCTTTCTCTCCCAACGAAAATATATCACTGACCTGCTCGCCCGATACAACATGCTCGCGTCAAAACCTGTTCGCACCCCACTGCCCACCTCTGCTCGCCTGTCCATCTCGGATGGGTCCTCGCCTGTAGATGCCACCCAGTACCGACAAGTCCTTGGCTCACTACAATATCTTCAGCTCACCAGACCAGACATCGCTTTTGCAGTACACAAGCTGTCCCAATTCATGCATGCACCCACTACTACCCACTGGGGAGCTGCCAAGCGCTTGCTGAGGTACCTAAATGGTACAAGGAATGTTGGAGTCACTCTCACCTCTGGTCCATCCTCATCACTTCACTGTTTCACTGATGCTGACAGGGTAGGTGACACAGATGATCGAACCTCCACTAGTGCCTACATTGTCTTTCTGGGGTCTAATCCCATCTCCTGGTCATCCAAGAAACAAAAGTTCGTTGCCCGCTCCTCAACCGAGGCTGAATATCGAGCTATTGCTGCTGCTGCCTCTGAAGTTCAATGGCTCAAATCTTTATTCCGGGAAATCCATTTCCCCACCTCGCCTACACCAGCTCTCTACTGTGACAACATTGGCGCCACCTACCTGTGCTCAAATCCGGTGTTTCACTCGCGGATGAAGCACATCGCCATTGACTTCCACTTTGTCTGTGGTCTCATCAAGACGAAACAACTATGTGTGTCTCATGTCTCCTCTGCCGATCAACTTGCAGATGCTCTCACTAAACCTCTCTCCAGCACACGACTACAACTTCTTATGTCCAAGATTGGAATCAGCAATGGTGCTCCATCTTGAGGGGGCGTATTGGACCTATATTAGTAAATATGCATTTATCTCTATTTATTGTATAGGCCCACCTCAGTTTCCTATGGGCTTTCTTATGAAGCCCATTAGGGTTAGCTTTAGATCTAATTATCTCTTGTATAAATACCCAATGTAAATCTCTTTTATAACCAATCAAGAAAATATATTTTCCATAGTTCTATATTGATGAAGCTGAGGCGGAGGCACATGAGCGGGCCGTAGGTTTTGGAGAGACGAGTGAGGGATTTTTTTTTTAATTTACACATTTTAGATTTTTTTAATTTTTAATTTTACATATTTTATAATTTTTTTTATTTTTAATAATATTTTACTAATTTTTAATGAGAAAATAAATTGGAGAGACGAGTGAGGGATTTTTTTTTTTTAATTTACACATTTTAGATTTTTTTAGATTTTTTTTTTTTTTAATTTTACATATTTTATAATTTTTTTTTTAATAATATTTTACTATTTTTTAATGAGAAAATAAATTGGAGAGAAGTGAGGGATTTTTTTTATTTTTCATTTACACATTTTAGAATTGTTTACATTTTTTTATTTTATTTTACATATTTTTTTTTTTTTAATAATATTTTTTAATGAGAAAATAAATGACTAACGATGAAGTGAGTCTTTCCGTCAACGTTTAACGTGGGTGGGATCAAATGTGTGGAAGTTTAAAAATATTCCAAATATCAATAAACCGAAAGGGTTTATGATATGTGTGGAAGTTTAAAAATTGACAAAAATTGTTATTTAATTTTGAAAGGAACATTAGACCTCTACACTTAAGTCACATAGACGTATGTGATTTGAAGGCTGTGCAAATAGAGGTGGATTTTTTAAATACCTCAAAATGTGGGGGTATTTAAAATGTTTGGTCTCAAGCAGATCTGCTACAAAAGGCTTGAAACCGAGATCAAACAAACGTGCTAGAAGGAATGAGTCCAAAAATCCACAAATAAAAACGTAAACAGTGGTAACCCAACCATGTTGACTGGAGATCCCAAGATCTTGGTTCAATGGGAAAACTAAGCTGTGAATGTTTGTTGGAAACACTTGGTATTCCCGACTATTCCTTGGAGAGCACAACACCAAGTGTTCAAACCCGTAAGATTGTGGTAAATGTTAAGTCTTTGACTTTTAATGATTCCTAATGCCTCGAGGAGGTTGAGTATGACGGGATACTGTAAAGGAGATCACCTATATAAGTGAGAAGTGAGGGCCGCTTCGACTAACACTTATTAAATTAAAGGATGTCCATGGCCAAAACGGACAAAAACGTGAGAGCGAAAAGGCATTGAGGCTTTATTGTGTCTACACTGTTGTCTCGGTACACACCAAGGAGGAATAGTTCAAGGCATTGTGTCCACTAAACCACCGGTGTACTCGATAGTGTTTGACTACGGAAGGTTCAAAGCCACAAGCTACCTATCCGGATGCAATAGTGTCTCTCGAGAACTGGATTGCGAGTCTGCATAATTATAGGTGTAATTTCCACTCATGTGGGGGATTGTTGGAGAAATTGGTTAGAAATTGATTAATTTTAATTAATTAATTGATTTTAAAATGAGAGTGGAGAACACTCGTCTTTGACCAATTTATTGAGGGCTATAAATGTAATTTCAAGAAAATTAAATGGCATAAAGCCGTTCTACTCTCGGAGTAGATGTTCGTAGTGTATTTAAAATCTCAAAACCGAATTTCGATGAGTGGGAAATTAATTCACGAAGTTGAAACGTCAAATAATACACTTTATGGGATAAAGTGTTATATCATGTTAATTGTCCCACATTGAAACTTTGAAAGTTTAATGGGGCTAATTACTCCTTATAAATAGGAGGGTGTTACAATGGTTCAAATAATAGTGACTAAGGAGCAATCCAATAGTCTATACGGATGCACGTGTGTGCTCGTACGGTTGAGCTTGGGCCTAGTCTTGGGCTCGTGACTCGTGGGTTTTAAATTTGGGATTTCAGACCCATCTATAATTTTGGAACTTGAATATTTGGGCTTGGCTCATACAAATCAAGTTTTCAGAAAGTTGAAACCCAATTTGAAATTGGGTTAACCCAAATAAATTTAAAAGTTGAATTTGAACTATGACGAATTTCGACGTTGAGGATGTCTAGGTACATTGACGTTACAAATTGTGATGAACTTGGACGTTCGGATGTCCAGGTTCATAGACGTTTCAGTAATGAATTTGTAACCGCAAAGGAGTTACAAAACCATTTAAATCTTGTAACCGCAAGACGTTACAAATTACATGAATGTCGTAATGAATGTGGAGACCCCTCACATGTTGGAACATGCCTATAAATAGGGTGCATGTTTTATGTTGCAAAACACTCTTACACACAACACTTGAGATTTTCTAGAAAAATCATAGCATCACACATTTTGCATCAAGCATATAAAGTGTAGTCCAGTTCTCGTGTCGATTCAGTTCGTTGGAACTCTATACGTTGTGGTGCTGCTCGTATAGAGGCGAAAGTCGTTTTACCTTTTAAAACGTTACGTCAAACCGTGAGCACTAGCCGGGACGTATTCGTTTTGCGGGAAAAGGGTTTCCTTGACTCGACTTTAACTTTGTTCCTATTGTTCGTGAGATGTGGTCGTTGCTGCTGATTTCGAGAACTTGCTTATTTTGGAAAGCTGCTAAAGGAGGAAAATTGTTAAAAGAGGAAAATCGAAGACTTTGTGTAAATATTTATTTAATTGTATTTATAATTTTGTTATTTATTTCTGTCAATTTTGTAAAGCCATTGTTGGGTGCTCAAAATTTCCAACAGTTTTTGCAGGACTTATTTGGCCATGGGTGGAGCCTTGGAGGAGACAACGACGGTGTTGATGAAGCTGAGGCGGAGGCACATGAGCGGGCCGTAGGTTTTGGAGGGATTTTTTTTTTTTTAATTTACACATTTTAGATTTTTTTTAATTTTTAATTTTACATATTTTATAATTTTTTTTATTTTTAATAATATTTTACTATTTTTTAATGAGAAAATAAATTGGAGAGACGAGTGAGGGATTTTTTTTTTTTTTTTTAATTTACACATTTTAGAATTTTTTTGATTTTTTTTTTTAATTTTACATATTTTATAATTTTTTTATTTTTAATAATATTTTACTATTTTTTAATGAGAAAATAAATTGGAGAGAAGTGAGGGATTTTTTTTTATTTTTCATTTACACATTTTAGAATTGTTTACATTTTTTTTTTTAATTTTACATATTTTTTTTTTTAATAATATTTTTTACTATTTTTTAATGAGAAAATAAATGACTAACGGTGAAGTGAGTCTTTCCGTCAATGTTTAACGTGGGTGGGATCAAATGTGTCAATTTTTTTGATGTTGGGACCAAATGTGTCAACTTTTTTCTCTTTGGAATTAAAATTCAGAGTGTTGGAACCAAAATCATAAGTGCCCGTGGATGGTGGGACCAAAAATGCATTTTTTCTCTCAACCTGGATATGTGTTAAGCTAAAAGTAATTAGATCTTGAAATTAGTGCCAAGTATTCTTCACAATTTGACAGCATAGTATTTACCTTTGAAGGTAAAAATTTGACATTTATCTTCCTTAAAAGACAGTCGAGCGGGTTTGCATCTTTCATCTCAGAGAAGAAGATTCGTTTGTCATCAATAAGTTCACCCCATACTTGGATAACCTAACAAATCATAAATTATACAAAAAAATAAATTAAAGAGGAGCATGAATTGTATCAGAGCAATTAACAAATAATTAGAAAGCTGCATATAATTAAAATCTCTAACCGTATCACACGCTCTATATATAAAACCATTGAGCTGTAAAACTTAGAGATCCATCAACAGCTTCAAAGAATTCAATGATCTTGCAGATGTAATTCATCCCATCACCCTAATTCCAATAAAATTTGTTATCAAATTCAGAGCACAATAAGATAGAAAACTGAGACAAAGCATTACCGCATCATCTTCCAAAGAGAAAACTTGTCCATCGACCTCCGCTTTCAGAAAATGGCGTGTAGCTTGGAGAGTATCCTACATAAGCAAACATATTGCATTAGCAAAGTTTTTTTTTCTCTTGAGATAATAATCAATCATTGTTAACGCAAATGCATGATCCAAAATCATGATTTGTAACAGCTGATCACATTAAATGAAGAAATTTTGTTAAGAAAAAATAACTAATATTGCCTCAAGATACAATTTTTGCGGGAAAAAAAAAATATTGAGTTGATTTAAAATTTAACAAAAGATTGATTAATTCTTGCTACCAAAAAGAAAGAAGTAGAGAAAAAAAAAATATTGATATCAAAGGCAAATCATACGGCGGAAGTATAATCAGAGTAAATTTTGCAGGGGCTGAGAAACACAACATTGAGCTGAGAAACAATTGGTTTCCCCAAACACAAAATTCAGAAACCAGCAATATCGACTCAATTTACCTCGGGGCCAAACCAAACACAAAATTCAGAAACCAGCAATATCGACTCAATTTACCTCGGGGCCACCACGGTAGCGATGCGGCCATCGCCGACGAGCTTCTTCAGCAAGAACAGCTTCACACAAAAACCGCGGCTCAATCTCAACTTCTTCGACAACCGGCTCAGGCTCAACTTCTTCGACAACAGGTTCCTCCTTCAAAACGGCGTCGTTCGTTGGCTCCACCTCCTCCACTTTGGAAGAATGTGTATGTAATAAGATTAAGAAGCGGCTGTGAAGTGTGAAGGTGGAAGGGTTGGGAGAGTGATGTATTTATAGGAGTGAAGGGAGGGAAGGAAATGGGGCTGAATTATTTTTGGAAGAGCGGGAAATATACGGAATTTGAATTTTGATAAAATTGGATTTGATAAGGATGTTAAATCCGTGGTACACGGTTTTGAATATCTTCAAACGAGGCGGAAACGACACGTCGATCGAGCCAAATTTATCGTTTTTCGCCAGGTTCATAGTTCACCGGTTTTAAATATCTTTAAACAAGGCGATCGAAGATAAGCTAAATTTTTCATTGTTAAAGTACATGTCTAACCTAAGTTATTTATTACTATTTTGATTGTGATAAGGGAATTTGTACATATTGATTACCTTTTATAGTGTGGTGTTTTTTTTTTAATAGTTATTTTTAGAAAAGAAAAAAAAGGTTAATTCAATGCTCTTACTATATAATGTTGATTGCAAAGTGGAAACAAGTTAAATTTGTTATTTTTATGTACGATGAATTCGCTTATACATGTTGTCTGTTCGGGTACAATGTTTTTTTTTTCTTTTAATCAAAGAGAAAAATAAATTGGATGTTTTGGGACTTTTTTAATAGTTATTATAAAAAAAGGTAAATTTAGTGCAAGTTAATTGAGTAGTTTTTTTTTTTTTTTTTTTTTTTTTTTTTTTTATGGAAGTTAAATACCCACGAATCCAGGACCTAAGACCTAGGTAGTGGTGCTCTAACCACTTGAGCTATCCCACTTTGTCGTTAATTGAGTAGTTTAATTGAACGAAATCTATATATTATGTGCGATAATATCAATTTAAAGTTTCATGTTCGGTGAATTATATATTGGTCAAATATTTAAATTCAAATGTAGATTGGAAGACATTACTCTGACATTTTGCAAATGACGACCGATGAATTATAAATTGGGAGGCATTTACAGATGGATGGTAGATGAGTAAAGAAGACTGACATTTCATTATGCAAATTACTAACATTTTGCAAATGGGTTGGACTGACATTTTATCGATAACTACAAATGAAAGACTTTCTGACTGATAGATGTGTTACTAATTTTTTTTTTTTTTTGAAACGGTAAAGTAATATATTTCACGAGTACATGGGGTACTCAACCCGTATAATTTACAAAATTATAATACACAATAAGTCAATCACCGTAACAAAGTGATAATTGTAACTTGAGAACCTCCCCTGCACCTTCTGCTACAAAGGCAGATACCTCTCCCCTGTGCACTAAGCACTAATCAGTGGATAACTCCAAGCTTGAGTAAGGATCCACACACCAGGCAATTATTGAAGAGTTAGGCTTAATAAATCCGCGCCCCTCCAACCAAGACCACAAATGTATTTTTATGTTCTCCACAGATTTTTTTACCACAGGAACTATTTTAGAAAATATCATATCATTCCTACATCTCCATATTTCCCATACTATCCCCACCCACAAACTCACGGCAATTTTTCTTCTTCCTTTATCATTCCCAAATAACATACTATGTTGTAAAAGATGAGTAGCCAAATCATTGTGGAGAGCAAAACTCACCTTACACCACTTTCTACATTCTGCCCATATTGAAGCTGTGAATTTGCATTCCATTATGAGGTGTTTGTTGCTTTCTTCCTTCTCCCCACAAAGTTTGCACATCAATTCCGTATCCGGAATACGGATGCCCCTTTTCTTTAGTTCGTCCACCGTAGCTAGCTTACGTTTCATGGTTTTCCAAGCGAGTGTTTGCATTTTTCTTGGTGCAATGCAATCCCATATCGTCTCAAATTCTTCCTTCTTTCCTCCGGTCTCACTTGACGCGGTCGTCTCTTGCAGCAACTTTTTGTAAGCCCGACTCGTGGAGTATCTTCCATGAGGGGCAAGCTCCCACTCCCACTCATCCTCCTCGTGCTGTCTTAGTTTGTACCTGTCAATATATGAAATTAACAAATTAAGATCATTAGTTTCTCTATTATTTAACTCCCTCACCCATCTCCACTTCCAAACCCAGCCACTCTCCCTCCATTCTCCCATTTCACCAATCTTTGCCTCCTGTTGAGAACTACACTTAAAAATTCTAGGGAATTTTTTCATTAGGCACTCTCCCTCATCCACCCATTTTTCTTGCCAAAACCGTGTACTGTCCCCATTCCCAACTTTTTTCTTAATCCCACACTTCAGGCCTTCACCAGCCCCATTCCCCCCATTATATATCTTTTTTAACTCTTTCCACCATGTCGATTCTTTTGCCCCCCTCCCTCTTCTACCAAGATTCCTCTCACTGCCACCCAACTCCCCATATTTAGATTTCAAAACCTTCGCCCACAAGTTGTCCCCCTCCTTAAGAAACCTCCATACCTATTTTCCTAGTAGAGCTTTGTTAAAAGTATACAAATCCTTAATACCCAGCCCCCCTTTCTCTTTTTCCTCACAAATTTCTGCCCATTTCACCCAAGGAATTTTCTTTTTATTCTCACACCCCCCCACAGAAATTCTCTCTGTTGCTTTTGAATTTTTTTCAACACTCCTCTAGGTATTGAGAAGAAAGAAAGGTAGTAGGTTGGCACCGCGGAGAGAACCGCTTGAACCAAAGTGATTCTTCCACCCATTGAAATGTGACGACTTTCCCATTTCTCCAATTTTCTGCCTATTTTCTAGATTAGTCCATCCCACGAGGATATTCTTCGATGATTGACTCCCACGTTGATACCCAAGAATGCCATTGGCAGCCTCCCCGGTTTGCATCCCAGGAACCGGGCCATTTCTTCCGTTATGTCGTCCCGAATGTTAATTCCTGTCAGACTACATTTATCAAAATTTACCTTTAGTCCCGATACCAGTTCGAACATCCGCAATGTGTGTTTAATCGCCACTATGTCCTCCCATCTCCCGTTACACAAAAATAACGTGTCATCTGCGTATTGTAGAAGAGGCACCTTGATTTTCTGAAGTCCGATACATGCTGGTTCCATCATTCCCATATCAGCCACCCTCCTCGTCATAACACTCAGTCCCTCCGCAACAATGAGAAAGAGGAAGGGAGACAACGGGTCTCCTTGCCTCAGTCCTCTTTTTAATTTAAATTCTCCGGATGGACTCCCATTAACCAAGACTGAAGCGCTTGCGGACGACACACATTCCAATATCCATGCTCTCCATTTGGCCGAAAAATTCATGGCCATCATTGTTCTGTTTAGGAAGGCCCATTCCACTGAGTCATAGGCCTTGGCGAAGTCTACCTTAAACAACATTCTCGGTTTATTTTTCTTCTTTGCTTCATCTATTGCTTCATGTGCTATCAAGATTCCATCCATAATCTGTCTGCCCCCTATAAACGCAGATTGCCCTTCGGAAATAACACTGTCCAACACCTTTGCCAATCTCTTAGCTAGTAATTTTGAGATAATCTTATATAGGCTCCCAATGAGGGAGATAGGCCTGAATTCATCCATGTTGCTTGCCCCTTCCTTCTTTGGCAGGAGAATAATGAAGGATGGATTTATACCTTTCACTAATCTACCATGCGTGTGAAATTCTTCCACCATAATCTTGATATAATGTTTAATCACTTCCCAACTGTTTTTGAAGAATCCGAAGGTGTATCCATCTGGTCTTGGGCTTTTCGAATCCTCACAATCCCAAATTGCCGCCTTAATTTCTTCCTCGGTGAAGTTTGCCGTGAGGAATTCATTATCACAGTGGTCGATTTGCTTGAATGTCATGTAAGGGCCGAGTACTGGACGCGCCATATTTACTGATTTGAAGTGATTCTCGAAATACCTGTGGATTCCACCTTTCACCTCCTGGACTTTCTCGCGCCATCTACCTTCCAAGTGCAACTCCTTTATTTCGTTTTTCTTTCTCCTGCTATTAACCACTCTATGGAATAGCTTTGAATTTACGTCCCCTTCTTTGAGCCATTTGATTTTTGCCGTTTGGTGCATCTGACTATTCTTCCATTGTAGGTCCTGTAATAGCCCTGCAAAAGCTTGACGTCTCCTATCCACTTCCTCCATCTCTAAACCAAACGTATCATCAATCAAGTCCAGTCTTTCAATTTCTTTTTTCCTTTCATCAATTCTCGTTTCCAGTTTCCCAAAAACCGTCCTGCACCATTCCTTAAGCTCTCCTTTGAGACACTTTAGTTTTTCTTTCAGTACGAAGCCCCCCATCCTTGAATCTCATATGCCTCCCACTTTTGCCTGACGAATTCTTTGAACCCTGGATGACGCAACCATGCGTTGGAGAATCGAAACGGTTTGGGGCCCCAGTCGAGTTGGCTTTCTCTCGTGACAATTGGGCAGTGATCAGAGATTGTGCGCCCCAAGCCCTTAAGCCCCATATCCGGCCATTTAGTTGCCCACACGTCATTCACAAGGAGTCTGTCCAATCTGCTCTTACACGTTCCGTCTGGCCTTTACCAAGTATATTTACGACCTAATAACGGGACGTCAATCAGATCACTGGCCCGAATAAAAAAATCAAAGTCCATTCTCTCCCTGCTGTCCACCCTTTCCCCTCTCCCAATTCTTTCGTCTTCATGTCTTATTGCGTTAAAGTCCCCCATCAAGCATACACACACTTGGCTCTTCTGTCTTACTACTTCTTTTAATTTGTTCCACAATTCCCTCTTTGCTCTGCCGTTGCACGGGGCGTAGATATTCATTATGCAACAGAATACACACACTTGGCTCTTCTGTCTTACTACTTCTTTTAATTTGTTCCACAATTCCCTCTTTGCTCTGCCGTTGCACGGGGCGTAGATATTCATTATGCAACATTCTGTTCCGTCACTCTTCAAATTTCCGTTCACAACCAGACACCCACTGAAGTGCCAGGTGCTGGTTTTCGCAAAAACTTCTTCATCCCACATGGTTAAAATCCCCTCCCCCCCCCCCCCGATCTTCCTTCAGCTTCCCGGAATGCCCAATCGAACCCATCATTTCTCCATAAAGATTTGCACACAAATTTATTCATGTTTTCAATTTTAGTTTCCTGGATACAGCAAAAAGTAACCTTGTATTTGATGACCATCTCCTTTACTTCTTTTCTCTTCTCCCTCCCCCCATACCTCTGATGTTGAAGCTAAGAAGCTGCATTATTGACCGTTGACTCACCTTTCGATCTCTTTGTTTTCTCAGCTTCTCTTGTTTTCTTCCTTTCTGCCCTCTCCATCTTTTTCAACTGCTCGACCATGGATGCATCCGGTGACTGACTGATAACGCCGATGCTCTTGCCCAACTTCCAGATTTGTTCTGCTTCCTCGGCTATCTCCGTTTCGTCACAAATAAATTGCCACCGCATGACTTCGAAACTATTTTCGAGATTCGACACTCCTGTTTTCAGCCCCACAATATTTTTCCCTTTTTTATTTTTTTTCTTCTTCCGGCGTCCTTCGGCCACCCGACCATCATCATCCGTCTGCGATTCTTCATCTGAGAAAGTGTCGGTGTCTTGCAATTCTGGTTCCGTCTCGTAGCTTCTAGGGACCTCCAGGCTGGATTCCACCTCCATTAGGTCTTCGCATTGGCCCAACGTATCACATGCCCAAATTTCTCTATGGCCAATATGAGTTATTGGGCCTTCCTGCTCCTCAATTCCAAAATGGGCTTCCATTTCTTCACTTGGTACATTTAAATCCAAGTTCTCCAATTCATTCACGTGGGCTTCTAAGGTGTCCCCTTTGGCCCCTTCCTCTAAGCTCAATTTAAAATGGGCCTCATGACATTGCAGTTTCAAATCTTTTTCTCTCGTTCTTGGGATCGGCCCAATTGGTTCTTCGACTTTATTTGCTGTCGCTGCCTTACTTGGGGTGGGGTCCCCATGTCTCGAGACTGCTTGCTTAACACTAATATCCACGTTTGTTTCCTTGGCCACCGTATCCGAATTAATTGGCGGTGACACGTTAATTAATGCGTTAAATTCCCTGTCTCCCACGTCGGAAATTCCATCTGCCTTTTCGGATACTCCGGCCGCCACCAGTTCTAAGGTCGAATCCCAATCGTCGTTTATCCCGTCCTCATCTTCTTCTCCTGTAATTAGATCATTCACATCCTCCCATGACTCTGGATCGAATGCTTCATCTTCTTCCTTGATCCGGATGGCATGAACCCTTCCGTCGATGCAAATTCTCACTGGTTTTCTAGGGATCTCCGTCAACGAAGTACGAATCAAAATTCTAGCGTATTGAAGGTTATTAAAGTTCGTAGTATCCTCATCGATCTTCACGATCGATCCATACCGTGAGGCCACCATGCTGAAAAATCTCTTATTCCACGCATGAAGTGGGACGTCAAACCAGTTCGTCCACACCACCCTACGGCGATGAGAGAAATTCGGCTCCCATGGGCATACCCTCTCGAACCATTTTTTTGCCCAAGTGGTATCTTCAATGTTAGTCTGCACAGTCCTTTGTGGAAAGGGTCTAAGCAGTAGCATGTCCCCTCCCAAGGGAAATAACCTATACTGATCATCTTTATCTTCATTTATATTATCACCTTCACCGGGCCATGAGATACCCTCCTTTAATATTCCTACCAAGCACCCTTGAAGCCAGGTTGTCTCTTCTTTGTTCGACTCGTATTTCATTCCCCTGAATACTTCATCATTCTCTGGATTTTCTCTTGTATTTTGTTGCTCTGATATATTCACTCCCTCCGCTGTCCCTATTGTTCTTGTGTCGTGCCCCGAACTTAGCACTTTCTCAGGCGTCGTTGTAATGCCTGCATACGTATGATTCTCTCTTCTAAAATTGTTCACCTTATCCTCAATCGTGAATGTCTAATTGAAAGAGAAGATTTTACAGATAACTACAAATGAAAGACTTTTTGACTAGTAGATGTGTTACTAATTGAAAGAGAAGGCAAGGGGATTATATATACTAGTACAAAATCTGTTTATTAGATAATTTTTTTCTTTTAATCAAAGAGACAAATAAATTGGATGTTTTGGGACTTTTTTAATAGTTATTATAAAAAATGGTAAATTTAGTGCAAGTTAATTGAGTAGTTTAATTGAACGAAATCTATATATAGAGCACCACTACCTAGACTCGAGTCATGGGAAGGGGAAATTAGATTCTTGGTTCGTGGGTTCGAATCATGGGAAGGGAAAATTAGATTCTGGGTTCGAGTTATGGGAAGGAGAAAAGGGATGGGTATTTAATGTAATTCAAAAAAAATCTATATATTATGTGCGATAATATCAATTTAAAGTTTCATGTTCGGTGAATTATATATTGGTCAAATATTTAAATTCAAATGTAGATTGGAATTTAATATTAGGTTTTTAAAATTAAATATTATTATTATTATTTAAAATTAAGTTTGGGGAATGACGCCTCTTATTTAGGAATAGTGTAAATTGATATTCCGTAAATAACTGACATCTTACCGAGACACTGACATTCTACACATAACTGGCCGATGAATTATACAGAGTAATTAAATGACATTCTGCCTGTAAATGACTGACAGATAAATTATAGATTGGGAGACATTTCCTAAAATTTTACAAATGACTGACATATGAATTATAAATTAAAAAATTTTTACAAATGACTGACATATGAATTATAAATTAAAAAAAATTCCCCTGACATTCCGCAAAGACAGACCCCCTGAAATTATCATTCCCCTGACATTCTACAAATGACAGGCGAATGAATTATAAATTAAGAAACATTCTCCTGACATTCTGCAAATCACTAATGAATTATATATAGATTGGGAGACAAATTGGGAGAAACATTACCCTACATTTTGCAAATGATTGACAGATGAATTATAAATTGGGAGACATTCCCCTGAAATTCTACAAATAACTGACAAATAATTATAAATTAGGAAACATTCACCTGACATTCTGCAAATGACAGTAGATGAATTATAAATTGGGAGACATTTCTCTTAAATTCTACAAAATGACTGAATTATAGATTGGGAGACATTCCCTGAAATTGGGATGACAGATGACTGACCGATGAATTATAAATTGAGAAACATTCCCTGAGATTCTACAAATGACTAACAAGTGAATTATAAATTGGGAGACATTCTCCTGACATTACTGACAGATAAATTATAAATTGAGAAACATTCCCCTGCTGACAGATGACTGATATAATTTGTAAAGGATATAAAATAGAATTGTTCATTTTGTAACTACTTTTATAACTTCTTAGTTAGTGTACTAATTGTTACTTAGTCTATAAATATAGATTAGGGTCTTTTATGTTCATACTCTTGCGAAGAAACCTCAAGTACTTCATCTTCTGGCGCACGAGACCACATGCTCGGTCGTTTGGCTTCTATTTTGGCAAAGGAGCTATTGAATGGCCACAGAGTTGTTTGTTGTTCGATGCCGTTTATATCCTTTACATAATTAATTATAAATTGGGAAACATTCCCCTCAAATTCTCTGCAAATGACAGATATATGAATTATAAATTGAGAGACATTTCCCTGAAATTCTAAAAAAAATCTACACATGACTGACAGATGAATTATAAATTGAGAAACATCCCCCTGACATTCTACGAATAACTGCAAATGAATTATAAATTGATAAACATTCCCCTCACATTGTGCAAATCACTGAATATAGATTGAGAGACAAATTGGGAGAAACATTTCCCGACATTTTGCAAATGACCGACAGATGAATTATAAATTGGGAGACATTCCCCTAAAATTCTACAAATGACTGACAAATAATTATAAATTAGGAAACATTCACCTGACATTCTGCAAATGACGGGTAGATGAATTATAAATTGGGAGACATTCCTCTTAAATTCTACAAAATGACTGAATTATAGATCGGGAGATATTCCCCTGAAATTGGGATGACAGATGACTGACAGATGAATTAATAAATTGAGAAACATTCCCCTAATGCAAATGACTGACTGATAATTAATTATAAATTGGGAGATATTCCGTGACTGACAGATAAATTATAAATTGTTCCCATGACATTTTGCAAATGACTGACTCGATGAATTATAAATTGGGAGACATTCCCCTAACATGACTGACCCGATGAATTATAAATTGGGACATTCTACAAATGACTGGTAAATTAATTATAATTTGGGAGACATTCCACTGAAATTTTACAAATGACTAACGGATGAATTTTAGATTGGAGACATTTCCCTGAAATTCTATAAGTGACTAACAGAAGAAGATGACTTACAGATTATAAATTGAGAAACATTGTCCCCACATTTTGCGTGCTGATCAATAAATTATAAATTGGAAGACATTCCTCTAACATTTTTCAAATGATCGACAGATGAATTATAAATTGGGAGGCATTTACAGATGGATGGTAGATGAGTAGAGAAGACTGACATTTCATTATACAAATTAATAACATTTTGCAAATGGGTTGGACTGACATTTTACAGATAACTACAAATGAAAGACTTTTTGACTGATGATAGATGTGTTACTAATTGAAAGTGACTGATAGATGTGTTACTAATTGAAAGAGAAAGATTTTACAAGATAACTACAAATGAAAGACTTTCTGAATGATAGATGTGTTACTAATTGAAAGAGAAGGCAAGGGGATTATATATATACTATTACAAAATATGTTTATTAGATAATTTTGTATATTATTATTTTAAAGTATAATTAAATATTTATTGATAAATTTAAACTAATATTCATATTTTGAAAACATAAATTTGATTTGTTGGGTAGAATGTAGAGAACAAAGTTGATTAGGAAAAAGATAAAGAGAAAATAGTTGATGGAGGTGAAGACAAAGGCTTACAGAAAATTTAATTTGTGTTGGAAAAGAGAAAATAGCCCATAGAGGTGAAGACAAGAAAAATAAATATGTGTTGAAAGGAGAAAAAGAAAGAGATTGGTGAGTGTGGGAGGTGGTTGCGTGGGGAAGGAACACGTACTGGCTACGTCCTCAGGTCACGGTGGTTAGTATTTTTATTTTTTATTCTATTAAATGATTTTTTAAGTTAAATTTGATTTTAAAATAAATTAAAATATATTTTTGTTAGTAATTAAAAAAAAAAAAAAACTCGGAATTATAACTTTAAATTAGATTTAAAAGATACTTTTTAAATTAATTGAATTGAACTTCTTTAATTCAAGATACAAAGCACAATTTTTTAATTAATTGACTTGATTAGTTTGACTGAACGACATCTGCATATTAAGCGATAACTACTAATTGTTACTTAATCTATAAATATAGATTAAGGTCTTTTGTGTTCATCCTCTTGCGAAGAAACCTCAAGTACTTCATCTTCTGACGCACGAGACCACATGCTCGGCCGTTTGGCTTCTATTTTGGCAAAGATGCTATTGAATGGCCACAGAGTTGTTTGTTGTTCGATGCCGTTTATATCCTTTACATAATGAATTATAAATTGGGAGACATTTCCTTGAAATTCTCTAAAAAAAAATCTACACATAACTAACAGATGAATTATAAATTGAGAAACATCCCCTAACATTCTACCTCTAAAAAAAAAATCTACACATAACTAACAGATGAATTATAAATTGAGAAACATCCCCTAACATTCTACAAATGACTGGCGAATGAATTATAAATTGAGAAACATTCCCCTCACATTGTGCAAATTGTAGAGATGTAAACACACACTCATCTTATAATTGTAAAGAAGGAATTACAAAACAAAAGGTATTTCATATATGGAGTGTTACAATGCTTACAATGCTTAAAGTGCATAAGGAATACAAAAGACCCTAGTCTATATTTATAGACTAAGTAAGTAGTAGTTACTAACTAACCACTAACTATCCAAACTAACTAACAAAAGGAAGAATGCTATTTTATATCCTTTACACCCCCCTCAAAATGAGAGTGGATGTCAATCAACCTCATTTTGACAATGTCGTAATTCTGAGCAAAGTGCATTCTCAAATCGGACCATGACGCTTGTACACACAACCAACCACAATCAACAAAGAATCCCCAATAGATGAAGTGCAATGATCAATCTCCAATAAAAATGTTACCAATCAAACAAATAAGGTACAAAAAAATTGAAGTAGCCGAGACCTCCAAAATTGAGAACAATTCAGAGCGCAAATGATGACAAGAAGAACAAGTGTTGCTAGTTGAGCACCAGTTCCAACAACAGCTGAAAGTAGAGCCAGATTTCGAGCAGGCCTAAACACATCACCATGGACAAGTTTCCAACCAGATTCTTCACTCACATCCCGTTCCAGGAACTCCAGATCATGATCTTCCCGTGCATATTTAGCATAGTCATTGCGGAGGGTGCGCATTAATATCATCGACACCAGCCTGAATCGCAAACAACCGTCGGCAAACAAAATCCACCGAGAAACCGCCGAACAATTACCAAGAATTGATAATTCTCAAAACCAAACAACACCAATAATCGAATTCATCCAATCCGTGGTGATAATTCCACAAATATTCCAAAAAAAAAAAAAAATCGTGATAAACACGAAAAATCGATTTCGAATCAACATGAAATCAAATATAAAACTCACGAGGATATAACTCGCAAAGAAATGAGTATTAAACTCAAGAAACTCAAAAAAGAATTCGAATCAAGATGAAATCGAATCTAAAAATTCACGAGCATAAAACCCGTAAAGAATAATCTCGGAAAGAGAAAAAAAATAGAAATCCAAATTCATCAAAGATTTGGTAGAAATGAGTATAAAACTCAAGAAATTCGGAAATTCATTCATACCGAATTGCGGAAACATATCTAGATCGACAAACTTGTTTAATCGATCATAAATTAATCAATACATAGCTCCGATACCATGTAGAGATGTAAACACACACTCATCTTATAATTGTAAAGAAGGAATTACAAAACAAAAGGTATTTCATATATGGAGTGTTACAATGCTTACAATGCTTAAAGTGCATAAAGTGCATAAGGAATACAAAAGACCCTAATCTATATTTATAGACTAAGTAAGTAGTAGTTACTAACTAGGGACCTTCTATATATAGTCAGAGTGTCGTAACGTGTCGTAATGACTACCGTAGTCAGTTAATCTAAGCCATTAAAAATCTAATCTAAAGGTTTAGATTTGATGACCTATTACCTTTTGTAATTTTTACGATATGTATTGTCGTAATGTGTCGTAAAGTGTCATAAATTTGTATTTTCTATTAAATTAAATTAATTAAAATATATTATTGTAAATTTACATTTTTATCCTTATACAATAAAATAATTTATTACAACAATTATCTACACCCGCTAATTTTATGAGTTCACCCCAAATCAATTTTTACCATAGTTATCTGCACCCATTCATTTTATGAGTTCACCCAAATCATTTTTTACCATAGTTATCTGCACCCATTCATTTTATGAGTTCACCCCCAAATCATTTCTTTTTTACAACGGTTATCTACACCCGCTCATTTTATGAGTTCACCCCCAAATTATATTTTTACCAAAATTATCTGCACCCGCTCATTTTATGAGTTCACCCCCAAATTATTTTTATACCACAATTATCTGCACCCGCTCATTTTATGAGTTCACCCCAAAATATTTTTTTAAAAATAATTACATTTAAAACACTATATTATTTTTTTATTAATTAACACAAAATATAATAAAATCAACCCTAATTTATACATTTACAATCTACAACCGAGTCATTGCCGAGTTACCGTCGATTCACCACCAAATCACTCATATTTTTAGAAAAAAAATCGTAAAAACATAATTAAAAAAAACTATCGAGATTAGGCACAAATTTTAATTTTTTTTTCTTTTTAATTTTTCTTCCCATTTTCAATTTTTATTCCAAACTTTTTATTTCTTCGTTTCCTTCTTTTTTTTCATTAGTATATTTTTTAGTTTTAATACAAAATAATATTATATGTATGATTTTATTATAATCCCTCCGTCCCAGTGAAAACTCCTCATGAGCTTCGGACACAGAGGTTAAAAAATATGATATAATAAGTGGATGTATGAGAGGTGATGTGATTGAGAGAGAGAGAAGAATATAATAAAATGCGAGAGGGAATAGTTTGGCAAAAAAGGAATGAGTAACTTTCATTGGGACAAACGAATAAGGAAAGTTGGGTAGTTTTCAATAGGAAGGAGGGAGTAGTCGGTAATACAACAAGTAATAACCAGTAATACCATAAACAGTAATCAGTAATACCATTAACAATAATTAGTAATACCACGAACATTAATCAGTAATACCATTAATATTAATCAGTAAAATTTTATACAATAACAAATAATTTCACACATCTAATTATATTCAATAATACAAAAAAATAATTATCAGTAATACCATGAACAGTAAGTAGTAATACCATGAACATTGAATAGTAATATCTCATACAATAACAAATAATTCCACAAATCTAATTATATTCAATAATACCAAAAACAATTATCAGTAATACCATAAACAATAATATATAATATCTTAAAAATAATAATAATCAGTAATAAATAATTTCACATAATCAGTAATACCACAATTAATAATCAATAATCATTAATATTAATTCAATAGTGTATTAATAGTAATACCGCAATCAATAACTAGTAATACCAGTATCAATAATACCAATAACAATAATAACATAAAAAAATGGAGAGAGTGCAGATCGGAGTCTACTAAAGAAAATAGAGGGTGCACATTACCAAGCCCAATTGAAGGAAACCCTTGTCCAATGGGAGGGCACCCTAGGTCAGTAGTCGTCGCTTGGGATTTCATCAGTAAGGTCACCGGCTCCGAGTGTCGTCCGGTTAGAGATCCATCAACAACATACTCACAGTCCTCCGTCGGGCCGTCGTCAGCCGGAGGAAGAGGCTGCGTCGTCGAGGGGGTGGTCGGGCATGGTGGTGGCTGGGTCACCCGCCGACATGCATGGATTTCTGGCAGGTCCTTTACTCATCAAATTAAAATTAAAATTTAGGTGCACCGCCGATCGACTTTAATAAAATTATACCTATAATATTATTTTGTATTAAAATTTAAAAAATACACATGCAAAAAATGGAAAAGAAAGACAGGAAAATTTAAAAAGGAAAAGAAAAAAAAACAAGGAAATAAAAAATTTGAAAAAAAAAATTGAAAATGGGAAGAAAAAAGAAAATGAGGAGGGGGAAGAAAAATTAAAAAGAAAAAAATTGAGATTTGTGGCTAATTTTGATAGTTTTTTATTAATTATATTTTTACGCTTTTTTTTAAATATGGGTGATTTGGTGGTGAATTGATTTTTTAGAGTTTATTTTATTATATTTTGTGTAAAATAATAAAAGGATAATATAGTCTTTTAAATGTGATTATTTTTTAAAAAATATTTTGGGGTGCCCTCATAAAATGTGCGAGTGCAGATAACTGTGGTAAAACAATAATTTGGGGGTGAACTCATAAAATGAGCGAGTGCAGATAATTATGGTAAAAAATAATTTGGGGGTGAACTCATAGAATGAGCGGGTGTAAATAACTGTTGTAAAAAAGAAATGATTTGGGGGTGAACTCATTAAATGAGCGGGTGCAGATAATTGTTGTAAAAATATGTTTAGGGGGTGAATTCATTAAATTAGCGGGTGCAAATAATTGTAGTAAAAATATGATTAGGGGGTGCACTCATTAAATTAGTGGGTGCAGGTAAAATATAAATAAAATTAAAAAAGAAGGGTAATATAGTAAATAACAAAATATAATTTAAATAATGCTAAAAATAACTGAAACCTGTAGGACAGGTAGCAGGTCGTTTTTACGGTTACGACGCCACATGGCGCGATTCGACAAAGTGACTGCGTAGTCACTTTGTAAAATGTGACTACCGTAAGAATTGCCCTACTAACTAGGGCAATTCTTACGGTAGTCACATTTTACAAAGTGACTACGCAGTCACTTTGTCGAATCGCGCCATGTGGCGTCGTAACTGTAAAAATGACCTGCTACCTGTCATATAGGTTTCAGTTATTTTTAACATTATTTAAATTATATTTTGTTATTTACCATATTACCCTTCTTTTTAAATTTTATTTATATTTTACCTGCACCCACTAATTTAATGAGTGCACCCCTTAATCATATTTTTACTACAATTATCTGCACCCGCTAATTTAATGAATTCACCCATAATCATATTTTTACAACAATTATCTGCACCCGCTCATTTAATGAGTTCACCCCAAATCATTTCTTTTTTACAACAATTATCTACACACGCTCATTCTATGAGTTCACCCCAAATTATTTTTTACCACAATTATCTGCACTCGCTCATTTTATGAGTTCACCCCAAAATTATTGTTTTACCACGGTTATCTGCACTCGCACATTTTATGAGTGCACCCCAAAATATTTTTTAAAAAATAATCACATTTAAAAAACTATATTATCCTTTTATTATTTTACACAAAATATAATAAAATAAACTCTAAAAAATCAATTCACCACCAAATCACCCATATTTTAAAAGAAAGCGTAAAAATATAATTAATAAAAAACTATCGAAATTAGCCACAAATCTCAATTTTTTTATTTTTAATTTTTCTTCCCCCTCCTCTTTTTCTTTTTTCTTCCCATTTTCAATTTATTTTTCAAATATTTAATTTCCTTGTTTTTTTTTCTTTTCCTTTTTAAATTTTCCAGTCTTTCTTTTCCATTTTTTGCATGTGTATTTTTTTAATTTTAATACAAAATAATATTATAGGTATAATTTTATTAAAGTCGATCGGCGGTGCACCTAAATTTTAATTTTAATTTGATGAGTAAAGGACCTTCCGGAAATCCATGCATGTCGACGGGTGACCTGGCCACCACCATGCCCGACCACCCCCTCGACGGCGACGGCGGCGCTTCGGTCTCGGCCGCTGAAGCCCGAGACCCCTCCTCGAATCGCAATCGCGATTCTTCACTTCCATAACAATCGACATAATGGCCACGATCCATGACGGCTAAAATCCTCTCCTCATTTCGACCACCGACGCGACTGCTTCGATCAATCTCCCTTGCGTTCGCGATCCAGGAGCTTCTCCTACATCAACGACGCTCGCCTGCAACACTCGGATCGACGCTGCCTCTCTCTCGTCGTTCATCTCTATCCAAATCGAAGCTACATTGCTTCATCGGTCTTCTTCACCCTGCTCCTGCGCAGCCTCTTCCTCCGGTTGACGACGGCCCGACGGAGGACTGTGAGTATGTTGCTGATGGATCTCTGACCGGACGACACTCGGAGCCGGTGACCTTGCTGATGAAATCCCAAGCGACAACTACTGACCTAGGGTGCCCTCCCATTGGGCTAGGGTTTCCTTCAATTGGGCTTGGTAATGTGCACTCTCTATTTTCGTTAGTACACCCCGATCTGCACCCTCTCCACTTTTTTTATGGTATTATTGTTATTGGTATTATTGATACTGGTATTACTAGTTATTGATTGCGGTATTACTATTAATACACTATTGAATTAATATTAATGATTATTGATTATTAATTGTGGTATTATTGATTATGTGAAATTATTTATTACTGATTATTATTATTTTTATGCTATTACATATTATTGTTTATGGTATTACTGATAATTGTTTTTGGTAATATTGAATATAATTAGATTTGTGGAATTATTTGTTATTGTATAAGATATTACTATTCAATGTTCATGGTATTACTACTTAATGTTCATGATATTACTGATAATTATTTTTTGTATTATTAAATATAATTAGATGTGCGAAATTATTTGTTATTGTATAAAATTTTACTGATTAATGTTCGTGGTATTACTAATTATTGTTAATGGTATTACTGATTACTGTTTATGGTATTACTGGTTATTATTTGTTATATTACCGACTACTCCCTCCTTCCTATTTGTACTCCCTCCTTCCTATTTGTTTGTCCCGATGAAAGTTACTCATTCCTTTTTTGCCAAACTATTCCCTCTCACATTTCATTATATTCTTCTCTCTCTCAATCACATCACCTCTCATACATCCACTTATTATATCATATTTTTTAACCTCTGTGTCCGAAGCTCATGAGGAGCTTTCACTGGGGCGGAGGGATTATAATAAAATCATACATATAATATTATCTTGTATTAAAACTAAAAAATATACTAATGAAAAAAAAGTAGGAAACAAAAAAAACGAAGAAATAAAAATTTTGGAATAAAAATTGAAAATGGGAAGAAAAATTAAAAAGAAAAAAAATTGAAATTTGTGCCTAATCTCGATAGTTTTTTATAATTATGTTTTTACGATTTTTTTTTCTAAAAATATGAGTGATTTGGTGGTGAATCGACGGTAACTCGACAATGACTCGGTTGTAGATTGTAAATGTATAGATTAGGGTTGATTTTATTATATTTTGTGTAAATTAATAAAAAAAATAATATAGTCTTTTAAATGTAATTATTTTTAAAAAAATATTTTGGGGTGAACTCATAAAATGAGCGGGTGCAGATAATTGTGGTATAAAAATAATTTGGGGGTGAACTCATAAAATGAGCGGGTGCAGATAACTTTGGTAAATATATAATTTGAGGGTGAACTCATAAAATGAGCGGGTGTAGATAACCGTTGTAAAAAAATGATTTGGGGGTGAACTCATAAAATGAATGGGTGCAGATAACTATGGTAAAAAATGATTTGGGTGAACTCATAAAATGAATGGGTGCAGATAACTATGGTAAAAAATGATTTTGGGTGAACTCATAAAATTAGCGGGTGTAGATAATTGTTGTAATAAATTATTTTATTGTATAAGGATAAAAATGTAAATTTACAATAATATATTTTAATTAATTTAATTTAATAGAAAATACAAATTTATGACACATTACGACAATACATATCGTAAAATTTACAAAAGGTAACAGGTCATCAAATCTAAACCTTTAGATTAGATTTTTAATGACTTAAATTAACTGACTACGGTAGTCATTACGACACGTTACGACACCCTGACTACATATAGAAGGTCCCTACTAACTAACCACTAACTATCCAAACTAACTAACAAAAGGAAGAATGCTATTTTATATCCTTTACAAATCACTGATGAATTATAGATTGAGAGACAAATTGGGAGAAACATTCCCAAACATTTTGCAAATGACGGATATATGAATTATAAATTGAGAGACATTCCCCTAAAATTCTACAAATGACTGACAGATAATTATAAATTAGGAAACATTCACATACAAAATGACTGAATTATAGATTGGGAGGCATTCCCCTGAAATTGGGATGACAGACTGAACCAATGAATTATAAATTGAGAAACATTCCACTACTGCAAATGATAATTATAAATTGGGATAATTATAAATTGGGAGACATTCCGTGACTGACAGATAAATTATAAATTGGGAAACATTCCCATGACATTTTGCAAATGAATTATAAATTGGGAGACATTCCACTAACATGACTGACACATGAATTATAAATTGGGACATTCTACAAATGACTGGTAAATGAATTATAAATGACTGGTAAATTTTATAAATGACTGACGGATGAATTATAGATTGGGGACATTTCCCTGAAATTCTACAAGTGACTAACAGAAGAAGATGACTTACCGATTATAAATTGAGAAACATTGTCCTGATATTTTGCGTGCTAATCAATAAATTATAAATTGGAAGACATTACTCTGACATTTTGCAAATGACGACCAATGAATTATAAATTGGGAGGCATTTACAGATGGATGGTAGATGAGTAAAGAAGACTGACATTTCATTATGCAAATTAATTACTAACATTTTGCAAATGGGTTGGACTGACATTTTACCGATAACTACCAATGAAAGACTTCCTGACTGAGAAGACTTTCTGACTGATAGATGTGTTACTAATTGAAAGAGAAGGCAAGGGATTATATATATACTAGTACAAAATCTGTTTATTAGATAATTTTGTATATTATTATTTTAAAGTATAATTAAATATTTATTTATAAATTTAAATTAATATTCATATTTTGAAAACATAAATTTGATTTGTTGGGTAGAATGTTGAGAACAAAGTTGATTTGGAAAAAGATAAAGAGAAAATAGTTGATGGAGGTGAAGACAAAGGCTTGCAGAAAATTTAATTTGTGTTGGAAAGGAGAAAATAGTCGATAGAGGTGAAGACAAAGAAAAATAAATGTGTGTTGAAAGGAGAAAAAAGAAAGAGATTGGTGAGTGTGGGAGGTGGTTGCGTGGGGAAGGAACACGTACGGGCTACTTCCTCAGGTCACGGTGGGTAGTATTTTTATTTTTTATTTTATTAAATAATTTTTTAAGTTAAATTTGATTTTAAAATAAATTAAAATATATTTTTGTTAGTAATTAAAAAAAAAAACTCTGAATTATAACTTTAAATTAGATTTAAAAGATACTTTTTAAATTAATTGAATTTAACTTCTTTAATTCAAGATACAAAGCACAATTTTTTAATTAATTGACTTGATTAGTTTAATTGAACGACGTCTACATATTAAGCGATAACTACTAATTGTTACTTAGTCTATAAATATAGATTAAGATCTTTTGTGTTCATCCTCTTGCGAAGAAACCTCAAATACTTCATCTTCCGGCGCACGAGACCACATGCTCGGCCGTTTGGCTTCTATTTTGGCAAAGAAGCTATTGAATGGCCACAGAGTTGTTTGTTGTTCGATGCAGTTTATATCCTTTACATAATGAATTATAAATTGGGAGACATTTCCCTGAAATTCTCTAAAAAAAATCTACACATGACTAACAGATGAATTATAAATTGAGAAACATCTCCTGACATTCTACAAATGATGGCGAATGAATTATAAATTGAGAAACATTCTCCTCACATTGTGCAAATCACTGATGAATTATAGATTGAGAGACAAATTGGGAGAAACATTCCCCAACATTTTGCAAATGACAGATATGTGAATTATAAATTGGGAGACATTCCCCTAAAATTCTACAAATGACTGACAGATAATTATAAATTAGGAAACATTCACCTACAAAATGACTGAATTATAGATTGGGAGGCATTCCCATGAAATAGGGATGACAGACTAAACCGATGAATTATAAATTGAGAAACATTCTCCTACTGCAAATGACTAATTATAAATTGGGAGACATTCCGTGACTGACAGATAAATTATAAATTGGGAAACATTCCCATGACATTTTGCAAATGAATTATAAATTGGGAGACATTCCCCTAACATGACTGACAGATGAATTATAAATTGGGACATTCTACAAATGACCGGTAAATGAATTATAAATGACCGGTAAATTTAACAAATGATTGACGGATGAATTATAGATTGGGGACATTTCCCTGAAATTCTACAAGTGACTAACCGAAGAAGATGACTTACAGATTATAAATTGAGAAACATTGTCATGATGATGGATGGTAGATGAGTAAAGAGAAGACTGACATTTCATTATGCAAATTACTAACATTTTGCAAATGGGTTGGACTGACATTTTACCGATAACTACAAATGAAAGGCTTTCTGACTGATAGATGTGTTACTAATTGAAAGAGAAGGCAAGGGGATTATATAGGGATGGCAATTTCAACCCGCCCCGCCCCGACCCGCCCCGTCCTGTGCTATTTGGGTCGCCCCGCCCCGGACCCGTATTGAAATGGGGCGGGTCCGGGTATCACCCTCGACCCGTGGGTCGGACCCGTGACCCGTTTTTATATTAATTTTTTATATATATTATACATATAAATATAATATATTTTCAATATTTTGATGTTTATTAATATATATAACAATAATTCACCTTCATAAATGTGAAAATAAATTTATTTATTTTTCAATACAAATCTAAATTTTATGTTATATGTTTTTAAAAATAATAATTATTTTTCAATTTTTTTTATAAAAAAAAATTATAATGGGTCGCCCCGATTTGCACCGGCCTGCCCCGTGACCCAAACGAGTCGGCCCGACCCGGACCTGAATTGAAACGGGTTGGGTCCGGGTATCTAGGTACCCGACCCGGTCCATTGCCATCCCTAGGATTATATATATACTAGTACAAAATCTGTTTATTAGATAATTTTGTATATTATTATTTTAAAGTATAATTAAATATTTATTTATAAATTTAAATTAATATTCATATTTTGAAAACATAAATTTGATTTGTTGGGTAGAATGTAGAGAACAAAGTTGATTTGGAAAAAGATAAAGAGAAAATAGTTGATTGAGGTGAAAACAAAGGCTTGCAGAAAATTTAAATTGTGTTGGAAAAGAGAAAATAGCCTATAGAGGTGAAGACAAGAAAAATAAATGTGTGTTGAAAGGAGAAAAAGAAAGAGATTGGTGATTGTGGGAGGTGGTTGCGTGGGGAAGGAACACGTACTGGCTACGTCCTCAGGTCCAAGGATGAAAATATCGGTATCGGTGGAAATATCGAGACCTTAAATTTATGGAAATATCGACGGATATATCAATATTCGATATCGATATCGATAAATTTTAAAAATTGTAAAAATTTAATAACAATCCTTTAGTACATAAAATCAACAACATAATTTGAATACATCTTATATCAATGATAAATTTATATAAAATATAATATACAATGTTATTTCGTATGGAATTTATCGATATTTTTCTAAATTTATCGACATTTTTTTCGATATTTTCCGATATTTTTCGATATTTTCCCGATATTTTACCGATATTATGCTCGATATTGTTATTGTCTACCGATATTTATCGATATTTTCAATTTTTTTACAAATATCGTGGAAATATCGGTTCTTCCCAATATCGATATCGGTGACCCCGAAAAATGGATATATCGAGGATATATCGGAGATATTTCCGGATATTTTCATCCTTGCTCAGGTCACGGTGGGTAGTATTTTTATTTTTTATTTTATTAAATAATTTTTTAAGTTAAATTTGATTTTAAAATAAATTAAAATATATTTTTGTTAGTAATTAAGAAAAAAAACTCTGAATTATAACTTTAAATTAGATTTAAAAGATACTTTTTAAATTAATTGAATTGAACTTCTTTAATTCAAAATACAAAGCACAATTTTTTAATTAATTGCCTTAATTAGTTTAATTGAACGACATCTACATATTAAATGATAACTACTAAGGGTTACTTTGTATATAAATATAGATTAAGGTCTTTTATGTTCATCCTCTAGCGAAGAAACCTCAAGTACTTCATCTTTTGGCGCACGAGACCACATGCTCGGCCGTTTGGCTTCTATTTTGGCAAAGAAGCTATTGAATGGCCACAGAGTTGTTTGTTGTTCGATGCCGTTTATATCCTTTACATAATGAATTATAAATTGGGAGACATTTCCCTGAAATTCTCTAAAAAAAAATCTACACATGACTAACAGATGAATTATAAATTGAGAAACATCCCCTGACATTCTACAAAATGGCAAATGAATTATAAATTGAGAAACATTCCCTTCACATTGTGTAAATCACTGATGAATTATAGATTGAGAGACAAATTGGGAGAAACATTCCCCAACATTTTGCAAATGACGGACATATGAATTATAAAGTGGGAGACATTCCCCTAAAATTCTACAAATGACTGACAGATAATTATAAATTAGGAAACATTCACCTGACATTCTGCAAATGACGGGTACATGAATTATAAATTGGGAGATTCCTTTTAAATTCTACAAAATGACTGAATTATAGATTGGGAGGCATTCCCCTGAAATTGGGATGAATTATAAATTGAGAAACATTCCCCTACTGCAAATGACTGACTGATAATTATAAATTGGGAGACATTCCGTGACTGACAGATAAATTATAAATTGGGAAACATTCCCATGACATTTTGCAAATGAATTATAAATTGGGAGACATTCCCCTAACATGACTGACAGATGAATTATAAATTGGAACATTCTACAAATGACCGGTAAATTTTACAAATGACTGGCGGATGAATTAGAGATTGGGGACATTTCCGTGAAATTCTACAAGTGACTAACAGAAGAAGATGACTTACAGATTATAAATTGAGAAACATTGTCCTGATATTTTGCGTGCTAATCAATAAATTATAAATTGGAAGACATTACTCTGACATTTTGCAAATGACAACCGATGAATTATAAATTGGGAGGCATTTACAGATGGATGGTAGATGAGTAAAGAAGACTGACATTTCATTATGCAAATTACTAACATTTTGCAAATGGGTTGGACTTACATTTTACCGATAACTACAAATGAAAGATTTTATGACTGATAGATGTGTTACTAATTGAAATAGAAGATTTTACAGATAACTACAAATGAAAGACTTTCTGCTGATAGATGTGTTACTAATTGAAAGAGAAGGCAAGGGGATTATATATATACTAGTACAAAATCTGTTTATTAGATAATTTTTTTCTTTTAATCAAAGAGAAAAATAAATTGGATGTTTTGGGACTTTTTTAATAGTTATTATAAAAAATGGTAAATTTAGTGCAAGTTAATTGAGTAGTTTAATTGAACGAAATCTATATATTATGTGCGATAATATCAATTTAAAGTTTCATGTTCGGTGAATTATATATTGGTCAAATATTTAAATTCAAATGTAGATTGGAATTTAATATTAGGTTTTTAAAATTAAATATTATTATTATTATTATTTAAAATTAAGTTTGGGGAATGACGCCTCTTATTTAGGAATAGTGTAAACTGATATTCCGTAAATGACTGACATCTTACCGAGACACTGACATTCTACACATAACTGGCCGATGAATTATACCGGAGTAATTAAATGACATTCTGTAAATGACTTACAGATAAATTATAGATTGGGAGATATTTCCTAAAATTTTACAAATGACTGACATATGAATTATAAATTAAAAAAAATTCCCCTGACATTCCGCAAAGACAAACAGATTAATTATAAATTGGGAGACATTCCCTTAACATTCTACAAATGACAGGCGAATGAATTATAAATTAAGAAACATTCCCCTGACATGCTGCAAATCACTGATGAATTATATATAGATTGGGAGACAAATTGGGAGAAACATTACCCTACATTTTGCAAATGATTGACAGATTAATTATAAATTAGGAGACATTCCCTGAAATTCTACAAATAACTGACAGATAATTATAAATTAGGAAACATTCACCTGACATTTTGCAAATGACGGTAGATGAATTATAAATTGGGAGACATTCCTCTTAAATTCTACAAAATGACTGAATTATAGATTGGGAGACATTACTCTTAAATTCTACAAAATGACTGAATTATAAATTGGGAGACATTCCCTGAAATTGGGATGACAGATGACTCACGATGAATTATAAATTGAGAAACATTCCCTGAGATTCTACAAATGACTAACAAGTGAATTATAAATTGGGAGACATTCTCCTGACATTACTGACATATAAATTATAAATTGAGAAACATTCCCCTGCTGCAAATGACTGACAGGTGAATTATAGATTGGAAGATCCTGAAATTCTACAAATGACTGACAGATGACTGACATAATTTGTAAAGGATATAAAATAGAATTGTTCATTTTGTAACTACTTTTATAACTTTTTAGTTAGTGTACTAATTGTTACTTAGTCTATAAATATAGATTAGGGTCTTTTGTGTTCATACTCTTACGAAGAAACCTCAAGTACTTCATCTTCTGACGCACGAGACCACATGCTCGGCCGTTGGCTTCTATTTTGGCAAAGGAGCTATTGAATGGCCACAGAGTTGTTTGTTGTTCGATGCCGTTTATATCCTTTACATAATTAATTATAAATTGGGAAACATTTCCCTGAAATTCTCTGCAAATGACAGATATATGAATTATAAATTGGGAGACATTTCCCTAAAAATTTTAAAAAAAAATCTACACATGACTCACAGATGAATTATAAATTGAGTAACATCCCCCTGACATTCTACGAATGACTGCGAATGAATTATAAATTGAGAAACATTCCCCTCACATTGTGCAAATCACTGATGAATTATAGGTAAAGAGACAAATTGGGAGAAACATTTCCCCCGACATTTTGCAAATGACCGACAGATGAATTATAAATTGGGAGACATTCCCCTAAAATTCTACAAATGACTGACAGATAATTATAAATTAGGAAACATTCACCTGACATTCTGCAAATGACGGGTAGATGAATTATAAATTGGGAGACATTCCTCTTAAATTCTACAAAATGACTGAATTATAGATTGGGAGATATTCCCCTGAAATTGGGATGACAGATGACCGATGAATTAATAAATTGAGAAACATTCCCCTACTGCAAATAACTGACTGATAATTATAAATTGGGAGATATTCCGTGACTGACAGATAAATTAAAAATTGTTCCCATGACATTTTGCAAATGATTGACTCCATGAATTATAAATTGGGAGACATTCCCTTAACATGACTGACCCGATGAATTATAAATTGGGACATTCTACAAATTACTGGTAAATTAATTATAATTTTGGAGACATTCCACTGAAATTTTACAAATGACTAACGGATGAATTATAGATTGGAGACATTACCCTGAAATTCTATAAGTGACTAACCGATTATAAATTGAGAAACATTGTCCCCACATTTTGGTGTTGATCAATAAATTATAAATTGGAAGACATTCCTCTGACATTTTTCAAATGATCCGACAGATGAATTATAAATTGGGAGGCATTTACAGATGGATGGTAGATGAGTAAAGAAGACTGACATTTCATTATGCAAATTACTAACATTTTGCAAATTGGTTGGACTGACATTTTACACATAACTACAAATGAAAGACTTTCTGACTGATAGATGTGTTACTAATTGAAAGAGAAGACAAGGGATTATATATATACTAGTACAAAATCTGTTTATTAGATAATTTTGTATATTATTATTTTAAAGTATAATTAAATATTTATTTATAAATTTAAATTAATATTCATATTTTGAAAACATAAATTTGATTTGTTGGGTAGAATGTTGAGAACAAAGTTGATTTGGAAAAAGATAAAGAGAAAATAGTTGATGGAGGTGAAGACAAAGGTGAAGACAAAGGCTTGCAAAAAATTTAATTTGTGTTGGAAAAGAGAAAATAGTCGATAGAGGTGAAGACAAAGAAAAATAAATGTGTGTTGAAAGGAGAAAAAGAAAGAGATTGGTGAGTGTGGGAGGTGGTTGCGTGGGGAAGGAACACGTACTGGCTACTTCCTCAGGTCACGGTGGGTAGTATTTTTATTTTTTATTTTATTAAATAATTTTTTAAGTTAAATTTGATTTTAAAATAAATTAAAATATATTTTTGTTAGTAATTAAAAAAAAAACTCTAAATTATAACTTTAAATTAGATTTAAAAGATACTTTTTAAATTAATTGAATTTAACTTCTTTAATTCAAGATACAAAGCACAATTTTTTAATTAATTGACTTGATTAGTTTAATTGAACGACATCTACATATTAAGCGATAACTACTAATGGTTACTTAATCTATAAATATAGATTAAGGTCTTTTGTGTTCATCCTCTTGCGAAAAAACCTCAAGTACTTCATCTTCTGGCGCACGAGGTCACATGCTCGGCCGTTTGGCTTCTATTTTCGCAAAGAAGCTATTGAATGGCCACAGGGTTGTTTGTTGTTAGATGTCGTTTATATCCTTTACATAATGAATTATAAATTGGGAGACATTTCCTTGAAATTCTCTAAAAAAAAATCTACACATGACTAACAGATGAATTATAAATTGAGAAACATCCCCTTACATTCTACACAGATGAATTATAGATTGAGAGACAGATTGGGAGAAACATTCCCCAACATTTTTGCAAATGAAGGACATATGAATTATAAATTGGGAGACATTCCCCTAAAATTCTACAAATGACTGACAAATAATTATAAATTAGGAAACATTCACCTGATATTCTGCAAATGACGGGTACATGAATTATAAATTGGGAGATTCCTCTTAAATTCTACAAAATGACTGAATTATAGATTGGGAGGCAATCCCCTGAAATTGGGATGACAGACTGAACCCTGATAATTATAAATTGGGAGACATTCCGTGACTTACAGATAAATTATAAGTTGGGAAACATTCCCATGACATTTTGCAAATGAATTTTACAAATGAATTATAAATTGGGAGACATTCCCCTAAAATTCTACAAATGACTGACAAATAATTATAAATTAGGAAACATTCACATACAAAATGACTGAATTATGGATTGGGATGCATACCCTGAAATTGGGATGACAGACTGAACCAATGAATTATAAATTGAGAAACATTCCACTACTGCAAATGACTGACTGATAATTATAAATTGGGATAATTATAAATTGGGAGACATTCCGTGACTGACAGATAAATTATAAATTGGGAAACATTCCCATGACATTTTGCAAATGAATTATAAATTGGGAGACATTCCCCTAACATGACTGACAGATGAATTATAAATTGGGACATTCTACAAATGACCGGTAAATGAATTATAAATGACTGGTAAATTTTATAAATGACTGACGGATGAATTATAGATTGGGGACATTTCCCTGAAATTCTACAAGTGACTAACAGAAGAAGATGACTTACAGATTATAAATTGAGAAACATTGTCCTGATATTTTGCGTGCTAATCAATAAATTATAAATTGGAAGACATTACTCTGACATTTTGCAAATGACGACCAATGAATTATAAATTGGGAGGCATTTACAGATGGATGGTAGATGAGTAAAGAAGACTGACATTTCATTATGCAAATTAATTACTAACATTTTGCAAATGGGTTGGACTGACATTTTACCGATAACTACCAATGAAAGACTTCCTGACTGATAGATGTGTTACTAATTGAAAAAGAAGATTTTACAGATAACTACAAATGAAAGACTTTCTGAGTGATAGATGTGTTACTAATTGAAAGAGAAGGCAAGGGGATTATATATATACTAGTACAAAATCTGTTTATTACATAATAATTATGTATATTATTATTTTAAAGTATAATTAAATATTTATTTATAAATTTAAATTAATATTCATATTTTGAAAACATAAATTTGATTTGTTGGATAGAATGTAGAGAATAAAGTTGATTTGGAAAAAGATAAAGAGAAAATAGTTGATGGAGGTGAAGACAAAGGCTTACACAAAATTTAATTTGTGTTGGAAAAGAGAAAATAGCCATAGAGGTGAAGACAAGAAAAATAAATGTGTGTTGAAAGGAGAAAAATAAAGAGATTGGTGATTGTAAGAGGTGGTTGCGTGGGGAAGGAACACGTACTGGCTACGTCCTCAGGTCACGGTGGGTAGTATTTTTATTTTTTATTTTATTAAATAATTTTTTAAGTTAAATTTGATTTTAAAATAAATTAAAATATATTTTTGTTAGTAATTAAAAAAAAAAAACTCTGAATTATAACTTTAAATTAGATTTAAAAGATACTTTTTAAATTAATTGAATTGAACTTCTTTAATTCAAGATACAAAGCACATAAATAAGGTTGATTTGACGGTTAAATAAATTAAATTGATATTTAAAATTTTCCTAAATTTATGCTAATTTTAATATTTACTAAATACACAGATTCACTCTTAATTTTACTTAATTTATTCATAATTTCATAGGATTTTTTTTAAAAATATTACCCATAATGATAATTTCACCCTTCTATTATAATCTCTTGATATTTTATATTAATCAACTTTTCCACCATCTTATTCTATAAAATTCCAAAACAAACATATACCATATTTTAACTATTGATTGGATTTTTTAAATACTTGAATTTAATTGAATTTCAAAATCCATAATTTATTCTCTCCACTATAATTCTTTAATATAAAGGTCATAATACACCCCAATTTTACTTTGGATTTCGTAAAAATCCCTCGCTAACATTAATGTATGTATAATTGTAAGTATAGATTACAATTTACATATATTTAAATAATTGTATTTCTTGTATTTACTAATTTATTATTTTCAAACCCAAACAGAATCAGGTGGACGGTTGACCCAACAAGCTCCAGGGAAAGCTTCACGCGAGACAACTTGTTAATTAAATTAATTTTTAAAATACATCAAGTGTTAAATATGTTTATTTTACAAATTGTTAACTAAAGTTACTATAGTTAAATGGCAAAGACTTTTCTGAATTTAACAAAGGTCATGGGTTCAATTCTATTAGGCAGTCGCCCTTGGGTACAGCATTAGGGCGATACACTTATGTTTTTTAATGTTTTTTTGTTTGTTTAGGTGGACAAGATCATAATTGATTTTATTTATGTTGAAAATGAAATTTAAATTTTCTTAAATTTATATTTATATGAATATGATAATGTTGAATATATATATATATATATATATATAAATGTACAAATATTACGTACACTTAAATTAACAATTTTAATACATTAAAAGTTAATTAATATATAACTTTTATATTGAACATTTTTAGAATTTTGATAACACAATTAAACATAATTATTGATAACACATTTTTATAATTTTGTATTGAAAAATATATAACATGTATGTTAAAATAAACAATCAAATTTAAATTAAAGAAGATTTTTTTTTGCATATAATATATATATATATATATATATATATTAATTGCATTTAGAATACAACGACAATAGCTCCTAGCCCAATTGGCAACAGGGGTGCCCATATATGCTTCAGGACCTGGAGGTCCCGAGTTCGACACCCACCATGCGCGAAATATGAATTAAATGGAGGAATATATGAGTTCGATCACTACTACATATTTGGACTTGGAGAGCTTTTAGAAGAGCTCTCCAAGTGGGAGCTGTCCAAGTTAAATTGCACTTGGAGAGCTCTTCTAAAAGCTCTCCAAGTCCAAATATGTAGTAGTCGACACCCACCATGCGCGAAATATGAATTAAATGGAGGCGGTGGTGGTGGGATCTAAACGCGCGAGATGCCTGGGTTCGAATCCCAGGTAATTCAATTTTTATTTGATTAATATTGGCGAGGTAAATCCCTCGCTAATTTGCGAGGGCTTCGAGGTCCTGAGTTCGACACCCACCATGCGCGAAATATGAATTAAATGGAGGAATATATGAGTTCGACACCCACCATGCGCGAAATATGAATTAAATGGAGGCGGTGGTGGTGGGATCTAAACGCGCGAGATGCCTGGGTTCGAATCCCAGGTAATTCAATTTTTATTTGATTAATATTGGCGAGGGAAATCCCTCGCTAATTTGCGAGGGCTTCGCGAGGGATCGTTGAATATGGGAATTAATTCCAAAATTGAGCGTTTTCCAAAATCCCTCGCGTACTCGTTAGCGAGGAGCATCTTAGCGAGGGAGAGATTCCCTCGCGTACTCCGTCGCTGCAATGGTTTACGAGGGTTTTTCCCTCGTCTAGTTCCTCGCGTTTTGGGCCCAGTTTTGTGGTGTTTACATTTGTTGAGTTTGCAAGTTTTAGTTTAATGTTTTTATTTTAGGGTTGTCGAATTTTCCAGATTTGTTTACTACTGTGTACTGAGTTTGTTGTTTTTGGTTTACAGCTTGATGATTAATTTCTGTTCAGAATTTTAAGGTCACTTTTGTAATTTTGTATTTTACCCCTCATTGAAAAATTGTGTAAACAAACATGAGATAGATATATAAACCAAGGTTTACATAACCCACTTTATCACAATTCACGAAGCAAACATGCCCTAAGTATGTGCGATAATACCAATGTGTCGTAGTAACTCGTAATGGGAAAATTGAAAGTTTCATGTTCAGTTAGTTTTGTTGGGAGTTTCATGTTAAGTGAATTATAAATTATTGGTGAAATATTCAAATTCAAATCTAAATTGGACTTTGCATATTAGGGTTTTTTTTTAAGGATTGGGACTAGCCCACATACTTTTTTATTAAATGTTTATTTTTTTACATATATTATAATTATATTTTAAACACAATATAAACAATTAATAAAAATAAAAAATAAAGTTTACATAAACTTAAAATTCAAGCAATAATGTCCACAAAATAGTCCAAATAAATAATATGTATATATAAAAACTCATCAATATACTTCCATGTGACGCTTCAAGGTAGAAGTCCCATAAAATTCCCCCCCCCCCTAGATTTTTTTATAGATTTTTTTTTTTGCAGCATTCAAAAACACAATCTTTTCCTATCCCTTTTTTTGTAAAATAATTACAAACATCAGAAAATTGTTTAGACTTTTACTTGGAATCCCCTGGATAGAGTCAGATTCAGTATTCACGGTTGACACTTTTATGAGCTCGAAACCTTCCATTCCTTGGAGTCTGCAAGGTCTTTGGGGCCAGATCCACCCTCTTACGCAGAAAATGCACATCCGATACACGCACGTCTTCAGAGAGACCAATCAGGCTGCTGATGTTGTGGCCAAGACTGGCCTTGACAGTGTCTAGAGGGGTTACCCCCAGATTTTTTAGGGGATTTCACATATCAGGTCTTTCCACCTAGTGATTTTTTAAATAAGGACATGGTTTAAAATAGTTTCAAATCAAGATCAAAATGTAACATAAATGTACCATCATGCCCTTACTATTTAAATTATGAATTTAATATTTAGAAATTAAATTAGTTTTAAAATTTAAATCGGTGTGTATCAGCTCTTCGAAAATTGTGCATCAATTAAGACTTTCCGAAATTAAAGATTTGCTAAATTAATGAAAATTATGAATATTGTAACGTATACTTTAAAAATTATGTTTTTTTTTCAATTAATTTTGTTGTTTTTGTTGTTAATGAATACAGAAACAACAATAATATGACACCAAGTAATGTAGAACAAAAATACGAAATAAGTATTTCTGCAGAAAGAAATAAGATTTTTTGCATACTTAAGATTATTGCGGAAGCTAGGACAAACATAAATTCTGCATATTTCTTTATATTGGTTGCATATTATGGGTTTGAATTGCATAAATAATGAAAATTATTAAAAATAAACGAAAAGTCTGCAGAACAATGCAAATTTATCATAATATGATATTTAATGATATTTCATTTATAGCAAGTAGTAACAAACATTTCATTATTTAAATGTATTTAATTAGTTAGAAGTAATAAAATGGAATGTTCAAACTTCCCTATTATAAAACTAGAGTTAATAGTCATTATATATGCCGTAACATACTACCTTTCTTCCCCATTAAATTGGAGATCGAATAATAGAGAATTACATCATTAAATCTAGCATAATCGAATTGACTGATGTATAACACACACATGATTAAATAGTTGTATTTTATAGTTTTTATAGTTTAGTGTGGAATATGGTGAATATAATTTTGATAAGATACACATGCAATTAAAAGTGCAAATATGCAATCTTATAACATACAATGAAAAACAAGTAATGATATTATAAAATTGACTCGTTTAAAAATTAATATTTATATATATATATATATATATATTAATTCAAAACAGAAAAATATGCCATATACAAATATATATATATATATATATATATATATATATATTTCATTATACAAGGAAAACACGTAATGAGATATTATACAATTTTATTCAAAATTAAAACTAGTATAAATAATACAACTGTATTAATTAAAATATTATTAATACATATAACCCATTAGATATCCCACCTTCTCCACTACATAAAACGTTTCATTTATAAATTTTTTGCTGCATTTGGTTATGGTATTTGATTATTTAGAAACTTTTGTTGCATTTGGTTGTTCTGAATATAAATGCGCAATACACAACCATAGTATGCAGTTAAAGGAAAAAAATATTTGCATAATAATTGTATTAGTGCAAAAATATTCAGTAAACTATCTGCATATGCAAAGTGTGGTATGCATAAAAACTATTTTTATGTAGATCAGTTAGTAATGCAGAAGGAAACAATATACTATTTGCATATGACGATGTTGTTGTGCATACAATTTATATTTATGTAAATCGGAACTGCATTCCAAAGAGAACATACATTCTTGATAAATTTGAATGTTGAAACATAAGTAAAAATTTATATATAATTATGGAGATATAAAAAGATTAAAATAATATATCCTATGACAGAATTCTCGTTAAAAAAAATATATAAATGAGAACCATTCAACTTAGGAAAAAGTGCAGAAAATAATTTACATAAAACCTATAACACGAACCAACTTGATTTTCCTATCGAATTCGATCTTGAGTAACACGAGAAAGTCCATAAAAAGTTGAGAATAAAATCAAACTAACATGCAGAAACGAAAAAAATCATTACTCACTGTTATAAACACCAAGAAATAATTCCACAACCGATCTGTAACAAATTAGTAAATTAACTGTACTACGAGCGCCGCCTTCATCTCTCTAGCGTGGGCAACACATCCGATCTGTAAAAATTTGTAAAAATCGAACCAATCACTTGCACCACGTCTGTGTTGTCACGTCGCCGCGAAGGAGATTGGGTGGAAGGTTCAATCGTGGACGACGACGGCAAGGATGATCTGCCATCGACAATGCTTTTATCTTCCATTCGGAGGGTTTGATCATCTTCGGCGCCTATGTTCGTGGAGAAGACAGATGATGTTTGTGGGTGAAATAGGTGAATGGGATTTGTTTGAAAATCAAATATTTAGATGATATTGAAATCAAATTTGAAAAGGAAAGTCAATCGAGTTAAATTAGCTTTTTTATTTATTTATGGAATTCACGAAATTAGTTTTCTAATTATAAAATTTTGATTGGAAGGATTGTTGTTAAAGAAGAAAAATAAGGAATGCTAACGAATTCTGCACAATAATTCATGAAAATTTTAAATTAGTCTCTAAATTTAAAGTTAAGGGCATAATGGGTTATTAACATATGTTTTTGTCCTTTTTTAAAAAGATTATATTAGTGGTCCTTTATTAAAAAGGTAAGTGTATGAAGGGGTCTTTTTCATAAAAAATCTCAATTTTTTACTCTCATTTCTGCACAATAATTTGTATTCAATTTTTTATAGACATTGATCTTTAGAGGAGTGTACCTTTTTCCCTTGACCTGAGTTTTGTTCTTAAGGAGAGAGTTTTCCCAGGCAAGATTTTAATGGCACTTCGGGCTCGGCTTGTGAATTTATGGTCCTAGGTTTTCTTCTTTTATTTGATTTACCTTTTATTGTCATTTACACATTTTAGAATTTTTTAATTTTTAATTTTACAGGGAAATAAATGACTAACGGTCCACGTGACTCTTTCTGTCAACAATTAACGATTTGGAATTAAATGTATCAAAAAAATTTTTTTTTTTTTTTTTTTTGAAAACAAATGTATCAATTTTTTTACTTTCTGGATCAAAATTTAAAGTGCTGGTACCAAAACTAGGGAAGGGCCGTGGTGGGACAAAAGTGAATTTTGAATTTTTCTCATTCTTTTTTATGTTTAATTATTGTATAATTTTAATGTTATTTAACACTACAAAAAACGCGCGTTATGGAGACGGACGTTTGTCGATGGATTATATTCCGTCAGCATTTTCGACGGAAAGCCGACGGAATGCCGACGGATTCGTGTTGTTTGAAAAGTCAACGTACTTGCCGACGGAAATCCGTTCCGTCGGCCTATACCGACGGAATATGCCGACGGAAATGCTGACGGAATATCAGTCGGCATTTGACCCGTTAATTTCGCACCGCCTCGATTTCCAAAAAGCTAGATAACCGTTGGCATTAAAGTGGGCGGCTACCGACGGAATATCCGTCGGTAAAAAAAAAAATTATATAAGGAAGCGATTACATTACAGAAACTTTATTTGAAAAAAAAAACAAGTGATCGAGAAGGATTCGAGGGGGCAGACGAGGCTATTCAATCAAATTTCTCCGATTACATTGATACAGTACGTTTTCTTAATAAATTTTATTACTTAGTTTTAATAATTATATATGTTTATGCATGCATATATGTAAATATGAATAATTTAATGTTGATTTGCATGTTATTGATTTAGTTAGTTGTTAAAATATTATGATCATGTTAGTATGTTGTTTAATTTGTTGATTAAGAATAATTTTGATAGAGTAGTTTTTTAAGGTTAATTAATTAATTGTTATATGTATAGTTAATTACTAGTTTAATTTAATGGTGTAATTTTGATATAGAATATTTTTAATGTATAGGTGGTGCATGTTTGATCAATCAATTGTTTAAATTATTAGTTAATTAGATGGTTCGACCGTGGTATCACGTTGTAATTAGGTTATATATTGTTTTGATTTAAATTAGGAATATGTTGATTAAATTAGTAATTATTGATTAAATTAGGAATATGCTATATTAGTAAAAATTTTAAATTAGAAATATGTTCATTAAATTGATAATTATTGACTAAATTAGAAAACTATTATTTTAATTAGGTTTAGGTTTGTTAATTTAGGAATATGTTCAATTTTTTATTATTGATTAAGTTAACTATAAAAATAATAATTAAATTAGGTTATTGTTGATTAAATTAGGAATATGTTGATTAAATTGTTAATTATTGATTAGATTAGAAAATTTAAGGATCAAATTAGATTATTATTGATTAAATTAGGAATATGTTGATTATATTTTATATTATTGATTAGACTAGAAAATTAGTAATGAAATTAAATTATTGTTGATTAAATTAGGAAAATGTTGATTAAATTGGTAAATTGTTGATTAAATTAGGAATATGCTATAATTAAACTAGTAAATTATTGATTAAATTAGGTTATTGTAAATTAAATTGTATATTTTTTATTGATTGAAACAGATGAGTGGAGTACCGAATAAGGGTTCTGGTTCACGTAGGCCATCTGGGTCACGTGCAAGGAGGCCTCGGGGTCAATCAGTACCTGTGATGGCTCCTCCTCCTGTGGTAGTGTCGCCGCCGCCGACTACGATGTCGTCTAGTTCGTCGACAGCCGCAGGATCCTCTTCTCGTCAGCATCCCGTTCGATCCGTAGACAGTAGGCAAGAGGTTTATATCCATTTAGGAACGTAAGTCAATAATTCAAATGTTTAACAATATTCAATAACGATTAACTTTATTTATTTATTTATTTATAATGTGTTAGTTTATAAATTTGTTAATTATTTTACAGGTTGTTGTCCGGTAATGAGTTGTCCAGGATCTGTACAACATCCTTTCTGAAGTGCAAGATTGCTAAGGGTGCTATCACTTGGTCGTTGGTGCCGCAATCTAAAAAGGATGAATACTTCGAGGAGTTCCAGGTATATAATTACAATAATTAAAGTTTATTAAATAATTAATTAATAGATAAATTATTATACATATTATTTGATAAATATGTTGAATATTTGTATAGAAAAAGGCTCGTTGGGATACGGCGATCTACTCGGACGACACTATTTACGATAAGTGGCACGGTGTTTGTTCTACTCGGTACACGAACATGATGTACGACTGGAGATTCGCCTAGCGCGAAAGTAACAAGGAGCGTGGTCTGGGGAAAGACGAGGATGGTGTTGACCTATGGGAGTCGTTGGTTGAGAAGTGGATGGACCCCGCAGAACCGACGTTGGAGGCGGGATGTCAAGGCATCGGGGGGGAGCCCGGTCCGTCCTCGAGCAATCAATGGCTCTCGTAAGTTTTCATTAATTTTAAAAATTAAATAATTATATTTAATTTATTTATATTAGTTATCTAAATTAATTTGTATATGTTTATTTGATACGTAATAGGAGCGGGAGACGGGACGTGCACCCACCCACTTGGATCGGATGAGCCTTATTCATCCGTTTGATGCCGAGACACAGACGTCCACCTACGGGCGCACTACTGACCTCCACGTAAGTTTAATTAAATTTATGTATTAAACTATATATATAGATAATTAAATTAATTTTAATTTTTTAATTATGTAGCTGAACGTCCGGCAGAGGATTGAAGAGGTCGAGACGCAAGCCGCGACTACTGCTGAATCCGGAAGCAGCGGTCCCCCTCCGGCTGTTGACGTGGACCAGGCTTACATTGACGTTGCCCCGACCTCCAAGGGAAGGATCCTTGGCCTTGGTCGAATGAGCAACGTCGTGAAGTCATCAAGTGGTCGGTCCCGGAGTGCATCGCAGGCGTCCGTATCCTCCACTGCCGTCCCGGATCCGAACGTCATGGCAACGTTCGAGAACTACTTCTGCCTCTGGAGTGCCAACGCGGGTCGGACGTTGTGGATGTCTGCTGAGCAGATCGAGGCCGTCTATCAACAGACGATGACGCAAGCCCCGCCAGCTGCAGCTCCGGCTCCAGATCAAGCTCCAGGTCCAAGTGCAGCGCAGGCCGACGACGACGACATCAACGTCAACGTCAATTTGGATGGCGATATGGATGAATTTTTTTAACTTTCGTTGAACAATTTAATTATGTGTTGAACTTATTTACTTTTGTGTTGAACTTATTTACTTTTTTGTGTTGAACTTATTTATCTTTCTGTTGAACTATTATCTTTATGTAGGTTTTTAGTTTTTATACAACGTAACAATTATATATGTTAGTGTTTTTAGTTTTTATACAACGTAACAATTATACATGTTAGTGTTTTTAGTTTTTATACAACGTAACAACTATTAAACAACTTTTATTTTTATACCAAACAATGTTTATTTAATATGAAAAAAAAATCGAAAATAACATTATCGACGGAATATATATTCCGTCGGAAATTGCAATTTGAGAAATACCGACGGCAAATCCGTCGGTTGGATGTCATGCAGACGGAATATTGGGCGGGCAAAATGCCGACGGAATTAGGATTCCGTCGGAAATAGCATTCCGTCGGAAATCTCAATTTGATAAAATGCCGACGGAATGTTATTTCCGTCGGAAAAAAAAATTGTGACGGAAAATCCGTCGGTTTGACGTCAAACCGACGGAATATTGGGCGGGCAAAATGCCGACGGAATCTAAATCCGTCGGCATTTCCGTCGGGAACATTTATCCAAAACTAATGTCTTTCTTATTTTCATATTGCAAAATTTTCACCAAAACTTTCTACTGCCTCATTTTTATGCTCTGGTATTCAGAAACATCAAATTACGGTACATTTTCTACCATTTTTACTCTATACATAAAATTCAATATAATGTAATTACATGTTTTATATTATAAGTTTTGTTTGAATTTATTATAAGTTTAGTTTAGTAATGTCTTGATATATATATTAAATGTTTAACAGATGGATTTGCCTGACCGTCGTTGGATGTACTGTACTCCTAGATTGGTTTTAGGAAATGTGAATGTTGAATTTTATAATGAACTCGTGTTATTTTTTGAATTTACAAAGCGCCACCCACATTACATGATCGGAGATTGCATTAGGTGTCCGTGTAATGCTAAGAAATGTCAGAATAAGCAATATAAAGAGATTGATGAGGTCCTAGTACATATTGTGAAGAATGGTTTCGTTGATAATTATTATAATTGGACTAGTCATGGTGAAGCACGTTGGCCTTATAGATTTGATGAAGTGTTATACTATTACACTGTTGGAATCTATCAACAAGAAGCAAATTTCGATCATGTTGGCACTAGTAACGAGGTAGAACATTAGTTTGGGGACGAAGAACAACAGTTTGGGGACGAAGAACAACAGTTTGGGGCAGAAGAACAACAGTTTGGAGCAGAAGAACAATAGTTTAGGGAAGAAGAACCGAATATGTATCAAACAATGATCAGGGAAGCTGGTTTTTCAAACATGGAAGAGGAGCCGACGAATGAGGCATTTCGGTTTTATGAGATGCTCAAATTAGTCGAAGAAGATTTATATTCGGGTTGTGAATCTCACTCACAGTTGTCATTTAATGCACGACTCATGGCCATTAAGACCGAGAACAAGTTTTCTAACAGGGCATATGAGCAAGTGACACAATTATGCAGTGAAATTTGTCCTCAAAATAATAAGGTGCCTACGACGTTTCATCAAAGCAAACAAATGTTGAAAAATGTTGGTTTGCCGGTTGAGAAGATTGATTGTTCTGTGAACGGTTGCATGTTATATTGGGGTGACGAAGATAGCAGTCTGAAGATGTGTAGAATGTGTGGCCATCCCCGGTACAAAGAGGCACGTCGAAAGGGACCTGGTGGTCAATCGAAGAAGACAAAGAAGGAAGTGTCGTATAAGAAGATGTACTACCTTCCTATCATTCCTCGTTTAATGAGATTATATCAATCAAGTGCCACAGCACAACACATGACGTGGCATGCTACAGATTCCTCTTCGGCTGAGTCGAGGGAGATGCGACATCCGGCAGACTCGGAGGCCTGGAAACACATTGACAACGTGTTTGCAGATTTTGCTTGTGAACCGAGGAATGTGAGATTAGGTTTGTGTACTGATGGTTTTGCACCATTTGGGATGCATGGGAAGCAGTATTCTTTGTGGCCGGTGATACTGACTCCGTATAATCTTCCTCCGTGGATGTGCATGAAACCTCAAACAATGTTTTTGACTGTATTGGTGCCTGGTCCATCGAATCCAAAGGACAAACTGGATGTTTATCTCCAACCTTTTATAAAAGACTTGATCTTCTAATGGGAGAATGGAGTCCAAACGTACGATGTGTTTAGAAAGCAGAACTTCACGATGCGTGCTGCTATTTTGTGGACCATTAGCGACTTTCCTGCATATGGTATGTTGTCCGGGTGGAGTACGGCCGGAAAGAAAGCATGTCCGTATTGTATGGAGAATTCTGAAGCTTTCAGTCTCCCGGTGAGTAGAAAAGTTTCATGGTTCGATAATCACCGTAGGTTCTTACCTCCAGGTCACCCGTTTCGAAGAAATAAGCAGAACTTCTTAAAGAACAGAGCAGTCACAAACAATCGACCTCCACTTCGAGATGATATTTTATACATTTATTTAATGATCGAGTACTAAACGTATATTTATTTATTGCTTTTAGTGTCATTTATAATTTACTCTCCGTACAGGACGTAGATTGTTATATGAGGTTCAGTGGACGGGGTTGAAAAAAGGTACCGAGAAAAATGCAGCGGAACACAACAGACGAATTGAGGGTGGTTGGAAGAAAATGAGTATTTTTTGGGACTTACCATTAGACCTGTCAAAACCAGCCCGACCCTATGGGCTAGCCCGGCCCACCTGAATAACAGGCCAGGCTGGGCTATATTTATAGAGGCCCGAAAAAAACCGGGCCGATTTGGCTCGGCCCAAATGGCCCATCAGGCCGACCGGGCTCAGGCCGGGCTTGGCTCGATTTTTCGGGCTGGCCCGGTTATCTCCTTTTTTTTTAATTTATTTAATTTAATACATAAATAAATTAAAAGTAAGAAGTAAAAACCTAATACGGAATTGAGCTGAGCGTCTTTGTCGAAGTTCCCAAATCCCAAATAATTAAAAAAAATTGAAAACCCTAGTACATGTGAGATTTGTCGGTCCGCTCCATTCGATTTAGCCGCCCACATCTTCAGCCACGCCGCCGGCCACACCCACCACGCACGAGTCCGCCGCCTGCCGTCCCCAAATCTTTTCTGCTTTTAATCTCATTCTAAATAGTCTTCCTTCAACTCTTTTTTTGCTAAATCACAATAGTCCATCCGCTGCGCGTCGGCCGCCTTCAAGTCTTCATACTTTACACGACCGCCATCAACACCCAGCCTAACGGCCGGCGCCAACAGTGCAAGAAGATGAAGCGTGTAACTGTGTAAGTGTAATATTTTTTTATCAGATTGTTTTGTGATTTTGGGCCATTGTACGCTTAAAAGTCCATAACCCATATTTTTGGGCCATTGCACTGTGCAAATAAACCAACATATTTTTTTATCAGATTGTTATAGTTGGGCCATTGTACAAATAAGCCCATAGGTTTAATAAAATTAATTTTTTTTTAATTAATAAAAAACGGGCCATTCTGGCCCGATGGCCCAGCAGCCCGTCCAGGGCCAGGCTGGGCCTCACATTTCTAGGCCCGATAGTAAACGGGCCGGGCTGGCCCGGCCCAACAAAAACGTGTGGCCCGATGGGACGGTACCGGGCTGGCCCGGCCCGGCCCCTTTGACAGCCCTACTTACCATACTGGAGTTCACTATTGATACGACACAATTTGGATGTCATGCACATTGAAAAGAATGTGTTCGACAATGTGTTCCACACAATCATGAACACGGAAGGCAAGACGAAAGACACTCCAAAGTCTCGGGAGGAGTTGAACACTCTTTGTCGCCGTGAAGAGTTGAAAAAGGATGTACGTACAGGTAAATTTCCAAAGGCTAGCTAAACACTGGATAAGCCACAGAAACAAAGATTGTGTAGGTGGATAAAAGAGTTGAACTTTCCGGACGGCTACGCGTCGAACTTGAGTCGATGCGTAGACACAACAACGGGTAAGGTTGCAAGGATGAAGAGTCATGATTGTCATGTATTTATGCAACGCTTGATACCGATTGCGTTCCGAGAAGTTTCTAAAAAGGACAAAAATACTGAAGATGAATCTCCATTTCAAACAGAACAAATAGAGACTCCAACTGAAGTCTTTACGGGAGATTTCAATCTTTCTGTACCCTTGACGGCTGCAAATCCCCAATTAATCGAAATTGAAAACGATAGTGGAGGTGAAGAGGAGGGGGATGAAGAAGAGGATGAAGAGGAGAATGAAGATGAAGATGAAGATGAAGATGAAGAGGAGAATGAAGATGAGGATGAAGATGAGGATGAAGAGGAGAATGAAGATGAGGATGAGGATGAGGATGATGAAGATGATGAGGAGGAAGATAGGAGGATAAGGATGAAGAGGAGGATGAAGACGATGAAGATGAAAATTAATGTAATGTATTTATTTTTATTTTATAAAAGTTAATTAATTATTTATCATTTAGGTACAAATTATAAAAATTACATTTACTATAAATATAAGCCACAACCAATATATTTATTAATATATGTGGAAGAAATGAATTTTGTGATTTTTTTAAAAAAAAATGAGTAAAAAAAGTTTAAATATGCATATTTCAGAATTTCAATAAAAATATTAAAATTAAAATTTAAATATATAAATTAAAAAAATTAAATTTACTATAAATATAAGCCACAACCAATATATTTATTAATATACTGTATGTGGAAGAAATGAATTTCGTGATTTTTTTTAAAAAAATGAGTAAAAAAGGTTTAAATATGCATATTTCAGAATTTTAATAAAAATGTTAAAATTAAAATTTAAATATATAAATTATAAAAATTAATTTAATATAAATATAAGTTAAACAATATATTCATTAATATATGTGAAATAGATATAATTTGTGAAGTTTTAAAAAAAAAATGGGTCAAAAATGAGTTCAAATACAATTAATATTACAACTATAAATAAAAAACAGACTTGTCCGAGTGGTAGGCGTCCCTCACTAGGCGCCCACACACCCGGGTTTGAGTCTCAGCAAGGCCGAAATATTGGCCAATTTAATACAAAATGCAACAGGATCGGGTCGGGGTCGGGCACGGGTCGGGGCCTCCCCGGTCCCATCTATATTATTTTTTAATTATCTGTCGGCATATTCCGTCCCTATATGTTTTTTTGAAATAAATTTATTCGAAATTAATTCTGTCGGAATTCCGTCGGTATTATCGTCCCTATATGTTTTTTTGAAATAAATTTATTCGAAATTAATTCTGTCGGAATTCCGTCGGTATTACCGACGGAATATCCGTCACTATAAAGGCGACGGACTATCCGACGGCAATACTGACGGAAATTTATTTCTTTTTTAATTATTTTAATTAATTATTACCGACAGAATATTGACCTGGTTTATTAAACGGGTTGTCCGGATTACCGACGGACATATTCCGTCGGCATATATGACTGACATATTCCGTCGGTATGTCCGTCGGTAATGCCGACGGAATTAAAAATCCGTCGGCAAAAAAAGCCGACGACATGAAAGTAGACGGACAACATTCCGTCGATAATTCCGTCGGTAAATCTGGCGGCCGACGGAAATTCCGTCGGCAATTCCGTCTCTAAAACGCGTCTTTTTTTGTAGTGTAATATGATTAATTTGATACAGACTTGAATTTGTTCTAATTAATTAAATACGAATAAAAATAATAATGGCAGCACTGCTGTAATAATAGATAAGATTTATGAATCCTTTTCGTAGATAACATAAATTATAGCATCATTTTAATAGAAAAGAAAACGGGAAGCCGATTCTCTTGAACCAAATTCTCTTCTCCGTGGCCAACTAATTATATTCTTTAAATAGAGAATTATAAAATAATTCCAGATTTAAAAGGTAGTAATTCAGCCATTTGATTTGATGAATATAACTTTGAGTGAGTGGTCGAAAAATAATCATGTTTATAGTTGATGCCATTAACATCACCTTATCCATCTCGATGTTTCAATCTTATACTTCACTAATCACTATCTTTAATACTCCATTGGTGCGGAACCCCAAATTTTAGATCGGACCCCAATTAATATTACTCCGTAGTACCCGTACTATACAGAGTGAGACTATTAACACCCCATCAAATGTTATATACACTTCAAATGTTAAACACATCCCCACTAAAATTTAAAAATCAATTTTTATTACTAAACATACCCTAATTCTTTACTATTTGCCCTTTTAACACTTGAAACAAAATACAAATTAAATAAAAACTAAAATAACATTATTAAAATTAACTAAATCTTAAAGATATATAAAAAAATTTAAAAAATTTTATCATCCCGAAAAAAAAAGTTGAAAAATATTTTAAAAACTCAAATAAATATTAAAAAAATATTTGAATAAAAAAAATCAATTAAAAAATTTAAAACGTTATGAAAATCAACTAAAATTTTAAAATAATTAAATTGATTTTTTTAATTAAATCTGAACAAAATTAAGGGGGTGTATTCAATTGGGATTTTGTTGAATTTTTTTGGACTTTAAAAAGTCAGTTGATTTGGAAAATCCATAGACTCTATGCAGAGTTTGACTGACTTTTTTTATTGATTTATATGGATTTTTATAGATTTGACAGGATTGTGAAATGTATTTTTTTATTGATTTACATAGATTTCCATAAAGTTCGGCACTGAAATTATTGATGCAAACGTATATCAAACACACTTGTATATTAAAAAAATTATCTAAATTATTTAAAAAAAAATACCAAAAATATATTAATTAAAAAAAAATTATTTATCATTATTATTCTCATTTTCATTTCCATCACCATTATACCTTGGTGAGTCATTTCCCACATACCACATAGCATACCTTGGTGAGTCATTTCCCACATAGCATTACCAATACTCGTTCTCCATGCATTAGCTTCCACATAGCATTACCAATACTCGTTCTTCATGCATTAGCTTCCGTTCTTTGTTGTAAATTTTCCTCTTCCATGTCGATTCCATGTCGAGATACGTTCTCCATGCATTAGCTTAAGTTCTTTGTTGTAGTTGGCTCTTCTATGTCGAGATGTGGTGAATCTTGATCTTCTTCATATTCGATTGAAAATTCATAATATATTATAAAGATATATACAAATCTTGTTAATATTATAAGCTTAAGTTCTTTGTTGTAGTTGGCTCTTCTATGTCGAGATGTGGTGAATCTTGATCTTCTTCATATTCGACTGAAAATTCATAATATATTATAAAGATATATACAAATCTTGTTAATATTATATTCCAAATAATCTTTGTACAATAATTAATACTATAAATTATAAATTAGGTGAAGATCGAGAATATATAAATTAGTATATCAAATGGGCAGATACTATAAATTTTTAACGTGAGAAAACATAATTTTGAAATAATGGTGGACTGGTGGTGAAGCTCTCACTCTCCGTAATTTCTCCAATGATGAAAAATGCTTTTTTTCGTCTTTTTAAAGTTTTTTTTTTAGAGAATCCGTTGAAATCTCTGCTTATTAGAAGAGATTTTGGAGAGTGAAATTTATTTATATTTTTTGAGGAGAATCCATCAAAATCCATAGAGTATTGAAATCCACAGACTATTGAATACCTAAAGATTTTTTAAGACTTTTTAAAATCCGTATTGAATACCTCAAGATTTTGAAAGACTTTTAAAAATCCGGATTGAATACCCCCAGATTTTAAAAGTCCAAAAAAATCCAACAGAATCTCAATTGAATACACCCCCCTAAATAAAAATTAAAAATGACTAAATTAAAAACATCAATTTAAAAATCCAAAAATTTGATAAACTAAATAAATAAGAGAAAGAAAAATCAATTCAATCTTTAAAAAAAATACTAAATTAAAAAAATCAAATATATATAAAATAAAAATGGGAAAAAACAGAATAGGACAATCCACTCTAGGACTTTAAGATTAAAGACAAAATTTTTTGGTAAAACAAAGAAGGACAAAACAGGCTTCAAAATCTCCATTATACCCTTAATTCCATATAATTCGAAAAGTCAAAAGTTGTTTAAGATATTACCAAAATTTGGCTAAATTTCCATATTTGAATTCAATCAATTTGAATTCAAATGAATTCAAATCGATTGGTCTCATCTCTCATGCAGTCAAAGAGTTTCCAAAAAATTTCTAAATTTCCAAAATTACATACAAAAAATTTCTGCGAATGAATATCTAGAATGTTTTGAGTTTCTGCATTTTTTGGTTTCAATTGAATTTGGGTATTTGGTTGAAACAGTTTTAGTAAATGCATTTTGAGAATCTGCAGTCATAGTTTTAGTAAAACACATTCATCTTCTACGAATTTTTTGCTGCATATCCCGGATCTTTTTTTGTTTGATATATTCAGTTCTGAAATTGGTTTGGGATCGAAATTTGAAAACAATGGATTCATCACTAATATTGAAGATCAATTTCGATGGACGGAGTAAACTCATTCAAGTTACAGAAGCCACAACATTTCAACATATTACAGATGTAATTAGAAGGAAGTGGCCTTCTATATGCCCAGGTAAATATTCGTTTCTTTACTCAGTGGGGGAAATTAAGAATTGTTGTTTAGACGGTGATTCAGATTTTGATAGTGTGAAAGATTACTGCATAATGACATTAGAAAAATTAGTGAATATATCTATTGAGATTGTTGAAGATATTATTCAATCTGATGCTGTTGAATGTAATCACATATGCATATACTACATGTCAAGTGCATATATGAAGGGATACTGCATATTCGGCCCAACTAGCAGTGCATTATCAACTTGGAGTGCATTTGTATCATTGTAAATTTTAGTGCCTTTCAAAAATGTCAATATATATTTATGAAATTCAAAACAAATAACATACATATGGAATATCATAAAACACTAAGATAATTGCAAAAATAAATATATACACAACCATATGGAATATCATAAAACACTAAGATAAATTTTTTTACAAAACAGGGTTAAACAAGTTAACAAACAAAAAGTGTTCAAAATCATAGACAAATAGTTAAAACAGTTAAGTGTTTAAGACACTAGTTTCTGAATGGCCTCACTAGGCTGGGAGTGTACCAATACGAGCACCCAATATGTGGTTGATCGTCTATATACATCAACGGCTCGAATTCCTTCTTCATTACATCATAAATCTGGAATCTCACAGACAGTTCTTCCCTGAACAATATTTTTTTTTTGGAGTTTTTGAAACATATTGGTACAAGTTTATAATAATTAGGTAGTATCTCTTCCTTGAAAATTACAACTCTAGACCACGAACGACGACGCCTTGATTCATACGTCAGAATATGCATCTCAAAGAAATAACTACTTCCACCCTCGTCTTCAGGACCAAGCTGACATGCATAAATACCAATACTAGATTCGTCCAAAGCAATAATTGATAAAAACCACGATGACAATATAAACAACGGAGCTTCAAAATCACTGTATGTTAAACGATTAGGGTCGAAAGTGATAATCTCGTTTTCACCGTGACCTTTGTATACTTTCCAATGGAACAGACCACCAACAAAACAGGCATTATCAACAGGGGGGTTATTAAATGGAAAAGGTGGAATATTGATCCAACTGTTTGAGTTTCTTGAGTATAATTTAGGTTCTGAAAGTATTCCTTCTGGATCAAAAAATCTTGCAACTCGCATAATCATATAATCATCACTCTCAATGTTATAACCTAGACCATAAAACACCCAAGCTTCAGAATATCCATTAGGGATAATAGGGATATCATTTTCAATTAGAAATGACTCCATTGACAATGGATTCCTTAAGAAAAATCTGTCATGAACATCACCAATTAAAATCAAACCATTATCACTTCCAAGTATTTCATATTCTTCATTATGCTCTGAAATCGATCTTCTTATTGGGGGAACCTCTGAAGGTACAAAAATGTAAATTATTGGAGGGTTAGCAACAGTTACCTTGTGAATCAGGCAAATCTCTTTCAAATGTTTCATTCTTTTGAGATGTGCTTCCACAAATGAACTGGAGGAGATAAATGCTCTCCATTCCGGCGAGACGCACCTGAATCGCCCTAATGCCTTTGGCGGAAGAAGGACAAGGATGTCCGCTGCAATTTCTGGTGGGATTGATGAATTTTCAATCAAACGTCTCATTGTTCCTTTACAAATTAAATGAAGATAAAATTTTTTCCTAAATTTTTTCAAATGTGATGAATGCGAGAATCGAGTGTGAAAGATATGCTATAATTGATGCTCCATTGTCAACTTTCAAAAGTGAAAAACTGTTGCGCTTCCCCATGTACAACAGTTAATTACATAATTTGTAGTGGGGTTATGCATTTAACCTCAGCTTACGCATTAATTATTAATATAATATTATATATTAATTAATATTAGGGGATTTCACATATTAGGTCTTTCCACCTAGTGTTTTTTTAAATAAGGAACTGGTTTAAAATAGTTTCAAATTAAGGTCAAAATCCAACTTAAATGTACCATTTTACCCTCAAAATTCAAAATTACGTTTTAATATAATATTAAGTCAACTAATTTTAAATTTTGAATGCAAATCGCCATTAATTACTAAGTCTTCCCCAATTTTAGGACTTTTCCAAATCTCTGATATTCAAATCTTCTCCAAATCACCGCCTCAATTTTAGGAATTTTCCCAAAACTCTGATATTCAAGTCTTTCCCAAATATTTGATATTCAAATCTTCCTCAAATCTTTGATATTCAAGTCTTCCCAAAATTTCTGATATTCAATTGCATTTTCCCCAAAGCTCTGATATTCAATTTAATTTTCAAACTTGAAGATCTGCAGAAAAATCGTCAAATCAAATTAGATATGTTCTTTAGAAAAATCTCTGACTTGATTATGCAGAAAGATCTGCAGAAAAATCGGTGACTGTAATGCAGAAATAAAAATACTAAAGTTGCATGAGCATATAAATAATGCAGAATTAAAGTTGCATCAAGAAATAAATAATGCAGAAGTGTGCAGTAATTATGTGCATATACAAATATCATTATGCAGAAAAATGAATTTAATGCAAATTATATCTTATCTTAAATCATCCGCTTCACCATTAACACCAGTCTTCTCGAGTAAAGAAGAGAAAAAGCACGAGTAAAGGGCGTAATACATAATTATACAAGACCAATTGACAATGCGTGCGCAGATGTGCTTCTGGTTTGCATATACTTCAAATTAAGGAATTAATCGAAAGGCTGCGAAGGAGAAAGGGATCGGTGAGATTGATCTTGAGGCACCATAGCTGATTCTAATTTCTTCAAATCCACCTTTAAATCCACCTATTTTTTTGGAAATAGCCAAAGGTTTTATTGCAAAAAGCATCAGGAATACCCTCCAACATGAGTTACAGAATCACAACATCAAAGCAAGAAAAAAAAAACATTATATGAAAGACAAAAATAATCGTCCTCCACTTCTAAATGCACAATAATGGTTTTCTAAGCCAATCGTCAAAAGTGTTTCCTTTAGAAATCAGTCGCAGTCCTTTTGAGCCAATTGTACGATGACGCCTTAATGTTATCAACCACCTTCTCCGCAGCAGACTCTTCACCCTTAAAAATCACGTTGTTCCTTCTATTACATTGAATTATCCTATTCACCATTAACATTAGTCTTCTCAAATTGATCAAACTTAACATTGATTCTGTATTATTCGAATTGGGAATTGAAAAGGGAAAGTCAAGCGAATTAAATCAATTCCCACGATCTTTGCATAAATTGAAAACTGACTATATATTAAATAGGCATGTGTTAAGGAATGTATTATATTTTAAATTAATTAAATAATTATATTAAAAAGATAAGGGCAAAAAGGGTTATTAACATGGGTTTTTGTCCTTTTTTAAAAAGATTTTATTCTTGATCTTTTATTAAGAAGGTAAGACTATGAATGACCTTTTTTATAAAAATTCTCTTAATATTAACTACAATTTGGCGGTTGATTCATCATTTAAGTTTCGTGGATTTAATTTATGACAGAACACATCATATCAAAGAGCACGTCGTTTGGACTTCCCAATGTAGCAATTTTTACAGAAACTAAATTAATTTAGTTTTGCTTATGCGTTAAGTTTTTATTTTTTTATTTTCTGAATTGTTTTTAATTATAGAAATATATTATTTAATAAATATGCTATATGAGCTATTTCTATAATAATATAATTTAGAATAAAAAATATTATATTAAATGAAAATAATATATTGGAAAAATTCAATGGTTAAACTAAATGCATATACATATTATATGTCGTGCATAGTGGTATTTATGCAAAGCATATAATATTCCCACGTACGTGAACATCACGTACATTATTTATTAATTATTTGTGAGATAAATTTTTTTAAATCTTTGTAAAATATTCATATCATATGTAGTTTCAGTTAAAATGATTAAAGTTTAAAATGTTAGGTAATTTCTTATTCAATTAAAATTGTTTCTTAAACTGACTAATGAAACGAATAGTTGCAATGCATTAAATGCTATTTAACAGGCCTCTTAAACAAAAATTGAACATAACCTCCATCATCATTTTTTCGAGTAGAAACATCTCTAAACTGGTAAATTTAACATCTTTCTTAAAAAGCTATCAAAAAAAAAATGAGTGAAGCAATACCAGAAGACATTTCATTTCAAATACTTGAGCAACTTCTTCCCAAATCACTCATAAGATTCAAATGCGTTTCTCGCATATGGGAGAGGTTGATTTCTACTGATTAGTTTGTTCAAAGGCACCTCCGTAGAATGAAAGATGATAATAGATTCTCAGTGCTCAATCAAGTAAAGGAGGTAAATCCACCTATATGTTATGAATTGGTTCCTCTTGCAGATCCATCGTATAGAAGGTTTGTTCGTTCTGAAGATGAAGATTATGAAATACTTGGTACATACGATGGGTTAGTATTTTTTTGCAACACTGATGATCAGTATTCTCTTGTCAATCCATCTTCAAATGAATCATTTTTTATAAAAAATGACCCTATATCAATACCTCCTCAATTTCGTGAAGCATAGGTTTATTTTTGCATAGGTTTTGACATCGATTTAAATGATTTCAAGATAATGAGAATAGCTAGATTTTGGTCTTTACAAGGATATCATTTTGAGGTGAAGCTATATTCACATAATTCAGATTCTTGGTGTTTTGTTGAACGGTATCCGTATGATAGGCCTCCTATTGCAAATGGTTTTTTTGTTGGTGGTCGATTTCATTGGCAGGTTAAATTTGATGGTGGAGTATATAAAATTGTATCGTACGATGCAAATAAGTCTGTTTATGACCTAATAGATATTCCAAATTTTATACTCCCGACATGGTATGTGGATATTCGTGCTTTGGACGAGACTACTATTGTTGTTTATTCCAGCAAGCTTAGCCCAGAAGTGAACCTAGTGAATAGATACTTTCTTCAGATGCACATATTAACATATCAAAACGATCAATCTAAGTGGACAAGCTTGACGATATACAAAGAAGAAGTTTTACCTTTTATGTTCACTATCAACCCGATTTGCTATTTGAATTTTACGAAGACTTTGATTATGTTCAAAGAAGAGCCAAATGGTACATTTTGCTCTTATGATATAGAAAAGAGAGAATTCCAAGCACTGGATTCCATAGATGCAGCCCCTGGGGTCGACCGTACATATAGTGTTTTACATAGCCTTGTTTCTCCATTCCCCAAATATGTATAGTAATGAGTATTACAATATTTATTTTTGTAAGCTATATTGAAGTGAAATATATGTTGTAAATGTTATTTCTGAACAATCTCATATTTGGTATTCTTATTATGCGAAGCGTTGAAACCTATGAATGAAGTAAAAAAAATATATCATAATAGCTTCATTACCAAAACACTAATACAGAAAATCAACCAATGAAAGTTGAAAGTGTTTACTGCAAGAATTAAATATCATAAAACATTTAATCTATCATAAGCATATCGCATTTGACATTAGAGATTGACTTCATCCATAGATACCATAATACCCAAACTACAAAGATAAACAACGTGTATTTAAAATAGACAACTGCTAAATTTAGTGTTCCTTTTTTAGCCTTGTTGTCAACAGTATTCCCCTCAACAATCAAAGCAGAAAACATCTGTGCATTCTCAACCTTAAAATATGCAATCTCATCTTCTAGCTTCTTGATATTAATCAGCAGGTCGTTGGCTTGATTTCTCTCCTCATTTAATTTCTTAATCAGTCCATGTATAATATGTTGTCCTCGTGCACACAATGGATCATCAATACATCTAAAAAACTTGCAGAATCCAGATTTCTGTAAATTAATTTGCAGTAAAACTTAATATTTACATATATGCGTAAATTAAACCAGTTGAACATTGTTATAAAAAATACATATCATTAAATGGAACAACTAACCGGGTACGATTCGCATCCATGAAATCTCCTACCCACATTCTGATTCTTCCAAGATGTGACGATTTTAGCATCGATTCCACAATAGCATCTTAGCCGATTCACTGCATTCACATCCCAATTATCCTCACGATTCATATCGCTTCGAATTAATATTATATTAGATAGGTATTCGAATGTTAAAGATATAAAAGTAGGGCAAAATGGTTCCCTTCTGGGATATATAAAGCGTAGGTATCTAAATAAATAGGGGAATTCGTTGAGTAATGGTGATTAACCCTAATTTTAGAAACGAAATAATAAAAAATATAATAATAATTTATTCAATTAATAAATACCAAATTTATAATTGGGAAATAATCAATTAAAATAAGTTTGTATAACGAAATTATTTTTCAACATATTGAATATATAATATGTATACTAGTATACAATTCCTATTTAATTTATATATATATAGAGATTATATACAATATATATAAATATGCATATCTAATGAATATAATTAAGGTAATAATATGACTGAATATATACATATATAAATATGCATATCTAATGAATATAATTAAGGTAATTGTATGACTGAATATATACATATGTTTTACTAAGAATAAAATCAAGACAATTCATAGACGAAATCGAACAATGTCATTCCATTCATAAGTTATGAACTTAAAAAGTTGTCAACATCTAATAAACCAAAATAGCAAAACCAACTGAGTGACAGGGAGTTCAATTCGTAGGAGATGAGTACATTATTTAAAATAAACACACATAACTAATTGTAAACGAACGGATTCAGAAACATCCCAACCATCCGAACACGCATAGCACTTGCAGCATCGGCATTGTAATCGCCTACCGGAGGTTCTTCACCCTTTACAAAGCATTCGAGTAATTTGCAAACTATGATCCCACAATCTAGTGAACCAGGTACCTGCTGCATAATCTCAGATTGAATAGGATTTGAGAATTTAATCTTTAAAAACGAATGGTTAGGTGCTGATTTGATGAACACTGTTGTCAACTTCGCCTCGACATACTTAACCTAGTAATTTGGATAAATGAATGAAATATTTATATTAATAACAGTTTGTATTGAACATATATAAATTTCTTATAATATTTAATTATAAGAATTGAACAACTTACAACATGTATAGCCTCTTTCAACTATGGATCAGGAGATGTAAGCTTCCTTGGACGAAGGGAGTTATAGAACGTCCATTGCCTACTCTTCATTTCCAATTTCAATAGTGTCCAGTGCCCTGTAACATTTGATCTCGTTCTTCTACCAACATCGGTTATGATAATAGGGAAGAGAAGTATATTCTTATCAAAACTTTGTTCAAGAACTGTTTCAATCATACTTCCAAATATTTTTTGCTGGGAGATTTCGCGCCTTGAAATCATTGACTAAAAAACAAACAAAAAATTATTATCTGAATCTCTAAAATAAGAAAATACTTGGATTATTTAAGTAGTTTATTACCCAACATGATGAGGTCAGTATAGTGACACCGTGAGAAAAAGGATATTGTTCCGATGCAGTTGATCGTATGCAATCAGACCATGCATCTATAACCTGTTTTACATACAACAAAAAATATGATAACCGACATATGCTGTCAGACGATCCATCGATTTTTATAAAACTGAACAAAGGGTTGACTGAATGATATAATGTTTATTAACCTGATTGTCAACTGTCATCTCATTTAGTAAGTTTATCAGCATTTGAACGGTGACATCAGTTAACGGACCATTCCCAACGTACACTGAATGGCTGAAAATGTATAAACATTATAAAACATATATATTATGCATAAACACAAATTGAGAAAAATAAGACAAAATCTAAATATGTAAGGCTGCATATAATTAAAGTTTCAATTTACCTAGCTCCATAATCATACAGCTCGCTAAACAATTGATTCTTCAACCCTAACGGTGCATTCTTCACAGTTTGGACAGAAACATTGAACGGAGACTTTATCAACTTCTGACATGTGTTGTCTATTTTTTGGCCCTCCTCTATCAATTCTTCAGTGTCGTTTAACTCGTGCACCAAATCTAATTCCTGGGTCAGAACTTGCGGAGACATCAGAATAGGCTTCCTGTTATTTGCATAGGTTCTCCCTTTGATTCGATCAACCATAGAACTAGGAGATCGAATAACCTTATTCCTTCTTCCTACTTTAACAGCTGGTCTTGGTGGACTCTCATAATTAATTTCCCGTTCGCATTCACTTCCAACCTGAACTTTACTAACCGAAGTTGTCGCCAATAATTCTGTAGCAATAACAGGTTCTGCTGTAAGAACATTCTCTTCCTCAAACACACTACTAGACTTTTTACCCAACTCTTCTTTTTCAACTCTGTCTAGTTCTTCCATCATCAACTCATCTTCTGTTAGTTTGTTCAAAGGCTTCCTGAGCATTTGATTTTCTGCCTTTAGCACTTCTATTTCAAACTCCAGTCCTAAAATCATCTGATTTTTTGCATTCTTATCCAGTGCATATGTAGCTCTTTCCTTCTCAAATTCTTCTTTGAGCTTCTTTATTTCAAGTTCCAGCTTCTCATTGCACTTTCTCAAATGAACAATATCATCCAAACTTTTGTCAACCTCATCTTGTACAACCTTATCAACTTCAATACTTACCCCTTTTTTAATCACACCAAATTCAGTATGATCTTCAACAAAAGATTTTTTCAGATCACTGCAAACCCTCATTACAGTTCTATCAACGTCCACATCGTCCGGTTCATTATTATTACAAAATCCTATATCAAAAAAAGGACCATCATCCATGCTTGTAGCCTTCAATTTTGAACTCGATCCAATATCAAAATTTACAACTTGCTCTTTACCGGGCAAAACACGTTGCCTGTCTACAGACTCTGCATTTGCATTTACATCAGCAGTTGCGCATGACTGTCCACGAGCATTCGTAAAATCACCAGGATTACTGTCAGCCCTTGCTATCCTATTTGATCTTTCATTATCTCTGAATGCATTCAGTGTATTGTACTGTTCTTCCTCCCAAACAGTTTTTTTCAAACAATTGGTTGACAGTGTAAACTGCATATAACATTTTCAACAAATTCTCCATATTAATCATTTCAATAATATTTGTGATAGAAAAATATGTAGAGTTAGTATTACCTTAGAATGTTTGTTCAGAATTCCCCTGTCTAGAACAGCATTAAGAGCGTTTAAATCCCACTTCAAAAATCTCGGGAAAGCTCTGTCGTTCAACGGATCTATTAAGGAAGAGTGTTCACAAAGCCCAAACTGCATACAAAATTAAAATTAGTAACTGTAACTATATATCAATGTTGCATATAAATATACATGGAACAATATAATATAGAAGTAAATGCTTACAGGTAATAATGCAGCACAACCACCAGACTTGGTATCCTTACTTTTCTTAACATGATACTTCAGATATTGAACTACAAACATACTCCAATCGTACTTGCATACATCATAAAAATCCTCCAAATATAATGTCAAATACCATGGTAAAGCACCATGTTGGTCCTGAAAGGAGTATATAACAAGTGTATGGGGGGGGGGGGAATACACTTGTTTGCAATTCTTTTTCAACTTTGATCAAACCAGAGTTCAGCAAGATTGTCTTGGACAACTCTGCTGAAGAAGATTAACTCTTCTGAGATAATCAGACTACTAAGTACTATTGAGTACTTAGTTGAATAACTATCTAGGGGAGTTATGTGTGCGGAATAGTGGTTGGCCCTTTAAGTTTAGACTCCTTTAATTTCTGAAATCACTCAGTCAATGCAACACAGTCCAGTTAAGCTTCAGGGAACTTGTCCAAATCAGTTTTGCACAGTCTTTGAGTATGTATCTTTGAAAGATCAGTGTTATGTGCAGTGTTGAATGAATGTAAGTACTTGTAAAGTAAATCAACACAAGAGTTTATAGTGGTTCAGAGACTCAAGCTCCTACATCCACTTTCCCTGATTTAACAGGATAATTCCTTCACTCTTGGAATTAACTTGTTTTATAGTGCCAAGGTGCACTTGATCAAGAACACCACTCCTTGGTGAATTGACCCCTAGGATGTCTAGAGTCCTAGTACCCTCTTCTCAACTCAGAACTGAACTGTTCTTCTCTCAACAGTCAGTTCCTACCACTTCTACTACTACAACCTTCTCACTTTCACTCTTGAAAGATATAAGGGTTGAAGTAAGGTTCCAACTAATGAGATATCCTTTACAATGGAGATCAGTGTATAAGGATAGGATATCTCTCTAAGCTTGTGTAAGGATATACAATTTGGTTCAGCTTAGATGAAGTGTTTGAAGACTAAGATAGTCTTTGAAAGCTTTGAAAGCACTTTGTAGGATTGTTGGATTTTCTTGTCAAGGTTGAGGTGCCTTCAAATGGTCTTCACACTTCTGTATTTATAGACAAAATGGAGGATTTGCCCGTTGGAGAGGCAGCCCCAAATTGCTATAAATGTCTTCCTTGAGTTTTTCAAACTTGGAAGACAGATTCTTGATAGTGACATGTCCCCATTTGGGTAATAAACGGCTGTAACAGTTTTGTCTTCATTCTGCAGCACTTTTCCCAATGTTTGACTTCTTGTTAGGACTTGGACATGGCTTCTGAAGGTTGATCCAATGATAGGACAACATTCCTTATCATCTGGACAACTCTCCTTATCACTATCAGCAGTTTTGCCTTTCAGCATGGTTGGCTTGCTCTTCTTCAGATGACTTGGCTCTTTCCCTTTGTTTCTCTTGTGTATGGTCTTAGCTCATTCCTTTGAGGACCTTTAGGGATTGGTTGTCTCAATCTCTTCAGCATAGTTGATCTCAGGCTTTCAGAGCACTTGATCTTGGTCAATTTGGCTGAGACAACTCCTCTGGACAACTCTTCTGATCAGCATGATTGGTCTTTTTGTATCAAAGCACTTTATACTTTAGAGTTGGCTTATCTGGACAACTCTCCTGACCAAAACCTTTGAGTAGTCTTGATTTTTTGAGCTAGGTAGGTTTGTTCTTGCATATGGCTAGCTTCTTTGGACAACTCTCCTGATCAAAGTTTTATGAGTACTTTCTCTGGACAACTCTCCTGATAAGAGCATCTTCATTGGACTTGTCCTTTTGATCTTTACAATCTTGTTTTTGTATAAGAACATCTCCTCTGGACAACTCTCCTGATAAGAGCATTTTAGATTTCATAGAGTGTCCTTACTCTTAAGTGATTGTTCCAGACTTTGAGCCTTGAGGGGACTTGATCTTGATCATCTTCAAAGCATAGGTTCCCCCTTAAATTGTGCATCTAATTGTCTAAGAGCTGCCTAACATTTCAGCTTCTCATCTAGCCTATAATCTATTTGTTCTAACATTTCCAGAACATATTCATTTAAATTAGGCATGTCTCAGGGGGTTTTTGGTATTCAATCAAAACATAGCTCATTTTATTCCCAACACACCACTCTTAACCGGACATAGAATACCACACATAACATAACAACTCAATAGTCTAGCAACATCCTGCAACGATTCTTTATCAGTGCGATGCTGCATTTCTTGAATCTTGTTCTTTATCAATGGACGGTATAAAGATGGCAAAGGCTTTCTGTTCAAGAACCTCCCATCAAAGCATCTTCTAATCCAGGCAGGGTGACTATAATTATCAACTCGAAATGGCAACTTCTCGTTACCCGATGTTAATCCCAAGATTAACTCTGCATCACTTCTATTCAAATCCAATTCTTCTCCCCCAATCAAAAAACCACCAGAGACCTTGTCGTATTTTGAAACAATTTTTCTGATATCTTCCTCATACTTAGTACATTTAATAACCATATCCTCAGTTCCATTTTTTAAAATTGCTTCCATTAAGAACCAGAAAGGTGTCAGTTTCATTTCTTCATAATGCATGTCTGAAAACCTGAAACACAGCATTTCTTTGAAACATGTACGCATATTTGATCGAAAACAGTATTCTCCACCTCTTTCACAATCAGCAACTGATGATCATAAAAAATGTAGTTAATATAGTTATGCATAATTACCCCTTAACAAAAAATAAAATGGTCCAAGATACATCACTTACCTTTACTTATCTTCTTTTTTCTTATATTCAACTTAGTTTGTCTACGTTTGTTTCTGCTGCATTCTCCAATATCAGAATCTGAATTACGAATTGATCAAACCAAGTAATATAGTATTAAATAATAATTAAGATATGGAATTAAATATACATACAAATAAAAACTACAATACAGATTAAAACGATAATTAAATTTACCTTCAGAGACAGACATTGTGTGTTCATCTATATCCAAGTCCATCTCCGTCCGCTCTCAAAATCTAACAATATATGTATTCATATTAATAGATGTAAAACAATTTCATGTATGAATAAAGTATTCATACAACAAATGTCATTACAAACATATAAACACAACCTGAATCATCCGATAATACTCTGCATCGCATAACTTTTTGCTTTTTTCCTGATATTGAATAACAAGGTTAAGTTAGTTATATCTGTATATTTCATAATAAAACAAACAGAAAAGCTATTGTATAAGAATGTTATACGATCCAACCTTTTCCCTTGTCATTTCTGACCTTAACAGTTACGTTTTTATTCTTTTTTCCTTCCAAAAACAGAAAACAACTAAATAATCAGACACAGACTGCATATAATTATTATTTTAAACTAAAGTTGCATAACAACCATATATAAATGAAATCTAATAATAAACACTTACTTGTAGATGCTCTAACAGCTTTAATTGCTTTCTTCTTTTTGATATTTCTTCCACCTTCCTTAATTTGTATCACACCTTTTTTACCTCTTGCCATCTTCATATATGTATACAGAAAAACATGCAGATGAAAACACTTGTTAAAGATATATATTCAATAACAAGTAACTTATTTCCCTTTTCATATCTCCACAAGAATTCTCAATCTTAAAGTAATTGCATATAAATGTCGAATCTTGTTTTAACAACTGTAACAAATTGTATTTGTCTATAACCCATAATTTTGAAAAAAATAATACAAAATTCTGAAAATTTAAGATGCCCAAGACTACTTCTTCAATATACAGACATTAACTATCCTATTGTTCAAATTTAAATTGTATATGCGGCTAGGCACTTCAATTTTCAATCTATTGTTTTTAATCAACACAAATCATTACCAGAAAACAATCAACATCGCTAATACGCGTTCCATATTTCGAACTATTATCTATGAATATGCAAAACCCTAACCAAATATCTACAGTACTACCCCTACAAAAACAGAGCATTTTCAACAACAAAAATTATTTTATCAAACACCAGTATCTATAAAAAACATATAATCATCAGAAAAACAACTGAAAATCGAAAAAAAAAAAATGAATCACATATATTTAAAACATTGCGAAAACATATACACTATGAGATTTCGTTTTTTTATACCATTGATCATAAAATAACAGACATGCAGTGAAAAAAACTTGGAATAAAGATGGTAACGAACGCGATTTCGAGTTTCAACCCTTCGAAGCTTCGAACTAATCTCTGAATATCAAGCCACCGCATGAATATGCACTCGAGTCAAGCTGAGAGGAATTTCGTAATATGTTTCTGGAAGAAAAGCAGCGCGAGATTCTAGGGAATATAAGTAATACCTTAATTGAATTTTAAATTGGTTGACTTTCCTAATTTTGCTAAACTAAATTAATTGAATTCGAATATACAACTTAATTTGAAAACAGGGGCATATTGGTCTCAAACTAATTAATTTTGTCCTTGGTTGTTTTAGTATAAATTTTTGTCTTTCTTTGTTTAAGACACTAAGTTATTGTCTTATATTGTATATAATCTCAATAAAAATCTACAAAAAATTAAAAATATTAAAAACTCAACTAAATCTTCAAAACTTATTTAATTAATTAATTTTTAAAGATTTAGATGATTTTTTAAAATATATATTTTTGAGTTATTTATCTTTTTATATTAATTTGAATTTTTAATTTTTTAATTGTTTTTTTAATTTAAATATTTTTTACCGTTTATTAAATATTTTTACGGTTTTATTTATATTTAATTGATTTTTAAAATTTTTAATTATTTAATTATTTTTATTTATTTATTTCTGAATATTTTCATATTTTATTAAATCATTTCAGTTTTTTTTTTTTTTAAATAATTGATTTATTATTTGAAATATTTTGTTGACTTCTTTAAAATGTTTTAAATTTTAATTATATTTTTTCAAATTATTTTGCTCTTTATTTATATAAGGATTACTTAGTCATTTTATCAATATATATATTTTTGTCTTTAAAATAATAGGGTATGTAGAACATTATATGGGGTGTTAATAGTTCCACCCTACTATATAAATGTAATAGACAAAAATTTTAGGTACACAAGTGTTGGTCCTTGGTGGAGTATAACACAAGTGTATGGGGGGGGGGGATGCACTTGTGTATGCAAATTCTTTTCTTTTTGATAAACTGGTCTTATCAGGCAAGTTGTCTCACAACTGGCCTGAGTGTGAACTTTGATAGATACTTGTCCTACTGATTACTATTAAGTGATCAGTTGGCTAAATATCTAAAAGAGTTGCTAAGTGCGGAATGTGGTTGGCCTTTACTCAAAGAAATACTCCAAGTTGATTTCTGAAAAACACAGTTATCAGGGACTTTGTCCAAAACTGGTTTTCTTAGCTTACTGAGTTTTGCTCTTTGAAAAATGATTGAATATAAGTGCAATAAAGAGTGCAGTAAGTAAATGGCACACAAGTTTATAGTGGTTCAGAGACTCAAGCTCCTACATCCACTTTCCCTGATTGAATAGGATAATTCCTTCTCAATGGAATTAGCTTGTTTTATAGTGCCAAGGTGCACTGATCAACAACACTCTCTTAGTGTCTTGATCCCTAGGATAACTTGAGTCCTAGTGCTCAATCTCTCTGAGTTAAGGGTGTGTTTCACACTAACAGACCTTAACTCCTCACTTCTACAACAAACACTCTCTTCACTAAATGAGATAAGGTTTGAGGTTTGGTTCCAACTAATAGAGATATCCTTTACAATAAGAACAGTGTAAAGGCTTAGGATATCTCAATGCTAAGCTAGGATGTTTACAAAGATTGGCTTAGCTGACTTGAAGTGATTCAGGAAACTTGGATTTCTAGAGAACAGCTTGGTTTCCTTTTGAAAGCTTGATGATAGTTTGATAGCTTGTAGTTGGATATGAATTCCTTTGATCACTTCTGTATATATAGGCAATTTGAACAGCTAACCGTTGGAGGGATTAGCAATTCAAATATGTCTATTTGCAGCACCATTGAAACGGCTATGAAGCTTGACATCCTTTTATCCACTGTGTAAAAGAGGTCTTCAATGGTTGCTTGAATGAATGTGTTGACTTCTGACAAATGCGGCTGAGAAGACTTGTGTCAGTTTCCAATTTTGCACATTGTCCTAGGTTGATTTGTGGCAAACTTTACACACAACCAACGGTCAGATGGGACAAGCTCCCTGAACATTCCTGCTGCAGTTTTAGAATGTTCCAACATTCATTCAATGCTTCACTCTTTAATGCTCTAAGTCTTTAATGCTTGGTTCAGGCATGATTGGCAATAAATGCTTCATTGAATGTATCTTCTGTAAGCTTTTGACATTTAATTCTCTTGATCATTTGTACTTCAACTGCCTAGATCTTTTGCATTTATGAGCACAGCTTCAGTATACTTGAACTCTTCAGCCAGGTTGTCCATTTGGTAAGTTTGTCTTGAATAGATCAGTAACTTTGTCCTATAGACCTATCAAGCTGCCTAACATTCCAACTTTGGACAACTATCCTGATCACTAATATCTCATAACATTTCTGAGATTTTAACTTAAGCATACTATACATCAAGTGTTCTGGGACAACTTGCCTGAACAATACTTTGAGCATATCTCAACTAAACTGTACATCATCAATCAGGAGTTTTGGTATCTAGATCAAAATCATTTTATTCCCAACAATTTCCCCCTTTTTGATGATGCCAAAACCTATTACAAAGGAACCTTGACTTATACTCAATATTACCTTCAGGGAGAGTGAACTGGTCAACTTGCCTGAAAGAAACTGTTAGTACAATAAATCAAGTAATATTTGTCATGTTAGGTTAGTTGAGATAATGAGTTGTTATCTCTTGATAGAAAATCATTGGTCCTTTTATATATCATGGAGCATTACAGATCAGAAAATTAAAAGGACATACTAACTGATACAAGAATAACAACATCATCAGCAAACATAAAAACAAGAGTTGGGAAGGGATAAACTTATCCATCAGAGAGTTCCATCATCTTGGGGAGCAATGCCATATTGAGCCCAGACCCTCTTCTTCAGCTCCCAAACATCCTTGTTGGAGCCTCTAGGGCCTATCTTCATCTTCTCCATCTTCATGATGTTGATGAACTCCTCTAGAATCTTCCCTTCATCAATCAAGTTCCCATTGAACTTAGGAGGCATGTACAGAATTGGACCAGGGGCCTTGAACTCCACTCTTGCCATCTCAGCTGCTGCAAACAGCTTTTGGTAGAGATCCCTGTGGTTCTCAAACATGAACTGAACAAAGACTTCATCCACACTCTCACCAAGCCACTTTCCAATGACATAGAAGTCATAAACAAAACTTCTCTTGGCCTCCTCCCATGCATCATTCAGTGAGATTGGAACCCACTTATCATGGTGAGGGTACTGAGTGTCCCATCTTTGCAGCATTTGAGGTTTGAGCCTTTTGTATGAAGCCCTCCTTCTTGGAGCTTTGAAGTTTGCCCTTCTCCCATCTCTTGCTTTGTTGGCCTCAACCAACTGATCCATTCTTTCTTTAGCTCTTAGGAGAGCTAGCTTTTCCTGAGTTTCTGGATCTTTCCCAAATCCTTCTTCAAACAATTTGGAAGGATCATCAGCAAGCTTGGGCACTACTTCTTCAGGCTCTCTGTCCTGTACATCCTCTTCAATTTCTTCAATAGCAGGCATCAGGACTGCTTTCTTCATTCTCTTTGATTTCCTTGCTGGAGTAGATTCTTCAGATTGAAATTCTGATGGCAAAGTCAGGCTGGTTGGGAATTCATTGAAGGCTTGCAGTTCCTTCCTCTTTCTTTCAGATGACCTTGTCACCTTCCCCCTCACTTCAGCAACCTTCTCTTGAGGTTCAAGTCCTGTAGACTCACCACCTGGCCTTTGAAGCTTTCTTGCCTGACTTTCCATAGCTGACACCATGGACTCCTTGACAGCTATTTGAATCTGCTCTTCCTCAATTAAATCTTCAACATTCATTGGGCCTTTGCCTTTCCCAATGTCTTCTACTGCTTCCTCCTCAACTTCAGGGACTCTCTCCTTTCCCTTGGATTCACCAATTACCAAGGTCCCCTTTGCCCTTGCTCTCTGTCTTTCCCCCTTTTTGGCATTATCAAAACATTGGAGCTTCAATTCACTCATAGTGACAGAGAGATGTGAGTGGGAATGAGTGAGGGACTTCAACTCCTGCAGTAGGTAAACATTCTCATCATGAATGTTTTGCATTTTATCATCTGCCATGCTCAAAAAGGTGTGAACAGGCTTCATCTTTTGGGAAACTATGGCATCCAATGTGGCTTTCAGTGATTGATCAAGTTTGGCCTGAAGTTGTTCAGTGAGATTGGCCACAACTTGATCAGAGACTTTGGCCATGAGTTCAACAGTGAACTTCTCAGCAGCTTCCTTCACCATTGCAGCTTTCAACTCTTCTGCCTTCTTTCTCTGTGCTGCTGTCCTCTGCCTTAAAGCATCCTTGATTGTCTTCCTCAATGCTTTCACATTGTGCTTGTACAAAGTTTTGAGACCCTGCTGCTCTTTCTTCACAGATCTAGTGAATTTACCCATAGCATCTTTAGCTTTTGTCACTTCAGTTGAAACTGTTTGCAGTCCAGTTTCAACTCCACAAAGTCTTGCATCAAGAGTAGGTAAGATCACTTCTTCTGACCCTGTGAGCCTCATTTCCACAGAGGCTAGAGTCTTGCCTTGGCCATCTAGGGTATCAGCAGTGGTTGCATGAGCCTTCTCAACTTCCCTGACCAGTGTGTCCAACTTCTCTGACTGCTCTTCAATGATGGATGCAGTCTGAGTAGCCATCTGAAAGTGAGCCTCAGAGGTGTTGGCTTGTTCAAAGTAGATCTGGTTAAGTGTGGACACATTTGCTGATACTGCTTCAAGATCAGTGTCAGCATCAACTGGTATATCTGTCAGGGAGGCATCTGCAAAAATCTGCTCAAGAGTGACAGCAACTGAATCTGCAAAACTGATAGTGTTAGTAAAAACTCCCTCATCACCCTCTATTTCTTTTTCTCCCATAAGGTCTGATACATCAGCACCTTTTCTCTCATTTTCAACTTTATTCTTTTCTTCTTCATTTTCAAGAGATAAACTCACATTCACTGGAGAATCAGGCCTCCTTTCACCAAGGGATTCATCAAGTTCAGATTTGACTTGAAGAATAGCCTGACTTTCATATTGGGCTGCACCCAATATTTCTACTTCCTTACCCTCTATTTGTGGTGCACTCAAGGAACCAGTGATCACACACTCCTCACCATCATCTCCCTCTGATTTTTCAGTACTCTCAGCCTTTTCAACTCCTTCAATTTCTAAACCTGACACCTCTATATCCTCAACAGGATCCACAGAGGGCAGTTGTTGGGAGATCACAGTGCTTGGGCATCCCAAGTCCACTAAGTCATCCTGAATGACTAAAGGCTGGTCAATGTCCAACTTGCCTGACATTGATGAGGCTTTAGCCAAACCATCTTCTCCTATGGAAGTCTCAGCATTGTCAAGCTGTGCCTCAGGTTCAAAAGAACCATCCTTGGCCAATGCATCTTGGACTGAGTCACCATCTTTGGTCAACTCCTCTGAATGATCAGAGTCCTTCTCAGAATGAAAGGTCAAGTAATGTACCTGAGCTGAGTTGATACCAGGGGGATTGGGATTGGTGTGATCATCATCATCATCATCATTATCAGAAGGGCTGTCAGGATGCTTGATTCCTTGTGCTATCCTCTCTCTTTCTGCAAGCACCTTTTCATGAACAATGGTGCAAAATAGGGCCTCAGTGGTTAAAACACTGGTCTTCTTCACATTTGCAAAATGCAACAGCCTATTTTCCTCAACCTGCCACCAGTTGGCACCCTTATCCTGAATAGCCTGAGCTATTTCCACAATAGTTCTATCTTTGATCTCAACAAGTGCTCTGAGATCATAGAATTGTTGTTGCAGCCTGGGATAATCCTTCAATCCTGGATATAATTCATCCACATTGGCTCTTGCAATCTGCCTCAACATCCCCTCATAGGTATATTCTTCACCACTATCTTCTCCAGAAGAGTTGGTTTGGGATTCAGGGGGGTTGGACTGAGATTTAGGTAGGTTGGGTTCAGAAAGATTGGGTTCAGGAGAGGTCAAAACTAGTTGGGATTCAGGTGCTTTTGAGAGCATTGTGCCTGAAGAGGTAATTGGAATGGCTGGAATGGGTGGGAAAATAACTTGATCACCTTCAAGATTGACCAAATCTGCCAGCACATCAATACCTGATCTATCAGGTGCACCTTCAGGGGAGTACACCTTCTTGGCAATGATTGGTGCATCTTCAGGAGTCTTGCACTCCTCTTCTTCTTGCCTTGGAGATATTCATCTAGATTGAATATCAGGAGAGTTGGCTTCAGGGCTGTTGGGTTTGGACTTGGATTTGGAGTTAGACTTGCTGGCCTGTCTAATCTCCTTGAAGAATTCTTTCTTCTTCTTTTCTTCCTCCATCAACCTCTGCTTCTCAGAAGTCTTGATGATTCTTCTTTTTCTTTCATACCTTGTTGGCTGGTCAAGATCTCTGAATTCAGTTATACTCTCAGGCTGTAGGGGGACAACCTCTCTGACTTCTTCACCTTCTTCAGGAGGGTTGACTCCTTCCTCAGCAACCTTCTCTATTTCCTCAGAAGTGGCTCCTCCACTTCTTGACTGACTTTCTGGTGAAGATTCATGCAAAATCTTCTTCATCTTCTTCATCTTTGGTTGAGCTTTTGGTGGCTGGGCTTTCCTCTTTCTTGGAGAGGCTCTTGTTGCTGGTACAATTGTGATGGCCTTCTTAGAAACTGCATCCTGCTTCCTTTTCTCTGTCTTAGAAGACAGCTTCCTAAACATCACCTTTTGTGCAGGGAAGGGTTTTGGCTTTGCTTGGAGGTGTGTGTAGTGAGCAAATCTTTCCAAGAGCAGGCTGGCTCTTGTGCAGAACTGGAGTTTTCCTTCAACCACCACCTTGTGGTGCTTCACTTCCTTAAACTTAAAATTTTCATTCATCATCTTGTCAAGAATGAATTTCTTCTAGTTGAACTTGACTCTCTTCTCAGCAGAGTCAATCACAGCAGCCATCACTCTCAATTTAGGCATACTGATTTGTTCAACACTCCCTGAGTGGCTCAACAGGCTCTTTACAACACAGTCAAACAAATGCCTAAACACTGGCTTTAAAGTGTTTTTGTTTTGAGCACTCACAACCTTTTTAGGTTCTATCATCCAAGAATAATAGAACTCCTGATCATCTTCTTCCTTGTACATTTCTGGATTCATACCTTCAGAAGGTAGCCCGAAGCTAGCTTCTAAATCCTCTACAGTGAAGATGATTGTGTGTTGAGTTTCTTCTTCTTCATCTTCCTCAGCATATGTGAGCTTTGTGCACACATCCCCCTTCTTACCCTTCCACCTGAGATAGGCAAAGAATTCTGCCATAAATGGATTCAGGCAGGAATCAGGCTTGGTGCCTAGGAATTTTTCTAGCCCTGCCTCCCTCAGCCATTGGAGGACTTGTTGAACTTCTGAGTCTGGGCTATCAAAGGCTACCAGCTTTTCAAACCAAAGGGAATTTGGGTTGCTAAGATAAGAGAAATCAATGTCCAAGGAGGAATCATTGAAGTCTACAAGCTCTTCTCTTTTGATCTTAGGTGCCATGGATAATATGAGAGATAGAAAGTTTTTCGGAGAAAAATTGCAGGTTTAGAGGTTTTGAGACTTCAAAGGTTTTGGGAATTATGAGTGCGTAAGGATGGTGGTGAAAATTGAGAAGTTTATATATGGAAGGAATTTATTATTGGTTAATGGAATGTAACAGTGGGTAATTTGAAAAACCGTTTGAATATAGTGGGGTAGTGGACTTTCAATGGTTCGATGGAGTTTTGAATGTAATTTAATGGTTTGGATGAAGGCTCAAGAATTCATGCAATCTTATTAAGATTTCTGCATTAAATGCTGATTTGCCTTTTTGGGGGTAAAAATCTTTATAGCACACTCCATCCTAAAATGGCCTACTCTTAGACCAAGAAACCTCTTAAATGTCTAATCAATGCTAAAAATAGCAATAATTATCCAATTAACTAGGACAAACATCCTGAGATGTGCTTTGGTTTCTGTGTGGACCAAATTGCCGGATTGCTTTACCTGAGTGGGTCCCAAAGTTGCTGACTGGGTCCCACTTGGACAAATCCCCTGACCAACATTGCTGAGCACTACAGGGACAACCTTGCTGAGTTTCCCTCTGTGGCTGACAGCTTCAGTGAGGTTGGTCAACTTTGCTGAAGTTCAGTTTAGATGAACTTCCCCCTTCATATGAGCTTTACTTTCCTCATTTTTCCATCTTGCCTGGATCAAGTAACCCTAATTCAGCTGACAACTCCAAGAACCTAGCTTCAGCTAGAGGCTTGGTCAAAATATCAGCTTTTTGTTTATCAGTGTGGATTTTGACAAGCTTGATATCTTTTTTCTCCACATGATCCCTTATGAAATGATGCTTGATGTCCACATGCTTGCATCTGGTGTGGAGTACTGGATTCTGTGAGATGGCAATTGCACTATTGTTGTCATAGAATATTGGCACTTCATTAGAGATGACTTTGTAATCTCTCAATTGTTGCCTGAGCCAAAGTATCTGAGCACAGCAACTTCCAGCTGCTACATACTCAGCTTCAGTTGTTGAAGTTGCAACTGTATTTTGCTTCTTGGAGAACCATGAGATAAGCTTGTTCCCCAAGAATTGACATGTTACAGAGGTGGATTTTCTGTCAATTCTACATCCTCCATAATCAACATCTGAGTATCCAGTGAGCTCAATATTGTCATCAGCTGGATACCACAATCCAAGATTCTCAGATCCCTTGAGATATCTTAGAATTCTCTTGGCAGCATCAAGATGGCTCTTCTTTGGATTGGCTTGAAATCTTGCACATACTCCAACTGCAAATGTGATGTCAGGCCTGCTTGCAGTGAGATATAGCAAAGATCCTATGATTCCTCTGTAATTAGTGGAGTTTGTTGACTCTCCACCTTCATCAGGATCCATCTTCCAGTTAGTATTCATAGGAATTCTGACTGGCTTGCTTGATGCACATCCAAATTTTTTGATCATGTCCCTTGTGTACTTGGCCTGATTGATGAATATTCCCTTCTTTGATTGAGTGACCTGAAGTCCTAAGAAGAAATTCATCAATCCCATCATGGACATCTCAAACTTGCTTTGCATGAGTTTGGAGAACTTCTCACATAACTTCTCATTTGGAGATCCAAATATAATGTCATCCACATAGATTTGGACTAACAAAATATCATCTCCTTCACAGATTCTGAACAAGGTTCTGTCAACAGTGCCTTTGACAAAACCATGATCTAGAAGAAACTGTGATAAGGTATCATACCAAGCTCTTGGAGCTTGTTTTAAGCCATAGAGGGCTTTCTTCAATCTGTACACCTTGTCTCCTTCTTCAAATCCTGGAGGCTGTTCCACATACACTTCTTCTTTGAGCACCCCATTGAGAAATGCACTCTTCACATCCATTTGATACACCTTGAATCTCATGTGAGCTGCATATGCTAGGAAGAGTCTGATTACCTCAAGTCTGGCCACTGGAGCAAAAGTCTCATCATAATCAATCCCTTCAGATTGACAATATCCTTTGGCCACCAATCTTGCTTTGTTTCTCACAATGATGTCATTTTCATTTTTCTTGTTTTTGAACACCCATTTAGTTCCAGTGACATCTTGATGGGTTGGCCTGTCTACCAGCTCCCATACATCATTTCTGGTAAACTGATTCAGCTCTTCTTGCATGGCTATGATCCAGTTGGTGTCTTGTAGTGCTTCCTCAATGTCTTTAGGTTCCTGTTCTGAAAGAAAACAACAAAACAGAGCACTTTCTCCATGAAATCTTCTAGTTTTGATCCCTTCACTTGGATTACCAAGTATCAGGCTAGGTGGGTGGTCTTGCAACCAAGTCCTTCTAGACCTGATCCTTTCAGGAGGATTGTCCTCATCTGAAGTTGGATCACTAGATTCATTAAATTCAGGAAAGTTAATTGAAGGATCAAGTTCAGGATTATATTCAGGGGTGTTGTCCTCATTGTCAGATAAGTTGACATTTTCATTGGTTCCCCCTTGAATAGTGGATCCATTAACTACCTCAGCATTGCCTGCTTCTTCATTGGTAGTTGTTACCTGGTTTTGAACTGGGATGGGGTCAGTCAGTTCAATTTCTCCTTCAGGTGGGTTGTCTACTGGTTGATTGCTATCAGGTAGGTTGTCCAGTTTTTGATTTTCATGAAGTTCAGGCTGGGCAACATCCACAAACACTGTTTCCTTGCTTTGAAGTCTTAATCTGGTTGTTCTTTGTGTTATCTCATCAATATTCAGGTTTCTATCCCTGAACTCATTAATAGATTCATCAAACACAACATGAGGTGTTTCTTCCACAATAAGAGTTTTGCAATTGTAAACTCTGTAAGCCTTGCTGATTTGTGAATATCCAACAAATATTCCTTCATCAGCTTTGCTATCAAAAGCTTTCAATTGCTCTTTCCCATTATTATGGATGAAACACTTACAACCAAATATGTGAAAATAAGCAACAGTGGGCAATCTACCTTTCCATATTTGATATGGGGTTTTACCTTGTCCTTTGGTGATTAAGGACCTGTTTTGAGTGTGACATGCAGTGCTAATGGCTTCAGCCCAGAACCTTTTAGGCAATTTAGATTCAGCAATCAAGGTTCTTGCTGCCTCCTTCAAGGTCCTGTTCCTTCTTTCAGCAACCCCATTTTGTTGAGGTGTTCTTGCTGCTGAAGTTTCATGAGTGATGCCATTTTTGCTGCAATACTCATTGATGTATGAGTTAATGAACCCAGTGCCTTTGTCAGATCTGATTTTGACAATGCTTAGGCCCTTTTCATTGCTCAATCTCATCATCAATTCAGGTAGTTTGACTTGGGTCTCCTTTTTGTTCAGCAAGAATACTACCCAAGTGTACCTGGAAAAATCATCAACAACAACTAAAGCATATTTTCTTCCATTTATACTTACTGGGATTATTGGCCCAAATAAATCCATATGCAGTAGTTGAAGAACCCTCTTAGTTGAGATGACAGGTTTTCCTTTGAATGAGGCTATGATCTGCTTTCCTTCCTGACATGGCTGGCATATATGTTCTTTGGTGAACACTTGATTTGGCAGCCCTTTAACTAGAGAGTCTCTTGCAATCTTGTTGATGGTTTTGAAGTTCAGGTGATTCAGTCTCTTGTGCCATAGCCAACTTTGCTCATTTGTGCTTTTGGCAACAAGACAAACTGCTTCAGGGGTTTTGCTCCAATATGCAAAATAGACATTTCCCTTTCTCACCCCTGTTAGTAGCACCTGTTGTGTTGATTTGTTTTTGATAGTACATTCATTTGGTGCAAATTCAACACAATATCTGTTGGTCCTGAAAGGAGTATATAACAAGTGTATGGGGGGGGGGGGGAATACACTTGTATGCAATTCTTTTTCAACTTTGATCAAACCAGAGTTCAGCAAGGTTGTCTTGGACAACTCTGCTGAAGAAGATTAACTCTTCTAAAATAATCAAACTACTAAGTACTATTGAGTACTTAGTTGAATAACTATCTAGGGGAGTTATATGTGCGGAATAGTGGTTGGCCCTTTAAGTTTAGACTCCTTTAATTTCTGAAATCACTTAGTCAATGCAACACAGTCCAGTTTAGCTTCAGGGAACTTGTCCAAATCAATTTTGCACAGTCTTTGAATATGTATCTTTGAAAGATCAGTTTTGTGTGCAGTGTTGAATGATTGTAAGTACTTGTAAAGCAAAACAACACAAGAGTTTATAGTGGTTCAGAGACTCAAGCTCCTACATCCACTTTCCCTGATTTAACAGGATAATTCCTTCACTCTTGGAATTAACTTGTTTTATAGTGCCAAGGTGCACTTGATCAAGAACACCACTCCTTGGTGAATTGATCCCTAGGATGTCTAGAGTCCTAGTACCCTCTTCTCAACTCAGAACTGAACTGTTCTTCTCTCAACAGTCAGTTCCTACCACTTCTACTACTACAACCTTCTCACTTTCACTCTTGAAAGATATAAGGGTTGAAGTAAGGTTCCAACTAATGAGATATCCTTTACAATGAAGATCAGTGTATAAGGATAGGATATCTCTCTAAGCTTGTGTATGGATATACAATTTGGTTCAGCTTAGAAGAAGTGTTTGAAGACTAAGATAGTCTTTGAAAGCTTTGAAAGCACTCTAGCTTGTAAGGACTTTGAGCTTAGTTGGCTTGTGTTGAGGTCAGTTGGATAGTTGGATTCTTTCAAATGGTCTTCACACTTCTGTATTTATAGACAAAATGAAGGATTTGCCCGTTGGAGAGGCAGCCCCAAATTGCTATAAATGTCTTCCTTGAGTTCTTCAAACTTGGAAGACAAATTCTTGATAGTGACATGTCCTCATTTGGGTAATAAACGGCTGTAACAGTTTTGTCTTCATTCTGCAGCACTTTTCCCAATGTTTGACTTCTTGTTAGGACTTGGACATGGCTTCTGAAGGTTGATCCAATGATAGGACAACATTCCTTATCATCTGGACAACTCTCCTTATCACTATCAGTAGTTTTGCTTTTCAGCATGGTTGGCTTGCTCTTCTTCAGATGACTTGGCTCTTTCCCTTGTTTCTCTTGTGTATGGTCTTAGCTCATTCCTTTGAGGACCTTTAGGGACTGGTTGTCTCAATCTCTTCAGCATAGTTGATCTCAGGCTTTCAGAGCACTTGATCTTGGTCAATTTAACTGAGACAACTCCTCTGGACAACTCTCCTGATCAGTGTATTTAATCTTTTTGCATCAGAGCACTTTATGCTTTAGAGTTGGCTTATCTGGACAACTCTCCTGATGAAAACCTTTGAATAGTCTTGTCCTTTTGAGCTAGGTAGGTTTGTTCTTGCATATGGCTAGCTTCTTTGGACAACTCTCCTGATCAGAGCTTTATGAATATTTTCTCTGGACAACTCTCCTGATAAGAGCATCTTAGTTTTCATAGAGTGTCCTTGTTCTCAAGTGATTGTTCCAGAATTTGAGCCTTGAGGGGACTTGATCTTGATCATCTTCAAAGCATAGGTTCCCCCTCAAATTGTGCATCTAATTTTCTAAGAGCTGCCTAACATTTCAGCTTCTCATCTAGCCTTATGCTATATGTTCTAACATTTCTAGAACATATTCATTTATAAATTAGGCATGTCTCAGGGGGTTTTTGGTATTCAATCAAAACATAGCTCATTTTATTCCCAACAATATCCTTTGTCACAGATTTGACTTATAGACAGCAAGTTATATTTTAGGCCTAGAACATATGAGACATCAGTAATTTTAACACTACCAATGTTTAATGTACCATAGCCTCTTGTGATGCCTTGAGAGCTGTCTCCAAAGGTTACTGAAGGACCATCCTTTTCTATGAAGTCTGAGAGAAGCTCCTTGTTTCCAGTCATGTGCCTTGAACATCCACTGTCCAGGTACCATGCTGTTTTCTTGTTGATGCTTCTCTTCTTTTTGGGGTCCTTGCAGTCCTGCAAAGTCAAAATTTAGGTACCCTTTGAGTGTTGGGTCCTAGAGGGTTAGCTGTACCTTTTGGAACCCAAATCTGCCTGATAACTCTGATTGATTCAAAGTGACTGACTTGGTTTCCATTTACATCTACATACACAGTTTGACCCTTAAATGCCTTGGGTGATCTCTGTGTATAAGTGTTAGCTTTGTAGAGTTCAGGAGAGTTGGTAAATTTCTTTGGGACATTTCTCCTGAAGTTACTAAGCTTAGGTGCAGCTGGGTAAGACTTTTGAGGATAGGCTTTTGGATGGCCTTTTCCATTTGGCAAGTAAGGTCCAGGCTTCCTGAATGTTTTATACCTATCAGAGGGTATTGGCCTTAATCCATTCAGTTGAGGTTGCCTCATTTGAGTTGGCCTCTTCTGAACAGGTTTTGGACAACTCCTCTGATGATGATTCAGATAGGTTGGCCTTCCATTGGTTCTACCTTTCTGAACCTCATTCCTCCTGTAAGCAATGCCTTTAACCTTTTCCAAAGGTGTGGGTTTAGGTACATTGTTTACCTGAGTTGGTATAAAAATTCCTTTTCTGTTGGTCCTGAAAGGAGTATATAACAAGTGTATGGGGGGGGGGGAATACACTTGTATGCAATTCTTTTTCAACTTTGATCAAACCAGAGTTCAGCAAGATTGTCTTGGACAACTCTGCTGAAGAAGATTAACTCTTCTAAGATAATCAGACTACTAAGTACTATTGAGTACTTAGTTGAATAACTATCTAGGGGAGTTATGTGTGCGGAATAGTGGTTGGCCCTTTAAGTTTAGACTCCTTTAATTTCTGAAATCACTCAGTCAATGCAACACAGTCCAGTTAAGCTTCAGGGAACTTGTCCAAATCAGTTTTGCACAGTCTTTGAGTATGTATCTTTGAAAGATCAGTGTTATGTGCAGTGTTGAATGAATGTAAGTACTTGTAAAGTAAATCAACACAAGAGTTTATAGTGGTTCAGAGACTCAAGCTCCTACATCCACTTTCCCTGATTTAACAGGATAATTCCTTCACTCTTGGAATTAACTTGTTTTATAGTGCCAAGGTGCACTTGATCAAGAACACCACTCCTTGGTGAATTGACCCCTAGGATGTCTAGAGTCCTAGTACCCTCTTCTCAACTCAGAACTGAACTGTTCTTCTCTCAACAGTCAGTTCCTACCACTTCTACTACTACAACCTTCTCACTTTCACTCTTGAAAGATATAAGGGTTGAAGTAAGGTTCCAACTAATGAGATATCCTTTACAATGGAGATCAGTGTATAAGGATAGGATATCTCTCTAAGCTTGTGTAAGGATATACAATTTGGTTCAGCTTAGATGAAGTGTTTGAAGACTAAGATAGTCTTTGAAAGCTTTGAAAGCACTTTGTAGGATTGTTGGATTTTCTTGTCAAGGTTGAGGTGCCTTCAAATGGTCTTCACACTTCTGTATTTATAGACAAAATGGAGGATTTGCCCGTTGGAGAGGCAGCCCCAAATTGCTATAAATGTCTTCCTTGAGTTCTTCAAACTTGGAAGACAGATTCTTGATAGTGACATGTCCCCATTTGGGTAATAAACGGCTGTAACAGTTTTGTCTTCATTCTGCAGCACTTTTCCCAATGTTTGACTTCTTGTTAGGACTTGGACATGGCTTCTGAAGGTTGATCCAATGATAGGACAATATTCCTTATCATCTGGACAACTCTCCTTATCACTATCAGCAGTTTTGCCTTTCAGCATGGTTGGCTTGCTCTTCTTCAGATGACTTGGCTCTTTCCCTTTGTTTCTCTTGTGTATGGTCTTAGCTCATTCCTTTGAGGACCTTTAGGGATTGGTTGTCTCAATCTCTTCAGCATAGTTGATCTCAGGCTTTCAGAGCACTTGATCTTGGTCAATTTGGCTGAGACAACTCCTCTGGACAACTCTTCTGATCAGCATGATTGGTCTTTTTGTATCAAAGCACTTTATACTTTAGAGTTGGCTTATCTGGACAACTCTCCTGACCAAAACCTTTGAGTAGTCTTGATTTTTTGAGCTAGGTAGGTTTGTTCTTGCATATGGCTAGCTTCTTTGGACAACTCTCCTGATCAAAGTTTTATGAGTACTTTCTCTGGACAACTCTCCTGATAAGAGCATCTTCATTGGACTTGTCCTTTTGATCTTTACAATCTTGTTTTTGTATAAGAACATCTCCTCTGGACAACTCTCCTGATAAGAGCATTTTAGATTTCATAGAGTGTCCTTACTCTTAAGTGATTGTTCCAGACTTTGAGCCTTGAGGGGACTTGATCTTGATCATCTTCAAAGCATAGGTTCCCCCTTAAATTGTGCATCTAATTGTCTAAGAGCTGCCTAACATTTCAGCTTCTCATCTAGCCTATAATCTATTTGTTCTAACATTTCCAGAACATATTCATTTAAATTAGGCATGTCTCAGGGGGTTTTTGGTATTCAATCAAAACATAGCTCATTTTATTCCCAACAATTTCCCCCTTTTTGATGATGCCAAAACCTATACAACTTAAGCAAAAGTGACTTGTCTACACCTATTACATGTATCTTCAGAAGACATGACTGAGGTCAATATTCCTGAAAAATAATGTGTTAGTGTATTCACTGTTTTTGTTGCAAGTAGGTTTCAAGGATAGGCATAGAGAGATTTTCTGTATAAGTGTATCTTGATTCAAAAGTAGTTCAACTATCATTCATATAAGAGATCATTACAGGCATGTTGATAGTTGAATTTAACATATCAGAGCATGAATCATCAACACTAAATACAATAGAGCATTATATTCTAAGCATATCAGAGCATAAACACAAAAATCAGAACACCAATCTTGTATCAGAGCAATCCATAATCAGATCAGAGCAACCAGATTAACACATCAGCAAACTTGACCATATTTCAGCATAGTTGATCATTCAAGTAAGGTCAGAAGACTTAGCCATTTCAAAGATCATCCTCAGGAGGTGGCAGCATTCCATACTGTGCCCACACTCTTCTTTTTAGTGCCATGGCTTCTTGGTTGGTTCCCTTAGGTCCAAGAGCCATCTTGTTCAGCTTAAGGATCTCAGTGAATTCCCTCAGAATTCTTGCTTGGTCAATCCATCCTTCAAGCTTTGGAGGCATGTAAATGATTGGCTTGGGAGCTGTGAGTTCAAATCTTGCAATGTCAGCAGCTGCAAGTAGTTGTTGATACAACTCTCTGTAGTATTCTAACATGAACTCAGTGAAGGCAGAGTTTGCATCTCCTCCATTCCATCTGTCAATGACATAATAGTCATAGACAAACTCCCTTTTGGCTTCTTCCCATGTGTCATTCAGTTGAATTGGCACCCATTTATCCAAGTGTGGATATTTGGTGTCCATTGGGATTAGAAGCTGAGGCTTCATCTTGCTGTATGTTGCTCTTCTCCTTCTTGGTTTCTGAAAGTTTGCTCTTCTTTCATCTCTTGCTCTGTTGGCTTCTTCCATCAAGTCCATTTTCTCTTGGGCCCTCATCATGGCCAGTTTCTGTTGTGTTTCAGGGTCTTTGCCATACCCTTCATGAAACAGTTTTGATGGATCAAGAGCTAGGACTGTTGTCTTCTTCTTAGGTTCAGGTCCAAATCCTTCAGCAAATAACTCTTCAATGTCTTCAGGGGACTTGGTACCTTCAGCAGTTTTTCCAGTTTCAGAAGATTTGTCTTCTTCAGTAGATTTGGGCTTTTCAGCAGTTTTGGCTTTCTTTGATGTAGGCTCATCCTCATCAATTCTGAATTCAGGTGGAAGATCAAGGCTGCTAGGAAAGTCAGTGAATTTCTCAATTTGTCTCTTCTTCCCTTGGGCCTTCTTGATCTTTCCTCTGGTTTGGACACCTTCAGCATCTTTGTCTAAACCTGACACTTCACCACCTGGTCTTTGCTGTAGCCTTACTCTTTCCTCTTGAGCTGAGGCCATTGAGTTCTTCAATGCCAGTGCTAACTGCTCCTCTTCATCCAAATCTTCCAAATTCAGCATTTCTGGCTCTTTTCCTTTTCCTTCAGGGACTTTGTCCTTCCCTTTCACTGGACTCCCAATCACCAAGGCACCTTTTGCTCTAGCTCTTTCCCTTTCCCCCTTTTTGGCAGCATCAAAGCACTGGGGCTTGAGGTCACTCATTGTTGAGGCCATCAGGGATTGGGCCTGGTTTAGGGACTTCATCTCCTCCAACAAATATACATTCTCATCATGTATATTCTGCATTCTATCACTGCTCAAGCTAAGGAAAGCTAGAACAGGCTTCATCTTTTGTTGGACAACCTCTTCCATGGCTGTTTTCAGAGATGCATCCAGTTGGGCTTTTAAAAGCTCAGTTAGGTTGGCCACTGCACCTTCAGCAATGTTGGCCAGCACTTCTTGGGAAAATTTTTCTGAGGCAGCTTTGACCATAGCTAGCCTTTGCTCTTCAGCTCTTCTCTTTTGTAGGGCTGTCTTCTTTCCAAGAGCTTGCTTGACAGTTAGCCTGAGAGCTTTGACATTAGCATTGTGATTGTCTCTCAGCAGCTTTTGCTCTTTCTTGACCTCCTCTGAGATGGCTTCCATGGTTGATTTGGCACTTTGAACTTCAGTGGAGATGGTTTGGAGACCAGATTCCACACCACTGATTCTTGCCTCAAGAGTTGGGAGCACAACATCTTCAGAGCCAGTGAGCCTCATTTCAACAGATGCTAGAGTCCTTCCTTGCTCATTCAATGCTCCTGAAGTTTCAGCATGAGCAGATTGAACTTGATGAGCCAAGGAGTCCAACTTCTCTGATTGCATTCCAAGTAAAGCTTGAGCTGAGCCTGTGTCAACTTGGATAGGTGCATCTGTGAGGAACTCATCTGCAAAAATTTGGTCAAAAGAAATACCTGCAACATCAGACAAGTCAAACAGGTTAGGAAATAAGCACTCATCACCCTCAATTTCTTTTACATAAGACTCTGATACATCAGCAGTCTTCTTCTCATTTTCAACTTTTTCTTTTCTCCCTTCTGTAATAATGATCTCACTCAAGGAATCAGGCCTCCTCTCATCAAGGGATTCTTGAAGTTCAGATTTGACTTCAAGAATAACCTGTCCTTCCTCACTTATTCCACCCTCATTTGGTGGTACACTCACTATCTTAGTGATGATTACCTCTCTTTCATCCACAACTCCCTCTGATTTTTCAGCTAATATCTCCTTTTCAACTCCTTCATCTAATCCTGCAGCATCTCCACCTTCAACAAGGTTCAAAGATGGCAGTTGTGGGGAGATCACAGTGCTTATATCAACAGCCACTGAGTCATCCTGAATGATTAAGGGCTGATCAATGTCCAACTCTTCTGACACTGAATAGGCCTTAATCAAACTAGCCTCTAGTATAGGAACCTCAACATCTGTAGGTTGTGCCTTGGGTTCAGAAGAACCTTCATTGGCAGATGTGTCTTTGGTTGTGTTACCACCCTTGGTCAACACCTCTGAAGTTACAGAGCCTTTCCTATGATAGGTTTTGGGAGGATTGGAAAGTCTATCTGCTACAGAAGACTTGGGTTGAAAGGGTTCAGGGAGGTTGGCTTGAGGGGTTTCAGGAGGGTTGGGATTTGAAGGGTTTGAGGGATCATCAGGGGAATCATCATCATTAGAGCCACTGTCAGGGTGTTTGATTCCTTTGGATTTTCTTTCTTTCTCCTCTTCAATCTTCTTGGCTACCAACTTTGCAAAAATCTCCTCATCAATGAGGAATCTTGTCTTTGAGACTCCAGCAAAGTGTAGCAATCTGTTCTCCTCTATTTGCCACCAGTTTGCACCTTTATCTTGGATGACTTGTGATATCTCCATCATAGATTTATCTTTTACATCAACAAGCATCCTCAAATCATGAAAGGCCTTCTGAATTCTTGGAAATTCAGCAAGTTGGGGATACAAACTGTCCACAGTAGCCTTGGCTCCTCCTCTGAGCATACTTTCAAAAGTATACTCCTCCTCATCTCCACTTGAATGGGGACTTTGGGTTATAGGGGAGTTGGCTCTGGGTACTCCTATTATGGGTTCAGGCAAATTAAGTTCAGGGATGTTGGCTTCAGAAGGGTTGGGCTCAAGTGAAGGTACTTCAGTTGCTTTAGAGAGCAATGAATCTGAAGGGGCTTTACTCAGGGGGGTTGGCTCATGAAGTGCATGCTCTAAGAGCTTTGAATAATTGAGCATGGATGAGTCAAGGGGAGACAGGAGTCTTGTCTCATCTACTGCTAAATCAGCAAGCACATCTATGCCACTTCTTTGTTCATTCCCTTCAGGAGAATATCTCTTAGTGAGATTTACAGGGGTAATGGGTTGGTTGGAAGGGGTAACATGGGTTTCAGGGGAGTTGGGCTCAAGATATTGAATTTCAGGGAGGTTGGCCTCTATGTGTTGATCTTCAGGGACTTTGGATTCTGGAGTTCTAGAACCAGAGGAATTAGTCCTAGATATGGATTTGGCCCTGCTTTCAGCTCTGCTCTCCCTTAGAGCCAATTGAAGAGACTTCTCTTCTTGCAGCTCCAACACCTTTTCAGTAGGTTTGGCCCTTCTCTTGCTGGCCCTGCTACTTCCACTTCCTTCCTTCTCAGGGACAACTTCCCTGACTCTCTTATCACCCTTAGACTTTTGTCTAGTCTCATTGTACTTTTGCCTGAGTTCTTCTGAATGATCAGATGGCACTTGTACACCTTCTCTAGCAACTTCTTCAATCTCAGCTGAAGCATCTGAATCTTCTTCTGAGATTATCTGAGCCATTTTTCTTGTCTTTACAGCCCTGGCCTTTGTTCTCTTTTTCATCTTAGGCTTCTCTTCCTCCTGTTCTTCAGCAGGTTTGGCCAGTAGCATCCTTCTTTTCTCAGTTTTCTTACTGAGCTTTCTGAACAGGATCTTTTGGGCTGGGAGGGGCTTTGCAAATGTCTGCATCTGGGAATAGTGGGAAAACCTCTCAATCAACAAGCTTGCCCTGGTGCAATACTTGATTTTCCCTTCTAGCACCACCTTGTTGTGGGCTTTCACCTTAAATTTAGCCTTCTCCTTCATCATCTCAGACATGATGAAGGTCCTCCAATCAAACTTGATGCCCTTATTACTGGCATCAATAATGGCAGCCATGATTCTGATTCTTGGCTGGCTGACTTGCTCTAAGCTTCCAGTGTTGCTTAAGAGACTTTTAGCAACTACCTCAAACAGATTGAGAAACTCTGGCTTGAGAGTTTTCTTGTTTTGAGTTGAGGAGAGAGGGCCTGGAACTAATAACCACTCTTGGGCTATTTCCTCTTCATGTCCAGTGCCATATACTTCTGGATTCCTTCCCTCATAAGGCAATCCAAAGGCTCCTTCCAGATCTTCTGAGGAGAATCTAACTCTATGGAATCTCTCCTCTTCCTCTCCTTCAGCTGTGTAGGATAGCCTGGTTGATACTTCACCATCTTCAGGCTTGCCTCTCCACTTGAGGAAGGCAAAGAATTCTGCCATATAGCTTTCCAAGCAAGAGCTTGGTCTTTCCTCCAAGAACTTTTGGAGACCAGCCCTTCTCAACCATCTTAGGGTTGGAATAATCTCAAGATCTTCACTTTCAAAAGAGATAATGGGCTCAAAGTGAAGATTGTTTTTGTTGCTTAGATAAGCAAAATCTAGGTCTAGATCCTTGTTGGAGAAATCAATAAGCATCTCAGGTCTAACCTTGGGGGCCATTGAAATTGCAGAGAAAGTTTGATGAAGAATGAGAGAGTTTGAAGAATTTTTTGAGTTAGGGTTTCGAATACTTGGGGAAGAAGTGTTTGTGGGTATCTTAAGACTTGTGAATATTCTAAAAAGAATGTTTGTCAATGAGTTGGTAAGGTCTTGATACAATTCAAAGGTGAACAAAAATGGAAATCCAAAATGGACGGCTAGGATTGATTTCAGGGGAGTTGTCCATTTTTGATCCAATGGTCAAAAACCAATGTAACAGTGAAATAACTGTTTTATTCAAAACGTGGGAGGTTTTAAATGTTTGTTTAAGGCTGGGGATTTTTCGAGATAGATCATGTCCCAAAAAGTTTAATGCAAACAAGAGTTAAATCTTGGCATTTAATGCATGGAAAGTGACCTTTTGGGTGGGAGACAAATTAAATCCCAAAAAGGTGAAAACTGTATTTCAAAGGGACAGATTTCGAAATAGGTATTGATCACCAAAAATAGGTGCTTATCATACCAAGATTTGGTTTGATAGCTAGGACAACTTATCTGACCCTACATGGACAAGTGTCCTGAAGAAAGGTGGACAAAGGTCCTGAAAGTTAATGGACAAGTGTCCTGAAGAGGTAAGGTCATGTTTCTGAGTTTCAGTGGACTTGACCAAGTCTACTGAAGTTTGATTTTGTTTCCCCCTTAATCAATGAGCTTCTTTGGACTTATTTGTCCAACTTCCCTGGATCAAGTAATCCCAACTCTGCTGATAGCTCCAGAAATCTTGCCTCTGCAAGTGGCTTGGTTAATATATCAGCTTTTTGATGGTCTGTGTGAATTTTCACTAGCTTGATATCCTTCTTCTCCACATGGTCTCTAATGAAGTGGTGCTTGATGTCCACATGCTTGCATCTTGTGTGCAAGACAGGATTTTGTGATATAGCAATGGCACTATTGTTGTCACAAAATATTGGCACTTCAGTAGAGTTGACCTTGTAGTCTCTTAGTTGTTGTCTTAACCATAGGATTTGAGCACAACAACTTCCAGCAGCAACATATTCAGCTTCAGTGGTGGAAGTGGCCACTGTGTTCTGCTTCTTGGAGAACCATGAAATAAGTTTGTTGCCCAAGAATTGACAAGTCCCTGAAGTGGACTTTCTGTCAATCCTACATCCTCCATAATCAGCATCTGAGTAGCCAGTTAGCTCAATATTGTCATCAGCAGGGTACCAAAGGCCTAGATTCTCAGTGCCTTTGAGGTACCTTAAGATCCTCTTTGCAGCCTCAAGGTGGCTTTTCTTAGGATTTGCTTGAAATCTTGCACAAACAACTACTGCAAAGGTGATATCAGGTCTGCTGGCAGTGAGATAGAGGAGTGAACCAATGATTCCTCTATACTCAGTAGAGTTAGTTGGAATACCACTCTCATCAGGATCCATCTTCCAATTTGTGTTCATTGGGATCCTTACTGGCTTGCTAGTTGTACACCCAAACTTTTTGATCATTTCTCTGGTGTACTTAGCTTGGTTGATGAAGATTCCTTCTTCAGATTGCTTGACTTGTAGACCCAAAAAGAAGTTCATCAACCCCATCATTGACATCTCAAACTTGCTTTGCATGAGCTTGGAGAATTTCTCACACAGCTTCTCATTTGGGGATCCAAAAATTATGTCATCCACATAAATTTGGACAAGTAAGATGTCCTCTCCTTCAGAGATTCTGAAGAGAGTTCTGTCTACAGTTCCCTTGGTGAATCCATGATCCAAGAGGAATTGTGACAGTGTATCATACCAAGCCCTAGGGGCTTGTTTGAGTCCATATAAAGCTTTCTTGAGCCTATAAACTTGGTTTCCAACTTCAAAACCTGGTGGTTGCTCCACATAGACTTCTTCTTTCAAGACTCCATTCAGAAAAGCACTCTTGACATCCATTTGGTATACTTTGAACCTCTTGTGGGCTGCATAGGCTAGAAAGAGCCTTATTGCTTCTAGCCTTGCCACAGGTGCAAATGTTTCATCATAGTCAATGCCTTCATGTTGGTAGTACCCTTTTGCCACTAGTCTTGCTTTGTTTCTGACAATCACATCATTTTCATTCTTCTTGTTCTTGAACACCCACTTTGTTCCAATAACATCTTGATGTGAAGGTCTATCCACCAGTTCCCATACTTCATTTTTGGTGAATTGGTTTAGTTCTTCCTGCATGGCTGTGATCCAATTGGCATCTTGAAGTGCTTCCTCAACATCACTTGGTTCTTGTTCTGACAAGAAACAACAGAAAAGAGCACTTTCACCATGGAATCTTCTTGTTTTGACTCCAATACTTGGGTCACCAAGTATTAGATCAGTAGGATGGTCAGATAACCAAGTCCTTCTTTTTCTGATCTCTTCAGTAGAGTTGTCCTCTACTGAAGTTGAGTCATTTTGATCATAGAATTCAGGATAATTTAATGCAGGATCTAATTCAGGATCATAATCAGGGATGTTGTCCTCAATGTCAGGGACATTGGCATTTTCAACATTTTGAGTTCCCCCTTGATTATTTGACCTATTAACTACCTCAGCAGGAACTGCTTCTTCATTGGTAGTTGTTACCTGGATGTGAACTGGGATTGGTTCATTCAGTTCACCATTTCCATCTGTGGGATTTGTATCAGAAAGGTTGCCTTCAGGATGGTTGTCCAGTATTGTGTGTTCAGGTAGATTGGGTTGGACAACATCTATGAATTCAGTGTCTTTGTCTTTTAGGCTTAATCTAGTTGTCCTCTGTGTGATTTCTTCAGGTTCCAAGTGATCATTCCTGATCTCAAGGATAGATTCATCAAACACAACATGAGGTGTTTCTTCCACTATAAGGGATTTCTTGTTGTAGACTCTGAAAGCTCTACTGATTTGAGAGTATCCAAGGAATACTCCCTCATCAGCTTTGCTGTCAAAGGCTTTCAACTGTTCTTTCCCATTATTGTGAATGAAACATTTACAACCAAATATATGAAAGTATGACACTTTAGGCATTCTTCCTTTCCAGAGTTCATAGGGGGTTTTGCCTTGCCCCTTAGTGATCAAACATCTATTTTGAGTATGGCATGCAATGTTTATAGCTTCAGCCCAAAACCTCTTAGGTAAATTTGAGTCAGCAATTAGAGTTCTAGCAGCTTCTTTTAAAGTTCTATTCCTTCTTTCTGCAACTCCATTTTGTTGGGGAGTTCTAGCTGCTGAAGTTTCATGGGCTATTCCATTTGATGTGCAGTACTCATTGATGTATGAGTTAATGAACTCAGTGCCTTTATCAGATCTTATCTTGATAATGTTAAGGCTTTTCTCATTTGACAATCTCTTGAGAAGTTCAGGTAGTTTGACTTGTGTTTCCTTCTTATTAAGGAGAAATACTACCCATGTGAACCTAGAGAAGTCATCTACTACCACTAATGTGTATTTTCTACCATTTATGCTTGAAGGGTTAATTGGTCCAAACAGATCCATATGTAGAAGTTCAAGTACCCTTTCAGTGGAGATGACTGGTTTTCCCTTAAATGAGGCTTTAATCTGTTTTCCTTCTTGACATGGCTTACACACATGTTCTTTAATGAAAACCTCATTAGGTAGTCCTTTAACTAATGCATTTCTAGCAAGTTTGTTCATAGATTTGAAGTTCAGGTGATTTAGCCTCTTGTGCCATAGCCAACTTTGTTCACTAGAACTTTTAGCAATAAAACATGCAGCATCAGTAGACTTGTCCCAGACTGCAAAATACACATTTCCCTTCCTAGTTCCAGTCAATAGAGTTTGTTGAGTTTTATCTTTAATTAGACACTTTCCACTTGAGAACTCAACATTAAAATCTTTATCACAGAATTGACTGATACTCAGGAGGTTATATTTGAGACCAGCTACATAAGATACATTGGTTACTTTGATGTTACCAATCATCAAAGTACCATAACCTTTTGTTGTTGCTTGTGAGCTGTCTCCAAAGGTGACATTTGGGCCTTCTTTTTCAATAAAATCAAAGAGGAGTTCCTTGTTTCCAGTCATGTGCCTTGAGCATCCACTGTCAAGGTACCATGCTGTCTTTTTGTTCATGCTCCTCTTCTTGTGGCCCAATGGTACCTGCAATTAGATAGGTTTAGGTACCCTTTGAGTTTTGGGTCCTGAGAGGTTAGTTGTACCTTTGGGAACCCAAACTTGCCTAATAACCCTGATTGATTCAAGGTGGCTAAGTTGATTTCCTAGTGCATCAACATACACTGTCTTTCCCTTGAATGCCTTTGGGAAAGTATGTGTGAATGTGTTAACTCTGTAAGTTTCAGAGGAGTTGTCCACTCTTCTGAACTTATGAGTTCTTTGTGCAGCTTGATGAAATCTTTGAGGAAAGGTTTTCTTATGACCATTACCCTTTGGCATGAAGGGTTTTGGTTGTCTCATTTTATTCTGCCTTAGAGGATAGTTTTCCTTAGGTCTATTCAGCTGAGGCTTTCTCAGATGAGTTGGCCTAGGCTGATTATACCTTGGATAATTCCTCTGAACATTGTTCAGGAGAGTTGCCCTGCCATTGGGTCTACTCTGCTGACCAATATTCCTCTTGTGTTCAGGAGCTCTGGCCATTTCCTTAGGTTTTGGCCTATTCTCCTGAATCACTTGAGTAGGTACTTCATTCAATTTGCCCTTTCCTTTGTTCAGTGGCTGAATTACTTCATTTTCAGCTTGTTGTGCCACTGACTTAACAAAGATTCTCTTAGTGTTACTTGTGGATGCAACACTAAGACAAGGTGAAGATTCAAATGGATCAAAACCTAATCCACTTCTTTGAGCCATAGGTCTTTGATAACTTTGAATTTCCTCTATTGCTCTAGAGGATTTGTTCAAAGCAGACATCTTTAATTTCAGGCTCTCTTCACTTGATTTAAGAATATCATACTCATGTGAGAGATTTTCAAATTTGGCATTTAGGATTTTAAGTTCAAATTCTTTTCTCTTCTGAGAGAGAAGTTGATCATCAATCTCCTTTTGTTGGTCAACTATCCTGAGATTTGCTTCCTCAAGCTTTCTCAAGGCTTGTTGATACAACTCAGTAGACTTGACATCAACAGCTACCTCAGAGTTTTTAGAAAGTGCAATAGCCAATCTTTCATTTTCTTTCACACAATTATCATGAAATTCTTGTAATCTAGTGAAATCTTCCATCAACTTTCCCAAGGAAAGTTTCAGGTTAACCTCACTAGTGTTTTGTGAGATGAATGATGGTGAACTAGAAGTAGAGGATACCTCATCATCCTCAAGAGCCATGTTGCAAACATCATCTTCATCATCACTGTTGGAGAATAGTCCATCAGAAGAGTTGAAGCTTTCAGCACTATCAGATTCTTCACCAGCCATCATGGCCTTTCTATTGGTGAACTTTCTGTCTCTTTTAGCTTGTCTCTCTCTTCTTTCTTTAGAGCTCAATTCAGGGCAGTCATATTGGAAGTGCCCTTTCTTTTTGCAGTTGTAACACAGATCTTCATCATCATCCTTCTTGGATTCATCTCTTCTCTTAGATGATGAGGGTTCAGCTCTACTGGATCTTCTCCTATCAGAGGACTTGTCCTCTGATCTTTTCTCTTCAGGCTTTTTGTCCTCAGCCTGATCTTCAGGGGAGTTGTATCTTCTCCTGAATTTGTTGTCTTGGTAGAATTTCTTGTATCTACCAAACCTTGTGTTGAGCTTGTCAAACCTTCTAGCCATCAAGGCTAGTTCTTCCTTCATTTCAGTCTTAGAGACTGACTTTGATGATCTGGGAGTGGGTTGCATTTCTGGTTCAGCAACTTTGGCTTTGAATGCCACTCCCTTGGTAGGATTTGAAGGTTCCTCAACAGGCTTTCTTCTATTGAGGTCAAACTCATAGGCTTTAAGTTCTGAGAATATTTGTTGCATGGGCATAGTGGAGAGATCTTTGGTATTCTGCATCATCACAGCATAGACATCCCACTTTTGAGTGAGACTTCTCAAAATCTTTAATCCAACCTCTCTCTTGGTGTAGACCTTGCCCAATGAGTTTATTTCATTCATCACATCAGTGAATCTACCAGCAAATTTGTCAATGGACTCTTCAGACTCCATTGAGAATTGTTCAAACTTCTGCACAGCAACTTGGAGCTTGTTCTCCTTGATTTTTTCAGTGCCCTCACTCATTTCAGCAAGGGTATCCCAAATTTCTTTGGTTGTTGTGCAGTGGTAGACTCTTCCCATGATTGCATCTGGAATTGTTTGATAAAGGGTATTCATGGCAAGATACTTCAGATTATCTTTCCTCTTTTCATCAGCAGTGAAGTCATCCTCATCCTTGGGAATCAGTTCCCTTACATCAGCTTTTTGTGCATCTGTTACCCTGGGGTTAGTTTGAGTAAACACAAAAGGTCCTCTTGTGATTACTCTTAACATGTCTGTATGAAGAGATGCAAGATGAGCCCTCATTCTAATTTTCCAGAATTCATAATTGTCTATTGAAAACATGGGCAGTTTGTGATGAGAAATGTGATTGACTGGATTTGTGGCCATGTTGTCTAATCCTTGAACAGCAGGTGGAGGAACAGCATTGTTGTTGGCCATATCTCACAAATTACTAAATGATGGATTTCAGAAAGAGATCAGTTCAGTGACCACACAAATATGAGAGTTTTGAAAATCAAGATGGATTTTCAGAAGCAGTGGTCTTTGAACCCCTGCTCTGATACCACTTGTTGGTCCTGAAAGGAGTATATAACAAGTGTATGGGGGGGGGGAATACACTTGTTTGCAATTCTTTTTCAACTTTGATCAAACCAGAGTTCAGCAAGATTGTCTTAGACAACTCTGCTGAAGAAGATTAACTCTTCTGAGATAATCAGACTACTAAGTACTATTGAGTACTTAGTTGAATAACTATCTAGGGGAGTTATGTGTGCGGAATAGTGGTTGGCCCTTTAAGTTTAGACTCCTTTAATTTCTGAAATCACTCAGTCAATGCAACACAGTCCAGTTAAGCTTCAGGGAACTTGTCCAAATCAGTTTTGCACAGTCTTTGAGTATGTATCTTTGAAAGATCAGTGTTATGTGCAGTGTTGAATGAATGTAAGTACTTGTAAAGTAAATCAACACAAGAGTTTATAGTGGTTCAGAGACTCAAGCTCCTACATCCACTTTCCCTGATTTAACAGGATAATTCCTTCACTCTTGGAATTAACTTGTTTTATAGTGCCAAGGTGCACTTGATCAAGAACACCACTCCTTGGTGAATTGACCCCTAGGATGTCTAGAGTCCTAGTACCCTCTTCTCAACTCAGAACTGAACTGTTCTTCTCTCAACAGTCAGTTCCTACCACTTCTACTACTACAACCTTCTCACTTTCACTCTTGAAAGATATAAGGGTTGAAGTAAGGTTCCAACTAATGAGATATCCTTTACAATGGAGATCAGTGTATAAGGATAGGATATCTCTCTAAGCTTGTGTAAGGATATACAATTTGGTTCAGCTTAGATGAAGTGTTTGAAGACTAAGATAGTCTTTGAAAGCTTTGAAAGCACTTTGTAGGATTGTTGGATTTTCTTGTCAAGGTTGAGGTGCCTTCAAATGGTCTTCACACTTCTGTATTTATAGACAAAATGGAGGATTTGCCCGTTGGAGAGGCAGCCCCAAATTGCTATAAATGTCTTCCTTGAGTTCTTCAAACTTGGAAGACAGATTCTTGATAGTGACATGTCCCCATTTGGGTAATAAACGGCTGTAACAGTTTTGTCTTCATTCTGCAGCACTTTTCCCAATGTTTGACTTCTTGTTAGGACTTGGACATGGCTTCTGAAGGTTGATCCAATGATAGGACAATATTCCTTATCATCTGGACAACTCTCCTTATCACTATCAGCAGTTTTGCCTTTCAGCATGGTTGGCTTGCTCTTCTTCAGATGACTTGGCTCTTTCCCTTTGTTTCTCTTGTGTATGGTCTTAGCTCATTCCTTTGAGGACCTTTAGGGATTGGTTGTCTCAATCTCTTCAGCATAGTTGATCTCAGGCTTTCAGAGCACTTGATCTTGGTCAATTTGGCTGAGACAACTCCTCTGGACAACTCTTCTGATCAGCATGATTGGTCTTTTTGTATCAAAGCACTTTATACTTTAGAGTTGGCTTATCTGGACAACTCTCCTGACCAAAACCTTTGAGTAGTCTTGATTTTTTGAGCTAGGTAGGTTTGTTCTTGCATATGGCTAGCTTCTTTGGACAACTCTCCTGATCAAAGTTTTATGAGTACTTTCTCTGGACAACTCTCCTGATAAGAGCATCTTCATTGGACTTGTCCTTTTGATCTTTACAATCTTGTTTTTGTATAAGAACATCTCCTCTGGACAACTCTCCTGATAAGAGCATTTTAGATTTCATAGAGTGTCCTTACTCTTAAGTGATTGTTCCAGACTTTGAGCCTTGAGGGGACTTGATCTTGATCATCTTCAAAGCATAGGTTCCCCCTTAAATTGTGCATCTAATTGTCTAAGAGCTGCCTAACATTTCAGCTTCTCATCTAGCCTATAATCTATTTGTTCTAACATTTCCAGAACATATTCATTTAAATTAGGCATGTCTCAGGGGGTTTTTGGTATTCAATCAAAACATAGCTCATTTTATTCCCAACATTTTCCCTTATCCTTGATCAGTGGTTGATTTACTTCAATTTCATTTTGTTGTGCCACTGATCTCACAAAAGTCATCTTAGAATTGCTTGATGAAGCAATACTAAGACCAGGTGAGGGTTCAAATGGATTATAGCCTAATCCATCCCTTTGAGCAAATGGTCTTTGAAACCCTTGAATTTCCTCTATTGCCTTAGCAGATTTGTTCAAGGCAGACATTTTCATTTTCAAGCTCCCCTCACTTAATTTTAGAGTATCAAATTCTCTTGAGAGATTGTCAAATTTAGCTTGAAGAGTTCTAGAGTCAAAATCCTTTTTCTTCAGAGTCTGATTTTGTTCATCAATCAACTTTTGTTGTTCAGAGACTTTGAGAGACATTTCTTCATGTTCTCTCACAATCTGTTGATACAACTCAGTTGATTTAATGTCAACTTCAGATTCAGGAGGATTGGACATTTTGACTTTAGACCTCAACTGTTCATTTTCTCTCAGAGCCATATTGCATACTTCTTGCATTCTGGTGAAATCTTCCAACAACTTTTCAAAGTCAAGATGGATTTCACTAGATTCATGTGTGTTAATTGACAAGTTGGAAGTTGAACATACCTCTTCATCTTCAAGTGCCATTTGACAGTCCTCATCACTGTCACTATTGGAGAACAGTCCATCATCAGAAGAGTAGACACTCTCCTCACTTGCTGAATCTCCAGCTACCATAGCCTTCCTGTTGTTCAGCCTTTTATCTCTTTTGTTTTGCCTTTCCTTCCTTTCTTTTGCACTGAGGTCAGGACAGTCATACTGAAAATGACCCTTCTTCTGGCAGTTGTAACACACATCTTCATCATCATTCTTCTTACTTGAGGATTCCTTCCTCCTTGATGATGATGGTTCACCTTTGCTGAATTTCTTCCTATCAGCATATCTGTCTTCTTTCTTTTCATCAGAATCTTTGTCCTCTGATTTATGTTCAGGAGAACTGAATCTCCTTCTGGTTCTGTTATCTTGGTAGAACTTCTTGTATCTACCAAATCTGGAGTTGAGCTTCTCAAATCTTCTAGCCATGAGTGCCAGCTCCTCCTTTATTTCAGATTTTGAAACAGACTGAGAGGATCTTTGAGTAATCTTCTTTTCTGTTTCAGCAGCTTTGAAGGCAACACCTTTGTTTGAAGAGGATGGCTCTTCATGCACCTTCTTTCTGTTGAGATCAAAATCATATGCTTTGAGCTCAGAGAATACTTGCTGCATTGGCATGTTGTCAAGATTGCTGGTATTTTGCATCATGACAGAGTATATGTCCCACTTGGATGTGAGACTTCTCAAGATCTTCAGAGCAACCTCTCTTTTGGCATAGAACTTGCCAAGAGAGTTTATTTCATTCATGATGTCAGTGAACCTGCCATCAAGATGATCAATAGTTTCATTGGCCTCCATAGAGAATTGTTCATATTTTTGGATAGCCACTTGAAGCTTGTTCTCATTGATCTTTTGGGTACCTTCACACATAAGTGCTAAGGTATCCCAAATCTCTTTAGCTGATGTGCAGTGGTATACTCTCCCCATCACTGCATCTGGAATTGTCTGGTACAATGTGTTCATTGCAATGTAGTTCAGGTTGTGCCTTTTTCTTTCTTCAGCTGTAAGGTCATCTTCATCTTTTGGCAGCAACTCCCTTGGATCAGCTTTTTGAGCATCAGTGAGCTTGGGATTTGCTTTAGTGAATGTGAATGGCCCTCTAGTGATGACTTTAAGCATCTCATTATGCTGGCAAGCAAGATGTGCTCTCATCCTGATCTTCCAGAAATCATAGTTCTCAATTGAGAACATTGGCAGTTTGTGATGAGAAATATGATTGACTTGGTTTGGACCCATATTGTTGATGGTGTTGACAGCATCTCCTGGAACTGCATTGTTAGCCATTTCAACAAATGTAATATAAGATGAACACAGATAAGTTTTTCAGAAATTTGGATCAGTTCAGTGACCACAGAAAGTGTGATTTTGAAAATCAGTTGGATTTTCAGAAGCAGTGGTCTTTGAACCCCTGCTCTGATACCACTTGTTGGTCCTTGGTGGAGTATAACACAAGTGTATGGGGGGGGGAATGCACTTGTGTATGCAAATTCTTTTCTTTTTGATAAACTGGTCTTATCAGGCAAGTTGTCTCACAACTGGCCTGAGTGTGAACTTTGATAGATACTTGTCCTACTGATTACTATTAAGTGATCAGTTGGCTAAATATCTAAAAGAGTTGCTAAGTGCGGAATGTGGTTGGCCTTTACTCAAAGAAATACTCCAAGTTGATTTCTGAAAAACACAGTTATCAGGGACTTTGTCCAAAACTGGTTTTCTTAGCTTACTGAGTTTTGCTCTTTGAAAAATGATTGAATATAAGTGCAATAAAGAGTGCAGTAAGTAAATGGCACACAAGTTTATAGTGGTTCAGAGACTCAAGCTCCTACATCCACTTTCCCTGATTGAACAGGATAATTCCTTCTCAATGGAATTAGCTTGTTTTATAGTGCCAAGGTGCACTGATCAACAACACTCTCTTAGTGTCTTGATCCCTAGGATAACTTGAGTCCTAGTGCTCAATCTCTCTGAGTTAAGGCTGTGTTTCACACTAACAGACCTTAACTCTTCACTTCTACAACAAACACTCTCTTCACTAAATGAGATAAGGTTTGAGGTTTGGTTCCAACTAATAGAGATATCCTTTACAATAAGAACAGTGTAAAGGCTTAGGATATCTCAATGCTAAGCTAGGATGTTTACAAAGATTGGCTTAGCTGACTTGAAGTGATTCAGGAAACTTGGATTTCTAGAGAACAGCTTGGTTTCCTTTTGAAAGCTTGATCATAGTTTGATAGCTTGTAGTTGGATATGAATTCCTTTGATCACTTCTGTATATATAGGCAATTTGAACAGCTAACCGTTGGAGGGATTAGCAATTCAAATATGTCTATTTGCAGCACCATTGAAACGGCTATGAAGCTTGACATCCTTTTATCCACTGTGTAAAAGAGGTCTTCAATGGTTGCTTGAATGAATGTGTTGACTTCTGACAAATGCGGCTGAGAAGACTTGTGTCAGTTTCCAATTTTGCACATTGTCCTAGGTTGATTTGTGGCAAACTTTACACACAACCAACGGTCAGATGGGACAAGCTCCCTGAACATTCCTGCTGCAGTTTTAGAATGTTCCAACATTCATTCAATGCTTCACTCTTTAATGCTCTAAGTCTTTAATGCTTGGTTCAGGCATGATTGGCAATAAATGCTTCATTGAATGTATCTTCTGTAAGCTTTTGACATTTAATTCTCTTGATCATTTGTACTTCAACTGCCTAGATCTTTTGCATTTATGAGCACAGCTTCAGTATACTTGAACTCTTCAACCAGGTTGTCCATTTGGTAAGTTTGTCTTGAATAGATCAGTAACTTTGTCCTATAGACCTATCAAGCTGCCTAACATTCCAACTTTGGACAACTATCCTGATCACTAATATCTCATAACATTTCTGAGATTTTAACTTAAGCATACTATACATCAAGTGTTCTGGGACAACTTGCCTGAACAATACTTTGAGCATATCTCAACTAAACTGTACATCATCAATCAGGGGTTTTGGTATCTAGATCAAAATCATTTTATTCCCAACAACAAGTATTACTCAACATAATAATATTATACTTATCAAATAATTTCATTATGTTTAAAAAAAAAAATCATTCTATTAATTTAAATAGCAAATTTACTTTCAAGTCATTATGTTTTGAAGGAACATTTGAATTTGATTGTTTCAATTCAGAAGAGATAAGATAGTGCCAAAATTGCTAAAATAATATTATTGTCATAAAAAAAACAAATTAATAATCTTCTTTTTTAATTGAAAATGATGTTTTTAATCATTACTAATATATATTTATAAAATAAAAATATGTATAAAAGAATAAAGAGCAATTGCAAATGGTGGGAATTTAACCCTGGTTTGACAAAAGGAAGACTAATTTGCAACCAACCACTAAGCTAACATTAATTAAGAAACATACTACAATATATAAAGTAAAAATGTTCAAATTTGTAGGGGCCCAATGACCCCGAGGCCTATGTCCCTCCGTAACTGTTTATCCGAACACGAGTTTTAATAAATATTGATTAATTTATATATAAAGTAGATAAATTGATAGTATAATAAAGTATTCAATTATAAATAAAAATAATTATTTATGAATAAAGTGAATATTAATTTAAAATAAAGTGAATATTAATTTGAGTAAATAAGGGGATAAAAGTCAATTAAATCTATAGTTTTTTTTTTTTTTTTTGAAATGGTTTAAAAAAAGTTAAATATACTAATTTAGTTCCTTGTTTTTTTTTTTTTACAATTTGTTCTATTTTGATCTCAAAAAGTTAAATGTATCAATTTAGTTCAATTTTTTTTACAATTTGTTATGTTTTGATCACAAAAAAGTTAAATGTAATTAAAAAAAAATGATATTAAATTGGTATATTTAACCTTTTGAGATCAAAACATAATAAATTGCAAAAAGAATTTAATTGAACGGATGCATTTAAGTATTTAACTATTTTAAGATCATTTTTAAAAAAAGTTGAAAGTTATAAGACTCTAAATTGACTTTTATCCCGTAAATAATGATTGAAGGTAAGGATAAAAAAATGGAAATAATATTATTTTTCATAATGAAATTGGAGGGAATGCATAATATATCGGTGATGATTTATAAAATTATTATCACACATGTTTTGTATGAATCAAAATTCATTTAGATACTAGTGTATAACTTTTACTGTCTTTTTTCCCAATATGTAAATAAATACTCTCTCGTCCCATTTTTATTGGAACATTTGCTAAAAATTCTTATGCAATTATTATTGGAACATTTGACACCTACTTCAAACTTCTTTAAAAATCTCCCTTAATATCTACTTATTTACACTTTATATCATTACTTTTTACACACAAATAAAATAAGTAAATGATCTTCATCCAGAATCTGGATATCCAGAAACTTTTTTCTTAATTAATTAATGTTTTATTAATTACTTAATTACTGTTATACCCTTAGTTATATATAATAATAATAATTAATTAATTGTATGCGCATGCTCACTCTTTCCAACTTTTTCGTCTATCAAAACAAGCTGACTTAATATCCCAATAAATATAATCATTGTCTCCCATTAACTTATTACCGTTTCCACCATCATCGTCCCACCATTAACGTGTGCACCACCCATTAATAAATAAATTTGAAACGGTAATAAGTTCTCGATTTTTTCCTTTTTCATTAAACACCAAATATTCTTCATATTACATTACCAACAATCGATCACTTTTTGGAAATGATTCCGACGACGAAGAAAATATTCAAGATCACTCGACTCACTCACCATGTCCGACAGTTAATAGTGAGCAACAAGTTAATAACGATGAAACTGTTGTAAAAACTGAAATGATTTATGTGACCATTGATGAGTTGTTTAAAGCTTATTAGGAACATGCAAAAAGAAAGAATTTTATCATTGTTAAACCTCTTTTCATATCTTAACCTCTTTTCATAAAAATAAATATTTTAAGATTTTTTTTTTTGCTTGTATTTTTTTGAATATTAGGAAATAAATATTTTAAGATTAGTACATAACATATAAACATATTACACATTAAAAATATAAAAAAAAAAAAATTAAAAATTATCATTAATTTATATATGTATTTTTTTTAATAACAAAAATTAAACTAAATATATGAAATATAATGAATTAAGAAATAATGACTACGTGCATTTTAACGGGGTTTAATGGCTACATGCATTTTTTAACATGCAATTTATTTCCTAATTTTTTTTAAAGGAGTTGAGATATGTATACAATTATATATTTCCTAATTTTATGGAAATAGATTGAGATAAGTATGCAATTATAAAATTTTCATATCTTAATTAGTTATTATATTTTTCATTTAATGAACCTAACTATTATATTTTAATTTAATCTAACCTACCATATATGTGGTGAAAAAATTAATTTAATGAACCTAACTTTTAAATTTTAATTTAATCAACACAAGATTTTTTTTTTGAATTACATTAAATACCTATCCCTTTTCCCCTCCCCATGACTCGAACCCAGGATCTAAAGCCTATGTAGTGGTGCTCTAACCACTTGAGCTATCCAACTTCGTCTTTAATCAACACTAGATGGTGAAAAAATTAATTTAATGAACCTAACTATTAGATTTTAATTTAATCAATACTATGTGGTGAAAAAATTAATTTAATGAACCTAAATATTAGATTTTAATTTAATCAACACTGTATGGTAGAAAAATTAATTTAATGAAATCAACACATTGAAACGAGTAATTGAACACTTTAACCTAAACCATATACGGTGAAAAACGAGTAGTATGACACTAAGTGTACGCTATTGAGTTTTAATGTAATGAACACAATGAAAATTAATTTAATGGAATCAACACATTGAATCGAGCTAGTAATCGAACACTAACCCTAAACCATATACGATGAGAAACGAGTAGTCGGATACTAAGTGTAAACATAAAAAATTAATTTAATGGAATCAACACATTGAAACGAGTAATCGAACCCTAAACCCTGAACCCTAAAACACAAACCCTAAACCCTGAACCCTAAAACACAAACCCTAAACCCTGAACCCTAAACCCCTTTTAACACTACCACTGTATATTAAGAAACGAGTAATCAAACACTTCATTACTAAACAATATATGTGAGAAATGATTAGTAGGATACATTATTTAAATTAAATTAAATAATTAACTTAAATAATTTAAATTAAGTAAAGTTAACTTAAATATTTAAAAAAAAAATCATAAGTTATTAAATACGGTAAATTCAATTTCTAAACCTTTAGAAAATTTTAAATTTAGAATAATAATAATTACATTATCTTTAATAAAATTAAGATTGACTCTTAAATTAATCGAAATTTACTAAAATTAAATAGCTTAAATTAAGTAAGTCAGAGAATTTAATTTAATCAATACAATTTTTAAATATTTTAGTAAAATATGAATAAATAATAAGTTCAACACTTCGTCACTAAACAATAGTATATGATAGAAATTACATTACTGTAAATAGGTAAATAAAGCTTAATTTGTGCAATGAATTATTTCAGAATAATTTTGAATCATATTACTAATTATTCAATGAATGCATATTACAAAATATTCAATTAGACAAATCTTATCAAATTATTCCACGAGTTAAGTCCAATTTTATAGTACCAAATATTATTAATAATTCGATAATTTATTTTAGGAAAAAATTATTGAGATTTTATATAATGAATATTACTATATTGTTATATTAGATTTTTCGACAATTTATATTTTTCAAATCTGAAATTAGATTTTGGAATTTAAATAATGAATATTATTGTTATATTATTTTTTATGTTTTCTATCAAGGTAGAAGATACAAGTTCAAAGATAAATGAGAAGGGTAGAAAGAAGGAGAAGAAGCAGAAGTAGTGAAAGGTTGAATTAACGGTAAGAAAAATAAGAAGAATTTGAATTAAATACAACATTGAAACTTGTTTTTGTGTAATTATTATCTACCTTGAACAATAAGAAGAGAGAGAGAGAAAGAAGTGTCAGGTTTAATATTTAATTCAAAAATAATATTTCAGCACCATATTTTCATTAAGGGTATTTTAGTTATTTCATCACAACTTAAAACAAAAATTGACTAAAATACCCTTTTTTGGATATCCAGATTCTGGATGTTTAGTAGCACCCAATAAAATATTCTTTCTCCAATAAAGTTTAAATACCCATAATATCTCTCCTAAAAGTTAACTTTATCATCTTTAATATACTAATAAACAATTCTACATTAAATCTCATGCAAACAATAAATGTTCAATTAATAATGAGACGAAGGGAGAAATAGATTTATTGATTTATTTTCATAAATCACTAATTGATCTGATTTTAGTCTTAAAGTCGATGAAATTTAAGGTACACCATCATTATTATTTTTTGAAAGAAAACACCACAAAGACTCAATACGTACATGACGTATTAGGAAGGCGTTCCGCACAAGACAAAAGTTCGACCCAACAATAGGGACTAAGATAGTTCCTTACAACCCGCGCAATTGAGTGCGTCATAGTATTGACTTTATGATTAATCCAAACAATCCTACAAGGTTGGATACATACTACCCGCTAGGTGTTTGAAGCTTCCACCACATTTTCGAAAGTTGTATGATCGCGGTTGATGAAGAATTAAAAACATCCACACCAAATACATTGTTTGCATCCATATCTACAATAACATTTTGAATCTTCATCTCCTTAATCCAGGAAAGTACTTCAAATAGTCCAATTGCTTCTCCCTTGTCCCACTGATCAATATACCCCTGACTTGATAATCGATCTGCTACAACTATGCACCCTATTTTCGTCTCATACCAATTAACGCCAACCCCTTAGAATCTACGAAGAATCCCGCATCAATATTCAATCTCAATATTTGGGGGGGGGGGGAGATAAATTTTATACCGCACGTGTAAAAAATGTATTTGAGAATAACGTGATTTTGAAATTAAAATTGAATTAAGGGTACCGCTACTAACACCCCAAAACATGTTATACACACCCCATAATTTTAAAAATAAAAATAGATAATTTCCATAATTTTAAAAATAAAAATAGATAATTGTAAAATGACTAAGTAACCCTTATACAAATTAAAGATAATTTTTTTATAAAAAATTGAAAAAATCTTAGAACTTATAATTAAAATATGTTTAAAATAATCTGAAAAAATTAAATATTTTTTAAAAAGAAAAAAATAAATTATTCAAATAAAAAATTTAAAAATCAATTAAAAATAAATACAGTAAATTCGTAAATTTTTTAATAAATCGTAAAAAATAATTAATTAAAACAAAAATTAAAATTGAATTAAGGGTACCGCTACTAACACCCCAAAACATGTTATACACACCCCATAATTTTAAAAATAAAAATAGATAATTTCCATAATTTTAAAAATAAAAATAGATAATTGTAAAATGACTAAGTAACCCTTATACAAATTAAAGATAATTTTTTTATAAAAAATTGAAAAAATCTTAGAACTTATAATTAAAATATGTTTAAAATAATCTGAAAAAATTAAATATTTTTTAAAAAGAAAAAAATAAATTATTCAAATAAAAAATTTAAAAATCAATTAAAAATAAATACAGTAAATTCGTAAATTTTTTAATAAATCGTAAAAAATAATTAATTAAAACAAAAATTAAAATTAAGAATTCGAATAATGATAAATAAAATATAAAAAAATTAAAAATCACCTAAATCTTAAGAATTAATTAAATTAATTAAAAATATTAAAAATATAATTGATTTAATTATTTTTTTAAAATTTAGTTGAAATTTTTAAATTTTATTTAGTTTTATTTTATTTTAAAAGATTTTATTTTTTAATTTAATATTGAGTTTATTTTTCTTTAAAAAAAATAATTGTTAATCTTAATTTTTTTTATTTGATTTATTTTTCAGATTTTATTTAGATTTAATTATTATTTTTTTCTTAATTTTTTTAAATGATTGTTCCATTTTTAAATGATTTTTAAAATTTTGCTGATTTTTTTAAATATTTTCAACATTTACACGCAATTTTATTGTATTATTGATTTTTTTTCTATTAATTAAATTTTAAATTTTATATGTTTGTAAATATTTAGTTAATTTTTATTAGTTATGAGGGTTGAAGGGTAAACAGAAAAGTGTATAGTAATAAAAATTGAATTTTAAATTTTAATGGGGTGTGTTTAACATTTGGAGTGTGTATAGTAATAAAAATTGAATTTTAAATTTTAATGGAGTATGTTTAACATTTGGAATGTGTATAACATTTTATGGGGTGTTATTAGCCCCACCCTTGAATTAATTAAAGAGTTATAAGATTGAAGTGATAGTTTCGAACTTTTTTGGAATCCTTTGATGAGGAAACAATGAGACATAGTATGAAAAATTAAAGTGTCATATTTATGAAAACTGAAAATAAATTTTGGTGATCTAAAAGCAATAAAACATTGTTGATGGATAATGCTATCATACATGTATTAATTATATAGAGTATTCATTATGAGGGTGTTTTTATTTTATTTTTAAACCGAGTCTCTAATATTAAAAATAGATTTTACTAATTTCAAATATATGATGTCAGTCACCTGTGATCACCGCTTTCGATAAAAATATTAGTATCACAATATTTTTCATTTTTGTGCTAGCTCTCTCTCTCTCTACACTGTAATTGTAGAACAAGAACCTTAAAAGCTAGTACAATCTTCTCAACAACAAATGATGCCATTTACATGCACATGCCTCGATTATCCCCCTTCCTCCACGTCACAACTACTTTTTGACGCTTGCACACAATTCTTTCTTGTTTTTATCTCTAAATTTCTTCATAAAATATTATTCATATGTAGTAGTAGTGTATACTACAGACTAAAGAGTGAATGATGACGACGGAGATTGCTGAAAATGGACCGTTTCAGGAAATCAGCCGGGAAGACGACGCCGGAGCTACCTTTGTGTTGCAATCCAAAGGTGGTTCATACCTCTCGCTATATCAAGTCAATTATTTGGTGATTTCTGTTCTGTTCTGTTATATGATGAATTTGAGTGAGAATTCATATTTGCACAACAGATGTATGATACAATGACTAAAAGAAAAACACTATAAATTTGTCAGGCACGTGGTGGCACGCGGGGTTCCATTTGACGACGGCGATTGTGGGGCCGACGATACTGACGCTGCCGTACGCTTTCCGGGGGCTCGGATGGTGCTTAGGGGTCCTCTGCTTAACGGTGATGGGAGCTGTGACCTTCTACTCCTATTATCTCATGTCTTTAGTGCTTGACCACTGTGAGAAGGCCGGCCGCCGCCACATACGCTTCCGTGAACTTGCCGCTGACGTCTTAGGTACTTTTTCATGCCATTCATTCTTTCTTAATTCCTCTCCCGGTTGATGGATGTTTTTGGTTTTCTTTCAAGCAAGAAATAATCTTATCAAGCTACTAAAACTTGATTGAAAATTATGTACTCCCTCTGTTCTATCACACTTATGCAGTTTTCTTTGTGGGCGAGTTTTAAGGAATGTTGATAGTTTATCTAAAAAGTAATTAGTGTGCATATTAAGTGTGGACAACCAAAAAAAGGAAAAAAAATGCATATTAGGTGTGGACGGAGGGAGGGATCAGCTTTTTTTGTGGGAAGAGAGATTTGGGGTTGAGTTTGTTGCATGATTTGTAATAGGTTCAGGATGGATGTTCTACATGGTGGTTATCATTCAGACGGCGATTAATACGGGCATCGGTATTGGAGCCATTTTGCTTGCAGGGGAATGCCTCCAGGTATGGTCATGGTAGCCTCATTCTAAGTTGTGTTTTATTCATTCATTCATTGAGTTCTGATGTTGTGTTTGGACAGCACAGATTCTGTATTCAAACCTGTCTCCAGATGGTGCTCTGAAACTATATCACTTCATAGCAATGGTGACTGTAGTTATGATATGCCTGTCTCAATTTCCTAGCTTCCATTCCCTCAGGCACATTAACTTCGCCTCCCTGCTTCTCAGTTTGGGCTATACGTTTCTCGTCGTTGGAGCTTGCATTAACGCTGGTAAACTTATGTCATAATCTAACAAAATATGCAACTTTTGTCATAATCTAACAGAATTTTGAATTAATCTGAACAATTGTGATCAGGTATCTCCAGAAATGCACCACCAAGGGACTATACGTTGGAATCATCAGAATCATCAAGGGTGTTCAGTGCTTTCACTTCCATATCCATAATAGCTGCCATTTTTGGGAATGGTATACTACCTGAAATACAGGTAATTTCATTGGTATATACTATAATTAGTCCAAGTATCAATTCATTATCAGAAACTTACATTTATTTTTCCGTTTTTCAAGGCAACACTGGCCCCACCAGCCACCGGGAAGATGGCGAAAGGCTTAATCATGTGTTACACCGTAGTTTTCGTGACCTGCTACTCTGCTGCAGTTTCTGGATACTGGGTATTTGGTAATAAATCTAATTCAAATATTCTCAAAAGCTTGATGCCTGATGTGGGACCTACGTTGGCACCCGTCTGGGTTTTAGGGCTCGCCATCATATTCATTCTGCTTCAACTCTTCGCCATAGGCCTCGTAAGATTTCCATATCATGCAAATTGATTAAAATTGGAAAAAAAATTCATGAGTGCATCTATATTCCATCATTGATTCAACTCCATATATCAGGTTTATTCTCAAGTAGCTTATGAGATAATGGAAAAGAAATCAGCTGATGTGAATGAGGGCATGTTCTCCAAAAGAAACTTGATCCCAAGGATAATTCTTCGTTCAATGTACGTGATATTTTGTGGATTCGTTGCTGCGATGATACCTTTCTTTGGCGACATAAATGGCATAGCAGGCGCCATTGGCTTCATCCCTCTCGATTTTGTTCTCCCCATGCTTCTTTACAACATCACGTATAAACCAACTAAATCATCGGTTGCGTATTGGATCAACAACTCTATCATCATAGTCTTCACATGTGTGGGGATGTTGGGCACATTTTCTTCTACAAGGCAGCTTGTTAAAGATGCTAAAAAGTTCAAGCTTTTTAGCAGCGATGTGGTCGATTGAGTTGAGGTTCAAATTGGAGTTGCTCCAATCTTTCATTGTCAGTTTGTTCATAGTTTTGCTGTCCTTTTCCAGTTGAAGGTAAATATGGTAGAAATGAATAAAAGATATGATAATATATTTCTGCCATTTTCACCTCTATTTTCTTTAAAGAGTAAATAGTGCAAATTAAAAGAAAACACAAATGGAAATAGACTATTAAAGAGTTCGGTTGAAGTTGCTTTCAGCAGGAATCAAACTCATGACGTGTGGGCGTGAGCTTTAAGGCTCTGATAACGTGAAAAAATTATGTCTTATCTAAAAGTTCAAACTTGCAGAGAAATGGTGAATAAATTATTGTATATTAATTCCTAATATACTATAATGTCAATTTGTGAAAATACCGATGCTCTATTCTAATTTTCTATTTCATCTTGCAAGATTTTGTACGTCACCTGTAATAAATGACATCACTTATTAACGTGACATGTAACAAAAAAACGACATAAGTTGAAGGTCCTCCATCCCTTACTTACGAGTATTATGGAAGAGAAAAATGAGGGTAGTAAAGACTTTTTAATTTTATGAGGAGTAAGAGGACGTTTGCAAACTCTATTAACAACTTATAAATACTTATTAGAAGTTAAAGTTGTGAGGGGGCAGCTTTAAAAAAAAAAAATTATATGTCCCCTCCAATTGAGTTTGCAAACACCCCCTAAAAATGCTTTTTATAATGAATAAAATGATGTCATTTGATGTAATATTGAAATATTTTAAAGAGATAGTTAAAAAAGGACAAAATGAGTAGTAGACAGAGTGAGGGAGTATTAGTGGGTGATTGCAAGCACTACTATGTGCTTAAAATCACTTCTTTTTTTTTTTACGGGGAAATCACTTCTTTTTTAAATACAATCACTTTTGAAGTGTTTGCAAACACAAGTAAGTGATTAAATTAATTACTTAAAAGCAGTTTTGATGAAGCACCCTTTTTCATGCTTCTAACAACTTCTAAGTGCTTCTAATCATTACACTAACTAATTTTACAATTTTGTCCTTATAATTTAAATAATATTTTATTCTTACCCATTATTTATTTAAATGTAATAAGGGTGTTTTTTGTAAAATTATAAAAAAAGTGATTTATTTGGCATACATCACAACATATACAAATTATAAAAAATTGATTAGAAGTGCTTAATTTTAAAACACTATCTACTTTCAATTTTACTATAAAAATCAATTTTAATCACTTTGAATCAATCACTATTACTTGCAAACACACCCTTACTCAACCAATCAAGGACCCATGTAGGTATGGGTAGGGTTATTTACACCTCCTGATTTCGGTAGACATAGTCCCCTCATTATTTTTTTCAAAATGATTGTGAAATGTCTAAAATGTCTTTAATAGACGTAATAACCCTTTTAGTAAATACACCCACTGTTCTATTTTTTTCATCCCTACCCCTTTCCACCGACGGGCGCTGCTGCTCCCTACTCCTCCACGCTGCCGCCCTTCATGTACGGGCAAGCTAGATACAAAAAATTTAGAGAAAACTACGAAAATTACCAATCTTTACTCATAAAATTAATTTATGAAACTGGAAAGAAGAATACAATGATGATTTTCACATTTAATTTAAAATATACAAGTTTTCAACAAACCAATGTTAAAATTTAAGTTACTTCTCGACTAAAAAGTGTCTTAATTTGAGTTATTTTTTATAAACTAGCATCAAAATTTGCATTGTTTGGGGAAAAAAAAATAAAAAATAAGAATTTATAAAATTCAAAATTTTTTCGAAACAAATACAATATTTCGGTAAAAAATGATCAAAAACTTCAATTTTTTTTTTGTAAAAAAATGGTAAAAAAATCCACCATTTTTTTTATACTGATTGATAAAAAATAGGAAAAATAAAAATAAGAATAACTTCGTCAGTGGGGTAGAAAAGGGTGACATATATTACCAAATCTGCAATAAAATCCAAAACAATGATGACATCGACGTTGGGATATGATGGGACAGGGAGCACAGTGACATCGTGGTGGAGTAGTAGGTTATGGCGGCGGCGGCGACAGGGGAGAGGGTGGAGTCGAGGGCGAACAAAATGAGACAATAGGTATATCTATTAAAAGGATTAATGAGATTAAAAATGTATCTATTAAGAACATTTTAGACATTTTATAATTATTTTAAAATAAAATAAAAAAATATAAAGGGAGTGTATCTACCAAAGCTTTTAGTATATAAAATGGACTCACTTGACTCGTGCCTTGATTGAGCGATCTTGAATTGACTTAGTTGGGCCTACTTGCTTGACCCAACCTGTGACCTATACGTTACTCCCTCCGTCACGGACGCTATGTAAAATATTCATGTTACTTGTGTACATAATTTTAAAAAATATTATTTATTTATATATAAAGTAGATAAAATAGAGAATAAAGTAAATAAAAAGAGAAGAAATAAAGTATATGTAGTGAAGTATATTTTTCAAAAAATGAAATAGGAATACTTTTATGGAAAATCCAAAAAAAGAAAAGAAAATAGGGATGAAAGGAGAAGTACTATTGTGCATAAAATTAAAAAAAAATGTAAATTTTTATGTATAAAGAAAAAATTTGTTGGGGATGAGTGTATATGTCAGTTGGTTTTTTATTAGTTTATTATAAATAAATAAATTAATTTATAAAATACGGTAACAGTATAATGTTTTATAAAATTATAGTAAAACGCGTAGAAGCAAAGCGTTTCTATATCTATTTTTAAGTAAAACGCGTTGCCCCTTCGTGTTTATCTTTTTATTTTATTTTTTAATTTTTTGTAATTGGATAACGCTTGGGGGCGAAGCGTTTTCCTTTTTGGGGCATATATATATTTTGCATGTGGCATGGCATAATGCATGCATCCATTTCTCATGCATGTTTTTTAAAAAATAATAAAAAATTGGGAAATGCCCAGCTTCGGCACTTGTGTAATTAACTAAAATATCTCTAAAATATTTACATTTTTTTAATAGCAAAATATATGTAATGATGATCATTTCTGCAACAATTTTTTGTTTTGTCAGTAATTGTAATTGGTTTGATTTTAATATAACAGTAATTAGTTATTAATTAGTAGTACAAAATAAAGATTGATTATAAATAGATATAAAAAAAAAAAGACTTGGTAAATTATTAATTGATTTGCTCTACTAATTTACTATCTATATTTTACTTTACTTTAAAATATGATTTGGATAAATTCATAAATTTATGGATCATAAAATTTATAAGTGATAGACTTTTTCTCCTACTTGATTTTATACATAAAAAAAATCATATAATTTAATAAAATTGACACTTATTTTGGACTCATATTTTTTACCTTCTCTTTGGTGTTTTATGAAATTGTAGTTGACACTTATTTTGTTGTTTTATCTTCTCTTTATAAGTTCGAACGTTTAAATACGTTAATAGTAGTAATATAGACCTAAAAAGAGTGACAGTTTTAAAGTTAAAATATTGTCATTACAATATGAAGATATTAATTTTGTGTATTATTTTTATTTGTAAGTGTGCAAATAATCGCAGAATGTGGAGAGTAGTCATTTTTAAAAGTTAATTCTAATTAAGAGACAAAATTAAATTACACTATAATTTTTTTATATATGAAATCTTGTATTAGACATTCTCATCGATCATTTATAAAATTTTATGATCCGAAAATTTATAAATTTATCCGAAATGGAATTTTAAAACAAAGTAAAATATAAATAGTAAAGTTGAATTACGTCTCATACAATAGACCATCATACAAAATTTCTCATTTTTTTTATATATATCTATTTATAATCAATCTTTATTTTGTACTAATTAATAATTAATTATTGTTATCTTAATTCTTAAAATCAAACCAATTATAATTACTGAAAACAAAACAAAAAATTGTTGCAGAAATGATCATCATTACATATATTTTGCTATTAAAAAATGTAAATATTTTAGAAATGTTTTAGTTAATTACACAAGTGTTGAAGCTGGGCATTTCCCAATTTTTTTTTTTTTAAATATGCATGAGAAATGGATGCATGCATTATGCCATGCTACATGCAAAATATATATATATATATATATATATATATATATGCACCAACAAGGAAAACGCTCTCGTTTTCCAATTACAAAAAATTAAAAAATAAAATAAAAAGACAAACGCGGAGGGGCAACGCGTTTACTTAAAAATAGATACAAAAACACTTTGCTTCCACGCGTTTTACTATAATTTTATAAGATAATATATTAAAAATAGATACAAAAACGCTTTGCTTCCACGCGTTTTACTATAATTTTATAAAACATTATACTGTCACCGTATTTTACAAATTAATTTATTTATTTATAATAAACTGATAAAAAACCCATATGTCAGTCCCTAAATAATGTCATTTTATGTAAATGTGTGAACATTGTAAGGATGAAATTTATGAATTTTTTTTATAATTTTTTAGTATGCAATATTATTGTGGGATGAAAGAAAAAATGATTCTGCAAACTTTAATGGAATGAGGTGATTATTGATTTTTTTTTTCCTAGTATTTTTTTTAAACAATTGAATTACTTGTTCTTAAAGTTTTTTTTTTTTAATTCAACCTTGACAATTTTTAATAATTGAATTGAAGTGTAGCTCATTTTTTTTTATGGAGCAAGTGAGTCAAAATTAGTTGATTCATTCGATTCCATTTATTTTGGTGCAAGACAAAATCTTGAAGCTTCTATTGATTGATCACTTGGAATGTTGTATATTAGTTGCTGGCTTGCTCCATCTGCAAATTAATTAATATATTTCATTTTCAATTTCTGGCTAATAATTCATAACTGAATTATTGAATTGCATGATTACTACTCACATGCATGGCCATATTATAATAAAATACTCTGAAATTGACAGATATGTAAATTAAGATTTTCCATGCATCATTTGCCCTACCAATTGCTTAACAATCCCAAAATTGCTTGCATCATAAACAAATAATTGTGAAAATCCAAATCTGTCACTAACTTATATTCCCTCTGAAAGTATTCACACACTCTTTTTTTTTTTTGCGTTTCAAACTTCACCACTACAACATTAAAAAAAATGACATTGCTTTTAATTCACACAATTTAATTAATTAATTTTATATATAAAAATTTACAAAATTATTTTTCAAATACCTTGAAGTCCGAACTTATAGTGATGTAAAATTTTAATTCTATAATACTCCACTAATTTTTGGATGTTTTTTTTTTCCATGTAGTTCATTGTGAAGAAAATTGAGGCACATCACAACCTATCAAATTTGAAAGGTAAAGTCTAGTATGCACTCGAGTGCATGTTGTGCACCCTAGTTCATGTGCACTTTTCAATTTTACTGATTTACATTTTTTGATAAATGGTGTTGCACTTTTCAATTATTACTTAAAAATATTATTATACAATTTAATAATTGAAAAGTGCAACACCATTTACCAAAAAGTGTAAGTCAATAAACTGAAAAGTGCAACATGGATTAGAGTGCCCAACATGCACTCGAGTAATAGCGGACCAACCCAATTTGAAATTGTTTCTCATTAAAAGAGTAAGATTGGAAGTAGAAGCAAAAATTTAATGTTGATTTGTGTGATTTTATTATATCTTGAATTGGGATGATTAAAGCACCTTTTCTTCTTCATATATCCTATTTGGTTTTAAAATGTTTTTTTCTTCTTCTTTTGACTAGGGAATCTGATTAATGTATTTCTTACTCTCTCGTATCCTAAATAAATTATGTAATCAAATTAAAATATAAGAAGATATGAACTAAAATTTAGCTAAAGAATATTTGTTTTTTTCCATAACAATGATTAATTTCCCTAAAAATCCTAAGCATCACTTATTTAGAATGTATTTATAATGTTTGACCATATAAAGCTAATAATTGTATTCGTAATCAAAATCTTATAATATTAAATACTATAGTTAAAATATATGCGCATTATATATATCAAAATTATTCTTTAATGTTCATAAATTCAAACATAAATAAATAAAATTCTTAAAAAAAGGTACTAGTATTAATGGCAAATAAAAAGGTAAATTTGGCAGTGAAATAGCTTTTGTAACAAACAAAATACTCATTTCCGTTTATTACGCCGTCAGTAACCACCCCTATCTATCCTGGCCTCTTCCTTCCTAATTCACCAAACCCCCCACTTTCTTTGAATCCCACCGGATTTCCAATAACTCCGTTAGCCATAGGAGGAGGAGGCACTTGTAAGTTTTGAAACATAGTTGTGCCTTTTTTCCAAATAGTTTAAGCTTCAGGGTTGCCTCTGCAATTATCCCCATAATATATGCTGCTGGTTTGAAGTTGCAGAGTTGAAGCCAAGAAAATGTACACTGGGCCTCTTTTCAAGAACACCAATTTTGTTCTTAAGTTGGGGGCCTCCATTTTTTTATTGGCTATTGCATTTTTGCTTTTTCACAACTCAAAATCTGATTTTTCTCCGGTTCCAGATACCCAATTTCTTGAAACCCCCCCTCAGATTTCAGCACCCCCTGTTAATTATCAAGAAAATAAGGGTCAAATTCCTGAAAAAGGTGAGATTTTGTTACGTGTAATGGTTTTGTATATGTGTAGGTGTAAGTGTATATAATTATGTATTTCACATTGTTTGCAGAAAATGGAACAGAGTCTGCAGAAATTAATGGAGGAAAATGTGATATTTATGTTGGGGATTGGATTCCTTATGAGTTTGAGCCCCTTTACAACACGAGTTGCAGTTTCATTACAGCCCACCAGAATTGTATAAACAATGGCAGACCCGATTCGGATTATCTTTATTGGAGGTGGAAGCCTCGCGGCTGTGATTTGACCCGATTCGACCCGCATAGGTTTCTTGAATTGATGAGGAATAAAAGCTGGGCATTCATTGGTGATTCCATCTCACGAAACCATGTTGAATCACTCCTTTGCATACTTTCAACGGTACAAGTAATTTCATGAATTTTGTTATTACTCTCTCCGTACATGACATAACCCATCACTTAATTATTCAATTTGCCATCAACTTTATTCACAATTGACCCACAATACCCTATAATACCCTTATTTTATTTTATGTACTTTATCTATTTTTTTCTTAAAACTTGTGTCTCATTCCATTTGGTGGATGGAGGAATTATAACTTTTCTAGCTAAAAGTACATAAATCCTGTTGTTATGTAGTTAAAAGTGAATAGTTCTGGCTAGATAAGCTGTAATGACAAGATTTATGTAGAGTGGCTGCATAGAATAAACCCAACTGTGTTTGATCTCCTATTCAATTTCTTCAGGTTGGAAAGGCTGTTCATGTTTACCATGATGAGAAATACCAATCCCAAAAATGGCTATTCCCTTCCTACAATTTTACTGCATCTGTCATTTGGTCTCCCTTTCTTGCTAAATCTCACATTCCTGATGATCTTGACGGCGTTTCTGCGCCGGAAATTGATCTCCATCTCGACGTACTCGACGAAAATTGGACTAAGCAATTTAAGAGCTGGGATTACATAGTATTCTCCAGTGGAAAATGGTTCAGTAGAAGTGCAATCTTCTACCAAAACAACACCATACTAGGTTGCCATTACTGTCCCAAAAGGAATTTTACTGATCTGGGGATCGAATATGCCTATCGTAGAGTTCTCAAGAATGTCGTTGACTACGTTCTCTCGTCAAACCACAAGGGGACGATCTTTTATCGAACTGTCTCCCCTGATCACTTTGAGGGGGGTGAATGGTACAACGGTGGGAAATGTACGAGAGAAGTACCGGTGAAGGAAGGCGAATTCGAGTTGAATTGGTTGGACAAGATTCTTTGGGACATTGAAGTTGAGGAGTTTAAGAATGCATCTAGTAGAGGTTATGAAAAAGGGATAGATTTCAGAGTTTTTGATGTGAATTTGATGTCGTTGATGAGGCCTGATGGACATCCAGGGCCATACAGATTTTATCAACCATTTAGGAAAGACAAGAATGCTAAGGTTATAAGTGATTGTATGCATTGGTGCCTCCCTGGTCCTATTGATGCTTGGAATGATCTTTTGATGGAAAATATAGTGCATGGTTGATAAATTTTGTATTTTTTATTCTGTACAAGAGACTGTATTTTTTGAACTTTATTTCATTGATTTAATGGTGTACATTACACGAGATTGATGTATTATTGATTCGTTCAAGTGACGTTATAAGAGAGAATACAATGTCTTTGTTTACACTACTTTCATTTTTTTATACCTAAAAATTATAGTAATCCATTTGAATATAGAAGAAAAGACAATGATACATGTGGCATTGAGCGATCCCACTTCCGCATATGCATGCCGACTTGTAAAAAAGAAAGGGTCGATTGGTGGCTGCCTAACCCAATTCCCCCTCCATGAAATTGAGTAATTAAGTGATGATTGAAGGCGGATCATGGAAGGAGGAAGTACAAGTTATTTTACAAGTGATTCATTGGTTGGTGTGAATATTTATTTTAATATCACTTCGTTGCGATATTAATATGTATTATTCACACATTATTAACTTATTATGTTTGAATTAGAAAAATATCGTGATTATTAACTTATTATGTTTGAATTAGAAAAATATCGTGATTTGCTATTTATGTATGAAAAATAGGGATATTAATTGAGGTCAAATATCGAACGTTTGGACGTCCATAAAAAAATAATGGGCGCGGAAATAATGGGCGCGGCTAAAGGCACCCAAGGATCCTATGAGTACACCCACTGGGATTTTTAAGATGTTCGAAAATATTAACCGAATAAAGTTAAGATGTACGAATTTTTTTACCCAACAAACTCAATATGTTCGAAAAAATATTCAAAACATCTTAAATTTGTCCGAAAATAAAAATCGAACAAGAGGTTCGAAATTCTTTCAAAAACAAAAATAGAATGTTCGAAAAAAATTTCAAAACAAACATAGATGGTTCGAAAATGTTTCCAAAACAAACTCAATAGGTTCGAAAATAATTTCCGAACTCCTAAAAACCCTAATTTTCCTAAAAACCCTAATTTTACTACCATTCCTAAAATTTTCAAACTTTCAAAAACCTACCTTGAAACGGCGGCGACGAGGGCAGAGGCGGCGGCGTAGGATTCGCCCTTCTCTAGCGGCGGCGGCGTTCGAAGCGGCGACGTGGGGAGGGGAGGAGCGGCGCTGCTAGGGAGAGAGGGGTGGTGGGCGAACGAGCAGGGGCGGCGACGTGGGGATGGGAAGAGCGGCGCCGCTAGCGAGGGATGGGTGGTGGGCGGACGAGGGCAGGGACGGCGGCGAACGAGGGCAGGGGATAAACCCCTTTCTCCAGCTGCGGCGGCGGACGAAGCTTCGACGCGAGGAGTGAAGCGGCGCCGCTAGGGAGAGAGGGGTGGTGGGCGCACTACAAAAAACGAGCGATTTACCGACGGACCTACTGACGGAATTGTCGTCGGTAGGCGTGGTTTCCCGACGGAATTACCGACGGAATAATTCAGTCGGCTCTAGACTCGTCGGTACGGGTTACCGGCGGAATTTTTTTTTCCGTCGGTAGTCCCGACGGATTCCCGACGGAATAAATCTGTCGAGTCTGCCGACGGATCTCATTCCGTCGGCTTCTGTCGGTAATTCCGTCGGTACGTGCCGACGGAACTGCCGACGGATCTAGATTTTATATTTTTTAAATTCGGGATTATATTCAGTCGGTGTCCGTCGGGGGTTCCGTCGGTAGTGCCGACGGAATTATCCGTCGGCAAGTCAACCCAAAAAAAAAAATTAATTGACGTGGGTCACCGACCCGACCCGACCCGACCCGACCCCCGAACTGTTATTAAGGCCACCATATATTATTCTGGCCTTGCTAGGAATCGAACCCGGGTGTGTGGGCGCCTAGTGAAGGGCGCCTACCACTCGGACAGATGTGTTACTTGTTCGTAATTGTAGTATTAATTGTATATGTACTCATTTTCGACCCATTTTTTTTTTAAAATTCACAAAATTAATTTCTTTCAAATATATCAAATAATTAAATTTGAAATCTATAATTTATATTTTTATAATTTATATATTTTAAAATACTAAAATATTCATATTTTAACTAAAATACTAATATTTTTTTAGTAAAAAATTCATTTTTTTGCTAATTATTTTTAAAAAAATTTCATAAAATTAATTTCTTTCACATAAATTAAATAATTAAATTTGTAATATAATTTATATATTTTTAAATACTAAAATATTCATTTTTTTTACTAAAATATTCATTTTTTTGCGAATTATATTTTTAAAAAAATCAAAAAAATAATTTCTTTTCACAATTTTTAGTTGTAACTTAATGATAAATAAATATTTTTAAATTGTACATCTAATAAAATAATTAGCTTACATTATATAATTTATTCTTCATCTTCTTCCTCTTCATCTTCTTCATCTACATTTTCATTATTTGTCTCATCTTCCTCTTCATCATCATCCTCCTCCTCCTCCTCCTCCTCCTCCTCCTCTTCCTCTTCATTTTCATCATCTTCCTCATTTCCATTATCGTTTTCAATTTCGATCAATTGTGAATTTCCAGCCGTCAAGTCTACGTGGATATTCAAATCTCCCGTAAAGACTTCAGTTCTAGCCTCTATTTGTTCCGTTTGAAACGGAGAATCATCTTCATCACTCTTGTCCTTTGTAGGGACTTCTACCATTGATCTTGCCTTTACTTTGCAAACAGCGTGCCATTCAATTTTACTACGTGATGATCGTACTGGATACTTGCAGTAGTATACTTGAGATACTTGATGGGCAAATACAAATGGATCATTCCCGAAATTTTCATACATCCATCGACGATCCGGCAAATCCATCTGTTAAACATTTAACATAAAATTCTTACAAACATCCAGAAAAATGCACAACTAAACTAAACTACACATATATAAAATGCACAATTAAAATACACAACTAAACTACAAATATATAAAATGCACAACTAATTAAACTATAACAATATAAAATGCACAACTAAACTACAAAATTTAACCAAGTAAAAAAGGAAAACGTACCGAAATTTGCTTGCTCTCATACAATTTTTACAATTTCCACGATTTTTTTCGACTGAGTGAGAAAGGGGAAGAAACTTTCTGTAAATATTACGCGCTACCGACGGATTTTGAAATTCCGTCGGTGCGTACATTTTGAATCTACCGACGGATTCTGAAATTCCGTCGGTATGTTGCCGCCCAAAATTCCGTCGGTCGAGTACTTGGCCGACGGAATATCCGTCGGCAGACACTACCGACGGAGTTTTTATTTCCGTCGGTAACATTGGCGGAATAAAAAAAAATCGAAAAAAAAAATTAAAAAATACTTTACTTTATACCAAAATCTAACGAAAAATTATGTATTATGTATAAATTAAAAACAATAACATAAATAAACAATTCATTGACAAACAAGCATCAACCGAAATAAATATGTCCAACAGAATAATAAATAGTTCGACAGAAAAATAAATAGTTCGACAGAAAAATAAATAGTTCAAACATCAACCATTATACGGTACAAAAAAGTCATCACCACCAATGAAATCATCCAAGCCGTCGTCTGCGGCTGCATCTGGATTTTGATCTGGAGCATTGAAAGGGGGAACTGAACCACCAACCGGAGCATCGAAAGGCGGAGGGGGAAATGGACCAACCGGAGCAGCGAAAGGCGGAGGAGGGGGGACGCTCATCGCCTGTGCAAAGCATGTATCTATTTGATCCTGAGGCATCCCCAACGATCGACCCATAGTGTCAGCCATCTGTCGGAAGTAGTGGTTCATCCAGTTGACCATGTTCGGGTCCGGAGGAGCAGCAGTGGAGGATACAGAGGCCTGCGATGCACGCTGGGACGAACTGGACGACGCAGCTCTCACTGAGCGGCTCATCCGGCCAAGGCCAAGGACCCGTCCTCGATCAGCCGGGGCCTCCTCCAGGTAAATCCGGTTAAGATCAGGCGGAGGGGCGGCGCTGGGCCCGGCTTCATCAGCAGAAGCCTGTGTCGTCGCCTCTGCAATCCTCCGGTTCACATTCAACTACATAATTACAAAAATATTAAATTAATACATAGTTCAATACATTTAATTAATTAAATATTAAAAAACACATCACAATTTAATTAAACTTACGTGAAGCTCAGTAGTGCGTCCATATGTGGACGTCTACGAATCTCGATCAAACGGATGAAGAACGTTCAACCGATCCACGTGAGTGGGTTCACGCCCAAGATCCCGCTCCTATTTTGTACCAAATGAGCATATAAAAATTATTTTATATAATATTATAATATAAATAATTGAAATAAATTTAGTGAACACTTACTAGAGCAATTGAGTGCTCATACGCGGATCGCCCCCCCCCCCCCCCCGATGCCTTGACATCCCACCTCCCACATCACTTCTACGGTTGGCTCGAGCAGTTGCACACTTCCGCACGTACTCCGGGCTACTCCAATACGTGGTCAACGTGTTCCACACGTCGACTCCATCGTCCACCCCCAACGTCGTCTGCTCCACGCCACGACTACGCCAAGCATTCCTCCAGGTGTACATAATCTCATTATACCTAGACTGACATGAAGATACCCAGAGCCTGTGGATATCGTTGTCCGAAAAAAACTCCCTATGCCAATAAGCATGTTTCTGCACATATTCGATCAGCATATTTATCAAATAATATATATAATAAATTGTTTATTAATATTTAATTGAATGCACTCAAATACCTGAAATTCCTCCCAGTATTCATCCTTTTTCGTCTACGGCACCTTCAGCCAAGAGTAGGCATTCGCAGCAATCTTGCACTTAGTAATCACCTCAGTGCAAATCTTCGATATCTCATTACCAGGAAGTAAGCTGTGACATTATATATATATTAAGAAACAAACACATTATAAATTAAAAAACGTACAAAAATTGATGCTATTAAATATTGTTAAACCTTAAAATTATTTAATTAATTACTTACTGTACATTATCTTCAATCCATATTCTCAGTCTGGTTTCTCGGGCACGCGTGGGATGTCGACGAGCTGCCGACGACTGAGATGACGGCGGTGAATGCTGTGGAACGGATGCCGACGACGTCAACGTAGCAGGCTCAACAGGCCTAAGTGAGGTTCTCCTACGTCGAGATCCTGAGGCCCCACTAGCATCTTGACTCATCTATTTTAATAAATAAAATTTAAAAGTATAATAAATTAATCAATAATTAATATAGTAATGAAATCAATAATTTCCTAATTTAATTAATAACATTTTAGTAATTTAAGTCAATAATTTCCTAATTTAATCAATAACAAAATCACGTTACTAATGAAATAAATAATTTACCAAACTAATTAATAATGACTTAATTTAAACAATAACAATAATTATTATATTAATCATACCGTACAACACCCCTACTTATAAGAATAATTACTAATTTAATCAACAATAATAACCTAGTTTAATTATAAGAATAATTACTAATTTAATCAACAATAATAACCTAGTTTAATTATCAAAACGAACTAACAAGAACTACATTATATATTTGAACTAACATGCAATTTTTAATTACAATTAACCAATAAAAAACATATAATCCACGTACTAACATATATTTGAATTAATTATACATATATATTCATCAACTACGTACATGAAATTTTATACGAACTAACATGCAATTTATAATAATTCAATAACAGTTTTATAATAATTATAAACATGCAATTTATAATACAATAACTTAATTAAAATTAATTAAGAATTTATAAAACGTACCGTTTAAATTGAAGAAAATTGGAGTAGATAATCGTTATGCCCTTTCTCGATCAATCCACGCACCACGCACAAGAAAATCCAATCCACGAGGAGAGAACAGGAGATGAACAGGGAGAGGGGGACGAAAGGAATTTTTTTTTTTTCCCTTATGAGGAAGAACTGCCGAAGGCAGTTCTTATTTAAAAAAAAAAATTCTGGCTACCGACGGATATTTCCGTCGGTAGCACGCGAATATTAATGACACGCGTCTTTTCCGTGGTATCCGAGGCGGTGAGTCAAAGCGGGTCGGCTACCGACGGATATTTTCCGTCGGCAGTCGAAATTTGAACGGCCGACGGAAATAATCCGTCGGGAAGTAAGGCTAAACGACACCGTTTGGCCGCGAAACTGAATTCCGTCGGGAAGTCCGTCGGACGGTCCCGACGGATCTTGGATTCCGTCGGGAGTCAGTCGTTTCGAAAATTCCGTCGGCGATCCGTCGGTAGCCTTCCGTCGGCAAACTCCGCATTTTTTGTAGTGGCGGCGGCGCCGATAGGGAGGGAGGGGTGGTGGTGGCGGCGCCGATTGGGAGGGAGGGGAGGTGGGTGCACCCTTCTGTGTTAAAATGTGAGAATGGAAGGAAGAATGGAAGATAAAGGGTTTGAGATGAGAAGATTATTTTTGACATTTCCATGTGGGTGTCCTCATCCGTTTTGTGTGTCCTCATCGCGTGGGTGTACTCATAGTATCCTTTGGTGCCTTTAGCCGCGCCCAAAAATAATTCCAAGAGCATAAAACAGCTGCAGCCCAAAGAAAAGAAAGTTGATTTTGGGCCTGATTATTTGCACCTCCATTTTGCAGGTCTACTAAATGCACCTTATAAACCCTCTAACCGTAATTGCATCCACCGTCGCCAGGTGCACAACTTCACCAAAGCAAAAAAAAAAAAAAAAAATCAGAAATTTAAAAAAAAAATAGAAAAAATCTCAATTTTCTTTTTTATAAATTTTGACAAATCGGTGTATATGGTCGACAATGATTTATCGATTTTTTTTAAATCGTTTTTTTTTTTAATTTCAACAAATCAGTGTAGAAAATATATATTTTCGTTGACAACAATTTGTAGAATAGATTAGAGTTTAGAGGGTGTGGTTAGTAGAAATATTTTATAAATAAAAAAGTATTTCTGACAATTAGGGAGAAGGTACATTATTGGGATTAAAGTTTTTTTAGTCCATTAAGTTGGCTTCTTTTTTATTTTGGTCCAGACATTTTGCACTTTTTGATTTCGATCCTTTATGTTTATATAAATTTTAAAAATGGTCCGTCGACCTGCAATAGCAGGTAAACTAACAGATCAATGGTGATGTGCCATTCAATTAAATTTTCTTTTATTTTCTTTACCTAGAGGAAAGTATTTGTATGTTAAGTTTGACATTTCTAATTATGTAGATATTTGGAAATAAAATAATAAATAATACCAATAATAATATTTTTCTACTTTTTGTAATTTTAATTAACTAAAAAAAACTACTACGTAGTACTAGAAAATAATAATAATCTATAAATTAAAATAAGGAATTATATTATTAATTTAAAATATATCTAAAGTTTTGATATCAAACAAAAAAAAGTACAAAATAAATTTGATCAAACTATTAAGTTATTTTAAAATAATCAAATAAATTAAAAATATTATCTTTAAAATAATAAAATTTCCAAATGTAAATATATCTTATTAAAATAGCCAAAAAAAATTTATATTAAAACCTTACTTATATTTTAAAAAGTTGGAAAAAAGTTTTTTATTTGATTTAAAAATATAAATAAAAGTAATATAAACAATTTAAATATTTTATTATATTAAAATAAAAATTTTAAAATGTAATATACGGAATATAATTCTTATATATATTTTTAATGTTATTTGTAAATATATAAGAAGATTAAATTAAATTATAATTTAATTTATGGAAATAATTCTTATATATATTTTATGTTATTTGTAAATATATTAAGAAGATTAAATTGAAATAAGTAAGGGTTTAATAAGTTTTTTTTTTAATTTGATAGTTTTAATAGAGATTTTTTATTTGGGATTTTTTGTATTTTAAAAGAATTAAATAATTTTATAATATTTATTTTGTAATTATAATTTTTTTGATATTATATTTTAATTATATATTAAATATAAAATTTTAATTTCTTATAATATAATTATTTACTAAAAAAAATATTGTTATTATTATTGTTTTATTTTCAAATATCCACATAAGTAGAAATGTCAAACTTAACATACAAAGATATGACACCTAAATAAATAAAATAAAATAAAACTTAAATTGCATGCCACGTCAGTATTGACCTGTTAGTTTACCTGCTATTGCAGGTCGACAGACCATTTTCAAAAATCAAAAAATGCAAAACGTCTGGACCAAAATCAAAAGGAGGCCAACTTAATAGACTAAAAAAACTTTAATCCCTACATTATCCTAGGCAAATTTAGGCAAGGATGAAAATATCCGGAAATATCCCCGATATATCCTCAATATGTCCATTTTTCAGGGTCACCGATATCGATATTGGGAAGCATCGATATTTCCATGATATTTGTAAAAAAATTAAAAATATCGATAAATATCGGTAGACAATAACAATATCGAACCTAATATCGGTAAAATATCGAGAAAAAATCGGAAAAAATCGAGAAAATGTCAATAATTTTCGAAAAATAACGATAAATGTCATACGAAATAACATTGTATATTATATTTTATATAAATTTATCATTGACATAAAATGTATTCAAATTATTTTGTTGATTTTATGTACTAAAGACTTGTTATTAAATTTTTACAACTTTTAAAATTTACCGATATCGATATATCCGCCGATATTTCCATAAATTTAAGGTCTCGATATATCCACCGATACCGATATTTTCATCCTTGAATTTAGGAGGTGCTATCGGGGGGGGGTGCAGTTGGAAATAACAGTCTCTTAATTTTAGAGGAAATGGGCTCATTTACATTTTTATTTTCAACCAATTAAGAGCCCATTAGGCCCTTTCAAAAAAAAAAAAAAAAAAGGAAAAAAAAGAGCCCATTAGGAAATAACTTCATTTTTCTTTGGAAGAAAAAAATAAAATAAAAACAAATGCAGCAAGCTTATTTTCATTAAGGATAATTTGAGTAAAAAAATTGATTGAATTAGAAACAAATATATTTTGTATAAATTTATAATATAAATATTGTGAGGATGGATTAGTATAAATTTATAATATAAATATTGTTTGGATGGATTAGAATTGTGAGACATTGTGAGAAATTTTCCGGTTGAAAATTACTAATGAAGACATTTGGGCGGGTAAACCAAATGATTTGGAGCCAAAATGGAAGAGGTATACAATATAGAGAAACAATGGATAGGGCATATTTAATGAATGTAAAAAATACACTAGGGGAGTATTTATAAATACAAAACATATCTATTCTATATATCTAATTAAAAAAATAACTCTATCTAAACAAATAAAGATTTACAATATATATATATATAAAAAATATTTTAATATATTATATATGCGTAATATACAGTAATTTACAAATTCAAAAGACATAGGAAGGAGAGCGAATATATTTGATTTGAAAAGCTGAGTTCTTCCGAGCTCTCTTCTTCCGTGCCCACGCAAGGTATTTCATAGTCATATCTCTCTCAATGGAATACATTATTATTGTTGCAATCAATTTCGTATTTTTGAAAAGTTGCGTTGCTCTGTTTTCAAACAAATGCTTTTTTGTTAAATAGTTAATCAGTTAGTTAGTTGAATAACTAATCAAGATTAGTTATTATCACCCTTGTATATATATGACAATGAGTCAGTCTTTCAAATTCAATGAAACCATTCTAAATTTATTCACATGGTATCATAGCAATGTCTACTTTCGTTTTTATTCTGCTCAATAGTATATAATTTCAATTTAGATATTGACTGTTATGTTTATACCCTAATGTTATGATTATAGTTTGTTTGCAGTACCACTATGTTTATAAATTAGTGTGTTGATTCCGGAGAGTATATAATGTGGTATAACAAAGAAATACTCTTACTTATATGTGTTTGATATATAATTTGAAGAAATGGAGAGTTGCGGCAGCAACACCATTGATGTGACCAACAAAGGTGGTAACAAATGTGGAAGAAATCGAAGGTGTTGGAGTGGCATGGAAGAACGTGTGCTCATTCAAGTGTTGAAGGAGCTCGTTACTAAGGGTTGGAAGTATGGAAATGGTTTTAAGCATGGATACTTGAACAAGCTAGAGGCTGAGCTCAAACACAAACTTCCTGCCGCTGATTTACGTGCCATTCCCCACATAAACTCCAAGTTAATTGTGTGGAAGAAACATCACAAGTCCCTTCTCAAGATTGGCCTAAGGTTAAACGACACCACCAAGCTGATAGACTGCAATGACGACGCTTGGGCGAAAGTCGTCAAGGTATATATGTTCTGTTATCAAGTTTCTTCAAGTCTTTTCTTTAGATAATTGATTAACTATGAGTAGTCTTTTTTTTAATAGAAGTATCCAGATGCAGCCAATATGCGCTCTAAACCATGGCCATACTTTGATGATTGGAATGAGATATTTGGAAAGGTTGGTGTGTTCAACAAGGATGCATCTGGGGAAAATGCAGCAGAACAGACTAATGTGATGATCAGCCAACCTCCCGACGTGGAAAAGGCAAACCAATCACGATCATCGGAAAAATGGATGGCCAGCTTCAACTACGCGGCTGATTTGGGGATCAGGCGAGATCAGAATATATTGGGTGGAATACCTGATATAAGCATGGATGAGAAGATTGATGCCTAGCTCTTACATGCTCTTAATTAAAGGGGACCTGTCACTTTGAGATGTTTCTTGGGTTTCCGCAGGATGTTCGAGCACGTTGTGTACATCGTTTGCTTGCTCGAGAACCCTGTGATTTGTTTTGACCCATAACTTGTTTGGGAAGTTGAACTTATTTCATTTGTGTACATTGACGTAGCTTTTGATGGTCGTGTACGATTGATCTAGACGTACACCTTTTGCTATATACGAAGCACGCCTTTTGTTATGTAGTAGACCGTCGAAAAGTTTTAATTAATCTAACAAACTGAATTTGTAGAGATGTGAAACTGAGTCGTTATACTAATTTCTAATAGACTATTTTGCAAGAATCTTGTACACAAGTCTCTTTTTGCCGATGCTAATTGTATTGGGCTGCATATACTGGGTTTCTAGTGCAGTTTATTCACACTTAAACTTTGTAATAGTAGAGTGTGTGGTGAGGAAAAATGATGAGAATAGGGTTGGCAAAAAAATAGGCCAATATGGTGTTATTGTAAATGGACAGTGTGCATTTAAACGATGCACTTTGGTGTGCATTTAAACGATGCCTAGCAGGAAATAATACTAAATAACAATGTACAATAACACAATTGTGAGGAGTAAAAACCACAGACAAGAATCCAAGTATTACAATCTATCACAATAGATATTCAACCACAAACTTATTAAGATACACAATACTTGATAACTACAATGAGATAAGAAGCATCTCACCAACAACACCAAAATGTCCATCTACTGTTCTCGACGTTCAAAAGCCCAGAACCCGATCTCCACAGTCCAAAATGAACTACAATACCTCCCGAACATGATGTTAAAGTTACATCTCGATCCAATGGTTGATTTGTGAGAAACAACCTCTTAAACTCAACTGCACAGAAGTGAATCGCCCAAAAAACAAACCCTTATGTTCATGGCTATTCCCGACAATACAGAGCCCCAACTACGATCTCCACTGTTCCGAATGTAACTCAACGAGTCTTGAACGTGCTTTTCAAATTTCAGCTTGATCCAACTATTGAAACTCAAGATATTGCTTCTACAAAATTCTTACTCTTTTCTTTCTATTTTTATCTCTCCTTCCCAAAATCTTTTAGGATAAGTTAATTCCAAATGTTGGGCCTACTTGAGCATCCCAAGTATGTAGGCTATTGGGCTTCTTCCCATGTTGGAAACCCAACTCAACAAAACTTGTGTGAGACAAATCTCTTTTAACCCATATTTTGGACAATCCATTACTTTTTTAGTTTTTATGTTTAAAAAAAATTGTGACAATATTTAATTAAAAAATGATAATATTTTTAATAAAAGTGTTAATTAATTTTTACTTAAACATTATCACTTTTTTACATCGGTCAAGGAAGACCAATGAGAATTTCTTTTATTCCAAGTTAAAATATAAAGCAATGCAGGGAATTTTGGTTTTTTTATTATATATGAGTTGCTTTTATAACTTGTAATTAAATTAATAAATAATAATGCACATTATGTTTATTGCATGTCATCACCCAAGTGCCCACCACGGGCGAAATCATGTGCCCACGTTCAGGCCCACTGAAACAGGCATACAATGATACAAATTCCAAACATCTTACTCCCCCTATCGTATGCGTCTGATTGTTTTCATTTCAACACAGGGACCAAAATCAACCTTTCAGAAGAACGTAATACAATTAGATAGTCAGATCCAAAATTTTGAATTTGGAGGTACGAAAGATATTAAACTTAAAAATAGGAGTACAGTTTTAATTGTTAAGGCATTTTTAAGACATTATTATTATTATTATTATTTAGATTTTTTTACCTAAAAAAAATCTAAAAATTTCAGTTAGGATTCTAAAAAATATGTGGCCCGAAAATCAACAACTACAATCGGGAACTAGCATAGTGTTGCTAGTTAGAATTTACGGTGACTTGTTTATATGCAGTTTGACTAACAAATAATTTTCTTTAAGGGATTATATTTTTTTTTAGTCCATTAAGTTACCACAATTTTGAATTTAGTCCATCAGGTTACCACTTTTTGAATTTAGTCCATTAAGTTTCGATTTATTTTGATTTTGGTCCAGTTACCTGCTACAGCAGGTTTCACAGGTCATTTTTTAAAACACACCCCATAAAATGATATACACACCCCAAATGTTAAACACACCACACTAAAATTTAAAAATCATTTTTTATTACTATACACACCCCCACCTATTTCCTATTTAATAAATTGCCAAAAATAATTAAATTTTAAAAAATAAGAATTCAAATTTATATGAAAAATATAAATAAAACCTATAAAAAATCGTCCAAATCTTCAAAAATTAAACAAAGCTAAAAAAAGAATTAATTGATTTAAATAATTTTGAAAATTTAGTTGATTTTTTACTATTTTTACTATTTTTAAATTTTATTTAGCCTTATTTTCGACGTTTTTTATACAAGTTAGAGCGCAAATAAAACATTAATAAAGAAATGGAGTTTTAAATTTTTTTTTTAAATATTTATTTTATATTACATGAACCTACTAACACCCCATGAATTTTATATACACTCCAAAATTTAAACATAAAAATTAAAAAATCTAATATAGTTAAATAAAATCATAAACATGTTTAATAAATTGTCAAAAATAATTTAATTAAAAAAGTAAGAATTTAAATTAATATGAAAAAAAATATAAATAAAACCTATAAAAAATACATAAATCTTCAAAATTTTAATAAAGCTAAAAAATTAATTAATTTAATTAGTTTTAAAAATTTAGTTGATTTTTTAATACTTTTAAAGATTTTTTTATTTAATTTAATAATTTTTTCAAGTTGATTTTTTTAATCTTAAAAAATAGTAAAAAAATCAATTAAATCTTCAAAACTAATTAAATTAATTCATGTTTTTAGCTTTGTTTAATTTTCGAAGATTTTAGTGATTTTTATAGGTTTTATTTATATATTTTATATGAATTTGAATTCTTACTTTTTTTTAATTTAATTATTTTTAGCAATTTATTAAATACATTTATGATTTTATTTAACTACATTTGATTTTTGAATTTTTGTGTTTAACGTTTGGAGTGTATATAAATTTATGTGGTGTTAATAGGTTCATGTAATATAAAAAAATATTTAAAAGAAAAAAAAAATTAAAACTCTATTGCTTTATTAATGTTTTATTTGCATTCTAACTTCTATAAAATACGTCGAAAATAAGGCTAAATAAAATTTAAAAATTGTAGAAAATCAACTAAATCTTCAAAACTAATTAAATTAATTATTTTAGCTTTGTTTAATTTTTAAAAATTTAGGCGATTTTTTGTAGGTTTTATTTATATTTTTTTATATTAATTTAAATTCTTACTTTTTTTTTAATTTAATTGTTTTTAGCAATTTATTAAATATGTTTATGATTTTTTTTAACTACATTTGATTTTTAAATTTTTGTGTTTAACGTTTGGAGTGTATAAAATTTATGAGGTGTTAGTAGGTTCATGTAATATAAAAGAAATATTTTAAAGAAAAAAAAAATTTACACCTCTATTGCTTTATTAATGTTTTATTTGCATTCTAACTTCTATAAAAAACGTTGAAAATAAGGCTAAATAAAATTTAAAATTAGTAGAAAATTAATTAAATCTTCAAAAATAATTAAATTAATTATTTTAGCTTTGTTTAATTTTTAAAGATTCATGCAATTTTTTATAGGTTTTATTTATATTTTTTATATTAATTTGAATTCTTACTTTTTTTTTAATTTAATTATTTTTGACAATTTATTAAATAGGAAATAGTTGGGGGTGTGTATAGTAATAAAAAATGATTTTTAAATTTTATTGTGGTGTGTTTAACATTTGGGGTGTGTATATCATTTTATGGGGTGTGTTTTAAAAAATGACCTGTGAAACCTGCTATAGCAGGTAACTGGACCAAAATCAAAATAAATCGAAACTTAATGGACTAAATTCAAAAAGTGGTAACCTAATGGACTAAATTCAAAATCGTGGTAACTTAATGGACTAAAAAAAATATAATCCCTTTCTTTAATGAAGTATTAACAAATAAATATTTTTAATGAAGTATTGAACTTTTATTGAATATTTTTGGTGCATAGACGGTGAATAAGAGAGAATCTAAGAGAGAGCTTTTCTAGTTGGGATTTAGATGGTACATTGTTTAGGTTAAATGACCCTTTAAATAATAAATGCAAACATGAACTGTCTGTATTACATTGTTCATATCTTTAGAGAAGGACACATGTATACCTCTGTGACACTTGGTCTCTTAAGACTTAGTGACTAAGTATTCTGTGCTCGGTGGACGAGTTGATTGTGCTCATCCTATGTACACGTAGGATGTAATGGGTTAGGTGGATTGAACGAGATAGTTGTTCATTCCTAATAGACAGCCACGTGGGAAGAACTCACTGACTTGGACTAACCGGATGGCCAATCAAAGGTTTATCCTTGAGGTGGGCGAACAAAGGTATCGAGGTGGAATTGACAAGCAGTCTTTGAGTTGTTGACGTTTCACGTTTGACTGGTCTTCATTGACTTTGAGGTAGTCTTCGCCTCATTCATTGATCGAATGTATAACTAGGACGAGCTCATGAACTTAGACTTTATTTATGAAGACTGAGTATAACACATAGACCGAGCAGTCTTGGAAAACTTTTCCCGCCAAAGTTTTCATTCGGGTCTTGACTCTACAAGGTCATCCAGCCCCTCATCAAGTACATTAATTCGGGTGTCAATGTGTCATGTTGTCTTTGAGTTCCTCAAATATATCAAAACATTGTAAGTGTAAGTTGAGCCGTGATCAGGTATCAGGATTCCAAACTGCATTTTTAGGACCTGAAAACACGTTCTATGACATTGGGCGCGTGCTTAAATATGAGGGGTAATTTGTAGGTCTATCACAATTAGAACACCACTTTTTTAGATGATATCTAAAACATTTGTATGAGGGGAGAAAAGCTTGCCTTTGTCAATTAAAATGGGCACAAAAAAAAAAGAATAACATTTTCATTCTTTCCCGGCCCTTCCTCCCATGGGCTAATTAGTTTATTTTGGTTATTTACTTAGCTCATGACAAAGACTTGCGTGAGACAATTATACGCTGAAACCATTCACAAAATTAGCACAAATTAACACTTATCTCTTAAAATATGTTAAAGCGGCATGTCCAAATTATATACGGTCTCACCGTGAGAAATTAAAACAAATACACACACCCCTAAAAATTTCGAAAAGGCCAGTGACATTAACTGGCAGCTGTGTGGATTGAGGCACAGCCACTCGTGCAAGACACAATATAGTTGCACTATTTGTGGTGTTGCAACGTGTATATATGCTTAAATATTAAGTATTTCAAGAAGCCATCGGTATATGTAGCCTTGTCAATCCAACAAGCAGCAATTCCAAGTTATTTGCCAACTCATCTGCATGGGAAACATCACACAGACAACGCCACAATAATAGCCAAATCACATTACGTGTCACTAACCTCATTCTTTTTTCTTTCTCCCTTCACTTTTACATATAAATATACTTACAAACTTCATAATTTTAAACATTACAACTTCAATTTGTACACTCAAAAACAGAACAAAAAATGGCCTTCTCATCAAAATCCCTCCGTTCTCTTAGCTTACCATCTAAACTACACCCAGCAATTTCCCAATTCAACCACAACCTTGCTGCAATAAAAGCCCCCCAACACACCTTCTCTTCGTTATCGTCAACGCTGAGCAGAGTACACACCCTAACAAACATGTACTGCAGCATAGACGATCTCCTCGCTTTGCCTCACATTCAACACATCATCTCCCAAGAACACGAGGCAAAATGGGTCGATCAAGTCATGGACGGCTACATCCGTCTCCTGGACGCTTGCAACACGACAAAAGACCTCTTCTCACAAACCAAACACGACGTGCAGGAGCTACTCTCTGCTCTCAGGCGGAAGGACTCAAAAGGAATCCATACGTACCAAAGTTCCAGGAACGAGTCAAAGAAGATGATACATAAATCTCTCAAGTGTTTAAAGAGTAAACACAATCATGTATCAGACGACGAAACAATGGCTCTCGTAGTTATGCTAAAAGAAGCAGAATCAGTTGCTGTTTCAGTGCTGGAATCCGCATTGTCTAACATGATAGGGAGCAAGGGTGGATGGAGTTTTGTGTCCAAGTTTGTGAACTCAAACAAGGCAGCAGATTTGAATGAGTTCAAGATTGTGGATTCTCTGTTGCAGATGCAGGGAGACGTCGTGTATCACTTGAAAGAGATGGACTCGAACGTTCAGATTCTGGAAGACGAGCTAGAATGCTTGTTCAGACAGTTGATCAGAACCAGAGTTTTCCTCCTCAACATTCTCAATCTCTAGGATTTAGATGGAAAATTTTGTACATTAGGAAAAACATGTGGTTTATACTTTATACTAGTAGTTAGTTGTACATTGAAATATATACTTGTGAATTTCATGAAATGAAACAACAATGATATCTCCTATATACTTGATTTTTTTATCTCAAATTGACAATATCCTAAATTAACTCCATTCCAAAAAAAAGTAGTAAACTTTGTTTAAGAAAAATTAACTTACAATCTTTCAATTTACTACATTAATCAAAACCATTAATTCATGTTAGACAGTTTTTAATTCTTAGGAAATCAAATACAATAATGTAGGCTGCACGAAGGGCTTGCGTAGTTTAATGATACAAGAGCTGTCAAGGTTCCATTTGTCTTTGAGGTGAAGACAACTACTGACCAAATCGTTTAATTATACGAAAATCTTGAATCTCAGATGCTTTAATATCGAGATCACACGAGGGGCCTTGATTGTTTAATGATATCAAGGTTGCTCAGATTCCAATTGTCTCTCTAAACACAATAATACTATTGGAAAATATATATCTCAGCAGAGAAATAAAGTTCAAATCTGGAATTTGTCTCATCTGCTTGTTGAGCAATTTTGTGCACGTTCTTGTTTGTTCTCATAGAAGGCAAACTATGAATAGTACACGTGCAAAGGCTAATAATATGAGTTTTGGGATTATATAAAACTTTTTTTTTTATTTTGTTTTGGGGGGTTGAAATGGTGGGAAACATTGCATAGACATCGCCAAAATTATCGATTATACAGATGATTAGATTCCTTCTGTCCACTTCACTTCTAGACTATATATATATATATTGACCAAATGCATGTTTCTAAACACATCACAACTTTCTTCATTCAATCATTCATCAAACCTTCATTAATTTCAAAGCCTCATTTTTCACCAAAAAAATACAATGGCTTTCTCACCTTTGAGATCAAAGATCCTTCATCATGGCCGCTCTCTCAGCTTGCCCTCTCTATCAAATCCTGCTGTTTCTCAATTCGACGACAACTTGTCCAGATTGACATCTTCCGAGGCTGCTTCTTCATCGCTTTCATCAATCAACAGCAGAGTAAATGGCCTTACTAATTTGTACAACAACATTGATGATCTGCTTCTGCAGCCACACAACCAACAAATCGTTTCAGAGGCAATATTGGATGATTACATCAGGCTACTGGACAGTTGCAGCGGAGTCAGAGACCTCGTCTCACTCACCAAGCAGAATTTACGAGATCTCTTGTCTTCCTTGAGGAGAAAGGACTCAAATGGCATCCAAGTTTACCTCATCTCCAGAAACAAGTCAAAGAAAATGATCCAAAATTGCTTGAAAGATCTGAGGAGTAGTACAAGTAACAATGTGGAGAAGGAAACAAGTGTTGTATCCATGTTAAAAGGCGCAGAATCAGCTGCCTCTTCCGTGCTGGAGTCATTGGTGTCATACACAAGGGGGCAAGAAAAGAAGAGTGGGTGGTCAAAGTTGATCCATTCCAAGAAAGCATCCCAGATATTTTTGAATGAGTTTGAAAAGGTGGATTTGTTCTTGCAACAGGGCCAAGAAAACAAGGAGTTGTTGAGTCACTTAAAAGAGATGGATTCAACCATTGTGGTTCTTGAACAAGAATTAGAATCCATGTTCAGACAGTTGATTAAAACCAGAGTTTCCCTCCTCAACATTCTAAATCACTAGGCCTCAAAATCATCTTGAGATTGAAAATTTTGTATATACGTAGGAGTAGATGAATACAGACTTGTAAATTTATATACATGAAAAATTAATGCAGAAGAAACAATAGTTCTCATACAACTTATGACTTATCTCAATCAATCGTAATGCTGGGGCGAAAGTACATACAAGACTTTGACTTCTTTTGAATGTTGGAATTCTAGAGAAAATGAAAGACTATGCTGGTTTTGAGGCCTTTACAAACACTGCACTACGTGATTTGTGGCTTTTTACAAACACAGCACTACGTCGTACTAAATTAGAACAAAGAAATTATCCTACTTCATATTTTGATTTTTTTTAAAAGGCAGTTTCACACGAGTTTTTGCATTAAATTTTTGTGAAATCGGAAAATCGAAAAGGTAAGTAATAATTACGATAATATACATGAACTTGTGATATATAACTAAACTATGAAAGTATATACATAAATATAAAGAGTAACATGCATCTTCATTCTAAATATGATATTGACTGTATACAGAAATTTGTGTGTTGAATTATTTAAATATATATTTTTAATTGAAGCCAAACATCAACAACAAATGCACAGGTCTTGCTCGGGTTGATATTGTTGAGTTGATTGATGGTATATTTGAATTTATGCTAAATGGTGTGAGATTTGATGAATTGTGCGTGTATTAATGATTTTTACAGCAGCAGTGGTTGTGACGGTATGAAACATCTCTTGTGGTGTTATCTATTTTACTATGAAAATTATACCAACACTTTTTAATAAAAGTCTGTTATTTTTAAGAGTCTATAATCAATTAAATTGTGCCTTTTTTATTTGTCAATGTATTTTTCTTGCTAATGCTAAATAGTAGTATAATATTTTTTTATTAATGGCATTACATCTCTATTTATACTAACACATAAGGTGGATGGTGGAGATTTTTTTTTTAAATCTAGAAATTCTTTAGAATTCTCAATAAATTTCTATATATTTTACAATTTTCTGAAATTATTTTAAAATATTACACTTACACTTTTTCGGATAGTTTCAGTAAATTGTATCTTCAAATAAGTATATTGTTAAGTCACTAGTATAAATTAAATATGTTATTTTACATCATTGATCTAGCATAAAAGAATGAATAAAATCCAATGTTTTATTGCATTCTATTCCTTTTACTAGTAACGTAGCTCCTTTATCACTATAATAATATTGTTCAAGCAAACAACTAATTAATTGAAATCAAACGTTTCCTTTCAAAACTACACTAACAAATAAAAAATAAGAATGGACTGATTTATATGGCTCAAGTTTTCATGTTATAATATTATATTCCATATTTTATTAAAAATATATTTTAAGAGGGGCAAAATTTTATAATTTTATTTCCATCAATAATTATGTGATAATTTTATAATTTTATTACACTGATAGAGTAATATTCTATAAAGGGTATGTCTCTTGTGCACTCAAGTACATGGTGTATTTGAGTGGACTTTGACTGGTCAACGGTTGAACGTTGACCGGTCAAACTTTGATTTTTTTTAATTTTTTTTTTCGATTTTTTTTTTGTTACAGTAAATTTATATTTTTCAATGTTATTTTCAGCTATAATCAAGGATGAAAATATCGCGAAATATCGCGGATATATCACGGATATATCGCAAATTTGGATATTGCGATATGGATATTGGGGTCTAATGTATTTTTTCCCGAGTATCGCGGATATATCGCAAAATATCGCTAAATGTCGATGTCGATATCGATATCGTTCAACCGTAGTGTAAAATTGGACAAGAATCGGAAAATATCGTAGATATATCGCACGATATCGCACAATATCGCAAAATCTGAAAAAATCGCAAACTTATTTGAAATTTTATTTTTATATGTACAAAATTATACATTTTATTTTATTTTTAATAATGCAAGAGAATATATTCTCAATTCACCCCATATATTTAGTAGTTTTTTTAAACATATGAATTACACGTGCATAACTATATCCTAAATTACTATAATGCGATGAGTTAGTATGAATGTTGTTTGGACAAATATGTCATTTCACCTACTATATGTGAGCTCCATATGTTATCATTTTGATATTAATTGCATTTTATCATGTATATTTATTTAATCATTTTGTATTGTATTATGTTGTCAATTAGTCGTCAGCCAGTATTTAATTATATTTTATCAATATTGTTTGGACAAAGATGTCATTTCACCTACTATATTTGAACCTCATGGGTCATCATTTTGATATTAATTGTATTTCATCATGTATATTTAATCATTTTATATTGTATTATGTTGTCAATTAGTTTTCGTCAGCCAGTATTTATATAATTTATTATCTATATGTTTGTTTTAAACATATAATTTTAATGACTTTTGATTGGAATACATGTATAATAGTATGTTTTAATAATCCCTAAAATTTCATGTTAAATTTCCAAGATTTTAATAAGATTTCTGTCATTTTTTTAATTTTTTTGCGATATCGATATGCGATATCGATATATCCCGCGATATATCCGTAAAATTAAGGTTGCAATATTTGTTGCGATAGCGATATTTTAATCCTTGGCTATAATAACATACACTTTTCAGTTATAATATCAAACATTTTTCAGTTATAATAACATACACTTTTCATTAATATATAACTTACACTTTTCAGTTATAATAACATACACTTTTCATTAATTTATAACTTACACTTTTCATTAATAGATCATACACTTTTCAGTTATAATAACATACACTTTATAATAACATACACTTTATAATAACATACATTTTTCATTAATATAACATACACTTTTAAGTTATAATAACATACACTTTTCAGTTATAAGAACATACATTTTTCATTAAAAACAATGTTACACTTTTCAATATAGTAACATACATTTTTCATTTAAAAAACAAAGATGTACTTTTCAATATACTAGCATACACTTTTTCAAAATAAAAATCGAAAAAAAAATATATTGAAAAAAAAATCGAAATTTTTTTTTTTTTAAAAAAGTCAAAGTTTGACCGTTGACCGTCGGTCAACTGTTGACTGGTCAAAGTCCACTCAAGTACATGGTGTACTTGAGTGTATACAAGACTTTGGCTTCTATAAATGATCAATTAAAATTTATTAGTAATCAATCCGTGCAACGCACGGGAGAATTACTAGTATCAATAAAATGTTTTAAATTATCCCTCAAAACATTACAAAGATACATCAAATGTCATCATTTTATTAGTATTATTACTCATATAAATTTTCGAAAATTTAGTACCTCACATTTATCACTCATAATTAAGATTGCATAAGTCGAAAATTGGTAGTCGGATATTATAAATAAACCCTTTATACAATCGTCATAAAAGAAATCAGTTAACCCAAATAATTTTTTTTGCAGTGAACTAATAACTAAATCTTAAATTTCTGATGCTTTAATTTTTTCATACAAAGAGAAAGATTGTGTAAAAGAGTTTTGTACTCCATCTTTTACTGTTGTTTTTTCTTTTTATTCATAGTTGCGTTTTTCTTAACATAATTGTCATGAATAAGAATGCAAACATAAGAGAGAACTTTGGAATGAAATCCTAAAAATACTGATTCTGAATTAGGTGACTGTCTACTTACTTTTAGGTATGGCGTATCAGAATATACTCCCTCCATCCCAGGATTTTGTGCATGGTTTGACCGGCACGGAAATTAAGAAAATGGAATACAGTGATGTGTATGGTAGAATAAAGGAGGGGTATTATTGGTAATTTATTGACTAAAGTGGGTGGAGATTTGACTAAAGTTATAAATTGAGTTAAGTTGTGGGTCCAAGTAAAATAAAGGAGGGGTAATAATACGGATCATGGAATGAATTTTTTTTAGGAATTGTATTGCAGCAAAAAATAAAATGGAGGTCACACGAGCAATTATGTGCACGTACTCTTTATTTTTAGTCAGATTTTGAATGAAGAGTCACATGTGCAAGGGCTAATAATACGGATCATGCTATCTTACATATAAAACTCACAGGTGTAATGTACTAATATTAATTCATCTGGCATGGATTCACCAGTAATATAATATTCAGCCTATGTTTATGCAATGTTTCCCATCCTCACACCACAACACTTTTAATACTCCTTGCAAAACCACCTGTTGTCTTCAGCCTTGGAAGTCGATCGGGGCAAGCAATTAATAACGTGTTGCACGTAAATTATATGGTTTGTTGGAGGTGCCAACTATGTATGTTCATCAAACTTAATCATGTGCCCACACCTATTATTCGAATTGTCTCTCATTACCCATAAATGATCTCCAATCTCACTTGCTTTCTGCAATTTCTAGTTTTATTTTCAGCAAAACCTGTAGGAGCTAATAATACAGATCAGCCAACTGCATTTTTAAACTATTTGGTGTTCAAATGGTGGGAAACATACCATAGACATCGCCACAATTATTGATACTCCACATCAACATATTCCTTCTGCCCACTTCCCCCTCTATATATTGATCAAATGCATGTTTCTGGATACATCACACTTTTCTCATTCAATCATCAAACAATTCAATTCAAACACCCATTTTTCACCAACAAAATAAAAGCAATGGCTCCATCAAAGTCCCTTCATCATGCCCGCTCTCTTAGCTTGCCCTCTCTATCAAACCACCTCGTTTCTCAATTCTACGAAAACTTGTCCAGATTGAGATCTTCTGAGGCCGCTTGCTCATCGCTTTCATCAATCAACAGCAGAGTAAATGGCCTTAATAATTTGTACAACAACATTGATGATCTGCTTCTGCAGCCACACAACCAACAAATCGTTTCAGAGGCAATATTGGATGATTACATCAAGCTACTGGATGGTTGCAGCGGAGTCAGAGATCTCGTCTCAATCACCAAGCAGAATTTACGAGATCTCCTCTCTTCCTTAAGGCGAAAGGATGTGAATGGCATCCATAGTTACCTCATCTCCAGAAGGAAGTCAAAGAAAATGATCCAAACTTGTTTGAAGAATCTGAAGAGTGGTACAAGTAACGTTGTCGAGAATGAAACAAGTCTTGTATCCATGTTAAAAGATGCAGAATCGGCTGCCTTTACCATACTGGAGTCGTTGGTGTCATACACAAAGGGGCAAGAAAAGAAGAGTGGATGGTCAAAGCTCATCCATTCAAACAAAGTATCAAACACTTCATTTTTGAATGAGTTCGAAAAGGTGGATTCCTTGTTGCAACAGAGCCAAGAAAACGCGGAGCTATTGAGTCACTTAAAAGAGATGGACTCAGCCATTCTAGTTCTTGAACAAGAATTAGAATCTATGTTCAGACAGTTGATTAAAACCAGAGTTTCTCTCCTCAACATTTTAAATCACTAGGCTTCAATTCAAACTCATCTTGAGATTGAAAATTTTGTATTATATAGATGAAAATAGACTTGTACATATTTCTATAGATGACAAATGAATGCAAAAGAAACAGATATACTCCTACAACTTATGACTTATCTCTTGTTTTAGTTTGTTTATGTTTTTTACATTGAGTCTTCCGCTCCTTGATAGTAATTCTCAACGAAGGCATCATACAGTACCCAAGTTCATCATTAATTTTAGTAAAATGGTTATCACTTTTTAAAGTATTATTTTTCCGGAAACATCTATGAAGCTCAGTTCCTAACATTCGTGTAGAGAAATTGTGAAACAAGTGACTGAGAATGTTAGATATTCTCAATCTCTGAAGGTCTTGACTTAACTAACTGTTTCTGAGCTCAAAAGTTCAAAGATGAAAAATTTATGTTTCAATATCAATTTGGCTTTTATTTACATGTCAACCTTGGTTCGTTTTGCTAAATTTCTCTTATATTTTTTAATTATTTATTTATTGTTTAATTATTATACTGAAATAATAGCCAAGAGAATCAGATGAAGACATAGTAGTTTTCTTTCATTGAAACTTCAATTTATTAATGAAGGAGTTTTGCATGAGATTAGGTTCCAATTTAGTGTAGCCGTATAGGATCAATTAATATATATGAAATAAATTAATTAATAAATTTTAAAATATGAGTAAAAATTATATACATATACAAATTATATTGAAATAATAAATGAATTAAACACTTGTCCAAGTGTCAAGCCCCCCTCACTGGACACCTAAGGTTCCGTGTTTGACTCCCAAATGGAGCGAATTCGGCCATTTATTCGCAAAGGCCAATAAGGCCTTAAATACACTATGCGGCTTGAATGGGTGGCTAGACCAGATGTGGCCCGACGGTTCGATACCCGCCAGCGCGGGTTCTAATCTAGTTGCAATTTTTTTTTTTTTAAATATAATTTTGAATTTGTGACGGCTAGTGACGAATTCTGTTGTTGCAAATATTTTATATTTACAATAATATTAAATTATTTACGACGACATATATCCATCACAAATTTGCGACAACCTTTTGACCCGATGGGTTATGAGTCGTTATCGATTTGCGATGAAATAACTAGTCGCAAATTTGCAACAAATATTTCCATCAAAATTTCGTCGCAAATAATTGTGGCGAACAAAAATCCGTCGCAAACAAGATTTTCTAGGGTTTTTCCGTTGTAAAAACAAACCAACACTTTTTTTTTTAATGTACGTGAGACCGTCTAACGTGACCGAAATGATACAAACTCTTCGAAAATTATCCTTTTCTTTTTTCCATCTCTCTCTATCTCAAGAACCCACTACACATTTAATACTATATTTCTTAGTACATGTGCAAAAGGCAAATGGACAACTTTCGAGGGACTAAGAGAGTACATCTTAGGTAATTTAAGAGACAACCTCACATAAGACATGCTCTTAATTAATATATAAATTATTTTTTTAATACTTAAAAATATTCAAGGCCGTCAGTTTTTATTTTTCAAAAGCAATATTCTATGATATTATCATAATATTCAAATAAAAATGCAACCAATTGATATGAACCATTTATTGGTCATTTTCGAGCAAACATTATCCCAATTCCACATGTCTACTACTTGGTGTCAATTTAATTCATTACAACTGGTTGCCATTAGGCCCTTGTGACCTCATTTGCATTTCCATTTTCCTTTAATTCCACTTGTCTCCAAACTAAATAAACACATTTTTTCAACTTTTTGTTTGAGAGCTGTACATTACTATTTAAAATTCACTTTACATTAAATATGATTCGTGTAAAATTATAAGCACACAGTCATGCATATAATAATATATATGTGATGAGAACTCGTTTTATACAAGTTTTTTTCAAGTAACATGTATTGCTCGTCGTGAGTAATGGAAGGAAGGGATGGATGATTAATATTTCAGGAGATTCGTACTTACAAGTTACAACCTGCATCATTACGAATTCCTGATTCCGCCGCTGGTCGTTGGGGCAGGTGGGAGTTTAGTGTATCAGAATCGGCTTTCGTTAATCATGATTAAAGGAAAGATGATAGTCAATGAAGCCAAAAGTAGTGTAATTAAGCTTAGTTTTCCGGTTTACAATGGAAAAACTCTGATCTTACTCCTAGTACCACATATAAATTTCAAGTGATAACGCCTCAGCTTGTCATTGTATACAAACTTTTATCTTGTTTTTTGATTGATGATAACTCTGGACAAAGAGGACTTAAGTGGACAAGAGGAATCAAAACTCTGCTATCATATGGAGTCAAGAACCTCATTTCACTCACCAAGCAAAGTTTACGAGATCTCCTGTCTTCGTTAAGGATGCGAATGGCATCCACGGCTACCTCATCTCAAGAACAAAGTCAAAGAAATTGATCCAAAATTGTTTGAAAAATCTGAGGAGTACTTGTACAAGTAAAGATGTGGAGAAAGAAACGGGCCTTGTATCCATGTTAAAAGGCGCAGAATGAGCTTCCTTTTCTAGTGCTGGTTTCATTGATGTCATACACAAGGGGGCAAGAAAGGCATTCAAAGAAAGAAGCATCACACACATTTTTGAATGAGTTCGACGACAGGGTGGATTCGTTCTTGCAACAGAGCCAAGAAAACGAGGAGCTGTTGAATAACTTAAAAGAGATGGACTCAACCAGAATTAGAATCCATGTTCAGCAGTTGATTAAAACCAGAGTTTACCTCCTCAACATTCTAACTCACTAGGCTTCAAACTCATGATGAAATACTCTTGATACATGATGCCAAATTAATGAAAAAGAAACCGAAATTCTCATACAACTTATGACTAGCCTGATAGTATATAAATAGTGTGTTTAAGGCTAGCTAGCTTTAGGATGACAATTATTATGAAATCATTTTGCCTGTCTGAGGTTTAACTCCACACGATTTACCACCTATTTTAATTGGACGTCGGGGCGAATAATAATAATGTGTTGCACGTACGACGTCTAACCTCACATTGGTTATATGCTTTGTTGAAGATGCCAACACAGATAAATGGACTCTGATCAAACTTAATAATCATCATGTGGCCATCTATTATTAATCCATATCAAATCCATCTATATTCGAATTGTCTCTTGAGAGCCATACAACATTACTGAAAAATGACCTGTTTGTTAATTTCAAGGAGCCATAGCATAGGTATATGTAGCCTTCTCAATCCAACTCACCTTTGTTTAACAAAAAATAATTTACCATCTTTCAATTTACTACGTTAAAAAACCATTCATCTTTATTAATTCGCAGGAAATTAAATACAATAATGTAGGATGCACGAAGGCCTTGCGTAGTTTAGTGATACAAGAGCTGTCAAGGTTCCATTTGTCTTTGAGGTGAAGACAACTACTGACCAAATCGTTTAATTATACGAAAATCTTGAATCTCAGATGCTTTAATATCGAGATCACACGAGGGGCCTTGATTGTTTAATGATATCAAGGTTGCCCAGATTCCAATTGTCTCTCTAAACACAACAATACAATTGGAAAATATATATCTAATTAGTATTGAATCTCAGCAGAGAAAAATAAAGTTCAAATCTGGAATTTGTCTTTTCTGTTTGTTGTGAAACAAGGCAAACCATGAACAGTACAGTACACGTGCAAAGGCTAATAATCGCCAAAATGATCGATTATACAGATGAGTAGATTCCTTCTGTCCACTTCACCTTTACACTATATATATTGGACAAATGCATGTTTCTAAACACATCACAACTTTCTTCATTCAATCAATCATCAAACCTTAATACAATGGCTTTGAGATCAAAGATCCTTCATCATGGCCGCTCTCTTAGCTTCCCCTCTGTATCAAATCCCCTTGTTTCTCAATTCCATGACAACTTGTCCAGATTGGAATCTTCCGAGGCTGCTTGTTCATCGCTTTCATCAATCAACAGCAGAGTAAATGGCCTTACAAATCTGTACAACAGCATTGAAGATCTGCTTCTGCAGCCACACAACCAACAAATCGTTTCAGAGGCAATATTGGATGATTACATCAAGCTACTGGACGGTTGCAGCGGAGTCAGAGATCTCGTCTCAATCACCAAGCAGAACTTACGAGACCTCTTGTCTTCCTTGAGGAGAAAGGATGAAAATGGCATCCAAGTTTACCTCATTTCCAGAAAGAAGTCAAAGAAAATGATCCAAAATTGCTTGAAAAATCTGAGGAGTTGTACAAGTAACAATGTGGAGAAGGATACAAGACTTGTATCAATGTTAAAAGGCGCAGAATCGGCTGCCTTTTCAGTGCTGGAGTCATTGGTGTCATACACAAGGGGGCAAGAAAAGATGAGTGGGTGGTCAAAGCTAATCCATTCCAAGAAAGCATCATCACACACATTTTTGAATGAGTTCGAAAAGGTGGATTCGTTCTTGCAACAGGGCCAAGAAAACGAGGAGTTGTTGAGTCACTTAAAAGAGATGGATTCAACCATTGTGGTTCTTGAACAAGAATTAGAATCAATGTTCAGACAGTTGATTAAAACCAGAGTTTCCCTCCTCAATATTCTAAATCACTAGGCTTCAAACTCATCTTGAGATTGAAAATTTTGTATTATATAGGAGTAGATGAATACAGACTTGTAAATTTGTATACATGAGAAATTAATGCAGAAGAAACAATAGTTCTCATACAACTTATGACTTATCTCAATTAATCTTGACACTTGAGCATGTTTATGTTTTTCAATGGCATGCTTCACTAGTAATCATTCAGTTAATTAACATGGAATGAGAGATTCTCATATAATTAATGAGGATTCGAAACACTATTTACGAATTACGATTGATTCCATTAATCAACATCAAGCACGACTATTTTCCATGCACAAATATGAAAATCTTTGGATCCTGGATTGAAATCTGAGCATTTTAATTATGCATTAGGTGGATTCTCTGCCTTTAGCTATAGTGTATGAGTATCTGATAAATATTACAAGGGACACAGGTAGCCTTTCATTTCGAACAACTTGGAAAATAAAACTTGCAAATAAAGAGAAAATTCCTTGAAATTCTTGATTTATATACAAGATCGATCTTGGTCCTAATAATATATGCAAAAGGTGACAAATTCAGCTCAAAACAGTTGCATTTATTCATTCTGAACCTGAACCGGGCGGTTTGAGGAAAACCGATACTAACAGACAGACCCAGGCCGGCAGTTATCTTCTTGAAGCCAATAACGTTGGGTTGGTTGAACTCGTGAGTCAGTTTTGGAACAGAATCGAAGGGCAATTCAATTTGAGAGTTAGTTTCGAAAAGAGTCCGGATTAATTGATTGATCATTAATTAGTGGAAGAGTGCTCTGATCCTCCGTGGACGTAAATCTAACTTGATCGACTTGTCATTGTTCAAAGCTTGTAAATGAAGCTTGGTTCTGGATTTTTTTATTAACAGAGGTCCTATATCATGACAAATCGAATGAAAATTTAGGAATTGTATTGCAGCAAAAAATAAAATGGAGGCCACACCAGCAATTAATAATGTGTTGCACGTATGCTATATGGTTTGTTGGAGATGCCACCTATGTATGTTAATCAAACTTAATAATCATCATGTGCTCACACCTATTATTTATCCATATTCGAATTGTCTCTCATTACTCATAAATGATCTCCAATCTCACTTGCTTTCTGCAATTTCTAGTTTTATTTTCAACAAAACCTGCAGAGCTAATAATACAGATCAGCCTACTGCATTTTTAAACTATTTGGTGTTCAAATGGTGGGAAACATACCATAGACATCGCCACAATTATTGATTCTCCAGATCAACATATTCCTTCTGCCCACTTCCCCCTCTATATATTGAGCAAGTGCATAATGCTGAATACATCACACTTTTCTCATTCAATCATCAAACAATTCAATTCAAAGACTCATTTTTCATCAAGAAAATTAAAGCAATGGCTCCATCAAAGACCCTTAATCATGTTCGCTCTCTTAGCTTGCCCTCTCTATCCAATCCCCTCGTTTCTCAATTCGATGACAACTTGTCCAGATTGGCATCTTCCGAGGCTGCTTCTTCATCGCTTTCATCAATCAACAGCAGAGTAAATGGCCTTACTAATTTGTACAACAACATTGATGATCTGCTTCTGCAGCCACACAACCAACAAATCGTTTCAGAGGCAATATTGGATGATTATATTAAGCTACTGGACGGTTGCAGCGGAGTCAAAGATCTCATCTCAATGACCAAGCAGAATTTAAGAGACCTCCTGTCTTCCTTGAGAAGAAAGGACGCAAATGGCATCCAAGTTTACCTCATCTGCAGAAAGAAGTCAAAGAAAATGATCCAAACTTGTTTGAAAAATCTGAGGAGTTGTACAAGTAACGTTGCGGAGAAGGAAACAAGTCTTGTTAGCATGTTAAAAGACGCAGAATTGGTTGCCTTTTCCGTGCTGGAGTCATTGATATCATACACAAGGGGGCAAGAAAAGAAGAGTGGATGGTCAAAGCTCATCCAATCCAAGAAAGTATCAAACACTAAATTTTTGAATGAGTTCGACAACGTGGATTCCTTGTTGCAACAGAGCCAAGAAAACGAGGAGCTATTGAATCACTTAAAAGAGATGGACTCAACCATTGTGGTTCTTGAACAAGAATTAGAATCCATGTTCAGGCAATTGATTAAAACCAGAGTTTCCCTCCTCAACATCCTCAATCAATAGGCTTCAAACTCATCTTGAGATTGAAAATTTTGTATTATATATAGGATTAGATGAATACAGACTTGTAAATTTCTATACATGACAAATTAATTCAGCATAAACAATAGTTCTCGTACAACATATGACTTATCTCAATAATCTTGATACTTGAGCATGTTTATGTTTTTCAATGGCATCCTTGACTCGTAATCATTCATTTAGTCTGCATAAAAATAATCCAATACTATTTTCATAGCATATATGTGAAAATCTTTGGATTCTGAACATACTAATTTATTTTTGACAAATAAACATACTAATTATGAATTAGGTGGAATCTGTGCCTTTAGGTATGGTGTATGAGTATGTGATAAAAATTTGAGCGTGTGCTAAATATTTTAAGGGACACAAACAAGTAGCCTTTTATTTCAAACAACCTGGAAAATAAAACTCTTGGTACGTTAAACAAAGAGAAAATTCCCTGAAATTTTTATTATATACAAGATCTTGGTCCTAAGAATCAATGCAAAAGGTGACAAATTCAGCTCAAAACAGTTGCATTAATTCATTTGGAACTTGAACCGGACGTTTTGAGGAAAACCGGTACTAGCAGACCAAAACTGGTAGTTATCTTCCTGAAGCGAAATTCAGTTGTGAATAACGCCCGTTGGTTGAGCTCGTGAGTCTTCACTGTGAGAGTAAGAGTATAAATGGGCTCAGGTCTCCTATCCCGACAACAGTGAAGGTATACTAACCAAAACAAAGATTAGATTCACACAAAGATGTGTTTGAACTCTAAAAAATAAAAAAATAATGACACCCATCTATTCAATTTAGAGTCACACTTGTTGTTTAAAAATTCATTTGGACAATTGAGGGTATATCCAAATCAATTAAAATTCAATAGCATGTATACACTCAATTGCATATAAGAATTTTCTCAAACACTTTTTCTCTTACTCCTCTCTTTCTTGACCATGTCTCCAAAGAAATCGTCTGAGTCAAGGATGTCGAAGAGGACCAAATATCGAACCTAGCGCTATTCTCCGTGAGTTCTTTGCCATTTTAGGCCTGCCTCCTTACATTCACACCTGTCTTCCACCGCCCTATCGACTGTCCTGAAGATGCAGAGTATCCAAATGATGCAATCTGAGCCTTGGGGGCTATACAAACTTTTAATCAAATAGGAATGGTGTAATCTGATATTCATATCTGTATTCACAACTGTACATATATATATGTTTATGCAATGTTTCCAAACCTCACAACACAACACCCTATTTTAACCACCTGTCTTTAGTTCATCCATGCATGTGAATCACTAATTGCCTTGCCTGCATTATTATCAAGTTCGATCATGTCTCGGCCCCGCGCATTGGTTGGAGCTAGAGCACAAGGCTACATAATTTATAATTCCACATGACGTACTAGCTGCCTGTTTTATAAGAAGTCAGGGCAATTAACAATGTGATCGATGCACGTACATCTAATTGCTGGAGATGCTAATTATGATGTATTGATTCCAATTGTCTCATCTCTCGGGAGACAACATTATTCAAATACGATCTCCAATCTCACTTACTTTCTGCAACTTGTAGTTTCTAGTTGTCCACCCATTTTCTGCACAACCTGTAGGGGTAGGGGCCGAGCCGATCAACCAACTGCATTTTAAAATTATATTAACTTATTTGGTGGGAAACATACCATAGACATCGCCACAATAATTGATACTCCAGATCAACACATTCCCCTCTATATATTGATCAAATGCATGTTGCTGGATACATCACAACTTTTCTAATTCATTCCATCATCAATTCAAAGCCTCATTTTTCACCAAGAAATTAAAGCAATGGCTCCATCAAAGACCCTTCATCATGCCCGCTCTCTTAGCTTGCCCTCTCTATCAAATCCCCACATTTCTCAATTTGATGACAACTTGTCCAGATTAGCATCTTCAGAGGCTGCTTCTTCATCGCTCTCATCAATGAACACCAGAGTAAACGGCCTTACGAATATGTACACAAGCATTGAGGATCTGCTTCTGCAGCCACACAACCAACAAATTGTTTCAGAGGCAATATTGGATGATTACATCAGGCTACTGGATGGTTGCAGCAGAGTCAGAGATCTCGTTTCAATCACCAAGCAAAATTTACGAGACCTCCTGTCTTCTTTAAGGAGAAAGGACACAAATGGCATCCAAGTTTACCTCATCTCTCGAAAGAAGTCAAAGAAAATGATCCAAAATTGCTTGAAAAATCTGAGGAGTTGTACAAGTAACAATGTGGAGGAGGAAACAAGTCTTGTATCCATGTTAAAAGACGCAGAATCAGCTGCGTTTTCGGTACTGGAGTCATTGATAACGTACACAAGGGGACAAGAAAAGAAGAGCGGGTGGTCAAAGTTGATGCATTCCAAGAAAGCATCCCAGATATTTTTGAATGAGTTCGAAAAGGTGGATTCGTTCCTTCAACAGGGCCAAGAAAACGAGGAATTGTTGAATCATTTAAAAGAGATGGACTCAACCATTCAGTCTATTGAACAAGAATTAGAATCCATGTTCAGACAGTTGATTAAAACCAGAGTTTCTCTTCTCAACATTCTCAATCACTAGGCTTTCAAGCTCATCTTGAGATTGAAAATTTTGTATATAGATGAAAATACACTTGTACATATTTCTATAGATGACAAATTAATGCAAAAGAAACAGAAATTCTTATACAACTTATGTGTAGCTTGTTTTTAATTTCCAGATATTTCAGTATGTTTATGTTTTTTTTTATCTTATACTTGATAGTAATTCTCTGTGCACCTATCATATATACTATAGTAAAAATCTAGTACATCAATATCTAGCTCCAAGCACACAAACAGAATTCCTAACAGTAGTCTAAAGAAGATGATGAGTGATATGAACTACTATCCATACTATGAATTTTAATTTTAAGGTGACCCAAATTGATTAAGACATGAACTTATACATGATCCCAATAGAAATCGATCAAGTTTCCCCTTTAAGGACCACCATAAACCATGTTCATATAATACTATGTGTTCTCAAATTTGAAGAAGGGCTGCTACTTCAACAATCTTTCTCTCTTCTCTCATTTTACTCTTGAATAGGTATCTCTCTTCAACAATGTTTACCAATTAAAACTTGTTCCTCTAGGCTGGTTAGATTCTCAAGTTTTCACAAGTATACATGTTTATGCAATGTTACCCATCCACACAACACAAGACCTTTTATATTGCAAAACCACACGTCTTCCTTCAGCCATGTGAATGACTACATTATTATCAAATCATTTAGGCAGCACATATATTTTTTAATTCAACACCATGAACAACCTATTTTATAATGTGTTGCACGTACTCTAACCTCACATTGGAAATTATATGGTCTGTTGGAGGTGCCAAGGGACTCTAATCAAACTTAATAATGATCATGTGGCACAGCAGAGCCCATCTATTTTATATCCATATCAATATTAGATTGTCTCCTGAGAGACAACATTACTGAAATTATCTCCAATTTCACATGCTTTTTGGAATCTGTGGAGGCTAATAATGTGGATCTACCCACTGCATTTCAAAATCATATTAACTTATTTGGTAGGAAACATACCACAGACATCGCCAGAATAATCGATACTCCACATCAACGGATTCCTTCTGTTCACTCCCCCCTATATATATTCATCAAATCATCTTTCTGGATACATCACAACTTTTCTCATTCATTCAATCATCAATTCAAAGCATCATTTCTTACCAACAAATTAAATCAATGGCTCCATCAAAGACCCTTCATCACACCCGCTCTCTTAGCTTGCCCTCTCTATCAAACCCAGCCATTTCTCAATTCGACGACAACTTGTCCAGATTGAGATCATCAGAGGCCGCTTGCTCATCGCTTTCATCAGTCAACAGCAGGGTAAATGGCCTTACTAATTTGTACAACAACATTGATGATCTGCTTCTGCAGCCACACAACCAACAAATCGTTTCAGAAGCAATATTGGATGATTACATCAGGCTACTGGATGGTTGCAGCGGAGTCAGAGACCTCGTCTCACTCACCAAGCAGAATTTACGAGACCTCTTGTCTTCCTTGAGGAGAAAGGACGCAAATGGCATCCAAGTTTACCTCATTTCCAGAAAGAAGTCAAAGAAAATGATCCAAAATTGCTTGAAAAATCTGAGGAGTTGTGCAAGTAACAATGTGGAGAAGGAAACAAGCCTTTTATCCATGTTAAAAGGCGCAGAATCGACTGCCTTTTCCGTGATGGAGTCATTGGTGTCATACACAAGGGGGCAAGAAAAGAAGAGTGGATGGTCAAAGCTCATCCATTCAAACAAAGTATCAAACACTTCATTTTTGAATGAGTTCGAAAAGGTGGATTCGTTCCTGCAACAAGGCCAAGAAAACGAGGAGTTGTTGAATCACTTAAAAGAGATGGACTCAACCATTCTGGCTCTTGAACAGGAATTAGAATCCATGTTCAGACAGTTGATTAAAACCAGAGTTTCCCTCCTCAACATTCTGAATCACTAGGCTTCAAACTCATATTGAGATTGAAAATTTTGTATGTAGATGAAAATACACTTGTACATATTTCTATAGATGACAAATTAATGCAAAAGAAACAGAAATTCTTATACAACTTATGTGTAGCTTGTTTTTCAAATTTCCTGATATTTCAGTATTTTTATGTTTTTTCATCTTATACTTGTTACGTCTAATTCTCTGTGCACCTATCATATATACTATAGTAAAAATGTAGTACATCAACATCTAGTTCCAATTCATAATTCTGTTACTCCCCACCAAGCACACACATCTAGTTCCAATTCATAATTTTGTTACTCCCTACGAAGCACACACCTATCATTCGTAAACACCCTAATAAGCACACACCTATCATCCGTAAACACCCTAATAAGCACACACCTATCATTCGTAAGCACTCTACCAAGCACCATACTATGAATTTGGATTTTAAGATTGATTAAGGAAGGAACTTATACATGATCCAATTTCCTATTAAAGAATACCATGAACCATGTTTATATAATACTTTGTGTTGTCAAAATTTGAAGAACTTTATACAAGTTCTGATGGAGATGAATACAGATGAAGAGTTACCATTTATTCCTACAAAGAAATCAACACTCTACCTTTCAAAATTCCTTTAAATTTCAGCAATTACAATTAATTCTCATTCTTGTAATTTGTCCCGCTTTTATTGAGTTATTAACTCAAACTCTTGTAATCCTCTTTATAAGGAACGTATGCGAAAGTAAAAGGCATTACAGATTGAATATGAAATTTATCTAAGGATTCTTCCTTATATTGTGTTTTCCGGCATTTCTATCGAAATCAACGGACTTCATCCTTTATCTTGTGTTTTCCGGCATTTCTATCGAAATCAACGGACTTCACCCTTTATCGTGTATGCTTCCCTGCATCAGTTGGTAATCAGAGCTCAGGTACTATTCTTGAATCTTGACGATGATTCCAATTTTTGAGGAATATTTTGATGAAAATTGTGGTTATGATGGACCACCGATTTTCGATGAATATTTTGATGAAGATTGTGGTTATGATAGACCACCAATTTTCGATGAATATTTTGATGAAGATTGTGGTTATGATGTACCACCAAATTTCAATGAGTTTGTCAATATTTTAGTTGATGATGTTGACGTTGGCAATAGTGATCCCCTAATTTTCGACGAGGAGAATGAAAATATTTTTATAATTGAGAATGTTCATCCCAATATTCTTGAGTCAAAGATGGGAGTTGAATTTACTTATGGTGATGGAAATCACACTAGTGCTCTTGCGACGAAATGTCAAATTGTCATTATCTTATGGCAAAAAGAGTACAAAGATGTTCCAGCTTGTCTCCGTACATTTATTGCGATTCCGATTCGAGGGCGAATCGTTTCGAAGAGGGGAAGAATGATGGAGATGAATACAGATGAAGAGTTACCATTTATTCCTACAAAGAAATCAACACTCTACCTTTCAAAATTCCTTTAAATTTCAACAATTACAATTAATTCTCATTCTTGTAATTTGTCCCGCTTTTATTGAGTTATTAACTCAAACTCTTGTAATCCTCTTTATAAGGAACGTATGCGAAAGTAAAAGGCATTACAGATTGAATATGAAATTTATCTAAGGATTCTTCCTTATATTGTGTTTTCCGGCATTTCTATCGAAATCAACGGACTTCATCCTTTATCTTGTGTTTTTCGGCATTTCTATCGAAATCAACGGACTTCACCCTTTATCGTGTATGCTTCCCTGCATCAAGTTCTCTGGGCCCATTCTTGGGATTTCCTTTATACGTTTTTTGTTCTTCTTATTCCATATGGTGCATTACATTAAATCAATGGGTCCGTTACCTACTGGATTTCTGCACCTACAACGCAAAAAAGGACAAGACTGAATGGAGAAAACAATAGCTAGGGGAGATTCAACACACCTTCACCGAAACGGTTGAGCACCTGATGTCGAAGATTTCCATCGTCAACTTGTTCTTAGGAAAGTTCAATGCGCATCTTGAGACTCCCCCGTCGTCCTTGGACCCAGACCCTTCCCTTCCGGCAGGAGGGTCGTCTACCTCCGCCGACAACCATTTTCTGAGACTACCCCAAGATGACTCCTTCTCAAAAAGGACGGAATTCTTTTAAAAAGGCCACAATGACAAGACGGTTGGAGTGCTCTTGAGCAGAGGTCTACCATTAATCGTGCGGGATTCACTAATTTACACCTATCTGCTCACCTCAAAATTCTCTTTAAAAAATGTTGTTTGGATATGATGGCAAAAAAAGAACTTAAAAGTTTATGATATATATGGTTGGAAATCATAAGTTTTATAATTTGAGTTACTTATATGTGATTATATGTGAAATATTATGAACTGTTTACAAACTAAGCTGATGTTCATATTATATAGACAACTTATATAGGATTTAGATATACTCTTTTGTATGTATGTAGTTCAGTTGAAGTATAGATAGATTTTATATTTGTAAGTTTGTATTTTGTTGTAATCAGCATAGTTAATTCAGAACATTAGAGTAGAGAAAGATCAGAAGATCGACTAGAAGTCAGAACAGAAGACTAGAAGTCAGAACAGAAGACTCAGAATACTATTAAGAAGAAAAAGAAGTGTGCTTAGTAAGTTTACTATGATGAGGTTAAAGAATGGCCCCGGCTAAACAAATCCCCGGTTCTGATGTACACACCCCACATAAAATATTATTTAATCTTAAATTACTATTGACACCTCATTTTTGTACAATTATACCCTTCCTCTAAAAAAACATAAAAAATCTAGGTCAAATATTCCAGGCAACTCTACAGAAATGTTTCTTTCTAAAAGAGATGAGCGTAGATTCTAAGAGAGAAGAGCATAGAGACGCAATGAAACTGGAGATTCAAGTTTGAAATGTGAAATTTCAATCGTCGGTAAAAGTTTTATACAAACAAAATGAGTAAACAAGGTAGGCTTAATCTACACAAATCATCTCACCTTCCAATAATTGAAAAACATCTTCTTCACAGTTTTACAGTATCAATTTTTTTCCAACCAACATGATGCTTAAATTTTCACAACACTTCACCCTGTTCGAGGGTTTCAAGTGAACAAACAATATCAAATTTCTTTTTTGCAATTGTTCGCCATGTTTAGGGGTTTTAAGTGGTCAAACAATATCAAATTGTTTACAAGTAAATAATGTTGGAACAATCGATCAAAACGCGATTGTTGAACTCCCTAAAATACTAGTAAAATACAGATTTTAACGGCAGTAAATGTAAAATAAATTGAATGCACTTACATTGATTTGATCTCTCAAGTTATTTGAATCCATTATGAACTATAAACCTCTATTGAATGCGTGTTTAATTCATTGATGGTGGATTAAGGGTTTTCGAATTTTGAACAGTACGTGATGAACAAGAAACGTAAAAAAATTATGATAAAGATTAGGCCTAAATATTAATTAATGCGGAGTAAGTTATATGGTTCATAAATGGGTAGAATAGACATTTAATTTAAGACTATTTTTGTCCAATTTTTTATGGGGTGTGTACAGCAGAATCGGGGGTTTGTTTAGCCGGGGCCTTAAAGAATAAGTTTGGAAAACTTATTATTAGTTAAGTTGTAACTGAATATATTGAAGATCTGAAGGCTAACTAAAAGATATGAAGTTAGTTGGAGAAGTTATTAAAGAAGCGGTTAAGAGTTAGACTTAGTTTCACAAACTGCTAAATGTCATACTAAGTTCTATAAATACCGAAGGATCTTCTACTGCAAAGACTACTGATCAAAGAGCATTCAAGAGCAATTAAAGAGTCTAAGAAGCATTCAAGAAACTCGCAGAGTTTGAAGGAGATCTAATAAAAGAAGAAGCCACTGTTTTGAAGAGAAGAATCAAAGACTACTATTTAGAGAAGTTTTACTTTACATTTTAGTTTGTGATTTGTTGTAAAACAAGTTTGCTAGTATCTTGTAGAATTACTAGTCGATCGAAGATACACTTGAAAGTGTAATCGATAAGATCACAGTCTTAGTCTTGGGACTTTAAGCCACAAGAAACTCAAGGAGTTAATAAAACATCACGACTGGAGTTGTGAGAGTGGATGTAGACAGTTGTCGAACCACTATAAAAATTATGTGTTCATTTACTTACTATTGATATTTGTTTAAGTGTTTACTAAGTAAAAGTTCAAAATCAAAAGTTTTGTATAAATTGTAAAGACTCACATTAATATTGAAAGTACTGATCTGAGCTGAGTAAGCACGTTACTGTTCAAGAACACTAAATTCCGCATCTAACTCTGGTATTTTAAGAAAAGTTTTTAAAAGTCTATTCACCCCTCCCTCTAGACTTTTCAGGCTTATCTTAATCTTAACTCAATTTGGGACCAACAAATGCATCGTCTCCAGGTAAGCCCTCTGCCTTATCTTCAATGTCGTGGGACTTCCATTGTTCACGGCCACCCGAATTCTGAAAAAACGAGACTGAAGAGGTGGTAAAAGATCCACCCTGTAGAGTGTCCGCCACGTGTTTGATAAAAATATAAAATGCCCAGAGGAGAAGGATTGCTTATCTACCAGAGGGAGCCTTTTCCCTCTCAAGAAGATCCATCAGGGGAAATTCGAGAAGACGAAGGTGGCCAAATCACATTCGTGGTGAGGAAAAAGAATAAAGAAACCACGAGTTTGGAATTTTTATCCGATGCTAGTAACCTTTTCGTGAATAATCAAAGGAAGGTAAAAAATTCATCCAATATTTCATGTGTCCCTTCTGAAGATGGCTATCTGTGAGGTGGAGCAGTGACAGAGTTTCCGGGGAGAGTGTTGGCTTTGGAAGAAGTAAGGATTGCTGGTAGCGTGGCTATAATTGAACAAGTTCTTGTTCGTTGACAAGGACGTGCCTCAGCCTTGAGGACAAGACTTTTTCTGAGGGAGGGGCAATTGTCAATTGATAGATCTGCCAGATTATTTATTAATTTAATATTAATGTAAATTAATCAATTTGTCATTTTAATAAAATACCGCATGTTAAATACACTTTCCTAAAATTTTTTACACACTCTAAACTCTAACTCTACCCTAACCCTAACGGCAGGGGAGCAGTTGCCGCCCACTTTGCTGGTCATCGCCCCACCTCCGGCTGCCACCGCCCAAAAAAATTTTAAAAATTAAAAAAGAAACTTAGAAATCTTAAAAAAAAATTACATTGTTAGAGTCTTTCGTCAACTATAATTTGTTGATGAAAACCACTCTTATCAACATCTTATTGAAAAAATATTAGATTTTTCGACAGGAATTTGTCGAAAATAAACATTATGGTCGACAAATTGTTGTCGACCATAATGTTTACTTTCGACAAATTCCAGTTGAAAAAAAAAGGAGAAACCTTACCTGGTTGCGGGCGTGGGCGGCGGCGGATCTGGGTAGGTGGAGGAGGGGGCGGCGGCTCTCCATGGCCGGCCTCCAGTCCGATGTGCAGAAAAAAAAAGGAGGGGAAGATGGCGGGAGGCTGACCGTGTGAATGGAGGAGGGGACGTCATTGGCGGCAGCGGAGGTTTGGGTGGGGCAACCTATGGGCGAGGGAGGAAGGGCGGCTTTGGAGGAGTTTTAGAAATTATAAAAAAAATGAAAGTGGGGGCGGCGACTAGGGATGGGCACAAAATCGAGAAAACCGAATTATCGAACCGAACCGACGATTTTTGGTTCAGTTCGGTTTAAGAAATTTAAAAAAATTAGTTTTCAATTTCGGTTCAGTTTATATTTTCCAAAAATCGAATAAACCGAACTGACCGAATTATAAATATAAATAAATAAAAATAATTAATAAATATATAAATACAGTTTTAAGAAAACCTAGATCTAAAATTTCATTTTCTGCCGTTTTATACCGCTGTTTAATTTCTTCCACCACCGCACCAGGTAGTACCAAGCATCCAAACCTCTATTCTTCAATTTATTTTTTTGACGAAATAATGTACTCCCTCAGTCCCAACTTAACTTTCATACTTACTGTTCATCTCTTTTTAAAAAAAATATTATAATAAATAGAATTTTGAGATATAATTTTATAAAAAAATAAATAAGTAAATTGACTTGCGTGTATGTATATACCATAAAAATAATAATATTAAATATAATATTTTAGATAGTGTATGCATAAAGTTTCTAAAGTACGAAAAAAAGTAGGTATGAACTAACAAGTAGTTGGGTAGTTATTGTAAATTAGTAATTAAATAGGAGGAGAATTTAAGATTGGTGTGTGGATTTAGGGCAAAGCAGTTAGAATGTTAAAGCGTTGCCATTTTTGCAGCTTCAAGGTTTATGGTTAATGCAGAGGAAATGTTTACTTACTTAAATATATATTTTATGCAGAAAAAGTTCGGTTTAAACGGAATCAACCAAAATTTAATTCGATTCGATTCGGTTTTACAGATATCCTGTTCGATTGCGATTTAACTTTTAAAAATTTCGATTATTTCAATTTGATTGAAAAAGGTCTAAAACTGAACTGAACAGACCGAATGTCCACCCCTAGCGGCGACGTGGGCGGCGGCGGCGGGTTGGAGTGGTGGCGGTTGTGGAGAGGAAGAAGAAGAAGGTGGGGAAGGAGGAATAAATTAGGGTTTTTTTATGGGTATATGTATTAAATGAGGTTTAGGAAGAAAAAGGTATACTAGGACTTTGGGGGTGCATGGAGTACATCTAACATGTACCATTTTAAAGGGGTACGGAAATCGGGGGAGTATATAGCTAGGCCCATTTTGTTATTTTTCTTTTATATTTTGGGCTTTCTTTTATGGTGGTGGGCCTGTAGCAGTTAGTGGATTATGGTTAGGCCACGATTATACACGGGCGCGGTTAAAGACATCCACCGACCTATTGAGGACACCCACGCGATGAGGACACCCACACTTTCGATGAGGACACCCATGTGGAAAATTCGAGAGTGCCCTTCAAATTTCTTTTCCTCCTTCCTCTCCCTTGTTTTCGTACACCCACCCCTCCCATCTTCCTCACTCCATTTCTCACCCGCACTTCATTTCAACCTCCATTTTCACTCTTGAAGCACTCCATTTCCACTCTTGAAACAACGACGTCAAACAAGACAGAGAGAGAACACGGGCGAGTTGTTTTTTTGAGAAGAAGAGGAGGACCCTTTTTTTTTTTTTTTTTGCAAAAATAGTTAAAAGTTAGTTTTTCTTACTTATATTTGAGAAGAAGAGGAGGATGCGTGTTTAATTTAGGTTTTTGTTGATTGAAACATTGATTTTATTGTTGTAGTGTTTCATGATTTATGTTTTGTTTTTTGAATTTTGTGTTTTCATGAATGTGTTGATTAAGGTTGATTTTTTGTGTTATAATCATGTTTATTTGACAATTTATCAATATTTGATGTGTTAGGATGGAAATAAATCAATGGGCATCTAATTTGCATGGTTTAGGAAGAAATTAAACGTTTTTTTACTGGTTTTTCGAACATGGAGGAGATGTCCGGAACTAATTTTCGAACATGGCTTGTTTATAAATTTCGGATGAGAACACCCACAATTTTTTGTGTTTGGATGTACACCCACAATGTACAGGATAAATTTTCGAACATTGCTATCATGTTGGGAACAAATTTTCGAACATTGAGCATATGTTCGAAAATTTGTTCCCAACAGAGGGTTTTGGGTTGGAAATTCGACCAAGTAAAACACGCGGAACAAATTTTCGAACATTGCTATCAGGTTGGGAACAAATTTTCGAACATTAAGCATATGTTCTTGTTTTTTTTTTCGGACAAAGAATCGTTGTCCGAAAAAAAAACACGAACATGATCATCTTCTTCGCGAAACCAGACGCGAATAAGAGTTTTTTTCGATTCAAGAAAATGCCATTCATATTGTCAAAATGTATGTTCTAAATGCATATTATTTAAACTAGATACCATTATAAACTCATATTATGCCAAAAAAAAAACAAGATTAAACTAACAAAACACAACAAAACCCTACACATAAAAAAACTTCCATTTTCAAAACTAAAAAACCTTCAAAACATGTTAAAAAACTTAAAAATGAATATTTTGCACCCCCACAAGTCACTCAGCCATTTTTGAGTTCTTACACACTGAAAATCGTTTTTACAATTTTTTGAAAGTTTTGGAATGAGAATTTTGATCGACCCTTCTTCTTATACACACATGCTTATTAAGAACATCCACTGGCTAAACACACACACACCGTGAGATGAGGACACCCACGTGGAAAGATCTAAAACACCCCTCCTATTCTAAACCAAAAATTAAACCCTTTTTTCACCTTCCTCACTCATTTTCAAGCACACCCACCTCCTCCCAAGACCGTTGTCGAACACCTCCTCCCTCCCTCTCCCCGTTTTGTCCCGTCGCCCAACCGCCTTGTCGTCTCACATTCCGCCACCGGTAATTTTAGGGTTTAGAAAAAATAAGATTATGATTTTAGGGTTCTTACAGATCCAAAAAATAATAATTTTTTTTTTGAATTTTTTGTGTTGGTCCGATATATTTTTTTTTTTTGCCGAAATCAATTACTTTTGCAAAAAAAATTTTTCGAAATTATTGTGTTTGTCCGAAAGATTTTGCCGAATTCAAGATTTTTTTTTCTGAAAATTTTGGTTTCTTACTATTTTTGGTTGTTTTGATTGTTGGTTTTTTTTTTTTTTTTTTGATATTATGGTGATGGTGTGGACGATTATTCGTTGAAATGAATGGTGGGTGTACTCATCTTTCATTTTCTTTTTCAAAATTTCATTAAAAGGTATATTTGACATTTCATGTGGCTTTATGGGTAGTGTAGTTAGTAGATATATAGTTTGGGCGTGAGTTATATGCCCACTCCATGAATTTTAGATGCACTCCCCTCTTCATTTATTAATTAAATACACATACAAAATACCAAATTTATCCTTTTAGTAAAATATCTCAAGATAGATACACTCCATCTAAAATTCAAACACAACCTAACCCTAAACCTAATTCTAGGGAAAGCAGGCAGAATTTTCGACAAGAAATTGTCGACCATAAACATTAAGATCGACAAATTGTTGTCGACTACAATGTTTATGGTATATAATTTCTTGTCGAAAATAAAAAGAAAAAGGAAAAATCTACATGTACTTGTTGAAGAAACGAGGAAGGAGGGGGGATGAGGTCGTAGCGGGGCAAGGCAGAGGGGGGTGGCCGCAGCGCTGTGTGAAGAAATAAAAAAATGAAAAGGGTGGCCGCGTGGGTGGCCGTGAACATACCTTGCACTGCTCCATGGCCGACGAGATTTGCAGGGAGTAGAAATTTAAAAAAAAAAAAAGAGGGTGGGACGGCGGCTTTGCTGGTGGTCGACGGGTGGAGGGGCGGCGGATATGGTGGGGGAGAAGAATGGAAAATGAGGAGAGAAAGAGGGGGATTGTATAATTAGGGTTTATAGTGGTGGGGGTATTTATTTAAGGAAATTTAGAGAGAAAATGATATTTTAGGTAATTTGGGGAAGTACATCTACAATTCTTCTATTTTAGGGGGAATGCGTGTATCGGGGGAGTACATCTAACATTGTCAGAGGGGAAAATAACTCACGCCTATAGTTTGAGAGTTATAATTAGGAGAATGATTGAAAATCATATTTGAATAATAGAGTTTGGGGGCAGAGGAGGGCCATTCTTGAGATTTCCTTTATACATTTTTTTTTTAGGAAGAAACACTTTGTATATTGTATAGATAAAACATTCTTGAACAAATACACTCAAATCCAACCGTATTATTCCCCAAAAAAATACTACCCCAGATCAATCGTCAGTTTTCCCTAAAAACATATTACCCCAGATCAATCGTCAGTTTCCCCTAAAAAAATACTACCCCATATCAATCGTCAGTTTCCCCTAAAAAAATACTACCCCAGATCAATCGTAAGAAACCGGAGAGGACGTCACTTGCCTAGCCAAAAGTTGTGCTTTATATGATCTGGGAAAAATAGCAAACCTTACATCTAGACATGTTCAACAGCGAAAAACCGGCGGTTACGGTTAAAAACCGCCGGTTACGGTTTGTCAAAATTGGTAACCGAAACTGAACCGGCAAACCGCCGGTTACGGTTTTCGAACCGCCGTTTCGGTTTTTAACCGACGGTTCGACATTTTCCTTTTTTTTTTTATATAAAATGTTGAAAATCTATTAGCCATTACAGAAACTCTCGAGTGAAGAATGAGAAGGGAGAAGAAATGGAGCCATGGTGGTAGACTGGTAGTGGTACGGCTTCAATTTCACACTTTGAAATTTAGATTTTCTTTCTTTTTGTTTTTTCGTATGCTTTGTGGCGATTTCTTTGCTGAAGAATAACAAGAAAATGAAACTTTTGCCTTTTGGAGTTGTTGTGGCGATTTCTTTGCTGAAGGATAAAGAAAATGAAGCTTTTGCCTTCTGGAAGAGTTGTGTTGAGATGAAGGCAAAGTGGAAGAAGAAAGAAAAGTGTGAATGGAAAAGTGAAAATCTTGATTGGTCACATTGGAAAGATAAAAACGAAGAAAAAGAAAAAATTGGGTGGCGGTTCGGCCGATTTGCCGGTTGCCGGTTTATAAACCGCCCATGTCTACTTACATCCATGAAAATTTGCCCACAACTTTCAGATATCTTGAAGAATAAAGCCTTCACGGCAGACAAGCTTCCATCAAGCCCATCAAGAGCCACCATAGGTGGAGAGAGATACCCATAACCGGGAGAAAAACCCATACCATAATAGCAGGAGAGCAGTACAAAACAACAAGATCTAAGAATAAAAACAAACAAAACGACATGCAAAAAGTAAAAGCGAAAAAAAATGGGATCAACGGATTGACTCACCCGAATAGCCACTGTGGCTCCGTCAGGGAGGATCTACCCGTTGATCCCAACTAATCACCTGATAAAACCCCTACACCCACTAAAAAATCTAAAGACTAGGGTCAACGAGGCGGCGGTGAGCGACGATCCGGTGGTAGTGCGACGACGTTTAGCGGCGGTCCGGCAGTGCTATCAGATCCGGGGCTGCATTGACAACGGCCGATCTACATATCTTCCGGCCGAAGACAAAGGCTAAGAAGAGAGGGTGGGGAGAGGGGGCAAAGGGTGTTGGCTGAGAAGGAGGTTCCTTTATATATTCTTGGTTCTTATTACCTATAGGCTATAGTGCATCTCTATCAGCCTCACTTACACCCCAAATATAGATCTATGGGTTACTAGTGATTGATACAGTAGCTAATTGGTGTCAATTCTATTAGAGTGGCTACTACGCTACTTCATTACTATTGATGGTACATATCTCTAAATACGCCCAATTTTTACACCAGAAGTACATTGCATTCTTCCATATTCCTTTATTGTTTAATAAATCCAGTTTCATAACAGAAAACACAGGTTTCACTCAGCTCTCTAAACCAGCACTCCCACTATTTCTGCGCCTTGACTCGACACGTTCTCCGACTGCATCGTTGTTGCTGATATACACACTTTTTGAGACCATTTATCTTGTTTTCCACAGCCTCAAAACTTCTGCCTTTGGATAAATTCTCACACATAACATTAATATATAAGGGTGAAGAGCCGGAATCAATATTCTTGTATCAAATAGGTGTAATGTAATATTGATCTGGATTCACAAGTATACATGTTTATGCAATGTTACCCATCCACACAACACAAGACTTTTTATATTGCAAAACCACACGTCTTCCTTCAGCCATGTGAATGACTACATTATTATCAAATCATTTAGGCGACACATATATATTTTTAAATTCCACACCATGAACAACCTATTTTATAATGTGTTGCACGTACGTCTAACCTCACATTGGTAATATTATGGTCTGTTGGAGGTGCCAACGGACTCAGACCAAACTTAATAATCATCATGTGGCACAGCAGAGCCCATCTATTATTTATTCATATCAATATTAGAATTGTCTCTTGAGAGACAACATTGCTGAAAAATTATCTCCAATCTCATATGCTTTTTGGAATCTGTGAAGGCTAATAATATGGATCTACCCACTGCATTGCAAAATTATATTAACTTATTTGGTAGGAAACATACCACAGACATCGCCACAATAATCGATACTCCAGATCGACGGATTCCTTCTCTCCACTTCCCCCTATATATATTCACCGAATGCATGTTGTTGGATACATCACAACTTTTCTCATTCATTCAATCATCAATCCAATTCAAACCCTCATTTCTCACCAACAAAATTAAATCAATGGCACCATCAAAGACTCTTAATCATGCCCGCTCTCTTAGCATGCCCTCTGTAACAAACCCCCTCGTTTCTCAATTTGACGACAACTTGTCCAGATTGAGATCTTCAGAGGCCGCTTGCTCATCGCTTTCATCAGTCAACAGCAGAGTAAATGGCCTTACAAATTTGTACAACACCATTGATGATTTGCTTCTGCAGCCACACAACCAACAAATCGTTTCAGAGGCAATATTGGATGATTACATCAAGCTACTGGATGGTTGCAGCGGAGTCAGAGACCTCGTCTCACTCACCAAGCAGAATTTACGAGACCTCTTGTCTTCCTTGAGGAGAAAGGACGCAAATGGCATCCAAGTTTACCTCATTTCCAGAAAGAAGTCGAAGAAAATGATCCAAAATTGCTTGAAAAATCTGAGGAGTAGTACAAGTAACAATGTGGAGAAGGAAACAAGCCTTGTATCCATGTTAAAATGCGCAGAATCGGCTGCCTTTTCCGTGCTGGAGTCATTGGTGTCATACACAAGGGGGCAAGAAAAGAAGAGTGGATGGTCAAAGCTCATCCATTCAAACAAAGTATCAAACACTTCATTTTTGAATGAGTTCGAAAAGGTGGATTCGTTCTTGCAACAGGGCCAAGAAAACGAGGAGTTGTTGAGTCACTTAAAAGAGATGGACTCAACCATTCTTGTTCTTGAACAAGAATTAGAATCCATGTTCAGACAGCTGATTAAAACCAGAGTTTCCCTCCTCAACATTCTCAATCACTAGGCTTCAAACTCCTCTTGAGATTGAAAATTTTGTAGTATATATAGGAGTAGATGAATACAGACTTGTAAATTTGTATACATGAAAAATTAATGCAGAAGAAACAATAGTTCTCATACAACTTATGACTTATCTCAATTAATCTTGATTCTTGAGCATGTTTATGTTTTTCAATGGCATCCTTCACTAGTAATCATTTATTTTATTAACACGGAATGAGAGATTCTCATATAATTAACAAGGAATCGAATCACTATTTACAATCGATTCCATTACTCAACATCAAGCACAAACTATCATTCAATTCCTGCCCTTTCCCCAAAACATCCCAACCGATTCCAATACTATATTCCAGGCATAAATGTGAAAATCTGTGGATAGTGGATTAAAATCTGAGCATGGTAATTATGAATTAGGTGTATGAGTATCTGATAAATCCTTGTTCTAGGACACACGTAGCCTTTCATTTCGAACAACGTGGCAAGTGGCAAATAAAACTCTTGCAAATAAAGAGAAAATTCTTAGAAATTTTTGCTTAAACACAAGATCTTGGTCATAAGATATATGCAAAAGGTGACAAATTCAGCTCAAAACAGTTGAATTTATTCATTTTGAACCTGAACCGGGCGTTTTGAAGAAAACCGATACTAACAGACCCAGACCATTAGTTATCTTCTTCAAGCAAATAACGTCCAGTTAGTTGAGCTTGTGAGTCAGTTTTGGAATAGAATCGAAGGCGGAAGGCAAATTCAATTTGAGAGTTAGTTTTGAAAAGAGTCCGGATTAATTATTTGTAATTGATTGATCATGGATAGTGGAAGAGTGTTTTGATCCTCTGTGAACGTAAATCAACTTGATTGACTTGTATATTGTTCATTTTGCTCTGTTTCTCAAAGCTTGTAAATGAATCTTGGTTCGGGGTTTTCGATTAACAGAGGACCTATATCATGACAAATGGAATGATGTGAGTGGAAATTTTTGGCAGAAATTTTCGATTAACAGAGGACCTATATCATGACAAATCTTGTGTTGTTTAGTGATATCAGATTCCAATTGTCTCTTTGCAGATAACAATAACAATCAAAGGTTGAGATCTGGAATTTGTCTTTTTAATTTGTTGAGCAATTATGTGCACGTACTCTTTATTTTTAGTCAGATTGTCAATGAAGAGTACATGTACAAAACTCACAGGTGTAATGTAATATTAATTGATCTGGATTCACAATTATATAATATTCTGCCTATGTTTATGCAATGTTTCCCATCCTCACACTACAACACTTTTAATATTGCAAAACCACCTGTCGTCTTCAGCCTTGGAAGTCGATTGGGGCGATTAATAATGTGTTGCACGTAAGTTATATGGTTTGTTGGAGGTGCCAACTATTCATGTTAATCAAACTTAAAAATCATCATGTGGCCACACCTATTAATTGAATTGTCTCTCATTACAGGAAAATGATCTCCAATCTTCACATGCTTTCTGCAATTTGTAGTTTTATTTTCAGCAAAACCTGTAGAGCTAATAATACAGATCAGCCAACTGCATTTTAAAACTACTTAACATATTTGGGGTTCAATTGGTGGGAAACATACCGTAGACATCGCCACAATAATCGATACTCCACATCAACATATTCCTTCTCTCCACTTCCCCCTATATATATTCATCAAATGCATGTTGCTGGATACATCACAACTTTTCTCATTCATTCAATCATCAATTCAAACCCTCATTCCTCACCAACAAAATTATATCAATGGCTCCATCAAACACCCTTCATCATACCCGCTCTCTTAGCTTGCCCTCTCTATCAAACCCCCTCGTTTCTCAATTCGACGACAACTTGTCCAGATTGAGATCTTCAGAGGCCGCTTGCTCATCGCTTTCATCAGTCAACACCAGAGTAAATGGCCTTACAAATCTGTACACAAGCATTGAGGATCTGCTTCTGCAGCCACACAACCAACAAATCGTTTCAGAGGCAATATTGGATGATTATATTAGGCTACTGGACGGTTGCAGCGGAGTCAGAGATCTCGTCTCAATCACCAAGCAGAATTTACGAGATCTCCTCTCTTCCTTGAGGAGAAAGGACGCAAATGGCATCCAAGTTTACCTTATCTCCCGAAAGAAGTCAAAGAAAATGATCCAAAATTGCTTGAAAAATCTGAGGAGTTGTACAAGTAACAATGTGGAGAAGGAAACAAGTGTTGTATCCATGTTAAAGGGCGCAGAATCAGCTGCGTTTTCGGTGCTGGAGTCATTGATATCATACACAAGGGGGCAAGAAAAGAAGAGTGGGTGGTCAAAGCTAATCCATTCCAAGAAAGCATCATCACACACATTTTTGAATGAGTTCGAAAAGGTGGATTCGTTCTTGCAACAGGGCCAAGAAAATGAGGAGTTGGTGAGTCACTTAAAAGACATGGACTCAACCATTCTAGTTCTGGAACAAGAATTAGAATCCATGTTCAGACAGTTGATTAAAACCAGAGTTTCCCTTCTCAACATTCTAAATCACTAGGCTTCAAACTCATCTTGAGATTGAAAATTTTGTATGTATATGAAAATACACTTGTACATTTCTATAGATGACAAATTAATGCAAAAGAAGCAGATATTTTTATACAACTTATGTGTAGCTTGTTTTTAATTTCCTGTTATTTCAGTATGTTTATACTTGATAGTAATTCTCTGTGCACCTATCATATATACTATAGTAAAAATGTAGTACATCAACATCTAGTTCCAATTCATAATTCTGTTACTCCCCACCAAGCACACACCTATCATTCGTAAGCACTCTACCAAGCACCAAACTACTATCCATACTATGAATTTGGATTTTAAGATTGATTAAAGAAGGAACTTATACATGATCCAATTTCCTATTAAAGAATACCATGAACCATGTTTATATAATACTTTGTGTTGTCAAAATTTGAAGAACAACGACTACTTTATACTTTCTTTATACAAGTTCTCTGGGCCTATTCTTGGGATTTCCTTTATACTTTCTTGGTTCTTCTTATTCCATATGGTGCATTTTATCAATTGGTCCCAAAAAGAAGGAATGGAGAAAACTACAGGGGAGATTCAACACACCTTCACTGAAAGGGTTGACTGCCTGATATCGAAGATTTGCATTGTCAACAACACCTCGACTTGTTCTTAGGAAAGTTCAATGCGCATCTTGAGCCTGCCCCGTCGTCGTCCTTTCAGCTCACCTCAAAATTCTCTTTAAAAAATGCAAGTCCGTTCCATAGTCTCCAGGTAAGCCCCCTGCCTTATCTTCAATGTTCACGGCCACCCGAATTCTGGAAAAACGAGACTGAAGAGGTGGTAAAAGATCCACCCTCTATAGTGTCTGCCACGTGTTTGATAAAATGCCCAGAGGAGAAGAAGATGAAATTCGAGAGTTTGGATTGGTGAAAGCAGGATGAATTTTTATCTGATGTGAGTAACCTTTCCGTGAGGAAGGTGGCTTATCGTTTACGGCTGCCGGAAGGGTCATGTGTCTCTTCTTCTGAAGAAGGCTATCGGTGAGGTGGAGCAGTGACAGAGTTTCCGGAGGGAGTGTTGGCTTTGGAAGAAGTGTGGGAGCATTTCGTTGGGAAGGACGTGGATAGATGTGGAAGTTATGCAAGCCCAATTTTCAGACCTCATGTTTCGGAGAGAGCTGCAAATAAAGTGAATAGAGTAGTGGGCTATTTTGTTAGGCGTGGGTTATATGCCCCTCCAACAATGTTACATAAACTTCTCTCTTCGCGGAATTGGAAAAAAATTAAATTATTATAATAAACTAAATTTTATACTATAATTTATTATTTTAAAATATATATTTCATGATAATTAATGTATTTGAATAAGAGAATGTGTTGTGTTTGTATGGGTGTTTTATAGATAATAAGAGAGCGTGAATGGGTCAAGTTGATTGAAATGTTTTGTTTACCATTATTGAATTAGTAATATTATAAGTGAGTAATTCAAAAAAGTAGATAATATGTATGGTTGTAATATGTTAGTTTGTAAGGGTGTTTTATAGATAATATGAGAGCGTTTGGACTCTTATATCCAAAACTATATCAATTGTATGTAAGTCTTTATTAGGGTTGGCAACGGGGCGGGTATGAGACGGGTTTTGTCTTTTCCAGGACCCGCCCCGCCAAAATTTTTTAGACCCGTTACCCGCCCCGCCTCAATACCCGCCAAACCCGCCCCATTTTGCCCCGTGAACACGGCGGGTAAACCCGCCCCGCCCCGCCATCACTTTTTTTTAAAATCTATTTATTTAAATAATATAGCACATTAAAATCAACTCTTAAAACTACAATAAAACATCAATTCCAACATCAAATAAAACATAAAATTTTAAATATAACATAAAGTTATAACTCATAAACAACTAATCACAAAATAAATAAATAATCTAAGAATCTAAATCTTTTTTGAAAATAGAGTAAATCGGCTGCAATTTTAGAAGCCATCCTAAATCGGCAGAAATAAAGTACAGTAAATCACTAAATCCTACAACCACTCTAAATAATCTAATTAGTTAGAATTGTTAGATGCCTTACCAATGGAGAGGGGAGAATTAATAAATTTATTTATATATAAATATATACGGGTCGGGGTCGGGTCGGGTACATGCAATCCCATTACCCGTCCCATACCCGGCGGGTATTCGTTGACCAGGTATTTACCCGCCCCGGAACCCGTTTGACCGGGTATTTACCCGCCCCGTACGGACCGATTTTATGCGGGTTCGGGTTTTTACCCGCCCCATTGCCAACCCTAGTCTTTATCTAATAATGTTTTTGTACCTGTGCATGAGGTATACATGTATAGTAGCTTGTATTTTAAAAGGGTAGGTCTCTTGTAGACTCAATTCCTTATAAGGAATTGAGTAAATTTTAAAAAATTGGTAGGATTGATAATAAAATAAAATACGCGAAAAATATGTATGATAATTTACGTAGTTTAAATGGTTGAGAATAGTCTTTTTTATGTTAAGATCTAGTGTTCAACTCTCACTGCAAGTCAATTTCCACATATATTTTTTTTTAATTATAAATAAAAGTGCATGTTGAAAATAAGGAAAAGTGTAACATGCAATTTACAATTTTTTAGCATGTTATTTTGCAATATTTACAATAATAATTTCAGTTATAATGACATACACTCGTTAGTGATGTTATGTTACACATATTTTGTTGCACTTTTCAGTTGTAGTGACTTACTATTTTCAACAATATTTTTTAGTTATATTGACTTACACTTTTTAGTAATGTTATGCTACACCTTTTAGTCATATTTTGTTGCACTTTTCAGTTGTAGTGACTTACAATTTCCAACAATATGTTCAGTTATAGTGACTTACACTTTTTAGTAATGTTATGTTACACTTTTCAGTTATAATAACTTACACTTTTCATTAAAATATTGTGTTGCACTTTTCAAGTATATTGACATGCACTTTTCAAGTATATTGACATGCACTTTTTAATAATATTGTGTTGCACTTTCTAGTTATACTAACCTGCATTTTCTAGTTATAATGACTTATACTTTTCATTAAAAGTTGTGTTGCACTTTTCAATTATAGTGACTTACACTTTTTAATAAAAAAACGTGTTTCACTTTTTAGTAATATTGACTTACACTTTTCAACACACACAATTTCGAAAAAAAATTATCAATAAAAAAAAATTACAAAAAAAAAAAAATTAATAAAAAAATTAACCAAGTCAAAATTTTTATTCACAATATTCTTGAATATTTAGGGTTTACAATATTTTTGAATATTTAAGATTTAAGTTGACCAAGTCAACTCAATTCCTTATAAGGAATTGATTCTATATAAGACTGATCCATTTTAAAATGCTTATAAAAAGTAAACATAAGAAATTTGGAGCACAACATTGAAAATTAATGTCACTTGAAATGAAGAATAAAACAATGTAATTGAAATTAAGAAAATTACATGAAGTGATGAATTATCATTGAGTATACAAAATTATTTTTTGTTAAGAGAACAATTATGAACTGATAAACATTATAATTAGATAAATTTTCATTTTACGTCATGTAACTTATGCCTAATCCAATTCATATCCTTTAAGTTTTTACTTTTTCGATTTACATCCTTTTTGGTCCAGTTTACGTCCTTTCCGCCGGAAAATTTTAAAACTCACCGGAATGTGAGAAATAAATTGGGATTTCGGCCAAATAGTCCAATTTACCTTTAACTTTGAAAATTAAAATTTAATAATTAAAATTTTCTAAAAATTCCATTAAAGATTTAAAAAATCTAAAAGTATCATTAAAAATCCAAAAATCTCCTTAAAATTAAAAAATATAAAATGTGTAAAATAAAATTAAAAATATATCACTAAAATTTCGAAAAATATCATTATAAATTATAAAATGTGTAAAATAAAAATAAAAAATTCTACAATTCAAATGGAAAATGTGTAATTTAAAAATTAAGAAATTCAAAATCTCATTAAAATTTCTAAAAACTCTAAAAATCTCATTAATTTATTAAAAATGTGTACGTAGATTAAAAATTATTAATTCTAAAAATCTAATAAGAATAAGAAAAATTATTAACATTTCATTAAAAATCAGACTTGATTCACACTCTGCCTGCCATTAAAGTTTTGCTCGAACTCCAAAAATTTATTTGGGTCCCACGAGATTTTCCAACTCACCGTCGAGGTTGAGTGGAAGTTCCACACCTTGATCGATTTTGGAACCGACCCAAATTCATTTTCACGATATTTTTAAAATTGTGGAACTTTTTATTTTAAACATTTTTAAAATTTTAATTCATAGATTTTTTTTTATGAGTTTTTAGAAAAAAATAATTAAATTTACACATTTTCAGATTTTTTGAATTGTAGAAATTATAGATTTTTTTTTATTTTTATGAGTTTTTAGAAAAAACAAAAATTTACACATTTTTAGATTTTTGAATTGTAGAATTTATAATTTTTAAAATTTATTTTACACCATTTATAAGTTTTTAATGAGATTTTTAGATTTTTAATGTGATTTTTTAATTTTTAATCATATTTTCAGAATTTTTTAATTATTAAATTATAATTTTCAAACATAAATGATGTAAATTGGACTATTTGACCGGATTTCTAATTTTCCATTGCAAATGACGTAAATTGGACCGAAAAGGATGTACCTGGGACGTAAATTGAAAATGTGAAAACATAAAGGATATATTCTAGATTAGGCCTAAGTTACAGGACGAAAAATGAAATTTTCTCTTATAATTACATGAAGTGATGAATTATTATTGAGTATAAAAAATTATTTTGGGTTAAGAGAACAAATATGAACTGATAAACATTAGAGATCGAAATTTATCAGCAGTTTAATTAAAATCACGTTCATAGTATATAGTATATAAGGAATAAAAAAATAAAAAAGAAATTAAGAGAATTAAATGGAGTAATGAAATATTATTGAGTATACAAAATTATTTTTGTAATCTAACGTCAACTCTATTAAAATAGAATAGAATGAAATCATCAGAATATTTTTTAAAATATTAAATATGGCAAATAGAATGAATAAAAATAGATTTTAAGATTTACATAACAAAAAATTATCAACATTAAAGAAGAATATAAAGCACTCAAGAGAACATAAACAAACCTCATTTATAATTATAATTGAAGTATAAATATATTTTAATCAGGCATATCAATATCCATAGTATAAAAAATATAGCTCCAAATCTTAAAAATACATTTCCAAACGAAACAGTTTTTAAAAAATACATAAGCATATATTTAACATTACTGCTTCTTCCAATCAACTTTTCTCAATCTTGACCTGGATAAGTTGGTTTGTTGTAGACATTTTGGAATGAATATCTTCAAGTTACAGGAAATTTTCTCTTGCCACCAGAACACTGACTATCAGAAACAGAAGATGATGCAATCTGAAGGTAGGTACAGTTTCATGTTTCACATATTTGTATAGAAATATATTAAAAGTAATGTAATATTCAAAATTTAAAGAAAAAAGGACCTCCATGTTTTTCGATGTTATTGATGAACTATGTTGAACATGGGTTGCAATAACACTTTCATCATCAACAGGCAAGTCCTTTCAAAAAAAAAAAAAACAATATAATTATTTGTAAAATATGTAGGATTATATAAGAGTAATGAACAATAGGATAATGTGGTTGTACCTTTGATGAAGAACTTTGCATTGAAAGTGTGTTATCAAATTACTGTCATCCGATAACTTGACCACTGTATAGTTATTTCAATTATTTTCCAAGTCTTCTTCAGAGATGTGGATTCTGAAAATAAATTTCCGATGAACCAAATGTTCAAACTGGATTGGTAAAGTGCCCTGTAATCCTTCATGTATGGTTAGGAGACGAAAGAAAATTTTATTTGTATGTATAAGTAAAAAGAGGGAAAAAAAAAAAGAAAAAAAAAGATAAAATAGTCGACATAAAGTATTTGGCATGCTATGTTTCACAGTCAACTAAAACATTGAAGAATGTAACATCACCTTGTCCAAATCAGTTAGAATTTCGAATGCAGTTTTGCCGATGAGTAGAATAAGAATGCTATCAAACAAAGTCAAAAAAGACTGATCATGTATCGTCAACAACATTAATGACCAACTTGTACCTAATAAAAGTAATGAGTAAGAGTAGTTCATTTTTTAAGTTAAAAAATTATAATAAAATCACCATAGACTGGTTAATACCTGGTATCAAAATTTTGTAATCGATGTCACAATTTTTGCATTTGATTGTGTTGGCACCATACAAAATTTTCCTACGACACTTAGGGCAGGCTTGGTAGTACCAACTGGACTTAGTGTCAATATTTTGAATGGTAGCAACAATGACCATTAACATTTCTTAGACATAAAATAATTTTCGAATGTTATTTTTTATTCAATATTGTATTGTTTGCACTTATTGAAAATATATATTTACCTTTGAAACTTTTTTGATGTCCGCAATACCGTTAACATTCATGTTGTCTGTAAATTCAGGATATGGGGATGAATCACTCTGTTGACTGGGTGGAGCTGGAAGTTCTTTCATAATCTTTTGAAGACTGTATCAATAAAATAGATGAAATTAAATAATTTTATACATTAATAAAATAGATGAAATTAAATAAATTTATAAACCATACATAAGGGTAATGTACGAAATACTTAAAATGAGTAAACATGTTATTCCGTATCAATTTGGAGTTGTTTGATTTAATTTTTTAATTCTTAGAATGATCAATCATAATATGCAGTATAAGGGTAAATATTAAGTTCTGATAATTCAAAATGTAAGTACCTGCTTATGAAATCATGCACTTCAATTAAGTCCTTCCTTAATAACGTTCTGATACATGTTCCTTAATAACATTCGGATACCTGTGTATGAGGTATCTCGGTATACAGTAGCTTGTATTTTTGTTCCCTAATAGAAAATAAATGTCACATCAAATGCAGAATAAAAAAAATGAAATGGAAATTAAGAGTAAACAGAAGAAATTTAGAGTAGAAATGCTCACCTTTTCATCGGTGACTACCAATTCAAAGTAATTCTTCTGTTTACCGTCATTTGAAAATACAGTCCACCATCGCACAACTTTTACTTTTAATCTCCACGTTTCCTTATCGGGAGAAATATCATATATGAGGGAGAATTGTGATGACAGAGAGAATTGTAAATAAAAATAACGGTTGAAAACCAAAAAAAAAAAAAAAAAGGAGAGGAGGAGAGATAAACAAAAAAAAAATTGAAGAAAAGTTTAAATTAAAATAATTAAAAAATGGAAGAAAATTTTAAAAAAATTTAAGAAAATAAATTTTAATGCGAGAGGAAGAATAGAGAAGCAAAACAATTATTTAAAAAAAAAAGAAAAAAAATGTATAAAGAATAAATAAATAAATTATTATTTAAAAAAAAGAAAAGAAAAAAACTGTCGAGAGAGAGAACGACAAAAAAATAAAGGAAAAATTTAAATTAAAATAATTGAAAAAATGGGAGAAAATTTTAAGGAAATTTAAAAAAAAAATTTAATGAGAGGGGAAGAGAAGAGAAGTAAAACAATTATTTAAAAAAAATAAAAAAAATGTATAAAGAATAAATAAATCAATTATTATTTAAAAAAAGTACAGAAAAAAAGTCGAGGGAGAGGAAAAAAAAATGAAGAAAAGTTTGAAAGTAAATAATTGAAAAAAATGGGAGAAAAATTTAAGGAAATTTTAAAAAATTAATTTTAATGAAAGTGGAAGAGGAGAGAATTAAAAAAAGAAAAGAAAAAAACTGTATAAAAAAGGGAGAGAGAGAGCGAGTTGAGAAAACTCTAAAAGAATAGAGAAAAAAGCAAGAGGGAGAGAGGAGAGAGGAAAAAAAAAAGAGAAAATCTGAGAAAATTAGAAAAATAGAAAGACAGAAGAGAACCCACGTAGGAAAAAAAAAGATTGGGTAAATTCTTATTAAGATTGACTACATTTCACTAAGACTTTTATCTAAATAGGGAATATATTTTTATTTTTTATCCAATAAAGTAAGACTTTTATCTAATAGGGAATATGTTTTTATTTTTTATCCAATAAAGTCAAATTGACACTTAAGAAGACAAAGTTGTCATTTTCCCATTTAAATAATTTTAAATTAATTAATATTAGACAGATTAACATCAAATCAATTTTATAAATGCATAGTCTTGAAAAACGTGAAAATCTATCACCTTCCTTAATTCAAATATTCCTAAAAATAAGGTAATTCGAATTAATTAGCTGACTTTTAGGATCTTAATAATTCTACATTTTATGATCCAGAATTAAATTACACAAGACTCATAACACAATTAAATCACAAAAAGACTAAATAAGCGTGTCATAGTAGATGCAGTTCCCGGTTATTTGAATATGCATACATATATGAAAATAGATTATGAAGTTTAATATGAACAGTGAAATGAATTTTGGTATGTAGAAATGAGTCATAATAAAACTATGAGTTTATAAGCTTAGAAAAAAGTTCATACATGGATATGCATATTAATATGCACGGAAAACGGGGTACATGCATTTTACATATGTGAAATGCACTATACGATATGCATGTATACATGCATACAGTAATGTGCATATCTAATGTTCACCTCCATGTCAAGCTGCTGTATCCATGAAACTTCTCCTTTTTTCGCCTAATCCTCGAGTACTAAGTTGCACCCTAAAGACGTAATAAATAGGGCGATTCATCAACGCTTAATCGGGGTACATGCATTTTACATATGTGCATATCATATCTCTTCCATCTTCATCGTCATCAACACTTCATCAACACTTATGATTGTTGGATCCAGTTTTAATCCTGGGTCCGCCCTTGCTAACAGGATCTCAACTTGGATCTGCGGAAAAAGACTACTCATAAGCATCATAAACCCGATGCATGGTATTTTTCGACTTAATAAAAATTACAATTATTAAACTTCAATGTCATGATTGTTAAATGTTAAAACGCATTACGGAATAAGAATGTTTATGATTGTTGGATCCAATTTTCAGCTAGATTACTTTTACTTGATGCCCAACTACAATACTTTCAAAAGAATCATTTAGATAAAAAGAAGTCAGAATACATTTACAAATTGGGAAGTGGGGTTCAACCCCTCGACTTCCACCCTAATAGAGGAAAGCGTAAGTCGGACCCAACTATCAACTTGCTTACTCAAAAGCAAGAAACTTTGAACTTCCGGTAGGTAGCCAACTCATGCATCCAGTCTTTACACCAAGAATTAGAATAAACGTAATCTGCTAGTGAGATAATTCTAGTGTCTGTAAACATTACTTTAGCCACAACAAACAAAAGCAAAAGATAATGTAATGTAATTGTTGATGTTATGTCAAAATTGTGAAGAATGTCACAACATATTTGACAACATCATTAATAATTCGTCCTTTCTTTCACAATCAACACTGATGGTGACAGTCAAGAAACAGAAGCTATACAAGAAAGTGATAAGGCAATAACTGAAGATGCACAAGATGTTGATGTCATTAAGACCGTGCATGGAGATTTATGAAAGCATACAAACTGGAGAAGTTATAAAGTATGGGGGAGTTTGTCCAGATCCATGAAGATGTTGCTGAAGTATTATTCAACTTAATTCTCTCCTTTACTTATTTACATAATCTTTCTTTATTTGTTTGGCATGCTTGTAGGATTTATATTTCTGTTATTTCCTTTATTATTTAGGATTTACTGTATGTTTATGTTATTTAAATCTAAACATGTTATTTGGTTTAGATGTTGTTATTACTAATTTGATCTAATACAACTGCTACTTCATTTATTTGAAATATCAAGTGTGTTAAATTCTTAGTCAATATTTCTGTTGTGCGAACATCAGTAGTGTTGATATAGAAAGGTCAAATTGAGGGAGATTGTTGATGTTGAAATAAGTGTTTTGTATAAAGATCCAATACTAACAGCCGAGTGTTGTAACTAATGTTCCCAACACTTATGACAACATCAGAATTTGCCCTTCCTTCGTTCACTAACTCCGATCTTACACTTGTTGTTTAGTAATGTCCCTAATGCAGGTAGAAGACGTGGGGAAGCCCAGGTCATGCAGTTGCATAGGAGTGAGAAGTTATTAAGCATGATATAACAAGTCCTACATTCAAGGAGTGGTGGAGAGAAGTTACAAACCGCATGATGTCACGGCTGTGATGATCATGGGAGTTGATGGCAGTTCGTCAATGATGCCTATAAATACACAAGTTGCCTCAATACAAGATACACAAGAAGAAAATCTAAATTAGATTACTACACTATTGAACGCTCTATACGCTTCTAGTTAGGAAAATTATTGTTTCTTCTTGTAGATCCTCACATTATTGTAAACCCGAATAATAATGTGTTGATCATGGTCTTATTTACTAGGTTATATGTATAGATCTATGAGGGAGATAGTTTCATAGGATCTAGTAAATTATTTTACACTTTCGTAGTGTTTTTATACACCTCAAAGAGGTTGTACTCGTTTCACATATTTTTAATATAGTGAACAGCATAGATTATTTTATAATCTATGCAAATTTTGAATACTTCTATTTTCAGTACGTGCATTTTAATTTCCGTTGCATAGTGTTGTCTGGACAGTGCCAACACGACAGACAACATCTCTGATTTCGCACGCACACACACTTTCAGTTGGTATCAGAGCCAACTACTTGATACACTAAGTAGAGATCTTGCTTAGAGTGTGTATATTGAAATGGAATATTCACTTTCTCCTGCACTTAGACCTTATATTGTGTAAATCAAATATCTTGATGAACGAGCGTGGAGGAGTATTCTGGCTGACTGGATTAAACCACGGACAGAAGCTGATAATGATCCAGAATCTTCTGCTTCTGATGTTGCATCAGATGTGCCAACATCTGTTACAACAATTTCCAGGTATCCATTATTTTCGATTACCAGTCTGAACTGTTTTAATGAATTTATTTATGATGAGACAGGTATATCAAGGGAAAGTCACAACTGTGATTTGTCAAAGCTGGATAATGTCTTAATGGTTGGTAACATAAAAAGAACAGGTATTGGTTACAATGATATGTCTTTTAAACCTTATTATGATAAAAAACTTATTATGTTTGTTAAGGCAGAAGTAATGGATAGTTCTAATAGTTCTGCTAAGACACAAATTACTGTTGGTAAGGTTGAAAAATATTTTACATGTTTTTACTGTTCTGATAAAGGTTATAAACGTCCATATTGTGCTAAACTGAAAAGAGATATGAATTCTTCTGAAAAGTTGCCTGAAATGACACATCATTTCAAACAACATTTACAGAAAACAGAATGTGTTTCAAAATCTGATATGTCATGTAATGTTGTTCATATGTCATTGAAAACATGTGTTTCGAATTTATGGTACTTTGATAGTGGTTGTTCTAGACACATGACAGGTCAACTTGAATTCTTATCTGATTATAAATCATATGATGGTGGAAATGTTACTTATGGAGGTGGTTCTAAAGGTAGGATCATTGGTAAGGGAACACTCAATGTTTCTGGTTTTCCAAAGTTATCAAATGTTTTACATGTTGAAGGATTACTTACAAATTTGATTCGTATTAGTCAATTATGTGATGATGATCTACATGTTAAGTTTGATAAATATTCTTACTATGTTCTAGATATAAATTTTAATTGTCTTATGACTGGAACTAGATCTGTTGACAATTATTACTTGTTTGAATCTAAAGATATATGCAATAGTGCTAAACTTGATGAGAATGTTCTTTGGCATCATAAACTTGGTCATGCTAATTATAGACATATTCACAAATTGATGAGATTAGGAGTTGTTACAGGTTTACCTAAACTTCAGTTGAGAAATACCAAAGTTTGTGATTCATGCCAAAAAGGTAAGCAGATGAACGTGTCTCACAGAATGTTGGAACATTGTTCAACAACACACTGTTTTGAACTTCTACATATGGATATTATCGGTCCAACTGAAACTGAGAGTATTGGTGGTAAGAGATATTCATTAGTTGTGGTTGATGATTACTCAAGATACACTTGGATTGAATTTCTAAAAGAAAAATCTGAAACTTTCTCTACTTTCAAGATTCTTTATAAAAGATTCAAAACTGTTTTTAACTCTAAAGTTTGCAGAATTAGGTCTAACCATGGAAGAGAGTTTGAAAATAGTTTTTTTACTGAATTTTGTGAAAGTAAGGGTATCATGCAAGAGTTTTCTTCACCTAAAACACCACAACAAAATGATATTTGTGAAAGGAAATATATGACTCTTCAAGAAATGACTAAAGTTATGCTTTTATCCAAACAACTTTCTAAAAGATTTTGGGCTGAAGCTTTAAACACTGCATGTCATATTTCAAATAGAATCTATATTCGAACTAATTCCACTAAAACTCCTTATGAAATTCTGAATAGCAGAAAACCATCTTTGAAATACTTTCATGTGTTTGGTTGTGTATGTTACATTCAGAATGATAGAGATCAATTGCATAATTTTGATTCTAAAAGTGATAAAGGATTATTCTTAGGCTATTCTAGAAATAGTAGAGCCTATAGAATTTACAATTTGAGAACATGTACTGTGCAAGAATGTCTAAATGTGGTCTTTGATGATGATTCTAGTCTTACAGGTCAATATCTTGAAGATGACGTCTCTGATCTTTTTGAAATTTCAAAGAGTTTTGAGAATTCTGATCAAACTCAAACTGTTGCTTCAGATGAGGCCACATCTGAGCAAACATCCTCTGAAAAATCAGAATTATCAAAAAATTTGTATGAATCTCAGAAGACTCCATCTACTAGAATTTCGAAAGATCATCCATTAGACCAAATCATTGGAGAACTGAATACTGGAGTACAAACTAGAAGAAGACTGGATATGAACACAGAAGATGTGGTAAGGCCTATATGCATGTCATCCAAATGCAACAAGGTAAACCATGTGTGTTATAATTCCTTGATTAAGCCTGGAAATATAGAAGAAGCTTTGAAAGTTGAAAATAAAATATTTTGTGATTATACTATTGCTATTAATATATCTAAGAATCATGTGAAATATTCTTTGATAAAGCATATACGTATTAAACATCATTTTATTAGAGATCTTGTTGAGAAGGAGATTGTGAAGTTGGAATACACATTACTACTGAGAAACAACTTGCTGATATTTTTACTAAAGCTCTTGATGACAAGAGGTTTTCATCTCTTCGAAAATCTCTTTGTTTGTGTAATATTTGAAAATATGATCAAGGGTGTTGTATCAAATGCGGTAGCATTTGAGACAACACTAAGATAAGTCTCTTATATGTTTCCTTGCTTTAATTTTCGTAATTATTGAACTAATATAATTCCTTTGTGATTGATATTTGAATTCTGAGTAACTTGTGAAAAATACTAAAAGGGCCTATACACCTCTCAAATGCTACAAAAGAAAAATCACGTATTAGATGCTTTATAAATCACTGAGTAACTATGGGACACGGAGCTCGCTACTACGATGATCTCTTTTCAAAAGGTGATATAAATTGCATCAATATTTCACAAATCCATTGAGTAACTATGGGGCACGGAGTTCGCTGCTACGATGCACTCTTTTCAAAAGATGGATCAATGTGAAGTGTGATAAAAAGAAAAAGAAATGAGAGCAACACATATGATGAAAAATCATGAAAAAACTGTGTTGAGGTGTATAGAATGCCAACAATAGTTATAACACTCGTAAAGTCAGATTCTTATCCCAATTTTCGTGGAATTAGTTATTTTTGATAATTATTAAATATTAATCTCTGAAATATTTAATTGACTAAGTCTTACCTTGTTTTATTAATTCAGTTATTATATATTCCGCTTTTAATTATTTATTTTTCAGAATCCTTGTTTCTCTCCCACCAATTTCACACGATCACTTACATGGGAGAAGTTATTCATTTCACTTCCTATTTTTTTGAATTACTCCCATTATGCGTACAACTTCCAATTAATCTTCTCTACGCAAGTTCTTTTAATAAATTAAAATGTCTAGATATTTATATTGTTATTATATTCTATAACTTATGCACTGATTTTGAAGATATTATATGTAGTGGTATATCACATAGTATTGATTCTTCATTACTGTATTTAATTTCGAAAGTGTTTAAATTTTTTTTAACCTATGAACTGTTCATTTAATTCGAATCTATTTTACAGGTATTTAAAGGATGGAAAACACTTCACCATTCGATCAAAGCTCAAATTCTCAAGCCTATTCTTCCTCTGAAAATCGAACCCTCTAAACTTACTTGCTTCAATGGCGATTTCCCTACGTGTTTCAGAAAATGTTGAAACAACGACATCGGGATCACCATACCTTATGGTCAGTTCGATTGAGGTACCTATTCCAAAATTTGAAACCTCCACTGAAATTTTACAAACATCTAGACCTTTGACGTTTCAAACCTTAAGACATCAGTTTTGAAATGCAAAACATCCACCCTCCTACTGAAACCATGAACCTGAAACCACTCAAAACCCTACTACTACTCAAAGTCTTCTGACTCTTCTTACAACAATGGTGATTTCACTGAATGTTTCTGAAAATGATGGAACAATCATGCCAGCATTACCGCAGTTCATGATCTTTTAATCTATTTGTTTCTCCTTTCCACACCAACAGGGGGAGAAGCTGCATAAGATGCTGCACCTAATGCAAATTGTTGTAGATGAGAATTATCCTGCTTATTGAAAGGGGGAGTTTTACATCTATGGGGGAGTTTTTTGAAAGATCGTTTTAAGGGGGAGTTGTTTTCGATGGTTCAAATTCACTTCGGTTTAACATTACATTCTATTCTTGTTGTCTATTCTACACTGTTTGTTATTTATTATTGCATCAGGTTTGTTGTTGTCGAAAGTCCAAATTGGGGGAGATTGTTGATGTTATGTCAATATTGTGAAGAATGTCACAACATATTTGACAACATCATTAATAATTCGTCCTTTCTTTCACAATTAACACTGATGGTGATAGTCAAGAAACAGAAGCTATACAAGAAAGTGATAAGGCAATAGCTGAAGATGCACAAGATGTTGATGTCATTAAGACCATGCATGGAGATTTATGAAAGCATACAAACTGGAGAAGTTATAAAGTATGGGGGAGTTTGTCCAGATCCATGAAGATGTTGCTGAAGTATTATTCAACTTAATTCTCTCCTTTACTTATTTACATAATCTTTCTTTATTTGTTTGGCATGCTTGTAGGATTTATATTTCTGTTATTTCCTTTATTATTTAGGATTTACTGTATGTTTATGTTATTTAAATCTAAACATGTTATTTGGTTTAGATGTTGTTATTACTAATTTGATCTAATACAACTGCTACTTCATTTATTTGAAATATCAAGTGTGTTAAATTCTTAGTCAATATTTCTGTTGTGCGAACATCAGTAGTGTTGATATAGAAAGGTCAAATTGAGGGAGATTGTTGATGTTGAAATAAGTGTTTTGTATAAAGATCCAATACTAACAGCCGAGTGTTGTAACTAATGTTCCCAACACTTATGACAACATCAGAATTTGCCCTTCCTTCGTTCACTAACTCCGATCTTACACTTGTTGTTTAGTAATGTCCCTAATGCAGGTAGAAGACGTGGGGAAGCCCAGGTCATGCAGTTGCATATGAGTGAGAAGTTATTAAGCATGATATAACAAGTCCTACATTCAAGGAGTGGTGGAGAGAAGTTACAAACCGCATGATCTCACGACTGTGATGATCATGGGAGTTGATGGCAGTTCGTCCATGATGCCTATAAATACAGAAGCTGGCTCAACACAAGATACACAAGAAGAAAAGCTAAATTAGATTACTACACTATTGAACGCTCTATACGCTTCTAGTTAGGAAAATTATTGTTTCTTCTTGTAGATCCTCACATTATTGTAAACCCGAATAATAGTGTGTTGATCATGGTCTTATTTACTAGGTTATATGTATAGATCTATGAGGGAGATAGTTTATAGGATCTAGTAAATTATTTTACACTTTCGTAGTGTTTTTATACACCTCAAAGAGGTTGTACTCGTTTCACATATTTTTAATATAGTGAACATCATAGATTATTTTATAATCTATGCAAATTTTGAATACTTCTATTTTCAGTACGTGCATTTTAATTTCCGCTGCATAGTGTTGTCTGGACAGTGCCAACACGATAGACAACATCTCTGATTTCGCACGCACACACACTTTCAGTAATGTAATGTAATGCTTCCAAAGATATTCCTCCGAGAACACTATAACATTCTTGAGTTATAATATAGAAATTACAAGTACATCACCTAGACCCAAAAAGAAACAGATAAAGCATGTGATACAAGTACATCACCCAGACCCAAATTTACAGACGACGTTTTTGCTGGAAATAAAGTTGCAGAACAAAATATCAAAATTTATAAACAAAAATCAAAGATTCAGAATTTGTTTAGTCTTTTCTGCAGAACAAATTTCAAAGATTCAAAATTTATAAACAAAAATCAAAGATTTGGCAAAACAAAATCTCACCGGAAAAGGGCGACGGCGGCGGCCATGAGTGGGTTTCGTCTTCTTCGCCATCATCTCTACGAGAGGGCTCGCATCTGTAACAGGAAAAATACTCGTACATATCGGAGTTTAGGGAGGTTCCGGCCACAGATCGTCCTCTTCGGCCATTAATGGAGTCGGTCGACGGCCACTACTAAGAAAAAAACAGATCGCGGTCGGCTAGGCGTCTTCGACTTCACGCACGGCGGCGGTAGAGACAGGTCGACACCGAAGAGGCTCGACGGCCACGAAGCTTCGTCTTCGACCATCTTCTTCGTCCAGTGCGACGACGGCGGCCAAGGTGGGGGAAGGAGCTCGACCGATTGGGGTGGGGGGAGGGAGCTAGGGTTTTGTTTTTTTTGGGAATGAATTAAATTAGTGGAGAGATTATCTTATTTATAAAAGGGTAGAAATGGTTTTTTAGCACCAATTATTCCTTAATAGAAACTTTTTAAAGTTGTAGTCTCTATTAGAGTAAGGTGCTATAGAAATGACTCTATTAGGGAATAATCTCAAAAAGATTTAGAAATAGTAATTAAGGGTGGGTAGATATGTATGTAAGATATGTCCTTTTAATAAAATATTACACATACATACACTTCCCCTCAAGACCCTAACTCTAAATTTGTTGTAAGCCGGCCGCGGTAGTCCACAATTTTTTTTATTTTTTTTTAGAAATTTAGGCTAACAGGACTGATTAAGAACATAATTACATCGACAATGGGCAAAATCAAACTTATATAGAACATAATTACATCAATTATGGATGAAAAAAAAACTTATTTTCGAAGAACCAGAGTCGAGCAAAAACACTATCGTCGACACTGATTTGTTGACCAAACATACTCCAGTTTTTGTCGATCACAAATACTTTCATCAACGAAATTTTGTCGAAAGAATTTTAAAAACAAAATTAAATTTTTCGACAATAAAGGGTTGACCGTAAACACTTTTATCGACAACAATTTATCGATGAAAGTGTATTGTCGATATTTAAAAAAAAAAGGAAAGAAAGCATATTTGGGAACTGCGCACGAGAAATAGAATCGACGGCGACGTGAGGATGGGTTGTCGAAAAAAGGAAAAACAAAAACAAAAAAACTTGGGCACGGAGGTGGGGCTGCACAACGGGAGGACGACGGTGTTGGTGCCCAAGCCTGGGCACGGCGCGACGGTGGGTGCCTGGACACGGCGGCGCGGTGGGAGGGGGAATTAGGTGGGTTGCACAACAGGAAAAAGGAAAATAGAGAAGAAGGGTGGAGCGACGGTTGAGGCGGGTGGAGGCGGGTAGGTAACGGTTGGCGGTTGTGGGCAGAAGGGAGGGGAAGGTAGAAGATGTGAAATTAGGGTTTGTGTTTTGAGGGTGCATTTATTCAATGGAAATTTTGAGAAAAAAAAGGGTAGTTTAGACAATAGGGGGGTTGCATCTATAATATGTCTATTTTAGGGGGAGTGTGTGTATCGGGGGAGTACATCTATCATTGTTGGAGGGGCATATAACCCACGCCATTTTGTTACTTTTCCTTTATATGTTGGGCTTTCTTTATGTTGGTGGGTCTTTGTTTTGGGCCTGTGGCAGTTAATGAATTATGATTAGTGTAGTTAGTAGATGGCCACGATTATACACACACAAACCTATTGAGAACACCCACTGACTAAACACACACCCTAAAATGAGGACACCCATGTGGAAAACTCCAAAATACCTTTTACCTCTCTTAAATTTTCCCTCCAACTCATTTGCACTTGTTTTTCGGTACACTCACCCACATCATCTCCTTCAACTCCTCCATCTCCCCCACTCCAACCACTCACAACCATCACCACCCAACATCAATCACTAAAGAAGAAGGACGACGCACGTTCATTGAAGAAGAAGGATTGAGACTCGACCAAGCGAATCCATCAAGAAGAGGAAGAACGACAGTAGCAGTTTTTGAAAAAAAAAAAAACAAATACAATTTTTTTTGTAACACTATGGGTAGAGGTTAGTTAGTTTCTCTTTTTGTATTTATTCTTTTTTTTAGAATTATTGTGTTGTGAACATGTATTATTTTTGTTGAGTGAAACACATTAATTTTATATTTTTAGGGTTTTGACTATTTCTAATATTCATGTAATTTGTAGATTAGGGTTGGTTTTTTGTGTTATAACCATGGGCATGTGTATAATGTGCGATACTGTGATGTGGATTAAGATAAATATGCACATGGCCATGTTTTAGGACGAAAAATCCTCTTTCACGTCTGGTTTTTCGAAAATAGGGTAGATGTCGGATTTTTTTTTCCGGACATAGTGAACTTGTTCATGTTTTTTTTTTTTTTTGGACAAAGTGAGATTGTTCATGCTTTTTTTTTTTCGGACAAAGTGAGTTTGTTCATATTTTTTTTTTCGGACAAATATCTTTCGAAATAACTTCAATGTTCGAAAAAAATAAATGAACAATTTTGATTTGCCCGAGTTTTTTTTTTCGGACAAAGATGATTTATCCGAAAAAAAAATTATGAAATACACCGTCTTCCTCGCTAAACCAGTCGCGAGAATAGCAGTTTTTGTAAAACGGCCAAATTACATGCATATTGTCAAAATATATGTTCTGAATGCATATTATTTAAACTAGATACCACTATACAGTCATAAGATGAAAAAAAAAAAAACAAGCATAAACACTAACATAAATCCACAAAAACCCTAAGGCTCCGTTTGAATGGAGGGATTTGATCTATGTATTTCAAATCCATCGTTCAAATTCACTCCCTTTATTTGGATTAAAAATGAAATGAATGGATTTAAAATTCTAAGCATATTTTTTTAGTTAAAATTGAGAGGATTTTAAATCCTCTCTAAAACCATGTCATTTGAAATCCATTTATTTTCAAAACCTTTCATTTGAAATACCTCCTCAAATCAAATCCCTCCATCCAAACACAACCTTAACCTCCTCAAATCAAATCCCTCCATCCAAACACAACCTAACACTACTAGAAAATTGGCATTTCTTGACATTTAAAATTGTATTTATAAATCACTTTTCAATACACTTTATTTATCATGACATTTCTTTAAAGTGTCATCTAAGTTAATGTAATAATAGATATCAATGTATTAATACATTCTTAAATGTCATGAATATGTAGTTTTCAATACACTTTATTTATCATACATTTCTTTAAAGTGTCATCTAAGTTAATGTAATAATAGATATCAATGTATTAATACATTCTTAAATGTCATGAATATGTAGTTTAGCCTACACTTAATTAATCATATAAATTGTTAATATTAATTATTAGTGCAATATTAAATGTCAGGACAAATTATTATTAAAATTGTTTTTAATTATCATTAATTTTCTATTTTAATTAATACTACATTATTAAATGTCAAGATACATTCATTTTAAAACCCACTTATTAATCCAAAAAAAACTAATTTATTATTATTTTGTAATATTAATTAATAATACGCAATTTGGTGTTATGATAGTTTCATTTATATATATTAATTGCAATTAGATTAATAACAATAATAAGAATTTATAATAATATTAAAACAATAAATAGTAAATTAAAAAATACTCTTCCGCATGAAATAATATTGAAAATCACAAATAAATTAATTACACATTTTACTAGACACGAATACTTGATAATATTTCGTGAAATTACATCAAATAAATTCTACAAAATTGTCAATATAATCTTTGCATAAGTCATTTCTAGAAGAAAAAAAAAACTAAATTCTAAATTGAGGCTCTTTAATCCTCAAATAGGTATAACTAATCAATCGATCTCCATCCTTGAAAAAATCCAGATATTCTCCCCTTACCTACAAAAACACAAAAATTTTCATAAGTTCAAGATATTGTAGAAACATGATGTAAGGACATAAAATTAATTGTAAATTGGAACAAGGAGATTTTAGAATACTAATTACCTTTACAACCTCTAACCTAACATTTTTTTCTTCCCTTGTCATTGCACATTCCACGCCAATCTTTCACATCTAACCATATAAATTCATTAAATCCAACTTCAACTTCATTGTTCCCAAATACTTTGATTGACTGACCAAATTCATTAAATCCAACTTCACTGTCCCCAAATACTTTGATATAAGTGGGATGTCGTTGAACTTTTTTTCATAAATTTAACAGCAATTCCATTACCTATCTAAACAAAAAATAAATATTATTTTAAATAAATAAAGTCCTATACTATATAATAGGTTTACAATGTTACCTTGCTCGTGTTCATAGCTTTCATTCATTTGCTCGTGTTCGTAGCTTTGATTCATGATCTCGAATCTTGATTCCTCCCTAAGGACTTGTTTACCTGTACATTCATTATAAATTCTTTTATGAGTTTGACGCCTTATACTCTTGAGTTCCCGATGTCTATTAACAAAGAAAAATTAATGTGACACAATTCCAAAGGAAAAATGTTTTGATATTATATTTAAGAAAGAAATATAGATAATCAATTCATATTTGTATCCCAATAATTTAACATGTGAAACTGAGAATGAGGATGAACTCTTGTTCATGTTGCAAAATTGGCTCATCTGGAAGACTAAAAAATATTTCGGTGTACTTTTTTTCCTAGCTCTGTAAAACAGATTATTATCTTATGTACAAACAAAACAAACATTATCCATACACTCCAAACCATACAGACATTTTTTAAGCGGTGGTGTTTAATAGCTATCATCCATTCAAGTATTTAACTATAAAAAGGAGAAAGAAAATCAACTGTCTGCCTTAGCAATAAATTGAGATTGATATGAAAACACTGTTATTGAGTGTCAAATCTTAAAAATTTGAAATACTCACTCAATCATTTTCTAGTTCAATAAATATCTTCTTATCTAATTAAAAAAAAAAATCTATAGACACAAGGAGTACTTATGCATCACAGTATATAAAACCAAGTGAGGAAACAAAAATCAGAGCATATCAAATAGGAGTTCTATATATCCAGTAGAAAAATTAACATTAATATGTAATTTTCGAACTACAAATACAAATTGTTTAATAAAATAAACACTCAAAAGGAGATAAATCAACTCAAGAACTCCAGCCTTCGAGTATTCAATTCTTGAGTCAAGTTTGGCGATGATCCAATAACAAAAAAAATGTGAAATACGTACCTCATCAGCTATTTGTGATTCTACAATGAGTAAATCCAAATCTTGCTCCTAAAATAAAAAAATAAATAATCAATTATCTCAAAGACATCAATTAGGCCTAGAATTCATTTTGAAGACTCAAGCACGAGCAAAATTACCTTCAACTGGTAAAAAATAGGTTTTGATAGACAATTTAAAAAAAGAGGTTTTGATTTGCTCATTACCTTGTAAACGGCGATTGTTCATGGAAGAAGGTCTAGACCACGATTTTTCATCGTTGGCGGGTTATCTCCCGCAATTTTTTCTTCAAAATAATATCTATTAAATAATTTAATAAATAATTAAGTCTTTAAAAATAGATAATTAATAATTAAGGATACACCATATTAATCGAGATAATATTAAAGGAGATAGGCTTTTTAATTTTTTTTATTATATTAGATATTAACTAAATTAATAATTAATTAAGGAACAAAGATAATAATATTTAAGAAATGATAAATTAGGAATATTATATAAAATAGTCTTTTTCCGTCCCAAAATGAAATTATTGTATTCATTTTTTTTGTTTGTCCAATAATATAATTTCATTTTACGATTGAACCGCCTAAAATCGAACAAAACAGATTAAACTAGTGAAAACCGACTATAACGATTAGACCGCCAGTCCAACCGATTCAATCGATTACACCGTGAGCAAGTGTTATGAACCGGTTCAAAATCGGACCGGGGTCGAAATCTACACAGATGTAGGGGTGAAAACGTGCCGAGTAGTGCTGAGCTCGAAACTCGACTCGATTGTTATACTTGAAGCTCGAAACTCGACTCGACACGGTCGATCCTAAAATTTTGAAGATCGAGCTCGATTCGATAAGAAACTCGATAAACTCGAGCTCGGCTCAACTCGATTACCTATATAATTTTTAAAATTAATTTTAAAACATATTTTTTTCTAAAATAAACTCGATCTCAGCTTGATTACTCGTATATAAATATAAATTATATATTAATGTCAAAATAGTAAATATTTTTCAAGCTTGATTAGGCTCACGAGCCTTTCGAGCCGAGTATTTATGAGCTCGAACTCGAACTCGGTAGCTACTCGAGTAGCTTGAAACTCGACTCGAGTCGATTTCGATCTTTTTTCGAGTCGAGCACGAGTACCTCGCGAGTAGGCTCGACTCACTTACACCCCTACCTAGATGGGTGGACCGGAGACCGGACCGGTTAATTTTGGTCCAGTCCGGGTTTGGACCGTTTCAGATTTGATTTTTTTCTTCCTTTTGGGTATTACTTAGTATATTACTCTATTTGTAGGTAGAGATGACTATCGGGTTGGCCCTAACCCGATAGGGCCAACCCTGCAGGGCTACGGGCTTGGTCCTTAACCGGTTCATACTTAACAGTTCTACAATTGTTGGGACCTAACCCTAACCCTAGAGGCCTGGTCACTAACGGGCTATAATGATTTTTTTTTTATTTTAAAATTAAAGGTCTCAATTGGCACGTCCAACAAGCAAATAAAATAGAAAAATATATGATTATTCAACAAGCAAATAAAATAGAAAAATATATAATTAGTTAATAATCAGTAAATGAAAAAACAAAAGTATGATTTAAACACAATTCTAGAACTCATTGGTCTTTAATATGACCAAATAAATATCATAATCTAATAAAAAAATAGTAATAATAACGTAATGAGCTACTTAATGTTTATAGTTATGGTTACGGGTCAAATGACCCAAAATTTGTTAGTCACATTTTTGTAGAACATCTATATATTTCTTCATATTTACTTTTAGAATAAATTCTTTTTCAATGTTCTAAATTAAAGAAATAGTTAGTTGATCACAATTGTGCAAGAATATATATATATTAGCCATAGTTACTTGAAATCTTAATTTATTCTATAGGAATTAATACAAGTCCAAATGAAAATGTTGTACACTGAAATAATTGGAGATAAATAAAAAAGTACCTAAGAAAATAAGAAATTTCAATGAAATAAAAATGTTATTAAAAGAAAATCTAATCCAATTAATGTGAAAATAAAAATAAAGAAAAATTTAATGAAAATTTAGTCAGATTCATCCAAATTAAATTAAACAATCTTTTAGAATTAAGGATAGTTTTATATATTTCATAGGAGTTCGTCTCAATGTTTATAAGTTTTGAACAAATTTGTAATAACATATAAAAAAAATCAATTAGTTTAAATGATCAATATTTTATTAAAAACACAATTAGGGGGTGTTTCTTTTGAGCTTTGGGTGGTTTTAAAAACCAGATTTTTGAAATCCTGGTTTTTAAAATCCCGATGAATAGTAATATGGGTGTTTCTTTTGGGTTTTGGAATAGTGAAGGATTTAACTTTATGTCAAATCAAGTTGTAAGATTGAATGAGTTTGTATTATTATATTATTGTTTGATGAGATTGTAATGATTAGTTAAGTGTGTAATGATTAAATGTATTATATTATTGTATTATTATATTATTATAGTATTATTATATTATTGTTGAGAAAGAATATAATGATTGAAGTAATATTATATAGATATAACTTTATGTCAAATCAATATGTTTGATAGGGGTGGTTTTGAGTGGATTTTGAAAACCGGTTTTTAAATCCCGAAGTAAAACGGGTTTTGGATCTTGAAATCCAAAACCTGGTTTTTAAAACCAAAAAGAAACATACCCTTAAACTCCTTGCTAACTACCAGATTTGATACCACAAATCCATTTTGAAATTAGCAGAGTGTAAAAAATAACCCTATATCAATTAAACTTTAAAAATAGTCCAATAATTCAAAGAGATCTAGCCCAATACAACATTTCTTGCCGAAGAAGAACTATATAATAAGACCCAGAAAAATAGTCAAGTTCATCTAAAATGACTTGAGTATAACTAATTTCACGATTTCTTAAAATTTGAATACACTCTGAAGCAAATACAAAAATCTACTATTCAATTATAAAATTTGAATACACTCTTGAAATTATCCATCAAAATCTACTATTCAATTATAAAATTTGAATACACTCTTGAAATTATCCATCAAAAGAAATTAACTATAAATTATCCACTGAAAGAAACAAGTATAAAATATTAAATTTCCTTCACAGAGCAAGAAAAGAAACAGATATATATGAACAGAGTAAGAAAAGAAACATATATAAATATATATGATTGAATCCTAATTGAGTTTTTTATCCCACTTTGCCCTCTTTAATGCTTTTAAAACAATTGATTCAATTTATGGCACCTTCATAGATTTTAGATGAATTTGGATAGATTTAAGAAGAATTAAAAAAAAAAAAACAGACGACGTGTTATTTATTTATTTTTTTGTAGAGAACATAGTATTTAAAGCGTATATAATTAAAAATATTCTTATTAAATTATTATTTTAATATTATTAATTTTATGTTTGACTGTTCATTTTTTCCCTTTTTCTTTTATATATTAAATTTGTTTAAATCTTATTTTTGCTTAAAATTTAATTATAATAAATAATATGACACGATTCACAATGTCATAATTATGTTTTATAGATATTTAGTTAATATTGTATTATTAGGGTGTATTATATTATGACAATTTGTTATAAATGTATTAATAGGGTATAAAGTTATGTAGTTTTAGATTATAAAAAGTTAGTGTACTAATAAATTAAGTTTCACTACATTTTTTTATTAGTGTACTAAAATTAATGTACTAATATGCCATTTTTCTAGTAGTGTAAGGTTGTGTTTGGATGGAGTTTGGATGGAGGGATTTGATTTGAGGAGGTATTTCAAATGAAAGGTTTTGAAAATAAATGGATTTCAAATGACATGCTTTTAGAGAGGATTTAAAATCCTCTCAATTTTAACTAAAAAAATATGCTTAGGATTTTAAATCCATTCATTTCATTTTTAATCCAAACAAGAGGAGTGGATTTGAATGATGGATTTGAAATTCATAGATCAAATCCCTCCATCCAAACGGAGCCTAAAGGGATGTTTACTTTTGGTTTTAAAAACCAGGTTTTGGATTTCAAGATCCAAAACCCGTTATACTTCGGGATTTAAAAACCGATTTTCAAAATCCACTCAAAACCACCCATATCAAACATATTGATTTGACATAAAGTTATATCTATATAATATTACTTCAATCATTATATTCTTTCTCAACAATAATATAATAATATTATAATAATATAATAATACAATAATATAATAATACAATAATATAATACATTTAATCATTACACACTTAACTAATCATTATAATCTCATCAAAGAATAATATAATAATACAAACTCATTCAATCTTACAACTTGATTTGACATAAAATTAAATCCTTCACTATTCCAAAACCCAAAGGGGATGTTTACTTTTAGTTTTAAAAACCAGGTTTTGGATTTTAAGATCCAAAACCCGTTTTACTTCGGGATTTAAAAACCGGTTTTCAAAATCCACTCAAAACCACCCCTATCAAATATATTGATTTGACATAAAGTTATATCTATATACAGTAATATTACTCTAATCATTATGTTCTTTCTCAACAATAATATAATAATACTATAATAATATAATAATGGGTTGGTCTGCTATAGACTCGAGTGCATGTTGTGCACCCTAGTCCATGTTGCACTTTCCAGTTTACTGACTTACACTTTTTGGGAAATGATGTTGCACTTTTCAATTATTAAACTGTATAATAATATTTTTAGTAATAATTGAAAAGTGCAAGTCAGTAAACTGAAAAGTGCACATGGACTAGGGTGCACAGCATGCACTCGAGTGTATACTAGACTTTACCTATAATAATACAATAATATAATATATTTAATCATTACAAAATCAACTAATCATTATAATCTCACCAAACAATAATATAATAATACAAACTCATTTAATCTTACAACTTAATTTGATATAAAGTTAAATTCTCCACTATTCCAAAACCCAAAAGAAACACTCCTATTACTATTAATCGGGATTTAAAAAACCAGAATTTTTAAAACCCAATTTTTAAAACCACCCAAAACCCAAAGTAAACACCCCCAAAGGGTATGTTTACTTTTGGTTTTAAAAACCAGGTTTCGGATTTCAAGATCCAAAACTCGTTTTACTTCGGGATTTAAAAATCGGTTTTCAAAATCCACTCAAAACCATCCCTATCAAACATATTGATTTGACACAAAGTTATATCTATATAATATTACTCTAATCATTATATTCTTTCTCAACAATAATATAATAATACAATAATATAATACATTTAATCTTTACACACTTAACTAATCATTATAATCTCATCAAACAATAATATAATAATACAAACTCATTCAATCTTACAACTTGATTTGACATAAAGTTAAATTCTTCACTATTCCAAAACCCAAAAGAAACTCTTATATTATTATTTATCACGATTTCAAAAATCAGGATTTCAAAAACCTGGTTTTTAAAACCACCCAAAGCCCAAAGTAAACACCCCCTAAATATAAAAACTCTTCAACTTAAAAAAAAAAAAAACTTTCAAAACATGTTAAACAACTTACGGATGAGTATTGGCACCACCACAAGTTGTTATCACCTCATAATCGACCAAAGGCCCAAATTTGAAAACCCTAATGTCTACACATAAAATCCTTACCACTATCCAGTGCGGCAGTGCCTACACAGAAAAACCTTACTGTCTTTTACCGAGGAAATTTTAATTTTAGTCCTATAAGTTTGAGATATTCCAAAATAAATCATTTAAGTTTCAACTTTACAAAATACGTCATTTACCTCTCAATTTTAATCATTTTTTACATTAATTTTAATCCTTTACAAAATGACACATGCCACATCACTTTCTTCTCTATATATATTTTAAAAAAAAAACTAATAACACCCCAAAATACTTTGTACACACCCCATAATTTTAAATACAAAAATAGATGCATATAAAATGACTAAGTAACCCTTATATAAATAGAGATTAAAATAATTATAAAAAATAACTTGAAAAAATCTGAAAAAAAGTAATTAAAATTTAAAAGTATTTTAAAACATTAAATAAATCTTTAAAAATAAATAGTTTACATTAATTAATTAATTATTTTTTTTAAAATTAATCTTAGAAAATTAAATAGAATCTGAAATTTAATATTTTTAGATTTTATTTGGATTTAATTGATTTTTCATTCAAATATTTTTTAATATTTATTTGATTTTTTAAAATATTTTCAAATTTTATTTAGTTTATCGTATTATTTAAAAAAATTTAATTAATTTTTTTATATATAGTTTTGATGATTTAGTTGAATTTTAAATTATATTTTTAATTTTTATTCAATTTGTATTTGTTTTGAGAGATAAATGGTAAATATGAAAGAATTGGGGTGTGTTTAATAATAAAAAATAATTTTTTAATTTTAGTGGGGTGTGTATAATATTTGAGGTTTGTATAACATTTTATTGGTTGTTAGTTGCTTCACCCAAAAAAATGCATCTACTCCAAACTAATTAATCAATTTATTTGAAATATATTTATTTATTATGAGTATTTGATAAAATGATGATATTATCATTAAATTTAGTTATACGTTTTGATTAATAAAGGAAAATAAGAATCACATAATTAACATCGATCATTCATAACTTCAACACCCTTTGGTTTCGTTTGTGAAATTTATTTTGTTTCATATTTTTTCAAGTTATTTTTTTTTATTATTTTACTTTTTATTTATGTGAGGGTTACTTAGTCATTTTATATGCAACTATTTTTGTATTTAAAATTATGGGGTGTGTATAGAGTATTTTGAGGTGTTATTAGCTTTTTAAAAAAAATATATATATATAGAGAAGAGAGTGATGTGGCATAACATGTGGCATTTTGTAAATGATTAAAATATAAAGGATTAAAATTGATGTAAAAAAGGATTAAAATTGAAAGGTAAATGACGTATTTTATAAAATTGAAACTTAAAGGATTTATTTTGAAATGTCTCAAAATTATAGGACTAAAAATAAAATTTCCTCTCTTTTACCCTATGCTCTGCTAATGCCTCCATAAAAAAGAGGAAGAAAATTATAGCCTTCACCAATCTTTCCTAAAAACGCCGACGCCCCATTCGTGTTTGCTATTCGGCGCCCGTACGCCACGCCCCAAAGGCCCAAACCACCGCCTCCAGCCGCAGGGTGCACACGGCTGTGAGCCGCCGCCGCAGCGATCGACCATGCCGTCGCCCAAGAAGCTAGCGAAGAAGCAGCGTAAAGTGAAGGAGAGGAGTAATCTTTTTAGGTCTAACGATTTAAAATTGGGCCTGAAGTGAAGAGTTAATTGGGTATATAAAAAAAAATTGTGAACCGGCGGTCCTAAAACCCGGGAAGGACGAACCGAAACCGGACCGTGAAATTCACGGCTCCGGTTCCGAACTGTGAACCGGCGGTCCCGAACCGGACGAGCAACTCTAGGCCCATTCTTGATTTCATTTATACTTTCTTGGTTTTTCTTATTCCCTATGGCAAGTGCATCTCTATCATGCTCACTTACACCCCAAATATATATCTCTGAGTTACTAGTATCTTGTGTAGAGAGCGTATGTCCTCTCTCTAAATTACTTAAGGAGTAGAGAGAGCTTGTTTGTCTCTGGCGGAACCGACCAAAGGAACGATTCAAGTGTGACTTAAGTGGAGAAGAGAAGATTCTTACTCGTCTCCATATGCATATCAGAGCAGTGGAGATCCTTTACCTGAGCTTAGATGGTAGCATATAGGTGTTCTCCTCGAAGTTCCATCGGTGAGTGGAGAGGAAACTCGTACCTTTTGTGCAACACGACTGTGAAGACTCAGTAGAGAGACGACATTGTGGAGATGTGGAACCCAAAGGGACAACTAAACTAAGAAGGGAATCTTTTTCTCATGAGTGGAGAAAGGATCTCATTAAGTAAAAATGTTGAGGAGTGGCATGATAATATTTAGTCTTCGACTAGAGGATAAATATTGTTATCGTTGTGTCAGACGAAAACGACGCACTACACCTAATCGGGCAGAATATATTCCGTATGTCAAGGCCTTACGGTGACGTGGCGGAGGGACTCAAAATCCTAATTGGTTAAAAGACTATTTTACCCCTATGAGAATAAGGTATAAAAGTCATTCTTCTTTTACTTATGAAAGGTATCATCTTCACATTTTCTCTATCTATACGGTCTCATCTGACTTGAGCGTTAGAGGGTCATCACCGGAGCCCCCTGCGGCCCTGTTTTCTTGCAGGAACGTTCGAAGCTTATGCCGCCGAATATTCAACCAGTCAAAAAATTCCTCCAACGAAGCTTATATAGTCGTTTCTCGTATGTGAGATGAACCTACTCACATCAATTGCATTCTTCCATTTTACATACTGTTTAATAAATCCAGTTTCATAAACCAGCACTCCCGCTGTTTCCCAGTATCTTGAATTGATATTATTTCTATGCCTTTATTTGATGCTTTCTCCGACTGCATCATTGACGTTGCTGATATACACACTTAATTTTTGAGGCCATTTATCTTGCTTTCCACAGCCTCTGTATATCTTGTATCAAATAGGTGTAATGTAATTTGATCTGGATTTACAAGTATATATATATGTTTATGCAATGCAATGTTTCCATCTGCACAACACAAGACCTTTTATATATATTGCCAAACCACACGTCTTCCCTCAGCCATGTGAATGACTACATTATTATCAAATCATTTAGGCGACACATATATATTTTTAAATTCCACACCATGAACAACCTATTTTATAATGTGTTGCACGTACGTCTAACCTCACATTGGTAATATTATGGTCTGTTGGAGGTGCCAAGGGACTCTGACCAAACTTAATAATCATCATGTGGCACAGCAGAGCCCATCTATTATTTATTCATATCAATATCAGAATTGTCACTTGAGAGACAACATTACTGAATTGATCTCCAATTTTACATGCTTTTTGGAATCTGTAGAGGCTAATAATGTGGGTCTACCCACTGCATTTCAAAATTATATTAACTCATTTGGTAGGAAACATACCACAGACATCCAGATCAACGGATTCCTTATGTCCACTCCCCCCTATATATATTCATCAAATGCATGTTGTTGGATACATAACAACTTTTCTCATTCATTCAATCATCAATTCAAAGCATCATTTCTCACCAACAAAATTAAATCAATGGCTCCATCAAAGACCCTTCATCACACCCGCTCTCTTAGCTTGCCCTCTGTATCAAACCCAGCCATTTCTCAATTCGACAACAACTTGTCCAGATTGAGATCTTCAGAGGCCGCTTGCTCATCGCTTTCATCAGTCAACAGCAGAGTAAATGGCCTTACTAATTTGTACAACACCATTGATGATCTGCTTCTGCAGCCACACAACCAACAAATCGTTTCAGAGGCAATATTGGATGATTACATCAGGCTACTGGACGGTTGCAGCGGAGTCAGAGACCTCGTTTCACTCACCAAGCAGAATTTACGTGACCTCTTGTCTTCCTTGAGGAGAAAGGACGCAAATGGCATCCAAGTTTACCTCATCTGCAGAAAGAAGTCAAAGAAAATGATCCAAAATTGCTTGAAAAATCTGAGGAGTTGTGCAAGTAACAATGTGGAGAAGGAAACAAGTATTGTATCCATGTTAAAAGGCGCAGAATCAGCTGTGTTTTCGGTGTTGGAGTCATTGATATCATACACAAGGGGACAAGAAAAGAAGAGTGGGTGGTCAAAGCTGATCCATTCAAAGAAAGCATCACACACATCTTTGAATGAGTTCGAAAAGGTGGATTCATTCTTGCAACAGGGCCAAGAAAACGAGGAGTTGCTGAATCACTTAAAAGAGATGGACTCAGCCATTGTGATTGTGGTTCTTGAACAAGAATTAGAATCCATGTTCAGACAGTTGATTAAAACCAGAGTTTCTCTTCTCAACATTCTAAATCACTAGGCTTCAAACTCATCTTGAGATTGAAAATTTTGTATGTAGATGAAAATACACTTGTACATATTTCTATAGATGACAAATTAATGCAAAAGAAACAGAAATTCTTATACAACTTATGTGTCAATTTCCAGATATTTCAGTATGTTTATGTTTTTTCATCTTATACTTGATACTAATTCTCATGTATACTATAGTAAAAATCTAGTACATCAACATCTAGTTCCAATTCATAATTCCGTTACTCGCCACCAAGCATACACCTATCATTCGTAAGCACTCTACCAAGCAGCAAACTACTATCCATATTATGAATTTGGATTTTAAGATTGATTAAGGAAGGAACTTGTACATGATCCGAATAGAAATTGATCCAGTTTCCTATTAAAGAATACAATGAACCATGTTTATATAATAATTTGTGTTCTCAAAATTTGAAGAACAACGACTACTTTATACTTTCTTTATACAAGTTCTCTGGGCCCATTTTTTGGATTTCCTTTATACTTTCTTGGTTCTTATTCCATATGGTGCATTTTATCAATTGGTCCATTACCTGCCGGATTTGTGCACCCATAACGCAGAAAGAACGACAAGACTCGATGGAGAAAACTATAGGGGAGATTCAACACACCTTCACCGAAACGGTGTACCGCCTGATATCTTAGATTTCCATTGTCAACAACGCCTCGACTTGTTCTTACGAAAGTTCAATGCACATCTTGAGCCTGCCCCGTCATCCTTGGACCCAGACCCTTCACCTCCGGCGGTCTTCTTACAGGAGGGTCGTCTACCACCGCACCAATCCTGCTGCCTCCGCCAACAACCATTAGTGAACTACCCAAGACGACTCCTTCTCAAAAAGGACGCAATTCTTTTAAAAAAGACACAATGACAAGACAGTTGGAGTGCTCTTATCTCAGGCTAGGGACTCCACCGTTCTTGAGCAGAGGTCTACCATTAATCGTGCGGGGTTCACTAATTTACACCTTTCAGCTCACCTCAAAATTCTCTTTAAAAAATGCAAGTCCGTTCCATCGTCTCCAGGTAAGCCCCCTGCCTTATCTTCAATGTCGTCAGACTTCCATTGCTTATCTACCAGAGGAGCCTTTTCCCTTTCAAGAAGATCCATCGGGGGAAATTCGAGAAGACGAAAGTGCCAAATCACATCTGTTTTATTCTAGTTGGTTTCCCCCCATACAATTGCATTCTTCCTTCAGCCATGTGAATGCCTACATTATTATCAAATCATTAAGGAAACATATATATTATTTAATTCCACACCATGAACAACCTATTTTATAATGTGTTGCACGTACGTCTAACCTCACATTCGTAATTATATGGTCTGTTGGAGGTGCCAACGGACTCTAAACTTAAAAATCGTCGTGTGGCCACACCACACAGCCTTGCATTATTTAATGATGCTAAAATCACCAAGATTTGAATTGTCTCATGGGAGACAACACTACTGAAAATTGATCTCAAATCTCACATGATTAACCCACTACTTTTTCAAATTATATTAACCTATTTGGTAGGACACATACCATAGACATCGCCATAATAATCGATACTCCAGATCAACATATTCTTTCTCTCCACTTCCCCCTATATATATTCATCAAATGCATGTTGCTGGATACATCACAACTTTTCTCATTCATTCAATCATCAATTCAAGCCTCATTTTTCACCAACAAAATTAAAGCAATGGCTCCATCAAACACCCTTAATCATGCCCGCTCTCTTAGCTTGCCCTCTCTTTCAAATCCCCTCGTTTCTCAATTCGATGACAACTTGTCCAGATTGAGATCTTCAGAGGCCGCTTGCTCATCGCTTTCATCAGTCAACAGCAGAATAAATGACCTTACAAATTTGTACAACACCATTGATGATCTGCTTCTGCAGCCACACAACCAACAAATTGTTTCAGAGGCAATATTGGATGATTACATCAGGCTACTGGACGGTTGCAGCGGAGTCAGAGATCTCGTCTCAATCACCAAGCAGAATTTACGAGACCTCTTGTCTTCCTTGAGGAGAAAGGATGCAAATGGCATCCATTGTTACCTGATCTCCAGAAAGAAGTCAAAGAAAATGATCCAAAATTGCTTGAAAAATCTGAGGAGTTATACAAGTAACATTGTGGAGAAGGAAACAAGTCTAGTATCCATGTTAAAAGGCGCAGAATCAGCTGCCTTTTCGGTGCTGGAGTCGTTAATATCATACACAAGGGGACAAGAAAAGAAGAGTGGGTGGTCAAAGTTGATCCATTCCAAGAAAGCATCCCAGATAGTTTTGAATGACTTCGAAAAGGTGAATTCGTTCTTGCAACAGGGCCAAGAAAACGAGGAGTTGTTGAGTCACTTAAAAGAAATGGACTCTACCATTGTGGTTCTTGAACAAGAATTAGAATCCATGTTCAGACAGTTGATTAAAACCAGAGTTTCCCTTCTCAACATTCTAAATCACTAGACTTCAAACTCATCTTGAGATTGAAAATTTTGTATATTATATAGATGAAAATATACTTGTACATTATTATACATGACCATTGATACAGTTAATTAAAGAAACAAAAATTCTTATACAACTTATGCGTAGCTTGTTTTTCAAATTTCCTGATATTTCAGTATGTTTATACTTGATAGTAATTCCCCGTGCACCTATCATACTATAGTAAAAATCTAGTACATCAATAGCTAGTTCCAAGCGCACACGTATCATTGTAAACGCTCTACCATGCACCAAACAGAATTCCTCACAGTAGTCTAGAGAAGATGATGAGTAGGTAATTTTATATGAACATGGTTTATGATATGAACTACTATCCATACTATGAATTTTAATTTTAAGGTTACCCAAATTGATTAAGGCAGGAACTTATACATGATCCGAATAGAAATGGATCCAGTTTCCTATTAAAGAATTAATACCATGAACCATATTTATAATCAACCGAGAGCGGAGTACATAGCCTAACAAACCTGTACTGCAGCATAGAGGATCTACTAACATTCATGTGAGGCAAAAATGGGTTGATCAAGTCTTGGACGCTTGCACAACAGCAAAAGGCCTCTTCTCACAAACTAAACACAACGTGCAACATATACTCTCTGCCCTAAGGTGAAAGGACATGGATTGCATCTGTAGGTACCAGATTTCCAGGAACAACTCAAGGATTTAAAAAGTAAACACAATCATGTTTCAGAAGACGAACCAGAGGCAGAATCTGTTGCTGGAATCCTCATTGTCTTTTATGATGGAATTTGGTATAGAATGAATGTTATTGATGCTACTCTTTTTGACCATTTCCAAGTTTGTGCCCTCAAACATTGTAGGTTTCTCGATCTGTTGCAGATGGACTCGAGCGTTCAGATTCTGGAAGACAAGCTAGCTAGAATGCTTATTGAGGCAGTTGATTAATACCAGATTGAGTTTTTCTTCTCAATCTGTCTTCACTATTTGGTCAAGTCAACCAGTCCGTCCTAATCATGCTCGACAACCAACAAATAGGACGATGACAGCTCATATTCAATGAAGACGGTCAAGAGTCAACGTTTTGACGACCGTCAACAGATGCCACCTCGACACATCAACTTGCCACCAGTCTGATATATTCTCTGATCGGCACCGTCACAACTTTTTCGCCCACCTAGACGAACATCCATCTCCACAAAGGTCCCAGTCCACATAAGCCGATCAGATCTCCGTGTCCGAGAAAGACGACCAAGTCGACGCCATCTCAGCTTCTTAGTCTAGAATTTAATGGCCCACGTTCCACGTAGACGAACACGTGTCCGCCAGTTAGGACACAGTTAATGTAAGAGCCACAATTAATGCTTGCATGTAATATAACACTACTAAAACATACCCCCCTATGGTGACGCCTTTTTAGTGATGCTTTTAGGTAACCGTCACAGATTATTTATTAAATGGCGCTTTCAATTTTTTAATTAAAAAATAGTGACACTAACAATTTATTCTTGCTTCTAATTTAATATCCTGATCCTAAATATTTTCTAGTTTTATCTGTCGCTACTAAAATTCATTTTCTTGTATGAATTGCCAATTGTTATTCAGGTTTATTATCGAAGTAGAGTTATTCTAGTATTTTAAGTATATAATTCAATCGAGGAAATGCTGTTGTGGCCTTCTACTCTTTATTTTGTTTATGTTTTTCAATGGCATCCTTGACTAGGAATCATTCATTTAATTAACAAGGAAGGAAGGAGAGATTCTCATATAATTAACGAGGAATCGAAATTTAGAAATTGGAATACAATGTGGTACAAAACGATAACATACACGCGAGTGAAAAAATAAAAATACAAGTACTCCACCACCGTCTGGTAATAAACAAAATTATTTTGCAGGACAACGGATGGCGTATAACATCATGAGTATAATAGAAAGAAGCAGAGCAATGAGTCCGACGATGGCAACAAAGGTAGCCTGAAACTTTGTACTAACAAAGTATTGAGAAATGGATATTGGTTTGATTTTGTCTTCACAACGCGTATTGATTTTGGCTTCGCAATGCGTATTGATTTCCAGCTTGAGATCTCTGAAGCTATCGAGTCTAGCATGCCCGAACGTGTTGATATCCCTGAACATCTGCACAACCTGTTGGTCGTTGGCGAATTCGAAGCTGTTCAACAGTATGCCATTTTTTTGCAGCTCTTTCACATCATTGGTGGTTTGAATCAGTGATTTCATCAAGTTGGTATAAGACAGCACGACAGGTTCAATCCTAGAGGTGGGTGAAACTTCGTAAGCTATCAAGTTGGATAAAAGGACTGGGGTCAGTGGTGAGATGCTTCTAATTGGAAGATGAAGGTAACTAGACTCGAATGTAATGTCGTTGAGAGACTGAGAAGAAGTGGGACGAAAACGGATGCCCTTAGCTTTAAGGCTCACTGCAGCAAGATTCTTTTTGTTGAGTAAATGATTTTGCGGGTTGGTTATAATGAGTTGGCTGAATGGTAGTTTATTTGCTACTTGATTCGGCGTCTGAAACGCTCTCCAACAGGCTTCCAGGAGGTGAATCGGAGGCTGCTCCTCCTCCGTGTCTTGGCCAAAATCTCTGTTTTCGGTGGTCCAGTTGATAAACGCTGCAAGCACTCTCTTGCTCATATCTGCAGCATTAACATACAATAAACCCATCAACATTGTTATTACAGAATAAGGTACTTGATTCTCCAGTAACACCATGTCTCTAGCTGCAAACTGGCATGCTGAAGCTTGACCCAGATAATCAATCCAATCCTCGGTGTTGTTGTTCCAGACCTTCACTTTGATTATTCTGTTAGTCCTCATCTCCAATTGGATCTCCGCTGCAATAATGTTGTCGTTGTTCCTGAGCCCCACTGTGATGATGTTGTAGTTCGAGCGCTGCCCTGCAACGATGCTGTTGTTCGAGCTCTGCACTGCGATGATGCTGTTGCACCGGATCTTCACTGTGATATCAGCTGTGATGTTGTTGTCGATCTCCACTGCGATGATGCTGTTGGCCTTGATCGTCACGTGATTTAAGCAGGTGTTCACCATGAAATTTATGATGAAGCAAGCATCGAGAAGCATCATCTTGGCAAGTGCCTCGTCGTCGTACTTGTTAACGATCTCAACCTCAGCATAACACCTCCTGATGTCATCAATACTCCCCAAAATACGGTTGTACAATTCCAGTTTCCTCCCCTCACTACTCCTGCTAAACCAATCCAAAATAATATACTTGAAATTCTCGGCCCGAATGAAGGATTTTTTTTGCCCATGGTGGTACGGGCCCAGAGAAACCATCACCGGAAGGTACAGCTTCCCATCCTCCGTCCACAACCGTGGCACTTTGTTTATTTGGCCCTGCACCTGCCTATCTCTCCACTCTGTTTGTGTGGGGTGGTTTAGGTTCACCATATTTACCTATCAATATCACCAACAACCACTTCTATATATATATATATACATGTGCATACCAATATACCATCCTTAATTGTAAAAGTAAAATTGTCTTTTTTTTTAACATAATTCTTGTTACACCTTTTTTTATTTCTTATTAACCACATGCATAACTAGCTAGTTTATATATTAAACTCTGGATCTCTTTAATTTGGAAAGTGCTTTTTCCAACTTTTAAATTTCTTATTAAATTCATGCCAAACTCTTTTTCTTTTTTTAAGGTGCTTTTTCTCATCAAAGTCTTCCACTATTATTAACTACTCCGACTAGTCTTTTTTTAACATAATTTCAAACACTACATAATTGCTAATTCTTGTTACAGCTTCTTTTTTTGAAAAGTGCTTTTTCCAACTTTGAAATTTCTTATTAAATTCTTGCGCTCGAAACTACTTCGTGGGAGTCATTTTTTTTTTAATATTTGAAGTGCTACTACAGTGCATTCATTTTCATTTTTGATGTGCCTTTTCCAATGTGAATGAATGGATGGAATAATGCTTTTCCGGGATGTTCTTTTATTATTATTTTTTTTGTTGGATGGTTTTTTAAAGTGTGGTGTCTAAACTCGTTGCTTGAATTTTTTGATTATATACAAGATCTTGGTCCACTACAAAAACGCGCAGTTTTGCCAACGGATCCCGTTTCGTGGATTACCGACGGAGTCGGAAGGCCATAAACGCTGTCGACGGATTTTATTTTCCGTCGGCTATACTGACGGACACACAAAACTCTCTACACGCCGTCGTTTTTGAGTCATATGCCGAGCGGATTTTTCAGTCGGTATTTTAAATTAGGGTTACCGACGGAACATTTCCGTCCGTAACCGCCCCATATTATTGCGCCCCCCCCCCCCATGAACCACTAAAAGGACGCGTGATAATTTAAACTTGCCAATACCGACGGAACATATCCGTCGGTAACCGACCCGACTTAACTAACCGCCTCTTGATTTACGCGCAAAATTAAATATTAGTCAATACCGACGGAAATTTCCGTCGGTAAAGGCGTATTTTTGCTTATATAAGAAAGAAAAAAAAATTCTTCTTTCGTCGTTTCGTCTCGTAAATTCGATCGCGAAGAGGTCCTGGCGAGGTGATTTTTGGACGGGCGTTTTGAGCATCTCCCTCTCGATTAAAAAATCTATACGGTACACTTTCTTAATTTATTAATAATTAATTTTTAAGTTATATTGTAATGCTCATTATAAATTAAATTGCATGTGTTAATTTAATTTGTTATATAGATTGATATGAAATTGCATGTCGTTGATGTATATAGTTAATTAGTTTGCATGTACCACTACAAAAAAAGGGTGTTTTACCGACGGATATGCCGACGGATATTCATTCGGCATTGGCTCTTGCCGACGGATTTACCGACGGATATCATCCGTCGTCGATGAATTGGTCGGTATTGGTTACCGACGGAAAATATGCGTCCGTCGGTATATACCGACGGATTCAAACCAACCCGTTTTCAAACCGGGTCGCCCGTACCGACGGATTCAATTCCGTCGGCAGTCAAGCCAACCCGTTTTCAAACCGGGTCAAGTTTCCATCGGTAGATTCGTCGGTATTTTTTGGTCATAAATTTTATTATTTTAATTTACCGACGGAATTTTCCGTCGGTAAGTACCAAAATTTTTTTTAAAAAATGAAATTCCGTCGGCTCGCCCGTCGGTATTATCGACGCTAAACCAACGGAATATTCCGTCGGTAAGTACCAAAAATTAAAAAAAAAAATTATTTGTGATCGGGATCCGACCCGATCAAAATTGCTTAAATAATTCAATACACAAATCTACATTAGATCCAACAGAATAAACAAAATCGAACTCAGTAGGGTGACATAAATCTACATTAGATCCAACAGAATAAACAAAATCGTCGTCCTTTGCTTGAGCAAACAACAACTTGTTGGTTGATTTTTGAAACATTACTTTCAATATCATCCTTTTGGCTTTAGGCGTTGCTTCAGATTTTATTAATCTAGCAATCTTTGTGTGTGTTGTAGTATTGAGTAGGAGATCAGACAGCGGAGTTTGAGAAATTAAAGACAGCTCCACAACCTATTTTTCACATAAGGAAATTAATTAATATATAAAATTACAAGAGGATTATAAGATAAATCGTTTAAAAAAGAATTACAAGAGGGTAAGAATCTTATTTTCCATTTATTCACAAAGTAAGAATTAGATCAGTTTAATTACCAGGAAAGAGAAGAACTTGATTAAACTGTCCTTCGCCGACTCCATCCCTGCCATTTCAAAATCAATTCCAAAGAATCAAGATTCAATTATCATTTTATACATTTAAACATAAATTAAATTATCATAAAAATTGAACATACCTCAACAATACTACGAGATCAAGTAACTTCATTAGGCTCGCATAGTTTCGGCCGGTCTCAGCAAATATTCGATATGCTGGTAGTTCAAAGATAAGAGATTTAGAGTACAATAAATAAATGTTACTACTCCTACAAATAATTAGCGCGCCAAAACCACCCACAAAATTTCAGAGTATAAAACACAGTTAAAAACTACATATTCTTAAACGAAAATCAGAAAAACTACAATACAAAATTAAAGGTACCACTCATATGCAATCGTATCATGTCTAACCAATTTGGACAGTGACAATAGAATACATTATCCATCTACTTAAGAACTTTTAGCACCCAAGCCTTCCATTAATTTCGTACATTACATGGCTAATGACGTTTCAATCTTGATGTGTAAAATGAAATATAATATTAAAATAAATAAGAAATAGAAAATTCAAACTCCCTCTAGATAAAACACGTAAAAAAACCAATTTTACTCCACAAGTGACTTTATATTTCTTAATATGTCAATTCATGAAGATTATACATTTCATTTATGCTCGTTTTTCTCCTATTTTTCAAACTTGAAAATGAAATAATTTTTTTTTTGGTTCGATACCACTTTATTTTTTCGAAAATTAAAAGAAAAAATAACTTAATTAATTAAAGATATAGCCATTAGAGAGTACTGTATAAGAACATTTTTTAGCATACACATTCATTAGATGGTTACTTTTTGACTTTTTAAAACAGATATAATCAAATTTGACCAAGTTGTGGGTGTACTTAATAATTTTTAAGTGCAAATATCTTCATAGGAAAATCCAATCCAAAACGTACCTTTCAAACGAAGACGGCGACGGCAGAGGAGGCGGTGGGCGACGGCTTTCTTGGAGAGAGGATGGGCGACGACTGCAGGTAGGGAGGATGGGCGGCGGCCGCGGCCACGGCAAGGAGGGGATGGGCGGAGACTGCTGGTATGGAGGAGGGTGTGCGAACGGTTGCAGCGAGAAGGAGCACGAACGGTCGGAGAAGGAGGTGGCGCCGCTGCGAACGTGGGCAAGGGGCAGCGTGAGACGGTCGGAAGGGGATGCGTGGAGTGGGGGAGAGGGAGAGGGAGAGGTAGAGACATAGAGAGAGGGAGGGAAAATACGCGTGAAATGTGAGAAAGTTAAATTTATATTCGGAAATGGCGACGGATATTTCGGTCGGCTTTGGCTCGTTGCCTTTAGCGACGGAAATGGCGACAAATATTTCGGTCGGCTTTGGCTCGTTGCCTTTAGCGACGGAAATGGCGACGGATATTTCCGTCGGCTTTGGCTCGTTGCCGTTAGCGACGGAAATGGCGACGGATATGTTCCGTCGCCATTACAACCAAATGATAAATAATTAAATTATAAGTTAATTATAACATAACCAAATGATAAATAATTAAATTATAAGTTATAACCAAATGATAAATAATGAAATCTTATAAATTGTACAAAATAAAATAGCTAGGTTACATTAATTTAATATTCATCTTCGTCTTCATTTTCATTATTTGCAACATCTTCCTCTTCATCCTCATATTCTTCATCCTCATCTTCTTCATCCTCTCTCTCGTCATGTTCATCCTCCTCCTCATGTCCACTATCGTTTTCAATAACAATCAATTGTGGATTTGCAGCCGTCAAGTCTACCGAAAGATTAAAATCTCCCGCAAACACTTCAGTTTGATTCTCTATTTGTTCCATTGAAACGGAGGTTCATCTTCATCGTTGTTTTCCTTTTGGGGGACCTCCACCATTGACCTTGCCTTCACTTTGCAAACAGCGTGCCATTCTCTATTACGTTTTCCAGCTCCTGGATACGTGCAGTAGTAGACTTGAGATACCTGAGAGGTAAATACAAACGGATCATCCCCTCTATACGTCCTTTTCGAATTAACATCCACAAGCTTGTACTCCGGATGAATTTTGGTTCCTAAAGGGGATGTGTCAAACCAATGGCACTTGAACAACATTACGGTTTTTATTGGATATCCCGGATATTCAATTTCAACGACTTCGTGCAACACCCCAAAGTAATCACTTGCATCTGCATTATAATTCGCACTGCTAACACAAACACCACTGTTGTTAGTCGTTCTTGTTGATGCATACTCTGATGTATGAAACCTGTAGCCTTTCACAATATAGCCGTTGTAAGTCCTCACACGCCGTAGTGGTCCTCTGCTGAGATCCTGTAAGAACCGACTCTGAAAATCGTGCGATTGTCCCTATACAGTTAAAATTAACATTAATCAAAACAATTATTTGTTCACGTAAAATTCAATTAATGATACTCACATAATGTTAGAACCATCGGGCAAATTGACGTTGAAGACTAGTATCTATGTCTCTATCTGAGATGTTTTGATCTGCATGTCGTAGTTCTTGTGTATACATCCTAATAATTCACAACACAATTAGATGATAAATGACGTACGTTTGTGCTATTTAATTAGATGATAAATATATGAAATACTTACTCAATGTAAGGCTGATCTTCATCACAATTCAATAACACGTACGTTTGTGCTATTTCAGCCTCTGTGTTTGTTGACCAATATCGTTCAGTGGCTTTTCCTATAGGTCGCCCCTTAGACTTGAATACAGAGAGCATGCCATCGACTTCTTGTTGCGTACCTCTACCATCGAAGTTACGTGGTTCATTCCTGATCCTCGTGTTGACATGGTCTTCAAAATAATATGAACAAAACATGCCAACCTCTTCATTCAAATATGCATTAACAATCGATGCTTTGACGTTTGCCTTTTGTTTAGCATTGCGCTTCAGGTTGTGGAGATACCTAAAATTATAATAGCTAACAAATTAAAATAAGGCGTCTTATACTAAAAACTAATTAAATGAGAGAAATAGAATTGTTCACCTCTCAAATGGGTACATCCACCTGTACTGCACTGGACCACCAATCCTAGCTTCATACGCTAAGTGAACAGGTAAGTGTTCCATCGAGTCAAAGAAGCTAGGTGGGAAAAAACGTTCCAACTTACACAAAATAACTGGAATGTCTCGTTCCAAACGATTCATATCATCAAACTTGATTGTTGTAGACGTTAAATATCTAAAAAAGAGACTTAATTCAATGACAGCCCTCCACACATTCAGAGGAAGAAATTCTCGAAACGCAATAGGTATCAAGCGCTGCATAAAAACATGACAATCATGACTCTTCATCCCTGCAACTTTGCCTTTTGTTGTGTCTATGCATCGACTCATGTTTGACACGTAGCCGTCTGGAAATCTTAACTCTTTAATCCACCTACACAATTCCTGTTTTTGTGCTTTATCTAGTGTGTAGCAAGCCTTCGGATATTTACCTGTACGGGTATCCTGTTCCAACTCATCACGGCGATAGATAGTGTTCAACTCTTCCCTGGACTTTGGAGTATCTTTCGTCTTGCCTTCTGTTTTCATGATTGTGTGAAACACATTGTCAAACACATTCTTCTCAATGTGCATGACATCCAAATTGTGTCGGATCAATAGTGAACTCCAATATGGTAAGTCCCAAAAAATACTCTTTTTCTTCCAGTTACCTGGGATTCCTTTGTTGTGTTCTTCTGCATTTTCCTCCGTAGTTTTTTTCAAACCCGTCCACTCAATCTCATATAACAGGCTTCGTCCTGTACGATTAATAAATGTTATAATAAATGTAACCCTTAAAAAAATGTTAAAATAAATGTATAAAATACCATTTCGAAGGGGCGGTCGATTGTTTGTGACTGTTCTATTCTTCGTGATGTCCACCTTATTCCTTCGAAATGGATGATCTCGAGGTAAAAACCTTCGGTGATTATCGAACCATGAAACTTTTCTACTCTTCGGGAGACTGAAAGCTTCAGAATGTTCCATACAATACGGACAAGCTTGCTTTCCGGCTGTACTCCACCCGGACAACATAGCATATGCAAGAAAGTCGCTAATGGTCCACAATAAAGCAGCACGCATCGTGAAGTTCTGTTTCCTAGAAACATCATACGTTTGGACTCCGTTATCCCATAGGAAGATCAAGTCTTTAATAAGAGGCTGGAGATAAACATCAAGTTTATGCTTTGGATTCGACGGACCAGGCACCAATACAGTCAGAAACATTGTTTGAGGTTTCATGCACATCCATGGAGGTAGATTATACGGAGTCAGTATCACCGGCCACAAAGAATACTTCTTTCCATAACTCCCAAACGGTGCAAAACCATTAGTACTCAAGCCTAATCTCACATTCCTCGATTCACAAGCAAATCCTGGAAACACGTTATCAAGGTGTTTCCAGGCTTCAGAGTCGGACGGATGTCTCATATCCCCAGCCTCAGTATCTTCAGAATTTCTTGCATGCCACGTCATGTGTTGAGCTGTAGCACTAGATTGAAACAATCTCATTAAACGAGGAATGATAGGAAGATAATACATCCTCTTATGTGGCACTTTCTTTGTTGTCTTGCTCGATTGACCACCTGGTCCCTTCCGTCGTGGCTCTTTGTACCGGGGATGGCCACACATTCTACACATAAGAAGATCGCTATCGTCATCACCCCAGTATAACATGCAACCATTCACACAACAATCAATCTTCTCAACCGGCAAACCCATATTCTTCATCAGTTGTTTGCTCTGATGAAACGTCGTAGGTACTTTATTATCGACAGGACAAATCTCACTGCATAATTGTGTCATTTGCTCATATGCTCTGTTAGATAGCTTGTTCTCCGTCTTGATAGCCATAAGTCTAGCATTAAATGACAACTTAGAATGAGAATCACACCCTGGATACAAATCTTGATCGACTAATTTGAGCATCTCATAAAACTGAAATGCTTCATCCGTTGGTTCCTCCTCTATATTTGACATACCGGCTTCCATCACCATTGTTTGATACATATCGGGTTCTTCCACTCCAAACTCTTGATCGTTACTGGTGCCGACATGCTCGACGAGTACTGGTTGTTCATAAATTGCAGTAGTGTAATAGTACAAGACTTGATCAAAATTATAAGGCCACCGTTGTTCGCCATGACTTGTCCAATTATAGTAATTATCAACGAACCCATTCATAACAACGTGGCATAAGACTTCATCAATGCTTTTAAATGATCTATTCTGACATTTCTTAGCATTACACGGACACCTAATACAATCCCCAGACATGTAATGTGGGTGTAGCTTTGCAAATTCAACAAATGACACGAGTTTATCATAAAATTCACCATTCATATTTCCTAAAACGAGCCTAGGAGTACAATACATCCACCGACGATCCGACAATTCCATCTGTTAAACAAATAATTAAAATTACACACTAAAAATTAAACACTAAAAGTAAAAACTATATACATTTCACAAAAATTAAACACTAAAAGTAAAAACTATATACATTTCACAAAAATTAAACACTAAAAGTTATAAAACTATATACATTTCATAAAAATTAATTGCAGTAAAACTATGTACACTTAATAGAAAAACATACCTTAAATTTTCACTCCCCTCCAAAATTTTCGCTCTACTCCAAATTAAAATTTTCGCGTGTTTTGGGGTCTGGAATGTTTTTCAATACTACATGCCGACGGAAATGTCAGTCCGTCGGTATATCACGCGCCGAAATTCCGTCGATATTGCCAATACCGACGGATAATTTCAGTCGGTAACACAGATTTCAAATGTATGTCAAATCAGTCAGATTCCGTTGACCAATTTTCAGTCGGTATTTACATTACCGATGGAAATTTCCGTCGGCATTGAACATGTGTCAATACCGACGGAATCACTTTCTGTCGGTAAAGATGCGTATAAAAAAATTAAAATGCGCATTCTTAACACTCCAACCACACTCAAAACAACCTACTTCTTCACAAACATCAACAAATAAAAAAATTCAGAAACTCATGTCTTCATCTTCGGCATCCATGAAAATTGTGGTATGTCATTGTGGAAAAGAAGCTCGTGTGTGCATGTCGAAGCAAGAAAAAAGCAGAGGTAGACTATTTTATACTTGCCCAGATTCACTAAATGGTTCTGGATGCTCCTTTTTTGTTTGGGCCGATGAACACGAAATCCACGGACAAGGAACGGGTTCACACGGAATGTTTCCGGGCATGGTGAGGAGAATTGACTCACTTTTGCTTGAAAATCAAGAGCTCAACAACAAGTTGAATCATGCGCAACTAGTTCGGGATATGTATAAGGATACATCTGACCAACTAACCTCAGAATTAGGATTTGAAGCTGGAAAGGTTGAAGAGCTAAAGAAGTAGAGAAACTTTCTTATTTTGGCCATAATATTCTGTGTTCTACCCTATGTGTTCAAGTTTATAGGTTGGATGTAATCCTAAGTTTATGTCTCTAATTTGTATTGCTAAGTTTATGTAATGTTAAGTGTATGCATGTAATGTAACCACAACAACAGCCTTTCTTCAAAGCAATTTTCAATGAAAATGTTGTTTATTTATCACATATAGTCTCTCATCACATTCACATTCACATAAACACAAACATGAAAAAACAGAGTACATTCAAACATAAATGAAGATCCAATACAGATAACATCCAAAATCACACATAAAACATAACTAAAATTAATATACACATTCTTAACACATAAAACACACATAACTAAAATTAAACAACTGATACTTAAACATAAAAGTAAATAGTTCAACAAAAATGCAGATAAAAAATAAATAGTTCTACGAGACATAAAAGTAAATAGTTCTACGAGACATAAAAATAAAATTGTTAAACACATAAAAAGAAAAAATTGTTCAAAGTCACTCAATCCCCATAGAGGAATATATCAAGGTCATCGTTGCCAACGTACTGCTGACCCATGATGTCATCATCCTGCTGCATGGTCGGGACATAGGCTGGGGCTGAGTGGGCTGGGGGAACAGGCACGTTCACGTTGGCCGTCGGTGGAGGAGCTTGCATGGTTCTCTGATAAACCTCCTCGATCCTCTCGTCCGACCACCCCAACTCTCGACCCATATTCACATGCATCACATGCATGTAATGGTTGAATTGTGCCATCATATCAGGAGTTGGGGTGGAAGATACGGAACCCTGCGATGCCGTCTGGGACGGACCAGCGCCGGACATGACATCAGCGCTCATACGACCAAGGCCCAGAACTCGTCCGCGGGTGGTGGGGGCAACTTCAAAATAAGCCCGGTCCACCTCCTCGACTGTAGGGGCACTGCTGGTTCCGGCTTGAGTAGGGTCGACTTGAGTTCCGATCTCGGCCATCCTCCGGTTCATCTCCAACTACATAATTAATAATTTTAAATTAATAGAATAAATTATAAAAAATGTATTTAATTAAACAATTTAATTTATTACTTACGTGGAGGTTAGTTGTGCGCCCGTATGTGGATTGCTGTGTATCAACATTAAATGGATGAGCAATGCTCATCCGCTCCAAGTGAGTGGGTACACGCCCAGTCTCCCGTTCCTAATAATTAAATTTATTAAAATTAATTAAAAAATTAATAAACACTTACAATGACCATCGACTACTCAAGGATGGACCGGGCTCCAGTCCGATGCCTGGACATCCCACCCCCAACGTCGGATCTCCGGTTGGCCTTAGCAATCTCACACTTCCTGATGTACTCAGGATCCAGCCACTCCCTCGTCAATGAATCTCACAACACAACATCATTATCATCCTTACCCAAGCTCTGCGTCGTCCCATCTCTCCGCCATGCCATTCTCCATTCGTACATTAAATCCTTATACCGCTCTTGCGCCGATTTACTGAAATACTTGAACATAGCCTGGTCTGAGTACATATCCAGATCCCAAGTGGCTTGTTTCTGCGCATATAATAAATTGTTTATTATTGAACAAATTAACAAACATTAATTAAATAATTAAGTAATTAATTACTACCTGAATTTCCTCGAAGTACGCCAACTTTTTTTGTTTTGGGACCTTCGACCAGGTAATTGCACCCGCAGAGATCGGTAAAGAGCCAAAAGCAATCGTGCATACCCTGGAGACCTCGTTACCAGGTAACAATCTGTGACATTAATTAACAAACAAACCACATTATAAATTAAAACGAATGCGAAATTAATTATTAATTATTAAACAATAAAAGTATTTAATTACTTACACTCCTCTTTCAACCCAAACGCGCTCCCGGCCATCCCGAGTAGGAACAACAGAATGGTCCCGGACAGATGACTGAGACGACGGCTGAGGCGACGGGTGTGGAATGGGTGGCGGAGGCGACGACAATGGTGCTCGTGGCAGTATAGGCGGCGCCTCGGGTCTAAGTTTGGATCGGCTCTTCCTTGATCGGCTACGTGACTTGGAGGCCCCGTGAGATCCCGAGCCACCAGCACCATCTCCAGTCATCTATTTAATTTAAACATTTAAATTAATAAATTATATATATAATACTAATTAATTAATAATTAATTTCTTAATTTAATAAAAAACAATAATCTAATAAATTAAAATTTAATCCCTAAATAATAACCTATTTTAATCCATAATAACATATTTTAATAAACAATTTTTTATTCAATCAACAATACCTAATTTAATCAATAATAACCTATTTTAATAAATAATTTCCTATTTTATTCAACAATAACTAATTTATTCAATAATTTCCAATTTTAATTAACAATTTTCTATTTTAATTAACAATCTATAACCTAATAAATTTAGTAACAATTTTTTCTAACTTTAAAATAACAATTTTCTAATATAATTAACAAAGCCCCTAATTTAATCAATAATTTCATAATTAGTAAATCAACAATATTAATCTAGCTAATTATAACGTACAATATCATAATTTAATTATGTAATTAACTTCACTCCAACGTATATGCAAATTAAACAATAATATCCACTATATATATAACATCAATTATGCAAAACATGCAATATCGATCTTAACAAATCACATCAATTTATTATAAATAACTATATACATAAACTATATATAGGCAATTATCCACGTACAATATCAACTAATTAATTAGATATATCAACTACATACATTCAAACTAATTAACTATATACATCAACTACAAACAATTTCATATTAATCTATATAACAAATTAAATTAACCCATCAATTTAATTCATAATTATAGGCAATACAATATAACTTAAAAATTAATTACTAACAAATTAAGAAAGCGTACCGTATAGATTTTCTACTCGAGAGATCACCTCGGCAGAGCCTCTTCGCGCGATGAAAACGAACTATAGAAACAGGGAGGAGGGACGATAGAAACAGGGAGGAGGGAGGGAGCTTTTCTTTCTCTCGAAAGAGAAAGAGTAATCTGTCTTCAGTTTATATACAAAAAAAATTACCTTTACTGACGGAAATTTCCGTCGGTAATAACCACAATAAATTTTGCGCGTCTATCAAGAGGCGGTTATTTAAAGCGGGTCGGTTACCGACGGAAAATATCAGTCGGTAACCCTAATTTACAATACCGACTGAAAAATCCGTCGGCCGGTGACCTAAAAACGACACCGTGTACATAGTTCTGAGTGTCCGTCGGCATTCTGACGGGAAAGCCGACGGAAATTGAATTCCGTCGGCAGAGTCTTCTGACTTTCAATTCCGTCGGTAATCCGTCGGTATATCCGACGGAAATGTAATCCGTCGGTATACTTCCGTCGGCATAAACACGCGTTTTTGTAGTGTACGTAGTTGATATATCTAATTAATTAGTTGATATTGTACGTGGATAATTGCCTATAGTTAATGTATATAGTTATTTATAAATTGATGTTATTTGTTAAGTTATTGTTTTGTATTTTTATGAATTGTATATAAATTGTTTAATTTTAAGTTTATTTAATTTTAAGTGTACGTGGAGTGGAGTGTACATAATTAAATTATGTTGGGGAACTTACAACCAAGGTCATATTTTTGGGTTTTAGAGCAACCTAGACAATTTTTTTTTTTTAAAAAGGCAGCTAGGTACACAAAAGTAGGGGAACTTCCTATTTTACCCTTCCTCCCTCACGCGCTGCATAAAGAAAGTATTGTACACTGTCTTGTCCAAAACTTTTGCTTTCATCTGTACGCAATTACTCCAACAAAATACTGGATTCTGATTTTAAAGCCAAAACCATTCACGTTTCTTCAATTCCACGCTAAAAATACTGCAAAATATTTTCAAGAACAAGAAAAAAAAAACCCCATCGATGAGAAACTGAAGCGAGCAGTAGCTCGACCGAGTGCTCAGAATCGGCCGAGCTTGATCGAGTGCCTGAGACTGGAACGAGCAGCAACTCGACCGAGCTACCCAACTCGACCGAGCAAGAAGAAAAAATCATTTTGGCCAGACTGCCTGAATCGGCCGAGCTCGAGCCGTAATCTGCGACCTTGAAGAGCCGCAACTCGACCGAGCTAGAGAGTTAGCTTCGAAAAAAAAAATTTGCAATCTATCCCAACTCGGTCGAGTGGTCCAATTCGGTCGAGTCACCCCTGTTCTCGGCGGTTTTTGTGCATTTTCACCATTTTCAAGGGACCAAAGTGCAATTTTCAACCCCAAGCCCTACCCCAACACTATAAATACTTTCATTCTTGAATTCAAACACATCTTACCTGTTGGGAATAAAATGAGTTTTGATTATGATACCAAAACCCCCCCGAGACATGCCAAGTAGATAAGTCAATTTTAATGAACATGTTTCAGGACTATTGAAACATGTAGACTAAGACAAGTAGAGGAGCTGATGTGTTAGGCAGCTCTTAGATAAATAGATGCACTAGTTGAGGGGGAACACATGCTTACAAGTTTACTCTGATCAAGTCCCCTCAAGGCTCAGTTTCTGGATTGACCCCAAGTCTGCTGAAGGACAAGTATGCTGATCAAGGTCAAGTCTAAGTGGAACAACCTATCTGAAGATCAACCAAGTAGAATAAATCCTAAAGATCAAGTCTACTACAAGAATTGTCAAGATCAGAAGAGTTGTCCAGCAATATTATCTCAGCACAATTGAAATAGAACAAGCTTTGAAGTCCAAAGCCAACTTTGCTGAAGAGGTCAAGTCCACTTTTCCAAGACATATATGCTCAAAGAACTATTCTAAGAAGTCATGGAAAGAGAAAGAGTCAAGTCATCTGAAGAGCTCAAGAGCCAACACTGCTGATAAGGAAACTCTGCTGAAACTGATAAGTAGAGTTGTCCAAGTGATAAGGAATGTTGTCCTTATCTCAGGGTCTTTGATAAGAAGAGATGTCCATGTTTGACCAAGTGAATCTTGAAGTCAGACATTGGGAAAAGTGCTGCAGAATGAAGACAAAGTGGTTACAACCATTTATTTCCCAAGTTAAGGACATGTCACTATCAGAATCTGTCTTCCAGTTTGAAGATTTCAAGGAAGACATTTATAGACATTTGAGGCTACCTCTCCAACGGGCAAATCCTCAAATTTGTCTATAAATACAGAAGTGTGAAGACCATTTGAAGCATCCAATCTACTGAATCCAACTACAACAACTATGAAGCTTCAAAGTCCTCAAAAGACATTCTTAGTCTTCAAACACTTCATCTAAGCTGAACCCCATTGTATAATTCATACAAAGCTTAGAGAGATATCCTATCCTTATACACTGACCTTCATTGTAAAGGATATCTCATTAGTTGGAACCTTACTTCAACCCTTGACATCCTAGGGATCAAGGCATCAAGGAGTGGTGTGGTTGATCAAGTGCACCTTGGCACTATAAAACAAGTTAATTCCAAGAGTGAAGGAATTATCCTGTTAAATCAAGGAAAGTGGATGTAGGAGCTTGAGTCTCTGAACCACTATAAACTCTTGTGTTGATTTACATTCAAAGTACCTCACATACATTCAACACTGCACACAAACTGGACTTTCAAAGATACATATCACAAACTGTGCAAAACTAGATTTGGACAAGTTCCCTGAACTGGATATTTTGTTAAGGTGATTTCAGAATTAAAAGGAGTTTTAAACTAAAGGGCCAACCACTAATTCCGCACATATAACTCACTTAGATAGTTATTCAACTAAGTACTCAATAGTACTTAGTAGTTTGATTATCTTAGAAGAGTTAATCATATCAGCAGAGTTGTCCAGGACAACCTTGCTGAAGACTAGTTTGATCAAAGTTTGAAAAGAAATTGCATACAAGTGTATTCCCCCCCCCCCCATACGCTTGTTATATACTCCTTTCAGGACCAACATTACCCCTTTCACAAGAACTCTTACACATACAAACACACACTTGGAGGTAATTATCATCCATTTTTTCAATTCTCCACCAAATCAAGCAAGGAAGGAGTCAATAACTTTGGAATTCAATTACCCATCATCAATTAGACTAAGCTTTCTCATTCTCTCTCTTTTTATTTGTTTATTTCATTAGTTTGTGTTAATTGGATTATGTTGATTGTTGGCTAGAACACTTTTGGTTCTAGGACTTTGTAAATATTTGGATTGAAGATTATGGATTAGTGTTTTGCTTTAAATGGTGTTTGTCTCTTATTTGTGTGCTTAATTATCATTTGAAAGCATGTTATTAGTGGCCATGATAATGTGTTTTATGTAATGTTAACTGGGATAAGATCGAGAGATTTATTTCATTAATCGTACATAAGCATGCAACCCAATATTATTATGAGCAAGAGAGAGGATTAATTAGTGGGAGGGAATTGAATGATCCTTTGGGCTAATTTAGGTGATGCAATATTTGTGAGGTAGAGATACGAACTTGTATTGTATTTTCCTTTGGATTAGTTAGATCGAGAGATTGATTAATTCTTCTTTAGTGGTCAACCTTATAAGAGGACAAACTTAATTACAATTTGAATGAATCATTAATCATAGATGAATATCTAAATATTGCAAATGCATTGGAACCTACTTTCTCCTATTTGAGTTTCATCTGTATTTTCTTTTCTTTTCGTGAATTGCATGACCAAATTAAGTTAATTAAACTTAATCGATTTCTTATTACTCTTTATTGTCTATTTGTGACACTTTAGTAGATAATTAGGGGTAATTTCACCATTCAAACTTATCGGTTACCGTCTATTTAGAACTTAATCGACAAACTATACTTTTACACTACACCTCTCAATGGGATAAACCTTATATTTGCCACGCTATGATATGCACCGTATACTTGCGGTTGTGTATTTTGGTGTTACATAATACATGAATCACCCTTATAAAAGACTTGATTTTTTTGTGGGAGAACGGAGTCCAATAGTATAATGTTTCAGGAAAGCAGAACTTCACGATGTGGACTGCTGTATTATCGCAAATTCCGTCTCAATTTGCAATGGATATAATTTCAATCGTAAGTTTTGTTGACTTAGTCCTTTTGACTGTTTCTGTTTCGACGGTTTTCGGCCGTGTGTGTTTTTTGTAGTGAAATTGACGACACCTAGCTAGTACGAAATTCATAATGGACATCAAGTTCACAAAATCTTCCCACTACTTAACAGAAAGCTTAATGCATTTTCCATGATTCTAATATTATTTCACCTTGTGTGAATTGCTGCAGGTAGGGGTGTGCATCGGTCCAAAATCAGACCGGATCGGGACCGAAATCTATGTTAATGTGTGGACCGAAGACCGGATCGTAATTAATTCAGTTCAGACCGGATTGTACCGATAAATTCCGACCCGATCCGGTCCGGATTTGGACCGGTTAGACCATTTTTTTTAAAGTATTTTTTTTCAAGTTTATGGAAGCAAGACAAAATTGATGAATTTGTGTATGAAAATTAAAGTGTTGACTCTTCATTTTAAATCAATCTACGTCAATGTGAATTTTATTTACATTATTACTAATGATCTTTTGACCCTAAAAGTAAATTAAATATGTTTGTTAAATTATATATTTGAAAAAATGTAATAGATCTCAACAATTTATCTCAAATCCTCACCAATTACTTGGTTTTGAAAAATAAGTCAAAGTGAATTACTAAAAATATAAAAAAAAAATCCGATCCGGACCGAACCGGAAAACCGGAATACTAAATTTGAAGGACTGGAGACCGGACCGAAAACTAATCGGTCGGTTCGGTTCTGGTCTTTTTTCCGGTCCGATCTTTTTTTAACACTCCTAGCTGTAGGTTCATGAATGGACAGCAATTTCTGAAAACAAACGATGATCAACGTGTTAACTAAGCTCTTGAGGCCATTTATCTTGTTGTCTCCAAACTAAACACATTTTTCAACTTTCAAGGATTATTAAGTTTGGTCTCTCATCTTTTTAAGTTTTCTCAATTTTAGTCCTTTCTTCTAAAACGTGACAAGATCAATCAACTTGGGCTTCCGTTAATCATGATTAAAGGAAAGATGATAGTCATTGAAGCCAAAAGTGTAATGGAGGCTTAGTTTTCCGGTTTACAATGGAAAAACTCTGACCTTACTAAACTGTGTAAACAAGCACTGCTAATGCTTTACAAAGTCTTAACTTGTTTTTTGATTGATGATAACTCTCCCACAAATTATCAACCTTCACAAATATATATATATGATTCGGGTGGAATCTACACGTTTTAGAGGCACATGTGAAGCGTGTTTTGATGTGGATTTCATTGATTTATGCATTGAATATGATTGTTTTAGCCAAAATGAGAGAAAGGTAGTGTTTTGTCGATTTTATAGGTAAAACGGTGGAATTTGGAGCAAAACACATACCATACGTGATTGGATCGGAAAGAGGAGTGAACCATTGGATTCGGCTCGAAAAACGGAGTGGAATAGCCAAAAGAATCAAGTCGATCGGAGGTCGGAAGCTCAAGAAACGGAGGAACGAAGTTGGAGGACGAAAACGAAGGACGGAGCCAAAACGAAAGTTTGGCCCGGCCGGGCCACTATACCCGCCCGGGCGGGCGGCCCAAATTTTTCAGCCAACATACCCGCCCGGGCATGCAATTATACCCGGCCGGCCGGGCGATAAAATATTCAATTTTTGGCCAAAGACGAAGGTTTGGCCCGGCCGGGCCACATTCCCACCAGGCCGGGCCACTTACCCCCTGTTTCCAAAATTATTTGCCAACATACCCGCCCGGGCGAAATTTTCGGTGCCAAACGCGAAATTTCTCCATTTTTAAGGGACCAACTTGCAATTTTACCATCCAAACCCTACCCCAACACTATATAAACCCTCTTTCTTGAAATCCAAGAGATTATCCCCCAATCCACACATAGTTACACATACTTGGAGGTGTTTTGGCTATTTCTCTCTCAATTCTTCATCAAATCAAGGAAGAAATGATGCAATAGCTCCCAAATTCCATTCCCTACCACATTCTAGACTAAGCTTTCTCTTTCTTTTCCTTTTTATTTAGTTATTTCATTGGGATTTTGTAATTTCATTATGTTAGTTAGTAGCTAAACAATTTGTGGTTCTAAGGCATTGTAGATACTTGGATTGAAGTTTATGATTAATTTCTTGCTTTAATTGGTGTTTGTCTCTTATTTGCATGTTTAATTATCCATTGCAAAGCATGTTGTTATTGGCCATGATGATTTGCTTAATTCATTGTTAATTGGGGTAAGATCGAGAGATTTATTCCATTTAATCGTATGCAAGCATGCAACCCGGTATTATTATGAGTTAACATTCATAAACGGATATTTAGGTGGTACAATTGCCTTGGAACCCACCTTCTCTTAATTGATTTTCAATCGTTTTTACTTTCTTTTATTGATTCGCATGCTAGTAGATCGATTTCCATTACTCTTTATTACTTATTTGTGACACTTTGGTAGGTAATCTTAGAGTAATTCACACCATTCAAATTATCGATCGCGTCTAAATAGAACTTAGTTAACAAAATACACTTTTACGCTTAACCTCCTTGTGGGATCGACCTCGTGCTTATCACGCTACGATAGACGTCGTACACTTGCGGTTGTTTATTTTAGTGTTGCATAACACGCGAATCAATATATATATAAGCAGCTACTTGGATTAAGGGGACAAAAGGAATCAAAACTCTGCTATCGTGATCAATTAGGTGTGGTGTAATCTGATGATATTCATCTCTGTTTTAGCAATGTTTCTATACCTCACAACCAAAGACCATATTTTATGTATTGCATGCTAAACCACTGTTGTATATCGACGACGCCAAAAGGATAAGCGTGTTTTGAGTAATGTGTAGAGCTAAATTGTATTAATGGGTTGGGCATACTTAGGCCCATTAATGGGTTGGGCATACTTAGGCCCATTAATGGGTTGGGCATACTTAGGCCCATTGGTTTAGTCCATATATGTAGGCCATTTACTGCTGTTAGTATATATACCTGAGTCGGGTTTGTAAAAGGATTATTGTGGAATTATCAATTGGAATTGGAACTGGACAGTTTCTACTGTTTGTTTTTCTTGGAATCTCTTCTTGTGTTCTTGGCTATTCCCTTGCACTCCATATCAATTTGGTCCGACCTGCTGCGCATTCATGGTTACACGCATGGAATCCAGAATGGATACGGTGGAGAAGGCAATCTCGGGGTTACAATCCTCTAATGAATCTTTGGAGAAGGGGGTAGCCTCCCTGAATACCGACGTTAAGGACATCCGCACCAGTATGGACGAGATGCACGCGATGCTATCCTGACTTCTGCATCCAACAACCGCCGACGCTTCTTCGTCCGCAGTAAACAAATCACCACCCCTTCCACCACGGCCGCTTCCAGACCAACCTGAACGCACGGGTCCCAAAACGACGGTTACTAAGTTGGAATTACCTAAATTCACCGGCGAACACCCATACGCTTGGATCTCACGGGCAGAGCAATATTTCCGCCTTGATAACACACCGACCGATATGCGCATCGAACTCGCACTCATCGCTATAGAGGGTAATACGTTGCAATGGTTGCAATGGCTTCTTTCCCAATACCCGACCTTGAGTTGGAAAAAATTCACTTTGGAACTCCTTCGGCGATATGGGGATGACCCGCGGGCCAATCCTTTTGAAACCCTTGCCTTGACTCGCCAAACGGGTACAGTTGAGGACTATGTCGATCAATTTATTGCTCGAATGGCAGTAGTCCCAAATCTTGACCCATCGCATGCCTTAGGGTTATTTTTGCACGGTCTTCGCGATGACATCCGCCTCAGAATCCATTCTAAAGATGCGGAACACATCTGCCAAACGATGCATCTGGCTCGTGAAATCGAGCAAGAATTCTCAGCGATCAGGGGGTTTCGGCCACGAACCTATCTACAAGAAATGTGCCGCCAATCCCGCGATCGACCCCCTTGCCTTCTTTCGGTCAATCTCGGCCCTTTTCAACGTCGCCTGCGAGCAAGACCCCCTCCGCTAACCGCCCATCTGACTCCCGAGCCCCTTCTGAATCGGTCTCTTCTGCCACGCCGTATCGACCACCGGGCCCAAAATATATGGGCCATGATGAATACATGGATCTTCGTCGACGTGGGCTGTGTTTCAAGTGCAAAGAACCCTATTCTCCGTTGCACGTATGCTCTACGAAATCACTACGCATCACCATCCTTGGAGACGATGAGCAGGACCCAACCGACGACAACCTCGTATCCCCAGACACCCACCTAGATCCGTCAGATCCTACCTTACAGCATTTAGAGATCTCCGCCGTCGCAGCCTCTGGTTTCGACGGTCCTCAATCGATGAAGCTCTGCGCCACCATTAACAATACCCCACTTATCGTTATGATCGATAGTGGGGCTTCTCACTGCTTTATTGCCACATCCTTCGTGTCTAAACTTGGTCTTTCTTTTTCAGGCGGAGCTGCTCTGCCTGTTATCTTGGGTGACGGAAACACCACCAGAACAGATGGAGTTTGTTCAGGCCTCCAACTGCTCCTTGGGGACACCGTGTTCCAAATCGAGGCCTATGCTTTTCCGATTAGCGGGGTTGATTTAATTCTCGGCATTACTTGGTTAGCAACCCTGGGAGACGTTCGCATCAACTGGGCAACATTAACAATGCAGTTTGATTCTTGGGGGAAACGAATCGTGTTGTTCGGCGAACCTAGTCTAAGGCGTCGCCAAGTTTCATCTGCTGCTGCCCTAAAACTAGACCCGTTAGACCAAACCTTTGTGGCATTTCCCCTTGAACTCACCAGCGTCTCCGTTCCAGCACCAGGCCCGTCACTTTCCCCAGCGGTTCAGACTCTATTAAATGAGTTTTCGGCAGTAATCACCCACGACCGGGTCTGCCCCCTAGTCGGCCCTGTGACCATCGGATTCCTCTACAGCCGGGGGCGTCAGCCGTGGCAGTCCGTCCATACCGTTACAGCTCAGATCAGAAGGATGAGATTGAGCGCCTTATCCACGACATGCTCGAGGCGGGAATTATCCAACCTAGTTCGGGGCCATACTCCAGCCCTGTTCTTTTGGTCCACAAGAAAGACGGAAGCTGGAGATTTTGTGTGGACTACCGCGAGTTAAACAAGCGCACTATTCCGGACAAATATCCCATTCCAGTTATCCAAGAATTACTCGACGAACTTCACGGCGCATCCCATTTCACACGGCTGGACTTACGCTCAGGATACCATCAAATAAAAATGGCACCCGAGGACATAGAAAAAACAGGATTTAGGACACACTCGGGCCACTATGAGTGGCTCGTGATGCCATTCGGGCTTTGTAACGCCCCCTCGACCTTTCAATTAGCTATGAATGATTTATTTCGTTCTTGGTTACGCAAATTTGTTTTAGTTTTCTTTAACGATATTCTGATATACAGCTCATCCTTGCAGGACCACATGTGTCACCTCCGACTTGTCCTCCGTGCCTTATCATCGGCTGCCTTTGTAATTAACCCAAAGAAATGCGCTTGGGTCCAAACAGAGATCGAATACTTAGGGCATGTGGTGTCCGTAGATGGGGTGAGAATGGATCCTTCAAAGGTCTTGGCTGTTATACAATGGCCCACCTCTAAAAATCTGAAGGTTGTCCGTGGGATCCTTGGTTTGACCGGTTATTACAGGAGGTTTATTAAAGATTATGGAAAAATCGCTTTACCTCTCACCTCCCTTCTTCGTAAGGATTCTGGTCCATTTAATTGGTCGCAATCAGCTCACCAGGCCTTCGAACACCTGCAACGCGCGATCACATCAGCACCCGTTCTTGCCATGCCTGATTTCACTAAACCCTTCGTCATTGAAAGCGACGCATCCGGTCGAGGCCTTGGGGCTGTTTTGATGCAGAACGGACGGCCAATAGCTTATTTTAGCAAGGTGTTATCGGAAGGAAATGCAAATAAATCCACGTATGAGAAGGAATTAATGGCTGTCGTGCTAGCAGTACTTCACTGGAGGCCGTACTTGATTGGTCGCCGTTTCACAATACGAACCGACCATCGTAGCCTCTAGCACATTCTTCGTCAGTCCATCTCCTCACCTTCACAACAGTATTGGATATCAAAACTCTTCGGTTTTGACTTTATGATTGAATATAAACCCGGCGCCTCTAACGCTGCGGCAGATGCCTTGTCACGCCGGAACACAGAGTTAGAACTCGAGGCAGTTTCGTTACCTTAGTGGGTGGACTGGAAAAAGCTCCGAAAAGACATCCGCGCGGACCCGACATACGCACCAATCATTACTGCCTTGGAAAAAGGACAGACCATCCACCTTCCATATACGATGGTTCACGGGCTGTTGTATTATAAGGATCGCTTGGCTATCCCTCCTACCACGAATTGGACACGATACATGTTTTCTGAATTCCATTCGACACAAATTGGGGGACATTCCGAGGCTTTCCGGACATATCGGCGTATCGCAGCAAACATTTATTGGCCCGGAATGGTTCGCCAAATTATGGAAATGGTCGCAGATTGCTTAACATGCCAGAAAAACAAATCCGACACTCGTTCTCCGACGGGTCTCCTTCAACCTCTGCCAATACCAAACCAAGTTTGGGAAGACGTAAGTATGGATTTTATATCAGGACTTCCACGTTCACAAGCATTCGACACTATATTGGTTGTGGTAGATCGACTTTCGAAGGCTGCTCACTTTATTGGCTTAACCCATCCTTATACGGCCAGAAATGTGGCTCATTTAATGGCCAAAGAAATTGTTCGCCTCCATGGAATCCCGCGTTCCATTGTCTCCGATCGTGACCCGCTGTTTCTTAGCTCGTTTTGGAAGGCCTTATTTGCTGCCACAAGTACGAAGTTGCGTATGAGCTCTTCATACCATCCGGAAACGGATGGCCAAACAGAAGTTATGAACAGGTGCCTTGAAGCCTATTTGCGGTGTTTCACGTCCGAGTATCCTACACGTTGGGCATATTGGCTGCCTTGGGCCGAGTACAGTTTTAATACATCCTTTCATACAGCCACTGGTCACACACCCTTTGAGGCAGTGTACGGTCGACCACCACCGACTATTGGCCAGTACCTTCCGGGAGAGATCCGCGTAAAGGCAGTCGCGGATGAGCTACACGAGCGTGATTCAATTTTGCAAAGCCTGCGGCGCAATCTGGAACAAGCACAGTCACGGATGCGCAAGGCTGCTAACACCCACCGTCGAGATGAGGAGTTTCAGGTAGCGGATCCGGTATTTTTGAAGTTCCGTCCTTATAGACAAATTTCCTTATTTCGCAGGTTGAATGTTAAATTGGCACCCAGATTTTTTGGGCCGTTCCCTGTGCTGGAGCGTATTGGATCGACGACGTACAAATTGCAGCTGCCGGACGGTTCGCGTTTACATCCAGTTTTTCATGTCTCACAGTTACGTCGGGTGGTGGGTTCCCATGTTGTCTCGAACACTCTTCCAGCCGATTTTCTTATGGACGGTCCAGAGTTTGTACCATTGACGGTCACCAAAATGCGACACATTTGGAGAGATGATGAGAGAGTGGCTCAAGTTCTCATTGCTTGGAAGGGCTTGGCTGCTGACGACGCGTCATGGGTGGACTTGGACCTGTTTCGGCAGCAGTTCCCCGACTTCAGCCTCGAGGACAAGGCTGTTCTTGAGGGGGAGGGAGTTGTTGTATATCGACGCCAAAAGGATAAGCGTGCTTTGAGTAATGTGTAGAGCTAAATTGTATTAATGGGTTGGGCATACTTAGGCCCATTGGTTTAGTCCATATATGTAGGCCATTTACTGCTGTTAGTATATATACCTGAGTCGGGTCTGTAAAAGAATTGTTGTGGAATTATCAATTGGAATTAACAAACAGTCGAAACTGTCCAGTTCCAATTCCAATTGGAATTAATTATCTGCTGGGAGACAACATTACTCCAATCTCAATTGTTTTCTGCAATTTCTAGTTTTTGGTTGTCCACTAATTTTCTGCACAAACAGTTGGGGCTAATAATAGGGATCAACCTACTGCATTTTCAAATTATATGGTGTTCAAATGGTGGGAAACATATCATAGACAATAATAATCCATACTCCAGATCTCTCCACTCCCCCCTGACCTGTATATATTCACCAAATGTATGTTGCTGGATACATCACAACTTTTCTCATTCAATCAACAATTCAAGCCTCATTTTTCACCAACAAAATAAAATGGCTCTCTCACCTCTGAGATCAAAGACCCTTGGTCATGGTCGCTCTCTTAGCTTCCCCTCTGCATCAAATCATGCCGTTTCTCAATTTGAAGACAACTTGTCCAGATTGACATCTTCAGAGGCCTCTTGCTCATCGCTTTCGTCAATGAACGCCTGAGTAAATAGCCTTACACATTTGTACACCAGCATTGAGGATCTCCTTCTGCAGCAACACAATCAACACATTATTTCAGAGCCAATGTTGGATGATTACATTAGGCTATTGGATGGTTGCAGTGGAGTCAGAGATCTCGTCTCACTCACCAAGCTGAATTTACGAGACCTCCTTTCTTCCTTGAGGAGAAAGGACGCAAATGGCATCCATGGTTACCTCATCTCCAGAAGGAAGTCAAAGAAAATGATCCAAAATTGCTTGAAAAATCTGAGGAGTTGTACAAGTAACAATGTGGAGAAGGAAACAAGTCTTGTATCCATGTTAAAGGGCGCAGAATCAGCTGCGTTTTCGGTGCTGGAGTCATTGATATCATACACAAGGGGGCAAGAAAAGAAGAGTGGGTGGTCAAAGCTAATCCATTCCAAGAAAGCGTCACACACATTTTTGAATGAGTTCGAAAAGGTGGATTCGTTCTTGCAACAGGGCCAAGAAAACGAGGAGTTGTTGAGTCACTTAAAAGAGATGGATTCAACCATTGTGGTTCTTGAACAAGAATTAGAATCCATGTTCAGACAGTTGATTAAAACCAGAGTTTCCCTTCTCAACATTATAAATCACTAGGCTTCAAACTCATCATGAGATTGAAAATTTTGTATTATATAGATGAAAATATACTTGTACATTTCTATACATGACCATTGATACAGTTAATTAAAGAAACAGAAATTCTTATACAACTTATGCCTAGCTTGTTTTTCAAATTTCCTGATATTTCAGTATGTTTATACTTGATAGTAATTCCATGTGCACCTATCATACTATATTAAAAATCTAGTACATCAACATCTAGTTCCAAGCACACGCCTATTATTTGTAAACGCTCTACCAAGCACCAAACAGAATTCCTAGCAGTAGTCTAGTGAGGATGATGAGTAGGTAATTTTATATGAACATGGTTTATGATATGAACTACTATCCATATTATGAAGTTGGATGTTAAGGTGACCCAAATTGATTAAGGCAGGAACTTATACATGATCCAAATAGAAATGGGTCAAGTTTCACATTAAGGACTACCATAAACCATGTTCATATAATACTTTGTGTTCTCAAATTTGAAGAAGGGCTGCTACTTCAACAATCTTTCTCTCTTCTCTCATGTTAATCTTGAATTGGTATCACGAATATCAAACACAATTCCAAGACTTTGAGAAACTTTCAATTCATGCTTATCCATAATATGTATCATCCTCGCTAACAGGTAAGGTCCAGCTGCTCGCCTACCTGGACGATCATCCAGTCAAGCATCCGTGTTCGAGAAGAACGACCAAGTTGCTTGGTCTGCGCCACATCAGTTTGTTAGATTAGAATTCAGGGGGGCACGTGCCACGTAGATGAGCATGTGTCCACTAGTTAGTGTACTGCTCATATATAGCTGCAGGTCTGCGACCAATGAAACGGTTCCAGCTCATGCTAGAATGGACTATAAATATAGGTTTTCAAACTGAATAACACACAATCTCATACTCAGCAAAAATACTCTCTCTCTCAACTTACTCTCCCAAGTTTATACACATTTTATACGTTGAAAGTTAGATTAATATACCTCCACATACAAATATCATTGTTTGATTAGTCTCCCTAGTTAGCCACGTTATTAAGATCAAGATAAAACGACTATCAACAATTGAGAACGAGCTTGACATTATTTGGCTTACACTTATTTTTTTGATGCCTCGGTATCCGGTCCAAGGACCGACTAATTCGAGGGACCAATCCCACCGTCCACTTGCGGGATTTGGCTTACGCTTGTAACATAGATATGGCTGAGCTACTAGTATCGTTTCAATTCCATGGAATGATGGTTAGTGATTGATACAGTAGCTAATTGGTGGCACATACCTCTAAATACGTCCAGTTTTTACACCAGAAGTACATTGCAAATCATTATCATACAATTGCTTTCTTCCTAATCTCCTTTATTGTTTAATAAATCCAGTTTCATAACAATAAAAATGGGTTTCACTCAGCTCTCTAAACTAGCATCGTTGACGCGTTCTACGACTGCATCGTTGATGCTGATATACACACTTTTGAGGCCATCTATCTTGTTTTCCACAGCCTCAAAAGCAGAACCAGTATTCTTCTATTGAATGGGCGTAATGTAATTTTGATCTGGATTCACATCTCACAAGTATATGCAATGTTTCCATCTGCACAACACAAGACCTTTTATATTGCAAAACCACACGTCTTCCTTCAGCCATGTGAATTAATGACTACATTATTATCAAATCATTTAGGCGACACATATATAGTTTTAAATTCTACACCATGAACAACCTATTTTATAATGTGTTGCACGTACGACGTCTAACCTCACATTGGAAATTATATGGTCTGTTGGAGGTGCCAAAGGACTCTGACCAAACTTAATAATGATCATGTGCACAGCAGAGCCCATCTATTATTTATTCATATCAGTATTAGAATTGTCTCTTGAGAGACAACATTGCTGAAAAATTATCTCCAATCTCATATGCTTTTTGGAATCTGTCAAGGCTAATAATATGGATCTACCCACTGCATTTCAAATTTATATTAACTTATTTGGTAGGAAACATACCACAGACATCGCCACCATAATCGATACTCCAGATCGACGGATTCCTTCTCTCCACTTCCCCCTATATATATTCATCAAATGCATGTTGTTGGATACATCACAACTTTTCTCATTCATTCAATCATCAATTCAAACCCTCATTTCTCACCAACAAAATTAAATCCATGGCTCCATCAAAGACTCTTAATCATGCCCGCTCTCTTAGCTTGCCCTCTCTATCAAATCCCCTCGTTTCTCAATTCGACGACAACTTGTCCAGATTGAGATCTTCAGAGGCCGCTTGCTCATCGCTTTCATCAGTCAACAGCAGAGTAAATGGCCTTACTAATTTGTACAACAACATTGATGATCTGCTTCTGCAGCCACACAACCAACAAATCGTTTCAGAGGCAATATTGGATGATTATATTAGGCTACTGGACGGTTGCAGCGGAGTCAGAGTTCTCGTCTCAATCACCAAGCAGAATTTACGAGACCTCCTGTCTTCCTTGAGGAGAAAGGACGCAAATGGCATCCAAGTTTACCTCATTTCCAGAAAGAAGTCCAAGAAAATGATTCAAAATTGCTTAAAAAATCTGAGGAGTTGTACAAGTAACAATGTGGAGAAGGAAACAAGTCTTGTATCCATGTTAAAAGGCGCAGAATCGGCTGCCTTTTCTGTATTGGAGTCATTGGTGTCATACACAAGGGGGCAAGAAAAGAAGAGTGGTTGGTCAAAGCTCATCCATTCAAACAAAGTATCAAACACTTCATTTTTGAATGAGTTCGAAAAGGTGGATTCATGCTTGCAACAGGGCGAAGAAAACGAGGAGCTGTTGAATCACTTAAAAGAGATGGACTCAACCATTCTGGCTCTTGAACAAGAATTAGAATCCATGTTCAGACAGTTGATTAAAACCAGAGTTTCCCTCCTCAATATTCTCAATCACTAGGCTTCAAACTCATCTTGAGATTGAAAATTTTGTATGTAGATGAATATACACTTGTACATTTCTATAGATCAAAAATTAATGCAAAAGAAACAAATATACTCCTACAACTTATTACTTATCTCATTTCTCATATTCTCTCATTTTATGTTTTTCTTTTCATTGTTTCAACTATATTCCAGCATCGATCTTAAGTCTCAAAGATGATATATAATTAGCATTTAAGTATTTAGGATGACATCAAAGAAGGATCTTGAATTTCATTTCACTCTTGGCCAGACTTATTGTATTATGATATCATACACAGATAAAATTAAGTAGGACGTATCCTTATAAATTAAAAATCTAAATACTCTCACTATAATATATACTGAAATTTTTAAAATCCAAGGGGGAACTCTGCGCTCAAGTGTTCTAAGCATATAGATTCATATCCAAATCTTAGATCGAATTTGTTCAAATTTGTTGTTTAAAGAATTTATTAGTTGAAAATACTTCAAACTTCTTTCTTATCATAGATTGTAGTTTGTTGTAAAAACACCATTGTAAGACTACTTATTCTCACGATAACAAGTAGGACCATATATTTTCGAGGAGTAACAATCCACAATATTATTCTTGGTACTTAAAATAAAATTACAAGTCATTCGTATAAGTATTTAATATTACAGTCATGCCGGTGAGAGTAGACGTAGGATTGGAATGCAAACCACAATAAATCTATGTGTTTTTATCAGATTTGATATTTGCTTATTCGTTCCATACTTGTTAGAATTCACAACTCAGTTGTATACCCAGTTAGTTGAATCTGATTTACTGCATAAAATTAATCAAGAGTTTTTTCAAGTTTTAGTCAGTCGTGTCTGTCTTAAGGGTCTACTCACTTTCAGTAAAACACAACTTACTTTGATAGTTGTCCAACTGACTAGATGTCTAATTGACTAGCTCTCGAGCAGTAGTTATCAGTCATAGCTATTTTACACTCAAACTCAACAACTATCTTAGCCAACTAACTTATTCTTAAATCCAGTACCTCGACGGTTCACGGAAAATCGATTTGATTTAAAAGTCTATTCACTCCCTCCTCTAGATTTTAACTCTTTCTTAATTCATTTGGGACCAACACCAATCATGACAAAACGAGAAATTGAAGATGAAATTGTTAAATTCAGGTAAAAAAAATGGTAAATAGAAGATGAATTTTGAGGGAAAATTGAAAGTGCTAACCCTGAAACTCTGTAATTTGGGGATTTCAGTCAGTCTTAATGATCAATTAATGGAATGGACCAAAAGTGCGAATTAGGAAATTGAAAGGGCTATGTAAAAGTAAATTTATCCCTATAAAATAATATCTTGTGCACTTGACAAATTTTATACCAGAATTACAATTGCATTCTTCCCATATTCCCCTTTGCTGTTTAATAGTTTCCTGTTTTTAGTCAAGTTGCTAAACAAACAGTACTCCAGCTCTTCCCCAGTATCCTGAATGCATGCTTGACTCCATAACATTCATCAACTCTGCTTAATTTGTTGAATTCATTCCGAGTCATTCCGGCTATACAAACTTTGAGCTCACAACGACCAACACATATGAGGCTACTTCAGAACCTCTGCCTCTCTTCTTCTCAGTCTTACATATATAAGCAGCTGAGCCGAATGAAAACAGGAATCATAATTCTAATGTCAAGTACGTGTGCAAATATTCTGTATACACATTGACCCCGCCTATGTTTACGCAATGTTTACCATCCTCATGACAACCAAGACCCTATTTTTATTTTATATATAGAAATTAGTCAGGGCAATTATCAATGGATGTGTTAATCTCACATTGATGGAAGTGCCAACTATGTATGCATGGATTATGATGCAGACTTAATTATGATCATTTAATAATCTAATTGTCTCTTCTCTTCATTTGGGAGACAATATCGTCTCAAATCTCACTTACTTTTTGGAATCAACCACCTGTAGGAGCTAATAATAATATAGACTAAATTTATGTATTTAAGTTGAAATGGTGGGAAACATTGCATAGACAATGCCAGGATTATGGATACTCTACATCTATTGATTCCTTCTGTCCAATGCACCCCAATCCCATACTATATATATATAGACCAAATGCATGTTGCTGAAGACATCACAACTTTTATCATTCAATCAACAATCAATCATAAATTCAAAGCCTCATTTTTTACCAACAAAATTAAAGCAATGGCTCCATCAAAGACCCTTAATCATACCCGCTCTCTTAGCTTCCCCTCTCTATCAAATCCCCTCGTTTCTCAATTCGACGACAACTTGTCTAGATTGAGATCTTCAGAGGCCGCTTGCTCATCGCTTTCATCAGTCAACAGCAGAGTAAATGGCCTGACTAATTTGTACAACACCATTGACGATCTGCTTCTGCAGCCACACAACCAACAAATCGTTTCAGAGGCAATATTGGATGATTACATCAGGCTACTCGATGGTTGCAGCGGAGTCAGAGATCTCGTCTCAATCACCAAGCAGAATTTACGAGATCTCTTGTCTTCCTTGAGGAGAAAGGACGCAAATGGCATCCAAGTTTACCTCATCTCAAGAAGGAAGTCAAAGAAAATGATCCAAAATTGCTTGAAAAATCTGAGAAGTTGTCCAAGTAACAATGTGGAGAAGGAAACAAGTGTTGTATCCATGTTAAAAGGCGCAGAATCAGCTGTGTTTTCGGTGCTGGAGTCATTGATTTCATACACAAGGGGACAAGAAAAGAAGAGTGGGTGGTCAAAGTTGATCCATTCCAAGAAAGCATCCCAGATATTTTTGAATGAGTTCGAAAAGGTGGATTCGTTTTTGCAACAGGGCCAAGAAAGCGAGGAGTTGTTGAGTCATTTAAAAGAGATGGACTCAACCATTGTGGTTCTTGAACAAGAATTAGAATCCATGTTCAGGCAGTTGATTAAAACCAGAGTTTCCCTTCTCAACATTCTTAATCACTAGGCTTCAAACTCATCTTGAGATTGAAATTTTTGTAGTATATATGAGTAGATGAATACACACTTGTAAATTTCTGTACATGACAAATTAATGCAGAAGAAGCAATAGTTCTCATACAACTTATGACTTATCTCAATTAATCTTGATTCTTGAGCATGTTTATGTTTTTCAATGGCATCCTTGACTAGTAATCATTCATTTAATTAACATGGAATGAAAGATTTTCTTATAATTAACGAGGAATCGAACCACAATTTACTATTGATTCCATTACTCAACATCAAGCACGAACTATCATTCAGTTCCTGCCCTTTCCCCAAACCTCCCAACCAAACAAACACCTAAGTCTGCATAAGAATCCAATGTTATTTTCCAGGCATAAATGTGAATATATTTGGATTCTGAGCATACTAATTATCAATTGGGCGGAGTCTATGCCTTTTGGAATGGTGTATGAGTATCTGATAAAAAATTGAGCTTGTGCTAAATATTTTTAAGGGACACAAGTAGCCTTTCATTTCGAACAACCTGGAAAATAAAACTCTTGCAAATAAAGAGAAAATTCCTAGAAATTGTTGATTATACACAAGATCTTGGTCCTAAGATATATGCAAAAGGTGACAAATTTAGCTCAAAACAGTTGCATTTATTCATTTTGAACCCGAACCGGGCGATTTGAGGAGAACCGGTACTAAACCGGTAGTTATCTTTCTTGAAGCCAAAATCAGTTGTGAATATCGTCGGGTTGGTTGAGCTCGTGAGTCAGTTTTGGTACAGAATCAAAGGTCAATTCAATTTGAGCATTAGGGTTCTTAGTTTTGAAAAGAGTCCGGATTAATTTTTTGCAATCTATATTTGATTGATAATTGATTACTGGAAGAGTGCTCTAATCCTCCATGGACGTAGATCAACTTGCTCGACTTATCACTGCTCATTTTGCTCTGTTTTTATAAGCTTGTAATGAAGCTTGGTTCTGGGTTTTAGATTAACAGAGGTCCTATATCATGACAATTCGAATGAAAATATAGGAATTGTATTGCAGAAAAAAATAAAATGGAGGTAACACGAGCAATTATGTGCACGTACTCTTTATTTTTAGTCAGATTTTGAATGAAGGCAGATTATGATTATGAAGAGTACATGTGCAAGGGCTAATAATACGGATCATGATATATATCTTACACCCAACTTTACATACAAAACTCAGCAAATATCATACTCACAGGTGTAATGTTTATGCAATGTTTCCCATCCTCACAGCACAAGACTTTTAATATTGCAAAACCACCTGTCTTCACCCTTGTAAATCACAATTTGCCTACATTATTTTGAAATCATTTTGGTTAGAAGTCGATCGGGGCAATTAATAATGTGTTGCACGTAAGTTATATGGTTTGTCGGAGGTGCCAACTATGCATGTTCATCAAACTTAAAAATCATCATGTGGCCACACCTATTAATTGAATTGTCTCTCATTACCCATAAATGATCTCCAATCTCACTTGCTTTCTGCAATTTGTTGTTTTATTTTCAGCAAAACCTGTAGAGCTAATAATACAGATCAGCCAACTGCATTTTAAAACTATTTGGTGTTCAAATGGTGGGAAACATACCATAGACATCGCCACAATAATTGATACTCCACATCAACAGATTCCTTCTGCCCACTCCCCCCTGTATATATTGATCAAATGCATGTTGCTGGATACATCACAACTTTTCTCATTCATTCAATCATCAATTCAAACCCTCATTTCTCACCAACAAAATTAAATCAATGGCTCCATCAAAGACCCTTCATCATGCTCGCTCTCTTAGCTTGCCCTCTCTATCAAACCCCGCCGTATCTCAATTCGACGACAACTTGTCCAGATTGAGATCTTCAGAGGCCGCTTGCTCATCGCTTTCATCAGTCAACAGCAGAGTAAATGGTCTTACTAATTTGTACAACACCATTGATGATCTGCTTCTGCAGCCACACAACCAACAAATCGTTTCAGAGGCAATATTGGATGATTACATTAGGCTACTCGATGGTTGCAGCGGAGTCAGGGACCTCGTCTCAATCACCAAGCAGAATTTACGAGACCTCTTGTCTTCCTTGAGGAGAAAGGATGCAAATGGCATCCAAGTTTATCTCATCTCCAGAAACAAGTCAAAGAAATTGATTCAAACTTGTTTGAAGAATCTGAAGAGTTGTACAAGTAACATTGTGGAGAAGGAAACAAGTCTTGTTAGCATGTTAAAAGACGCAGAATTGGCTGCCTTTTCCGTGCTGGAGTCATTGGTGTCATACACAAGGGGGCAAGAAAAGAAGAGTGGGTGGTCAAAGTTGATCCATTCCAAGAAAGCATCCCAGATATTTTTGAATGAGTTCGAAAAGGTGGATTCATTCTTGCAACAGGGCCAAGAAAATGAGGAGCTGTTGAGTCACTTAAAAGAGATGGACTCAACCATTCTAGTTCTGGAACAAGAATTAGAATCCATGTTCAGACAGTTGATTAAAACCAGAGTTTCCCTTCTCAACATTCTCAATCACTAGACCTCAAAATCATCTTGAGATTGAAATTTTTGTATGTAGATGAAAATACACTTGTACATTTCTATAGATCAAAAATTAATGCAATAGAAACAGAAATATCCGTACCTTATGAATCATCTCATTTCCACATATTCTACAATTTTATGTTTGTTTTTTCACTGTCCTTGATAGTAATTTTCAACTATGTTTTAGGCTCGATCTTAAGTCGAAAAGATGTTACTCCATATTTAGCCTAATTAGTTATTATATTAAAAAACCCTGACTTACTTGGGAAAACCCTTATCAAGAATAAAACCACAAATTAAACCATTAAAGAAGGATACAAAACTCGTCATATTATGATATCATGCAATTATACAAATTTAAAGGGGGAAAACCCTTGCAAATTATACTAAAATTCTTACATATAAAATGAGAAATTTTAAAATCCAAGGGAAGTACTACACTCACCTCAAATCCACCCGTGGATGACTTCCTGCTGTCTTAGTGAAGCAACAAACTTCCAGATTACAATTATGTACTTCTCCATTAAAATTGATGACACGCTAATACGATGACTAACGAAAATCCCAAAATTTGAGAATTTTAGGGCTTGTGTTTTTTAATTTCTCCCAATATTGATACTCTTTTTTTTTTAACCTTCTGCCATAAATTACCAGGTAAATTGAAGACGAAATATTTATTTATTTATTTTTTTTTTTTTTTATGGAAGTTAAATACCCAACCCTTTTTTCTCCTCTCCATGACTCGAACCCAGGACCTAAGGCCTAGGTAGTGGTGTTCTAACCACTTGAGCTATCCCACTTTGTCATCAGACGAAATAGTTACATTCGGGTAAAAAATGGTAAATAGAAGTGGGTGTGTAACGTGCCGAGTAGTGCTGAGCTCAAAACTCGATTCGATTGTTATACTCGAAGCTCGAAACTCAATTCGACTCGGTCGAACCTAAAACTTTAAAGATCGATCTCAACTCGATAAACTCGAGTTCAACTCGATTACCTATATATTTTTTAAAACTAATTGTAAAATATATTTTTTCTAAAATAAACTCGAGCTCGACTCGCCTCGACTAGACTCGATTACTTGAATATAAATATAATTACTAATGGCAAAGTAGTAAATATTGTTCAAGCTCGATTAGGCTCGCGAGCCTTTTGAGCCGAGTATTTATGAGCTCGAACTCAGTAGTTATTCAAAACTCGACTCGACTTGATTAACTTCGAGTCAATTTCGATTTTTTCTGAATCTAGCACGAGTAGCTCGCGAGTTGGCTCGACTCACTTACACCCCTAAATAGAAGATGAATTTTGAGGAAAGATTGAAAGAACTAGCCCTAAAACTCTCTAATTTGGGGATTTTTGTCAATCTTATGGCGGATTTGGGATTTGGAATTTGAGAGGGCGTGACAAATCGAACCATAGCGATACCATATCGAAAATTTCGATATTGAAAAAATTCATACTGATACTGTACCGAAAATTTCGTTTGAAAAAATTTATAACGAAACTGTACCGTAATTTCGTATACCGAATTTTCGGTACGGCATACTGGAATACCGATTCATATCAAAAATATTGAACCATCATTTCATACCGAAATACATGTATACCAATTCATACCGAAAATATTGAAGCATCGTTTTATATCGAAATTAATTATTTAAGGTTATTTTATTTAAGTTTTAAGTTATTTTAATTTAAAAAATAATACGGAGTATAAAATCATAAATTATATTATAAAATTATTGTTTTATTAATGTTTCAGTATTTCGATATACTGGTATACTGTTTCATACCGAAATACCACGGTATGATCATTTCCATACCGTTATCATACCGAAATTTCGATATTTTTTCAATACGAAAAGCTCAATATACCAAAATTTCGTTATATTTCTCCAACCCCCTCTCTTTCTATATATATATTTCATTTTCTTTTTAAATGCTCATGATATCTAAAAAAATCATTTAAAAAATTAAAATGAAAATCATTTCATAAATTTAGAGTACTAAGTAAAGTATCGGGTTCATGTGAACTCTTTTTTTAGTGTTATTGTTATGCCTATAAAGCGGTAATATTTAACAAAATTACTCAATTTTTAAATAATAACACTTCGTTTGCACAATAACTAATACTTAAGAAAAATTGGGTTAAATCATGGTCATAGATTTTATCTTATAGTCAAGTTTTGGACTTAGTGAGGCTAACACTCACACTAGGGTGCCTTCAAGCGCATCCTTAGTACCTTAATGGTACTCACACCTTAAGGATCTCTTTACTACATGATTTGCCCCTTTCACTTCATTGTCTCAGTAATTGTTGACTGGGTTGGGGATTGCTATTTATGATGTGTCTATACAGGGACATATATTGTATATCTTGGGGCCAACCCCATTTCGTGATCCCCACACAAACAAAAATCGGTAGCCTATTTCTTTACTGAAGCTGAATATCGTGTCATTGTTGTTACAACTGCATAAGTTCAATGGACCAAATCACTTTTATATGAGTTTCATATTTTTATTACCAAAACTCCGGTAATCTAAAAAAATAATATTGGAGCTACATATTTGTGTTCAAATTATGTATTTCACTCTCGAATGAAATACATCAATTGCAATTTTCACTTTGTTTGAGATTTGGTATACTCGTCTCGTCCCGTCTACGAGTCTTCCATGTTTTTTCTACTGACCAATTGGTGGATTCCCTAACAAAATTGCTTAACTGAATCGGCTTCATTTATTGATAAAAATGTTCATGATATCTAACAAAATCATTTAAAAAATTAAAATGAAAATCATTTCATAAATTTAGTGTACTAAGTAAAGTATCAGGTTCATGTGAACTCTTTTGTTAGTGTTGTTGTTATACCTATAAAGCGGTAATATTTAACAAAAATACTCATTTTTTAAACAATAACACTTCGTTTGCACAACAACTAATACTTAAGAAGATTTGGGTTAAATCGTGGTCATAGAAGTTTTTATCTTATAGTCAAGTTTTGGACTTAGTAAAGCTAACACTCACACTAGGGTGCCTTCAAGCGCATCCTTAGTACCTTAATGGTACACATACCTTAAGGGCATGTTTGTTTTGGGACTCACACATTTGGACGTGGAACGTAACGTCCCCCGTCTTGTTCAAGTTCGGGATTTCACATCCGAATTTCAATATCCATTTTCATCCACCCCTAAAAATATCTATATATTATACTATTATAATAATACAACATCATTCACTCTTATTAATTGATTTGACATAAAGTTACATTATACTCCCTCTGTCCCATAGGAATTTGCACACTTTCCATATATGGATGTCTCATACCAATTTGCACACTCCATAAAACGAAATATTGTCATAACCCTCACCCTCAAAATATACACATATTTACCCATATGCCATTACTTTTTTATACTCAATCTACCTTTTACTCTACTTTATTCATAAAAGTTTACAAAACTACCCCTCAAAACATCATTCATTACACTTTTTCTTACACATTTATTAAAATGTGTGCCATCCCAGAGGTGCAAGTTCCTCTGGGACGGAGGGAGTATAATACAACATCACACACTCTTACATAATTGATTTGACAAAAAATTACATTCTATCCTACTCAACATCCCAAAACAAACACACACAATCACCATTCATTAGGATTTCATCATCCAGGATTTCCCCATCCCCATCTCCCCCATCCTACATAATCCCAAAACAAACATGCCCTAAGGATCTCGTTACTACATGATTTGCCCCTTTCACTTCATTGTCTTAGTGATTGTTGACTGGGTTGGGGACTGCTATTTATGATGTGCCTATACAAGGACATATATTGTATATCTTGGGGCCAACCCCATTTCGTGATCCCCACACAAAAAAAAATCGGTAGCCTATTTCTCTACTGAAGCTGAATATCGTGTCATTGTTGTTACAGCTGCATAAGTTCAATGGAATATGTCTTTCACTCTCGAATGAAATACATCAATTGCAATTTTCACTTTGTTTGAGATTTGGTGTACCCGTCTCATCTCGTCTACGAGTCTTCCATGTTTCTTCTGCTGACCAATTGGCGGATGCCCTAACAAAATTGTTTAACTGAAACCGACTTCATTTATTTATGTCCAAGATTGATGTCATTGATAATGCTCCATTAATCCATCTTAAGGGGGTGTATTACTGTATTATGATATATATAAATATATATGTGTGTGTGTGTGTATATTAGATACAAAAGATTTGTTTTTGATTTATTTTAGGTGATCCCCTCTTGAACAAATATCCCCTTCTACTCAATAATAAAATTAACTTCCTCGTTTAATATTCTCTATACTTGTTAGACGAGATGACCATGTTGTCATCTCACATGGTCGAGATGAATGTCTTGAGTATACTTCTTTGAGTGGTCGACCTTGTTGCTCAACCTTCTTGCTTCTTATGTATGACTAGTAATTCTCACGTGTGTTGCACGACGGATCGATTATCGATAGAATATTACTCCATATATTTGTGTTATTTAAAACTTTTGAATTTTGCAAAATTTGAAGAACAATAATACTATGTGAAACTATATCATTGATTTCATCTTGTGAATGATGCTTCAATTACATTTTTTAAAATCTATTTTCACTTATAATTATTGATAGACATCCGTCTAATTATCACAGAATTTGAAAACATTAATATAAAATGAGGTGTAGTAAAATTGATATCATTGAAGAGAGGGAATACAATGGAGTGTAGAAGAAATTAAAATAAAAAACGTGGGATCACAATGTATCCACAAAAATAAAATGAGAAACTTTGTATATATGAGACATTTAAATGAAAAGATGAAAGCTTCTAACAAAACAAAGTAGGGTCTTTCTATTGTCAAGAGGGGCATTCGCACTTCCTGACTACAACAGGTGACCAATCAGAAATTAACACCTCATATATCTTCGTCATAGGGTGGTCAAGTTTCGCAAAATGATTAAATAATTACTCCCTCCGTCCCGTGATTACTTGCACACTTTCCTTATTGGGACGTCCCAAAATTACTTGCACACTCTTAATATGGAAATACCACACAAAATTAATGACAAAGTGGGATAGCTCAAGTGGTTAGAGCACCACTACCTAGGCCTTAGGTCCTGGGTTCGAGTCATGGGGAGGGAAAAAAAAAACTTCCATAAAAAAAAAAAAAAAAAAACACCACACAAAATTAATAACCTCACATCATCATTTTATTTTCAAATTTGTCACTCCTTACATCATCAACCACTAAATCCACCTAAAATGTCCCTCATTTATCTTACATCATCAACCACTAAATGTCCCTCATTTATCTTACATCATCAACCACTAAATCCACTTTTCTTAAACAACCACTAAATGTCCCTCATTTATCTTACATCATCAACCACTAAATCCACTTTTCTTAAACAATTTCTTAAACAACCACTAAATGTCCCTCATTTATCTTACATCATCAACCACTAAATCCACTTTTCTTAAACAACGTGCCGGTCAAACTATACAAATAATTCCGGAGGGAGTAATATTTTTTATAAAAGTACTAAAATGTCTCTATAATATTTTTAATTAAACATATATTTAATTAAGATAAGATTAATGTTTAAATGAAAATCAAAATCTCAAAGCCCTAAAATCAAAATCTCCAGAAAATGAACGATCCTTATTCTTATTAAGATTAATATTCATCATCTTTCGTTGCTGAGCAAGAGGATAGGAGCGGTCAAGATGAAGGTGAATTTGTTCATTTTATCCTAGAGTAAAGGCGCGAGGGGAAGCTTTAGGGAAGAAGAGATGTTGAAAAATGGAGGTGTGATTCTTCAAAAGAGAAATCTCATATTCGCATTCAAGTTCTTCAAACGAGACACAATAAAGAAACGCAGGTCATTTTTTCCCCCAAATTTAACGAACATTTGATAGTGTCTATATGGACTTGGGTATTTTGTGCAGATTTTTAAACAAGAGCATATTTAAGTTGGTGATATTAACTACTCACCTGGCAAGAACAACTAATCTTTTTTTTTTTTTTTTAGTCTCGTGTATATGGGCCAAGGTCCGAGGGGCCTACTAATCCCGGAGACCAATCCCATAGAATAATTTAATCTATTTTTCTTTTTTCGGCAAATTCAGTTAGTTAATCCCGCCCAAGAGCCTTGTACACACTATTTTATTTATTTCTTTGATGAATCTAATATTGACATCTAAAATTTGCATTAGCACTTCTGTAGTGAAATATTGATTCTGCTAACTGTGAGTGTATTTAAAAATATTGGTAGGGTACACGTTTTAAGTGCAACATAGTATTTGTTCTTCAATGGTAATGCTGAGTTTTACGCTATGACTAGGGAATTTTTGAAGTCTATTAAGCGATACTACAACAATGCTTACACGGATGGTGAAAAACAGGACGCAATAAATTTGTTAGGTCATCAGTTTTTCTATATCCTTGTGTTGATGTTCTTATCTAGTGGTGCAAGATATAACTATTGAGAGATACCTTTATTTTTGTTTTTCCTACCAAAGGGTAGGGTTTTTCTTGAATCTTTAGTCCCCCTGTTTTGTGTTTCTTGTGTTTATAGATTCTTGGGTTATTTTCCGCCACAAGAAGGAAAACGTGCCCTATGGGAATTGTATTCTGATTATTATCTTCATTGTATTTGGCATTAGAGATGATCTTATGCCTGATAGGTAAGTCTAAGCCTAGTGTGTTATTCAGATATGTTTGGAGTAAGACATGATTATCATTTTTAGTAGATTAAGATTTTTGTCTCGTTGAAATGATATTTTTCTTCTAATATTGAGTGACAGTTATGTAGTTGATGATAAGCTAGCCTTCACTACCACCAGCAACTCCTTTGTGCCCCGTTCCTACTTGTCGAGAGGACTTCTCACGCATGAAGTTGACATCAATTGATAAATTGATAGAAAGAACATGTAGTTTGATCAAGGATGTACGTCCTTGCAGCGAGCTAAATGCAAGATCAGGCATCTTTGGTGTGGCGCCTGATGCAGCATAAGTTTTATTGTGGTTTTAGCACTCTGTTTATTTTCATATGTGAACATCAATTTTAATAAAAAAAATCATCATTCAAGTGTGATAACTGGTATCTTTTAGCTTATGCTCGTAAATAAGAAATTTACATTTCAATTTTTTTATGCTTATTGAATTTATTATCATATAGCTTCCCTATTTTGTTTGTGTACCAATTGAGTAAATGGTGCCCTAGCCTGCAATGAAGTAGGTCTTTGCATTATTTTATCGAGTTTATTTTTCTAAAACATGTCTTTTGCTTTGTAATTCTCTGAATGGTTTAATTGCTGCAGTGAAATACAGTTGAGGAGTCCGAATTGGCTTTTTGGCCAGAAGAAATACAAGAATAGTAGCTCGGTGACTGCCAATGATGTAACAAATAGCTAGGGGAGCTCTTTAAGAGAAAAAAATAGATAGCCTATCAGACCTTAATTTGTTTGAGCATCCCCTTACTTTTGCCATGTTAAAAAATATAATAAAAATGAATTGCATCATAAATTGCAGTTGTAATAAAGGGGTTGGCGGGTGGTTTGTGTGTATAATTAACTATATGTATATATGGTAGTTGTTTTACACGGTATATATGTTGTTAGTTTGTTTGTAAACAAATGATAAATACTGACAAAATCATGTTGTATTGTTATAATATCCATACATGTATTTACTTTGGTTTAAACTTTAAACTGTAGATTAGACCTAAGTTATGTAACTATCCCCTTATATAACCGGCTTCAATAGATTTTGCACACATTCACTATCAGTAAAACATCAAGTGTAAAAAGGGTGTATATAAAGAGGTAAAATCAGAAACATCAACTGTGGTTTTACATCAAAAGTCGGTAAAATGAATTCATTTATTTCATTTTGAAAATTTAAAGATAATAGAGGGACTGCAACATTTGTGGCAAGATAAGTTGCATTTCCCTGTGTACAACTCACCATTAAAACTGTTTTTCTCCCTCACAGTTTATATCAAGCAAGACTGTAAGAGTAGTAACATATTTCACCTTCCACCATAGTCCGAAAAGAAACATGTATGCACAAATAACTTCTTCACAATTTATCTACTTGAATTAATTTCTACAATTTTGACCCACTCTTCAAATAAGAACTAGAGCTGAATCAAAATGGTGGAGCATTCCAATAGTGAAGTGATCAACACATAAATTATAATTGTATGACTGAATTTAATACAAGGTAATAAGCATCAATAAATAATTTTCCAGTGTACAAAAAATTAAAATTTCGTGTTTGGTTTGGGATTGTGGTGGATTGGATTGAGATTTGGATAATCCATGAATAGTAATTGTGTGTAAGTTGTGTTTGGTTAAGGATTGAAAAGTAGAGGTAGATTTAAATTTATGTCACATCAAAAGGGATGTTATAATATTTTATTATGGTTAGTAGTGAAAGAAAAGTAAGAGAGAGAAGAAAGTAGAAGAGATAATGAGTGTGTAAAAGAAAAGTAAGAGAAAGAAGAAAATAGGAGAGAGAATGAAAAGAAAAATAGTGATTTGATTGTATAGAAATACGTGTATAGGTGTATTATAGGGGTGGATTGGTATTTGGATTTGTATTTGGATTGAAATGGATTGAGAGAGATTGGATTGAGATTGGGCCAATCCAAATCCGGATTGGCCAATCCCAAAACAAACACCGCCATAAGATTTAAACTCAATAGTTTTTTTTTTTTTTTTTAGTATAGTAGTTATTATGGCATTCACCAATTACATCAATTTAAACACTAAAGTCCTTAACGAGATGCCAAGCACACGAACTGTTAAGGAATGTCGCCATCTCTCCAATCTTGAGAAGAGTGATCTTGCGCGACCCTTTTCGCCAATGCATCTGCCGCCTTGTTGTTTGTCCTGGGTGTGTGTCCAACTTTGCACACTACAAAGTTTTATTGTATTTGCCAAATCCGCTCCAGAACATACCCTTCTGCAGTCCACACGCTCTGTTTACCGTTAACCATCTCAACTGCCTCCATTGAATCCGATAGTAAGTGAACCTCCGTCACTCCCCTTCCCACACACCATTTTAGTCCTTCCTCCATGGCCCTAAGTTATGCGCCAACGACAGATCCCGGAGCCGCAATTGTCCTACACATTGCTCCACATATACTCCCACCTATTGGTCCCAGAATTGCCCCCACTCCGAACTGTGCATCAGCTTCTCTAAACGCCGCGTCCACCTTCATAACAAACCCAGAGCTATGCTCCCCTCTCCCTTCATCTTCACCCTTAGTGCAATTATGCCCCAAAATCCTCCCGCTGTCCTGAAACACCCTTAGCCAAGTCAACGCCCATCCCATATCTGATATGGTAGCACTTCTCTTTCCACCTCCCTAATCACTAGTTGGTCCGTGCAAAATACCACACCTTTCTTTCTAAATTCCCCACGCTACCACCACAAATGTTTCCAACATTGGCGTTGTATTCCCGGCCATCACCCCTTCAATTATCCCTCTCGTCCCCTGGTGTTTTAGCTTTTTTAAATTCCCCCACCATCCACTCACCTTCCAGACTGACTTAACTAGGGGGCAAAAGAAAAGCACATGCCCCGTTGATGCATCTCTTACTCCACACAAATTACACGCACCTGGGATTGGCACATGATGCCTCATTAAGTTCCCTTCAGTCGCCAAAATATCCCGTTGCACTTTCCACCAAAAGATCCTGACTTTCGGAGGTACATTCATCCTCCACACCTTTCCCCATTCCTCCTTGACCTTGCTGTCGTCTGATGCTTCCGCCGGTCTTGCTCCGTTCCTTAGTTGAATGGTGCTATGCCAATACCCCGACCGAACCGAATATTGACCTTTTTTTCCAGGTTTCCAAAATTGAGTATCAATCGATTGCGTTCCTCCTATCGGTGTTTCCAATATTGCTTGTTCCTCTAGTGGGAGAAATGCTTGTTTGATCAGTTCCCGATTCCATTCCCCATCACTGTTTATGTACCTACTAACTTGAGAACTACTCGCAATTCTAGAGATGATTCTGCCCTCCGCCAGGCCGTGCACCCAACGTTCTTTAAAAAGTTTAATTGATTCCCCGTTTCCAACTCTCCAAAAAAGGCCTGTTTCCAGCAGCTCCCTGCCCCAGCACATCGACCGCCATATAAAAGATGGATTGCTTCCCATGCCCGCATCCATTACTCCACTATGTTTGAAATATCTTGCTTTTAACACCCTACTTAACAATGAGCTTGGATGTTTTATTACCCTCCATATTTTCTTAGCTAAGAGGGCCATATTAAAGTGCGTCATGTCCCTGAAAGCCAAACCTCCCTTCTCCTTTTCATCACACAACACTTGCCACTTTTTCCAATGAATTTTCTTCCCCTCTTTTTTAGTCCCCCATCAAAAGTCTGCCACCATTCTTTCCAACTCTTTACAAATAGATGTCGGCACCCTAAATCACGCCATAGTATATGTGGGCACCGCCTGAATAATAGCTTTTATTAGTATCTCCCTCCCCCTTCTGAAAAATCATTATTCTTCCATGTTTCTAACTTTTTTAACACTTTGTCTCTCAAAAAACCGAATTGTGGCCGCTTTGTCTTCATGGAAAAGGTCGGTATTCCCAAATATAGTTCATGCCCATCTGTCATCCGGATTTGAAGTGTATCATGGACCCCCCTGATATTATGCCTCTTCGTATTTGGGATGAATGACACTACTGATTTGTCATAATTTACTTTCTGTCCCGAGGCCGCTTCATATTGTGCTAACATATTTCTCACCCTACCACTTTCCTCCTCCGTTGCTCTAAAGAACAGTAAAAGCTATCGTCTGCGAAAAAAAGGTGTGTCACCACTGGTGCCTCCCTAGCAATTCTGACGCCCGATAAACTATTGTTCAATGCTGCCTTGTTGAGTACTGCCGAAAGCCCTTGAGCACATAACACGAATAAGAAGGGGGATAACGGATCCCCCTACCTAAGGCCCCTCGTCGGTTGCAATTCTCCCATAATTTCCCCATTTACCTTGAAGGCATATCTGACTGATGTTATGCATCTCAACAACATCTTTACCCACTTCTCATGAAACCCCATTTTGGTGAGCAAAACTTCCAGATATCTCCACTCTACTCGATCATATGCCTTACTCATATCCAACTTCAAAGCTGCATACCCCTCCTTGCTCTTATTGTGTCTCAACCAATGCATACATTCATAACCCAATAGTATGTTATCCGATATTAGTCTTCCCGGCGTGAAAGCACTTTGGTTACCATCTACAATCTTTGTCATAATGTGTTTCATCCTATTTGTGATCGTCCTTGCTAATATTCTGTAGTTCACGTTGCTCAAACTAATCAGTCGAAAGTCCGCTACTTTCCTTGGATCCTTCTTTTTCGGAATTAGAGTAATCCAGGCCTCGTTCCATGGCGCAATCTCCCCCTCATTGTTTAAGATATCCAGAATTGCATCTATGACATCTTTACCAACCTCCTCCCACATTTGTTGGTAAAAACCAGCCGAGAAACCATCGGGACCCGGAGCCTTCATTGGGCTTAGTTGGAACGCTGCCACTCTAACCTCTTCAGCAGTAAAAGGGCATCCAAGAAAGTCTCTCATTTGTGGTGTCACCACCTCCTCTATCTCACTCAACATTTGTACAATCTCCTCCTCACCCGGCTATTGTGAAGTGAAGATTTCCTTGAAATAATCTTGCACTAACTGTGTTATCTCCCTTTCTAACTCACACCATTTTCCACTTTCGTCTTCCAGCCCACGTATCGTGTTTATCCATCTCCTTAGCCACGACAATCGCGCTCGTTGTTGCCATTTCAAGTTCTCTTGTGTTTGCATTTTTTATAGGTGAGCTTCTAATTCTCTCACCCTATCCATATTCACCTCTCCCCTCTCCAGATTCAACAGTGCATTCAGGTTAGCTCTGCACTCTTTAATTCTTTCTTTAATGTCTATTACTTTCTTCACTGCCCATCTATTCAAAGTCTTCCCACACCTTTTGATCTGCTCAGTCAGTCCAACCCCTTGGCTCCCTTCTGTCCACCATTTTTTAGCTATCTCCTTGAAATATGTCTCTAAGCTCCATGCACTTTCAAATCTGAACAACTGTTATCTATGTTTCTTCTTTGATGTGACTGTCTCATTTATTCGTAGCAGCACTGGACGATGATCCGAACCATAGAAGTCCAAATTTCGGACCTCCCAATTCTCAACTCTTTCCAACCACTCATCTGTCGCCGTGAATCTATCTAGTTTCTCCTTCACTTGATGATTTCCTTTTAGCCTATTCATCCAGGTAAAAAATGGTCCCTTGGCATCCATTTGCCTTAGTCCCACCTCATCAACGACTTCCCTGAAATCCCTCATTTGGCTATACGGTCTCGGCTGTGTATCATTTCCCCTTTTTTTTCCGTTTTGATACAATATTTCATTGAAGTCCCCCCTTATTAGCCATGCCTTATTATCCTCTCCATGTGAGTTCCTGATTCTTCGTAACAACTCTCACGACTGTTTACGAAGGTATGTCACCGAAGCCCCATAAAATCCAATAAACCTCCATACTAATGCCTCATTCATAATCACACAATCAATATGGCCACTCGAATACGAAAACAAAGAAATTTTCACTGATTCATTTCCAAACAAGGCCAAGCCACCACAAGTTCCTTTAGCATCACTACCAATACAGAAATTAAAATTCAAACATTATTTCCACCTACTACAATTTCTAACTGATAACTTTGTTTCAATAACAAACAAAAGATCAGGGCGGTTATCAGCTACCAGCTGTTGAAGGGCCTGGAATGCACGTTTTCCCCCCAAGCCCGTGCATTCCATACTATCACGATCATGGGTGACGGCGGGGCAGACCCGAGTCAACCGCCGCCTCCGCGAGCAGTTTCTCGCGCTCATCATCACTCTTGGTTCTCTTTGCTCCCATCTCAATCTTTTCTCCCTCGCCTTTCTCCTTGAATGTTACTCCTCCCTCCATTCTTGTCTCCGTCCCGGTTGCTCGAACCCTCTTCTTTGCCGGCTGATTTGCCCCTTTCACACCATTCAGTTGTATTTCAGCATTCGCCATGGCTCCCAAACCTCCCCCTAGTGCACCCAGCATTGCTTGTTTCATGTTCAACATACCCCCCCCCCCCCGATCCTTGCTGCCACTTCCCTCCCCACTTAGGAGATCTTTCTGAGCTATGTGTATACCTATCTGTCCCATACTGCTCTGTCCAACTCCCATCACAGGTCCCATAGCATTTGAGTAAGAATTCAGATAAGCGAAATATCTCATACTGTTTGATAGTCGGAACATGTCTTCCTCCCCATAGTTGGTAGGTTCTGTCAGAAATTGGTTCGTGTCAAAGATCGGAAGTGCGATCTCCTTCGCTGGGGCCGTTGGTCTACTTTTCGGTTTCCCCTAGCTCAGATTACTAGTGCCACCCCGTTCTGTTACCACCGCCTTCTCCTTGGCCTTTTCCGTTGTTCCCTCTGTAGGCTGCTGCCGCTTTCTCCCAATTCCCACCTTCCGTGCCCACTCGAAGTCCGCTTGGTTCGGACCCTTTTGTCCATCTGCTTTCGGCCAAGCTGGGTATGTTATGGCTCTGTCTTTGTCTTGCCCCCCTTCTGTGAATGTTGTTGGGCACTCCTTGTTCCAGTGCGTTATCACCCCACATATTCCACAATACTCAACAAGCTTTTCGTATCGGAACAACACCAGTTGGCTACCTCCTAGAGCCTTAATCGAGGTTCCTCTAGCAAGAGTACGAGTGATGTCAATCATGATTCTCATCCGTAAGCACCTCCCCCAAGTTGCACCCGCCGGCTTGGCCACCTCTAGCACCTCCCCCAGTCTGCTCCCCATTCTTTTCCCTACCACTGGGTTCATAGAGTTCAGTGGTAGTCCGTGGAACTGCACCCAGAATGGTGCTTGATTGAAAGCCATTGTCGCCGGACACTCTCTTCCCGTTAACCTAGCCAAAATAAGAGTAGTGCATGTGATATTCCATGGTTGTCTATAGTGGGCTTTGTTGCATTCCACCGCCTCCTCAAATTCTAGTACAAACAGCCCATCCCCCACTTGCGAAATTGTCAATGCTCCTTCTAGGCTCCATATTCTTTTCATCGCCGCTCCTAGATCTGCTAGCCCCATGTTCTTCCTCACCGTATATCTTCCCAACAGTATATTCTTCGGTTGAGAAAGTTCCCCTTGGCCCAGCTCGAACTCCTCTTCATCGACTTCCGCAATCGACACTCTCCTCATCCTCGTGTTCAGATTTTCTGCCATTACGTTATCTCTCCAAGACTCGTACTCAAGAAAGTTTAAAGACTCAATAAACGTTGCTTCACTGTGATGTGAATATCGGGGCCCCAGATCCTGGGTTCTTATAGTCATCTGCACCGCAAACTTCACCAATTGATTTGAAGTTGGGCTTACAAGGAGGATCGTACTAATTGTGTTATTTTGTAACTCACCAAAATCTCGCAATAACTTCACCTCGGTAGCAGCAATTCGGCGGTGTAATGATGTCTTATTTTGGGCGTGTAAACCCTAAAAATCCTTCACTCACACTCCGCTTCAAATCACACCTAGTAACATGTGAAATCGCCCCTAGTTCGGCGCGTGTGGCGCGTACACCATTAATTCTAACAGAGCTACTCTTAAACGGTGCAAAGTTATTGAGGACTGAATGGATTTAAACTCAATAGTTGGAGCCAAGACATTCATTCCATAAGAGAAGAGAGATGAAATAAAATACAAAACTCTCAGTTTTTTCTTTTGATAGTGTAGCCAAGACATTAATCGACTAAAGTTTATCTCCAACAAAATCACAAGTCAAAATGGAGACCAAAACTTTCTAGAATGAGAGCAGAAATTAATACACCTTGTTGAACAAAATGTCTTTGTTGTTTATGTGCATAATCCCATCCTTTAGTGTGCACTTCCATCTGGTCTTGGTTCTTGTCACCTGTATATACATGTGCACTTCCATCCTTCAGTTGTTTTGGATTGATGGTTTTTCACGTGCTCAATACAAATTATTTGGCGATGCTCTTGTACTGGATAGCACATACAAGACGAGCTGAATTGAAAGGCCAATACTCTCGCCTTTCTTCATGTGAATCTGAGATTACTCTTCTTACCCTCAATCTCAGCCTTTCCTATGGAATAAAATGAACGAATTCACATTCATCTCATCTTAGACGCTCCTATCCTTTTGATCGGCACCCATGAATTGAAAGATGATGCACATCGTATTTGTTTTTTTAGGGCACTAAGATTTTAATTTTTTTGATTGGATACATCTCTAATTTAAACTTTAATCTAATTAATAAGAATATATATTATATATTGTTAATGTTTAATTAATTTATTTTCTAATTTTTAATTTAAAGGATATTTTTGTCATTTTATATTAATTAATTTAATTTATTAATGGGGCGAAGCAGTGCAATTACACATTGCATAGAGCAAACGCACTATTGCGAAGTGCAATCATATATAAATAATTATATACGTTAGATCAATGATCCGATGATATTTAATGAGTTTCCTGTTATCAGGAAGTGCCAAATCTTCCTGACGATAGAAAGAACCAACAAAGTAATGAATTAAAATTCAATTTTACAAAATAAGACCAATGAAACTATCTCATACAAATTTTAACTTATAATTAAATATATATATATATATATAATCATGAGAAATAAAAGTATATGTACAAATATACATAAATTAATTACAAATATTTTTTTAATAATTAAAATTTATAGGAGTATGCTTAATTACAAATGTTTTTTTAATAATTAAAATTTATAGGAGTATGTTTAATTACAAATGTTTTTTTAATAATTAAAATGATAATACTTGTAATGATATGCGTTTGTTTTTAAATTTAAGTGGATTATAATTTAACTTTATGTTATCGACTGTAGATGTATTTATATAAGATTTATAGGTATTTATTGTAGATTAAAATTTCAAGAAATGTAATTAAATAAAACTTAAATAAAATAAATTTAAGCACATTTGTCTTTAAAGACATCGGCCTTGTAGCGATTCCGAGTCAAGGTCCAAGATTTTAATTCATCAATGTCTTTCTTTGTTCTAGTAGCAGTTATACTCTTTTAGACGAGACTGGTTGGACTCTATTTTCCAGCCCTTAGCTGCTAGCTCGTTAGCTACGCCAATTTCAACTGCCTATACCACTCGCTCTCCTGCCTAGGATCGCTTCGTTACTTATCAGTAGCATGAAGATCCCTATATAAAAATAGAAAGAAAGAGAACCCAATATTTATCAAACCTAGAATTAGAACAGTTGGACCATTTGCTTAAAAAAAATAAAAGAACAGATGGGCTCCAAAGAGTTTGGACGGGAATTGACTTGGTCAGACTTTGTTGTTGAATTACATTTAAAATCCATCCCTTTTCCCCTCCCATGACTCGAACCCAAAATCTAAGGCCTAGGTAGTGGGGCTCTAACCACTTGAGCTATCTCACTTTGTCAATCAGACTTTGTTGTTATTATATATACTAGTAATTCACCTGTGCGATGCACGGTAGTATATATACTTTTTGTGTTCAAATTTTCTCATTTTATTTTATTGAAAAAAATAATTAAAAAGATAGTGTTATAACTTAATTAAACAATTATATTTTGTCAAATTCAATTTTTTTTTAGTTTATTCTCATCACCACTTCCCTAATGTGATTTTAATTCACGGCAATAATGCTCTTATCAGTTGATATATCTAGCATGGTATACAAATGAAAATATTAATTCACCATGCTGTCAAAGCATAACTGATTAACCCAAATTAATGTCATTTAGTTACTGTAAAAAAAAAAAAATCAAATGACAAATATATACTCCAGCTTAATGAATATATAGCTTGAATTTTTTTTATATTTTTTACAATAAAAGCAATCCAACTAAATAAAACTTTATAACCTTATAACAATTGACAATCAAATTATACCCAATGCATAGTTTTACAATTACATAAAACATAACTCTATCACAATGTGTGTAGTTCCCTTCTTCAGCTTCACTTGCATATATTTCTTGTTCCTCAATAGTTTCTGTAGTGAAATAGCTATTCTCACAGGTATCTTATGCTACATTGATTTCAATATTTATTAAACAACCATTAACCACATGATGTTTTGTGTGTGTTCACTGCTATTCTGGACTCAGTACTCTCTTCTCATTTTCCTTGTATTTTATTCGACCACAAAAAATAAGTCAAATACTTATCGATTTTGATGCCATAAAATATAAGAATGTTTGCTCTTTCTATTACTACATTGTTGATTAGTTGCAGATATTAATAATCTCAAAATAACTAAATTTCGGATAAACAACGACTACAATACCAATAGGCCTGTTGCATGAATAAATTCAGAATAATAGCAACTTGTTGGGAATAAAATGATTTTGATCTAGATACCAAAACCCCTGATTGATGATGTTCAGATTAGTTGAGATAAGCTCAAGTCTAGTTCAGGCAAGGTGTCTCAGTACACTTGAATTTGTAGATTGCTTAAGAGAAAAATCTCAGGAATGATGTGAGATTTTAGTGTTCAGGATAGTTGTCCAAAGCTGGAATGTTAGGCAGCTTGATAAGTCTTTAGGACAAAGCTGCTGAACCTTCAAGACAGACTGACCAAGTGGACAACTTAGCTGAAGAGATCAAGAGTAGTAAAGCAATGCTCATAAATGCAAATGATCAAGACAGTTGAAGTACAAATGATCAAGAGCATTGAATGTCAAAGTCCAAAAGACACATTCAATGAAGCATTTATTGCCAATCATGCCTGAACCAAGCATTGAAGACTTGAAGCATTAAAGAGTGAAGCATTGAATGAATGTTGGAATATTCTCAATTGCAGCAGGAATATTCAGGGAGCTTGTCCCATCTGACCGTTGGTTGAGTATAGCTTCTGCCACAAATCAACCTTGGGAAATGTGCATATTTAGAAACTGACACAAGTCATCTCAGCCGCATTTTTCAGAAGTCAACACATTCATTCAAGCAACCATTGAAGAGGCCTTTTACACAGTGGATAAAAGGATGCCAAGCTTCATAGCCGTTTCAATGGTGCTGCAAATAGACAAGTTTGAATTGCTATCCCTCCAACGGTTAGCTGCTCAAATTTGCCTATAAATACAGAAGTGATCAAGGGATTCAAACATCCAACTACAAGCTATCAAACTATCATCAAGCTTTCAAAGGAAACCAAGCTGTTCTCTAGAATTCCAAGTTTTCTGAATCACTTCTTTTAGCTAAGCCAATCTTTGTAAACATCCAAAGCTTAGCATTGAGATATCCTAAGCCTTTACACTGTTCTTATTGTAAAGGATATCTCTACAAGTTGGAACCAAACCTCAAACCCTTATCTCATTTAGTGAAGAGAGAGTTTGTTGTAGAAGTGAGGAGTCAAGGACTGTTAGTGTGAAACACAGTCTTAACTCAGAGAGATTGAGCACTAGGACTCAGGTTTCCTAGGGATCAAAACACTAAGAGAGTGTTGTTGATCAGTGCACCTTGGCACTATAAAACAAGTTAATTCCATTGAGAAGGAATTATCCTATTCAATCAGGGAAAGTGGATGTAGGAGCTTGAGTCTCTGAACCACTATAAACTTGTGTGCCATTTACTTACTGCATTCTTTATTTCACTTACATTCAAACATATTTTAAAGAAACATAACTTAGCAAGTGAGAAAATCTGTTTTGGACAAAGTCCCTGATAATCTGTATCTTTTCAGAAATTAACTTGGAGTATTTCTTTAGTCAAAGGCCAACCACATTCCGCACTTAGCAACTCTTTTAGATATTTAGCCAACTGATCACTCAATAGTAATCAGTAGGACAAGTATCTATCAAAGTTCACACTCAGGCCAGTTGTGAGACAACTTGCCTGATAAGACCAGTTTGTCAAAAAGAAAAAGAATTTGCATACACAAGTAAATTCCCCCCCCCCCCAACACTTGTGTTATACTCCACCAAGGACCAACACAACTAAACTAATACCTAACAATACCTTCAATTTGATTATACTGAGGCACATAAGCACACAATGATTTTAGGCCAGTAAGGGCTTCTAGGAGAACCCAATGCTCTAATTGGAAAGTGGTTAGCATACTAAAACTTCATAATTTGGATGGTAAAGACACCGACCAAAGAAAAGGCAAATAAATGTTGCAGCAATGGAGCTCTTAAAAATATCAATGAATAAATTAAGATAACATTCCATAAATGGTGTCCATATACAATTGAATTGGACCGATATAAGCAGCAACCACGCCTAATAAAACATGAAGTCGTACCAATCTCTTTAATTAGTAGAAACAATTTTAATTTCATAAAAGTAGGAAGATAGTCATTGTACGGGCATAATTCATGAAGATAACATGAAATGTGAGGTGAATGCATATTTTTAGTTGTCATCAACCTCATTCAGAATTTCGGTCATATGAATTAGTTGGACATCATTCGACAAAGTAATTTTGCGGGTAATTAATTACTACATGACATTAGGAATCATAACATTTCACATACATGACATGGTAAGAGTTATTCAACATAAGTTTTGCGGATATTCCATTGACGTCAATTTTTAAAAAAAAGTATGACAAAAATTAGTAGAAATAAAAATGACACAAAGAGAATGAAATAAAACTAACCATGCCAAGGAAATTCAAAATAGAGATTTAGAAATTACAAATATCTTGTGTCATATCATCAGCGTTCTCCACCAATTGGTTAAGTTGGGTAAGCATCCAATTCTGGTATCCATATATATGAGACAACATGCAAAGAACGGACACAAAAATATATATTCCAGAGATTAATAGATAAGAAAACAACAAAGAAAGAAGCAATATCAGTCTAAAAAAACTGAACATAGAAATATGAAAGCAATACTTTAAGCAGTACATATTCAAATAGTTATCAGAACTTTCAACTCACAGTGAATTTGGTGCTTTGTCCACAAAATGCAATTGATAACATAAAGCAGAACATGGTAAACAAAACTGCAGTTTGGGAGACCTTTGACTGCAGAAACTGTAAGCAAATCAGAGTAGAACCATTTAAATGTTAATGTTAAAAAAAGTTGCCGGCATTTTCGATACAAACACAATCATACATAAAACTGTAATTATACTTCACGGAAAAACAATAATTTAAATGAAAAATATGGAAGAAGCCACCTAAAACTTACAAAAGAAATTTTGAGAATGGAACAATTATTCACACTACAAAACTGAAGGAAGAACATGAAAAGCACACAACGGATGATACAATAATTCGAATTAAAATTTTAAAAAATAAAATTAACAATATACAATAGCAAGATGAGGGCCAGCAAACTAAACGTTCGAGCAAAATAAAATTGAAAAGTTCATTAAAACCTACAATAGAAGTATTAGGACTTGATGACGAAAAAAGTACTAAAATTAAAATTTATTTTGGAGCAAGGCCACAAATTGTGAATATCTTCTAAGCCAGATAACTGTCCAAAAATTTGCTATTTGAACTTACCACACAACCAAAAAACGATATAAAATTCATATTTGAATGATGAATCTGATGCATGTAAAGTATATTTTTCTAGTGCACTTCTGATAGTGAGTAAGCTTCGAATTCAGAAAATATAATTAAAGTAAAGAATGTCAAATTTGAAACTCCTCAAATCATCCACTTCAGATTAATAGATGTTTAGATTACTTATATATGAACTAATTTTTAAGGGAATTGGAATTTTGTCACTTCATTAATTCAAATTCATTATAATGTAAAGCCATTTATATATTAACCCTTCGATCCAAACATAAGATTACATAAGGCAAGAACTATAAATTCCAATCAAAGGCAATGAAATAAATTTACTATTAAACACAACCCTCTTTAGTGAGAACAATCAAATACATCCTTAGTGAGAACAATGACCACAAATTGTTTGAATAAAAAAAAAAAAAACAGACATAAAATTCTAAAAAGGAGAATATAATGATTTATGAAAAAGAGTATAATTGAGGGAAGGAAGTAATGTAAGAGTATACCTTCATGAAGAAGAAGAATACTAACCCTGCACCCGACATTGGAAATACTAACCGTGTGTAACTGCTCTAGAAAATCTTGTCATGTACATGCGCCTTCAGCAAAGTCTACCCACACTAAATCCCCCCCCCCCCCCCCAAATTCTAAATATAATGTAGTGAGTAGAAATTTGGAACACAAATTTATAGAAACAAATTTTTTTTATGATATTTATTAGATGAATGAAAAGAAACGTAAGATGAGAAAGAGAAAAACCATATAAGGATAATTAATTACACCTCTTACGTAAGAGGACATCCCAACGACATTTTAATACACCAACAACGATTCAATCTCTTAGTTTCCAGCTTCAGCCAACAATGATTTACTTTGTTGTGATGTAGAAGTAGGTAAATTAAAATTATTACCGGTGTTAGAAATCAAATAGCCGTCATCCTTTTCTTTCTTGGCATCATTGTTGTCGCAGTTTTTCATTAAACCTGCAAACGTAGTGGTGTCTGAACTTTGATAATTAGAAACAATTAAACAAAATTGTTAGACAATTGAGTTATCTATTACACGCAATACACAGTTTAATCTGTTGAAATACCTCAAGAAAATTGAATAACTACTTGGGATGAAAAAGCTAAAATAGGTACTAATGCAATATTTGATTTATCAATGAGGTAGAAACTCTCATGATTTCAGAATAGGTATTCTATAAATCCAAAACAAAGTTAAGAACTGATCTGAAAAACTAAAGAGCAACATGTGTGCGAAAAATCTAAACAAAATATTATGTTATCCTTATGAGATTTATCAGTATAGTATAAACTCCCAACATTCTAGAATGAGTATTTTGCAACTCGAAAAGGAAAATTGAAAATAAGCAACAAACAAATTCATGTCATTCTATAAACATAAGCCACTTAGGAAAGAAAAACTTATGTTCGTTTACCTGTGGGGTGAATTGTTTGCACCATCAGGAAGATGAAGACCGATGAAAGAAAGAACCCTTAAATATGACATAGAGAAATGAGATAACAACTTACATCTAAATGAAAATAGGACAGAGAGAGTTAAATGAAAATTTCAGACCAATTCTTTAGTTCGATGCAAAACCGAATTTTTTTATTATTAACCAAAACTAAACCATAATGATGCAAAACCGAAACTAACCGAATAGTTCGATTTGGAATAGGTTAAAACCGAAAATAAAAATTCTAATAAAGTCTCAAATTTTATTTATTTATTGTATCTATTTTCTTTATGCTATACACTGTGTGACCTTTTCTTGAAATCATGCTAGTCAATTAATATTGATTTTCTTAAATCCCAAGTTAATCCATAGTAGAACTTCACATTATAGAAATCGGACCAGTTAGACCTGCCGTTCCATTTGCTGTCTTCTGTTTTTCATCTCTCGTCCAAGTTTATATCTCTTATTTTTTCACTGTAACAGAGCATTGCATTGATAATCTCTGTTATTCAAATAGTACGCATTCAAGTATTTAAATAAACAAACAGGGCTGAAATCTAATAGTATTAATTAAAAAAAAAAAAAAAACTCACAAACCCAAACTGCATTAATTACAAAAAAAAAAAATTAAACAAACAGATAATCCTCCCCCGTCCCACTATAAGTTTCCCACTTTCCTATGGATGTCCCACTATAAGTTTCTCATTTCATTTTTTGACATATTATTTTCTCTCTCTCAATCACATCACTTACACTTTATCTATTATTTTATCATACTCTATTTCACACTCATCAATTATTTTCTCTTCCTCCGTCACATCACTTACACTTTATCTATTATTTTATCATATTCCTTAATCAAAACACCTCAAAAGAAAGGGGAAACTTTTTATGGGGACGGAGGGAGTACTATTTCATATACTAAATACTAACTACACAAATTAAATCTAAGCCCTAACCCAGGTCACTAATATATATATATATATATATATATATATATATATATATATATAAAATCTAACCTGGCTAGAGAATGGGCGTCGCCGTGGAGACTGGAGAATGGGAAACGCTGCGACGGTAGTGTGGGCTGTGCCGCCAGTGTTTACGGTGGGCGAGTGTGCGTCGCTGCAGATTTTGGAAAGGGGGAGAGTGGGCGTGAGGTGGGCGCCGCCGCTGGTGGCGTGGAATCGCCGGTCAGTGGCTTCGTGGGTGTGATTTGAGAAATGGGATTGAAAATTGGGGGTGAGGGAGAATGGGATGCGTAGGCTGCAGCTGCTTAGAAGATTGGGAGTGGAAAATGGGATTTGGGGGTTTCGGTTTATAATTCGCTTTTTGCTCACCCCTGCACCATCGAGAAAGCGGTGGTCATCGGAAAAAATCCAGCGGTTGCCAAATTGAGTCTAACCTCAAACTTTCACTTCTGCACACTCTTGGTTAGAGACTACTCCATTGTTATTTTTAGAATTCAAAGAAGTGGGATCTACAATTTTCATTTTACAAACAATGAGGAGAAAAAAACCTAAACTGAGTAGGAGAAGTCCAAAGGACAGAGAGAGAAGAGAGATTATTTTTCAATGAAAATTTTGAAATGAAATGCGCTGAATAAGGACTGGTTTTTTTTAATGTGGGCCTCACAGGAGTAATATTTTAATGTTTTAGTATTTTGGCGGGAGTTCTCAAAGAAGACACTACTGTGTTTTTATATATATATAGATATAGAGAGAGAGATTGGTCGCCACTTGGGCTACTAGGGATGGTCGATTAGGTGGCCAAAGGCTGTGACGATGATGCGACGTGGCGAGGTCACATGGTAGACACGTATGTGATCCGCGAATGTTGACTATTAATTCTTTGTTTGGCCCCGAGGTGTCCTCATTATAGGAATTGTTAACTGAGTATAACAATTTTGTGCCAGGATCTGAAGCTTTGTTAACTTAATTTCTTGAGAAATTATTTGGGTATACAAATTTTAAGGCCGTTTAACTTGATTTTCATTTATGACACAAACACGATTACATATAGATAAGCAGCTGAGCTGGGTGAATTAATCGTGCATAATTCTAATGTCAAGTACGTGTGCAAATATTCTGTATACACATTGACCCCGCCTATGTTTACGCAATGTTTACCATCCTCATGACAACACAAGACCCTATTTTTATTTTATATATAGAAATTAACAATGAATGTGACTTCTCTTCATTTGGGAGACAATATCATCTCAAATCTCACTTACTTTTTGGAATCAACCACCTGTAGGAGCTAATAATAATATAGACCCTATTGATTCCTTCTGTTTAATGCACCCCTATATAAATTGACCAAATGCATGTTGCTAGACACATCACAACTTTCTTTCATTCATTCATCAAACCTTCATTTTTTACCAACAAAAAATAAAAGCAATGGCTCCATCAAAGACCCTTCATCATGGCCGCTCTCTTAGCTTGCCCTCTCTATCAAACCCCCTCGTTTCTCAATTTGATGACAACTTGTCCAGATTGGCATCCTCGGAGTCTGCTTCTTCATCACTTTCATCAATCAACAGCAAAGTAAATGGCCTTACAAATTTGTACAACAACATTGATGATCTGCTTCTGCAGCCACACAACCAACAAATTGTTTCAGAGGCAATATTGGATGATTACATCAGACTACTGGATGGTTGCAGTGGAATCAGAGATCTCGTCTCAATTACCAAGCAGAATTTACGAGATCTCCTGTCTTCCTTGAGGAGAAAGGACGCAAATGGCATCCAAGTTTACCTCATTTCCAGAAACAAGTCAAAGAAAATGATCCAAAATTGCTTGAAAAATCTTACATGTTGTACAAGTAACGATGTGGAGAAGGAAACAAGCCTTGTATCCATGTTAAAAGACGCAGAGTCGGCTGCCTTTTCCGTGCTGGAGTCGTTGATATCATACACAAGGGGACAAGAAAAGAAGAGTGGATGGTCCAAGCTGATCCATACCAAGAAAGCTTCACACACATTTTTGAATGAGTTCGAAAAGGTGGATTCGTTCTTGCAACAGGGCCAAGAAAACGAGGAGTTGTTGAATCACTTAAAAGAGATTGTTGGGATATGAATCCTATAAACAATGTTCTAATTGATGATTGTATGTTTTGATGGCCAAAAGCAACTTAAAATTAGTAATATATGTGGTTCTAAGTCATCTTAACTAAGTCATCTGAAAGAAATAAGTTTACTGATCTTATTAAGAAATATTACTGATCTTAATGATATCTGAAAGTAAGATTACTGATCTTAGTGTGGAAACTGAAATAAGATTACTGATCTTAAATGAGATATTTGAAGTCTGAGTTACTGATCTTATATGTTTACTGATCTTATTGTGTTTACTGATCTGATATATGAACTGTTAGGAACTAAGCTGATGTTTTGTATTGTATAGACAACTTATAGTATAGGACTTAGATGTACTCATCTGTATATAGTTCAGTTGATGTATAGATAGGTTTTATATATGTAAAATTGTATTTTATTCAGCATTGTAAAAGTTCAGAACAGTAGATTAGAACTAGATTAGAAGATCAAAAGATTATTGAAGAATCAGAAGACTACTTCAGAATAAGAAGACTTTGAAGAGTTGAAGAGATGCTTAGAAGAAGTCTGGAAAAGTGCAGAACAGTTTTTTGGAGAACTGTGCTGACTGACTAAGAACAATAAAAATCAGAACAGTGAGTTACTGTGCTGATTTGGTGAATTTGAAGAATAAGTTTGGAAAGCTTATTTAAAGTGTAACTAAATATATTTGAAGAAATGCTGACTTGGAAGGAAGTTACAAAGTCGGTTACAAGAAGAAGTTACAAAAACAGTTTTAGAGTTAGTTGAGAGTTAGTTCACAAACTGCTAACTGTCATACTAAATTCTATAAATACTGTGTGATCTCCTACTTGAAGAGACGACTGCTACTACTAAAACATTTACTGATCTCAGAAGAATTCAAGAGCAAGTCTACAAGCAAGTACTCACAGAGTTAAGGAAATCGAAGCAAGGAAGAGCCACTGAATTGAAGAGAAGAATCAAAGGCTATTCAAAGAGAAGTTTTACTTTTCAGTTTTAAGTTTGTATTGTTGTAAAACAAGTGTGCTAGTTACTTGTAGAATTACTAGTAGATCGAAGATACACTTGGAAGTGTAATCGAAAAGATCACAGTCTTAATCTTGGGACTTTAAGCCACAAGAAACTCAAGGAAGAGTAATAAAACATCACAACTGGGATTGTGAGAGTGGATGTAGACTTATTGGTCGAACCACTATAAAATTCTGGGTTCTTTATATTTTCTGTTTGATATTTGTTTAAACAAGAACAGTAGAATTTACTAAGTAAAGATCTGATTAAAAGTTGTGTATAAAACTAAAACTGGAAGTACTGATCTGACTCAGTAAGAGCAGTACTATTCAGAACACTATTCCGCATTATAAACTCTGATATTTTGAAAGATTTTTGAAAGTCTATTCACCCCTCCCCTCTAGACTTTCTTAGCTTACTCAATCTTAACTCAACTTGGGACCAACAAGTGGTATCAGAGCAGTAGTTCTTTGGACTACTGTTTCTTGATAACCTTGTAGATCTTGAGGGAAATCTCACTGATCTTGCTACTATTTCTTGATATCTGTCACTATCTGAATACTTGAAAACTATCTGCTACACTACTGATCCTATTTGTCTAATCAAACATGGATGACACTAATGTGAACAAACTTCCTAAGTTCAAGATTGCAGATTATGACTACTAGAAGCTTAGGATGGAGGCCATCTTTAGCTCAACCCATGATCTGATGGTTTCTGTGATAACTGAAGGACCAATTGTTACCATGGTGGAGAACACTGCTGTTCTGGATCCTACTAAACCAGTTGGAGCACTGGTCCCTAAACCAAGGTCAGAACTGACTTCTGAAGAAATGAGACAAAACAATTTGCTAAGAATTATATTTTACACACCTTGCCAAATGAGTATCTTGGTAAAGTGTTAAAATGTAAGACTGCAAAGCAAATGTGGGACAAATTGGCTATTCTTTGTGAAGGTACTACACTGATCAAAGAAAGCAAATTATCCACAGCTGTCCAAAGGTTTGAAACATTTAAGATGAAGCCAGGTGAATCAATTGATGAATTGGATACTCGATTTACCAAAATTATGAATGATCTTGATGTGTTAGGAAAGACTTATACTGAAAGAGAAGTTAACTTGAGAATCTTGAAAGCTTTGGATGAAAGGTGGAAAATGGTCAAGATGATCATTAAAACCACACAAGACATTGATTCTTGGCCAGCAGAAACTATGTTCCAGACACTTAAGGCACATGAGTTTGAGTTAGATGAAGAAGATCCTATTACTGTGATTCATAAGGATAAGGATGCCTCTAAGGACATAGCTTTTAAAGCCTCTACCTCTAAGGGGTCTAGATCATCTAAGTCTAAGGCCTCAAGCATAAAAGATGAACTAGATAGTTCTGATCTTAGTCTGAAAGATCAGATGAGTCTTATGATCAGAAGATTTGATAAACTAAATAAGAGGTATGGTAGATACAAGAGATTCTATAAGGAAACCAAGGGTTCTAGTAACAGGGACTCTTCTGGGAACAGAAGGGATCAAAACTCTTCTGAAAGAAGGGATGAGATCTCTAATGAGAACAGGAGAGATAGGAACTCATCTGATAAGAGGGATAGAAAGTATTCTGATAAGAAGGATAGGAACTCTATTGACAAGCATGACAGGAACCGAAATCATTCACCTCCTAGGAGATCTTCTAACAATCCTGTTTGCTACAATTGTGATAAGCCAGGTCATTATGCTTATGAATGTCCTGATCTGAGTTCTGAAGATCGAGAAGAAAGGAAAGCCAGAAGAGATCGAAAATATGCCAAGGGTAAGAAGGCAATGATGGCATACAATGATTCTGATTCGGAATCAGAAGAGTTGCCATCATCTTCATCTGAATACCCCTCTAGCAATGAAAATGAAGTCTTCATAGCAGATGATGGACTGGCAATGATGGACAAAATAAATGATGAGGTATCTTCTGCTAATTCTTTTCAATCTTGCAAAAATTCTGACACTGATGAAAGTGATGCTGCTGATAGCAGTGTAGGAAGTAGTCTTCATCATTCCCAAGGAGTGACTGAAGAAGACCTTCTACAAGCTAACAAAGCATTCATTGAAATTAGTGATGAGAATATATCTTTAAAGCAAGAAATCATTAATCTGAAAGAAGCACAGTTGAAGGTGGATCCTAATATAGCTGTCATAAATGCAAGACTATCAGAAGAGTTGTCCCAACTCCAAGAAAAGTTTGCATCCATTGACAAACTATATCAGGGTATGCTTAAAACTCAAGCCAAAGAGACTAATGAATTCAATGATTTAAAGATTAAATGTGAAAAACTTGAAGAGCGCAATAGATTCTTAGAATCTGAAGTGGTGAGCCTAGATCGAAAGCTATCTGGGATGATTAACTCTACTAAGATTAATCAAACAATCTCAGACAGATATAGAGCTCCAAATGATAAAAGTGGAATAGGTACCGATCTGCCTAGTTCCTCTACTTCAGGCTTTAAGAACACTAATGGAGCTAGTTCAAGTTCTTTGCAACTAGATAAAGGAAAAGAACCTATGATTTATGATGATGATCCAAAACTCAAAGTACAGTCTAAATACATCTCTCCTACTACCAAGAATGGTAAAATGAAGAATGTATTAAGACCAGTACAGTCAAGACCATACCAGAAGAGTTATACTCCTCTGACCAGATCAGATCAGTCCTGGTATCAGAAGAGACAAACTCAGAACAGTAGGTCAAAACAAGCACAGGCAAGTTGGGAACAGCCTAGACCTCCTTTTATAAGGCAGTCTCAGCTGTATTCAACTAAACCTAGGAGATTTGTGCCTCATTATCATAACAAACCTGTTCTTTATCCTCCTCATTTATCTTATGATACCATTGGAGAGGAAAGACCAAAACGCATTTATAAGCCGTATGGTCCACATGCTTTCAGACCATATTCAAACTATTACAGGCATACTGATCTTACTGAAAAAGGGATAGAACCAAGGAAAGGCTATCTCAGAAAAATAGATCCTAAGTCTGCTGATAATTCTGAATTAGTTAACAAAGTATTGTTTTGTGATAAATTTGGTAGAAAACTGAAGAGGTCCCATCTATTCAAATCCTCAATGTTCATTTGGGTACCTCTCACTACTAACCCCCAAGGACCCCAATAAACTAGGGTACCTAAATTATTAAAATCACTACCTTGCAGGATCGAATGGACTTGTACAAGAAAGGTGGTACAGTTGGTGAGACCTGGTACATAGACAGTGGGTGTTCACACCACATGACTGGTACCAAGGCCTTACTTACTGACTATCATGAGAAGGAAGGACCAAAAGTCATCTTTGGAGACAGCTCCATGGCAATCACAAAAGGATTTGGATTCATCAAGAATGGAGATGTTGAAATCCAAGATGTCTCCTATGTTGAAGGTTTGAAATATAACTTGTTATCTGTATCTCAATTCTGTGACAGGGGATACAAAGTTCAGTTCAAGACCAGAAGATGTGAAATAATAGACAAAAGGACTCACAATGTTCTACTTGTTGGCACAAGACAAGGAAGTGTATACATTGTGAATTGGAATAGTTCTCCTAAGAATGCTTGTCTTATTACTAAGAGTCCTAAAGAAAACAGTTGGCTCTGGCATAAACGCCTCTGCCACCTGAACTTTAAGATAATCAACAAGATTGCTAGAGAACATCTTGTTGAGGGCATTCCAAATGAAATCTATTCCAAATCACAAATGTGTGACTCCTGTCAAAAAGGTAAACAGGTAAAGGTTTCATTTAAGTCCATTCCAACTCTTTCAACAAGCAGAGTTTTAGAACTCTTGCATATGGATCTTCATGGTCCTATCAAACCTCCTACATTGAATGGAAGAAGGTATACTCTAGTTGTAGTAGATGATTATTCTAAGTTCACTTGGGTAGTCTTTCTACACAAAAAGAGTGATACACAAACACTACTTCCAGATCTATTAAAGAGGTTGCAGGTTGAAAAGGGACAACCCATTGTCAAGATAAGAAGTGACAAGGGGACTGAGTTTATTAACTATTACATCTCTGACTACTGTTCTAAGTCTGGCATACAGCATTTGACAAGTGCAGCCAGAACCCCTCAACAAAATGGTGTTGCAGAAAGGAGAAACAGAACACTAAAAGAAGCATGCAGAGCCACGATTGCAGAATTCAACACACCTCAGAAGTTTTGGGCAGAAGCTATTAATACAGCTTGCCACTCCCAAAACAGAAGTGCTCTTAATAAGGTGCATGGTAAAACACCTTATGAGGTATGGAAAGGCAGAAGACCTAGAGTTTCTTATTTTCATATCTTTGGATGTAAGTGTTTCATTCACAACAATGGCAAAAGTAAATTAAATGCTTTTGATGCAAAAGTTGATGAAGGGATATTCTTAGGATACTCTTCTGTAAGCAAAGCATTTAGAGTGTTTAATTACTCAACCCTATGTGTGGAAGAAACACCCCATGTAGTCTTTGATGAGTATATGCAGGACTCTGCTGATCATCAGCTCAGTAAGAAAATTGACAATTTAAAGCTTCAAACCAACAATGAAGATGATGATGCAGAAATATATGAATCTGTTCAAGCATATAATCCTTTCCTGAATGTTCTAGATCAAAATTCTGATAAAGAAAAAGTAAAAGACAAAGGTTAAAGAAAGCACTCTATGGATTGAAACAAGCCCCAAGAGCCTGGTATGATGCACTTTCTATATTCTTACTTGAAAATGGTTTTACAAAAGGCAAAGTTGATAGAACTTTGTTTAGAAGACAAGAAGGTAATGATATATTACTTGTTCAAATTTATGTGGATGACATTATTTTTGGATCACCCAACAAAACCTTGAGTGAAAGTTTTTCTACACTCATGCAAAGTAAATTTGAAATGTCTATGATGGGTGAAATGACCTATTTTCTTGGTCTTCAAGTAAAACAAACTCCAGAAGGTATCTTTATAAATCAAGCAAAATACACTAAGAATCTGTTAGATAAATTTGGTATTAAAACCTGTAAGACAGTTGGTGTGCCCATGCAACCTACACACAGAATGGATCCTGATGAAGGAGGTAAGTCTTCTGACCAACCTCACTATCGTGCTTTAATTGGCTCTCTACTCTATCTTACTGCCAGCAGACCTGATATTGCTTTTTCTGTTGGTGTATGTGCAAGATTTCAAGCAAACCCCAAGGAAAGTCATCTGGAAGCTGCCAAAAGGATATTGAAATATCTAAAGGGGACCATTAATCGAGGATTATGGTATCCTGCAGATGATGATATATCCTTAAGTGGTTATTCAGACTCTGACTTTGGAGGTTGCAAAATAGATAGAAAATCTACTTCAGGTTCATGTAAATTCTTAGGAACTAAGCTCATTTCATGGTTTTCAAAGAAACAAACAAGTGTGGCAACCTCTACCACTGAAGCAGAATATATGGCTGCAGGTAGTTGTTGTAGTCAGCTTCTTTGGCTAATACAACAACTCACAGACTACAATATTGTAGAATCTAATGTACCTATATATTGTGACAGTAATAGTGTCATTGCCATCACTCAAAATCTCGTTCTATATACTAGATGCAATCATGTTGACATTAGACATCACTTTATTAGGGATCATATGGAAAAGAAGAATATTAGGATGGAAAAGATTCATACTGATATTCAAAGAGCTGACATTTTTACAAAACCATTGGCTGAAGTGAGATTCAGAGAGTTATGCATTAGCTTAGGGTTGATAGATATAGATTCTATATGTATATAGAACTGTACTAACATTTCAGGTACTGATCTTATACCAAGAGGAATATGAAGCAGAAACTAAGAGCAGTACATCAAATATCAATAATCAGAAGAGACAATCCTATGTCAGATCACTACATTTAAAACAGGTAACAAGGTTACTAAAGTGACCTTAATCCCGATGAGGAAGCTGGTAAAGCTGAGGGACACTGAGAACATACATTAAGGGGGAATCTGTGATTTCTTAAAGATCCTTTTGTTGACTCAGAACACTAAGTCACTTTAGCATAAACCTTGATGTGATCATTGATTTAATTATTCATTACTGATCTGTACTGTAATTCACCAATTATTGATGAACTAACACTTCTACCAAGGTGAAACAGGCACAGAAGAGGAATTCTCCACTGAAGGGGGAACTGATCTGATTACAGATTTGAAAGTCTACAAATCTGATCTGATTACAGGCTATATTAGTCTACTGATCTGTTCTGATTAATAAATTGACTTGTCTACAGAACTGTTCTGATTACAAAGTTTCATTGTCTACAGAACTAATCTGACTACAAATTCAATTATTCTACAGAATTGATCTGACTACTAATCTGTCTACAGAAAGATTTTGATTACTAATAATCTATCTACAGAATTCTACTAATCTGACACAGTACTGATCTGAGGATTACTGTGCTGATAGCAAAAAGGTGAAATCAGAAGAATTGGGTACTAATCTGACACTACTGTGCTGACCCAACTACTGATCTGATGTCTGAAGAAGCTTACTCAGCTGATCACAGTACTCAGCTGATCCAGATAAGTACATTTCAACATTTCAAAAGTAAGAAATTGAAGTGAAAAAGTTGTTAGAAACTACTGTGCTGATATGCATCAGAACAGTATTTTGCTTTAGAATGTTCTAAGTCAAAATCTGCTCAATTTTTAGTTTACTAATTGAGAAGATTAGTACACTCCTTTAATTTTAACCTAATTTCTATGGTGTATTTATCAAACACAATCTGGCTCCAAGATTCAGAATGGGTTTTAGAATTTGAACAGTTTTTTTTAAAATCACGAATCTCAAGATTCGATCTAAACCATTAAACGAACAAAAATGATTCAATCCAAGCCCTAGATTGGTTTTGTATTCAATAAACCCACGAACTTCATCACTTCATCTTCTTTACTTTACATTTCTGGAAAATACGAGCTAAAGAGAATTCACTCATCTTACCTACTCTCAAACACTCCTACATTCATCTTCTTACATACCTATAATGGCGATTGTTAACATCATTGATCAAGATAAACAGGTAATAGGTACGTTTGATGTGACGAAATGGCAAAGAAGAAAGGGCATCTTCGTTGAAAACGCGGTTTACTTCGCCGGACCTCAAAATGCTGAGAATCAAGCTATTCTCACCTTGTGCGAGGAATGCGGGCTGCGAAAATTCTTGGAATCATTCCCCGAAAAGGTTTTCGAACCTGAGGCGATTGAGTTCTTCCTACAAATTGAAGGTGATCAGAACAGTGTGCACTCGATGCTTTCTGGTCACAGGGTTACAATTTCGAGAGAAATCTTAGGTCTTGGTTTTGACCTACCTGAAGGCCCAGTTCATATTTTGAGCTATATGGAAGGAAGAGAGAAGGAATGCGTTGGAAAATGGACGGGTGTTGAGCCAAAATCCCTCTACAATCTCAAGAAGGCAATTCTTCCATCCTCTGGAATGAAATTTTTGATGGATATTGCAGGAAAATGTTTGTTAGGGCAACACTACAGTCAAGACGCCCTTACAAATTTGAAAATTCGCGTTATGGCCGCAATCATAGATCGTGTGGATGGTGATTGGCAAGAATTCTTCCTTGAAAGACTTCTGGGTGGAAAGGAAAAGATCTTGTTTGATAGAGATACAGAAGAGTTCTCTCTCAAATCAAAACTTGGATTTGGGAACAAGCTTAGCATACTGCTACCCACCTTGGCTGAGAGGAAGTCAAATTGGAGCTCTCCTAAGAAGTTTCATCCGAACAAATTTCTACTCAGAAAGGAGTCTTTGGAATTTGAGCAATCTCAACAAGCTCAGACTCATCATCGAACTCAACAACAAGAATCTGGAGGTTCTATGTATAGAACAAATGATGAAACTCCTGAAGTTCGATCAAAAGCAAGAAATGATCCGACCAGAACCAGAGCAAGAGGAGTTAGGAAGGAGTTTTTAAGTGCATCAGAACAATCAGAGTCTGATGAGAATCAATCTCAAGAAGAAGAGGTAAGTGATTCAAGCCTTATTGTTAGCTATAAAAGAACAAAGGGTGTAGATATTGCTGGTTCTAGTAAGAAGAGAAAAACCATTTTTGCTACCCCCTCTAACTCTGAACCTATTCCTGCCCAACCCCTTGATAATCAACCTACCCTTTCTGGTGAGTCTGTTCACTATTCTCCTTTACATCAGAACACTCCCATTCATGAACCAGAACAAGTCACACCTCCTCATAAATCTCCAAGCCCAATTCATGAACACTCCACTGAACATGGATTTAAACCTTCTACTGAACCCATTGATATTTCATCCTTCTCTGAAACTGATTTTATAACCCCTAAACCCGCTGGTTTAATGGATTATTGTATATGTGATAAAGAAGATAGAATAAGGGTTGATATAAGGATAGCTTTGTTGAAACTATTTCATGGTCTGGATGAGAGCTTAGTTGAGTTTGAAAGACTGCTTAGGATAGGCACTTGGATCTATCTTAAGAAATGTGATCTGAAAGAGACTCTAGTAGTTATGGAAGGTATGGGTGGTTCCGAAGTCTTTGACGATTGGGAACAAGAACAGAAAGTTGCAGCTGGTGTTAATTCAGTTACTGAATTATTAACTACAGAGTCTATAGTACAACTTGTAGAGAGGATAACTGGTTTCTCATATCTTGTTAAGAATGTGAACCAAGCTGATCCTGAAGCAGAGGATGTGGTTCATATGGACATTTCAGATGATGATATTGAAGTTCAGCAACACAAATCTCCTGAGGTAATGGAGACTCAAGCTCAAGATGTTGTACCTCGTGATAATCAAGAGCTGGATGATATTCTGATTCAAGAAATTGCTCATGATAATGAAGAATCTGATGATACTGAAGTTTTTAAGGACACAGTTGTTCTTGAAAATACTGAGGTTATTGAGCAAGATCAAGATGCTTGTGCTGATGAAATTCAGAGTACACCAAGAGTTGTTGACGAAGTTGGTGTTTCAGATCCTATTGTTCAGGAAGCCGTACGACCAGTTCCTCAATCAACCACTCTGGACTATTCTCATTTTGATGCTTTGAAGAAGCAAAATGATGAACTGAAGGTTAAATTGGATGATGCTGTGAAAAATTTTCAGGAAGCCACTGAAAGGATGAATAAAATGACTTCTGAAAATATGTTTGAAAGAGTGATTGATCATACAATGTCGAAAATCTATGATCTGCATAGATTGCAGGAGAAAAATCTTTCAGCTACTCTTCACAAGAAATTGGAAGAACATCTCATTCCTCTAGGTCTTTGGCAGGATGAAGCCAAAAAGGGGGAAGAGAAGTTAAGCAAGCTAATGGAGCAGACTCAAACACAGCAAGCTCAGTTGGTTGTGAGTCAAGATGAGCTCAAAGATGAAATTGCTAACTTAAATACAAAATTCAAACTAAGAAAACAGCAGAAACACCAAGCTGAGGTTGTTATTGTTGGTGCTGAAATTGCTTAATCAGGAAAGAAGAAAAGAAAACTGATCCTTAGTGATGATGAAGAGCAAGAAGAATCTGGTAGGATTACTAGATCATGAAGTAAGTTGACTGTTGGAAGTAGTCAATCTACTGAACAAGAAAAGAAAAGGAAAGAAGAAGCAGAGCTGAAGAAGAAAAAGAACAAGGATGTTGAGTTCTTAAGCAAGAGATATGATAATAGAGTTGCTAATCTGAAAAGGAAGTTAAAAGCTCTAAGGAAAGCTGAAGGAAAGAAACTGGATGAAAATTTCAAAGATGAAAACTATGTTGATTTCCTGATCTTACCTGAAAATGAAGAACACTGGAATGAATTAAAGATAAGATGGCAAATTACTAACTTCATTGTGAAGAAGTTTGGTGATCATTCTAGCAAAGAAGCAGAGTATGCTGACTTTGATGATTTCATGATGAACATAGATAGAGTCTTCTGGGAAGATGTGTTGTCTATGGCTGCTGCTGTTAATCTTGTGGTTTTATGTCCTGAAGAACCTGTCTGGGAACCTCCAAGACTGGATGATGGAACACCTGATTATAAGAAAATTGGAAACATCATTGAGAGGATCATTAAGGATGAAGGCATCACTGATCATCAACATATGATGGATATCAAAGCAAGGCTGTATATTGCTTACAGGATCTGAAGATGAAGGACTAAAGCTCAAATAGATAACATTTCTTAACCTTAATCTTTATTTCTATATTTTGTTTGTGTTTCATATTCTGTGATTATTTGTAATATCTGATCTTATCTGAATATGAATCTGGAATTTTGACTTGATGAACTGTTATGATTGACTACATACTTAACTACTGATTTATTAACATTTAAGTAGTTTTGGCTTCATCAAAAAGGGGGAAATTGTTGGGATATGAATCATATAAACAATGTTCTAATTGATGATTGTATGTTTTGATGGCCAAAAGCAACTTAAAATTAGTAATATATGTGGTTCTAAGTCATCTTAACTAAGTCATCTGAAAGAAATAAGTTTATTGATCTTATTAAGAAATATTACTGATCTTAATGATATCTGAAAGTAAGATTACTGATCTTAGTGTGGAAACTGAAATAAGAATACTGATCTTAAATGAGATATTTGAAGTCTGAGTTACTGATCTTATATGTTTACTGATCTTATTGTGTTTACTGATCTGATATATGAACTGTTAGGAACTAAGCTGATGTTTTGTATTTGTTGGTCCTGAAAGGAGTATATAACAAGTGTATGGGGGGGGGGAATACACTTGTATGCAATTCTTTCCAACTTTTGATCAAATCAGAGCTCAGCAAGGTTGTCTTGGACAACTCTGCTGAAGATGATTAACTCTTCTAGGATAATCAAACTACTAAGTACTATTGAGTACTTAGTTGAATAACTATCTAAAGGAGTTATATGTGCGGAATAGTGGTTGGCCCTTTAAGTTTAGACTCCTTTAATTTCTGAAATCACTTAGTCAATGCAACACAGTCCAGTTTTCAGGGAACTTGTCCAAATAGGTTTTGCACAGTCTTTGAATGTTTATCCTTGAAAGATCAGTTTTGTGTGCAGTGTTGAATGTATGAAAGTACTTGTAAAGTAAATCAACACAAGAGTTTATAGTGGTTCAGAGACTCAAGCTCCTACATCCACTTTCCCTGATTTAACAGGATAATTCCTTCACTCTTGGAATTAACTTGTTTTATAGTGCCAAGGTGCACTTGATCAAGAACACCACTCCTTGGTGAATTGATCCCTAGGATGTCTAGAGTCCTAGTACCCTCTTCTCAACTCAGAACTGAACTGTTCTTCTCTCAGCAGTCAGCTCCTACCACTTCTACTACTACAACCTTCTCACTTTCTCACTTGAAAGGGGTAAGGATTGAAGTAAGGTTCCAACTAATGAGATATCCTTTACAATGGAGATCAGTGTATAAGGATAGGATATCTCTCTAAGCTTGTGTATGAATATACAATGAGTTCAGCTTAGAAGAAGTGTATAAAGACTAAGATAGTCTCTTTGAAAGCTTAAGAGCACTTGTCAACTTGTAGGATAGTTGGATATTCTTATCAAGGTTGAGGTTGGTTTCTTTCAAATGGTCTTCACACTTCTGTATTTATAGACAAAATGGAGGATTTGCCCGTTGGAGAGGCAGCCCCAAATTGCTATAAATGTCTTCCTTGAGTTCTTCAAACTGGAAGACAGATTCTTGATAGTGACATGTCCTCATTTGGGTAATAAACGGCTTGTAAGACTTTGTCTTCATTCTGCAGCACTTTTCCCAATGTTTGACTTCTTGTTAGGACTTGGACATGGCTTCTGAAGGTTGATCCACTGATAGGACAACATTCCTTATCAATTGGACAACTCTCCTTATCACTATCAGCAGTTTTGCTTTTCAGCAAGGTTGGCTTGCTCTTCTTCAGATGACTTGGCTCTTTCCCTTTATTTCACTCCAAGATGATCTTGGCATGTTGCATTGTATTTCTTTAGGGTATGGTTGTCTCTAATTCATCAGCATAGTTGACCTTCAACCTTTAGAGCATCTGTTCTAATTCAATCATGCTGAGACAACTCTTCTGGACAACTCTTCTGATCAGCATATTTGGTCTTTTAGCATCAGAGCACTTTTCACATAGAGTTGGCTTCTCTGGACAACTCTCCTGATCAAAACCTTTGAGTAGTCTTGTTCTTTTGAGTTAAGTAAAGTTGTTCTTGCATGTGGCTAGCTTCTTTGGACAACTCTCCTGATCAGATCATCTTATTGGATTTGTCCTTTTGAGCTTTACAATCTTGTTCTTGCATAAGAACATCTTTTCTGGACAACTCTCCTGATCAGAGCATTTGGTTTTCCATAGAGTGTCCTTGCTCTTAAGTGATTGTTCCAGAATTTGAGCCTTGAGGGGACTTGATCTTGATCATATTCAAAGCATAGGTTCCCCCTCAAATTGTGCATCTAATTGTCTAAGAGCTGCCTAACATTTCAGCTTCTCATCTAGCCTTATGCTATGTGTTCTAACATTTTTAGAACACTATCAATTTGACTTAGGCATGTCTCTGGGGGTTTTGGTATTAGATCAAAACATATCTCATTTTATTCCCAACAATTTCTCCCTTTTTGATGATGCCAAAACCTACACAATCTAAGCAAAAGTGACTTGTCTACACCTATTACATGTATCTTCAGAAGACATGACTAAGGTCAATATTCCTGAAAAGATAATGTGTTAGTGTATTCACTGTTTTTGTTGCAAGTAGGTTTTACAGATAGGCATAGAGAAATTTCTGTAAAAAAATGTATCTTGATTCAAAAGTGGTTCAACTATCATTCATATAAAGAGTCATTACAAGCATGTTGATAGTTGAAGATAACTTATCAGAGCATGGAATCATTACAAATCAAGAACTACAACTAAACATAAGATCAGAGCAAAATAGACTATTTCAGATATCAGAGCTTTAACACCTAGAGCTAACTAATACAAGATATTCCAGATAGCAAAGTAGAATGCATCAATTCTTGTATCAGGGCAAATCATTTTAGAGCACACAGCATGTCAATGCACATATCAGCAGGCTTGTCCAATTTCAGCAGATTTGACCACATAGCAAAAATATCTTCAGATAAGATAATTTTTCACCCAGAAAAAGTCAGAAGACTTAGCCATTCAAAGATCATCCTCAGGAGGTGGCAGCATCCCATATTGTGCCCACACTCTCCTCTTGAGTGCCATGGCTTCCTGGTTGGTTCCTTTAGGTCCAAGGATCATCTTGTTCAGCTTTAGAATTTCTGTGAACTCCCTTAGGATCCTTGCTTGGTCAATCCATCCTTCAAGCTTTGGAGGCATGTAGATGATAGGCTTGGGAGCATTGAGTTCAATTCTTGCAATGTCAGCAGCTGCAAGTAGTTGTTGATACAACTCTCTGTAGTATTCTAGCATGAACTCAGTGAAGGCAGAGTTTGCATCTCCTCCATTCCATCTGTCAATGACATAATAGTCATAGACAAACTCCCTTTTGGCTTCTTCCCATGTGTCATTCAGTTGAATTGGCACCCATTTATCCAAGTGTGGATATTTGGTGTCCATTGGGATTAGAAGTTGAGGCTTCATCTTGCTGTAAGTTGCTCTCCTCCTTCTTGGTTTCTGAAAGTTTGCTCTCCTCTCATCTCTTGCTCTGTTGGCTTCTTCCATCAAGTCCATTTTCTCTTGGGCCCTCATCATGGCCAGTTTCTGTTGTGTTTCAGGGTCTTTGCCATACCCTTCATGAAACAACTTTGATGGATCATGGGCTAGGACAGTTGTCTTCTTCTTAGGTTCAGGTCTAAATCCTTCAGTAAATAGCTCTTCAATGTCTTCAGTGGACTTGGGACCTTCAGTACTTTTGTCAGATTCAGAAGACTTGTCTTTTTCAGCAGTTTTGGCCTTCTTTGAGGTAGGCTCATCATCAACAATTCTGAATTCAGGTGGAAGATCAAGGCTATTGGGGAAGTCAGTGAATTTCTCAACTTGTCTCTTCTTTCCTTGGGCCTTTTTGATCTTTCCTCTAGTTTGGACACCTTCAGCATTCTTGTCCAAACCTGATACTTCACCACCTGGTCTTTGTTGTAGCCTTACTCTCTCCTCTTGAGCTGAGGCCATTGAATTCTTCAAAGCAAGTGCTAACTGCTCCTCTTCATCCAATTCTTCCAAGTTCAGCACTGCTGGCTCTTTTCCCTTTCCTTCAGGGGCTTTGTCCTTCCTTTTTACTGGACTCCCAATCACTAAGGCACCTTTTGCCCTTGCTCTTTCCCTTTCCCCCTTTTTGGCAGCATCAAAACATTCTGGCTTCAGTTCACTCATTGTAGATGCCAATAAGGACTGGGCTTGGGTTAGAGACTTCATTTCTTCCAATAAATATACATTCTCATCATGTATATTTTGCATCTTGTCACTGCTCAAGCTGAGAAAGGCAAGAACAGGCTTCATTTTCTGTTGGACAACCTCCTCCATGGTTGCCTTAAGAGATGCATCCAATTTAGCTTTCAGGAGCTCAGTGAGGTTGACCACTGCACCTTCAGCAATGTTGGCCAGCACATCTTGGGAAAACTTTTCAGAGGCTGCTTTCACCATAGCTAGCCTTTGCTCTTCAGCTCTTCTCTTTTGCAATGCAGTCTTCTTTCCAATAGCTTGTTTGACAGTGAGCCTGAGAGCTTTGACATTAGCATTGTGATTATCTCTCAGCAGCTTTTGCTCTTTCTTGACCTCCTCTGAGATGGCTTCCATGGTTGATTTGGCATTTTGAACTTCAGTGGAGATGGTTTGGAGACCAGATTCCACACCACTGATCCTTGCCTCAAGGGTTGGTAGCACAACATCTTCAGAGCCAGTGAGCCTCATTTCTACAGATGCTAGAGTCCTTCCTTGCTCATTCAATGCTCCTGAAGTTTCAGCATGAGCAGATTGGACTTGATGAGCCAAGGAGTCCAACTTCTCTGATTGCATTCCAAGTAAGGCCTGAGCTGAGCCTGTGTCTACTTGGATAGGTGCATCTATTAAGAACTCATCTGCAAAAATTTGGTCAAGAGAGATACCTGCAATATTAGACAAGCCAAACATGTTAGGAAATAAGCACTCATCTCCCTCAATTTCTTTTGCATAAGACTCTGATACATCAGCAGTCTTCTTCTCATTTTCAACTTGTTCTTTTCTCCATTCTTTAATAATGTTCTCACTCAAGGAATCAGGCCTCCTTTCATCAAGGGATTCTTGAAGTTCAGATTTGACTTCAAGAATAATCTGTCCTTCCTCACTTATACCACCCTCATATGTTGGTACACTCACAATCTTAGTGATAACTACCTCTCTATCATCCATAACTCCCTCTGATTTTTCAAAACTACTTTCCTTTTCAACTCCTTCTCCTAAACCTGCAGCATCTCCACCTTCAACAAGGTTCAAAGATGGCAGTTGTGAGGAGATCACAGTGCTTATCTCAGCAGCCACTGAGTCATCCTGAATGATTAAGGGCTGATCAGTGTCCAACTCTTCTGACACTGAATAGGCCTTAATCAAACTAGCCTCTAGTACAGGAACCTCAACATCTTTAGGCTGTGCCTTGGGTTCAGGAGAACCTTCATTGGCAGATGTGTCTTTGGTTGTGTTACCACCCTTGGTCAACACCTCTGAAGATACAGAGCCTTTCCTATGATAGGTTTTAGGAGGGTTTGAAAGTCTGTCTGTTATAGAAGACTTGGGTTGAAAGGATTCAGGGAGATTGGCTTGAGGGGTTTCAGGAGGGTTGGGATTTGAAGGGTTTGAGGGATCATCAAGGGAATCATCATCATTGGAGCTACTGTCAGGGTGTTTGATTCCCTTGGCTTTTCTTTCTTTCTCCTCCTCAATCTTGTCAGCTACCAGCTTTGCAAAAATCTCCTCATCAATGAGAAATCTTGTCTTTGAAACTCCAGCAAAGTGTAGCAACTTGTTTTCCTCTATTTGCCACCAGTTTGCACCCTTATCTTGGATGACTTGTGATATCTCCATCATAGATTTGTCTTTCACATCAACAAGCATCCTTAAATCATGAAAGGCCTTCTGAATTCTTGGAAATTCAGCAAGTTGTGGATACAAACTGTCCACAGTAGCCTTGGCTCCTCCTCTGAGCATACTTTCATAAGTATACTCCTCCTCATCTCCACTTGAATGGGGACTTTGGGTTATAGGGGAGTTGGCTCTGGGTTCTCCTAATGTGGCTTCAGGCAGATTAAGTTCAGGGATATTGGCTTCAGATGGGTTGGGTACAGTAGAAGGATCTTCAGTTGCTTTTGAGAGCAATGGGTCTGAAGGGGCTTTACTCAGGGGGGTTGGCTCATTGAGTGCATGTTCTAAGAGCTTTGAATAATTGAGCATGGATGAGTCAAGGGGAGACAGGAGTCTTGTCTCATCTACTGCTAAATCTGCAAGCACATCAATGCCACTTCTTTGCACATTCCCTTCAGGAGAATATCTCTTAGTGAGATTTAAAGGGGTAATGGGTTGGTTGGAAGGGGTAACATGGGTTTCAGGGGAGTTGGGCTCAAGGTTCTGAGTTTCAGGGAGGTTGGCCTCTATAGGTTGACCTTCAGGGACTTTGGATTCTGGAGTTCTAGAACCAGATGAATTAGTCCTTGACATGGATTTGGTCCTGCTTTCAGCTCTGCTCTCCCTTAGAGCCAATTGAAGAGACCTTTCTTCTTGAAGCTCCAACACCTTCTCAGTAGGTTTGGCCCTTCTCTTGCTGGCCCTACTGCTTCCACTTCCTTCCTTCTCAGGGACAACTTCCCTGATTCTCTTATCACCCTTCTTCTTTTGCCTAGTCTCATTGTACTTCCTCCTCAACTCTTCTGAGTGGTCAGAAGGCACACTCACTCCCTCTTCTGCCACTGCATCAACTTCAGCTGATGCTCCTGAGGCTTCTCTTGAGGACAATTGAGACATTTTTCTTGTTTTGACAGCTCTGGCCTTTGTTCTCTTTTTCATCTTAGGCTTCTCTTCCTCCTGTTCTTCAGCAGGTTTGGCCATGAGCATCCTTCTCTGTTCAGTTTTCTTGCTAAGCTTTCTGAACAAGATCTTCTGGGCTGGGAGGGGCTTTGCAAAGGTCTGCATCTGGGAATAGTGGGAAAACCTCTCAATCAACAAGCTTGCCCTGGTGCAATACTTGATTTTCCCTTCTAGCACCACCTTATTGTGGGTTTTCACCTTGAATTTAGCCTTCTCCTTCATCATCTCAAACATGATGAAGGTCCTCCAATCAAACTTAATGCCCTTATCACTGGCATCAATAATGGCAGCCATGATTCTGATCCTTGGATGGCTGACCTGCTCTAAGCTTCCAGTGTTGCTTAAGAGACTCTTAGCAACTACCTCAAAAAGGTTGAGAAACTCTGGTTTGAGAGTCTTCTTGTTTTGAGTTGAGGAGAGAGGGCCTGGAACTAATAACCATTCTTGGGCTATCTCATCTTCATGGCCAGTACCATAAACTTCTGGATTCCTTCCCTCATAAGGCAATCCAAAAGCTCCTTCCAGATCCTCTGAGGAGAATTTTACTCTGTGGAATCTCTCCTCCTCCTCCTCTCCTTCTGCAGTGTAAGATAATCTGGTTGATACTTCACCATCCTCAGGTTTGCCTCTCCACTTGAGGAAGGCAAAGAATTCTGCCATGTAGCTCTCCAAGCAAGAGCTTGGTTTCTCCTCCATGAACTTTTGAAGTCCAGCTCTCCTCAACCATCTCAAGGTTGGTGTGATTTCAGGATCCTCATTCTCAAAGGATACTATTGGCTCAAAATGAAGATTGTGTTTATTGCTTAAGTAGCCAAAATCCAGGTCTAGATCCTTGTTAGAGAAATCAACAAGCATCTCAGGTCTAACTTTGGGGGCCATTGAAATTTGCAGAGAGAGCTTTGAGAGAGTTTGAAGAAAATTTGAGTTAGGGTTTCGAATACTTGGGGAAGAAGTGTTTGTGGGGATCTTAAGACTTGTGAATATTCTAAAAAGAATGTTTGTCAATGAGTTGGTAAGGTCTTGATGAAATTCAAAGGTGAGCAAAAATGGAAATCCAAAATGGACGGCTAGGATTGATTTCAGGGGAGTTGTCCATTTTTTATCCAATGGTCAAAAACCAATGTAACAGTGAAATAACTGTTTTATTCAAAACGTGGGTGGTTTTTAATGTTTGTTTAAGGCTGGGGGTTTTTCGAGATAGATCATGTCCCAAAAAGTTTAATGCATGGAAAGTGACCTTTTGGGTGGGAGACAAATTAAATCCCAGAAAGGTGAAAACTGTATTTCAATGGGACAGATTTCGAAGTAGGTATTAATCACCAAAAATAGGTGCTTATCATACCAAGATTTGGTTTGATAGCTGAGACAACTTATCTGACCCTACTTGGACAAGTGTCCTGAAGAGATGTGGACAAAGGTTCTGAATGTCAATGGACAAGTGTCCTGATGAGGTAAGGTCATATTTCTGATTTTCAGTAGACTTGACCAAGTCTGCTGAAGTTTGAGTTTATTTCCCCCTCAATCAATGAACTTCTTTGGACTCATTTTTCCAACTTCCCTGGATCAAGAAGTCCCAACTCTGCTGATAATTCCAGGAACCTTGCCTCTGCAAGTGGCTTAGTTAGTATATCAGCTTTTTGATGGTCTGTGTGAATTTTCACTAGCTTGATATCCTTCTTCTCCACATGATCTCTAATGAAGTGGTGCTTGATGTCCACATGTTTGCATCTTGTGTGCAAGACAGGATTTTGTGATATAGCAATGGCACTATTGTTATCACAGAAAATTGGCACTTCAGTAGAGTTGACTTTGTAGTCTCTGAGTTGTTGTCTTAGCCAAAGAATTTGAGCACAACAACTTCCAGCTGCAACATATTCAGCTTCAGTGGTGGAGGTGGCCACTGTATTTTGTTTCTTGGAGAACCAAGATATGAGTTTGTTGCCAAGAATTGACAAGTCCCTGAGGTGGACTTTCTGTCAATCCTACATCCTCTATAATCAGCATCTGAGTAGCCAGTTAGCTCAATATTGTCATCAGCAGGGTACCAAAGGCCTAGATTCTCAGTGCCTTTGAGGTACCTCAAAATCCTCTTTGCAGCCTCAAGGTGGCTTTTCTTAGGATTTGCTTGAAACCTTGCACAAACACCTACTGCAAAGGTGATATCAGGTCTGCTGGCAGTGAGATAGAGGAGTGATCCAATGATTCCTCTATACTCAGTGGAGTTGGTTGGAATACCACCCTCATCAGGATCCATCTTCCAATTTGTGTTCATAGGGATCCTTACTGGCTTGCTAGTTGTACACCCAAACTTTTTGATCATTTCTCTGGTGTACTTAGCTTGGTTGATGAAGACTCCTTCTTTAGATTGCTTGACTTGTAGACCCAAAAAGAAGTTCATCAACCCCATCATGGACATCTCAAACTTGCTTTGCATGAGCTTGGAGAATTTCTCACACAGCTTCTCATTAGGGGATCCAAAAATTATGTCATCCACATAAATTTGGACAAGCAAGATGTCCTCTCCTTCAGAGATTCTGAAGAGAGTTCTGTCCACAGTTCCCTTGGTGAATCCATGATCCAAGAGGAATTGTGACAGTGTATCATACCAAGCCCTAGGGGCTTGTTTGAGTCCATATAGAGCTTTCTTGAGTCTGTAAACTTGGTTTCCAACTTCAAAACCTGGTGGTTGCTCCACATAGACTTCTTCTTTCAAGACTCCATTCAGAAAGGCACTCTTGACATCCATTTGGTATACTTTGAACCTCTTGTGGGCTGCATAGGCTAGAAAGAGCCTTATTGCTTCTAGCCTTGCCACAGGTGCAAATGTCTCATCATAGTCAATGCCTTCATGTTGGCAATACCCTTTTGCCACAAGTCTTGCTTTGTTTCTGACAATCACATCATTTTCATTTTTCTTGTTCTTGAACACCCACTTTGTTCCAATAACATCTTGATGTGAAGGCCTATCCACCAGCTCCCATACTTCATTTCTGGTGAATTGGTTGAGTTCTTCCTGCATGGGTGTGATCCAATTGGCATCTTGAAGTGCTTCCTCAATATTACTTGGTTCTTGCTCTAACAAGAAACAACAGAACATAGCACTTTCACCATGAAACTTTCTGGTTCTGACTCCTATACTTGGATCACCAAGTATCAGATCAGTAGGATGGTCAGACAACCAAGTCCTTCTTTTCCTGATCTCTTCAGTAGAGTTGTCCTCTACTGAAGATGAGTCATTTTGATCATAGAATTCAGGATAATTTAATGCAGGATCTAACTCAGGATCATAATCAGGGGTGTTGTCCTCAATGTCAGGGACATTGGCATTTTCAACATTTTGTGTTCCCCCTTGATTATTTGACCCATTAACTACCTCAGCAGAAACTGCTTCTTCATTGGTAGTTGTTACCTGGATGTGAACTGGGATTGGATCATTCAGTTCACCATTTCCATCAGTGGGGTTTGTCTCAGGAAGGTTGCCTTCAGGATTGTTGTCCAATGTGGGTTTTTCAGGCAGATTGGTTTGAACAACATCTATGAATTCAGTGTCTTTGTCTTTTAGGCTTAATCTGGTTGTCCTCTGTGTAATTTCTTCAGGTTCCAAATGATCATTCCTGATCTCAAAGATAGACTCATCAAACACAACATGAGGTGTTTCTTCCACTATAAGGGTTTTCTTGTTGTAGACTCTGAAAGCTCTACTGATTTGAGAGTATCCAAGAAATACTCCCTCATCAGCTTTGCTGTCAAAGGCTTTCAACTGTTCTTTCCCATTATTGTGAATGAAACATTTGCAACCAAATATATGAAAGTATGACACTTTAGGCATTCTTCCTTTCCAGAGTTCATAGGGGGTTTTGCCTTGCCCCTTAGTGATCAAACATCTATTTTGAGTATGGCATGCAGTGTTTATAGCTTCAGCCCAAAACCTCTTAGGTAAATTTGAATCAGCAATTAAGGTTCTAGCAGCTTCTTTTAAGGTTCTATTTCTTCTTTCTGCAACTCCATTTTGTTGGGGAGTTCTAGCTGCTGAGGTTTCATGAGCTATTCCATTTGATGTGCAGTACTCATTGATGTATGAATTAATGAACTCAGTGCCTTTATCAGATCTTATCTTGATAATGCTAAGGCTTTTCTCATTTGACAATCTCTTAAGAAGTTCAGGTAGTTTGACTTGTGTTTCCTTCTTATTAAGGAGAAATACTACCCATGTGAATCTAGAGAAGTCATCTACTACCACCAATGTGTATTTTCTACCATTTATGCTTGAAGGGGTAATTGGTCCAAATAGGTCCATATGTAACAGTTCAAGTACCCTTTCAGTAGAAATGACTGGTTTTCCCTTAAATGAGGCTTTGATCTGTTTTCCTTCTTGACATGGCTTACACACATGTTCTTTAATGAAAACCTCATTAGGCAGTCCTTTGACTAATGCATTTCTAGCAAGTTTATTCATAGATTTGAAGTTCAGGTGGTTTAGCCTCTTGTGCCATAACCAACTTTGTTCACTAGAGCTTTTAGCAATAAAACATGCAGCATCAGTAGACTTGTCCCAGTCTGCAAAATACACATTTCCCTTCCTAGTTCCAGTCAATAGGGTTTGTTGAGTTTTATCCTTAATTAGACATTTTCCACTTGAGAACTCAACATTAAAATCTTTGTCACAGAATTGACTGATACTTAGGAGATTATATTTGAGACCAGCTACATAAGATACATTGATTACTTTGATGTTACCAATCATCAAAGTACCATAACCTTTTGTTGTTGCTTGTGAGCTGTCTCCAAAGGTGACATTTGGGCCTTCTTTTTCAATGAAGTCAGTGAGGAGTTCCTTGTTTCCAGTCATGTGCCTTGAGCATCCACTGTCAAGGTACCATGCTGTCTTTTTGTTCATGCTCCTCTTCTTGTGGCCCATTGGTACCTGCAATTAGATAGGTTTAGGTACCCTTTGAGTTTTGGGTCCTGAGAGGTTAGCTGTACCTTTAGGAACCCAAACTTGCCTAATAACCTTGATTGATTCAAGGTGGCTAAGTTGATTTCCTTGTGCATCAACATACACTGTCTTTCCCTTAAATGCCCTTGGGAAAGTATGTGTGAATGTGTTAACTCTGTAAGTTTCAGGGGAGTTGTCAATTCTCCTGAACTTATGAGTTATTTGTGCAACTTGATGAAATCTTTGAGGAAAGGCCTTTTTATGACCATTACCCTTTGGCATGAAGGGTTTTGGTTGTCTCATTTTATTTTGCCTTTGAGGAAAGTTATCCTTGGGTCTATTCAGCTGAGGCTTTCTTAGAAGAGTTAGCCTAGACTGATTATACTTGGGATAATTCCTCTGAACATTGTTCAGTAGAGTTGTCCTTCCATTGGGTCTACTCTGCTGACCAACATTCCTCTTATGTTCAGGAGCTTTGGCCATTTCCTTAGGTTTTGGCCTATTCTCCTGAATCACTTGAGTAGGCAGATCATTCATTTTGCCCTTTCCTTTGTTCAGTGGTTGAATCACTTCATTTTCAGTTTGTGCCACTGACTTAACAAAGATTCTCTTAGTGTTACTTACAGAAGCAACACTAAGACAAGGTGAAGATTCAAATGGATCAAAACCTAATCCACTTCTTTGAGCCATAGGTCTTTGATAACTCTGAATTTCCTCTATTGCTCTAGAGGATTTCTTCAGAGCAGACATCTTTAATTTCAGACTCTCTTCACTTGATTTAAGAATATCATATTCATGTGAGAGGTTTTCAAATTTAGCATTGAGAATTTTAAGTTCAAAATCTTTTCTCTTCTGAGAGAGAAGTTGATCATCAATCTCCTTTTGTTGGTCAACTATCCTGAGATTTGCTTCCTCAAGCTCTCTCAAGACTTGTTGATACAACTCAGTAGACTTGACATCAACAACTACCTCAGAGTTTTTGGCAAGTTCAATGGCCAATCTTTCATTTTCTCTCACACAGTTATCATGAAATTCTTGTAACAGAGTGAAATCTTCCATCAACTTTCCAAGGGAAAGCTTCAATTTGACCTCACTATTGTTCTGTGAAATGAATGATGGTGAACTAGAAGTAGAGGATACCTCATCATCCTCAAGAGCCATGTTGCAAACATCATCATCATCTTCACTGTTGGAGAATAGTCCATCAGAAGAGTTGAAGCTCTCATCACTATCAGATTCTTCACCAGCCATCATGGCTTTTCTATTGGTGAATTTTCTGTCTCTTTTGGCCTGCCTCTCTCTTCTCTCCTTAGAGCTTAATTCAGGGCAGTCATACTGGAAGTGCCCTTTCTTTTTACAGTTATAGCACAGATCTTCATCATCTTCTTTCTTTGATTCTTCTCTTCTTTTTTATGATGAAGGTTCAGCTCTACTGGACCTTCTCCTATCAGAGTACTTGTCCTCTGATCTTTTCTCTTCAGGCTTTTTGACTTCAGCCTGTGCTTCAGGAGGGTTGTATCTCCTGAATTTGTTGTCCTGGTAGAATTTCTTGTATCTACCAAACCTTGAGTTCAACTTTTCAAACCTTCTAGCCATCAAGGCTAGTTCTTCCTTCATTTCAGTCTTTGAGACTGACTTTGATGATCTTGGAGTGGGCTGCATCTCTGGTTCAGCTGTTTTGGCTTTGAATGCCACTCCCTTAGTAGGATTTGAAGGTTCCTCAATAGGCTTTCTTCTATTGAGGTCGAACTCATAAGCTTTGAGTTCAGAGAAGATTTGTTGCATGGGCATGGTGGAAAGATCTTTGGTGTTTTGCATCATTACAGCATAGACATCCCACTTTTGAGTGAGACTTCTCAAGATCTTCAATCCAACCTCTCTCTTGGTGTAAATCTTGCCCAATGAGTTAATCTCATTCATCACATCAGTGAATCTACCAGCAAATTTGTCAATGGACTCATCAGACTCCATTGAAAATTGTTCAAACTTCTGCACAGCAACTTGGAGCTTGTTCTCCTTGATCTTTTCAGTGCCCTCACACATTTCAGCAAGAGTATCCCAAATTTCTTTGGTTGTTGTGCAGTGGTAGACTCTTCCCATGACTGCATCTGGAATTGTTTGATAGAGGGTGTTCATTGCTAGATAGTTCAGATTATCCTTCCTCTTTTCATCAGTAGTGAAGTCATCTTCATCTTTGGGTAGTACATCTCTTGTATCTGCCCTTTGAGCCTCTGTGACTCTGGGATTGACAAAGGTGAACACAAAAGGTCCTCTTGTGATCACTCTCAACATATCAGTATGAAGAGATGCAAGATGAGCCCTCATTCTGATTTTCCAGAAATCATAGTTATCAATTGAGAACATGGGCAATTTGTGATGAGATATGTGATTGACTGAATTTGTTGCCATGTTATCCAATCCTTGGTTAGCAGGAGGTGGAACTGCAGCATTGATGTTCTGATCAGGGTTCTGCTGCTGCTGGTTCTGATTGTTGTTATTTCCTCTTGCCATTTCTTCAAGAAGAGATTACACAATAGATACAAAGGATTTCAGATAGATCAGTTCAGTGACCACAGCAAATATGTGACTTTGAAAGCCAAGATGGCTTTTCAGAAGCAGTGGTCTTTGAACCCCTGCTCTGATACCACTTGTTGGTCCTGAAAGGAGTATATAACAAGTGTATGGGGGGGGAATACACTTGTATGCAATTCTTTCCAACTTTTGATCAAATCAGAGCTCAGCAAGGTTGTCTTGGACAACTCTGCTGAAGATGATTAACTCTTCTAGGATAATCAAACTACTAAGTACTATTGAGTACTTAGTTGAATAACTATATAAAGGAGTTATATGTGCGGAATAGTGGTTGGCCCTTTAAGTTTAGACTCCTTTAATTTCTGAAATCACTTAGTCAATGCAACACAGTCCAGTTTTCAGGGAACTTGTCCAAATAGGTTTTGCACAGTCTTTGAATGTTTATCCTTGAAAGATCAGTTTTGTGTGCAGTGTTGAATGTATGAAAGTACTTGTAAAGTAAATCAACACAAGAGTTTATAGTGGTTCAGAGACTCAAGCTCCTACATCCACTTTCCCTGATTTAACAGGATAATTCCTTCACTCTTGGAATTAACTTGTTTTATAGTGCCAAGGTGCACTTGATCAAGAACACCACTCCTTGGTGAATTGATCCCTAGGATGTCTAGAGTCCTAGTACCCTCTTCTCAACTCAGAACTGAACTGTTCTTCTCTCAACAGTCAGCTCCTACCACTTCTACTACTACAACCTTCTCACTTTCTCACTTGAAAGGGGTAAGGATTGAAGTAAGGTTCCAACTAATGAGATATCCTTTACAATGGAGATCAGTGTATAAGGATAGGATATCTCTCTAAGCTTGTGTATGAATATACAATGAGTTCAGCTTAGAAGAAGTGTATAAAGACTAAGATAGTCTCTTTGAAAGCTTAAGAGCACTTGTCAACTTGTAGGATAGTTGGATATTCTTATCAAGGTTGAGGTTGGTTTCTTTCAAATGGTCTTCACACTTCTGTATTTATAGACAAAATGGAGGATTTGCCCGTTGGAGAGGCAGCCCCAAATTGTTATAAATGTCTTCCTTGAGTTCTTCAAACTGGAAGACAGATTCTTGATAGTGACATGTCCTCATTTGGGTAATAAACGGCTTGTAAGACTTTGTCTTCATTCTGCAGCACTTTTCCCAATGTTTGACTTCTTGTTAGGACTTGGACATGGCTTCTGAAGGTTGATCCACTGATAGGACAACATTCCTTATCAACTGGACAACTCTCCTTATCACTATCAGCAGTTTTGCTTTTCAGCAAGGTTGGCTTGCTCTTCTTCAGATGACTTGGCTCTTTCCCTTTATTTCACTCCAAGATGATCTTGGCATGTTGCATTGTATTTCTTTAGGGTATGGTTGTCTCTAATTCTTCAGCATAGTTGACATTCAACCTTTAGAGCATCTGTTCTGATTCAATCATGCTGAGACAACTCTTCTGGACAACTCTTCTGATCAGCATATTTGGTCTTTTAGCATCAGAGCACTTTTCACATAGAGTTGGCTTCTCTGGACAACTCTTCTGATCAAAACCTTTGAGTAGTCTTGTTCTTTTGAGTTAAGTAAAGTTGTTCTTGCATGTGGCTAGCTTATTTGGACAACTCTCCTGATCAGATCATCTTATTGGATTTGTCCTTTTGAGCTTTACAATCTTGTTCTTGCATAAGAACATCTTTTCTGGACAACTCTCCTGATCAGAGCATTTGGTTTTCCATAGAGTGTCCTTGCTCTTAAGTGATTGTTCCAGAATTTGAGCCTTGAGGGGACTTGATCTTGATCATCTTCAAAGCATAGGTTCCCCCTCAAATTGTGCATCTAATTGTCTAAGAGCTGCCTAACATTTCAGCTTCTCATCTAGCCTTATGCTATGTGTTCTAACATTTTTAGAACACTATCAATTTGACTTAGGCATGTCTCAAGGGGTTTTGGTATTAGATCAAAACATATCTCATTTTATTCCCAACAGTATTGTATAGACAGCTTATAGTATAGGACTTAGATGTACTCATCTGTATATAGTTCAGTTGATGTATAGATAGGTTTTATATATGTAAAATTGTATTTTATTCAGCATTGTAAAAGTTCAGAACAGTAGATTAGAACTAGATTAGAAAATCAGAAGACTATTGAAGAATCAGAAGACTACTTTAGAATAAGAAGACTTTGAAGAGTTGAAGAGATGCTTAGAAGAAGTCTGGAAAAGTGCAGAACAATTTTTTGGAGAACTGTGCTGACTGACTAAGAACAGTAAAAATCAGAACAGTGAGTTACTGTGCTGATTTGGTGAATTTGAAGAATAAGTTTGGAAAGCTTATTTAAAGTGTAACTAAATATATTTGAAGAAATGCTGACTTGGAAGGAAGTTACAAAGTCGGTTACAAGAAGAAGTTACAAAAACACTTTTAGAGTTAGTTGAGAGTTAGTTCACAAACTGCTAGTTACTTGTAGAATTACTAGTAGATTTATGATACACTTGGAAGTGTAATCGAAAAGATCACAGTCTTAATCTTAGGACTTTAAGCCACAAGAAACTCAAGGAAGAGTAATAAAACATCACAACTGGGATTGTGAGAGTGGATGTAGACTTATTGGTCGAACCACTATAAAATTATGGGTTCTTTATATTTTCTGTTTGATATTTGTTTAAACAAGAACAGTAGAATTTACTAAGTAAAGATCTGATTAAAAGTTGAGTATAAAACTAAAACTGGAAGTACTGATCTGACTCAGTAAGAACAGTACTATTCAGAACACTATTCCGCATTATAAACTCTGATATTTTGAAAGATTTTTGAAAGTCTATTCACCCCTCCCCTCTAGACTTTCTTAGCTTACTCAATCTTAACTCAACTTGGGACCAACAGAGATGGACTCAACCATTCTAGTTCTTGAACTAGAATTAGAATCTTTGTTCAGACAGTTGATTAAAACCAGAGTTTCCCTTCTCAACATTATAAATCACTAGGCTTCAAACTCATCTTGAGATTGAAATTTTTGTATATATATAGGAGTAGATGAATACACACTTGTACATTTCTATACAAGACCATGAATACAGTTAAAGAAACAAAAATTCTTATACAACTTCTGTGTTAATTTCCAGATATTTCAGTATGTTTATGTTTTTTCATCTTATACTTGATAATAATTCTCTGTGCACCTATCATACTATGGTAAAAATCTAGTGCATTAACATTTAGTTCCAATTCATAATTTTGCTACTCCCCACCAAGCACACACCTATCATTCGTAAGCAACAAACTACTATGAATTTGGATTTTAAGGTGACCCAAATTGATTAAGGCAGGAACTTATAAGTCAACTAGTCCGTCCTAGTCATCCACGGCGACCAGCAAATAGGATGAAGACAGCTGGCATTCAGTAAAAACCGATCAAGAGTCAACATTATGATGACCATCCAGGGGTGCCACATCGACGAGCTAGCTCGCCATCCTTGTGACAACTCCCAGAATCATCATCCTCACCAAACAGGTAAGGTCCAGCTGCTCTCCTACATGGACGATCATCCAGTCAAGCCTCTGTGTCCGAGAAGGACGACCAAGAAGCTCGGTCAGTGCCACATCAGTTTGTCACGTAGATGGTTTTCAAACCTAACAACACTTGTTATCATACTCAGCAAAAATACTCTCTCTCTCTCTCTCAACTTGCTCTCCCAAGTTTATACACATTTTATACGTTCAACTCGTCTCATTTACAAACTAGATATGACTGAGTTACTAGTATTGTTTCGCTTCCATGGAATGATGGTTAGTGATTGATACAGTAGCAAATTGTTGTCAATTCCATTGGAGTGGCTACTACCCTACTTCATTACTATTGATGGCACATATCTCTAAATACCTCCAATTTTTACACCAGAATTACATTGCATTCTTCCATTTTCATAACAGAAAACACAGGTTTCACTCAGCTCTCTAAACCAGCACTCCTGCTATTTCTGCGCCTTGACTCGACACGTTTCCCAACTGCATCGTTGTTGCTGATATACACACTTTTTGAGACCATTTATCTTGTTTTCCACAGCCTCAAAACTTCTGCCTTTGGATAAATTCTCACACATAACATTAATATATAAGGGTGAAGAGCCGGAATCAATATTCTTGTATCAAATAGGTGTAATGTAATATTGATCTGGATTCACAAGTATACATGTTTATGCAATGTTACCCATCCACACAACACAAGACCTTTTATATTGCAAAACCACACGTCTTCCTTCAGCCATGTGAATGACTACATTATTATCAAACCATGAACAACCTATTTTATAATGTGTTGCACGTACGTCTAACCTCACATTGGTAATATTATGGTCTGTTGGAGGTGCCAACAGACTCTGATCTAACTTAATAATCATCATGTGGCACAGCAGAGCCCATCTATTATTTATTCATATCAATATCAGAATTGTCTCTTGAGAGACAACATTACTGAATTGATCTCCAATTTCACATGCTTTTTGGAATCTGTGGAGACTAATAATGTGGATCTACCCACTGCATTTCAAAATTATATTAACTTATTTGGTAGGAAACATACCACAGACATCGCCACAATAATCGATACTCCAGATCGACGGATTCCTTCTCTCCACTTCCCCCTATATATATTCACCAAATGCATGTTGTTGGATACATCACAACTTTTCTCATTCGTTCAATCATCAATTCAAACCCTCATTCCTCACCAACAAAATTAAAGCAATGGCTCCATCAAAGAACATTAATCATGCCCGCTCTCTTAGCTTGCCCTCTCTATCAAACCCCCTCGTTTCTCAATTCGACGACAACTTGTCCAGATTGAGATCTTCAGAGGCCGCTTGCTCATCGCTTTCATCAGTCAACACCAGAGTAAATGGCCTTACAAATCTGTACAACAACATTGATGATCTGCTTCTGCAGCCACACAACCAACAAATCGTTTCAGAGGCAATATTGGATGATTACATCAGGCTACTGGATGGTTGCAGTGGAGTCAGAGATCTTGTCTCAATCACCAAGCAGAATTTACGAGACCTCTTGTCTTCCTTGAGGAGAAAGGACGCAAATGGCAACCAAGTTTACCTCATTTCCAGAAAGAAGTCAAAGAAAATGATCCAAAATTGCTTGAAAAATCTGAGGAGTTGTGCAAGTAACAATGTGGAGAAGGAAACAAGCCTTGTATCCATGTTAAAATGCGCAGAATCGGCTGCCTTTTCCGTGCTGGAGTCATTGGTGTCATACACAAGGGGGCAAGAAAAGAAGAGTGGATGGTCAAAGCTCATCCATTCAAACAAAGTATCAAACACTTCATTTTTGAATGAGTTCGAAAAGGTGGATTCGTTCCTGCAACAAGGCCAACAAAACGAGGAGTTGTTGAATCACTTAAAAGAGATGGACTCAACCATTGTGGTTCTTGAACAAGAATTAGAATCTTTGTTCAGGCAGTTGATTAAAACCAGAGTTTCCCTTCTCAACATTCTCAATCACTAGGCATCATGAGATTGAAAAGTTTGTATTATATAGATGAAAATATACTTGTACATTTCTATACAAGACCATTGATACAGTTAAAGAAACAAAAATTCTTATACAACTTATGTTTATGTTTTTAATTTCCTGATATTTGAGTATGTTTATGTTTGCTGAGCTATTTCCCCTCACTTACCTTCTCTCTCTCAACCTCTCCTCTCTCTAAATTTGCACAAAATGCGAGATTGTAACTATTTTAAACGTTTAATATTATTTAAATTATTTATATTACCATGTTAATGTCACATGAATATTATACCTTGTCACAAGGCAGTCAAGGTAGTGACGACCTCATCCTTAATGAGATGATCGCCATGAATGTATATTGTTGGACTAAGATCCCTATTCTACGGCGCAGAAATCACTTAGACGAGTTTAAGGTGCAGCTCGTGCGAGTATGATTTAAATTAATTGATCAAAAGCAAAAATGGTATGTTTAAGACCCCTCGATCCCGAAGAATTCGATGTTCAAGGTCTTTTGTTCGTTGGCCCAACCCAGGTATAAGGAAATCATGCACAAGTGGAAGAAGGATTACTGACAGAAGGGGGTCCTCTAGGCAATCACGGTCAACGAGTGGAACTGCCTTTTGGGATGACATAACCAACCAGGAGCGCTGTCGGAAGAACGCGACCAACCGCCACAGTGAGCTAGGAGGAGACGGCGTCGCAGAACAACGGGCGAGGTCCTGGTCCATCTACGAGTATTGATTTTAATTCATTATTAATTTTATTTATTTACACTACAATAAAGAGGCTGAATGACAATGCCCAATAGACAACGGTTTTGACAAAAATCGTTGTCTTTTAGCTCATATTTGTGCTAAACGAGAACGCTTTTGGTGCTCTTTTATGTGTTGTAAAACAATTGTCGTTATATGTTGTATAAACAATTGTCGTTATGCGTTGTAAATCAATGAAATTTGAAAGAAAGTCCGCTGATAGACAACGGTTTTGGGACCGTTGTTGTTCCACGTTGATCTTCCCCAAAAACGCTGAAAGACAACAATTTCTGACCGTTGTCTTTCAAAGTAATAAAATGTTGTTATTTTGTACTGATCCGAGTTGTGAAATCAATGATGTTGAGCTTTAACACATTGACTTATAACCATTGTTTTTCCACATTGTTTGAATCAACTATTTAAAATTATCACTTTTAACTATTTTAATTAACACTTTTAATTCACGTGTTTAAAAATTAGCACTTTTAATTCATCTAGCTTAACTAAATTTCAATTTTTAAAAAAGTTAAATTAAGAAAAAGTATATATGTCTAATGATAAATGCAAATTATCTTCTCACAATTGTTTGCACATTTTCCTTATCCGTTCGTCTCACAATTGTTTGCTCATCCCGAAAAGGAAATTTATTTATAAACCCTACCCTCACAATATTCACATATTTACACAAAATCTCATTACTTTTACACTCAATTCAATCATTTACTTTACTTTATTCATAAAAATTTACAAAATTATCCCTCAACACTTCACCCATTACACATTTTTCTTAATTTATGTGACACTTTTGTGTGCAAAACAGGAGAGAGTAAAATATATTGCATGGTTGGTTGCTTGGACGATGAGCAAGAGAAAAATAGAGAATATGCCACTAAACCATATTCAGTTTTGAGAACTTATTTGTAAAATATATGTATTTAACTCTTTATAAAAAAATAAATCCAATTAAATAATAAACTCTAGATTAAATTCCTAAATCAAACCTCTTCAATAAATAAATAAATAAATCAATACTTTATGTCTTCTTCAGCTCTTTAGCCACTTTTTAGCACCTTTTCTTTTTCTTTTTTTCTGGCCGACGCCTCCATCTCTCCGTTCTTTTTTTGTTAGAGTCGCATGTCACTGCTTGCTGGTATGCTCATCCTTTTATTTTAAGCTTTCAACTAATTCTAAATTTTTATCCTGGCTCCGCCCTTGCTTGCATGAGGGTACTTTCAAAACCTCTGCATCTTCTTTCTCAGTCTTACATATGTAAGCAGCTGGATGAAAAGGGGAATCATAATTCTAATGTCAAGTACGTGTGCAAATATCTGATATATATTCATCCCTGTATTCAATGTTTATGCAATGTTTCCCATCCTCACGACAACACAAGACCCTATTTTTATTTTATATATACAAATTAACAGTGAATGTGTTAATCTCACATGAATGGAGGTACCAACTATTTATGCATGGATTATGATGCAGACTTAATTATGATCATTTAATAATCTAATTGTCTCTTCTCTTCTCTTTTCTTCTCTTGGGAGACAATATCATCTCTAATCTCACTTACTTTTTGGAATCAACCACCTGTAGGAGCTAATAATAATATATATAGTACATCAACCAACTAAATTTATGTATTTAGTTTCAAATGGTGGGAAACATTGCATAGACAATGCCAGGATTATGGATACTTTAGATCAATTGATTCCTTCTGTCCAATGCACCCCTATCCCATACTATATAAATTGACCAAATGCATGTTGCTAGACATATCACAACTTTCTTTCATTCATTCATCAAACCTTCATTTTTCACCAACAAAAAATAAAAGCAATGGCTCCATCAAACACCCTTAATCATACCCGTTCTCTTAGCTTGCCCTCTCTATCAAACCCCCTCGTTTCTCAATTCGACGACAACTTGTCCAGATTGAGATCTTCAGAGGCCGCTTGCTCATCGCTTTCATCAGTCAACACCAGAGTAAATGGCCTTACTAATTTGTACAACACCATTGATGATCTGCTTCTGCAGCCACACAACCAACAAATCGTTTCAGAGGCAATATTGGATGATTACATCAGGCTACTGGATGTTTGCAGCGGAGTCAGAGATCTCGTCTCAATCACCAAGCAGAATTTAAGAGACCTCTTGTCTTCATTGAGGAGAAAGGACGCAAATGGCATCCAAGTTTACCTCATCTCCAGAAGGAGGTCAAAGAAAATGATCCAAAATTGCTTGAAAAATCTGCGAAGTTGTCCAAGTAACATTGTCGAGAAGGAAACAAGTCTTGTATCCATGTTAAAAGGCGCAGAGTCGGCTGCCTTTTCCGTGCTGGAGTTATTGGTGTCATACACAAAGGGGCAAGAAAAGAAGAGTGGGTGGTCAAAGCTGATCCATTCCAAGAAAGCCTCATCACAGACATTTTTGAATGAGTTCGAAAAGGTTGATTCGTTCTTGCAACAGGGCCAAGAAAACGAGGAGTTGTTGAGTCATTTAAAAGAGATGGATTCAACCATTGTGGTTCTTGAACAAGAATTAGAATCCATGTTCAGGCAGTTGATTAAAACCAGAGTTTCCCTCCTCAATATTCTCAATCACTAGGCTTCAAACTCATCTTGAGATTGAAAGTTTTGTATATAGATGAAAATATACTTGTACATTTTTTACATGACCATTGACACAGTAAAAGAAACAAAATTTCTTATACAACTTATGCCTAGCTTGTTTTTAATTCCTGATATTTCAGTATGTTATGTTTTTTCATCTTATATATGATACTAGTTCTCTGTGCACCTATCATATATAGTAAAAATCGAGTACGACAACATCTAGGTCCAATTCATAAAACAGTTACTCCCCACTAAGCACACTATCATTCGTAAAAGCTCTACCAAGCACCAAACAGAATTCTTAACAGTAGTCTAGATAGGATGATGAGTAGTAATTTTATATGAACATGGTTTATAATATGATCTACTATTCATACTATAAATTTAGATTTTAAGATGATCCAAATAGAAATGGATAAGTATCCCGTTAAGAATTACCATGAACCATATTCATATAATACTTTGTATACTTAAAATTTGAGGCACAACTGCTACTTTAACAATCTCACAATTCCAAGACTTTGAGAAGAAGTTGGGTACAATGATTTTAATTGCTTTCTGATGATGATAGTAAATGCAAAGTGGTTAATTAGTTTACTCTCCTGGCCTGGTCATGACTTGTTCTAGGCCGCTTCACTTGCATATTGGGGGATAATTACAAAATTTTCACATTTTTGGATGATTAAATTGCAAAATTCGACCCAAGCTCTTCTCCAACACTATAAAAAGTCTCCGTATCAGATTTTAAAGGGGAGACTCTCCACACACTCCATTCCTTAGGCTAGAAATAAGATAGTTTAATTTTATCTTTTAGTTTTTCATTAGTTTAGCATAGATTTCAATCTTATTTCATAACAGAAAACACTGGTTTCACTCAGCTCTCTGAACCAGCACTCCTGCTCTTCCCCAGTATCTTGAATTGATATTATGCCTAGTTATTTCATTGACACTGCTGATATATACACTTTTGAGGCCATTTATCTAGTTTTCCACTACTCTGCCTCTGAATTTTCCTATATCGAGTAGGTGCAATGTAATTTTGATCTGGATTCACAACTCACAAGTATATGCAATATTTCCATCTGCAGAACACAGACCTTTTATATTGCAAAACCACACGTCTTCCTTCAGCCATGTGAATTATGACTACATTATTATCAAATCATTTAGGCGACACATATATAGTTTTAAATTCCACACCATGAACAACCTATTTTATAATGTGTTGCACGTACGTCTAACCTCACATTCGTAATATTATGGTCTGTTGGAGGTGCCAAAGGACTCTGATCAAACTTAATAATCATCATGTGGCACAGCAGAGCCCATCTATTATTTATTCATATCAATATCAGAATTGTCTCTTGAGAGACAGACAACATTGCTGAAAAATTATCTCCAATCTCATATGCTTTTTGGAATCTGAGAAGGCTAATAATATGGATCTACCCACTGCATTGCAAAATTATATTAACTTATTTGGTAGGAAACATACCACAGACATCGCCACAATAATCGATACTCCAGATCAACGGATTCCTTCTGTCCACTCCCCCCTATATATATTCATCAAATTCATCATTCTGGATACATCACAGCTTTTCTCATTCATTCAATCATCAATCCAATTCAAACCCTCATTTCTCACCAACAAAATTAAATCAATGGCTCCATCAAAGACCCTTAATCATGCCCGCTCTCTTAGCTTGCCTTCTCTATCAAATCCCCTAGTTTCTCAATTCGACGACAACTTGTCAAGATTGAGATCTTCAGAGGCCGCTTGCTCATCGCTTTCATCAGTCAACAGCAGAGTAAATGGCCTTACTAATCTGTACAACAGCATTGAGGATCTGCTTCTGCAGCCACACAACCAACAAATCGTTTCAGAGGCAATATTGGATGATTACATCAGACTACTGGATGGTTGCAGTGGAGTCAGAGATCTCGTCTCAATCACCAAGCAGAATTTACGAGACCTCCTGTCTTCATTGAGGAGAAAGGACACAAATGGCATCCAAGTTTACCTCATCTCCAGAAAGAAGTCAAAGAAAATGATCCAAATTTGCTTGAAAAATCTGAGGAGTTGTACAAGTAACGTTGTGGAGAAGGAAACAAGTCTTGTATCCATGTTAAAAGGTGCAGAATCAGCTGCGTTTTCCGTTCTGGAGTCATTGATATCATACACAAGGGGACAAGAAAAGAAGAGTGGGTGGTCAAAGCTGATCCATTCCAAGAAAGCATCATCACACACATTTTTGAATGAGTTCGAAAAGGTGGATTCCTTGTTGCAACAGAGCCAAGAAAACGCGGAGCTATGGAGTCACTTAAAAGAGATGGACTCAACCATTCTGGCTCTTGAACAAGAATTAGAATCCATGTTCAGGCAGTTGATTAAAACCAGAGTTTCCCTTCTCAACATTCTCAATCACTAGGCAGCTTCAAACTCATCTTGAGATTGAAAATTTTGTAGTATATATAGGAGTAGATGAATTGAGACTTGTAAATTTGTATACATGAAAAATTAATGCAGAAGAAACAATAGTTCTCATACAACTTATGACTTATCTCAATTTGAGCATGCTTATGTTTTTCAATGGCATCCTTGACTAGTAATCGTTCATTTTATTAACGAGGAATCGAAACACTATTTAAGAATGATTCTATTACTCAACATCAAGCTCGAACTATCATTCAATTCCTACCCTTTCCCCGAAACCTCTCAACCAAACAAACACCTTAGTCTGCATAAGAATAATCCAATACTATTTTCATGGTATAAATGTGAAAACTTTGGATTCTAAACATACAAATTATGAATTTTTTAAAATTAAGATGTTGTGGAGCAATTTTGAAAAGTTTCAGAGAATATTGGGGTCTTTTTTTTTTTTTTTTTTGAGAATTTGACATTCTCCAAGGACATGTATGCAAATTCCGGAAATCAAACTAGACCTGGTATAAACCAGCGAGTCTACTTACTCCAACACCGAGTTGACCGGGCCGATCCAAGGCGGCGTCACGGCTAGCAGTCGGCTGCGCACAGCGGCGAGTGAAATACACTAACGACCGGCCCAACGGCGCGTCCGGAACACCCGCGGAGGTGGCAGTGTAACACAGTGGCGCGTAGAAAAAATCTAACATATACAGTGGAAAATTTAAAAATTCAGGAGGGCGACCAGAAGATCACAGTTGTTGGGCTGGTTGTGCATGCACCTCAACAATGATTCGAGCATGGTTAGAGAGACGAATTCTGATTCTTTTAACATATACAGGAGAACATCGTTTCGGTCTTTGTCCAAACACACCACATTGTGTTTGACCTTCTTCTGGAGCTCAAATACCATAAATGCCCAGCACAACCTCTCTCTCATGTTTTGAAGAGATGGAGGGTACGAGAGTATTATATATTGCATTCTGCAACCACCTATCTTCAGTTCAGCCAAGTGAATAACCAATTGCCTGCATTATTATGAAATCTATTTGCTAGTCAGCGCGTTAGATCGAGAGCACAGGGCAATGTACGTATTTATAATTCCACATGATCATGTACAGAGCAATTAACAATGCATTGCACGTACGTCTAATCTCACTTTGGTTAATTACATGGTTTAATGGAGGAGCCAAATTTGATGCATGGATTGTGATCATGTGGCCACAACAGACTCCATGTATTATTTTATGATACCAACGACATCAAGATTCGAATTGTCTCTTGGGAGACAACTTTACTGTAAATTATCTCCAATATCACTTGCCCACCGGAATTTATTTAAAGTTTCTGTTTGTCCACCAATATCACTGATAACAATGTGTTGCACGTACCTCTAATCTACCCCATCTCGCATTCGTTACATGATTTGCTGGAGATGCTACTTATGATGCATGGATTTCGATAAAACTTAAAAATGATCATGTGGCCACACCAGACCCCATGATTCGAATTGTCTGCTGGAAGACAACATTACTGAAATGTGATCTCTAATCTCACTTGCTTTCTGCAATTTGTAGTTTCTGTTTGTCCACTCATTTTCTGCACAGCCTGTAGGGGCTAATAATACGGATCAACCTACTGCATTTTCAAATTATATGGTGGGAAACATACCATAGACATCGCCACAATAATTGATACTCCACATCAACAGATTCCTTCCGCCCACTTCCCCCTTATATATTGAGCAAATACATCACAACTTTTCTCATTCAATCAACAATCAATTCAATTCAAAGCCTCATCTTTCACCAAGAAAATAAAAGCAATGGCTCCATCAAAGACCCTTCATCATGGCCGCTCTCTTAGCTTGCCCTCTCTATCAAACCCCCTCGTTTCTCAATTTGATGACAACTTGTCCAGATTGGCATCCTCGGAGGCTGCTTCTTCATCGCTTTCATCAATCAACAGCAAAGTAAATGGCCTTACAAATTTGTACAACAACATTGATGATCTGCTTCTGCAGCCACACAACCAACAAATCGTTTCAGAGGCAATATTGGATGATTACATCCGGCTACTGGACGGTTGCAGCGGAGTCAGAGATCTCGTCTCAATTACCAAGCAAAACTTACGAGATCTCCTGTCTTCCCTAAGGAGAAAGGATGTGAATGGCATCCAAGTTTACCTCATCTCCAGAAGGAAGTCAAAGAAATTGATCCAAACTTGTTTGAAGAATCTGAGAAGTTGTACAAGTAACATTGGGGAGAAGGAAACAAGTGTTTTATCCATGTTAAAAGGCGCAGAATCAGCTGCGTTTTCCGTGCTGGAGTCGTTGATTTCATACACAAGGGGACAAGAAAAGAAGAGTGGATGGTCCAAGCTGATCCATACCAAGAAAGCATCATCACACACATTTTTGAATGAGTTCGAAAAGGTGGATTCGTTCTTGCAACAAGGCCAAGAAAACGAGGAGTTGTTGAGTCACTTAAAAGAGATGGATTCAACCATTCTGGTTCTTGAACAAGAATTAGAATCCATGTTCAGACAGCTGATTAAAACCAGAGTTTCCCTCCTCAACATCCTCAATCACTAGGCTTCAAACTCATTTTGAGATTGAAAATTTTGTATGTAGATGAAAATATACTTGTACATTTCTATACATGACCATTGATACAGTTAAAGAAACACAAATCTTTACTCTACACTTATCTTATTTCAAATATATTTTAATTGGCTTATATATAAATTGTAATCTAGTCTGTTAAAACACAACCACCTTTGGAACAAGTCTCTTTCATACAATAAACAAAACACTGATTAACAAAGAAAGAATTTTAAGGTTTTTGCAAGCCATTACACGAAGCCCTGATCGAGCTCAAACCCGTCCCATAAATCATCATAAGTAAGGGTAGTCTAGAAAGGGTTTGGCAGCCCTTACAATGGTAACTAATCTAATACTACATATGTTAACAGAATCAGAAAGTCAATCAGCACATTGGCAAGACCGGTCTGAAATTATCGAGCCAGGGACTAAACTGCGTCCAATTGGCCTTAAAACTAAGGGTGGGGCTAATAACACCCCAAAAAATGTTATACACACCCGAATGTTAAACACACCCCATTGAAATTTAAAATTCAATTTTTATTACTATACACACCCCAATTATTTCCTATTTACCCTTCACCCTCCTAACTAATAAAAATTAACTGAATTTTTAAAAATATATAAAATTTAAAATTTAATTAACAAAAAAAAAAAAATCAATAATAAAAAATTACGTGTAAACGTTGAAAATATTTTAAAAAATCAGATAAATTTTAAAAATCATTTAAAAATGGAACAATCAATTAAAAGAATTAAGAAAATAAAAAAATGAAAAAAATAATAATTAAATCTAAATAAAATCTGAAAAATAAATTAATTTTTTTTTAAGGATTAACTATTTTTTTTAAAAATTAAATAAAATAATAAAGAAAAATCAACTCAATATTAAATTAAAAAATAAAATCTTTAAAAATAGAGTAAAGCTAAATAAAAATTAAAAATTTCAACTAAATTTTAAAAAATAATTAAATCAATTATATTTTTAATATTTATAATTAATTTAATTAATTCTTAAGATTTAGGTGATTTTTAATTTTTTTGATTTTATTTATCATTATTCAAATTCTTAATTTTAATTGGTTTTTTAATTAATTATTTTTTACGATTTACTAAATTTTACGAATTTATTTATTTTAATTGATTTTTACATTTTTTATTTGAATAATTTTTTTTTTCTCTTTAAAAAATATTTTATTTTTTCAGATTATTTTTAAAAAATATTTGATTTATTTAAATTAATTTTTAAGATTTTATTAATCTTTTAAAATACTTTTCAAATTTTAATTACATTTTTTAAGATTTTTTCAATTTTTTAAAAAAAATTATTTTTAATTTGTATAATGGTTACTTATTCATTTTACAATTATCTATTTTTATTTTTAAAATGATGAGGTGTGTATAACATGTTTTGGAGTGTTAGTAGCGGTACCCTAAAACTAATTTGTTTATTAAAATTAGGTCATTGGATTTGAGGAATTAGGGTACTTTTAATTTGGGAATTTGAATCATATCAAATTGAATTCCCACTATTTACATATTCTAAAACCCTTTCAATTTAGTCTCTATAATTATGAGGAATATCAATACTTCAATAGTTTTTTTTTTTTTTTTTTTATATGAAAGTGAAATACCCATCCCTTTTTTTCCCTCCCCATGACTCGAACCCAGGACCTAAGTCCTAGGTAGTGTGCTCTAACCACTTGAGCTATCCCACTTTGTCAATACTTCAATAGCTACATCTACAGTATTAGTTTTTTTGGAAATATATTAATTTCATGCACATACGAGGACGTCTAATTCGTACGAGGCCTTTACATATCACTTCTACACATCTATCGAGCTAGGTGGGGTTTTAATTGCTTATTCTCGGTTGGTAGAGTTTATTTGTTATTTTTAATTTAATGTTTTAAATAAATTATTTGACTTGTATGCTGAATTCATTTCTATGTTATTCTATGGACAAAGTATATATATATAGAGATTTTTTTACGGATAGAATCATTATCACCACATATTCAACTAATTGCAACGCCTACTTAAAAGTTTGTATATTTACTTCATTTTCGATATAAAAACCCATAATTACCCTTAAATCATACAAATTGAGATTTAAATTTTCGAAACTGTTATTAATTCCGAATTTTATTCTGCCTCAATTTTCGGATTCAATGAATTAGGTTATACAATTGGAAAGACTACGACTTTCCAAATTTTGAATTCCCAATTTTTCAGTTCGATCATCTTCAGATTCGACCATTTCAGATTCGATATTGATCTTCAATTCCGATCATCTGCATCGCTCGTACGTATATTCATTTTCAATTCCATGATTATTAATCCTGCATTCTCTGATATTATCAATTCCATTTATTAATCTCACCCCAATTTCACAGGCATCTCTGAATCGAGAAGAATTGACATGGATTATATTGTTTTCTACAAGTTTGATTGTAATGGGAAGAACAAACGTATTCGCGTATCTTAATCGACAACTTATGCAGATTTGGTTGCTGAAACAACAGGTCCAACTTATGCAGGTAACATATCGATTGCTTACTCAGTCTCTAATATTTCATTGTGTTTTTCTTATTTATTTATTTGTTTTTTTTTTCAGCTCCATTCCGATATACTTATCGGCTTATCTTATCTTTGAATTAATGTTTTGTTATTTCAGTATTCCTATGTCTACACACAAACTCTTATATTTCCAGATTTGCTAAGAGTCCAATGAACATGTGTTTTATCTTTGTCTCATATATATTTCTTTCATTTATACAATTGTTCAATTCATCTGTTCAAGAAAATGTCAAAATCTTAATCCATGTTCTACTAACTTAATCCATAAGTTTGAATTATATAATGTATTAATAGGTTTACCAATACTGTAAATCAGATGCTTCGTTTCCCGTTCACCGCACACTTCATACATACGCTATCATTCATAATGAATATGAACTACGTACGTCATATGTAGTAAACATCGCATATCAGTATGCACGTCGCAAAGCATATATGTACCTTTTCCAACTGTTCACGTCCATTTAGTACAAATACAAATGCATATATATGTAAATGGATCAGGATTGTTTTATGCATTTATTGGGTATATGCATTATGCACTTCATTACATCAAACATGCAGATGATCCCATACCTTATTCGGTTAATCGTCGTCCTCGTCGCCGGAAAATGGAAGGATGAAACAATCGCTTGAACTGAATGCACTGTGCAGAATTCTCGAAGCTGAAGGAAGTGAAACCAATTAACGTGTATACCTACTTTTTAGGAAAATTTTAAATCTTTGGAAGGTGCTAAAATTTCTCGTTTTTCGAAATTCTCCATTAATCGGATAATTATGGTATTTAATTGACTTTTGAATTCCTATAAAATATCCGATTTGTTTGAAATTAATAGAAGGGTATAAATGTCTCAAAGTTTTCAATTTGATGCTATTAGACAAGAAATTATGTTGTAGATTTTATTAGATAAAACTAGTAGTGAAATGACCTTATTAAAAATTTACCCATATATATATGAGAAAATATCACTTTTGGTCACCAAGTTTACCTATTTTTATATTTGGTCATCCACATTTAGTCACTGGTCACTAGCTAACGGAGAAAGAGTTTTGAGTGCAAAATTTCTCCAAACTTAGGTTAAAAAATTCTCATGCATCTTCTAGAACTAATTAAACAAAACATTAGTGAAACATGTGAAACCTAACGTTGTGGAGCGTGAAGAAATACACATTAAAGAATCTCAGTTAAAGAATCTCAGTCAATCACAAAAATTACATTTACCATATGTATTTCTTATTTCAATTTAATATTCTCATTATATTTATATGTAATAGGTCAGAAGGAATTCTCATGGGTAACGTGATTCAATCAAAAGCAAATGTGTGTGTTTGGCTTACAATCTCATTTTTTAATTTTTGTAATATTATGTAACTAATTTCTTATTTTATAGGTTGTGCAATCCTCAGTGTACACAATCCAATTAAATGTGGTTGAAAATTATTCAGTTTTTTGTACTCTGTTTTTTTTTTTTTTAACAATTGTACTTTTTTTTTTTTCCAATTATTGGTTTCATATTAAATTTGTATAATAATTGGAGATAGAAACTTATTTCAATTCATTTTCCTATTTATAATTATTTGAGAATAATTTGTGGTGAATGTTAATTGTAAAGAATTTTCTAAAATTATCCATTCAAGAAAATTTCATACTTATTTTCCATTCTAAATATTTTTTTTATTAACATCATTATTGCAGTTTTCTTGAAATAGTAGTCAAACAATTGGACATTTGAAATGAATTGAAATAGGGTAGGTCTCCCATAGACTCAATTCCTTATAAAAAATAGGTAGGATTAACAATAAAAATAAAACATGCGAAAAATATTTATGTTAATTGATGTAGCTGAAACAGTAGGATATATTTTATTTTACATTGAGATCTAGTGTTCAACTCTCACATTTAACAATTTTAATATATATATTTTTTTGATTATAAAAGTGCATGTTGAAAATAAGGAAAAGTGTAACATGCATTTTACAATTTTTAGCATGTTATTTTGCAATGTTTGCAATAATAATAACAATTTTGTAACAATTTTTAGCATGTTATTTTGCAATGTTTGCAATAATAATAACAATTTTGTAACATACACTTTTTAGTGATGTTATGTTACACATTTTAGATATATTTTGTTGCACTTTTCAGTTGTAGTGACTTACAATTTTCAACAATATTTTTCAGTTATATTGACTTACACTTTTTAGTAATGTTATGCTACACCTTTTAGTCATATTTTGTTGCACTTTTCAGTTGTAGTGATCTACAATTTCCAACAATATGTTCAGTTATAGTGACTTACACTTTTTAGTAATGTTATGTTACACCTTTTAGTCGTATTTTGTTGCACTTTTCAGTTATAATAACTTACACTTTTCATTAAAATATTGTGTTGCACTTTTCAAGTATATTGACACGCACTTTTTAATAATATTGTGTTGCACTTTTCAAGTATATTGACATGCACTTTTTGATAATATTGTGTTGTACTTTCTAGTTATACTAACTTGCACTTTCTAGTTATAATGACTTACAATTTTCATTAAAAGTTTTGTTGCACTTTTCAATTATAGTGACTTACACTTTGTAATAAAAAAATGTGTTACACTTTTTAGTAATATTGGCTTACACTTTTCAACACACACATTTTCGAAAAAAAATACCAATAAAAAAAATTACAAAAAAAAGTAATAATAATAATAAAAAAATTGATTTTATTCACAATATTCTTGAATATTTAGAGTTTAGGTTGACCAAGTCAACTCAATTTCTTATAAGAATTGATTTTATATAAGACCAATCCATTGAAATAAGTTTATATTTAATGAGTTTCTCATTTTCTGATTACTTGTAAAATAAAAAGTAAACCAACAACATGTTGATTGTATCACGTTCTAGAAGATGCGATCAGAATTCCTTCTGACCTATTACTTGACTGAAATTCTTCAATGGGTATTTCTTCACGTATGCTCCATTAGATTCCACATGTTTCATTTCATTAGTTCTAGAAGATGCATTAGGTTTTTTTAACCTAAGTTTTGAGAAATTTCACGCTCAACCTAAGTTTTGAGAAATTTAGCGCTCAAAACTCTTTCTTTGTTAGTCAATGACAGATTGACTGACGAAATGATCAATTTTGATAGAATATGATAACTGGGTGACCAATTTTTTATAGTTACTAAATGTGTAAATGTGAGTGACCAAATATAAAAAGAAATAAATTTGGGTGACATTGATATTTTCCCTATATATATATTGGCAAAGTTTGTGCGTGACAAAGTATCTAATAGTCAAAGGTCCTAATTGGGATTTGGGACCGATGGATAATTCACCGTGCTCAATGGCAAAGTTAAATTTTACGTGTGGGAATACCATAGCCAATAAAATGGCTTTGGGAAGGTCCACAATACTCTGTTGTAAAGTTGGCAAAGTATATGTTACAATGTGAGTTTTTTATTTACTAAGTTTTGATTACTTGATTATTTCTTTTTAACATTAAATTTTGAATAATTTAATCTCACTGAGTATACTTGCAATTTATAATTTCAGGTTGAAAAGTTGGACGGCGAAAAGTGGTGATAGGAGATGGGATCTTCATTTATTTAAAAAATAAAAATAAATGATATTTTATGTTTTATTAACATAGATTATTATTTATGTTTTAAATTACTTGGATTGTGGTTTTTGTTTAAGGATCCTTAGTTAATTATTTAATTGGGATTTTTCATTTGAATTCTATTTTAACCGTTTTTCACTGGTATAGTTAATGAAATTTTAAATTAATAGTCGTTGCACTCTTTACTTTATTATTGTGAATTTAAAATTTAACTTTTGATACGTTCAACTTAATTATTAATTTTAACTATTTTTTAAAATGTTCGTATTTTAAAAAATTGGGGCATGACATTATCAAAATGACAGTTTAAACAGTTTCAAAGAGAATTGGCTTCTAATGAGCTATCAAAATGACAGTTTCAAAATGATATCTTAAATGTTAGGAATAATACAATATTGAAGGTGTCAGCTGATTGTAGTACTGTATTTATCAGAAGAGACGCTATCTGTTTGGGTTAGGACAGTTGAGTAAGGTCAACTCAACTAATAAGGTTAGTCATCTGATTAGGATCAACTTGTCTGATAGAGTGAGAACAACTCTGCTGAGTGTATGTCGTCTGATCTATATCAGTTAAGTTGGGGTCCAAGTCTGCTGAAGTCATATCTGTTGATAGGCATATTAGCTGATCAAGTCTGCTGATTTAGTTATTTCAAAGTTAGTTTCTAGTGGTTATTTATGTTAGGTAGTTAGTTAGTTTGTGGCATTTCAAGTGGGCATTGTATCTCTATAAACACACCACTTAGTGCATAGATTAGAAGTCTAAGATTGTGTGATTAATCTTTGTGAGTTGAGCAAGTTAACAAGTTTCTTTGTGAATCATACTTGTAATTGTAAACACTTGTTCAAGTTAGTAAAGAGAGCCTTTATCCTCCGTGGACGTAGATCATTTTGATCGAACCATGTAAATTTTGTGTTCTTGTTTGTCTTGCTTTATCATTTGTGATTAGACATTTTCCATAACAATTGGCATCGTATGTGGAAAGCGGAAGATAAAGGAAAGAATCAAGAATGGGTTTTGTGAAGTTGGAAGTAGAGAAATTCACAAATAAGAATGATTTTGGTCTATGGAAGGCCAAAATGAAGGCACTCTTGTCACACAATGGGCTAAAGGATGCCCTAGTTCTCCTCACCCTGCTGCATCAGAGGCAGACAAGGCCAAGAAAGAAAGAGCTGATGGAAAATGCGTAAATATTGTTGTTCTGAGTTTAGGTGATAACGTTTTCAGAGAGGTGATCAAGGAGAAGGATGTAGTTGTTGTGTTTGAGACAATGGATGATCTGTATTTGACACAATCTTTGTCAAATCAGACGTTCATGAAGAGGAAGCTCACAAACTACAAGATGTCCGATGAAAAAACACTTGATGAGCAATTAATTGAGTTCATGCAAGCTACCAGATGATAGTGTACACACGGAATTGACAGATGATGATGATGATTATGAACCGAGTTTTCTAGATGGATTTACATGGCAAGTTGTTGTTCTGGGGAATCGGTGTGGTTTTATTGGGAAGACTTATATGGTTGCCGAATTTGCTTTTTTGAAGTTGAGTACAAGATTAAGAGACGAAATGCAATGTGACGTCAGAGGAGGACTACTTTATTACGCATGAAACGAAGGAGGTTCTTTGTTCGCAGCATCTGTTAGGCACGAATATTGACTAATTATATACTTGAATTTTATTCTACCATACAAGTGATGAGTTTCTATTGTATGACATGCACCTGATTACATAAAACCAGTAGTGAAGAATGACTAAAAATATCAGATGATGTGTGGTTTAGTAACTGTTGTAGTGAAATGGAAAACAAATATGTAGGTAGCCATATGTGCTACAATGTTACCTCAATGCCCCAAATATACAGTTTGAGAGGGTAGATCATGATCATGTAATTTGGAGAAGTAATTGCTCGAGATCGAACTCTCCAAAGGTGACACACCACTACATTTATTTTAATGGAACAAGTGAGTTGGGCTTGGAGCATGATTATGTGCCTGATCTTTGCCTATTATCAGGCCCCCTGGATTCAAGCCAGCAGATAAAGGTCCCTTGTTTTAATGGTGAAGCCAGCAATCTTTCTTGTAGCCCTCATCATGGGAGTGTATGTATATCATAATCTTGCAACAGCTTTAAACTTTTTCTTGTTTGTATGACCAGTTGAATTCAGAAAAGACTTGTTCGTATACTAGAATTGGTGAGCCACACAAAAATCATATCTTAAAGATCTTAAAGCCACGATGATCATTTCCAATATCTACCATACATGGTATAAGAAGTATGGACTCCTGAAAATATCTCCATTTTCCACTTCTCAAATATCAATGGCTACTTATGTGTTGCAGAGGTTTATACGAGCCACATCCAACTAATGTACCTTCATAACATGTTACAGGCTTCTGCATATTGCCTTGTTTCACTTATTTCTGGTGGCAGAAAAGAAAATGCCAGTGCTCTTCATTCATGACAAGGCAACGAGGCTCCCTCGAAAGCTCAGGCTCGATCTGGACGAATTCTCACCCTAACATATATATAATAAGCTAGGTGGATTAAGGGGACAAGAGGAATCAAAAATCTGATATTATTCATCTGGATTCATAAATATACATATATGTGTATACAATGTTTCCCATCCACAGAACCCAACACTTATTATATAAGTATATTATTGCATGCTAAACCACCTGTCTTCCATGTGAATCACTAATTGCCTTTCCTTGCCTGCATTATTATGGACTATTTTTAATGGGAGTTGGGGCGATTAACAATGTGTTGCACGTACGTCTAATCTCACATTCGATACATGCTTTGCTGGAGATGCTATTTATGGTCCATGCATTTCGATAGGTGGCCACACCAGACCAGACCTCATATAGTATTATTTAACAGTACCAAATTTTGAATTAATTGTCTGCTGGGAGACAACATTACTCCAATATCACTTGCCTTCTGCAATTTCTAGCTTCTGCACAACCTGTAGAGGCTAATAATACGGATCAACCTACTGCATTTTCAAATTGTAATAACTTATTTGGTGGGAAACATAACATAGACATCGCCACAATAATCGATACTCCACATCAACAGATTGCTTCTCTCCACTTCCCCATTATATATATTCACCAAATGCATGTTGCTGAAGACATCACAACTTTATCATTCAATCATCAATTCATAGTCTCCTTTTTCACCAAGAAAATAAAAGCAATGGCTCCATCAAAGACCCTTCATCATGCCCGCTCTCTTAGCTTCCCCTCTGCATCAAATCTTGTCATTTATCAATTTGAAGACAACTTGTCCAGATTGGCATCTTCGGAGGCTGCTTCTTCATCGTTGTCATCAATAAACAGCAGAGTAAATGGCCTTACAAATTTGTACAACAGCATTGAGGATCTCCTTCTGCAGCCACACAACCAAAGCATTATTTCAGAGCCAATGTTGGATGATTACATTAGGCTATTGGATGGTTGCAGCAGAGTCAGAGATCTCGTCTCAATCACCAAGCAGAATTTACGAGATCTCTTGTCTTCCTTGAGGAGAAAGGACTCAAATGGCATCCAAGTTTACCTCATCTCCAGAAGGAGGTCAAAGAAAATGATCCAAAATTGCTTGAAAAATCTGAGGAGTTGTACAAGTAACAATGTGGAGAAGGAAACAAATCTTGTATCCATGTTAAAAGGCGCAGAATCAGCTGCCTTTTCCGTGCTGGAGTCATTGATGTCATACACAAGGGGACAAGAAAAGAAGAGTGGATGGTCCAAGCTGATCCATTCCAAGAAAGCCTCATCACACACATTTTTGAATGAGTTCGAAAAGGTGGATTCGTTCCTGCAACAGGGCCAAGAAAACGAGGAGCTGTTGAGTCACTTAAAAGAGATGGACTCAACCATTCTAGTTCTTGAACAAGAATTAGAATCCATGTTCAGGCAGTTGATTAAAACCAGAGTTTCCCTTCTCAACATTATAAATCACTAGGCAGCTTCAAACTCATCTTGAGATTGAAAATTTTGTATTATATGTAGGAGTAGATGAATACAGACTTGTAAATTTCTATACATGACAAAACTAATGCAGCAGAAACAATAGTTCTCGTACAACTTATGACTTATCTCAATTAATCTTGATATTTGAGCATGTTTATGTTTTTCAATGTCATCCTTGACTAGTGTCATAATTCATTTTATTAACGAGGAATGAAAGATTTTCATATAATTAACGAGGAGCCGAATCAGAATTTACGATTGACTCCATTACTCAACATCAAGCACTATCTATCATTCAATTCCTGCCCTTTCCCCAAAACAAACGCCTAAGTCTGCAAAAAAATGAAGGTCGTTGTGTTGTTTAATGATATCAGATTCCAATTGTCTCTTTGTAGACAACAATTATATCTGGAATTTGTATTTTTAATTTGTTGTGCAATTATGTGCACGTTCAACTTTATTTGTAGTCGATTGTCAATGAAGGCAGACTATGATTATGAAACAGTACATGTGCAAGGGCTACTAATACGGATCATGCTATCTTACACCCAAAACTCTGCAAATATCATACTCACAGTCACAGGTGTAATGTAATATTAAATTATCTGAATTCACTAGTATATAATATTCTGCCTATGTTTATGTAATGTTTCCCATCCTCACAGCACTAGACTTTTAATATTGCAAAACCACCTGTATGTCGTCTTCAGCCTTGTAAATCACAATTTTCCTGCATTATTATGAAATCATTTTGGTTAGAAGTCGATCGGGGCAATTAATAATGTGTTGCACGTATGTTATATGGTTTGTTGGAGGTGCCAACTATGCATGTTCATCAAACTTAATCATGTGCCCACACCTATTATTCGAATTGTCTCTCATTACCCATAAATGATCTCCAAGCTCACTTGCTTTCTGCAATTTGTAGTTTTATTTTCAGCAAAACCTGTAGAGCTAATAATACAGATCAGCCAACTGCATTTTAAAACTATTTGGTGTTCAAATGGTGGGAAACATACCATAGACATCGCCACAATAATTGATACTCCAGATCATGAAAGGATTCCTTCTCTCCACTTCCCCCTATATATATTCATCAAATGCATGTTGTTGGATACATCACAACTTTTCTCATCAATTCAAAGCCTCATCTTTCACCAAGAAAATAAAAGCAATGGCTCCATCAAAGACCCTTAATCATGCCCGCTCTCTTAGCTTGCCTTCTCTATCAAACCCCGCCATATCTCAATTTGACGACAACTTGTCCAGATTGAGATCTTCAGAAGCCGCTTGCTCATCGCTTTCATCAGTCAACACCAGAGTAAATGGCCTTACTAATTTGTACAACAACATTGATGATCTGCTTCTACAGCCACACAACCAACAAATCGTTTCAGAAGCAATATTGGATGATTACATCAGGCTACTGGACAGTTGCAGCGGAGTCAGAGACCTCGTCTCACTCACCAAGCAGAATTTACGAGACCTCCTGTCTTCCTTGAGAAGAAAGGATGCAAATGGCATCCAAGTTTACCTCATTTCCAGAAAGAAGTCAAAGAAAATGATTCAAAATTGCTTGAAAAATCTGAGGAGTTGTACAAGTAACAATGTGGAGAAGGAAACAAGCCTTGTATCCATGTTAAAAGGAGCAGAATCGGCTGCCTTTTCCGTATTGGAGTCATTGGTGTCATACACAAGGGGGCAAGAAAAGAAGAGTGGGTGGTCAAAGCTCATCCATTCAAACAAAGTATCAAACACTACATTCTTGAATGAGTTCGAAAAGGTGGATTCGTTCTTGCATCAGGGCCAAGAAAACAACGAGCTATTGAATCACTTAAAAGAGATGGATTCAACCATTCTGGCTCTTGAACAAGAATTAGAATCCATGTTCAGACAGATGATTAAAACCAGAGTTTCCCTTCTCAACATTCTAAATCACTAGGCAGCTTCAAACTCATCTTGAGATTGATAATTTTGTATGTAGATAGATGAAAATACACTTGTACATGTCTATAGATGACAATTGATACAGTTAAAGAAACAAAATTCTTTACTCTACACTTATCTTATTTCGCTATATTTCAATTTTCTTATAAATTATAATCTAGTCTGATAAAACACAACCACCTTCGGAACAAGTCTCTTTCATACAAACAAAACACATGAAATCCTCTGTTACGTGTAAACCAGAGTTAGCCTTTTCGATTTGATCTAAAATATTAACACTGTTTAATAGTAACATTTAAGGAGATAATAGTTGATGATATATTTAAAGGATATTTATATTTTTATGTTCCTACTTAAGGAGTAAAGTATCAACCATAAAATTCACATTTTAATGGTTCTATTACATAACTATATAATCTTGATACAGTGACAGAAAAACCTTGTCATCAACCTTTACAAATCACCTGCCAAGAATTTTACTTCTTAAACCATTTCTAGTAGGAAAATACTCATTAACAAGGAAAGAATCTTAAGGGCTTTCCAAACCATTGCACAAAGCCCTGATCGAGCTCAAACCCGTCCCATAAATCATCATACAGTCCGCAAGTAAGGATCGGATAGCCCTTACAATGGTAATTAATAGTACATATGTTAATAGAATCAGAAAGTCAATCAGCACATTGGTATGAACGGTGTGAAATTATCGAGCCACGGACTAAACTGCGTCCAAAACGAGTCCTGCGTCCAGTCGGAGCTGATTTTAGGCACCTGAAGCTCTGATAAATTCAGTATCCCATTCGGTAAAACGAGGCTAGAACAAGCCCTCCCTTTGTTACTTTCCTCCTGCTGCACAATCGTCGTCATCTCTTCGTTTTCTTTCTTCAGTTCCATGTCCATTTTATCCTCAATCCGGTCGCAGCAGAATGAGACGGGATCCATGGGAGGAGAAACGGAAGTGTACGTCTTGATTTCTTCTTCCATGGCGGCCCTCTGCTCCAACACCTTCAACGACGTCGCCTTCATGTATATTTTACACAACACTATGTCCTGCATTTCGTTCATGCAACAACAATTCTAAGAAACTTTTATACAAACACGTGGTGTGTACTATATATATTATTCAACATAAGCAGAATATACGTACCTTAGGTGGGGAGCATTTTTCAGTGAGACGATACTCATTCATGATCCATTCAGTCTTTTTGCCACGTGGCGCCCTGCCTTCATAGAACACCAGTGTTTTCTTCAGCCCAAGAATCTTCTTCGGATCCGATAAGCTCACTATTTGCCGATCCGACCCGGTTGCCTTCCAGAACCCGTTTTCAGTGGTGCGATTAGGCCTCCCTCCGCTCCCGTGTTTTCGGTCTCTCGGCACGAAGAAATACCACTCTCTTTCACCTATTTTTGCCAGCCCTGTTTCATTACAGAGCAAAACAATGAAAAGTCTTTAACGACAGAAATTAAGTGTCACTAAAAGTCAGTATTCCGTTATTAAAACTCAAGATTCCTGTAGTGGGACTAGAATCATCAAGTGTGAAAAAAGATGGTAAATTTACCAGGCAATTCCCTAGGATCATAATTGTATATGTTCAAGAAACCGATGATATCGCCGCGTAATTTCTTGCCAAACACCATGCTTTTGAGGTAGAAATTCAAGAGTTCTTCCTCTGTTGGGTGAAACCTAAATCCAGGTAAGTTTAGCTCATCCATGATTCTAAAGTTACTTAATGTAATTCTTGTGTTTTCAAGAAAATATGAGCATCTATGGAAGCAAGAGGCTTGAGTTGGATGAAGATTAGAATACGTAAGGGATGATTTATTTATATAGTGGCAACAAGAAGAAGAATGTGTGTGGGCCAATCAACATTTCAAGTCTGGTAATAAGAGACAAATAGACTTGAATCACGCGTTTTTAAACTATGATTGAGACTTGAAAACTTTGATCATGATTATCGGAAAATAAACTGTTTATTTTGTGGAATGTAAGTCTTTTACAATTGAATTTCCAATCAAATGGAATGAAGCTTTCAATTCTTGCCTTTTACCCTCTTTTATATTGTGGATTTGAATATGGTGCAAAAATTACTATATAATCATGCCATTATGTTGCATAGAACATATGGATGAAATCCATCATTTCTTTGTAAGGAATAATTTATAATTAACCTACTCTATCATCCATACAATTACAAATTACAATTTCTAAGTATTTTAATAAAGACATATGTTCGAAAAAAAAAAAAAAAGTATTTTAATAGACATACTACTGTATGGTTACACCGTACAATTAAAAAATATATTTTTAAATGACATATTTTATTTGACTCCCATAGCCTATCTATAAGTTTTGTCAAAAATATTATAGAAAGGACGCATCAAAATGAAAAATTTATAAACGGATGGAGGAAAGAAGTACTAAAAAAGTAAAAACTTATATGCAATATTGCATACGTGCAATATTGACCAATTAAGTCAAAATTCGTAGGTCAAATGCGGATTGATCAAAGCGGGTCAACCTTAATTATAATATTTAGTTTTGCTCTAAAATAAGTTACTACATGATAAATTGTGTCACTACAAGACAAAAGTGTATTACTGTAAGTCCAAAAATATTTTGTACACTTTTTTTTTTGAACAAAATTACTAAAATAATTCTGACTTATCCTGCTACTACATGACTAAAACAATGTTACTACAAGACCAAAGTTTTATCACTATAAGGTCAAAAGTGTATTACTATATGTCCAAAAATATTCTGGACAGTTAATTTGTTGGGTAAATTTGCAGCATGTTTTGACATGTAGTATTAAATTTTTTGCCTTGTAGTGGTAATTTTTTGACTTTGTAGGAATAATATTTTGGTCATGTAGTAAATCACCTGTTTGCGACCCATAAATTTTCTAGGCAAATCGAATCCTGTGAATTTTTTTAAATTATCTTAATTTGACTTTTGAACTAGATGGGTTTAGAATTTTGACTTGATCAAATTAATATGGAATGCATCTATGAAATATTTCACATAACATTAAGACTAGCCCACTAAGAAAAATACTTCCCACCAAAAGATATACATAACATTAAGACTAGCCCACTAAGAAAAATACTTCCCACCAAAAGATATACGGAGTACATTTTCAAAACTTGCTATATCTTTATACATTTTTTTTTCTTATACTCCGTATTTGTTTACCTTTTCTCTATTCTAACATCTGTTTACCTTTTTTTAATATTTCTTCATACACTAACAATTCATTACGCATATAATATAAATTAATATTTTCATTTTGAAAGTATAAATATGTAGTACTTTAGGGGCATGTTTGCTTCTTGGGTTGAGATAAGATAGATTAAAATGTGAGGGGAGGCTACATAAGCATAGGGGGAGAGGCTAGATAAACCCAAGGGGAGACTAGGTTGTCTAAACCCATGGAATCTAGTTTATAAAAACCGGGTCAAATTATAAACTCGGGTCAAGGTGTTTAAAGTTATGAGAAACCAAACATGGGAGAAGATGGGTCTACCTATTAAACCCATCACTAAACCCCCCTAAATCCATTAAGCAAATATGCTCTAGTAGTACTATATACGACTAAAATTTAGAACGGTCCAAAATAATGCAATGGAGTGCTGTAATACCAAAAAAAAAAATTATACTCCCTCCGTCCAATTTCATTATTCCCACTTTCCTTTTTTGGTTGTCCAATTTTATTATGCCCATACCCTTTTTGGAAACAATACTATTCATACTACTTTATCTCCACCCTCCTACAATCACTTATTTACCTACTTTGACATTCACTTTATTCATAAACAATCATTTTATTTACAAATGGACCCCACAATACCCCATCATACCCTTAACTTATCTACTTTATGAATAAACTAATTAATATTCATTAAAACCTGTGCCCGGAGAAGTGGGCATAATAAAATTGGACGGAGGAAATATTATATATATATAGCTCAATAAATAGTAATACTCGTGTAAATATTTTACTTGTAAAATATACATAATTAAGACAATCTTTTAAAACTTATGGGTAGCAAGCCCAAATTTGGATTGCTCAAAAAAATTGTGAAATCGTAAACAAGTGTTCTATTATAAAGTTAAAATAAAGTTACAATAAAATCAAATTATGATACTAAAATATCAAAATATATAGAAGGACATTAACACATACTTAATTTTTTTGAGCGAGTTCACAAATCGCTAAGCTAAAAATATTTTACTATTACAAGTACAAAATATGTTGTCATAAAATCAAAAATATGTTACTAAAATGCAGGGCCGGTCCTAAGAATATTTGGATCGGAATCGAACTTTAAAAAAAGGTCATGTCCCTTCATATTTTTTATTCTATATGAACTTATGAAACATGATGTAAAACAATTTTTAAAGGACTAACAATATATAATTTTTTTACACATTTTAGAATTTCTAATTTTTAATTAATAGATTTTTTAAGATTTTAAGTTATTTAATTTTAAGAGATTTTTCAGATTTTTTATGTAATTATTATAATTTTTAGAAAATTTAATGAGATTTTTAGAATTTTTTTTTTGGACAATTTTAGATGTTTTGAATTTTTTTTATTTTTAATACGAGTAATTTAGTTTTAATGAGATTTTTAATATTATTTTTTAATTTTTAAATTTAAATGAGGTAAATTGAACTATTTGCCTGAAATCTCAATATTTCGACGAAAATGCTACAAATTGAGCACTCTAAGACATAAATTGAAAAAGTGAAAACTTAAAAAGATATAAATTGAATTAGACCTTTGTTATACTTTTTTCTCCTAGTTTTTCCTTTCCTTTATCCTTCACTAATATTTTATATTATAATATATATATATATATATATATATAAAAAAAATATCTTAAAAAATGGGACCCTAAAAAATTGAAATATTATTGGGTCTGAATCGATCGTCTCGTTGGCCTCACATTAGGACCGGACCAGTAAAATGTCAACTTGTGCTATTGTAACTTGCTCTTATACTAGCATATTTTGACCTTATAGTAACATAATATTTTAGTCTTAAGATACCGTGAATTCATCCAAAATAACTATTTTTTGTTATTGTAAATAGTAACATATTCTAGTATCGTAATACTCCCTCCGTCCCGCAATAACTTTCACACTTTTCTTTTTGGGACGTCCCACAATAACTTTCACACCCTTAATGGAAAACCCTTTATAAACTCCACCCTCACAATATCCTCAATTTTACACAAATGCCATTACTTTTTCTACACACACAAAAGTCAACTCATTTTTTATTTTATACATAAAAGTTTACAAAATTACCCCTCAAAACTCCACTCATTACTACACTTTCTTAATATTTGTGCCCATCTACCTATGAAAATTAATATGGGACGGAGGGAGTAGTATAAATTAGCCTTGTAGAAAAATAATAGTCGAAACTAAAAAATTAATTTTATTTTAATTAAATTTAATCCGTGTTAACACGACGTGACTTGCAAAATTTTGCTAAAAATTACCTTAATTCACTATAATTCTCGTGTTTGGTTTATTAGATTAGATAGGATATATTGTTTTATCCATATAATTCTCATGTTTGGTTTACTTGAATTTAGTCCGTGATTATAATTGGTCCGAGATTGTTATCCTTGATAATCATGCATTTGGGTGTTAATTAGTCCCAAAGAGAAGGTGAGATAATTTAATCCATCAATTCAAACACAAATCTCAATTTCAAAAATAATGCAATCTCATTTAATCCTATCATACCTTATCTATCCCAACCTATAAAGCAAGCGAGTATGTATATAAGTTTGTGTGCAACAATGGAATGACAATAAAAAAGATGATAACCGTGAATTCATTCAAAAATCAATAATTTAAAATAATTATATGGAGTACTATATTTTTTTTCTTTCATACTGAAATTCTGTAATATAATAACTTCATTGATAATATCTAAAATATACCTACAAATGAAATAATTATTAAAGATAAAAAAAAATAGATGATCTTTATATTGGACTTTTATAAAGTATGCGCAAGAAAATCAAAGTTATACCACGTCAAATTGAACCTTAATCTTCTTTGTCAGTTGATATATGAAGAAATAAGATATGAATTTAAAAGAGGTGAAAAGAATTGAGATATCTCGTGTCCTTTTCTATCAACATTTGACAGTTAACAAATTTGGAACTTGGAATAAGTCATACAAAAAAATGTAATTTTTTTTTAAAAATCAACCAATTAAATACAAGCACATATATTGTACTTCCACTATCTCATTATTTCTTTTATATGTGAAGTGAAACACAAAATAAAAAAAATAAAAATAAAAGTGAATTTAGTGAGGATATTGAGGGGTAATTTTGTAAACTTTTATGTATAAAGTAAAGAAATGAGTTGACTTTTGTGAATGTGTGGAGAAAAAGTAATGACATTTGTGTAATATTGAGGATATTGTGAGGATGAGTTTATAAAGGATTTTTCATTTTAAAGGTGTGAAAGTTATTGTGGAACGTCCATAAAAGAAAAGTATGAAACTAATTGTGTGACAGAGGGAGTATATAATAAAGAGAGGTAGGATGTCAGTTCACTTTATTCCACTTTTTGTGGACGGAGAGAAGAGAGAGAACTTTAATTTTAAGCTCTTTAACTAAGATATGACATGATGGAATTTATAATAACATAGCATTCCCTTCGTTCAAATTCATTATGTTCATTTCTACAGCCATATATGAATATTGATTAGATTGTTCATAAAGTAGATATGATGAGGTATTTTAGAGTTTATTTATAAATAAAATAATAATAATCTATGAATAAAATAAATGGTAAAGTGGGTAAATAAGTGATGATTGAAGGAGATAAAGTAGTATGAATAGTATTGTTTCTAAAAATTGAATGAACATAATGAAATTGAACAGCCAAAGAATGAAAGGATGAATAATGAAATTGGACAGAGGGATAATACATTTCATCTATCAATAAGAAGAATGCTTTATTAACATTTTACTTTTTCAAGAGAGTTTTATGTGAAACAATCTCATACATGAAACATAATCTCACTTTAATATTTATACTTAATTTTACTCTAAAGTATAATTTTAAATAGAATTATAAATTCACTACGAAGTAAATATATATAAGTATAAAAATAAGGGCAACACTACACATCTATTCAGAAATGAAAACAAATATTTTTAAGAGTTTAAATGCATTATTAAAAAAAAAACACTTTTTTTGATCAAAAGTATTCCAACTAGTTTGCCGGTCTATCCAACCATTAGAATCCAATTATTTTTTAAAAGTTGACAGTATTAATTATTTTCAGTTTATTAAATAATGGATGTAGGGGCGGATCTGCGCATGTCATGGGGGTGGCCCTAACACCCCTCAAATTTTTGCATTTTCTTCCTTATATATGTATGTATTGTGTAGTATATAACAATATATATTTAATACAACAATTATTTTATTATTATTATACAACTTATGAAATTCTAGTCCGGCCCAAGTAATAAAAAATCCAACTAAAATGAGGTGGGCCCCTCTAAATTAAAAGCGCATTATAATTAATTTGATTAATTTATTGATAGTCATATATTTTATTTTATTTTTTGATTTAGTGAGCACTCCTAGTTATTTTCTAAATAAGTTAGATTGTTTTTAGTCTCAATTTATTTGCTTGCATGGTCAAATGCAAAAAAAAAAAAAAAAAAAGGTAAAATGAAAATCAAGGAGTAAAAAAGTTTTTTAGTCTAATACTTTTCTCTATGGTACAATTTTAATTTAAACTATATTTACCTTTTAACTTATTTTTTTTAATTTTAATATTAAAATAAATGTTCAATTTTAACCTCCAAAATTCGAATGGGTTGATCTGCTATGGACTCAAGTGCATGTTGTGCACCCTAGTCCATGTTGCACTTCTCAGTTTTATTGACTTACACTTTTTGGTAAATGGTGTTGCACTTTTCAATTATTAAACTGTATAATACAGAGTAATATTTTTAGTAATAATTGAAAAGTGCAACATCATTTACCAAAAAGTGTAAGTCAGTAAAACTGAAAAGTGCAACATGACTAAGGTGCACAACATGCACTCGAGTGCATACTAGACTTTACCAATCCGAATAGGCTTTTTTTTTCTTTTTTTTTTAAGGACCTAATCTCAATTTTATCTCAATTCTAGATAACCTATTATTGTATATATCGGTAAACAATAGCAAAAATATATATGTATAAACTATTAATTGTTAACCATTTTCATGATAGGTATGAGAGAGTTCTGAATTTTAACATATTAAAAATATAATTATTATGTATTTTAAGATATTTAACTATAAAAATTAATATATTTAGATTCAGATATAAAATATAGAATTTTATTATCATCAAGCATATATTAAATTGTATTTAGTATTTTTCGGGCCCCCGTAAACCATAATGCTGGGTTCGCCCTGATTCCCTGAATGGATGTATTGCTCCTTATTTCCCCCACAATTTTCCAAATTTACCCATTCCAAATTTATAAATTAATATTATAATAATATGTGATAGTCATAAACGCGTGTGAGCCATGATTGTAATTTGTAAGTAATTACTTCTACAACTAGAGTATTAAATTAGGAGAAAAGAAATAAAAGTAATAATATCACTTGACTTGGAAAGTCTTCCCCGAAGACGTCCACTGCAAATGGGTCCCATTTCTTGACTCCTCTGTCACATAAATTCTTGACAACTAATATCATATTTCTTTTTCATTTTTTAACTTCTACTATTATTTGACTCGTTCAAATATATGAATGCCATTTAACTTCTAGACCTTATGTTCTTCTTATGAGTAGTAGTACTCCCTTCCGTTCCTAAAAAAATTGTGAAGAATCTTGAATACATGATTTAAGAAAAAATATACTCCGTAATAATAAAAGTGTTGAGAGGTAATATTGTAAATTTTTATATATAAAGCTAGTAGATGAATTGAGTGAATGGTGAGCTCTAAAAGTAATGACATGAAAAATAAATATGTGTATATTGTAAGGGTGAGGATTGTGATGATTATTTATATTTTGCAGTATGTAAATTTTTAGGGACAAATTAAAATGAAAAGTATGAAAACTTTTGGGGAAGTAACATTTTGTTGTGCCCAAATGGACTACTGTAAAACCTCTATAAATTAATACTCTATAAATTAATAAACTCTCTAAAATAATAAAATCTTCCGGTCCCAACTTAATTGGGCCTTTGTAAAAAATCATCAAATTCGATAAGATAATAAGATAATATTTTTTCGAAAAATCCCTTTATAAATATTAGGTCCCATTAAAACTCTAAATTAATAATTCATAAATATTACAATTATAAATATTATGGTAATTTTCTAAAATATGAATATATTGTACCTTGACTAACTTTCGAATGATATTTTTCATCAATTCACTCTTATAAATCGTTTTGAGTGCATGTGAGACGTTCTCTCTTATACTCACATAATGATTTAGCGTTATGAATTATTTTATTTTCATATTGAGATTTATATAGTGGAATATATGTTTCATTCACCACGCATGGATATATTTAAGTGCAACGAATTAATGTAAACATGTATACAATGAATATATTTAATAAGTCAAAAAGAATTGATGTAAACATGTATACAATGAATATATTTAATAAGTTAAAAAGAATTGATTGATGCATTACAATGAATATATTTAATAAGTTAAAAAGAATTGATTGATGCATTACAATGAATATATTTAATAAGTTAAAAAGAATTGGTTGATGCATCATGTATGAATATAATCAATGCATGAAACATATATGAATTCATTTATTTTCAATACATATGTACTACTGTATGTAATTAATAAAATTATTGATTGTGTTTGAACGGAGGAATTTAGGTATGGATCCATAATCTAAATTCGTCGATTTTTTATTTCAACTTTTTTTTTAAAATTACATTATATATCCATCAATTTTTCCCTCCCTATAACTCGAACCCAGAATCTAAGGCCTAGGACCACTCCCAGGATCCCTTTTTTCAACTTTTCTATTCACTCATTTTGTGAAGAAAGGGTCTAGAGAACTTCCACGGGAAACCGCAACATAAAGGGAATTAATGAGAAGAATTGATTTTCTTTGTTCACTTTGCAGGAAAGGAAACATTTATAATATTATTAATTATATGTATATATGTACTATTAAAAAATATTACTCCGTATAAATTATGCGTACTATTAAAATATTACTCCCTCCGTCCAATTTTATTATGCCCACTTCTCCGGGCACGAGTTTTAATGAATATTGATTATTTTATTCATAAAGTAGATAAGTTGAGGGTATGATAGGGTATTGTGGGGTCCATTTGTAAATAAATAATTGTTTCTGAATAAAGTGAATGATAAAGTGGGTAAATAAGTGATGGTAAAAGGTTGGACAACCAAAAAAGAAAAGTAAGAATAATGAAATTGTACGGAGGGAGTATTAATTAAAACCCCTGTGTATACGTCCTATTAAAATATCATATGCACATGTGTTAAACTAATTATATATTTAATGTCTATAAACATAATCTCAAATTCACTTGGCTCACAGGCTAATCATGCTCAACTTTTTTTTTTTTAAACTGTCTCAAATTTATTTGTGTCGACTTGAATTGAAGCTCAACAATAGTTGGCTCGTTAGGTTCACGAGCCTAATCGAACTCACATATAATATAATAATTTTACCTTCAATTTACTAGTTATATATAAACATATTTTAATTATAAATAAAATAAAAATATTCCTTTCAAAAAAAAAAAAAAAATATTTAATTAATTTTATGTGAAATATTGTTTAGTCGAGTCGAGTATTTCAAGATTTTTCTCGAGTCGAACTCGAGTTCAAAAAAATAAACTCGATCTAGTTTCGAGCTTCGAATTTTTTAATCGAGTCTTGACTCGACTCATTTCCATCCTATATGTAGATTGTTGGATTAAATTCGACATAAATTACTGATGCTTTCACACTGTATTAATGACCAGGACAAGAGATTTATATGATGCTGAAAGCTGAAGTAGCTTTCATGGGAATTTCCTGGAACTTTTATATATTGCCACTTAGAAAGCTGGACCATGTCAAAGGAGGAGTACACAAAATTACATTAAATAAATAAAATAAAAAGCCTAGATAAGATACAAGATTCCTTGAAAAAGGAAATCACATGATTATTCCATGGACATAATTGGTATAATTAAATAATATTATGACTGAATGAAATTAAATGAAATTACATATGAATAATTACTTTTAAAATTGGTATGGATCAGTACTAAAATATGAATATTATATAAATTCATATTTTTGTTATGAACACTTCATTGTGGTTTAAAAGATTTGTTCAGAAAAGAGGTTGGAAATCTTGTTAGAAAAGGGTATATTTTTTGGGAAAGATGTATCTAAACTTGAATTTTGTGAACAATGTGGTTTGGGCAAAGGTAAGAAAGCATTCTTACAACAAGGGTGTTCATTGCACTAAAGAATCAGTGGATTATGTTCATTCTGATATATGAGAACTTGCAAGGGTTAAAACGCATGGTGGACGGAGATACTTCATGACATTGATTGATGATTGTAGCATAAAAGTTTAGGCATTCATTCTGAAGTAAAAAAGTGAGGCATTCATCAAGTTTAAGGAGTGGTCGAGTGAGCAAGAGAACAAGAGACGAGAGAAATTGAAGCATCTAAGGACAAATAATGGGTTTGAGTACATATCACATGAGTTTCAAAAATATGTAGTGACAAAGGGATTACAAGGAATAGGATTGTTCCTGCAAATCCACAACAAAATGGATTAGCTGAAAAGATGAACAAAACCATCTTGAAAAGGGTGGGGTGTATGTTGTAAAATGCAAAGTTATCTAAGTCATTTTGGGGAGGAGCTATGAATATTGCATGTTATTTGATTAATAAATCACCATCTGATTTGAAAATTCCATACTAAATCTGGTATGAAAAATTACATGTCATACAGAGTGTTTATAAGGAAAAATGGTTGTTGGTCATGACAGAAGCTGTGGCTTTATCAACAACTGAAAATCTAATTGCAATCGATTGTAATTTTATCAACAACTAAAGTAGAATACATAAATATGACTGGGGCGACTAATGAGGTTATTTGGCTAAAGGTCATAAGCAAGAATTTCAGGGTAAATCAAAAGACTATGGAGACTTGGTGTGATAATCAAAGTGTTATACAATTAGTGAAACATCAAATGTATCGTGAGAGCTACAAACACATCAGTGTTAACTAAATTTTGTGACTAGTGTAGAAAGATCTGATATCTGTTATGAAAATTGAAACAGAAGACAATGCAGTTGATATGTTAACCAAGGTTTTACCAAGTGCAAATTTCAAGTATTGTTGTGATCGGGTGAAGTTGAAAACATGGGATGTTCACTAATCTTCGTAAGTTAGTGGGGGAGTTTAGTGGATAAGATTAACACTTGTACATTTAAAGTGGAGAATTGGTAATAGTAAAAACAAAGTGGTTAATCAAGTGAGGACATTCCAATCGAGATGGACAGGTGAAATGTTCAGTAGAGTTGTCTAAGTTCAGTAGACTGGATTTAGGTGACTTGGCATAAGTTGGAGTTTATCAGCTGAGTCTGACAGATGTGAGTTTAACAACTCACTAAATTTTCTTTACAATTCACTAAATTTTTCAAAATACATTTTTTTTTTTAAATTTGACTTCTTACATCAAAAATTATTTTTTCTAATTTTTGTGTCATACTGCATAGCTTGATGGAGGGAGTATAAAAAAAATGAAAGAGACTTCTCAATAAAAGGGTCAGGCTATATACCCCCACAATTGTTAAATATACTCCCCCGATGTATGCACCCCTCAAAATGGATTAGGTTAGATGTACTTCCCCTAAAATACCCAAAATAGCCTAATTTCTCTTTTTCTCTATTTCATTCTTTCTTCTTCTCATTTTTTTCAAAAACCCTAAAACATAACTATTCATCTTCCCCATCCACAAAACTGTTGTCGGCGCTGCCCCCATCCAGCCTCCTCCTCCTCCCCTTGCCTAGTGGCGCCACCCCTTTACGGCGCTGCCCCATCTTCCTTTTTGTTTTCCTGCGCCGTCCCCCACCCATCCTGTGCCGCTCCGCCAAGCCCGCCCCCACCCCTGCGCAACCATTTTTTTTTTTAATGTCTGTAACAATCGGCGGCCTCGCCCCTCCTTCGCCTAGCGCTGCCGCCTCCTCCTCCTCTACGCAAGGCCGTGCCCCTCCTCCCTCGGCCAGTCGCCGCCACCGCATTGCTTGAACCCTAATCGCAGGTAGGTTTGTTTTATTTTTATTTTTTTAATTTTCGGCGTAGAATGTTCAAAAATAAACATTCTCGTCGACATCAATTTATCGTTGTCGACGAGAGTGTTTCTTTTCGAGCACTCTTTGTCGAATTATTTCAAAAAAAAATATTTTTTCTTTCCACGAAATCTTATCGACGAGAGTGTGTTTTCGACACAATATTGTCGATCATATACCTTATTTGATTTTGGTATAGTCGGAGATGGCAGCGGCAGTTTGGGTTGGTGGTGGCTGCAAAAATTGGGGTTAGATTTTAAGGGTTTAGAAAAAGTGTATTTGTCTAATGAATATTTTATAAAAGGGTAAATTTGATATTTTACATGAATGTTAAGTTAATAAATGGGAAGCGGGAAGTATACTTAACAAGTATGGAGGAGTATATAACCTGGGCCCAATAAAATGAGCCTCAGCCCAATAACCTCACTTGAAAACAAATTGGCCGACCCACTTCCATTCCTTTACAATATACTACAATAAATACATTTTCATCAATCAAATAATTAGCCGAATTGTCAATGCAAACCCGGTTCAACGATTTTAGTGTTTTCAGAGTCAATCTTGGTCCAACAAAATTCGAACCGGCTCTGAAAAACACAAGTTGCATAGAAGGGCCCACAACCAAACCAAATTGTGATAAAAGGTGAATCCCTGGCTACACTGCCACTTCCCTTGTCCTTAAGCCCAATCCCCACCAAATAAGATAAGGTAGTATATATATATGGTTTACAAACACACAAACAGTACCTTAAAAACTGTCTGAACATACATACTCTTTCCATCACTCTAAAAGTGGTTCATTTACTTAATTTTTGGAGATTATTAAGAAATATGGTATTACATGTGTAATAGGTTATTGAAGTCAGAGTCATCCTGAGACGAACAAGAAAAATGGGTCTATTCATCTAGAATTTTGAGAGTATAAATGAGTTTTTGTATAATGGAAAGATAGGTGAGGGAGAAAGATTATTTTTTATTTCATCTAGAATTTTGAGATTATAAATGAGTTTTTGTATAATGGAAAGATAGGTGAGGGAGAAAGATTATTTTTTATTTCATCTAGAATTTTGAGATTATAAATGAGTTTTTGTATAATTGGAAAGATAGGTGAGGGAGAAAGATTATTTTTTATAGAGGGTAAAAATGATATTTTACTACCCATTTTGCACTTAATAGTAACTTTGAAAAAAGTTAGCATTATAATGTAAAAAAGAGAGATGTAACTATGTAAGGTTAAAAAAAAAAACTCTTAAAATAAATATGAAATGTGTAAATATAGACCGTGCATGAAACATGCACATACATATCATGCACAAAATTTGCACGAAATGTGCACAAATGAATCGTGCATAAAATGTGCAAGTACGAATCGTGCAGAAAATGTGCACATGACATTTGTATATAAATTCACTACAAGAAAAAAAAAACATTTTGTCACGCATCTTTCGTCACACTATAAAATGTGTTACACATCTTTTGTCAAACTCATTTATATATATATGTACAAGTAAGCCCCCGAAATCTCGTGGCCGAGATAGCTAAGTTTACAAAGAGGAAAATGGGTAACTTTCGTGCAAGGTTGAAAATATCGATATCGGTGGAAATATCGAAACCTTAAATTTGTGAAAATATCGATATCGGTAATTTTAAAAATTATAAAAATTTAATAACAAACTTTTAATAAATTAAATTAACAAAACAATTTGAATACTACATTTTACATACTCCGTATGTGATAAATTTATATAATATGCAATGTTATTTCATATGATATTTATTGATGTTTTTTTTTTAATTTATCGACATTTTCTCTATATTTTTCGATATATCTCTCGATATTAGGCTCAATGTTGTTATTATCTATCGATGTTTTCGATTATTTTTATAAATATCGTGGAAATATAGATTATTCTCAATATCATTGATTACGAAAAATTGATATATCGAGAATATTTTCGAATATTTCATCCTTGCTTTGGTGAGAGACACAAAATCACAAAATGATTAACTTTCGAAAGCCGAATTGAGTATTTTTATTTAAAAAATATGGAATGATAATAATAATAAGTGAGAGCAGGCTAAATGCAGATGCAGGCATGCTCAAAACCACCTATCTAGAGGAGTAGCCTCTGTAGGAATAATAAAGCTGCAGTGCTGCTGCTCAAAAACATTTTTGTTGTATTCCTTTTGTTCATATTACTTCCTTGTCATACCAAAATATCATCAAACCCACACCATATATTTAGATACACTTGATACATCCAATACAAAAGCATATTTTTCACTTCCCAAAATACAACAAGAAAGAAACTACAGTCTTTGTCTCCATTTTTGGTATGAACCCAAATTCAAATCAAACTATTAACTTTAACAGTTACCTAATCTTCTTTAGTCAAAATATTTCTTCTTCTTTCTTGTTGTTTGTTGTTCAATGTTCATAGAGCAATTTCAGGTTGTTGCAGAGTAGTGAACCCCACTTGTTCCACCTCCCAATTCAACTTGGAAACAACTTCATCTTGCACTGGCACGTATTCCTATATATCATGATCAAAGATCAAATAAAAAATTATTTGGAAAATGAAAAGAATTTAAGTTATTAAGTAAGACAGAGCTAGAGCTAGGCAAAAGTGTGATGATTCTTCTTTCCCATATGAGACGTATTGTTTTTGCCATTTTAGTGAAATGTAGCAAGATTATTGGGAAATGAAATTGATTTAACCTCCAGTTTGTGCACAAGCTCTTTGGCATTGGGAGCAGAGACAAAGATGTTTCGTTGGCAAGGCTTTATGAACCCATCGTCCACTGCTTTGTCAATGAAGTTTAGCAGGAAGTTGTAGTACCCATCAACGTTCAGTAATCCCACCTAATTTATTATAATCATTTCAACATTCTTTAAATTCAATCAAGAATCACCATGTATGTATATATAATAATAATAATTCTTACAGGTTTGTCATGGATGCCGAGTTGAGCCCATGTAATGACCTCCAAAAGCTCCTCCAGAGTCCCATACCCACCTAGATTAATTAGCCCAAGAAATTAAAAATGATACTAGTATCTAACAAAAGGGGCCTAATTAATTTTGAGAGATTTTGCATGAGAGAGAAAACCTGGTAAAGCTATGAAGCAATCAGAATGGCGGGCCATTTCAGCCTTTCTCTGATGCATATCACCAACCACCTTCAACTCCCCTACAGTTTCTCCAGTTTTCTGCAATAAAAAAATCGAATCTTTACATAACCCTAAAACCCAAAATCCAACAACAACAAAAAAAAATATAGAGAAATCAAATTAAACACAAACCTCTTTCCCAATCAAAGGCCTCGGTATGATCCTGTCATATTATCACCATTTCATTTCAGTAAACACAGATACGATCAAAATGTAAAAAAATTGCAGAAATCGAAAGAAAGAAATAAACCCAAGAACATGGCCTCCGCCGCTATGAACGGCCTGAGCCACCAAACCCATTAACCCTATGCTTCCGCCCCCGTACACAAGATCCAACCTTTTTGCCACCTTCATGCATATAAAAAATAATCAATATATTTTTAGATCAAAACGATGAATTAAAAGTTGGGCATTTATTGATTCTTGAATTAATACAACACGCACCAGCTCGTGCCCTAACTCGAGGGCGGCTTCTCTGTAACAATCCCTTTTTCCAGAACTACTTCCACAGAAAACACACACGCTTTTGAATCTTGATTTCGCTATTAGTATTTTTTCTTCTTCCATTTTTTTTTTTTTTTTGGTTTTTGAAACGATTTCGTGTTTGTTAAGGTTTTGCAAGAGAGCTGCAGCTATAAATGTGTAATCTTGAAACTAAGATTGAAATTAGATGCACGGCCGTATATATATATGTATATAATGTGAAGAAGAGCATAAATGGCTGTAAGTTTTATTTGTTTGAACAAATTACTGATTAAATGCGGACAAAAAGAAAAGAAAATGGGTGTATTTCTCTTGTTAATGGACTTTGGATTTTGCGCCTTCTAACCCCGAGCGTACACGTGGCACTGACAGTTTCAATTATATATTTATACATACCTTGCTTAATGTTTCATATGGAGGTGGATACGATTTTTCAGTTTAAAGTTAGGGGTTAAAGTTATTGAAAAATGATTTTAGAAAAAGGTATAAAAGTTATTGTAAAATTAAATGAGCAGTTTATTTTTATTAAAGGACAATGGTGGTTACAACTTACAACAAATCAAAAACTTCAAACAATTTCAAGTTATCTCGAATGCCTTTTCTCTCACAGAGGAAGTTGAAAGAGTAAGTGAAAATTTTGCTGATAAATGTGCTGAAAATTCTTGAAAATATTTCACAATAAAATATCTTTATACCAAAAAAATAGATAAAATGGCAGTAAAAATACATCAACAACCAAAGGATCACTAAAGTGAATGTTTGTTTAAACATCCCCCAAGAGATTCCGAAACCAAATACAAACAAAAGCCCAACGAGAGAGGGAAATCGCTTAGGCCTAGAAAAACTAACAAACACCGCATGAAGGCATTAGGAAAACTCACAACTAGGAAAATAGAGTAAGAAATAAAACACTCTTTGTTTAAATTCATTATGCTCCTTTTTTTACTATGTATTTTAATAAATATATATTGATTTATTTATATTGGGAGTATTAAAGTATCTTTCCCTAATACTCCCTGTCGTGTATAAGTTTCACATTATTTTTTTGGTACAGAGATTAAAAAAAGTTATTAAATACTGTAATAGATATATTACAAGTGATGTGATTGTGAGAGAAGAGATATAGAGAAAAAAAAGTAAGATATAAAGTAAAGTGTAAGAAAAAAAATTTACCAAAAAGGTATGGAAAATTTATAGGCGACAAAAAATGATAAAATGGGAAACCTATAGACGGATTGAGGGAGTAAATATTAACTGACATTATAGTGAGGAGTATTATATACGGGTACAAATCCAGTGTATTACACAGATTTTAAAATATTCTATTAAATTTTAAATTACAATATAGTGGGATATTAAACATCAATAAATTTTATTAATGAGAGAGTATTATTAATTGTGAATAAATTTAAAATTATTATTATATAGAGTTAGGGGGAGAAACTATAAAATTTGTGGATTCAAAAATATACAAAGGGGTACAATTTTTTGAATGGAAAAGGTAAAGGAATGAATGGTCAAAAACGTAAAATTATGAATGAAGGGGTTTTTAAACTTTAAATAAAAAAGGTAAAATTTTGTACACTTTTTGTGTTAGGAAACATAAATGTGAGAGAAAGAAATTGTTCAAAACAGGAAAAAATGGTGGTATATTTGATCATATAATACTTTACTTTCACAACAAGAAATCTAATTTTTATTAACATAAATTTTTCATTATTATTGTTTTAGTTGAAAATTAGTAACATGAAATTAAGAATTAATGATAATAGTTATCACTAAAAAAATATTTTCGTTATTAAAAATTTTTAGTTAAAAAAAATTACAATAATTATATAATTTTTGTAATGTGAATTTTCTTATAATGTTTCCAACCTAAAAAAGATAAAAAAAATCGACTTTGCATCTACCTATTCTAGGTCTTAAGAAAATGAAAAGAAGCCTATTGAGATAACAAAGAAAAAAACTATCCACGGAAAATTGGCAATACTCTTAATACATTTTTTTTTTTAATAGTAGAAATATGTTACTCTGTCAAAATTCATTAAAACTCTATTTTGATGGAGGAATTTAGATTTATGGATTTTAAATTTACAATTCAAATTCACTCTACTTGTTTAAATTAAAAAATAAATGAATGAACTTTAAATACTTAGAATTTGAGTCATCTTTTTTTTTTTTTTAAATTAAAATTGAGGTTTCATTTAGATGGAGGGATTTGGTCTATAAATTTTAAATCTAAATGCACTCCATTGAATTAAAAAGTAAATAAATTGATTTCAAATATTTAACATCACTTTTTAGTTAAAATTGAGAGGATTTCAAATCGATCCTCACTAAAACCATGTCATTTAAAATCCATTATTTCTAAATACATTTATTTAAAATGTCTACTCAAATCAAATACCCTCGTCCAAACGCAATCAGAGAAAATTTTAAATCTCCACTAAAACCACGTGATTTAAAATTCATGTATTTTTAAATCCTTTCATTTGAAATGTCTTCTCAAATCAAATTATCTCATCCAAACACAATCTAAACTAATTTCTTTGAATATAAATTTTATTAAATATAGAGTATTAATTAGTTTATGTATAAAGTAATAAATTGGGAGTATGATAATGTATCGTGAAATCCACTTATAAATAAATAATTCTTGCAACCTTGAACTATGATATACTCCCTCGGTTCCTTAAAAGTTTTCATACTTTTCTTTTTAGTTTGTCCCTCAAAAGTTTATATATCCTTAAATGGAAATAATCATCACAATTTTACTCTCACAATATACATATATTTACCCTCATGTCAGTACTTTTGGAACCCATCATACACTCAATCTAACTACTTTATTTACTTTATACTCCGTATATAAAAGTTTATAAAATTACCACTCAACACTTTAATTATTACTCCCTCCGTCCGCCTATAAGTGTTACGTTACTTTTTGGCACATAGATTAAGAAAAGTGATTAAATAATAGATATAGGGTGTGTTTGCAAAATATAGTGATTGCTTTAAAGTGATTAAAATTGATTTTTACACTAAAATAGAAAATTGATAGTGTTTTAAAATTAAGCACTTTAAATCAATTGTGTATATGTTGTGGTGTTTACAAAACAAATCACTTTTTTTTATAAATTTACAAAAAACACCCTTATTACATTTGGATAGATAATGTGTAAAGATGAAATATTATTTAAATTGCAAGGGCAAAATTGTAAAATTGATTGTTGTAATGATGAGAAGCACATAGAAGCTATTAGAAGTAGGTGGAGGGGTGCTTCACCAAAATCACTTTTAACAAATTAACTTAATCACTTTGTTGTGTTTCCAAACACTCCAAAAGTGATTCTATTTGAAAAAAAAAGTGTTTTTAAGCAACTTCTAGTGTTTCCAAACACCCACATAAGGAATTCCCAAATGTACTTATAATATATCCCCAAAATCTATATATTTGGTATTTCACATAAGGAATCCCCAAATGTACTAGAAAGTGATTTCCATATATATATATATATATATATATATATATATATATTGTATATATTATAAGTATATACTTATATAATATGTGATTTTCAAAAAAATAAATAAGAAAATTTAGTAACACTAGTTATATTTTCCTTTGTAATAGTTGAAAAAATAGTTGGATATTTTTTTTGGAACATTCTATTACTTCCATTTCTTCATTTTGAGATTTAAAGAGTTAATTTTTATAATTTGATGATAATACTGTTGTAGATTTTTTAAAAAAAAAATATGCTAAAGAGGCCTTTAAAAGACTTTTGGGCCAGACCTATTTATTAAAAAGGTCAAACTTGAGCCTTTAAAAAAAGTCTATGACAGGCCATGGGCCAGGCTCGGGCCTAAGAAATATATAACAAGTCAGACTTTTTTTTTAAAACCTACCAAGGCCTGACTCATTCCCACCCCTAAACCCTATTTGATGTAATTCTTTGGGTTAGTAATGTATGTAGTCCATTGAATAAAAGTTCATATTGACTTTTTAAAGGAAAAAAAAAATTAAAAAAGTTAAAGACAATTTAAACAAATGAGTGAGAATCGAACTATATATTATAAATAAAGTATTGTAAATAATTTTATTTTTTAATGAAAACAATGAAGTTGAACAGTGGAGTATAATTTAATTCGATTCGAATTGTAATTTTTAATTATTTAAGAGACCCTTCCAATGAGGCAATGACTTATGGTTATGAAGGGTGTATTATGAGAACGAGAATAAGGCTACACACGTAATTACAGACAGAAGTAGCCCATGGATTATTAGCTAATAACTTCATGTCTTAATTGACACATTAACGTCTCCAATTTTTTAGGGATGCTGCCTAAACCTAAGTTTTACTTTTTTATAGACCACTCCTCCCAACTACAAATATTATTTGTACAATTTGGATGGAGAGATTTAAATTTATGAATTTTAAATTTACAATTTAAATTCATTTTATTTATTTGGATTAGAAAGTAGATTAATGAATTTTAAATACTTAACTTTGTATCCATTATTTTTTAGTTAAAATTGAAATAATTTTTATTTCTCAAAAAACTATGTTATTTAAAATTCATATATTTTTAAATCTTTTAATTTAAAATGTCTACTCAAATCAAATTACATCGTCCAAACACAATAGTATTAATTGTTTCAATTAATGAAGAGTATTGATTGCGCACTAATCGTTCAACTAGTGCACATGAGTGCTACTTTAGGAGGGTGTATTCAATTGACATTCTGTTGGATTTTATTGGACTTTTAAAATCTGGGGGTATTCAATCCGGATTTTTAAAAGTCTTTCAAAATTTTGAGGTATTCAATACGGATTTTAAAAAGTCTTTAGAAATCTTTAGGTATTCAACAATCTATGGATTTTAATACTCGATGAATTTCGTTGGATTCTCCTTCAAAAATATAAATAAATTTCACTATTCAAAATCTCTTCTAAAAAGTAGAGATTTCAACGAATTCTCTCAGAAACTCTGAAAGAGAAGAAAGTAGAGAAAAAACAAACATTCTTGCTGTATTTCGAACCACAAAATCCTACACAGCCTCTCTTCTTCAAACGAAATAAAATCTAACTATGTTCTTCGATAAGATTCTTCACCACCATTATTATCGTGAAAACTGTATTTAAATAAAATCTAACTATGGTCAAGGTCGTCACTCCAGAAATGCAATTATTCAATCTTCCCCATGCATCATTAAGAAATGTGATAAATATGATTGAGAGAATTTTTGGTATTTTCAAATCGCTATTCACTAGTTCCCATTTCAAACACAATTACATAACTTTCTTCGGAAAGAATGGATTACATAACTTTCTTCGGAAAGAATGTCGAATGAATTTCAGTCGAATATGAAGAAGAATTGTTTTCTCAAAGCCAACCATAACAAAGAATTGAAACTAATCCATTGAGTGGTAATGCTATGTGGAAAATGAGTAGAGGTATAAACGTGATGGAAATGAAGATAAGAATAATAATAATGAATAATAATTTTTTTTTGAACTAATATATTTTTGATATTTTTTTCTAAATAATTTAGATAATTTATTTTATATACAAGTGTGTTCGATATACGTTTGCATCAATAGTTTTAGGGGCATAGTTTATGGAAATTCATGTAAATAAATAAAAAAATGTGTATTTCAGAATCCTGTCAAATCTATGAAAATCTATATAAATCAATAAAAAAGTCAGTCAAACTCTGCATAGAGTCTAAATCCACTGACTTTTTAAAGTCCAAAAAAATCTAACAGAATCTCAATTGAATACACCCTCCTTAGTCTCATACAAATTTATTTATCTTATTATATGATACTTGTATATTTTTAATCGTTCAATTTAATTTTTTAACCTCCACGTTAAAGTCAAATTAAAATTGTGGTTCGATTATACCAATTAAACGAATTACACATCGGTGTTACTCTTGATTCTTGAATGAGATAACCCAAATCAAATCTCTAAAACCAATTGTAATTTGTATCAAACAACTAAATTTGAGGGTGTAATTGTCATTTTATTCAAATCACATGATTTGATTTGTCTGGTAATTAAATTTGGACTAAATTAAATCCCAAAGATGGTTAAATTATTTAACCCTCTTTAATCGACAAATAACAAGAACCTTAATAGTTCGGTATGATTCTTTTTTTTTAATTAATATTTTATTAATTATTTAATGACTATTATACCCTTAATTAGTGATTTAATTAGTGATAATGATTAAATACTATTAATTAATTAACTCACCGCATGTTTATCTATGCTGTTTTCTCGCTAATCAATACACGCAAATACCAATTAATTAATTCTTCAATGCACATAATTATGACATATCATCATTCTCTCTAATTTGAAACGTAATATGTGCTGCAACCATTAACACCATTGATTGATTGTACTTCAAGTTTTTTCCTTCTCCATCTTCATCATTACTACCGTTCAAAAAAAAAAACAATTTTTCACATTTTTAATTTAAGTTGATTGAAATAGATTTGGTAGAGATGGTTGAATTTTAATTTTAATCTAACAAACACTAATTTAATTTTAATAAACCATAGTCTAACAAACACTAATTTAATTTTAATAAACTTTAATCTAACAAATATTTCATTTTATCAACCTTAGTTAAAATTATGATTTTTTTTTAATTTCTAAGTGTAAAATTATGAATTTTTTGATCGCTAAGTGTAAAACAATTCATTTTAACAACCTTGGTTATGATTTTTTTAATCTCTAAGTGTAGGTAAAGTCTAGTATGCACTCGAGTGCATGTTGTGCACCCTAGTCCATGTTGCACTTTTCAGTTTTACTGACTTACACTTTTGGGTAAATGGTGTTGCACTTTTCAATTATTACTAAAAATATTATTATACAGTTTAATAATTGAAAAGTGCAACACCATTTACCAAAAAATGTAAGTCAGTAAAACTGAAAAGTGCAACATGGACTAGGGTGCACAACATGCACTCGAGTCCATAGCATACCAACCCCTAAATGTAATATTTCATTTTAACAACATTGGTGTAAAATTATGATTTTTTTTAAAATCCCTTTAGTGTAAAATATTTCATTTTAACAATCTTAGTGTAAAATTATAAATTTTTTAATCCCTGAGTGTCAAATATTTTATTTTAACACTAATAATTCAATTTTCGTAATTTAATTTAATTTCTAACACTAATAATTCAATTTTCGTAATTTAAGGTGATAATTGTAGAGTAGTTAATTTAATTTCTAACAATAATAATTCAACACATTGAAACGAGTAATCGTAACCTTAAACCCTGAACGGTGAGAATCGAGTAGTCGAATCTTAAGTGTACATTATTGAATTTAAATGTGATCAACACATTGGAAATTAAATTAATGAATCATAAGTGTACACTATTTGAATTTAAATGTGATCAACACATTGAAATGAGTAATCGAACCCTAGCCCTAAACTTTGAACCATGAATGGTGAGAATCGAGTAGTCGAACCTTAAATGCACACTATTGAATTTAAATGTGGTCAACACATTGAAAATTAAATTAATGAATCATAAGTGTACAATATTTGAATTTAAATGTGATCAACACATTGAAACAAGTAATTGAACCCTAAACCCTAAACCCTGAACGGTGAACGGTGAGTAATAGTCGAACCTTAAGTGTACAATATTGAATTTAAATGTGATCAACACATTGAAAATTAAATTAATGAATAATAAGTGTACACTCTTTGAATTTAAATGTGATCAACACACATTGAAATGAGTAATCGAACCCTGAACCCTAAACCCTGAACGGTGAGAATCGAATAGTCGAACCTTAAGTGTACACTATTGAATTTAAATGTGATCAACACATTGGAAATTAAATTAATGAATCATAAGTGTACACTAATTGAATTTGAATGTGATCAACACATTGAAACGAGTAATCGAACCCTAAACCCTGAACGGTGAGAATTGAATAGTCGAACCTTAAGTGTACACTATTTAATTTAAAATGTGATCAAAACATTTGAAATTAAATTAATGATTTATAAGTGTACACTATAGAATTTAAATGTGATCAACACATTAAAACGAGTAATCGAACCCTAAACCTTGAACTCTGAAACGTGAGAATCGAGTAGTCGAACCCTAAATTGTAACACCCAATAATTATATATATATATATTGACATATATATTTTTTTAAATGGTAATTTAATATATATAATTTAGAATGCAGTCGTTACATTTTAAATGTTAATATAATATAATTTCCTTAATTGTCTTATTAAAGAAAATAAATTTTGTTTTTCCAGAATAGTGTATATTTAATTTGCTAGAAAAAAAATTAAAAATTATCTTTTTTATAAATAATATTTATTATCTTAAATAAATTAGATAGTTTGAATTTCCTAAAATTACTCCAATAATTGTTTATGAATTTCCTGAAATTACTCCACCAAATTCGACTTAAGATTGATTTTTTTTAATAATATTTATTATTTTAAATAAATTAGATAATATAAATTTCCTAAAATTACTCCACAACAATTGTTTATGAGTTTCCTAAAATTACTCCTATAAGATCCTACTAAAATAAATTTAATCTTATCTTAATAAAGATTCAATCTTTATTTTTTAATAATATTTGTTATATTAAATAAATTATGTAGTAAAATATATGATAATTTAATCTTAATAATATCTAAATAAATTTAATCATAATCTTAATAATATTCAAATATAAAATTTTATACGATTACAATTTTTTTTTTATGGTTGTGCTTTCTAATAGTCAAGAAAATTCCAGTCGTTGTGCTTTTTATGGTTGTTTTAAACATTCTGGTAGAAAGGTGATTTTTTTTTTTTGCAATGTAGAAGATGAAGTTCGGATAGAAGAAAGAACAAGAAAGAGACGAAGAAGAGAGTTTTGGAATGAAACGGTAACAAAGGGAAGATAAATTTTAATTAAATACACATATTGAAAGTTGTATTGGTGTAATTATTACTTACCTTGAAGAAATAAGAAGAGAGAGAAAAGGGTGTCAGACTTTAATATTTTATTCAAAAACAATAGTTAAGCAATATATTTAAATTAAGGGTATATTAGTCATTTAAGCACAACTTAAACAAAAAATGGATGAAAATACCCCTGTCTGTACATACAAATTCTGTATGTTTAGCACCACCCTAATAGTTAGGTGTTGGGATATGAATCCGGAAACAAGTTCTAATTGATGAAAGAAGTAGTTTTGATAAGCCAAAAGTAGACTTGAATATATTTCTAAGTGTTAACTAATCTAGTTATGGAAGTCGTCTTGTGAACAAGATCAGTAGAGTACAAAAGTAAGAAAGAAAAGTTTAAGTATGAAAGAAAAGACAAGTACGTTTTATAAGTACTATGTTATGTTTACTATAGGTATTATGATGAGCATTTAAACGATGTATATAAGCTCATATGGTTTGTTTTGTTGATGTATAGGTTTAAGTTGACTAAGCTGAAATTATAAAGCTTAAAGTAATGTAATAGTCTTGTTAGAATTAGATTGATAAGACTAGTTTAGTTATGTTTGTAATAGATTAGTTCTACTGAAGAAGTCTACTGAAGATAGAAGATGAGAAGACTCGCAGAAGACAAGACGAGTTATGAAGAAGTCAAAATTGTCTAAGTATGGAATATGACTAGACAAGACAAGTGCGAAAAGAAGGAAAATTACTTATGATTAGAAACGCGTGGAGAGAGTTATGAAAATAAGGATATATTGAAGGAGTTAGTTATGGAATAACAAATTTACTGAAGACGCGTTGGAAGGATAAGAATAAACAGTTAGAAGTTGGTTATCAAGAAAAGTTAGTTGGATAACAAACTGTTCTTGAAGATTCAGAAGTCTATAAATATCTAAGGATGTTGAAGCGTTGAAGACTACTGAAACTCGATATACTGAAGGAATTACTAAGAGATATTCGAACCAAAAGAAACTCACAGAGTTCAAGTTCAGAAAGTTCAAGCTATAAGACAAGTCAAATTCAGAAAGCTACTACTGGACTAGAGAAGTTTTTCTTTTTAAAGTTTGTTTGTTCAAGTTGCTAGTTACTTGTAAAAATAGGTAGTTGTTAGATCGAAGAAACACTTGGTATTGTTATCGAGAAGATCGAAGTCTTATTTCTTGGGACTTAAAGCCACAAGAACACACTACTTGAAGAGAAGAGTAATAAGAATTTCACGACTGGAGTTGTGAGAGTGGATGTAGACAAGTTGTCGAACCACTATAAATCTCGTGTTGATTTACGTTTCTATTTTATTTGTTGATTACTTGATTACTTGTGAATTGATTAATCTACATATAGAATAGACAAGATCAGTGTTCTTATTTGATATTAGTTGAGTATAAATCTTAAGGGCTCATTGTTAAATCTGATAATTTCGCATTGTGTACTTTGATATTTTGAAAGATTTATAAAAGTCTATTCACCCCCCCTCTAGACTTTTACTAGCTTACTCAATCTTATCAACTCAACTAGGGACCTACAAGTGGTATCAGAGCATTAGTTCTTTGGACTGCTGTTTCTTGATCACCCCTAGAGACTTTAAGGGATGTCTTGGTTCTTGATTGTAGTTGTTATTATCACTGTTCTTGAAATTCTTTGAATCTTTGATCTACTTGCTATATTCCTACTTGATCATCTTGAAATCATGTCTATGGAAATAAGCGCTAACAAACTGCCTAAGTTTTCAGTCCAGGATTATAATTACTGGAAACTCCGGATGGAAGCTATCTTTAGCACGACACATAACTTGATGGTGTCCGTCGTAAAGGAAGGACCGATCGTTACGATGATTCCAAACACTGTTGCATTAGAACTATCAAAAGATGTTGGTGTACTCGTCCCCAAACCAAGGTCAAAACTCACTTCGGAAGAAATGAGACAGAACAATCTGGACAGTTTGGCCAAGAACTACATTTTACATACCCTTCCCAACGAGTATCTGGGAAAAGTATTTAAATGTAAGACTGCCAAAGAAATGTGGGATCGACTTGCTATCATTTGTGAAGGAACTACCCTAATCAAAGAAAGTAAGCTGTCCACAGCTGTACAGAGGTTCGAATCATTTAAGATGAAGGCTGGTGAAAATATTGACCAGTTAGATACTCGTTTCACACGTGTTATGAATGATTTGGAAGTGCTAGGCAAGACATATACGAATCGTGAAATCAATTTGAGAATATTTAAGAGTTTTGATGCTAGATGGAAAATGGTCAAAATGATCATTAAGAATACTCAGGACATTTATGAATGGACTGCTGAAACAATGTTCCAAACTCTTAAGGCACATGAGTTTGATCTAGATGAGGATGATCCCATAGCCAGTAGTGATAGAGAGAATGATGTGTCGAAAAATGTTGCTTTTAAGTCTACTTCGTCTAAGAGCTTTAGAATAGACAGGTCCAAGTCTAAGACTAAGTCTGCTAGTATAAAGGAAGATTTAGATAAGACTGATCTAAGTCTGAAAGATCAGATGAACCTTATGGTTAGGAAGTTCGACAAGCTGAACAAACGATACGGTAGATATAAGCGCTTTTACAAAGACTTTAGAGGTTCTGCTAACAAGGACTCGTTTGAGACCAGACGAGATCAAAACTCATCCGAAAGGAGAGCTGAGGTCTCGAAAGGAAACAGGCGAGATAGGAACTCCGAGGATAGGAAGATTAGACGTTCTAATAGAAAAGATAAGAGAAGGGATGACTCTCCTGAGAAAAAGTCTCCTAACGATCTACTTTGCTATAATTGTGAGAAATCAGGTCATTACATTTACGAATGTCCGGACCTGAGTACTGATGATCGAAAAGAACGTAAAGCAAGGTGTGAACAAAGATACAATAGGGGTAAGAAGGCAATGATGGCTAATGATGACTCTGAGACGGATTCAAACGAGTTGCCCTCGTCTTCATCTAGTTACCCGTCTAATCATGAAGAAGAAGAAGCATTCATTGTAGATGATGGCCTAAGCTTGATGGCGAAAATTGAACAAGAGGTATCATCTGCAACTTCTTTTCAATCATGTGATGAATCAGATTCTGATGAAAGTGATATTGCCGATAGTGGAGTAGGGAGTAGTCTTCATCACTCTACTAGTGTGACTGAAGAAGACATCCTACTCGCCAACAAGGTGTTCATTGAAGTCAGCGACGAGAACATCGCTTTAAAACAAGAAATCATTGATCTTAAGGAAGCTCAGTCCAAAGTAGATCCTAATATAACATTCCTAAACAAGCGCTTGACAGAAGAGTTGAGATAACTCAAAGACAAGTGTGCGTTGACAGACAAGTTGTATCAAGATCTACTCAAGACACATGCTACTGAGACAAATGAATTCAATGTTTTAAAGAACAACTGAGACAAGTTGTATCAGAGAATACTTGTTGCATTGGCATGTTCTCAAGATTGCTGGTATTTTGCATCATTACAGAATATATGTCCCACTTTGATGTGAGACTTCTCAAAATCTTCAAAGCAACTTCTCTTTTGGCATAGAACTTGCCCAAAGAATTCATCTCATTCATGATGTCAGTGAATCTGCCATCAAGATGATCAATAGTTTCATTTGGCTCCATAGTGAATTGCTCATACTTTTGGATAGCCACTTGAAGCTTGTTTTCCTTTATCTTTTGGGTACCTTCACACATAAGTGCAAGGGTATCCCAGATCTCCTTTGCTGTGGTGCAGTGATACACACTTCCCATCACTGCATCTGGAATGGTCTGGTACAAGGTGTTCATGGCAATGTAGTTCAGATTGTGCCTTTTTCTCTCTTCTGCTGTTAGCTCATCCTCATCTTTTGGCAACAGCTCCCTTGGGTCTGCTTTTTGAGCATCAGTGACCTTGGGATTGAGCTTGGTGAAGGTGAATGGTCCTCTAGTGATGACTTTGAGCATTTCATCATGCTGGCAAGCAAGATGTGCTCTCATCCTGATCTTCCAGAAATCATAATTCTCAATTGAGAACATTGGCAACTTGTGATGAGAAATATGATTGACTTGGTTTGGACCCATGTTATTGATGGTGTTGACAGCATCTCCTGGAACTGCATTGTTAGCCATTTCAACAGAAATTATATAGAATGAACACAGATAGGTTTTTCAGAAATTTGAATCAGTTCAGTGACCACAGAAAGTGAGATTTTGAAAATCAATGATTCTCAGAAGCAGTGGTCTGTGAACCCCTGCTCTGATACCACTTGTTGGTCCTTGGTGGAGTATAACACAAGTGTATGGGGGGGGGGAATGCACTTGTGTATGCAAATTCTTTTTCTTTTTGACAAACTGGTCTTATCAGGCAAGTTGTCTCACTACTGGCCTGAGTGTGAACTTTGATAGATACTTGTCCTACTGATTACTATTGAGTGATCAGTTGGCTAAATATCTAAAAGAGTTGCTAAGTGCGGAATGTGGTTGGCCTTTGACTTAAAGAAATACTCCAAGTTAATTTCTGAAAAGATACAGGTTATCAGGGACTTTGTCCAAAACAGATTTTCTCATTTACTGAGTTTTGCTTCTTTAAAATATGTTTGAATGTAAGTGCAATAAAGAATGCAGTAAGTAAATGGCACACAAGTTTATAGTGGTTTAGAGACTCAAGCTCCTACATCCACTTTCCCTGATTGTACAGGATAATTCCTTCACAATGGAATTAACTTGTTTTATAGTGCCAAGGTGCACTGATCAACAACACTCTCTTAGTGTTTTGATCCCTAGGATAACCTGAGTCCTAGTGCTCAATCTTTCTCAGTTAAGACTGTGTTTCACAATAACAATCCTTAACTCCTCACTTCTACAACAAACTCTCTCTTTACTAAATGAGATAGGGTTTGAGGTTTGGTTCTAACTAGTAGAGATATCCTTTACAATAAGAGCTGTGTAAAGGCTTTGGATGTTTACAAAGATTGGCTTAGCTGAAAGAAGTGATTCAGGAAACTTGGAATTCTAGAGAACAGCTTGGTTTCCTTTGAAAGCTTGATGATAGTTTGATAGCTTGTAGTTGGATGTTTGAATCCCTTGATCACTTCTGTATTTATAGGCAAATTTGAGCAGCTAACCGTTGGAGGGATAACAATTCAAACTTGTCTATTTGCAGCACCATTGAAACGGCTATGAAGCTTGGCATTCTTTTATCCACTGTGTAAAAGACCTCTTCAATGGTTGCTTGAATGAATGTGTTGACTTCTGAAAAATGCGACTGAGATGACTTGTGTCAGATTCCAAATATGCATTTTTTTCAAGGTTGATTTGTGGCAGAAGCTATACTCAACCAACGGTCAGATGGGACAAGCTCCCTGAACATTCCTGCTGCAATTTAGAATGTTCCAACATTCATTCAATGTTTCACTCTTTAATGCTCTAAGTCTTTAATGCTTGGTTCAGACATGATTGGCAATAAATGCTTCATTGAATGTGTCTTTTGTGGGCTTTGACATTCAATGCTCTTGATCATTTGTACTTCAACTGTCTTGATCATTTGCATTTATGAGCATTGCTTTACTGCTCTTGATCTCTTCAGCTAAGTTGTCCACTTGGTCAGTCTGTCTTGAAAGTTCAGCAACTTTGTCCTATAGACTTATCAAGCTGCATAACATTTTAGCTTTGGACAACTATTCTGAGTACTAAAATCTCACAACATTCCTGAGATTTTTTACTTAAGCAAACTACAAATTCAAGAGTATTGAGACAACTTGCCTGAACTAGACTTGAGCTTATCTCAACTAATCTAAACATCATCAATCAGGGGTTTTGGTATCTAGATCAGAATCATTTTATTCCCAACAATTTCCCCCTTCTTGATGATGCCAAAACCTATTACAAAGGGAACTTGACTTATTCTATACTTTACTTTCAGGAAGAGTGAACTGGTCAACTTGCCTGAAAGAAACTGTTAGCACAATAAATCAAGTATATATGTAATGTCAGGTTAGTTGAGATAATGAGTTGTTATCTCTTGATAGAAAATCAGTGGTCCTTTTATATATATCATTGAGCATTACAGATCAGAAAATCAAAGGACAACAAGACTGATACAAAGAAAGTAGAATAACAACATCATAAGCAATCATAAAAAAATAGGGAAGAAGTGAACTTATCCATCAGAGAGTTCCATCATCTTGAGGAGCAATGCCATACTGAGCCCATACTCTTTTCTTCAGTTCCCAGATTTCTTTGTTGGTTCCTTTAGGGCCAGGCTTCAACTTCTCCATCCTCATGATGTTGATGAATTCTTCCAGTATCTTTCCCTCATCAATTAAGTTCCCATTGAACTTAGGAGGCATGTACAGAATAGGACCAGGGGCCTTGAATTCAACTCTGGCCATCTCAGCTACTGCAAACAACTTTTGGTAGAGGTCCCTATGGTTCTCAAACATAAACTGCACAAAGACTTCATCTACACTCTCTTCAAGCCACTTTCCAATGACATAAAAGTCATATACAAAACTTCTCTTGGCCTCCTCCCATGCATCATTCAGTGAGATTGGAACCCACTTATCATGGTGAGGGTACTGAGTGTCCCATCTTTGCAGCATTTGTGGTTTGAGCTTTCTGTAAGAAGCCCTCCTTCTTGGAGCTTTGAAGTTTGCCCTCCTTCCATCTCTTGCCTTGTTGGCCTCAACCAACTGATCCATTCTCTCTTTAGCTCTTAGAAGAGCTAGCTTCTCCTGTGTCTCTGGATCCTTTCCAAATCCTTCTTCAAACAGCTTAGAAGGATCATCAGCAAGCTTGGGCACAGCAACTTCAGGCTCTCTGTATTGTTCAACTTCTTCTTCTTCAATGGCAGGCAGCTTGACTGCTTTCTTCATCCTCTTGGATTTCCTCACTGGAGTTGACTCTTCAGCTTGGAATTCTGATGGCAAAGTCAGGCTGGTTGGGAATTCATTGAAGGCTTGCAATTCCTTCCTTTTTCTTTCAGATGACCTTGTCACCTTCCCCCTTACTTCATCAACCTTCTCTTTGGGTTCAAGTCCTGCTGACTCACCACCAGGCCTTTGTTGCTTCCTTGCCTGACTCTCCATTGCAGACATCATGGACTCTTTAACAGCAATTTGAATCTGCTCTTCCTCAGTCAAGTTCTCAATGTTCATTGGGCATTTGCCTTTCCCAATGTCTTCTACTGCCTCCTCCTCAACATCAAGGACCTTCTCCTTTCCTTTGGATTCACCAATAACCAAGGTTCCCTTTGCCCTAGCTCTCTCTCTTTCCCCCTTTTTGGCATTATCAAAACACTGGGGCTTCAAGTCACTTATAGTGACAGAGAGATGTGAGTGAGCATGAGTGAGGGACTTCAACTCCTGCAGTAGGTAAACATTCTCATCATGAATGTTTTGCATTTTGTCATCTGCCATGCTCAAGAATGTGTGAACATGTGTCATCTTTTGAGCAACAATGGCATCTAAAGTGGCTTTCAGTGATTGATCAAGTTTGGCCTGAAGTTGATCAGTGAGGTTGGCCACAACTTGATCAGACACTTTGGCCATAAGTTCAACAGTGAACTTCTCTGCAGCCTCCTTCACCATTGCAGCTTTCAATTCTTCAGCTTTCTTTCTTTGTGCAGCAGTCCTTTGCCTTAATGCATCTTTGATTGTCCTTCTCAAGGCTCTCACATTATGCTTGTACAGAACTTTGAGGCCTTGCTGCTCTTTCTGCACAGATTTTGTGAACTTGACCATCTCCTCCTTTGCCTTTGTTACCTCTGTTGAAACTGTTTGCAGTCCAGTTTCAACACCACAAATTCTTGCATCCAGTGTTGGCAAGATTACTTCCTCTGAGCCAGTTAGCCTCATCTCCACAGAGGCTAGAGTCTTTCCTTGGCCATCTAGTGTATCAATTGTGGCTGCATGTGCCTTACCAACTTCCCTTACCAAAGTATCTAACTTCTCTTATTGTTCTTCAATAATAGTTGCAGTTTGAGTAGCAATCTGAAAGCCTGCTTCAGTGGTATTGGCTTGCTCAAAGTACATCTTGTTCAATGTGGATACATTGGCTGAAACTGCTTCAAGATCAATATCAGCATTGACTGGTATATTTGTAAGGGAGGCATCTGCAAAAATTTGCTCAATTGTAACAGCAACAGAATATGCAAAACTAAGAGTGTTAGTGAAAACTCCCTCAACACCCTCATTCTTTTTATCTCCCAATAGGCCTGATTCATCAACACCTATACTCTCATTTTCAACTTCTTTCTTTTCTTCATTTTCAATAGATATGCTCACATTCACTGGAGAATCAGGCCTCCTTTCACTAGGGATTCATCAAGTTCAGATTTGACTTGAAGAATAGCCTGACTCTCATATTGGGCTGCACCCAATATTTCTACTTCATCTCCCTCCTTTTGTGGTGCACTCAGGGAACCTGTAATCACACAATCCTCACCATCATCTCCCTCTGAGTTTTCACCACTATTTGCCTTTTCAACTCCTTCTTTTCCTAATCCTGACACCTCCATATCCTCAACAGGATCCACAGAGGGCAGTTGTTGGGAGATCACAATGCTTGGGCATCTCAAGGCCACTGAGTCATCCTGAATGACTAAAGGCTGGTCAATGTCCAACTTTCCTGACATTGATGAGGCTTTAGCCAAACTAGCTTCTCCCATGGAAGTCTCAACATTGTCAAGTTGTGCCTCAGGTTCAAGAGAACCATCCTTGGCCAATGCATCTTGGATTGAGTCACCATCTTTGGTCAACTCCTCTGAATGATCAGAGTCCTTTTCAGAGTAATAGGTCAAGTAATGTACCTGAGTAGAGTTGAGGCCTGGAGGGTTGGGATTGGTGTTATCATCATCATCATTATCATCATCAGATGGACTATCAGGGTGCCTGAGTCCCTGTGCAATTCTTTCTCTCTCAGCAAGCACCTTCTCATGAACAATGGTGCAGAACAAGGCCTCAGTGGTCAACACACTGGACTTCTTCACATTTGCAAAGTGCAAGAGCCTGTTCTCTTCAACCTGCCACCAGCTTGCTCCTTTATCCTGAATAGCCTGAGCTATTTCTACCATAGTTCTATCCTTGATCTCAACAAGAGCTCTGAGATCATAGAACTGTTGTTGCAGTCTAGGATAATCCTTCAACCCTGGATATAGCTCATCCACATTAGCCTTGGCAATCTGCCTTAGCATCCCCTCATAAGTGTATTCTTCACCACTTTCATCTCCAGAGGAGTTGGCTTGGGATTCAGGAGGGTTGGATTGGGATTCAGGTGGGTTGGATTGGGATTCAGGTAGGTTGGGTTTAGAAAGGTTAGAGCTTAAAACAAGTTGGGATTCAGGTGCTTTTGAGAGCAGTGTGCCTAAAAAGGTAAGTGGAATGGCTGGAATGGATGGGAGAACAACTTGATCCCCTTCTTGAAGAAAAGTTTCAAGAAGTTTGGTATATGAGAGAAGTCTTGGATCAAGTGGGGAAAAAGGTCTATCCTCAAGATTGACCAAGTCTGCCAGCACATCAATACCTGCTCTATCTGGGGCACCTTCAGGGGAGTAAACCTTCTTGGCAATGATTGGGGCATCTTCAGGAGTCTTGCACTCCTCTTCTTCATGCCTTGATGGGGATATTCTTTCTGATTGAATATCAGGAGAGTTGGCTTCAGGGCTGTTGGGCTTTGATTTGGACTTGGAGTTAGACCTACTAGCTTGCCTAATCTCCTTGAAAAACTCTTTCTTCTTCTTCTCCTCTTCCATCAATCTCTGCTTCTCAGAGGTTTTGATTATTCGTTTCCTCGTTTCAGATCTTGTTGGCTGGTCAAGATCCCTGAATTCTGTTACACTTTCAGGCTGTAAGGGGACAACCTCTCTGAATTCTTCACCCTCTTCAGGGGGGTTGACTCCTTCATCAGCAACCTTCTCAATCTCCTCAGAAGTGGCTCCTCCACTTCTTGACTGGCTTTCTGGGGAAGATTCACTCAGAATCTTCTTCACCTTCTTCATCTTTGGCTGAACTTTTGGTGGTTGGGCTTTCCTCTTTCTTGGAGAGGTTCTGGTTGTTGGAACAGCTGCAACAGCTTTCTTGGAGGCAGCCTCCTGCTTTCTCTTTTCTGTCTTAGAAGATAGCTTTCTGAACATCACCTTTTGAGCAGGAAAAGGCTTTGGTTTTGCTTGTAGATGGGTGTAATGAGCAAATCTTTCCAAGAGCAGGCTGGCTCTTGTGCAGACATGGAGTCTTCCATCAACCACCACTTTGTGGTGTTTCACCTCCTTAAATTTGAATTTCTCATTCATCATCTTGTCCAAGATAAAGCTTTTCCAGTCAAACTTGACTCTCTTCTCAGCAGAGTCAATCACAACAGCCATTACTCTTAACTTAGGCATACTGATTTGTTCAACACTCCCAGAGTGACTTAACAAACTCTTCACCACACAATCAAACAAGTGTCTAAAAACTGGCTTTAGAGTGTTCTTGTTTTGAGCACTTACTAGCTTTTTGGGTGTAAGTAGCCATGTAAGATAGAACTCCTGATCTTCTCCTTCCTTGTAAGTTTCTGGATTTAGGCCTTCTGATGGAAGCCCAAAGCTAGCATCCAAGTCTTCTGCAGTGAAGATGATGGTGTGTTGGCTTTCTTCTTCTTCATCTTCCTCTGCATATGTGAGCTTAGTGCACACATCTCCCTTCTTGCCCTTCCATCTGAGATGGGCAAAGAATTCAGCCATGAAGGAGTTCAGGCAGGAATCTGGCTTAGTGCCTAAGAACTTTTCTAGCCCAGCCTCCCTTAGCCATTGAAGGACTTGATGAACTTCAGTGTCTGGACTATCAAAGGCAACTAGTTTCTCAAACCAAAGAGAACTTGTGTTGCTGAGATATGCAAAATCAATGTCCAAAGATGAATCATTGAAGTCTACAAGTTCTTCCCTCTTGATTTTGGGTGCCATGGATAATATGAGAGTTGGGTAGGTTTTTGGAGAGGAGTTGCAGGTTTGAGAGGATTTGAAAATCTTAAGAGTTTGAAAATATGAGTGCGTGAGGAAGAAAGTAAAAAACCGAGGAGTTTATATATGAATGGGATTTATTAACCGTTGGTTAATAGAAAATAACAGTGTGTAATCATGAAAAATCAATTGGATATAGTGGGGTAGTGGGCTTTCGGCGGTTTGATGGAGTTTTAATGCAAATCAATGGCCTTGATGATGGCTCAAGAATTCATGAAATCTTAATTAAGATTTTGCATTTAATGCTGATTTGCCATTTTGGTGGCAAAGATCTTCATAGTACACTCCATCCAAAAATGGCCTACTCTTAGACCAAGAAATCTTTTAAATGTCTAATCAATGCTAAAATAGCAATGATTATCTAATTAACTCGGACAAACATCCTGAGATGTGCTTTGATTTCTGTGAAGGTCAGACTGCCTGATTAGCTTGCCTGAGTGGGTCCCAAAGTTGCTGACTGGGTCCCACTTGGACAAAGCTCCTGACCAATATTGCTGAACACCATAGGGACAACTTTGCTGAGTTTTCCTCTTTGGCTAACTGCTTCAGTGAGGTTGGTCAACTTTGCTGAAGTTCAATTTAATGAACTTCCCCCTTCTTATGAGCTTCCTTCCTTCATTCCTCCATCTTTCCTGGATCAAGTAAGCCCAATTCAGCTGAAAGTTCCAAGAACCTTGCTTCAGCCAATGGTTTAGTCAAGATCTCAGCTTTTTGCTTATCAGTGTGGATTTTGACAAGCTTGATATCTTTCTTTTCCACATGATCCCTTATGAAGTGATGCTTTATATCCACATGCTTGCATCTGGTGTGGAGCACTGGATTTTGTGAGATAGCAATTGCACTATTGTTGTCACAGAATATTGGCACTTCATTTGAGATTACTTTGTAATCTCTCAATTGTTGCCTGAGCCAAAGTATCTGAGCACAACAACTTCCAGCTGCTACATACTCTGCTTCAGTTGTTGAAGTTGCAACTGTATTTTGCTTCTTGGAGAACCATGAGATAAGCTTGCTGCCCAAGAATTGACAAGTTCCAGAGGTGGATTTTCTGTCAATTCTACATCCTCCATAGTCTGCATCTGAATATCCAGTGAGCTCAATGTTGTCATCAGCTGGATACCATAATCCAAGATTCTCAGATCCCTTGAGATATCTTAGGATTCTCTTGGCAGCATCAAGATGGCTCTTCTTTGGATTAGCTTGAAATCTTGCACATACTCCAACTGCAAATGTGATATCAGGCCTGCTTGCAGTGAGATACAGCAAGGATCCTATGATTCCCCTGTAGTTAGTGGAGTTTGTTGACTCTCCACTTTCATCAGGATCCATTTTCCAGTTAGTATTCATTGGAATTCTGACTGGCTTGCTTGTAGCACATCCAAATTTCTTGATCATGTCCCTTGTATACTTGGCCTGATTGATGAATATTCCCTTCTTTGATTGAGTGACTTGAAGTCCTAAGAAGAAATTCATCAATCCCATCATGGACATCTCAAATTTGCTTTGCATGAGTTTGGAGAACTTCTCACACAACTTCTCATTTGGAGATCCAAATATAATGTCATCCACATAGATTTGGACTAACAAAATATCATCTCCTTCACAGATTCTGAACAAGGTTCTGTCAACAGTGCCTTTGACAAAACCATGATCTAGAAGAAACTGTGATAAGGTGTCATACCAAGCTCTTGGAGCTTGCTTTAAGCCATAGAGGGCTTTCTTCAATCTGTACACCTTGTCTCCTTCTTCAAATCCCGGGGGCTGTTCAACATATACTTCTTCTTTGAACACCCCATTGAGAAATGCACTCTTCATATCCATTTGATACACCTTGAATCTCATGTGAGCTGCATATGCTAAGAATAGTCTGATTGCCTCAAGTCTGGCCACTGGAGAAAAAGTCTCATCATAATCTATCCCTTCAGATTGACAGTATCCTTTGGCCACCAGTCTTGCTTTGTTTCTCACAATGATGTCATTTTCATTTTTCTTATTCTTGAACACCCATTTAGTTCCAATGACATCTTGATGAGTTGGCCTATCTACCAGCTCCCAAACTTCATTTCTGGTAAACTGGTTTAGCTCCTCTTGCATGGCTATGATCCAGTTGGTATCTTGTAGTGCTTCCTCAATGTCTTTTGGTTCCTGTTCTGAAAGAAAACAACAAAACAGTGCACTTTCTCCATGAAATCTTCTAGTTTTGATCCCTTCACTTGGATTACCAAGTATCAGGCTAGTTGGGTGGTCATGCAACCAAGTCCTTCTAGACCTGATCCTTTCAGGAGGATTGTCCTCATCTGAAGTTGGATCACTAGATTCATTGAATTCAGGAAAGTTAACTGAAGGATCAAGTTCAGGATCATATTCAGGAGTATTGTCCTCATTGTCAGATAAGTTGACATTTTCATTGGTTCCCCCTTGAATATTGGATCCATTAACTACCTCAACATTGCTTGCTTCTTCATTGGTAGTTGTTACCTGGTTTGAACTGGGATTGGGTCAGTCAGTTCAATATCTCCTTCAGGTTGGTTGTCTTCTGGTTGATTGCCATCAGGTAGGTTGTCCAGTGTTTGATTTTCATGAAGTTCAGGCTGGGCAACATCTACAAACACTGTTTCCTTGCTTTGAAGCCTTAGTCTGGTTGTTCTTTGTGTTATCTCATCAATATTCAGGTTTCTATCCCTGAACTCATTAACAGATTCATCAAACACAACATGAGGTGTTTCTTCCACAATAAGAGTTTTGCAATTGTAAACTCTGTAAGCCTTGCTGATTTGTTAATACCCAACGAATATTCCTTCATCAGCTTTGCTATCAAAAGCTTTCAATTTCTCTTTCCCATTATTATGGATGAAACACTTACAACCAAATATGTGAAAATAAGCAAAAGTGGGCAATCTACCTTTCCATATTTGATATGGGGTTTTACCTTGTCCTTTGGTGATTAAGGACCTGTTTTGAGTGTGACATGCAGTGCTAATGGCTTCAGCCCAAAACCTTTTAGGCAATTTGGATTCAGCAATCAAAGTTCTTGCTGCCTCTTTCAAGGTTCTGTTTCTTCTTTCAGCAACCCCATTTTGTTGAGGGGTTCTTGCTGCTGAAGTTTCATGAGTGATGCCATTCTTACTGCAGTACTCATTGATGTATGAGTTTATGAATTCTGTGCCTTTGTCAGATCTGATCTTGACAATACTTAGGCCTTTTTCATTGCTCAATCTCATCATCAATTCAGGTAGCTTGACTTGGGTCTTCTTTTTGTTCAACAAGAATACTACCCAAGTGTACCTGGAAAAATCATCAACAACAACTAATGCATATTTTCTTCCATTTAAACTTACTGGGATAATTGGACCAAATAAGTCCATATGCAGTAGTTGAAGAACTCTCTCAGTTGAGATGACAGGTTTTCCTTTGAATGAGGCTTTGATCTGCTTTGCTTCCTGACATGGTTGGCATATGTGTTCTTTGGTGAACACCTGATTAGGCAGCCCTTTGACTAGAGAGTTTCTTGCAATCTTGTTGATGGTTTTGAAATTCAGATGATTCAATCTCTTGTGCCAGAGCCAGCTTTGCTCATTTGTGCTTTTGGCAACAAGACAAACTGCTTCAGGGGTTTTGCTCCAATCTGCAAAATAAACATTTCCCTTTCTCACCCCTGTTAGTAGCACCTGTTGTGTTGAATTATTTTTGATAATACATTCATTTGGTGCAAATTCAACACAATATCCTTTATCACAAATTTGACTTATAGACAGCAAGTTGTATTTTAGGCCTAGGACATATGAGACATCAATAATTTTAACATTACCAATGTTTAATGTACCATAGCCTCTTGTGATTCCTTGAGAGCTGTCTCCAAAGGTTACTGAAGGACCATTCTTTTCTATGAATTCTGAGAGAAGCTCTTTGTTTCCAGTCATGTGTCTTGAACATCCACTGTCCAAGTACCATGCTGTTTTCTTGTTGATGCTTCTCTTCTTCTTGTGGTCCTTGCAGCCCTGCAAAGTCAAAATTTAGGTACCCTTTGAGTGTTGGGTCCTAGAGGGTTAGCTGTACCTTTTGGAACCCAAATCTGCCTGATTACTCTGATTAACTCAAAGTGACTGACTTGGTTTCCATTTACATCTACATACACAGTTTGACCCTTAAATGCCTTGGGTGCCTTCTGTGTATAAGTGTTGGTCTTAAGGTTCAGGAGGGTTGGTGAATTTCCTTGGGACATTTCTCCTGAAGTTACTAGACTTAGGTGCAGCTTGGAAAGACTTTTGAGGATAGGATTTTAGACGGCCTTTTCCTTTTGTCAAGTAAGGTTCAGGTTTCCTGAATGTTTTATACCTATCAGAGGGGATTGGCCTTAATCCATTCAGTTGAGGTTGCCTCATTTGAGTTGGCCTTTTCTGAACAGATTTTGGACAACTTCTCTGATGAGGATTCAGATAGGTTGACCTTCCATTGGTTCTACCTTTCTGACCCTCATTTCTCCTGTAAACAATGTCTTTAACCTTTTCCTTAGGTATGGGTTTAGGGACATTGTTCACTTGAGTTGGTATAAAAATTCCTTTTCCCTTATCCTTGATCAGTGGTTGATTTACTTCCATTTCATTTTGTTGTGCCACTGATCTTACAAAAGTCATCTTAGAATTGCTGGATGAGGCAACACTAAGACCAGGTGAGGGTTCAAATGGATTATAGCATAATCCACCCTTTTGAGCAAATGGTCTTTGAAACCCTTGAATTTCCTCTATTGCTTTAGCAGATTTGTTCAAGGCAGACATTTTCATTCTTAAGCTCCCCTCACTTATTTTTAGAGTATCAAATTCACTTGAGAGATTGTCAAATTTAGCTTGAAGAGTTCTAAAGTCAAAATCCTTTTTCTTTAGAGTCAGAGTTTGCTCATCAATCAGCTTTTGTTGTTCAGAGACTCTGAGAGACATTTCTCCACGTTCTCTCACAATCTGCTGATACAACTCAGTTGATTTAATGTCAACCTCAGATTCAGGAAGATTGGAGATTTTGCCTTTAGACCTCAACTGTTCATTTTCTCTCAGTGCCATATTGCATACTTCTTGCATTCTGGTGAAATCTTCTAACAACTTTTCAAAGTCAAGGTGGATTTCACTAGATTCATGTGTGTTAACTGAAAGATTGGAAGATGAACATACCTCTTCATTTTCAAATGCCATTTGGCAGTCATCATCACTTTCACTGTTGGAGAACAGTCCATCATCAGAAGAGTAGACACTCTCTTCACTTGCCGATTCTCCAGCTACCATGGCCTTCCTGTTGTTCATCCTCTTGTCTCTTTTGTTTTGCCTTTCTTTCCTTTCCTTGGCACTTAGGTCAGGACAATCATACTGAAAGTGACCCTTTTTCTGGCAGTTGTAACACACATTTTCATCATCATTTTTCTTGCTTGAGGACTCCTTCCTTCTTGATGATGATGGTTCACCTTTGCTGTACTTCTTTTTATCAGCATATCTGTCTTCTTTCTTCTCATCAGAGACTTTGTCCTCTGATTTGTTATCAGGAGAGCTGAATCTTCTTCTGGTTCTGTTGTCTTGGTAGAACTTCTTGTATCTACCAAATCTGGAGTTGAGCTTCTCAAATCTCCTTGCCATGAGTGCCAGCTCCTCCTTCATTTCTGATTTTGAAACAGATTGAGAAGATCTTTGAGTATTTTTCTTCTCTGTTTCAGTGGCTTTGAATGCAACACCTTTGTTTGAGGAAGATGGCTCATCATGCACCTTCTTTCTGTTGAGATCAAACTCATATGCTTTGAGTTCAGAGAATACTTGCTGCATTGGCATGTTGTCAAGATTGCTGGTATTTTGCATCATTACAGAATATATGTCCCACTTTGATGTGAGACTTCTCAAAATCTTCAAAGCAACTTCTCTTTTGGCATAGAACTTGCCCAAAGAATTCATCTCATTCATGATGTCAGTGAATCTGCCATCAAGATGATCAATAGTTTCATTTGGCTCCATAGTGAATTGCTCATACTTTTGGATAGCCACTTGAAGCTTGTTTTCCTTTATCTTTTGGGTACCTTCACACATAAGTGCAAGGGTATCCCAGATCTCCTTTGCTGTGGTGCAGTGATACACACTTCCCATCACTGCATCTGGAATGGTCTGGTACAAGGTGTTCATGGCAATGTAGTTCAGATTGTGCCTTTTTCTCTCTTCTGCTGTTAGCTCATCCTCATCTTTTGGCAACAGCTCCCTTGGGTCTGCTTTTTGAGCATCATTGACCTTGGGATTGAGCTTGGTGAAGGTGAATGGTCCTCTAGTGATGACTTTGAGCATTTCATCATGCTGGCAAGCAAGATGTGCTCTCATCCTGATCTTCCAGAAATCATAATTCTCAATTGAGAACATTGGCAACTTGTGATGAGAAATATGATTGACTTGGTTTGGACCCATGTTATTGATGGTGTTGACAGCATCTCCTGGAACTGCATTGTTAGCCATTTCAACAGAAATTATATAGAATGAACACAGATAGGTTTTTCAGAAATTTGAATCAGTTCAGTGACCACAGAAAGTGAGATTTTGAAAATCAATGATTCTCAGAAGCAGTGGTCTGTGAACCCCTGCTCTGATACCACTTGTTGGTCCTTGGTGGAGTATAACACAAGTGTATGGGGGGGGGGGAATGCACTTGTGTATGCAAATTCTTTTTCTTTTTGACAAACTGGTCTTATCAGGCAAGTTGTCTCACTACTGGCCTGAGTGTGAACTTTGATAGATACTTGTCCTACTGATTACTATTGAGTGATCAGTTGGCTAAATATCTAAAAGAGTTGCTAAGTGCGGAATGTGGTTAGCCTTTGACTTAAAGAAATACTCCAAGTTAATTTCTGAAAAGATACAGGTTATCACGGACTTTGTCCAAAACAGATTTTCTCATTTACTGAGTTTTGCTTCTTTAAAATATGTTTGAATGTAAGTGCAATAAAGAATGCAGTAAGTAAATGGCACACAAGTTTATAGTGGTTTAGAGACTCAAGCTCCTACATCCACTTTCCCTGATTGAACAGGATAATTCCTTCACAATGGAATTAGCTTGTTTTATAGTGCCAAGGTGCACTGATCAACAACACTCTCTTAGTGTTTTGATCCCTAGGATAACCTGAGTCCTAGTGCTCAATCTTTCTCAGTTAAGACTGTGTTTCACAATAACAATCCTTAACTCCTCACTTCTACAACAAACTCTCTCTTCACTAAATGAGATAGGGTTTGAGGTTTGGTTCCAACTAGTAGAGATATCCTTTACAATAAGAGCTGTGTAAAGGCTTTGGATGTTTACAAAGATTGGCTTAGCTGAAAGAAGTGATTCAGGAAACTTGGAATTCTAGAGAACAGTAATTGGATCATCGCCATGCAAGACGAGTTGAACCAGTTTGTTCGAAACGACGTCTGGGAACTTGTCGATAGGCCAGAACACCATAATGTAGTTGTCACACGATGAATTTTCAAGAATAAGAAAGATGAGAATGATGTAGTCGTTAGAAATAAGGCTAGACTAGTAGCCCAAGGCTATTCACAAGCTGAAGGCATAGATTATGATGAAACTTATGCACCTATTGCTAGACTAGAAGCCATTCGATTGTTTCTTGCATATGCTGCTTATATGAAGTTTAATGTATATCAAATGGATGTTAAAAGTGCATTCCTTAATGGTATTCTTGCGGAAGAAGTGTATGTAGAACAACCCCCAGGTTTCGAGGTGAAAGGCAATCAAGTGTACAAGTTGAAGAAAGCCTTATACGGATTGAAACAAGCCCCAAGAGCATGGTACAATACACTTTCTCTATTTCTATTAGAAAATGGTTTTACCAAGGGCAAGGTCGATAGAACCTTGTTCAGAAGACAAGAAGGTAAGGATATCCTACTTGTTCAAATTTATGTGGATGATATCATTTTTGGTTCACCCAACAAAAAGCTGAGTGAAAGTTTTTCAACACTCATGCAAAGTAAGTTTGAAATGTCGATGATGGGAGAAATGACTTATTTTCTTGGACTTCAAGTAAAACAAACTCCTGATGGGATTTTCATAAATCAAGCCAAGTATACTAGAAATCTACTAGACAAGTATGGTATTAAAACTTGCAAATCTACCGGAGTACCTATGCTACCCACCTACAGGATGCATTCAGACGAAAACGGTAAGTGTGCTGATCAATCATATTATCGTGGTCTTATTGGGTCATTACTTTACTTAACTGCTAATAGACCTGATATTGCATTTTCTGTTGGCGTATGTGCTCGATTTCAAGCTAATCCAAAAGAGAGTCATATGGAAACCACAAAACGGATACTGAAATATTTGAAAGGAACCATCAATCGTGGTATATGGTATCCTTCGAATGATGATTTATCCCTGAGTGGCTACTCTGATTCTGATTTTGGTGGCTGTAGAATAGATAGGAAATCTACTTCGGGTTCTTGTCAATTTCTAGGCACAAAACTTATTTCATGGTTTTCGAAAAAGCAGACCAGTGTGGCTACTTCCACAACTGAAGCCGAATACATGGCTGCTGGTAGCTGCTGTAGTCAACTACTTTGGCTCATTCAACAGCTTAAGGATTATAATATCATTGAATCAAATGTTCATATATTTTGTGACAGTAACAGTGCTATTGCCATTACACAAAAACCTGTTCTGCACACACGTTGTAAGCATGTTGATGTGAAACATCATTTTATACGTGATCATGTAGAAAAGAAAAATATTCGCATGGAGAAGATTCACACTGATATTCAAAGAGCTGATATTTTTACAAAACCATTGGCTGAAGCTCGCTTTAGAGAATTATGCATTAGTCTAGGACTAATAGATCTAGACCCTACCTGTATATAGCTGTGTACTAACCAGATAGGTACATCATAAAGAAATAAGGAGAACAAACAAGTTACTTCAGAAACAGAGCACTCGTCTACTCGTCAACAAGCCAGGTATACAAGGTCAGACAAGATGACCACACAACCCAAAGAGGAAGCTGGTAAAGCTGAGGGTAATACTAAAGGGAATAAACATTTAAGGAGGAATCTATGATTTCTTAAATATCCTTATGTTGACTCTTAAGTTTGTTAAAAGTCATCTTGATCGAAACCTTGAGTTCTGCATTTGATAGATATTCATATAAATTATTCTACTCTACTACTTGTATCTACTCTCATTTGTCGCACAAGATGAGACACGTACTTGATAACGTTTGACAATCAGACAGACAAGCACGGTCGAAGGGGGAACTCGTCTAGTGCAAAGAAGTCTACTAGTCTGTTCTGATGAACTCGAACAAACCAGATAAGCTCTCTCGTGATTTAAAACTTACTAAGTGTTTAAACGTAACTAAGGGTATTAATGTGATTTTGTATTACGAATTATGGGAAAACCTAATACTGGATATATACACTCCATCTAATGAGGTGTATACACCCAGTTCCCGCCCAAATCTACTGGATTAGGTCAGATGAGTACACTCCTCTCTTCTAACCAATAGCAAAGGCGGATTCCAAAGTTTACAATAGCAATTCACATAATATTCTCGATTACGAAACTGAATTCCAAATGTTTATTTCCATTAGATCGATCAAATCGATCTTGGCCGTTCATTCAAAAACTGATTTGTAACAAAAACAATCTTTGCTAAAATCACTCCTCACAATTCACTCTACTTTTCTAATTTCTTGTAATCAATTTCTCTCTTGATATCTCTGTATTGAATACTTGTTTCGAAAATGTCGATCGTATCTATGTTCGATGTCAAAACTAACATGCAGGCGAGGTTTGATCTAGACAAATATACTTCAGAAGGCAAGGTGCATGTGGAGGGCTCAGTGTTCTTCAAGGGCAGGCACTCTGAAGACAACAAGGAGATTCTCATGAAATGCTTCAGATGCGACCTGAAACCATACTTGGAAGCCGTTCCAGAAGTTGTCTATGAAGAAGAAGTCCTGGAGTTCTTCGCCACTGCCACTCGCCTAGCAGACTCGATCGAAGCATATATTGGTGGTTGCCGAGTGGAGATCACTCGAGAGGTTCTGTTCGAAACATTATGCTTACCTTCAGGTTCGATTAATGTCGAACAATATGGAGCTGGTCAAGAATTAAGGTACCTCAGTATCTTTTGTGGAAAGAAGTTGAAGCTAGGACGTGATGATAAAATTCCGTCAGTAAAGAAGAAGGAGTTGTTGCCTAAGTACAAGACACTTCTTGACATTGCAAGCAAGATGCTGCTTGGTGTCACTGGAAGTTATGATTCTGTAAGTCTTTAGAAGGCGAGAGTGATGGCTGCTATATATGATGGCATCACTGAAGGAAATTGGCCCAAATTGTTCTTGGATCGAGTAATGTATTTTGCTAAGAATGTGAAGGTGGATACTGATTCTGGAGAATGGGTGGTGTCTGCTGCTGTGAGTTTTGGAAACAAGCTCAGTATCCTGGTACCTGTCTTGCTACCAAACAAGATGTACTGGAGCAAGGGTAAACCGTTTCATGTTCTAAAACATTACTTGAAGAAGGATTCTCTCGATGGACAGACTAAGGCAAGAAAGTTGGAGCGAAAGCAAATCAAGATCAATTCACAAGACGCAATGATCAAGGCTGAGTCGTTTAGTGCTGAAGAAGGCGAGGCTCAAGCTGGAACTAGTGGAGCTCTAGTGAATTATGCGTCTGATGAGGCTATGATTGAGGCTGATGATGATTCTGAGGAAATCGAATCAGATGGAGCTTCGGAAGAAGAAGTTGAGGCTGAGGAACCGTACAGACTGGTGATGGTTGAGACTAGTTCGCCACTAGTAGAGACGACTAAAATGGTTAGTACTTCTCTTGCTACTTCCATTTTACCTCCTCTTAATGTTCCTGTTAAAACCAAGGCAAGATCACTTCGATCTCGTGCCAAGCCTATTCCCAAAACCACTCTAAGGTTCGTGCAACCGTTGAACACTAGTATTAACCAAGACACAACTATATATGCTCCAGCTGATACTTCTACAGCTGCAATACCAAACCAAACCACATCAAAGCCCCAAGAAACCACCATCCAAATAACTCCCACACCCACTAACTGACACTTCAGCAACTGAGTTAAGGACCCCACTTACTCAGACCCCTCCCAAAAACAGATTCGAAGCCCTGGTTGATTATCCTATGTGTATGCGTGAAAGGAGACTGCGTGCACAAATGACCAGAAATCTGAAGAAGATACTACCATCAGTCGAGATCGACATGACTTCAGAAGCTTATGAAAAATTGATCAGGATATGCACTTGGGTTGCATTGAAGAAAGGTCCAACTGAGGACATTTTTGAGGTAATTCTTGGAATGGGTGGAATTGCTAACTTTCAAGACTAGGAGATGGAACAACAAAAGAACAGTGGAGTTAAGAATTACTCTGATCTACTTCCATCTCATGCCTTGACTGCTCTGGTGAAGAGAATGCTGAACATTCCTGATGATGTGCTGTCTTCGGAAGCAAAGACAAGTATAGGTGTGCAAGTTTCAGAGATGATCTTGTTGAAGAATTTACGTCTACTGATCCGATTCTCGATCTAGAAAATGTATCTGATCAACTGAGAGGAATGGTTTTTGAATTCCAGGTTGAGCATGCACATGGCCCAAGGTGCAATGTTGGCCAGATCACAAGACAGGTAGATAAATACTTCACTTCAGAAACTTGTGCTTATACTGCAAAGTTGGTTCAGATTGTCCAAAAGGAATGTGAAGATACTGAAAGAAGAGAACAAGAAGCAAGGTTAGCCATTGTACCTTACTGTCCTAGTGTTGCGCAAGTGATAGCTGAAAGTGTTATTCCAGAGGAAGCAGTAGAAGACGAGGTCTTGTCTATTAATATGGAAGATGACTTGGTAGAAGTTCATGTCTTTGATGAAGATGAACTTATGGAAGAAGTTGTTCCTGAGGAAGTTCTTCAAACTTAGACTTGACTTGTGGCTTCAACTTTCTGAACTTGAACTCTGCAAGTTTCTATTTGCTTCGAATATCTCTTAGAACGCTTCAAAATCTCGTAGTAACAGTAGTCTTTAACTGTGTAAATCTTCAAGTATTTATAGACTTTACTTTATCAAGATAAGTTAGTTATCTAACAAACTTTCTTGATAACTGACTCTTGTAACTGTTTATCTCTATCCTTCCACGCGTTCCAGTTAATTAGTTATTTCATAACTAATTCTTCAATGCATCCTTATCTTCATAACTGTTTCTTCACGCGTTTCTGACTTAAGTAATCATTTATCTTTTCTGCGCACTTGTCTAGTCTTCCATACTTAGACAAATCTTCAGTCTCCTTCTTCACTTGTCTTGTCTTACGCGAGTCTTCTTATCTCCTTCAGTAGACTTATATAAAGAAATAATCTATACTAGTCCTATCATTTTAATCCTAACAAGACTATTACATTACATTAAGCTTTATAATTCAACTTAGTCACCTTAAATCTATACATCAATAAGAACAAAACATATGAGCTTCTATACATCAATTAAATGCTTATCATAAAATCTATACAAACATAACACTGTACTTATAAATCGTACTTATCTTTTCTTTCTTTCATACTTAAACTTTTCTTTCTTAATCTTTCTTCGTACTCTACTCATCTTGTTACAAGACGACTTCCATAACTAGAGCAGTCAACACTTAGAAATATTCAAGTCCACTTTTGGCTTATCAAAACTACTTCTTTCATCAATTAGGACTTTATATTAGGATTCATATCCCAACAACTTCCCCCTGTTTGATGAAGCCAAAACTACTTGAAATATTTAAAAGTTAGTAGATCAGTTAAGTAGTTATCTTCTCAAAATATGTTATCTTTTCATTCATAATCAGTAAGATCAGATAGATTATAATTACTTAGCAAAATGAAATCGAAATAAGTAAAGTACTTACAATGTTACTCACTGATGTTTCCTATATCTGGATTAGGAACACTGAATGCATCAAGAATCCTTCTGTGAATGTCAGAAATATGATCTTCATTGTCGATCTTCTCCTTCTCGAGCAATTCTTCTTCAAATTTCTTCACTTTGTTGAAATCGATCCTTTTTCCAGAACCTAGAAGTGGAGTTTCCCACTTAGGAAAATCAGGAACAAGAATATTATATCCAACAGCAGTAGCAATGCACATGATCAAGTTCCATAAGTTTTCATCTTCTGCTTCCATGAACTTATCAAACACAACATACAACTCTTCTTTGTTGTCCGCATCACCATACATACGGATTATCCAATGATCTAATTCCCATTTCAACTTGACAACATTCCAAGCATCTCTATGCTCATTGTCAATGAACTTATCTATTTGGGCATCTTCGATCAAATCTGGATTTTCTTTCATCTTTTGCAGCCTTTTGATGTGTTTACCTAACACCTTCTTGTTAGCATAACGATCATCTTCAAGCTTCTGCTTCTTATGAAGAGTTTCAACTTCATCATCATTGATTCCAGCAAGTATTTCTCCTAATCCTTCTTTCTTTTTCTCAAGATCAAGTTTCCTCTTAACTTGTCTTGTCTGAGGTTGAACATCATCATTCGCAATCGATTTGCCTTTAAAAATACTCTTCCGCTCTTCTGCACTTGCACTGATCTGCTCTAGTTCTGCTTTCTTCACTAGTCTTCTTCTCTTCGGTTTAGTCTCTTCAGCAGCAACAAGATCAGTCGCAGTAGCAGTTTTCACATCTTCAGTCTCTTCCCCCTTTTTGGCTTCATCACTAGCCTTAAGAGTGAAAAGTGACGTGAAATGAGTCATTTCTTCTTTAACAGCTTGCTTCATCATCTCAGCAGCTCTGTCAATTTGTTGTTGATGACTCTTGTCTTGACTCAGCTTTTCAAGCTTAGTAGCAACTAGCTCTAACTTTCGAGTAGACAGGTTCAACTCATTCTTAAAATGATTTGCAGTTAAGTGAAGTAACCTGTTCTCTTCAGTCATTTCAGTCATCAAAGCTCTTGCTTGCGCCAACTGTTCACTAGCTTCTCTCCTTTGCTCATCCGCAATTTCAATCTTAACACGGTAGAGTCTCTCCATCTTCTTTGACTCCTGAGCTAACACTTTTGCGAACTCGAGTGAACTCTGCTCAGAGTACTCAACTTGGCTACGCAAGAACTCTTCTAATTGAGTAAGCATCTCCTGTCTGAATGTAGCATCCATCTGATTCACCTCATCTACAATCAGAGCTTTTGAATTCTCCACAAGAGACGTATTCTGATCTGTTAAGACCTTCTTCACATCTAATTTCAGAAATTCATCGATAGAAGACTTAATCACCTGCTTAAGATCTTTCTTCAATTCATCGAATACAGCAGTCTGATTGAGTAGAGTTGTGTGGACAACTTCATCTGGAATATCTTCATCCATGAGTTCATCTTCAGCAAATACTTGAACTTCAACCAAGTCATCTTCCATATCAGTAGACAAGACCTCGTCTTCTATTGCTTCCTCTGAAATGACTTGTTACAACACCTTTGGATGTCGTTCTTATATCGTATTCCATTGGTCTTTTGCTTTTATCGTATGTCAAAGAACTTGAACCAACATCAGTAGGGTTCTTAATGACATGAGTAGGCGAGTCAGGTGTATATGCACCCAACCCTGTCTTGTCATCTGGAGCCCTATACCTATCTGACAACTCTTGATTAATCATTGAAGAATTAACCAAGTCAGTAAGTTTTAGGTGTAGATTTACGACCTCAGTCTCTAAGAACTTATTCGTTCTTCAAGCTTTTTGCACTTGTTCTTTAAAACATTGAATTCATTTGTCTCAGTAGCATGTGTCTTGAGTAGGTCTTGATACAACTTGTCTGTCAACGCACACTTGTCTTTGAGTTGTCTCAACTCTTCTGTCAAGCGTTCTTTAGGACTGTTATATTAGGATATACTTTAGACCGAGCTTCCTTAAGATCAATGATTTCTTGTTTTAAGGCGATGTTCTCGTCGCTGACTTCAATGAATGCCGTGTTAGCGAGTAGGAGGTCTTTTTCAGTCACACTTCTAGAGTGATGAAGACTACTCCCTACTCCACTATCGGCAGTATCACTTTCATCAGAATCCGATTCATCACATGATTGAAAAGAAGTTGGAGATGATACCTCTTGTTCAATTTTCGCCATAAAGCTTAGGCCATCATCTACTATGAACGCTTCTTCTTCTTCATGATTAGAAGGGTAACTAGATGAAGACGAAGGCAACTCGTCTGAATCCGTCTCAGAGCCATCATTGCCTTCTTACCCCTGTTGTATCTTCGTTCACGCGTTGCTTTACGTTCTTTTCGATTATCAGTACTCAGGTCCGGACATTCGTAAATGTAATGACATGATTTCTCACAATTATAGCAAAGAAGATCGTTAGTAGAATTTTTTCAGGAGAGTCATCCCTTCTCTTATCTTGTCTATCAGAACGTCTAATATTCCTATCCTCAGAGTTCCTATCTCGCCTGTTTCCTTTCGAGACCTCAGCTCTCCTTTCGGAAGAGTTTTGATCTCGTTTGGTCTCAGACGAGTCCTTGTTAGCAGAACCTCTAAAGTCTTTATTAAAGCGCTTATATCTACCGTATTGCTTGTTCAGTTTGTCGAATTTCCTAACCATAAAGTTCATCTGATCTTTCAGACTTGGATCAGTCTTATCTAACTCGTCTTTTATACTAGCAGACTTAGTCTTAGACTTAGACCTGTCTATTCTAGAGCTCTTAGACGAAGTAGACTTAAAAGCAACGTTTTTCGACACATCATTCTCTCTATCACTACTGGCTATAGGATCATCATCATTTAGATCGAACTCATGCGCCTTAAGAGTTTGGAACATTGTCTCAGCAGTTTCATCCTGAGTATTCTTGATGATCATCTTGACCATCTTCCATCTAGCATCAAGACTCTTGAGAATTCTCAAATTAATTTCACGATTCGTATATGACTTACCAAGCACTTCCAAATCATTCATAACACGTTTGAAACGAGTATCTAACTGGTCAATATTTTCACCAGCCTTCATCTTAAGTGATTCGAACCTCTGTACAACTGTGGAAAGCTTACTTTCTTTGATCAGGGTGGTTCCTTCACAAATGATAGCAAGTCGATCCCACATTTCTTTGGCAGTCTTACATTTTAATACTTTTCCCAGATACTCTTTGGGAAGGGTATGTAAAATGTAGTTCTTGGCCAAACTGTCCAGATTGTTCTGTCTCATTTCTTCTGAAGTGAGTTCTGACCTTGGTTTTGGGACGAGTACGCCAACAACTTTTGACGGGTCCAATGCAGCAGTGTTTGGAATCATAGTCACGACTGGTCCTTCTTTTATGACAGACACCATCAGATCATGAGTAGAAATGAAAATGGCTTCCATCCTGAGTTTCCAGTAATCATAGTCCTGAACAGAGAACTTGGGTAGTTTGTTAGCACTTATTTCCATATACACGATTTCAAGATTACCAAGTAGAAATATAGCAAGAAGATCAAAGATTAAAAAAATTTCAAGAACAGTGATAATAACAAGTACAATCAAGAACCAAGACTTCCCTCAAATTCTTTAGGGGTCATCAAGAAACAGCAGTCCAATGAACTACTGCTCTGATACCACTTGTAGGTCCCTAGTTGAGTTGATAAGATTGAGTAAGCTAGTAAAAGTCTAGAGGGGAGGGGTGAATAAACTTTTAAAAATCTTTCAAAATATCAAAGTACACAATTGCAGTATATCAGAATTAAGAATGAGCCCAACAAATTTATACTCAACTAATATTCGAATATGAACTTCTGTATGAACACTGATCTTGTCTATTCTATATGCAGATTAATCAATTAAACAAGTAATCAACTAAACACAAATAAAACAGCAAAGTAAATCAACACACAAGATTTATAGTGGTTCGACAACTTGTCTACATCCACTCTCACAACTATAGTTGCGAAATTTATTAACCCTTCTTGTGGCTTTAAGTCCCAAGAACTAAGACTTTGATCTTTTCGATTATATCTCCAGATATATCTTCGATCTAACAACTAGCTATTTACAAGTAACTAGCGACTTGAACAAAACTATAAAAGAAAAACTTCTCTTGGTCCAGTAGTAGCCTTCTTCAAACTTTGACTTGACTTGTGGCTTCAACTTTCTGAACTTGAACTCTGCGAGTTTCTATTTGATTCGAATATCTCTTAGAACGCTTCAAAATCTCGTAGTAACAGTAGTCTTTAACTGTGTAAATCTTCAAGTATTTATAGACTTTACTTTATCAAGATAAGTTAGTTATCTAACAAACTTTCTTGATAACTGACTCTTGTAACTGTTTATCTCTATCCTTCCACGCGTTCCAGTTAATTAGTTATTTCATAACTAATTCTTCAATGCATCCTTATCTTCATAACTGTTTCTTCACGCGTTTCTGACTTAAGTTATCATTTATCTTTTCTGCGCACTTGTCTAGTCTTCCATACTTATACAAATCTTCAGTCTCCTTCTTCACTTGTCTTGTCTTACGCGAGTCTTCTTATCTCCTTCAGTAGACTTCTATAAAGAACTAATCTATATTAGTCCTATCATTTTAATCCTAACAAGACTATTACATTACATTAAGCTTTATAATTCAGCTTAGTCACCTTAAATCTATACATCAATAAGAACAAAACATATGAGCTTCTATACATCAATTAAATGCTCATCATAAAATCTATACAAACATAACACTGTACTTATAAATCGTACTTATCTTTTCTTTCTTTCATACTTAAACTTTTCTTTCTTAATCTTTCTTCGTACTCTACTGATCTTGTTATAAGACGACTTCCATAACTAGATCAGACAACACTTATGTAGATGTTGTTAATTCTTAAATGTCTTAACATTATCAACAACATCTAAATTTGACCTTCCGAGATTTTTTCTAAGTCTTTTCTGAAATGCTACATTAAATGTTGATCTAAATGTTGTCGCATTTCTGGCAGGATCTAGAAGCTTCTACAAGGATCTGGAACCTGGAAGATTCCAGAACATTGGAGAACATGCTAGAACAGCCTAGATGCATTTGGAACGACCTGGAGCATGCTAGAAGGATCAAGAAAGATCATGGAAGTTGTGGATGTTGAGTTTCCTAAAAAATAGGACCTCAATGTGGAAGCCTCTAGAATTCGTATCCCACATCTATAAATACCCATTGAAGGCTTCATAATTCAGTGTGCTCTATTCGATCAATATCCTAGACCGAGCGTTCATCCCTGTTAGGAAATTGTGGCCAATAGTTCTACATTTTAGTTCATACGTTGTATACCACCCGTATGACTGTGTGTCTTCTTATCTATTGAGAGTGTAATCATTAGATAGACTAGGCATTTCGACAGTGTATAATTTATACACTTATTTCGTTTTCTAGACTTGGCACCTGCCTCGTTTATAGTTTCGTTGTGAAAGTTATTGTTGTAACATTTCACACAACATTTGTACTTGAAGATAAGTATTGATTTTACGCCATAAGGCAGACATATATTTTTATTTATAAAATCTATGTTAAAAGTATTTCCATTGTGTCTCGTTTGTTTTTAGTGTTTCAAGTCTTCCGCTGTGAATCTTAATTTCTGATATTCTGTTAGAGTCAGTGTTGCACTATTTGTCTCAACATTCTGTGCAACATTTATCTACTTATACTTAAACACTTTTATACACACCACCCGCACACACTTTCAGTTGGTATCAGAGCTGATACCTGACGACACTAGGTTAGATCTTTGGTCAAGTGTGTTTTTAGTTTAGTTTAGCAATGGAAACACATCACTTATCCACTGCACTTAGGCCACCCGTTTTAGATGGTTCGAATTATTCTTATTGGAAGCCTAAGATGCGTATGTACATCAAGTCAATTGATGAACGTGCTTGGAGGACTGTACTTACAGGTTGGGAAGCTCCAAAAAGACCAGCAGACGCAGATGGTGAAGTTCAACTCAAAAGAGAAGTTGATTGGACGGCTGATGAAATAACAACAGCAAGCTACAATTCTAAAGCTTTAAATGATATTTTTACTTCTGTTGATGTTTCAATGTTTAAAATTATATCTAACTGTTCTACTTCTAAAGATGCATGGGACAAATATAGTAGTGTCTTGGCTAATGTTGGAATTCAACGGTTGAACATACTTCGGAGTGGATTTGGGAATAGGTTTGGCACGAGATCGAAGAGATCTTGCCTTGGTTTTCACAGGAACATTGAGAGGAGGTAAAATGGAAGTAGCAATAGAAGAAGTATTAACCATTTTAGTCGACTCTACTGGTGGAGAACTGGTCTCAACCATCACGAGTCTATAAGGTTCCTATTCCTCAACTTTTTCTTCCGAAACTTCATCTGATTCCGTTTCCTTAGAATCATCATCAGCCTCAATCATCGCTTCATCTGACACATAGTTCACGAGTGCACCACTCATTCCAGTTTGAGCCTCGTCTTCATCTGCACTAGACGATGCAACTTCTAACATTGCGTCTTTAAGATTGATCTTTAATTTCTCACGCTCCAGCTTTTTCTCCTTAGCTTGTCTATCGAGAGCATCTTTCTTCAAATAATGTTTCAGAACATGAAACGGCTTGCCCTTGCTCCAATCCTTCTCTTTGGGTCGCAAGACGGGTAGCAAAATACTTAGCTTATTACCAAAACTTAAAACAGCCGATACCACACATTCTCTAGAGTCGGTATCCACCTTCACATTTTTCGCAAAGTACATCAAGCGATCCATGAACAACTTGGGCCAGTTTCCTTCCGTGATCCATCATAAATAGCAGCCATCACCCCTGCCTTTTGAAGAGTTACAGAATCATAACTCCCAGTGATACCAAGCAGCATCTTGCTTGCAATGTCGAGTAGAGTCTTGTATTTTGGCAACAACTCCTTCTTCTTTACTGACGGAACATTACCATCACGATTGAGCTTCAACTTCTTTCCACAGAAAATACTTAAATACCTCAATTCCTGTCCAGCTCCATACTGTTCAACATTGATCGAACACGAAGGTAATCGTAATGTTTCGAACAAAATTTCTCGAGTGATCTCCACTCTACATCCACCAATGTTTTATCTGCAAGCTATCTGGATGTTGGCGTTCAGTACTCAGAAGAAGATTTTAAAGAAGCTGAGTCTACCGATCCAATTCTCGATCTAGAGAATGTGTCTGACCAACTTAGAGGAATGGTGTTCGAATTCCATGTGGAGCATGCACATGGCCCAAGGTGCAATGTTGGCCAGATCACTTGCCAACTGGAGAAGTATTTTCCTTCGGAAACTTGTGCTTATACTGCCAAGTTGGTTCAGATGGTTCAGAAAGATCAACAAGATGCTGAGAGAAAAGCACGGGAAGCAAGGTTAGCAATTGTACCTTACTATCCTAGTGTTGAGCCATCCAATGTGCACAAGGGAGAAGAGACTCCGGGCACAGATGACCAAGAATCTGAAAAAGAAGTTGTCGTCTATTGAGATAGATATCGATTCTGAAGCTTATGAGAAGCTGATTCGTATCTGCATACGAGTTTCTTTAAGAGAAGGTCCGTGTGAAGATTTCTTTGAAGTTGTATCCGGAATGGGTGGAATCTCTAATTTTCAGGATTGGGAGATGGAACAGAAGGAGACCAGTGGAGTAAGAAAGCATTCTGAATTACTTTCACCCAAGGCATTGACTAATCTTGTCAAGAAGATGCTTAACATTTCTGATGAATGAAGGAAGATGAAACTATTTCATCCTACAATGAAAGGTTAAGTGAGATAATTAATGAATCACATTCTCTTGGTGACCCTATTTCTAATGTTAGAGTAGTTCATAAGATATTAAGATATGTTCCTAAAAGATTTGATGCTAAAATTTGTGCTATTGAAGAGGCAAAAAATACAGATACATTAAGTCAAAATGAGTTAGTGAGTATTCTTAGAACATATGAAATAAACACTAATCAAGTTGATGAAAATGATGCTGATAAGAAAGTTGTGGTTTTTAAAGGAGAAACATCAAACATTTCTGAGATTCAACCTATCATTACTGAAGTTGACTCTGATGAAGAATTGCTTGATAAATGTCTCAAGGATCCTAACAACATTGCCTTACTTACTAAGCACTTTAATAAGCTTCTTAAGAAATCTGTGAACAAATCTAGCAACATTCAGCCTAAGATTCAAATCAACACATCAACACCTCAACCAGAAAGGAGGAAAGGTCAATTCACACCAAGACTATCAAAGAGTGAAGGTAAACCAAGGTATGATCCTGAATTTCGAAAATCAGTTCAATGCAATGCTTGTTCTGGTTATGGTCATTATGCAAATGAATGTGTCAATACTAGACTTAAGCAAAAACTGAATTTTAGTGCTACCTTGAGTGATGATTCTGATGATGATCTTGATGAATTAAATCAGAATGAATATTCTAATTTTACCAGAATTGATTATAATGATTCCTCAGATGATGATCTGGATGAAACAGATTCTGATGTTGTACCTGATGCTTCAACATCTACAGCAACATCAGAACAGAGTCACCCAGATTTGAACTGTTTTAATGGTTTAGTTGATGATGCAGGAAAAAGGACTGATGACAATGAATACCAAAAGCTGTTGGATGATTGGAAGAATCAGAAACTCACCCTTGATTCTCTGAATAAAAGGAATGAGGATTTGACAGACACAATCACCAAGCTAGAAGTTATTCTTACCAAAAGAGATCTGGAAATCTGTAACTTAAAGGAGAAACTGATAAATTCTACTTTATGTTTCAAGAAATATTCCAAGAGTGGTTCTGAGGTAAATAATGCTATAGCTACTGGTAAGTCTAAAAATCATGGTTTAGGTTATGATGGTACTACTGCTTCTATTTCTGATAAATTTAGAAAACCTGTGAAATTTGTTAAGGCAAATGTTGACACATCTGGGTCAACATCTGCAGAAACAGAGTCTCACAAGGTTAAAAGGACGTATATCTGTTATTACTGTTTCAAAATTGGTCATATTCGTCCTTACTGTATAAAGTTGTTTGAAGAACAAAAAAACTTGAAAATGCTGCATAAGAAACTGTCACATCCTGGTAAACAGTTTTTGAAATCTGCATGGAAACCAAAAGCTACCTGTAATGTTGTTCATACCTCCTTAAAAGCATGTCTACCTGATTTATGGTACTTTGATAGTGGTTGTTCTAGACATATGACAGGTAGTATTGATTTCTTATCTGATTATGTGACCTTGAATAGTGGTAGTGTTACATATGGTGGAGGTTCTAAAGGAAAGATTGTTGCTAAAGGAACTTTGAATGTTGAAGGTTTTCCTAAGCTTAAAAATGTATTACATGTTGAAGGTTTACTTGCAAATCTGATTAGCATTAGTCAACTTTGTGATGATAATTTGCATGTGAAATTTGATAAAGATTCATGTTATGTTCTTAATAAAGATGAAGTTTGTGTCATGACTGGTACTAGGTCAGCTGATAATTGCTATCTTATTGGAACAAATATGTGTAACTTGTCAAAACATAATGAAAATGTTCTATGGCATCAAAGATTGGGTCATGCAAATTATAGAGCAATGAAAAAGCTAATCAAAGCAGATGCAGTAAAAGGAATTCCAGAACTGAGGTTTCACAACACCACTGTATGTGGACCATGCCAAACAGGTAAGCAGGTAAGAATGTCACACAAAATGCTGTCACATTGTACTACACATCGATGCTTTGAATTACTGCACATGGATTTGATGGGTCCTATGGAAACTGAAAGCATTGGAGGAAAGAGGTATTCCTTAGTTGTGGTAGATGATTTTTCTAGATATACCTGGGTAGAGTCTTTGAGAGACAAATCTGAAGCATTTGCTGCATTTAAAATTCTTTATAAGAGGTTCAAAAATGTGTTTAACTTGAAAGTTGGCCGTATTAGAACTGATCATGGTAGGGAATTTGAAAACAGCATGTTTAATGATTTTTGTGACAAAAAGGGTATCTTGCAAGAATATTCATCTCCTAAAACTCCACAACAAGATGGAATTGTTGAAAGAAAGAATAGAACTTTACAAGAAATGGCTAGAGTTATGCTTACATCCAAATGTCTTGCTAAGAAATTTTGGGGAGAAGTATTGAATACTGCATGTCATATTATTAATAGGGTTTTTATTCGTTCTAATACTAATCAAACACCTTATGAGATTTTGAACAACATAAAACCTAATGTGAAATATTTTCATGTATTTGGTTGTGTGTGGTATATTCTGAATGATAGGGATCAACTTCATAAGTTTGATTCTAAAAGTGATAAAGGTTTCTTTTTAGGCTATTCTAGAAATAGTAAAGCTTATAGAGTTTATAACCTAAGAACTAACACTGTTCAAGAATCTGTTAACGTTGTGTTTGATGATGATAAAGGTCTTACAGATGACAAAGATGAAGAAGATGTATCACAGGTTACTGACACTTCTGAGAATACACTGAAGTCTGAAAATGTTGCACCAAATGTTAACACATCTGGGTCAACATCTACAGAACAGTCAGCTGTAAATTCACAGAATGATCAGTACATCCCCAAAACAAATCCTTCTTCAAGAATAGGCAAAAGTCATCCTTCTGACCAGATCATAGGCGATGCTATAGTTGGAGTGCAAACAAGAGGAAGAGTAAGATCAAACAAGGTAGATGTGGTAAGAACAATATGCATGTCTTCTATGTGTAATGTTGTAAATGCTGAATGCTATTTATGTGAAATTGAACCTAAGAGTGCTAAAGAAGCCTTAACTGATGAAAATTGGATTAATGTTATGCATGAAGAACTTGGTCAGTTTGAAAGAAATGAAGTGTGGACACTTGTTCCTACACCTAGTCATACTAATGTCATTGGAACAAAGTGGATATTCAAGAATAAAACTGATGAATCTGGTAATATTGTTAGGAACAAGGCTAGGTTAGTAGCACAAGGTTACACCCAAGTTGAAGGAGTCGATTTTGATGAAACTTTTGCACCTGTTGCTAGAATAGAATCTATTAGATTACTGCTAGCTATTGCATGTTTTATTGATATTAAGTTTCATCAAATGGATGTAAATGCTGCATTTCTAAATGGCATATTAAATGAAGAAGCATATGTTGAACAACCTATAGGATTTGAAGATCCACAGTATCCTGATCATGTATATAAACTTAAGAAAGCATTATATGGCCTTAAACAAGCTCCTAGAGCATGGTATGGTAGGCTTACTGACTTTCTTTTGGAATATGGATTTATTAGAGGAGAGGCAGATAGAACTTTGTTCATTAAGCACACTGAAAATGATATACTAATTGCTCAAATATATGTTGATGACATTGTGTTTGGTTCTACTTGTGATAAAATGTTGAGTAAATTTGTTGAGGCAATGACTGCAACATTTGAAATGAGTATGGTTGGAGACTTGAATTATTTTCTAGGTCTTCAAATCAAACAATGCAGTGATGGTATTTTCTTCTCCCAGAGTAAGTATGCTAAGAACTTGGTTAAAAGATTTGGTCTTGAGAATTCAAAACCAATGAAAACTCCTATGGGATCCTCTTTGAAACTTTGTAAAGACAGTGCTGGAACAGATGTTGATCCAACACTTTACAGATCCATGATAGGTAGTTTACTGTATTTAACCTCTAGTAGACCAGATATTATGTACAGTGTGTGTGTTTGTGCTAGGTACCAAGCTAATCCAAAGGAATCTCACCTGAATGTTGTGAAAAGGATTATCAAGTATGTTGCGGGTACAAGTGACCTTGGAATCTGGTATACTAAGGACACCAACAACATTCTGATAGGCTACAGTGATGCTGATTGGGCTGGAGATATAGATGATAGAAAGAGTACGAGTGGAGGATGTTTCTACATGGGAAACAATCTTGTTTCATGGCACAGCAAGAAGCAGAATTGTGTTTCACAATCTACTGCAGAATCTGAGTATATAGCTGCTGGAAGCTGCTGTACACAACTCTTGTGGCTGAGCAAGATGTTCCATAACTATGGTATTGAGAATGGTATACTTACAATCTTTTGTGATAATACTAGTGCTATTAACATTTCTAAGAATCCTGTACAACACTCACTCACAAAGCACATTAGCATAAGACATCACTTTATGAGAGATTTAGTAGAGAAGAACATTGTGAAGTTGGAGTATATACCTACTGAAAAACAAAATGCTGACATTTTTACTAAGGCATTAGACCATGAGAGATTCTCAATCTTGAGGAAATCTCTTGGCATGAGCACTATCTGAAAAGTTCGGATGGATGTTGTCACAAATGCGTCAGCATTTGGGACAACATCATGGGTTGTAAAATTTTATAAGTTGAATTTATTTCTTACGTAGTCAAATAATTCCTTTGTAAAATATCTACGAATCTAAGAACCTTGTAGTGCAAAAATAAACATGTCTTACACCTCTCAAATGCATAAAAATGAGAATGTTATTAGCATACTAAAAGATGTACCAAATCACTGAGTAACTATGGAGCACGAAGTTCACTACTACGATGCCTTCTTTTCAAAAGGTGATTCTTTGGTAAAAACATCAATATATTTGTAATCCATTAAGTAAGTATGGGGCACGGAGTTCGCTACTACAATGTACTCTACATGAACAATGGATCAATACAAATTAGATGCTATAACACAAAAAGAAAAAAAATATGGTGCAACACAAATGAAGCAAATTCATGTAAAAACCGTGTTGAGGTGTTTGTAACAGTTTTGAGCACAACATTGCCTGATTCGAATTTATTTTTATAAGTAGTAATTATTTAATTATTTATTGAGATTTATTTTATTTATTCAATTATATAACTGACCCACGTTTTTTATTTTTCAGATTATGCTTGGACTTAGTCTTTATTCTAGAAATTTCTTAATTATTTAATTAATTAATAAAATGGATTTTTCCCACTAATTAAACCATGATCAAGGTTGTGGCTAAAAATATGGAGCACTATCACATTATTTCTGGAATTAATCATGTTAACCTCCGACTACACATACATTCTCTCTATAAAACTCAATTAATTGTGACTTATGTTGCTAATCGTGATTTTTGAGTTTGTTAAGTACTCCGTCCAATATAGCTTGCATAGATTATCGACACATTTAAAAATAAAAAAATAAAAAATTAGTGATTGATAATTCTATTCCAAGATAACTTGCATAGTTTAATCAACACATTAAAAAAAAAATAGTAGTTGATAATTCAATTACTATATAATATTTAAATTTAATTTATATATTTGTTGTAATTTATTTTGTAAGTTTATATATTATTTAAATTTATAAATTTATTGTATTGTTTATTTTGTAAGTTGTGTAAGTTGTATATTTGTATTGTTTTTATAACTTGTAAAAATAAGTATAGATTTAAATTGTATAATTTGTATTAATTCAAATTTTATGTAGTACCTTTTCTAAAAAAATGGGTGGAAACAAACAAAAAATCGAGGAAAATTTTGATTTAAAAAAAAAAAAAGAAGAAGAAAAAAAGTATGAATCGGCGTTTCGAAACCATAACAGTAATCGATCTGATTACGAAAAATTGAAACCTGAAACCACCGGTTCAAAATCTGAACCGATGGTTTTAACCGGATGCCCACGTCTTAGAATATTAAAGGGTAATTTAGTAAACATCTATGTATTAAAGTACATAAATTAATGGGTGATGCTAAACACAACTCCTTATTTAAGTTGTGCTAAAATGACTAATATACTCCTAATTCAAATATATTGTTGAACTATTATTTTTTAATTAAATATTAGAATCTGAAATCGCTTTCTCTCTCTCTTCTTATTTGTTCAAGATAAGTAATAATTACACAAGACAAGTTTTAATGTGGTATTTAATTAAAAGTCTTCTTATCTTCTTCCTCTCCTCCTCCTTCTCCTAATTTCAGATTTGAAAAATATAAAATTGCCGAATGAAAAATCTAATATAACAATAATATTCATTATATAAAATCTTATTAATCTTGACCGAAAATAAATTACCGAATCATTAATAATATTTGGTAAATTGCACAAATTAAGCTTCATTTACCAATTTACCTATATTAATTTAATTTCTAATATAATCATTTAGTGATGAAGTGTCCAACTATTTATTTATTCATCTTTTATTAAAATATTTAAAAATTGTATTGATTAAATTAAATTGTCTGACTTACTTAATTTAATTTCAGTAAATTTCGATTAACTCAAGAGTCTATCTTAATTTTAGTAAAGATAATGTAATATTATTATTCTATATTTTAAAAAAATTCTGAAGCTCTAGGGATACCGTATTTAATAACTTGTGCAATTATTATTATTCTTTTAAAATAGCTAAGTTAAGTTAACTTAATTTAAATTATTTAATTTAATTTAAACAATGTATCTGACTACTCCTTTCTCACATATATTGTTCAGTGATGAAATGTCCGAATACTTGATTCTCAACATATAATGGTTTAGGGTGTACGGTTTAGGATGTAATCGTTTCCCAGATCAGAATCCCTTCAACTCCTCCACGTTCAACACCCCTCTTCCCTCCACGACATTAGCGTCTTCAGACCAAATGGTGGTGAGTGGTCTTGTATATTTTCTTCGTCGCTGGAATTATCTTCAAAAAGTGATCGAAGTAATTCACGACCAGCCATTGTTGATAATGTAATATTCAAATTTCGTGTTTGATGGAGGAGGAAAAAACTTAAATTAACGTTGGGGAATTAGAGACAATGATTCTTTTCTTTGCTTCTAGTTCCATGTAACTTATTTTCGTCGATTTCTACTCGTGCTTGCTAGCTAGTTCTCGGGTTTGGATGAATCTTTGTCTTTCATTCTGTCTTTGTTTTTCTTTACACAAAAATATTTTAATGTGAGATGTTATGTACCTCATACTGAAAATGAAGAGCTAGTTTGTATGTGTGGACAAAATATATGTTGGTCCTGAAAGGAGTATATAACAAGTGTATGGGGAGGGGGGGAATACACTTGTATGCAAATCTTTTTGAAACTTTGATCAAACCAGACTTCAGCAAGGTTGTCCTGGACAACTCTGCTGATATGATTAACTCTTTATAGATAATCAAACTACTAAGTACTATTGAGTACTTAGTTGAATAACTATCTAAGGGAGTTATATGTGCGGAATTAGTGGTTGGCCCTTTAGTTTAAACTCCTTTTTAATTCTGAAATCACCTTAACAATTTATCCAATTTCAAGAAACTTGTCCAAATCTGCTTTGCACAGTCTTGTGAATATGTCTTTGAAAGTTCAGTTTGTGTGCAGTGTTGAATGAATGTTAATGCTTGAAAGTAAATCAACACAAGAGTTTATAGTAGTTCAGAGACTCAAGCTCCTACATCCACTTTCCCTGATTTAACAGGATAATTCATTCACTCTTGGAATTAACTTGTTTTATAGTGCCAAGGTGCACTTGATCAACCACACCACTCTTTGGTGCCTTGATCCCTAGGATGTCTAGAGTCCTAGTACCCTTTCTCAACTCAGAATTAATTGTTCTTCTCTCAACAGTTAACTCCTTACACTTCTTCTACTACAACCTTCTAACTTTCTGTCTTGAAAGGTATAAGGGTTGAAGTTTGGTTCCAACTAATGAGATATCCTTTACAATGAGGTTCAGTGTATAAGAATAGGATATCTCTCTAAGCTTTATATGGATATACAATGAGGTTTAGCTTAGATGAAGTGTTTGAAGACTAAGAATGTCTTTTGAATCTTCAGAGTAGTTGTATATTATTGAGCTTCTTAGTTCTTGGTTGAATAGTTGGATGCTTCAAATGGTCTTCAACACTTCTGTATTTATAGACAAAATTGAGGATTTGCCCGTTGGAAAGACAGCCTCAATTGTCTATAAATGTCTTCCTTGAACTCTTCAATCTGGAAGACAGATTCTTGATAGTGACATGTCCTTAAATTGGGAAATAAACGGTTGTAACTGTTTTGTCTTTATTCTGCAGCACTCTTCCCAATGTCTGACTTCAAGATTCACTTGGTCAAACTTGGACATTCCTTCTGATGATTGATCCTTGGATAAGAACAACATTCCTTATCACCAGGTCAATTCTGCTTATCAAGATCAGCAGGTTCTGCTTATCAGCAGTGTTGGCATGGTATTCAGATGACTTGGCTCTTTCTCTTTCCTTGAGTCTTAGAGTAAGCTATTTTGCTTTCATGGCATTGGATAAGTGGTCTTGACCTCATCAGCATAGTTGGCGTTGTACTTCAAAGCTTTGTTCTGGTTCAAATGTGCTGAGACAATCTTGCTGGACAACTCTTCTGAACTTGGCATTCATTGCAATAGACTTGATCTTGATGATCTATTCCACTTAGTTGATCTTTAGATAGGTTGTTCCATACTGAGCTGACTTTGATCAGCATAGTTGTCCTTCAGCAGACTTAAGGTCAATCCAAAACTGAGCCTTGAGGGGACTTAATCTATATAAGCTTCTAAGCATGAGTTCCCCTTCAATTTGTGCATCTATTGTTCTAAGAGTTGCCTAACATATCAGCTTCTCAACTAGTCTTAAGCTACATGTTCCAACACTCCTGAAACATGTTCATGTATTCTGACTCATCTAGTTGGCATGTCTTAAAGGGGTTTTGGTATCATAATCAAAACTCATTTTATTCCCAACAATTTCCCCCTTTTTGATGATGCCAAAACCTATACAATCTATGCAAAGGTGACTTGACTACACTTATTACAATTTTCTTCAGTAGTGGTGACAGAGGTCAAGTTTCCTGAAAGAAAATCTGTTAGTGTATTTACTGTTTTCATTGCATAAAGGATGATAAGTCAGGCAAGTTGAGAACATGTAATGCTGTTTCTTGATTCAAAATAGATGTTAAACTATCATTCATTTAAGGATCATTACAGGCATGTTGATAGTTGAATAAACATATCAGAGCATGAATCAAACGACATTACATAAGAAATTTCATATCATAGACTAAGTAACAAACTGATCAGAGCAAAAAGGTGTTCATCAGAGCAAATAAACATTTAAGCAGTCTTTAGCAACTTTCAACAGATAGGATCATAACAGCATGACAGAAATCAAGATCAGTGTTCATCCAATTCATCACACAAGGGTCAAGAGGACTTAGCCAATTCAAAGGTTATCTTCAGGAGGTGGCACCATCCCATATTGTGCCCACACTCTCTTCTTCAATTCCATGGCCTCTTGATTTGTACCCTTTCGTCCTAGCACCATCCTGTTCGACTTCGGGATCTCAAAGAACTCTTGAAAAATTCTTGACGGATCAATGAAGCCTTCCTTCTTGGGAGGCATGTAGATGATAAGTTTAGGAGCTGTGAGTTCAAATCTTACAATATCAGCACCTGTAAGCAATTGTTGATACAATTCCCTGTAACACTCAATCATGAACTCAGTGAAGGTGGAGTTGACATCCTTTCCATTCCACCTGTCAATGACATAGTAGTCATATACAAACTCCCTTTTGGCCTCTTCCCAAGAGTCATTCAGCTATATTGGCACCCATTTATCCAAGTGAGGATATTTGGTGTCCATTGGGATCAGCAATTGTGGCTTCATCTTGTTGTATGTTGCTCTTCTTCTTCTAGGCTTCTGAAAGTCAGCCCTTCTCTTGTCCCTTGCTCTGTTTGCTTCTTCAATCAGGTCCATCTTTTATTGGGCTCTCATCGAAGCCAGCTTTTGTTGTGTTTCAGGGTCCTTGCCATAGCCTTCCACAAACAAGTTTGATGGATCATTGATCAGCACTGTTGTCTTCTTCTTTGGTTCAGGTCCAAAGCCTTCTTCAAAAAACACTTCAACATTTTCAGTAGCTTTGGGACCTTCGGCAGATTTATCCTCAAAAGACTTGGCTTTTTCAGCAATTTTGGTCACTTCAACAATTTTGATCTTTTCAGCAGTCTTAGCCTTTTTGGAGGTTGGTTCTTCTTCCTCAATCCTGAATTCAAGAGGTAGATCAAGACTGTTAGGAAAATCTGTAAAAGCTTCAGTTTTCCTCTTGCTTCCTTTAGCCTTTCTAAGTTGGCCTCTTGTCTGGATTCCTTCAGTGGACTTGTCCAGTCCTGATACTTCTCCTCCTGGCCTCTGTTGTAGCCTTGCTCTTTCTTCTTGAGCTGATGCCATAGAATTTTTCATAGTTATGGCCAGCTGTTCTTCTTCATTAAGTTCTTCTAGCTGGCCATAGAATGCGTCTTTGAGAAGATGAAGAAGTTCCAATAGCCTTTCCTCTTGAAGAAGACATATTAGTATAATTACTTAATTAGTAAGAAATTAAGAATTAAGAAAGTAAGAAGAAGTGAAATAGAATTTAGTAAAGTAATTAAGTAAATAAGATTATAATTTTTAAGAGATTGAAATTTTTAGTATAGTAAGAAAGTAATTTGAGAATTTAGTAACGTAAAGTAAGTAAGAACTAGAAAGTAATAATTAAAAACTAATTTATAAGAGTAAGAGATTGAGAAAGAATTGAGAAATTTGAGATTTGAGAATGAATGTTGAGAAATGAGAGAGAATAGATTGAGTTTGGTGTGAAAAATGAGTTGGAAAAGGGGGTATTTATAGAGCAAAATTCGAAATTAATAAAAAAAAAAAAATTATTCCGGCAAACCGCCGGTTTAACCGGACCGCCGGTTAACCGGCGGTTAACCGCCACGCGTTTCAATCTGAGCCGTCGATATCCAACGGTCAACAGATCTGGACCGTTGGATTTCTAACGGTCAGAATTTGAATTAAAGCAAACCGGGTCAAACCGGCGGTTAACCGACCCGGCGGTTAAACCGCCGGTTTTAACCGTTCCAAATATTTTTTTTAATCGCGATTTATCTCGGCCGTTGGATTTCAAACGGTCAACAGATCTGGACCGTTGAATTTCCAACGACCATAATTTTGAAATTAAACCCGTCGGTTAACCGCCGGTTACCGGAATTTTTTTTTTTTTTTTTAAATTCGTATTTTTGTCATATTTTCACACCTATAAATACCCTTTTTCAACTCATTTTTCACACCAAACTCAATCTCTTATAGTCCTATTTTCATTTTCTCATTTCCCAACTTCAAATTTCAATTCAAATGGCAAATGAAGGATCATCAAATCATTCAATTGTAACAAATTTGAATGTCAATCCTACAAACCAAGAGGAAGTCGATCAACCCATTCAACCGCCTCCGCCGCCGACGGTTCGAGTTCAACAACAATTCGATTTTCCTTTCCCTCCCAATTTTCGTTTTCCTAGAGCCCTTCAAAATCACTTTCGTGTAATCGGTCAAAATCCAATTAATGGATCATATCAACTTTGTTGCAACTATTGTGGTATGCAATATAAATTTAAGCGCGGTGGAGGATACGGAACATACGCGAAGCACATGGAAACCAAGCATCCGGACAAATGTTTAAATTATTAAATATTAATGGCTACTTGGAGAGTTGGAGACTTGGAGTTGGCTGTTAATTTTAATTTTTAGTTTATGAGTTTATGTTTTTATTCAAATGTTTAGTAATTTTAATTTTTAGTTTATGTTTTTATTAAAATGTTTAGTAATTTTAGTTTATTTAAATGCTTATGTTTATTTCTATTTCTAAATTCTAAATTTCTAATGCTTATGTTTAGTAATTTTTATTCAAATGTTTAAGTTACAAGTTACAACTTACAAGTTCATGTATAATTACAAGTTATAGTTCATATATAAATTATAATTACAAGTTACAACTTACAAGTTACAACAATTTATAGTTCATATATAATTACAAGTTACAACTTACAAGTTACAACAATTTAAAACGAAAAATGATGAGTAAAAAGACAAAATAATCTAACTATAAATTAAAATTACAAAAAATTAAAAAAAATAAACCGAAAACCGGCGGTTTGGACGGTTAACCGGAAAACCGCCGGTTTAACCGAAACCGAACCGTGAAAATACGGTTGAGGTTCGGTTTTGGAACCGAAACCGCCGGTTTTCACGGTTCGGCGGTTTTCCGGTTTGTAACCGCCCGTGTCTATGCACACCTACCTTTACTCGATGCCCCCCCCCTCTATTTTCATTGCGCAGTATTAATTAACACTATTATAATTATAAATGATTTTTTTTTATGAGACTATTCACAAATAACAAATCACAATCACAAACCAAGTTTCTCTTTAACACAATCCAATTTTCTAATATCGTAGTAACTGTAAAAGTAGGTTAGATTAGTTTTGCAGGTTAAACCATTAAATGTGCAGGTTAAACCATGTAACTTAGTGGTGGTGGTGAGGAATTGAAATAGGGGAGTAGTTTCTAATATCGTAGTAACTCTAAAAGTAGGTTAGATTAGTTGTAAAAATTTTGTACAATAAATGGCAATGACATTTGACATACATTTTTCACTGTTAATACAGTACCACTTTCTAACAATTTTACTCCTATCCTTTTTTTATAAATTGGAATGTTCGAAACGACTGCACACCTACCCTCACTCGATGCCCCCCTATTTTCATTACGGAGTATTAATTAACACTATTATAATTATAAAAGATTTTTTTTTTTTGATGAGATTATTCACAATGGACAAATCACAATCACAACCCAAATTTCTCTCTAACACAATCCAATTTTCTAATATCGTAGTAACTCTAAAATTGGGTTAGATTAGTTGTGAAAATTTGGTCCAATAAATGGCAATGACATTTGACATACATTTTTCACTGTTAATACAGTACCACTTTCTGACAATTTTACTCCTATCATTTTTTTATAAATTGGAATGTCGGAAACGACTACACACCTACCCTCACTCGATGCCCCCTATTTTCATTGCGGAGTATTAATTAACACTATTATAGTTATAAATGATTTTTTTTTTGATGAGACTATTCACAAATGACAAATCACAATCACAACCCAAGTTTCTCTCTAACACAATCTATTTTCTAATATCGTAGTAACTCTAAAAGTAGGTTAGATTAGTTGTGAAAATTTGGTCCAATAAATGGCAATGACATTTGTTGGGAATAAAATGAGTTTTGATTTAGATACTAAAACCCTCTGAGACATGTCAATTGACTAAGTGTAGATTAAAATGATCATGTTCTAAGATTGTTGGAACATGTAGCATAAGGTCATGTTAAAAAGCTGGAATGTTAGGCAGCTCTTTAGAATGATAGATGCACAAGTTGAGGGGGAACTCACACTTAGAAGTATTCAAGAACATGTCCCCTCAAGGCTCATGATCAAGTTTTGTGTTAAGACTGCTGAAGGAAAACTATGCTGATCAAAGTTAGATCAACCTATCTAAAATACAAGTGAGTTGAATGCATCATCAAGACCTAGTCTACTGAAGCATACAAGATCAGAAGGTTTGCCCAGCAAGTTTGTCTCAGCAACCTTGTACCAGAACTGTGACAAGGCTATCCCAACTGTGCTGATAAGATCAAAGTTCACTGAATCAAAGTAATTTATACTTAAGACTCATACACGAGGAGTTAAAGGGAAAGAGCCAAGTCATCTGAAGAGCTAGAGCCAACACTGCTGATAAGCAGAATCTGCTGATTCTGATAAGCAGAATTGTCCAAGTGATAAGGAGTGTTGTCCTTATTCAAAGGCCAATCATCAGAAGTAATGTCCATGTTTGATCAAGTGAATCTTGAAGTCAGACATTGGGAAAAATGATGCAAAGTCAAGACAAAGTAGTTACAACCGTTTATTTCCCAATCAAAGTACATGTCACTATCAAGAAACTGTCTTCTAGTTGCAGAGTTCAAGGAAGACATTTATAGACAATTGAGACTGCCTCTCCAACGGGCAAATCCTCAATTTTGTCTATAAATACAGAAGTGTGGAGACCATTTTAAGGTATCCAACTAGCACCTACATTGCTGAAGAAACTAAAAGCCTTCAAGCTTTCCTAGAACATTCACAGTCTCCAGAAACACTTCATCTAAGCTACTCTTCATTGTATATCCATACAAGCTTAGAGAGATATCCTATCCTATTACACTGAGCTCACTGTAAAGGATATCTCACCCTAGTTGGAACCCAACATCAACCCTTATACCTTTTCAAAAGAGAGATAGAAGGTTGTTGTTGTAGAAGTGGTAGGAATTGACTATTGAGAGAAGAACAGTTCAATTCTGAGTTGAGAAGAGGGTACTAGGACTATGATATCCTAGGGATCAAGGCACCAAGGAGTGGTGTGGTTGATCAAGTGCACCTTGGCACTATAAAACAAGTAATTCCAAGAGTGAAGGAATTATCCTGTTAAATCAGGGAAAGTGGATGTAGGAGCTTGAGTCTTTGAACCACTATAGTGAAGGAATTATCCTGTTAAATCAGGGAAAGTGGATGTAGGAGCTTGAGTTTTTGAACCACTATAAACTCTTATGTTGATTTACTTTCAAGCATTTACATTCATACAACTCAGCACACAAATTGATCTTTCAAAGGCATATACCTTAAACTGTGCAAAACAGATTTGGACAAGATCCCTGAAACTGAAAAAAATTGTTAAGGTGATTTCAGAACTTAAAAGGAGTTTAAACTAAAGGGCCAACCACTAATTCCGCACATATAACTCTATTAAATAGTTATTCAACTAAGTACTCAATAGTACTTAGTATTCTGATTATCTTTAAAGAGTTGATCATACCAGATTATAGTCTCTGAGTTGTTGTATTAGCCAAAGAAGCTGACTACAACAACTTCCTGCAGCCATATATTCTGCTTCAGTAGTACAAGTTGCCACACTAGTTTGTTTCTTTAAAAACCAGGAAATGAGCTTAGTTCCTAAGAATTGGCATGAACCAGAAGTAGATTTTCTATATATTTTGCATACTCCAAAGTCAGAATCTGAATAACCACTTAGGGATATATCATCATCTGCAGGATACCATAATCCACGATTAATGGTCCCCTTTAGATATTTCAATATCCTTTTGGCAGCTTCCAAATGACTTTTTTGGGGTTTGCTTGAAATCTTGCACATACACCAACAGAAAAAGCAATATCAGGTCTACTGGCAGTTAGATAGAGTAGAGAGCCAATTAAAGCACGATAATGAGGTTGATCAGAAGACTTACCTCTTTCATCTAGATCCATCCTGTATGTAGGTTGCATTGGCACACCAACTGTCTTACAGGTTTTAATACCAAATTTATCTAGAAGATTTCTTGTGTATTTTGCTTGATTTATAAAGATACCTTCAGGTGTTTGTTTTACTTGTAGGCCAAGGAAATAAGTCATTTCGCCCATCATAGACATTTCAAACTTACTTTGCATGAGTGTTGAAAAACTTTCACTCAAGGTTTTGTTGGGTAAACCAAAAATGATATCATCCACATAAATTTGAACTAGCAAAATGTATTTACCTTCTTGTCTACGAAACAAAGTTCGATCAACCTTGCCCTTAGTAAAACCATTATCAATTAAGAATAGAGAAAGAGTGTCATACCGGGCTCTTGGGGCTTGCTTCAGTCCATAGAGTGCTTTCTTCAACCTGTATACTTGGTGACCATTCACCTCAAAGCCAGGTGGTTGTTCCACGTAGACTTCTTCAGCAAGTATACCATTTAAAAATGCACTTTTCACATCCATTTGATAAACAGTGAACTTCATATGTGCAGAACAAGCAAGGAACAATCTTATAGCTTCTAGTCTAGCTACAGGTGCAAAAGTTTCATCATAATCAATACCCTCAGCTTGAGAGTAGCCCTGAGCAACTAATCTAGCTTTGTTTCTAACTACAAGATCATTTTCATCCTTCTTGTTCTTAAAAATCCACTTAGTGCCTACAACATTATGATCACTAGGCCTATCCACAAGTTCTCAAACTTCATTTCTAGTGAATTGATTAAGTTCTTCTTGCATGGCTATAATCCAGTTGCTATCACCTAAAGCCTCATTCACAGTCTTAGGCTCAATGGAAGATAGAAAACAACACCAGCAAAATAAAGACTTACTAGGTTCTTCCTGAGATTCAAACAATTGTCTTCTAGTCTTAACACCTTTACTAGAATCACCTAGGATCAGATCAGTAGAATGAGCTAATTACCATGTCTTTCTATTCTTAACAGGAATACTATCATCATTCACATCATGCGTATCATCATGTAGATCAGTATCATCAGCATGTATCAATCATCAGATTTATTCATAGGGGAGCAGTCAACCAATTCAGGCATATTAGAAGGTTTAGATGACTTACCTGTGTCTTTCACCTTTTCTTTATCAGAATCTTGGTTAAGGATGTTCAAGAAAGGATTATATGCTTGTGCAGATTCATATACTTCTGTCTCATCATCATCATTGTTGGTTTGAAGCTTCAGCTTATCAATTTTCTTACTGAGCTGATGATCAGCAGAGTCCTGCACAATCTCATCAAAAACTACATGGGGTGTTTCTTCCACACATAGGGTTGAGTAATTAAATACTCAGAATGCTTTGCTTACTGAAGAGTATCCCAAGAATATCCCTTCATCTGCTTTTGCATCAAAAGCATTTAAGTTACTTTTACCATTGTTATGGATGAAACACTTACATCCAAAGATATGAAAATAAGAAACTCTAGGTCTTCTGCCTTTCCAAATCTCATAAGGTGTTTTACCATGCACCTTATTAAGAGCACTTCTCTTTTGTGAGTGGCAAGCTATGTTAATTGCTTCTGCCCAAAACTTCTGAGGTGTGTTGAATTCTGCAATCATTGCTCTGCATGCTTCTTTTAGTGTTCTGTTTCTCCTTTCTGCAACACCATTTTGTTGAGGAGTTGTGGCTGCACTTGTTAAATGTTGTATGCCAGACTTAGAATAGTAGTCAGAAATGTAACAGTTAATAAACTCAGTCCCCTTGTCACTTCTGATTTTGACAATGGGCTGACCCTTTTCAACCTGTAACCTCTTCAATAGATCTGGAAGAAGTGTTTGTGTATCACTCTTTTTGTGTAGAAAGACCACCCAAGTAAACTTAGAGTAGTCATCTACTACAACCAGAGTATACCTTCTGCCATTCAATGTGGGAGGTTTGATAGGACCATGGAGATCCATATGCAAGAGTTCTAAAACTCTGCTGGTTGAAAGAGTAGGAATGGACTTAAAGGAAACCTTTACCTGTTTACCTTTTTTACAGGAGTCACACATTTGCGATTTGGAATATATTTCATTAGGGATGCCCTCAACAAGATGTTCTCTAGCAATCTTGTTGATTATCTTAAAGTTCAGATGACAAAGGCGTTTATGCCAAAGCCAGCTGATTTCTTTAGGACTCTTAGTGATAAGACAGGCATCCTTAGGACAGCTATTCCAGTTCACAATGTATACACTTCCTTGTCTTATGCCAACAAGTAGAACATTGTGTGTCCTTTTGTCTATAACTTCACATCTTCTGCTTTTGAACTGAACTTTATATCCCCTGTCACAGAATTGAGATACAGATAGCAAGTTATATTTCAAACCTTCAACATATGAGACATCTTGAATCTCAACATCTCCATTCTTGATGAATCTGAATCCTTTTGTGATTGCCATTGAGCTATCACCAAAGATCACTTTTGGTCCTTCTTGCTCATGATAGTTAGTAAGCAAGGCCTTGGTACCAGTCATGTGATGTGAACAACCACTGTCTATGTACCAAGTCTCACCAACTGAACCACTTTTCTTGTATAAGTCCAGTCGATCCTGCAAGGTAGTGATCTTGATAATTTAGGTACCCTAGTTTATTGGGGTCCTTGGGGGTTAGTTTCATTGAAAGGCACCCAAATATACATAGATGTTCTAAACAGTTGAGACCTTTTAAATTTTCTACCATATTTATCACAGAACAGTACTTTCTGAACCTTATCAGAATTATCAACAGACTTGTGATCTATTTTTCTGAGATAGCCTTTCCTTGGTTCTATCCCTTTTTCAGGAAGATCAGTGTGTCTGTAATAGTTCGAATATGGTTTGAAAGCATGTGGACCATACGACTTATAAATGCGTTTTGGTCTATCATCACACTTAATATCATAGGATAAAGGTGGAGGATACAGAACAGGTTGTGCATGCTTTGGTGGTACAAATTTCCTAGGCTTGGTTGAGTATAGCTGAGACTGCCTTATAAAAGGAGGTCTAGGCTGCTTCCAACCATACTGTGCTTGTCTAGGCCAACTCTGCTGAGTATACCTCTTTTGATGCCATGACTGTTTTGGTCTTGTCATCTGAGTATATCTCTACTGAGGAGGTCTATACTGAGCTTGTCTAGGTGCATTTCCCTTTTTACCATTTTTGGTAGTAGGAGGAATGTACTTTGACTAAACATTTTTAGTGTTCTTAGGTTTTATACCATCATCACTGTGCATTAGTTCTTTTCCTTTATCTAAATGTGAATAACTTGAACCAGCTTCATTAATGTTCTTAGTTACTGGAGTGTATGGACTAAGTACTTCAGCACCCAGTCCAGTTTTATCAGCTGGAGCCCTATACCTGTCTGACAATGTTTGATTAATTTTTGAGGAATTAACCAGTTCAGCAAGTTTTAGGTCCAAGCTTAGTACTTCAGTTTCCAAGAATCTATTGCGCTCTTCTAGTTTATTACATTTGATCTTTAAATCATTGAACTCATTGGTCTTTTGAGCATGAGCTTTAAGTATTTCCTGATGTAGTTTATTCAGAGATGAGTGCTTCTCTTTGAGTTGAGACAACTCTTCTGATAGGCGCTCATTTAAAGAAATTACTTTGGGATCTACTTTTAACTGTGCTTCTTTCAGACTTATGATTTCTTGTTTTAAAGATATATTCTCATCACTGATTTCAATGAATGCTTTGTTAGCTTGTAGAAGGTCTTCTTCAGTCACTCCAGGGGAATGATGAAGACTACTTCCTACACTACTATCAGCAGTGTCACTTTCATCAGAATCAGAATTATTGCAAGAACGAAAAGAAGTAACAGAAGATACCTCTTGGTCTATCTTGGCCATCATGACCAGACCATCATCTGCTATGAAAGCTTCATTCTCATTGCTTGAAGAGTACTCAGATGAAGACGAAGGCAACTCTTCTGAATCCGAATCAGATTCATTGTATGCCATCATTGCCTTCTTACCCTTGGCATATTTTCGGTCTCTTCTTGCTTTCCTTTCCTGTCAATCTTCAGAACACAGATCAGGGCACTCATACACATAATGACCTGGCTTATCACAGTTATAACACACAGGATTGTTAGAAGATCTTTTAGTTGGAGAACGATTACGGTTCCTGTCATTCTTATCAATAGAGTTCCTATCTCTCTTATCAGAAGACTTCATATCTCTCTTATCAGACGAGTTCCTATCTCTCTTATCAGAAGACTTCATATCTCTCTTATCAGACGAGTTCCTATCTCTTCTATTTTCATTAGAGATCTCATCCCTTCTTTTAGAAAAGTTTTGATCCCTTCTGGTCCCAGAAGAGTCCCTGTTACTAGAACCCTTGGTTTCCTTATAGAACTTCTTGTATCTACCATACCTCTTGTTCAATCTATCAAATCTTTTGATCATAAGGCTCATCTGATCCTTCAGACTAAGATCAGAACTATCTAGTTCATCTTTTATGCTTGAGGCCTTAGACTTAGATGATTTAGACCCCTTAGAGGTAGAAGCTTTAAAGGTTATATCCTTAGAGGCATCCTTATCCTTCTTACTATCAGTAAGAGGATCGTCTTCATCCAACTCAAACTCATGTGCCTTAAGGGTTTGAAACATGGTTTTTGCAGGCCATGAATCAATATCTTGTGTGGTTTTAATGATCATCTTGAGCATTTTCCACCTTTCATCCAAAGCTTTAAGAATCCTCAAGTTAATATCCCTATCAGTATAAGTTTTTCCTAGTACTTCAAGATCATTCATGATTCGGGTAAATCGAGTATCAAGTTCATCAATGGATTCACCTGACTTCATCTTAAATGACTCAAACCTTTGAACAGCAGTGGATAGTTTGCTTTCTTTGATCAGACTAGTGCCTTCACAAAGAACAGCTAGTTTATCCCACATTTGCTTAGCAGTTTTACATTTTAATACTTTACCAAGATACTCATTTGGCAAGGTATGTAAAATATATTTCTTAGCAAGACTGTACAAATTATTTTATCTCATTTCTTCAGAAGTCAGTTCTGGCCTTGGTTTAGGGACAATTGCTCCAACAGCTTTAGATGGATCGAGTGTAGCAGTGTTTTCCACGGTTGTGACGATTGGTCCTTCTTTGACCACATAAATCATCAGATCATGGGTTGAGCTGAAGATGGCCTCCATCCTTAGCTTCCAGTAGTCATAATCTGCAATCTTGAACTTAGGAAGTTTGTTCACATTAGTATCATCCATGATTGATCAGACAGATAAGATCAGTAATATTGCAATTAATCTCAGATATACAAGAAATGACAAATATCAAGAATCAGTGACAAGAACAGTAAGACTTCCCACAAAGTCTACAAGGTTATCAAGAAACAGCAGTCCAAAGAATTACTGCTCTGATACCACTTGTTGGTCCCAAGTTGAGTTAAGATTGAGTAAGCTAATAAAAAGACTAGAGGGGAGGGGTGAATAGACTTTTCAAAATCTTTCAAAATATCAGAGTTTATAATGCGGAAATGTGTTCTGAATAGTACTGTTCTTACTGGGTCAGATCAGTACTTCCAGTTTCAGTTTTATACTCAACTTTTATTCCTGAGGCAAATCCCACTAAAGGAAATGATGAACTGAATGACCCAATCCCAGTTCATAATCAGGTAACAACTACCAATGAAGAAGCAGGCTCTGCTGAGGTAGTAAATGGATCAAATATTCAAGGGAGAACTGAAAATGTTGATAATGCCAATGTCCCTGACATTGAGGACAACATCCCTGAATATGATCCTAAATTAGATCCTGCATTAAATTTTCCTGAATTTTATGATGCTAGTGACTCAACCTTAGTAGAGGACAACTCTACTGAAGGGATAAGAAAAAGAAGGACATAGTTGTCTGACCATCCTACTGATTTGATACTTGGTGATCCAAGTATAGGAGTCAAAACTAGAAGGTTTCATGGTGAAAGTTCTTTGTTTTGTTGTTTCCTATCAGAACAGGAACCAAGTGACATTGAGGAAGCACTTCAAGATGCAAATTGGATCACAGCAATGCAGGAAGAATTGAACCAGTTCACTAGAAATGATGTATCGGAGCTGGTGGATAGACCTTCACATCAAGATGTTATTGGAACCAAGTGGGTGTTCAAGAACAAAAAGAATGAGAATGATGTGATAGTCAGAAACAAGGCCAGATTGGTAGCCAAGGGCTATTTTCAATCAAAAGGCATTGACTATGATGAGACTTTTGCTCCAGTAGCAAGACTTGAAGCCATAAGGTTGTTCTTAGCCTATGTTGCCCACTAGAGATTCAAAGTCTATCAAATGGATGTCAAGAGTGCCTTCTTGAATGGAGTTTTGAAGGAAGAATTCTATGTAGAGCAACCACCTGGTTTTGAGATTGGAAACCAAGTCTACAGATTGAAGAAAGCTCTATATGGACTCAAGCAAGCTCCAAGAGCTTGGTATGATACACTGTCACAGTTCCTCTTGGACCATGGATTTATCAAAGGAACTGTGGACAAAACTCTCTTCAGAATCACTGAAGGAGATGACATCTTGCTTGTCCAAATATATGTTGATGACATCATATTTGGATCCCCAAATGAAAGACTTTGTGAAAAGTTCTAAAAGCTCATGCAAAGCAAGTTTGAGATGTCAATGATGGGTATGATGAACTTCTTCTTGGGCTTACAAGTCAAGCAATCAAAAGAAGGAATCTTCATCAATCAAGCAAAGTACACCAAGGAAACGATCAAGAAATTTGGGTGTGCCACTAGCAAGCCAGTAAGGATTCCTATGAACACTAATTGGAAGATGGATCCTGATGAGAGTGGTGTTCCAACCAACTCTACTGAATATAGAGGAATCATTGGCTCACTTCTCTATCCCACTTCCAGCAGACCTGACATCACCTTTGCAGTTGGTGTTTGTGCAAGGTTTCAAGCTAATCCTAAAAAGAGCCATCTAGAGGCTGCTAAAAGGATCTTGAGGTATCTCAAAGGCACTGAAAATCTAGGCCTTTGGTACCCTGCTGATGACAACATTGAGCTAACTGGCTACTCAGATGCTGATTATGGAGGTTGTAGAATTGATAGAAAGTCCACTTCAGGGACATGCCAATTCTTGGGAAACAAGCTCATATCTTGGTTTTCTAAGAAACAAAATACAGTGGCTACTTCCACTACTGAAGCTGAGTATGTTGCAGCTGGAAGTTATTGTGCTCAGATTCTTTTCTTGAGGCAACAACTAAGAGATTACAATGACAACTCTACTGAAGTGCCAATCTTCTTTGACAACAATAGTGCAATATCAATCTCTCAAAATCAAGTATTGCACACAAGATGCAAGCATGTGGACATCAAGCATCATTTCATCAGAGACCATGTGGAGAAAAAAGATATTAAATTGGTGAAAATCCACACAGATCACCAAGAAGCTGATATTTTGACAAAGCTACTTGCTGAAGCAAGATTCTTGGAACTATCAGCAGAATTGGAACTTCTTGATCCAGGGAAGTTGGACAAGTAAGACCAAAGGAGTTAATGAGTCAAGGGGGAACTGAAAGTGATGTTCAGCAGACTTGCACAAGTCTACTGAAATTCAGAAAAGATGACCTCAATTGAACAGGACACTTGTCCACAAGAACTCAGGACACCTGTCCACAAAAATTCAGGACACTTGTCCATCACATTTCAGGACACTTGTCCATGTGGGGTCAGATAAGTTGTCTTGGCTATCAAACCAAATCTTGGTTTGATAAGCACCTATTTTGGGTAATCATTGCCTATTTTGATGGTTGTCCCATTCCTCTTAAAGCTATCACCTTTTCAAGGATTTAAATTTGTCCCCTACCCAAAAAGTCACTTTCAATGCATTAAATGCCAAGATTTAACTCTTGTTTGCATTAAACATTACCAGCCATGATTTATCTTGAAAACCCCCCAGCCTTTAACTAATATTAACTCCTTCCCACGTTTGAATAAAAACGGTTTCCAACACTGTTCCATTGGATAATAACCGTTGGATCAAGTTTGGCCAACTCTTCTGAAATCAATCTTGGCCGTTCAAACTTGATTTCCTCATTTGTAAACCGTTGAATTGCCTTAAGACTCACCTACTCATTGACATACATTCCTTTTGGAATATACCCGAGTCTTAAGAAGCCACACAATTCATTTCTTCCCCACGCACTCAAAGTCTCTTGAAACCCTAACCTTCATTTCTTCAAACACTCTCAAAAATCTTTACTGTTCTATCCATAGCACAAAAATCTAGACCAGAAATGATTATTGATCTATCAAACAAGGCTCTTGGCCTTGATTTTGAGTATCTCAGTAACAAAAACAACCTCATTTTTGAACCCATAGTTTCCTTTGAAAGTGAGGATCCTAAAATCACTCCAACCCTGAGATGGTTGAGAAGAGCAGGTTTGCAAAAGTTCATGCAAGAAAGGCCCAGTTCTTGCCTTGAAAGTTATAGGGCGGAGTTCTTTGCCTTTCTCAAATGGAGAGGCAAACCTGAAGATGGTGAAGTGACAACAAAGTTGTCATACATTGTAGAAGGAGAAGAGGAGGAGACATTCCATAGAGTTAAGTTCTCTTCTGAAGATGTTGAAAGTGCTTTTGGATTGCCCTCTGAAGGAAGGAATCCAGAGTTCTATGGAAATGGGCATGAAGAGGAGATTGCTCAAGAATGGTTGCTAGTATCAGGCCCTATTTCCTCCACTCAACACAAAAGGACTCTCAAGCCTGAATTTCTCAATCTCTTTGAGGTAATTACAAAGAGTTTGCTAAGCAACACTGGGAGCTTAGAGCAAGTAAGTGCACCCAGAATCAGAATTATGGCTGTTGTAATTGATGCCAGTGATAAGGGCATCAAATTCAACTAGAGAGAATTCATCTTAAATGAGATGATGAAGGAGAAGGTTAAATTCAAAGTGAGAGTCCACAACAAGGTGGTGTTAGAGGGTAAACTCAAATATTGCACTAGGGCAAGCTTACTGATAGAGAGTTTTTCTCACTACTCTGAGATGCAAACATTTGCAAAACCTCTCCCAGCCCAGAAGATTATGTTCAGAAAGCTTAGCAAGAAAACTGAGCAAAGAAGATTGCTAATGGCCAAACCTGTTGAAGAAGAGGTTGAAAAGAAGCCAAATTTGAAGAAGGGAACTAAAGGTAGAGTTGTAAAGACAAAGAAAGTGTCTCAAATTTCCTCTGAGGAGAAGTCAGGAGCATCAACTGAAGTTGATGAAGTTGCTGAAGAGGGTGTGCAGGTGCCTTCTAATTATTCAGAAGAGGTAAGGGAAAAGTTTCCTGAAGCTCAGAAAAGGAAGAAGGGAGAGAAGAGAGTCAGGGATGTTGTCCCTGTTGAAGAGGGAAGTGGGAGCAGTAGAGCAAGCAAGAGGAGGGCCAAGCCTACTGAAAAGATTTTGGAACTGCAGGAGGAAAAGACCATGCAACTTGCTTTGAGAGAGAGTAGAGCTGAAAGCAAAACCAAATCTAAGTCTAAGTCTAGGACCAACTCTTCTGGTTCTGGAACTCCTGAGTCCAAACTCCCTGAAACACAACATCATGAACCCAACTCCCCTGATACCCACAAAACCCCGGAAAACTAACCCATCACCCCTTTGAACCTAATCAAGAGATATTCTCCAGAAGGGAGTGCACAAAGAGGGCCAATTGATGTGCTAGCTGATCTAGCAGTAGATGAGTCTAGACTCCAATCTCCCGTAGACTCATCCATGCTCAAGTACTCAAAATCCTTAGAAAATGAACTTCTAGAGCCAACCCCCCTGAGCAAAACCACTTCAGATCCATTGCTCTCAAAAGCAACTGAAGCACCCATTGTTGCACCCAACCCTTCTGAAGCCAACCCTTCTGAACTCAACCTTCCTCAAGCCACTCTTCAAGTCAATTCCCCTAAACCCAGAGCCAACTCCCCTATAACCCAAAGTCCCCAATCAAATGAGGATGAGGAGGAGTATACTTATGAAAGTATGTTCAGAGGTGGAGCAAAAGCTACTGTGGACAGCTTGTACCCACAACTTGCAGGATTTCCTAGAATTCAAGGGATGTTCCATGATCTGAGGACATTGGTGGATGTTAAGGACAAGACAATCATGGAAATTGCTCAAGTTATCCAAGATAAGGGTGCAAATTGGTGGCAGATAGAGGACAGCAGACTACTACACTTTGCTGGAGTAAACAAGATAAGATTCCTCACTGATGAGGATGTGTTTGCAAAGTTGGTAGCTGACAAGATTGCTGAAGAGAAGGAGAAACTTGCTAAGGGAATCAAGCACCCTGATAACAGCTCCAATGATGATGATAGCAAGGATGATCCCTCAAACCCCTCACATCCCAACCCTCCTGAAACCAATCTACCTTCAACCCCTCTTTTGACCTATCATAGAAAAGGTTATGTCTCTTTAGAAGTGTTGACCAAAGTTGGTGACACAGCCAAAATTGCATCTCCCAATTAAGGTTCTTCTGAACCTAAGGCACAACTTACAGATGTTGAGGCTCCTACCTTAGAAGCTGGTTTGATTAAGGCCTCATCAGTGTCGGGAGAGTTGGACACTGACCAGCCCTTAATCATTCAGGATGACTCAGTGGCTGCTGAAGTAAGCACTGTGATCTCCCAACAACTGCCATATTTGAACCCTGTTGAGGGTGGAGATGTTGCAGGTCTAGGTGAAGGAGTTGAAAAGGAAAATTTAGTGGAAAAATCAAAGGGAGCTGTATATGAGAGAGGTGTTGTGATCACTAAGATAGTGAGTGTACCACCAAATGAGGGTGGAATAAGTGAGGAAGGGCAGGTTATTCTTGAAGTCAAGTCTGAACTTCAGGAAACCCTTGAGGAGGGGAGGCCTGTCCCTTTGGTTGAGGAAATTAATACAGAAGGGAGAAAAGAAAAAGTTGAAAATGAGAAGAAGACTGTTGATGTATCAGAGTCTTATGCAAAAAATATTGAGGGTGATGAGTGTTTATTTTCTAACCCTTTTGATTTGTTTGATATTGCAGGTATTTCCTTTGATCAAATCTTTGCAGATGATCTTCTTACTGATACACATATTCAAGTAGATTTCAGCTCAGCCCAAGCCATACTTGGAGAGTAGTCAGCTAAGTTAGATTCTTTGGCTCATCAAGTTCAGACTGTTTATGCTGAAACATCAGGAGCCTTGGATGAGCAAGGGAGAACCTTGGAATCTGTTGAGATGAGGCTCACTGGCTCTGAGGATGTGGTGTTACCCACAATTGAGGCAAGGATTAGTGGAGTGAAGTCTGGTCTGCAAACCATCTCTACTGAAGTCCAGAAAGCAAAAGCCAGTATGGAATCTATCTCCAAAGAAGTCAAGAAAGAGCAAAAACTGCTTAGAGACAACCACTGTTGGGATATAAATTCACCCTAAGCCCCATTTGATGTTAGAATAGTTTTGATGGCCAAAACTCTTAGAGTTTATAAATGTAATAGGATCAGCTGACTTGTATAGAACAGCTTAGACTAGTCTTGTGTGATCAACTGTATTGATAGCAGCTGATCAGCACAGTCATGGCTTACATGTCTATCCTCAAGATAAGAAGAGTAGAAGACATGAAGACTAGAAGATCCTTGAAGACCAGATATGTTAAGGTGCTTGTATACCTACTTATCTGATGGAGTCCCAGATTAAAGATGGCCTAAAGCATTACAAAGAATTTCCAGATCAGAAGAGTAGTACTCGTCTGATACCAGAAGACAGAAGACCTAAGGCCAGAAGAGCAGTCAGAAGACTAGTAGTACAGATTAGAAGACTATGTGCTCTTCCAGGACTCGGCTGATTCCCAAGTCATCTTGCAATTCAAACGAAGACCTACCTTATTTAGAAGATTGACATGATCCCAGGATTGAAGCAATCAAGCGGCTGGAATCAAGGAATCAAGCTATTATGGGAAGATTGCTCAAACGGCTAGTCAACTCCAACGGCTAGTTGCACTCAATCTCCATTATAAATACAAGAAGTTGAACACAGAAGCAACACAAGAGAGAATTCACAAGCTAAGCAAGCCATCAAGCAAAAAGTCACACTGTTCTAAGAATTCTCAAAGAGCCTGAAATCCATTAGATTATCCACAGCTCTTAAGTGCTTCTTATCCAACCCTTAAGAACCTGAAACTTATTCATATTGTATATCAGTTGTTTTAGGCATAGTGGTTAAGCAAATTATAAGCTTGAACCATTAGTTGGATACATCTCAAAAACCCCAAACCCTCACCGAAAGGTTTAAGTTTTTGAAACCCCTCAAAGTGCAAGTGCTTACAATCACTTGTGGAGACCGTAGCTGTTAGGACGGCTCAGATCTCAAAGTCCTAACCTTGGGACTATAAAGGACAAGACCCTTGTAATTTGTGGAAATTAAAGGGATTAAACATCACGTTAGGACGTGAGAGTGGACGTAGGATCGTATATCCGAACCACTATAAATCCGGTGTTATTTACTTTCTGCACTTTACATTTCTGCTTTTACATTCATTATTATATAGTGCATACTGTGATTTCAACACTCTTCAAAAAGGGCCATAACTTTCAAACCAGCATCAGCTGAGTAATTTCACAAAGTAAAACAAGTTATAAGAACGAGTCTAAACCAGGGCCACCACATTTCCGCATATAACTTCTTCAGTCAGATCACTATAGTCATCTGGACCAGCAGACTTGCAGTCCAGTTGACATAGCAATCAGAAGAGGTTCCCAACTCTGTTTGAAAAAGTTTTAAAGTCTATTCACCCCTCCCCTCTAGACTTTAATCCTATTCACTACTCGTTCAGGGACCAACAAGTGGTATCAGAGCAGTGGTTCTAACGGACTACTGTCTCTAGATTATCAGAAGACTTGAGGGAGTCTTTCTGTAGTCCTCTTGAACAGATCTTTTTGAAAACTTATTTTTGAAAACTCATACAGCATGAGTGCTAATATGCGTAAGTTGCCTAAGTTTTCAGTTGAGGATTATGATTACTGGAAGATCAGGATGAGGAAGAATCTCGCATCAGTCCACTACAAGATGTGGTCTGTAATCACAGAAGGCCCGATCACCATCATGACAGTCAACACTGCAAATGGTGATCCAGAAGTCCCAGTTGGAGAACTGGTTCCCAAGCCCATGAAGGATCTCACACCAGAAGAGATGAAGCAATCAAACCTTGATAGCATTGCTCAAGATTACATAATGCAAACTCTTCCAAATGAGTACATTGCAAAGGTAATCCATTGTGAGTCAGCCAGAGAGATGTGGGAGGCATTGGCACTTCTCTGTGAAGGAACTGAGCTGATCAAAGAATCCAAGTTGTCTACAGCAGTCAAGAAGTTCGAACACTTCAAGATGCAACCAGAAGAGTCTATTGATCAGTTAGACAACAGATTTACCAAGATCATCAATGAGATAGAATCTCTGGGCAAGAAATACACAAATAGAGAGAAAAATCTAAAGATCTTAGATTCTCTAACCAAGAAATGGAGACTCAAGAAGACCATCATCAAAGATACTCAAGATATCAAGAAGTGGTCTGCCCAAACTCTATTTCAGAACCTGAAAGCCCATGAATATGATCTTGAAAGAGAAGAGAACTCAGGAAGTGATGAGCCAACTGCAACCCCATCTACCTCCAAGACTGTAGCCTTCAAGGCAGCCAATACAAAAGCTGCAAGCACCTCATCTGGCAAGACCTCTCTGAAAACAGAAGACTGTGAAGGATCAGACATGAGCCTAAAAGAGCAAATGGCACTTATGATCAAGAGATTTGAAAGGATGAACACCCTCAACAGTAAATATAGAAAATTCTATAGAAACTACAAAGATAGAAGAGCAAGTTCACCCTCCAGAGGTTCCAGAGAAAGAACACCAGAAAGACATCCTAGAAAGGATGTGGAGTCATCTGACAGCCGAGGATCTAGAAGAAGAGATGCCACTCCTCCAAGGAGAGGCAACTCATATCAGAAACCTGGATCTTGCTTCAACTGTGGCAAACCAGGACACTATGTCTATGAATGTCCTGAGCTGGATTTGGATGACAAGAAAGAAAGAAGGCCGAGAAGAACCTCAGACAAAAAGGCAATGGTGACTGAAGAATCCGAATATCAAAGTGATGAACTTCCTACATCACCAGACGATCAAATCTTTTCAGATGATTCAGACGACCTAGCTATGATGGCCATAGGAGAAAATGAGGTAAACTCTTATACTACTACTTTCCATTCACCTATTTTCTCACAAACAGATGATATAAACTCATCTGAAGGCGAATCAGAAGACACCTATTATCAATCTTTGAGAAAGGTAAAAGGTGATCTGGATATTGCCACTAGAGCCTTTATAGAAGTGGAAGAGGAGAATAAGGATTTGAGGAAAGAAATCGCTAGGTTGAAAAAGGTTAAGTTTGATAACACCCCTGAGTTAGTCACCATGAATGAAAGGTTGACCAAAGAAGTGGAACTTCTTAAGGAAGAAAATACCACAACAACTCAGTTGTATGAGGGGATGTTAGAAACTCAAGCCTTAGAAACCAAAGAATTTCGTATACTTCAGTCTAAGTTCGATGATCTCTTCCAAACACATAAGCTCTTAGAAAAGGAGAAGGAATGCCTAGATCGAAAAATATCAGAATTCAATAAAGCTTCGACTACTATTGAAAGTATCTCTGAATATTATAGATCAAGTGGCAATAAGATGGGTTTAGGTTATGAACTTAATCCATCAACATCCTCTCCAGCTGGGGGTAGTACACCTAACAAGTGCACTACTCAGATACATGAACAGGGTGAGTGTTCTAAACACAATGAACTCAATATGAACCAAAAGGCATCTGTACCAGCTAAGGCTAACTATCCCAAAACCAAAAATGGTAAGGGACAAGCTAACCCCAAGCCTGTACAGAGGAACAGCAAACAACCTAGACCATCTCGGCTGAGACAGTCTCAGCTGTATACTGCTCCAGCCAAGAAGAATAAATCTTCTTCAAACAAATTTGTTCTCTTTGCACCCCCTATCTCTTATGATATTGTGAGAACAGAAGAGTATGGTCCATACAATCGTGTGCATCGACCAGCTAATGCACCCAGGCCGAATGTAACTAGTCAAAAGATCATGTATGTACACTCCTATAAAGGGAAACCATTTGACTACTACTTAGCTGACACAAAGAACAAATCAGATCAGTCCAAGGTGCTGACTGGTAAGATTTGGTTCTGTGATGCCCGAGGGAAACAACTCAAATGTTCAAGGTTGTTTAAACGACCAATGTATATGTGGGTTCCCAAGGGTAGTACTAACACCCAAGGACCCAAAACAAAATGGGTACCTAAAACTTAACTTTTCTTGCAGGAAAGGAAGGACCTATACAGAAGAGGAGGTCTAGCAGGAGAAACTTGGTACATAGATAGTGGATGCTCAACACACATGACAGGAACCAAAACCCTGCTGACTAACTACATAGAGAAGAAAGGTCCAAAAGTTTTCTTTGGTGATAACGCGCACGGTAACACAAAAGGATATGGCACCCTTAAAAATGGTGACATTGAGGTACATGATGTATCATATGTAGAAGGTCTTAAGTTTAATCTATTATCTGTTTCTCACTTTTGTGACACTGGTTATTCAGTTAAATTCTCTAAAGATGAATGTCTCATAAGTGATAAAAGAACAAAACAAAACCTTCTAACAGGATCTAGAAAGGGAAGTATGTATCTTGCAAATTGGAACAGCTGTCCTAAGGATACATGCCTGCTTGTGAAGAGCCCTAAAGATGTCAGCTGGCTATGGCACAAGCGTCTTAGCCATCTGAACTTTAAGACTATGAACAAGTTAGCAAGGGAATCCTTAGTTGATGGTCTGCCTAATGAACTCTACTGTAAAGATCAGGTTTGTGATGCATGTCAACAAGGAAAGCAAACAAAGGTCTCCTTCAAGACCAAGAAGACAGCATCAACCAGCAGAGTTCTTGAATTGCTTCACATGGATCTCTTTGGACCAATCACTCCAACCACTCTAACAGGAAGAAAGTACACTCTTATTGTTGTAGATGATTATTCCAAGTTTACTTGGGTTATCTTCCTATACAAGAAGAGTGAAACACAGCAGAAGCTCCCTGAACTATTGAAGAGGATCCAAGTAGAGAAAGGAGAACCAATCGTGAAAATTAGAAGTGACAAAGGCACTGAATTTATTAACTCTTATATAATTGCCTATTGTACTTCTAATGGTATTCAGCATGAGACAAGTGCAGCAAGAACACCACAACAGAATGGTGTAGCTGAAAGAAGAGTCAGAACGCTCAAAGAAGCTGCCAGAACACTCCTTGCTGAATTCTCTACTCCCAAGAAGCTATGGGCAGAAGCCATCAACACAGCTTGTCACACTCAAAACAGGTCAGGTATTCATAAAATACATGAGAAAACCCCATATGAACTGTGGAAAGGAAGAAAACCTAGAGTATCTTACTTTCATATATTTGGTTGTAAGTGTTTCATTCACAACAATGGGAAGAGTAAGTTGAATGCTTTTGATGCCAAAGCAGATGAGGGCATATTCTTAGGATACTCCTCAACTAGCAAAGCATTTAGAGTACTCAACAAACGAACCCTTCTTGTGGAAGAAACACCTCATGTTGTTTTTGATGAATCTTGTGAAAAGAATGCAGTAGAAACAACCTCAGCTACAGAACAGATGAAGAAACTAGTGATCAAGAAGAGGTCTGATGAATTTATTGAAGTCAATGAACCATTCCCTGAAGAACCAGAGGAAGATAAGCCTCATAGACCTGTCACTAGATCTCAAACTCAAGCAGGACAAGCTGACCAGAATCAAGATGCATCAATTCCAAATGCCAGGGGGAATGATCTCTTTGACACTCAAGACACAGAAGATGATCGACCTAATCAAGTCAACCCTCCTGATGGCACTAGATCAGATGAGGATCCAAACTCATCCAATGCAGATACTCCAGTGAGGCATACATGGAGGAACAACCATCCATCAAACCTCATCTTAGGAGGAGCAGAATCAGGTGTCAAGACCAGAAGACAACTGAATCAGAATCCTCAATCATCTATGTTCTGCTGGTGTGCTTTCCTGTCCAACATTGAACCAGCTGACATAGAAGAAGCAATGACAGATAGCAATTGGATCACTGCTATGCAAGAAGAACTAAACCAATTCGAAAGAAATGAAGTCTGGGAATTGGTAGATCGTCCTGAAAACCACAATGTAGTAGGAACAAAGTGGGTATTCAAGAACAAGAAGGACGAAAATGATGTGATAACTAGAAATAAGGCAAGACTAGTTGCAAAAGGATACTCACAATCTGAAGGGATTGACTATGATGAAACTTTTGCACCAGTAGCCAGATTAGAAGTCATTCGACTATTTCTAGCTTATGCATCATATATGGGCTTCAAGGTATATCAAATGGATGTCAAGAGTGCTTTTCTAAATGGCATTCTGATAGAAGAAGTATATGTAGAGCAGCCTCCAGGATTTGAAAAAGGTGATCAAGTATATCGACTGAAGAAGGCTCTCTATGGTCTAAAACAAGCCCCTAGAGCTTGGTATGACACATTGTCACAATTCCTACTTGACAATGGATACACAAAAGGCAAAGTTGATAGAACTCTCTTCAGAATACAAGAAGGAGAAGACATTTTAATGGTACAAATATATGTAGATGACATCATATTTGGATCACCCAATCAAGAAATGTGCAAGAAGTTCTCTGAACTTATGCAAGGAAAATTCGAAATGAGCATGATGGGTGAGATGAATTATTTCCTAGGACTTCAAGTCAAGCAGAGTCCAGAAGGGATCTTCATCAACCAGTCCAAGTATACCAAGAGTCTGCTAGAAAGATTCAAAGCTCTACAAAGCAAGACTGCAAGGATTCCAATGATGACATCTTTCAAAATGGAACCAGATGAGACTGGACAGGCAGTTGATCAAGCTGAATATAGAGCACTGATTGGATCTTTACTATATCTTACAGCCAGCAGACCAGACATAACATTTGCTGTAGGAGTATGTGCTAGGTTTCAAGCAAACCCAAAGCAAAGTCATCTAGAAGCAGCAAGGAAGATTCTCAAGTACCTAAAAGGATCAGTCAACCTAGGTCTATGGTACTCTGCTGATGACAATCTAGAATTGAGTGGCTATTCTGACTCAGACTTTGGAGGATGCAGAATTGATAGGAAGTCCACATCAGGAACCTGTCAATTTCTAGGAAACAAGCTGATATCATGGTTCTCTAAGAAGCAAACCTCAGTTGCAACCTCCACCACTGAAGCAGAATACATGGCAGCTGGTAGTTGTTGTAGTCAACTGCTCTGGCTAGTTCAACAACTCAAGGATTACAATGTAGAGGCAAGAGAAGTCCCTATTTATTGTGATAGCAGCAGCGCCATTGCCATCACTCAAAATCCAGTCCTCCACACAAGGTGCAAGCATGTCGACATTCGACACCACTTCATAAGAGATCACCTTGAAAAGAAGGACATCAAGATGGAGAAAATTCACACAGATATCCAAAGAGCAGACATCTTGACTAAGCCCCTAGCTGAAGAAAGGTTCAAAACCTTATGTTACAGCTTAGGACTCCTGGACCCAAGCACATGAAGAAGGAGAGAACAGCTGAAAAACTCAGCTGACCCAAGTGCAGCAGACTAGGAGAATCAGATGAGGTGAATAGACACCCTCATCTTCAGGTAAGTTCTTTCCCAATGAAGACAAATAGAGCTGAGGGAAAACTTAGAGTTATCTAATCAAGGGGGAATCAATGATACCTTAAGAATCCTTGATGAAATACTCTAACATCTGCATTGCACAATATACATACATATATATATAGCAAACTTGAACAAAGCTATTTGATCTTCCTACTCTAAGCAATGTATAATTATGTATATTAATAAACTATTCTTCATAAAATACTTTATTCATATACATAAATACAGTATACTAACTGAGTCATACTTGGCTGGATTAATACACCATCCTCACCGACTCAACAGTATGCATGCACAGTACGGATTTCAAATAACTCATGGTCAAAATTTATAATTTCTGCATTCCATTAGATAAGTCTGAATATCTTTAAATGTGCACCCTTGGATCAAGAAATTCACTGCTAATCTTAAAAAAAAATCACTTTTCAGAATTCAGACCTATCACCTATATAGTCTTGTCATCTTTCTCTCCATTACCTCATTTCTACCCCTATAAAAGGAGAAGTTATGAGAACACCTAAGAACACAAAACATCTAACACTTTTCTTATTTCAGGTATGGAGACAATTGAAAGAAGAGATGGAATGGAGATCATTCTTCAACCAAAATCTTGGGTGAAGGAGATGAAGATTTGTCCAGAAAATGAAGATGATGCAGATCCATATACATGGCTTACTCAACATGAGTATGTTCATGAAAGCTAAAGGAAGAAGAGACGTTCTTGTTGAAAGCTAAAGGAGGAAGAGATGCAGAGGACAAAGTAGCAAGCAAGCAGAGCTTCTTCTCCAGAAGGAAGTTCTACATGGAGAGCTTGTTATCAAAAGCTACTGTGTCTAAACAGAACATGAAGGCTGCGTCCATGGCCCTCTCTTCAACTCCATTGAAGCACCCCTCAACCTTCCTTCCCCTTCTAGAGAAGCGAAGAAATTCAACAAGAGCACATTAGATGCTACATCCCATCTGATGATGAGGAACATCCGATGGTGAGGAACATTTAAATCAGTGGGACTACGTCTAGACTAGCTCCACTTGATTTGAAGAAGGAGCTGAAAGATCCACCAAACCAGGTTGGATCATCACTCACAATAAAGCTGGAAGGATCCATCCAGGTTGGATCATGAGAGCAAACACAGTTTCCTCTACTCAGCTGATCAGAAGACCAACTCAGCTGACCAGAAGACTTTTCAAAGACAATCAGCAGACATCTTGAAGAACTCAGAAGACCTCACTCTGCTGATCAAATCACACAAATTTAGAGTATAATGACTAGTCTTGATCATGTAATTCATTCTAGATTTATTCCTGAATGTAATTAAACAAATTGGCTTATATAAGGAATGCAATTTTCTTATAGAAAACGGCCTTGATGATCAATTCTTACCATAAATTAGTCTCAACGGCTATTTTTGGTAATGATGTCATTAATACTCAAGAGTACCATATTGCCAGCAAGTCAAATATTGCCAAATGGCATAACCAGCCGGCAAACTTAAGAAATCAAAGAAGGAAATCTTGGGCTCTACTCCAAATTCAAACGCAAATCTGACCGTTAGATCAAATTTTCTGGAGTATATATCCACACCCCTAAAACCTCTTCCAATCCCTGTCGCTCATATTACTCAATTACTCACATTACTCTCTCTCGTTCTGCAAATTTCTTTCAAGCCTTCAAACCCTAACACTCAGACTCTACTATGGCAATCATTGAAATTTACGACGAGAAGACCAAGAACACTGGCACCTTGGATGCTGCAAAGTGGTCCAAGGAAGGGAAGATCTTTACGGAGAATGCTCTGTTTTTCAAAGGCAAACATTCAGATGAGAACAAGGAGATATTGCTTCGGTGTGTCAATCTTAAACTCAGAGACTTTCTGGAAGCAGCTCCAACTAATGTCTATGAACAAGACGTTCTGACATTCTACGCAAACGCCGTGATGAAGGGTTCTCATGTTGAAAGTGTCATGAATGGACACAAAGTCAAGGTTACAAGGGAAATTCTTCAGGAATTGTTTGGCCTGTCAAGGGGGAAAATAAATATCTCCAACTACATCATGAATAGAGAAAAGGAGTATATGGAGATGTTTACTGGTGGAAGAATCAAGGCTACTGATGCAACTGGGCTAAAGAAATCCCAACTTGAACCAAAATTCCAAACCTTGTTGGATATTGCAGGAAAGATGTTACTTGGTAACACATTCAGTCATGATGCTGTTACTACTTTAAAGGTTCGAGTAATGGCTGCAATCTGGGATCAGATCGATGGAGACTGGCAAGGACTATTCTTAGAAAGAATTGCTCTTGAGGCAAAGAAAGTCACTTTGGACTTACAATCGAAGGTATGGAAGGTAGCAGCCACAGTCAGCTTTGTCAACAAGCTGAGCATCATCCTTCCAGATATTCTCCCAAAGAAGTACAAGATGGGACCTCATAAGACCTTTCACATCTCCAAATATTATTTGAGAAAGGAAGCTCTTGCTGAGGCAGAAAGGTTAAAAGAAGAAAAGAGGAAGCTGTTGGCTGAGCAGGCAGCACAAGAGTCTGATCATGACTCTGCTGAAGAAGAAGAGGAGCCAACCAAAGAAGAGGCTCAGAAGAAGGTTGCTGATGATGATGATGATGATGACAATCAGACCTTAGCACAAAGACGATATCTAATCAGATCTGGGCTCATCTCCCCATCTGATTCAGATGCCACTCCCACTGCCTCTCCCTTGAAGAAGGCAGGTACCTCTAAACCCTCTCCCTCTTTTACTCCTTCTAAATTGTCAAAGGGTCAGAAGAGAAAGAAGAATAATTCTTCTTCCAACAAAAAGTCCAAGAAATCGAGGCTTCCTACTCCCATGTTAATAGCCCCGATTACATCCTTCAACCCTTCTGATGACTCCAACCCATCTGACCACTCAAACACTGATATCCAAATCCCTACTGATACTCACACAGTAGAGGAACAAGCTCAAACTACTTCAACCCCTGAATCTCTATTGCCTACCCCTGCTGATGTCCAAGGTCTACAGGTTCAACCTTCTACTGATCTTCATGAAGACACTATACCAGACCAGCAGACCCAAATCCCTGCTGATGAACAGATCACTGGAGATCAAGAACATATCACTTCCCAAATCCCTGCTGATACTCACACAGCAGAGGAAACTACCCCAAATACTCAAACTCCTACCATCATTGTTTCTTCTGTTCCAGAAGACATGGCACCAGCAGACATTGCTCCAGCTGGTCCCTCTCAACCTCAATCCAGAATGGTCCACTATCCTATGTGCACAAGGGAGAAGATAATGAGGATGAAGATAGCAAATCTGCTCAAGTCTACTATTCCTGGTATTGATGAAGAATCAGTTCAGTTCGAACAAATTCTCAGAATCTGCACCTGGGTTGAACTCAGGAGAGATGATGTGGATGACCTTATTGAAGTCATGGAAGGAATGGGAGGAAAAGCTAATTTCCTCGACTGGGAAATGGAGCAAAAAGAAGTTGCTCAAGTCACATCTTTTACTCAACTGCTGCCCGAGGCCGCCTTTACAGCAGTATGCCACAGAATTCTAGGAATTCCACCTACTGATGCCTCTATCCCAGAAGGTATATCAGATCATCAGACAACTGACACAGCAAAAGTGATTGACTCAGCTGCGTCCGTTCCTGCGGAAGACTCAGCTGAACCAGCTGACAGAACCGAGATTGAAAGAGAAGTAATCACTATTCCTGATCACTTCATGCCTAAGGATACTCTACCTCACTTCATTGACAAAGGAGACACCATCATGTCTCACCTGGTTAAGGCCACTACCTCATTTCTCAATGAAGAGTACCTTTCAGCTGAAGAAAGAGGCAAAGCCCTGACAGTACATCCAAAGCCTCAAGGTACAGCCTCAACTTCTACTCCAACAGCTAACTATACAGCAGACATATGCTCACAGGTCAAGACTGCTATAGACCTACACTTTGAAAAGGGTTTAGGCCTACAGCTTGGAAGATATGTTGAAAAGGCAGTCAAGGAGCAGAGAACTCGTCTTCATACCCAGATCATTGACATTGAAGACAAGTTTGGAGAATCTCTTCACGATCAGATAAGTGAGTATCTGACCAGCATTCTGAAGATGGCAGGTGAACATTCCACCAGGTTTGCTGATCTCTACACCAATGAGGTCAACCGCATGGAAAACACCTACAAGCAAAGAATTGAAGATGCTGAGGCAAGAGCTACTGAAGGTCGAGCTCTTCTCCAATCAGCTACAGCAGAGAATGAAAAACTTCGGATTCAGCTGCAGGAGACAGCAACCAAATTGGAAGCAATTACAGCTAAACTAGACGCTGTCTCCTCCTCCAACTCACATGCTCAGATTCTAGAACATAGCATCACACATCTGACTCATATTGGCAAAGTCAACGCCATGGCTCTTCAACAAACTCTTAGGGTGGAGATTCTGAATGCCATGAAGCCTTTTGCGGCTGCACTTGCTGAAGCCAAAAAGGGGGAAGATGTATTGATAAAAGCTCTAGAGAAGACTACTGCACAGCAAGCTGTAATGGTAGTATCTCAAGATGAGTTGAATGAAACCTTGGGTGATTTATCAAGCAAAATCAAGAGCAAGAAAGGCAAAGGCAAAGAAATTGCTCAAGAAGACATCCAAGCTCCCACTCAAGCAACTGCCAAAAGTCTGCAGATCACTGCCTCTACAGAACAAGTTTCCGAGAAAAGAATGACTAGGAAAAGGAAGGCAGATGAGCAAGAAGATGAGCAAACTCAGAAGTCAACTCCAGCAGAGCCTACTGCAGAAGAGAAAGAGGCTTTAGAGTTGAAGAAAAGAAAAGAACTTGAAGCACAAGAGCTTAAACAAAAGAAGCTAAAAGATGCGAAAGCAGTCAAAGCCAAATTTGACAGGAAGATAGCCAAACTCAGGAAAGCTCTCAAGGAGAAAGCACTGAAAGAGAATGCTCTGGCACAGAAAGATAAAGTTCTGGTGTTTGATAGCAACTATGTGGACTATCTAGCCCTTCAAGATGAGCTACCAAGGTGGTACCCTCTGAAGAAGAAATGGCAAATTCAACACCACATTGTAAGAAAATTTGGCCCTCTCCCAACCTATGAAGATGAATTCTTCCAGTTCAATCAATTCATGAACATTGAAGATCCAGAATTCTGGAAAGAAGTAGTCAAGACAGCCAAAGAACTTGATAACTGCAGAATCTTAACTCCTGAAGAACCCAAATGGGATCCTCCCAAACTGGATTCTGGAAGAACTGACTCCATTGAAGTCAAAAAGATCCTAGAGAAGATCTATGAAGAGGAGAATGTTACAGACCTGCAGCACATGGAAGAAGTTCGATCTCGTCTGTACCTTGCCTTCCGCATCTGAAGATCAGAAGACCTGATGAAGACCACTTTCAAAGCCTTAAGAAACTATTACTTGTAATCTGTAAAAGTTATATATATTCAAGTTTAGTTCTCTTTGCTTTTCAAGACAAACTCTCATTGTCTTCATCAGATACTTCAGTTTTTATGAAGTTTATAAACTCCTATCTTACCTTAGTAAGAGCATTTATCATATATATAGTTTTGGCTTCATCAAAAAGAGGGAAATTGTTGGGATATAAATTCACCCTAAGCCCCATTTGATGTTAGAATAGTTTTGATGGCCAAAACTCTTAGAGTTTATAAATGTAATAGGATCAGCTGACTTGTATAGAACAGCTTAGACTAGTCTTGTGTGATCAACTGTATTGATAGCAGCTGATCAGCACAGTCATGGCTTACATGCCTATCCTCAAGATAAGAAGAGTAGAAGACATGAAGACTAGAAGATCCTTGAAGACCAGATATGTTAAGGTGCTTGTATACCTACTTATCTGATGGAGTCCCAGATTAAAGATGGCCTAAAGCATTACAAAGAATTTCCAGATCAGAAGAGTAGTACTCGTCTGATACCAGAAGACAGAAGACCTAAGGCCAGAAGAGCAGTCAGAAGACTAGTAGTACAGATCAGAAGACTATGTGCTCTTCCAGGACTCGGCTGATTCCCAAGTCATCTTGCAATTCAAACGAAGACCTACCTTATTTAGAAGATTGACATGATCCCAGGATTGAAGCAATCAAGCGGCTGGAATCAAGGAATCAAGCTATTATGGGAAGATTGCTCAAACGGCTAGTCAACTCCAACGGCTAGTTGCACTCAATCTCCATTATAAATACAAGAAGTTGAACACAGAAGCAACACAAGAGAGAATTCACAAGCTAAGCAAGCCATCAAGCAAAAAGTCACACTGTTCTAAGAATTCTCAAAGAGCCTGAAATCCATTAGATTATCCACAGCTCTTAAGTGCTTCTTATCCAACCCTTAAGAACCTGAAACTTATTCATATTGTATATCAGTTGTTTTAGGCATAGTGGTTAAGCAAATTATAAGCTTGAACCATTAGTTGGATACATCTCAAAAACCCCAAACCCTCACCGAAAGGTTTAAGTTTTTGAAACCCCTCAAAGTGCAAGTGCTTACAATCACTTGTGGAGACCGTAGCTGTTAGGACGGCTCAGATCTCAAAGTCCTAACCTTGGGACTATAAAGGACAAGACCCTTGTAATTTGTGGAAATTAAAGGGATTAAACATCACGTTAGGACGTGCGAGTGGACGTAGGATCGTATATCCGAACCACTATAAATCCGGTGTTATTTACTTTCTGCACTTTACATTTCTGCTTTTACATTCATTATTATATAGTGCATACTGTGATTTCAACACTCTTCAAAAAGGGCCATAACTTTCAAACCAGCATCAGCTGAGTAATTTCACAAAGTAAAACAAGTTATAAGAACGAGTCTAAACCAGGGCCACCACATTTCCGCATATAACTTCTTCAGTCAGATCACTATAGTCATCTGGACCAGCAGACTTGCAGTCCAGTTGACATAGCAATCAGAAGAGGTTCCCAACTCTGTTTGAAAAAGTTTTAAAGTCTATTCACCCCTCCCCTCTAGACTTTAATCCCATTCACTACTCGTTCAGGGACCAACAACCACAACAACAATGTGAAAGCACTGAGATTGGTTGTCAAACAAGCACTTGGCAAGAAGACTGTTATTCAAATGAAAAGAGCCGAGGAGATGAGGCTAGCTATGGTGAAAGCAGCTTCAGAGAAGTTTTCTCAGGAAGTAATGGCCAAAATTGATGAGAGTGCAGTGGCCAATCTTACTGACCTCCTGAAGGCAAACCTGGATGCATCCCTCAAAACAACCATGGAAGAAGTTGTTCAGCAGAAAATGAAGCCTGTTGTAGCTTTCCTAAACTTGAGCAGTGACAGGATGCAAAACATCCATGATGAAAATGTATATCTGCTGGAGGAGATGAAATCCTTAAACCAGGCCCAATCCCTTATGGCCACTACAATGAGTGAGCTGAAGCCCCAATGCTTTGATGCTGCCAAAAAGGGGGAAAGGGAAAGAGCAAGGGCAAAAGGTGCCTTGACCATTGGAGAGGGCAAAGGCAAGGAGAAAGTGTCTGAATCCAAGGGCAAAGAAGAAGCAATCTTAAATCTGGAAGAGCTTGATGAAGAAGAACAACTGGTCATAGCCATGAAAAATTCAATGGCATCAGCTCAAGAAGAGAGAGCAAGACTTCAGCAGAGGCCTGGAGGAGAAGTGTCAGGATTGGACAAATCCACTGAAGGAGTCCAGACAAGAGGCCAAATCAAAAAGGCTAAAGCAAGCAAGAGGAAAACTGAAACTTTTACAGATTTTCCTAACAGCCTTGATCTACCTCTTGAATTCAGGATTGAAGAAGAAGAGCCTACCTCCAAAAAGGCTAAAGCTGCTGAGAAGGAAAAAGTTGCTGAAAAGATCTAGACTGCTGAAGAAGACAAATCTGCTAAGAGGAGCAAATCTGCTGAAGGTCCCAAAGTTGCTGAAATCAAAGAAAATGTTGAAGTATTATTTGAAGAAGGCTTTGGATCTGAACCAAAGAAGAAGAAGACAGTGCTAGATCCATCCAAGCTATTTGAAGAAGGATATGGCAAGGATCCTGAAACTCAACAGAAGCTGGCTATGATGAGAGCCCAGGAAAAGATGGATTTGATTGAAGAAGCAAACAGGGCCAGAGATAAAAGAAGGGCAGACTTTCAGAAGCCCAGAAGAAGAAGGGCTACCTACAACAAGATGAAGCCACAGCTGCTGATCCCAATGGACACCAAATATCCTCACTTGGATAAATGGGTTCCAATCCAGTTGAATAACACTTGGGAAGAGCATAAAAGGGAGTTTGTCTATGACTATTATGTCATTGGCAGGTGGAATTAGGGGTGGTTCGGTATGGTATACCGACCATACTGAACCATACCGTTATCATACCGAAAATTTCGATATTGAAAAAATTCATACCGTTACCGTACCGAAATTTCGGTACACCGTAATCTCGGTATACCAAAATTTTCGGTATGTAAAAATTCATACCGATACCGTACCGTAATTTCGGTATATCGAATTTTCGGTACGGTATATCGGTATACCGTACCATATCGGTATATCGATTCATATCGAAAATATTGAACCATCATTTCATATCGAAATACGGTATACATCATACCGAAATATTGAAGCATTTTTATACTGAAATTAATTATTTAAGGTTTATTTTTAATAATTAAAGTTATTTTAATTTAAAAATAATATAAAATTATTATTTTATTAAGGTTTCGATATTTCGGTATATCGATATACCATTTCATACCGAAATTTCGGTATACCAAAATACCGCAGTATGATCATTTTCCATACCGTTACCGTACCGAAAATTTCGGTACGATATCATACCGTACCGAAAATTTCGGTATACCGAAAATTCCGATAATTTCGATATTTTTCGGTATGAAAAGCTCGATATACCGAAATTTCGGTATATTTACCCACCCCTAGGTGGAATGATGAAGATGTTAACTCCACCTTCACACAATTCATGATTGACTACCACAAGGAGCTGTACCATCAACTCCTTGCAGCTGCTGATATTGCAAGATTTGAACTCACAGCCCCAAAGCCAATCATATACATGCCTCCCAAGAAAGAAGGCTTCATAGACCAGTCAAGAATCTTCCAAGAGTTCTTTGAAATCCTGAAGCTGAACAGGATGGTACTAGGACCCAAGGGAACTAATCAAGAGGCCATGGAGTGGAAGAAAAGAGTGTGGGCACAGTATGGGATGGTGCCACCTCCTGAAGATAACCTCTGAACTGGCTAAGTTCTCTTGACCCTTATGTGCTGAAATGGATGAATACTTGATCTTGGTTGTTGTTTTGCTGATGTGGTCATATTTGCTGAAATTACTCAAGTCTGCTGAATATGCTTTGTGCTCTGATGACTATCTAATTGATCTGATTATGTAGTTTTTGTTAACTTAATTTATGCTCTGATATTTCATATGTAATGTTGATAATTCATGCTCTGATATGTTCATTTAACTATCAACATGCCTGTAATGATCTATGAATGAATGATAGTTGAACATATTCTTGAATCAAGTTACAGCATATCTTAATCTCAACTTGACTGATTTAAACCTATGAGCAATCAGAACAGTGATTACACTAACACATTTCTACTGAAAGATATATGTAATAAGTGTAGTCAAGTCACCTTTGCATGGATTGTATAGGTTTTGGCATCATCAAAAAGGGGGAAATTGTTGGGAATAAAATGAGTTTTGATTTAGATACCAAAACCCCCTGAGACATGCCAATTGACTAAGTATAGATTAGAATGATCATATTCTAAGATTGTTGGAACATGTAGCATAAGGTCAAGCTAAGAAGCTGGAATGTTAGGCAACTCTTTATAATGATAGATGCACAAGTTGAGGGGGAACTCACACTTAGAAGTATTCAAGAACATGTCCCCTCAAGGCTCAGAATCAAGTTTTGTCTTAAGTCTGCTGAAGGACAACTATGTTGATCAAAGTTAGATCAACCTATCTGAAATACAAGTGAGTTGAATGCATCATCAAGACCTAGTCTACTGAAGCATACAAGATCAGAAGGTTTGTCCAGCAAGTTTGTCTCAGCAACCTTGTACCAGAACTGTGACAAGGCTATCCCAACTGTGCTGATAAGATCAAAGTTCACTGAATCAAAATAATATATGCTTAAAACTCATACATGAGGAGTTAAAGGGAAAGAGCCAAGTCATCTGAAGAGCTAGAGCTAACACTGCTCATAAGCAGAATCTGCTGATTTTGATAAGCAGAACTGTCCAAGTGATAAGGAGTGTTGTCCTTATTCAAAGGCCAATCATCAGAAGTAAGGGAGTAGTTTCTAATATCGTAGTAACTCTAAAAGTAGGTTAGATTAGTTGTAAAAATTTGGTCCAATAAATGGCAATGACATTTGACATACATTTTTCACTGTTAATACAGTACCACTTTCTGACAATTTTACTCCTATCCTTTTTTTATAAATTGGAATGTTAGAAACAACTGCACACCTACCCTCACTCGATGCCCCCTATTTTCATTGCGCAGTATTAATTAACACTATTATAATTATAAATGATTTTTTTTTGACAAGACTGTTCACAAATGACAAATCACAATCTCAACCCAAGTTTCTCTCTAACACAATCCAATTTTCTATTGTCGTAGTAACTCTAAAAGTAGGTTAGATTAGTTGTGCAGGTTAAACCATTAAATGTGCAGGTTAAACCATTTAACTTGGTGGTGGTGGTGGTGGTGGTGGTGGTGGTGGTGGTGGTGGTGGTGGTGGTGGTGGGAATGGAAATAGGGGAGTAGTTTCTAATATCGTAGTAACTCTAAAAGTAGGTTAGATTAGTTGTGAAAATTTGGTCCAATAAATGGCAATGACATTTGACATACATTTTTCACTTTTAATAGAGTACCACTTTCTAAAAATTTTACTATATCCTTTTTTTATAAATTGGAATGTTGGAAACGACTGCACACCTACCCTATTTTCATTGCGCAGTATTAATTAACACAATTATAATTATAAATTTTTTTTTTTTTTGATAAGACTATTCACAAATGACAAATCACAATCTCAACCCAAGTTTCTCTATAACACAATCCAATTTTCTAATAACGTAGTAACTCTAAAAGTAGATAAGATTAGTTGTGCAGGTTAAACCATTAAATGTGCACGTTAAACCATGTAACTTAGTGGTGGTGGTGGTGGTTGTGGGGAATGGAAATAGGGGAGTAGTTTCTAATATCGTAGTAACTCTAAAAGTAGGTTAGATTAGTTGTAAAAATTTGGTCCAATAAATGACAATGAAATTTGACATACATTTTTCACTGTTAATACAGCACCACTTTCTCACAATTTTACTCATATCCTTTTTTTATAAATTGGAATGTTGGAAACGACTGCACACTTACCCTCACTCGATGCCCCCTATTTTCATTGCGCAGTATTAATTAACACTATTATAATTATAAATGATTTTTTTTATAATACTATTCACAAATGACAAATCACAATCTCAACCCAAGTTTCCCTCTAACACAATCCAATTTTATAATATCGTAGTAACTCTAAAAGTATGTTAGATTAGTTGTGCAGGTTAAATCATGAAATGTGCAGGTTAAACCATGTAACTTAGTGGTGGTGGGGAATGGAAATAGGGGAGTAGTTTCTAATATCGTAGTAACTCTAAAAGTAGGTTAGATTAGTTGTAAAAATTTGGTCCAATAAATGACAATGAAATTTGACATACATTTTTCACTGTTAATACAGTACCACTTTCTTACAATTTTACTCATATCCTTTTTTTTATAAATTGGAATGTTGGAAACGACTGCACACCTACCCTCACTCGATGCCCCCTAGTTTCATTGCGCAGTATTAATTAACACAATTATAATTATAAATGATTTTTTTTTTTTTTTTTGATAAGACTATTCACAAATGACAAATCACAATCTCAATCCAAGTTTCTCTCTAACACAATCAAATTTTCTAATATCGTAGTAACTCTAAAAGTAGATAAGATTAGTTGTGCAGGTTAAACCATTAAATGTGCAGGTTAAACTATGTAACTTAGTGGTGGTGGTGGTGGTGGTGGTGAATGGAAATAGGGGAGTAGTTTCTAATATCATAGTAACTCTAAAAGTAGGTTAGATTAGTTGTAAAAATTTGGTCAAATAAATGGCAATAACATTTGACATACATTTTTCACTGTTAATACAGTATCACTTTCTGACAATTTTACTCTTATCCTTTTTTTATAAATTGGAATGTTGGAAACGACTACACACCTACCCTCACTCGATACCCTCTATTTTCATTGCGCAGTATTAATTAACACTATTATAATCATAAATGTTTTTTTTTTTTTATGAGACTATTTACAAATGACAAATCACAATCACAGCCCAAGTTTCTCTCTAACACAATCCAATTTTCTAATATAGTAGTAACTCTAAAAGTAGGTTAGATTAGTTGTGAATATTTGGTCCAATAAATGGCAATGACATTTGACATACATTTTTCACTGTTAATACAGTACCACTTTCTGACAATTTTACTCCTATCTTTTTTTTATAAATTGGAATGTCGGAAACGACTGCACACCTACCTTCACTCGATGCCTCTCTATTTTCATTGCGGAGTATTAATTAACACTATTATAATTATAAAGGATTTTTTTTTTATGAGACTATTCACAAATGTCAAATCACAATCACAACCCAAGTTTCTCTCTAACACAATCCAATTTTCTAATATCGAGTAACTCTAAAAGTAGGTTAGATTAGTTGTGAAAATTTGGTCCAATAAATGGCAATGACATTTGACACACATTTTTCACTGTTAATACAGTACCACTTTCTGGCAATTTTACTCTTATCCTTTTTTTATAAATTGGAATGTCGGAAACGAATGCACATCTACCCTCACTCGATGCCCCCTATTTTCATTGCGGAGTATTAATTAACACTATTATAATTATAAAGGATTTTTTTTTTATGAGACTATTCACAAATGGCAAATCGCAATCACAACCCAAGTTTCTCTCTAACACAATCCAATTTTCTAATATCATAGTAACTCTAAGAGTAGGTTAGATTAGTTGTGAAAATTTGGTCCAATAAATGGCAATGACATTTGACATACATTTTTCATTGTTAATACAGTACCACTTTCTGACAATTTTACTCCTATTCCTTTTTTATAAATTGGAATGTCAGAAACGACTGCACATACACCCTCACTCGATGCCCCCTATTTTCATTGTAGAGTATTAATTAACATTATTATAATTATAAAGGAATTTTTTTTTATGAGACTATTCACAAATGACAAATCACAATCTCAACCCAAGTTTCTCTCTAACACAATCCAATTTTCTAATATCGTAGTGACTCTAAAAGTAGGTTAGATTAGTTGTGCAGGTTAAACCATTAAATGTGCAGGTTAAACCATGTGACTTAGTAGTGGTGGTGGTGGTGGTGGTGGTGGTGGTGGTGGGGGGGAATGGAAATAGAGGAGTAGTTTCTAATATCGTAGTAACTCTAAAAGTAGGTTAGATTACTTGTAAAAATTTGGTCCAATAAATGGCAATGACATTTGACATACATTTTTCACTTTTAATAGAGTACCACTTTCTAAAAATTTTACTATATCCTTTTTTTATAAATTGGAATGTTGGAAACGACTGCACACCTACCCTATTTTCATTGCGCAGTATTAATTAACACAATTATAATTATAAATTTTTTTTTTTTTTGATAAGACTATTCACAAATGACAAATCACAATCTCAACCCAAGTTTCTCTATAACACAATCCAATTTTCTAATAACGTAGTAACTCTAAAAGTAGATAAGATTAGTTGTGCAGGTTAAACCATTAAATGTGCACGTTAAACCATGTAACTTAGTGGTGGTGGTGGTGGTTGTGGGGAATGGAAATAGGGGAGTAGTTTCTAATATCGTAGTAACTCTAAAAGTAGGTTAGATTAGTTGTAAAAATTTGGTCCAATAAATGACAATGAAATTTGACATACATTTTTCACTGTTAATACAGCACCACTTTCTCACAATTTTACTCATATCCTTTTTTTATAAATTGGAATGTTGGAAACGACTGCACACTTACCCTCACTCGATGCCCCCTATTTTCATTGCGCAGTATTAATTAACACTATTATAATTATAAATGATTTTTTTTTATAATACTATTCACAAATGACAAATCACAATCTCAACCCAAGTTTCCCTCTAACACAATCCAATTTTATAATATCGTAGTAACTCTAAAAGTATGTTAGATTAGTTGTGCAGGTTAAATCATGAAATGTGCAGGTTAAACCATGTAACTTAGTGGTGGTGGGGAATGGAAATAGGGGAGTAGTTTCTAATATCGTAGTAACTCTAAAAGTAGGTTAGATTAGTTGTAAAAATTTGGTCCAATAAATGACAATGAAATTTGACATACATTTTTCACTGTTAATACAGTACCACTTTCTTACAATTTTACTCATATCCTTTTTTTTATAAATTGGAATGTTGGAAACGACTGCACACCTACCCTCACTCGATGCCCCCTAGTTTCATTGCGCAGTATTAATTAACACAATTATAATTATAAATGATTTTTTTTTTTTTTTTTGATAAGACTATTCACAAATGACAAATCACAATCTCAATCCAAGTTTCTCTCTAACACAATCAAATTTTCTAATATCGTAGTAACTCTAAAAGTAGATAAGATTAGTTGTGCAGGTTAAACCATTAAATGTGCAGGTTAAACTATGTAACTTAGTGGTGGTGGTGGTGGTGGTGGTGAATGGAAATAGGGGAGTAGTTTCTAATATCATAGTAACTCTAAAAGTAGGTTAGATTAGTTGTAAAAATTTGGTCAAATAAATGGCAATAACATTTGACATACATTTTTCACTGTTAATACAGTATCACTTTCTGACAATTTTACTCTTATCCTTTTTTTATAAATTGGAATGTTGGAAACGACTACACACCTACCCTCACTCGATACCCTCTATTTTCATTGCGCAGTATTAATTAACACTATTATAATCATAAATGTTTTTTTTTTTTTTTATGAGACTATTTACAAATGACAAATCACAATCACAGCCCAAGTTTCTCTCTAACACAATCCAATTTTCTAATATAGTAGTAACTCTAAAAGTAGGTTAGATTAGTTGTGAATATTTGGTCCAATAAATGGCAATGACATTTGACATACATTTTTCACTGTTAATACAGTACCACTTTCTGACAATTTTACTCCTATCTTTTTTTTATAAATTGGAATGTCGGAAACGACTGCACACCTACCTTCACTCGATGCCTCTCTATTTTCATTGCGGAGTATTAATTAACACTATTATAATTATAAAGGATTTTTTTTTTATGAGACTATTCACAAATGTCAAATCACAATCACAACCCAAGTTTCTCTCTAACACAATCCAATTTTCTAATATCGAGTAACTCTAAAAGTAGGTTAGATTAGTTGTGAAAATTTGGTCCAATAAATGGCAATGACATTTGACACACATTTTTCACTGTTAATACAGTACCACTTTCTGGCAATTTTACTCTTATCCTTTTTTTATAAATTGGAATGTCGGAAACGAATGCACATCTACCCTCACTCGATGCCCCCTATTTTCATTGCGGAGTATTAATTAACACTATTATAATTATAAAGGATTTTTTTTTTATGAGACTATTCACAAATGGCAAATCGCAATCACAACCCAAGTTTCTCTCTAACACAATCCAATTTTCTAATATCGTAGTAACTCTAAGAGTAGGTTAGATTAGTTGTGAAAATTTGGTCCAATAAATGGCAATGACATTTGACATACATTTTTCATTGTTAATACAGTACCACTTTCTGACAATTTTACTCCTATTCCTTTTTTATAAATTGGAATGTCAGAAACGACTGCACATACACCCTCACTCGATGCCCCCTATTTTCATTGTAGAGTATTAATTAACATTATTATAATTATAAAGGAATTTTTTTTTATGAGACTATTCACAAATGACAAATCACAATCTCAACCCAAGTTTCTCTCTAACACAATCCAATTTTCTAATATCGTAGTGACTCTAAAAGTAGGTTAGATTAGTTGTGCAGGTTAAACCATTAAATGTGCAGGTTAAACCATGTGACTTAGTAGTGGTGGTGGTGGTGGTGGTGGTGGTGGTGGTGGGGGGGAATGGAAATAGAGGAGTAGTTTCTAATATCGTAGTAACTCTAAAAGTAGGTTAGATTACTTGTAAAAATTTGGTCCAATAAATGGCAATGACATTTGACATACATTTTTCACTGTTAATACAGTACCACTTTTTGACAATTTTACTCCTATCCTTTTTTTATAAATTGGAATGTTGGAAACGACTGCACACCTACCCTCACTCGATGCCCCCCTATTTTTATTGCAGTGTATTAATTAACACTATTATAATTATAAAAGATTTTTTTTTATGAGACTATTCACAAATGACAAATCACAATCTCAACCTAAGTTTCTATCTAACACAATCCAATTTTCTAATATCGTAGTAACACTAAAAGTATGTTAGATTAGTTGTGAAAATTTGGTCCAATAAAAGGCAATGACATTTGACATACATTTTTCACTGTTAATACAGTACCACTTTCTGACAATTTTACTCCTATCATTTTTTTATATATTGGAATGTTGGAAACGACTGCACACCTACCCTCACTCGATGCCCCCCTATTTTCATTGTAGAGTATTAATTAACACTATTATAATTATAAATGGTTTTTTTTATGAAACTATTTACTACTGATAAATCACCATCACAACCCAAGTTTCTCTCTAACACAATTCAATTTAATTCCTAATTAAAAAAAAAAAAATCAATTTAATTGATCATACATGTTGGGATATGAATCCTAAAACAAGTCCTAAATGATGATTGAAATATAAAAGATAAAGTTTTGATAAGCCAAAAGAAGTTTGAATTTTTCTAAGTGTTGACTAATCTAGTCTAGTTAAGTTGAAGTCATCTTGAACAAGATCAGTAGAGTTCACATGAGTTAACATATGAAAAGACAAGTACTTATAATTGATATCGTATTATTACTTCATATGTGTTTATATTAACTGATTAGATTGTTATTGAGCTATGAATAATCATTGTATAGAGCTCATAATTTTTTATTGTAATAAATAGATTGTTTGTATAGTTTTAAGTTGACTAAGCTATAAGCTTAAAGTAATGCAATAGTCTTGTTAAGATAGAATAGTCTACTGTTGAAGATTGCAAGAGAAGGCTAGACAAGAAGAGTTGAGGTCTACTACGCAAGACAGGAGGACTACAAGACAAGAAGACTGAAGTTAGTTACAGAAACGCGTATTGAAGATAAAGATTGAAGAAGTTAGTTAGAAATAACTACTTAAACAAGAAACGCGTGGAAGGATAAGAAGATTCAGTTAGAAGTTAGTTTTCAAGAAGAGTTGGTTACAACTAACTGAGTTCTTGATTTCTAGAGTCTATAAATACCTCAAGGTGTTTATCATTCGAAGACTACTGAAAATACATATACTGAAGCTACATACTGAAGAATTGTTCGAAGTTTCTCTCAGAGATTGAAGTTCAGAAAGAAGCTACGCAAGACAAGTGAAGAACAAGAAGGCTACTACTGAACGAAGAGAAGTTTTATTTTCGTTTACTGTTTCAAGTTGCTAGTTACTTGTAAAATAGCTAGTTAGATCGAAGAGGCACTTGGTAGTGTTGTCGAGAAGATCTAAGTCTTATTTCTTGGGACTTAAAGCTACAAGAACACATTACTCCATTGGACGAGTTAATAAGAATATCACAACTGGGTTGTGAGAGTGGATGTAGACAAGTTATCGAACCACTATAAATCGTTTGTGTTGTTTACTTTACTGTTTTGTTGGTTTTAATTGCTTAATTGTTTAATTGCCTAAATACACGTCTAAACTAGATTAGCTGAGTATAGAACAGAGTTCTTGGATTTTAAAGGATTGAGTATAAACTTTAATTGGGCTCATTGTTAATCTCGTATTCCGCACATTGTAATTCTGATATATCAAAAGATTTTAGAAAAGTCTATTCACCCCCCTCTAGACATTTTCTTTAGCTTCCCTCGATATTAACTCAGCCTTTGGGACCTACAAGTGGTATCAGAGCAGTAGTTTACGAACTGCTGTTTCTTGATAACCGACTTAAGACTTAGGGTGAAGCTGTGGTTCTTAATCATACTTGCTTACGTGTTCTTGACCAATATTCTTGATATATCTGTTTCTTGTTCCCTGTTCTTGAACTGACTGCTTCTTGATCATAAACCTGGTTAATACATATCTTCTTGAATCATGTCACTTAAAATCAGCGCTAATAAGCTACCTAAGTTCCAGGTTCAAGATTATGACTATTGGAAGCTAAGGATGGAAGCCATCTTCAGTTCCACTCACGACTTAATGATCTCCGTCATCACTGAAGTTCCGATAGTGACCATGATCCCTAATACTGCTGCCCTCGATATAAATCAACCCGTAGGTACACTCGTCAAGAAACCAAGGTCAGAACTAACCTCAGAAGAAATGAGACAGAATAATTTGGATAGCTTGGCCAAGAATTACATCTTACACACTCTTCCTAACGAGTCTCTGGGAAAAGTGCTAAAATGTAAAACTGCCAAAGAAATGTGGGATCGCTTAGCTATCATTTGTGAAGGGACATCCCTAATCAAAGAAAGCAAGCTTTCTACAGCAGTCCAAAGATTTGAATCATTTCATATGAAAGCTAGCGAAACTATAGACCAGTTGGATACTCGTTTTACCAAAATCATGAATGACTTGGAAGTCCTTGGTAAATCTTATACTCCACGAGAAATCAATCTTAGGATTCTCAAAAGCCTTGATAGTCGATGGAAAATGGTAAAAATGCTTGTTAAGAATACCCAAGATATAGACGTATGGACAGCAGAGACCATGTTTCAAACTCCAAAGGCCCATGAGTTTGATTTAGACGAAGATGAACCTATAGTAAGTAGTGACAGAGAACATGCTGTATCTAAGAACGTTGCTTTTAAGGCTAGTTCGTCTAAGGTAGACAGGTCGAAGTCTAAGACTAGGTCTACTTCTGTGAAAGATGAGTTAGATACTGATCTTAGTCTGAAGGATCAGGTAAGCCTCATGGTTAGAAAGTTTGATAGGCTGAATAAACGTTTCGGAAGATATAAGAAGTTCTATAGAGAGCATAGAGGGTCTGCTTCTAAGAACTCGTCTGAGATCAGACGAGACCGAAACTCGTCTGAAAGGAGAGACGAAGTCTCGAAAGGTAACAGACAAGATAGAGAGTCTGATGGTAGGAAGATTACTCGTTCTGATAGACGTGATAAACGAAGGAATAATTCTCCTATTAAAAAGGCTACTAATGATCTCTTGTGCTATAATTGTGAAAAGCCAGGTCATTACATATATGAATGTCCAGACCTAAGCACTGATGATCGAGAAGAACGCAAAACACGAAGGGAAAGAAGATACAACTGTGGCAAGAAGGCAATGATGGCCAATGATGACTCTGAGTCTGACTCAGACGAGTTACCATCATCCTCATCTAGCTACCCTTCTGAAACAGATCACGATGAAGCATTCATAGTAGATGATGGTTTATGCTGCATGGCTAAAATCGATCAAGAGGTATCATCTGCTACATCTTTTCAATCTTGTGATGAATCAGAATCTGATGAAAGTGATACTGCCAGTAGCAATGTAGGGAGTAGCCTTCAGCACTCTACTAGTGCAGTTGAAGATGACCTCCTACTTGCCAACCAGGCATTCATTGAAGTCAGCGATGAAAACATCATTTTAAAACAAGAAATCATTGATCTTAAGGAAGCTCAGTCTAAAGTAGATCCTAATATAACAGTCCTAAATGAACGCTTGCAAGAAGAGTTGAGTCAACTTAAAGACAAGTTGTATCAAGACCTACCTAAGACACATGCTACTGAGAAACATGAATTCAATGTTTTAAAAAGCAAGTGCAAAAAGCTTGAAGAACGTAATAAGTTCTTAGAAACTGAGGTTGTCACTCTAGACCTTAAACTTACTGACCTGGTTAACTCTTCCAAGGTTAACCTTGAACTGTCAGATAGGTATAGGGCTCCTGCTGACAAGACAGGCATAGGTGCTGAGACATCAAGCTCGTCTACTCAAGTTCCTAAGAACCCTACTATTTTCATCTCAAGCTCTTTGGCTAATGATAAAGGAAAAGGACCAATTATATACGATGTTGATACTCCATCTAAAGGTACTGTACCAAAACAAGCTCGAGTTAACATTCCAATTCCCAAAGGAGGTAAAAAGAATGGTAACAACAAGCCTGTTCAACCTAGAACTAATCTTCTAAGGACCACTAATCGTAGACGACCCAACCAGGTCAGATACGAGGATTGGTATCCCGAGGAGACGAGTACTAGACAAGTACAGACTAGACGACAAGAGTCTAGACCTCCTTTCATAAGGCAGTCTCAACTCTACTCGTCTAGACCTAGACAGGAAGGCCCAAAATATCGTACACAAGCAGTCCTATATCCTCCACCTTTGTCATATGATATCGAAGGAGAAGAAAGACCTAAACATGTCTATAAACCGTATGGACCTAATGCATATAAACCCTACTCTAACTATCATAGACAAGTGCCTGCTCAAGTAGAGATTAAGTCGAAAGGCTATCTCCAAAGAGTAGACCCGAACTCAACTGATAGGCTAGACAAGGACAACAAGGTCTTATTTTGCAACAAATATGGTCGAAAGCTTAGAAGATCAAACTTGTTCAGGACTCCAATGTACATTTGGATTCCGTTGAACTCGACTAACCCCCCAGGACCCCATTAAACAAAGAGGGTACCTAAATTATGAAATATCATCTAATGCAGGGTCGACTCGATCTATACAAGAAGGGTAGCTCAGTGGGAGAAACCTGGTACATAGACAGTGGTTGTTCGCACCACATGACTGGTACCAAGGCTCTCTTATCAAGTTACCATGAGCAAGAAGGACCAAAAGTAATATTTGGTGATAGCTCCACTGTTGTTACCAAAGGATTTGGTTACATTCGGAATGGAGACATAGAGATCCAAGATGTCTCATATGTTGAAGGCTTGAAATACAATTTACTCTCTGTTTCACAATTCTGTGATCGTGGATACAAGGTGCAGTTCAAGAGTCGCAAATGTGAAATCATTGACAAGAGGACTCATACCGTACTACTGGTCGGCATAAGACAAGGAAGTGTGTACATAGTAAACTGGAACAGTTGTCCGAGGGACACCTGCCTACTTACTAAGAATCCTAAAGAACTTGGTTGGCTCTGGCATAGACGCCTCTGTCATCTAAACTTTAAGGTTCTTAATAAGATAGCCAGAGACTACCTTGTGGAAGGTATTCCCAATGAAGTCTACTACAAGTCACATGTATGCACGTCCTGTCAGAAAGGTAAACAGGTAAAAGGTTCCTTTAAATCTATTCCATCCCTCTCAACAAGTAGAGTTCTCGAACTCCTACATATGGACCTACATGGCCCAATAACTCCTCCAACTTTGAACGGTAGAAGGTACACACTTGTTGTGGTAGACGACTATTCTAAGTTCACTTGGGTAGTCTTCTTACACAAGAAGAGTGATACACAAACACTTTTGCCTGATCTGTTGAAGAAATTACAAGTTGAGAAGAATCAGTCCATTGTCAAGATCCGTAGTGACAAGGGTACTGAATTCATTAACTGCTATATTAAAGAATTTTGTTCTAAGCGTGGCATCCAGCACCTTACTAGTGCAGCAAGGACACCACAACAAAATGGAGTAGCAGAGCGAAGGAACAGAACTCTTAAGGAGGCCTGCAGGACCATGCTGACAGAGTATAATACTCCTCAGAAGTTTTGGGCAGAAGCTATCAATACTGCATGCCATTCCCAAAACAGAAGTGCCATCAATAAAGCACTAGGTAAGACGCCCTATGAGGTATGGAAAGGTAGAAAACCCAGAGTTTCATATTTCCATATATTTGGTTGTAAGTGTTTTATCCATAACAATGGGAAAAGCAAGTTGAATGCATTCGATGCTAAAGCAGACGAGGGGATATTCTTAGGATACTCCTCGACTAGCAAAGCATTTAGAGTATTCAACTACTCAACCCTTTGTGTGGAAGAAACTCCACATGTGGTTTTCGATGAATTTCAACAGGACACGTCTGCCAACAAGATCAGTGAGAAAGTTACTGAGCTAACTATCGAATCTGACAAAGATTTAGAGGTATATGAATCCGTTCAAGCATACAATCCATTCATGAAAGCTCTCGAATCTGATGACAAGGAAAAGGTAAGTGCTCAAGGTAAGTCTACTAGACCAGTAGACATTCCTGCTCTAGTTGACTCATCTACTCCAGGTAAATCTGTTGATGATACAAATGATGTTGACATGCATGATGTTGTACATGATATAGATGATAGTTCTACTGTTAAGAATAGAAATACATGGAAATTTGCGCATAATACTGAAAATATCATTGGTGACTCTACTGTTGGTGTGAAGACTAGATGACAACTCTTTGAGTCGCAAGAACAACCTAGTCCATCTCTGTTTTGCTGGTATTGTTTCCTCTCATCTATCGAACCTAAGACCGTTAAAGAGGAATTGGCTGATAGTAATTGGATCATCGCTATGCAAGACGAGTTGAACCAGTTTGTTCGAAACGACGTCTGGGAACTTGTCGATAGACCGAAACATCATAATATAGTTGGCACTCGATGGATTTTCAAGAATAAGAATGATGAGAATGATTTAGTCGTTAGGAATAAGGCTAGACTAGTCGCCCAAGGCTATTCACAAGCTGAAGGCATAGACCATGATGAAACCTATGCTCCTGTTGCTAGACTAGAAGCCATTCGATTGTTCCTTGCATATGCTGCTCACATGAAATTTACCGTATATCAAATGGATGTTAAAAGTGCATTTCTTAACGGTATTCTTGCGGAAGAAGTGTATGTTGAACAACCTCCTGGTTTCGAAGTCAAAGGTGACCAAGTTTACAGATTAAACAAGGCCTTATATGGACTAAAGCAAGCTCCAATAGCCTGGTATGATACTCTCTCTCTCTTTCTATTAGAAAATGGTTTTACTAAGGGCAAGGTCGATAGAACCCTGTTCAGAAGACAAGAAGGGAAGGACATTTTACTCGTCCAAATTTACGTAGATGACATCATTTTTGGGTCACCTAACAAAAAGCTGAGTGAAAGTTTTTCAACACTCATGCAAAGTAAATTTGAGATGTCTATGATGGGTGAAATGAATTACTTTCTTGGTCTTCAAGTAAAACAGACCCCAGAAGGAATTTTCATAAATCAAGCAAAGTATACTAGAAATCTACTAGACAAGTATGGTATTAAGACATGCAAGTCCACTGGCGTACCTATGCTACTTACCTACAAGATGGATCCAGATGAACAAGGTAAATGTGCGGATCAAACACATTATCGTGGTCTTATTGGTTCATTACTATACTTGACTGCTAGTAGACCTGATATTGCATTCTCTGTTGGTGTATGTGCTCGTTTTCAAGGTAATCCAAAAGAGAGTCATATGGAAACCACTAAAAGGATATTGAAATATTTGAAAGGAACCATCAATCGTGGTATATGGTATCCCTCAAATGATTATCTATCTCTAAGTGGCTACTCTGATTCTGATTTTGGTGGTTGTAGAATAGATAGGACTACATCTGGTTCTTGTCAATTTTTAGGCACAAAACTCATTTCATGGTTTTCGAAAAAGCAGACAAGTGTTGCTACCTCTACTACTGAAGCCGAGTACATGGCTGCTGGTAGTTGCTGTAGTCAATTATTGTGGCTTATTCAACAGCTTAGAGATTATAATATCTGTGAATCAAATGTTCCCATATTCTGTGATAGTAATAGTGCAATTACCATTACACAAAATCCTGTTCTGCACACACGTTGTAAGCACGTCGATGTGAAACACCATTTCATACGTGATCATGTAGAAAAGAAGGATATTCGCATGGAAAAGATTCACACTGATTTTCAAAGGGCTGATATTTTCACAAAACCATTGGCTGAAGTCCGTTTTCGTGAGTTATGCATTAGTCTAGGGTTAATTGATTTAGACCCTACTTTCCTGTAGCTACGCACTAACTAAACAGGTACATCAAAGAGATAAGGAGACAAGATCTCTAGATAAGAGCACTCGACTAATCACTCTACAGACAGGTATACAAGGCTAGACTAGATAACCAAACAACCCGATGAGGAAGCTGGTAAAGCTGAGGGTAATACTAAGGGAATAAAACATTTAAGGGGGAATCATTGATTTCTTAAATATCCTTATGTTTACTCTTATGTTGGTTAATAGTCATCTTGGTCAAAACCTTGATCATTGCTTTACATTGATATTCATCTTATTTATTTTACTCTACCTGTACCTACGATTACACGTATTACAAAGTCTAAGACAGGTACATAAAGGTGTTCGACATTCAGAATAGATAAGTACAGTCGAAGGGGGAACTCGACTGGTGTTTATAAGACTACTCGTCTTGTGCAAATAAGCCTACTCGTCTTATGAAGCTTAGGCCTACTCATCTGTTCTGGATGGACTCGAACAGACAAGCTAAGTGTTCTTTTGATTAAAATATGTTAAGTGTTTATTCAAAACAAATTAAGGATATTAAAGTAATTTGATATTGTTAAAATTTGAATATCCTAGAATTGGATTTATTCACTCCCAGTTAATGAGGTGTATACATTCAGCTCGCAATCATCTATACTAGGTCCGATGAATTCACTCTCTTATCCAAACTAAGAAGAGGCGGATTTCAAACTTTAAAATATCACATCACATTATTTTCTCGATTCCGTAATCGAATACCAAAAGTCCCGACCGTTGGATCTAATCCTTCGATCTTGGCCATTGGATCAGAAATTCAGTTTTTAAACAAAACCCAACACTTGCACACATCTTACCCCACGTTTTCATAACTCTACTACTTGCTAACAGTTGATTTCTTGCATATTCCATTCTCTTATTCATAACAAATCATTCACCATGTGGATTCGATCTATTTTCGATGTAAGCTCCAATATACAGGCTCCATTTGATCTAGGCAGATACATCAACGACAATAAAGTGCATGTTGAACCATTTGTGTTCTTCAAAGGAAATCACAAAGAGGGTAATGCAGAAATCTTGACCAAATGCACCAGATGCGGTCTAAAACCCTACTTGGAGACGTTTCCTCAAGTCGTTTTGGAGGAAGAAGTTCTGGAATTCTATGCCAACGCCAACAGACGAGGAGACATAATCGAGTCATTTATTGGTGGAAGTCGAGTGGAAATCACTCGAGAAGTTATGTTCGAAAGATTGAAGCTGCCCATCGGAACGATTGATGTGGAGAAATATGCTGAAGGTCAGGAGATGAGGTATTTGAGCATCTTCTGTGGTAAGAAAATGAAGCTTAAACCAGATGGCAAGGCTCCTGCCGTCAAGAAGTCCGAACTCTTGGAAAAATATCGCACTCTACTGGACATAGCAAGCAAGATTCTTCTATGTGCCACTGGGTCTCATGACTCAGTTACCCAATCCAAGACTAGGGTAATGGCAGCGATATTTGATGGAATTACTGAGGGTAATTGGTTTAAACTGATAGCTGACAGGATGATGTACTTCGAAAGAAGTGTTAGAGTGGATGTTGATACTCGCAATTGGGTAGTATTACAGGTGGTTGGATATGGTAACAAGCTGAGTATCTTACTCCCGCTATTGATGCCAAACAAAACTGATTGGAGCAAGGAAAAGCCCTTTCATCCTCTTAAGTTCTACCTGAAGATAGAGGCGATGAAGAAGCAGGCTGCTGCAAGGCCAGCTGCCCCAAGGCAAGTTCAGTATGATGATTCCGATGTTTTGCCATATGCTAACTCATCTAGCGCTTCAGAAGATGGGTCAAAAAAGGAAGAATCAGAGGAAGTTGCAAAGGCTGAGTCTAGTTCAGCTGACTCGGAGGAGACTCAATCAGAAGAGCAGTCTGATCAAGAGAAGGAGTCAAGTCAAGTTCCAGAATTATACAAGCTAGTAAGAGTTGGAACACCTCCTCCATCAGAAGAGTCGAGTCCTCAGGTTGGTACCTCTTATCATGATTTGTCAATTCCTCTCTCTCTCCCGGCTATTCGAACCAAGGCTAGATCACATCGATCTAGGCCTCGACCTATTTCCTCAACCTCACAAGTACTGGCAGCACGACCGCTGAGAGCCAGTCATCCCCTAAACACTCCCATAATTGACACAACTGATACTCCGACAGTTGTCACACCAAACCTAGACACATTACAGCCCCCAGAAACCACAGTCCAAACTCTCTCCCTACCCTCAACAGAATATGTTGAACCTCTTAACCCATCTACTTCAGAAAAGACGCCAGTTGCCACTGCAACAACTGAGATAGGGACCCCACCTACTCAGACCCCGTCTGAAGTTAGATTCGAATCCTTGGTTTATTATCCTATGAGCTTAAGAGAGAAGAGAGTCCGTTCGAAGATGAGCAGGAACTTGAAGAAGCAGCTCTCGTCTATCGAAGTCGACTATTCATCAGAGCAGTTTGAAAAACTCCTCAGAATATGCACTTGGGTGGCATTGAAGAAGTCCGGCACAGATGATCTTTTCGAAGTCATCTTAGGAAAAGGAGGCATCTCAAACTTTATGGACTGGGAAATGGAACAGAATGAGAACAGTGGTGTTCGAGACCATTCAGAGTTATTTTCAGCTCATGCCATTACTGCTCTTGCAAAGAGATTGCTAAACATTTCTGATGACCTGATGTGCTCAGAATCGAAATTTGATGTGGGTGTTCAAGTTTCGGAAATAGATTTTGAAGATGATGTGGTTATGTTGGAAGCCACACAAGTTGAAGAAATCCAGTCTATTGATCCTATAGTGGAGTTAGACAATGTCTCAGACCAGTTGAGAGGCATTGTGTTCAGATTTCAAGTAGATCATGCTAACAGTCCAAGGTCAGATTTTGCTTTTATAAATCGATATTCTGATGTTTTACTTCCCATTGAGCTTTGTGGATACATGGAGAAGTTGCACGCCTTGTTGAAAAAGGATTTGGCTGATGCTGCAAGGAGGGCTCAGGAAGCTATGTTAGCTATAGTGCCTTACTATCCTTTCCCAAGTTTGAAAGCTATAGCTGGAAGTGTGTTTCCAGAATCAGAAGTAGTAGAAGACGAGGTCTTAACTACTGCTACAGAAGGTCAGTTACTTGAAGTAGTATCTGTTGCTGATGATGAGATCATGGAAGAAGCTACTCATGTTGAAGTTGGACATTCGTCTCAAGCAATCCCAGCTGCTTCAATAGATGAGTTGAAAGAAGACTTGAAAGTTGTAATCAAGACGTCCATCGATGATTTTCTCAAATCTGAATTAAAGAAGACTCTTGTTGAAAAGAACAGTGTCCTTGTGACACGTTCAAAAGAGATGATCTTGAATGAGGTCAACCAGATAGATGCAGAATTCAGGCAACAGATGTTTGAGCAACTTGAAGGATTTCTCCAGGATCAAGTTGAATACTCGGAGAAAAGCTCAGTCGATTTTGCTCGTGTGTTAGCTACTGAATCCAGGAAGATGGAAAGAGTTTATAGAGCAAGAATCGAGATTGCTGATGTTCAAAGGAAAGAAGCTTATGATCAGTTAGCACAAGCTAGAGAAATTATTAGTGCTATGACTGACGAGAACAAGAAGTTACGACTGACTGCAACACATTTTAAAAATGAGTTGAACTTGTCTACTCAAAAGCTGGAATTGGTGGCAACCAAGCTGGACAAGTTGAGTCAAAATGGTTCTCATGAAAGGCAGATTGAAAGAGCTACGAGTCTTATGAAGCAAGCTATGTTTGAAGAGATGACTCGTTTCACTTCTCTTTTCTCTCTCCAGGCGACTGATGAAGCCAAAAAGGGGGAAGAGGCAAGTCGAGTTGATATTGTTGCGGAAGGTGAAAAAGCTAAATCCAGTGCCAGTGCTGAACCAGAAGCTAAGGAAGCTGCTGAAGCTATGCAAGATCTCAGAAGGCCTAAGAGAGGCAAAAGCAGGTTGGTTAAAACTGCAGAACTTGAGCAAGCTAAGGCTGAAGCAGATGAGTTGAAGAAGAAGGAGAAAGGCAAAGCAGTTGCATCTCCTGAAGCCGAAGTTCAGACTCGACTGGTATCTAAAAGGAAATCTATTCATATAGAAGAGCCGAAAGAGGTGGAGACAACAACAAAAGTGAAGAAGAAGAAGGTTGTTGATCCAAGTGATGAAGCTCATTATGCAAGCAAGAAGAAGGTTGGAAAACATATTGAGAATTTGCAGAAGTTGAAGGCAGATGAAGATCAGATGGAAGATCAGTTCATTGACTACTTCATAGATAAAGAACATCGATCTGAATGGATGAAAGTGAAGAGGCAATGGGAACTTGACCACTGGATTATTCGAAAGTATGGTGATTCTGAAAGTTCAGATGAGCTGTATTCTATGTTTGACAGATTTATGGAAGGCCAGAACAAGCTACTATGGCATCTGATTTTAAGGATATCTGCTGGAGCGAATTTCAATATTCTTATTCCTGAGTTTCCAAAATGGAAATGTCCTATGACAAGTTCTGGAAGAAGAGTTGATTTCAATCAAATCAAGAAATTCGAAGAGGAGCTGCTAGATAAAGAGAAGATTGATGATGAAGACCATATCAGAGTCATTCACAGGAGACTCCTTGATGCATTCTGTGTTCCTAATCCAGAAGGAGGTACTATTTCAGATTAGTTTTTTTTTGGTACTTAGTTCTATTTTGATTAAGTATGTGTAATATCTACTGATCATATTTTGAATGAATGAAAAGATAAGTACTATTTTGATGTTTAATACAAGATAACTACTTAACTAGTCTACTATTGAGAAAAGATTCAAGTAGTTTTGGCTTCATCAAAAAGGGGGAAATTGTTGGGATATGAATCCTAAAACAAGTCCTAAATGATGATTGAAATATAAAAGATAAAGTTTTGATAAGCCAAAAGAAGTTTGAATTTTTCTAAGTGTTGACTAATCTAGTCTAGTTAAGTTGAAGTCATCTTGAACAAGATCAGTAGAGTTCACATGAGTTAACATATGAAAAGAAAAGTACTTATAATTGATATCGTATTATTACTTCATATGTGTTTATATTAACTGATTAGATTGTTATTGAGCTATGAATAATCATTGTATAGAGTTCATAATTTTTTATTGTAATAAATAGATTGTTTGTATAGTTTTAAGTTGACTAAGCTATAAGCTTAAAGTAATTTAATAGTCTTGTTAAGATAGAATAGTCTACTGTTGAAGATTGCAAGAGAAGGCTAGACAAGAAGAGTTGAGGTCTACTACGCAAGACAGGAGGACTACAAGACAAGAAGACTGAAGTTAGTTACAGAAACGCGTATTGAAGATAAAGATTGAAGAAGTTAGTTAGAAATAACTACTTAAACAAGAAACGCGTGGAAGGATAAGAAGATTCAGTTAGAAGTTAGTTTTCAAGAAGAGTTGGTTACAACTAACTGAGTTCTTGATTTCTAGAGTCTATAAATACCTCAAGGTGTTTATCATTCGAAGACTACTGAAAATACATATACTGAAGCTACATACTGAAGAATTGTTCGAAGTTTCTCTCAGAGATTGAAGTTCAGAAAGAAGCTACGCAAGACAAGTGAAGAACAAGAAGGCTACTACTGAACGAAGAGAAGTTTTATTTTCGTTTACTGTTTCAAGTTGCTAGTTACTTGTAAAATAGCTAGTTAGATCGAAGAGGCACTTGGTAGTGTTGTCGAGAAGATCTAAGTCTTATTTCTTGGGACTTAAAGCTACAAGAACACATTACTCCATTGGACGAGTTAATAAGAATATCACAACTGGGTTGTGAGAGTGGATGTAGACAAGTTGTCGAACCACTATAAATCGTTTGTGTTGTTTACTTTACTGTTTTGTTGGTTTTAATTGCTTGATTGTTTAATTGCCTAAATACACGTCTAAACTAGATTAGTTGAGTATAGAACAGAGTTCTTGGATTTTAAAGGATTGAGTATAAACTTTAATTGGGCTCATTGTTAATCTCGTATTCCGCACATTGTAATTCTGATATATCGAAAGATTTTAGAAAAGTCTATTCACCCCCCTCTAGACATTTTCTTTAGCTTCCCTCGATATTAACTCAACCTTTGGGACCTACAATACATTCATACATTCAAAAAAAAAAAACCTTTAAAGAGACTTAAATTTTTATAAAATACTACTCCTTTGTTATTTATAGACCCATAACTTAAGAGTTGTGTTTTAAAATTAATAATATTTCAGCATTTAGATGTAGAACAATATGTTTTGAAATATGTAAATGTTGAATTATCCTAATTCGAATTTAAATTGCACTTGTCGGGCCAAAATCATGTGATTTTAAAATAAATAAATAAACACGTTTCAAAAATAAATAATTGGAAGAAAAACGAGTTTAATTAAAATTAAAGATTTAATAATTATAAAATATTGTGATATTTTTTTAGGAATCGGTCCTATATAATTAATTCCTTATAAGAAATTGAGTTGAATTGGTGAACTCTAAACCCTAAATATTCAAGAATATTGTCAATATTTTTTTTGACTCGGTAAAAAAAAAAATTATTGGTAATTTTTTTTCAAAAATGTGTGTGTTGAAAAGTGTAAGTCACTATAATTGAAAGTGGAACACAACTTTTAATGAAAAGTGTAAGTTATTATAACTAGAAATTGCAAGTTAGTATAACTAGAAAGTGCAACACAATATTATTAAAAAGTGTAACACAATATTTTAATGAAAAGTGTAAGTTATTATAACTAGGGGTGTGCATGGTTCAGTTTGGTTAACCAAACCGCCCATAAATCGTAAACCAAACTATAAACCGTTCTTTTTTTTCAAAACCGTAAACCAAACCGTATTTATAAAAACCGTTCGATTTGAAACCATAATATTTCGGGCGGTTTGGTCGGTTTTGACCGAACCGTAGTTTTGCTCATTATTTTTCATTATACACAATAATTAATTAAATAACTAAATAACCACAAAAGGAAATAACAAACTTCTGCCTTCTTCGAGATTTCAGATTGAGTGAGAGGCTGAGAGCGTCATGCACTTAGAGGCGCTAAATACTAAATAGAAGAGAATGAGTAGGGTTTCTGGCTTTGGGCAATTGGGCTTGACGACTTGAAAAATGTCTTGTGTTTACAAGTGTTTACTAGTGTTTACTAGTTTAGGGATTATATAATATGAAGACTATAAATCTATAATATATATAATATTTATTTAGATAATATTATATAATATATATAGTATTTTTTATATATACAGTATAAAACAAGTTCGGTATGGTTCGATTTTTTGCGGTTTTTCATTAGTGAAAACCGTAAACCAAACCATACTAAAAAAAACAATTCTAAAAACCATAAATCGAACCGTAAACCAAAAACCGAACCATATTTAATGGTTTGGTTTGGTTCGATCGGTTTGGTCGGTTTGAACCATACTTTGCACACCCCTAATTATAACTAAAAAGTGCATGTCTATATAACTAAAAGGTGCAAATGTGCAATATAACATTATCAAAAAGTGTACGTCAATATAATGAAAATATTATTTTTAAAATTGTAAGTCACGATAATTGAAAAGTGTAACACTAAAAAAAAATTCTGAAAAAAAAAATTCGAATTTTTTTCTTTTTTTTTACCGAAAAAAAAAAGTTGATCAAGTTAATAGTCAATAGTTGACTGTTGATTAGACTTACCTTTTTTAGGATATAAATTAAAGTTATTAGAATGATTATTTTGAACTTTCTAAATATGTTCGATAAAATTTGACTATGTTAAGGAGTGTATATTGGAAAGGGGAAATTGGAGTGAGTATTATCGTTAAATAAAATTTGATATTAACTTTTTTTTATCAATACCTGATGAAACAAATTCTATTATTTAGCAATAAATTCTTGTGCATGGTACTATCACGTATAGTATTAGTTTTTTCATTAAGTAGTATTAGTTTGATGAGTAATTTTTGTATGTACTAAATTATACTTCCTCCTTCCATGAAATGTAGTCTCATTTGCCTTATATTTTTTGTCCATTAAATGCGGTCTCTGTTTATTGAAACTATCACCTTTCAACCATCACTTAATTACTCAATTTATCATCAATTTTATTCACAAATAATCACTTTATTCACAATGGTCCCCACAATACCCTATAATACCCTTAATTATCTACTTTATCTACTTTTTTCTTAAAATTTGTGTCCATCTACAATGAGACTACATTTGGTGGATGGAGAGAGTATATAAAATGTGAGGAATACAATAAATTCAATTAGGCATTTACTTAAAATTCAAATGCATGTATTCATTCAGTTGAATACAATAATTTGTCTAATTTAATAATATTAGTTGTAATTCATTAAAAGTTATTAATACGATATTTAGTATTTAAAATAAGACATTAATTATAAAATAAGGGCATAATAAATCTGATTCATACAAGAACAACTCTTATAATATGCTGGACTTTTTTTAAAAAAAATTAAAATTTTATTAGTGTAATTCCAATCACACAGTGTGACTTTAATTTTCAAAAATTTACCCACAAATCCTTATTCCTTTAATATTGCATCTATTTTGAATTATATTTCAGGAAATAATATCTTTTGTTAACTAGACATTACACAATATTTTATTATAGTACACCAAGTTCACACTAAAACGAAGGTGATAAATTAGATTTTGATGTGAAAATTTAGGGTTTGGGAGGTGTGGGTAGTAATAGGAATTTTATGAAGAAATGGACATTTAAGACAATTGAGGGGAGTGCATCTATCTTAAATCGAATTTAGGAGAAATGCATCAATCGGGGGAGTGTCTCCATCCGAAATGGAGGTGTAAATAGTCAGACCCATTAAAATGGCTAAAACTAATTAAAATGCCACTGTCTTTATTTTATTGAAAATTGTCAAAATTTTATCTACAGTATTTAATTTGAAGTCCACTCTTTGTTCTTATATGTGAGTATCTATATTTATTTTAATTTAATTATTCTCCACTTTGAAAGTGGCAAGCTAGCACTTTTTGTTGGTAATTTGTTAAATGATTTTGTGATTTTATGGGTTTAGGGTAGAATTAGAGCAAAAGAATTAAAACAGGGTGGCTATTTGTATTTATGAGATACTGAAATTACTCAAATTAGTGATTGAATGAGCAAAAGGAATTAAAGCAGGGTATTTGTATTTATGCATTAGTTAGATCCTGCTTAATTATTTAATGAACAAATTTGGTGAAGATATTCCTACTTCGATGATCAGTGATTGAATTAACAAACTTCCCATTCTCTAAATTTTACAGAAAAAGTGATTTAATTTGATGGACTAGTGATTGAATTTGGGGAACTTCATCATTCTAGCTTAAAGGTTTTTCAAGGATATATTTTTCACTTATGCTTATCTATAAATGGACCCCACAACATTCCATCATACCCCCAACTTATCCACTTTATACATAAACTCATCAATATTCATTAAAATCCGTGCCCGGAGAAGTGGACATAATAAAATTGAACGGAGGGAGTATTATTTTGTGGGTTAGACAGATAAATACTTTATTATTCTATTTTTACGCATCTTCCTATAAAAAGGATAATACTTTGAGTTATTATTCTATGAGTTAGACTAAGTGAGAAATTAATCCTCTGATAGAAAGACAAGCATAAGTGGGCGGTGAGATTGGTCTCCGGGATTAGTCGGTCCAAAAACCGGATATTTGAGACTTAAAAAAAATATATATATATTCTTAATTTTTAAGAGGTCAAGTTCATATATAGTGTAAAGTTTTGGCTTTAAACACTCTCTGTAAGTGATCGATGAGATTGATCCCTTGAATTAGTTGATCCTTAAACCAATATGAAGACAATTTTTTTTTACTTATCATATCCTAACCCACTTTGTATTTCAACTATTGATTAATGTTGATGCAGTTAAATGTTCTCTCACGATGGTACCTTTTATATTTATAAATATATGAGCATTATATATTTTTTTCATTAGGCTCAACTCCATAGCTAGTCTCATTACACTCTTTAATGAAGGGGTGTTTACAAAATCAACTAACTGCTTCTAGAATTTTTTATTTTTTTTAAACTGTGAGACTGAGCTTTAAAAAATACTACTCCCTCCGTCCCGGAGTAAGTTTTCCACTTTTTTTTGGGTGTTTAGATTAAGGAATATGATAAAATAATAGATGTAGTACCACTTTTTTTTGGGTGTTTAGATTAAGGAATATGATAAAATAATAGATGTAGTACGAGTGATGTGATGGTGAAAGAGAAAATAATAAATTAGTATGAGATAAAGTATAATAAAATAATAGATAAAGTATAAGTGATGTGATTGGGAGAGAGAAAATAATTTGTCAAAAATGAAATGAGAAATTTAGACATCCAAAAAAAAGAAAGTGAGAAACTTATAGTAGGACGAAGGGAGTAGGTGATTTTCAAAACAAACCCCGAGTTGAACTCATTCTTTTCCTAATAATGTACGTCAAATTCACGCCACGAATTTCAGGTATAGTGTCAGCCGATAATTAATGCATTTCCATGCTAAATTAAAGATATTAAAGTAGAATTGAAGTACAAAAATCATTGCGATTTCAGGGGATAGGAGCATAGGACTAGTTGATTGGACTAGATGATAAGTTTCTGTTTCACAAGTTGATAATGATTAAAAAAAAAAAAAAAGGAGGAGTGAAAATGAACCAAACTACGTGACTGAAATCTACTGTTCGCATATTAAAGTGTAACTCGACTCTTTTAATAAATTGGTTGGACACAAGTTTTTTTCAGAAGTTTATTTAGGATTATAAGTTGAGTTTATTTATAGATAGCAGAACAAACTCACGAACTCCCGAATCAGAAGAAGTTATCTATCTTAAAAGTCTATCTTCAACCGAAAACTCTAAAATAAAGATTTTTAAATTTGAAAATACAGTTTTTTTGTACTTTATTTAAAAAATATTTTTTAACCATAAAACTATATATCTTACTCTATTTATTATTTTATTCATTTTTAATATATTATAATTATTAAATAATATATTTATCTTGATATTTTAATTACTTTATACAATTAAATATTTAATTAGTAAATTAAACTATAAAATTAAATATTATTAATTTTATCAAAATCATAAAATGTAAATAAATTTGTAATTTTTAAATATTAATTTTATTTAAATATAAAATTACGAAACACATAATAACGTAAAACGATACATGTGAGTGTAATCTAATATAAACTCTAACACACAATTATATTTAAAGTAGACTAAATAACACTAACAATATTGTGTATTTCTTTTCAGTTTGTGTTCACTTATATTTTAATATGTAGGTGTTATATATAGTTAAGTAATGCATGTATGTCCTTTTTAATATGTAATGTATGTTTTATTGCATTTTACATTTTTTTTTATAATAATAATACACAAAAAAAATAATTAAATTACACAACTAATTTCATATTATAAATTAATATAACAATAGAATTATAATTATTTAACAAAAGAATTATAATTATTAATATATATTTGTAAATATAAAATTATAAATATTAATAAAATAATAGATATAATATACTCCCTCCATTCCAGAGTAAGTTTCTCATTTTTTTGGGTGTTTAGATTAAGGAATATGATAAAATAATAGATGTAGTACAAGTGATGTGATGGTGAGAGAAAAATAATAAATTAGTATGAGATGAAGTATAATAAAATAATAGATAAAGTATAAGTGATTTGATTGAGTGAGAGAAAATAATTTGCTAAAAATGGAATGAGAAACTTATTGTGGAACATCCAAAAAAGGAAAATGGGAAACTTATAGTAGAACGGAGGGAAGGGAGTAATAAAATTTTATAGTGTAATTCATCCCCAAAACTCTGTTTCGAAACTTTAAAATAGATTACTCGATGGAGTGTTGCTCCATTTTGAAGTTTGAGTTTTGACATAAAATTTAAGAGTAATTTAAGAATGAAAAATAGGAGGTATGGTGGTGCGGCAAATCCTAGGGCGGCGCTTTAATTCTTGGCAGCGGCGGCAATATAACTCCCTCTGTCCTAAAATACATTTTTCGAAGCAAAAACATGATGATATTTGCAATTCAATGCCACGCCTCATGAGTCACTCTTTAATGTCTATTCACCTATCCATCCATGCCTTAACGTGTCTTCTCTCTTTAATGTTCATTTAAGCCTTTGAGTTTAGATTGTCGAAATCTGCAGCTTCAAATAACAACGAAAATATTCACAAATATTTTCAAGAGACATACGGGTAATGGTTGAAAGAAAATTATTACTCCGTGTCAAGATGGATTCCGATCAGCTAGACGTCTCCAACTAATTAGAACACTTGAATATAGAAGAAATAACTGCTCTAGGATAGTAATTCAGAAAAGTAATCAACGAGACAAACAGCACACAAGAATTTAAGTGGTTCGATCAATGTGATCTACATCCACTGGACCAGATTAGTACTTCTTTGATTGATAAAGAATGTTTACACACTCATTCACTCGGAATTGGATATTTCCTCACTTCACTCGTGAACTCACACAACTCAAAGAATACAATAACGTACTAAATCTCTCATCTCAAAAAGGTGTCAACCTTTACAATGTACACAATCAAGAGTTTATAAAGACCAAAGGTAGTTGCTGCTGTTAGGAACTGTTTTGAGTAGTTATCAACCGTTTGCAACCGCTTGTAACAACCCATGTGCTCTGTTTTTGCCCAACTGAAATGGTAGTTATGCCCTCAAGTTGTTGTAACTGTAAAACTGTTAGTTAACTAACTAACTTCGAACCAGAAGACTTGCCCATAAAGATCAGATCACTACTTAGTGTTCTGATACCCAACTCTTCTGCTCTGATGATCAAAAGCTAACTCTGCTGATAGACTTCATACTGTGCTGATCTTAACTGCACTGACCAAGTACTGTGCTGACCCAAGTACTGTGCTGACCTGGTACTGTGCTGACCCAAGTACTGTGCTGATCTGGTACTGAGCTGATCTGGTACTGTGCTGATCTGGTACTGTGCTGATCTGGTACTGAGCTGATCTACTCTGCTGAAGTACTGATCTTAGTCCAATCTGCTGAAGTACTGATCTTAGTCCAGTCTGCTGAAGTACTGATCTTAATCCAGTACTGTGCTGATCTTACTGTGCTGATCCCAACTGTGCTGAACTCTAAGCATCACCTTCTCATCTGATTGAAACCCTTCAACTCATCTGATAAGTCCAAAGTCATCTTATCTGATCCTATCAGCTCAGTAGTTTACTGTGCTGATTTTGAGATTATGAGATAACACTCACAATTCTCCACCTTTAGCTCATAATCGAACTAATCTCCACCAAAACAAAAAACACCAACACTATTCTCCTCAAAGAATAGCCTCCACTACTGATCTTCTGCCACAAGAACAGTAGCCTTCTCCTCAGAGGAATTAATGCAGTCCAATAAGTCTAAGACACAAGCCAAACTTCTCTTTTGGCAATGCCTTAGTGAACGCATCAGCAGGGTTCTCCTCTGTAGCAATCTTCACTACCTGGACTGACCCCTTCTCTACAATATCTCTTACAAAGTACAGCTTTACATCTATATGTTTAGTTCTCTCATGATACCCCTGATGCTTTGCAAGATGTATTGCACTTTGGTTATCACAGAAGACAGTCACACTTCTTTGTGATATACCAAACTCCTTCAAGATCCCCCTAAGCCACATGCTCTCCTTTACTGCTTCAGTCAAGGCTACATATTCTGATTCTGTAGTAGATAATGCAACTACGGACTGATGTATTGACCTCCATGATATAGCTGTACCAAATAAGGTGAATACATACCCTGTCAAGGACTTTCTTGTGTCTACATTGGCTGCATAGTCGGCATCAACATATCCCACAAGTGCTTCTCCCTCATCTGATATCTTCTGAAATTTCAGACCTTTCTCAGCTGATCCTAGAACATATCTCATGACCCACTTAATTGTCTCCCAATGACTTGAACCTGGATCACTCATGTATCTGCTGATTACACTCATTGCATGAGTTAAATCTGGTCTACAACACACCATAGCATACATTAAACTCCCTACTGCACTGGCATAAGGAACCTTACTCATCTGAGCTCTTTCTTGGCTGTTCTTGGGACACATCTGATTGGATAACTTCTGATGCTGGCCAATTGGTGTAGAAACTGACTTAGCTTGATTCATCCTGAATCTCTCTAACACCTTCCTCAGATAGGTAGGCTGACTAAGCTGAATTGCTCCCTCAACTCTACTGATCTCCATCCCAAGAATCACTTTAGCTTCACCAAGATCTTTCATCTCAAACTCCCTTTTGAGAATCTCCTTAACTTGATTGATACTGTTAATAGACTCCCCAGCTATTAACATATCATCTACATACAGCAGAAGATAGGTAACTGAACTCCCAACCCTCCTGAAGTAAACACAGCTGTCATACAAGCTTCTTGCAAAACCAACTGAGCAAATGTACTCATCAAACCTTAAGTACCATTGTCTAGGGCTTTGTTTGAGGCCATAGAGTGATTTTCTGAGTAAGCACACTTTGTCTCCTCCATCTTCTATGTCCAACCCTTCTGGTATTTTCATGTAGATCTTCTCATCTAAAGTCCCATGAAGAAATGCTGTGGTCACATCCATCTGATGCAGCTCCAATTCATATTGAGCAACCATAGCCAACAAGATTCTGATGCTACAATGCTTTACAACAGGTGAGAAGATTTCATTAAAGTCAATACCTTCTTTCTGTGTAAATCCTTTAGCTACAAGTCTTGCCTTGTACCTAATCTTGCCACCTCTTTGAGCCTCCACCTTTTTCTTGTAGATCCACTTACACCCAACAAGTTTCTTGTTCTTAGGCCTCTCAACAATCTCCCAAGTCTGGTTCTTGTTCAGAGATAACAGTTCTTCCTCCATAGCAACTAACCACTTCTCTTTGTCATGGCAGTTTATGGCTTCTGTGTAAGTTTTAGGCTCCAAAGACTCCACCTCAAGAGCTGCACATAATGCAAATGATACTATGTCAGCTTGACCATACCTCTGAGGTGGGTGGACTTCTCTTCTGGTTCTGTCCCTAGTCAGCTGATAGTCATGAAGTTCAGTATCACTATGAGTAATCTCCTCCTCATCTGGATCAATCTGATCTTCAGTTAGTGTTCTGATGTCACCATGCTCCACCTCCACCTGTGTCTCATCTGGTCTGTTGTGTGCTGTACTGGAGCTTGCCTCCTCTTTCAATGGCATTCTTTTCTCATCAAAAGTTACATCTCTACTGATAATACACTTCTGCATTCCAGCTTCTAGGCACCACAATCTGTATCCTTTCACACCTGAAGGATACCCTACGAACACACATTTCAAGGCTCGAGGCTCAAGCTTATCTTGCTTGACATGGGCATATGCTGAACAACCATAAACTTTCAAATTACTGTACTCAGCTGCATGGCCAGACCATAACTCTTCTGGGGTTTTAAATTGCACAGCTGAGGAAGGGCTTCTGTTTATCAAGTAGGCTGCTGTTGACACTGCTTCTCCCCAAAATACTTTAGGCAATCCAGAGCTGCTCAACATGCACATAACTCTCTCAAGCAAAGTCTGGTTCATTCTCTCAGCTACTCCATTCTGCTGAGGTGTGCCTGGTACTGTTCTGTGCCTCGCTATACCCTTCTTCTTGCAGAAAACATTGAACTCTTCTGATATGAACTCCAGCCCATTATCAGTTCTCAAATGCTTTAGATTCTTTCCAGAAATGTTCTCCACCTCAGTGAGCCATTCCTTAAATTTTTCTAATGCTTCTGACTTGGATTTCAGGATAGTGATCCATACCTTTCTTGAGTAGTCATCTATGATAGACATGAAGTATCTCCCACCACTTCTGGTCTGATTCCTAGCTGGCCCCCATAAATCTGAATGGACATAGTCCAAAATTCCTTTGGTAGAGTGTGAACTCTTCCCAAACTTCAATCTCTTGGATTTCCCAAGAATGCAGTGCTCACACAAATCCAGCTTTGTGATCTTGTCACCACATAGCAATCCTTGCTTACTTAGCTCAAGTAGGCCTTTCTCTCCTACATGACCTAATCTTCTGTGCCACAACATTGAGTTGTCTTGCACCCTTGCCACATCTGATCTGCCAATAACTGTTCCCCCCTTAAGAAAGTAGAGATCATTTCTTCTCTCTCCTTTAAGAACAGTAAGCTTCCCCTTTGAAACTCTGAGCTCTCCACCTTCAGACTGGAATTTATAGCCCAATGAATCCAGCATACCAAGAGATATCAAATTTCTCTTGAGTTCAGGAACATACCTGACCCTCTTGAGAATCCTCACTACTCCATCATACATCTTCAAGTGTACTGTACCTTCACCTCTGACTTTGCAAGTGTGATCATTCCCTAACAACACAGAACCTCCATTCTGATGCTTAAAATCATGAAACCACTCTCTTCTTGGAGTCATGTGGAAAGAACACCCTGAATCTAAAATCCAATCTTGCTGCTCTTTAGTGGAAGTGATGGATAGGGACTGAGCTGACTCATAGCCTTTCTGCTCCTTATCATCTTGGGTTTGATTTGCTTGATTCTTATCAACAGGGTTCTTAGGACCAGATTTTCTCATAAGCTGTTTGTACTTGTAACAAGTACTCTTAAAGTGCCCAGGTTTGTTGCAGTGGTGGCACACTACTTCCCCTTGATTTGACACTGCTGATTTTCCCTTATCAGCTCCTTTGGGTTGACTAGACCCTTTCTTGGAGACAGACTTCTTCTGACCTCCCTTGATTGCCAATCCTTCTCCACTGCTACTTTTATCTCCTTGAGATGTTTTGTTATGTAACAGCTTGGACTTGACAGCCAAGATCACATCCTCCAATGTGATTGCTTCCTTTCTACCATATAAGATGGTGTCCTTTAGGATTTCAAAGGACTTAGGCAGAGCACTCAATAAGATCAGAGCCTTATCCTCTTCCTCTAACTTGACATCCAAATTCTCCAGATCATCAAGAATCTTATTGAACTCATATAGCTGCTCCGTAATGGGTTTGTCATCTCCCATTCTAAAGGCATACAGCTTCTGCTTCGAATAGAGTCGGTTAGCAAGAGTTTTCACCATATATAGCTTCTCAAGCTTATCCCAAACCTCCTTCGCTGACTTCTCTTTAGCAACCTCCCTCAAGACCTTATCTCCAAGGCAGAGTAGGATCGTGCTTCGAGCTTTCCTGAGCAACTTGCTCCTTTCAGCCGCAGCTGTTGCAGATTCTTCTGCAATCTCTTCGGATTCTTCGAGAGCCTCGAATAATCCTTGCTGTTCAAGGAGGGCCTGCATCTTGACCTTCCACAGCCCAAAATCTCCAGTGCCTGTAAACTTCTCTATGTTGTACTTGGTAGAATTCCCCATCTTTAGATCTGCAGCTACTTCGGTTTCCCACAGACGGCGCCAATTGTCAAGATGGATTCCGATCAGCTAGACGTCTCCAACTAATTAGAACACTTGAATATAGAAGAAATAACTGCTCTAGGATAGTAATTCAGAAAATTAATCAACGAGACAAACAGCACACAAGAATTTAAGTGGTTCGATCAATGTGATCTACATCCACTGGACCAGATTAGTACTTCTTTGATTGATAAAGAATGTTTACACACTCATTCACTCGGAATTGGATATTTCCTCACTTCACTCGTGAACTCACACAACTCAAAGAATACAATAACGTACTAAATCTCTCATCCCAAAAAGGTGTCAACCTTTACAATGTACACAATCAAGAGTTTATAAAGACCAAAGGTAGTTGCTGCTGTTAGGAACTGTTTTGAGTAGTTATCAACCGTTTGCAACCGCTTGTAACAACCCATGTGCTCTGTTTTTGCCCAACTGAAATGGTAGTTATGCCCTCAAGTTGTTGTAACTGTAAAACTGTTAGTTAACTAACTAACTTCGAACCAGAAGACTTGCCCATAAAGATCAGATCACTACTTAGTGTTCTGATACCCAACTCTTCTGCTCTGATGATCAAAAGCTAACTCTGCTGATAGACTTCATACTGTGCTGATCTTAACTGCACTGACCAAGTACTGTGCTGACCCAAGTACTGTGCTGACCTGGTACTGTGCTGACCCAAGTACTGTGCTGATCTGGTACTGAGCTGATCTGGTACTGTGCTGATCTGGTACTGTGCTGATCTGGTACTGAGCTGATCTACTCTGCTGAAGTACTGATCTTAGTCCAATCTGCTGAAGTACTGATCTTAGTCCAGTCTGCTGAAGTACTGATCTTAATCCAGTACTGTGCTGATCTTACTGTGCTGATCCCAACTGTGCTGAACTCTAAGCATCACCTTCTCATCTGATTGAAACCCTTCAACTCATCTGATAAGGCCTAAGTCATCTTATCTGATCCTATCAGCTCAGTAGTTTACTGTGCTGATTTTGAGATTATGAGATAACACTCACACTCCGTATTTCCTCATCTAGTTTCATTTGTCTTATATTTTCCGCTCACAAAATAGTCACATATATGTAGAGCCGTTAAAATGGGTTAGACATGTTGGTCTGGCCCGCTTTCACCTATAAAAAAGTGGTTTGAGTTGAATAATACAAGTTTGTTTAAAAGACAGGTCAGACCGCATGATTCATAGTTTTTGGAGGGTTGAACCGCAAACGGGATGTGCTGGGCTGCGGGTTTTAAAAATAAATAAATTATTTTTTAGTTTTAAAGATTGAATGAAGAAGTAACGCGTTTTTTTTTTTTTTTTAAGTTGAATTGTGGATAAAGATGTGGTAACTAAAAATTTATGGATTCAATTTAATTTTAAATTAAGATACAAAATCACAAGAAGTTATACTAAACAAAATTGAGATTTGAAAATAAAATACACCAATAGATTGAGAGAGAGTGTGGTAATTGGTAAGATGTGAGTTTTTTATCCATTAAACTTTTATTGCATAATATATACAGTAAAACCTCTTTATAGTTATATTCTTGGGACCACAAAAAAATATTTCTAAATGGGGGTTATTCCTAAATAGATAGAGTTATAAGTTTTTTTTTTTTTAAATACATGTATATTATATAAGAGTAAGTTTGGTGTGGACTCGAGTGCACAGTGCACTCGAGACTCTCGAGTCCAACTTCTAATTGTATATATAGAAAATTCACCGAATCTTTAATATATTAGCTTATAGCCTATTGGTTGTGCTTAGCTTATTTTAACCTATTTTTCTAAATTGTAAAAGTGGAAGTATTAATTAACAAAGGTGTACGATTAATAAGTAATAAAAATTAAGAATTTATACTTTTTAGTAATATAATGTTACACAAGTTAAAGTGAATTATGCTTTAAGTAATAATTTTGTTGTACTTTAAGTTAAATTTGTTGCACTTTTCAATTATAAATACTTGTATTTTTCAGTTATTTTGACTTACACTTTTTAGTAATATCGTGTTGCACTTTTCAGTTATTTTGACTTATACTTTTTTAGTAATATCGTGTTGCACTTTTCAGTTATTTTGACTTACACTTTTTAGTAATATTGTGTTGCACTTTTCAGTTATACTGACTTACACTTTTTTATAATATTGTGTTTCACTTTTTAGTAATATTGACTTACACTTTTTAGTAATATTGTGTAGCACTTTTCAATTATATTAATTTACATTTTTTAGTAATATTGTGATGCATTTTTTTAGTTATATTGAGTTACACTTTTTATTAATATTGTGTTGCACTTTTCAGTAATATTGACTTGCACGTTTTAGAAATATTGTGTTTCACTTTTTAGTTGTAGTGACTTGCACTTTTATTGTGTTCCACTTTTTACTAAATAAATTTTTTTTCTTAAAAATCTAAATCTAAATTGAAGAATGTGTATATTTTTAAATACGAGTTAAATGATTCAAATATATTCCCTCCACACTTTTATTTTATTATAATATAAAAGAAACTCAATCTATTTTTTTAATTAATAAAAATAGAAAACAGCTCAAAAAAAAAAATTACGAAAATATAGCCGGAAAAAAAGGAAAGAAAAATTTAGCTTAAAAAAAAAAGGAAAAAACTAAAATAACCGAAAATAAAGGAAACAAAAAAAAAAAATCACCTCGAGTGCACGCTGCACTCGGGTGTATACTAGTGTAAGCCATTATATAATGGTATAATTAGTAGATACATGTACATGATAATTCAGAGGATGATAGCATAGGAGTACAAAAAGTTTCATGTGAAGAAGCTTTAAGCTTACTCGACAAGTTGGAAATGTTTTGGGTTCAACAAGAAGGTGGTCATGTGGACGAGCTAATGCGCACACGCAAGTTGAAGGATAAGGTTACAACACAAAAGATTAAATCATTGTCACAATTAACCTTGAACAAGTATTTTAAATCAACTTAAATCTATTGTAAAATTATATATATTATTATGATTTATTCCTAAATGGAGGTGTATTTCTTTATGATGATGAGCCGTGTAAGGTGTATTTCTTTATGTTGGGACTTGAAAAAATATGAATTATGACAATATGGAGTTTATTCCAAATTATAACTGGTCCCAAGTTGGGATCATGAATTTTAATTCCTAAAGAGAGTTTATTCTTTAATAGAGTATTCTTTTTGAGAGGTTTTACTGTATTGATTCTCCTACTTTTCACAATAAGAATTTAAACAATTTGAAGGTTTAAATTTTAGTTTGATTGATTTATCAATTAAACAAAAAAAATTATATTTGAGGTGTACTTTTTAATTATAAGAGATAAAAATTATTTACGTGTGGATTTAATCAAATATTATTTAAAATTATTAGTACTTTATTTTATTTTTTTAGTAATTATTTATATACTGTTCAAAATGTATTATGATAAAACATGTGAAAAAGTAAAAAATAAATATATAATGAAAAAGACTGATCTGTTGCATTAGCCCGTTTTGACAACTCTACATACACTTTAAAAAAATCATCACCCTTCAATCATCACTTAATTACTCAAATTACTATCAACTTTATTCACAAACAATCTCTTATTCATAATACCCAACAATACCCCTAATTTATCGATCTATTTTATCTACACATATTTTTCTTAAAATATGTGTCTACTCCATTAGAACTACCTTTAATGGATGAAGAGAGTAATATATTTTAATAATGTAGAGATTTAAAAATTTATTATTCTATTTAAAAGATAACTTTTTTTTTTTAATAGCAATAGAGATTACATTATACACATCTATATACAAAATTATGTAAAATAGAATAAAGAAGTATGATTTTATTAATAAAAGAAATCAATATACAAAATTATAAAATTTGAAAAATTTTGTTGTACACAACATTTATTGTACATTTACATATTTTTCTATTTGAATCGAGACAAAGAATATTCACTCAACTATTGTTCTTGACTTTAGATATTGCAATATACAATTATTTGTGTATGATTACAGATTTAAGAAGATACACACCTACTGTGAAAAGAGACTGACCTTGACTTTAATTAATTATCGCCATTGCAAAAGACATAAAATACGAAACTATCTCATTTGAAACTGTACAAAATATGTGTCATCCGAGACGCTCAATGTCATTCTAGAGATAAATTTTTTACTACCAATATTCATTCCAAAATGTATTTGTCCTCAATGATGTGGTTTCCAAGTCCAGTAACGATCAATCTAGTTCCATTGTACAAACCGAACTTCAAATCAATGTTTTAAGAAGCGATTATATGGACACTTATCTTCATAAACCAATTTAGTAGACCAGAACACTTAAGAGAATATATTTACAACATATCAGTTTTTTGTGTTTATTGATATTGATTTTGAGAAAAATGATATTTTCATGATATTTGTAAAAAAAATTGAAAAATAGAAAAATCGATATACAATAAAATTATCGAGCCTAATATCGGTAAAGTATCGAGAGAATATCGAAAAAATGAGGAAATGTCGATTAATATTAAATGAGACAACATTGTATATTATATTTTATATAAATTTATCACAAAGTATAAAGTTTGTTAAAATTGTTTTGAATTTTTGTATTAAAAGTTGAGTCACATTTGTGCGCACTCAATTGCAATGTGCAATTGTTACCATAAATTTCGACTTGATTTTAATTTGATATGAAAATTCAATTGAATAATTAAAAACATATCTAAATCATTTAAAATTCAATATCATGTATTCACCAAATTGCACCCATTAAATTTTTTGAATTTTATCAATATCCAATATCGTTATTGATGTATCCATTATTTCTACAATTTTAAGTTATCAATATTTTCACCGACACCGATATTTTAAACCTTGAGTTTAACTAGGTTATTCTTAAAAAAAAGTTTTAACTATTTTATACTCTCTACATCCTTTTGTAAGATTTTTGTTTTGCCATTCTAAGTGTTTAAAGGTAAACTAAGTTGGGACCTTTTATGTGTAGTTAGGGCGTCGTAACGTGTCGTAATGACTATCTTAGTCGATTAATCTAAGTCATTAAAAATCTAATCTAAAGGTTTAGATTTGATGACCTGTTACCTTTTGTAAATTTTACGATATGTATTGTCGTAATGTGTCATAAATTTGTATTTTCTATTAAATTAAATTAATTAAAATATATTATTGTAAAATTACATTTGTATCCTTATACAATAAAATAATTAATTATATTTTTGTTAATATAATTAAAATATGTAACGTATCAAATTACATATTTACCCTTATGTTATTAATAACAAAAGAATAAATCAAATCAATTAATTAATAAAAAACAAATCAAATTATAACTTAAAGGAATTAAAATTATTAAAACCTAGCATGCTTTTTCAATTGTTCTTTTCGTCTTAAGCTATCACCCGCCTCCGTGCCTTTCTTGCGGAACGTTGGAATTGGGGGAGAAAGGAACCCTAATTTCAAGTATTATTCCGGAATTGGGGGAGAAACATAACATCGATTGGCCTATGGAAAAGAAAAGGAAGCGGAAAGGAACCCTAATGAAATATTCTGCAATTTGTTTATTTGATTTTTTAAATTTAAAATTATAATATTTGTACAATTTGTTTATTTGATTTTTTAAATTAAAAATTATAATATTTGTATTAAAAGGGTAGGATAGTCATTTTATTAATATTTGTATTAAAAGGGTAGGATAGTAATTTTATTATTTTTAATAAATTAAACTTTTTTATAAATAATTTAAATAAAATACGGGTAATATAGTAAATAACAAAATACAATTTAAATAATGCTAAAAATAACTTAAACTTGTATAACAGGTAGCAGGTCGTTACGACATTTACGACGCCACATGGCGCGATTCGACAAAGTGACTGTATAATCACTTTGTAAAATGTGACTACCGTAAAAATTGCCCAACTAAGGTTTATATTTTTTCTTTTTACCTTTCTCTATTTTTTTTCTATCTTTTTTCACATTATTGATTTTCTACCCATAGTAATATATTCTTGAAACAATGTGAAATAAAACATATGAGAAACGTACCTTGAAAGGGAGGGAGTTTTTTAATGGCTATTGCTTCTTTTACAATCTAAAACAAACTACCTACTAATTGATAAGTAAATGATGGAACCTAATTATAATATGGAAAAATTAGGGTGTTAATTAAGTGAAATCCTAATTAATTGAGTGGCAATTAAAAGTTGGAGGCGTAACATTTCACATAAATTGATCTAATTAACTCGAAACATTAACCTAAAATATCAGTTGAATTCTCGCGTTAATCTTCATATTAGTTCGTTGAATTTTAATTTTTAGGGATGGTAGTCTACTACTGTTTCACATACTCCTAATGATGCACCACGTGTGTTTAAATATACTACTCCCTCCGTCTCGGAGGAGTTTGAACCCTTTGACCGACACACATGGCACACATTTTAAGAAATGTGCAAGAAAATGTGTAATGATTGATGTTTTGAAGCAGGGACGGTGCCACGTTGGGGCCAGGGGGGCCACTGGGCCCCCACCAATTTTTTTATATATATATATATATAATAAATATTTTATAATAATTATATACTCCCGTATATTATGTGATAATAGTTATTCTCATATATTTACAAACATTTAGGTGCACATGTCACAAAATCATTGGTCTAGTCTATTTTTTTCTCAAATCACTCTATTTTAAAATTTCTTTTTTCTTATTAATTTCACCTTTATTAATTTTTTTATTAATCATTAATCGTAACCGTGTCTATTTTTTAATCTTATTTTTTGAATATTAAAATTTAAATGAAACTTTTTGACACATGAAAATAAAAATATTAATTTTATTTTTTGACACATACATATTAAGTATAAACGAATAAAAAATAAAAGCTTGCATACGAAGTTTGAAAGGAGTAATATATTTTTTCATGTGTTTTTTACTTAAAATTATTTCTTAATACTCCAAAAATAAATTTCTTCAATAGAGTCAATAATATAGATTGACGGTGTATTTGAGAATTATTGTCTAAGTTTTTACTAAGAATTGCAAAATATTTTAGCAATTTTTAAATTGTTTCGCTTCATTTTGAATCGAACTAGCAAAACTTCAAAATAAAATGAAAGACAGCTTGTTCAATTTAATTTAATGAAATGTATTGACAATTTTATCATGTAAAATTTCAATGAGTATAATAAGTACATATTATTTTATCTTTAAAGTAGTTTTAATCGGGGCCCCCTATCAAGATTTCCTGGCTCCGTCACTGTTTTGAAGGGTAGTTTTGTAAACTTTTATGAATAAAGTAAAGTAAAAAGTAGATTGAGTGTGGAAAAGTAATGACATATGGATAAATATGAGTATATTTCAAGGGTGAGGGTTGTGAAGATATTTCCTTTTATGGAGTGTGCAAATTGGTATGGAACATCCATATATGAAAAGTGTGCACTTTTGTCTTTCATTTCAAAATATATGTATAGATTAAAAGATTAATTTTAAATAAATATATCACCTTTAGTCTAAGCATCAATTTAATCATCACACATTTATGATTATTATAAAAAAAAAAAACTCAATCTTTAATTATGTTGTAATTCGAATTATATATATATATATATATATATATATATATATATATATCCACATCATATTACAAATAAAGCTGGTCTGTTTGTCTAACATTATCCCATTAATATTAATAATTGTAAAGTCCAAAGGTTATATCTACACGCCCCGATTCTCGACGACAATCCAAAACTTCTCAAGCAAGACCGCCACCCCTCTCGTGTCCCCACCGTTCGTCATCCATGGATACCCATCTAAAAGTTTTAAATCGATAATTTATCCAACTTAATTGAATAACAGTTTTTTTATCGTATTTTCCTCATAATTTTAATTTTTAAGGTTAGAAGAAAAGAACTTAGTTGAATTTGAGAAGTGAAGAAGACGCAAAAAGAAGAACTTGATTGTAATTGAATTTGAGAAATGGAGAAAACGTAAAAAGAACTTGATTGAGTTTGAGGTGTGGAGAAAGACGCATAAGAAACTTGATCCATATTGAGTTTTAATTTTATTTTTATAAAGTGTTATCTGATATGGAAAATAAAAATAATATGTCTAATCTAACGTGGCGAGCTCGACAAATCACATCATCAATGGCTGATCGGAGAAAAAAAAAATGTATTGAATTACAATACAATGAAAAATTGATTTTTTTTATAATAATCGTAAAGGTTATGATTAAATTATTACTGAAACTAAAAGTGGTGTATTTAGAATTAACATGAGATTAAATGAAATTCTTCCCAAAAATTTAGGGGAATAGAAACATCTCCTATATATATATACTAACACGTGGTTTCTTTAGGGACATGTTTGTTTTGAGATTATCATGTTCGGTTGGGGATGTAACGTTTTCCTACCTATTTTAATTCGAATTTCACCATTGAACTCTATTTACTCTTAAAAATACATCATTACATTCTTACATAATTAATTTGACATAAAATTACATTTTACTCGCTTCATCCCATTATTAATGGAACAATTACTGTTTGCACGGAGTTTAATATAAAAATTGTTTATTGATATTAAAAGTACAGTAGAAACTCTTTAAATTAATACTCGATAAATTAATAAACTCTCTAAAATAATATTTTTGGCCGGTCCCGACTCGGGGATAGCGTTCTAAATTAATAAACTCGCTAAAATTATAAAATAATACTCCCTCCGTCCGCCTATAAGCTTCCCATTTTACCATTTTGGTCCGTCCGCCTATAAGCTTCACATACCTTTTTTGGTAAGTACTTTTTCTTACACTTCACTTTATATCTTACTTTTTCTCTCTATCTCTCCTCTCTCAATCACATCACTTGTACTATATCTATTATTTAATCACTTTTCTTAATCTCTGTGCCAAAAAGTAACGTAACACTTATAGGCGGACGGAGGGAGTACATTTTTTTGTAATTTCTATAGACCCCAAATAAAATATAAATTAATAATTTCATATATACTACCTACTACACGAATGATTTATGAATGTTTCTTAAAAAATGACTCAATTGTCTTTTTTTTTTTTGAAATCAATTTCACCTTAAATCTTGTCTCTAGTTTTCCTTATCATTGTAAGAACTTCTGGTGTCATTTTCTCATAGCTCAACAAGAAATGATTCACACATGTAAGATGAGAAGTCATATTGTGTGTATGATTTGTTTGTATTAACATATTTTGATCTTGTATATTTATATTGAAAATAATTTTTAATGTTCATAAGGTGATACATTAATGAACACAAGAAGAAGTATAATAATATGGAAGATTGAAGGATTCTTTTAAATTAGACCCTTCATTTGATATACAATTCATTTGATATACAATAAATAATTGAAGATGGAAGTTTGAAAGAGTATTTCTATAAATTAATAAAATATTAATTAATATATAAATTAATAATTATTAATTTATAGATAAATTAATAATTTTTTTAATTAATAAATTTTGATGGTTCCACTATTATTAATTTATAGAGTTTCTACTGTAATAAAAGACTTTTTAGGAGTAATTCAATTTTTATTGAAGAGAGAATCTTTAGTTAGTGAATAAAAAGTAATGACATATGATGTAAATAAGAGATGTTTGAGAAAGGTTTTTTAGAAGGGTAGAAAATTGCTTCTTCTAAATAAGAAAATGTTCCATTAATAATGTAACATACGTTTTTTGCAAATGTTTCAATAATAGTGGAACGGAGGGAGAAGAGGCGGACGCATGTACAGTCTCATGAGGGCCATGGAGCCCCTAAGTTTTAGTTGCCAAGTAGGGTATATATATATATTAGTATTAAATTATTATTTTTTATTTAGTTGGGCCCCCTCCCAAATGAGAGTGCGTGGCTGCATGGGCTTTATAAACTAAGCCTATCTATCTAAGAGCCCAAATGGCCTAGTGCCCAAATAGCCTATCTATCTAAGAGCCCAAATGACCTAATCGACTATAAAATTTCTTCATCTTGGTAAGTGGTAATTAATTTATAAAAGGCACGCACAAACCTAGACTTTCTACAGCGCTGCCATTCTTAAATCTCGACTGATCCTCCTTCTGGCCGCCATTTTTGACTGATCCTTGCCATAAATAGTAAATGTATTTCAATTTCAATTTATATATTATTTATTTTGTTTTATTATTTTAATTATTCTTCAAATATTTAATCTAATCATTTGATGTATTAGAAAGATAAACAAGAATCACATTGAGTTATAATTTAATATATTCTTCTAATTAATTTGTATTTGATTCTTTTATAGATGACAAAGTCACACTTAATAGATTTTTTCTTCAAAAAAAGAATGAAAATACTGAAAATCTCTATCAAATCTTTTAAAATCTTTAGGATTAAAATTATGTTTACAATCTACTCATGTAGAAAGTATTATATAAATAAATAAAAACTTAGCTTCTTATGAAATTGGTGGATGAAAATTGATATAAATTACATTAAACAAAACAAATAGATAAAGTTACTTGTTGTTCAACAATTTTGAGTATTCACTTCAACAACAATATTTATTTATTTTTTTCAACTCAACAATGATATATTGAATTAGTTAGTATGTATTTTTATACACATATAATATACATAAATATTATATATATGTTAATATTTTAAATCATTAAAAAAAAAATTGCCCCCCCTAACCTTGAGTCCTGGGTCCGCCCCCGGGAGGGAGTATAATATAAGATCACACACTTTTACACAATTGATTTTACATAAAATTACATCATATCTTATTTAACATCCCAAAACAAACATACACAAAGGCTATTCATCAAGATTTCTACATCATAGATTTCTCTATCCACATCTCCTCCATCCTAGCTACATAATTCCAAAACAAACATCCTTCTAGAAGACTTACGTGTCACCTTTATATTAATTTTTGTTGATGTGTCTATATCTCAAAAAGTTACATATTTGTTAAATGTAATTTTATTGATTGAGCATTACATGTGACATCATTATTGTATGATTTTTTTCTCATCATATATCAAGGTTGTATTATGTTCACAAAAAATAGAAAGTTTGACAATTACAATTTATTAATTATATTAATGCTACTAATTACTTTAAAAAAATGAAATATATACATTTTATTTTATTTTTAAAAAATCATGATATTTCTTATAAATAAAAAATTTAAGTTCTTGGGAGTATTGAAATTTCAATAAAATCATATATATTGTACCTCATTTTATTAATTTAATAAATTATTAAAAAATAACAATTTTGTCAATCAAAATATTAATTATATTAATGATATTAATTACTTAAAAATGAGTTACATCCATTTTATTTAAAAATAATATATTTTTTTATTCTAAATAAAACAATTATTTGTTTACAAGTATTGAGATTTCGATAAAATTATATTTTATATTATACTTCACTTTATTAACACTTATTAATTTAATAAATCATTTATAATTATTAATTAAAAAAATTTATATAAAAAATTTACGTATAAAATATACTCCCCGTCAAAAAGATTGTCAATTGTTTTTTTTTTTTTTTTTTTTTGTCTCAAATTATAGTCCACTTTCCTTTTATTTTAATATTTTTTTCTAAAATACCTTTATTTAATGACTGTTGGGATTAGTTAATAATAGTGTTCATTAACATTAAATAAATAAGGGCGACAAAGTGGGATAACTCAAGTGGTTAGAGCACTACTACCTAGGCCTTAAATCCTGGGTTCGAGTCATTGAAAGGGGAAAAAAGGGATGAGTATTTAATGTAATTAAAAAAAAAAAACATTAAATAAGGGCATAACAAGAATGTAAGAATGTTTGTATTGATTTGCGTGAAAAAAGAAAGTGGACTCATTAAGGTGGGTTGGGGCCTCCCTCTTGAGATTTTATGACCATCAAGTATGCACATGATCAGGAATGTCACTTCCTTTAAATTGAGTCGATTCGACACTCACACGAGATACACCATCTTACGCAGGACATACACATGAGATACTCACACGTCTTTACAGAGATCGACCAGCGGTGGATGTTGTGGCCAAGACTGGCCTTGATTGTGTTTGGAGGGGCTACCCACAAATTTTTTACTCTCGTTTCTGCATAATGAATTATATTCTGTTTTTTATAAACATTGATTTTTAGAGGAGTGTACATTTTTACTTGACCTGAGTTTTATCCCAAAGGAGGATTTTTTCAAACAGATTTTAATAACATTTCGACACTCAACTTGTGAGCTTATGTTCATAAATTTCTTATATTTTATATGATCTAAAAGTGTTTGCTCATAATTAATTGTATGAAAATATATTACAATTTTTTTTACTCTTTAAATTATTTAAATATATGATATACTGTGTAACAATATTTACTAACATTATGTTCATTCCGTGTAAAGAATGTAAGTGAGCTTAAATATTTCAACAATTTTATTCTTTAGGGCTAAATATGTATACTAAAGGGCGCGGTTAAAGACACCCACCAATCTATTGAGGACACCCACCAAAAGTTTTTTTTTAAAAAGGGTATGTAAATTGTCAATTTTACCCCTCCTTGAAAATTTTAAAAAAATTGCGAATGAGTACACCCACCACTGTATCTATCGTGAGAAGAAGAAGGGTCGATCAAAATTCTCATTCCAAAAATTTTAAAAACGATTTTCAGTGTGGAAGAACTCGAAAATGGCTGATAGTGATGCAAAAGTGACTTGTCGGGGTGCTAAATATTCATTTTTAAGTTTTTTAACATGTTTTGCAGGTTTTTTAGTTTTGAAAATGGAAGTTTTTTTATGTGTAGGGTTTTGTTGTGTTTTATTAGTTTAATCTTGTTTTTTTTGGCATAATATGAGTTTATAATGGTATTTAGTTTAAATAGTATGCATTTAGGACATACATTTTGACAATATGAATGACATTTGCTTGAATCGAAAAAAACTCTTATTCGCGTCTGGTTTCGCGAAAAAGATGATCATGTTCTAGTTTTTTTTTTCGGACAACGATTATTTGTCCGAAAAAAAAAACATGAACATATGCTCAATGTTCGAAAATTTGTTCCCAACATGATAGCATTGTTCGAAAATTAGTTCCGCGTGTTTTACTTGGTCGAATTTCCAACCCATAACTCTCTTTTGGGAACAAATTTCTGAACATATGCTCAATGTTCGAAAATTTGTTCCCAACCTGATAGCAATGTTCGAAAATTTTGTTCCCAACATGATAGCAATGTTCGAAAATTTATTCCCAACATGATAGCAATGTTCGAAAATTTGTTCTGCGTGTTTTACTTGGTCGAATTTCCAACCCAAAACCCTCTTTTAGGAACAAATTTTCGAACATATGCTCAATGTTCGAAAATTTGTTCCCAACATGATAGCATTGTTCGAAAATTTATCCCGTACATCGTGGGTGTACTCATCCAAACATAAAATATTGTGGGTGTTCTCATCCGAAATTTATAAACAAGTCATGTTCGAAAATTAGTTCCGAACACCCCGTCCATGTTCGAAAAACCAGTAAAAAAACGTTTAATTTCTTCATAAACCATGCCAATTAGATGTCCATTGATTTATTTCCATCCTAACACATCAAATATTGATAAATTGTCACATAAACATGATTATAACACAAAAAACCAACCTTAATCAACACATTCATGAAAACACAAAATTAAAAAAAAAAAACATAAATCATGAAACCCTACAACAATAAAATCAATGTTTCAATCAACAAAAACCTAAATTAAACACTCATCCTCCTCTTCTTCTCAAATATAAGTAAGAAAATTAACTTTTAACCATTTTTGCAAAAAAGAAAAAAAAAACGCGTCCTCCTCTTCTTCTCAAAAAAACAACGCGCCCGTGTTCTCTCTCTGTCTTGTTTGACGTCGTTGTTTCAAGAGTGGAAATGGAGTGCTTCAAGAGTGGAAATGGAGGTTGAAATGGAGTGCGGGTGAGAGATGGAGTGGGGAAGATGGGAGGGGTGGGTGTACCGAAACAAGGGAGGGGAAGGAGGAAAAGAAATTTGAAGAGCATTCTCAAATTTTTCACATGGGTGTCCTCATCGCGTGGGTGTCCTCAATAGGTCAGTGGGTGTCTTTAACCGCGCCCATACTAAACGCTGTATCAGTAGTTCAGCCCAATACCCGTAAAAGTAGTTCGTTCAGCCCAATAGATAACTCTTTTTTTTTTCTTCTTTAAATCGACATTACAAATTGAGTGATCATATAAGTATATTTTTTTGGGTGCAAGTGATTTTAATCTTATATACTCCGTATTGATTTTTTTTTTGATGATAATTAACTTGTAATTTTTTTTAAATTTTTAATTGAAATTAATACTCCTTCCGTTCCCCTTTGAATTTTACATTTGGGACGACATGAGTTTTAAGGAATATACTCCATTCGTCCCATAAGTATTTACATAAATAAATGGATACACTTTTTAAGAAAAATATGTAATGAGTATAAAAATTTATATGAATAAAGTAAATAGAGTGATTAGAATAAGTGTAAAAATAATGTATTTTTTATAAATATGTGAATATTGAGAATGTGAAATTTATAGAAGATTTTTTTAAAAGGTGTGTGTAAACAATTGTGTACAGAGCCACGGAGAGAATAATACTTTATGTAAAGTTGTTGGTGAAAAAATTGGGGAGAAAAAATAAAAGTATAGATAATTAATTAATAAATGTGTCTCACTAACCTACCAAATCTGACTTAAAAAAAACCTACCAAATCTGAAAATGTAAAATTTCAATATATACATAGAAGTAAAATTGCATCATTTTTTTTTTTTTTTGTATGTGTAAGCAAGGGAAGGTTTATTCATTAAAAAATAATTATTATGAACAACAAAATATAACAATGTTTGACTAATACATCGATCAATTAATTCCATTGTTCACTAGTAAGATCCCAATGCTACTATATAATTAAACACCTACAAGTAATATAAGAGTATATATATGTATATTAGTTTGAATTAGTCCAGGTTCCATCATCACAAGTAGAACAACCTTCTTGAGCAATATCAGTGATCTGGATTCCGGAATCATAAATCGCACCGTTTTTCCAATCATTAGGAAGCACGCTTTTAGCCCAATACCATTTCCCATCGTAGCCAGCTGTCACTACAAACCGGAACTGCAACGCCCCACTTGGAACCCTACTTGTGTTCCAAACAGCCCCATAACTTCTACTCATGTAATTCCAATTTGCTGACCCAACCGTACCACCCTACAAAATTTCGAAACAATAATATTATATTGTAACTCATAAGCTTTTCACTTAAGTTTTAATATTTATTAATTTGCAATCTTGAAAATACCTGAGCCACGTCTACGGCCACTATCTCTGTTTGACCACCTTGATATAAAATTTTAATGGCCAAATAATTTGGCTTCTGGCTTGATTCTTCCACCCGAATTGCCAAATTCTTGCTCTTGTAGTCACATGGTACCCTGATCAAATTAAATTAATATAATTAAACAACCATTTATCTACTAAAATCAATAAATTCCCATCATATATATATATATATATGACCGTTGAATTCATTTAATGAGTATGTTGTGCATTTATACTTTAGATGTCCAAAACTTCGTTCTATATATTTTAATTTTATTCATATATTTGTCAGATACATAATTTAAAAAATATATAAAAATTCGTTTCCAAAATCTGGTTACTATAAAAAAAAATGTGATACTGTAATCAAAATTTTATGCTTGTGTTTGTGCGTTTTTTTAAGAAGATCTATTTGGAGTATAAAATGTGGGCCATATAAATAATAATTGGGCCAGGCCGAAACAGCTATTTCTTTATTGTGTGTGGTGGGTTCTACTTGTACACTACAAAGTACCTGTCCTATTTTAATCAACGCAAAAACATTTTAAAATGCATACCATATCTCATAATTAATTCCATGTCCGGGATTTGTCGCATGGTTAATGAATAATTTATAGATACGTAGTCTTGGATGACACCCCCGTGAGACGGGTCTCCATTAATTCTCATATAAAAAATGAGTCACTTTTGTTAACTTTTTTTACAAACAAATTAAATCTGAATAAAAAAAAGAATTATTCTATTCAAAATTTTGAAATATATATTAAAAGGATCTGTCTCACGAATAAAGATCTAGACGTTCTCATTGCCCCATTTCTGGCGTAATAATTACTATATTTTGTGTGTTGTGATTGGAAATTAATTAGCATACCATACCTTGAGGCTTCAGCCAGTTCATTATGAGTACTACTCCATAAATAAATAAGTATCCAGACTATAAGATTCTAGATTTGAAATAAATATGAATTAATTAATTACCTCTTGTATTCGACGTCAGCAATTCCGAGTTTGAGAAGTTCCTGTTCTTTGCCCTTGTTAGCCATGCCCATGAAGGCTCTACTACTCAACACAAAATCCGTTCCGTTATCATTATTATTCTGGTCCGTCACCATGATTACACTCCCTCCCTTGCTACAAACCTTTTCATTCTTGCATCTTATCTGCTCACAAACAAAAATTGAATTTAAAATATTTTCAATTGTTCAACTAAAATCACGTCAAGATTAATGTGAGTGTAATTGAGGCATGTGTGTACCTGGAAACAGGCCCCACATCCAGCTCCTTGTTTGAAAATGGAGGGAACTGCAGCTGCAAGGCGCCCACCATTGAATCCTATTGCCAGGGACCCATAACCACAAGCTCCAGCTGCAGCATCAAATTCAATTTCAATCATATATACTACTGTAATAACAAAACTAAAAAAATAAATATAATTTTTTTTTTATAAGGGCCAGTCCATAAGCTCGGACGGTGAGATTGTTCCCCGAATTAGTTGTACTTACAGAGAAGGGGTTGAGCTTTGGAAAAGAAAGAAGCTTTAGAGAGGTGAAGGCAGCGATCGCAGGCAGTTGCAGAAGAAGCTGCAGCCAATAGTAATAGGAAGGAAAACAGAGGAAAGGCAGCCATTGAATAGAATAGTGTGTATTGAGAATTGTAATAGAATTAGAATAGAATAGTAGAGAGAATTGGAGAGAGATATATATAGTGATTAGTGAGTGAGGTGGGTGAGAGTGGAATACAGGTGTCAGAAATATTGATTTTGAAATATATAGGCACTACATTGGTGTTACTTACTTAGTTTTGTTACGACAGGAAAGAGACACCCACTTGTGCCTCAACGCGGTTTCACAATCAATTAATAAAACAATTATTATTACTATGTTTTTTTACTATTAACATTCATTGAATTGTTTATATGCAATATTTTTATAATACAATTAAATACAACTGTAAAATGAGTAGTGATTTCATGGGTGTAAATAGTTGTATTTTTTTTTTTTTTTTTTTTATATCAGTGTAAAACTAAATTTTATGATTCTATGAATCTGAAAAATGTGTAAATTCAATAAATGTGGCCGACCTTGATTTTAATAAAAAAAAATTTTACAAAAACTTTATTTATTCCACTTTACCTTTTATTAAATTCAATTAAATAAATTCCAATTAAAATAAATTGGGTAGTGCCGTAGTGGGAACATTATTTGCACCGACTTTTATACACATAATAGTGAAAAGAAGTGTTTTTGTGCGCTTTTACTAAGGGTTGACAAAACTGATTTCAATGTGAATGTGATCCACTTTCGAAAATCAGCTGTTTACAGAAACAATTTGCTACTTCCAGATGTCATCATCTAACCATATCTCTTTCCCACTAATAACAGACAAAAATACACTTCACCTTTGTCCTCATTTAGCCTTATATTTGTCGGAAACAGCAAATTCAAAGCTAGCAATAAATCACTTTCTAAAACTCTCTATTTCAAATATTAATATATACATACATGAATAAATAGAGTAATTTAACTGACTGAGAAAAAAGGATAATATTTGCAACTTGTGTAAAAAGACCCCGGAATGGGAGTTTTACAATATGTTTTCAGCCCGAAAGAAGTGAGACGAGCTCATCACGGGCCTTGTCAAGAGCAAGAGCCAAGTTCTCGGGCTCACTTCCGCCAGCCTGGGCTAAATTAGGGCGGCCACCCCCTTTTCCCCCACACAACTTGGCTATCGGCCCGATGAACTTCCCTGCTTGAATCCCAAGATTAACTACACTCGGAGAAAATGCAGCAACTAAACTTACTCTTTTTTCGTCAGGACAAGACCCTAAAACCACAGCTGCTGGATCTTGTAAACTATCAACTAAATACTCAGCAGCACTCTTTAATGCATCGCCTTCCATATCATCCATGCTCTCAATTACCACCCTGCATCATCATACAATGTATTCCAAGATGATTGTCTAGGCTCGAAAATTCTGTTTTTTACCGTTAAAATTGATGTATCCAAGAAATTATGTTGGTATAAATACTTAGGAAAAACATTTACCTTATCTTTGATGAAGATCCTACAACAATTGCCTTGTTAATAATACTTGATGCTTTGTAAATGGCTGCTTTTGCACGTGCAGCTGAAACTTCGTTTCTTGCCTCTCGAACATCCTTCAAAAGATTGTTTACTCTGGTTGTAACATCTTCAGCATTCACCTTCATTAACAACAGTTTAGGTACTTTAAGATACGTAATGACATAATAGGAAGATAAGTTATAACTTTCCGAAGGATTGATAATTTAGGTACAAAAAGCATACTTTGAGAGTGGTGCATAGCTGCTTCATGTAGTTATCTCTGGAGATAACATACTCAATAAACGCATCCCCTGCCACAGCTTCAATGCGTCTAATACCAGATGCGACTCCTTGTTCAGAAATAATTCTGAATCCACGTATTTCACAAGTGTTCCCAACGTGGGTCCCACCACATAGTTCCATTGATACACCAGGAACCTCAACCACACGTACCTATGGAGTTGATGTACATCAGATAAACATGCGCCGAGAATCTCTTAAAATAAGTGTTTCTAGTTTCAGCACTAAACAGAAAGTCATGTTAAATTTACCTCTTCTCCATATTTTTCACCAAACATCGCAATAGCTCCAGCCTTCTTTGCATCAGTCAATGCCATCACTTTTGTTTCAAGGAGTGTAGCATCTCCAATCCATTGGTTAATCAGCCTCTCGATTTCTGTGACCTCATTCTCACGAAGAGGTCTGTTGAAATTATAGTCAAACCTGAGACGATCAAAAGCCACCAAGGAACCAGCTTGAGATGTTTCCTGCCCTATTACTTTCTTAAGTGCTGCTTGAAGCAGATGAGTAGCAGTATGATGAACCTAGAAACATAAGTAATAGATTGAAATTCTTTAAAATTACATCAATAATAAAGTACATAAAAGAAAATCTCTTTTAGAAATCGACATAAAGGCTCACACCTTTGCTCGTTGCCTAAGGTTTGCATCTACCTCAGCTTCTACTTGTTCCCCCACATCAATAGCACCTTTAGTAACGGTTCCTTTATGAACAAAAATATTACCAAGCGATTTTTGAACATCTTTTATCTCTACAACAGCTTCCTTATGGTTTCCAGACTCGAAAACATATAGAAAACCGTGATCCCCAATTTGCCCCCCTGATTCAGCATAAAACGGGGTCCTGTCCAGTAAAACTTCAACTTCATTTCCTTCAGAAACCTGCACAACCGGCTTACCATTTACTAAAAGACCCTCAACCACTGCTTTAGTTGAAAGTGTTGTGTATCCAAGAAATTCAGTGTCTGGAATGTTTTCTGTTAGCTCTGCGCCATCTTCAACAGAGAGTTTGACAGTGTTATGTGCTGCCTGAGATTGTCGTCTTTGGTTTTCCATTTCTACATCAAAACTATCCATGTCTATACCCACCCCACGTGCTTCAGCAACTTCTTTTGTTATCTCGACCGGAAAACCATACGTATCGTACAGAAGAAACGCGTCCTTTCCAGAAATACAAGCTTTAGTTCCATTCCTCTGAGCACTCGACAATGCATCAGTTAATTTTTGTTCTAGAAGCTTTTCTCCTCTCTCAAGTGTCGAAACGAAGCGAAGTTCCTCCAGTTTCAATTCCTCAAGAATGCGGTGAGATCTTGCCTTTACGTCTGGATCTATGTTGGAGCTTAATTTAATAACTTCTTCTGCAAGTATTGGTAAAAATGTTCCTTCAAGATTTCCCGTACCATCCCCCTTTATACCCAGTAGCCTTCCAGTTCGAACAGCCCTTCTAATGAGACGTCGAACCACATAGCCTCTCCCAATATTTGATGGGAAAACTCCATCTGATATAAGATATACTATAGCACGCATGTGATCTCCAATTATCTGAATAGGGTGATAAATAATTCATTTTAGAAAAAAATAATCATTCTGCCAAAAAGAAAGATTATCATATAGAGACAAGAATGGCATACTTTAAGGTTTGTTTTTATTGACTCGTCTGCAAGTGTGTATGATACATTTGCCAAATTTGAGGCCTTCTCTATGATAGGAAAAATCAAGTCAGTTTCATAATTGTTCGGAACCTGCTGAAGAATGCGAGCCATTCGCTCCAAGCCTAGCCCAGTATCAATGTTCTTCTGTTTTAAGGGCTCAAGTGATCCATCATCCTTTCTATTGTATTGCATAAAGACGAGGTTGTAGAATTCTATAAATCTAGTATCATCGTTAAGATCCTGTCATTCATTACACGTAAAATGAAAGTAATAAGTGGTCAGAATGGTTAAAACACATGCCAAAAAAAATCAAGTAATAACAAATGAGTTCAAGCACTACGGAATGTAAGAGTATCTCCTAATTATGAAAAATTCTTACAACATCTGAATGTCCCCTCTCAGGATGAAAATCGTAATATATCTCCGAGCAAGGCCCACAGGGACCAGTTACTCCACTTGTCCAGAAATTGTCTTCTTCACCAAGTTTTTTTATGCGGTTTGCAGGAATGCCTAGCTGCAAGAACAAATGTGTTTATTTTTATTTTTTTTAAGATTTTCAACTATCTAAGATTTTGATTTGGGAATACTTTTGATAATCATAATACGCACATTTGTTGCAACAAGGAAGGCAATATCTCGATTAATAAGAAGACACATATAAAAAGAGGTGTAAATTTTGCTTACCTCATCATGCCATATTGAAAAAGTTTCATCATCACCGTCATAAACACTAATCCATAGTTTGTCAGCTGGCAATCCATACCTACATTAATACACAAAGTGATATTAGAGGAAAGATGCACAAAAGTTTATCTAGATATCATCGAGCCCATCTACCATGAGGTTTAAACATGAAACAACTGATCACGAACAGAATCTAAAAAACAAAAATCATCTGTTATAAATGAATTAAAGACAAAGGAGACAGAAGTGAGATGATACAATGTTGATGGCATACGATATTGACTCACATCTACCAAAGATATTTCAAAGTGAGAATAAAGATAGTCTTTTTAAGTTGTTTATATTTTTAATGTTCTCATCAGTTTGATACATACTCCACTGTTGCAAGCTCCCAGGCCCATTTTATAGCCTCTTGTTTGAAGTAATCTCCAAAACTAAAATTTCCAAGCATTTCAAAGAACGTCTGGTGTCGAGATGTCCGACCTACATTCTCAATATCATTTGTTCGTATGCATCTCTGAGAAGTTGCAGCACGGGGCACTTCTCTAGGCACCTGACAATGTTTAAATAACAAACTCAATTCTAAATCAAACCGATATTTTAACAACGTTTGCCAAGACCTTCTAAACCAAATCACAAAGTTCTAGCAACATTTGACATCATCAAATTTTTACAACCTTTGAGCAATAAGACAAAAGCTATTGATTTTTGGGAAATATATTTAAAAAAACTTCTGACTTTTAAGAAACCTCTTGTCAAATTAATTAATTATTTTCTGCCTTTGGCTCATGAATACTCACGGACCTAAAATGAAAGCTGAAGAAGCGCGTATAGAACCTTCCCAAGGAATATAGGCTTGAACTGAAGCATTCCAGCAATTGTTAATAAAACAGTTGGATCCTCTGGGACAAGGGAAGAACTTGGAAGAACTTTGTGACCTTTTGCAGCATAAAATTCAAGAAACCTTCTACGAATAGAGTCACCACTTGTGGAAAGATTCAACGGTTTATTATCCACAAGTTCCTCAGTCAAGGGTTGAGCAGAAGCTGAAAGGGGAATCATAATCACGTTTGCAAATTGCAAAAAATGTATGATTCAACCTCGTTAGATTACAGAGATATTTACCTCTTGTGGTGTAAAGTTGAGACCCATTTTCACGGGAACTACGACAGCTCAATATACAAGGATCCACTAAAGCTAGTTTCTGTATGGAGGAGCCGCTATAGTATCTAGTGCCTGTAATTTGAGTCGCTTTTAATTGTATTGTGGTAAAAGAAAGAGTGCCACTTAAACAGAAAACGAAATACAGACTAATCTTATCCTCATTGACATGATGTTTGGTAATATATGTACACTGGAGTATGTCAAAAAAGGATACATATCTGTGTAATGTAGTTACATTTCAATTCAAAATAGTAGTGCATTGATAGAGAAAATACAATTTTTTGTTTGCAGTATTTATCTTGATATAATGCATAAGGTCGAAAGATATACACAGCTGATTTCCAGTGACATAAAAAACGAAGGCCTAAGCTACCTTTGGATAGATTAAAGTAGGACAAACAAATGCAGTTTTAGGTAAATTACAAGAGACATGACATTCACACTAAAAAAACCAAATAATTCTATCAAAATATTTTGGATGGGAATTAAGCCTTTACAACTTCCAAATCATTGAAGAACAAGAATTACTGTCATAAAACAAATGCTAAGGCAATCAGCAATCACATGTAGCTTAAATTATTGCTAACAAGACGAAACCCTTTTGGCTTTCCACAAAATTCTTGCTTACTAACATCTACAGTATTTATTATCCCACATGAACTTGACAACTTAAGCACTTAATAAATGAAAAGGGCAGGAAAAAATTCAATAAAATTGAGTCACGGGTCGAAGTCCCCAGAGTAAAAACCAAATCAAGAAACATATAATTAAAGAAAAATTGTAAATAGAGAGAAGAAGGGGAAAAGAGAAGAGATTACGAGTGGTAAAGGGAGAGCGAAATAAGGGAACGAAATTTCCGCCATGTCTGGTTTGGAGAGACAAGGGCAGCTTCAAGCTTGCCATCTCCCTCGCTCGCTCAAATCTCTGCTTGTAAATTGTAATCGACCGTTATGTAAGTTGGAAGCTCAAGTGAAGAGAATGGAGTAAAAGGATAAGCCTTTTGGGGAGGGAGGCATATCCACATGATTATTAGCACTTAAATTCAAGACCATGTCATATAATCCCATTTCCAATAAGGTTGCACAAGTCGACAACAAGCAGTCGAACGAATGAAATTCGCCTGCTTTTTTTTTTTTTTTTAATTACTAGCTCAATTGTCACAATTGGTTGATTCGAAAAAATATTTCAATTGAACCGAACAACTAAATAAACCAAACCAAATAAATCGAAAAACGTCGTTTCGATTCAAAAATTCAATTTTTTCGATTTTGTGTCCAACCCTAGTGTCTAGGCCAATTTTTTTGTTCAAACACCAAACGTTGAAAATCGAGTCCGCCTAGGGCAACTTTTGCATGAAAGTTTACAATTGAGACAATATGTAGGATTTTAATTTATTTTCTTAGCATAAGTTTATATTCTCTATTGTAGATTTGTAGGTCATTATATCAATTCTGTTGGACGATTGGTTTAGTTAAAAGACATTGGAATTTTTATTACTCCATCAAACTTATGATGTGCAAATCAACCCATAATCAATTAACACTTGTTTGTATGAAGTGCCACTAATGCAACTAAAATTGTTCAGTAAAAATAATTATTATAATACTCAATAAAACTAGTTAATATAATTAAAATAATTAGTTGCACATGGTGCACCGTGCACTTGATGTAGGGGTGTGCATGGTTCGGTACCGCCCGTAAATCATAAACCAAATAATAAATCGTTCTTTTTTTTCAAAACCGTAAACCAAACCGTATTTATAAAAACCGTTCGGTTTGAAACCATAATATTTCGGACGGTTCGGTCGGTTTTGATCAAACCGTAGTTTTGCTCATTTTTTTCCCTATACACAATAATTAATAAAATTGTAAAACAAAATTTCAATAGAATAGACAAAATGAAATCCCAATAATCCAAAATATAATTCGAATAGTTGAAATGCTATTACAACGTTCACAAACTAGTTGTTAAAAAATAACTAAATAACCACAAAAAGAAACAACAAACTTCTGTCTTCTTCGAGATTTCAGAGTGAGTGAGACTGTGAGAGGTTGATAGCGCCTTTCACGTAGAGACGCTAAATACTAAATAGAAGAGAATGAGTAGGGTTTCTGACTTTGGGTTTGTCGGCTTGAAAAATGTCTTGAGTTTACTAGTTTAGGGATTATATAATATAAAAATTATAAATCTATAATATTTATTTAGATAATATTATATAATATATATATATATTTAAAATATATATATAAAACAAGTTCGGTTTGGTTCGGTTTTTTGCGATTTTTCATTAGTGAAAACCGTAAACAAAACCATACTAAAAAAAATCAATTTTAAAAACCGTAAATCGAACCGTAAACTAAAAACCGAACCATATTTAATGGTCTGATTTGGTTCGGTCGGTTTGGTCGGTCTGAACCATACTTTGCACACCCCTAACCTGATGTACAAAAAAATTTACCTCCGTAATCGATCATATATGTCAAACTAAAAAAAAGTATGTTTTGGCTGTGAAAAATCACAAAATTAATGATGCAATGTTCTAAGACTAAAGAACATCATGGATAATCTACCATTTTAGAACTTGAATTATTTCTCGATTAATCTGGCATGGCGATTTTAAAATATATCTATTGTATATAGATTATACAATCTAAGTATAATTTACATGATAAAAACTTGTATGAGACGATTTATGTATATTAAGAACCAATTCTCATAAAATAAATAGAGTACAACAACTCAATTAGGTCTTATAAGACGATTTATGTATGTTTTTTTTTTTTGAAAAAGACGATTTATGTATGTTATTTGCCTTTCACATGTTTCTTGAGTAGTGATACGTGGAAAATGTCACTTAGGTTGTTTAAGACAATACGCCACTAGATCAACACACTCGAGAACTTCAAATATACCAAAATACTTTTGGACATGATTCATGAACAAACTAGCAGTAGCTAAAGATTCTGCAGTATAAGGGTGTGCTAGGGGAATGAAGTGGACATATTTTGTTTATGTGAATTTAAAATAAAATTAAACAAATTCCAACAAGAAAAATAAACAATTAATACTAATTTTTGATTAGAAAGTGTAAGGACGAGAGAATTGCTTCGTGTATCTTTCTTATGTGGGGTTATTGATACGTTTATGAATTAACTACAAGTGTAAGTCATATATCATAATTTGGTTATGAGCAATCACTGAAAATATAAAAAAAGTAAACTATTTAATTCATGTTGTATATGTTGTAATGCATGTAAAGTAACTACTTCATCCGTTCAATTTATAATTTTTATTTGGGTTGGACACGGGTTGGACACGGGTTTAAAATAATTTCACACACATTTTTTTCGAGTTTTTGTCCATTTTTTATTATTTTTCCCGAAATTTATGCTTTTTAAGAATTTATTAATCTGTTCACTTTTTTAGTATCATGTTGTTGGATTTTTTTATTGATGGATTTTGTTCATGATATAACGAAATGTGTTTGTTTTGTGTTATTTTGTCGGTAAAAGTTAACCGGAGGCATCGATCGGAGGTAAATGTGGTGCTAAACTTGTAGTTTTAGGGAGGTGGGTGTACTTAGTAAGATATTTTGTTTTAAAATGAGAGAAGGGTAATTCAGACATTTTATACTTGTTTGAAATTAATTAAAAGTAAAAGTGGGTGTACTCAACAAAGTCGTGTGTGCGTATAACCGTGGCCAAAATTAACACTTAATTTCGACAAACTGGTGTCAAAATTTAACCTAATTTTCGATAAACTATTGTCGATTCTTTTTTGGGATCAAGATTAATCGAAAATTGGGCAGTTGGTCAACACAAATTTGTCAAAATTTTATATTTTTTGGGACTGGTTATTCGAAAAAAAAAAAACTCCCACCATCTCAAAAAGATAGTCCACTATTTCATTTTGTTTTGTTTCAAATTATAGTCCACTTTTCTTTTATTTCAATATTTTTTTTCTAAAATAACCTTATTTAATGATTGTTGAGATTAATTAATAATATTGTTCATTAACATTAAAGAAGGGTATAATAAGAATGTAAGAACAAATTGTATATGTCTAAAATGTTTGCATTGGTTTATGTGAAAAATGAAATTGGACTATCTTTTTGAGACAGAGAGAGTACCTACTTTGGGCGAGCAACGGCGTCGCAGGGTGGGGGAGGAGAGGGCGGCCGCCATGGCGTGGGAGGGAGGAGTAGGGACAATCGCTGCCCTGTTGTAGAAACAGAAGGAAAAAAAATGAGGAAGAAGAAATGTGGACGACGACGCTGGGTAGGTCGGCGTCAGAGTGGAAGGGAGGAGGGGGCGATGCCGTTTTGCAAAAAGAAGAAACAGAAGAGGATGAAGACAGGGGTTGCGACACTAGGTAGAGGAGGAGGGGGCGACCGCTGCTGGGAGGGAGGAGGAGGAAGCGGCGACGCTGGTGGTGAGGCTACGATTTTAGTGGTGGGAAAGGAGAGTGAGAATAAGAGAGAAATGAAAATTAGGCTTTCAGATGGGGTGTATGTATCAAAGAGAGTCTTAGAGAAAAAAAAAAGTGTATTTTAGATATGGGGAGTGCATCTACAAAACACTACTATTATTTTAGGGAATACATGTATTGGGGGTGCATTTAACATTATTGGAGCGCCAAATAACCCACGCCATTTCAAAATAGTAATGGGTGGGGTCCAGCATCGAAGTATTGCTTCAATTCAATTTTGGGTTGGGGTATATACCCCTCCAGCTTTGTTTAATGCACTCCCCCTAAAATTGATATATTATACATGCACTCTCCCCAAATTACATAGAGTACCCTTTGTTTAAAAACTCTCCATACTTAAAACCCTAACTTTTCATCTCATTCCCCCTTCTTCCTCCCCCATTCCATCCGCCCTCCCCCCTCCGCTGGCCGCGTCACGCCGCCCTCCACGTTCACTGGCCTTGTCGTACCGCCCCCACCCCCGCTGGCCGCGCCGTCCCTTTCCTCTTTTTTTTTCTAATTTTTTTGTCGTCGCTGTTGAGCTGCCCCATCCGCCACTACCGTTGAGCCGCTGCCCTCACTCCCGCTTGCCGCCTCCCTCACTCCCTTTTCTCTTTCTCTTTCTTTTTTTTTTCCTGCAACAAACCCCTTCCCCACCCCAAACCCGCCGCCTCACTGAGCCCAACCGCTGCTCCATTTTTTTTTTTTTAAATTTCTGCAACAAATTAAGCGGCGGCGGCGACGCCTCTTCTCTCGGCTTACGCTGACGTGAACCCCACCCAAGCTAGCCGCCGCCGTTCCCCCGAAGTCGTCGACAAAGAAATAAGTTTGGTTTTTTTTAAAAATTTTATTTTCGACTATTTTGGGTCGCCCAAAAACACTCTCGTCAACAATAGTTTGTTGATGAGAGTGTTTTTGGGCGACCCAAAATGGTCAGAAATTTCAGTTTTCATAAAAAAAATTAAAATTTCCTTTCGAAACACATAGTCGATCGGAGTATTTTTGGTCGACAAAGAGTCGATAGGAGTATTTTTGGTCGACAAACTAGAGTGGATCGGAGTGTCTTTGGTCGACAAACCAGTGTCGACCAGAGTGTTTTTGGTCGACTCTGGTTTGTCGTCGAAAATAAATTTTTTTTTTAATTTTCAAGTGTGATTTTTTAAATTTCTATATTTATTTTGTGCGGCAGTTTGTGGGGTGACGGTGGCGGGCGTTTGTGGGGTGACGACGACAGCCCCTCAAATTAGGTTAGAATTTGAATTAGGGTTGGTTTAAATTTAAGGGGAGTGTATCTATCTTTTTTTATTTTAATTAAAGGGTAAAACAAGTATTTTATATGAATATTTAATTAATAAAAATGGGAGGGGCGTGTATCTAACATAGCTGGAGGGGTATATACTCCAACCCATCAATTTTTCACGGCTGAGCAACAATTGGGTGGTTTAATGGGCTTAGATGCCTTAAAATTCGGGTCCGACTATTTACACACCCATTTCGGTTTAGAACACTCCCCCGATTGATGCACCCCCTGAAATTGTCTTAATTACCTTTTTCTCATTTTTATCTATATAATACAACTTTACTTACCGCACCTTCTCTCAAAACCCTAATTCTCTTTTCATTTTTTCTTGCCGCCGCCGCCCACCACCCATTGTAGCGGCCGCCCCCGCGCCCCCTTCCTCCTTGTCTCTTCACGGCCGCGGCCGCCTCCTTCTCCCTCAACCGCGGCCGCGACGGCCTTCCCCTCCCTCCCCTTGGCCGTGGTCGCCTTCTTCTCCCTCAGTCGCGACGGTTTTCCCATCCCTCCCCTCAATCGCCGACGGCATCCCCTCCCTCTCTTTCTCCCCTTTATTTTTTTTTCTGCGTAACTTTTTCGGCCCTCCCCCCCTCCCTCCCTTGAGTCCAGCAGCAGAAAAAAGAAAAAAACATATCCCCTTACCCTAGCCCACCCACCTCGCCCCCAAGCCCAACCTTCCAAAAAAAAAACAGAGGCGCTGCAAAAACAAGGTATGCTTTTTTCTTCTTCTTCGACACACAACCTTATGCATTCTCGTCGATAAATTGTTGTCGACGAGAATGTATATAGTCGACCAACTGTTGTCGATTTTTTTTTTTTTTAATTTTTTTGACTTTGTAGATCGTCCATATACACTCTCGTCGATAAATTGTTGTCGACGAGAGTGTATATGGTCGACACTGGTTTGTCGAAAAATTTTAATTTTTTTTTGAGAATTTTTGAAGTTTTATGGAATTTTTGAATTTTTTTTTTTGTTTAATTTCTAACGAAAATGGTGGTGTTGGTGTTTGTGTTTGTGGTGGTGACGGCATCGGCAGCGGCAGCGGCGGTGTCTTTTGCTTCAGATTTTAGGTTTAGAGTTCAAAGGTTAAAGAGGGGTGCAGTTAGTAATAGGAGTGCATTTAATAGTGTAATATAACATAAAGGGTATTTTTAATTTTTTACATCATTATTTTATTAATAAACTCATAGGGGGAGTGTTCTAAACCGAAATGGAGGTGTAAATAGTCCCACCCTAAAATTCGGCCTAAAATTAAATCAAAATGAGCCCATTTAATTTTCTTTTCAATCTTGACTTCTCTCGTTTCAAATTTTCGTCGGATTGACTTCGATATTATTACTCCGCATTTAAATTATTCTTTAAAAAAATCTTTTTTTTTTTTTTTTTTGCAAAAAAAGTGAAACAATAAATTTCTCATTCAAGTGAAATTTAGTCCATTTAAAATAAATAATGCAAAAAATTCTATAAAATGAATTTCAAGTACATTTTTTTTACTAATGACTAGTAAAATATATGATCCATAGGATGAGTTGCGAAATACATGTTCGGTTGCCTCAGCCAATGGCGTGGGTCAGGTCCGTCTAATTCCGGTAAATCCAATTTAATTGGCTTAATTGGTGGAGCTTTAAGTGAAATTTGTGTGTTGATTTCAAATAAATTTAACCTATGGGGTCGTGTACTCGTGTGTGAGACGGTGTTATAAATGAGCCGAGTCGAATCGATTAGTGTCAAGCTCGAACTCAACTCGATTAGAATACTCAAAGCTCGAACTCGATCGAGCTTTTTTTTTTTTTTTTTGTACTCAAGCTCGACTTAATATCTTATTTAACAATAAAATAGAAAGCCAAATACTTGTATGCATCCGAGTGCATGGTGCATACCTCCTCAATTTCATTTTTTTTAATTCAAATTATATGCACCCATTCATTTAATTAGTTCACCTCCCAAATTATTTTTTACTATAATTATCTGCACTTACACATATAATGAGTTCACCCCAAATCAGTTTTTTACCACAATTATATGTACTCGCTTATTTTATGAGTTCACCCTCAAATCATTTTTTACCACGGTTATCTGCACCCGCTCATTTTATGAGTTCACTCCCAAATTATTATTTTATCATGATTATCTGTACCCACTCATTTTATGAGTTCACCCCAAAATAATTTTTAAAAAATAATCACATTTAAAAAAATTATATTATCTTTTTATTAATTTACACAAAATATAATAAAATAAACTCTAATTTATATATTTACAATATACAGACGAGTTATTGTCGAGTTACCGTCGATTCACCACCAAGTCACCCATACTTTTTAAAAAAAATTGTAAAAATATAATTAATAAAAAACTATCGAAATTAACAACAAATCTCGATTTTTTTCTTTTTAATTTTTTTCCCCTCCTCTTTTCCTTTTTTATTCCCATTTTCAATTTTTTTTTTCAAATTTTTTATTTCTTCATTTTATTTCTTTTACTTTTTTTTCCTGCCTTTCTTTTTTTATTTTTTTCATGTGTATTTTTTTAATCTTAATACAAAATAATATTATAGGTATGATTTTATTATAGTCGGTCGGCGGTGCACCTGAATTTCAATTTTAATTTGATGAGTAAAGGACCTGCCGAAAATCCATGTCGGTCGGTGGGTGACCCAGCCACCACCATATCTGACCACCCCTTCGACGGCGGCGCTTCCGTCCCGGCCGCTTAAGTCCGAGACCCCTCCTCAAATCGCAATCATGATTCTTCAATTCCATGACAATCAACATCATCTTCCATCTCGGCCACGATCCATGGCGGTCAAAAATCTCTTCTCATTTCGACCACCGACGCGACTGCTTCGATCAATCTCCTTTGTGTTCGCGATCCAGGAGCTTCTCCGGCATCAATGGCGCTCGCCTGCAACACTCACTTCACTCTCGTTATTCATATTTGTCCAAATCTAAGCTACATTGCTTCGTCTTCTTCACCATGCTCCTGCGCAGCCTCTTCATCCGGTTGACGACGGTCCGACGGAGGACTGTGAGTATGTTGTCGATGGATCTCTGATCAGTCGGCACTCGAAGTCGGTGAGCTTGTCGATGAAATCTCAAGCGGCGATTGCTGACCTAGGGTGCCCTTCTATTTGGCTAGGGTTCTCTTCAATTGGGCTTGGTAATGTGCACCCCTTATTTTTTTCAGTACACCCCAGTCTGCACTCCCTCCACTTTTTTTATGGTATTATTGTTAGTGGTATTGGTATTACTAGTTATTGATTGTGGTATTATTATTAATACACTATTTAATTAATATTAATAATTATTTATTACAAAATTATTGATTATTAATTGTGGTATTACTAGTTATTTTTTGTGGTATTACTGATTGTGTGGAATTATTTATTATTAATTAAGGCATTACTAATTATTATTATTGTTTATGGTATTATATATTATTGTTTATGGTATTACTGATAATTGTTTTTTGTATTACTAAATATAATTTGATTTGTGAAATTATTTGTTATTGTATAATATATTAATGATCAATGTTTATGGTATTACTGATTACTGTTCATTCATTCATGGTATTACTGATAATTATTTTTTGGTATTACTTTATATAATTAGATGTGTGAAATTATTTGTTATTGTATAAAATTTTACTAATTAATATTAATGGTATTACAGATTACTGTTCGTGGTATTACTAATAATTGTTCTTGGTATTATTGAATATAATTAGATGTGTGCAATTATTTGTTATTGTATAAGATATTACTGATTATTATTAATGGTATTACTGATTATGGTTTATGGTATTACTGGTTATTACTTATTGTACTAGCGACTATAATAAAATTATACATATAATATTATTTTATATTAAAAAATTTAAAAATACTAAACAAAAAAAAAGAAAAAAAAAGCAGGAAAAAAAATGAAGAAATAAAAAGTTTGAAATAAAAACTGAAAAATTGAAATAAAAATTATAAAGAAAAAAAATTGAAATTTGTCATTAATTTCGATAGTTTTTTTTAATTATGTTTTTACGATTTTATTTTTAAAAATATGGGTGATTTAGTGGTGAATCAACGATAACTCGGCTGCAAATTGTAAATGTATAAATTAAGGTTGATTTTATTATATTTTGTGTAAATCAATAAAAATATAATATAATTTTTAAAATATAATTATTTAAAAAAAAATATTTGGAGGTGAACTCATAAAATGGGCGGGTGCAGATAATTTGGGGGTGAACTGATAAAGTTAGTGGGTGCAGATAATTGTAGTACAAATATAATTTGGGGGGGTGAATTTATAAAATGAGTGGGTGCAGATAACTGTAATAAAAATATGATTTAAGGGTGAACTCATTAAATTAGTGGGTATAGATAAAATATAAATTAAAAATTAAAATTAAAATTAGGGGGTACGGTGCATACGGATGCACACAAGTGTTACCCAAATAGAAATTCGCACGGCTTAATACAAAAACAGCAATGAGGACTTAGGCCATAATAATACATGAGACCAAGTCTTATGAGCTAGTCTTATATGAAATATTGCATATATGCATTTCAGTCATTCACACTCACATTTTTTATAAATACACCCACTGACAGTTCAATCCACATTTTTTAAAAATACATCCACTGACAGTTCAATTCACACCCATATTTTTTTTATAAATACACCCACTAGCAGAAATTGTACTTAGTCGTCTTCTCCGAGCAGTTTTCGGCCACCCCAAACCGCGGTCGAACGCTGCAATTTACGACGGCCTTAATCTTTAAATATTTTATATTTCTTTAAATATTCTTTAATAATTATTATGGATCAAAGTTATTTTATATTACTACATGCAATAATTTATGTTACTATATGTTATAATGTGAGTTACTTAATCAATAAAAATTCTAGAAAAAATACTACATAAAAGAATTGGTATTACTATATAAAAAATTATATGTTACAACATACTACAATTTGAATTACTACATTGAATATGCGTTTATTACTATATGTAACTTTATCAAATGATTTGCATTACAACATGGTTATTGTGTTTACTACATGCGATAATATATGTTACTACGTATTATAATGTGAGTTACTATATTAACAAAAACACTAGAAAAAAACGTGTTACTAAATAAAAGAATTTGTATTATTATATAAAATAGTTTGTGTTACTACTACATAAAATAATGTGTGTTACTACATATTACAATTTGAAATACTACATTTAATATCTCGCGTTCGGCAATAAAATAAAAGATAAAAAAATCACAAAAACTGATAGAATAAACGGATTAAAAATTTTGGTCAAAATTAGAACACAAGTGGGTCATTTGACAAATAAATTAAGAATTAACCCAAATGAATTAACGGTGACCCAATAATATATGTTTTCAGCTTATTGGCTTAATAAGTCAATATTTTCAACTCAATTGGCTTAATTGGTCAATATTGCATGTATGCAATATTGCATATAAGTTTTTGTGAAGTCTTATTACATAGTACTCCCTCCGTCCAATTTTATTATGTCCACTTCTTCGGGCACGGGTTTTAATGAATATTAATTAGTTTATTAATAAAGTAGATAAGTAGAGGGTATGATGGGGTATTGTGGGATCAATTTTAAATAAATGATTGTTTATGAATAAAGTGAATGACAAAGTGGGTAAATAAGTGATGGTAGGAGGGTGGAGATAAAGTAATATGAATAGTATTGTTTCCAAAAAGGGTATGAGTATAATAAAATTGGACAACCCAAAAAGGAAAGTGGGAATAATGAAATTGGACGGAGGAAGTAGTATATTATATGATTCTTGGACTTATAACCATACTCAATTCGTGTTTTAAAAAGTAAAGTGTAATTATTAAAGGGGAGTTCCGTCTCATACATGATATCGTCTCACATCAGATCCCCTCAATTTCCATATATATGCAAATCTAATATATAGTTTGATCACTTGATCTTGTTAACCTCCTATACTTGAGCAAATTAAAATGACCAGTGGCAGCTGAAAATTAAACTGATCAAGATGGCAAAGAAATGGCAGAATTATTTATCCCTTGTTCTGGAATCATTCATTCTTCTTCTATCTGTAATTTTTTCGAAAATACAATTTAATTTTTTCAATGTTGATGTGTAATTAAGTAATTAATCTTGATCAAAATCACTACAAGGATTAAAGGTTGATGGCTACAGACATAAAAATCTGTTATTGCTCATGTGATATTAATGACTTGTACAGTACTTCAATTTAAATTGTATATATCAATATATGTATGATAGCATTTGCAACCACTAAAATCTGTTCTCAAGTTAGGTACATGTAATAATTAACAGTATACGTACTAATTTGTAGTACTTATTATTTATATATTCCACCAATAACTCAACTCACATAATTATTAATCCAACCAGGACAATGAAATTGACAATTAATCAATATGAATACACTAATAAATACATATACACCCACCACCGTTTTTTTTCCTGGATCCATCTAACTTCCTGGATACATCTAACATTACACCATCTCATTCATCATTGTAAATATACTGCTCACTTCGTCCCATAATAATTTTCGTACTTTTTTTCGATATGTTTCACAATAACTAAACACCCTTAAACTGTAAAATTCTTTTTTAAACTCAATTCTCATAATATCCATAATTTTATAAAAAATGTCATTACTTACTTTTGGTGAATAAAATTGTGTATAAATGGAAAAAGAAAAAACTTAAAGTCATAAATAAATTCACAAGTCGAACTAGAGGTTGGAGTGTTATTAAAATCTTGGCCGAAAAACGGAATAAAACCCGGAACGAAGGAAAAAAAAGTACACCCCTCTAGACCATACCAAAACAAAATAATGTGAAATAACAAACCAATCTTAAACTGATCAAAAACAATAAAAAGAAATTGAACCACATCTCCCTAAACGGGCAAAAAACATCACAACAGATAAAAAGCATCACCCCCATTATTAACCCTTATACGTACGAGGCTACCAAGCACATTTCATTGGCAAAGTGTGCTAAAGAATCCACAGTGAAGACCTTCAAGACGACAACGTTCAACTCATCGATATGTTCGTGATTGGAATGCTCCTGCCCTGGTGAAATGGGGGTCGTTGTCGCGCTTCTTCAAGATAGATCGAATGTACGGGACAAGTCAAGTCATTACTTTTGAGACCACACATACACACAAGTCAAGTCACTTATTTACTCTATACATAAAGATTTACAAAATTATCCCTCAAAATCTTACTCAGAATTATACTTTATTAATACGTCTGTATCGTGAAAATTATTATAGTAGGATGTAGTGAACATATCATTTAATTTAGCTGTTTTCAGCCACAAATTCTGCTTTTGCATCTGTAGGCATCACTTGAACCATCACTGCACGTAACAGCTAGTACTATGATCTATCAAACATCCAACTTTTCAAGCTTGTGGTTCTCACGATAATACGCCCAATATGTTGTCCAAAACTCAACACACGACGTGATAACTCCCACATGCCTGGTTCTTCATAAAACCTACAGGCCACACGAATGAGATCATTTGTTTCAATTTTGGTGTTCCACATTTTATTTCATTATATAGATAATTTTATTTCATTATATAGATAATTGATATGTGTCATATTATTATATAATCAACGTCCTATAATATTGAGGGCGATACGTGTTAAAAGTCCAGTAAAGTAGAATACAAGTGAAATTGGAGAATCGAACCGCAGGCCACAACCATAAAAACCTGCCTTTAATGCATTTCCTACGCCCTTCCAGTATATATAAACCAAACACCTCCACACAATTTCCCCACAACACGAAAAAAGAGTATTCCACACTTCACACGATATGATGATCAGTCCAAGAAACCTCATCAAGATGGCAAGAAAATGGCAAAAGTTTGCAGCCGTCCACAGAAAACGTATATCCTTCAACGACGACCAACGAGGCGACAAAGGGCATTTCATCGTTTACACGACAGACGAAAGGAGATTCAGTTTCCCCATAGCTTATCTCAACACTTGGATCTTCAGGGAGCTATTCAGAATGTCGGAAGAGGAGTTTGGATTGCCTACATATGGGCCTATTACATTACCATGTGATTCACAATTCATGGGATATGTAGCATCTTTAATGCAAAACAAAGCTGCATACAGAGATGTGGAGAAAGCTCTGGTCTTGTCAATGGCTTCTTGCAGTTCATTGTCTTACAATGTACATCAACCGGAAACCACAAGTATGCCATTATGTGGCTGCTGAAATGGGTCGATCCTTTGATACAATTTATCTCTTTGACTCTTTGCAGTCGAAGGAGATCAAGATAGCTTAAGTTTAATTTGTTGTCGCTCAAATTCTCTCTTGTAAACTGTTATCGATTCCTTCTTATATAGAAGAGAGACGAGGATCAAATTGATCATCTAATTCCCTCTTCAATTTTATACTTCATAATTTTCTCAATATGTTGTACATTCGTTACTCACACACTTTTTGAAATGTCAATCAGACGATAGACACAGTGGCCAAAACCAGACTTAACTGCATTCGGAGAGGATGACCTTCACACTTTTAACTTACATTCTTGCATAATGTCTTTTTCACAGTTTTCTTTAGACAATGAATTTAAGAGGAGTGTATCTTTATTCTTGATCTGAAGTTTTGTCTCTAAGGCTATTAGGGGTGTGCATCGGTCCAAAATTGGATCTGATCGGGACCGGTTTGGACCTGGACCGGAATCTTACCAAATGGTCAGACCGGAGACCGGACCGTAATTTATCCGGTCCGGGTTTGGACCGATTTTTTTTTTTTTTTTTTTTTTTAAGTTTATGGAAGCAAGAACAAGATTGATGAATTTGTGTATGAAAATCAAAGTGTTGCTCTTTATTTTAAATCAATCTACGCCAATGTGAATTTTATTTACATTATTATTAATGATCTTTTGACCCTAAAAATAAATTAAATATGTTCGTTAAATTATATATTTGAAAAAATGTAATAGATCTCAACAATTTTACCTTACATCCTCACCAATTACTTGGTTTTGAAAAATAAGTGAGAATGTATTAGTAAAAAAATATTAAAAAAATTTTTTAAAAAATTTTTCGGTCCGGCCCGGAAAATTCCGGTCTTAGACCGGACCGGAAAATCGGAATCCAATTTGAAGGATCGGAGACCGGACTGGAAACTACCGGTCCGGTTCCGATCTTTTTTCCGGTCCAGTCTTATTTTGTGCACTCCTAAAGGCTATGTTTACTTTTGGTTTTAAAAGTCAGGTTTTGGATTTCAAGATCCAAGACCCGTTGTACTTCGGGATTTAAAAATCGGTTTTCAAAATCCACTCAAAATCACCCCTATCAAACATATTGATTTGACATAAAGTTATATTTATATAATATTACTTCAATCATTATATTCTTTCTCAACAATAATATAATAATAGTATAATAATATAATAATAAAATAATATAATACATTTAATCATTACACAATTAACTAATCATTATAATCTCACCAAACAATAATATAATAATACAAACTCATTAAATCTTACAACTTGATTTGACATAAAGTTAAATCCTCCACTATTTCAAAACTCAAAAGAAACACTCATATTACTATTTATCGAGATTTCAAAAATCAGGATTTCAAAAACTCGGTTTTTAAAATCACCCAAAGTCCAAAGTAAATATCCCTAGGAAATTTTAATGGCACTCCGATCTCTGGATTGAAATGTGAGTTTATGGTTTTTATGTTTTTTTTTTATACATCATACCAATTTTCTCGATATGTATTAAACTATTAATGATTAATCTATTCAGTTTCTTCAAATTATAAAATTTTTATATTTTTTATATAATCTCATTTATGTAAGTGTGTAGAGTCGTTATTTCATATGTGACGACATGATGAACCAAAACAAAAAACTAAATTTTCAATTTTATCCATAATATGCTAATTAATATTTACAAATATATTTTAATTATAAATAAAATAAAAATGTTTTATAAATATTCCCCTTGTCTCGAAATAACTTTCACATGTAAATGAGAGGTAACTAATTAAGAAATTGTAATAATTAGTACAGTTTTGAGGGGTAATTATGTAAACCATCATGTATAAAGTAAAGAACAAAGTTGAATTATGTGTATGTGTGAGTAAAAAGTAATGACATTTTATGTAAAATTGGAGATATTGTGATAGTTGAGTTTATAAAAGGTTTTTTCATTTTAAAGTTGTGAAGAAAAGAAAAATGTGAAAGTTATTACATCCTAAAAAGAAAAATATAAAGTTATTATAAGACGGATGAAGTATATAAGATATAGATCAATTTTGAGTTTTTCCTCTAAGTCTTTTGAGTTTTTCCTCGAAGTCTACATTAATTAATTCGGCACAAATTTGAATGTCATATATTTTAAATTGAATGACGAGTCTCTTGTGCACTCAAGTACACTGTGTACTTTAGTGGACATTGACTAGTCAACTATTGACCGTTGACTCACAACAAACGAAAATCCCTTAGGAATACCAAGCAAGCACAAAGTGGACCTTGACTAGTCAACGGTTGACCGTTGACTCACAACAAACGAAAATCCCTTGGGAATACCAAGCAAGCACATTTCCCTCGGGAATACCGAGCATTGATTTCCCTCCCTCGCCGAAAATGCCAAAATTTAAAATCCAAATGGGCCTTGACTACTCACAACAAACGAAAATCCTTTGGAAATACCAAGCAAGCACATTTCCCTCGGGAATACTGAGCATTGATTTTCCTCCCTCGCCGAAAATGCCAAAATTTTAAATCCAAACACGGCGACAAAGCCTTTATAATGTAGACCACAATAAATAATTCCCCCAGCTGTATGCGCGAGGAGTTGAACCCGTTCGAGTAATGCTTATGGATGCTCCTATTGCCGTTAGGCTAGGAGCTATTTTCATTTATAGTTTGAATGTCTTTAATATATGTTATATTTTCAGTCTATTTTTTTAAATAATTTATGTATTATTTAATTTGATTGCTTATTTAATACATTAATTATATTTTTTAATAATTTATGTACTATTTAACCATATATAAGCCATTTTTTTTTGTTGCTTTTTGTTCTATTTTTAGTTTAAAATTTATGTTTAGTTTTCTTTCTAATTTTTTAGTTCAAAATTTTATTTTATTTTTCTTTCTATTTTTTTTTTAATTTAATTTTTCGTTTACAACATTTTAGTTCAATTTTAATTTTCTGCTATTTTATTTTACCTTTTGTTGTATTTTTTCGAATAACAATAAATAATAGTAACCTTTAATTTTCAACTGTAAGAAAACAAATGTATTTTCATTCCATTATACTATGATTTTATTCTATGTCTCGTATTTTAGACCTTTAAATATTTCTTTTATTTTTTTTTCAATTAATTTATCTCTTAGGCTCAAATTTAGATCATATTTTGTCTGGAAATATAAGTGTAATAAATTTTATAATTTAAAAAAATCTCATTAAAAATTATTAACTAAATCTGAAAATGTATAAATTAAAAATTTAAGTATTCTAATTAAAATCTAAAATTTTAAAAAATACAATGTACTCCGATCCTATATTATTATTACTCATTTCAAATCATAACAAACTTAAGAATGATATCTAAATTAAATGTATGATGCATATTATGGTTAAGAAACTAATGAAGAAATTAAGCGTTTATTTTAAATTATTTTTATTTTAAGATATATTGACATGCTCTATCCCCGAGGGCTAGTCCCTCGGCAACTTTTTGATATTTACTTTCCCTCGGGAAATTGCTCAACATTGTCGAGGGATTTAATTTCCCTTGCCAATTAGCGAGAGATTTTATTTTCCTCGGGGCATGTTTGTTTTGGGATTTTGAGGATTTTGAAATCCGGATTTCAAAATCTAGTGGATTTCAAAATTCTAATGTTTTTTGTGTTTTGAGATTTATGTAGGGTATGATTTAACTTTATAGTATAGGATTATAGGTTTTATAGGTGATTTGTAGGTATTTATAGGTGATTTGTAGGTATTTATAGGGTTGACTTTTATAGGGTTTATAGGTATTTATAGGGTGACATTTTGAAATCCTGAATCAAAATCCAAAAGTGTAACGGGGGTGGAGTTTCGAAATCCCAAATCCGAATTTCCCATCCCAAAACAAACATGCCCTCGGTGTTTTCCCTCGCCCATTATACCCCCCGCCCCGTCCCTCGACATTTTTTGAGGGATCTCTTCCCTTGGGAAAATCCCTCGGTACAAGGGCCAAAATTTGTAGTGACTAGTCAACGGTTAAACTTTGACCTTTTTTTTTCGACTTTTTTTTTAATACTGAAAATTTACATTTTTCAATAATATTTTTCATCTATAAATATATAATACACCTACGGATTACTATTTTTAGTTTCGACGGGAAACTTTGTGGGCCGTTGATCACTTTTCTTCATCTTGATCTTGGCCGTTCATTTAGTTTTCTTGCTAATCATGGTAAGTGTCATTTATTATTTGTAATTAATATTTTTCATTTATCACTCTTCATCTTAACAGTTGATATTTCTAGATTGAATGGTGTCCATCAGATTAATTCCTTAAAACGGTTTTCTCCTATTCTCTATAAATTCGTCATTTTTTTTTTGTCATCCTCATTGAATATCTTTTCTCTCATGTGTTTCTTATGTAGTTAGTATTAGTATTGGATGTATTCTTATAGGAATTTTGTATTTTTGTGTTGTTATACAATTTTTGTATTTTGATATAGGAATTTTGTATTTTTGTATTTGATGGGAACACCGATATGTTAATAAGATCAATTTATTTTATTGATTTGATTATTATCTTATTGAGTCTTCGTTAATATTGGTACATAAAAAAGATATATACTGATAAAAAATAAAAAATGACCATTAACATTAAATTTATCTCTTATTTTGATTCTCAGTTTCTCTTTTTTTTTAGGTTTCCAGAAATTTGTCGATTCGACCTTGCTACTAAATTTGGCCCCGATTATGTAATTCAAAAAAAAAAAAAAAAAAAAGAACTTTTCAATTATAAACCGGGTTTAAATTTTCATCCCCTAAATTCGGCCTGTTTCTTAAACAAACGAAAAAAAAATAAAAAATCACAAGTTACCTTTTAATATTCAAAATGCTTTTTAATATGTAGTACTTTTCATCTATAAAATAGAGTCTGAACTTTTAATTTGTAATCCAGTTTCTGAGTAACAAAGAATACGTGGGGGAATTATACAAGCGATCTCCAATGCGGCGGCTGGGAATTCCTTCAGGGGAGTCGTCGGTGGTGGCATTCCTTTGCCTTCCAGTTACCGAGTAGATAAATCTTTGTTGATGGTGGGATGCCTGTTAATGACTTTTATCCAAATGTGTTGTCGGTGGTGCCGTCCACTGCCGCTCCCTCCTCAAAATTTATGGTTTCCTTAATTTAAGGTCGACAATTAAGGAGTAATTCTATCATGGAATATTGATATTTAAGGTCAACAAAGATATTTATATTATTAATTAATTTGTTTATAGTACAAAATTTGTAGCACAATTTTTCCTAAATATCAGATTTTATCAGCCTAATTATGATTTGAAAGATTTACGTATAATGAATTGGCAAAATTTGTGGTTTCCTTAATTTAAGGTCGACAATTAAGGAATATTGATATTTAAGGTCGAAAAAGATATTTATATTATTAATTAATTTTTTTATAGCACAAAATTTGTAGCACAATTTTTCCTAAATATTAGATTTTGCCAACTAATTATGATTTGAAAGATTTAAGTATAATCAATTGGCTAAATTTATGGTTTCCTTAATTTAAGATTTTTTTAATGATCAATTTCAATTTTTTCTTCTTAATAAATTATATTAATTCAAAATTTTCATTGTAGAAGAATATATTTAACCATTGAATTTAAATTCTAAATTTATGGTTGTCTTAATTTTGTAAATTTAAATGATTTTTTTTATTGTCTAATTAATTTGTAAATCTGAATAAACTAACAATAACTTTTGTAATTAATTGATACTCGTATTAAAATTGACGGTAATTATAGGATAAAATTGACCTAATGAATTCGTTTTCATTTTAAAAGATAATAATTTTAATGTGTGTATTCAGAATTTAATATTATCGAAACAATTAAGGAGTAATTTCATCACATAAATATTGACTAATATTGATTATTACAAAGATATTTATATTATTAATTTATTTTATTTTACACAAAATTTGTAGCACAATATACCTAAATATCAGATTTTGTCAACTAATTATGATGTCAATGTTTCATGTATAATCAATGGGTTAGTTTTATGTGAAATATTGTATATATGTTGTTGGTCCCAAGTTGAGTTAAGATTGAGTAAGCTAAGAAAGTTTAGAGGAGAGGGGTGAATAGACTTTCAAAAATCTTTCAAAATATCAGAGTTTATAATGCGGAATAGTGTTCTGAATAGTACTGTTCTTACTGAGTCAGATCAGTACTTCCGGTTTTAGTTTTATACTCAACTTTTAATCAGATCTTTACTTAGACAATTCTACTGTTCTTGTTTAAACAAATATCAAACAAATATCTAACAGAAAATATAAAGAACACAGAATTTTATAGTGGTTCGACCAATAAGTCTACATCCACTCTCACAATTCCAGTTGTGATGTTTTATTACTCTTCCTTGAGTTTCTTGTGGCTTAAAGTCCCAAGATTAAGACTGTGATCTTATCGATTACACTCCCAAGTGTATCTTCGATCTACTAGTAATTCTACAAGTAACTAGCACACTTGTTTACAACAATACAAACTTAAAACTGAAAAGTAAAACTTCTCTTTGAGTAGCCTTTGATTATTCTCTTCAATTCAGTGGCTCTTCTCAGATTCTTGATCTCTTTGACTCTGTGAGTTCTTCAATGCTCTGTAGACTTAGATTGTTCTTGAATGCTTTATGATCAGTAATTGTTCAGTAGTAGCAGTCTTTCAGTAGTCTCTTCAAGTAGGAGATCATACAGTATTTATAGAACTTAGTATGACAGTTAGCAGTTTGTGAACTAACTCTCAACTAACTCTAAAACTGTTTTTGTTATAACTTCTTCTTGTAACCGACTTTGTAACTTCCTTCAGCTTCCAAGTCAGCATATCTTCAAATATATCTTCAGTTACACTTTAAATAAGTTTTCCAAACTCATTCTTTAAATTCACCAAATCAGCACATTAACTTACTGTTCTGATTTTTACTGTTCTTAAGCCAATCAGCACAGTAACTTAAAACTGTTCTGCACTTCTCCAGAATTCTTCTAAGCTTCTCTTCAACTCTTCTTTGAAGTCTTCTTATTCTGAAGTAGTCTTCTGAGTCTTCATTAGTCTTCTGATCTTCTTCTAATCTTCTTCTAATCTAGTGTTCTAAACTACTGTTCTGAACTTTTACAATGCTAATAAAATAAAATACAACTTTACAAATATAAAACCTATCTATACATCAACTGAACTATATACAGAAGAGTACATCAAAGTCCTATACTATAAGCTGTCTATACAATACAAAACATCAGCTTAGTTCCTTAACAGTTCATATATCAGATTAGTAAACATAATAAGATCAGTAAACTCATATAAGATCAGTAAACTCATATAAGATCAGTAACTTAGATTTCAAATATCTCATTAAAATCAATATTCTTATTCTCAGATTCCATTAAGATCAGTAATCTTATTTTCAATACTTCTTAATAAGACCAGTAAACTTATTTCATATGACTCAGTTAAGATGACTTAGAACCACATATATTACTAACTTTAAGTTGCTTTTGGCCATCAAAACATACAATCATCAATTAGAACATTGTTTCAAGGATTCATATCCCAACATATGCATTCCATTCCAATTAGGCAAGTCAAAACCCTAAGTCCAAAAGTCAAATTAAGTCAATTTTAAAAAATTCGCGGGTCATAAGCCTGGATCCGGGTTGCCCAGAAAATTCGCGGGTTGCAAACAGGTGGTTTACTACATGACCAAAATACTGTTACTACAAGGCCAAAATATTACCACTACAAGGCCAAAAATTTAATACTACATGTCAAAACATTCTGAAAAATTCACCAAAAAATAAAGTCTCCAGAATATTTTTGAACATGTAGTAATACACTTTTGACCTTGTAGTGATAAAAATTTGGTCTTGTAGTAACATTGTTTTAGTCATGTAGTAGCCGAATAAGTCAAAATTATTTTAGTAATTTTGCCCACAAAAAATAAGTGTCCAGAATATTTTTGGAGTTGTAGTAATACACTTTTGACCCTGTAGTGATAAAATTTAGTTCTTGTAGTAACATAATTTTGGTCATGTAGTAAAATAATAGTATATTAGAGTGAAAATAAATATTTTAATTAAGGTTGACCCGCTTTGACCCGTAATGACCCACGAATTTTGACCTAATTTACCTTAATTAGTCATATTGCATATAAGTTTTTGCGATAATCAATTGGCCTGTGACCCACAATCAATTTAACCATAAATTTATAATTTTCTTAATTAAAAAATTTCAATAACCAACTTCAATTTTTTTTTCTTAATAAATTATATTAATATCATAATTCAAATTTTCATGGTAGGAGAATATATTTAACCACAAAATTTTAACCCTAAATTTATGGTTTCCTTAATTTTGTAAATTCAAATAATTTTTTTTATTGTCTAATTATTTTGTAAATCTCAATGTAAACTAACAATAAAGTAACTTTGGTAATTAATTGATATTAAGATTAACGGTAATTATGGCACAAAATTGTCCTAATCTCAATGTAAACTAATTATGATTTTATTTGAATGTTGCACGTATAATTATAATCAAATAAATTTGTATAATTAGTTGTATATTTAATTTACAAATTAGTAAGCAATTCATTAATCTAATTTAAGATCAAAGTGAATTATAATTTCACATTTTTTTTACTTTTATAAATTAATTGATTTTAAGATCAATTTAATAAAATTCTCAATTTTATTTATGATGCACTTATATTATGAACAAACTCTTCCAAAATTACTTATATTAATATTTGATTCAAAATTTCAATATTCTACCACCATAATTTGAAGAATTTATATAATTAATTAATGCACATCCCTTAAATATTTTTAATTCAATTAAGGGAAATATCCAAATTTAATATTTCATTAATAAAGTAAAAAAAAAAATTTCTACCTTTTTATATTCAACACACATCCTTCTATATAAACATAGAGGGTAACATAATCTTACAAACATTCTGAAGAACTTTTATATAACCGTGTAAATATGAATCCTCCAACATTGAAATGTATTAATTTATTTTTAATTAATTTATTTAATAACTTTACATCATTTATAATGTTTTTGTACACATGTAGATACTCTTTTTATGAAACAAGTTGATATCGATCGTTATATTGTTAACGAGTATCGCAGAGATAATTTTAGGTTCTTCTTAAAATACGCACCGCCGAATCATAAGAGTTACATAGATTGGATGGTGAGTTTTGTGTTTTAATATATTAAGAAAACACATTGGCTTGGTGTATTATATTAGTATAGATAAATATATTAAATTTAAATATTTAGTTATTAAAGTCAGGATGTTTAATCAATTTATTAATTAATGTTTTAGGGGTTTCCAATTCAACTTGCTAATTAGTTGAATCTTGAAAATGATAACGTTTATATTGATTTAATCTATCCATCCAACACATTGTAGATTTAGCCGCAACAAAAGTTGAAAACATTTGGTACCAATCTCAATAATCTATCACTACAAAAACGCTCGTTTATGCCGACGGACGTATACCGACGGATTACCTTTCCGATGGTTGTACCGACGGATTATCGACGGAATTCAAAGTCAGAAGACTCTGCCGACGGAATTCAATTTCCCTCGACTTTCCCGACGGGATACCGACGGATATGCCGACGGACACTCAGAACTCTCTACACGGTGTCGTTTTTGGGTCACCGGCCGACAGATTGTTCAGTCGGTATTGTAAATATTCCGTTGGTAACCGACCCGCATTAACTAACCGCCTTCTTGATCGACTCCCAAAATTAAATGTGGTCATTACCGACGGATATTTCCGTCGGTAACCGACCCACATTAACTAACCGCCTTCTTGATCGACTCCCAAAATTAAATGTGGTCATTACCGACGGAAATGTCCGTCGGTAGCCGACCCGCATTAACTACCAAAATTAAATCTGGTCATTACCGACGGAAATTTCCGTCGGTAAAAGCAATTTTTTTTTGTATATAAACTGAAGAACATATTACTTCTTTCTCTTTCGAGAGAAAGAAACCCTCCCTCCTCCCTCCTCCCTGTTTCGAGTCTTAGTGATAATCTCCCGTCTTCATCTTCATCGCGCGAAGAAGAGGCTCGGCCGAGGTGATCTCTCGACTCGATTAGAAAATCTATACGGTACGCTTTCTTAATTTGTTAGTAATTAATTTTTAAGTTATATTGTATTGCCTATAATTATGAATTAAATTGCATGTGTTAATTTAAATTGTTATATAGATTAATATGAAATTAATTGTTTGTAGTTGATGTATATAGTTAATTATTTTGAATGTATGTAGTTGATATATCTAATTAATTAGTTGATATTGTAAGTGGATAATTGCCTATATATATACCTAGTTGATGTATATAGTTATTTATAATAAATTGATGTGATTTGTTAAGATCGATATTGCATGTTTTGCATAATTGATGTTATATATATAGTTGATATTATTGTTTAATTTGCATATACGTTGGAGTGGAGTTAATTACATAATTAAATTATGATATTGTACGTTATAATTAGCTAGATTAATATTGTTGATTTACTAATCATGAAATTATTGATTAAATTAGGGGCTTTGTTAATTATATTAGGAAATTGTTATTTTAAAGTTAGAAAAAATTGTTACTAAATTTATTAGGTTATAGATTGTTAATTAAAATAGAAAATTGTTAATTAAAATTGGAAATTATTGAATAAATTAGTTATTGTTGAATAAAATAGGAAATTAGTTATTGTTGAATAAAATAGGAAATTATTTATTAAAATAGGTTATTATTGATTAAATTAGGTATTGTTGATTGAATAAAAAATTATTTATTAAAATAGGTTATTATTTCTTAAAATAGGTTATTATTTAGGGATTAAATTTTAATTTATTAGATTATTGTTTTTTATTAAATTAAGAAATTTATTATTAATTAATTAGTATTATATATATAATTTATTAATTTAAATGTTTAAATTAAATAGATGACTGGAAATGGTGCTGGTGCCTCTGGTGGCTCGGGATCTCACGGGGCCTCCGGGTCACGTAGCCGAACGAGGAAGAGTCGATCCAAACTTAGACCCGAGGCGTCGGCGCTTACACTGCCACGAACACCATTATCGTCGCCTCCGCCACCCATTCCACACCCGTCGCCTGATCAGTCGTCGTCTCATTCGTCTGTCCGGGACCATCCTGTTGTTCCTGCTCGGGATGGTCGGGAGCGCGTTTGGGCTACAAGTGGAGGAGTGTAAGTAATTAAATACTTTTATCGTTTAATAATTAATAATTAATTAATTTCGCATTCGTTTTAATTTATAATGTGTTTTGTTTGTTAATTAATGTCACAGATTGTTACCTGGTAACGAGGTCTCCAGGGCATGCACAATTGCTTTTGGCTCTTTACCGATCTCTGCGGGTGCAATTACCTGGTCGAAGGTCCCAAAATAAATAAAGTTGGCGTACTTCGAGGAATTTCAGGTAGTAATTAATTACTTAATTATTTAATTAATGTTTGTTAATTTGTTCAATAATAAACAATTTATTATATGTGCAGAAACAAACCACTTGGGATCGGAATATGTACTCAGACCAGGCTATGTTCAAGTATTTCTGTAAATCGGCGCAAGAGCGGTATAAGGATTTAATGTACGAATGGAGAATGGCATGGCGGAGCGATGGGACGACGCAGAGCTTGGGTAAGGATGATAATGATGTTGTGTTGTGGGATTTATTGACGAGGGAGTGGCTGGATCCGGAGTACATCACGAAGTGTGAGATTGCTAAGGCCAACCGGAGATCCGACGTTGGGGGTGGGATGTCCAGGCATCGGACTGGAGCCCGGTCCATCCTTGAGCAGTCGATGGTCATTGTAAGTGTTTATTAATTTTTTAATTAATTTCAATAAATTTTATTATATATTTAATATATATAATATATAAATTTAATTATTAGGAACGGGATACGGGGCGTGTACCCACTCACTTGGACCGGATGAGCATTGCTCATCCGTTTAATGCTGATACACAGCAATCCACATACGGGCGCACAACTAACCTCCACGTAAGTAATAAAATTGTTTAATTAAATACATTTTTTATAATTTATTCTATTAATTTAAAATTATTAATTATGTAGTTGGAGATGAACCGGAGGATGGCCGAGATTGGAACTCAAGTCGACCCTACTCAAACCGGAACCAGTAGTGCCCCTACAATGGAGGAGGTGGACCGGGCTTATTTGGAAGTTGCCCCCACCACACGCGGACGAGTTCTGGGCCTTGGTCGTATGAGCGCTGATGTCAGGTCCGGCGTTGGTCCGTCCCAGACGGCATCGCAGGGTTCCGTATCTTCCACCCCAACTCCTGATGTGACGATGGCACAATTCAACCATTACATGCATGTGATGCATGTGAATATGGGTCGAGAGATGGGGTGGTCGGACGAGAGGATCGAGGAGGTTTATCGGAGAACCATGCAAGCTCCTCCACCGACGGCCAACGTGAACGTGTCTGTTCCCCCAGGCCCCTCAGCCCCCCCAGCCCACTCAGCCTATGTCCCGACCATGCAGCAGGATGATGAGATCATGGGTCAGCAATTCGGTGGTGGCGCCGAGGTTGATGTTGATTTGTGGGACTTTGGTCCATGAGTGACTTTGAACAATTTTTTTTTTTATGTGTTTAACAATTTTATTTTTATGTCTCGTAGAACTATTTACTTTTATGTCTCGTAGAACTATTTATTTTTTATCTGCATTTTTGTTGAACTATTTACTTTTATGTTTAAGTATCAGTTGTTTAATTTTAGTTATGTGTGTTTTATGTGTTAAGAATGTGTATATTTATTTTAGTTATGTTTCATGTGTGATTTTGGATGTTATCTGTATTGGATCTTCATTTATGTTTGAATGTACTCTGTTTTTTCATGTTTGTGTTTATGTGAATGTGAATGTGATGAGAGACTATATGTGAATGTACTCTGCATATGCTATGTTGTCCGGGTGGAGTACAGCCGGAAAGCAAGCTTGTCCGTATTGTATGGAATATTCTGAAGCTTTCAGTCTCCTGAAGAGTAGAAAAGTTTCATGGTTCGATAATCACCGAAGGTTTTTACCTCGAGATCATCCATTTAGAAGGAATAAGGTGGACTTCACGAAGAATAGAACAGTCACAAACAATCGACCGCCCCTTCGAAATGGTATTTTATACATTTATTTTAACATGTTTTTTTGGGTTACATTTATTCTAACATTTATTAATCGTACAGGACAAAGTCTGTTACATGAGATTGAGTGGACGGGTTTGAAAAAAACTACGGAGGAAAATGCAGAAGAACACAACTTGGATGTCATATTGGGAGAAAAAGGGTATTTTTTGGGACTTGCCATATTGGAGTTCACTATTGCTCCGACACAATTTGGATGTCATGCACATTGAGAAGAATGTGTTTGACAATGTGTTTCACACAATCATGAACACAGAAGGCAAGACGAAAGATACTCCAAAGTCCAGGGAAGAGTTGAACACTATTTGTCGCCGTGATGAGTTGGAACAGGATACCCGTACAGGTAAATATCCAAAGGCTTGCTACACACTAGATAAGGCACAAAAACAGGAATTGTGTAGGTGGATTAAAGAGTTAAGATTTCTAGACGGCTACGTGTCAAACATGATTCGATGCGTAGACACAACAAAAGGCAAAGTTGCAGGGATGAAGAGTCACGATTGTCATGTTTTTATGCAGCGCTTGATACCTATTGCGTTTCGAGAATTTCTTCCTCTGAATGTGTGGAGGGCTGTCACTGAATTAAGTCTCTTTTTTAGAGATTTAACGTCTACAACAATCAAGGTTGATGATATGAATCGTTTGGAACGAGATATTCCAGTTATTTTGTGTAAGTTGGAACGTTTTTTCCCACCTAGCTTCTTTGACTCGATGGAACACTTACCGGTTCACTTAGCGTATGAAGCTAGGATTTGTGGTCCAGTGCAGTACAGGTGGATGTACCCATTTGAGAGGTGAACAATTCTATTTCTCTCATTTAATTAGTTTTTAGTATAAGAAGCCTTATTTTAATTTGTTAACTATTATAATTTTAGGTATCTCCACAACTTGAAGCGCAATGCTAAACAAAAGGCAAACGTCGAAGCATCGATTGTTAATGCGTATTTGAATGAAGAGGTTGGCATGTTTTGTTCATATTATTTTGAAGACCATGTCAACACGAGGATCAGGAATGAACCACGTAACTTCGATGGTAGAGGTACGCAACAAGAAGTCGATTGCATGCTCTCTGTATTCAAGTCTAAGGGGCGACCTATAGGAAAAGCCACTGAACGATATTGGTCAACAAACACAGAGGCTGAAATAGCACAAACGTACGTGTTATTGAATTGTGATGAAGTTCAGCCTTACATTGAGTAAGTATTTCATATATTTATCATCTAATTAAATAGCACTAAACGTGCGTCATTTATCATCTAATTGTGTTGTGAATTATTAGGATGTATACACAAGAACTACGACATGCAGATCAAAACATCTCAGATAGAGACATAGATACTAGTCTTCAACGTCAATTTGCCCGATGGTTCCAACGTTATGTGAGTATCATTAATTGAATTTTACGTGAACAAATAATTGTTTTGATTAATGTTAATTTTAACTGTACGTATAGGGACAATCGCACGATTTTCAGAGCCGGTTCTTACAGGATCTCAGCCAAGGACCACTACGGCGTGTGAGGAGTTACAACAGCTATATTGTGAAAGGTTACAAGTTTCATACATCAGAGTATGCATCAACAAGAACGACTAACAACAGTGGTGTTTGTCTTAGGGGTGCGAATTACAATGCAGATGCAAGTGATTACTTTGGGGTGTTGCACGAAGTCGTTGAAATTGAATATCCGGGATATCCAGTGAAAACCGTAATGTTGTTCAAGTGCCATTGGTTTGACACATCCCCTTTAGGAACCAAAATTCATCCGGAGTACAAGCTCGTGGATGTTAATTCGAAAAGGAAGTATAGCGGGGATGATCCGTTTGTATTTGCCTCTCAGGTATCTCAAGTCTACTACTGCACGTATCCAGGAGCTGGAAAACGTAATAGAGAATGGCACGCTGTTTGCAAAGTGAAGGCAAGGTCAATGGTGGAGGTCCCCCAAAAGGAAAACAACGATGAAGATGAACCTTCGTTTCAAATGGAACAAATAGAGAATCAAACTGAAGTGTTTGCGGGAGATTTTAATCTTTCGGTAGACTTGACGGCTGCAAATCCACAATTGATTGTTATTGAAAACTATAGTGGACATGAGGAGGAGGATGAACATGACGAGAGGGAGGATGAAGAAGATGAGGAGGAAGAGGAAGATGTGGCAAATAATGAAAATGAAGACGAAGATGAATATTAAATTAATGTAACCTAGCTATTTTATTTTGTACAATTTATAAGATTTCATTATTTATCATTTGGTTATAACTTATAATTTAATTATTTATCATTTGGTTATGTTATAACTTATAATTTAATTATTTATCATTTGGTTTTAAAAATTCAATGGCGACGGAAAATATCCGTCGCCATTTCCGTCGCTAACGGCAACGAGCCAAAGCCGACGGCACATATCCGTCGCCAATTCCGTCGCCAACGGCAATGAACCAAAGCCGACCGAAATATCCGTCGGCATTTCCGAATATAAATGTAACTTTCTCTCATTTCACGCGTATTTGCCCTCCCTCTCTCTCTGTCTCTCATTTTCTCCACCATCTCAACCGCCGCCGCCTCCACGACCACCGCTGCCTCCACGACCACCGCCGCCGCCTCCCTCTTCCCCCCTAAACCCACCACCCACGCGAACCCCGCCGCCCTCTCCCAGCCGCCGACCGCCTCGTTGGCCCCGCCCTCGCCGCAACCCCGTCCGGCCGCAACCGCCACCCTCCCTCTTCCCCCTTTTCTGTAAATTTCCCCCCTCTCTCATCTGAAAAAAAAAACGCTGTCCAACCGCCTCGTCCATTTGTTGCACCGCCCTCGTCGAACTCCTCCGCCGCTCCTCACATTAATCGATTTTTTCCCCAACCCAGATTTGTAAGTATTTTTTTCGATTTCTTTTGCCATTTTTTTTTTTTGCATTTCGTCGATTTTTTTAACGGATTTCTGTTATTTTTTGGAATTCAGGTGCGGTGGGTGTGAGAATTTTGTAAAAGAAATTGGTGGGTGTCCTCACTCATTCCTCTGTGTGCTCATAAACCACGCCACCACATCCAGATGGTTACCGGTGATGATGACCTCTCCACCATAGGAAGCGGCCGCCGTCGTGACCAATCTAGGTGAGTGGTGTTTGATTTTTTTTTGTTCCTAGATCTGTGGTGTTTGATTTTTTGTTTCTAGATTTGTGGTGTTTTTTTTTCTTAGATCTGTGCATATACCAGATAAAAAAAATCGATTTTTTTTATTCGGAATTCAGTTAGATTTTGGTGTTTTTTTGGGGGTGAGAATGTAGAATTTTTCTTGTTTGTGAAGAACACAGAAAATAAACAAGTTTTTTTTGTTTGTGAAGGGTTGATTGAAGTGGTTACTATTTTTGTTTAATATTTTATTACATTAGTTTCTTGATTTGTTGTATGTCGCTTTTTTGTTTATTATATTTTTACAAATAGTTTCTTGATTTGTTTTCGATTTATTAATTTTTAATATTTTAGGCAATTTTGTGTAATGTAGGAAAATACGTGAGTTCAAAATAATTGGTATTTTTTTAAAAAAAAAATTTGATTTGTTTTCAATTTATTAGTACTCCAGTAACTAAAATAATGGTTTGCATTTACAATTCATTAATTTTTAATTCAAGAAATTCATGTAGTTAAGATATTATGAGAATGTTTTGAATACAAAATGTTATTAATAGGAGTAGTAACATTTATTTATTGTACTCTAAATCTGTTATCTTTGAACTACCAGCATATCGAATATTTGCTGAGACCGACCGAAATTATGCGAGCCTAATGAAGTTACTTGATCTCGTAGTATTGTTGAGGTAAGTTCAATTTTTATGATAATTTAATTTATGTTTAAATATATAAAATGACAATTGAATCTTGATTCTTTGGAATTGATTTTGAAATGGCAGGGATGGAGTCGACGAAGGACAGTTTAATCAAGTTCTTCTCTTTCCTGATAATTAAACTGATCTAATTCGCTGTCTGATCTCCTACTCAATACTACAACATACACAAAGATTGCTACATTAATGTAGATTTATGTCACCCAACTGAGTTCGATTTTGTTTATTCTGTTGGATCTAATGTAGATTTGTGTATTGAATTATTTAAGCAATTTTGATCGGGTCGGATCCCGATCACAAATAATTTTTTTTTAAATTTTTGGTACTTACCGACGGAATAGTCCGTCGGTTTAGCGTCGGTAATGCCGACGGAATATAATATTTTTAAAAAATGTTTGGTACTTACCGACGGGAATTCCGTCGGTTTGGCGTCGGTAATACCGACGGGCGAGCCGACGGAATATTATTTTTTAAAAAAAAATTTGATACTTACCGACGGAAAATTCCGTCGGTAAATTAAAATAATAAAATTTATGTCCAAAAGATACCGACGGATCTACCGACGGAACCTTGACCCGTTTTGAAAACGGGTTGGCTTGATTGCCGACGGAATTAAATCCGTCGGTAAGGGCGACCCGGTTTGAAAACAGGTCGGTTTGAATCCGTCGGGAATCCGTCGGTATATACCAACGGACGCATATTTTCCGTCGGTAACCAATACCGACCAATTCATTGACGACGGATGAAATCCGTCGATAAATCCGTCGGCAAGAGCCAATACCGACTGAATATCCGTCGGCATATCCGTCGGTAAAACACCTCTTTTTTGTAGTGTATTACATTTTACATATAAATCTAGAAATTTTTTTGAGATCAAAATATTTGAGACTTAATCCTATATTAAATGATGAAGGATGATGAAGGACTTTTCTATCGTGGTAATATTTTTAGTATTCTATTTTTAATATTATTTAATTATTATATAATATTTTCTTACACTATTAATAGTTTATTTTCTTATTTGTAGATGCCCATAGGATCATGACCAAAATGAGCAAAATTGAGACTAAAAAAGATTAAAATTGATAAAATTAAGAGTTACAGGACCTTAAGGAGCAAAATTGAGACTAAAAAGACTAAAATTGATCAAATTAAGAGTTACAAAATTGATCAAATTAAGAGTTACAGGACATTTTGTGAATTCACTCAAAGTTACAGGACTATATATGATTATATGAATATAACTCCATTACAACAATGAGGCAGGTCAGGTCGGGTCAGGTAGTTGATTACCCAAACCTACCCTGCGCCCTGCACATGTCCTGAATGATCGTCCCATACGGACGAGATAGACCCTCCCCGACCATTTTTATATTTCATGTTGAATTTTTTTAATTTATCTCACAGTTGAAAGTATTATTTCTCATGCATATGATCATTGAAACAAACAACAATAATTTGAATCAATATTCAATCAGATGTAATCAAACATCTAAGTCACAGTTGAGTAAAGAAATACTACATCAATATTTTTTAATGTTCAAATTTTTTAAAATTAATATTAAATATAAATATTATATATATATAAATATATATATATATATATATATCAATGCAACGCAATGCGGGTCTAACATGTGACTCAAACTCGGCATGTTTATATACGTGACAGGTCCGACCCGTTCTCAATATGGGACCGATCTGACCTGGCCCTAACCTCTTGGGCGTGTACCTACGAGACGGGTCAATACTGTCATCCCTAATTCATGATTTTTTTTTATGTATACTGCTATATATTATTCATTTTATTTTCATCGGTCTGTTCGATTTACTGGATGAATATATTTTTTTTCAGTGATTAACTGATCTAATGTTTCTTTGCTTGCTTTTTTTTCTTCCTCTTATAATTATTTTGTTGTGTTCGAGCGTGATTTTTTCCTATGAATATAATTTATTTACTTTACATATAAAGAATTGCCTACCAAATTGCATTAGAAGGATATACATGGTTTTGTCGTATGCAAAATCTTTTAACTAGCTATTTGCTTGCTGAAAAAATGTGTATCATTTTTTTTTTTAGCGTTCTTCTTTCTCAAGACACATGATTATTTTTAATGATTTACTTTTTTAATGTATAATAATTTTTTGAAATATTCCCTTTCTTCATTCACATATTTTTTACTTTTATAAATTATTTAAAATATATTATATTCTTTAAATCATGTCGAATGAATTATTCTGAGGCAATTACTTATGTGTACCAGTTACATGTATGTAACTGGCTATTTACCCTCCTTTTTAACTAAGTCCACACTTCCTTCTTTTAGGCACTCCCTTTTTTTATAGGCACTTATGTGTACAAGTTACATACATGTAACTAAATCCAATTATTTATATGGGTTATTAGTTATTTACCTTCTTTTTTATTAATTTCACCCCCAAATTTTTTAAAACAAAAATACATGTAAAATACTATGTTACCATTATATCAATTAAATTAAAATACAACTCATTAAAATTATAATTATACACCGACTATCGATTCACCAATGAAACACCACGAAGTCAAATATTATTCTATTTTTTAAAATTTTAAAAAATAAATATAAAAAACATAACGAATATTATAAAAAAAATATGAAACTCAAAAATAAAATTATGAAATAAAATTTCCAGTTTTTTTTTTTCAAAAAATAACCAAAATTTAGAAAAAAAATTCAAAAAAAATCGAAAAAAAAAACTAAACTAAAAAAATTCAATTTTTTTTCTAATTTGGGTATAAATGTATGAATATGACATGCTCACTTTCTAGCTTTAATCTAATTTATAATAACTAAGATTATTTTGTTATGTCTTCATTATTTCTAAAATGATATCTGATTTGTTACAAGTTTTTTAAGGTTGTAGATTATTTTTTAAAACTAATTAATAACATAATCTAATTGAAAAATAAAATTTATATTTAGAAACTTAAATGAGTGGAGAATTGGGGAAGAAACCAACATAATATTGCATCAGCTTTATTATTTTCTTTGAGGTCATCGCCATGTTGATGCATTCATATGTTTATTGAGTGTGATCGTATCTATTAATTGAATTGTCTGTTCAGTGTGATTCATTCTCACTTTTGTTCTTCTTACTAGTTAGTTAATATCAATTTTTTAATATTGATGTATTAATTTGCATGGTATGTCTGGGATTATAAATGTGTTAAGTTATGTATTTTTTGTTAAATATAAATATTAGTTTAAATACAATATAGTATTAGTACGCCTATGGTATAGTACTAGTTAATATATTGTATAGTACTAGAGATTAATGTGGGTATAAAAATATTATTTAATATATGAACTAATACTATACAATATTTGAATTTATACTATACTATATTTGAACTAGTACCATAGAGTATGTGAACTAATACTATACAATATGTGAACTAATATTATACTATATTTGAACTATTACCATAAAATATGTGAACTCGAAACTCGAAAAAAATAGAACTTGTACCAGTATAAACTAATATACAATACTGCATATTAACTAATAATATATCATAATACTTATCAACTGTTATCATAACACTTATAAACTAAAAATTATATTCATAAAAAATTAAAATAAAGTGATTAAAAAATGAAAGTTCAAATGAAAAAAATAATTAAACAATGTAAAACGAAGTGAAATTTGTAAGGAATGAAGTAAAATTTTGAAAGGATAAGGTGAAAATTATACACCAATTAATTAAAGTAAAATAGTATCAATAAAATTAAACACTTGCGTAAGAGAGGTGCGAGTTTTATATTTTAATACAAATTATTATTATACTATTTAATACTTAAAACAATTAATATTATTTTTAAAATTTTCTTATTAGACTTTAAAATTTTAGAATAATTATTTATGACATAAAAAGAAAGTACGTTAAAAAAATTATCATTTGAAACACAAATGATAAATAGGAAGAAAAATAAATTAAAAAAATAATATTAAAAAGATAAATATAAATATCAATGGAGTAAAATAAAAAATAAAATTTTAAAAAATTAATGGAGTATTATTTTTTATTGATAAAATTAAAAAAAAAATTAATTGAAGTAAAATAAAGGCCCAAAAAAAAATTTATGTGTTAAATTGATATAGTAAATGGGTCATGTATTATTTGTAATGAGTTATTTGATTGGATATAATAAATGAGTCATGTGTTATTTGTAATGGATTATTGGATTGGATATAGTAGTTACATATATTGGATTGGATATAGCAGTTACATGTAACTACTGGATTGGATATAGTAGTTACATACATGTAACTAGTACACAAGAGTGCAACTCTTATTCTGAATGTTAAAATTCCCTTCATTCCAAAGAAAGTTATCTAACTTTTATTTTTCTCACATTTCTCTCTCAATCATATCACCCCTAATACATCTCTACTTATTCTATCATATTTTTTAATTTATGTACTCAAAGCTCATAGGCTGCTTTAACCGCGACAGAGAGTATTTTTTTTTTTAATTAAACTCGATGTAAAATATTTGTTATATAGTATATATTTTTAACACTACAAAATAATGGCCAAAAGGCAACAGCAAAAGGCAACGGCAGGCTACCGTTGCCAATTGGCAACGGCATTAATAACGGGAAGGAAAAAGGCGACGGGGGCGGGTGCCGTTGCCTTAAGGCAACAGATAAGGCAACGGGAGTGGGCCCCGTTGCAAAAAGGCGACGGCATATAAGGCCCGTTGCCAAAAGGCGACGGCAGTGGGCCCCGTTGCCATTTGGTAACGGGCCCCCAGTCGCTAAAAGGCAACGGCAGTGGGCCCGTTGCCTTTGCCGTTGCCCTAATTCAATTAAAATTGGGTCCGGAACCTCATTCTTCTTCATTCAGCGGCGCACACACACCTCCATTACACAAATTAAACCTCCAAACTCAACATCCACGTTCGTTTGCAGATCGGACTCGGTTCTTGGCCATTTGTGTTCTACACTTCGATGTGATTAGAATAAATTTACATGTATAATCGAAAATAATTATACTCAATGTTGTATGTAATTATAATGTTGTCAATTGAAAATTAGAATGAATTTAAATGATGTGATTAGAATAAATTTACATGTATAATCGAAAATAATTATACTCAATGTTGTATGTAATTATAATGTTGTGAATTGAAGATTAGAATAAATTTAAATAGTGTAAATTAATTAATGATACCGTAATTAAATTATTTAATTTGAAAAACATTATAATTTAGTTAATTCTCATTTAGAAATAATTATGATATGCTTTGACAATTTAAATTTAATAAGCAACAATTAAACTTAAAATGGATTGAAATAAAGAATTGAAACTAAAATTAAATTGAATATAGGGTTTAGGGTTTAGGGTTTAGGATTTAGGGTTTAGGGTTTAGGGTTAAATGGATAAGTGAATTGAAAATTAGAATGAATTTAAATGAAGTGATTAGAATAAATTTACATGTATAATCGAAAATTAAATAATTATACTCAATGTTGTATGTAATTATAATGTTGTGAATTGAAAATTAGAATGAATTTAAATGAAGTGATTAGAATAAATTTACATGTATAATCGAAAATAATTATACTCAATGTTGTATGTAATTATAATGTTATGAATTGAAAATTAGAATGGATTTAAATGAAGTGATTAGAATAAATTTACATGTATAATCGAAAATAATTATACTCAATGTTGTATGTAATTATAATGTTGTGAATTGAAAATTAGAATGAATTTAAATGTTGTGATTAGAATAAATTTACATGTATAATCAAAAATAATTATACTCAATGTTGTATGTAATTATAATGTTATGAATTGAAAATTAGAATGGATTTAAATGAAGTGATTAGAATAAATTTACATGTATAATCGAAAATAATTATACTCAATGTTGTATGTAATTATAATGTTGTGAATTGAAAATTAGAATGAATTTAAATGATGTGATTAGAATAAATTTACATGTATAATCGAAAATAATTATACTCAATGTTGTATGTAATTATAATGTTGTGAATTGAAAATTAGAATGAATTTAAATGATGTGATTAGAATAAATTTACATGTATAATCGAAAATAATTATACTCAATGTTGTATGTAATTATAATGTTGTGAATTGAAGATTAGAATAAATTTAAATAGTGTAAATTAATTAATGATACCGTAATTAAATTATTTAATTTGAAAAACATTATCATTTAGTTAATTCTCATTTAGAAATAATTATGATATGCTTTGACAATTTAAATTTAATAAGCAACAATTAAACTTAAAATGGATTGAAATAAAGAATTGAAACTAAAATTAAATTGAATATATATTAATTGTGTTCACAACATGACGACTAAAGCTCCTAGCCTAAACGGCACACAGGGGCGCCCAAAACTTTACAGGACCGAGAGGTCCCGTGTTCGAAACCCAGCTGGAGCGAAAAATCGCGAATATTGGTGGCCTAGTGGTGGGGGGTGTGTTGGCGTGTTCGAAACCCAGCTGGAGCGAAAAATCGCGAATATTGGTGGCCTAGTGGTGGGGGGTGTGTTGGTTGCCTTAGAGACCTGGGTTCGAAACCCAGGTTCTCATTTTTTTAAAGGTAACAAAAAGGCGACGGCTGGGCCCCGTTGCCAATTGGCAACGGCTGGGCCCCGTTACGAAAAGGCAACGGCCTCCACGCCCTTGCCAAAAGGCGACGGCCACCTGCCGTTGCCAAAAGGCAACGGTTTTTCCCAAATCGGTGCCTATAAAATAGCAACGACCATATTGGCAACGGCGGAGTGCCGTTGCCTTTGCCGTCGCCTTCTTGATTAGTGAGGGGGAATCTGTTGCCTTCCCCCTCGCCATTTTGGCAATTTTTTGTGGTGTAATAATGATTCACGTAATTTACAAATTCTATCCATTCCAAGTATGAGTAGGGGTGGACATTTGGATGGTTCGGTTCAATTTTGAGCTTTTTTCAACCGAACCGAAATAACTGAAAATTTAAAAAATGAAATAGAAACAGAACCGAATTTTGTTAGAATTAAATAAATGTTCGATTGGTTCGGTTCAGTTTAAATGTAATTCTTGCATAAAATATATTTTTTTTTAACAATTAAATATTTTTCAAGAATTTTTTACATTAAATATTAAATTTAAATTATAAGTTCAAGAGTTCACAATCATAAATTACAAGTTTCTCAAAGTTTAAAATTACAAACCATACAAATCTCACACAAAAAATTAATGATTTTGTTGCATTTTCCACAATGAAATCTATTTTCAAGGGATATATATAATTATTTTTTTAGTGGGGCAAGAAAACGACAAATGTCGAATTGAAAATTTGAGATTGAATTTAATAAAGTAGCATACTTCAAGTAGAGTTTATTTTTGTCAATGTATTGTTCCATATAATTTATTAACTAAATAAGCCTTTTTAATTTAAATAAAGAAATTCAGTGCGATTTATTTGATTTTGTAAAATATAAAACGAACTGAACCGAAAAATGAAATTAAAAAAAAATATTTCAACCGAACCGGACAATCGAATAAATCGAACCAAATAAACCAAAATCATTAGTTCGGTTTGGAAATTCGATTTTTTCGCTTTTTTGTGCCCACAATAAGTATGAGTGCTCCAAAATACCAAATACTACGTCTTTTAAAATCCGAACAAAAATAAAACATCCCTATGTTTTTAATCTTTTACAAGCATACATGTTAATCTTTTTGTGAAAAGTCTATAAATGAGTCGGGAATTCGGGATGATATATAATATTTAAGACTTTAAGTACATATATATAATGATATATATGCAAAGCGATTTACGTTCTTTTTATATTTTATTCTTTCTACAATTCTACTCAACCTGGATTCGGATATAATGACGAGTTTTGACATTTAACATAAATTTTACATATTATTTAAATTTAAGTTTGTCATTAGTTATTAATGATATTTCATATAATGAATTATAATCTATTTACTGATCGAGCGTGTAGAATATTGAAATACTTTGCATGAGTTTGATCATGCTAATTAATTAACATGATTTGGGGTGTTCAAATTTTGTGTAAATTGTTGATATTTTGATGAAATGTGAGATGTGACCTTTTGACTTTTGAGGAATACGATGGGATTTGGCTATTTAATATTTTGGTCATTGAATTGAAGTATGAGAATACTTTTGATTTCAAAATATTCAAATATGATGGGACAATGTTAAATGAGAAATAAACTCATTTATGTCAAACATATATATTACTCTCTATGTACGTTTTTTCTTCTTTACTCCTTAATTATTGTAACATTGTTTTATATATTTCGAAGTTATTTACTTTTTTATAGTATTATTTTAATGAAAATTTATTTTCAATATCATTTATTAATTGTCATATTCCCTCCAATCCAATATATGTGATGTTTTTTTATTTGCAATTTAAATGACTCTTTTATACATTTCAATATTCATTTATTACGTTTCTTCATAATTTATCCTTAAATTTACCAAAAATATTTTAGATTGTAGTAGTTTTCAAAACAATTAATTAAGAGATTAATAGAAAATTAATAGTTTATTTTAATATATGTGCATTGATCTAAAATGACACTTATTTTAAATTCAAGGAAATATATTTTTTATAGATGGATTCTACGGGAATATGGTTGTACCGTAGTTTATAGTCAAGTTCCAAGATAGAATAATCAAATTATTTTTAGTGATAGATTAATCTTCTCATTATTACTTCTCTAAGTCAACAGTTTTTAATTAGTGACATAAAATTGATAATTAGTAACAAGACAAGTCACTAAAAGGAAAATTTTGTCATTAAAGACTTTTAGTTAGATAAACTATAATGATAAGATTTCTGCTATTAAAGTTTAGTTTTCTTGTAGTGATAATTTTGTAAGAGTTATTTGTTTTGTTTTTCATTTTAAAAATATTTCTTAATTAATAATTATTTAATAATCAAGAAATTTCAATGTTGCCAGTTGAATGAATCATATGGAGGACATCTCCCTATCATTTGTCATTTACGTACCGATGATGGTCGTCAAACAAGTGTGATAAAGTCAAATGAACCACTGAATTCTGAAATCAAGTTTGACGTCTTCTTTTAACATACACTTGATCATTTAAATTGATTTTTATTTTATGATGGTATCTATATGTTTTATATTCAGATTTATTCATATGATATGTGCGAAGTCGGAGTGGATGTTCACCAATTTGTATATATAATTGATATATGTATGATATATTACACTTCCTCTAGCCCCTTTAAAGGTTTACTTTTGATTTTAACACAAAGTTTAAAAAGTATAATACTCCCTCCGTTTTTTTTATAAGATGTTTTAGAAAATTTTATTAGAATTAAGAAAGGGTATGTTTTGACAAATATACCCTTAGATAATAAAGAAGGTTTTTAATTACATTAATTTCATTCCATATTACACATTAAATTTCAATTCTTTCCAAAGTTAAGGGAGGACATAATTGAAATAAACATTGTAAAAAGTCTAAAACGTCTTATATTTATGCACAATAAAAAAAGTCTAAAACATCTTATAAAAAAAAAAACGGAGGGAGTATTAAATATGTAGTGAGTAATTGAGACATAAAAAGATATGAAGAAGAAAATATAGAAAGATAATTAAGATAAAATGTAGATAAAGAAATGAATGAGAAAAGATAGAGATGTGTAGTGATTTTGTCAAATAAGAAATGTAAACTTTAGGTCGGAACAAGACAAAAAAGAAAATGTATACCTTACAGAGAATGGAGTGGGTATATTTTTTGTTAATTAAATCTATAATCATAATATATTCTTTATTAATTGATTTATTTAGGGATTAAAATATTTTAGTCCATTAAGTTACTATATTTCTAAATTTAATTAGTCCACATGATTATCACTTTTTGAATTTAGTCAATCATATTTCATTTTTTATTTATTTTGGTCCAGTTACCTACTACCACAGATTTAGCACGTCACTTTTAATACACTCCATAAAATGTTATACACACCACAATATTTTAGTTCCACAATTTTATTTGGTAATTTTATTTTTGTTAAAATTATTCTTGATATATAATTATTGCATTATTTAGTTGAATGTATTTAATCTCTTATGGAATTACTGTGACATTATTTAACATATTATAATGATTAATAATTTTATTACTCCCTCCGTTCTAATGAAAGCTACCCGATTTTCCTTTTTCGTCTGTCCCAGTGAAAGCCACCCATTCCTTTTTTGGTAACTACTCCCTCTCACATTTCATTATATTATTTTCCCTCTCAATCACATCACCTCTAATACATCTACTTATAATATTAGTATTTCTTAACCTCCGTGCCCGGAGCTCATGGGGAGCTTTCCGTAGGACGTCGGAGGGAGTATATATTACTCACTCTGTTCCGGTGAAAGCTATTCATCAGGAGCTTTGTGCACGAAGGTTAAAATTATGATAGAATAAGTAATTAATATATTATAGGTGATATGATTGAAATAAAATAATATAATGAAATGTGAGCGATAGTAGTTTATAAAAAAATAAGTAGTTTTTATTGGAAAGGACAAAAAAGATAAGTATGGTGGAACGGAGGGTAATTGTTGGGATATGAATCCTATAAACAATGTTCTAATTGATGAAAGTATGTTTTGATGGCCAAAAGCAACTTAAAGTTAGTGATATATGTGGTTCTAAGTCATCTTAACTAAGTCATCTGAATCTAAGCTTACTAATCTGATGAGAAACTTGAATTGAGATTACTGATCTTAATGCTAACTGAAGTAAGTTTACTGATCTTATATAAGTAATACTAAGAATAAAATTACTGATCTTAACTGAGTAATATTGGAATAAGATTACTGATCTGAGTATGGAAACTGAGAATATTTTTAGTGATCTTATATGAGATATTTGAAATCTGAGTTACTGATCTGATATACTTACTGATCTGATATGTAGGTTACTGATCTTAAGTGTTTACTGATCTTATATGGAAGTTATTGAACTTACATGAGTTACTGATCTTATGAGTTACTGATCTTATTGGTTTACTGATCTGATATATGAACTGTTAGGAACTAAGATGATGTTTTGTATTGTATAGACAGCTTATAGTGTAGGACTTAGATATACTCATTTGTATATAGTTCAGTTGATGTATAGATAGGTTTTATATATGTAAAGTTGTATTCAGCTTTGTAAAGTGCAGAACAGTAAAATCAGAACACTAGATTAGGAATAGATTAGAAGAAGATCAGAAGACTAAAGAAGACTCAGAGGACTACTTCAGAATAAGAAGACTTCAAGAAGAGTTGAAGAAGAGCTTAGAAGAAATCTGGAGAAGTTTTGAACAGTTTTTGGTTACTGTGCTGATTGAATCCGAAGAGTAAAAATCAGCAGAGTAAAATCCGAAGAGTAAAAATCAGAACAATAAGTTACTGTGCTGATTTGTTAAAATTGAAGAATAAGTTTGGAAAGCTTATTTAAGGTGTAACTGAAGATTTATTGAAGAGATGCTGACTTGGAAGTTGAAGGAAGTTACAAAGTCGGTTACAAGAAGAAGTTACAAAAACAGTTTTAGAGTTAGTTGAGAGTTAGTTCACAAACTGCTAATTGTCATACTAAGTTCTATAAATACTGTATGATCTCCTACTGCTGAAGACTACTGAGAAATTACTGATCTTAGAGAATTCAAGAGCAAGTCTACAAGCAAGAACTCAGAGAGTTGAAAGAGATTGAAGAAGAAGAGCCACTGAATTGAAGAGAAGAATCAAAGGCTATTCATAGAGAAGTTTTACTTTTCAAGTTTAAGTTTGTATTTTGTAAAACAAGTGTGCTAGTTACTTGTAGAATTACTAGTAGATCGAAGATATACCTGGAGGTATAATCGAAAAGATCAAAGTCTTAATCTTGGGACTTTAAGCCACAAGAAGCTCAAGAAGAGTAATAAAACTTCACAACTGGAGTTGTGAGAGTGGATGTAGACATTTGTCGAACCACTATAAAATTCTGTGTTCTTTACATTTACTGTTTGATATTTGTTTGAATTGTTTAACTAAGAACATTAAGAATTAACAAAGATAAAGATCTATAGGAAAGTTGAGTATAAATTTGATTGGGCTCATTAGTAATCTGATTATTCCGCATTGTGTATTCTGATATATTGAAAGATTTTTGAAAAGTCTATTCACCCCTCCCCTCTAGACATTTTCACTAGCTTACTCAATATTATTAACTCAACTTTGGGACCAACAAGTGGTATCAGAGCAGTAGTTCATTGGACTGCTGTTTCTTGATAACCTTACAGATCTTGAGGGATATTTTACTGATCTTACTGTTATTTCTTGATACTTGTTACTATCTGAATACTTGAAATCTATCTACTATACTACTGATCCTATTTGTCTAATCAAACATGGATGACACTAATGTGAACAAGTTGCCTAAGTTCAAGATTGCAGATTATGACTACTGGAAGCTTAGGATGGAGGCCATCTTTAGCTCAACTCATGATCTGATGGTGTCTGTGGTGACTGAAGGACCAATTGTCATCATGGTGGAAAACACTGCTGTTCTGGATCCATCAAAACCAGTTGGAGCACTGGTCCCTAAACCAAGGTCAGAACTGACTTCGGAAGAAATGAAACAAAACAATTTGGATAGTCTTGCCAAGAACTACATTTTACATACCTTACCAAATGAGTATCTTGGTAAAGTACTAAAATGTAAGACTGCAAAACAAATGTGGGACAAACTGGCTATTCTTTGTGAAGGTACTACACTGATCAAAGAAAGCAAGTTATCCACTGTTGTCCAAAAGTTTGAATCATTTAAGATGAAGCCAGGAGAATCAATTGATGAGTTGGATACTCGATTTACCAAAATTATGAATGATCTTGATGTATTAGGAAAGACTTATACTGACAGAGAAGTTAACCTGAGAATCTTGAAAGCATTGGATGAAAGGTGGAAAATGGTCAAGATGATCATTAAAACCACACAAGACATTGATTCTTGGCCAGCAGAAACTATGTTCCAAACACTTAAGGCACATGAGTTTGAGTTAGATGAAGAAGATCCTATTTCTGTGATACATAAGGATAAGGATGCCTCTAAGGACATAGCCTTTAAAGCCTCTACTTCTAAGGGGTCTAGATCATCTAAGTCTAAGGCCTCAAGCATAAAAGATGAACTAGATAGTTCTGATCTTAGTCTGAAAGATCAGATGAGCCTTATGATCAAAAGATTTGATAAACTGAACAAGAGGTATGGCAGGTACAAAAGATTCTATAAGGAAAATAAGGGTTCTAATAACAGGGACTCTTCTGTGAACAGAAGGGATCAAAACTCTTCTGAAAGAAGGGATGAGATCTCTAATGAGAACAGGAGAGATAGGAACTCATCTGAAAAGAGAGACAGAAAGTATTCTGATAAGAAAGACAGGAACTCAATTGACAAGCATGACAGGAACAGAAAGCATTCTCCTCCTAAAAGAACTTCTAACAATCCTGTTTGCTATAATTGTGATAAGCCAGGTCATTATGCTTATGAATGTCCTGATCTGAGTTCTGAAGATCGAGAAGAAAGGAAAGCCAGAAGAGATCGAAAATATGCAAAGGGTAAGAAGGCAATGATGGCTTACAATGACTCTGATTCGGAATCAGAAGAGTTACCATCGTCTTCATCTGACTACCCCTCTAGCAATGAAGATGAAGCTTTCATAGCAGATGATGGACTGGTAATGATGGCCAAAATAAATGATGAGGTATCATCTGCTAACTCATTTCAATCTTGTGACAATTCTGACACTGATGAAAGTGATGCTGCTGTTAGCAGTGTAGGAAGTAGTCTTCATCATTCCCAAGGAGTGACTGAAGAAGACCTTCTACAAGCTAACAAAGCATTCATTGAAATTAATGATGAGAATATATCTTTAAAGTAAGAAATCATTAAGCTAAAAGAAGCTCAGTCAAAAGTGGATCCTAATATAGCTGTCATAAATGCAAGACTATCAGAAGAGTTGTCTCAACTCCAAGAAAAGTATGCATCCATTGACAAACTATATCAGGGTATGCTTAAAACTCAAGCCAAAGAGACTAATGAATTCAATGATTTAAAGATCAAATGTGAAAAACTTGAAGAGCGCAATAGATTCTTAGAATCTGAAGTAGTGAGCCTAGATCGAAAGCTATCTGGGATGATTAACTCTACTAAGATTAATCAAACTATCTCAGACAGATATAGAGCTCCAAATGATAAAAGAGGAATAGGTACTGATCTGCCTAGTCCATCTACTTCAGAATTTAAGAACACTAATGGAGCTAGTACAAGTTCTTTGCAACTAGATAAAGGAAAAGAACCTATGACTTATGATGATGATCCAAAACTCAAAGTACAGTCTAAATACATCCCTCCTACTACCAAGAATGGTAAAATGAAGAATGTATTAAGACCAGTACAGTCAAGACCATACCAGAAGAGTTATACTCCTCTGAACAGATCAGATCAGTCCTGGAATCAGAAGAGACAAACTCAGAACAGTAGGTCAAGACAAGCACAGGCAAGTTGGGAACAGCCTAGACCTCCTTTCATAAGGCAGTCTCAGCTGTATTCAACTAAACCTAGGAGATTTGTGCCTCATTATCATAATAAACCTGTTCTTTATCCTCCTCCTTTATCCTATGATATCTATGGAGAGGAAAGACCAAAACGCATTTATAAGCCGTATGGTCCACATGCTTTTAGACCATATTCAAACTATTACAGACATACTGATCTTACTGAAAAAGGGATAGAACCAAGGAAAGGCTATCTCAGAAAAATAGATCCTAAGTCTGCTGATAATTCTGAACTGGTTAATAAAGTACTGTTCTGTGATAAATTTGGAAGGAAACTGAAGAGGTCCCACTTATTCAAATCCTCAATGTTCATTTGGGTGCCTCTTACTGCTACTAACACTCAAGGACCCCAATAAATAGTGGGTACCTAAATTACATGTGTATAGAGATATGTACTAACATTTCAGGTACTGATCTTATACCAAGAAGGATATGTAGCAGAAACTAAGAGCAGTACAACAAAACTCAAAAGTCAGAAGAGACAACCCTATGTCAGATCACTACTCTTAAAACAGGTAACAAGGTTACTAAAGTGACCTTAATCCCAATGAGGAAGCTGGTAAAGCTGAGGGACACTGAAAACATACATTAAGGGGGAATCTGTGATTTCTTAAAGATCCTTTTGTTGACTCAGATCACTAAGTCACTTTAGCAAAAACCTTGATAAAATCATTAAATTATACATTTTGTTACTAATCTGTACTGTTTTACACTTATATCTCATGAACTAACACTTCTACCAAGGTGAAACAGGCACGGAAGAGGAATTCTCCATTGAAGGGGGAACTGATCTGATTACAGATTTGAAAAGTCTACTAATCTGATCTGATTACAGACTATAGCAGTCTACAAATATATTCTGATTAATACATTGACTTGTCTACAGAACTGTGCTGATTACAAAGTTTCTTTGTCTACAGTACTGATCTGATTACAATTCAGTTATTCTACAGAACTAATCTGATTACTGACTAATCTGTCTACAGAAAGACTTGTTTACTACTAATCTGTCTACAAGAAATCTACTGATCTGACACAGTACTGATCTGAGGATTACTGTGCTGATATCAAAAAGATGAAATCAGGAAATTTGGGTACTGATCTGAGGATTACTGTGCTGACCCATCTACTGATCTGAAATCTACTGTGCTGATTCATCTACTGATCTGATTTCTAAAAAGGTTACTCAGTTGATCACAGTACTCAGCTGATCCAGATAAGTGAAATTTTCTTTAAAAATAAGTAAGAAAATGAAGTGAAATAGTTTTGGAAACTACTGTGCTGATTTGCATCAGAACAGTCTTTTGGTTTAGATTTCTCTAAGTCAAAAATTGTTCAAATTTTTAGATTACTAATAGAGAAGATTAATACACTCTTCTATTTCTGACCTAAAAATTGTGGTGTATTTATCAAACACTAGTTGGCTCCAAAAATTAAGAATGTTACTAGAATGTGAACATTTATTATTTAACTCAAATTTCGAGATTTAATCTCAACCATTCTTTGTAATAATCTAATTCAATCCTAGCCCTAGATTGGTTTTGAATTTACTAAAAACAATCTCACTTCATCTTCTTCGTTCTTACGAGCTCATTTCTGGAAATATCTTAACTTCATAACTTCTGAAAATCTGATTCCTACATAAATTCTGAAATGGCAACTATCAATATTATCAATGAAGCTAACCAAGTAGCAGGAACTTTCGATTCGAATTTGTGGATGCGCAAGAAGGGCATTTTTGTGGAGAACGCTGTGTTTTTCAATGGCAGACACAATGCTGAAAATCAAGCCATTCTAACTATGTGTGAAGAGTGCGGGCTACGAAAATTTCTGGAATCGTTTCCCATGAACGTCTATGAACCAGAAGCTGTGGAATTTTACTTACAACTTCAAGGAGATAAAAATGGTGTTCACTCCATGCTTGCTGGACACAAGGTCACAATTACTAGGGACATCCTAGAAGTCATGTTGGATTTACCACAAGGCCCAGTGGATATTTTAACTTACAAAGCTGGAGAGGAAAAAGAGTGTGTGGGAAGATGGTCAGGTATTGAAACAGAGACCTTGACTAATCTGAAGAAGGATGTAGTTTCTACTGGTCTGCAGTTTTTGATGGACATAGCTGGAAAGTGCTTGTTAGGGCAACATCATAGCCAGGATGCCTTATCAAGTTTCAAGATTAGAATTATGGCTGCAATCATCGACAGAGTGCAAGGTGATTGGCAAGGATTCTTCCTGGAAAGGCTAATGACTGAAAAGGAAAAAGTTTTATTTGATGAGGATACAATGGAATTCTCACTTAAATCAAAATTAGGGTTTGGAAGCAAGCTGAGTTTCTTGTTGCCTCAGCTGGTGAAAAAGCCATATTGGAGTAATCCCAAGAAATTCCATCATGGGAAATTCTTGATGAAGAAGGAGTCTGTTCAATTTGAACAAGAGAACCCCTTGGAACACTCTCAAGAGATTGAAGCAGAAGAGTCTGGAGCTTCAATGTACCAATCGGAGGACGATCAAACTGAAGTTAGATCAAAATCAAGGCATGATCCGAGCAGTACTACACTAAGGAGAGGACGGTCTGCTACAGCTGCCTCAGAACCAACAGTTCGATTTGTGGAAACTGTGGTGCAATCAAGCTCAGATGAGCAAGAGGTTAGTATTCCTAGTCCAATTGCTATTCATAAGAGGACTAAGTCAAGGAGTGCTAGGAGAAAATTGATTGTTGTCTCCCCTACCCCTTCAAACTCTGAACCAAGCCAAACTGAAAACCAAAACCCTCAACCTTCATGTTCTGGAAGATCAGATCACTATTTTTCTGAGACTCAGAACACTCCTCATTCATCACCTCAGCACACTAACTTTGAGCCTACTTCAATTCCTACCCCTCAACATCAAACTTCACATCAACCTTCACCACATCAATCCCCAATACAGGTTCATGCTCACTCTACTGAACATGAATTTGAGCCTTCTACTGAACCGATTGATATTTCATCATCTCCTGAACCTGAATTTATTGCTCCTAAACCTGCTGATTTGATGGAGTACACTATCTGTGATAAAGAAGATAGAATCAGGATAGATATGAGGATAGCATTGTTGAAACAATTTCCTGGACTAGATGAAAGCTCTGTTGAGTTTGAGAATCTCCTTAGGATAGGCACTTGGGTGTATCTTAAGAGGAGTACTTTGAAGGAGAGTTTAGCTATCATGGAAGGTATGGGAGGTGCTTCTATCTTTGATAATTGGGAAGCAGAACAGATGCAAGCAACTGGTGTTAACTCGTTTCTTGAGTTGGTCACTCCAGAATCTGTTGTACTTCTTGTTGAGAGATTAACAGGGATTAAGTACACTATTGAGAAGATTACAACTCCTAACTCTGATGAGGATTTGTTTAGTGAAGAGAAAGGTCTTGATGCAATTGAAACTGCTGCTGATACAAATTTTATGGAAATTGATGAAGATATTGTCAATGCAACAGAGGTGTTTGAGAACACTGTTGTGATTGAGGAAACTGAAGTTGTTGAAAATCAGGATGTAAATGCTGAAGAATTGGAAAGCATTCCAATTCACTCTACTGATCCTATTGAGGATGTGCAAGAACAGATCAGAACAGGTTCTGTTGAGAAGGAGTCTGATATTTCTGAATTTGAGATGTTGAAAAGGCAGAATGCAGAGCTTCAAGCAAAGTTGGAAGCTGCTGTCCAGATGTTTCAAGAAGCTACTGAAAGAATGAACAAGATGCATTCTGAACACTCTTATGAAAAGGTAATGGAGCATACAATGTCCAAAATATTTGACCTTCATAGAGTACAAGAAAGGAACCTGTCTCAGGTGTTGCATAAGAAGCTGGAGCAACACATATCTTCCCTGCAGGAGTGGCATGATGAAGCCAAAAAGGGGGAAGATAGGACAAGACAAGTGATGGAACAAACACAGTCACAACAAGCTCAATTGGTTGTGAGTCAGGATGAATTAAGAGCTGAAATTCATATGTTAAATGAAAAACTGAAGCAAAGAAAGCAACAGAAGCAACAAGGTCAAGAGATTGTTGAGAAAAGACCTGAAATTGCTGGAAGTTCAAGTCAGAAGAAGAGGAAGTTAGTCCTATCTGATGAAGAACAACAAGAGGAAGAAGCTGAAAGAATGACTAGATCAAAAAGCAAAATGAAAGTTGTTATGACAAGTGAAGAAGAAAGCTTGAAAAAGAAGAAAGAAAAGGATGTCAAGTTCTTGAAGACAAGATTTGATAATCGAGTTACAACTTTGAAGAAAAAGATGAATGCTCAAAAGAAAGCTGAAGGAAAACAGTTTGACAAAGACTTTCAAGATGAAAACTTTGTGGATTTCATTGTTTTAACAGAACATATGGAATACTGGAAGAATTTGAAGAAGAAATGGCAGATTGCTAACTTCATTGTGAAGAAGTTTGGTGATCATTCGAGCAAGGAAGCAGAATTTATTGATTTTGAAGAATTTATGCTGAATATTGATCAAGAATTCTGGGAAGACATAGCACAAGTTGCTAATCGTGCAGGAACAAAGATATTGTGTCCTGAAGAACCTAATTGGGAACCTCCAAGACTGGAAAATGGAGAACCTGATTACAAAGAGATCAACAACATTATTGCTGAGATTATCAAGGAAGAAGGAATCACTGATCATCAACACATGATGGATATCAAAGCAAGGATGTATGTTGCATTCAGAATTTGAAGATGCAGAATGAAGATGAAGGACAAGCTCAGAAGATAACATTTCTAACCTTAATCTTTATTTCTATATTTTGTGATCAGTTCATATTCTGTTAGTATGTGTAATATGTGAAATACCTGATCTGATTGTGAATATGATATGAAATTCTGAATTGATGAACTGTTATGATTGACTACATACTTAACTACTGATTTATTAACATTTAAGTAGTTTTGGCTTCATCAAAAAGGGGGAAATTGTTGGGATATGAATCCTATAAACAATGTTCTAATTGATGAAAGTATGTTTTGATGGCCAAAAGCAACTTAAAGTTAGTGATATATGTGGTTCTAAGTCATCTTAACTAAGTCATCTGAATCTAAGCTTACTAATCTGATGAGAAACTTGAATTGAGATTACTGATCTTAATGCTAACTGAAGTAAGTTTACTGATCTTATATAAGTAATACTAAGAATAAAATTACTGATCTTAACTGAGTAATATTGGAATAAGATTACTGATCTGAGTATGGAAACTGAGAATATTTTTAGTGATCTTATATGAGATATTTGAAATCTGAGTTACTGATCTGATATACTTACTGATCTGATATGTAAGTTACTGATCTTAAGTGTTTACTGATCTTATATGGAAGTTATTGAACTTACATGAGTTACTGATCTTATGAGTTACTGATCTTATTGGTTTACTGATCTGATATATGAACTGTTAGGAACTAAGCTGATGTTTTGTATTGTATAGACAGCTTATAGTGTAGGACTTAGATATACTCATCTGTATATAGTTCAGTTGATGTATAGATAGGTTTTATATATGTAAAGTTGTATTCAGCTTTGTAAAGTGCAGAACAGTAAAATCAGAACACTAGATTAGGAATAGATTAGAAGAAGATCAGAAGACTAAAGAAGACTCAGAGGACTACTTCAGAATAAGAAGAGTTGAAGAAGAGCTTAGAAGAAATCTGAAGAAGTTTTGAACAGTTTTTGGTTACTGTGCTGATTGAATCCGAAGAGTAAAAATCAGCAGAGTAAAATCCGAAGAGTAAAAATCAGAACAATAAGTTACTGTGCTGATTTGTTAAAATTGAAGAATAAGTTTGGAAAGCTTATTTAAGGTGTAACTGAAGATTTATTGAAGAGATGCTGACTTGGAAGTTGAAGTAAGTTACAAAGTCGGTTACAAGAAGAAGTTACAAAAACAGTTTTAGAGTTAGTTGAGAGTTAGTTCACAAACTGCTAATTATCATACTAAGTTCTATAAATACTGTATGATCTCCTACTGCTGAAGACTACTGAGAAATTACTGATCTTAGAGAATTCAAGAGCAAGTCTACAAGCAAGAACTCACAGAGTTGAAAGAGATTGAAGAAGAAGAGCCACTGAATTGAAGAGAAGAATCAAAGGCTATTCATAGAGAAGTTTTACTTTTCAAGTTTAAGTTTGTATTTTGTAAAACAAGTGTGCTAGTTACTTGTAGAATTACTAGTAGATCGAAGATATACCTGGAGGTATAATCGAAAAGATCAAAGTCTTAATCTTGGGACTTTAAGCCACAAGAAGCTCAAGAAGAGTAATAAAACTTCACAACTGGAGTTGTGAGAGTGGATGTAGACATTTGTCGAACCACTATAAAATTCTGTGTTCTTTACATTTACTGTTTGATATTTGTTTGAATTGTTTAACTAAGAACATTAAGAATTAACAAAGATAAAGATCTATAGGAAAGTTGAGTATAAATTTGATTGGGCTCATTAGTAATCTGATTATTCCGCATTGTGTATTCTGATATATTGAAAGATTTTTGAAAAGTCTATTCACCCCTCCCCTCTAGACATTTTCACTAGCTTACTCAATATTATTAACTCAACTTTGGGACCAACAGTAATAAATATACTTACATTTTAATACTAGACATTAATTTTATATACTTATACCTTAACATATTGTAAATATAAATATTATAACTAGATTTATATATAAGATATCGATTTAACTTAAATTCAAGTAAAAATAATATAATCTAAAGAATATATTTGCAAAACTTGCAAAATTTAAATTTTGTTATAGTATACTTAATAAATATGAGTTAATAATACTTAATATTATAATTATAATAATAAATAATGATATATATATATATATATATTAATATAAGTTAGTGTTATTATAAAATAAATAGATCATAAATAATAATTTAATTTTAATATAAGTTAGCAACATTTTTTAAACATATATGGTCGTGCGGGTGCCATACTAGTTTATATTAACATGCACTTTCAGTTATAATTAATATCATATACTTTTCATTAATATATAACTTACAATTTTTATTGATAGAACATACACTTTTCAGTTATAATAACATACACTTTTCATTAAGAGTTTATTTATAATATAGGATAAGATCCAAGCCCATCTTATAATTCAAGGTAAAAATTTTGGAGGTTACAATTTAGGACAAATTCATATTTTTTATCCCTAATATGCCCTCAACTCAATTCTGGAGGAGGTTACAATTTGAATAAGTTTCCTTTATTTGTAGTTGACCTTTCCATTTACGGTTGAAACCAAATTTACTCATTCAATTCATTGTTTTCATTACGCCCTCAAATGAATGCAACATCTCTTTAAATTATTCAATATTAATTATATAATTAAATAACATTTATCATATTTAAAAGCCTTTTAACTGCAATGTCGTTCGAATAAATTAATTATAAATTCTCTTTTAACATCTATAAATGTGCTTTTAATATTTTATTTATTCTTATTCGATTAATTAATTTTTCAAAGCTTCTAACAACAATTACACGTAATTTAATAAAATAACCTCAGTATCTATAAAATATTGAACAAATAATTTTTAATATGTATTATTTTTAATAATTTTGACATATATCTCTAATAATTTTTTTATTATTTTATAAATAAATTCTAATACTTTTTTGTCATATAACTTAATATATCAATTTTCAAAATAGTCAAATATCATTTATTATAGCATCTATATTATTATTGTTTATATTTCCAAATAACAATAACGAAAATATTAAATTAAAGGATATATATTCGATCTTTTTATGTATTATAGTTATGCATATTATATGTTATATGTATTTTTAATGCATATATGCTATTATATGTATTAAATTTTTGCATATTAACTTATATATGAACTACTTTGTGCATATATTATACTACATTTAGTTTGCTATGAATATTTGTTGTATAGTAATTATATTAAAAAAATAATAGTGTTTATACCTTTTGTAGGTTTCTTTTTATGTTTCTAATTAATTTTAATTAAAATAAATATATATTCAAATAAACTGAAACTTTTGAACCAAAAGAGAACTATATATGAATTTTAATTTGGATAATACTTTATGTATTTATCCATATGATTGTGTATACTGAATATTAATATGAATAATTTATATGTATTGATGTATGCATATACTATATTATATGTATTATATTTGTGCATGTTCTTTAATATATGATTTATTTTATGCATATGATTATTAACAAATACCTCTAATTCAACCACAAGCAAAAACCTATGATAAAAACAAACCAAACAACCCAATAAAATATAATTGATATGTCTTGTATCATATGATGAAACCGAATGTAATCAAATGCAGATCATGCTTTCTCAGTGTCATATAATAAATTAAAAACTTTACCCAAATAACATATCAATATGTACTACTTGAACAGAATAACACTATATGTATGCATCTTTCTTTACTCACTAAGTCTGCTATCTATTTTATTTAGGTGTTTTTTCATAATTTTTCTTCCTCCTTCATTAATCTGAATGTCGGATCTCTTTCGTCTAGTCATTTGCAAAAAATATATTACCAAATTGTATGGAAATTAAAATCTTTAGCCAACACATCTTAAACGAATATGCCCCATCCATACTAAATACATAGATTTTCTTATAAATATAGAAAAATTATAGTAAAGAATGATAACTATATACGTTTCTATGATTTTATAAAATGATCTAATCATCGAATCAAATATACCTCATATGCTATTTATTATGTTTCTCTAAAACGCAAAAAACAGAGATCGTTAGAACTAAGAAAACAGAGAAGAGAAGGAAACATCTTATACAAAGCTAGTAAAATCAACGAAGGAAACATCTTATAAAATGCATATAGTCGATTTTTTTTAATCATCCCTAAAATCAACGAAAAACCCAGTATATGCAAAGCCCTAAAAATCAGATTTTTTTTTCATAAACCCAATATCATTTATTCAGAGAATCGAACAACAATAACATGCAGGAGATGATTTTTCCACTCAATACCTTGAACGATTCTCTGCACAAGCGTTGTTCTTGCTTTTCGTTTTCTTCTTTCAGCTTCAATGGAGAGAGAATAAGAAATGTTTTAGGAATTAATGTTGAATGAGTTGTTAGAAAAATTATTTGAATTAAGAATCGGGCGCGATTATCGAGCAAAGAAATATTTCAGATTTTTATTAAAGGTTTTGGATTTAGTTGACTTTCCTTTGCTTAAATTAATTAAATCTTCTTATTTCAAAATTGAAATTCTTATCAAAACAGTAGGGGTAGAATTGTACTTTAATTTGTTAATTTGGCTTGATTTGTAACTGTAATAAAATTTTCCTTGAATTACAAAGACTTAGGGTGAAATGTCCTATAGTATAATTTACCCTTTCATTAATAGATCATACACTTTTCAGTTATAATAGCATACACTTTTTAGTTATAATAACATACATTTTTCATTAATATAACATACATTTTTCATTTATAATAACACACACTTTTCAGTTATAATAACATATACTTTTCATTAAAAACAATGTTGTACTTTTCAATATAGTAACATACACTTTTTATTAAAAAATAAAGATGCACTTTTCAATATATTAACATACACTTTTTTTAAAAAAAAAAAAAATCGAAAAAAAAGTCAAAGTTTGACCATTGACTGGTCAACGATTGACCAGTCAAAATTAACTCAAGTAGACCGTGTACTTGAGTGCACATTAGACTTTGGCTAAATTAAATCCATCTCATAATATTTTATATTTGTCGAGATTATCAACAACTCCTTGCACCGTATAAATAATAAATAATCCTGCATTTTTTGAAAAGTTTTCACTAGCTAAAATATATAATTGAGATTAGGATTAATATATAGAATTAACTCAATTAGATTACTTCGACTTTATGATTTTATTATTTCTACATAATTTGCCATTCACTATCTCATAATGTAAAAGATGTTTCTTTTTTTAACGCAAAAAGTAAAATATGTTTTTTTTTTTTTTTTAACGCAAAAAGTAAAATACAGTATGCTTAAGACAATCATATCATAAATTATGTAGTATATGGCATTAGCAACCATTTTTTGTTATTTTCCATTAATATTATATTAATTTCTCTCTTAGTGACACTCCCCCAATCCATCCCTTTAATACTATTATATTAATTTCTCCTTCATCCACATATACAATTTACAATCCAATTCAAATGGTTTAGTCTAATATACACTTGAGTCCATGTTGTGCACTCTAGTCAATGTTGCACTTTTCACTTGTATTGACTTGCACTTTTTCATAATTTACACTTTTTGTTAAAATAATATTGCACTTTTCAATTATTAAACTGTATAATAATATTTTTCAATTTTATCCCACAATCCAAACAACTTGATTATAAATTATCATATAAACTTTAAAATTTAATCCATCAATCCAAACATGAATTTTAAATCAATTTCTCAAATTGTCCCACTAAATTCTATCCTAATATATTTATCATATCTAGCAAACCAAACAAGCCCTAAAAGTATAAGTTAGTATAACTAAAAGTGAAATACGATATTTATGAAATGTGCAAGTCGGTATTACTGAAAAGAGCAACACAATATTAATGAAAAGTGTAAGTCAATATAACTGAAAAGTGTAAGAGTCTATAACTGAAAAGTGCAACACAATATTATTAAAAAGTGTAAGTCACTATAAATAAAAATATTATTATACAGTTTAATAATTGAAAAGTGCAACACCATTTTACTAAAAAGTGTAAGTCATGAAAAAGTGAAAGTCAGTACAACTGAAAAGTGCAACATGAACTAGAGTGCACAACATGCACTCGAGTGCATAGCAGACCAACTCAATCCAAATTTAACTTTATCATACTTTATCACTGACATTAACCCAACCCAACTAAAAAATTATTATTATTTTTTAAATACATATTATATTATTATTTTTTTTTACTATATTTTAATATGTAAATTAGTATATAAAAATTACTTGATATTAAATTGGTATATAAAAATTACTTGATATTTTAAATATATAGATATTTTTATTTAATACATATTATCTTCCATATCTATAAATCTAATTATATCACACAAAAAATCAAAACAATCAATAGAATAGTGATATGTGTCACATTATCCAAATTTAAAATACTACTTAACACTAGATCATGAAAATCTACAATTATTTTAATATTATAATGATGAAATTTTGCTATGACATTATAGGAAAGGTCACCACATGGTCAATTAAGACTTAAAAAATATACTGTATTATATATACTTTACTTTTAAAAAATATTTTAATGTAAAAAAATATGGAGTATCTTTTTTGGAGTCACCAACTAACTTTGATTACAAAAAGTGATCAGGGTCAACGTTTAACTTTGGAGTAATTGTTTCACATCTCCTTAGGGGATGTTTCTTTTGGGCTTTGGGTGGTTTTAAAAACCAGATTTTTGAAGATTGAATGAGTTTGTATTATTATATTATTGTTTGATGAGATTATAATGATTAGTTGATTAAATGTATTATATTATTGTATTATTATATTATTATTGTATTATTATATTATTGTTGAAAAAGAATATAATGATTGGAGTAATATTATATAGATATAACTTTATGTCAAATCAATATGTTTGATAAGGGTGATTTTGAGTGGATTTTGAAAACCGATTTTTAAATCCCGAAGTAAAACGGGTTTTGGATCTTGAAATCCAAAACCTGGTTTTTAAAACAAAAAAGAAACATCCCCTTAGAATTTTCTAAGATCCTCATTTTGTTTCTATTCACACCAAAATTGGTTCAACAATCAACACTAAATTTTCTCTCTCTAATTTTTTTAATTTGTTTTACTTTTTGTATTTCAGCTTTTATATTTAAGTTTGTATATGTCATATATATAGGGATAGATATTATATAACATCATAAAATTAAAACGCAATAGAATATAGAGATGACAATGGTCGACGTTGTTCAACACGCATCATCATATAAATGTTTACAGTATTTATTAATTTGATGCCAAACTTGACGTTAAGCAGTAGTAGTATAGTTTATTCACTATCCAATACACTTGTGAATATATATTACAATGAATTATTAACTGATCATGCATGATATGTCATATATAACATTTAAGAAATGAATTTCATTTATTTAAATCGAAAGATAAATAGCTACACTTAAAAAATAAAACATCAGATACTGTGTAGGAATTGTAGGACCGGCTTGAAAGATCAAATATGACAATAGATTGATTGATCAACAAAATTTAAGGAAATTGTTTAAATATTACAATACTAGTTATTTAAATATATATCATTTCTGATTTCTTTGATCTTTAAATCTTAAAACAAAATCTTATAGTGATATTTATATATTAATTTCATGTTCAAAATAATAATAACTTACTCACTTCGTTCACAAATAAGTGACATTAATTTAGTTATTTTGTGTGAAATTAAGAAAAAGGTATATATTGATTACTTTGCCCTTAATGAGATTCTCTTAACACATCTCATATTTAATTTTAATTAGCTTCGTATAAATATTCTATCTTTATATATTGAAAGATTTTATTGAGACAAAACTTACGTACCATATATATATGTGAAAAAAGTAAGATTCTCATAATTAATAAAAAATAAGTTTGAAATTAAAAATATTTCTTTAAGTTAAAAAAAATCTAAAATTGAGAGAAATAATGGAAAAAAAGATGTGTATAAATATAGAATGCCAAAATGTTATTTATTTGTGAACGTTGGGAGTATATTTTTATGTTAAATATAAGAATTCTTTATGAAATCATATTCGGGATAAGTCCTGAATTGTCAATGTATGATGTTAAATTGAATAAAATAGTGTAGGTACGTACGTCTATGTTGAAGTATTAATTACCGACCATAGATTCAAACTACTTATTTATGGTGGGTTCAATTTTAAATTATTTTACTAATTCAACCCTTCATTTCAGTTGCCTTAGAATGACGTCGTTTTATCGTTTGAAGTCAAGCCAAGCCTTCACATTATTCCCCAAATTTTGAAAACACATGAAACCAAGTCTTTTCAAAAGGCACGTACATTTTCTTTAGACTTTCGGAAATTATTATATATTGAAATAAATACTTTTATTTGACTTTGATTTCAAATTTTTATTGTTTTATTATTTGAGTATGAAATTCATGTTAAAGAAAACATGTCTGAAAATTATATTAATGTTTGGTATCATGATCTTGAAATAATCTAAAAATTGAATTGAAATAAGAATTTCCATCATTTCATTTTCTTCAATTCCTTAGTAGTATTAATTACTAACCAATTACTACAAGATGATCGAAGCTAGAATATTAAAATTACGACACTCGATCCCCATTTGTTTGAAATTTAATCTCATCCCAGATGGGCCGGACATGCTTGTTATTTAATTTATGTGTTCCTACTAATTTTGGAGTATTACTATCACTAGTTGCATGAATGATTAATAAAAAAACTTGTCAACATTGAATAATATATAGTACGTATATGGGTTTCAATATGGTCTCACAGCCACATTAATTAATAAATTAATATAATACAGTCCACTTTGAGCTACCACACAAGTATATAATTTACGTTTGACTGACGTGGAACTTTAATAAGTTGGTAATATCACAAATTTAATTGCATTTAGTTTCTTAATCGATCTTTGCCCTAAATTAAACAGAGCCCCCAAACACGACCCTGTGTATGAGAAAATGAAAGCATGCATGCAGGCAGGCTAAATAATTTTCTTGCACATTCATTACTAAGAAAATGATAGACAGCATTAGCAGCCCCCTCCGGTCCCTAGCCCAACTAATTAATCTGTTAATTTGATCCTTTTATTCTTTCTTTAATTAGTCCAATTTTTGTTCTCTCTACCCAAAATCTGGTCAACTTACACACACTTACCCAGCAGCCTTTAATTTCTTAATTGGGGTACTTATTATTAATTAATACTCCTCCGTCCTTGTATGTATGATTCTCTTCTACTGATTTTAAAAAGTATTGATTAACTATGTATAAAGTAGATAAGTTATAGGGTATTATAGGGTCAACTATTTATAAAAAATAATACTTACATACAAATTAGTTTGAACGAAAGAAATATGAAATACAACATCAAAAGACCGTGTTTGTTTTTTAATTCACCCGATTGGATGTGAAATCTTATGTCTCCTGTCTTATTCTAATTTAAAATTTAAAATTCAAATTTCACCTTTCAACTATATATACTTCAAAAACATCTTTAAATCTTACTTTTACCAATTGATTTAACATAGAACAACATATTTTAAAACCCATGATTTGAATTTCCACCCTAACATATATAATCGCAAAAAATTAAATATTCATCCACCACCTAACTTTTTGTGTATATATATAGACACCCATTTTCCACAGATTAATCAAGGGAAAGCAAGCCCTCCGATACTTATCAAGAATCAATATTCTCTCTTCACAACACAACTAGAATAGTGAAGAAGAAAAAACAAAAAAATGGGTGATGCAACAACTCCTCCTCTTGATGTTGAAAAAGCAAACTCAGCTCCGATAACCCCACGGCAGCCAGCATCGGTGGCTCCGACTCCTCCGATGGCCCACACGCCTCAAATCGTGTCACTCCCGCCGTCGCAATTCCACTCGCCGTCTCTTTCGCGGTCGCCGCTCCTCACCCCCGGTGGCACAGCCAGAAAAACCCCAAGAACTAGAACTCCCTTTTTCATGACTCCATTGGGAAGCCCTTTGAGAAAAGTCATTAAACTCACGAAACTGAACCCTGAAGATGCATGGCTCCCAATTACAGAGTCAAGAAATGGAAACGCTTTTTATGCAGCTTACCATACTTTGTGCTCTGGGATTGGGATTCAAGCCCTTGTTCTCCCTGTTGCTTTCACCATTCTTGGCTGGTACGTTATTTTTTATCTACTATACACACTTTATTTACTAATATTAACATATATGGAATTATTTCAGGGCATGGGGTGTTATTTTCTTGACCTTAGCCTTCATATGGCAACTATACACACTTTATTTACTTGTGCAACTCCATGAATCTCCTGAAAATGGAATCCGTTACAGCAGATACATGCAATTAGCTACCGCTACTTTTGGTAAGCATATATATATGCAATTATTTTGATATATATCCCAAAATTCTTTATAAAAAAATTGGGTTAATTGGAAATTAAATCACCGCCTCCTCACTGATTAATTTGCAATTTAACCTAAACTTTTTAAATTGCAAATAAATCACCAACTTTCAATATTGTTGCAATTTAGACTTTTAATCAGAATCTTGTGTCCAAATTAATTTAGCAGTATGAGGTTAAATCGAATTAAAAAAAATATATTTCATTAAGTAGGTGAAATGTCACCAAGCCATGTTAGATTCGGGCACAAAGAAAACAGTCAAGAAATCCAAATTGTAACAATATTTAAAGTTGTGATTTATTTACAATTATAAAAATGTTTAGATTAAATTGCTTAATTTGCAATTATAAACCAAAAAAATCTCAAAACAATTTTTTAATTTTTAATATAACCCCTACGTGTTACACCAAAATGACTCGAATTCACAATATTCATGTTCTAACCACTTGATCTATTATATTTCGTCGCGAATTGCAGGAGAACGGCTATCGAAAATTCTAGCTGCTTTTCCGATTGCGTACCTTTCCGGGGGTACGTGTGTGGCTCTGATAGTGATCGGAGGGTCAACGTCGAGGCTGTTCTACCAGACAGTGTGTGGAGCCACGTGTACTTCGAAGCCGTTGACTAACGTGGAGTGGTACCTAGTGTTTACGTGCGTGGCGGTGGTGCTGTCTCAGCTGCCCAACTTGAACTCCATCGCCGGAGTTTCGTTGGTCGGATCTATCACCGCCGTCGGGTACTGCACCGCCATATGGGTTGTGTCCGTGGCGGAGGGAAGGGTTCCAAACGTGTCGTACAACCCGGTTCGAGCCGGCACAGATACCGCCAGGATTTTTGATGTGTTGAATGCACTTGGTATCATTGCTTTTGCTTTCAGAGGCCATAATCTCATCCTTGAAATCCAGGTGAGTACTTCACTTTAATATTTGCATCACTAATATATATATATATATGTAGATATTCAATTTATTTATTTTGAGAAATATTTCTATAAATTTAGACTTAAGTTTGTTGATCATTGCAAAATATGTACAAGTCAAGTTTTGATAATCAAATGAATATGCTGGGGGCTAGCTTCATATATACTATATATAAATTCATCTGTTTCACTCAGTGTTTCACGTTACTTTCATGTTTAATATGTGTAGCTCCCATCATATATTTGAGGCGTTAATCATTTTTTAATAGAGAAACACAAAATGAAACACTAATTAAAACTGACACAGATGCTCTTATACATTAATGTATAGTGTGAAAATTAATGAAGACAATTAGAAAAATCAACACACATATGACATACCCTCTATTTGCTATTCTTTATTGTGTTTTGCATTTTTAAATAAGTATTAATTAATAATAATTGTAATTAGCACAAAATTAGAGCTAGCTAGCTTTGGGTTGGTAGAAAGTTTGACTTTTGACTAATCTAGCAAACAGTATGCGTGGTACAAGTTGGACCAAAATTAAATTACATTAAATATCAGAATATGATGAAATTAATTGACTTTGAATCACGACTAGCTAGCCGAAATGAATGAATGAATTAATTCTTGGTTGCTTTCTTTCAAAGTCAATTGTACTTTTCTAGATAAAATATAGAGAATGTTATATAATTAATTAATTTAGTATGTGTGATTTTAATTTAATTTAATTTTTTAATATATTAATCCAGGCTACGATGCCATCGGACGAGAAGCATCCATCGAGTGTACCAATGTGGCGAGGCGTAAAAGTTTCTTACACAATAGTAGCAATGTGCTTATTCCCGATAGCCATCGGTGGTTACTGGGCTTATGGACGCGCGGTAATTAAGTATATATTAATCATTTTTAATGTCCTACATAAAATATTTGCGCACAATTTATGCAATTGTCTAGCTAATATATATTTCTAAGTCATAAATTGATTAGTTTGGATTTGTTGGTATATGTAGATCCCTCAAACAGGCATGCTATCGGCCTTGCTAGTGTCCCACAGCCAAGACGTTTCACGGTCGGTGCTAGGGTTTATATGTCTGTTCGTGATAATCAACGCGGTGAGCTCTTTCCAAATATACGGAATGCCAATGTTCGATGACATGGAGTCCCAGTACACTACCAAGTTCAAGAAGCCATGCCCGTGGTGGCTCCGGGCATTCATTCGGGCCATGTTCGGGTTCGGGTGCTTCTTTTTCGCGGTGGCGTTTCCCTTCCTGGGTAGCGTGGCGGGTCTAGTAGGAGGAATTTCGTTACCGGTGACATTGGCCTACCCATGCTTTATGTGGCTTAAAATGAAGAAGCCCAAGAAGTATGGGCCAATGTGGTGGCTAAATTGGGCTTTGGGCCTGCTTGGAATGGTAATGAGTGGGCTCTTGATTGCTGCTGGTGTCTATGTTGTTATAGACAATGGAGTTGAATTTAGCTTCTTTAAGCCTCAGTAAGTTCTGTTGTATAAATAATGTTGTAACCTTTTTTTTATTGCTTTTTTTGCTTTTATTATATTTTTTGGGGGTGGAATAGGTATGGATAGGTTTTTGAGAAAATTGTGCTTATTATTAAATGTTACTATTTGTAGTTAGTTCAATCAAGAAAAAGTGTAATATGAAGTTATAATAATGTCCTTCAATCTTTTACATTAATCAGTGCGGGTGACTTTATTGTGTCATTTTCAGTGGCTTTGCTTTTTGAGTAATATTTTCCAAAGGCATTTTTTTGGATATATATATTTTAAGACAATCATCATCATCACTTTCAAAAATAAAATAAAAAAATCATCCAACTAATAAATTAAATAATTAAAATTTGGACGGGTGATGAGAACTAGCAAATAATAATTTTATTAAAGAAAAAAGAAGCAAACCTCGAGCCATAATAAGTTCATAAATCGAATCAAAGGTTGGGGTTCCATTAAAACCATGTTCGAAAAAAGATTCCTTAAGGACAAAATTTGGGTCAAGAAAAAAAAAATACATATCTAAGAGTGCAAATAAGTAAATTTGTACTATTATTTGTTCATATCACTACAAAAAAAAGAGCACTAAAACTCGGTCATTGGCCCTACCAAACAGTTGGAGTTCTGAACATGACAAGTGCATGTGCTGCGTGATTTGTCTCTCTATAGATGCGTGTGTATCGAATGAACATCATGTTGATCATCGGTCGAGTAGCTCCCCACAACCCTTGTAGTCGTCACGGAATGAGGGAAGTCTAGCCTTCCAAATAGCACAATGCTAAAGAAGAATCATACAGATTTATCCAAATATTGTACCATCATTGAGAGTGAAAAAATTTAATCGCCAAAAGATCAGTTGCAATCTCAGCCCTCCAATTGATATCATGATTCGGGTGGAATTTACACGTTTTAGGAGCACATGTGAAGCATGTTTTGATGTGGATTTCATTGAATTATGCATCGAATATGATTGTTTAAGCCGAAATGAGAGAAAGGTTGTGTTTTGTCGATTTTGTAGGAAATACGATGAAATTTGGAGCAAAACACCAACCATACTTTATTGGATCAGGAAGAGGAGTGCACGGTTGGATTTGTCTCGAAAAACGGAGTAGATTAGCCAAAGGAATCGAGTCAATCCGGCACCCGAGGCGGAAGATATGCACGAAACGAGAAAAGGCCGAAATCGAAGAACAAGGCAACTCGGCCAAGTGAGTCAACTCGGCCGAATCTGAGACTTTTGGTTTGACTGCACACTCGGCCGAGTGAGCCAACTCGGCCGAATCTGAAACTTTTGGCTTGACTGCACACTCGGCCGAATCTGAAACTTTGGACATCACTGCACACTCGGCCGAGTCAAGTTGAGTACCGTAGCTCCTGGAATTGAACATCACTCGGCCGAGTGAGCCAACTCGGCCGAATCTGCGAGTTTTGAATTAACTGCACACTCGGCCGAGTCACCCCAACTCGGCCGAGTCACCCCAAATTCGGTGCCATCTTCACATTTTGACCATTTTTTAGGGACCAACTTGCAATTATGCCATCCAAACCCTACCCAAACACTATATAAACACCTTTTCTTGAAATTCAAGCCATTCACCCCCAATTCATCAATTCTCACACATAGTTTCACATACTCCAAGGTGATTTGACCATTCCTCTTGATTTCACTTGTGATTCTTACTTTCTTTTGAACTTTTGTCTAGACATGGTTTATGATCACACGATCTAGGAGGAATCAACAAGAAGTGTTGCCCTTGGATCCGGAGATCGAAGCCAATTGTAGAAGAAGAAACGCCGAAAGAAGAAGGTTTGAATTGGAAGCCATGAATCGAAGGGAGAACCCGATTGTGGAAGAAGAAAGAAATCAAGAGGATATTGGAGGCATAGTAGAGCCAAATGGGAATGGTGGTAATCAACCACAAGGAGGCTTGAGAGATAACCTCAACCGGAGGATGGAAGAGAATGTCAATGTGGAAGGAGATGGAGAGCAACGGGGGAATGAGGAAAACGGGAATCAAAGAGTCTTGAGAGACCACTTCCGTCCCATCCCTAGACCATATGGAGGAGCGGGTAGGGAACCCGTAGATGCTCATAACTTTGAGCTCAAACCGGCGCTAATCATGATGGTCCAAAACAACCAATTCGGAGGGTTGTCGAAGGAGGATCCTAACCTCCATTTATCTCAATTCTTAGAGATAAGTGGAACGATTAAGATCAACCGTGTCCCTCAAGACTACATCCGTCTCCAATTGTTCCCATTTTCTCTCCGTGATCGTGCAAAACAATGGTACATGTCTCTTGATCTAAGGACGATCGAAATTGGGTCGACCTTGTAGATGCCTTTCTTATGAAATACTTTCCTCCAAGAAAGACCATCAAGATACAAGGAGAGATTTCTTCATTTATGCAAGATGATGATGAGTCCCTAGCCGAAGCATGGGAGCGCTTCAAAGATTTGATTAGAAGTTGCCCACAACATGGGTTTTCAAGGGATCAATTGATTTGTTACTTCTACAACGGGATGGACCATCGTACGAGAGGGATGGTGGATGCCTCGGCCGGAGGGGGTTCTTTGTTAGGGAAGACAACGGAGGAGGGTTATGTGCTATTGGAAGAGATGGCAAAGAACGGGAACCAATGGCCATCCGAGAGAAGGCAAACCTGGAATGTTGCTTCCACAAGAGAATCAGATGATTTTGCTACTTTATCCAACAAGGTGGATAAATTGACTTCGATGATGGCGGCCAAGTCATTAATGGGACCTAGTGACGATCAATATAAAGAGGCCCATTATATGAACAATCAAAGAGACCGTCATTTTCGAGAAAGAGGTTGGAATGAGAGGCAAAATCCCCCTAATCCGAATCAATATCATCCCGGGTTGAGGCAACATGAGAACTTCTCCTATGCTAACACAAGGAATGCCATCATCCCACCTCCAAATTTCAATGTTAAAGATGGAGCTATTGTGGAGTCTTCATCAAAACCATCATTGGAGGATATGTTTGGTGCCTTCATGGGGGAAACCAAAAACTTCATGAGAGAGACTAGGGACAATGCAAACAAGACTTGGCAAAGACTTGAGGAACAAGGAGAAATGATCAAAGATGTGACCACTCACATTAAAGCCATAGAGAAGCAAGTGAGCCAACTTTCTAATGTCATCGGAAGTCAACACACTCCGGGGCAATTTCCTTCAAACACGGAGCTTAACCCCAAGGAGCATTGTAAGGCTATAAAGCTAAGAAGTGGTACAAGCTACGAGGGGCCAAAGATGCCACAATAGGAGGAAATGGTAATGGCACCCGAGGGTGTTGACAAAGAAGAAGGACAAGAGAAAGAAAGACAAGAGGAGATAGTGAGGGAAGAGGAGAAGAAGAGTGAGGAGGCAATCCCTCTTCAAGACAAAGGCAAAAAGGAGGTACCTCTCCCATACCCTTAAAGGTTGAAGAAGAAGGGTTTGGACAACAAATTTGCCAAGTTTGTGGAAATGTTCAAGAAGATCCACATCAACATCCCCTTTGCCGAGGCTCTAGAACAAATGCCCCATTATTCCAAGTTCTTGAAAGAAATTATGTCTAACAAGAGGAAGATGGTGGAGTATGAAACGGTGCACTTGACCGAGGAGTGTAGCTCTATAATCCAAGCCAAGCTGCCTCAAAAGCTTAGAGACCCCGGATCTTTCACTTTGCCATGTGTCATCGGGGATGGAGGTACATTTCGAGCCTTGTGTGATTTGGGAGCTAGTATCAACCTTATGCCATTATCCATATTTAAAACTCTTGGTTTGGGAAAGCTTACACCAACCACAATGAGTCTTGTATTGGCGGATAGATCCATGACATACCCTTTGGGTATAGTAGAGGATGTGTTGGTTAAGGTGGACAAATTCATTTTCCCGGTGGACTTTGTGGAGTTGGATATGGAGGAGGATAAGTACATTCCACTCATCTTGGGAAGGCCATTCTTGGCAACCGGTGGAGCTATCATAAATGTGAGGAAAGGGGAGTTAGAGCTTCAAGTGAACAATGAGAAAGTGTTGTTCAACATCTACAAGGCCATCAAGTTTAGAGATGATGAGGATGAGGTTTTTGAGTGCAACGTGATCAATAGTGTGCAAGCTTGTGTGGATATGCACATGGAAAAGAGCAACTCAAAGGATCCACTTGACCTTTGCATAAGAAACTCTCTTAACTCATTCTCCTCTATTCCTTTTTATTTCAATTTTGATGAGCTTAATGATATAGAATTGTTTGAATACATGTATTCTCTTGATGTTTTGAAGGAGCTTCCAATTAAGAAGGATGAGAAATTCATGGAGATACAACAAGAAGCCAAGTTTGGGGGGGTGTTACTTGAAGAGTGTCAAAGATTTCCTCACAAAAATCTTGACACTTGGCCCTCATGTTACTCATTGGAAGCACCAAAGGAGGAAGCTAAGGAGAAACCAAAAGCTCAAGAGAAGGGGAGGAAACTTGACTTGAAACCACTTCCGGAGCACTTGAGATATGCTTATCTCGAACAAGGTGACCTCTTTCCGGTTATTGTTTCTACACACTTGCATGAGCTTGAGTTAGAAAAATTGCTTAGGGTGCTTAGAACTTATAAATCGGCTATTGGTTGGGATATTTCGGATTTGAAGGGTATACCGGCTCATATTTGCATGCATAAAATTAGACTAGATGAGTCTATTAAGCCTAAAGCCCAAGGTCAAAGAAGATTGAACCCCATAATGCAAGAGGTAGTGAGAAAAGAGGTGTTGAAGTGGTTAGATAATGACATAATTTTTCCCATAAGTGATAGTGAGTGGGTGAGCCCAACACAAGTGGTACCTAAGAAGGGGGGTATGACCATTGTTACAACCGATACCTTAGAGGTAATTGCTTCTAGGACCACCGTGGAATGGAGAGTATGCATTGATTATCGTATGTTGAATAATGCCACTAGGAAAGATCATTTTCCTTTGCCCTTTATTGATCAAATGTTGGATAGGATGGCGGGATACGAGTATTATTGCTTTCTTGATGGTTACTCGGGATATAATCAAATTTTGATTGATCCTAAGGACCAAGAGAAATCAACTTTTACTTGTCCTTATGGTACTTTTGCTTTTAGGAGAATGCCATTTGGATTGTGTAATGCCCCCGCCACCTTCCAACGATGCATGATGGCTATATTTCATGGTATGATTGAAAACATAATGGAGGTGTTTATGGATGATTTTTCCGTATTTGGTGATTGTTTTGATACATGTCTATGTAACCTTTCTTGTGTTTTGAAAAGATGCATATATACTAATTTGGTGCTCAATTGGGAGAAATGCCATTTCATGGTGAAGGAAGGGATTGTGCTTGGGCACAAGGTTTCGGCTAAAGGGCTTGAAGTAGATAGAGCAAAAATAGTGGCTATTGAGAAGCTACCCCCACCAACCAATGAGAAGGCGGTTAGGAGTTTCCTTGGGCATGCCGGGTTTTATAGAAGATTTATCAAGGATTTTTCAAAGATAGCCCAGCCCATGTGTGCATTGTTGGAGAAAGGGGCCACCTTCATCTTTAGTGAAGAATGTGTAAAGTCGTTTGAAATCTTGAAAGAGGCTTTGATCAAAGCTCCCGTGTTGGTGATACCCGATTGGAGCCAACCATTTGAGATCATGTGTGATGCTAGTGATTATGCTATTGGAGTAGCTTTGGGCCAAAAGAGAGATAAGCTCTTTCGTGTGATCTATTATGCAAGCAAAACCTTGAATTCGGCTCAAAGGAATTACACCACAACGGAGAAGGAAATGCTAGCTGTGGTCTATAGCTTTGACAAGTTTAGAGCTTATTTGGTGGGAGCTAAGACCATAGTGTACACGGATCACACGGCTCTCAAGTACTTGATTGAGAAGAAAGAGGCTAAACCGAGGTTGATACGATGGGTACTCCTTTTACAAGAGTTTGACGTGGAGATAAGGGATAGAAAAGGGTGTGAAAACTTGGTGGCGGATCATCTCTCAAGACTTGAGAATGTGGAAGAAAAAGACATCCAAGTCCCTATCAAGGAGTGGTTTCCCGATGAGCAAATCCTTGCCATCAAGGAAGCATGTCCATGGTTTTCCGACTTTGTGAACTACATAGCCACCGGAACACCACCACCAAACCTCTCATTCCATCAAAAGAAGAAGTTTTATCATGATGTCAAGTTCTATGTTTGGGAGGACCCATTCCTTTATAGATGGTGTTCGGACATGATCATGAGGAGGTGCCTAGGGGAAGATGAGTGGGAGAAAGTGATTGAGGAGTGCCATTCATCTCCTTATGGGGGTCACTTTGGAGCAAATCGGACGGCTCATAAAGTTCTTCAAAGTGGTTTCTATTGGCCATCCATCTTTAAGGATTGTGAGGTTTTTGTGAAAAAGTTTGATAAGTGTCAAAGGATGGGAAACATTTCGAAGAGGCATGAGATGCCTATGAAGAATGTGATTGAGGTGGAGCTCTTTGATGTGTGGGGGATAGACTTTATGGGGCCATTCCCCATCTCTCATGGATTTTCCTACATCCTTTTGGCCATTGACTATGTTTCTAGATGGATTGAGGCCATTCCAACCACTACGAATGATGCCAAGGTAGTCCTCAATTTTTTGAGGAAGAACATTTTCACTCGTTTTGGCACTCCAAGAGCACTAGTGAGTGATGGTGGTTCACACATTTGCAACCGATGGCTTGACCAACTTTTGACAAAGTATGGAGTGAAGCATAGGGTGACCATACCTTATCACCCTCAAGCTAATGGGCAAACGGAGCTTGCTAATCAAGAAGTGAAGCAAATCTTGGAGAAAACCGTTGGGTTAAAGAGAAAGGATTGGGCCATCAAGTTGGATGATGCTCTTTGGGCATATCGAACTGCCTACAAGACACCTTTGGGCACATCTCCATATCAACTTGTGTATGGCAAGTCTTGTCATCTACCCGTGGAAGTGGAGTTGAGAACTCGTTGGGCCATCAACGAGTTGAATCTTGATCTTAAGGCATCCGGAGAAAGAAGGAAGATGATGCTTAATGAGCTTGATGAGTTTAGGAATGGAGCCTTTGAGAATTCCAAGATTCACAAAGAAAGAGCTAAGAGGTTTCACGACAAGATGATTGAAAAGAGGGAGTTCCAAGTGGGAGAACAAGTTCTATTGTTCAACTCAAGGTTGAGGCTATTTCCGGGCAAGTTGAAGTCAAAGTGGTCGGGGCCCTATGTGATTAAGAATGTGACGCCCATGGGAAATGTGGAGCTTGTTGATAAAGATGGAACAACCTTTGTGGTGAATGGTCAAAGAGTGAAGCACTACTTTGGAAATGAGCAAATTCGAAGGGTGGAAACACTTCACTTGATTGAGGCTTGAGAGTAGAGAGAACTGTCCGTCATAGGACGTTAAAAATAGCGCTTCTTGGGAGGCAACCCAAGGTTTTATTGCTTTCATATTTTTATTGCTTTAGTAGTGTTGATAGCTTGGTTTGTTTTGTAGGTTTGGATGAGAGTACTATGGACATCATATCTTGAAGAATGGAGAAGGAAGCAAAACCAACTTTGGAGAGGGGAAGCAAGTGTTGCAATGGTGATCTTTGAAGAGCTTTGGATGTGCAATGATTCCGGTGGAATATACGCATTTTAGAGCCATATGTGAAACATGTTTTTGATGAGATTTCATTGATTTATGCATTGACTATGATGATTTGAGCCAAAATGAGAGAAAGGTTGTGTTTTGTCAATTTTGTAGGTAAAACGATGAAATTTTGGAGCAAAACACCAACCATACTTTACTGGATCAAAAAGAGGAGTGAACCATTGGATCCGGCTCAAAAAATGGAGTGGAATAGCCAAAAGAATCAAGTCGATCGGAGGTCGGAAGCTCAAGAAACGGAGGAACGAAGTCGGAGGACGAAAATAAAGGACGGAGCCGAAACGAAAGTTTGGCCCGGCCGGGCCATAAACTTGATTCACGTGTTATGCAACACTAAGATAAACAACCGCAAGTGTACGACGTCTATCGTAGCGTGATAAGCACGAGGTCGATCCCACAAGGAGGTTAAGCGTAAAAGTGTAGTTTGTTAATGTAGTTCTATTTAGACGCGATCGATAAAGTGAAAGTGATGAATTACTCTAAGGTTACCTACCAAAGTGTCACAAATAGGTAATAAAGAGTAATAAAAAATCGATCAAATAGCATGCAAACTAAGGAAACGAAGTAAAACGAATGAGAACTCAAATATGAAAGGGTGGATTCCAAGGCATTTGTAATACTTAGATATCCGTTTATGATTTGTAACTCGTTCAAATGGCCTTTAAGATTGTCTCATATAGGGTTGATCACACAAGAAGAATTAATCAATCTCTCGATATAACTAATCCAAAGGAGCATGTGACATAAGTTCGTATTTCTACCTTGCAAACATCACACCACCTAAAATAGCACCAAAGATCATTCAATTCCCTCTCCGATAATAATCCTCTCTCGAGATCATAATAATATCGGGTTACATGCTTGCATACGATTAATGGAATAAATCTCTTGATCTTACCCCAATTAACAATGAATTAAGCAAATCATCATGGCCAATAACAACATGCTTGAAAAGAATAATTAAGCATACAAATAAGAGACAAACACCATTTAAAGCAAGAAATTAGTTCATAAACTTCAATCTAAATGTTTACAAAGCCTTAGAACCACAAATGTTTAGCTATTAACTAGCATAATGAAATTACAAAATCCCAATGAAATAACTAAATAAAAAGGAAAAGAAAGAGAAAGCTTAGTCTAGAATGTGGTAGGGAATGGAATTTGGGAGCTATTGCATCATTTCTTCCTTGATTTGATGAAGAATTGAGAGAGAAATGGCCAAAACACCTCCAAGTATGTGTAACTATGTGTGGATTGGGGGAGAATCTCTTGGATTTCAAGAAAGAGGGTTTATATAGTGTTGGGGTAGGGTTTGGATGGCAAAATTGCAAGTTGGTCCCTTAAAAATGGAGAAATTTCGCGTTTGGCACCGAAAATAGGGTGGCCCGGCCGGGTGGGAAGGTGGCACGCCCGGGCAGGTATGTTGGCAAAATTTTTGGGAACAGGGGGTAAGTGGCCCGGCCGGGCCAAACCTTCGTCTTTGGCCAAAAATTGAATATTTTATCGCCCGGCCGGGCGGGTATAATGGCATGCCCGGGCGGGTATGTTGGCTGAAAAATTTGGGCCGCCCGCCCGGGCGGGTATAGTGGCCCGGCCGGGCCAAACTTTCGTTTTGGCTCCGTTCTTCGTTTTCGTCCTCCGACTTCGTTCCTCCGTTTCTTGAGCTTCCGACCTCCGATCGACATGATTCTTTTGGCTATTCCACTCCAGTTTTCGAGCCGGATCCAATGGTTCACTCATCTTTTTGATCCAGTAAAGTATGGTTGGTGTTTTGCTCCAAAATTTCATCGTTTTACCTACAAAATTGACAAAACACAACCTTTCTCTCATTTTGGCTCAAATCATCATAGTCAATGCATAAATCAATGAAATATCATCAAAAACATGTTTCACATATGGCTCTAAAATGCGTAAATTCCACCCGAATCAAACCCCCCCAAACTTAAAATGTTGTTTGTCCTCAAACAACTAAGCACTTAAAGCAATAAGGGTGGAATGATCACAATGGAATATTCAATGCAAATCACACATGCAAAGTAAGATGTAGTGATATCTCTTTCTCAAAGTGCATTTCTCAATGAAGATCATAGGCTCATTATTGCAATTCACATTCATGAATCAAAGAATGCACAAACACATAACACATTGTGAATGGGAAACATAATCCAAATGCTCAAGTCCTCTACTCACATGACAAAGTGTTTTTCTCAAACACACAAACAAATTGAGGATATTAATGCACTCATCAACCAAGTTATGCTATGCAATCACTATATGCTTTCCCAATCTTCTACTTTCTACAACACTCAAATGCTCAACAATGTGATCAATAGGACTTTATCAAGGATGTAACATTGGCTCTTTGGATAAGGTGGGATGAATTTGGGAATTGTGACTCTTCTAGTGGAGGACAAAGCTTGTTATTTTACAATGTGTGCTTTCACTTTCAAAGTTTACAAACTCCATCCTCACTTTTCATTTTCCTTTCTTTTTCAAGCATTCATCATCTCATCTTTTGAACCATTTTTTTTTCAAGCTTTTGGGGCTTTTTGTCCCTCTTTTCTTTTCCTTTGATTTTCTTTTCATCTTTTTCTTTTTCTTTCAACTTTTCCAATTTCTCCTTTCACCAAAGATATTCATTCAAGCACATGTTTTCCACTTTGTCTTTTATCCTCCACTAGATGTAAGTATCAAAGGCTCAAAAAGGCTAAGTGGTTAACATTGTAGTTTGCCAAGAAAAATGAGGAATTAAGCTCAAGGAGCTAACTACGGAAAATTACTTCGGTTTTGGGAAATTAAGTGACTCTTTTAGAACGAGATTGCCTATATCACATCACAAAGTTTCACACAATCATGCTTTCAAACAAGAACATGGGCAAGTTCTAGGATCACTAGCAATAACCTAGTCCACTCTCAAATGAATCAAACCATAATACATGCTCAAATTATGGCTCAAATCTCACCGGTTTATTCAATAGGACTTTCACAATCATCAAATGTTCCCAAATAACAACACATCATGCATCTATGCTATCAAAGATCACAAATATGAACCCAACATGATACTATATTCCAACACCAATCATGCATACATTCAAAGCAAATAGATATCACCACAACTACTCAACAATGGATCCCAATGACTATTCATGCTCACATTTCACCAAAAAAATCCACTACCCAACATATGATCAAAACCAACTTAAACAATATAAGCATGTGAAAGCTAAGTGTGTGCTGGTGCAAAATGTGACACAAGTAGAATGGCAAACCGGTGCAAGGGTAACAACTAGTAGAAAAAAAAAGAAAAAAAAAAAAAAAAAAAAAAACTCCCCCAAACTTAGAATTTTACTATGTATAAATTCTAAGTTTGGGGCTACAAGTTGTTACCTCCCTCCTTGCACATCCAATGTTTCTTCAAAGATTACCATTGCAACACTTGCTTCCTCCTCTCCAAAGTTGGTTTTGCTTTCTTCTCCATTCTTCAAGATGTGATATCCATAGTACTCTTCATCCATACCTACAAAATAAACCAAGCTATCAAAACTACTAAAGCAATAAAAACATGAAAGCAATAAACCTTGGGTTGCCTCCCAAGAAGCGCTATTTTTAACGTCCTATGCCGGATGGTCCTTTCTTGAGGGGAATATCAAGTCACCCCCTTGTCATCCTTGCTCTTAAACTTCTTTGCCCATGCAACCTTCTTAAATCCACCAAAACATCCACTAGCTAGCCCATCCGGCTCTTCAATCATGTCATAAGAGGTTGATGCCTCATTCATCCCCAAGCTTGCACAAGTAATTTTTCTTGATTTGGGGGAATTTTTTGAAGAAAACTCCCCCAAACTTGGCCTTCTTGCCCATCTCCAACTCATTCTCTTCCACTTGGGGGTCCTCTTTCACAAAATTGATATTGGGCTCTTCTTCCATCTTCTCTTCCATGGGAATTGGATAGTGGTTTCTCTTGGAATACACATACTCTTCCTACTCATCCTCATCATCACGGAATTTAACGGCCTTGTAGATTTTGAATGAGACTTTCTCCTCACCAACATGTAGTTCAAGCTCTCCGTTTCGTACATTGATGATGGCTCCACCCGTTGCTAGGAACGGTCTTCCCAAGATCAAGGGGATTGCCCTATCTTCCTCCATATCAAGTACCACAAAATCAACCGGGAATATGAATTTCCCAACTTTGACAAGCACATCATCAACCGTTCCCAAAGGATAAACTATGGAGCGATCCGCCAATTGAAGATTCATGGTAGTAGGTGTCAATTCTCCCAAGCCAAGTGATTTGAAAAGTGATAGTGGCATGAGGTTTATGCTTGCTCCAAGATCACACAAAGCACGATAGGTTCCCTCCTTGGCAATCACACAAGGCAATGTAAATGAATCGGGATCCCTAAGCTTTAGAGGTAGCTTAGCTTGGATGATGGCACTACAGTCTTCGGTGAGGTTCACAGTTTCAAATTCTACCATCTTTCTCTTGTTGGACATAATCTCCTTCAAAAACTTGGCATAGTGAGGCATTTGCTCAAGGGCCTCCGCAAATGGGATGTTGATGTGTATCTTTTTGAACATCTCCAAGAATTTGACGAACTTTGCATCCAAACTCGTCTTCTTGAGTCGTTGAGGGTATGGTATTGGAGGCTTGTGTGGAGATGGAGGCTTGTATGCATCATTCTCTTTCTCACTTGTTTTCCCCTTCTCAACATCTTTCTCTACAACTTTCCTTCCTTGTTGCTCCTCTTCACCATCTTCCTTTGGCATCATAGGGCCTTCATAGCTTGTACCACTCCTCAACTTAATTGACTTGCATTGCTCTTTGGGGTTCAATTCCGTGGTTGAGGGGAATCGACTCGGCTTGTGTTGGTTTCCAACCATGTTAGCAATTTGGCCCACTAGAATCTCAATGGCTTTCACATCATTCTTGATTCCCATCACTTCATTTGCCAATTGACCAATTTTCTCATCTTGGCTCTCAAACTTTTGCCAAGTCTTTGTCATGAAACTCTTCGTCTCTCCCATGAACTTCTTAGTTTCTCCCATGAATGTTATGAACATTTCTTCCATAGTGAGTTTTGACGAAGATTCTTCTCTCACACCATCTCGTACATTGAAGTTCGACGGTGGTTGAATGGCATTGTGTGGGTTAGCATATGAGAAATTTTCATGGTTTCTCAAGCCGGGATGGTATTGGTTCGAATTAGAGGGGTGATAGTTCCCATGAGATTGTCTTTCTCCCCAACCTCTTTCTCTAAAATTTCGATCTCTTTGGTTGTTCATATAGTGGGCCTCCTCGTATTGTGCATCACTTGGCTCCACTAGTGCTTTGGCCGTCATCAAAGAGATTAACTTATCCACTTTGTTGGATAAGTTGGCACTTTCTTCCGAATTTTGAGTGGACACTACCCTTCGATTTTGCCTTCGTTCGGATGGCCATTGATTGTCATTCTTAGCCATCTCCTCTAATAGCACATAGCCCTCTTCCGTTGTCTTTCCCAACAAAGAACCTCCACCCGCCGAAGCATCCACCATTCCTCTTGTTCGGTGGTCCATTCCATTGTAGAAGTAGCAAATGAGTTGGTCTCATGAGAAACCATGTTGTGGGTAACTTCTAATCAAATCTTTGAAGCGCTCTCATGCTTTGGCTAGGGACTCATCATCATCTTGCATAAATGAAGATATTTCTCCTCGGATTTTGATAGTCTTGCTTGGAGGGAAATACTTCATCAAGAATGCATCAACAAGATCATTCCAATCTTCAATGGTCCTCAAATCAAGGGAGAGGTACCATTGCTTTGCTCGATCTCGGATGGAGAAGGGGAATAGTTGCAAACGGATGTAGTCTTGTGGAACTCGATTGATCTTAACCGTTCCACTTATCTCGAGGAATTGAGACAAGTGGAGGTTAGGATCCTCCTTGGAAATCCCACCAAATTGGTTGTTTTGGACCATGACTATCAATGCCGGCTTGAGCTCAAAGTTGTGAGCATCCACGGGTTCCCGACCCGCTTCTCCATAAGGTCTTGGGATAGGACGAAAATGATCTCTTAGTACACTTTGTGGTCGATTTCCCCCATTCCCATTCGGTTCCTCAAATCCATCAACCCCTTGATTCTCAACTTCCCCCTCGACCTCTTCTACAACCGGATTTTCCCGTCGATTCATTCTTTACAACTCTATTCTTCTCCTTTCGGCGTTCCTTCTTCGACACTTGGCTTCGATCTCCGGGTCTAAGGGTAACACTTCTTGTTGGTTCCTTATAGATCGTGTGATCATAAACCATGTCTATCAAAAGATCAAACGAGAGTGAGAATTGCAAATAAGATCAAGATAACAAACACAAATATTTTTGGCTTTTTGAGAATAAGGAAAACAAGTAAAATGTCTAAACTAAAACTCTATTAACCTACACTCTAGAGCTATAAAACCTCCCCGGCAGCGGCGCCATAAACTTGATTCACGTGTTATGCAACACTAAAATAAACAACCGCAAGTGTACAACGTCTATCGTAGCGTGATAAGCACGAGGTCGATCCCACAAGGAGGTTAAGCGTAAAAGTGTAGTTTGTTAATGTAGTTCTATTTAGACGCGATCGATAAAGTGAAAGTGATGAATTACTCTTTATTACCTATTTGTGACACTTTGGTAGGTAACCTTATAGTAATTCATCACTTTCACTTTATCGATCGCGTCTAAATAGAACTACATTAACAAAATACACTTTTACGCTTAACCTCCTTGTGGGATCGACCTCGTGCTTATCAGGCTACGATAGACACCGTACACTTGCAGTTGTTTATTTTAGTGTTGCATAACACGTGAATCATGCAAGGAGGGAGGTAACAACTTGTAGCCCCAAACTTAGAATTTATACATAGTAAAATTCTAAGTTTGGGGGAGTTATTTTTCTTTTTATGTTTCTACTAGTTGTTACCCTTGCACCGGTTCGTCATTCTACTTGTGTCACATTTTGCACCGGCGCACACTTGACTTTCACATGATTATATTGTTTAAGTTGGTTTTGATCATATGTTGGGTAGTGGATCTTTGGTGAAATGTGAGCATGAATAGTCATTGGGATCCATTGTTGAGTAATTGTTGTGATATCTATTTGCTTTGAATGTATGCATGATTGGTGTTCGAGAATAGTATCATGTTGTGTTCACATTTGTGTTCTTTGATGGCATGAGTGCATGATGTGTTGTTGTTTGGGAACATTTGATGATTGTGAAAGTCCTATTGAATAAACCGGTGAGATTTGAGCCATAATTTGAGCATGTATTCCGGTTTGATTCATTTGAGAGTGGACTAGGTTATTGTTAGTAATCCTAGAACTTGCCCATGTTCTTGTTTGAAAGCATGATTGTGTGAAACTTTGTGATGTGATATAGGCCATCTTGTTCTAAAAGAGTCACTTAGCCAAATTTTCCCAAAACCAAAGTAATCTTCCGTAGTTAGCCCTTTGAGCTTAATTCCTCATTTTTTTTGGCAAACTACAATGTTAACCACTTAGCCTTTTTGAGCCTTTGATACCTACATCTAGTGGAGAATAAAAGACAAAGTGGAAAACATGTGCTTGAATGAATATCTTTGGTGAAAGGAGAAAGTGGAAAAGTTGAAAGAAAAAGAAAAAGATGAAAAGAAAATCAAGGGAAAAGAAAAGAGGGACAAAGAGCCCCAAAAGCTTGAAAAGAAAAATGGTTCAAAAAGATGAGGTGATGAATGCTTGAAAAAGAAAAGAAAGAAAAGGAAAAGTAAGGATAGAGTTTGTAAGCTTTGAAAGTGAAAGCACACATTGTAAAACAACAAGCTTTATTCTCCACTAGAAGAGTCACAATTCCCAAATTCATCCTACCTTGTCCAAAGAGCCAATGTTACATCCTTGATTAAGTCTTATTGATCACATTGTTGAGCATTTGAGTGTGGTGAAAAGTAGAAGTTGGGCAAGCATATGGTGATTGCATATCATAACTTGGTTGATGAGTGCATTTATATCCTCAATTTGTTTGTGTGTTTGAGAGAAACACTTTGTCATGTGAGTAGAGGACTTGAGCAATTGGATTATGTTTCCCATCACAATGTGTTGTGCACTTGTGCATTCTTTGATCCATGAGTGTGAGTTGCAATAATGAGCCTATGACCTTCATTGAGAGATGCACTTTGAGAAAGAGATATCATTACATCTTACTTTGCATGTGTGAATTACATTGAATATTCCATTGTGATCATTCCACCCTCATTGCTTTGAGTGCTTAGTTGTTTGAGGACAAACAACATTTTAAGTTTGGGGGGGTTTGATTTGGGTGGAATTTACACGTTTTAGGAGCACATGTGAAGCATGTTTTGATGTGGAGTTCATTGAATTATGCATCGAATATGATTGTTTAAGCCGAAATGAGAGAAAGGTTGTGTTTTATCGATTTTGTAGGAAATACGATGAAATTTGGAGCAAAACACCAACCATACTTTATTGGATTAGGAAGAGGAGTGAACGGTTGGATTCGTCTCGAAAAACGGAGTAGATTAGCCAAAGGAATCGAGTCAATCCGGCACCCGAGGCGGAAGATATGCACGAAACGAGAAAAGGCCGAAATCGAAGAACAAGACAACTCGGCCGAGTGAGTCAACTCGGCTGAATCTGAGACTTTTGGCTTGACTGCACACTCGGCCGAATCTGAAACTTTTGGCTTGACTGCACACTCGGCTGAGTGAGCCAACTCGGCCGAATCTGAAACTTTGGACATCACTGCACACTCGGTCGAGTGAGCCAACTCGGCCGAGTCAAGTTGAGTACCGTAGCTCCTGGAATTGAACATCACTCGGCCGAGTGAGCCAACTCGGCCGAATCTACGAGTTTTCAATTTACTGCACACTCGGCTAGACAAAATCGTGGCACATTTTTAAGTGCTCCACTCGGCCGAGTGACCCCAACTCGGCCGAGTCACCCCAAATTCGGTGCCATCTTCACATTTTGACCATTTTTTAGGGACCAACTTGCAATTATGCCATCCAAACCCTACCCAAACACTATATAAACACATTTTCTTGAAATTCAAGCCATTCACCCCCAATTCATCAATTCTCACACATAGTTTCACATACTCCAAGGTGATTTGGCCATTCCTCTCTCAATTCTCCATCAATTCAAGGAAGGAAGGATGTAATAGCTTGCAAATTTCATTCCACATCACAATCTAGACTAAGCTTTCTTGTTATCTTTCTTTTTATTTAGTTATTTCATTTGAATTTTGTAATTTGAGTATGTATTTGATTAGCTAAGCACTTTGTGGTTCTAAGGCATTGTAAATACTTGGATTGAAGTTTATGAGTAATTTCTTGCTTTAATTGGTGTTTATCTCTTCTTTGCATGTTTAATTATCCATTGTAAAACATGTTGTTAGTGGCCATGATGATTTGCTTAATTCATTGTTAATTGGAGTAGTATCGAGAGATTTATTCCATTTAATCGTATGCAAGCATGCAACCCGGTATTATTATGATCTTGAGAGAGGATTAATTATCGGAGAGGGAATTGAATGATCTTAGGGTCTATTTTAGGCGGTGTAATGTTTGTGATGTAGAGGTACGAGCCTATGTTGCATGCGCTTTTGGATTAATTTGTATCGAGAGATCGATTAGTTCTTCTTGTGTGATCACCCTATTTGAGATAACCTTAATGGCCATTTAAACGAGATAACATTCATAAACGGATATCTAGGTGTTACAATTGCCTTGGAACCCACCTTCTTTCTTTGCATCTTCACCCACTTTACTTTCGTTTTATTGATTTGCATGGTATTTGATCGACTTTGTATTTACTCTTTTCATTGTTTACTAGTGACAATTTTGGTAGATAATTTAGGGTAATTCAACACTTTCAAGTTATCGATCACGTCTAAATAGAACTCAATTAACAAACTACCCTTTTACGCTTAACCTCCTTGTGGGATCGACCTCGTTCTTATCACGCTACGATAGACACCGTACACTTGCGGTTGTTTATTTAGTGTTGCATAACACGTGAATCATATCACCCGTCTGATTCACTAGTGAAAGCTACCACAAAGAAACCTCTAGAATTTCGGAAGATAGCCCCACTAAATATGCATTTCGAAGAGGTTCTGCAACTACCATCAATATTAACTTTGTTTCAACCCGGATTAGGAGGAACCCAATGCACCGAAACCATGGGAGCTAGATTCTACACACATAACGAAAGAAAATATTTTTTTAAATTATTTTTTTTACGATATTAATATTTTAGCAATTATGCCACCACTGTTTCACGGAACAATCAAAACTCTCGTTAAAACTTAACGAAAGTCAACTTCGTTTCATTTAATTTAATGGAATGAGATGTATTGCCATTTTTATAAGTATAATAATATTTCATCTTCACAATAATATTATATCGGCCCCTATCCAAGATTTCGGAAGATTTTGTAAAAGTTGAAATCTCTAATTTACAATTTATTTAAAAATATGAAAAAAAAATAAAAAAATAAAAAGGTACATGATCACCCTTGAAGTATTACCTTAAACACAAGTGAGTCGATAAAGTATTTTTGATTCATTTAAACCCCTAGCCTCAACTATTTTTTTTTGGTCCAAATAAACTCTTAAAATAATTTTTGGTGCAAATAAACTTTATTTTTTAAATTGAACAAATGCAACCTTAATGTATTTTATTAGTGCAAATAAACTACTTGTCTTAAAATTTTAAAAATATTTACTTCTATTAATCCAAAATAAAGATACATATTCTTATTTGTATACCACCCGATATAACTTTTGTTTAAAAATAAATAAATTAGTGTTCGTGTTTCTTGTATTTTTTATAAGTTTTCCGTAGGAAAATACTAAATATGCATTAGTTGTGCATTATGACTTATGAGAACTTCTACATTGAGAAGTTTCCTCTCTTTTACTGATTATTAGTTGAGTTTGCACTTCCAAATTAACTCATTATTCGTAGAAAATTTGTTGATTGTGGTCGAGCACATTCTTTAGAATAACACCCACAAATAATGTTTTAGAACAAAAACATTATGCTAAGATAAGATTCACATATGCAAAACCAACAAATAAATTTATTAATTCTCCAGACATATCATATCATATACGTACTGTACAATTTTAAATTACATATTCGGAACTTCCCCACGTAACAACTTGAAAATCGTCAAGATTCTTGACAAAATCATCTTATATAATTAGCTAAAATGCTTTCACATCACCAATTTATTAATATATTGTCCAAATGCTCTTTTCTAACGTACGAAAATAATTTATTGCCTTACATTAAAAAATGTGACCCCTTTCTTTCCAAAAAAACCAACATTCTTAATGGGAATCTACTTGTATTGATTTGATGCCTTTAATTAATGATATTGTGACCCGACCCACTATGCCTCTTTTTTTGGTTTAGCTTTTTTATTTTTTATTTTTATCATCACTTATTCTTTTCATTTATAATTTTTTTGATTTAAAGTCCACCAAAATAAGAAAAAAAATACATATGTACTGTTGAACATTACCAACACCCCTTGAATTGACAAAATCGTTTTTTTTGTCACTGCTATTTCTATGAGGTCAAATTTGATAACTTGTTTTGGAGATTTATTAATTATTGAGTTTTTTGTCTATATATTAGATTACATTTATCAAAAACTCAAAAAAAAATCAATCTTTTAATAAATAATTTATTTCTCTTTTCTCCATATACACCATCTAAATCAATAATATTTTATTTTCTTTTTTCACATTTTATCAATATTAACCCAACTCTAAACTTAAAAAAAATTAATAATTACATATTATCTATAATTAATTTAAATTATATTTAAAAGGTGTAAGAAGTATATTAAATTATTTGATATTCATAATTATAATAAGGAAAAAATAATTATACACTTAAAATAAGCCTCATAATATATTTATATATACATTGTTTTATTTGTTTATTCCATGTTCTTCTACTTAATAGTATATCATTTGAATGATATTGTTTAAGTAACGTATACCTACTTGATAATTATATATAATTGAATATATATATGCTATTTATTTGTTTATGTGAATGGCACTGCTTGAATTTGCATGACTCTATTTTGTCTGAGAAATAAAAATTGTAAGATATAGAACTTAACTGTCGAATTGACTTTGAGATGAAATTTGGGTCAAACGGTAGCTAGATTAGAAATATTATACAATATTAATTTTATTTAAAGACTTCAGAAGCACAAGTTTTTCAAGATATTAATTTCTTAATCAGATATTTAATACGCAGTCAATTAAAAGACTTTATTTTCAAAACTGAGGATATTGATCAATTCAATATTTTAACACCGAAATAAATGTTTCAGCGTCACCGGCCAGTAACAATTATTAATAGTTTTGGGATAATTATTTTTCTAGTGTATTATTATTGGAGTAATTTAATTTTTTTTATTAAGCTATTACTAAAATGTGAGCTAGGTTAATTTGTATATTAAGCTATGTTGGAACGATGTGTTTTAGAGTATTTAACAAACAAACATATATAAATGATAAAGTTTTTAGAGTATTGAAGTAAAAAACATATATAAATGATTAAGTTTTAAGAGTATTGAAGTAAAAAACATATATAAATAGTAAAGTTTTTAGAGTATTGAAGTAAAAAGCATATATAAATGATTAAGTTTAAAGAGTATTGAAGTAAAAAACATATATAAATAATAAAGTTTTTAGAGTATTCAACTAATAAACATATATAAATATAAAGGTTTAAAATGATTTTAGAAAGAAGGGAGTTTAGGGGCTGTTAAATGCTTCTGGGTTTATGGCCTTTTTAGCAAGGAGGTTTTGCATATTCTTGTTAGACCATCCCCAAGGATGAGGCAAATTAGCTTCAAATGGCAAAATTTGCCTTAAAATGAACCTCCGATGCACACTCAAATCTAGTGGTAAAATGTCACAAATGAATAGTAAGTGGTAAATTTTGTCACGTACTATTCATGGTGGCAAATTTCATTACATCATTTTTATTTAAGTAATTTCAACCTTTTTTAATTTATTGTTTGATTTTAATTTAATTTTTTATTTTGATATTAATTAATGATGATGAAGATTTTAAAATTGAATTTGGTGTTTTGTTTTAGTGAAATCAATTTGTGTTTTTAACTTTTTATTAAACGTACATTTTTTTAAAATTAATTTAATTTAAATAAAATGTAAATATAAAATTCTATATTTGATTAAATAGAATATAAAAATAATAAAATTAAGAGAATTATCTAAGAGAATATTTCTATTGAGTTAAAATTTAGGTTGTATGGTGGGAGATAATTTTATTGATTAACTTAAATTTTGTGATAAATTGATGATTTTAGTAACAAATTTGCTATTAATCTTAAAGATGCCCTTAGTATATGACATGATGTCACGTGTCTATGTTATGAGTCTTATGAGTGGTCCACTAACTAATGTTATTACGCTTTTCTAAGTTGTCTTCTTGGCACGTCGCTAATTGTTGTAATGAGCTCTCTTCTAGCAATTGAGGTGGCCGCCCGACCCAAGTGGTGTCCATGTAGCCTTACTCGCTGACTTGACTGACCAAGCATGACAGGCTAGAAGGTCGGCCCCTAAGGTTGATAGACGACCTGATGAGGTGGCATGATCGTCCATTATGGAATCATTGACTATTGACCAATATTTTTTAATCAGAGGTGTCTTCATCCATGTGCAAAAAAAAAAAAAAAAGAGGTGTCTTCATCCTACTCGCTGGTCGCCAACATGATCGGATGAGACCACACACTTGACTTCTTGAATTATTGATGGAATTTTTTTGATTCAAGGCCTGAAAGATGGGTCAATGGTCGATTTAAGGCCTAAAAGAAAATTTATATTGATATAAGGCTCGATTTATATAAAACTATCAATTGAAGACTTAGATTTTAACACCGTTAACAATTAGTTATACAATACTAGCGTCCATGTAAGCGAAATGTTATCTTTCATACAATTTTTTTCACGACTAGTTACATAATTTTATAAGGAAATTATTTTTGAGTCCGTATCAAAAAATAAAATAAAATTGAGTCACACTTGCATTCGCATTCCATTAAATAAAATGTTAACGATGTTAAAATCCAAGCCTTCAATTGATAGTTTTATATAAATCGAGTCTTATATCGATAGAAATTTTCTTTTAGGCCTTAAATCTATAGTTGACCCATCTTTCAGACCTTGGATCGAAAAAATTCCATTGATTGGGTATAATATTTCGTTTTTTGATGCTCTGCTGAAAGTAGACATGTTTAACGGTTTGGAGAAAACTAAACCGAAACGTAACAGAGCCGGTTATGGTTACAGTTTATACCGGTGGTTCGATTTTTAACCACCGGTTTGACAGTTTGGGTTTTTTTTTTTTCACTCGTATTTTTTTCCGTTTTAACTTTTTTTTTTTAAGAAAATACATTACTAGAATTTGATACAAATTATAAAACGTGAATTTATACTTAAAAAATAAAAGAATTATATATATATATATATATATATATAAAAGCCAAATTGACGATTTCGATTTTTAAAAATTCATAACCGAACAGCCATTTTACAGTTATGGCTCGATTTTTTGAACCCTAACCGACAATTTTTCAAATCGGTGATTAAAAATCGGCCGGCTTGACGATTCAACGGTTTGCCGATTCAATTTTACCCATGTCTAACTCAAAGGAGGAGCAAAGTTTAACGTCGAGATGGCCTATTTTTATATTTGTTCTGACCACCAACGCTTCTCAACAACGCGTCTTGAGATGGTGTCTCGTATCTTGTGGCCCTGCGGGTGACGTAACAGGTGGAACACCTATGATGGACTCTGACAACACTATTTTTTTTTTTCCTAAAAGAAAAAAAATGCTTTCTTCTTTACATATACATACAAAATAGTGTATGATGGACTTTAATATATAGATCCTTTCAGTATGTATGGTATATATGTGTGTGTTCGTGGATATTCATATATTCAAAGAGTTTATTAATAATTCTATATTTATATAATTACATAACGATATTGATAATTTATTATAACACTACAAAATAATGGCCAGAAGGCAACGACAGGTTACCGTTGCCAATTGACAACGACATTGATAACGGGAAGAAAAAAGGCGACTGGGGCTGGTGTCGTTGCCTTAAGGCAACGGATAAGGCAACGGGAGTGGGCCCCGTTGCAAAAAGGCGACGACATATAAGGCCCGTTGCCAAAAGGCGACGACAGTGGGCCCTGTTGCCATTTGGTAACGGGCCCCCACTCGCTAAAAGGCAACGGCAGTGGGCCCGTTGCCTTTGCCGTCGCCCTAATTCAATTAAAAGTCCTCCCTCCCCAGCCGTCCAGAAGCTCATTAAGAGGCGCACACACACCTCCATTACACAAACCTCCAAACTCAACATCCACGTTCGTTTGCAGATCGAACTCGGTTCTTGGCCATTTGTGTTCTGCACTTCGACGGGAGCATTTCTACGGTAATTTTATTCGTTTTAATCGGTCAAATTTGAAGTTATATGTATATATATAGTTTAGTATATATATGTATATATATGCATATATGTTGTATGTATATATAAAATTGTTAGAATTGTTAATTTTTATGCATGCATGTGGTAATTGTTAGAATTATATTGTGTTAGGCATGTATTTTATATGTATGTATGTTTTAATTAATTAATCGCAAAAACTTATATGCAATATTGCATACATGCAATATGACTAATTAAGGTAATTCGGTCAAAATTCGTGGGTCAACATGGGTCAACGCGGGTCAACACGGGTCAAAGCGGGTCAACCTTAATTAAAATATTTATTTTCACTCTAATATATTATTATTTTACTACATGACCAAAATTATGTTACTACAAGAACTAAATTTTGTCACTACAAGGTCAAAAGTGTATTACTACAAGTCCAAAAATATTCTGGACACTTATTTTTTTGGGGCAAAATTACAAAAATAATTTTGACTTATTCGTCTACTACATGACTAAAACAATGTTACTACAAGACAAAAAATTTATCACTACAAGGTCAAAAGTGTATTACTACATGCTCAAAAATATTCTAGAGACTTTATTTTTTTGTGAATTTTTCAGAATGTTTTGACATGTAGTATTGAAATTTTGGTCTTGTAGTGGTAATATTTTGACCTTGTAGTAACAATATTTTGGTCATGTAGTAAACCACCTGTTTGCAACCCGCGGATTTTCTGGGCAACCCGGATCCAGGCCTATGACCCGCGAATTTTTTTAAATTGACTTAATTTGACTTTTGAACTTAGGGTTTTGACTTACCTAATTGGAATGGAATGCATGTATGCAATATTTCACATAAGACTAACCCTTAATTAATTAAGTTATATGAATTTATTTGTTAATTAGGGTGTTAGAATTATATATATAATTGTGTTATGTCTATATATGAATTTATTTGTTAATTAGGGTGTTAGAATTATATATATAATTGTGTTATGTCTATATATGAATTTATTTGTTAATTAGGGTGTTAGAATAATTATTAGAATATATTTGGAATTATATTAATTAATTTTAATAGAGTTGGAGGAATGAGACGTTGGTTGTTAATTTGTGTGTTGTAGACGTACGTCGATTGACATGATGAATTATTCAAGTCGTAGTTGGATGTATAGTCCAAGATTAGTGAATGGGATTATGAACCCTGGATTTATTAGTGGAGTAAATGGATTTATTGAAGCTGCCACTAGTAATCCGAATTCGATTTGGGAAGGAAAAATTAGGTGTCCTTATTCGAAAGCTAGATGTCGAAATCAAACTTATAGAGATTCTAATGAAGTGAAATCTCATTTATATCGAAATGGTTTTACACTGAATTATTATAATTGGATTTATCACGGGGAAGAGAGTTGGGGTCTACGTCCATTTCAAAACACTAATGAATTTGCGTCAACTTCAAACGACGTTGACCCAGCGGGACCTAGTTCGTACCACACTATGGTAAAAGAGTTAATGGGTGGCCCAAACATTGATTTTGAAATAGACGTGGAAGAGGAGGCACTTAATGAAGAACCCCCTAACGAGAATGCGGCACAGTTTTACGACATGCTTCGTGCAGCGGACCAAGACTTGTATCCTGGTTGTGAATCTCATTCGCAGTTCTCATTCAATTCCAGATTGTTGAACATTAAAACGGAAAACAGATTGTCTGAAAGGGGATACAATCAGGTCGTTGAGTTGATTCGTGAGATTTGTCCTCCCGAAAATAAGGTTCCCAATAAATTTAACGACACCAAACATTTGATGAGTGGGATGGGTCTTCCGGTAGAAATGATTGATTGTTGTGCACAGAATTGCATGTTATTCTGGGGTGCAGACAACGAACTAGATTTTTGTAAGATTTGTGGTCGATCACGGTATAAGCCGAGTAGGGTTGATGCAGATGGTCGGTTGAAAAGAAATGCCCGGTTAAGGAGATGTTCTACTTTCCGATAATTCCTCGTTTGCAAAGATTGTACATGTCCAAGGCCACTGCGAAGGATATGACATGGCATGCCTCGTGCGCTTCTGATGACTCTGGTGTTATGCGTCACCCGGCAGACTCGTTGGCTTGGAAGCATTTGGACCGTTCGTATCCTGATTTTGCATCTGAAATTAGAAATGTTAGGTTGGGCTTGAGCACAGACGGTTTTGCACCGTTTGGAATGACGGGAAAACAATATTCGTCATGACCAGTTATACTTACTCCGTACAATCTACCCCCGTGGTTATGCATGAAGGATCAATTCATGTTTCTTTCGATTCTCGTGCCCGGGCCTAAAAGTCCTAAGGACAAACTTGATGTGTTTTTGCAACCACTGATAGCAGATTTGAGATTTTTATGGGAAAATGGTGTGCAAACTTACGATGTTGCTAGAAAGCAAAACTTTTTGATGCGAGCTGCACTTATCTGGACCATTAGTGACTTTCCAGCATACTCGATATTGTCTGGTTGGAGTACAGCCGGAAGGCTTGCTTGTCCATATTGTGGAGAGTACATCGATGCATTCTATTTGAATAAAAGTAGAAAGCAGTCGTGGTTCGACAACCACCGAAAGTTTTTACCACTGAATCACACGTGGCGAACGAATAAAACTGCATTCATGGCCGGAGTAGTAGTCACAGATGATCCACCGCCTATTCGAACGGGTGCAAGTCTCCTATACGAAATTGATCATTTGGGATATAGAAAGGTTACAGAGGAGGGTGTTGAGGCCCACAACAAAAAACTTTCTGGAGGGTGGAAGTGGAAAAGCATTTTCTGGGAGTTGCCCTATTGGAGTACCTTGTTGATACGACACAATTTAGACGTGATGCATATTGAGAAAAATGTGTTTGATAACGTATTCAACACGGTGATGAATGTGGAGGGGAAAACAAAGGACACGTCTAAATCAAGAGATGAGCTGAATGATTATTGTCGTCGTCCCTCTCTCAAGAAATGTCCACGTACATCAAAGTATCCTAAGGCTTCTTTTTCGCTTGATAAGAAGCAAAAGGATGTTATTTGTAAGTGGATAAGTGAGTTGAAGTTTCCAGATGGATATGTGTCTAACATGTCCCGTTGCATTGACTGGTCGAAATTGAAATTGTATGGGATGAAGAGTCATGATTGTCACGTGTTTATGCAGAGACTACTGCTGATTGCTTTTTACAAAATTCGGCCGCTCAATGTGTGGAAAGCAATCACTGAGCTTAGTCTATTTTTTAAGGAGTTGACTTCTACAACCATCACAGTTGACAACATGGCTCGACTGGAAACAGATATCCCAGTGATCTTGTGCAAGTTGGAACGTATCTTTCCACCCAACTTCTTCAACTCTATGGAACATCTACCTGTGCACCTTGCATATGAAGCAAAAGTGTGTGGTCCAGTTCAATACAGATGGATGTATCCATACGAGAGGTAATTGTCATTCAATTTCTCATACGATTCTTCAAATTATATGAACTTACGATTCTTATAATTTAATCAGGTATCTTCGCACCTTGAAATTAAGCGTGGGTAACAAAGCATGTGTTGAAGCTTCGATTGACAATGCATATTTAACTAAAGAGGCGTCAATGTTTTGTTCTCACTATTTCGAGGACCATGTTACGACAAGGATACACAATGTACCTCGTAATTACGATGGTCGAGAAGAAGTACACGAGTATTTCGATGGCACTTTTTCAATATTTAAGGTGCCTGGCAAACGATTAGTAAAGTCTATGAAAAGATGGATTTTAGACGAGGAGAAAAAAGTTGCTCATACGTACGTGTTGTTGAATTGTGATGAGGTACAACCATATGTTTAGTAAGTCAATCTGACCAAAATGTTTGTCAATCAAATACTTAGTGTTGACATGTCTTATTAATCTTATATCGATCGTACGTAGGTTATTCATGCAACAACTTCAAGTTCATCAACCAAATCTCTCGGCCGCTGAATCAGATTTAAGGCTACAAGATGGATTTGCGTCGTAGTTTGAAGAAATTGTAAGTTATCTTAAAATAACGATCTGTGTAAAGTGTTAAGTTATAGAAATTCTCACATCGTCGTGGCTTATAAATATATAGGTGAAGATAAATCGCATCGAGAACAGGTTTTTATACGATCTCTCGGCCGGTCCGTCTGGTCAAGTTCTTACGTACGCAGGGTATTACGTGAACGGGTACAAATTCCACATTATGGCTTATGGTGCATCTAGAGCAACATCAAACAGTGGGGTTTGTATCAAGGGAAAAAACTACGATGCGAATGAGGAAGATTTTTATGGGAAACTCGAGGAAGTAGTCGAATTGGACTATCAGGGGTACCACGAGAAAAAAATGGTTTTGTTCAAGTGTCAGTGGTTTGATCCCTCAAACAATGGGACAAAAGTTCATCCTAACTACAAGCTCGTGGAGCTTAATCAGAGGCAATATTACGGCTGGTACGATCCATTCGTACTAGAAAGTCAAGCCACACAAGTCTATTATTGTCCAAACCTGGACCCCGTACTGATTGGATATTTGTCTGCAAAGTCAAACCGAGATACTTGGTGGATGCAAAAGATACTATTGAAGATGAAGTTCCCGCGTGGCAAGAGGATAACTTAGAGACTCAAATGATTGTGCAAGTAGATGATGATCCTGTCATGTTAACTGATGACACCGGTACAATGATGGAAGTGGCAGAATATGAAGAAGAAGATAAAGAAAAAGATGGAGAAGAAGACGGAGAAGAAGATGGAGAAGAAGACGGAGAAGACGACGAAGATGAATGATGAATGATGTTGTTAATTAATTGCTAAACAATGTTATCTAAATATTAATTCCTTAATTATATTCCTTATTTATATTCTAGTGTTAATCCTTACAGTGATGTTCATATATAATGTTTTTTAATTGTTACAATGTTAAACGTTAATAATGTTTTAATGTTCATTTTGACAGATGAGTGGTCGTAGACATGGTTCTGGACAGGGCTCTGGTCAGGGTGGCTCTGGTCAGGGTTCTACTGGACATGGGCGAGGTAGAGGTAGAAGTACTAGAGGTAGAGGAGAGCCGGTGGATGAGACACCGATTGTGCACACACCACAGGGTTTATATATGCCCGATATGACCCAGCTACAGTTGCCCGAAATGAACCTAGATTCCTATTACACTCAGGTGCCTCATATGGGTCCACCTGCACAACAACCATCCCCTCCACAGCAACCATCCCCTCCACCGATACATTCGCTAGTTAGACCCCTGTCTATCGGGACACAGGCCAGCATGTCTTATGATGCACCCGAGAGTCGCATTTTACTGTGGATCTACCTTGATACGTAAGTATATTCCTTATTTAATTTTCATTAGACGTATGTATAACGTGTTTATTAATAATTTTTTTTATTATTATAAAATACGTGTAACAGGTTGATGCCTTCAAATTTGATTTCGAGGACGATTAGGTCGATTATGTATAGGAATATGGAGCTTGGTGCACACTCCTTTGCCAAGGTATCACCCGACACGATACAACGGTGGTGGGAGACATTCCAGGTATAAAATCACTTTACATTAACATTTTGTTATATTTTTATATTAATTCATTAATTCATTTTTTTTTGCAGACCGAGGTCAGGTGGGACCCTCGAATCACATCTACTGAAGAGGTGTATAGGCTCTTTCTTCAAAGAGCAGCAGGTCGGTACACTGGCATGTTATCAAACGTCAAGAAAGCGTGGGTGAAGGAAAAGAAGAGGCCGAGGTGGGATGTCAATGTTTGGAACGACTTAGTTCGTCACTGGAGCGATCCTGAAACAATTAAGAAGAGCGAGCAGGCTTGTAAGAACCGCTTATCCGAGCCTGGAGGTCCGGGTACTGGCTGTGGTACTCATAAAGGCGGAGCTCGTGGAGCAGCAGAGGTCGCACGGCGCATTGTAAGTATTTGTGGTCAATTATAATTCATTTTAATTAGTTAATTATTTAGTTAATTATACGTATATGTCTTCAATTCAAAATACAGGAGGAGAAGATGGGACGCCCTGCCCACGACTGGGAGATAGCTGAATATTACCACCGTTACGAAAACGGCACATACAGCTATGGTTATATGGGTGATATACTTGTAAGTGTGTACATATATATATACATTACATTATATAACAAATATATATTCAATTTTACTTGAAAATGTATTAACCCACTTTTAAATGTGCACGTATAGGATCAGGTACAGGAGGAGTTGACCAATCAATCAGGAGATCCGTCGGATGAACCTACTTCAGAGGATGGTTCCCAGGGCCCAACTATACCCGACATGTCTGATTTGTTTGTGAAGAAGGTCGGTAGGTCTCATGGACGTGTTAGGGGCCTTGGACAAGTAGGCAAGAACAGACGGGTCTCCTACGGTCCTGGCGAGACGTCACGTGGTACGACTTATGGACGATTCTCCCAGGAAGACATGGACAATGCTCTTGCCGAAGAACGGAGAATCAATGAGGAGAGAGAGAGCAGCGCTTACTCCTACAAATGCAGCAGACGGATGAGCACATAGTCAAGACTTTTCAGGATCAATTGGCAGCGATGATGAGTCAGATGACAGGTCAGATGATGGGTGGGATGGGTGTGATGGGTCAGATGGGTGGGATGGGTCAGCAGATGGGTGCCGCCGAGGGCGCCGCACAACGTTCATGATCGTAGCCAGGTTGATCGGGATCAGGATGATGGTGGTGATGAGGAGTGATACATTTTTATATTACTTTATTATGTGTGATGTTATTATATTACATTGACGTTGATGATTAATTTTTATTTTAATGTTGTGTGTGATGTTATTTTAATTAAATGGATAAGTGAATTGATATTTTTAAATGGATAAGTGAATTGAAAATTAGAATGAATTTAAATGATGTGATTAGAATAAATTTACATGTATAATCGAAAATAATTATACTCAATGTTGTATGTAATTATAATGTTGTGAATTGAAAATTAGAATGAATTTAAATGATGTGATTAGAATAAATTTACATGTATAATCGAAAATAATTATACTCAATGTTGTATGTAATTATAATGTTGTGAATTGAAAATTAGAATGAATTTAAATGATGTGATTAGAATAAATTTACATGTATAATCGAAAATAATTATACTCAATGTTGTATGTAATTATAATGTTGTGAATTGAAAATTAGAATGAATTTAAATGATGTGATTAGAATAAATTTACATGTATAATCGAAAATAATTATACTCAATGTTGTATGTAATTATAATGTTGTGAATTGAAAATTAGAATGAATTTAAATGATGTGATTAGAATAAATTTACATGTATAATCGAAAATAATTATACTCAATGTTGTATGTAATTATAATGTTGTGAATTGAAAATTAGAATAAATTTACATGTATAATCGAAAATAATTATACTCAATGTTGTATGTAATTATAATGTTGTGAATTGAAAATTAGAATGAATATAAATGTTGTATATTGAAGATTAGAATAAATTTAAATAGTGTAAATTAATTAATGATACCATAATTAAATTATTTAATTTGAAACACATTATAATTTAGTTAATTCTCGTTTAGAAATAAATATGATATGCTTTGACAATTTAATAAGCAATAATTAAACTTAAAATGGATTGAAATAAAGAATTGAAACTAAAATTAAATTGAATATATATTAATTGTGTTCACAACATAACGACTAAAGCTCCTAGGCTAAACGACATACAGGGGGCGCCCAAAACTCTACAGGACCGAGAGGTCCCGTGCTCGAAACCCAGCTGGAGCGAAAATTCGCGAATATTGGTGGCCTAGTGGTGGGGTGTGTATTGGTTGCCTTAGAGACCTGGGTTCGAAACCCAGGTTCTCATTTTTTAAAAGTTAACAAAAAGGCGACGGCCTTGGCAACGGCTGGGCCCCGTTGCGAAAAGGCGACGGCCTCCACGCCCTTGCCAAAAGGCGACAGCCATCTACCGTTGCCAAAAGGCAACGGTTTTCCCAAAGTCCGTTGCCTATAAAATAGCAACGCCCATATTGGCAACGGCGGAGTGCCGTTGCCTTCTTGATTAGTAAAAGTTAACAAAAAGGCGACGGCCTTGGCAACGGCTGGGCCCCGTTGCGAAAAGGCGACGGCCTCCACGCCCTTGCCAAAAGGCGACGGCCATCTACCGTTGCCAAAAGGCAACGGTTTTCCCAAAGTCCGTTGCCTATAAAATAGCAACGCCCATATTGGCAACGGCGGAGTGCCGTTGCCTTCTTGATTAGTGAGGGGGAATCCGTTGCCTTCCCCGTCGCCATTTTGACATTTTTTTTAGTGTAAACGTGTTAAATATGAATTGCTGATTATTAATGAAAAATATGCATTTAAGTTGTATATATATGACGTGTCGAAAATAAAAAGTAGTACATATATGACATTCCGATTATGTATTGCTCCATAATTTATAAATGTGTTAAATAGGAATCGGGGGTTATTAAGGAAAATATTGCAATTTTTTATGCCTCGATATTCGATCTAACACTACAAAAAAAGGGTGTTTTACAGACGGATTTACCGACGGAATTTCTGTCGGCATCCGAGGTTACCGACGGATTTACCGACGGAATGTCGGCCGTCTTCTTTTTCGGCGTCAGCATTTTTTGCCGACGGATTTTTGGATTCCGTCGGCATTTCCGACGGATTTGCCGACGGATTATCCGTCGGATTTGCCGACGGAAATACCGAGGGAAATTCCGTCGGTATTTCGGACAACCCGTTTGACAAACCGGGTCAACATTCCGATGAATTAAAATAATTATAAAATAAATTAGAATGAATTAAAATAATTATAAAAGAAATTAATTTTTGAATAGATTTCGAAATTCACATGTCGACGGATATTCCGTCGGCATTTGACCGACGGAATATCCGTCGGCAATATACCGACGGAATTTCCGTCAGTAAAACAAAAAAATGAATAAAAAAATATGATTTCGAAATTAACATGTCGACGGAATATCCGTCGGCATTTGACCGACGGAATATCCGTTGGCATTTTACCGACGGAATATCCGTCAGTAAAACAAAATATTAATAAAAAAAATATGGGTGGCCGGGGAGGCCCCGACCAGAATTTCATTTTCCGACCACAATTAATTGGATTTGGTTTGTCGAAATATAATGCATGGATACAATTCAGGCTTTAATTTATAACAGAAATTCTAACCAACTGCACTATATATTTTTAATTGTTATCTAAAGATATTCATATATAATTGGTGACAAAATTACCACTAACACAAACCAATAAATTACATATACTACACAAACCAATAAATTACATAAATTTGATGTTTGCATTACTAACAACACTGTTAATATTCAAAATAGTACAAATATATAAAGAAACATTTCAAAATATTATACTTCCAATCTAAGAGTGTAAGAATGTTGACTTCAATAACTTGTAGATCAACTTTAATTAAAATTTCGTCACACAAGAATCATCAAAACATTAAACTACATTAATTAATTAATAAATTACCTTCCCAGTGAAAATGATAACTCCGATTGAATTTCGTCACACAATTCGGAAGTAAGGCCTCGTCTTTGCTTTTGAGCCCACAATTCGTCGTTTTCATCATCATCCGAAACTGAAATACAAAATCAAATCAGTTTGTTCAAACAACAAAATACAAATTGACAACTAAAAAAAAAAAAGGAAAGCGTACCGATGGTTTACGACGCGGAGAGAGGACGGCGGAGGGGAGGAGGAGGAGGCGCCGCCACTGTGCGAGAGAGGCGACGGCCACTTGCCGAAAAAAAAATCCTACTTGTTTCGGGTAAAAGGGGAGGAAGGAGGGAGGAGGAGTGGGGGGAGAAGCTGGATACAGAGGTTTGGGTGGGGGAGGAGGCGGCGGCGGCGTTGCTGAGCGAGGGAGGCGAGGAGGTGGAGGGAGGCGAGGTGGGAGAGAGGAAATTTCGGAAAGAAAACCAGGTTTTATATAAGGGTAAATACCGACGGATATTCCATCGGTATGTTTCAAAAAGTAAATACCGACGGAAAGTGAATTCCGTCAGCATTTTGGTGATTTTTTTTTTTTTTTTAAATAATTCAATTTTTTCTATATACTTACTAAATTACCAAAATATTTTTTTAAAAAATCACGAAATTCATTTCTTCCACATATATTAATAAATATATTGGTTGTGGCTTATATTTATAGTAAATTTAATTTTTATAATTTGTACCTAAATGATAAATAATTAAATAACTTTTATAAAATAAAAATAAATACATTACATTAATTGAATTAATTTTCATCTTCATCGTCTTCATCCTCCTCTTCGTCCCTATCCTCCTCCTCATCATCATCTTCCTCATCCTCATCCTCCTCCTCATCCTCATCCTCATCCTCATCTTCTTCATTCTCCTCTTCATCCTCATCTTCATCCTCTTCTTCATCCCCCTCCTCTTCACCTTCAATTTCGATTAATTGGGGATTTGCAACCGTCAAGGGTACAGAAAGATTGAAATCTCCCGTAAAGACTTCAGTTGGAGTCTCTATTTGTTCTGCTTGAAATGGAGATTCATCTTCAGTATTTTTGTCCTTTTTAGGGACTTCTACCATTGACCTTGCCTTTACTTTGCAAACAGCGTGCCATTCATAACCACGTGGAGCTCCCGGATATGTGCAGTAGTATACTTGAGATACTTGATGGGCAAATACAAATGGATCATCCCCAACATACGCCCTTTTCGAACTAACATCAACGAGCTTGTACTCCGGGTGAATTCTTGTTCCTAGATGGCCTGAATCAAACCAATGACACTTGAACAACACTACAGTCTTTGTTGGATATCCTGGATATTCTACTTCGACGACTTCCCGTAACACCCCAAAGTAATCACTTGCATCTGCATTGTAATTCGCACTGCTAACGCAGACGCCACTGTTGGTAGTTGCCTTTGTCGATGCATACCCAGACGTATGAAATCTGTAGCCCTTCACAATATAACCGTTGTAAGTCTTTACACGACGTAGTGGTCCCTTGCTGAGATCTCGTAAGAATCGACTGTCTAGAGCGTTATCCCGTCCCTATACGGCTCAATTTAAAATTAATTAAAATAAATATTAATTTATTTACGTAAAACATAATTAATTAAATGGTACTCACATAACGTTCGAACCATCGGGAAAATTCACGTTGAATACGAGCATCTATATATGCATCTGAGATGTTTGGTTCTGCTCGTCGTAGTTCTTGAGCGTACATCCTAATTCACAACATTCAAAAACTTTGGAAATTTACCTGTACGCTCATCCTTTTTCAACTCTGGACGGCGACAAAGAGTGTCCAAATCCTCCAGAGACTTTGGAGTGTCTTTCGTCTTGCCTTCCGTGTTCATGATTGTGTGGAACACATTGTCAAACACATTCTTTTCAATGTGCATCACATCCAAATTGTGTCGTATCAATAGTGAACTCCAGTATGGTAAGTCCCAAAAAATACTCCTTTTGTTCCAACCACCCTCAATTCCTCTGTTGTGTTCTGCTGCATTTTCCTCAGTACTTTTTTTCAACCCCGTCACTTGAACCTCATATAACAACCTACGTCCTGTACGGAGAGTAAATTATAAGTGACACTAAAAGCAATAGATAAATATACGTTTAGTACTCGATTATTAAATAAATGTATAAAATACCATCTCGTAGTGGAGGTCGATTGTTTGTGACTGCTCTGTTTTTTACGAAGTTCTTCTTATTTCTTCGAAACGGGTGACCTTGAGGTAAGAACCTACGGTGATTATCGAACCATGAAACTTTTCTACTCACCGGGAGACTGAAAGCTTCAGAATTCTCCATACAATACGGACATGCTTTCTTTCCGGCCGTACTCCACCCGGACAACATACCATATGCAGGAAAGTCGCTAATGGTCCATAAAAGAGCAGCACGCATCGTGAAGTTCTGCTTTCTAAAAACATCGTATGTTTGGACTCCATTCTCCCATAAGAAGATCAAGTCTTTTATAAGATGTTGGAGATAAACATCCAGTTTGTCCTTTGGATTCGTTGGTCCAGGCACCAATACAGTCAGAAACATTGTTTGAGGTTTCATGCACATCCACGGAGGAAGATTATATGGAGTCAGTATCACCGGCCACAAAGAATACTGCTTCCCATGCATCCCAAACGGTGCAAAACCATCAGTACACAAACCTAATCTCACATTCCTCGGTTCACAACCAAAATTTGGAAACACGTTGTCAAGATGTTTCCAGGCCTCTGAGTCTGCCGGATGTCGCATCTCCCTCGACTCAGCCGAAGAGGAATCTGTAGCATGCCACGTCATGTGTTGTGCAGTGGCACTTGATTGATATAATCTCAACAAACGGGGAATGATAGGAAGGTAGTACATCTTCTTATATGGCACTTTCTTCTTTGTCTTCTTCGATTGACCACCAGGTCCCTTTCGACGTGCCTCTTTGTACCGGGGATGGCCACACAATCTACACATATTCAGACTACTATCTTCGTCACCCCAATATAACATGCAACCATTCACACAACAATCAATCTTCTCAACTGGCAAACCAACATTCTTCAACATTTGTTTGCTTTGATGAAACGTCGTAGGCACCTTATTATTTTGAGGACAAATTTCACTGCATAACTGTGTCACTTGCTCATATGCCCTATTAGAAAGCTTGTTCTCGGTCTTAATGTTCATGAGTCGTGCATTAAATGACAACTGTGAGTGAGATTCACAACCCGGATATAAATCTTCTTCGACTAATTTGAGCATCTCATAAAACCGAAATGCCTCATTCGTCGGCTCCTCTTCCATGTTTGAAAAACCAGCTTCCCTGATCATTGTTTGATACATATTCGGTTCTTCGTCCCCAAACTGTTGTTCTTCGTCCCCAAACCGTTGTTCTACCTCGTTACTAGTGCCAACATGATCGAAATTTGCTTCTTCTTGATAGATTCCAGCAGTGTAATAGTAAAACACTTCATCAAATCTATAAGGCCAACGTGTTTCGCCATGACTAGTCCAATTATAATAATTATCAACGAAACCATTCTTCACAATATGCACTAGGACCTCATCAATCTCTTTATATTTCTTATTCTGACATTTCTTAGCATTACACGGACACCTAATGCAATTTCCACTCATGTAATGTGGCTGGCTTTTTGCAAATTCAACAAATAACACGAGTTCATTATAAAATTCCACATTCACATTTCCTCTAATCATTCTAGGAGTACAATACATCCAACGACGGTCAGGCAAATCCATCTGCTAAACATTTAAGTGGAGCAACACATTACTAAACTAAACTTATAATAAATTCAAACAAAACTTATGATATATATAAAACATGTAATTACATTATATTGAATTTTATATATAGAGTAAATTAAAAATGGTAGAAAATGTACCGTAATTTGATGTTTCTGAATACCCGAGCATGAGCATAAAAAAATTAGGCAGTAGAAAGTTTTGGTGTAAATTTGCAATACGAAAGTGAAGTGGAAAAAAAGAAAGTTTTAGGAATTTCCCGACGGAAATGCCGACGGACTTATCTTTCCGTCGGCATTTCACCGCCCAAAATTTCCGTCAGTCAAGATAAATGCCGACGGATAATCCGTCGGCATTTATCAAATGGTGAATTCCGACGGAAACTTAATTACGTCGGCATTTCACCGCCCAAAATTTCCGTCAGTCAAGATAAATGCCGACGGATTATCCGTCGGCATTTATCAAATGGTGAATTCCGACGGAAACTTAATTCCGTCGGCATTTCACCGCCCAAAATTTCCGTCAGTCAAGACAAATGCCGACGGATTATCCGTCGGCATTTATCAAATGGTGAATTCCGACGGAAACTTAATTCCGTCGGCATTTGGCGTGTTATTATTATTTTTTTTTATTAATTAATTCAATTTTTTGTATATATAGTAACAACACAAAGCTCACACACACCATATTCGATTTTTTCTATTTTGCAAAGAAATATCATGTCTTCTTCATCTTCTATTCGATTTCAGCAAGGCCTTGTTTGTTATTGTGGAAAGGCATGTCGTACATATGCTTCTAAACAACCTAGAAGTAAAGGGAGGATATTTCATAATTGTCCTGACTCCCAAAGTGATGGCGGTGGATGTGGTTTCTTTGTATGGGCTGACACTCTAGAAAAGTGTGTTGTTGACAAGAATCAAGAATCTAATCAAAGTGACCAAGAAACTGAAGACATGAAGAAAATGACTCAAGAGATGAAGAAATTGGTTACAGAGATCAAGAATTTGGCTGAAGAAATCAAGGATTTAATCAAAGTGAACAAAATCATTTTGATTGTGCTAGTTGTCATGGTTGCATCTACCACCTTCAAGTGGTTTGGTTAAATATATGTATAATGCACTCTATATGAGGCTATTTTAATTTGTACTAAAATGCACTCTTCAAGTGGTTTAAATCTATATCTAGAATGCACTCTAAATGAGATTATTTTGTACTCAATGAAACAAATGAATGCACCATATTTTCATCTATACACCAATAAACTACACAAATAAACTGCAATATATAGTTTAACATATTTTTCAACATAAACATAAATATATACATAAAGATAAATAAGTTCAACAGAAAATTAAATAAGTTCAACAGAAAATTAAATAAGTTCAACAAAAAAATAAATTAGTTCAACACAAAATTAAATTGTTCAAATTGTTCAACCAGGATAGTTGCCAGGATAGTTGCCAGTGCCGGGAAAGTTAAAATATTGATCCATATCATCATTCAAGTTGACGTTGCCACCGTCGGCCTGACCTGCATCTTGACCTGCAGCTTGATCTGGAGCTGGAGCTGGAGCTGGCGGTGGTTGCCCCATCGTCTGTTGATAGATGGCCTCGATCTGCTCAGCAGACATCCCCAACGTCCGACCCGCATTGGTACTCCAGAGGCGGAAGTAGTTCTCGAACGTTGCCATGACGTTCGGATCCGGGACGGCAATGGAGGATACGGACGGCTGCGATGCACTCCGGGCCGACCGACCACTTGGTGTCCTCACGGCGCTGCTCATCCCACCAAGGCCAAGGACCCTTCCCTTGGAGGTCGGGGCAACGTCAAGGTAACACTGGTCCACGTCAACAACCGGAGGGGTACCGCTGCTTCCGGATTCAGCAGTAGTCGTGGCGGTGGCTTGCGTCTCAGCCTCTTCAATCCTCTGTCGGACGCTCAACTACATAATTAAAAAATTAAAATTAATTTAATTATCTATATATATATATAATGTAATTAATACATAAATTTAATTAAACTTACGTGGAGGTCAGTAGTGCGCCCGTAGGTGGACGTCTGTGTATCGGCATTAAACGGATGAAGAAGGCTCAGCCGATCCAAGTGGGTGTGGGGACGTCCAGTCTCCCGCTCCTATTACGTATCAAATAAACATATACAAATTCATTTAGATAACTAATATAAAATAATTAACTATAATTATTTAATTTTTAAATAATTAAATAAAACTTACGAGAGCAAGTGATTGCTCGAGGACGGACCGAGCTCTCCCCGATGCACTGCCATCCCGCCTCCAACGTCGGTTCTGCGGTTGGCCCGAGCTTTGTCACACTTGTCTTGGTAATCCTGGTCCATCCACTTCTCAACCAACGACTCCCACAGGTCAACACCATCCTCGTCTTTCCCCAGAACAAGATTTTTGTCTTCATCACGCCAGGCCTTTCTCCAGTCGTACATCATGTTCGTGTACCGAGTAGAACAAAGATTGTACCACTTCTCGTAAATAGCGGTGTCCGAGTAGATCGTCGTATCCCAACGGGCCTTTTTCTATACAAATAAATATTCAACATATTTATCAAATAATATGAATAATTAGTTATTTAATAAACTTTAAATATTGTAATTATATACCTGGAACTCCTCGAAATAATCATCCTTTTTAGATTGTGGCACCTTCGACCAAGTGATAGCACCCTTAGAAATCTTGCAATCCTTAAAGGATTTTGTGCACATCCTGGACACCTCATTACCGGGCATCAACCTGTAAAATTATTAACAAATTTATAAACTAACACATTATAAATAAATAAATAAAGTTAATCGTTATTGAATCTCATCAAACATTAGAATTATTGACTTACGCTCTTGAAACGATGTCAATGACTTTCCTTTTGTCTCGAACAGGATGCTGACGAGAAGAGGATGACGAACCAACCGACATCGTAGTCGGCGGCGGCGGCGACACTGCCACAGGAGGAGGAGGAGGAGCCGTCACAGGAACTGATTCATCCCGAGACCTCCTTGCACGTGACCAAAGTGACGACCTATGACGTGAACCCGAACCCTGATTCGGTACTTGTTCACTCATCTGTTTCAATCAATAAAAAATACATAATTTTACTAATTATCAATTTAATGAACATATTGCTAATTTAAATTTTTTACTAATATATCATATTCCTAATTTAATCAACATATTCCTAATTTAAATCAAAACAATATATATATATAACCTAATTACAACGTGATACCACCGTCGAACCATCTAATTAACTAATAATTTAAACAATTGATTGAAACATGCATCACCTACATTAAAAATATTTCTAAATTAACATATTCCTAAATTAACAAATCTAAACATAATTAAAATAATACTTTTCTAATTGGAGTTTTCTAATTATCAATTTAATGAACATATTCCTAATTTAATTTTTTTACTAATATAGCATATTCCTAATTTAATTAATCAACATATTCCTAATTTAATCAACAATAACCTAATTTAATTATTATTTTTCTACCTAACTTAATCAATAATAAAAAATTGAACATATATATTCCTAAATTAACAAACCTAAAACTAATTAAAATAATAATTTTCTAATTTAAACAATTGATTGAAACATGCACTACCTACATTAAAAATATTCTATATCAAAATTACACCATTAAATTAAACTAGTAATTAACTATATAACAATTAATTAATGTATACATATAACAATTAATTAATTAATTAACCTTAAAAACCTACTCGATCTATCAAAATTATTCTTAATCAACAAATTAAATTAACTAACGTACATACTAACATGATCATAATATTTTAACAACTAACTAAATCAATATAACATGCAAATCAACATTAAATTATTCATATTTACATATATCCATGCATAAACATATATAAGTATTAAAATTAAGTAATAAAACTAATTAAGAAAACGTACCGTATCAATGTAATCGAAGAAATTTGCTTCAATAGCCTCGTCCTCGTCTTCGTCTTCCCCACCGAATCCTCACTCACGCACGCCCCCTTTTTTTTTTTCTAAAACGAACTGATTGATTTGAGGCCCTTATATATTAAAAAAAAAAAAAATGCCGACGGATTTTCCGTCGGCATTTCCCTCGGTAACCGCCCACTATTAATGGGAACCGTTACCTTTTTGGAAAACGAGGCGGTGCGAATTCAACGGGTCAGATGCCGACGGATAATCCGTCGGCATTTCCGTCGGCACACATATTTCAAAATTCCGTCAGCATTTTCCCTCGGTAAATGCTGACGGAACGGATATCCGTCAGGATTTCCCTCGGTAAATGCTGACGGATCAGAAATCCGTCAGCATTGACGTTGACTTTTCAATCCGTCAGCATTCCGTCAGCATTTCCGTCGGAAATGCTGACGGATTATAATCCGTCGGCATTTGTCCGTCCCTGTAGCGCGCGTTTTTTGTAGTGTAAGATCGATTAATTTTGGAATCAATTTCATAAGAGTTTCAAACCTGAGACCTAAAGAGAGGAGCACCGAGCACATGCATAAGTCTTAAATTTACACCACTAAATCAACTCTTTAAATTAAAAATATGACATTTTGGTATATGACAAGTATAGTGAAAAAATAATCAATGGAGTTAATGCAACATCATATTTATACGAAGACGTATTAATAATTTAAAGGGATTATATTTTTTTTAGTCCATTAAGTTGCCACGATTTTGAATTTAGTCCATCAGGTTACCACTTTTTTGAATTTAGTCCACTAAGTTTCGATTTATTTTGATTTTGGTCAAGTTACCTACTATAGCAGGTTTAACATGTCATTTTTTAAAACACACCTCATAAAATGTAATACACACCCCAAATATTAAACACACCACACTAAAATTTAAAAATCATTTTTTATTACTATACACACTCAATTCTTTCATATTTAATAAATTGCCAAAAATAAATAAATTTAAAAAATTAGAATTCAAATTAATATGAAAAATATAAATAAAACCTATAAAAAATTGCCTAAATCTTCAAAATTAAACAAAGCTAAAAAAATTAAACAAAGCTAAAAAAATTAATTAATTTAATTAGTTTTGAAGATTTAGTTGATTTTCTACTACTTATAAATTTTATTTAGCCTTATTTTTTTTACTTTTTTTATAGAACTTAGAAAGCAAATAAAACATTAATAAAGTAATGGAGTTTTAAATTTATTTTATTTTTCTTTTAAATATTTCTTTTATATTATATGAACCTAATAACCACATAAATATTATATACACTCCAAATGTTAAACTCAAAAAATAAAAAATTAAGGGTTGGTATGCTATGGACTCGAGTGCATGTTGTGCACCCTAGTCCATGTTGCACTTTTCAGTTACTGACTTACACTTTTTGGTAAATAGTGTTGCACTTTTCAATTATTAAACTGTATAAAAATATTTTTAGTAATAATTGAAAAGTGCAACACCATTTACCAAAAAGTGTAAGTCAGTAATCTAAAAAGTGCACATGGACTAGGGTGCACAGCATGCACTCGAGTGCATACTAGACTTTACCAAAAATTAAATATAGTTAAATAAAATCATAAACATATTTAATAAATTGTCAAAAATAATTTAATTAAAAAAGTAAGTATTCAAATTAACATGAAAAATATAAATAAAACCTAATATAAAAAATACCTAAATCTTCAAAAAATTTAATACAGCTAAAAAATTAATTAATTTAATTAGTTTTAAAATTTTAGTTGATTTTTTTAATACTTTTAAAGATTTTTATTTTTATTTAATAATTTTTTCAAGTTGATTTTTTTAAATTTATTAAAAATATTCAAAAATAGTAAAAAATCAACTAAATCTTCAAAATTAATTTAATTAATTAATTTTTTGATCTTTTTTAATTTTTGAAAATTTTTGTGTTTTTTATAGGTTTTATTTAGAGTTTTTATATTAATTTGAATTCTTACTTTTTTTAATTTAATTTTTTATGGTAATAATTAAATTATTTTTAAATATTTTCTATTTTTTATTACAATACACATCCCAATTCTTTTCGATATAATAAATTGCTAAAAATAATTAAATTAAAACAATAAAAGTAAAACTTAATATAAAAAATCTAAATAAAACCTATAAAAAATAACCAAAATCTTCAAAAATTAAAAAAAGCTAAAATATTTATTAATTTTGAAGATTTAGTTGATTTTTTACTATTTTTGAAGATTTTTAATAAATTTAAAAAAAATCAACTTGAAAAAATTATTAAATTTAATAAAAATAAAAATTTAAAAAGTATTAAAAAATCAACTAAAATTTTAAAACTAATTAAATTAATTAATATTTTATCTTTATTATAATTTTGAAGATTTAGGTATTTTTTATAGGTTTTATTAATATTTTTCAGGTTAATTTAAATTCTTACATTTTTAATTAAATTAATTTTGACAATTTATTAAATATGTTTATGATTTTATTTAACTATATTTGATTTTTGAATTTTTGTGTTTAACATTTGGAGTGTATATAATATTTATGGGGTGTTATTAGATTCATATAATATAAAAGAAATGTTTAAAAGGAAAATAAAATAAAATAAATTTAAAACTCCATTACTTTATTAATGTTTTATTTGTATTCTAAATTCTATAAAAAAAACTTTAAAAATAAGGCTAAATAAAATTTAAAAATAGTAGAAAATCAACTAAATTTTCAAAACTAATTAAATAAATTAATTTTTTTAGCTTTGTTTAATTTTTGAAGATTTAGGCGATTTTTTATAGGTTTTATTTATATTTTTTATATTAATTTGAATTCTTATTTTTTTAATTTAATTATTTTTTGCAATTTATTAAATATGAAAGAATTGGGGTGTGTATAGTAATAAAAAATGATTTTTAAATTTTAGTGTGGTGTGTTTACATTTGGGGTGTGTATAACATTTTATGGGGTGTGTTTTAAAAAATGACCTGTTAAACCTGCTATAGCAGGTAACTGGAGCAAAATAAAAATAAATCGAAACTTAATGGACTAAATTCAAAAAGTGGTAATCTGATGGACTAAATTCAAAATCGTGGTAACTTAATGGACTAAAAAAAATATAATCCCTAATTTAAAAGGTGAAATACAAGAATAATCGAAAGGTGAATAGTGTCGCTCGAAATAGGAGAAAGTCTCCGTCGGCCAAAAGTGATTGCATTTGCGGAAGTTTCGAGCGAGGACCTAAAAGTTGGCTTTTTCTAATGGTCCTAACAAAATACATATATATATATATATATATATATATATATATATATATATATATATATTATATAGTATTGGCTTCCGTCGATCATTAATTCTAACAACAAACACGATTTGTATTCATATGGTCTATGTTATCGTCCTACCAAAAACATGCATTGTCTCATAATTTGTACTCCAATATATTATTGATTTTTGTTAATTTTAACAAATTAAAACGCGCAATGTCTCATTATTTATCAAGTTGCAGATGTATGTTTCTACAAAACACGCAATACTCACTTATGTGTGTTTATTTATTTTTCACATGTTTTAAAGAATACTAATTTATGAATAAAAAAGATAAATTAGATAATAAAATAAATAAATAAAGTAGATAATAAAATAGATAAGATAGAGAAGAGATAAATAAGCGTAGTGAAGTGTATTTTCAAAGAAAATGAAACTGTACAATACTTTAAGTGAACAACTAAAAAGGAAAACAAACACATTCCATATTGGATGAAGTGTATTTTTAATTTTAAATAATATAAAACCTACATGTAGTATTATATTTTTAATATACATTTTTATGTGTACATCTACCCTTATATACTAATTCTGAATCTATTATTTCTAACGTGACATCTAATTTTCCTCCATTTCTGTTTTGCTAATTTTATATAGAAATTTTGATTTTTTTTTTCTCTTTCTATTTTTTTTTGTTACGATTTTTTTATTTTAAAATTCTTTTCTTTCTCTCTCTCCCTTTTGACAATTTTTTTTCCTAATTTACATTTTTTCATTTTTTGGGTAACCATTTTTTCTCTGCGGTTAACTCATATAATTTTAAATTACTTTTTTTTTATCTAGCTTACAATTTAAATTTAAGTGTAATGGTAAATAACAAAAAAAAAAATCGTTACTATTAATAATATATATATAAATATTTTTTTTTTACTATCTCACGTAATACGCGAGTTTTGTACGAGTAGATATATATTTCTTAAAACAGAATTCAAAAGTAAACTGACATATATATATATACATTTCGAAATATTGCCCATTTTATTATTGTACTTTTCTTAATTAAAATATATTTTAAAATGTCAAAGTCTCATGTGCACTCAAGTACACTGTGTACTTAAGTGGACTTTGATCATTTTTTCATTTTTTGGGTAACCATTTTTTCTCTGCGGTTAACTCATATAATTTTAAATTACTTTTTTTTATTTAGCTTACAATTTAAATTTAAGTGTAATGGTAAATAAAAAAAAAATCGTTACTATTTAATAATATATATATAAATATTTTTTTTTTTACTATCTCGCGTAATACGCGAGTTTTGTACTAGTAGATATATATTTCTTAAAACAGAATTCAAAAGTAAACTGACATATATATATATACATTTCGAAATATTGCCCATTTTATTTTTGTACTTTTCTTAATTAAAATATATTTTAAAATGTCAAAGTCTCATGTGCACTCAAGTACACTGTGTACTTAAGTGGACTTTGATCGGTCAACTGTTAACCGTTGACCTGTCAAACTTTGATTTTTTTTTTCTAAAAAAGTGTATGTTAGTATATTGAAAAGTGCATCTTCGTTTTTTAATGAAAAGTGTATGTTACTATATTGAAAAGTGCAACATTGTTTTTAATGAAAAACGTATGTTTTATAACTGAAAAGTGTAAGTTATATTAATGAAAAGTGAATATATTATAATTGAAAAGTGTATGTTATTATAACTGAAAAGTGTAAGTTATATATTAATGAAAAGTGTATGATATTATAACTGAAAAATGTATGTTATTATAACTGAAAAGTGTATGTTATTATAATTTAAAAGTGTATGTTCTATTAATGAAAAATGTAAGTTATATATTAATGAAAAATGTATGTTATTATAATTGGGGTAAATAACTATTAGATTCATTTCACTCATACTTTTCTCTAATAGAGTCTAGCTGATTTTTTTGTGTCTAATACATTCAAATTGAATTTTATAAGACAATTATGCCCTTTTCTTAATTTGAATAATTTCGAAATCATTAATTCATATAATTAAGTCAACTTAAACATCTAATCACATCTTAAGAGCTCATTCTCGAAAATTGCATGATTTCAGCACATTCTAAAATTTAAATCTTTCCTAAAAGAAGTATCCCCAATTAATTAGTTTCATTTTCTTAAGCTTAGAGATTCTAGCTTTCTGCATTTCATTCCAACGATTCTGAAGACAGACTGTGCATTTTTCGGTGACGAAGAAGACGATCGACTGCTTCCTTTAATCTTAATTATTCCTGTCGAGAGTGCAGATTAAATTGCATATAACGTTATGCATAATTCAAAATATGATTATTATGTTGCATATCACGTTATGCATAATGCATTCGATTGAAGTATGATGACTATTTTGCATATCACATTAATCACATACTCCAATTTTTGCACTATTTTATGCATAACGTTATACACTATTTTTGCACATCACATTTTGGGAACTAATCCAGATTGCATGAGAAAGCAAACCAGGTCTCGCAAATCACAGAAATCAACCCCAACGCATATGCATTGGGTACTGGATTGGTTAATCGACAATGTAGAAAAATGCAAAGAATCACAAGCCACAATATGATAACCATCCTGTAAGGGTTTATTCTTGATGATGGAACAAAGACCTTCCTTAACAAGGGCTGTCGAGCTTCATCATTCCTACACCACAAACAGAATTAGGCAGATTAACAAGAGAAGAGAGAATGGGGCATTTTGAAATTGGTATATTCCAACCAAAAAATCAAAAAAAAAAAAAAAAAAAAAGAAAACCAATATTACCTAGTCATAAATCTGATCTCCATTGTCGATCATGATAGCATCTGCAAATCCGTCGGCTGCGATCTGCAAATCCCTCGACCGATCCGCAAATCCTCCTCAACCGGCCGCCTACCCGTCGCGCCTTGTGTGATGGTGGGTTTCTTCAATTTTGTTTTGATGATATGATGGAGAAATTAAAATGCTAGATAATTACTATTCAGCCAATTTTGATTTGATGATTTTGATGATATGAATTTTCTATTTTAATTACTGCATTGACTGATTCAACGAAATGAAATCTAAGAAATTGAATTTGGAAAGTCAGAGATTTTCGAATATATGACCTACAATTTAGGAATTGATGATTTGCGAATTTTATGGAATTTTTAATCTGATTTATTTTTTAATTTCGAAAATTAAGTCACACATGTATACTAAGGGCAGTTTTGGCTATTTAGCTTCAATTTGAATCAATTAGAAACATTTTAAAGTAATAGTTCCTGTTGGTTTAATGGGCTCTAATAATGACTCTATTTATAAATAATCTCTTATAATTGAAAAGTGTATGATATTATAACTAAAAAGTGTATGTTAAAATAGTTGAAAATATTATTGAAAAGTGTAAATTTTCTGTATTAAAAAAAAATAAAAATTGACAGTTGACTAGTCAAAGTCAACAGTTGACTGGTCAAGGTGAACTCAAGTATACTTGAGTGCACAAGACACTCACCCTTTTAAAATATACCGTACTACTTTTAGGGGGTGTATTTAATTGAGATTCTATTGAATTTTTTTGAACTTTAAATAGCATGTGAATTTAGAAAACTTATAGAGTCTATGCAGAGTTTGATTGACTTTTTTTATTGATTTATATGGATTTTTATACACTTGACAGAATTGTGGAATACACTTTTTTTTTTATTGATTTTCAATAATTCACGATTTTTCATTCTGCATATGATTCAAATAATAATAAAAACATGGAATTCATTAATTTCAAATATGTGATCAAAAGTAAGTCTTAAAAAGATCGCCAACAAAATAGAGATAAAAAGATCCTCAACAAAATATATAATATCTAATACATACTCAAATAATCAATATCCTCTAATATTAAATCATCTTCAAATGCATGCCTTGAGGCGAATGTCTTCATCCAAATTTGAGATCTAATTGATAGCATCCCAAATTATATAATCTCTTTCTCTTTTCTTTAGTATTGTATCTCTTTTCTTTAAGAGGCTATGAACTCATTCAAAAGTGGTTATTAGTTTTTTTAATCTCTTCCATGAGACCATTTTGAGAGATATTTTTAGTAGAGATAAAATTTACTTCATATTGAGCTCTACTCTTTTGAGTTGACTACTTCTTTGAGTGGAGACCTCGGATACTTCAGGAAACCCAGAAGGTGGTGTGGAACCAAATGGTGAATCATTTTGAGATAGTCCTACAAACTTCTCATTTTCAGCATCACAATTCAAATCATGGATTGCGTACATCTCTATTTTCATCATCTTCTAATGTCCATTAGTAGCACTACCTAATCCAATGGAGCTTTTCTCTACAGCAAAATAATTTTCTACAACAATTTCCAAGTCCTCATAAGCAGGACATTCCCCAAATCTTTGTACAAGGAGCAAAATAAATTAAAATTGATGACGCCGAAAAATGCAGTAGGCTAGTAGTCGAGTCTCCATCACAGAATAAACAAAAATCTATCAAGTCGTGAGTTGTTATTTTCTTGTAAGAAAAATCATTCAAAATAATTAAATAAAGAAAAGTTTATTAACAGAGAATAATAACCTAAACCAACTGCAATCTTTCTACACATTAAACATTTTTCACCTGCAACCCTCCACACACACACCTACCCCAAAATCACCCAAAACGAAATGATAAAGTAATAGCAAATAGCTTCAAACAATCCATACGTAGAATCCAAAATAAAGAGCAACAAAAAATTTGTGTAGTACCTTTGTTAGAAGAACAACAAATGTTTTTTCTTCCGACCTTTAGTCTTTAGAGTTCTTTGAGAGAATACGTTGAAATCTCTAGTTTTTAAAAGAGACTTTGAAGAGTGAAATCTATTTATATTTTTGGAAGAGAATCAAAGAAAATTCATGGAGTATTAAAATTTATAGACTATTGAATACTTAAAGATATTTTATGACTTTTTAAAATCCGTATTGAATACCTCATAATTTTTAAAGACTTTTGAAAATTCGGATTGAATAACCCCAAACTTTGAGGGCATGTTTGTTTTGGGATTTTGAGGATTTTGAAATCCGGATTTCAAAATCTAGTGGATTTTAAAATCCTAATGTTTTTTATGTTTTGTGTTTGTTTTGAGATTTATATAGGGTAGGATTTAACTTTATAGAATAGGGTTATAGGTTTTATAGGAATTTATATAGGGTTTGTAGGTATTCATAGGGTTGACTTTTATAGGGTTTATAGGGTAGGATTTTGAAATCCTGAATCAAAATCCCAAACTGTAACGGGGGTGGAGTTTCGAAATTCCAAATCCGGATTTCCCATCCCAAAACAAACATGCCCTGAAAGTCTAAAAAATCCTACAAACTCCACAACCAAAGTAGAAAGACAATTCTCAAACATGTAATCTATTTGTTCTTGCAAAAAGTAGAATCTATTTGAATTGAATGTTTAGGAATATAATTTCAGACATGGAATCTATTTGTTCTTGCAAAAAAGTAGGAAGCCAATTCTCTCATTTGTAAACCTGGAACTAAATATGGTTTGAGATATCCAATTTCTGCATTATTAATAGGAACTATGTTTTGATTTAATTTGAATCTGTGGATCGCATATAAGAGATGATCAAGAAACTCCTTTTAACATAGATCAATAAGATAAATAAAAAGAATAATTTCATATCAAGAAATTTTTAGGTAATTGTTGTTGGGATATTTAGGCAGCTAGTATCTCTTGTATTTAATTTTGATAAGTCAAACCACTTGTAATAGGAGAAGTTGTTTGTATAGGCAGCTAGTATCTCTTGTATTTAATTTTGATGCAGTGGATTTACACGCGTATGCTCAAGCCCAGAAGAGTAGACGAAGACCAAAGAGAAGAATCATTCGAGGGGGATCTCAACTGATTAGTAGAGTGAAATCAACCGAGGTTTGATCAGTTGAGTGTCAGACAGTTGAGGACCAAATTAAAGCTGAGTTACTAGGCAACCAAGGTTCAGACATTTGAGGTATGCAATCAGATGCCTAAGTATCAAGATCAGACAAGCTGAACCCAGAATCAGTTGAGGCACAAGTCATTTGATACAGTCTATATTGAAGATCACATTAGAGTTGACGTGGACCAATGGGAATGCGATAGCAGACACAAAGAGCTGACAAAGATACATAATGCACAATTTGAAAAGTTAAAGATACACTGAATATTAGAGTATCAATCAAAGATTAGGGCTGTAAATCAATTCGAGCAGCTCGCCACTCGGCTCGGGCTTAGCTCGTCGATGATTTGTTTGAGATCGTTTGCCTTCATCTTGAACCGAGCTTGAATACCATTTTTTGTCCGATAGAAAATTTGAGCCGAGCTCAGACAACTCATTGTTCGATTCGTCAAACTCGTGAATTTGTTCATTTTCCTAAGTTTTCTTTGTTTTAATGGTGCGTTTAAAGGATTTTGAGAATCAAATCGTCTTCAATTAATATTTAGATTGAAAAGTGGAAAGTTCATATGGAATAATGGAAATTGGAAACCAAAAGATGCATTGCTGCTATAAATTTGGGGTTTATTGTTTTACTGAACATACTGCACTTACAAAATCTATTTGAATCTCATCTACTTCATATCGTATTTCTTTGAGTGAGTTTTTGAATCTGTCCATCAATAATTTTCAAGATTCTTTCATTTAGGTAATATTCCTAGGATAATTTCTCCATCTATTTTACTCCATATGATTATATCATTTGCTACTGTTACCGTGTATATATAAGAAGGAACTTTCATTTGGTTACATATGTTTGTTTTATCCGTTCATTTTATTTACCTGCTCCATCTGCGCATTTTATTTGTTACATGTTCTATCATAATGTATTATTTACGATATGTTTATTGTGGTGAATTGATCCCAAATAATGGATTCTTCTCTCAACAAACAACAAGAATCAATAGTTATTGAAGACACGACAAAGGAAGCCACTACAAATGTTCAAATTCAAGAGAACAAAAAAACTGATGTTGTTGATCCAAATAAGAAAGAACGGAAAAGAAAATCAAAAGTTTGGTTGGAGTTCATAATTATTACGATGAATGATGGTAAGGAAAAAATAAAGTGTAAATATTGTGGTACACTAATTTCTATCAATTCTCAAGGTTCAACAACCCATTTCCATCGACACTTAAAGAGTTGTTCAGTCCGTCTTGCCTCTACTAAGTAGCAAAGACTTCTGACTACTCAACCTTTAGGTCCAAGTGACTTTAGAGGTGGTTCAGGGGTCACAATTACTACTTATAAGTATGACAAAGAAAAGGTACAAGAATGCTTTGCAAAAATTGTTATTGTGCATGAGTACTCATTTCAAATGTTGGAGCATGAATTTTTTGTTATGTTTTTTTTTTTCAAAACATTGAATCCAAGGTTTGAGAAGATGTCACATGTTACATTGAAAAGTGATTGCATGCAGTAATATGCTTTAGAAAAGAAGAAGTTAAAAGTCATAGTTGAGAGTGTTGAAAGGTTTAATTTAACCTCTCACTTGTGGACCTCTAATCATAATATTGGGTATATGTGTCTTACAAGTCATTTTCTTGATTCAGAGTGGAAGTTGCAGAAACGTATCCTGAACTTTTGTGCATTATCACCCCCACACATTGGATTAGTTATTTATAACTACGTTTCTGAATGTCTTATTGATTGGGGGATTGAGAATAAAATATCTTCTATAACCCTTGATAATGCCTCAACTAATGATGTAGCTGTTAGGAACCTGAAAGATAACTTTTCATCAAAAGGAAATCTTTATTTTAAGTGGAAGGTCTTTCATGTACGATGTTGTGCACATGTATTAAATCTTATGGTGCAAGATAGTCTTAACCAAATTAAGAATGTCATTGAAATTTTTTGTGAAAGTGTTAAGTATCTTAAAATGTCACCATCTGGACTTCATAAGTTCATTGAGATTGTAAAGCAACTCCAGCTTCCAACCTCAAAAGGTTTAATCCTTGATGTGCCAACTCGGTGGAATTCCACTTATGCTATGTTAGAATCAGTTTTAGCGTTTAATGATGTGTTTCGTAGATACCAAGAAAGGGTTCCATATTACCAATGGTTGCCATCTTCTAAGTTTGGGATGAGGCACTTGAGGTTTGTAAATTTTTAGAAGCTTTCAATGATGCAACACTTATATTTTGTGGTGTCAATTATCCAACATCAAATCTGTTTATGCCTGAAGTTTGGAAAATAAGACAAATTTTAATGAAAAGTCTTGTGATGATAATGCCGATTATGTAAAAAATTTGGCTTTGAAATTAAGGAGAAATTTGATATGTATTAATAGGGAGATTGCAGTTTGTTGATGGCTATGAGTGTTGTTCTTGATCCTAGATATAAGATGAAATTGATTGAGTTTTGCTACTCCAAAGTATATCCAGCTACTCCAAAGTATATCTAGCTACTAAGGCGAATGCGGAGATTGAGTTGGTGCGTTTTAACTTACATGAGTTCTATGCAGAACATATTTCTAATCGGGTTTTTGGTGAAACAAGATCAAGTAACAATACAAAAGAGGCAAGGTTCTTAGATGAAAATTTCGGTGGAGAAAGAATAAAAGGTAAAACTAAGGGTAGAACATAATTTGACATGTGGGTACAAGAGTTAGATTCCGTTGTTCCTAAAAAATATGAATTGGATATCTACCTTGAAGAAGGTCCGTATATTTGCAATGAAGAATTGGATGTTGATTTCAATGTCTTGGATTGGTGGAAAATGAATACTTTGAAGTTTAGGACCCTATCTAATATGGCACGAGATATATTATCTATTCTCATAACAACCGTTGCTCCAGAATCTGCTTTTAGTGCTAGAGGAAGAGTTCTTGATCAATATCGAAGTTCTTTAAAGTCTGAGTCTGTTCAAGCAATTATATGTACAGGAGATTGGTTGTGTTCTGAGTGGAAGGTTGCAAAACTTGAAAATGTATTTTTTACTTTATACACAATAGTATTTTTAAAGAATGAAGTTATGTTAAATAACACAAATTTTTATATATATGCAGCTTGATGATGAGGACATGCAAAAAGTTAACTTGAGTGATGCTGCATAAAGTTAAGTTGGAGGTAAGGTAATCTAGTTTTACTTATACAATTATACAATAATGTTATAAAATAATATATAAAATGGATGTCCTTTCAAATACTTTTAGATGATTCTAGTATAAGCACTTATGATGATCACTTATGATGATCTTTATGTAAGAATTCTAGGAGCCTCTCTTGATGATCACTTATGATGATCTTTATGTTAGAATTCTAGGAGCCTCTCTTGCTCCCTATAAAAGGGTGGTATGCCACCCCATTTTGTACACTCGATGAAAGGAATAAAAGTATTAGTTTTACAACACGTTATCAGCACGAGTCTCTACGTTGAGCCAAAATAATATTTTCAAGTATTATATACTTGAACCTCTTCAAGGTAGATGAAGGTAGTGTTTTTTTTTCTCCTTTCTCATTTCATTCTTCATTATGGCTACTTTCACAAAACTTGAATTTGCACCACTTGATATCACCGGAAAAAATTATTTGTCATGGATTTTAGATGTTGAAATTCATCTTGAGGCTATGGGTCTTGGTGATGCTATTGTTGAAAATAATAGTGCATCAAATCAAGACCGTGCCAAAACAATGATTTTCCTTCGTCATCATTTGGATGAAGGATTGAAAACTGAATATTTAACAGTGAAAGATCCACTAGTTTTGTGGAGAAATTTAAAAGAAAGATACGACCACCTGAAGATGGTCGTCCTTCCAAAAGCCCGGTATGATTGGCTTCATCTACGTCTGCAAGATTTCAAAACTGTCAATGAATATAATTCGGCTATGTTCAGAATTACTTCACAATTAAAATTATGTGGTGAAACCATAACTGATGATGATATGCTTGAGAAGACATTCTCTACTTTTCATGTCTCGAATATGCTCCTGCAGCAACAATATCGAGAAAAAGGTTTTAAGAAATATTCTGAACTCATTGCATGCCTTCTCTTAGCCGAGCAAAATAATGAATTATTGTTGAAAAATCATGAGTCCCGACCCACCGGTTCTAGTCCATTCCCTGAAGCGAATGCGACTCAATCTCAAAATTATGGTCGTGGTCGTGGACGTGGACGTGGTGGTAGCCGAGGACGTGGTAATAATCGTGGTCGCGGTCGTGGTAGATTTACTCCATATAATAACAACAACCATGATCGTGACAAGAAACAAGCTGTCTCCCAGAAGAGAGACAATGGAGAAAAGAATGGAGAAAAGAAGAAATATGAGGAACATTGTTACCGGTGTGGAATGGAAGGTCATTGGTCCCGCGTGTGTCGAACAGCGGATCATCTTGTTGAGCTTTATCAAGCTTCTTTGAAAAATAAGGCAAAAAATGTTGAGACAAATTTTATTGATAACAATATTGCTCTTGATGGTGATGATGTGGTTATGACCCATCTTGATGTAGCCGATTTCTTTAACGATGTTAACTAAGCATATGATGAATACCCTATAAGTATTTCATGATGAATAAAATATTTATATATTTTGCATCTTTTATTAATATTAATTTTTAATTTATGTTTTTTTTTTTTTTATGAAGTAGCAATGGATGCTAAACATTTGGGAATGAATAGTGATGGTGATATTTGTCTAATTGATAGTGCTACTACACACACTATACTTAAAAATGAAAAATATTTTTCTCATTTGCAAAAGGGGGAGACAAATGTTAACACTATAAGTGGTAGTGCAAATTTGATTGATGGCTCCGGAAGAGCCACAATATTTCTCCCTGAAGGAACTAAACTAGTTATAAATAATGCACTACTGTCTCCCAAGTCTCAAAGAAATTTGTTAAGTTTTAAAGATATCCGCAAAAATGGGTATCATATCGAGACTCTAAATGAGAAAAATAGTGAATGTCTATTGATTACACAAGTTGTTTATGGAAAGAAACGTGTGTTAGAAAAGCTGTATTCACTCTCTTCTGGCCTATATTACACGAATATAAATACAGCTGAAACATATCACCTAATAGACCAGAAGTCTATTACTCCCAATGATTTTATGGTTTGGCATGATCGACTTGGACATCCTGGTTCCACCATGATGAGGCGCATAATTGAACATTCACATGGCCATTCATTAGAAAATAAAAAGGTGTTAAATTCTAATGAATTCTCATGTGTTGCATGCTCTCAAGGGAAGTTAATTGTTAGACCTTCACCAACTAAAGTGGGGATTGAATCCCCTGCATTTCTAGAACGAATTCATGGTGATATTTGTGGGCCTGTAGATCCACCATGTGGACCATTTCGATATTTTATGGTGCTAGTTGATGCATCAACGAGATGGTCACATGTATGTCTCTTATCCTCTCGCAACTTGGCATTCGCAAGATTACTTGCCCAAATAATAAAGTTGCGAGCACAATTTCCAGATCACCCAATAAAGAAAATTCGTTTAGATAATGCTGGTGAATATTCATCACATGCTTTTTATGATTATTGCATGTCGATTGGAATAAGTGTTGAACATCCTGTAGCTCATGTTCACACACAAAATGGTCTAGCCGAATCATTTATCAAACGATTGCAGTTAATTGCTAGACCATTGTTAATGAAATCAAAACTCCCTTTATCTGGTTGGGGACATGCTATACTACATGCAGCAACACTTGTGAGAATTCGGCCGACAAGTTATAATAACCTTTCTCCCCTTCAATTAACATTTGGTTATGAGCCCAATATCTCCCATTTAAGAATTTTCGGGTGTGCGGTTTATGTTCCAATTGCACCGCCTCACCGAACTAAATTGGGCCCCCAACGAAGGTTGGGAATATATGTCGGGTATGAATCACCTTCTATAATTAAATATATTGAACCATTAACAGGTGATTTATTTACTGCTAGATTTGCAGATTGTCATTTTGATGAATCTCATTTCCCGACATTAGGGGGAGGTAAGGATCAACCGAAAAAAGAAATCAATTGGAAAATTGCATTAGATTTCCTTGATCCTCGTACAAAAGAATGTGAACTAGAAGTTCAAAGGATCATACATTTGCAACAAATTGCAAATCAATTACCGGATGCATTTAGTGACTCCAGAAGAGTTACTAAATCACATATTCCTGCAGAAAATGTTCCGGTTAAGATTGATGTCCCTGAAGGACAAATAACAAGTGCTAATGAATCTAAAGCACGCCTGAAGCGTGGTAGACCTCTTGGTTCCAAAGATAAAAACCCTCGAAAGAAAAGAGGAATAATTAAGATTGACGAGTCAAATGAGGATGAACAACTCGCACGTAGTGAGAAAATTCAGCTTCCTGAAGAAGTTGTCTCAGAAGATGTTGCTCCTGAAGAGCATGAGGTTGTAGAAACTTCAATAAATTATATCACTACGGGAAAAAGTTGGAACCGAAGAGAAACAGTCATTGACAATGTTTTTGCATATAATGTAGCACTTGATTTTTTGGAAGAATTTGAGGATCATGAACCCAGATCGGTTAATGAATGTCGGCGTAGAAATGACTGGCCAAAATGGAAAGATGCAATTCAATCCGAGTTGGATTCACTGGCAAAACGAAAAGTATTTGGACCTGTAGTCCAAACACCTGAAGGTGTAAAGCCAGTGGGATACAAATGGGTATTCGTGCGAAAAAGAAATGAGAAAAATGAAGTTGTGAGATATAAAGCACGATTGGTAGCCCAAGGTTTTTCACAAAGACCTGGATTTGACTATGATGAAACATACTCTCCTGTGATGGATGCAATTACATTTAGATATCTTGTAAGTTTTACCGTGCATGAAAAACTTGAAATGCGCCTAATGGACGTAGTCACTGCATACTTATACGGTAATCTTGAAAAAGATATCTACATGAAAGTCCCTGAAGGATTCAACATGCCTGAAGCATGTAAATCAAATCCAAGAGAAATTTATTCTATTAAATTGCAAAGGTCTTTGTATGGGCTCAAACAATCCGGACGTATGTGGTATAATCGTCTTACCGAATGTCTAGTCAAGGAAGGTTATACCAATGATCCAATATGTCCATGCGTTTTTATAAAGAAAAATGGATCACGTTTTGTGATAATTGCAGTGTATGTTGATGATCTCAATTTAATCGGGACTCCTGAAGAGCTCGAAGAGGCAGTTGCATATTTAAAGAAAGAATTTGAGATCAAGGATTTTGGAAAGACAAAATTTTGCCTTGGTTTGCAAATTGAACACCTCGAAGGTGGAATTTTTGTCCACCAAACTGCTTACACCCAAAAGGTTTTAAATAGGTTCTATATGGAAAAGGCACATCCACTAAGTACCCCAATGGTCGTCCGGTCACTCGATCCTAATAAAGACCCTTTCAGACCGCGAGATGAAAATGAAGAGATACTTGGTCCTGAAGTACCATATCTCAGTGCAATTGGTGCACTTATGTACCTTGCTAACTGCACAAGGCCAGATATATCATTTGCAGTTAATTTACTAGCAAGATTTAGTTCATCTCCCACAAGGCGACATTGGAATGGTATAAAACACATTTTTCGCTATCTCCAAGGAACAGTTGATCTTGGCCTATTTTATTCAAATAAATCTCGACCTGAATTGCTTGGTTATGCTGATGCTGGGTATTTATCTGACCCACATAAAGCAAGGTCTCAAACTGGATATGTATTCACATGTGGTGGTACAGCCATTTCATGGCGATCTACAAAACAGTCACTTGCTGCCACTTCTTCAAATCATGCTGAAATTATAGCAATTCATGAGGCCAGTCGGGAATGTGTTTGGTTAAGGTCAATGATTAATTATATTCGAAAGAATTGTGGATTGTCTCATGACAATAAAAATCCTCCAACTCTATTATATGAAGATAATGAAGCTTGTATAGCTCAACTAAAAGGAGGATACATTAAAGGAGATAGAACTAAACATATTTCACCAAAATTCTTCTTTACTCATGAGTTGCAAAAGAATGGTGAGATCGATGTGCAACAAATCCGCTCAAGTGACAATTTAGCAGATTTATTTACCAAGGCACTACCTACTGCAACATTTGAGAAGCTGGTGAAGCGTATCGGAATGCGTCGATTAAAGGATTCCGCATGATGCTTGGATCAGGGGGAGATTGAATACACTAAGTAATATGTACTCTTTTTCCCTTGCTAGGTTTTTGTCCCACTGGGTTTTTCCCTAGTAAGGTTTTTAACGAGGCATATTCTTTGTGTAATGACGGACATCCAAGGGGGAGTGTTATAAAATAATATATAAAATGGATGTCCTTTCAAATACTTTTAGATGATTCTAGTATAAGCACTTATGATGATCACTTATGATGATCTTTATGTAAGAATTCTAGGAGCCTCTCTTGATGATCACTTATGATGATCTTTATGTTAGAATTCTAGGAGTCTCTCTTGCTCCCTATAAAAGGGTGGTATGCCACCCCATTTTGTACACTCGATGAAAGGAATAAAAGTATTAGTTTTACAACAAATAAACAATATTCTTAATTTTGTCATCTTATTTTTTTTTTTAGGTAATCTTGCTATGGATGTGTTCAATATACCTCATATCATATATTAAGCCTTTTATTAGATTATGCAATTTTTTCTTTGGTGTAATGAGACTCTCTCTATTTTATTAATGAATTTTTGTACTTGTTTCATTATCATATTTGTTCATTTTTTTTGAAGCCATATATATTGGAGTTGTTTACTTATTTTATTACTAGATTATGCTAGATTTAATTGCCATGCATAAGCATTGTGTCATGTGCCATGGTAGAAAACAGGAGCAACATAAAAAAGTTTTAGTTGACTGTTGTGTCACTATCGAGCCGAGTCAAACAACTTATGAACAAGCTAACCTTCATTCGAGCCGAGTTCAAACACTAATATTTTAGCTCACTTTAGCTCGAGCCGAACCGAGTTTCTAAACCTTAAAATTCGAGCCGAGCTTGTAAATAATAGTTTTTGGATTGTTTGGGCTCGTTTTCAGCCCTTTCAAAGATTGCATTTTCTAAAATAGTGGAAATTTGAAATTACACTCTAACGGTAACATTTCAAATCTACACTATACATATGAGTTTGTTTCTCATATCTCATATGACAGGAGGTATTGCAGAGGTCAAGCATGGAGTTTCAATGAACATTCTTGAAGAAAAGCTTGAAAGAACTTCAATGGAGATTTAACACGCATTATCTTTCGAGAGTGAGTGAACTCAAATCTAAGTCCGTATAAACACATATACATTCCAAGCTTAGATAGATTTTTCCAATCCTAGCATGAGACTAAATTGATTGTAAGGGAAAATCTCACTTAGTTCATCATACTTCTAACCAACCTTCTACCCTAAACCCTAAAAGTTAAGTTTGTTGTGAATCACGATAAGAGTGCTAGTTTCTCAAAATAACTAGTGGAACAAATTGCACCTGGATTGCAAAGTCTTCTCTTGGGACTATAAAGGATAAAGACGTGTTATTCTTGGCACGTAAAATACAAACCCATTGGAAGAGATTAAATATCACGGTTGGAACCGTGAGAGTGGATGTGGGATATATTGGGATCTAAAACGCTATAAATATATGTGTTCTTTACTACTTTATATTAACTGTCACAATCATACATGTTTGCATAACATCGTTATGAGTTCAGAAATGTATTTATTGAGAAAAATCTGATCCCCTCAAGAGTTCGGCCAATTTTAACTACTCATCTATATTAGCTGACACCAAGTCAGCTGATCGTGCATAAAATACATTTTAAAGGGTTTTCATAAACGAACGAGTATAATTATGGGCATATCACATTTCCGCACTCAGCTAGGTTTGATAACCATCAACTAACAAGCTAGTTCTAGGCCTCTAGTAAGTTAATTGACTAGTTATTTGGATCAGCTGACCCCTTTCACAACTGTTCAATTTTTTCTTTTTTGAAAAAATCGTCTGAAAAAAGGATCATAAGTTGTCCAACTGATCAACTCTCAAGCAGTCATTAGGTTGGTTATCATTTCATAGCTGTTCTAACACTCACACTCTATCACAACTGTCTTACTTGTCAACTGGCATTTTCTTTGGCCAGCTACTTCACTCAGCTGCCCTATGAAAAATAGGATTTGGTTTATAACTCTATTCGTCCCTTTTCTATAGATTTGTTACCCTCACTTAACTTGTTCGGTACCATGCCCCAATTTTCAAAAGGTAGATTTTGTGAAAATACTTGACAATTTTAAAAATAAAAGGGCATGAACTCATTTAAGAAATGAGGTTTACAAATTTATTTTACAATAAAAATAATTAGCAATCATCGAAAGCTTAAAGGATAAATATCAAGTCAAAATAATTTTAAGATATCTAGGGAACCGCAATGTCTTAATATTTCATGAAAAGTTTAACAAGGAAATGCACTAGCACAATTGATTTTACTAAATGATAATAGTTGTCATCCACCGCTCTACCCCACCATCAACTCCTTAATTTGAAAATGAATTTTATCTTAAATCCATGTCACCGCAAGAGTGTAAGACATAGTTTATGAGGCCTGGTCATGATGATTCGATTGAATGATTGTGTATTTATTTTGATTATGTTTGATCTTACATTAATGCCACCATTGGGGAGTAAGACCTAGGTTTCGAAGCTTGATGTGATCCCTATGATGACACTCCATCTTTTGAGAGATATAGTTGTGTCTTACTCTTACTGTCTCAGAAAGATAGTCCACTATTCATTTTTTGTTTATCTTAAATTATAGTCTATTTTTCTTTTATTTCAATATTTTTTTTATCTAAAATACCCTTATTTAATCAATGATGAGATTAGTTAATAATATGGTTCATTAGCATTAAATAAGGGTATACAAGGAATGCAAGAGTAAAATTTATATGCTAAAAATATTTGCATTGGTTTGTGTAAAAAAGAAAAGTGGACTATCCTTTTTGAGACAGAGGGAGTAATATTATATTGAGTAATCAATTTTACTTACTCTGGTTGGGTTGAGTTAGATTTGTGCTTCTTCTGCTAGGTCTTATTGAATGTGAATTTATGATTAGCCATTGTATTGAATGTGAATTTATCGACTGATTTATGTACTCCCTCTATTTAAATTTTTTCTATCACATTTGTTATTTTGTATAAAATTAATGAACATATATATATATATCTACAAGAGTGCAGCTGCATCTACCACATACAAAAAATTGTCCAAAAGGCAACGGATTTTAGTAACGGCAGTGTACCGTTGCCAATTGGCAACGGATATAAAAAAGGCGACGGATGTCTTATCCGTTGCCTTTGACAACGGATAAGGCAACGGGAGTGGGCCCCGCCCGTAGCGAAAAGGCGACGGATTTTAATGCCCTTGCCTTTTGGCAACGGCAAAGGCAAGGGCGTGTTCTGCACTCGCCAAAAGGCGACGGGAGTGGGCCCGTTGTGAAATGGCAACGGGACCCCACTCGCTAAATGGCAACGGCAGTGGGCCCGTCGCCTTTATATATTACACATTTTTTTTTCGACCTAAATTTTAAAATTAGTATTTTTATCTTTATATATTATTAGAAAATTTAATTAACTTATCTAATTCAAAAAAATAAATATAATTACAAATATATATTAGAAAATTATTTAGTTAATTTAAAATAATAAAACTCCAAAATGAAAAACACTTATTAATTTTAATATATTAAATAAATAAAAAAAATCTCCTTTAATACTAATTTTGAATCCTCTCATTTGACTTAACTTTCTAAGCTAAAATCTATTAAATTCTATCATTTTGATTTTCTTTTAATTTAAAATCATTTTCTCTTTCCTCTTTATTCTCTCTCTTTTCTAATTGTATTTTCTAATTTCAATTTTATATTTTTATTACTTTCTTATTTTAATCATTTTCTCATTTTCTACCCTAATAAAATAAATATAATTATATATATATATATATATATATAAATGATATGGATCCCCATTAATAGCCTACTTACGGAGCCAAATGATGACTTGACATTATCCAAGTTATCATATTAAATTATTTAATTAATCTAAAATATGAAAAATATATAATTGCACATATATCTCAACCTCTACCCATAAAATTAGGAAATAAAATATTTGAAGATTTTTTAAAGACTATTTTTTAACGAGTTTTAATATTACATAATTATTAAATATTACACGTTTAATTTATTTATTGTACTTTACTTAAAAATAAATCATTCATTTATATATTTTATTTTTTTAATAACAAAAAATTAAAATTAAAGTCATAAAAAATATTGACTACATTAATTTATTTAACTCTAAACTCTAAACCCTAAAACCCTAAACCCCTAAAACCGTAAACCCCAAACCCCTAAAACCCTAAAACCCTAAACCCCTAAACCCTAACCCCCCTAAAACCCCTAAACCCTAAAACCCCTAAACCCTAAAACCCTAAAATTAATGGTTTAGGATTTAGAGGTTTAGGGTTTTAGGGTAAAATTAATGTAGTCATTATTTTTTATAATTTTAATTTTTTATTATTAAAAAAATTACATAAATAAATTAAACATGTAATATTTAATAATTATGTACTAATAATAAAGCCCGTTAAAAATAGTTTTTAAAAAATCTTAGAATATTTTATTTCCTAATTTTATGAAAAGAGGTTGAGATATACATGTTTTAGGGCTCCATATCATTTCTCTCTCTTTATATATATATATATTTTAAATTATATTAAATTACAATCCTGCATAATTAGAATTTACATTTCTCTATTTAATGTTGTATGTCATTATATTGTTGTGAATTGAAAATTAGAATTTAAATGTTGAATGAATTTAAATGATGTGATTAGAATAAATTTAAATGTATAGGTGAAAATAATTATATTTAATGTTGAATGTCATTATATTGTTGTGATTTGAAAATTAGATTAATGAATTTAAATGTTGAAAATTGAACATTAGAATAAATTTAAATAGTTTGAATTGGTATTTTTAATCACCTAATGTTATTTTAGACTAAAAATTAACTTGAGAACGATTTTAATTAAGATGAAAATAGTTTTAAATGAATAAATGAATTGATATTTTTAAATGTATAAGTGAAAATAATTATACTCAATGTTGTGTGTAATGATGTTGTTGTGAATTGAAGATTAGAATAAATTTAAATGGTGTGAATTGATAATATTTTTAATCACCGTAATTAAATTATTTAATTTGAAACACATAATTTAACAAATTTTCATTTAGAAATAAATATGATATGCTTTGACAATTTAATAAACAACAATTAAAGTTAAAATGGATTGATTTAAAGAATTGAAACTAAAATTAAATTGGATATATATTAATTGCATTCACAACATGTCGACTAAAGCTCCTAGCCTAAACGGCACACAGGGGGCGCCTAAAATCCTTCGTGACCGCGAGGTCCTGTGTTCGATCCCCGCCTGAAGCAAAATGGCGAATATTGTGTAAATATGGGTGGCCCAGTGGTGGGGGTGTGTTGGTTGCCTTCGATACCCAGGTTCGAAACCCAGGTTCGCATTTTTAAAAAATGATAAAAAGGCGACGGCCAAAATGGCAACGGATGTCAGCCGTTGCCAATTGGCAACGACACCCACATGCTTGCCAAAAGGCAACGGCCACCCACGTGCTTGCCAAAAGGCAACGACCACCTGCCGTTGCAAAAAGGCAATGGATTCCCAAATCCATTACCTTTAAAATAACAACGAGCATATTGGCAACTGCGGCAATCTGTTGCCCTGATGATTAGTGAGGGGGAATCCGTTGCCTTCCCCCTCCCCATTTCTGCATTATTTTGTAGTGTACAAGCATCACGAAGTGCATTATTTTGTAGTGTACAAGCATCAAGAAGAGGGGAGGAAGTAATTCTCTATTGTGGTATCACATTTGTATCACATTTATGCACTCATGAATGGTAAAATTGATCATTAAGTAGAAGTTGGGATGAGTTGTAGTACTTTGCATTTCAGTTCCCTATTAATTTCCTGAGAAGCAACATTCACAATAAATCAATATATGAGTTGGGCTAGTCTTATGTGAAATATTGCATATATGCATTTCAATCATTCACACTCACATTTTTTATAAATACACTCACTGACAGTTCAACTCACATTTTTTATAAATACACCCACGTACAGTTCAATTCACACCCATATTTTTTATAAATACACCCACTAGCAAAAATTGTACTTAGTCATCTTCTCCGAACAGTTTTCGACCACCCCAGGTCGCGGCCGAATGCTACAATTTACGACGGCCTTAATCTTTAAATATTTTCTATTTCTTTAAATATTCTTTAATAATTATTATGGATCAAGGTTATTTTATATTACTACATGCAATAATATATGTTATAATGTGAGTTACTTAATCAATAAAAATTCTAGAAAAAAATACTACATAAAAGAATTGGTATTACTATATAAAAAATTATATGTTACTACATACTACAGTTTGAATTACTATATTGAATATGTGTTTGTTACTATATGTAACTTTATCAAATGATTTGCATTACAACATGGTTATTGTGTTTACTACATGCGATAATATATGTTACTACGTATTATAATGTGAGTTACTACATTAACAAAAACACTAGAAAAAAATGTGTTACTAAACAAAAGAATTTGTATTATTATATAAAATAGTTTGTGTTATTACTACATAAAATAATGTGTGTTACTACATATTACAATTTGAATTACTACATTTAATATCCCGCGTTCGACAATAAAATAAAAGATAAAAAAATCACAGAAAATGGTAAAATAAACGGGTTAATTTTTTTGGTCAAAATTAGAACACAAGCGGGCAAGTTAACAAATAAATTCAGAATTAAATCAAATGAATTAATAAGTCAATATTTTTAGCCCAATTAACTTAATTGGTCAATATTGCATGTATGCAATATTGCATATAAGATTTTGTGATATGAGTTTTACTATTCATATTTTGTTTTTATTAATTTAAGTTCTTCATATTTTTACTAAATTTAAAAATTATTTAAAAATTTATATTATTTTTATTAAATTTAAGTTCTTCATATTTTTTTGGCAAAAAAATCTTATTTTAAATAAAGATATGGTGTGTTTTTTTTTTTTTTTTTTCAATACATGGGTGTCATTGTAAAGTTGAAACTTAAAGTATTTATTTTAATGTGTATCAAACTTATAGTTATAGGATTAAAAAAAAAAAAAAAGAAAATCCTCACCCAAATACAAAATGAAACATTAAGACTTACACCAATAATCTGATCACGTGTTTCCAAACTTTTTTTTTTTTTTTTCAATTTTCCTAGACGCTACAAATTGTAGCCAGCACATTCATACCACAAAAGAGAAGAGAAGAAAAGAAAATTGCACGTAATCCTATTCGTCACTAAATGTTACGTCATGAGGTCATAACTAACATTTATTTACTCACCTTTCTCCGTTTGTTGGCCTTTTTTAAATCAGATACTATCAACTATAAATGTATCTCTGCCTCAAACACACACACACCACACACACTACAAACTACAAAAATAAAATAAAAATCTCCAACACAAAAAAAGATCATGGCTGCAGAAATTTATTCTCGAGGAGATTCACTTGCAAGATCAGCTAAAGTTGTACCAACAAACCTAAATGATATTGATGATGATGATGAACATATCATTAATTTACAGGAAACGCCTTTGGAAATTCAGGTAATTACAATTACATCCATGTCCGTCGACGGCAGCGGCGGCGGCGAAGAGTTTTCCGGCGAGAAGAATCCCCATGATGCTTGGCTTCCAATTACAGAATCAAGAAAGGGAAGCACTTTGAGTGCCACATTTCATTTGCTCTGTTCTGGGATTGGAATTCAAGTGCTTTCACTTCCCCTAGCATTCATTTCACTTGGATGGTAATAATCTCTCTCAATTCTCAACAGATAATTTATTTTTAGAGTGTGTGAAATAATTAAGTGTGTTTTAAAGTAGAGAGCCCACCAACTCTTTACATGAAAATGAAGTTGATTATTTATTGGTGGAAAATTGCTTTTCTTAGGTTTTGGGGAATTCTCAGCTTGTCTCTGCTGTTTTCATGGCAATTGTACACAATATGGCTTCTTGTAAATCTCCATGAATCAACTCCTCCACTAACTGGAATTCGTTACAGCAGATTCGTGCACCTCTCCATTGTAGCATTTGGTTAGTGATCAGTAGTAACATTCAATTATTTATTTATTTGTTTTTATTTTTTTAAATGAAATAATACGAGTATTGAATTTAATTATATAGGTGAAAAGGTTGGGAAGTTGTTAGCCATATTTCCAACAATGTACCTATCAGGAGGCACATGTGTTATGTACATAATCTCCGGAGGCACCACACTAGAACGCCTCTTCCAAACAATCTGCGATGGCAATGTTGAATGCAGAGCAAAATCAGTAACAGGAGCAGAGTGGTTCTTAATATTAATCTGCATAGCCATCTTCACATCTCTCTTCTTCCCTAACCTCAACTCACTAGCCTCTGTCTCGTTTATCGGCTCCATAACCGCCCTTGCATATTGTAGCCTTATATGGATTTTGTCACTCAGACCACATGTTCATGCTATTGCTAACACATCAGTTGTATTAACTGGTGGGAAGAATACTTCTCAAATTCGTAACGCGTTTACTGGCCTTGAGATGATCGCCCTTGCTTTCAGAGGACACAACCTTGTGCTGGAGATACAGGTATACATAATACATTTGAATGAATGAATGGTTTGAATTGTTTCTGGTAACTTTATTTGCTAACAATGAAATTTATACAACAGGGTACTTTACCTGCAAACGTGAAGCGCTCATCGCGTAAGCCTATGTGGAGAGGAGTCGCAATTTCGTATTTACTTATTGCTATGTGCATGTATCCTCTTGCAATAGTTGGATATTGGGCTTATGGAGATAAGGTACAATTACACCCTCATTTGAATTTGAAGGCTATTTTTCAATAGAAGGAAGGAAGCTGATTCTCATCTTTCTTGTTTCTGGTTCAGATATCTTCAGCCGAAGGAATTCTTGGTGCCTTCACAAAGTTCCACCAAAACAGCACATCAAAGTACAAAATTGGTGCCATATATATATTAATCATAATCAACTATCTATGCACATTTCAAATCTACGCCATGCCCACATTCGACAACTTGGGGCGCCTCTACGTAGCCAAGAAAAATGGGCCATGCCCGAGATGGGTCCGAACATCAATCAAACTTTTCTTTGGAGGATTGACGTACCTAATAGCAGTAGCTTTCCCGTTCTTACCAATTCTGAGTATATTAATAGGCGCGATTGCATTGCCCTTAACTCTCGTCTACCCATGTTTCATGTGGATTGCCCTTAAGAAACCTCAACGGTTTAGCAGAACGTGGTGCCTCAATATGGGCCTCGGTTCTCTAGGCGTAGTGCTAAGCGTAATGCTATTTGCTACATCTCTTTGGTCTTTGATAGTTGATGGCTTAGAAGCAAACTTCTTCAAGCCTAAATAAGCATTTAGATCAAATATAGCACATTTGTTCATTGAGTTTTGCCAATTATATCTAGACTTATCTTGTGCAAAATAGTTTGCAACTGATTTACAACAATCATTTTATAGTAAAATAACTAATATATTTCAATGAAACAACTAATACATTTTAATGAAACAGTTGTACAGTAATACTGATTTACGTGTAAGATATTGTGTTATATCTATATAATATGAAGACAAAAGTGTCAAAGATATTGTAAGTTAACAGATGCAGAACTAATTCAATAGAAATTTATAATGTCAAAATGCAATTCATTACATGTATGCATCTTCAGTACAATCTGCCTCTAGTTAATGATAAAGGCAAGATTGGGACTTGGTAAGATTAAAGTGGAGGTGATGAAATTCAGCGGAGAACGACTTGACAAAGTCTGCTCGATCAGTGGAGGTGAGAAAGTCTCTGGAAAACTCAAGTGCGACTAGGATATATACATGTGACTTGCACCATAAAGATAACAACTACTACAATTTTCTATTTTGATGGTTACAAACTATTTTCAAGAGCAGTTGAGATAGAGTTATAGCTGGATTAAATCATATATATTTGTAGTTGTCTGTATTCAATTAATTCATTATGTAACAAATTAAATTAATTAGATATATAATAACTTGATTGTGAAATTAGAATATTTCTAAGAGAGAGAGAAAAGAACTCGTACTGGTTCTGAACAATTGATAACTTTGTATCTGTTATGGAATTGTATCCACAAAACAACTCTTCACAAATGATAAATCAAGACAACTAGAAACGCAATGAATTTGAACCGAATAAAGAACTCAAAGGTAAAACACGGGATTTACGTGGTTCGATCAAATGATTTACGTCCACGGAGGATAGAAGACTCTCTTCACTAATCTCAAATATACAAGTATACACTAAGCTTGATCTCTCAAAACTCTCAGTTTCAGTAACCTACAACATATGCACTAGATGGTGTATTTATAGATGTACAATGCATTGGATAACCGTCACTAACCAACTAACTAACTAACAGAAATAACAGAATTAACTAACTCTGAAAGCTAGATTTCACCAGACTTGACTCAGCTGAGTTGGGATCAGCTGAGTTGGCTTCAGCACACTTGGACCCAACTCTCCTGAACTGACTTCAGACGACTTGCATCAGTAGAGTTGTCCAAACTCTTATCAGACCAGTTGACTCCTAATCATATCACTAAACCTTATCAGCTGAGTTACACCTTAACCCAACTCTTGTGTGACAAGTTAGCCTAACAACTTTTCTAACTAACTATACATACAAAGGATTATAAGCATACTTATAAGCATGCATTGCATACATGCATCAGGAGGGGTGAATTTATCAAAGTAATGTGTGTGTGCAGTCAGGAGTGTATTTACTAATGAGTAGTTTGCATGAGTAATTTAACATAAAGTAGTGACACAGTTTGTGAAACTTAACAAACAAGATTGAATTATTACAGAGAAACTTAAAAAGCTCAAATCTATATAAAATAAACTAGAAGCATAAATTGTTGTAACAACAACTACGTGCACATTGTTTCTAAAAGTGATCATCCCTCCCTTTGTCAAGCTTCAATCTTTATACAGATCTTTCATCTCTTCATCAAAGTCAGATTCTTCAAAATTTTCATCTTTCTCCTCAACAACTGAGCATGTTGCAAAATGTGCTACCACATTTGGTGTAGCATCTACAACAACAACATCTTCAGCAGCAAATAGATATATATATACTTCAGGAACAGAAGCATAAGGTTCACCATCACCTTCCGGAACAACATCATCATCATTAGGTATAGACATACACAACTGTCTGTAATCGCCGGTTACGATTTTGCAAAATCGGTAATCGAAATCGAACCTACAAACCGTCGATTACGGTTTTCGAACCACCGATTACGTTTTTTTTTTTTTTTTTTTGTCAGTTTTTGCTCATTTTAACTCTTTTTTTAGAAAATACATTACTAAAATTTAATAAAAATTATATAACTTTAATTTATAGATAGAAAATAGAAGAATTGTGTATATAAAAAAAAAACCGTCAAATCGACGGTTACGGTTTGCTGAAATGTAAAATCGTAATTGTAACGCCCCTAAAATCTGAATATCGTCTATATTTTATTTGAGTTAATAATTAATAATAAACATATTTATTTATAATATAAGAATATTTATTAATAAAAAAAATATTATATACATGGGTTGCACTCTTGTATACCATCATTAAAAAAATAATACTCCATTAATTTTTTAAAATTTTATTTTTTTATTTTACTCCAATTGATATTTATATTTTTCTTTTTAATATTATTTTTTTAATTTATTTTTCTTCCTATTTATCATTTGTGTTTCAATTGATAATTTTTTTCACGTACTTTCTTTTTATGCCACAAATAATTATTCTAAAATTTTAAGGTCTAATAAGAAAATTTTAAAAATAATATTAATTATTTTTTTAAGTATTAAATAGTATAATAATAATTTATTTTAACACAAATAATTATTCTAAAATTTTAAAGTTTATGAAAATTTTAAAAATAATATTAATTGTTGTTTTTAAGTATTAAATAGTATAATAATAATTTGTTTTAAAAAATAAAATTCTCATCTCTCTTAGCTGTTCAATTCTATTGGTATTATTTTACTTTAATTAATTGGTGTATAATTTTCACCTTATCCTTTCAAAATTTTACTTCATTCCTTACAAATTTTACTTCGTTTTATATTATTTAATTATTTTTTTCATTTGAACTTTCATTTTTTAATCACTTTATTTTAGTTTTTTATGAATATAATTTTTTGTTTATAAGTGTTATGATAACAGTTGATAAGTATTATGTTATATTATTAGTTAGTATGCAGTACTGTATGTATTAGCTCATATACAGTATAATATTAGTTTATATTGGTACAAGTTCTAATGTTTTCGAGTTTTGAGTTCACATACTTTATGGCACTAGTTCAAATATAGTATAGTATTAGTTCACATATTGTATAATATTAGTTCACATACTTTACGATACTAATTCAAATATAGTATAGTATTAATTCACATATTGTATAGTATTAGTTTATATTTTAAATAATATTTTTATACCCACATTAATCTCTAGTACTATACAATATATTAACTAGTACTATACCATAGACGTACTAATACTATATCGTATTTAAACTAATATTATATTTAACAAAAAAATACATAACTTAATACATTCATAATTTCAGGCATACCATGCAAATTAATACGTCAATATTAAAAGATTGTTACTCCGTATTAACTAACTAGTAAGAAAAATAAAAGTGAGAATGAATCACACTGAACACACAATTCAATTAATAGATATGATCACACTCAATAAACATATGAATGCATCAACACGACGATGACCACAAAGAAAATAATAAAGCTGATGCAATATTATGCTGGTTTCTTCCCCAATTCTCCACTCATTTAAGTTTCTAAATATAAATTTTATTTTTCAATTAGATTATATATTAATTAGTCTTAAAGAATAAACTACAACTTTAAAAAATTTGTAACAAACCAAATATCATTGTAAAAATAATGAAAACATGCATAACAAAATAATCTTAGTTATTATAAATCAGATTAAATCTAGAAAGTGAGCATGTCATATTTATACATTTATACCCAAATAAGAAAAAAATTGAATTTTTTTAGTATAGTTTTTTTTTTCGAAGAGGGTAAATAACTAATTAATAACCCATGTAAAAAATTGAATTTAGTTACATGTATGTAACTTCTACACATAAGTGCCTAAAAAAAGGAGTGTTGACTTATTAAAAAAAGAGGGTAAATAGAAAATTGAAACTAGTTACATATATGTAAACCGAAGTCTTGTATACACTCAAGTACATGATGTACTTGAGTGGACTTTGACCAGTCAACAGTTGACCGTTGACTAGTCAACGGTCAAACTTTGACTTTTTTTTAAAAAAAAAAAAATCGAATTTTTTTTAAAATTTTTTTTTTCGATATTTTTTTTTCGTTTTTTATTTTGAAAAAGTGTATGTTAGTATATTGAAAAGTGCATCTTTGTTTTTTAAATGAAAAGTGTATGTTACTATATTGAAAAGTGCAACATTGTTTTTAATGAAAAGTGTATGTTCTTATAACTGAAAAGTGTATGTTATTATAACTTAAAAGTGTATGTTATATTAATGAAAAAATGTATGTTATTATAACTGAAAAATGTACGTTATTATAACTAAAAAATGTATGATCTATTAATGAAAAGTGTCAGTTATATATTAACTGAAAAATATATAATGTATTAATGATTATAACTGATAAGTGTATGTTCTATTGATGAAAAGTGTAAGTTATATATTAATGTAAAATGTATGATATTATAACTGAAAAGTGTATGTTAATATAGCTGAAAATAACATTGAAAAATATAAATTTTCTGTAACAAAAAAAAAATCGAAAAAAAAATCAAAAAAAAAAATCAAAAAAAAAAAGTTAAAGTTTGACCGGTCAACCGTTGACCAGTCAAAGTCCACTCAAGTACACCATGTACTTGAGTGCACAAGAGACATACCCTATATGTAACTGGTCCACATAAGTATTTATCTATATACATATAATTATAATATATATATATATATATATATATATATTTTGATTGGAATATTTTCTAAGCGAAAATCTTTTCTTTCCGTCAAGTTTCTTAAATCTGTTACTTTAAATTTTAAAATTTAATGACTATTATCCATGATTAAATATTATCCCAATATTTTCTCAACTAAAATTAATTTATCTCAATTCCTTTTTATTATCTGTCAAAATTTCAGAAATACCGTATACAAAATATTTTTCTCTCTTTTATTCGGTATTCACACAACGCACGTGGTCTCTTCCTTTCACAGTTTATTTTTTTGATAAACTTCCTTTCACAGTTTAGATCAAACATTGTAAGTATCTTCCCCATTGTTGTATCTTATTAAGTTTTTCTGCAATTATTTTTATAATATGAATTTACACAATCATTGTAACTAATCCCTTCATCCTATTTTTAATTAATATTTTTGCCAGTAGAACTCATGTACTCTTTTTCAATCAAATTGTTTTTAATAACTTTTTCCAATTTCTCATTTAATACCTAGATTATAGTTTTGACAAAAGTTAAACTTTTAATACTAATTCATCGTCTTTAATTAGTTGTTTCCAAAAGACCGAAGCCTTTAAAATACTAATTTATGTTTTGTACTTTTGATGTTAGATCACTTTATATGTATAAAATATTATACTTTTAGTTTAAAAGATTTTAAGGTGTATTATATATACTCGTGCGAATAAGAGTAATAATCCTGAGAATGGTTATTAAATTATTTTATTGGAGACGCAATAAACGAGACGCATTAGGAATAAAATTTATATTGCATATTTTTTATCGGCATTTGAGGTGGGGATTTTTTATTCAGTTTACACTTGTCACTATTAAATGCTTTAATAGTACGACATTTTATAGTCAATCGTCAACAGCTATAGTTATATGATATGATATGTTCAACATTTTATATAGTAACTCAAATCACTTGTGGGTCCTTGCTAAATTTACAGTGTTGTAGTATTTGATGATGATTTTACACGATTTGTATTTAACAATAACAAACGGATCCCCACTGAACTAGTTGTATTGCTCACCCTTCATGAATTTAAATATTTCAAATTGAGGAGGCTTGGACGTGGAGACTAGTAGCTCAATATGCAATTTAAAGAACTCAACATGATCATATTTAATATTTATTTTATTTAGTTGTTAACAAAAATATTTCATTTTTATTTGTTTAAGTGATTTATTGAATTGTTTTATATTATGGTTGAATTAAAATATTTTGATTCTTTCAAAATAAAAGTTCAAGTATTACTGTCAAATCTTCTTTTTATTTTAAAGTAAAAGGCCTAAGCGGTATATTAATCGAGGAAAATGTGTTTAATTTATGTCACTTCCGCTAAGTTTTATTTCAAATAATCTAGTTGACAGTCCGATAGACTGGCCTCTGGTCTAACGAAGATATCGACCAACCGCCGATGCACGGCTCGCCACAGAGGGACAAATGATTGTTTTGTTCTGGAACATTTGCGGGATAGGGAATGAGCAGTCGAGGACTGCTCTATATGAGGTCTGCCGCACTCATGACCCCGACTGGGTTGCCATCTAGTCTTCCGCCTCATGTCCTTACTTCTAGAGTCTGTCATATGTTGGAGTAGGCCATCTTGATTGAGAATAGGGATACCAAACGTGTTTGGTCTTTTGGTTTTAGTCATGCCAGTAATTCATATATTACTCGTCGTTTGCTTTGGGTTGATGTATTAGCGTATCCTGCATCGTGTCTATGTGTTTTGGTTGATTTTAATGTTGTGATAAGAACACATGAGCAGAGTAGGGGTTCAGTGGCCACCCCTAGAGCTTCTCTAGACTTCAGGGAGTTCTTGGATGAGTCGAATTTAGTTGATTTGGATATGGCTGGGGCCCAGTTCACGTGGGTGACTCAGAGTGGTCCTCGTGGTTACACGACTGCTCGGTTGGATAGAGCTTTACCCAATCAGGGATTTTTAGATCTTTGGGTTGGTGTTGAGGTTATGGCTCTTTCTCGCCTCATGTCAGATCATCATTTGTTGCTTCTTACAATCAAATTAGATTGGGTTCAGGTCAGATGTCCCTTCAAATTTGGTGCCATCACGATTCCTTTAGAACTGTTGTGGTTACTTCTTGGGCTCAAGCGTTGGATCATTCAAATCCCATGGTCCGAATTATGTGGAAGTTGAAGAGACTCAAGTCTGCTCTACGGGTTTGGAACATGACGGTCTTCAGGAATATGTTCACTCAGATTGAGACTGCCACTCGACATCTTGCGGATATTTAACATCGTATCGAGTTGGAAGGGATTCAGAGGCCAATTTTGTGAAGGAGATTTAGGCTCAGGTCAATCTGAATAGACTGCTCTCTACCAGACAAACCTGCCAGACAGGAATTCTACACACAGAGGAACAGAGTGCAGTGGCTGACTGATTGGGATAGGAACACTCGCTTCTTCCATATCTCCCCACGTATTAAGAACTCCAGAGGTAGTATTGCTTCGATGGTTGTTGATGGGGACCTCACCACGAACTTGGACACCTTTAGTGCCCACGTGGTTGCCTACTACTCTCAGTTGTTCGCTGATGATCCGTCTGCGTCATTTGATGCCTCCATTCTGGATAATTTTATGAACACTGTGGTGACCGTTGACCAAAATGAATTGTTGTTGAGTGTTCCCTATACTGAAGAGATTCGCTGTGCAGTCATTGGAATGGATGCTTCGAGCGTTCCGGGACCAGATGGTTTTGGAGGATCCTTCTTTCAAAGTTGTTGGGACATTGTGGATCATGATGTGATAACTGCTATTAGACACTATTTCACTAGCAGGATTCTGCCACCTAGGTTGAATTCCAGACCAATTGTGATGGGTAATTTCATCTTCAAAGTCATGACCATGACTTTGTCGTCGAGACTGGGTACTTTCATCAGCTGTTGCCTTTCTACTTATCAGTTTAGGTTTGTTTCGGGTAAGCGAATCCACACGTGTATTGCACTGACCTCAGATTCCATTAATACCCTGGACTATCCGAGGATATGTGGGTATATGGCGCTGAAGGTGGACGTGATTAAGACATTCGACACGATCTCCTGACAGTTTTTGGAGGCGGTTTTGGCTAGGATGGGGTTCAAAACAGGCTTCATTTCTATGGTTCGGGGAGTTCTGGACTCAGCTAGGATCTCGGTTCTCATTAATGAGAAGTCGAAAGGTTACTTTTATTTTTTGAGGGGTATTTGTCAGGGTGATCCTTTGTCTCATGTATTGTTTTTTTATCGTGGAGGAGGCTCTTGGAAGATGGGTCGATTAGGAGACAGACAGAGGTAGACTCTAGTCCATTCGTAATGTCCCCTGCTACGTCTTCTACACGGATGTCATCATGATATTCTTACGGGCCACAGAGGCTAACGTCAGAAATCTACACTCCATCTTGCAAGGGTATGGGCGACTGTTGGGTCAGATCTACAGTTCTTCGATGTCCAGGGTGTTCTTTGGGAGAGCTGTACCTTGGAGGCTGCGTCGTAGGACATTCAGGATTATTGGCATTGCTGAGCGCTCACTCCCCTTCACATACCTGAGGGGTTCCAATCTTCCGCGACAATCCAAGGAAAGCACATTTACAGCCAGTTGCAGATTTTGTCATAGCTAACTTTAGTAGGTGGAAGTGTAGCACTTTGTCCCTTGTCGGTCGTCGTTGCCTGATTAACTCAGTCATTACGACCTCTTTGGTACATTCGATGATGGTCTACAAATGACCCAATTTTTTGCTACGACAGGTGGAGTCGACTATGTGGAACTTCCTTTGGAAGGGGGATGTGAACCGAAGAATGGGGTTTGTTCGGTTTCGTGGCAGCGGGTCTGTGCCCCTTTGGGGGAAGGAGGACTTGGGGTTCGTTATATTCGACTGGAGCTAGGGGATATTCATACGGCACGATTCAGGAGATGTATGGCTCAAATCATTTCAGGCATCAGGGAAGCCAACAACATAGCTAGGGGATATTCAGACGGCACGATTTCGGATCTACTGATTGCTAGGGCTCTTGGTGTTTCGAGCAGAGACAGGCCAACGAGACACAATTCATGTGTGATTCGGTTCCCACCTAATCCGGGTTGGTACAAGGTTAACACGGACGGTAATGCCTCTTCTTCCCCAGGTAGTCTGCATGCGGGGCCGGTCTTCAGGACCTTCAGGGGATTTTTCGTGGTTGCGGTTGCTACTAAGATGACACTTCCTTTGGATTGAGTCAGACTCGACACTCACGATTGACACTTTTATGAGCACCAATCCTTATATTCATCGGCGTCTTCAAGGCCTTTGGAGATAGATTCACCCTATTACACAGGACATGCACATCAGATACTCACACATCTTCAGAGAGACCAACCAGGCCACATATGATGCGACCAAAACTGACCTTGATTGTGTCTAGAGAGGCTACCCCCGGACTTTTTACTCTCATTTCTGCATAACGATTTATATACTGCTTTCTATAGACATTGACTTTTAGAGAAGTGTACCTTTTTCCTTGACCTGAGTTTTATCCTTAAAGAGGGTTTTCCCAGGCAAGGTTTTAATGGCACTCCGGCCTCTAACTCGACCTGTGAACTTATGGTACGTCCTAGGTTTCTTTTCTTTTATATGATATACCTTTCATTTTCAAATAGTAAAAACTATGATGATTTCATCTAGACCCTAAATTTGAGATGTGACAGTAATCGAACCATCATTTTTCGTTTACGGTTTGATTTAAACGGCAAAGCTAATTTATAAACTGTCCATGTCTAATCAGGTATCTCGTATATAGTTACTTAGAAGGTGGTACTCCCCTTTAATATATGAGTATAAATCATCTAACCATTGATCCTTCAAAAACTGCAGCTCATCTACTGAATTGGATATTTGAAGCAGCATTCCCTTGTGCAGTGGCATGGAAGGGTGAGTTTCAGTTAAGCCTGAAACATTCAAAGGTAAAATCAACCATCTTGTCTCTTCACATTATAACTGTAGTGATAGTCATATATATGAGTAACCCTCCCCCTAAACACCTTAGTTTTATTTGCTTGAGTCTTAATTAGGTATGAATAGATTATAAGAACATGATAGGAAAAATTTCATTTATTCTATATCCATCAATTTCTAAATTAAATTCCAAATCAATTCACCAACCATCTAAATATCATAATTAAAATATATAAACTAATTAATCAACCAAAAAAATTGCATCCATGCAACTAATTACATCAAATTAATATATAGAGGATGCATATGTAACTAAATAAACTAATTAAACATGTACCCGATTATTAAAAAAAACATAAGAAATAAAATTTACGATTTTAGTATCAAGCGTGAAGAAAGGATGCACGTTGATCACGTCCTCAATTGAAATCCTGCAAAAAATTAGAGAGACAAAAGAGGTAAGAAATCCTTTGTAAATGAAAAAAAATAGTTGCATGTCACTAGTTATAATGTTAAAATTTGCATCGGTTAAAAAACCGTCGCAATTTTTGGTGATTAATTTGCGACAAAAGTAGTTGTCCCAAATTAAAAAATAAATTTACGTTAGGTCAATTTCATTTAATATGCTTTATTTACACGACAGACGATGCATCTTGAAACAGTTACCCCACCTGAAATAAATGTCGTGGTTGCAATGTATAATTTTAATGTCTTAAATATTATTATTAATAAATTATTAATGGGTCCTAGAATTAATACATATACATAATTTTATTACTAAGTAAATATTTTATAAATTAATATAATACTAATATATATACACTGAACAAAAAAAAGAGATCTCAACCTCCTAACCTTGCTATCATATACTGTATATACAACACTCTTCCATAATTGTCAATTCTCCATTTCCCGACCAAAATAAATTGTCTAAAATTAAAATATTATTCAAGCACTCAAATGGAGCAAAAAAGCTACCCAAATTTTGCATGCTTTCACATTTTTATATAAAGATCTATTTCTCCCTCCGTCGGCTGAAAAATTATTTAACTTTACTTTTTCGTTTTTCTCAATAGAAGTTACTCATTCATTTTTTTTGTCAACTACTTTCTTAGGTTGTGTTTGGATGATAAGATTTGATTTTAGAAGTCATTTCAAATGAATGAATTTAAAAATACATTAATTTCAAATAACATCTTAGTTAGAATTTAAAATCCTCTCAATTTTAACTAGAGATGTTAAATATTTGAAATTCATTCATTTACTTTTTAAGGTGGAAAAGAGAAGTGCATTTGGATTGTAGATTTAAAATCTATAGACCAAATCTCTCCATTCAAATGGAGCCTTACATTTCATTACATTATTATCTTTTAATCACATTACTTCTAATACATCTACTTATCTATTGTATTTCTATGTCCAAAACATCAAAACGGAGGGAGTATAATATTAAAACTAACACAGTTTATAATCTCATCACGTATTTCCAATTTTCCTTTGTTTCTTGCAGCTTTCCCGGACGCTGGAAATTGTAGTTAGCACATTCATGCCACAAGTGAAAACAAAAGAAAATTGCACGTAATCCATTTCGTCATTAAATGTTACGTCACGAGTCATAAGGAACATTTATTCCTTCGGTCCAAAAAAAATACTCACTCCATTCACAAAAAAATGTGTTCAGATCTATTTTTTACTCCATCCGTCCCCCAAAAATAGCTACATTTGACTTGACACACAGATTACAAAAAATTAATAAATGTAGTCAAGTTTAGCCAATATGTCAATTTTCCTTGGAATCTCATACTTCAAAATTTGCTAAGCATTAACTACTCTTATTAATTAGGGGTAAAATTGATAATAATACACTTAATACTAAAGTAAAAGAGGAAATATAGCTATAATTTGGGACATCTAAAAAAGGAATATGTAGTTATCTTTGTAGACGAATGGAGTAGTCCACAAAAAATACATATTTATTCTATTTAAATAGTTAACTTTTAAGTATTTGTTCTACTTTATTAAAACTGAGTATCTACCAACAATATTCTTTTACTAGTTATCACACATATTTTTTTTATAATGAAAATATGATTTTTTTTATAAATATGTATAAAAGAAAAAGTTAGCACCAAAGGAGGAGGAGTTAACTTTTTTTTTTTTTTTTTTTTGTCTCCAATTATATCTGCTTTTCTTTTATTTCAATATTTCATTCTAAAATGCTCTTATTTAATAATTAATTATTAGGATTAATTAATACTAATAATATTGATCATTTAACATTAAATTATATGTCTAAAATGTTTGTATTAATTTGTGTAAAAAGGAAAGTGAACATTTTTTAATGTCTGATATCAGTTATAAATGTATCTATGCTCCAAACACACACCACACACAACACAAAATATTTTTTTTCTCAACACAAAAAAAAAGATCATGGCTGCAGAAATATATTGTCGAGGAGATTCACTTGCAAGATCAGCAAAAGTTGCACCAACAAACCTAAGTGATGATGATGAATATTACATTAATTTACAGGAAACGCCTTTGGAAATTCAGGCAAACACGGTTACATCCATGTCCGTCGACGGCGATGAGTTTTCCGGCGAGAAGAATCCCCATGATGCTTGGCTTCCAATTACAGAATCAAGAAATGGAAGCACTTTGAGTGCCACATTTCATTTGTTGTGTTCTGGGATTGGAATTCAAGTGCTTTCACTTCCCCTAGCATTCGTTTCACTTGGATGGTAATAATTCTCAACCATTTATTTTATTTCTTTATATCAATGTTTTAAATGCTATATATGCCTTATTTGTTAAATTAACTAAAAGAGTTTTAGGGCTTGTTTGATTAGTGTGTTTAGAGATGAGCTAGGTGTATGGGTTTATGGATGTAGCCAGTTGTAACCGATTTTGATATAGTTGACTGGAATAAGTTTAGGTACCGATTACAAACATAATCATTTATATTTGTGGGATCATCATGAAGAACAAGAGAGAGTTTAGGGTTTTCAAAATTGAGAGTAGTATTTTGTGTTGAATATATATGAGCTGTGTGTATTAATTTGCCTAATTGTGTTTATACTTGCGTACAATTGCTTGCTCTTAATTGTTGATAGCACATCATTAATCTAAAATAAATGCAATATAAACCTGCCTTAATTAATGCCACCATTACATGTATTCAATGCTAAACACTTTGCATTGAATGCATATATTTTACATTAAATGCGTTTTGAACAAACCCCAGAATCATTTTTTTTTTTGAAAAGTCAGACCCCAAAGTCTTATCTTCATCATTGCTCTTATTGGTCGAGTACTGATGCTTCAGTCTTCAACATACAAGTTTAGTGGAACGTTGGTCGTTGGAGTTGATTTCTTGATAGTTCTAGGTCGATGTTCGCCTTGCATTGGTGTTAGGCGACCAACCTGTAGTCTTGCGCACACAATTCTTCACTTCGATCTCAACTGAAAAGTTCTCTTAATTAGGCGAGTACAACTCGTGCTCGCTGATATCATATATATATTCTCGCTGACACGTAGACTTTCTTTTGACTTATTTACTAGTCGTTGTAAACTTCTTTGCTCTTTGCTCATTAGTTGATCCTCGTCTAAAATGTGACAAGAACAAGGACTTTGACTAGTTTTTCTCTTAACTCTTTGATCAATCAATAATTTAACTTATTGACGCTTTGACCACGTATAACATAGCCTACCTCTAAACTCGCCTAGCAAACGAGGGTGTGTTTTAAAGTAGAGAGCCGTCAAACTCTTTACATGAAAATGAAGGATAATCCATGATTATGCGCTTTGTCTAATTAATTTTTAAACGTTAGTAGTATTTTAAATTTCACATTGAAAAAACAGATGCAAGCGTGTTAGAATTAGAATATATATGTGATGACATATTATATGCAATAAAACAACGACAGCACCTGGATCGAACTAATTAAGTTGGTGGAAAATACTCTCTCCATCCACCACTAATTTTTATAGATAGATGAACATATACATATTAAAAAATTATAATAATGAGTAGGATTTTAAAGGATAATTTTAAATTTTTTTATGAAATAATAAATGAGTTGACTTGTAGAATTTTAAAGGATAATTTTATAAATTTTTATGAAATAATAAATTAGTTGACTTGTGTGTAGGGTCAAAATACTGACATTTTATTTAAATTGTAAAAGTTGTGAGGGTGTTGTTTATAAAAGTTTTTTAATTTTAAGGTGTACAAATTATTGTTGAATGTAAAAAAAAAAAAAAAAGTGTTAATTATCACTTTACCAATTATGATATAGTATTATTGTTATTTGGCCTAATTATTGGTGGAAAATTGTTTTTCTTAGTATATACTGTATAACTATTAGTCTGTTTCAAAGATTAATTAAACGGCGTCGTACAGGTTCTGGGGAATTCTCTGCATGTCTCTCCTGTTTTCATGGCAATTCTACACAATTTGGCTTCTTGTAAATCTCCATGAATCCACTCCTCCACTTACCGGAATTCGTTACAGCAGATTCGTGCACCTCTCCATTGTAGCATTTGGTTAGTGAGTAATTAACATTCAATAATTTATTTATTTTATTTGAATACAAGTATATATATACAGTATCTTACATTGTTGAATTAATTAATTATATAGGTGAAAAGGTTGGGAAGTTGTTAGCCATGTTCCCAACAATGTCCCTGTCAGGAGGCGCATGTATTATGTACATAATTTCAGGGGGCACCACCCTCGAACGCCTCTTCCACACAATCTGCGATGGCAATGTTGAATGCAGAGCAAAATCAGTAACAGGAGCAGAGTGGTTCTTAATATTCATCTGCATAGCCATCTTCATATCTCTCTTCTTTCCTAACCTCAACTCACTATCCCCCGTCTCGTTTATCGGGTCAGTAACCGCGCTTGGATATTGCAGCCTTATATGGATTTTTTCACTCAGACCACATGATCATGTTAACACATCTGTTGTATCAACTGGTGGCAATGCTTCTCAAATCCGTAACGCGTTTACTGGCCTTGAGATGATCGCCCTTGCTTTCAGAGGACATAATCTTGTGCTGGAGATACAGGGTACTTTACCTGCAAACGGGAAGCGTTCATCGTGTAAGCCTATGTGGAGAGGAGTCGCAATTTCGTATCTACTTATTGCTATTTGCATGTATCCACTTGCAATAGCTGGATATTGGGCTTATGGAGATAAGGTACAATTACACAGGATATTTATTTTTCAATACAAGGAAGGAAGCTGATTCTCATCTTTCCTGTTCGTTTTTTGGTTCAGATATCTTCAGCAAGTGGAATCCTTGGGGCATTCACAGAATTCCACACATCAAAGTACAAAATTGGGGCCATATATATATTAATCATAATCAACTATCTATGCGCATTTCAAATCTACGCCATTCCCGCACTCGACAACTTCGGGCGCCTCTACGTTGCCAAGAAAAACGGGCCATGCCCGATTTGGGTCCGAACATCGATCAAACTTTTCTTTGGAGGATTGACGTACCTAATAGCAGTAGCTTTCCCGTTCTATCTAAGTCTGGGTACACTAATAGGGGCGATTGCATTACCCCTAACTCTCGCCTACCCGTGTTTCATGTGGATTGCCCTTAAGAAACCTCAACGGTTTAGCAGAACATGGTGCCTCAATATGGGCCTCGGTTCTTTAGGCGCAGTGTTAAGCGTAATGGTATTCGCTACAGCTCTCTGGTCTTTGATAGTTAATGGCTTAGAAGCAAACTTCTTCAAGCCTAAATAAGCAATTAGATCCATATTGCACATTTGTTCATTGGGTTTTGCCAATTATAACTACATTTGTCTGGTGTAAAATAGTTTTACCTGATCATTTACAACAATCATTTTTAATTTAAATATTGATTTTAGCAATTAAATTTAGATTTATCGCACAATTTTCATTGCTATCCCCCTTTTTCTTTTCCTTGTAGTGTGTGTACTTGGCTACGTTTCTCTAGAATATTTTTTTATATGTATAGTGATACCCATTAGCATATAAAATAATGCAATTATCAATTTGAGAAGAATGACTTCAAACCTTTTTAAAAATATATTACAACTTTGATAATATATATATCTTGTAAATATCATACTTTCTCCTTTTTTGTGAACATGAGTTTTGAACACAAAAATTAAGAAATATAATAGAATATGATGTAATTGAGATAGAGAAAGAAAGATAATTAAGAATATAATGAAATGCAGAATACTTTCACTAGAATATTAGATTGTTAGTTAATAACTTGACTATACACAAGTGATGCGGCCTAAAAATGTCATCCGATAAGAAGTCGACACGTGTATGGAGGATAGGATAAAAGTGGAAGTATTGGATTATTGAATATTCTCTGGATAAAGAATCTCTCCTGGAAGTCCCTCTGGAGGGAGCTCCACCCAGAGAGAAACATCAGGAAGACTTAGTCTTGATATGAATTGGTAGACCGAGAATATAGGAGAACTCCGCAAGAATCGGACTAAGATTGACCAAATAAAGATTATTCTCTCCTTCATTGTAGTGGAAAGAGTCCACTAGGGAGAGTGGCCCCGGTCTTTCCGGAGGTGGAGAGAAGGGAAGACTCGGTCCACTCGGCAGGGCCGAGTCTTAGAGGCAGCTCCGAGATAAGGGGAGGCTCTAACTTCTTCCCAAGAGAAAGTCTCTATAAATAGGTAAAGCAAGATACATTTCGTGGTTAGACTTTTTACTCTTACAAGACTGAATATATTTCTTATTATTATACATTGCGAGATCCTTTGAGACCTTGATTTGATAAATCAAGGACTTTGAAGTCCTTGTGATATACGAAGATTCTTATACTGACTTGAGCGTCGGAGCGTCCGCACCGGAGCCCCCTCCGGTGTGTCTTTTGCAGGTCCTTGGAGGATCATTCCAGCGGAAGCAGTGTACCCAAATCAGGTCTAAGCACTCGGGAATTTAGATATCTGATCCCGAGGATATATAATCCGACCGTGCAATTTTTGGCACATCAACTGGCGCCGTCTGTGGGAAACGATTTAAAAGATTTTCTCACGAATTTCTATCTGTTCGAGTGATGGAATTGGAGATAGACCATCGCTTGGTAAATTCTACGGGCAGTCCTTTGCTTAGATTTGACACAGGTTCCTCCTTAAGTTCTCTTATATATGCTGCAAATAATTTTACATGTTGGAATATAATTGCTTAATGATGCAAAGAAGCTAGATGAAATAAATGATTAATATGGACCATTGAGTGAGATTTGAGAGCAGAATTCTCAATTGTGATATCTGATGTCATTATTAATGTTTTGATTGAGAAAGAATTGAAGGTTATATTAATGTCTTGATTTAAATGTCCATAATCAATATAGTTCTGCTAGCAGTGTGAACTTGTTCGTTTGCGAAAATTCCTTTATTGTGGAAAATGTTCATTTCTGAAATTGAAAAATAAAACAAGAAATCAAACAAGGTAGAAAGCTATTAGCATCTTGCTAAGCCCCGATTGGAGATTAATGGTGATTGTGTTGATTATGATGGGAGTAAGGTAAATTTGAATTATCTTAGGATGATATTATTAAACATATCCTAATATATGTTAAAATGAGAGATGAATGCTACGGTGATGCCTGAAATAAATTCATTGTGTTATTTTAATGAAGTGGTTTTACTGTTAATACGATTTATGATGCTATTGAAATTTCCTCTCACTCTGATTTCTCTAACATCCAAACATTGGATTTCCGCTAGTGATGAGATTCAAACTGAAATAAAAATTATGAGAATTAAAATGATTGGTATTGATAACTCTTGTCCTTGGCTCAAAGTCTAAGGGGATATGACATTACGTAAGGACTGTGCTGATCAGGTTGATTTTGCTCTAAATAATATTTGATTGATAAAACTTCACACAGTGATGTATTATTATCATGGAATTATGAGTATAAGGATTGTCGAACATATATGTGGAGTGTGCAATTGCCTGCTCCAAGACTCCAGGAAGAGGCTCGAGGCACCCCTATCTCTATAGGGGGTGATATCGTTGGCACGTCTGGAGCCCTCGGGAGTGGACCTGGCAAGGAGATACCTCCAGGCACTGCAGAGGACGACAACATTCGTGCCCCTCCACGAGCAGCAGAGTATTTAGGGCCTCGAGGTCCAAAATCTAAACATGGGAGTACGAGGCAAAAATATGATAAGTGCATCGGTGCTACAGACCGAGTCTACCCAAGTTCTGGAGGACCTTTGGGTAGGTTCAGAAGATTTCAGATTGTAGATTAAGTCTACCCAAGTTCTGGAGGACCTCTGGGTAGGTTCAGAAGATTTCAGATTACAGATTAAGTCTATACAAGCTCTGGAGGATCTCTGGATAGGTTCAGAAGATTTCAGATTGTAGATTAAGTCTATACAAGCTCTGGAGGATCTCTGGATAGGTTCAGAAGATTTCAGATTGTAGATTAAGTCTACCCAAGTTCTGGAGGACCTCTGGGTAGGTTCAGAAGATTTCAGATTACAGATTAAGTCTATACAAGATCTGGAGGATCTCTGGATAGGTTCAGAAGATTTCAGATTGTAGATTAAGTCTACCCAAATTCTGGAGGACCTCTGGGTAGGTTCAGAAGATTTCAGATTACAGATTAAGTCTATCCAAGCTCTGGAGGATCTCTGGATAGGTTCAGAAGATTTCAGATTGTAGATTAAGTCTACCCAAATTCTGGAGGACCTCTGGATAGGTTTAGAAGATTTCAGATTACAGATTAAGTCTATACAAGCTCTGGAGGATCTCTGGATAGGTTCAGAAGATTTCAGATTGTAGATTAAGTCTACCCAAATTCTGGAGGACCTCTGGGTAGGTTCAGAAGATTTCAGATTACAGATTAAGTCTATCCTAGCTCTGGAGGATCTCTGGATAGGTTCAGAAGATTTCAGATTGTAGATTAAGTCTACCCAAATTCTGGAGGACCTCTGGGTAGGTTCAGAAGATTTCGGATTACAGATTGAGTCTATCCAAGCTCTGGAGGATCTCTGGATAGGTTCAGAAGATTTCAGATTATAGGTTGATTCTATCCAAGTCCTGGAGGATTTCAGGATAAGCTCGGAAATGGAAAGTGAAGATTGAGCCTATTTAGGTCCCTGAGATCAAGGCCAATAGCCTAAACAGACAAAACGATAAGTCCGAAAACTAGAGTGGGTGAGAGGATGATTGATTACCTGAAGCGGGTAGAGAACTTAAGAATCTTCAGAGCTGAAAAGTATCTCACCCTCGAAGAGGTGAGGCAAGCCAAGAGGCTGGAGGTGAAACCAGCTAGTGGAGAGAGGAAGAGAGAATCTACAGCAAGGAGGTCCAGCCCAGAAGCTTCCCGAAACTCCGGAGGAACAGGAAACCGCAATGCTGCGGGAGGATCCCGATCTGGGCCTCGAAGGACGTTTTAGAAATATACCCAACTGAGATTGGAACCTACAGAGGTCTTGGAGGTTGCTGGAGATCATCCAGATCTGAAATTCCCTTATTTCATATTTAAATTATATAATTGGGGCTTATGGAGCTTATCTGAGCACTTGAGAGCCTGTGTGGGAGGCCCCTTTTTTGGTGTATCTTTACATGATCAATTCAGGATTGATATACAAGTAAACCTGGAGAACCTAGAGGTCCTGAAGGAGCCCGAAAGAGCAGAGAACTATGGAGAACCAAACGAGTAGCTGGATTATGATATTTAGCCTGCTATGGTGCTGATCCCCAAATAACGAGTATATCGATACCACCGGTTAGTACAAAATTTGATAAAGCTAAAAAAGGTTAGATCTTTTATGCTAACGTGATTTTATAATGAGTATGTCATGATGAGTGTGACATGAATAAGCTATGATATTCGTTGATTCGATATTGTTATAAGTATGTCATTATGAGATTGATATGCGTATCATACTTTGTTTTCCCTAAATCAAGTACGACCCTCCTACTTTTACGTGATTATTATGTCTAGACGCTCTAGATGTGATGTTAAAATTTGAAAATTGACTTGAGATACTAGAGAGCATGAGTAGCACGTTGAGTTTATGTGGTTACTATATGCTCTAGAATCCATGACTAAGGACTAATAATGATTCGTGACTTCAGAATGTGGGGCTAACATACTTATCTATGAATTTTGCATGATTGACATGCCTCGATATTCTAGATGTGACTTCAGATTTCAGATTAAGCTTGTATGATTGAAGCTCCACCGAGCCTAGCTGCTGAAGCTGACCAAACCCTCCCCAGGGTGCTGAAATTTGATATTCAAAAGTTGAGAAGAGCTGAATAAAGGACCAGCCCCCGCAGCTTCTGGAGAAGCTCGAGCTTTGCGGTTAAGATACTACATCTTGGGTGGCCAATTATACAAACGATCGTTGACCCATCCCTATCTAAGATGTCTCCCGAAGGAGATTACGTGATAAAAGAAACCCATGAAGGATGAGCAGGTAGTCATGAGGGCTACAAGGCTACTGTAAAGAAGGATATACCCAAGAGTCGATCTATTAGGTGATTAAGATCATCTAGGGTGTTGAGATGCGATATTCGGAGACGAGCATGATGACGGACCTTGCAAATGCCTTACACTTCGATGCTTAAAGGGGGTGATGAAGGGTCTAGGCCTACTACCTCCGAGATGCTGATATGAAGCCACGTAAGTCAAAAGTGTATATTTTACTTTTTTACTTTAGATTTTACTTTGTAAAATGATATGAGTTACCTAGACGTAGTTATTTAGAGCATAAAACCTCGAAGCATATGAGCATTTGCTAAAGCTTCAAAAATGATTGATTTGAGAAATGCTAAGGTAATTACTTAGGAGAATTTCGTGATTGAATCGAGAGAATGATTGAGAATTTAGGCATGGTTAAGAACGTGTTTTTGATTAGTGATGAGTCTAATTTTTTCTAAATTATGTTAAAAGGTATGTTTATCTTTCATGAATATTTGAAGATTTTATGAGATGTGATGAAAACATTTGGAGATTTTTGGAAACTTGTATGAGCACATATTTCCTAACAATTTAAGATATGATTCATAAGCATACTTTGAGCATCCTGAAACGCGTGAGGGCTAACCACCCTGAGTAGCCGGATGGCTAAGTTTGAAAATTAGGAGTGATGAAATGATGAAGGATCTGTAGATCACTGAGCATATATGAGATATGAGAATTCAAAAGTGAGAAACAATTAAAGGCAACGAGGTCGAGGGAAGCGAGAAAGTTCCTCACCCTACTCTAAATCCAAGCGGATTACTTGAACTTGAAAGGTCTTGATATGATCAACACCTTGAATTAAGAGTGAGAAACACTCAGAGGCCTAGAGGCCGAGGTGCTCCAGAGAGCCCTCACAATATTCGAGACCCAAAAGGGTTAATCAATGAAATGAGAAGATTTTTTGAATTAAAATCTTTTAAGAATAAGAGTGAGAAACGCTCAGAGGCCTAGAGGCCGAGGTGCTCCAGAGAGCCCTCATCCTACTCGAGACCCAAGTGGGTTACTGAAATGAGAAGATTTTATGAATCAAAATCTTTTAAGAATAAGAGTGAGAAACACTCAGAGGCCTAGAGGCCGAGGTGCTCCAGAGAGCCCTCATCCTACTCGAGACCCAAGTGGGTTACTGAAATGAGAAGATTTTTTGAATTAAAATCTTTTAAGAATAAGAGTAAGAAACACTCAGAGGCCTAGAGGCCGAGGTGCTCCAGAGAGCCCTCATCCTACTCGAGACCCAAGTGGGTTACTGAAATGAGAAGATTTTATGAATCAAAATCTTTTAAGAATAAGAGTGAGAAACACTCAGAGGCCTAGAGGCCGAGGTGCTCCAGAGAGCCCTCATCTTACTCGAGACCCAAGTGGGTTACTGAAATGAGAAGATTTTTTGAATTAAAATCTTTTAAGAATAAGAGTGAGAAACACTCAGAGGCCTAGAGGCCGAGGTGCTCCAGAGAGCCCTCACAATATTCGAGACCCAAAAGGGTTAATCAATGAAATGAGAAGATTTTTTGAATTAAAATCTTTTAAGAATAAGAGTGAGAAACGCTTAGAGGCCTAGAGGCCGAGGTGCTCCAGAGAGCCCTCATCCTACTCGAGACCCAAGTGGGTTACTGAAATGAGAAGATTTTATGAATCAAAATCTTTTAAGAATAAGAGTGAGAAACACTCAGAGGCCTAGAGGCCGAGGTGCTCCAGAGAGCCCTCACCCTACTTGGGAACCCAAAAGGGTTAGTCAATGAAATGAGAAGATTTTATGAATCAAAATCTTTTAAGAATGAGAGTGAGAAACACTCAGAGGCCTAGAGGCCGAGGAGCTCCAGAGAGCCCTCACCATGCTTGGAACCCAAAAGGGTTAGTCAATGAAATGAGAAGATTTAAAGAATCAAAATCTTTTAAGAATGAGAGTGAGAAACACTCGGAGGCCTAGGGGCCGAGGAGCTCCAGAGAGTCCTCACCCTGATGGAAACCCAAAAGGATTAATCAATGAAAAGAAAGGTTTTATGAATCAAAATCTTTTAAACGAAAGTGAGAGACAAGTAGAGGCTTAGAGGCCAAGGAGAACTGGGGAGCATCTCCCCATAACTAAGACCCAAGATGGGTACTTAGAAAACAAAAATTTGGCTAAAAGTCAAGGAAAACCTCCTCGAGCCACTTGAAACCAGAGGTGATTCCTTGAAAGGGGGAGAGATTCCCTAAAGTTCTTGAGAAAACTCTTTGAAGGTTATGAAGCCAAGAGTCAGGCCATTGCCAAATTATAGGTGGCCAAGGCAGAAAAATCTCCGAAGGGGAGCACTTTTGAAATTCCTCTCCGAAGCAAGAATAATACACGTCTCTCCAGAAACGCCTCTGTATTAGGCTCACTGGAATTTTCTACTCTCACAAAAGATATACCCCTTTTACGAGAGTAGGGGGAGTAGATGATGCGGCCTAAAAATGTCATCCGATAAGAAGTCGACACGTGTATGGAGGATAGGATAAAAGTGGAAGTATTGGATTATTGAATATTCTCTGGATAAAGAATCTCTCCTGGAAGTCCCTCTGGAGGGAGCTCCACCTAGAGAGAAACATCAGGAAGACTTAGTCTTGATATGAATTGGTAGACCGAGAATATAGGAGAACTCCGCAAGAATCGGACTAAGATTGACCAAATAAAGATTCTTCTCTCCTTCATTGTAGTGGAAAGAGTCCACTAGGGAGAGTGGCCCCGGTCTTTCCGGAGGTGGAGAGAAGGGAAGACTCGGTCCACTCGGCAGGGCCGAGTCTTAGAGGCAGCTCCGAGATAAGGGGAGGCTCTAACTTCTTCCCAAGAGAAAGTCTCTATAAATAGGTAAAGCAAGATACATTTCGTGGTTAGACTTTTTCCTCTTACAAGACTGAATATATTTCTTATTATTATACATTGCGAGATCCTTTGAGACCTTGATTTGATAAATCAAGGACTTTGAAGTCCTTGTGATATACGAAAATTCTTATACTGACTTGAGCGTCGGAGCGTCCGCACCGGAGCCCCCTCCGGTGTGTCTTTTGCAGGTCCTTGGAGGATCATTCCAGCGGAAGCAGTGTACCCAAATCAGGTCTAAGCACTCGGGAATTTAGATATCTGATCCCGAGGATATATAATCCGACCGTGCAATTTTTGGCACATCAACAAGATTACAAGAATATACTGATTTATGGTATGCATCCTATGAAAAGGGGACCATGCAGACAACATGCTTTTTTAATTTTTTTTTTTGTAGGGAGTATATTTTATAGAAGGATTGGTCTAATATAGAATCAATAAAAAATTGAGTTGACTTGGTCAACCTAAATATTCAAGAATATTGTAAATAAATTTTTTAACTTGTTCAATTTTTTTTTTTTTTTTTGTAATTTTTAGAGAAATTTTCAAATGCACATTGTGCAGGTGCACACGATTTCTTATCTTTATTCTCCTTTTTCTATGCGTTCCAAATTTTGATGCTCCTATCCACTTTCTTCAATGGCGGCGCAAATCCTGCCCTTGACGTTCTCCAGCGCCTTCAAACACTGAGACCCCCGCTTCATCGAATCCAACCAAATCAGCGTTCGTAAATTTCCCCTCCAGCCACGCCGAAATTTTTCCCTGCGCCGATTGGGGAAATCGCACTGCCATTTCGTCCTGCCTCATCGCCGGAGAATTTATGTTCTAATTGAGGGAGGATTTCCACAACCCACGTGCATCACTTATTCTAATTTTTTGGTCGTCACCACCGATCCGCCATTGTTGGTAGAACTGTAACCATTTTGTATTTCTAGGGCTCTGTTGTTAAATTATTGATTTTCCATACTCAAATTTTGTATTCATTGTGTGCAGTGAAGAGGATATCGCCAGAGAAGACGATTGATTTCACGGTGCTCTGGTCGTCTACGACCGACCGTTCGATTGTTCGAAGAGGGGTTGCGATTCCAAAGACGGATTTCACCGTCAGAGGCGCCGCGGTAGAGTGTTTTCTGGCAAGCGAGGGAGAATATGAAGGAGTGGCCTTCTAGGGTGGCTAAAGTGCTGAACAGTAGTGGGAGACATCGGTGGTGGTGGGGGCTCCACGTTTGGTGTTAGAAGGCTGAAGAAGAAGATTGTAATTTTTGGTAATTTTGATAGTTTTTTTTTTTTAAGCAATAATTTAGTTAATAAAAATTCATAAATTATTATTGAAAAGTGGTAACTACTTTTCAATAATAAATTTAGCACTTTTCAATAATAATAGTTACCACTTTTCAATAATAATTTTGTTAGTTTTTTTTTTGAAGCAATAATTTAGTTAATAAAAATTCATAAATTATTATTGAAAAGTGGTAACTATTATTATTGAAAAGTATTAAATTTATTATTGAAAAGTAGTAATTGTTGTTATTGGAAAAAAATGAAAAGTGGAAAATTTATTATGATTTATTATTGAAAAGTGGAAATTTTATTATTGAAAAGTGGTGATTTTTGTTATTGAAAAGTGGTAAATTTATTGTTGAAAAGTGGTAATTGTTGTTATTGAAAAAAATGAAAAGTGGTAAATTTATTATGATTTATTATTGAAAAGTGGAAAATTTATTATTGAAAAGTGGGAATTTTTGTTATTAAAAAGTGGTAAATTTATTATTGAAAAGTGTTATAGTTGTCATTGGAAAAAATAAAAAATGGTAAATTTATTATAATTATGATTTATTGTTGAAAAGTGGTAAATTTATTATTGAAAAGTGGAGATTTTTGTTATTGAAAAAAATGAAAATTGGTAAATTTATTATTGAAAAGTGGTAATTGTTGTTATTGGAAAAAATGAAAAGTGGTAAATTTATTGTAATTTATTATTGAAAAGTGGTATATAAAAAAATGTAATGTTAAAATGTTGGTTATAGGTTTATTATTGAAAAGTGGTAATTGTTGTTATTGAAAAAAATGAAAAGTGGTAAATTTATTGTAATTTATTATTGAAAAGTGGTATATAAAAAAATTTAATGTTAAAATGATGGTTATAGCACTACAAAAAACACCTCAATTAACAACCGATTAGAGACGGTAAAAAATGGTCTCTAAACGCATTAAAGACCGTTTTGAGACCGTTTTTGGTTGGTCACTATTAGGTTCGTTTTAAATATTTTGAGACCGTTTTCATGTATCGGTCTCAAATTATAGACCAATTTTTATAGGTCTCTAAATTGTAGCGGTCTACAAACGGTCTCAAACAATTGGTCGGCCCGAACTTTTTTCGGGCCCTGAGACGGTCTCAAAACGGTCTTTAATTTAGAGACCGCCACATCCGGTCTCGAACTCCAACCCACGAACTCCAACCCACGACACCCGCCTGACCCGAACCCACACCCACTTGACCCGAACCCACCCAACCCGAACCCACACTCGACCTAACCCACCCGACCCGACCCCATACCCACCTACACCCACTTTATTTAAATGACCATTTATTTGGTCTGATACACGTGATATGCAACACTAAAATAAACAACCGCAAGTGTACGGTGTCTATCGTAGCGTGATAAGCACGAGGTCAATCCCACAAGGAGGTTAAGCGTAAAAGTGGTAGTTTGCTAGTCGGGTTCTAAGTAAACGTGATCGATAATTTGAGTGGTGTGAATTACTCTAAGATTACCTAACAATGTGTCACCAATAAGTAATGAAGAGTAAATACGAAATCGATCAAATACCATGCAAATCAATAAAACGAAAATGAAACGGATGTAACTCAAAGAAAGAAGGTGGGTTCCAAGGCAATTGTAGTATTTAGACGTCCATTTATGAGAGTTATCTCGTTTAAATGGCTATTAAGGTTATCTCATATAAGGTGATCGCAAAAGAAGAACTAATCGATCTCTCGATACAAATTAATCCAAAGACGCAATGTAATATAAGCTCGTATGTCTACATCACAAATATTACACCATCTAAAATAGCTCCTAAGATCATTTGATTCCCTCTCCGATAATTAATCCTCTCTCGAGATCATAATAATACCGGGTTGCATATTCGCATACGATTAAATGGAATAAATCTCTCGATACTACCCCAATTAACAATGGATCAAGCAAATCGTCATGGCCACTAACAACATGCTTTACAATGGATAATTAAACATGCAAATAAGAGATAAACACCAATTAAAGCAAGAAATTACTCATAAACATCAATCCAAATCTCTACAATGCCTTAGAACCACAAATTGTTTAGCTAATTACTAACATAATCAAATTACAAATTCCAAATTCCAAATGAAATAACTAAATAAAAAGGAAAAGAAAGCTTAGTCTAGAATGTGGTAGGGAATGGAATTTGGGAGCTATTGCATCCTTTCTTCCTTGATTTGGTGAAGAATTGATGAAGATATGGCCAAAACACCTCCAAGTATGTGTAACTATGTGTGGATTGGGGGAGAATGGCTTGTAATTCAAGAAATGGGGCTTATATAGTGTTGGGGTAGGGTTTGAATGCCAAAATTGCAAGTTGGTCCTTCAAAAATGGCCAAAATAGGAGATAGGCACCGAAAATGGGGTTGGCACGGCCGTGCAAAACGGACATGTGGCCTTACAGGTGCTCGGCCGAGCAGGTGACTCGGCCGTGCTCGGCATGTGGGCAAAATAGGAGTGCTCGGTCGTGGCAGCTTCTCGGCCGTGGCGCGCAGGTGCAGGGGAGGCCAGGTGCTCGGCCGAGTCATGAGCTCGGCCGTGGCATGTGTTGCTTGGTTGGACAGCAGCTCGGCCGAGCTAGGAGCTCGACCGTGCCCTTCTCGGCCCCAAAATCCCTGTTTCGAGCACGGCCAGCTCGAGCACGGTGCTCGGCCGTGCTCGCTTGATCGTCTTCGGCCCATTTCTCGTTTCGTGCATAACTTTCGCCTCGGGTGTCCGATTGAGTCGATTCTTTTGGCTATTCCACTCCGTTTTTCGAGACGAATCCAACCGTGTACTCCTCTTCCTGATCCAGTAAAGTATGGTTGTTGTTTTGCTCCAAATTCCATCGTATTTCCTATAAAATCGACAAAACACAACCTTTCTCTCATTTCGGCTTAAACAATCACCAAAGATTCACTACCCAACATATGATCAAAACCAACTTAAACAATATAATCATGTGAAAGCCAAGTGTGCGCCGGTGCAAAATGTGACACAAGTAGAATGACGAACCGGTGCAAGGGTAACAACTAGTAAAAAAAAAAAAAATAACTCCCCCAAACTTAGAATTTTACTATGTATAAATTCTAAGTTTGGGGCTACAAGTTGTTACCTCCCTCCTTGCACATCCAATGCTTCTTCAAAGATCACCATTGCAACACTTGCTTCCTCCACTCCAAAGTTGGCTTTGCTTCTTCTTCATTCTCCAAGACTTGCTATCCATAGTATTCTTCATCCATACCTACAAAATAAACTAAGCTATCAACACTACTAAAGCAATAAAAACAAGAAAGCAATAAAACCTTGGGTTGCCTCCCAAGAAGCGCTATTTTTAACGTCCTATGCCGGACGGTTCTCCTTTGAGGGGAATATCAAGTCACCCCCTTCTCACCCTTGTTCTTGACCTTCCTTGCCCATACAACTTTCTTAAGTCCATCAAAACATCCACTAGCTAGCCCATCCGGCTCTTCAACCATGTCATAAGAAGTTGATGCCTCATTTATCCCCAAGTTTGTACAAGTAGCTTTTCTTGATTTGGGGGAGTTTTTGAAGAAAACTCCCCCAAACTTGGCCTTCTTGCCCATCTCTAACTCCTTGTCTTCCACCTTGGGGTTCTCCTCCACAATATTTATCTTGGGCTCTTCTTCCACCTCCTTTCTCATGGGTATTGGGGGATACTCTCCCTTAGGAAACCCATACTCTCCAGTCTCATCGTTTCGGAGTTTGATAGCTCTAAACATGTCAATCGTAACTATCTCTTGGTTCATTCGAAGCTCCAACTCTCCATTCCTCATATCAAGAATAACCCCTCCGGTTGCCAAAAATGGCCTTCCCAATATCAATGAAATGTTTTTGTCTTCCTCCATATCCAAAACCACAAAGTCTACCGAAAAAAGAAATTTGTCGATTTTGACCAATACATCCTCCGCTATACCCAAAGGGTATGTCATAGACCTATCCGCCAATTGGAGGCTCATTGTGGTTGGTGTGAGCTCTCCTAAACCAAGTGACTTGAAGAGTGATAATGGCATGAGGTTGATGCTTGCTCCCGAATCACATAGAGCTCTTAATGTACCTCCATCTCCAATAGTGCATGATAAAGTGAAGGATCCGGGATCCCTAAGCTTTGGAGGTAACTTAGCTTGAATTACGGAGCTACAATGTTCGGCTAAGTGCACCATCTCATATGCCTCCATTTCCCTCTTGCTTGACATTATCTCCTTTAAGAATTTGAAGTAATGTGGTATTTGTTCAAGAGCTTCGGCGAAAGGGATGTTGATGTGGATCTTCTTGAACATTTCCACAAACTTGGCAAACTTGTGATCCAAACCCTTTTTCTTCAATCTTTGAGGATATGGAAGAGGTACCTCATTTTTGCTTTTGTCTTGAGGAGGGATTGCCTCCTCACTCTTCTTCTCCCCTTCTTTTTCTTCTTTCTCTTTCACTAAGTCATCTCTTTTGTCAACACCCTCGGGTGCCATTACCACTTCCTCCTCTAACGGCGTCTTGGGCCCTTCGTAGCTTGTCCCACTTCTTAGCCTTATGGCTTTGCATTGCTCCTTGGGATTTAGCTCCGTGTTAGAGGGGAATTGCCCCGGAACGTGTTGCTTTCCAATGATGGTAGCAAGTTGACCTATTTGCTTCTCTATAGCCTTCATGTGGGTAGTCACATCTTTGATCATCTCACCATGCTCGTCAATTCTTTGCCAAGTCATGTTTGCATTCTCCCTAGTTTCTCTCATGAAATTCTTGGTTTCCCCCATGAATGCACCAAACATCTCTTCCAAGGAAGGCTTTGGTGAAGACTCCACAATGGCTCCATCTCTAACATTAAAATTTGGAGGTGGGATGATAGCATTCCTTGTGTTAGCATATGAGAAATTTTCATGGTTTCTCAAGCCGGGATGGTATTGGTTCGGATTAGAGGGGTGATAGTTCCCATGGGTTTGTCTTTCTCCCCAACCTCTCTCTCGAAAATGACGATCCCTTTGATTGTTCATGTAATGGGCCTCTTCATATTGATCATCACTAGGTCCCATTAATGACTTGGCCGCCATCATCGAAGTCAACTTGTCTACCTTGTTGGATAGAGTAGCAAAATCATCCAACTCCTTAGTGGAAGCAACTTTCCGGGCTTGCCTTCTCTCGGATGGCCATTGGTTTCCGTTCTTTGCTATCTCTTCTAGGAGCACATAACCCTCATCCGTCGTTTTTCCCAACAAAGAACCTCCACCGGCCGAGGCATCTACCATCCCTCTCGTTCGATGGTCCATCCCATTGTAGAAATAGCAAATCAATTGGTCTCTTGAGAAACCATGTTGTGGGCAACTTCTAATCAAATCTTTGAAGCGCTCCCATGCTTCGGCTAAGGACTCATCCTCATCTTGCATAAATGATGAAATCTCTCCTCGTATCTTGATGGTCTTGCTTGGAGGAAAGTATTTCATAAGAAAAGCATCTACAAGATCGGCCCAATTTTCGATTGTCCTTAAATCAAGAGACATGTACCATTGCTTAGCACGATCACGTAGAGAGAATGGGAACAATTGGAGACGGATGTAATCTTGAGGGACACGATTGATCTTAACCGTTCCACTTATCTCTAAGAATTGAGATAAATGGAGGTTAGGATCCTCCTTTGACAACCCTCCAAATTGGTTGTTTTGAACCATCATGATTAGGGCCTGCTTGAGCTCAAAGTTATGAGCATCAACGGGTTCTCGACCCGCTCCTCCATATGGCCTCGGAATTGGGCGGAAATGATCTCTTAGTACCCTTTGTGGTCGATTTCCCCCATTCCCATTCGGTTCCTCAAATCCATCAACCCCTTGATTCTCAACCTCCTCCTCAACTTCTTCTACAACCGGATTCTCCCGTCGATTCATTCTTTCCAACCCTAGTCTTCTCCTTTCGGCGTTCCTTCTTCGACAATTGGCCTCAATCTCCGGATCTAAAGGTAGCACGTCTTGGTGGTTCCTCCTAGATCGTGTGATCATAAACCATGTCTATCAAAAGAACGAACAAGAGTGAGATATACAAATAAGCTCAAGGTAAGAAACACAAATATTTTTGGATTTTTTGCAAATAAAGAAAGCAAGTAAATGTCTAAACTAAAACTCCCCGGCAACGGCGCCATAAACTTGATACACGTGATATGCAACACTAAAATAAACAACCGCAAGTGTACGGTGTCTATCGTAGCGTGATAAGCACGAGGTCGATCCCACAAGGAGGTTAAGCGTAAAAGTGGTAGTTTGCTAGTCGAGTTCTAAGTAGACGTGATCGATAATTTGAGTGGTGTGAATTACTCTAAGATTACCTAACAATGTGTCACCAATAAGTAATGAAGAGTAAATACGAAATCGATCAAATACCATGCAAATCAATAAAACGAAAATGAAACGGATGTAACTCAAAGAAAGAAGATGGGTTCCAAGGCAATTGTAGTATTTAGACGTCCATTTGTGAGAGTTATCTCGTTTAAATGGCTATTAAGGTTATCTCATATAAGGTGATCGCAAAAGAAGAACTAATCGATCTCTCGATACAAATTAATCCAAAGACGCAATGTAATATAAGCTCGTATGTCTACATCACAAATATTACACCATCTAAAATAGCTCCTAAGATCATTTGATTCCCTCTCCGATAATTAATCCTCTCTCGAGATCATAATAATACCGGGTTGCATATTCGCATACGATTAAATGGAATAAATCTCTCGATACTACCCCAATTAACAATGGATCAAGCAAATCGTCATGGCCACTAACAACATGCTTTAAAATGGATAATTAAACATGCAAATAAGAGATAAACACCAATTAAAGCAAGAAATTACTCATAAACATCAATCCAAATCTCTACAATGCCTTAGAACCACAAATTGTTTAGCTAATTACTAACATAATCAAATTACAAATTCCAAATGAAATAACTAAATAAAAAGGAAAAGAAAGAGAAAGCTTAGTCTAGAATGTGGTAGGGAATGGAATTTGGGAGCTATTGCATCCTTTCTTCCTTGATTTGGTGAAGAATTGATGAAGATATGGCCAAAACACCTCCAAGTATGTGTAACTATGTGTGGATTGGGGGAGAATGGCTTGTAATTCAAGAAATGGGGCTTATATAGTGTTGGGGTAGGGTTTGAATGCCAAAATTGCAAGTTGGTCCTTCAAAAATGGCCAAAATAGGAGATAGGCACCGAAAATGGGGTTGGCACGGTCGTGCACGGAGCACGGCCGTGCAAAACGGACGTGTGGCCTTACAGGTGCTCGGCCGAGCAGGTGACTCGGCCGTGCTCGGCATGTGGGCAAAATAGGAGTGCTCGGCCGTGGCAGCTTCTCGGCCGTGGCGCGCAGGTGCAGGGGAGGCCAGGTGCTCGGCCGAGTCATGAGCTCGGCCGTGGCATGTGTTGCTTGGTTGGACAGCAGCTCGGCCGAGCTAGGAGCTCGACCGTGCCCTTCTCGGCCCCAAAATCCCTGTTTCGAGCACGGCCAGCTCGAGCATGGTACTCGGCCGTGCTCGCTCGATCGTCTTCGGCCCCTTTCTCGTTTCGTGCATAACTTTCGCCTCGGGTGTCCGATTGAGTCGATTCTTTTGGCTATTCCACTCCGTTTTTCGAGACGAATCCAACCGTGCACTCCTCTTCCTGATCCAGTAAAGTATGGTTGCTGTTTTGCTCCAAATTCCATCGTATTTCCTATAAAATCGACAAAACACAACCTTTCTCTCATTTCGGCTTAAACAATCATAATCAATGCATAAATCAATGAAATCCACATCAAAACACGCTTAACATGTGCCTCTAAAACGTGTAAATTCCACCCGAATCATGGTCTTGGTGGGAATTGATCCCGGGTGGATAGGTGCCCATTACTGGGCACCCACCACTTTGACAAGTAATTGTCTTGTGTAATTTTTAAAATTATGTATATATATATATATATATTAATTAATTTCTTTATTATATACTCCTTCCATCCCACTATAAATCCCACAATAAGTTTCTCATTCAATATTTGTTTTTTCATATTATTTTTTCTCTTCTCCTTCTCTTTCTCAATCACATCACTTATACTTTATTTATAATTTTATTATATTTAATCTCATACTCATCTAATATTTTTTTCTCATCAATTTATTTCTCTCATCTTTTAAAATTCTAGTATCAATTATTTCAAACAGAATCTCAAAATAGAAAAATAAAAAAATTACCTTAACTTAAATTCAGTGGAGACGATTGATAACCAACAGGCGGCGGCGAAGAGGCGGCGTCAGCGATATTGTCTTAAGAATAGTGACGGAGTTGGAGTCGTTGCAGCTAGAGCCGGAAATTTGGGCCAGATCCGATGGGCTGGCTCGGTCAACTCGAAACCTAGTATGGGTTGGGCTCTAAAATTAGAGGCCCATATAGAACTGGGCCTATTTGGCCTGACCCGTTTAAACCAGTGGGCCTAATGGGCTAGGCTGAATTTGGCCCGCCGGCCCATGGACATCCCGTTTGGCCCGATCAATATTTTTTCTTTAAACAAATAGATAATTAAAATAAGTAAAGTATTTTATATTTAAATATTATTGTGTTTTTATTTTATTTTGACTTTGAAATTTGAACTTGTGAATTATTTATAATTTTATTTGAAGTTGTTATATAGTGTAATGTTATACTGATTATGACTGTTTATGAATTATGTATAGTTAATACTTTAGTATTGCATATTTTTAATTATTATTATTTGTATAAATAAAAATTATATGTGAGTATGTGACCAATACAACATTTATATATATAATTTTGGCTAAAAATATTTTTTTTAAAAATTATTTCATGGGTTGGGCCGGCCCGCTAGTCTAGTGGGCTAGGATGGGCTAGGTTGGATTCACATTTTATAGGCCTGACAAATTTATGGGCCGGTCCGACCCACGAACATCGCTTGGCCAGATAGGCCGGGAGGCCTAATTTGCCAACTCTAGTCGTTACAAGAGAGCAAGAGAGAATCGCGAGGGCCGTGAGAAATTGCATAGGGTGAAAGTGAAAGAGGCGGTACAAATGAACTAGGGTTTATAGACGAGTTACAAACGGGTTTATAAACGGGTTAGAGACCGTATTCACAAAACGGTCTCTAAATGAGCGGGCTAAAATGACGGTCAAAATAAAATTTGGGAATTGGAATTCTCAATTCCAATTAAAGACCGCTAATGCGGTCTCTAAACAAAATTTAAAATCAGAAATTTAATTTCGGGTTAGAGACCGCCAATACGGTCTAAACGGTCTGAATACATAAAATTAAAGACTGAAATGAAATCGGTCTCACAATTCGTAAATTTTTCAAAATGGTCTCAAATCAGTCTTTATTTGAGACCGTTTTATGACGGTCTCAAAACTTTGGTCTCTAATTTAGGCATTTTTTGTAGTGTAGGTATGTCAGGGACATGGTAACCACTGGGACAACAGTTACCTTATTTAAAAATTTCTTTGAAATATTATATATTGACTGACCTGTGCATTAGTGTGCACGGTGCACACTATGCACAGGAGACCAACTCTTTTTTTATTGGTAATTTTTTTTCGAAAATGTGTGTGTTGAAAAGTGTAAGTTAATATTACTAAAAAGTGTAACACATTTTTTTATTAAAAAGTGTAAGTTACTATTATTGAAAGGTGCAACACAACTTTTAATGAAAAATGTAAGTCATTATAACTAGAAAGTGCAAGTTAGTATAACTAGAAAGTGCAACACAATATTATTAAAAAGTGCATGTCAATATACTTGAAAAGTGCAACACAATATTTTAATGAAAAGTGTAAGTTATTATAACTGAAAAGTGCAACACTAAAAATATTATTTTTAAAAGTGTAAGTCACGATAATTGAAAAGTGTAACACTAAAAAAAAAATCTGAAAAAAAAAATTCTGAAAAAAAAATCGAATTTTTTTTTACCGGAAAAAAAAAAGTTGACCAAGTTAACAGTCAATAGTTGACTGTTGATTTGATCAACTCAATTTCATAGGAGACCTACCCTTTATAGAAAGAGTTCACTATCTTGCGCGCTACCTAAAGCTGTTAAAATTGGCTGAATTCGTTGTGTCAGCCCACCCCATCATTAAAAAATATGGATTTGACTCAATCTTTTTCAGCCCGCTAAGAGGCAGACCTACATAGAACGCCCCGGTTGGACCGCGGGTTTTGGCGGGTTAGGGATGGGCCAGCCCGCCAACCCACCTTTTTATTTTTAAAATATAAAATTATTAATATTATTATTCTATTATTATAATTAATTTGATATGATAGAAAAATGACAAAATTCTAATCAAATCTTTGAGACTTATTCAACTTAAAATCTAGCTGCTGCATGCAATTAAAAACCAAAATTTAGAAGCAAAAATCAGTTAAGCACAACATGTTTTTGTCTTGCATTACAAATTTACGTCGCTCGCGCCACCTATTTTAGTTCCAACGTCAAACATCGACCTTTCAGTCATAATTTCATTGTTAATTTTTAGATTAGAATAATAGATTTAATAATGAGCGTGAAATAAAAGATAAATACTAAGAGACTTTGAATTTTGGAAATTAAGATAATAAATTTAATATTTTTTTTATAAAAACTCGAGTTGGGCCGCTGAAACCCGCGGCCCGCCCCTATGTGGGTTGGGTTGAGGTTTTGACCGTCCGCTACAAGTGGGCCGGCCCGCCCCAGCTTGCCAATTGGCGGACTTTTGCGGTTTTTGCCCACCCCGCCCCATTAGCCCATTTCGACAGCTCTAGCGCTACCATTGCCTTAAAATCTTCATTAGCCAATGCCTTCGTGATAACACGACATTATAAGCTGCAAATTGAAATGCTGAGTGAGGTGGAGCTGCAAATGTAAATAACTAAAAGTTAGAAATTTTAGATTGAGGCCTTGAGGGCCCTGACTTACATTACTATAAAAATAAAATAATATTATATATATCTATAAACAAAATTATTATAAATTTTATAATATCTCATTTTATTAATTTAAATTAAAGACTTTTGTTATGTTTCAGAGAAAAAATTTTTTGATTGTTCCAGCACATAATAATAGGTGAAACAATGTTAAAATTAAACGTGCAATCCCGCTAAGATATTAGATATTATTAGACAAATATAGAACTTAAAATATATTTTCTCTGTATCGTAATGACTTGTACACCTTGACAAACTCACTTTTTAAAAATTATCCCTCCCATGTGTGCCAACTTCATAAATCTATCTATGGACTGAAACAAGCCCCTCGCACTTGGTACAATGCTCTTCGAGATTTTTTGGCTTCTCTAGGGTTCACATCAAATTTGATGAATCCTTGTTTGTCTACCATTAAGCTGGCATCACTGCCTACTTTCTGGTCTATGTGGATGACCTGATACTAACGGGCAATGATACCACCTTTCTATCCACTGTTATTTGCTCATTGGCCTCGACATTTTCAGTTAAAGACCTTGGTTCGTAGTCTTATTTCCTTGGCATTGGAGTCCTCCAAACCGACTCCGCCTACATGTTAGTTCAGCGAAAGTATATCACTGATCTTCTCAACAAGTTCAATATGCTCGATGCCAAGCCGGTTCACACTCCTCTTGCCTCTGGCATATCTCTCTCTTTATCTGACGGCTCTGCCCCTGCTGACTCCACTATATATCGTTATGCCTTGAGGAGTCTTCAATATCTCCTCTTTACTCGCCCTATAGCCTTTGCAGTCAACACATTTTTCCAATTTATGGATGCCCTGACTGAAACTTTGTACGTGATCTCCATTGCGATAACATTGGCACCACATACCTATGTGTCAATCTGTCTTTCACTCTGGTATGAAGCATATCTTCATTGACTATCACTTTGTACGTGATCTGGTTCAGAAGTCCTACCTCCGAGTTGCTCATGTTTCTTCAGCTGATCAGCTTGCGGATGCCCTCACCAAGCCGCTCTCGCGTCACCGACTTTCTTCACTTATGTCCAAGATTGGAGTTATCCGCACTCCATCTTGAGGGGGTATATTAGGAGTAATCATTTGTACTCCCCCCGTCCCATTTAGATAAGTTTGTTTTACTTTTCACAAGGATTAAGAAATTGTATTGGGAAGCCACATTAGACAAGTAAAATTTATATTATAACCCTATTTAATGATTGTTATACTTTCTAATGTAATTAGGGGCCTTCTAAGGACAGTCCAATGTCGCCTGGACTATCAACAGTCCAGTAATCTGAGCCATCAGATCTGAAATCTAATGGCTTATATTTGATGACTTGCTACCTGTTGCATTTGGCGTCGCAGAATCCATCGCCTTGCATTGCACTTATTATCGTTTTTTGTCGCCCTGTTACACTTTTAAATTAAATTTAATAATTTTAAATATATAATTATAAAATTACAAATTTATCCTCACATGATTAATAAAAAAATTAATTGATAATATATAATCTTTATTTTAATTCTCATATCATTAATAATTAAAATAAACAATAAATTATCTTTTTTTAATTGAATGAATTGAATTTTAGGTTAAATTATTAATTTAGTTGAATTTTTTATACAAATTTCTGTTTCGAGATCACAAAATTGGGCGCGGCTATTGTATGTGCTATTGGTCGGTCGTCTATTCAGAATTCAGAAAATCAGTTGTTACAATTTATGATCATGGAGTAATTGATATGTTTATGATCAGAAAATTAGCGAAGATACTTCATATAATCTAACACAAAGAGATTCGTTTGGGTTTTTTAAAATCAGGAGAAAACCTACAAAATTCCCAAACACGTTCAAAAAAAACTCTCTGCACATCCGATGCTCGATTCAGTTAACATTATGTAATTTATATTTATATTTTTTATTTTTTTTGTTCATTTTTAGTCGAATAATGAGTATTATTAGTATGCCTAAAAAGAAGTATTCTCAAATTGTTGATAATTACTCCTAGTTTTTTTATGTGATATTGAGCATTCCTCTGATTGAACTTTTGATTTTTTTCTGTATTAATACTCTGTTTTTTCTGCACAATCAAATTAACGCAGTATTCTCAAATCTCAATTGTTATTCATATAAAATTTGTATGATTTCTATATGGTTATTGATTTGTTATTCATATAAAATTTGTATGATTTCTATATGGTTATTGATTTGTTATTCATATAAAATTTGTATGATTTCTATATGGTTATTGATTTATGAGATTTATTTGAAATTTATGAATTTTATTTATGAATATAATAAGATTCTGACATTTATTAATTTTATTTTTAATGTATATTTTGCAGATATGTCTTCTCAACATGAGAATGATGACACAACTTCATCTAATAATACCTAAGATAATGATTTTGTCATTAAAAATAAAAGACAAAAGACATCAACTGTGTGGATTAATTTTGAGTAATTTTTTGTTCATTCATTATAAAATTTCAGCATGTTTTATAATATTTTAGGGGGCTCCATAGTATAGATTTGTAAATTTGTTATTCATTTGAATCTAGGTAAATATTTTTCAATACACTCTTAACTCTAGAGGACTGCAACATATAATTGTCTATGCATGAACATGTTTCAGAAGGTACACATTACACACCTACCATGAAAAGAGACTGACCTTTAACTTTTATTTATCGTCATTGCAAAAGACAATAGAATAAGAAATTATCTTATTCGAAACTTTATGGGAGCCGTGTCATCGAAACACTCAATATTATTCTCAAAATAAAAACTTTACTACCAACATTCCTTCCAAAAAAAAAAAATGTGTCCTCAATAATGTAATTTTCAAGTCTGGTAACAATCAATCTAGTTACATTATACAAATCGGACATTAGGTCAATGTTCTTAAGCAACATTATATGGACACATAATTTTTAGAACTAATCGATGGTCTGATCATGACGTTTTCCTATAGTTCCATTCACATTTTCTAAAGTTTTTTTATTCTGATTTCACCAAAATTCCGCTTTTCAAAACATAGTTTGAGAATGACGTTTTAACACTTTGGAAAAAATAAAGTGTTTATTTCTACTAATTTATGAACAGTGTCGCCATGAGACCATCTCACTTTCAATAAGATAAGTGTTTATTCGTACTAATTACTGTTAATGGTATTACTGATTACAATTTATGGTATTACTCGTTATTACTTATTGTATTAACGACTATAATAAAATCATACATATAATATTATTTTGTATTAAAAAAAAAATACACATGAAAAAATGGGAAAAAAAAAGTAAAATAAAAAAAAAACGAAGAAATTAAAAGTTTGGAATAAAAATTGAAAATGGGAGAAAAAGAGGAAAGGGAAGAAAACTTAGAAAGAAAAAAAATCAAGATTTTTGCCTAATTTCGATAGTTTTTTTTTTTAAATTATGTTTTACGATTTTTTTCTAAAAATATGGATGACTTGATGGTGAATCGATGGTAACTCGGTAATGACTTGACTACAGATTGTAAATATACAAATTAAGGTTGATTTTATTATATTTTGTGTAAATTAATAAAAGGATAATATAGTATTTTAAATGTAATTTCTTTTTTAAAAATATTTTTGGGGTGAACTCATAAAATGAGGGGTGTAGATAAACGTGGTAAAAAATACTAATAATTTAGGGGTGAACTCATGAAATGAGCGGGTGCACATAACCGTGATAAAAAATGATTTGGGGGTGAACTCCTAAAATGAACGGGTGCAGGTAACCGTAGTAAAAAAAGATTTGGGGTGAACTCATAAAATGAGGTGAATTCATAAAATGAGCGGGTGCACATAACCGTGATAAAAAAAATGATTTGGGGGTGAACTCATAAAATGAACTGGTGCAGATAACCGTAGTAAAAAAAATGATTTTTGGGTGAACTCATTAAATGAGTGGGTGTAGATAAAATATAAATTAAAAATTAAAATTGGTGTGTACCGGTATCTTGCTCGAGTATCACCCTACAAATTAGGGTTGATTTTATTATATTTTGTGTAAATTAATAAAAGGATAATATAGTCCTTTAAATGTAATTACTCCATTTAAAAAAAAATCTTCTGAGGTGAACTTATAAAATGAGCATGTACAGATAACCGTGGTAAAATATAATTTTGGGTGAACTTATAAAATGAGCGATTGCAGGTAACCATGGTTAAAAAATTGATTTGGGGTGAACTCATAAAATGAGCGGGTGCAGATAACCGTAGTAAAAAAATAATTTGAGGGTGAACTAATTAAATGAACAAGTGTAAATAAAATATAAATAAAATAATAATTTAATTCTATTAAAAAAATCTAATTTTACGTTCGTATTGTTTAATTTAAATAATATTATTTTTAATTTTAATAAAGGATAAAATAGTAAATAATAAAATAAAATTTAAATAATTATTTTAAAATATTAAAAAAATGCAACAGGTATCAAGTTAGGGCGACACAGAGGGCGACACAAAGCGATGCAATTTGACATCCGAACTATTAATAGTCCAGGCGACACGGATGCCCTCACCAAGCCGCTCTCGCGTCACCGACTTTCTTCACTTATGTCCAAGATTGGAGTTATCCGCACTCCATCTTGAGGGGGTATATTAGGAGTAATCATTTGTACTCCCCCCGTCCCATTTAGATAAGTTTGTTTTACTTTTCACAAGGATTAAGAAATTGTATTGGGAAGCCACATTAGATAAGTAAAATTTATATTATAACCCTATTTAATGATTGTTATACTTTCTAATGTAATTAATGCATAGGGTTATATTAGTAAATGTATTAGAAAATATTACTTTATATGAAAACAAGTCTATGTAAATGGGACATCCATAAAAAAAAATTCTATCTAATTTGGACGAAGGGTGTATATATTTATCCCACATCTTAGCTCTAGATTAATGTATAGGCCAACACTTTTATATCTTTGTAATCTCATATCTAATAAGTATCTTTTCACATTATATTCTCTATAGTTGTAGCTTAGAAGCAAACTTCTTCAAGCCTAAATAAGCACTTAGATCAATATTGCACATTGAGTTTTGCAAATTATAACTAGATTTTTGTTGGGTAAAATAGTTTTACCTAATTAACAACAATCATTTTTAATTCAAATATTAATTTAAGAGATTAAATTAAAATTTGTCGCACAAAATTCGTTGTTGTTCCCCTTTATCTTATAGTGTTTGACTACGTTTGCCTAGAATATTTTTTAATATGTATAGTAATACTCATTAGCATATAAAATAATGCAATTATCAATTTGAGAAGAATGACTCAAATCAAACATTTTAAAATATATTACTCTCTCCGTCCACCAAAAGTATATATACTCGATCACTTTTTTTTATACATATTTTTTAAATAATCATATTTTATTTATAAAGAATATATTTGGGATAACGAGTAAAGAATATGTTTGGTAGATACTCAATATTGTTATTAAAGTAAAAAAAAAATTTAAAAGTGAATTATTTAAATAGAATAATCGTATTTTTTGTGGACCTAAAAAAACAAGTGAACACACTTTTTGTGGACGGAGGGAGTACAACTTTTTTGTTTATATCATTTTTTTTCATTTTCATGAAAGCTATTTATGAACTTTGGATACAAAAATTAAGAAATTTAATAGAATATCATGATATGATTGGAAGAGAGATAATAATATAATTAAATGTGGAAGAGAGTAGTTTGACAAAAAAAATAAAAATGAATAGCTTTCACTGAAAGTCTGAAATAGACTAAAAGAAAAAATTGAGTAACTTTCACTAGAATGAAGAATGTAGAATATTAGACAGTTAGTTAATAACTTGCCGTGTATACTAGAATATACTCCACCCGTCTCAAAAAAATAGTCCACTTTTATTTTTCACATAAATTAATGCAAACATTTTGGGCAATTAAAATTTGTTTCTTACATTCTTATTATATATTTATATCCTTATTTAATGTTAATGAATAATATTATTAACTAAGACGAAGGGAGTCCTTAATGCCTTTGTGATAACACGACATTGTAAGCTGCAAATTAAAATGTCGAGTGAGGTGGAGTCGCAAATGTAAGTGACTGGAAGTCGACGGAGCCAGATATTTTAAATTGGTGGGCATAATTTATATTACTATAAAGATAAAATAATATTATACCTACAATTATAATTCATTATAATTTTTATAATATCTCATTTCATTAATTTAAATTAATGACTTTTTTTATATTTCGAAAAAAATTAATTTTGATTGTTCAGTCTTATAATAGGTGAAACGATATTAAAATTTAATGTGCAATCCCGGTGAGATATTAGACATTATTAGTCATTAATAAGTATATTCTATTTAGTCATATTTTCATTCTAACGTACCAATCATGTTTTAAAAGTCAAACTTGTGTGCATCAAATTGTATGGTACAATTGTTGTAATTTGACTTAATTTTGTTGTGATAAGTTAAAAATTCAATTGATCACAATTTATGAAGATATATTTAAATGGAGTACTTAAAATTTAATTGCATATAAAAATTTACTTACCTCAAATACATATTCAATTATATTTCTTAATTTTCGTGTAAACATTATATTGAAACGGAGGGATATTCATGGAACCTAGCTATCCTATGAAAATTGCTTAAATGCAAAGAACCAAACTGAGATTTGAGAAATCACATATCTCAAATTGTTTTGATCAGTTCTTAGCGGCGGCACGAACACGAAGCAACTTTTGGTGGTATTTCTGGCGTCGACAACGACTTATTTCTCGATAAATTAGTTTTAATTGTGCTTATGAAATTAGCTTGTAATGAGTTCACTCTCCTCATTCATTTTATTAATGAGTTCATTTTATTCAACCATATTTTCATTCCAATATATCAATTATCATAAGTGTCACACTTAATTGTGTGCATCAAATTGCATGGTACGATTGTTGTAATTGGACTATACTTTTAACTTTATTATAATGTAACGAGTCAAGAATTCAATTGAACAATTGAAGATATATATAACACTACAAAAAATGCTTTGATTAGAGACCAAGATTTTGAAACCGACATAAATCAGTCTCAAATAGAGACTGATTTGAGACCAATCCGAAAAAAATCAAGTTTTGAGACTCTTTTCAATTCGGTATTTAATATTATGTTTTCAGACCGCTTAGCCACCGAATTTCAGTCTCTAACCCGAAATTAAAATTATAATTTTGAATTTTGTTTAGAGATCGACAATTCAGTCTTTAATTGGTATCAAAAATTCTGAATCCTAAAAATTTTAATTGACAACAAATTTTGACAGCTCGTTTAGAGACTATTTTTAGTTCGGTCTTTAATATTATGTTTTTCAGACCGCTTAGCCACCGAATTTCAGTCTCTAAACTGAAATTCAAACTCTGATTTTGAATTTTAATTGAAGACCGAAAATTAAGTTTTTAATTGGTATAAAAAAAATTGAATCCTAAAATTTTAATTAACCGTCAATTTTGTCCGCCCATTTTAAGACTGTTTTGAGAATTCTTTGTCTAAACTCCGCCGCGACCTCTTGTGTACTGAACTCCTCCGCCGCCTCTAGTTGTGTCGCCAATCTTATGTTTTTCATCTTATTGCAAAAATTAAGAAACTTGCTTCTCATCTTATATTTTTTAACAAGAACATTCTCCTTTTATATGGACTGTCGAGTAGCACTCAAAATCCCAAATGGTTGCGTAATTGTCATGCTCACCGACCTAACGTCCCTTTTCAATTTTTTCCACTTTAACTGATTATATATTAAAATTCACATTAATCAAGTTGTCATTTATAATCAAAATTCACATTAATCAAGTTGTCATTTAAACTATGACCAAATTCAACATAACTTTTCTCATATTAATTAATTTATGAAGTGTTCGTTGATAATTTTATATATTTTGATATAGTTATTTTCATATAGTTATCTTAATTTGTCACCCTCCCAAATTCAACATAACTTTTCCATCCTTTTACAATTAGCAATGATTCTTCTATTTGTAATAACTCATTTTGTATAGATGATATAAATTATATTTATACTAACTCATTTATGAATGATAGAATTGCAAAATTATTTACAAGTATTTTATAAATATATTTAAAAACTTTAAAAAATCGACTTTAAATGTCAGTAAATATATATATATAGAAGATATATTTGATTTTTACATTAATTAAATATAAGAGTAAATAAATTAATATAATTCAATTCACTCGTACATTCTACAATAATTATTCACTCGTACATTCTCGATTCTTATTCTTAGTCTTCTATGGTTTCAAGATACTGCCGATCATTCCTTCGTTGATATAATAATTATTGATTCCTATATATTTTAATTTACATTTAATACGCAGAGAATACTCCTCATGAAATGTGTGTTAGAGCATTAGGCCTAAAACACCTGGAATCCAAATTGATGAACACTTAACATAAAATTGACGCAATGGCTCGTTGGATAAATTAAGGTTGTATTTGGGTAAATTAAGGTGTGTACTTTTATTTATATATATATATATTATTAAATAGTAAATAATATTTATTCTTTGAATATAGTAATATACCAATATTTATATTATATACATATCTTGTAATTCCTTAAATTCCTTAAATTTTTTACAATTAATTCAATGATTTTTATCAATTAATATATGTGAAAATGATTATTTTATTTGAGAAAATTATTTTGTACTTCTTAAATTAACGTTGATTTTGAAAATTTATTATTTACACAAGACAATTACTTGTCAAAGTGGTGGGTGTCTATTTCTGGGCACCCATCCACCAGGGATCAATTCCCACCAAGGTCAAAATAAAATGGTCAATTAAATAAAGAGGGTGGATGTGGGTGTGGGTGTGGGGTAAATAAAGGTGGGTGTCGGTGTAAATAAAAAGGGGGTAAGAGGGGGATGAGAGGGTGGATGTGGGGGTAAATAAAGGTGTGTGCGAGGGTGTGAGTGTAAATAAAGAGGGGGTTGCGGGTGTGGGTCCGGGGTCGGTCAAAATTTACCGAAAAATGGTCCCTAACTTTAAGATCGATTTTAGACTGTTTTAGGGCCCGATTAGGGCCCGAAAATAGTTCGGGCCGACTCACGTTTAGAGACCATTTTAAGACCAAATTGTCGGTCCCTAATTTAGAGACTGACCGAAAATCGGTCCCTAATTTGAGAATGTGTCATAAATTCAGTCTCTGAATATTAGGTACCGATGAAATAAGGACCTCCATAAATCGGTCCCAAATCAGTCTTTGAGACTGTCTTTACAGTCTCAAAATCGGTCTCTAATCGATGTAATTACGTAAAAAATAATTGCATAAATAATGTATCTACCTCTAATACATATGCTTACATATTGTACCGTATTTTTTAATTTTCGTGTCTAAAAATTATGAAAAGTACTTTTTATTAGGATGAAGAAAGAACTTATTCATGGAACCTATCCAATGAAATTGGAGTAGATAAGAATAGAAATGAGAATTGAAACGATAAAAGGGGACCATGTGTAGAAGTGTAGAACACATGATTTGAGTTGGGTGTTAAAGCTAGCTATTACTCCTACTTAATTTCGTGAGATGCATGTTCACTCACTTTTTGTCAACTTTCCCAAAGGCATTCAAGAAACACATGCATTCGTACAACAAAGACAAAAATTAGATAAAATAAAATAATGCACGTAATCCAGTTCGTCATGATATGTTACGTACGTCATGAGTCATAACTAACATTTAAATACTCTCACTCACCTTCTCCTCCTCCGTTTGTTGACCTTTTTAAATCTCATATATATCACCTATACTATATATAACTATCTCTGCCTCAAACACACACACACAACACAAACTAATTATTTTTCCTCAACACACAAAAATAAAATGGCTGCAGAAATTTATTCTAGAGGAGATTCACTTGCAAGATCAGCTAAAGTTGTACCAACAAATCTAAGTGATGATGAACATATCATTAATTTACAGGAAACGCCTTTGGAAATGCAGGTAATTACAATTACATCCATGTCCGTCGACGGCAGCGGCGGCGGCGAAGAGTTTTCCGGCGAGAAGAATCCCCATGATGCTTGGCTTCCAATTACAGAATCAAGAAAGGGAAGCACTTTGAGTGCCACATTTCATTTGCTCTGTTCTGGGATTGGAATTCAAGTGCTTTCACTTCCCCTAGCATTCATTTCACTTGGATGGTAATAATCTCTCTCAATTCTCAACAGATAATTTATTTTTAGAGTGTGTGAAATAATTAAGTGTGTTTTAAAGTAGAGAGCCCACCAACTCTTTACATGAAAATGAAGTTGATTATTTATTGGTGGAAAATTGCTTTTCTTAGGTTTTGGGGAATTCTCAGCTTGTCTCTGCTGTTTTCATGGCAATTGTACACAATATGGCTTCTTGTAAATCTCCATGAATCAACTCCTCCACTAACTGGAATTCGTTACAGCAGATTCGTGCACCTCTCCATTGTAGCATTTGGTTAGTGATCAGTAGTAACATTCAATTATTTATTTATTTGTTTTTATTTTTTTAAATGAAATAATACGAGTATATATCTTACATTGTTGAATTTAATTAGGTGAAAAAATTGGGAAGTTGTTAGCCATATTTCCAACAATGTACCTATCAGGAGGCACATGTGTTATGTACATAATCTCTGGGGGCACCACACTGGAACGCCTCTTTCAAACAATATGTGATAACAATGTTGAATGCAGAGCAAAATCAGTAACAGGAGCAGAGTGGTTCTTAATATTCATCTGCATAGCCATCTTCACATCTCTCTTCTTCCCTAACCTCAACTCACTAGCCTCTGTCTCGTTTATCGGCTCCATAACCGCGCTTGCATATTGCAGCCTCATATGGATTTTTTCACTCAGACCAAATGATCATACTAACACATCACTTGTATTGACTGGTGGAAATGCTTCTCAAATCCGTAACGCGTTTACTGGCCTTGAGATGATCGCCCTTGCTTTCAGAGGACATAATCTTGTGCTGGAGATACAGGTATACACATTACATTTGAATGAATGAATGGTTTGATTTGTTTCTTGAAACTTTATTTGCTAACAATGACATACAACAGGGTACTTTACCTGCAAACAGGAAGCGTTCATCGCGTAAGCCTATGTGGAGAGGAGTCACGATTTCGTATTTACTTATTCCTATGTGCATGTATCCTCTTGCAATAGTTGGATATTGGGCTTATGGAGATAAGGTACAATTACACCCTCATTTGAAGGCTATTTTTCAATACAAGGAAGGAAGCTGATTCTCATCTTTCTTGTTTCTGGTTCAGATATCTTCAACAGGAGGAATTCTTGGTGCTTTCACAGAGTTCCACCAAAATAGCACATCAAAGTACAAAATCGGTGCTATATATATATTAATCATAATCAACTATCTATGCGCATTTCAAATCTACGCAATGCCCACACTCGACAACTTGAGGCGCCTCTACGTAGTCAAGAAAAATGGGCCATGCCCAAGATGGGTCCAATCAGCAATCAAACTTTTCTTTGGAGGATTGACGTACCTAATAGCAGTAGCTTTCCCATTCTTGCCAAAGCTAGGTGCATTAATAGGCGCAATTGCATTGCCCTTAACTCTTGTCTACCCGTGTTTCATGTGGATTGCCCTCAAGAAACCTCAACGATTTAGCAGAATGTGGTACCTAAATATGGGCCTCGGTTCTTCAGGCATAGTGCTAAGCGTAATGCTATTTGCTACATCTCTTTGGTCTTTGATAGTTGATGGCTTACAAGCAAACTTCTTCAAGCCTAAATAAACACTTAGATAAAGCACATTTGTTCATTAATTTGTCTTGTGTAAAACAGTTTTATTATGCAACTAATTCACAACAATAATTTTATAGTAAAATAACTAATAGGGAGTACATTTTAATGAATTAGCTAGTTGCATAGACTGTGTATTATATCTTAATATCATATGAAGACAAAAGTGTCAAATATATTGTAAGCTAACAAATGTACATCTTGAATACAAATTTATAAGGCCAAAATGCAGTTCATTACATGTATGAATCTTCATTACAAACTGGCTCTGGTCAATGTTAGAGACAAGATTAGGACTTGGTAAGATTAAAGGGCTTGCCTAAATGATTACCTCTCAAAGTAAGTTGACATAAAATACTTGTGTAGAACTTGGGCTTTACAAGCCTCCCTAGAATGCAGGCTCTTGATCTGATTACGAATGTTAGGTTTAGCGGGACGAACATGTCTTGAACACGACCTTTAGCAGTTTGTAGCGATGGAATTCCTCCGTATAATGGCACCTGGTGGCTCTCGACCATTGTAATCACCTTTCTATCGCTTTTTCTCGACTGATAGAACTTTTTCATCTGCCGTCCCATTTTTTATGGGACATTTATTGTTAATTTGCATAGAGTTTAATATGAGAGTATTGTGAGTGATAAAATAGTATAATAAAATAATAATATGTGGCGTAATTTAAATATGTTTGAAGGGTAGAGTTTTGAAAATGTTGTTTTATTACTAAATTATGAAATGATGAATCAAATTTGAGACGTTCATTTTATGCAAATGTTGAATAAAAAATAGGATGAAGGGAGTGATATTATTTTATGTGTTTATAACTATTATGCATTTATGACAAACATGCATTAAATCAATTCTTCTATTTCATTTTTTTGTGTTCAACTATATTCCATTGTAATGAATTTTTAGCAAGCGTCGCACTTGTTATTATGTTATTGGTTTTGACTCATACACACTCGAGTGGGGTCATTTTTTTTTGCCAATCTTTTAGGTTTTTTATTTATATAAATTTTAAAATAACCACATTACATCTCTATAGCTTCTTTTTTTACCCTTTTTTTTTCATCCTCATTTTTTCGCTTTTTTTTAAAATTAAAAATATGTATCTCAATCTTAAAAATAAAAATTACACCCACATTCTCATTAAAACATTAATTTTCTTTTATATGTATATTATAATTAAATTAAAAAAAAAATGTGATGAAGGAATGAGGCTTGAACGATTTAAAAATATACACATTTTCCATTTAGATTTAAACTTTTAAAAGAAATTTTTTATGCAGTAAAAAGTGGAACACAGTATTACTAAAAAATGTAAGTTGATATAAAAGAAAAGTGCAACACAATATTTACTGAAAATATAAGTCAGTATAACTAAAAAGTGAAACACAATATTTCTGAAACGTGCAAGTCAATATAACTGAAAACTGCAACACAATATTAATCTAAAGTGTAAGTCAATTTAAGCAAAAAGTGCAACATAATATTATTGAAAGTGCAAGTCAGTATAACTGAAAAGTGCATCACAATATCAATGAAAAGTATAAGTCAATAAAACTAAAAAGTGTAACACAATATTACTGAAAAGTGCAACACAATATTATTAAAAAGTGCAAGTCAGTATTACTGAAAAATGCAACACAATATTAATGAAAAGTGTAAGTCATTTATAACTGAAAAGTGCAACATAATATTACTAAAAAATGTAAGTCACTATAACTGAAAAGTGTAAGTGTCTATAACTGAAAAGTGCAACACAATATTACTAAAAAGTATATGATTTTATAACTGAAAAGTGCAATATAGTATAACTGTAATATGTAACTAAGTTATTATAAAAGAATAATAATATATTATCATTTTTTATTTTTTTTGTTAATAATTTTACACCTTTTATTATTTATTAATTACATTTTTTTTTTTACTTTTAATATTACACTTTATGACATTTTACTAAATTAAGTATAGGATTAATATCATTGGAGCACGGCCTGATTTTTTTAATAACACCGTCCATATTAATGCATAAACGATTTCTAGACTCCATATGCACTCGAGTGACCTACCCTATGTTATTACGAGGCATTTCAACGTTTCTTTGAAATAATTTTGAATTCAGTTGTGCACGTTGTCATCTAATCTCGTGTTTCGCATTGAAGCATGCAATCCATTATTACGTATTGTCATCTGACTCGTGTTTCATGTCCATAAAACGACAGACATATACGATCTGTATCAGAGAGTGCAATTATTTACTTCGTCTTTTATATATATATATATATATAAATTCCAAACCAAAATAAAAAGGGTGCTGCTAAACATCCAAAATCTGGATATCCAGAAAAGGGTATGATGTGCCAAAATTTGCACGAGAGAATTACGTGTCCTCTGGATTGGATGTCCCACTCTTCGAACACGTACAATCACTCCAAGTATGCTGCCTTCACTCAAAATATTCAAGAACCTGCAAAGAGCACGCCGGAGGGGGGTCCGGCGTGGACACTTCGATGCCTAAGTCAGTATAGGGCTTATCAATATCTCATAAGGATCTCGAGATCCTCAATTTATCAAGAACAGGCTCTTTAAGAATATCAGAAATGTGTGTTATACTCAGTATATTAAGTTGTGGCAAGTCAGAATATCTAACCTGGAAATCGCCTTGGATTTTCCTATTTATAGAGATCCCTCCTCGAGAGGAAGTCAAACCTTCCTTGTCTTTCGGAGCTGCCCATAAGACTCGGCCCTGTTGAGTGGACGAAGTCTTCCCTTCTTTCCACTCCCTGAAGATTCGGCAATACTCCTTCTTAGTGGACTTTGTTCCCTAAGATAAAGGAGGATAAGGTCTTCCTTTTATCTAATTTGAACCGGAAATGGCGGAATCCCCCTACATTTAAGGCTCACGACCTTATGTCAAAACTGATTCTTCCTGAAGCTTCTTTCCAGATGGAGCTCCCTCCAGAGGGATCTCCAAAGGGGATTCTTTATCAGAGAGTATTATATAACATGATCCTTCCACTTTTATCCTATCCTCCATACACGTGTCGACTCCTTATTAGGTAACATTTTTAGGCCGCATCATCTACTCCCCCTACTCTCGTAAAAGGGAGATTTCTTTTGTGAGAGTAGAAAATTCCAATGATCCTGGTACGGAAGTCCTTCTGGAGAGACGTGTATTGTTCTTACTTCGGAGAGGAGATTTCAAAAAATGTCCTTCTCCAAAGACTTTTCCCGCCCTTAATATTGAGGACGTTTCGGCTTCCGCGCTTGGACCCCACGCGATCACTTTTCTCTCTTTTTTGTTATTCTCCCGAGGAAAACCCTCGATTCTCCCCCACCTTCTTTCATTTGCTCCTACGCAACCGCCTCATTTCCTCCTCTTCTTTTTGAATTTCATTTCTTCCAAAAGTCTCTCGTTGTCTCCATCTGTTTTTCAGGCGTTCTTCACCCGGGTTTCGCCGTCGCCGGTCGCTCCGACTGATTCCATAGTCCTCTTAACCAAGGTAACCTAGCTATCCCTCTTTTCTTCTTTTATTAGCACTTGTTAGTCAATGTCAAACCCTCTTTCTTCGCCGGAAGCCATTAGCCAGAACTCCTCTGAATTGACTCCCTCTCTGATGGGGAGTCCAGAGAATAAGATTTCCCCTTCGTCCCAAATCGACCATACTCATCTAGTTAGCCTTACTCATGCCTATGGCTTTCCATCGAAGTATACCTTTCGCGTTCCTCGCACAAATGAACGCCCAGACCTCTCCCAACCCCGAACTCTTGCTTTTTTTGAAGCTCAACTTAGGGCAGGACTACGATTTCCGATTCATCCCTATTTGGCTGCCATATCGACCCGCATGCAGATCCCTCTTAACCAGTTTACTCCGAATGCTATCCGTACTATGATAGGCTTTTTCATCCTGGTGAAAGGGAATGGGGGTGACCCGTCTGCCGAACTGTTTCTGAGCCAACATTCTTGTAAAGTGAACGATGGCTTCTTTTATGTTAGTGGGCGAAGGTCTCGTGTCTGTAAGTTTCTGAAAAAACTCCATGAAGAAGACTCATCCTGGCGAGATTATTATTTTTTTGTTACAAGCCCCACTGATTGGTCATTTCCTCATTGGGATTGGATATTCCACAATCCAGGAGTACTTCCTCCTCCTTTGAAAGCTTATTCCGTTTCCAATCATACTGTTATGACTGATCTCAATACTCACATCCGTCTGTACGATTATTTCGATATTCCTGGTATTTGTAAAAATCCTCGCATCCTCTCCCACTTTGGCTTTTGCCCTCAAGACTTCCCTTTAGATTCTCGAGATGGTAAAAAATCTTTTATTCTTGTTTCTTACTTCTCGTATGTGGCTATTTTTCTACATTCTGAGCATCTTCTTGGTTATCTGCAGCAATGATTTGGCTAACCCACATCTCACGGGATGCCCCTGCTCTCAGCATAGTGAAGACCCCTGTATTATCCGCTCCAGAAGATCCTCCAAAAGCTCCTCCGTCTCCTGCTCTCGAGAGCTCAGCAAAGACCCCGGCTCCAGGGAGCCCTTCAAAGGTTCCTCCTCTCCCCGGTTCATCCACTCAAGTCCCTGGTTCAGTTGCCAGGAGAACTCGATCAGCTGTCAACGCCTTCTTCTCTGACTACGGCACCTCTAAGAAGAAGAAGGGAAAAGCTACCCGTGCTGAGAAGGAAGTTCCCCATCCTACTGTGTACGAGCCTCTCCATCGCCTTATCGACTGATGCCCTGCTCCTCCCAACGCTGAGTTATCCGACACGCCTCTTCCTGAGGATCTACTGCTCCGGGGGGCTCATCTTTTTTCCGAGGAACTTTCTATTATTTTCAGATCTCTGCCTTCTTTACATCCTAAACATTGCTTCTTTTTCTTTTGTAGTTTGGTCTTATCTATACTAAGATACTCGACCAAGGCGTTGAGATGGTGGCTGAGCTCGAACTTCTCCGAGCTAAAGCATCTTCTCTCCAGTCGACCCTCAAGGGGATCACTACGGAGAAAGACAAAGCTCATAAACGAGCTCAAGCTCTGGCCGAGTAGTTATCTCTTGTACGGACTCAAAGCAAGCAGGATGCAGCTAGGATTAAATATCTAGTGCAGGAGGTGGGACGGATGGAACGCGAGCTACCAGACGTCGGAGTGCAGGCTTGAATTAAGTCTCTATTCACTTCCTCCTTGGGTCAAGAGTTCTTGGTGACTCTCCATACTCAGTGGCTGTCCAGCTTCCTAAAGAGCTCGAGCTTCTTATGCGCCATGGGGCCCCATATCCCTCACTTCATCGACCATGACTTCAGCAATGCCGTGGCCGAACACTCAGCCCCGGGGTTTGATGGGACCTACTCCCGTGAGTTCCGCCTGGATCAACTCGCTACTCTTCCAAAATTCTTGGGGGATCCTAAGGAGAGCCCCGACAGTCCTTGGTGGTTACCCAGCATGAATCAAGCCATCACCAAGTTGCAGGCTACTAAGGTGAGCATGGCTGAGCTAAAGCCTCTAGAGCATCTAGTTTATCCTTATGTCTCTGCTCCAGAGGTGGCAACAAAGGTAGATGGAGGGACAGGCGTTGAAGATACCGTGAGAGGTACAGAGGGTCCAGAGGAGGGCGGAGGATCTAGCAACCATGTTGCTGAAGAGGAGGGCGCTGCTAGAGGAATTGAAGGAGTTGAGGTCGAGGGGGCTGTTGCCGAGGAAGCTGCTGCTGAAAAAGCAGTTTAGATTTCATATTTTCGTGGTCACAATGAACAATTTACTTTTCTTTCGTTTTGCTGCACTCTTTTTATTTTCTGCTCATAATACTTGTTCTCATACTTCGTAGGGGACCCCACACTCCTGGATATGTGGGGGCTTTTTGTAGTGATCGCGTTAGCTTGATATTGCTTGTTTGTTGCTTTTTCTTTTCTGCTTGCATGAGTAACTTACAAGACCGACAAAGAATATGTTGGAGGTGTGCTCTCTTCCCCCCTTTTTGTTGGTCTTGTAGGCTACGTTGGAATCATATTTTGGTTATACAGTCTTTTGATTTCAGGTGACTTGGCTGTGGAGGGACATCCTCCATTTTTTCTTTTCTTTCTCTCTGGAACACCTCGGCCTCTAGGCCTCTGAGTGTTTCTCAGTCTTATTTAAAAGACTTTAGTTCATAAAATCATCTCGTTTCGTTAGTTAACCCTCTTGGGTCTCGAGTAGGATGAGGGCTCTCTAGAGCACCTTGGCCTCTAGGCCTCTGAGTGTTTCTCACACTTATTTTTAAAAGATTTTGATTCATAAAATCTTCTCATTTCAGTAACCCACTTGGGTCTCAAGTAAGATGAGGGCTCTCTGGAGCACCTCGGCCTCTAGGCCTCTGAGTGTTTCTCACTCTTATTCGTAAAAGATTTTGATTCATAAAATCTTCTCATTTCAGCAACCCACTTGGGTCTCAAGTAAGATGAGAGCTATCTGGAGCACCTCGGGCTCTAGGCCTCTAAGTGTTTCTCAGTCTTATTTAAAAGACTTTAGTTCGTAAAATCATCTCGTTTCGTTAGTTAACCCTTTTGGGTCTCGAGTAGGATGAGGGCTCTCTGGAGCACCTTGGCCTCTAGGCCTCTGAGTGTTTCTCACACTTATTTTTAAAAGATTTTGATTCATAAAATCTTCTCATTTCAGTAACCCACTTGGGTCTCAAGTAAGATGAGGGCTCTCTGGAGCACCTCAGCCTCTAGGCCTCTGATTGTTTCTCTCTTATTCGTAAAAGATTTTGATTCATAAAATCTTCTCATTTCAGCAACCCACTTGGGTCTCAAGTAAGATGAGGGCTCTCTGGAGCACCTCGGCCTCTAGGCCTCTGAGTGTTTCTCACTCTTATTCGTAAAAGATTTTAATTCATAAAATCTTCTCATTTCAGTAACCCACTTGGGTCTCAAGTAAGATGAGGGCTCTCTGGAGCACCTCGGCCTCTAGGCCTCTGAGTGTTTCTCACTCTTATTCGTAAAAGATTTTAATTCATAAAATCTTCTCATTTCAGTAACCCACTTGGGTCTCAAGTAGGATGAGGGCTCTCTGGAGCACCTCGGCCTCTAGGCCTCTGAGTGTTTCTCACACTCGTCATATTTGTATTCATACATCGTATATTCAAATATGAGAAAGATAATCAAGACACAATAATTCTGAATAATTCTTTCTTCAAAAAGGGATAAGGCTTCATTGATTTATTGTCAGTTTTCAACATAGGCCATAGATAACCTACGCCGGTCTCATTAAAAACCGCTTTACGGAAAAACCCCAAAGGGGAAACCCGTAGAGAGGGTAAAAGAGCTCCGGTGAAGCCACAAAGTACATTAAGCAAAATATGAATCAATGCAAAAAATCACAAAGCAAAAGTCATAAATGGTCTCAAGACCTTACACTTTCTTCAAATAAAGAATCTCTTCAAATGGCAGATGTTCCAGGGTCTAGCTATGTCGACCCCTTCCATGCTCTGCAGTCTATAGGCTCCTCCCTTCAGTACTTGTGTGATTCTATAAGGCCCCTCCCAGTTGGGCTCTAACTTTCCCGTATTCTTTAGGGCATCAGCTCTCCTTAGCACTAGGTCCCCCGCTCTAAAGGACCTCGGGATCACCCTTCGGTCATATGCAGCTTTAATTCTGCTTTTATATCTTTCAGCACGTACTCGAACCATCTCTCTTTCTTCTTCCATTAAATCTAGGGCCTCTCTCATCAATCTTTCATTCTGATGTTCTTCAAATTGGGCGATTCGGTGCGACTGCAACACGGCCTCTGGAGGTATTACCGCCGCGGCTCCGTAGACCAACTGAAATGGGGACTCTCCAGTTGTTGTCTTTGGACTAGTTCTATATGACCACAATACATTATCTAACTCGTTCACCCATCCTCCTCCTATCTTCGTCAGCCTTGGTCGAATACCGTCTACTATCGTTCGATTAGTAACCTCCACTTGTCCATTAGCTTGAGGATGAGCTACGGAGGTGAATCTCTGGATTATGTTTAGTCTTGCACACCATCCTCGTACATTTTCTCCGTTAAACTGTGTTCCATTATCAGAGACCAATATTCTGGGTACTCCGAATCTGCAACAGATTTGTCTTCTCAAGAATTTAATCACATTTTCTTCATCTATCGTAGCCAGAGGAGCAGCTTCCACCCATTTGCTAAAATAGTCCACTGCTACTATCAGAAATTTCCTCCCTCCAGAGGCTGGAGGGAAGGGTCCTACCAAATCGATTCCCCACTTAGCAAAGGGACAGGGAGAGTGCATAGCTCCCATCTCTTCCGCAGGGGTCCTTATCAATGGACCATTTTTCTGACACTTGACACATTTTTTCACAAATTCCCTAGCGTCTTTTGTCATGGAGGGCCAATATAATCCAGCCCTTAAAACTTTCTTCACCACTGCTTTGTATCCTTCATGACTAGCTGCATCACCTTCATGGATCTCTTTGAGTGTGTACATCGCTTCTCGGGTTGATATGCACTTCAAATATGGTTGTGTGAACGATTTCTTGTATAAGTGCCCTCCGATAATACAATATTTGATCCGAAGGGCTCGGGTCTCTCTGGTGGTAGGGGCGTCTGCTTCCTTGGTGAGTTCCACCCATATAGCTCTTCTCCAATCATCTTCCTCCTCAATGGAACCAATGGGATTCTCCAGGGTCTCTCTTTCTGCCACTACCAAGGTCACTGTTCCTTGTCCAACAAACTCTGTGGAGCTAGCGAGTTTGGCGAGGCTATCCGCCTGCATATTTTTCTCTCGAGGTATCTGGATTACTTCGCACTCTTGAAATTTGCCCATCACTTCTTTGGCTCGTTCCAGATATGCAGCCATCCTGCTATCTTTGGCTACATATTCTCCATTCACCTGTTGAACAACTAATTGGGAGTCTGAGTATAGAGTTACCTTTGGAGCTCCCAATTCTAATGCCATCTCCATTCCTCTGATCAGAGCTTCGTATTCTGCTCCATTATTCGAGGTCATGAAGTGAAACCTCACTGCAAATTGTAGGTCCTCTCCTTGAGGGCCTGCTAGCACAATCCCTGCTCCGCATCCGCTCAGAGTCACTGAGCCATCTACATATACCTTCCATCCCTCAGCTTCCTCTGGTTTGGTCGACTCTTGGATGAAGTCGGACAAAGCTTGGGCTTTTATGGCTTTCCGTGGCTCGAAATCCACATCATATTCTTGGAGCTCTATTGCCCATTTCACCATCCTTCCGGAGAGGTCCGCTCGCCCTATAACCTGTTTCAGCAAGTAATTAGTGCGGACCAATATTTTGTAAGAGAGGAAATATGGGCGCAGCCTTCGCGCTGTAACTACCACGGCCAAAGCAGCCTTTTCCATTTCTGAGTATCGAGTTTCAGCCCCTTGAATGACCTTACTGACGTAATAAATAGGATGCTGAAGAGGTCCATCTTATTTGACCAAGGCGGTGCTTAGTGAGAATTCCCCTACGGAGAGATACAAAATGAGAGTATCTCCCGGAGAAGGCTTTGTCAGCTTCGGCAGCTGAGACAAATGATGCTTCAGGTCTTCAAAAGCCTTTTGGCATGTTTCGTTCCATTCAAACTTGGTTCCTTTCTTGAGAATTTTAAAGAAGGGATGACTCTTCTCGGCAGACCTGGCTATGAACCTGCTCAATGCCGTAATCCTCCCATTGAGTGTCTGGAGCTCTTTCACGTTTCTCGGAGGCTGCATGTCCAGTACAGCCTTCACCTTAGCTGGATTTACTTCTATACCTCTTTGAGTGACCATGTACCCGAGGAACTTCCCTGATTTTACTCCAAAAGAGCACTTGGCTGGGTTCAACTTGATGTCGTTCTCTCGAATTACTTGGAAAATTTCCTCCAGATCCTCCACATGCTGATCTGTTTTCACACTTTTAGCCAACATATCATCTACATATATCTCCATGTTCCTCCCCAACTGTCTCCGAAAAATAGCATCGACCATCCTTTGGTATGTTGCTCCAGCATTGATCAATCCGAATGGCATTCGAACATAGCCGAACGTTCCGCATGCTGCTATGAAGCACACTTTGGAGACATTTGAGGGGTTTAGCTGGATCTGGTGGTATCCTTGGTATGCATCCATCATGCTTAGAAATTCGAAGCCTGAAGTTGCGTCTACTAACTAGTCTATCCTTGGTAACGGATAGTGGTCTTTAGGGCATGCCTTGTTGAGGTCCCTAAAATCGATGCACATTCTCCATTTTCCTCCCCCTTTAGGCACTAACACAGCATTGGAGAGCCATTCTGGGAATTTGACTTTCACCACGTGTCCTGCTTTCTATAGCTTCTCGACTTCTTCTTTCACGATGTTATTCTTATCAATTCCAAAATTTCGTAGTTTCTGTTTCACGGGCTTTGCCTTTGGATCAACATTAAGGCAATGTATTGCTATCTCCGGAGGGACCCCTGTCATGTCAGCTGGAGAAAATGCAAATATATCGGATTTTCGACGTAATGTAAAGATTACCTTCTCTGTGAGTTCAGGTCCCAGTTGGGTACCTATCTTAGTGGCAAAGCCGAGTTTCCCTGGGAAGAGCTCCACGCTCATCAGTTCCTCGTCTGTTTTAACATTCACCTGTTCAGGTGTTGCTCCCTCTACTTTCTTCCTCTTGACCTCAGGGTCATCTCCTCTCGTCCGCTCCAGGCCCTTAGTCAGGGCTCTGTCCGCCATCTTTACAGACTCTGCATAGCACTTCCGTGCTTGGTACTGGTCTCCTCTTACTTCTCCCACCCCTGTGGCTGTAGGGAATTTCATTTTCATATGAAATGTAGAGATGATTGCTTGAAAGAGGTTCAGGCTAGGTCGTCCCATCACAACATTGTATGATGAGGGGATGTCTACAATAAGGAACTCCACCAATTGAACCTTCCGAGCTGGAGCGTCCCCCAATCCTACCTGTAATATTACTGATCCCAAAGGTTGGATGGCCCCTCCGGAGAAACCATACAGTGAGGTATCTACAGGACGCAGCTTCACACTCAGCTCCATTCTCTTGAAACATTCAAAAAACATAATGTCAGCCGAACTCCCCGTATCTACGAAGATTCGAGCAACATCGAACCCAGCTTTGTCGGTAGTGATCACCAGAGCATCGTTGTGATCTTCCTTAACTCCCTTCACATCCTCCGGCCCAAATCGGATATTGGGCGTCTCCGTTATACGCCCCACTTCTCTTAACTGGCTTCCCTGCTTTGCTTTTAGAGCTCGGACACTCTATTTTCTCTTCCGAAAGGAATCTCCATCTGCTGGCCCTCCCACAATCATGTGGATTACTCCTCTCTTTGGCGGTGGAGGGGGCATATCCTCGGCCGCCTCTCTGGTTTCCTTCTCTTCTGGTTTTCTTTCATGTTCTTTTCGCTTCTGTCCCCGAGGGCCCTGTCTGTCTCTAAATATAAATTCTTTCAGATGGCCGGCTTGGATCATCCTCTCAATCTCGTCTTTCAGGTGGTAACACTGATTTGTATCATGTCCATATTCATTGTGAAATCGGCAAAATCGATCAGACTTGGGCTTCTGAGGTCCTCGACCTCTGGAATATGGGAATTTCAAGTCTGGATGATCTCCTGCTACCTCCAGTACTTCAGCAGGCTCAATCCTCAAGGGCGTATATTTCTCAAACCTCCCGCGAGGGCCAGACCGGGGACCTCCGGAGGGATTGCTGTCTCTTGTTGATCCGGAGGTCCGAGGGACCTCTAGACTGAGTCGTCTAGAGGGGCCCTCTCTTCTCCTCTCTCGATCTTGTGGCCTAATCTCCAGTCTCTTTGCTTTTCGAACCTCCTCCAGAGTGAGGTACTTCTCTGCTCTATGCAGCAATTCATCAAAGTTCTTAACCGGCTTCTTAGCTAAAGAGGAGAAAAAGTCTCCATCACGCAATCGATTAGTGAGAGCGTTGATCTTCACCTCCGGAGAGGCTGTAGGGACCTCCAGAGCTGCTTGATTAAACCTCCGGAGAAAGGCTCTTAAGCTCTCGCCTTCCCCCTGTCTCAGATTTAAGAGGGTCAAAGTGGCCCTCGGCTGTCTCCGGGCACTTGCAAATTGATGAAGGAATAACTCACTGAATTCCTCCCAGGATCGGATTGTATTGGGTTCCAATTGAGTGAACCATTGTTGTGCTGCTTTTGCTAGGGTGGTTAGGAAGACCCTACATTTGATTCCTTCTCCATAGCGGTGTAGCAACGCAGCATTCTCGAACCTTACTAGGTGTTCGTACGGGTCTACCGTACCATCGTATTCAAAATTAAGGGGCTTGAAATTGAATGGCAGTTCGTCCTGTAATATGTTAAGGGAGAACTGACATCCAGAGGCATGAGCGGATCTACTGGTTCGGTTGCTCATTTGCTTCCTCATATCCCTCATCTCTTTCTGTAGGGCCAGTAATTGGTCGCTGACTGGCCCTCCGTAGGTATCATCCGTGCTTTCTTCTGTCTCAAGGAGTTCTGTCCCTCGGGGAGCCAGATCTGCATTCCTTCTCGTGCTCCGAAGGGGAATGCTTCTTTCCGCTCGGGAGGGCACCTTATCATCTTCTTCTGCCCGCATCCCCATCTCTTTGGACAGCACATGGGAAGCTCCAGGCGCCTCTTCCTGGGGTCTCGGGGGAGGTATCTCCGGGTTCCCGGGTGCAGCTCTGGGAATTCGATCTCTTTGAGCCGCGAAGGCTCTCTCTACAGCTTGCTTGATGAGGGCATTCAATTGATCGGAAGAGATCAGGAGCGGCCCCGAGTCTGGAATATCCTCTCGTTGAGGATCCGCGGTCTGGGACTCTGGGGCTTCAACGTTCCCTGTTGTTCCTTCTTCGATTGGGAGGTGATGGTTTTCCTCTCCCAAGCCCGCATTAGGCGTCACTGGTGGATTTGCTCCAGAAGGAGTATGAAATGGATCTTTCCCCCGGCCTCCCCTTGGTGGGGGATAAGTTGTCGAAGGGGGATTCTCCCCTAGAAGATTTTTCTTTCCCGAAGTAGACGTTTTATTTCCGCCACCCATTTGCTCGAACAGGTAAAAATTCGTGAGAAAATCTTTCAACTCTTTCCCACAGATGGCGCCAGTTGATGTGCCAAAATTTGCACGAGAGGATTGTGTGTCCTCTGGATTGGATGTCCCACTCTTCGAACACGTACAATCACTCCAAGTATGCTACCTTCACTCGAAATCTTCAAGAACCTGCAAAGAGCACGCCGGAGGGGGGTCCGGCGTGGACACTCCGATGCCTAAGTCAGTATAGGGCTTATCAATATCTCATAAGGATCTCGAGATCCTCAATTTATCAAGAACAGGCTCTTTAAGAATATCAGAAATGTGTGTTATACTCAGTATATTAAGTTGTGGCAAGTCAGAATATCTAACCTGGAACTCGCCTTGGATTTTCCTATTTATAGAGATCCCTCCTCGAGAGGAAGTCAAGCCTTCCTTGTCTTTCGGAGCTGCCCATTAGACTCGGCCCTGTTGAGTAGACGAAGTCTTCCCTTCTTTCCACTCCCTGAAGATTCGGCAATACTCCTTCTTAGTGGACTTTGTTCCCTAAGATAAAGGAGGATAAGGTCTTCCTTTTATCTAATTTGAACCGGAAATGGCGGAATCCCCCTACATTTAAGGCTCACGACCTTATGTCAAAACTGATTCTTCCTGAAGCTTCTTTCCAGATGGAGCTCCCTCCAGAGGGATCTCCAGAGGGGATTCTTTATCAAAGAGTATTATATAACCTGATCCTTCCACTTTTATCCTATCCTCCATACACGTGTCGACTCCTTATTAGGTAACATTTTTAGGCCGCATCAGGGTATTTTAGTCAATTTATGTTTTAAGTTGTGATGAAATGACTAAAATACCCTTAATGTAAATAAAGTGCTGAAATATTATTTTTGAATAAAAAATTAAAATCTGACACACCTTTCTCTCTCTTCTTATTTTTTCAAGGTAAACAATATTTTTTTTTTTAAATTACATTAAATACCCTTCCCTTTTCCCCTCCCCATGACTCGAACCCAAGATCTAAAGCCTAGGTAGTGGTGCTCTAACCACTTGAGTTATCCAACAGTAGAAACAAATTTCAATGTTAATTAAATTCGAAGTCTTCTCTCTTCTTTGTTACCGTTGAACCTCTTTCTTCTTCTTCTTTCTTTCGACACTAAGAAAACTTCATCAAAACTTCATCTTCTGCTTTGAAAAAAAAAATTTCATCTTATACGAGAATGTTTAGCACAACCGAAAAAAGGCTGAAAAATATTACGTAGTCTTCAAAGGCGTTCGGGTAGGGATTTATGATAGTTGGAGTGAATGCGCTCCACATGTTCTCGGATTCAAAGGATCTATGTACAGATCTTTCCGGACTGAAGAAGATGCTATCGATGCATACCTGACGTATTTCCAGCAGAAGTCGTACGGAGGTGATTCCAATCTTGGACTAAATCTGAAAGAAGATGATACGAAGGAGGCCTCAAGTTTTTATCATCCGAAACGAATTGGAAATGAAGTTTTACAATATTATCGGTCTTTTTTGTTTCTTCTTCCTCTACTTTTGTTTTTTTGTTTTGTTTCTGGAATTGTAGGTGGTTTTGCAAGTTTATTTTTTTGGTGTTCATTCCACAAATGTAACAACTAATAACATTTTACCTTATCGATGTATTCGACGTGTTCAATTCGATTTTTCTACAGATTTGTTAAGAATTTATTTGAGTTTCAAATAGGGTATGAATGATTCTTTTGTGTGAGAATTTTTAGGGGTAGGGATGATTTAGATTGAGAAAATTGAGAAGATTTGTGAAACATACGTCAATTTCGGCTTATTGTTAGGATTTGGATTTCCATCCGATGGTTTAGGGGTTTAATTTGATTTCACATTCAATCTATATTAATTTTGACAACTCCATTAATTGTGTTTTCCCTATTTCGAATCTGTATTTTTACAAGTATAGTTCAATTTGTTTTGAAAACTGGAATTAAAATCCATCCTCCAAAACTTCACAATTCAATCAAAAATGAATTTGTATTTTTACAAGTATATAGTTCAATTAAAATTGATTTGAAAACTGGAATTCAAAATCATCCTCCAAAATTTAACAAGTATAGTTCAATCAAAATTGAATTTGTATTTTTACAAGTAGAGTTCAATTAAAAATGAATTTGTATTTTTACAAGTATATGGTTCAGTTTAAAATTGATTTGGAAACTGGAATAATGGTCTAAAATCATTAATCGAATTAAACAGTTCACAAATTAGGATTAATTGGGTGAATTCTTTTGAATTCGAATTTAATTTTTACAAGTCCACAAATTATGATTAATCAAGGGATAATTTCCGTGATTTAGTTTCATTAATGTATATTTTTGTTGTTTACTTACTGTTAGTGATGAATTAAACAGTTGTTTATTGTACACAAATATAAGATAATAACTAAAATTTCAATATACTTCGATTGGAAAATGGGGGAAGATTACATCCCTAAATTAAAAACATTGAAGACAAAAGATAAGATAAACATAAATTGTAAACCCTAAGCATCGAACCCTAAGCATCGTTGTCATCACCACCTCCTTCAACACTTTCTTCCATATCACCATCGTCGCCACCGCTACCACCAACACTTGTCGAATGTTCTCGAACGGTTGAATCAGAAAGCACAATGACTGGAATTTCCCTTACCTTATGTGCTTCAACAAAGAACTCATAAATCTTATGTAAAGGGTCCTCATCCAAGATCACATCGCTCAAAGAGTGTGGTGTGCAGTGAACAAACAACCTTTTCATGAAGATCCTCACTTCGTCCTTTAATTCTTCGTTTTGCTTCTTCGTATATTCATACATTGATAGTATGCCTTTTGGAGAGAAAGGCACAAAATCTTGAAATTTGCCCGATTTCGAAGGTGTTCTTGCCATTTGAGATTTTTACTGGATTTAAGGGTTGAGGATGAATAAATTCACATGGTTAGGTCTGTATTTATATTAACATCTTAGCAGCACCCTTAAGGGTTTAAATTTGCAACCTTTGGCATCCCCAAGTTTTCATCATTATGTTCATCTTGTGTACGCAACAACAGCAAATTTAATTGGCCACGCGTTGCATCTCCCAAAAAAGGTTATAATTGCCCACATTAAATTAGGGTTTATTTAATAAAAAATAACAATACTAATATTTTAAATCATTTTTTAAATCTAATTAATATTTTTCTAAAATTGATCTAAAATTATTAACTACTACTGATTTATAGTAATATTTTTTGTACCCTAAAAATTCGTTAATAATATTTTTGGTACCATAAGATTGGTGTAAATTAGCATAACTCTTGTTCTTTTCGTAATTTTATAAAAAGTTAGACATGACTCATCAATAACCAAATTAGTGTTTGCTAATTATTTTAGACAAATTTTAGAAAAATATTAATTAGATTTAAAAAATGATTTAAAATATTACTATTGTTATGTGATATAATTTGATAAGATATAATTTGATTGAATATTTTTCTCTTTTCAGATTCTGTGATTAGTGTTTGCTAATTATTTTTGTAACTTTTTTTCCAATTATTCTTTCATTTTATCTTTCAATTAAGTAAATCAAATTACACAGATAATTAATAGCAAAAAGAGGTTCATTGATCATAATAGCAAAAGGAGGCCAAAATAAGATATTACAACCCATAGAAGGGCTAACCAGCACGCCCATGATCTACATAAAAACAGAAAATAAAAAACCTAAAAACTTAAAAGAGTTCTTCCACCGACAAACATTTAAAACCCTAAAATCCAGCAACCGCCGACAGATAATCCCCATCAATAACCAAAGCATAACTTGCTGTGATCATCGTACTCATCAACAGCAACTTCCAGTTCCGCTTTCGCCTCGGCAAGTAGTTCTTCAGCGTGTTTTCTATCCACATCATCTCCTTGATACAACTCGTCCTCTAGAAACATGACCCTGCACTCTAGAGTCTGGCGTTTGTCGAGTAAGGAAAGAAGTTTGTCCCAGCGCATATTGAGAAAACGTTGTTCGGCCTGCTGCCTTTATCGCAGTAGATCCAACTCCCGTCGGTTTCTTTGAACAATCTCCATAAGTCCATCGAAAAAGTCCTATAGTGCAAAAAAAATAAAAAATCATATTAAACAATATGTTAAATAGTAAATGGAAAACAGAATAAAATCGAAGACAAACTCTACCTTTCCCTTAGCAGACATGGTTGATGATATGCGAGAGAGATGAGGAATGATGAATGATAATGAAAGTGTGTTTTGAATGGTATGATAAGGGCTATTTATATTCAAAAGGAAGTGTGTTGATGCGAAGGGTCGTAATTTAAGTGAATATACGTAAATTAAGTTAGTATACATAATTAAGGGTCGTAATTTATTTAGTTACTTTAAATTAATTTACTGAAGAATAATTTTAATTTTAGTAAATATAATGTAATAATTTATTATTTACCAATTCACCATATTTATTTAGTAATTAATACAAAAATTTATGTTAATATAACGATTTATCATGTTTAGGGTTTAGGGTTTATGGTTTAGGGTTTAGGGTCCGACTACTCATTTCAATGTCTACACTACACTTATGCTTCATTAATAAATAAAATTCAAATGTTACACTAATGTATTTATATTAAATATGGCACACTTATCTCCGAATACTAGTTTCTCGGTATATCATGTTTAGGGTTTAGGGTTTAGGGCCTGACCACTCGTTTCAATGTCTACACTACACTTATGCTTCATTAATAAATAAAATTCAAATGTTACACTAATGTATTTATATTAAATATGGCACACTTATCTCCGAATACTAGTTTCTCGGCATATCATGTTTAGGGTTTAGGGTTTAGGGTCCGACTACTCGTTTTAATGTCTACACTACACTTATGCTTCATTAATAAATAAAATTCAAATGTTACACTAATTTATTTATATTAAATATGGCACACTTATCTTCGAATACTAGTTTCTCGGTATATCATGTTTAGGGTTTAGGGTCCGACTACTCGTTTCAATGTTTACACTACACTTATGCTTCATTAATAAATAAAATTCAAACCCTAATGTATTTATATTAAATATGGCACACTTATCTTCGAATACTAGTTTCTCGGTATATCATGCTTAGGGTTTAGGGTTCAGGGTCCGACTACTCGTTTCAATGTCTACACTACACTTATGCTTCATTAATAAATAAAATTCAAACCCTAATGTATTTATATTAAATATGGCACACTTATCTTCGAATACTAGTTTCTCGGTATATCATGTTTAGGGTTTAGGGTTCGACTACTCGTTTCAATGTCTACACTACACTTATGCTTCATTAATAAATAAAATTCAAACCCTAATGTATTTATATTAAATATGGCACACTTATCTTCGAATACTAGTTTCTCGGTATATCATGTTTAGGGTTTAGGGTTCGACTACTCGTTTCAATGTCTACACTACACTTATGCTTCATTAATAAATAAAATTCAAATGTTACACTAATGTATTTATATTAAATATGGCACACTAATATTGTTAAAATGAATTATTTCACACTTAAGGTTTAAAAATTCATAATGTTACACTAATATTGTTAATATGAATTATTTCACACTTAAGGTTTAAAAATTCATAATGTTACACTAATATTGTTAAAATGAATTATTTCACACTTAAGGTTTAAAAAATTCATAATCTTACACTAATATTGTTAAAATGAATTATTTCACACTTAAGATTTAAAAATTCATAATGTTACACTAATATTGTTAAAATGAATTATTTCACACTTAAGATTTAAAAATTCATAATGTTACACTAATATTGTTAATTTAAGGACAAATTAATTTAATTTAAGGAGATCAATCCCAATCTTCCCAATATTGTTACACATTCTTACACGCAAATTAGTCTAAACTACACCGCTTCAAATCAAATCAATGTAATTTAAATATGGCATTAAACACGTCATTAATGAATGAGATCAATCCCAATCTTCCAAATCTTCCCTCCTCCACGTCCAGTCCCCATCTGCCCTCCACGACATTATAGATGTCATTAATTAACGCGGCTCTCTCACTACCCAATGCCATGCAGAATAATTACATACGTTATCCAATGGAGTAATCATTACAGCGAAAACCCCCTAAAACCATTCACCGCAAGTTGTTTTTGTGATCAATGGTCAAGATAAATTCCTTTGATTTAAATCAACGGTTGTGATTTATTGGGGAATATCAAGGGAGATGAAGCGTATACATGCATCTTTGAAGCACTTGACACGCTTCTCTCAACCAATCAACCATTTTAATGGTAATTGAAAGCCCTAATTATAGCCATCATATATTCCAATTAAAAAGTCAACATAGGGTTTAATTCAAATTCAAATCAAATTCGAATTCAAATTCGAATTCAAATACAAATCTAAATTCAAATTCGAATGACTAGGGTTTAATTCAAACTTTCATTCATTATCAATTTTATCAAACCCTTGTCTTTCCATCCGAAAAACCTTTCGATCCGAAAAACCTAAACATGCCTACCACAAGATCAGCTGCAAGAAAAATACGATTCACACTTGGAAACAACTCTAAAGAGATGAACAATGAAACTCGGCGGAATCCATAAAGATTTTTTACAATAAAATGCAAGACAACCGAATGTCACAATCGTTTGGTATTTTGTTTCCCATGTAATTCTACTACTGAGTAATATTTAATTTTGACATACATTTGCCGTCTTTTTTAACATAGATTTGTCGTATATTTTTTTTTTTTTTGCAGAACATACCGACGAATGCTCATGAGCTTTTTGGGTATAGTGAGAAAATGGTCACAGTTTGTGCAGGGTACTCGGGACTTCAGTTTGAGTGTAGGTACGAGTTTCACCGGGTTAACGAAATAGGGATTAGGGGGATTACTCGATTGACGAGTGGTTGGACCTCAGTTGCGGACACTATGAGAATTAGCCAAGGAGATACTCTACACTTTGAGCGTGATGTCCAGATTCTCTCCAAATTTTACGTGTCTGTCGTCAAACATGACAAAGCAATCAAGGTTGAGGACGAGGGTTGGATTTAAGGTTCAAGGTTCATTGTTTAAGTTTAATATTTCAATGTTTGGACTTGTTGTAATTTGGTGTTGAACTTAATATTATGTATTTTGGTTTTTGGATTTAATATTATGAATTATGGTGTATGGCAAATTGATTAGTTGATGTATTTTATTATATAATTGGCGTGTAGGACTCGATTCATAACATTACTATATTACATAAATTAACATGTATAGATTAGCATAAAATCGATAGTTAATATTACAACTATGAATCTACACATTTAAGTCGAAAAGGAACTCATCGTTGTCTTGTTGCATTGTTGCTCCCCTTCCACGTCCACCCATTGTAGCGGGTTCATCGTCCACGTCCCTTCCCCTTCCTCTTCCCCTTCCCCTTCCTCTTCCAGGTGGACGTCCACGTGCACGTCCACTTCCACGTCCACTTCCACGTCCACCTCTTCCACGTGTTTCCGAAGCTGACATATAACGATTAGTTTTAGGCCTTCCTACTGTTCTTGCAACATAGGGGTCTAGTAGTGGATTCCCTGATATTTCAGGACTTGGTGATCTCCTTGAGGGACCATCATTTTCATCTTCAGTTGTGGTTGTAGGGGGATTCCAATTAACTAGGAGTGCATTTTCATCTCGTGACAACTTTTTTTAATAAACAGCAACTTCGCATTGTTCCCCATTGCCAAATCTGTTGCCTGCTGAAACAATTTTTCAACTTCTTGATATTTCTTGTACTCATCGGTCATGTGAGGATAACCACCTCCGACAAAAATATGGCAATGTGGTCGGTACACATCTTTTCTCCATCGATGTAACACATACCTTTCGTTCACACTTTGGATGTCCTCTTGTGCCAACACCTTCATTATATGAGAGCAAAATATCCTCTTGAACTCAAACTTCCTGCAATTGCAATTGATGTATTCTCCCGTTGGCCTCCACTCAACCATATACGTAAATTCCTTGACAAAGAAATTGTTCACGATGCATCTTTCAACTCCAACAACATTCAAATCTTTAGCTGCCTCCTCGGTAGTTGGTTGAATAACATGACAATGAATCGTTCTTTGTAGTTCATCTTGAACACGATTGAAAATCGAATTCGTGTATGCCCGTTGAAATTGTTTCTCCCATTCATAATGAGTAATGCACTTAATGACCTTGTTCTTCGATTGAAAGTCGGCTTGGAACTCCTTCTGAAATTTATTACCAATAGCAATATCGTATTGTTCCATGAACTATTTGAGCGTGCTTCTTGAGTGAACAAAATCATCAAAATAAGCATGCATTCCCTCACTTCGTTGTGTTGAAATCATTCCGGCCCAAAACGTATGGTGCAAGTAAACCAGAACCCATTTCTCCCTTTCATTGTACAAACTTATTAACCATTCATTATTTTCCAACCCGTATTTAACCAAGAACTCGGCCCATTTCCTCTCAAATATCTGGATGGTTAAGCTGTCGTACACGAGGCCTTTAAATTCAATGGTGCATGATTTAATATCACGAACCCTTTTAAACTTTTCTCTAACTTTTGATAGAATATGTCATATGCAATATCGATGGATAGTATTCGGCATCAACTCTCTTATGGCTATCTTAATGGTTTCGGCTTGGTCCGTAATTATGGAAGTAGGGTGAATGCCACCCATTGCTTCTAACCAATTGGAAAAAATCCATTTATATGTAGATGCCTTTTCATTGCTCACCTAAGCGCATCCTAGCAATATCGAATGGCCATGACGATTAACGCCAACAATTGATGCAAATGGCATTTTGTACTTATTTTCCAAAATAAAACAATGCATTATACAGTGCACAACTAGATATTAAACCCTTAAACCCTAAATATTGATTACAACATACACCAAAAAAAAAAAAAAACCCTAGTTAAATAATGTAAGCATTCCAAAATAAATACATACCTATTGACGAGGTACGTTATGTCTAAGCTCACGACGTCGTGAAACTCTTCGTACGCAGCTTTACTTCTAGGATGGAACCATAAAACGTTGCATAGCCTATTATCATCATCAATATCCATCAAGTGAAAAAAACTACTATCTCTCAATTGAAGTTTAGCAAACATCTTACGGATTGCTTCTGCGTCTCCATCACCCAATCTCAGCCTTCTTCTTTCATCAATGAAATTCCTACAATCCTTAGGGAGACACCCAATATTTTCCGGTCCACCCGATTGAACTTCACACAATCTTACATTTTTACATACCCTTATTCCTGCAATATCATTAGCTTCTAATTGCCTCTTCATGTGGACACTCAAATGCCAATGAGCTGGCATTAACGGAGAAAAAACTGGATCAATTTCATGGTTGTGGTCATGCACCATTTTACTAATAACTCAAGTTCCATCATCGAGTTTCTTCGCATTCAAACGAGCTTTGTAGTTAGTCTTTTTCGACAACTTATCTGCCTTAGAAATTCCAGCTTTATCACAAACCATCAACGCATATTTGTATTGTGATTCATCCTTCTTGCATGTCCGTTTAACAATGTTAAAACCCTTCCTTCTTGCATGTTCTTGATAACCTCTAAACAACTCATCAATGGTTCCATAAATCATTCCAGATTCTACAACAACTTCGTCGTTATTAATTTGTTGCTCACTATTAACTGTCGAGTGAATCGAGTGATCTTGAATATTTTCTTCGGAGTCGGAATCATCTCCAAAAAGTGATCGAAGTAATTCACGATCAGCCATTTTTGATAATGTAATGTTAAGATTTTGTGTTTGATGGAGAAGGACAGAACTGAGAACGTAAAAAATATTGAAGCTCGCGATAATGGTGTTTTTTTTTTTTTGAAACGATAATGGTTTTAATGGTGGTATAAAGGGTGGTGCAAGCAAAACTGAGAACGGTAAAAAATATTGAAGCTCGCGATAATGGTGTTAATGGTGGGATTTAATGATGGTATAAAAGGTGGTGCAAGTATTACCGTTTCAAGCAATGATTATATTTATGGTGAGATTAAGTCAGCTTGTTGATAGACGAGAAAGGTGGGAGAGTGTGAGCATGCGCATCCAATTAAATAATTAAGATTAATTAATTGTCTTAATATGTAATAAAGGGTACAACAGTAATTATGTAATTAATAAAACATTAATTAATTAAAAAAATAAATTCTGGATATCCAGATTCTGGATGAAGATCATTTCCCAACTAAAAATGATGAAAATGATAGGGAATTAGGGATAGTACTATATTAAAGAAAAGAAAAAAGGGTGCGTTATATATTCACACCACATTTTTTTCCTCAACATGCGTTTTTTTTTTTTCTCATTTTATGTTGTTTCAGTATATATATTACTCTCTCCAAGGTGAATCTTAAGTACACGATTTTTTATTTTTTTTTAAAGTGTAATAAGTAGAGTATTATTAAATAATTTTGTAGACTTTTATATATAAAATAAAAAAAATTGTTTGATTGAGTATTGTAGGGTGAACCTCAAAAGTAATGGCATGTTGGATAACTATTTATAAAACGTACAAAGGAGATTGGAAATAATATTTGTGTATATTGAATTAATTGATTACATCAAGTGCTCGATAGTATAAATAAATACAAATATATGATTTACAAGGAGAGAAGATAAGGTTTGCAGAATAGTAGGAGATACAATACACTTGAACTAAATCTCCATAAGATTTGGTCTTCTGCTGATATCTCGCTTCTCAATTAGTCTGGAGAGTCATCTTTAATACGCCCCTGCAAAATCGATGTTTTGTCGGCAACAGAGATTTTGGAACGCAACTTCTGATGGCGCGGGCGAGCAAGTGGTTTCGTAAGGAGATCGGCTAACGGGTCCAAAGTGTTAACATATGAGACCGCTAGACAACCTTTGGAGGCAAGATCACGAATGAAATGAAGGTCGAGAGCAATGTGTTTCATTCGTAAGTGTTGCACTGGATTCAATGCGAGGCGAGTGGCACCCATGTTGCCACATAGAAGCTTCGTCGTCGACGGAAAAGGAATGTGAAGCTCACTAAATAGATGACGGAGCCAAAAAACCTCAAAAGCCGTAGAAGCAAGAGCCCGATACTTTGCCTCGGTGGATGATCGAGCAACCCCTGTTTGCTTTTTCGAGCGCTAGGATATATGATTGTGGCCAAGGAATATAATGTACGCAGACGTGGACTTCCCATCAGACAAATCCCTTACTAAATCTGAATCCGAGTAGGCGGTGATGGCAAATGAGGGAGCCCGACGTAGGAGAAGACCGTGATGAATTGATCCTTTGAGATACCGAAACAAGTGCTTAGCAGCCAGCCAGTGTGAAGTATTGGGACATGACATTTGTTGGGTAAGCTTGTTGACTTTGAAAGCAATGTCCGGTCGAGTAATGGTCAAGTATTGAAGACCCTCGATGGCACTGCGATATTCAGTGGGATCTACGAAGCCTGTCATGGAAATAGGTTTCACGGACATAGGTGTGCATAGGGCTTTTGCACCATCCATTTTGTGACGACGCAATAGATCAACCGTATACTTGTGCTGAGATAGAAACAATCCTTATTTGCAACGGGCAACCTCTATACCCAAAAAGTAGGACAAATGGCCAAGGTCTTGTATAGCAAAGATAGACTTGAGATAACGAGTAAGGGCCAAAATCTGATTATCCGAGGACCCAGTGATAATGATGTCATCGACGTACACAAGAGTGTATAAGCAAAGAGAGTCCTTGTGAAGAGTGAAGTGTCAGCCCTAGATTGTACAAAACCAAAGGATATCAAGGAAGAGTTTAAGACATTGTACTAAGTCCGTGGGGCCTGACGAAGGCCATTAAGAGTGTGACGAAGTAGGCAGATATGAGAAGGTGACAACAAGTCCTTAAAACCTGGTGGTTGAGTCATATAAACGGGAACATCTAATTTTCCATGCAAGAAAGCGTTACTTATGTCAAGTTTCCCAAGAGACCAATTGAACTAAAGTGCCAATGAAAGGACTGTCTGAATTATAGCCAACTTGACAACGAGACTGAATGTCTCACGGAAATCAATGCATGGGCGTTGATGAAAACCCTTTGCAACAAGGCGAGCTTTGTATTTATCAACCGACCCGTCTGGTTTGCGTTTGATACGGAAAACCCATTTGCAGCCGATCACATTAGCTCGGTCAGGAGGAGGAACCAAATCCCACGTGTCGTAGCGTTGAAGGGCCGTGAATTCTTCAGCCATAGCAGCCCACCAAAGAGGATTTGAGAGAGCCTGCTGGACTGTGGAAGGCTCGACATCTTCTGGTAGGGATGTTTTGTGGTGTAAAATAAGTGCTTTGGTTTATAGATATGATTTTAGCTTCTCGTGCGCTGGGGAGGTGAAGATGTAGGAGCCGGTGGGGCAGCAAGCTCAACAGGTGGAGGAGCTGGTAGATCGGCTAGAGGCACCTCTAGCTAGGGGTGGGCATTCGGTCGGTTCGGTTTTGACATTTTTTCAACCGAACCGAAATAACCGAAGTTTTAAAAAAATGAACCGAACCGAATTACAATTCGGTTGGTTCGATTCGGTTCTAACCGAATTTAAATATATTACTTTTTTCAATTTCTTCCATATCCTCAATAGTTTCTTCAACCTCAACTGAAAAGACATTTTTTTTTTGCGAAACCAATCTTGAGCACAAATTAGACATTGCACTATTTTAGGATTTAATGAACTTCTAAATGCATCAAGCACTCGTCCTCCCGTGCTAAAGGCATATTCTGAAGCTACTGTTGAGCCAAAATAGAATGTTGAACGACGGTGGTAGAAGTAGGGGGAATCGGCAGAAATGGAAAAGAAACGGCAGAAATGAAAATGAATGTTTAATTGTTTACTCTTACATCAGATCTAGGGTTTTATTTATTTATTTTTATATATATATATTTATTAATTAATTATATTTATTTTTATTTATAATTATATATATATATATTAATTAATTATATTTAATGTCTACCCATGTTTAATGTGGAATATTTCCTTCAGCAAACCTCAACGGTTTAGCAGAATGTGGTTTGTGAAAGCAATTGTTTATTTTAAGTTAGAAGGTTATTTTTGTTATTCTAATTTTATTTTTAAATATGAATTTTTGTTTAACTAACAAAGTTGGAACTAGAATATAAACTATTCAATAGAAAAACGATATTTTATATAAACGATAAAAAACAAAATTACAACAGCCCTTCGCACCGGCAATAAATTAGTTTAAGTAAATAAAAAACCAACCAAGATTTGAAATATTCCCTCCGTTTTTAAATAAGTGTCACTTTGCATTTTTTAATATTTTCAAAATAAGTGTCATTCTACACTTTTTTTCTTTAATTTTGACAATTTTACCCTTATACATTATACTCCCTCCATTTTTTTTACCTTGATTTAAGTCTTTTCCCTTTTGAATATAGTACTATAGCATAAATCATGGGTAAACCTTAATTATTGTATACATGAATATGGCCTACAATATTGGTCACATTCATTACTAAACATAAGTTTAATATTAAAATTAATTATCATTAATGAAGGGTAAAATGGTCCATAATTATATATCTTAATTTGTTGAAAATTGTTAAAATGACACTTAATTAAAAGTGGAGGGAGTACATATTAATTCGCTCTTAAAGCTAGTACTTCTACATACGTGAGATGCATGTTCAAGGAAGGTCAATTCATTCGTTCCACTTTTCGTGTTTCACTTGATATTTCACTTTACTTAAATACGTTTCTACTTTATTATTGTGAGACGTTGATTAATTTTTAACATGACACATGTCCATAGACTTAATACATCATATTCAAACAAAGACGTGTTAATGATCAAAAGGATGATCCACAGAGCGTAGGAACGGAACTATGCATATGGTGGGGGTGGCCATGGCCCCCCTCCAATATTCAGTGTCTCATGGCTCCCCTTCAATTTTTAATTTTTTTTTACTATTCATATTTATTAGTGTGGACTCCCAGTTAATTAATGTGTATCTCATACATTATTAATTGGGCCATGAGAATTAAGTTCAAGAATAAATTAAACTCAGTCTAAAAATATTAAAATAAAATATTGAAATAGACACTGAATATTAGAAATTGGGGATTACTATACATCTTTTGCATTTCTATTCTTCACAGCTTCACACAATAGAGAAAAAAATTAATTTTTACTCCCTCCATTTCATTATAAGTTTTTCACTTTCATTTTGTACTTATTATTTTTCTCTCTTTTAATCTCATTGCTTATACTTTATTTATAATTTTATCATACTATCACGTTACTTGTACTACATCTATTATTTTATCATATTATTTAATCAAAACACCTAAAAAAAGGGAAAACTTATAGTAAAATTGTGGAAGTATTTTTAATTTCAATTGATAGGATTTGAGGGATTAGAGCATAATTATATATGGGGTGATCTTGTGTGAAATATTGCATATATGCATCAGTCTAGTTCACACTCACATTCTTTATAAATATACCCACTGACAGCTCAATTCACACCCACATTCTTTATAAATACACTCATTGATAGCTCAATTCACACCCACGTGTTTTATAAATACACCCACTGACATAAATTGTACCTAATCGTCTTCTCCGGGCAGTTTCCTGCCACCCCAGGCCGCGGCCGGATGCTGCAATTTACGACGGTTTTAATCTTTGAATATTCTTTTATAATTATTATGGATCAAGGTTATTTTGTATTACTACATGCAATAATATATCTTAATACATTCCCGTCAAAATATATATATATATATATATCTTAATACATGCAATAATATATGTTGCTACATATTATAATGTTAGTTACTACATCAACAAAAATACTAGAAAAAAAATGTGTTTAACTACATAAAAAAAATTACTTCATATGTTACTACATACTACAGTTTAAATTACTACATTGAATAGGCGTTTGTTACTATATGTAACTTTATCAAATGATCTAATATTTTTGCATCATCCAGCAATAAAACAATTTGTATTACAACATGGTTATTGTGTTTACTACATGCGATAATATATGTTACTACATATTATAATGTGAGTTACTACATCAACAAAAACACTAGAAAAAAATGTGTTACTAAATAATAGAATTTGTATTACTATATAAAATAGTTTGTGTTATTACTACATTTAATAGTCCGTGCTCGACAATAAAATAAAAAAATCACAGAAACGGGTAAAATAAACGTTGATCAAAATTAAAATATAAGCGGGTCAATTGACAAATAGAATAATTAACTCAAATAAATTAATGGTGGCCCAATAACATATATTTTTAGTCCATTGACTTTATAAGTCAAAATTTTCAGTCAAATTGACTTAATTGGTCAATATTGCATGTATGCAAATATTGCATATAAATTTTTGTGATTATATATACTCCATCCGTCCCACTATAAGTTTTTTACTTTCCTTTTATGGATGTCCCACAATAAGTTTCTCATTTAATTTTTTTCCATTTTTTGCCTCTGATTTTCTCTCTTCCAATCACTTCACTTATATTTTATCTATTATTTTATTCTACTTCATCTTACACTCATCTATTATTTTCTCTCTCACCATCACATCAATTGTACTACACATATTATTTAATCATATTTCTTAATCAAAACAACCAAAAGAAATTAGAAATTTATAGTGGAACGGAGGGAGTATCATATACTCCGTATCTCCCTTGTGCATTTTTTTATCATTAAATATTGTTACATTATTTGGATTTATTAGATTTCACTTAGTCTACATTAAAATAATAAATAAATTCACACACACATATATATATATATAACATGCAAGTGAGATCCCTGGTTTTATATATTCTTGTCATATTTATGTATTTTGATATATTAATCTAATCATATGAATTTTTAATATACTTATAAAAATTTTTAAAAAAATCTAAATTTTCATATAAAAAATATATTAGTGTTTGAGTTGTATACTTTAGCCCCCTCACCAGAAATTCTGGTTCCTTCCTAATTTTTAAGTTTTCCAAGTGCTACCAATTCTTCTTCCAGATAAGTGTGGTTGCATTTATGAAAATGTTGATTGTTATAAAGTTATGAAAGCAATTGTTTATATTAATTTTTAAAAAGTTATGAAAGTAATTTCTCTCTCCTAAGAACGTTGTTCTTGGCTTTTGTTAATGCATGGTCCTAACAAAAAAAAAAAAAAATATATATATATATATATATATATTTGATGCGGCCTAAAAATGTTACTTAATAAGGAGTCGACACGTGTATGGAGGATAGGATAAAAGTGGAAGGATCAGGTTATATAATACTCTCTGATAAAGAATCCCCTCTGGAGATCCCTTTAGAGGGAGCTCCGTCTGGAAAGAAGCTTCAGGAAGAATCAGTTTTGACATAAGGTCGTGAGCCTTAGATGTAGGGAGATTCCGCCATTTTCGATCCAGACTCGATAAAAGGAAGACCTTATCCTCCTTTATCTTAGGGAACAAAGTCTACTAAGAAGGAGTGTAGCCGAGCCTTCAGGAAGTGGAGAGAAGGAAAGACTTCGTCCACTCAGCAGGGCCGAGTCTTATGGGTAGCTCCGAAAGAAGAGGAAGACTTGACTTCCTCTCGAGGAAGGATCTCTATAAATAGGTAAATCCAAGGAGATTTCCAGGTTAGACATTCTTATATTACAAACTTGATATACTAAACGAAAAACACATTTTTGATATTCTTTGAGAACTGATTTGATACATCAAGGATCTCGAGATCCTTGGGAGATTTATATAAGCCCTATACTGACTTAGGCATCGGAGTGTCCACGCCGGACCCCCCTCCGGCGTGTTCTTTGCAGGTTCTTGAAGATTTCGAGTGAAGGCGGCATACTTGGAGTGATTGTACGTGTTCGAAGAGTGGGACATCTAATCCAGAGGACACGCAATCACTACAAGAAACAGGGGGAATAACGATGAAAATTTTGCGACAAATCTAAATTTCATCGCTAAAATCAATTTTTAGCAACGAAATAGAAATTTTCGTCGCTAAATTGTTAGATTTAATATTTGCAACAAAATTTATATGTTTCGTCGCTATATTAGCAACAAATTGCTTCATTTTGTTGTTAATAATCAAAACAACAATGAAAATTATATTTCGTCGCTAATATTTTGCGATGAAATATAAATTTTCGTGGCTAAATTCTTAAAATTAATTTTTGCAACAAAATTTATATATTACATCGCTATATTAACAACAAATTGCTTCATTTTATTGTTATTAATCAGAACAACAATGAAAATTATATTTCGTTGCTAATATTTTACGATGAATTAGAAATTTACGTGGCTAATTTCTTGAAATGAATTTTTGCAACAAAATTTATATATTTCATCGCTATATTAGCAACAAATTGCTTCATTTTGTTGTTAATAATCAGAACAGCAATGAAAATTATATTTCGTTGCTAATATTTTGCGATGATATAAAAAATTTTGTTTCTAATTTCTTGAAATTAAATTTTGCAACAAAATCTATATATTCCATCGCTATATTAGCAACAAATTGCTTCATTTTGTTGTTAATAATCAGAATAGCAATGAAAATTATATTTAGTCACTAATATTTTGCGATGAAATGGAAATTTTCGTGGCTAATTTATTGAAATTAATTTTTGCAATGAAATTAAAATATTTTATCGCTATAATAGCAACAAATTGCTTCATTTTGTTGTTAATAATCAGAACAACAATGAAAAGTATATTTCGTCGCTAATATTTTGCGATGAAATATAATTTTTTGTGGCTAATTTATTGAAATTAATTTTTGCGGTGAAATAAAAAAATTTCATCGCTAAACTAGCAACTAATTCTTTTATTTTGTTGTTAATAATAAGGACAACAATGAAAATTATATTTAGTCGCTATTATTTTATGATGAAATATATTTTTTGTGGCTAATTTCTTGGAATTAATATTTGCAACAAAATTAAAATATTTCATCGCCACACTTTCAACAAATTATTTTATTTTGTCGTTAATAATAAGAACAACAATGAAAATTATATTTCGTCGTTAATATTTTAGCGACAAAATTGAAATTTGCTTGATTAATTTTGTGGATTTAATATTCAAGAGAAAATTAAAATATTTCATCACTATATTAGCAACACAATATTTTATTTTATTCTTAATAACCAGAACAATAATGAAAATTATATATCGTCTCTAATATTTTAGTGATGAAATAGATTTTTTCATTTTTAATTCTAATGAATTAAAAAAGGTTGTCGTTTAAACATAATAAAGGAAAAAAGTTTGAGTGCATGCACAATGTGAAATAATACAGACGATTCCAACACTATGATGTTTCAAATAATAGGATCAATATAATTTCATTTACTTTTACTTTTACTCATTAATTTGACATATTAAGTTTTTTATTTGATTTATTTTGGGGTATAATTTTTTGATTTGATCATTCTGTATAATTTGTTTTATGTTTTTTTGTTTTCTTGATTTCATTAATTATTTATTGTTATTCCCGCTAAGAATGAGGGAAGAGAACTACTTCAACTATGCATATTAAATCAAGAAAATCGGTTTATATAATTAAATGTTTAATAATTCTCCATATTTTGTGTCTTATAAATCAGTTTGAATGTTTATAAAAATATTTATAAATATGACGATGCAAATGAAGATGGACATAAAGATGAGAGGATGAAGATTGGATGTAAATTTTATTATTTTTTTGAAATTGTTAAAGTAACATTGATTTTTTACAATTAAAATTGCTTTAAAAATTACAATATATATACAAAAATATATACATATATACAAGTTAAAAATTAATCAATTAATATATGTGAAATAAATTATTAAATAAGTAAATTAACTAAATTAGTAAAAAATGAATACATATATAATTAATATTAAAAACTGAACCAAAGAGTTGTCTGCCCGAGTGGTGGGCGCCCAACTATGGGCGCTCACCCACCCGGGATCGATTCCCACCAAGACCAAATAAATAGTCATTTAAATAAAATGGGGGAGGGGGGTATGTGGGTGCGGATCGGGTTGAGTTAGGGTCGGGTATGGGTGCGGTACGGGTTGGGGCGGGTCGGGTGTGTGTTGGGTGCGGGTCGGGTGTGGGTGCGTTACGGGTTGGATTGGGGCGGGTAGGGTGTGGGTTTAGAGAACGATTGGGTTAGGGTCAGTTGGGGCGGGTCGGGTGTGGGTTGGGTACGTGTTAGGGCGGGTCGGGTGTGGGTGCGGGTTGGTCGATTGCGGAAGTGGGTTTAGAGAATAATTCGTAAATCAGATATCCATAGTCAAATATTAGCGACAAAAATATGGGTTTCATCACTAACATTTGCAACAAAATTAAAATACTTATCACAAAAAAATTAGCCTAAGGAGCTACTATTTTAGACACGAAAAAATTTTATCGCTAATTATAATATTTTCGTCACTAATGTGAGTTAGCGATGAAATAATTTTGTCGCGGAATTTGTTGCTATACACCCGTCGCTAACGTGTTTGCGACAAATATTTGATTTTCCTCGCAAACATTTTGCGATGAAATTCATATTTTTGTCGCGAATATTTTGCGATGAAACTCAAATTTTCGTTGCTAATATTTTGCGATGAAACTCAAATTTTCATCGCAAATAATTGCGACAAAAATAATTTTTTTGTCACAAACATTTGCGATAAAATTAATTTTTTTGTCGCAAACACGTTAGCGACGGGCGTATAGCAACAAATCCTGCGACAAAATTATTTCATCGCTAACTCGCGTTAGCGATGAAAATATTATAATTAGCGACAAATATTTTCACGGCTAAATCGCAGTTTTCTTGTAGTGAATCCTCTCGTGCAAATTTTGGCACATCAATATTCATTGCTTTTTTCAATGATTACGTCTCATCTAAAATTTTGTATTTTTAGAGTATTAAAATTAGTTTATTTATATTAATTTTCTAATTATAAACACTCTCATTCGTGGATCAAATTATCACCTCAATAAAAAATGAACTCAAGATGCATGTGTGAACGTAGGCTCTGATATCATTTATAAAATATATATATAAAAGTTCGAACTTATATAGATTTATAAAATTAATTGAATTATATTATTTTTCTAATACTTAATTACAAACGCAGTGTCTCATTCAGGGGGTGTTTTGAAACACTACAAATAGCTTCCAGAATCACTTTTTTTAAAACTGCCCTCTCACAGCTTTTACTTTTCAGAAGTGCTTTTAAACTGTTTATAGAATTTGCAAACACCCCTCAATTTATATTCATGGTCTATTTTAAATTGTTAATCACTTAATCGTCCTACCAAAAAACATGCATCTTCTTATTTGTTATACTCCATATTACAGCTGGTGTTTGATAGTTCTAACGTATAAAAACACGCAATTCTAACAAATTAAAACATGCGCAAAATGTCTCATTATTTATCAATTAATGTTCCTACAAAATTTTGTTTAAGATATCTTCCACACTATTTCTAATGCCATAAAAAAGAGTAAGTTTCTTCTCTTCCAAAGAATCAAAACAAAACAAATTCAAATATCAATAGCAAAGTGAGTTTATTTTACCGTATGACTTTAAATTGAGACAAATTAAATGAATTTTTATTTTTATCATCTTGTATGACTTAAAAAAATAGTTGGGACTTAAATTGAAACAAATGAATTTAAATCAAAGATTGAATTGATAATAGAAAAGGAGTAAAAATTCATGAATAGTAAGTTGGGACCTTTTATATGTAGTCAGGGTGTCGTAACGTGTCGTAATGACTACCGTAGTCAGTTAATCTAAGTCATTAAAAATCTAATTTAAAGGTTTAGATTTGATGACCTGTTACCTTTTGTAAATTTTACGATATGTATTGTCGTAATGTGTCGTAAAGTGTCATAAATTTGTATTTTCTATTAAATTAAATTAATTAAAATATATTATTGTAAATTTACATTTTTATCCTTATACAATAAAATAATTTATTACAACAATTATCTACACCCGCTAATTTTATGAGTTCACCCGCTAAAATAATTTATTACAACAATTATCTACACCCGCTAATTTTACGATATAATTTATTCCAAACTTTTTATTTCTTCGTTTTTTTTGTTTCCTAATTTTTTTCATTAGTATATTTTTTAGTTTTAATACAAAATAATATTATATGTATGATTTTATTATAATCCCTCCGTCCCAGTGAAAGCTCCTCATGAGCTTCGGACACAGAGGTTAAAAAATATGATATAATAAGTGGATGTATGAGAGGTGATGTGATTGAGAGAGAGAAGAATATAATGAAATGTGAGAGGGAATAGTTTGGCAAAAAAGGAATGAGTAACTTTCATTGGGACAAACGAATAATGAAAGTTGGGTAGTTTTCAATAGGAAGGAGGGAGTAGTCGGTAATACAACAAGTAATAACCAGTAATACCATAAACAGTAATCAGTAATACCATTAACAATAATTAGTAATACCACGAACATTAATCAGTAATACAATTAATATTAATCAGTAAAATTTTATACAATAACAAATAATTTCACACATCTAATTATATTCAATAATACAAAAAATAATTACCAGTAATACCATGAATAGTAAGTAGTAATACCATGAACATTGAATAGTAATATTTCATACAATAACAAATAATTCCACAAATCTAATTATATTCAATAATACCAAAAACAATTATCAGTAATACCATAAACAATAATATGTAATACCTTAAAAATAATAATAATCAGTAATAAATAATTTCACATAATCAGTAATACCACAATTAATAATCAATAATCATTAATATTAATTCAATAGTGTATTAATAGTAATACCGCAATCAATAACTAGTAATACCAGTATCAATAATACCAATAACAATAATACCATAAAAAAGTGGAGAGAGTGCAGATCGGGGTGTACTAAAGAAAATAGAGGGTGCACATTACCAAGCCCAATTGAAGGAAACCCTAGCCCAATGGGAGGGCATCCTAGGTCAGTAGTCGTCGCTTGAGATTTCATCAGTAAGGTCACCGGCTCCGAGTGTCGTCCGGTCAGAGATCCATCAGCAACATACTCACAGTCTTTCGTCGGGCCGTCGTCAACCGGAGGAAGAGGCTGCGCAGGAGCAGGGTGAAGAAGACGGATGAAGCAATGTAGCTTCGATTTGGACAGGATATGAACGACGAGAGAGAGGCAGCGTCGACCTGAGTGTTTCAGGCGAGCGTCGTTGATGTAGGAGAAGCTCCTGGATCGCGAACGCAAGGGAGATTGATCGAAGCAGTCGCGTCGGTGGTCGAAAAGAGGAGAGGATTTCGGCCACCGTGGATCGTGGCCGAGATGGAAGATTATGTCGATTGTTATGGAAGTGAAGAATTGCGATTGCGATTCGAGGAGGGGTCTCGGGCTTCAGCGGCCGAGACCGAAGCGCCGCCTTCGCCGTCGAGGGGGTGGTCGGGCATGGTGGTGGCTGGGTCACCCGCCGACATGCATGGATTTCCGGCAGGTCCTTTACTCATCAAATTAAAATTAAAATTTAGGTGCACCGCCGATCGACTTTAATAAAATTATACCTATAATATTATTTTGTATTAAAATTTAAAAAATACACATGCAAAAAATGGAAAAGAAAGACAGGAAAATTTAAAAAGGAAAAGAAAAAAAAAACAAGGAAATAAAAAATTTGAAAAAAAAATTGAAAATGGGAAGAAAAAAGAAAAGGAGGAGGGGGAAGCAAAATTAAAAAGAAAAAAATTGAGATTTGTGGCTAATTTCGATAGTTTTTTATTAATTACCGGAGTATATTTTTACGCTTTTTTTTTTTTTAAATATGGGTGAGTTGGTGGTGAATTGATTTTTTAGAGTTTATTTTATTATATTTTGTGTAAAATAATAAAAGGATAATATAGTCTTTTAAATGTGATTATTTTTTAAAAAATATTTTGGGGTGCACTCATAAAATGTGCGAGTTCAGATAACCGTGGTAAAACAATAATTTGGGGGTGAACTCATAAAATGAGCGAGTGCAGATAATTGTGGTAAAAAATAATTTGGGGGTGAACTCATAGAATGAGCGGGTGTAAATAACTGTTGTAAAAAAGAAATGATTTGGGGGTGAACTCATTAAATGAGCAGGTGCAGATAATTGTTGTAAAAATATGTTTAGGGGGTGAATTCATTAAATTAGCGGGTGCAAATAATTGTAGTAAAAATATGATTAGGGGGTGCACTCATTAAATTAGTGGGTGCAGGTAAAATATAAATAAAATTTAAAAAGAAGGGTAATATAATAAATAACAACATATAATTTAAATAATGCTAAAAATAACTGAAACCTGTATGACAGGTAGTAGATCGTTTTTACGGTTACAACGCCACATGACGCGATTCGACAAAGTGACTGCGTAGTCACTTTATAAAATGTGACTACCGTAAGAATTGCCCTAGTAAGTTAAGAAATTTGTATAACGTGTACTTATTTTGAAACTTAACCTAAAATTGGGCATATATAATATGAAATTCTTCCGGTAAATAAATTACTTAAAAGGAGTATATAATTATATATTTGATTTCGCTTTTTAATATAATACTAATATGAACGAATTGTACGACAAAGTGGGATAGCTTAAGTGGTTAGAGCACCACTACCTGAGTATTTAACTTCCATCAAAAAAAAAATGAACGAATTGTACATAATGTTTAATTTCTTAAAGATTTTATGAAAAAATAGTTTACCAAATTATGTTTTGGCTAATTATTATGTTCATATAATTTAATTCCTTATGTGCTTGAGATATATTGTTAAGTGTTTATTTATAAGAAATTAAAAAAATACAACATAAGGCATTGATGATATTAATATAATCATCAAATTAATAATGATGTGATGAATATTAACAAATTAAGAATCCCAATTTTGATACGAAACCTATGCGATCCAAAATGGAATAGATTAATATAATGTGACAATGTTATAAATTCTAATATTTTTTTAAGGGCCGCACTTATGTGCAATATTTCACGTGAAATATTAGTATATTTAAGGAAGGGTCAAAATTCGTGGATCTGTAGCGGGTTTGACCGGTCAAACGAATATTTCCTTAAAAATCGCTGCAAAAGTCGCGCGCAGAAGGCTATCAGGATAAAGGGTTCCAGGTTTGTGTTACTATAAAGACAATTATATGTTACTACAAGACCAAATATGTGTTACTATAAGTACAAATAACACATAAATTATCTTTTCACACAAAATATTAATACAAATTAATTTAAGGAAGGATAAAATAGAAAAATTTACTCTTAATCCGTGTTACTATAAATACAATTATATGTTACTGTACGGACAAATACGTGTTACTGTAAGGACAAGTAACACACAATTGACTTTTGAGTAACACATATTTGACCTTAAAGTAACACAGAAAAATGTGTTACTATATAAAACCAAGTGTATTACTGTATTAAGAAAGATGTATTACTGTATAAATAAAACTGTCATTATTGAGAGTGAATGAGATACCCACATTAAAAAAGACGAAGAACAATAATTGAAAACACGAAAAACACAACCATGTTGAATAATTTATCGATCCTTACAAATAAAAAGACATAATTATCAACAATTAATTGGAATAAATCTGTGTGTGGTATTATTGTTGATTTTTTCTCATTCAGAAATTTATTCAAAAAATAAATAATGATTTTTCTCTTTCGTGATTTGCAGATCAGATCTGAATTGATTTTTCTCTTTCGTGATTAGCAGATCAGATCTGAATTTTTTTTTTAATGAAAGTTGTGCGCATATTTGTGCAGAAGAAAATAAAGCCCAGAAGAGAAGGAGGGAGAAAGCGCAAGAAGGAAGAAAACGCAGAAGAGAAAAGAAGGAGAAGAAGCAAGAGAAGAAGCAGCGACCGGGAAAAGGAGGAAGAATAGCTACTGATTACCGGATAAAAACATAACAATTAGTGAAATTGCACCATAAGACTATGGTGAAATATTGTATATAAGTTTTTGTCTTTTTTTAATCCTTCAAAAAAATATATACGACTCGAATCCAAAATTTTAAGTAAAAGTGATAGTCACCTCTATTAAAAACATTGTATCATTTTTTATTTAAACATTATTACTTTTTTATAAATATAAAATTTTTTTCAACCCAAAATTTAAAATATGAATTAAAAGGATTTTTTTTTTTTTTTACATGTACAGTGATACTCACTATCATATAAAAGTGATACTCACTATCATATAAAATAGTGCATTAGTTTATCAATTTGAGATGATGACCCAAATCAAAAAAATTATACTTTCTCCATCCAATTTTTTTATTCTCACTTTCCTTTTTTGTTGTCCAATTTTATTATGTCCATACCTTTTTTAGAAATAATATTATTCACATTACTTTATCTTCACCCTCCAACCATCACTTATTTACTCAAATTGGCACTAACTTTATTCATAAATAATCACTTTATCTTTAAATTGACCCCACAATATCCCATCATACCCCCAACTTATCTACTTATACATAAATTAATCAATATTCATTAAAACTCGTGCTAGCAGAAATGGGCATAATAAAATTGGACAAATAGAGTATAACTTTTATAACATGAGTGCAAACGGAGTAGCATTTACTCACTCCATAGTCCATACCAATCCGTCTGAATAAACACTTTCCTAACTTTTTCTTTAAAAAAAAAAAACTATATTCTCTCTTGTTTAGTTATATTTCTCAATCACATTATTTTTAAGGAGTCACACTTGTTGCACCCAACTGATTGGTACAATTATTGTAATTAAACTACAATTTTAACTTGATTTGTTAGTCAAAAATTTAATTAGACAATTGAAGATATACGATATATATATCACTTAATTAAAATTCAATTAGATACAAAAATTTAGCTGTCTCTAATATATAAAGAGAATGAGTGGAAATATATTTTATTCATACTAAGACTGAGTATATAAAGATTTACATATGGGCTTTAGGTCTGTACAGAGATCACTAATGGGCCTAAATACAATATACAAAATATACACAAGTATACTTAATATGCCCCCTCAAGATGGAGTGGTATCAACAACTCCAATCTTGGACATGAGAAGGCACAGGCGGGAGCGTTTGAGAGGCTTCGTGAGGGCATCCGCAAGTTGATCTGATGACGAGACATGAGATGGCAGAGGGTGTGGATTCCGGAACAAAGAGCTCAGAGAGAAAAGACCTGGTCCATTGAATTTCGGCCGCAGCAGAGGCAATGGCGCGATATTCTGCCTCAGTTGAAGAACGAGCAACCGAGCGTTGCTTGCGAGAGGACCAAGAGATCGGATTGGCACCAAGGTACACAATATAAGCACCAGTCGAGGTTCGATCATTGCAATCTCCCGCCCAATCAGCATCTGTAAAGTAGTGAAGAGCAAGGGATGACTGACTGCGGAGGAGAATGCCCAGAGAGCGAGTACCGTTGAGGTACCTGAAAAGCCGTTTAACGGCTCCCCAATGACATTCAGTGGGAGCATGCATGAACTGGGAGAGTTTGTTAATAGCAAACGCAATGTCAGGACGAGTAAAGAGCAGGTACTGGAGGCTGCCAAGGGCCTGACGATAAGTGGTAGCATCAACTGGTGGGGACCCATCATTTAGCAAGAGGCTGACTCCAGGTTGTAGAGGTGTCTGAACAGGTTTGGAGTCAACCATGTTGTACTTTGCAAGCAGATCAGTGGTATACTTTTGTTGCACAAGTTTACATGCGTCCTTTGTCCGAAGAACTTCCACCCCAAGGAAATATGAGAGATTACCAAGATCTTTGACCGAGAACTTGGATGCCAAGGCAGATACAACAGATGCAAGAAAGGCAGGTGTATTACCAGTGAGGATCAGATCATCCACATACACCAAGAATTATGCAAGAATCCTATTTTTATTGTAGACGAAGAGGGAAGCATCGGATTTTGTGTGAGTGAATCCGAGAGTGGCGAGGAAGGTGTGTAATGCGTAGTACCACGTCCTGGGTGCCTGCTTGAGACCGTATATAGACTTTCGAAGCTTGCAGACATATGAGGGGTAGTTGGAGTCCAGAAAACCCGGAGGTTGAGCCATGTATACCTCATCAGCAAAGGAGCCATGTAGGAAGGCGTTGTTGACATCAAACTGGCAAAGGGGCCAGTTGTGGGTAACAGAAAGACTGAGGATGGTACGAACTGTGGCAGGCTTCACGACAGGACTGAAATTTTTTGAGAAATCAATGTCAGGACGCTGGGGGAAGCCTTTCGCGACAAGGCGAGCTTTATACTTGTCAACAGAGCCATCTGGATTGTGTTTCACACGAAATACCCATTTGCAGCCAATGAGGTTGTGGGAACGTGCTGGAGGTACCAAATCCCATGTGCCATTTTTAAGGAGAGCTGTAAATTCATCAGACATAGCAGTTCTGGAGTCAGACATAGCTTCTGTAACAGTACGAGGCTCAATATCAGATAATAGTGAAGTGGTAAGACCATACCGGGGATTAGGTTTGAAGATGTTATTACGGGCCCGAGAGATCATCGGATGCGATGGAGTCGGTGAGGGAGGACGATCAGGAGACGGTGGCCCAATCTGCTCGACAGGAACAGGCTTCATTGCTTGTGGTGGGTGAGGGACCGGAGAAGGTACTGGAACAGGGCCAGAGTCTGAAGGGGGTCAGGAAGAAGGAGGCATCAGTGTCGGTTTGGAGAATGAGAACTCGTTTTCAATGAACTCAACATAACGAGAAGTGTATAGACGGGAGGTGGATGGGTCAAGGCAAAGGTAGGCACTTTGTGTGGTGGAGTAACCGAGAAAGACACATGGGGTGGAGCGAGGCTCAAGTTTGTGAGATATGTAGGGACGAAGCCATGGGAAGCAATTACATCCAAAGACACGGAGTTTGGAGATGTTAGTAGGTGAGTGAAAAAGGAGTTCAAAAGATGATTTGAGGGAAAGACCGACTTTGGGAATTCGATTTATTATAGGTAGGTGGCAGCAGACAGAGCAAAGGGCCAGTAGGAGAGGGGTACAAAAGCATGGTGAAGGAGAGCGAGGCCAGTGTCAACAATGTGACGATGACGATGTTCGGATGCACCATTGTGTTCTGGGGTGTGAGGCAGAGTTGTAAGGTGATTGATACCATGAGTTGTGAGAAAGGGACGAAGGGCAATGTATTCACCACCATTGTCAGAGTAAAGAGTGATAATTTTAGTGGCAAGTGTGTTTTCAACAAGTGCTTTAAAGGCAACAAAGGTGGAGTAGACATCAGATTTGCGTTTAATAAGAAACAACCAAACGTATTTAGTGAAGTGGTCAACAAAAAGCACATAATACTTGTAACCATCAGTAGATAATATAGGTGAAGTCCAAACATCAGAAAAAATTAACTGAAGTGGTGCAGTAGATGAAAGTGTAGAATCAACAAAAGGCAGTTTATGGCTCTTAACACATTTGCAAGAGTCATATGAAAAACGTAAATTATTGTCCAACATAAGTTTATTAGAAGTAACAACGACATTCAGAATTTTGGATGAAGGATGACCTAGCCGAGCATGCCAGATCGGGAGGGACAGTGTTGAGGCTGTGAGAGTAGAGGGAGATCCACGCACACCACCAGGCCACAAGTAGAGACCGTTAACGCGAGGACCGCGAAGGCGAACGACCCCTGAGAGACGATCCCTCACCTGAAAATCACAATCCGAAAATTGAATCACAACGTCATTCACAACACATAATGTCGAAACAGATACAAGATTACGAGCGATGCAAGGCACATGTAAAACATCATTAAACAATTGAGTATGGCACACAGTAAATGAAAGGGACCCAATATTGGAGAGGGACAAACCGTGACCATTTCCAATTACAACACTGTCATTGACATCATATGGGGAGCGAAGAGACAGGTTTGCAAGATCCGAAGTGATGTGGTGAGAGGCACCCGAATCAAGGATCCATTCAGAGTTAGACGGGGTTGAGTGGGCCGTGTGAGCCGATGGAGAGGTGTAGGCTTGGCGAGGAGCAGGATACTGGGGCTGGACAGAGTGTGAGATGACCTGATAATCGGAGCATTTACGAGCCGAGTGTCCCGGTACTCCACAAAGTTGGCATTTCCCCATGTAGGGGCGGGGAGAGTAGGCGGACGAGGGCTGGTGTGTGCGACCATGCTGCTATGAGAGACGATGCTGCTGCTGAACGAGCTGTTGGCGAGGCTTTGGACGCTGATGGGAAAGGCGGCCACCAGGGGGTGCCGAGAGGAGGCCAGTAGCAGGCAAGGTCGGCAGGGCAGCGGGTGTTCGATCGGCCATCTGGGCTTCCATGCTTAAGAGCTTATCATGAAGCTCGTCAAAGTCCATGACCGTGTCGCGTGCTTGGATGGCATGGGAGAATTCTTTGTAGGTGTCATCAAGGCCGGTTAACACAGTGAGGACAAGATCCTCGGGATTAGTAGAAACGCCGAGCAAAGAGAGTTCATCAACAAGACCACGAATTTCGAGCATATATTCTGAAATAGAGCGGGTACCTTTTGATGGGTTTCGAAGTTTGGTTTTAAGGGAAAAAATACGACCTCGAGAGGGTTTGTCGTACGTGTTGACAAGGATGGCCCAGGCCTCGGCAGAATTTGTGGTGCCGGCAATGAGAGAGATGAGGGGTTGTGAAATCGCGCTGAGAAGAGCGTTGAAGATCAGTTGATCTTGGCGAATCCATGTTGTGTAGAGTGGATTGGGGCTAGTGGTGGTTGTCGGCGAGCAGACGTCGGTGCCGTCCAGGAAGCTGAGGAGGCCATAACCAGTAAGGAGGCTACGGAATTGGAGGCGCCAGGCTGTGAAGTTCGTCGAGGTCAGTTTGTGGGGAAGTTGGGACGACACATTAAAGGTGATGAGCGGGCTGGGATTTGCGGTGGTTTGGCCAGCGATGGCAACCGCCGGCGTGGTGGTGGTGTTACCAGTCATGGTTGAATGTGGGCGGGATTTGGGCGATCCGCAATGTGTGGGGGGATTCTGTTTTGAGAGGAAGGGTTGACCGATAAAGAAGGAAATAGGATCAATTTGTGACGTTAGTAAAAAAAATGCTCTGATACCATAAGAGAATGAGTGGAAAGATATTTTATTCATTCTGAGACGGAGTATAAAAAAATTTACATGTGGACTTTAGGTCTCTACAGAGATCACTAATGGGCCTAAATACAATATACAAAATATACACACGTATACTTAATAATATATACTTATATATTTAATCATATTTTTTAATTTTTGTGTTAAAAAACTATATGAGAGTTTTTATTGAAATGAGAGGAGTACATATTCAAGGAACCTATATATCCTATGAAATTTGAGTACGTAGATAAAGAAAAGAAATGAGAATTGAAAGGGGGGCCATGTAGAACACGTACATTTCAGTTGGATCTTAAAGCTGTCTATTACTCCTACTTAATTTCTTTTTTTTTTTTTGAAGGTTACTCCTACTTAATTTCGTGCGATGCATGTTCACGGGTTTTTTCCAAATTTCCTTTTCTTTTTGCCAACTTTCCCAAAGGCATTCAATTAAGAAGAATTAATTAAGCACATTCATACAACAAAATTGCACGTAATCCAATTCTTCATTATATGTTACGTACGTACGTCATGATATCACCTATATATATATACAGTATATCTCAAGCACACACACCACACCACACAAACTACTCCCTCCGTCCGCCTATAAGCTTCCCGTTACTTTTTGGCACATAGATTAAGAAAAGTGATTAAATAATAGATATAGTACAAGTGATGTGATTGGAAGAAGGAGAGAGATAGAGAGAGAGAAAAAGTAAGATATAAAATGATGTGTAAGAAAAAGTACTTACCAAAAAGGGTATGGAAAGCTTATAGGCGGACGGACTAAAATGGTAAAATGGAAAACTTATAGACGGACGGAGGGAGTATTTTTTTTCTCTCAACACCTACAAAAAATCATGGCTGCAGAAATATATTCTCGAGGAGATTTACTTGCAAGATCAGTAAAAATTGCACCAGCAAATCTAAGTGATGATGATGATGAACATATCATTAATTTACAGGAAACACCTTTGGAATTAATGCAGGCAAACAACGGCGGCGTCGATGAGTTTTCCGGCGAGAAGAATCCCCATGACGCTTGGCTGCCAATTACAGAATCAAGAAATGGAACCACTTTGAGTGTCACATTTCATTTATTGTCTTCTGGAATCGGAATTCAAGTGCCCCTAGCATTTCTTTCACTTGGATGGTAATAATCTCAATTCTCAACTATTTTCTCAAAATCTCTACGGTTCGAACTTTTAGATTAATAATCTCTCTCAACCATTTTTCTATTAATTTATTATATCATTGTTTTAAATGCTATATATGTGTTTATTATACGGTATAAGATATACACCCAAATAAAGCAGCTAGCAGGAAATTACAAAGGAAATAGTAAAGTATCAAAATGATCACCTCTACTAATATATAACATACGTTACGTACCTAGCTATCTCAATCTTCAAAAGAATGTCAAAAATTCAAAAATAATTTGGCTTTAATTTCCATATCTTAGATTCTTAATGCTTTCCCTCACCTCTCTTCATCATAGTTCCTACCTTTAAAACTCCTTATAAATTACACTACTCCACCATCACAATATCATCAATTTTACATAAAATATCATTACTTTTTATTCACACATACAAAATTATTCATCAAAATTTTACATAGTACTTTTCAAGAGATTAATTAAATTTATTAATTAAACCGCGTCATACAGGTTTGGGGGAATTCTCAGCTTGTCTCTGCTGTTTTCATGGCAATTGTACACAATTTGGCTTCTTGTAAATCTCCATGAATCCACTCCTCCACTAACTGGAATTCGTTACAGCAGATTCGTGCACCTCTCCATTGTAGCCTTTGGTTAGTGAGTAACAACATTCAGTAATTTATTTATTTTATTTGAAAAATGAATACGAGTATATATCTTACATTGTTGAATTTAATTAATTAGGTGAAAAACTTGGGAAATTGTTAGCCATATACCCAACAATGTACCTATCAGGAGGCGCATGCATTATTTACATAATTTCAGGGCCGGGGCGCCACCCTGGAACGTCTCTTTCAAACAATCTGCGATGGCAATCTTGAATGCAAAGCAAAATCAGTAACAGGAGCACAATGGTTCTTACTATTAATTCGTCTGCATAGCCATCTTCACATCTCTCTTCTTCCCTAACCTCAACTCACTAGCCTCCGTCTCGTTTATCGGCTCCATAACCGCCCTTGCGTATTGCAGCCTTATATGGATTTTGTCACTCAGACCAAATGATCATGCTAACAAATCAGTTGTATTGACTGGTGGTGGCGATGCTTCTCATATCCGTAGCGCGTTTACGGGCCTTGAGATGATTGCCCTTGCTTTCAGAGGACACAATCTTGTGCTGGATATACAGGTATACATAATGTGAATGAATAGTTCGATTTGTTTCTTGAGACTTTATTTGCTAACATTGAATTAAATACAACAGGGTACGTTACCTACAAACGGGAAGCGTTCATCGCGTAAGCCTATGTGGAGAGGAGTCGTGATTTCGTATTTACTTATTGCTATGTGCATGTATCCACTTGCAATAGTTGGATATTGGGCTTATGGAGATAAGGTACAATTACACCCTCATTTGAAGGCTATTTTTCAATAGAATTTCTGATTCTGATATTTCCTGTTTCTGGTTCAGATACGTTCAGCAGGAGGAATTCTTGGTGCTTTCACAATGTTCCACAAAAACACCACATCAAAGTACTTAATCTGGGCCATGCATCTATTAATCATAGTCAACTATCTATGCGCATTTCAAATCTACGCCATGCCCACATTCGACAACTTCGGGCGCCTCTACGTAGCCAACAAAAACGGGCCATGCCCGAGATGGGTCCGAACATCAATCAAACTTTTATTTGGGGGATTGACGTACCTAATAGCAGTAGCTTTCCCGTTATTACCAATCCTGGGTACATTAATAGGCGCGATTGCATTGCCCTTAACTTTCGTCTACTCAAGAAACCTCAACGGTTTAGCAGAATGTGGTGCCTAAATGTGGGCCTCAGTTCTTCAGGCGTAGTGCTAAGCTTAATGTCATTCGCTACAGCTCTTTGGTCTTTGATAGTTAACGGCTTAGAAGCAAACTTCTTCAAGCCTAAATAAGCACTTAGATCTATATATATAGCACATTTGTTCATTTGTTTCATGTAAAACTGTTTTATTATGCAACTGATTGCACGATTATACTGATTTACATAAGACTTTGTATTATATTTATATAATATGAACACAAAAGTGTCAAAGATATTGTAAGCTAACAAATAAATGTACATCTTGAATACAAATTTATAAGGCCAAAATGCAGTTCCATTACATGTATGAATCTTCATTACAAACTGGCTCTGGTTAATGATAGAGACATGATTGGGACTTGGTAAGATTAAAGGGCTTGCCTAAATGATTACCTCTCAAAGTAAGTTGACATAAAATACTTGTGTAGAACTTGGGCTTTACAAGCCTCCCTAGAATGTAGGCTCTTGATCTGATTACGAATGTTAGGTTTAGCGGGACGAGCATGTCTTCAACACGACCTTTAGCAGTTTGTAGCGATGGAATTCCTCCGTATAATGGCACCTGGTGGCTCTCGACCATTGTGATCACCCTTCTATCGCTCTTTCTCGACTGATAGAACTTTTTCATCTGTTTATTTTAAGAATGTGATCAAAATAGTGTACCCAAAGCAAGAAAGTAGTTTCGAAAGAGATTAAATAGTAACATCAGTTGGCTCTCAAAGTAGGAGAGTGTTCATTATAGTTGATAATTTTTTATTTTTTTTTGAAGAGAAAAAAGGAATTTTATTAAAAGCTTTGGGCACCCAAAATTAGTGTTCCATTACATGCGAATTTTTAAGATACAAGTCTGATATAACTAAAGCAAAATAAATCCAATTACAAGGAGAAAACAGAGGCACAGAACAGGTAGCCAAAATGATACATCCTCCATCCCATTTTTTTTAATATATGACAGTTAGTATTTATTAATAGAATAAAAGGAGATAAAGTAAAATAATACTCTTAGAGTTTTGTAAGTACTCATAAAGTAGAGCTATAAAATAATGGCATAATGTAATTTTGAGATATTTGAAATGTGAAATTTTATATGTTTATAACTATTATGAGAACACTTTTGCATTAGATCAATTCACATGTTGAATATTTATCCTACCGAATATTCATATATATATTTTTTTTAATTTTGAACAATAGAAACAAAATAAAGAAGCTAAAAATTTGAAATCATTGTACACATTGTCATCCCTAATCTTGTGTTTCGCATTGAAGCAGAGTTCATTATTACGTATTGTCAGTGTTTCATGTCCACAAGACGACAGACATATCGAAGAGTGCAATTATTTACTTCATACTATTATATTATATATAAAAAAATTCCAAACCAAAATAAAAATGATGATCAAAAGGATAGGTAATTAGGGATAGTAATAGTACTATATTAAAAAAAACACATTTTTGCTCAACATGTACAATATTAATACTCCTATTTTTTTCAAAAAATGAAGTATCAAAATATAAGTATAAAATGATGAGTGTATTATTAGCAAATACAAGTAGTAATAGGGAAAAGAGAAATTAACTTACAAAGCCAGAAGCAAGTTTAAGGTCAAGATAGTGAAGCTGAAGAGGAGTGGAAGTGACGTGGACGCCAAAGAAGGTGGCAGGATTGCGATAGAAGATCCTGACCGTGGAATTCAAGGTAAGCATATCCGTTGGCACACCACTGGCATCCATTCCGGCTTGTACATTGAAATTCTCAAACAAGATGTTCTGCACACCCACCATAAATTATTTAAATATACACCCCCAAAGTGTAGTATAGTATGGTGCATCAATTCAATTGCAGACTGACAATCGACCCTTTACACTTATGTAATTTATGGTGACAATGACCCTACATCACCTATTTCATTATTATTCAACTCTTCTTGCATTGCCTCGATCAGTGTACTAAATTAGCACTCACAATATCTTCCAATAAAGGAAACTTATATCCTTAATTCTATTTTAAAGAAAAATGTATTGTTTTATTAGGAAACATGTTTTATCTATTCAAATTTGGTTAATTGCTAAAAAAAAAAAAAGTTGAAAAATGGGCAGAATTAGCTTCAATTATTACAAAAGTTAAAGTAGCCTAATTAAAGTATGTTCTATCAAATTAGCACCTCAGTCCAACAAAAGTAATTTCTACATTAGTGAATTATTGCAAATTAAATCATTTGTAATCTAATATAAACATTTATATAATTGCAAAATATATATATATATATATATACCATTTAAATATTATTGCATATTAGACTATTAGTGTTTAAAATTAGACCTGATTAATAATAAATAATGTTGTTTCCATATGGAGGTAAAATGGTAAATCTTATGACACGGATGAAACAATCAAAAAAATCTAAATTGCATCATTATTTAAAGTTAAGTAATTTAATTGCAATTGAAATTTTAATCAGAAAAAACTTGGTTCAAGTGAATTTGTTTGCATTTGAAAAATAGAATATATGTGAACACGGGTTCACACAATTTAATTCTCTAGGAAAGATATTTTCTCTTAATATTTAAATTTCTCTCAACGAGTAAGACTGAGTTCACTCAAAGTTTAAGAGTATCGAGTTAACCCGGGAAGTTCTTCAAACAACAAGAAGAGAGAAAAATGACAAGAAACACAAAAACAAAACTGAAACCTGACTGAAGTCATGCACACATTACATTACGAACTACAAAACATTAATCAAAAACGCCAAAAAGAATGGAATAATAAAAATGACTAACCTTAACGATTATGGTGGGTTTGTAGGATAAACTAGCAGCCCAAAGAATCAAAGAAAAAACAGAGAAAAGCACCACAAACGACAACACGAAGCACACCACATAAAACCTCACTTGCGCCCCATCATCATCCCCTTCATCCTTCCCGTCGCCGTCGTCGTCCTCCTCCGCCGCGTCGCCGACCTCGTTGTACTTGGTCTGCATCCGGCGCCACCCGGAGTTCTTCAAGGAGGCAGAGAATCTGGAAGTGGAGGACTCACGTGAGTGGTGAATGGGGGAGCAGTGGTACTGGAAATGGTGGGTGGGTGACCCGAATGGGCTCGACCCGTACGACATTTTCTCAAGGTCCTGGTTCGAGTGCGAGGGGCTCTGCACGTAGTACAACGGCCGCCGGGGGGAGCGCGGCGGCGTTGAGGCGTCGACGCTGCAGGTTACATCGGAGTCGGATTTCGCATGCATTGCTACGGCCATTACGATTTGAACAAGCTGTTTGGTGTATTTAATTTAACTGGAGTAGAAGGTTTTTTTGTGAAATTTTATGAGTATGGATGAAATGGAGTGGGGGTTCCGAGGATTAGCTTGAAATGTACGCTTCATCAATATTTATATTCTTGTTTTGAATGTCAGAACTCGCGAGTAGCCCGATAAAATGTCGTGGTCCGAGGTGTCTTGGAATAATGGGAAAGTTGGGAGCTATAGAAAAAGTAAAAGACAGAATATATATCAAGGAAAAAGAGAGTAATTTTTTTTTAAAAGCATGTATATATGGATTAGTTGTATTACTCCGTACTATTTACAAATATTTTGTGTGCATAAGAAGTTTAGTTATTTAAAAATCATAGTACTATTTACAAATATTTCGTGTGCACAAAGAAACCTCACAAAGACAAATACACGAAGAACATATCACAGGGAACAAAGTGAAAGTAATAACATTTACGATATACAAAGACGTAAATTAAATCACAAAGAGATATGACTCACAAAAACATTTAAAGGGTTAAAAATAATTTAAGGCAACGGAACCAAAATGTTGGGATTTAGTCCAAGTGTTGTTTTGGCCATTGGGCCTACACACAAAGGCCCAACTTATTGGTGCCTTATTTCTTGGCAGCCTTCCTATATGTTGTGTCACCCTCTCCATTAACAATAAGACAAGACGAGAGACGCGTGATGCAGACGTGGGATCACGAGAGTGAGAGATCAGTGGGGAAGTGCTACCCATCTTAGTTTAGGTTATCTCCACTACAGTCCCGATACAATCCGACACGTGTCTGAGCCCGTCTAAGTGACCCGCGTTCGAGTGGCGGCCGGCGGCACCGAAACCCAACAGAGGAGATTGAAAAAGTGTTCGACATCTTCATCTCAACAAAAATGAGAAAGGATGGGACCAAATTTGGTTTCGTTCGTTTTGACAGTAAAACCGACCGATTAAGAACATAAATGATGTTAAATAATGTTTGGTTGGGGTCGTTCAAGCTAAGGGCCAAGGTGGCTAGTTTCGAAAAGGATAATCTGGAGAAAAAAGGACAATCAGCCAAAATAGTGAAGCGTGAAAATCTGATAATGCAAGATGCCAGGCGGAGAGGCTCGGTCTCCTTCTTAGAGGCAACAAGATCCAAGGCATCCGAAACCAACGTTCCCATGCCGCCGGATAAGGGCCGGTGTAGGCCCAATCCTGGTGATTCAAAGAATATGATGAGCTGAATTCTCGCTAAAGCCGGAGGAATGCGAATGGTTGGAAAGATGCATGATGGGAATACTCAAGACCAGGTGACATGGTGAAAAAATGGTGAGTAGATCGAAAAAGAGGCACATCCGGACCTATTGATAAATTTAACGGGAGGAGACCTGGTAATGATCCGTTCGAAGACGTCGAGAGAGGTGGGACAATACTTACTAGAAACAGAGTTATGGTCGAAGAAATGGTTCTACGATACATGGGATCATAAAATGGTCGATAAAAACAGTTTAGTGTGGACGAGATGGTACGAAATCCCGCTAAACGCTTGGTGTAGCAGATTTTTTCAGAAGGTGACACTCAGAGTGTGCTCCATAATCAAAGTAGACGAGGAGACGGTGAACATGACAAATTTACAGTATGCGAAAATTCTAATCAAAACAACATATCCAGAAATTCCACAAAAAGAAATCAAGGTGTGGATAAATGGTGTACTAGTGATGTGGATAGAGACGAAGGATCCATTAGATATAATGATTTAAAAACCCAACGTATAAATCGAGATTTGAATTGACCTTACTTAGAGTATGAAAACCTTGACCCGTTGGCTATAGAAAGAACCAAGAACCTTGGTATGATTGAGCGCCACAAGATCTTGCTCAAAATTCTTGATAAGTTCTCAAATAATTCAACCTCTCAAAGAGAGAATAAGCAACAAACTTATAAAATTCGTATAAAACTTGGTGTCCTCTTCCCAAATGAATACAAGACATGTTTATAGGCTAGAAAGTAACTCCTAAGAGTCCATACGTTCATACCCTACACTTATGGTCTTAAAAGGCCACTAAAGACTCAATTCAAAGCTAAAAATGTTACTCACGATTCTTGGAATTTTCTAGAAAATGTAAATAGTCTAAATAACTAATAATATTAAAAATAAAAGGATAAATTTGATGGGTTTCATGTGTGCCACGTTTTTGAAGGCCCATGCACTTTGACTTGTGTCTTTTAGTCCAAATTAGCTTCATGACATCTCTTTAAAAGTAGTCTAGCCTAATAACATTCACTACTAGGCCTTCTTTGGACTTGTCTTGCACATTTTCTCTCATTTCAAAAACTAAGTTCGTCAACTCCTCATTTATCTTCTTAGCTCTTTCCATTGTAATCGGCTCATCATGTATGATCAAAGGATCCCTTTTGTTTTCATGACTTTGCACTGGTGGATCCTCACCAACTAACCTCAATCCTTATCAAAGAATCTGAGGAAGATTAGGTCGAAAGAATAATAGAAAAATGGTGTTCGGAACAACAGTCGGAAAACCGTTCGGCCGGTATCCATGTCTGGCTGGATATCGAAGAGTCGCAAAATAATAAGCATTGCATGGGGAAAAGTCAGCCGCCACACAAATGCATGGGCACGATCTTGATTCGGGTGGAATTTACACGATTTAGATGCATATTTGAAGCTCATTTGATGTGATTTCATTGAATTATTGGTTGATTATCATTGTTTTGGTCAAAATAAGAGAAAGGTAGTGTTTTGTGGATTTTGTAAGAAAAACGATGTATTTTGGAAGCAAAACACCAAACATACTTCACTGGATCAAGAAGAGAAGCTGACCATTGGATTCGTCTCGAAAAACGGAGTGGAATGAAAAAAAGAATCGAGTCAATCGGAGGTTGGAAGCTCGAGATACAACGGAATGAAAAATGACGAGGCCGGACCACATTTCTACCCGCCCGGGTTACTTCCACCCGGCCACAGTGATGTACACCCACATTTTGGATTAGTTCACCCACCCGGCCGGGTGGATTCTACCCGGGCAAGGCCAATTTTCCAAGAGCTTCGTATTTAGCCCGGGTGAAACCCACCCGGGCAAGGCCAATTTTCCAAGAGCTTCGTATTTAGGCCGGGTGGGATCCACCCGGCCGGGTGACATACATTTCGGAGGTTTTGGGCTATTTTCTCCATTTCCGAGGGACCTAAGTGCAAATTTCGTTCAAGACTTCTACCCCAACTATAAATAGCTCCAATTTGAGTTTTAGAGAGGAGTCTTACTCATTTTTCAAGCTATTCTCACACACAAACACATAGTTAGTAGTGTTCTTCATTTTTAGTTTAATTTCTTCATTAGATTAGATAGATTAGTGATTTTTACTTCGAATCAAGCTACGATTATCATCGGGCATCGTCTATTACATCGGTTTGTAGCTACATTTTCATGATCAAGGTGATATTACTCTATTTTGCAATTTAATTTGGTATTTTCTTAATTTCTCATTTCTCTTGCTATTTTACTATGAGTTTGATGTTATTTGTTGTTTTAGCCATGGATTTCTATCTTAGAACCATGGGCTAAGTTCTAATTGCCTAGGGTGTGGAAGTTTTGGTGGTTAAGTGGTGTAATTATTGATTAATTGCATGATTAGCTTAGGAATTGGGTGTATATGTTTCTAATGTTGTAATTTGCATGATTCAATTGGTTAATTCACCCTATTAGCTAGCATTGTTAGTTTTGTCGACTTCAACGACCGTATTGGGGTCACATAATTAAGAGTGTGTGTATGAGCTTAAATTAATCGATTAGAATTAACATAGTAATTAGCTACACCGACCGGGGGTTAATTGCTTAGATAGATGATATTAGACACTAGTCGAGTAGAGGTCGTCTATTAGGTTAGTGAGAGGGTGTCTCATAAACATTAGTAACTGTGTTGAACGTGTGTATGAGACACTATCCTAAGATCTTATGGCATTGATTAGACGATATAATTGCTAGTTAATGCACGTGTTCACCTAAGCCTCACAAGGGATTGGTCGACACACACGAGTGATAGCCTTTAGCTTTACCCAATACCTTACGTTTAATTTGTGTAATTTAGTCCATTAATTCACCACACAACCTACAAAATGGATACACACGAGGCAATACTCTCTCACTTTGCACTTTCTATCGAAAGTTAGATAGCTTATTATTACTTTTGTCTATTTCTTGTTTATCTTAGTTAATTTAGTTTAATACTTGTGTTTTAATTCCCGAAAGTTCAAACAAATAGGGATTCACTTACACTCAATTAAATCCTTGGACGAACAAACTACTTGGTCGTACTTACGTACTACAATCGAACCCATACGCTTGTGGGGATCGCATTGTCAAGTGCTTAAAAAAGTGTTGAAAAACGAGACAAGTCAATGGCGCCGCTGCCGAGGATTTAAGCGAGTGTTGTTAGTGAAACTTAGAGTTTGTTGAGTGTTATTGATAGTAGCGTTTCTTTTCGTTATTTTGTTTTCGTTCATCTTTGTGGGCTTTGACATTTTTCTTTTGTAGGTGCATGATCACAAGATCACGTGGAGGAAATCTTGAACCGTTGGATCTTGAGATCAAGGCACACGCAAGGAGAAGGAATCGAAGTAGAAACCGTCAAAGAGTTATAGAAGCACCATTTGAGATGGAGAACATTGAAGAGATGAATCCTCCACCAAATGGAGATGATGAGCCTCAAAGAGAGAATCACCAAGTTGGAAACCAAGTTGGAGGTAATCCACCTCCAAACCTACCACCAAATCTCCATAATCTCAATCCACAATATCCACCTCAAAACTACCTTCCATATCAAGGATACAATCCTTACCCTTATCCACCTCCACAACAAGCCTACTATCCACCACCTCCACCTCATCCATATCCACTACATCAACACCCATATCCTCCACCTCACCAATATCCTCCACCTCAACAAATCCAAGAAGAATACATTCCTCCTCCTCGACATATAGAAGAACCTCAACGTGTGTACCATGGAAGGCCAATGAGGGAATATTTTGAGCCTCAACCTAGGGAGCATTACGATGGGTTGGCAAGACCAAGGGTGGAGGCAAACAATTTTGAGATTAGTGCCTCTTTATTAAGGATGTTGAGGGAGAGACAATTTGAAGGAAGGATGGAGGAAGGATTTGAGGAAGACCCGAATGAACATCTTGCTCAATTCCTGGAGATGGCCGACATTCTCAAGCAAAACGGAGTGTCGGAAGATGCTAAAAAGATGAGGCATTCCCATTCACATTAACGGGGAAAGCAAAAGCTTGGCTACAATCAAGCATTCCCGCCGGAGAAGTGAGGACGTGGGAAGAGTTGAAGAAGAGATTTCTATTGAAGTACTACCCTCCTTCGAAGACTATGGAAGCCAAGCAAAAGATCTCTACGTTCCAACAAGGTCCAAATTAGGGAATCAAAGAAGCATGGGAAAGGTTTACGAATCTTCTCATCACATGTCCCCATCATGGTTTTCCAATAGAACAAACAACATGTTGGTTCGTTGGTGGGTTACGAGTGGAAGATCAATACCACATTGATTCTTGTGCGGGGGGTTCAATTTGGATGAAATCGGTGGAGGAGATCAATGACATAATAGAAGGGATATCAAGCAATACTTTCAAGATGAGAGTAGACCATGGAGCACAAAATCGGGTAGCTCAAGTGGATGTCAATGATAGCATAAAAGCAATGATGACTACACTCATTGAAAAGGTGAATGTTTTATCTCAAACAAGAGATAATCATTTATCCTTTGTGCAAGAAGATCCTCAAATGGGACCTATGGAAGATGTGCAATACATGGGTCAACAAGGATATCCACAAAATTTTCAAGGGAATCGACAATATCAAGGACAACCACCATACCAAAATCTTGGTCAAGGATATCAAGCTCCTCCTCAAAACCGATTTCAAGGGAAATCTTCATCATCTCAAGGACAAGGGGGACCATCCCCTCAATACCAAACTCCTCAAAACCCGAATTTTCGGAGGAATGAGAATTTGCCATATTCCAATCCTAAAGGTGATATTCAATATCCTCCTGGATTTGATCCCGGTGAAAAACTTCCAAGTGGAGAAGGGAAATCCTCCACGGATGAGCTTCTTGCACTCCTCATGAAGAGGATGGAGACAATTGAGAAGAAATCTGAAGCAACCGACTCCATCCTTGCTCAAATCTTGAGTAATAAAAAATCGATGGAATTCCAAATGGGACAATTGGCAACTTCAATCGGGTCTCAACATATAAAGGGTAAAATGCCCTCAAACACCGAGGTAAACCCACGTGAGCATTGTAATGCTATTACAATTTCAAGTGGTGAACAATATGGAGTTTCTTCAATTGAATTGGAAGAGGGTGAAGTGTTGAAGGCAAAAGAAAGGGAGGAAGAGAAAAAGAAGGAGGTAGAAAAAGTTGGAAGTGGAGAGGTTGCTCCAAGAATTCCAAAGTGGAGAATTGCCAAAGATTTGAGAAAGAAGAGGCTTGAGGTACCTTGTGATAAATGGGGGGTGCCCATTACATATAAGCCACTTCCATACCCGGGAAGATACATGAAGAAGATGGATGAAAAGTTTGGAAAGTTTTTGGATATCTTCAAAAAAATCCACATTGATCTTCAACTTTCGGATGCTTTAGAGCAAATACCTCATTACATGAAGTTTCTAAAGGATGCAATAGCAAACAAGAAGAAACTAGTGGATGATGAGAAGATCAATTTGACCGAGGAGTGTAGTGCTATCCTTCAACAAACTCCTCCCGAAAAGCTCAAGGATCCGGGTAGTTTCACTCTCCTGTGTGAGATTGGTGATGGTCCCATGATGAAAGCTCTTTGTGATTTGGGAGTTAGCATCAATTTGATGCCACTTTCAATCTTCAAGCGTTTGGGACTTGGAGAAGTAGTACCCACATCAATTACTCTCCAATTAGCGGATCGTTCCATCACCCATCCTAAAGGGATCATTGAAGATGTATTGGTGAAGATTGACAAGTTCATCATTCCGGCCGACTTCGTGGTGTTAGATATGAAAGAAGATGCAAATATCCCATTGATTCTTGGGAGGCCGTTTCTTGCCACGGGGGGAGCAAATATCAATTTGAGAAAAGAGGAGGTGACATTGGAAGTGAATGGAGAGAAGGTGATTTTCTTCAAGCATAGTTCAATTGAAAGTGACCAAAGAAAGAAGGAATCTCACTTTGTCAAAGAACTTGACATTTGTGTGAAAGAGCCCTCACCAAAAGCTCCATTAAAAGATCCGGGAGATGATAAAAAATTGAAGCAAACACCTAAACTTGAGCAAAACTCAAGTTTGGGGGAGTTTGATAAGGAGAAGAGTTTTGGTAAATTCCTTGAGGGTAGTGAAGATGAAGAGGGAAGAAGGAAGAGTTCGAAGGAGAGAATGATCGAAAAAGGCTTTGAAATTGAAGATACGGTGGTATGGGGCACCTTGGGAGTGATGGAAGTACTTGGAAAGATGAAACTCAAGGAACGCAAAATGTTGGTCATGAATAAATTGGCCTATGAAGGAGGCATTGCGTTGGAAAGTGAGGAGGACGAAGTGTTCATCACCGATAAGCACAATGTCAAGCACTATCATCCTCCATTCAAAGAAAGGGAAGTTTGAACTTGTTAAGTTCCGTCCGGCATAGGACGTTAAACCTAGCGCTAAATGGGAGGCAACCCATTTTTACTTGCTTTATTTCATTTCTAGTTCATTTTATTTGCTTTGTTAGTTTAGTTTGATGTGTTTGTGAGTTTTGATGTAGTTGGAGAAGCTTGGATCGAATGGACAAGTGGATTGAAAGTGGAACTTTGTGCTTAGAAGAAGGTGTAGCTATAACAATCGTAAGAGGTACGCCCACCCCAATTCTTAGGAATTGCATAGCAATTACTAAGTTTGGGGGGGGGGGTAGTGGAATTTATATTCTTGTTCATAATATTGATTGCTTAACTACTCTTATTTTTAATTGTTGGGATAGTGGCCCATGTGTGTAGATTTGTATGGTTAGTATTTGGTGTCAATATCATTGCAAAACTATTTTTCCAAACTTTTAATTGCTTAGCAATGAAAAGTTTGGGGGGGTATGTTCGTTTTTACATTTTCTATTGACACCAATGTATACTCTTGTGTGTGTGTGCAATTTGAGCTTTAATGGTCATTGGGACACATTTGATAATGATTTGTTGTGAATTTGATTCCTTGAATGTGTACATAATTGGAATGAATCATCTCGTTAGATGTGTTGTTGTCATCTTGTTGCCTATGGATGTTTTGCATGCATAATGAGTTATATGTGGTGATGATTGATAAATGTTTGAGTCTTGAATGAACCGATGAGAGTTGAGCTTTGAACCGATGCATTAATCCGGCTTATTTCATGTTTTGAGTGGATCAATTCATTGCTTGCTTTTCTAGAACTTGCCCAAATTCTTGCTTGAAATCATGTTTGTGTGATACTTTGAGATATGATGTAGGCCATCTTTCGTATTACAAGTCACTTAGCCAAAGTTTTCCCAATAACCAAAGTAATCTTCCGTCGTTAGCCCGTTTGAGCTTGATTTCCCATTCTCTTGGCAACCTACAATGTTTAACCACTTAACCTTTTGAGCCTTTGATATCCAAATCTAGTGGAGAATAAAATGAAAGTGGTAAAACATGTGCTTTAGTGCCTTTGGTTTGAAGAGAAAAAATTGGCAAAGTTGTGAAAAGAAAAAAAAAAGATGGAAGTGAAAAGAAAAATTGTGAAAGAAAAGAGGGACAATGAGCCCCAAGAGCTCACAAGAAAAAGAGAAGAAATTGGTTAAAAGATGAGAAAATGAATACATTTGAGGAATTCATATGAAAAGTGAGAATGAAAGTTGTAAACCTTAAGAGCACGAGCTTGAATTGTTGAAAAATAACTTTCGTTCTCCACTAGACAAGTCATTTTTTCCATATTCATCTTACCCCGTCTAAAGAGCCAATGTTACGTCATTGGTTAAGACCTATTGATCTCATTGTTAAACATGTTTGTGGTGGAAAGATGGTAGAGCTTGGGCAAGCATATGGGAATTGCAATGCATGATTTGATTGATGAGTGCTTATTGTCCTTAATTTATTTGAGTGTTTGAGAGAAACACTATATCTAAGGAGTTGAACTTGAACATTTTGATATTGTCATCACCATCACTTGTTGTTGTGTGTTGAGCATGTGTGAGTAATTAGTTGGATCTTCAATATTGAACTTGTGATCATTTTTGAGAATGTATCTTGAGGAAGAAGAATTCATTTCATGTCATTTGATACGTGGGATCTTTCATTGATCATCTAGTTGTAAATTTCACCCTCATGTTGTATTTCTTTCGTTGCTCGAGGATGAGCAACACTTTAAGTTTGGGGGAGTTGATTCGGGTGGAATTTACACGATTTAGATGCATATTTGAAGCTCATTTGATGTGATTTCATTGAATTATTGGTTGATTATCATTGTTTTGGTCAAAATAAGAGAAAGGTAGTGTTTTGTCGATTTTGTAGGAAAAACGATGTATTTTGGAAGCAAAACACCAACCATACTTCACTGGATCAAGAATAGAAGCTGGCCATTGGATTCGTCTCGAAAAACGGAGTGGAATGAAAAAAAGAATCGAGTCAATCGGAGGTCGGAAGCTCGAGATAAAACGGAACGAAAAGTGACGAGGCCGGACCACATTTCTACCCGCCCGGGTTACTTCCACCCGGCCACAGTGCTGTACACCCACATTTTGGATTAGTTCACCCACCCGGCCGGGTAAAACCCACCCGACCGGGTGGATTCTACCCGGGCAAGGCCAATTTTCCAAGAGCTTCGTATTTAGCCCGGGTGAAACCCACCCGGTCGGGTGGATTCCACCCGGGCAAGGCCAATTTTCCAAGAGCTTCGTATTTAGGCCGGGTGGGATCCACCCGGCCGGGTGACATACATTTCGGAGGTTTTGGGCTATTTTCTCCATTTTCGAGGGACCTAAGTGCAAATTTCGTCCAAGACTTCTACCCCAACTATAAATAGCTCCAATTTGAGTTTTAGAGAGGAGTCTTACTCCTTTTTCAAGCTATTCTCACACACAAACACATAGTTAGTAGTGTTCTTCATTTTTAGTTTAATTTCTTCATTAGATTAGATAGATTAGTAATTTTTACTTTGAATCAAGCTACGATTATCATCGGGTATCGTCTATTACATCGGTTTGTAGCTACATTTTCATGATCAAGGTGATATTACTCTATTTTGCAATTTAATTTGGTATTTTCTTAATTTCTCATTTCTCTTGCTATTTTACTATGAGTTTGATGTTATTTGTTGTTTTAGCCATGGATTTCTATCTTAGAACCATGGGATAAGTTCTAATTGACTAGGGTGTGGAAGTTTTGGTGGTTAAGTGGTGTAATTATTGATTAATTGCATGATTAGCTTAGGAATTGGGTGTATATGTTTCTAATGTTGTAATTTGCATGATTCAATTGGTTAATTCACCCTATTATCTAGCATTGTTAGTTTTGTCGACTTCAACGACCGTATTGGGGTCACATAATTAAGAGTGTGTGTATGAGCTTGAATTAATCGATTAGAATTAACATAGTAATTAGCTACACCGACCGGGGGTTAATTGCTTAGATAGACGATATTAGACACTAGTCGAGTAGAGGTCGTCTATTAGGTTAGTGAGAGGGCGTCTCATAAACATTAGTAACCGTGTTGAACTTGTGTATGAGACACTATCCTAAGATCTTATGGCATTGATTAGACGATATAATTGCTAGTTAATGCACGTGTTCACCTAGGCCTCACAAGGGATTGGTCGACACACACGAGTGATAGCCTTTAGCTTTACCCAATACCTTACGTTTAATTTGTGTAATTTAGTCCATTAATTCACCACACAACCTACAAAATGGATACACACGAGGCAATACTCTCTCACTTTGCACTTTCTATCGAAAGTTAGATAGCTTATTATTACTTTTGTCTATTTCTTGTTTATCTTAGTTAATTTAGTTTAATACTTGTGTTTTAATTCCCGAAAATTCAAACAAATAGGGATTCACTTACACTCAATTAAATCGTTGGACGAACAAACTACTTGGGCGTACACTCAATAGAATCTGAAGGGTACAGGAGACGAAACAAATATTAAATGCGATACCACTCATGAGTGTAGAAAACCCTAACTATAATATCCAGGTGGGCCAAGCATCGATAGGGCTGGAGTCTGAAGGGTAGGGGTGTGCAACAGGCGGTTTGGTTAATCAAATCGCTCGTATATCATAAACCAAAGTATAAACCATTTTTTTTAAAACCGTAAACCAAACCGTATTTATAAAAATCGTTTGGTTTGAAACCATAATATTTCGATCGTTTTGACTAAACCATAATTTTGCTCTTTTTTTTCCTACACAATAATTAATAAACAAGTAAAACGCAATCTTAATAGAAAAAATAAAATCCCAATAATATGAAATATAATTCGAATAGCAAAATGATATCACAAGGTTAAAAAACTAGTTATTGAAATTTGAACACTAAATAACCGCAAAAAAAAAAATTGGTTATGTCTTCTTAAAGTGCTTAAAATTTGAAATTGGATTATTGCGTATTTGTCTTCATAAAAACATGTTTCTATATATAATATTATTATTCCAATTTTGCAAATTTGAGTAATAATAGTATTAAAATAAAATTATAAATAAAGTATATACAGAGTAATATATAATATTTATTTATAAATAAATATACATATATATATTTTTATATATAATATTAGTTGGGTTTGGTTCGGTTTTTCCATTAGTGAAAATCATAGACTAAACCATACTAAAAAAAATCAATTCTCAAAACTGTAAACTAAAAATCGAACCATATTAAATGGTTTGGTTTGGTTCGGTCGGTCTGAACCATATTTTGCACACCCCTATTGAAGGGCTTGTCCTTCTTAGAAGACCCAGAAAATAAGTGGGCCAAAGAAAGGCGGGACATATTAATTACTCACGCGGAAGAGAGGAGAGGATGGAGTATGGGCCTATTAAACCAAAGCCCATCAATTATAATTGTGAGTTGGACCTTAATTTTCCAGCCCTATCATTTGGGGAGGAATCAAGGGCCCTAATTGAGATATCCAAAAAAGGCTCAGAAATGATGGAATGCGCCCTAGAGCCGGGACCTCAATGTCACATGGGGATTCCAGCCTTGCTTATACTGAATCGACGAGTAGCTCTAAGAAATCCAAGGAAGAAAGGGGAGAAATTGGAGAAAGCCCATCTCCCTCGAAATAAAAAATAAGAGGCTGATGAGATAGGAAAAATAGAAAAAGAAATGGTTGTTTCTCATATCAAAGCTTAGAGGAAGATCAGTGGTCACACATCCAAAAGGATATTGAAATTGGAGAAGAAGCAAAATATGCTTGGGAGTTGGGAAAAAAGGTAGGTCTGTAATCTTAGAGACCTACATTAGAGTGCAGGACACGTTGTCGGCGCTGATACGAAAGGAAAAAACCGATCACAAGAAGAAAGTGGACTTGAAGAAAGGGAGGATAAGAGAAGTTTAATTAATGAAGATACTAAGCTACAGCGTAATGGGTGTGGGGAAAAGAGAGAAGAGGAGGGAATTGAAGGAGATGCCGCAGAACATGAGGTGCGAGGTATGTTTTATTCAAGAATAAAAAAAGAAGGGGTACACTTGAATATTTGTAGATCACTATGGGGAGAGGGATGGATGTGGGACTGGGCTAATAGGGATTCAAAAAGGAGATCAGGTGGGTTGATTACAATCTGGAACACAGAGACATTCCAAAGTGTAAGCTTTTGGCACTCTCAAGGAATTCTAGTAGTGAACGGGCGGGATCTGGAAAGAAGATGGGGGAAGAGATGCATGATTGCGAATGTATACGCATCTTGCGCGTCAAGTGAGAGAGCGGAAATGTGGGAAATGATCAGAACCATTGAGATCATTATGAAGGGGATAAAGTGTGCTTTATAGGAGATTTCAACAAGGTAAGGTCGGATAGGGAAAGGGTGGGGAAAAGAGGGGAGACCAGAGAGATGAGAAATTTCAATGAGATGATAAAAGAAAGTGGCTTAACCGAGCTACCACTGGTCGGGAAAAAATTTACGTGGTACTGTCCAGATGGATCCTGCAAGAATATACTCGACAAGACCTTAGTCAATGAAAAGTGGATTGAGAAATGGCCTCAAGCAAAAATTAGGTGCCTTAGTAGAACCCTCTCAGATCACTGCCCAATTTTCATTGATCAAGGCAAGAAAGATTGGAGGCCCAAGCCTTTCAGATATTTTAATAGCTGGTTGAAACACGAAGATTTTAGAGTTCTAGTCATAAGTTAATGGAGGTAGTATTAGGTCAGTGGTTGGGCTGGTTTCGTCATAAAGGAGAAACTGAAACTTCTCAAACAAGATCTAAAAGAATAGAACTTGAAGATTTTCGTGGATTTAGAAGGAAACATCCTTGAAAAGAAACGAAAAATGGAGGAGTGGGACATCTTAGATGATACATTTGGCCTAGAAGAAGGGGAGACTTTCGAAAGGTTCTAACTACAAGGTAAACTGGCCTTAAATATTAATATGAGAGATGGAATATTATTCCAAAAGGCAAAATAGAAGTGGCTGAATGAGGGAGATGCAAATTTCAGGTATTTTCACAATTTCATCAATAAAAGCTACAAAAATAATGAAATAACAGGCTTATTGGAAAATGGGTAGAAAATGTGAATGAAGTAGAAAAACAGATATTTAGACACTTCAACAAGTAATTTGAAAATGATGAGATAATCAGACCGCGACTAGGAGCATAAATGTTTAAGAAAAAAAATTGGATTAGTATGATAACGAATTTTTGATGACTGCGTCCTTAGAGGATGAGGTCAAGCAAGTTATATGGGATTGCGACAGCAATAGTAGTCCCGACCCAGACGGATTCTCTTTCGGTTTCTTCAAACAGTTTTGGGGCGAACTAAAAGTAGAAATTATGAGGATGATGGTCGAATTTCATAGCTATGGAAGACTAGTCAGGGGGATTAACATATCATTCCTAGTGCTACTCCCGAAATTCAAAGAGGCCCAAAAGCTGTCCAAATTCTGGGCGATATCATTGATCAGTATTTTTGGTTAAAATATTTGCCAAAAGGATCAGCAAAGTGATGGAAGCAATCATATCGGAAAATTAATCGACCTTCATTGGAGGTAGGAACATTATAGATAGCGTGCTTATCTTGAACGGAGTAATTGACGAAATTAAAAGAAAAAGAAACTGAGCTTTATTTTTAAGGTAGATTTCGCCAAAGCCTATGACTCGTTGAATTGGAATTTTATTGATGATATGTTGTAAGGCATGAACTTCAACCCTAAGTGGAGAAAATGGATAAAAGCGTGCATGACTTCGACATCGACATCAATCCTAGTCAATGGAAGTCCAACCGATGAATTCAAGCTTCATCGAGACCTTCGATAAGGTGACCCTTTATCACATTTTCTCTGCCTGTTTGTAGCCGAGGGTTTCAACATCTTAACAATGTAGGCAGTGGGAATGGGGCTGCTCAAAGTATGCCGACGACACAGTTTTCATGGGCTCGGGAGAAAAGGAAAATATAAAAGTGATTAAGGCATTATTGAGGGATTTTGAGTTGATATCAGGGTTAAAAGTGAATTTTGATAAAAGCGATCCATTTAGCCCATAATCGTACGACAAAATGGGTTGATCTACTGGGTTGTAAATAAGATGTTCTTCCACTAGAGTACCTGGGACTGAAAGTAGGGCGAATAACAAGAGGCTGGTGTTATGGAAAAAGGTAGTGGAAAAAATTCGATAAAGAATTGGGAAGTGGGGGAGTAAGCTGATATCGTCAGGAGGGAGAATGGCATTGATCCAACCAGTTCTTTTTGCAATGTAAATCTACAGTTTGTCCTTCTACAAAGTGCTAAAAAAGATAAGTTGTGAGATTACAAAAATTCAGAGAGAATTCTTGTAGGGAGGTAATAGTAATATTTTAAAAATTCCTTGGGTTAAGTGGGATGATGTGTGTAGAGGGGGAGGTGAAGGAGGCCTAGGGATTAGAGATGTGGAGGTTTTTAATAAAGCATTGCTAGGAAATTGAATTTAGAGGTTGTTGACGGAGGAGCATAGGCTGTGGGTAAAGGTGTTGTTGGGATATGAATCCTAATACAAGTCCTAAATGATGAAAAGATAAGATTAGTTTTGATAAGCCAAAAAACAGACTTGAATATATTCTAAGTGTTGACTGATCTAGTTATGGAAGTCAACTTGTGAACAAGATCAGTAGAGTACTGATTCACGTGTTATGCAACACTAAATAAACAACCGCAAGTATACGGCGTCTATTATAGCGCGATAAGCACGAGGTCGATCCCACAGGGAGGTTAAAGCGTAAAAGTGGAGTTTGCTAGTTGAATTCTAAGTAGACGTGATCGAAATTTTGGATAAAATGTTTTACTCTAAAGTTACCTACCAAGTGTCACGAATAAGCAACAAAGAGCAAAGATAAAATCGATCAAATGGCATACAAATCACAAAACGAAAGTAAAATGGATGTAAACTTGATTAAGAGAAAGTAGGTCCTAGAGCACATGCACTACTAATGAATCCAACTATGGTTAAATGCCTATTCAAATGGTGTTCATACTTTGTCTATAAGATTGATCACAACATAATGAATTAAAAGTCCTTTCGATCCAAGTAATTCAAAGGAAATCCTACACAACCTAGTATCTCTACCTAAGTTGCACAATAAGACCCGATCAAGCCCCTAAGATCATCACACATCTTCCTAATCATTGATCATCTTTCAATCTCTCAATAAAATTAGGTCAAATGCTTGCAATCAATTAATCAAACTAGATTTCTCAACCTAATTCAACTAACTATGATCAACACATCACCATTGTACACATAATGATATGTTTTGCAACAAACACCAAGCATCCAAATAGAATTAAGCCACACAAACACCAATTAAACAAATATTAATCCATAGATATCATCAAAAGTATGTACAAGGCCCTAGAACCAAAAGTGTTCTAGCCAATCAACCACATGTTTGAATTACAAGAAAAACAAAGATCAACATAATAAAAACTAAAAATAAAGGGAAGCTTAGACTGTGGTGAGGTGGGGAATTGAATTCCCAAGCTAATGCCTCCTTCCTTGCATGAATTGGTGGTGAATTGAAGAAGATATGGCCCAAAACCTCCAAGTGTGTGTTAGTATGTGAAAGAATTCTTGAGAGAGGGGTTAGATAATGTGAAATTCAAGAAGTGGGGTATTTATAGTGTTGGGGTAGGGTTTAAGTATGATATTTGCAAGTGAGTCCCTAAAAAATATGGAAAATACGCGTTTGGCACCGACAATGAAGTGGCCCGGCCGAGTGGGGAAGTGGCTCGGCCGGGCGGAGGTGATGGCTAAGCGAAATGAAAACAGGGGGTCGATCGCCCGGCCGGGCCAATAGTTTGTATTTGGGGGTGAGGCTTGAGGTGCTCGGCCGCCCGGCCGGGCGAGTGGTGCCGCCTGGCCGGGCCTTAACTTCGAAATGTGCCCAGAAAACTAGCCCTTGATCGCCCGGCCGGGCGAGTAATTCCGCTCGGCCGGGCCAAACTTTCGTAATTGGCATGATTTTTTGGGCTCGGCCGGGCCAAACTTTCGAATTTGGCCTCATCTCTTCGTTTTCGTCCTCCAACTTCGTCCCTCCGTTTCTTGAGCTTCCGACCTCCGATCGACTTGATTCTTTCGCCTATCCCACTCCATTTTTCGAGCCGGATCCAATGGTACGCTCCTCTTTTCGGTCCGATCATTTGTGGTATGTGTTTTGCTCCAAATTCCATCGTTTTACCTATAAAATCAACAAAACACAACCTTTCCCTCATTTTGGCTTAAACAATCATATCCAATGCAAAAATCAATGAAATCCACATCCAAGTATGCTTCACATGTGCTTATAAAATGTGTAAATTCCACCCGAATCAAACCCCCCCAAACTTAAAATGTTGTTTGTCCTCAAACAACTAAGCACTTAAAGCAATGAGGGTGGAATGATCACATTGGAATATTCAATGCAAATCACACATGCAAAGTAAGGTGTAATGATATCTCTTTCTCCAAGTGCATTTCTCAATGAAAGTTATAGGCTCACTATTGCAATCCACATTCATAAATCAAAGAATGCACAAGTACACAACACATTGTGATGGGAAACATAATCCAAATGCTCAAGTCCTCTACTCACATGATGGAGTGTTTCTCTCAAACACACAAACAAATTAAGGATATTACTGCACTCATCAACCAAGTCATGCTATGCAATCACCATATGCTTGCCCAACTTCTACTTTCTACACACACTCAAATGCTCAACAATGTGATCAATAGGACTTAATCAAGGATGTAACATTGGCTCTTTGGAAAAGGTGGGATGAATTTGGGAATTGTGACTCTTCTAGTGGAGGACAAAGCTTGCTTTTGTACAATTTGTGCTTTCACTTTCAAAGCTTACAAACTTCATCCTCACTTTTCTTTTTCCATTCTTTTTCAAGCATTCATCACCTCATCTTTTGAACCATTTTTCTTTTCAAGCTTTTGGGGCTCTTTGTCCCTATTTTCTTTTCCTTGATTTTCTTTTCTTTTCATCTTCTCTTTTTCTTCTTTCAACTTTTCCAACTTTTCTTTTCACCAAAGACATTCATTCAAGCACATGTTTTCCACTTTGTCTTTTATCCCCCACTAGATATAGGAATCAAAAGGCTCAAAAAGGCTAAGTGGTTAACATTGTAGTTTGCCAAGAAAATGAGGAATTAAGCTCAAGGGGCTAACTACGGAAAATTACTTTGGTTTTGGGAAATTTTGGCTAAGTGACTCTTTTTAGAACAAGATGGCCTATATCACATCACATCACTTCACACAATCATGCTTTCAAACAAGAACTTGGGCAAGTTCTAGGATCACTAGCAATAACCTAGTCCACTCTCAAATGAACTAAACCGGATTACATACTCGATTTAAGGCTCAATTCTCACCGGTTTATTCAATAGGACTCTCACATTCATCAAATGTCCCCAAACAACAACACATCATATATCCATGCTATCCAAGATTACAAATATGAACACAATCACGAAACTATAACCAACATCAATCATGCTTACATTCAAAGCAAATAATCATCATCACAACTACTCAACAATGGATTCCAATGACTATTCATGCTCACATTTCACCAAATGTCTACTACCCAACACATGATCAAGAACCAACTTAAACAATATAAGCATGTGAAAGTCAAGTGTGCGCCGGTGCAAAATGTGACACAAGTAGAATGATGAACCGGTGCAAGGATAACAACTAGTAGAAAAAATAAAAGAAAAATAACTCCCCCAAACTTAGAATTTTACTATGTAAAAATTCTAAGTTTGGGGCTACAAGTTGTTACCTCCCTCCTTGCACATCCAATGCTCTTCAAAGATCACCATTGCATCACTTGCTTTCTTTCTCCAAAGTTGGCCTTGCTTCTTCTTCATTCTCCAAAACAAGGTGTCCACAATTCTCCTCATCCATACCTACAAAGAAACTAAGCTATCAACTCTTACTAAATCAATAAAAACATAAAGCAATAAAACCTTGGGTTGCCTCCCAAGAAGCGCTATTTTTAACGTCCTATGCCGGACGGTTGCTTCCTCTTTCAAGCTTCATCCAAACGAAGCGACTCCACCATGCGAAGTTGCTCGTTTCCAAAGTAATGTTTCACTCTTTGTCCGTTCACCACAAAGGTCGTTCCATCCTTACCAATAAGCTCCACATTTCCCATGGGTGTCACATTCTTAATCACAAAGGGTCCCGACCACTTTGACTTCAACTTGCCCGGAAATAACCTCAACCTTGAGTTGAACAATAGGACTTGTTCTCCAACTTGAAACTCCCTCCTTTCAATCATCTTGTCATGAAATCTCTTAGCTCTTTCTTTGTGAATCTTGGAATTCTCAAAGGCTCCATTCCTAAACTCATCAAGCTCATTAAGCATCATCTTCCTTCTTTCTCCGGATGCCTTAAGATCAAGATTCAACTCGTTAATGGCCCAACGAGTTCTCAACTCCACTTCCACGGGTAGATGACAAGACTTGCCATACACAAGTTGGTAAGGATATGTGCCCAAAGGTGTTTTGTAGGCGGTTCGATATGCCCAAAGAGCATCATCCAACTTGATAGCCCAATCTTTCCTTTTTAAACCAACGGTTTTCTCCAAGATTTGTTTTACCTCTCGATTAGCAAGCTCCGTTTGCCCATTAGCTTGAGGGTGATAAGGTGTGGTCACCCTATGCTTCACTCCATACTTTGTCAAAAGTTGGTCAAGCCATCGGTTGCAAAAGTGTGAACCACCATCACTCACTAGTGCTCTTGGAGTACCAAAACGAGTAAAAATATTCTTCCTCAAAAAGTTGAGGACTACCTTGGCATCATTTGTAGTGGCTGGAATGGCCTCAATCCACCTAGAGACATAATCAATGGCCAAAAGGATGTAGGAAAATCCATGAGAAGTGGGGAATGGCCCCATGAAGTCTATCCCCCACACATCAAAGAGCTCTACTTCAATCACATTCTTCATAGGCATCTCATGCCTCTTTGAAATATTCCCCATCCTTTGGCACTTATCACACTTCTTCACAAAAGCTTCACAATCCCTAAAAATGGATGGCCAATAAAAACCACTTTGAAGAATTTTGTGGGTTGTCCTATTTGCTCCAAAATGACCTCCATAAGGAGATGAATGACACTCCTCAATTACTTTCTCCCACTCATCTTCTCCTAAGCACCTTCTCATGATCATATCCGAACACCATCTATAAAGAAACGGATCCTCCCAAACATAGAACTTAACATCATGATAGAATTTCTTCTTTTGATGGAATGAGAGGTTTGGTGGTGGTGTTTCGGTGGCTATGTAGTTCACAAAGTCGGCGAACCATGGGCATGTTTCTTTGATGGCAAGGATTTGCTCATCGGGAAACCACTCTTTGATAGGGACTTGGATGTCTTTTTCCTCCACATTCTCAAGCCTTGAGAGATGATCCGCCACCACATTTTCACATCCTTTTCTATCCCTTATCTCCACGTCAAATTCTTGCAAGAGGAGCACCCATCTTATCAACCTCGGTTTAGCCTCCTTCTTCTCAACCAAATACTTTAAAGCCGTGTGATCCGTATACACGATGGTCTTGGCTCCAACCAAATAAGCTCTAAACTTGTCGAAGCTATACACTACGGCTAGCATCTCCTTCTCCGTTGTGGTGTAATTCCTTTGAGCCGGATTCAAGGTTTTGCTTGCATAGTAAATCACTCGGAAAAGCTTGTCTCTCTTTTGGCCCAAAGCCACTCCAATAGCATAGTCGCTAGCATCACACATGATCTCAAATGGTTGGCTCCAATCGGGTATCACCAACACGGGAGCTTTAATCAAGGCCTCCTTCAAAATCTCAAACGACTTCACACATTCTTCACTAAATATGAAGGTGGCTCCCTTTTCCAATAATGCACACATAGGCTTGGCTATCTTTGAGAAGTCTTTGATGAATCTTCTATAGAAACCGGCATGTCCAAGAAAGCTCCTAACCGCCTTCTCATTTGTTGGTGGGGGTAGCCTCTCAATAGCCACAATCTTGGCTCTATCGACCTCAAGCCCTTTTGCCGAAACCTTGTGTCCAAGCACAATCCCTTCCTTCACCATAAAGTGGCATTTCTCCCAATTAAGCACCAAGTTGGTATCTATACATCTTTGTAAAACACAAGAGAGGTTACGTAGACATGTATCAAAGCAAGAACCAAACACGGAAAAATCATCCATGAATACCTCCATTATGTTTTCAATCATACCATGAAAAATAGCCATCATGCATCGTTGGAAGGTGGCGGGAGCATTACATAATCCGAATGGCATTTTCCTAAAAGCAAAAGTACCATAAGGGCAAGTAAAAGTTGATTTCTCTTGGTCCTTAGGATCAATCAAAATTTGATTGTAGCCCGAGTAACCATCGAGAAAGCAATAATACTGGTATCCCGCCATCCTATCCAACATTTGATCAATAAAAGGCAAAGGGAAGTGATCTTTCCTAGTGGCACTATTCAATGCACGATAGTCAATACATACCCTCCACCCCACAATGGTCCTAGAAGGAACGTCCTCTAAGGCTTCGGTTTTAATAATGGTCATACCCCCCTTCTTAGGTACCACTTGTGTTGGGCTCACTCACTCACTATCACTTATAGGGAAAATTATATCATTATCTAACCACTTCAACACTTCTTTTCTTACTACATCTTGCATAATGGGGTTCAATCTTCTTTGACCTTGGGCTTTAGGCTTAATAGACTCATCTAGTCTAATTTTATGCATGCAAATATGAGCCGGTATACCCTTCAAATCCGAAATATCCCAACCAATAGCAGATTTATAAGTTCTAAGCACCCTAAGCAATTTTTCTAGCTCAAGCTCATGCAAATGTGAAGAAACAATAACCGGAAAGAGGTCACCTTGTTCAAGATAAGCATATCTCAAGTGCTCCGGAAGTGGTTTCAAATCAAGCTTCCTCCCCTTATCTTGAGCTTTTGGTTTCTCCTTAGTTTCCTCCTTTGGTGCCTCCAATGTGTAACAAAAGGGCCAAGTGTCAAGATTTTCGTTAGGAAATCTTTGACACTCTTCAAGTAAAACCCCCCCAAACTTGGCTTCTTGTCGTATCTCCATGAATTTCTCCTCTTTTTTTATTGGAAGTTCCTTCAAAACATCAAGAGAAGACATATATTCAAACAATTCTACATCATTAAGCTCATCAAAATTGAAATCAAAAGGAATAGAAGAGAGTGAGTTAAGGGATTCTCTTATGCAAAAATCAAGTGGGTCTTTTGAGTTGCTCTTTTCCATGTGCATATCCACACAAGCTTGCACATTATTGATCATGTTTCACTCGTAGACCTCATCCTCATCATCTCTAAACTTGATGGCCTTGTAAATGTTGAACAACACTTTCTCGTTGTTCACTTGAAGCTCCAACTCCCCTTTCCTCACGTTAATAATGGCTCCACCGGTCGCCAAAAATGGCCTTCCCAAGATGAGTGGAATATACTTATCCTCCTCAATATCTAATACCACAAAGTCCACCGGGAAAATGAACTTATCGATTTTCACCAACACGTCCTCTACTATACCCAAGGGGTATGTCATGGATCGATCCGCCAATTGAAGGCTCATGGTGGTTGGTGTAAGCTTCCCCAAACCAAGTGACTTAAATATGGACAAAGGCATAAGATTAATGCTAGCTCCCAAATCACACAAAGCTTTAAATGTACCTCCATCTCCAATAACACATGGCAGGGTGAAGGATCCGGGATCTCTAAGCTTTTGAGGTAGCTTTGCTTGAATGATTGAGCTACATTCCTCGGTTAAATGCACCGTCTCATACTCCACCATCTTCCTATTGTTTGACATGATTTCTTTCAAGAACTTAGAGTAGTGGGGCATTTGTTCTAGAGCTTCGGCAAAGGGGATGTTGATGTGGATCTTCTTGAACATCTCCACAAACTTAGCAAATTTGTTGTCCAAGCCCTTCTTCTTCAACCTTTGAGGGTATGGGAGAGGTACCACATTCTTGCCTTTGTCTTGAGGAGGGATTGCCTCCTCACTCTTTTTCTCCTCTACTTTCTCTTCTTCCCTCACTATCTCCTCTTGCCTTTCTTTCTCTTGTCCATCTTCTTTGTCGACATCCTCGGGTGCCATTACCATTTCCTCCTCTTTTGGCATCTTTGGCCCATCGTAGCTCGTCCCACTTCTTAGCTTAATAGCTTTGCAATGTTCCTTGGGGTTGAGCTCCGTGTTTGAAGGAAATTGCCCCGGAGTGTGTTGACTACCGATGACATTAGAAAGTTGGCTCACTTGCTTTTCTATGGCTTTCATGTTGTTTGCCATATTCTTGATCATTTCTCCTTGTTCATCAAATCTTTGCCGAGTTATGTTTGCATTCTCTCTAGTTTCTCTCATGAATTTCGTGGTTTCCCCCATAAAAGCACCAAACATATCCTCCATTGATGGCTTTGATGAAGACTCCACAATAGCTCCATCTCTCACATTGAAATTTGGAGGTGGGATGATGGTGTTGGGATATGAATCCTTGAAACAATGTTCTAGATGATGAAAGTATGTTTTGATGGCCAAAAGCAACTTAAAGTTAGTGATATATGTGGTTCTAAGTCATCTTAACTAAGTCATTTGATGAGAAACTTAAATTGAGATTACTGATCTTAATGCTGTCTGAAATAAGTTTACTGATCTTATGTAGTAATATTAAGAGTAAGATTACGGATCTTAACTGAGTCATATGGAATAAGATTACTGATCTGAGTATGGAAACTGAGAATAATTTTAGTGATCTTATATGAGATATTTGAATCTGAGTTACTGATCTTATATGGTTACTGATCTTATTAAATTTACTGATCTGATATATGAACTGTTAGGAACTAAGCTGATGTTTGTATTGTATAGACAGCTTATAGTATAGGACTTAAATGTACTCATCTGTATATAGTTCAGTTGATGAATAGATAGGTTTTATATATGTAAAGTTGTATTTTATTGTATTCAGCAATGTAAAGTTCAGAACAATAGTTTAGAACTAGATTAGAAGAAGATCAGAAGACTAATGAAGACTCAGAGGACTACTTCAGATTAAGAAGACTTCAAGGAGAGTTGAAGAAGAGCTTAGAAGAAATCTGGAGAAGTTTTGAACAGTTTTGGAGAACTGTGCTGATTGACTCAAAACAGTAAAAATCAGAGCAGTAAGTTACTGTGCTGATCTGGTGAAATTAAAGAATAAGTTTGGAAAGCTTATTTAAAGTGTAACTGAAGATTTATTGAAGATATGCTGACTTGGAATAAGAAGGAAGTTACAAAGTCGGTTACAAGAAGAAGTTACAAAAACAGTTTTAGAGTTAGTTGAAAGTTAGTTCACAAACTGCTAACTGTCATACTAAATTCTATAAATACTGTGTGATCTCCTACTACTGAAGACTACTGAACATTTACTGATCTTAAAGCAAGCTAAAGTCTACAGAGCACAAGAAGAACTCACAGAGTTGAAGGAGATTAAAGAAGAGAAGAGCCACTGAACTGAAGAGAAGAATCAAATGCTATTCAAAGAGAAGTTTTACTTTTCAAAGTTTAAGTTTGTATTGTTGTAAACAAGTGTGCTAGTTACTTGTGAAATTACTAGTAGATCGAAGATATACCTGGAGGTATAATCGATAAGATCAAAGTCTTAATCTTGGGACTTTAAGCCACAAGAAACTCAAGAAGAGTAATAAAACATCACAACTGGGATTGTGAGAGTGGATGTAGACATTTGTCGAACCACTATAAAATTCTGTGTTCTTTACTTTTCTATTTGATATTTGTTTGAATTGTTTAACTAAGAATATTAAGAATTAACAAAGATAAAGATCTAAATAAAAGTTGAGTATAAAACTGAAACTGAAAGTACTGATCTGACTCAGTAAGAACAGTATTATTCAGAACACATTTCCGCATTATAAACTCTGATATTTTGAAAGATTTTTGAAAGTCTATTCACCCCTCCCCTCTAGACTTTCTTAGCTTACTCAATCTTAACTCAACTTTGGGACCAATAAGTGGTATAAGAGCAGTAGTTCTTTGGACTGCTGTTTCTTGATAACCTTGCAGATCTTAAAGGAAATCTTACTGATCTTGCTACTATTTCTTGATATCTGTCACTATCTGAATACTTGAAAACTATCTGCTATACTACTAATCCTATTTGACTAATCAAACATGGATGACACTAATGTGAACAAACTGCCTAAGTTCAAGATTGCAGATTATGACTACTGGAAGCTTAGGATGGAGGCCATCTTTAGCTCAACCCATGATCTGATGGTGTCTGTGGTGACTGAAGGACCAATTGTCACCATGGTGGAAAACACTGCTGTTCTGGATCCTTCTCAACCAGTTGGAGCACTGGTCCCTAAACCAAGGTCAGAACTGACTTCTGAAGAAATGAGACAAAACAATTTGGATAGTCTTGCTAAGAATTATATTTTACACACCCTGCCAAATGAGTATCTTGGTAAAGTGTTAAAATGTAAGACTGCAAAGCAAATGTGGGACAAATTGGCTATTCTTTGTGAAGGTACTACACTGATCAAAGAAAGCAAATTATCCACAGCTGTCCAAAAGTTTGAATCATTTAAGATGAAGCCAGGAGAATCAATTGATGAATTGGATACTCAATTTACCAAAATCATGAATGATCTTGATGTGCTAGGCAAGACTTATACTGGCAGAGAAGTTAACTTGAGAATCTTGAAAGCCTTGGATGAAAGGTGGAAAATGGTCAAGATGATCATTAAAACCACACAAGACATTGATTCTTGGCCAGCAGAAACTATGTTCCAAACACTTAAGGCACACGAGTTTGAGTTAGATGAAGAAGATCCTATTACTGTGATTCATAAGGATAAGGATGCCTCTAAGGACATAGCTTTTAAAGCCTCTACCTCTAAGGGGTCTAGATCATCTAAGTCTAAGGCCTCAAGCATAAAAGATGAACTAGATAGTTCTGATCTTAGTCTGAAAGATCAGATGAGCCTTATGATCAAAAGATTTGATAAACTCAATAAGAGGTATGGTAGATACAAGAGATTCTATAAGGAAACTAAGGGTTCTAGTAACAGGGACTCTTCTGTGAATAGAAGGGATCAAAACTCATCTGAAAGAAGGGATGAGATCTCTAATGAGAACAGGAGAGATAGGAACTCATCTGATAAGAGGGATAGAAAGTATTCTGATAAGAAAGACAAGAACTCAATTGACAAGCATGACAGGAACAGAAAACATTCTCCTCGTAAAAGAACTTCTAACAATCCTGTTTGCTATAATTGTGATAAGCCAGGTCATTATGCTTATGAATGTCCTGATCTGAGTTCTGAAGATCGAGAAGAGAGGAAAGCAAGAAGAGATCGAAAATATGCCAAGGGTAAGAAGGCAATGATGTCTTACAATGATTCTGATTCGGAATCAGAAGAGTTGCCATCGTCTTCATCTGAATACCCCTCTAGCAATGAAGATGAAGCCTTCATAGCAGATGATGGACTGGTAATGATGGCCAAAATAAATGATGAGGTATCATCTGCTAACTCTTTTCAATCTTGTAACAATTCTGACACTGATGAAAGTGATGTTGCTGATAGCAGTGTAGGAAGTAGTCTTCATCATTCCCAAGGAGTGACTGAAGAAGACCTTCTACAAGCTAACAAAGCATTCATTGAAATTAGTGATGAGAATATATCTTTAAAGCAAGAAATCATTAATCTGAAAGAAGCTCAGTCAAAAGTAGATCCTAATATAGCTGTCATAAATGCAAGGCTATCAGAAGAGTTGTCTCAACTCCAAGAAAAGTATGCATCTATTGATAAACTATATCAGGGAATGCTTAAAACTCAAGCTAAAGAGACTAATGAATTCAATGACTTAAAGATTAAATGTGAAAAACTTGAAGAGCGCAATAGATTCTTAGAATCTGAAGTAGTGAGCCTAGATCGAAAGCTATCTGGGATGATTAACTCTACTAAGATTAATCAAATTATCTCAGACAGATATAGAGCTCCAAATGATAAAAGTGGGATAGGTACTGATCTGCCTAGTTCCTCTACTTCAGAATTTAAGAACACTAATGGAGCTAGTACAAGTTCTTTGCAACTAGATAAAGGAAAAGAACCTATGACTTATGATGATGATCCAAAACTCAAAGTACAGTCTAAATACATCCCTCCCACTACCAAGAATGGTAAAATGAAGAATGTATTAAGACCAGTACAGTCAAGACCATACCAGAAGAGTTATACTCCTCTGACCAGATCAGATCAGTCCTGGAATCAGAAGAGACAAACTCAGAACAGTAGGTCAAGACAAGCACAGGCAAGTTGGGAACAACCTAGACCTCCTTTTATAAGGCAGTCTCAGCTGTATTCAACTAAACCTAGGAGATTTGTGCCTCATTATCATAACAAACCTGTTCTTTATCCTCCTCCTTTATCTTATAATATCATTGGTGAGGAAAGACCAAAACAAAAATATAAGCCTTATGGTCCACATGCTTTTAGACCATATTCAAACTATTACAGGCATACTGATCTTACTAAAAAAGGGATAGAACCAAGGAAAGGCTATCTCAGAAAAATAGATCCTAAGTCTGCTGATAATTCTGAACTGGTTAATAAAGTACTGTTTTGTGATAAATTTGGAAGGAAACTGAAGAGGTCCCATTTATTCAAATCCTCAATGTTCATTTGGGTACCTCTCACTACTAACCCCCAAGGACCCCAATAAACTAGGGTACCTAAATTATTAAGATCACTACCTTGCAGGATCGACTGGACTTATACAAGAAGGGTGGTTCTGTTGGTGAGACCTGGTACATAGACAGTGGGTGTTCACACCACATGACTGGTACCAAGGCCTTACTTACTAACTATCATGAGAAGGAAGGACCAAAAGTCATCTTTGGTGATAGCTCAATAGCAATCACAAAAGGATTTGGATTCATCAAGAATGGAGATGTTGAAATCCAAGATGTCTCCTATGTAGAAGGTTTGAAATATAATTTGTTATCTGTATCTCAATTCTGTGACAGGGGATACAAAGTTCAATTCAAAACCAGAAGATGTGAAATAATAGACAAAAGGACTCACAATGTTCTACTTGTTGGCATAAGACAAGGAAGTGTATACATTGTGAATTGGAATAGTTGTCCTAAGAATGCTTGTCTTATTACTAAGAGTCCTAAAGAAAACAGTTGGCTCTGGCATAAACGCCTCTGCCACCTGAACTTTAAGATAATCAACAAGATTGCTAGAGAACATCTTGTTGAGGGCATTCCTAATGAAATCTATTCCAAATCACAAGTATGTGATTCCTGTCAAAAAGGTAAACAGGTAAAGGTTTCATTTAAGTCCATTCCAACTCTTTCAACAAGCAGAGTTCTAGAACTCTTGCATATGGATCTTCATGGTCCTATCAACCCTCCTACATTGAATGGAAGAAGGTATACTCTAGTTGTAGTAGATGATTACTCTAAGTTTACTTGGGTAGTCTTTCTACACAAAAAGAGTGATACACAAACACTACTTCCAGATCTATTGAAGAGGTTGCAGGTTGAAAAAGGTCATCCCATTGTCAAGATTAGGAGTGACAAGGGGACTGAGTTTATTAATTGTTATATCTCTGACTACTGTTCTAAGTCTGGCATACAGCATTTGACAAGTGCAGCCAGAACCCCTCAACAAAATGGTGTTGCAGAAAGAAGAAACAGAACACTAAAAGAAGCTTGCAGAGCCATGATTGCAGAATTCAACACACCTCAGAGATTTTGGGCAGAAGCTATTAACACAGCTTGCCACTCCCAAAATCGAAGTGCTCTTAATAAGGTGCATGGTAAAACACCTTATGAGGTATGGAAAGGCAGAAAACCAAGAGTTTCTTATTTTCATATCTTTGGATGTAAGTGTTTCATACATAACAATGGCAAAAGTAAATTAAATGCTTTTGATGCAAAAGCTGATGAAGGAATATTCTTAGGATACTCTTCTGTAAGCAAAGCATTTAGAGTGTTTAATTACTCTACCTTATGTGTGGAAGAAACACCCCATGTTGTCTTTGATGAGAATGTGCAGGACTCTGCTGATCATCAGCTTAGTAAGAAAATTGACAAATTACAGCTCCAAATCAACAATGAAGATGATGATACAGGAATATATGAATCTGTACAAGCATATAATCCTTTCCTGAAAGTCCTAGATCAAGATTCTGATAAAGAAAAGGTAAAAGACAAAGGTGAGTCTTCTAAAACTTCTGATATACCAGAATTGAATGACTGCTCTCCTATGAACAAATCTGCTGATATAAATGATGATTTGCATGATGATTTGCATGATGTAAATGATGATAGCATTTCTGTTAAGAATAGAAGGACATGGAAGTCTGCTCATTCTACTGATCTGATTCTAGGTGATTCTAGTATAGGTGTTAAAACTAGAAAACAATTGTTTGACTCCAAGGAAGAACCTAGTAAGTCTCTATTTTGCTGGTGTTGTTTTCTATCATCTATTGAGCCTAAAACTGTGATTGAAGCTTTAAGTGATAGTAACTGGATTATAGCCATGCAGGAAGAACTTAATCAGTTCACTAGAAATGAAGTTTGGGAACTTGTTGATAGACCTAGTAATCATAATGTTGTAGGCACTAAGTGGATTTTCAAGAACAAAAGGGATGAAAATGATCTTGTAGTTAGAAACAAAGCTAGATTAGTTGCTCAGGGCTACTCTCAAGCTGAGGGTATTGATTATGATAAAACTTTTGCTCCTGTAGCTAGACTAGAAGCTATAAGATTGTTCCTTGCTTATGCTGCACATATGAAATTTACTGTGTATCAAATGGATGTGAAAAGTGCATTTTTGAATGGTATACTAGCTGAAGAAGTTTATGTAGAACAACCACCTGGTTTTGAAGTGAATAGTCACCAAGTATACAGGTTAAAGAAAGCACTCTATGGATTGAAACAAGCCCCAAGAGCCTGGTATGATACTCTTTCTCTATTCTTACTTGAAAATGGTTTTACAAAAGGCAAGGTTGATAGAACTTTGTTTAGAAGACAAGAAGGTAATGATATATTACTTGTTCAAATTTATGTGGATGATATTATCTTTGGATCACCCAACAAAACCTTGAGTGAAAGCTTTTCTACACTCATGCAAAGTAAATTTGAAATGTCTATGATGGGAGAAATGACATATTTTCTTGGTCTTCAAGTAAAACAAACTTCAGAAGGTATCTTTATAAATCAAGCAAAGTACACTAAGAATTTGCTAGATAAATTTGGTATTAAAACCTGTAAGACAGTTGGTGTGCCCATGCAACCTACATACAGAATGGATCCTGATGAAGGAGGTAAGTCTTCTGACCAACCTCACTATCGTGCCTTAATTGGCTCTCTACTCTATCTAACTGCCAGCAGACCTGATATTGCTTTTTCTGTTGGAGTATGTGCAAGATTTCAAGCAAACCCCAAGGAAAGTCATCTGGAAGCTGCCAAAAGGATATTGAAATATTTAAAGGGGACCATTAATCGAGAATTATGGTATCCTGCAGATGATGATATATCTTTAAGTGGTTATTCAGACTCGGACTTTGGAGGTTGCAAAATAGATAGAAAATCTACTTCAGGTTCATGTCAATTCTTAGGAACTAAGCTCATTTCATGGTTTTCAAAGAAACAAACAAGTGTGGCAACTTCTACTACTGAAGCAGAATATATGGCTGCAGGTAGTTGTTGTAGTCAGCTTCTTTGGCTAATACAACAACTCAGAGACTACAATGTTGTAGAATCTAATGTACCTATATATTGTGACAGTAATAGTGCCATTGCTATCACACAAAATCCCGTTTTACATACCAGATGCAAACATGTTGACATTAGGCATCATTTTATTAGGGATCATGTGGAAAAGAAGAATATTAGAATGGAAAAGATTCATACTGATATTCAGAGAGCTGACATTTTTACAAAACCATTGGCTGAAGTGAGATTCAGAGAATTGTGCATTAGTTTAGGATTGATAGATATGGATTCTGTGTGTATATAGAACTGTGCTAACATTTCAGGTACAGATCTTATACCAAGAAGGATATGAAGCAGAAACTAAGAGCAGTACATCAAAACTCAAAAGTCAGAAGAGACAACCCTATGTCAGATCACTACACTTACAATAGGTAACAAGGTTACTAAAGTGACCTTAATCCCGATGAGGAAGTTGGTAAAGCTGAGGGACACTGAGAACACACATTAAGGGGGAATCTGTGATTTCTTAAAGATCCTTTTGTTGACTCAGAACACTAAGTCACTTTAGCATAAACCTTGATGTGATCATTAAATTAAACATATTTTTACTGATCTGAACTGCAATTCACCAATTATTGATGAATTAACACTTTTACCAAGGTGAAACAGGCACAGAAGAAGAGTTCTCCACTGAAGGGGGAACTGATCTGATTACAGATTTGAAAAAGTCTACTAATCTGACCTGATTACAGGATATAGCAGTCTACAGATAGATTCTGATTAATAAATTGACTTGTCTACAGAACTGTACTGATTACAAAGTTTCTTTGTCTACAGTACTGATCTGATTACAATTCAGTTATTCTACAGAACTAATCTGATTACTGACTAATCTGTCTACAAAAAGATTTGTTTGCTACTAATCTGTCTACAGAATTCTACTAATCTGACACAGTACTGATCTGAGGATTACTGTGCTGATATCAAAAAGGTGAAATCAGGAAAATTGGGTACTGATCTGAACACTACTGTGCTGATTCATCTACTGATCTGATTTCTAAAAAGGTTAATCAGCTGATCACAGTACTCAGCTGATCCAGATAAGTGAAATTTTCTTTATATACTAGTAAGAAAATGAAGTGAAAAAGTTTTGGAAACTACTATGCTGATTTACATCAGAACAGTATTTTGGATTAGAATACTCTAAGTCAAAAACCTGTTCAATTTTTAGTTTTACTAATAGAGAAGATTAGTACACTCCTCTATTTGTAACCTAATTTCTATGGTGTATTTATCAAACACAATTTGGCTCCAAGATTCAGAATGAGTTTTAGAATGTGAACAGTTTTTTTTAATCACGAATCTCAAGATCCGATCTAAACCATTAAACAAACAAAAATGATTCAATCCAAGCCCTAGATTGAGTTTGCATTCTATAAACCCACGGATTTCATCACTTCATCTTCTCTACTTTACATTTCTGGAAAATTCGAGCTAAAGAAAATTCAATCATCTTTTCTTACTCTCAAACTCTTCTACATTCATTCTCTTACATACCTAAAATGGCGATTGTTAACATCATTAATCAAGACAAACAGGTAATATGTACGTTTGATGTGACGAAATGGCAAAGAAGAAAAGGCATCTTTGTTGAAAACGCGGTTTACTTCGCCGGACCTCAACATGCTGAGAATCAAGCTATTCTCACCTTCTGCGAGGAATGCGGGCTGCGAAAATTCTTGGAATCGTTCCCCGAAAAGGTTTTCGAACCTGAGGCAATTGAGTTCTTTCTCCAAATTGAAGGTGATCAGAACAGTGTGCACTCAATGCTTTCTGGTCACAGGGTTACAATTTTGAGAGAAATCTTAGGTCTTGGTTTTGACCTACCTGAAGGCCCAGTTCATATTTTAAGCTATATGGAAGGTCGAGAGAAGGAATGCGTTGGAAAATGGACGGGAGTTGAACCAAAATCCCTCCACAATCTCAAAAAGGCAATTCTTCCATCCTCTGGAATGAAATTTTTGATGGATATTGCAGGAAAATGTTTGTTAGGGCAACACTACAGTCAAGATGCTCTCACAAATTTGAAAATTCGTGTTATGGCTGCAATAATAGATCGTGTAGATGGTGATTGGCAAGGATTCTTCCTTGAAAGACTTCTGGGTGAAAAGGAAAAGATCTTGTTTGATAGAGATTCAGAGGAGTTCTCTCTCAAGTCAAAACTTGGATTTGGGAACAAGCTTAGCATACTACTACCCACCTTGGCTGAGAGAAAGTCAAATTGGAGCTCTCCCAAGAAGTTTCATCCGAATAAATTTCTACTCAGAAAGGAGTCTTTGGAATTTGAGCTATCTCAACAAGCTCAGTCTCCTCATCGAACTCAACAACAAGAATCTGGAGGTTCTATGTATAGAACAGATGATGAAACTCCTGAAGTTCGATCAAAAGCAAGAAATGATCCGACCAGAACCAGAGCAAGAGGAGTTAGGAAGGAGTTTTTAAGTGCATCAGAACAGTCATAATCTGATGAGAATCAATCTCTGGAAGAAGAGGTAAGTGATTCAAGCCTTCTTGTTAGATTTAAAAGAACCAAGGGTGTAGATATTGCTGGTTCTAGTAAGAGAAGAAAAACCATTTTTGCTACTCCATCCTCTTCTAACTCTGTATCTATTCCTGACCAACCCCTTGATAATCAACCTACCCTTTCTAGTGAGTCTGTTCACTATTCTCCTTTACATCAGACCACTTCCATTCATGAACCAGAACAAGTGACACCTCCGCATAAATCTCCAAGCCCGATTCATGAACACTCTACTGATCATGGATTTAAACCTTCTGCTGAACCCATTGATATTTCATCCTCATCTGAAACTGATTTTATAACCCCTAAACCTGCTGATTTGATGGATTATTCTATATGTGATAAAGAAGATAGAATAAGGGTTGATATAAGAATAGCTTTGTCGAAGCTGTTTCATGGTCTGGATGAGAGCTCAGTTGAGTTTGAAAGACTGCTTAGGATAGGCACTTGGATCTATCTCAAGAAATGTGATCTGAAAGAGACTCTAGCAGTTATGGAAGGTATGGGTGGTTCCGAAGTCTTTGATAAGTGGGAACAAGAACAGAAAGTTGCAGCTGGAGTTAATTCAGTTACTGAATTATTCACTACAGAATCTATAGTTCAACTTGTAGAGAGGATAACTGGTTTTTCATATCTTGTTAAGAATGTGAATCAAGCTGATCCTGAAGCAGAGGATGTGGTGAATATGGACATTTCAGATGATGATATTGAAATTCAGCAACATAAATCTCCTGAGGTAATGGAGACTCAAGCTCAAACTGTTGTACCTCGTGATAATCAAGAGTTGGATGATATTTTGATTCAAGAAATTTCTCATGATGATGAAGAGTCTAATGATACCGAGGTTTTTAAGGACACAGATGTTCTTGAAAATACTGAGGTTATTGAGCAAGATCAAGATGTGTGTGCTGAGGAAATTCAGAGTACACCAAGAGTTGTTGACGAATTTGGTATTGCAGATCCTATTGTTCAGGAAACCGTTCGACCGGTTCCTCAAACAACCTCTCTGGACTATTCTCATTTTGATGCTTTGAAGAAGCAAAATGATGAACTGAAGGTTCAATTGGATGCTGCTGTGAAAAATTTTCAGGAAGCCACTGAAAGGATGAATAAAATGTCTTCTGAAAATGTGTTTGAAAGAGTGATTGATCATACAATGTCAAAAATCTATGATCAGCATAGATTGCAGGAGAAAAATCTTTCAGCCACTCTTCACAAGAAATTGGAAGAACATCTCATTCCTCTAGGTCTTTGGCAGGATGAAGCCAAAAATGGGGAAGAGAAGTTAAGCAAGCTAATGGAGAGGACTCAAACACAGCAAGCTCAGTTGGTGGTGAGTCAAGATGAGCTCAAAGATGAAATTGCTAGCTTGAATGAAAAACTCAAGAGCAGAAAACAGCAGAAACACCAAGCTGAGGGTGTTATTGAAATTGCTGAATCGGGAAAGAAGAAAAGGAAATTGATTGTTAGTGATGATGAAGAACAAGAAGAATCTGGTAGGATTACTAGATCAAGAAGTAAGTTGACTGTTGGAAGTAGTCAATCTACTGAACAAGGAAAGAAAAAGAAAGAAGAAGCAGAGCTGAAGAAGAAAAAGAACAAGGATGTAGAGTTCTTAAGCAAGAGATATGATAATAGAGTTGGTAATTTGAAAAGGAAGTTAAAAGCTCTAAGGAAAGCTGAAGGAAAGAAATTGAATAAAAATTTCAAAGATGAAAACTATGTTGACTTCATGATCTTACCTGAGAATGAAGTGCACTGGAATGAATTAAAGATAAGATGGCAAATTACTAACTTCATTGTGAAGAAATTCGGTGATCACTCTAGCAAAGAAGCAGAGTATGCTGACTTTGATGATTTCATGATGAACATAGATAGAGTCTTCTGGGAAGATGTGTTGTCTATGGCTGCTGCTGTTAATCTTGTGATTTTATGTCCTGAAGAACCTGTCTGGGAACCTCCAAGACTGGATGATGGAACACCTGATTATAAGGAAATTGGAAACATCATTGAGAAGATCATTAAGGATGAAGGCATCACTGATCATCAATATATGATGGATATCAAAGCAAGGCTGTATATTGCTTACAGGATCTGAAGATGAAGGACTCAAGCTCAAATAGATAACATTTCTTATCCTTAATCTTTACTTTTATATTTTTTTGTGTTTCATATTCTATGATTATTTGTAATATCTGATCTTATTTGAATATGAATCTGGAATTTTGAAATGATGAATTATTATGATAGACTATGTATTTAACTACTGATTTATTAACATTTAAGTAGTTTTGGCTTCATCAAAAAGGGGGAAATTGTTGGGATATGAATCCTTGAAACAATGTTCTAGATGATGAAAGTATGTTTTGATGGCCAAAAGGAACTTAAAGTTAGTGATATATGTGGTTCTAAGTCATCTTAACTAAGTCATTTGATGAGAAACTTAAATTGAGATTACTGATCTTAATGCTGTCTGAAATAAGTTTACTGATCTTATGTAGTAATATTAAGAGTAAGATTACTGATCTTAACTGAGTCATATGGAATAAGATTACTGATCTGAGTATGGAAACTGAGAATAATTTTAGTGATCTTATATGAGATATTTGAATCTGAGTTACTGATCTTATATGGTTACTGATCTTATTAAATTTACTGATCTGATATATGAACTGTTAGGAACTAAGCTGATGTTTGTATTGTATAGACAGCTTATAGTATAGGACTTAAATGTACTCATCTGTATATAGTTCAGTTGATGAATAGATAGGTTTTATATATGTAAAGTTGTATTTTATTGTATTCAGCAATGTAAAGTTCAGAACAATAGTTTAGAACTAGATTAGAAGAAGATCAGAAGACTAATGAAGACTCAGAGGACTACTTCAGATTAAGAAGACTTCAAGGAGAGTTGAAGAAGAGCTTAGAAGAAATCTGGAGAAGTTTTGAACAGTTTTGGAGAACTGTGCTGATTGACTCAGAACAGTAAAAATCAGAGCAGTAAGTTACTGTGCTGATCTGGTGAAATTAAAGAATAAGTTTGGAAAGCTTATTTAAAGTGTAACTGAAGATTTATTGAAGATATGCTGACTTGGAATAAGAAGGAAGTTACAAAGTCGGTTACAAGAAGAAGTTACAAAAACAGTTTTAGAGTTAGTTGAAAGTTAGTTCACAAACTGCTAACTGTCATACTAAATTCTATAAATACTGTGTGATCTCCTACTGCTGAAGACTACTGAACATTTACTGATCTTAAAGCAAGCTAAAGTCTATAGAGCACAAGAAGAACTCACAGAGTTGAAGGAGATTAAAGAAGAGAAGAGCCACTGAACTGAAGAGAAGAATCAAAGGCTATTCAAAGAGAAGTTTTACTTTTCAAAGTTTAAGTTTGTATTGTTGTAAACAAGTGTGCTAGTTACTTGTGAAATTACTAGTAGATCGAAGATATACCTGGAGGTATAATCGATAAGATCAAAGTCTTAATCTTGGGACTTTAAGCCACAAGAAACTCAAGAAGAGTAATAAAACATCACAACTGGGATTGTGAGAGTGGATGTAGACATTTGTCGAACCACTATAAAATTCTGTGTTCTTTACTTTTCTATTTGATATTTGTTTGAATTGTTTAACTAAGAATATTAAGAATTAACAAAGATAAAGATCTAAATAAAAGTTGAGTATAAAACTGAAACTGAAAGTACTGATCTGACTCATTAAGAACAGTACTATTCAGAACACATTTCCGCATTATAAACTCTGATATTTTGAAAGATTTTTGAAAGTCTATTCACCCCTCCCCTCTAGACTTTCTTATCTTACTCAATCTTAACTCAACTTTGGGACCAACAGATGGCATTCCTTGTGTTGGCATAGGAGAAATTCTCATGTTGCCTCAATCCGGGATGGTAATGATTTGGGTTGGGAGGATTTTGCCTCTCATTCCAACCTCTTTCTCGGAATTGACGGTCCCTTTGATTGTTCATATAATGGGCCTCTTCATATTGTTCATCACTAGGTCCCATTAATGACTTGGCCGCCATCATCGAAGTCAACTTGTCCATCTTGTTAGATAGAGTAGCAAAATCATCCGAATCCTTAGTGGAAGCAACTTTCCGGGCTTGCCTTCTCTGGGATGGCCATTGATGTCCGTTCTTTGCCATCTCCTCTAGAAGCACATAACCTTCATCCGTCGTCTTTCCTAGCAAAGAACCTCCACCGGCCGAGGCATCCACCATCCCTCTCGTACGGTGGTCCATCCCGTTGTAGAAGTAACAAATCAATTGATCCCTCGAAAACCCGTGTTGAGGACAACTTCTTATCAAGTCCTTGAAGCGCTCCCAAGCTTCGGCTAAAGACTCATCATCGTCTTGCATGAAAGAAGAAATTTCTCCTCTTATCTTGATGGTCTTGCTTGGAGGAAAGTACTTCATGAGGAAGGCATCTACAAGATCGGCCCAATTTTCGATCGTCCTTAAATCAAGAGACATATACCATTGTTTTGCACGATCACGGAGTGAGAAGGGAAAGAGTTGGAGACGGATGTAATCTTGAGGGACACAATTGATCTTAACCGTTCCACTTATCTCTAAGAATTGAGATAAATGGAGGTTAGGATCCTCCTTTGACAACCCTCCGAATTGGTTGTTTTGGACCATCATGATCAACGCCGGTTTAAGCTCAAAGTTATGAGCATCAACAGGTTCCCGACCCGCTCCTCCATAGGGCCTTGGGATAGGGCGGAAATGGTCTCTCAATACTCTTTGATTTCCATTGTCCTCCCGTTGCTCTCCATCTCCTTCCACATTTGCATTCCCTCCATTCCTCCGGTTGAGGTTGTCTCTCAAGCCTCCTTGTGGTCGATTACCACCATTTCCATTTGGCTCCACTATGCCTTCAATATCCTCTTGGTTCCTTTCCTCTTCCACAATAGGATTCTCCCTTCGATTCATGGCTCCTAATTCACTCCTTCTTCTTTCGGCGTTTTGTCTTCGACAACTAGCTTCAATTTCCGGGTCTAAGGGTAGCAAATCTTGTTGATCTCTCCTAGCTCGGGTGATCATATGCCATGTCTAAACAAAATTTCAAAAGAAAGTGAGAATCACAAGGGAAATCAAAGTAAACCAACAAATATTTTTGGGATTTTTGCAAATAAAGAAAACAAATAAATTGTCTAAACTAAAAATCTTCTAGCCTACACTCTAGAGCTTATGAAAACCTCCCCGGCAGCGGCGCCATAAACTTGATTCACGTGTTATGCAACACTAAATAAACAACCGCAAGTATACGGCGTCTATTATAGCGCGATAAGCACGAGGTCGATCCCACAGGGAGGTTAAAGCGTAAAAGTGGAGTTTGCTAGTTGAATTCTAAGTAGACGTGATCGAAATTTTGGATAAAATGTTTTACTCTAAAGTTACCTACCAAGTGTCACGAATAAGCAACAAAGAGCAAAGATAAAATCGATCAAATGGCATACAAATCACAAAACGAAAGTAAAATGGATGTAAACTTGATTAAGAGAAAGTAGGTCCTAGAGCACATGCACTACTAATGAATCCAACTATGGTTAAATGCCTATTCAAATGGTGTTCATACTTTGTCTATAAGATTGATCACAACATAATGAATTAAAAGTCCTTTCGATCCAAGTAATTCAAAGGAAATACTACACAACCTAGTATCTCTACCTAAGTTGCACAATAAGACCCGATCAAGCCCCTAAGATCATCACACATCTTCCTAATCATTGATCATCTTTCAATCTCTCAATAAAATTAGGTCAAATGCTTTCAATCAATTAATCAAACTAGATTTCTCAACCTAATTCAACTAACTATGATCAACACATCACCATTGTACACATAATGATATGTTTTGCAACAAACACCAAGCATCCAAATAGAATTAAGCCACACAAACACCAATTAAACAAATATTAATCCATAGATATCATCAAAAGTATGTACAAGGCCCTAGAACCAAAAGTGTTCTAGCCAATCAACCACATGTTTGAATTACAAGAAAAACAAAGATCAACACAATAAAAACTGAAAATAAAGGGAAGTTTAGACTGTGGTGAGGTGGGGAATTGAATTCCCAAGCTAATGCCTCCTTCCTTGCATGAATTGGTGGTGAATTGAAGAAGATATGGCCCAAAACCTCCAAGTGTGTGTTAGTATGTGAAAGAATTCTTGAGAGAGGGGTTAGATAATGTGAAATTCAAGAAGTGGGGTATTTATAGTGTTGGGGTAGGGTTTAAGTATGATATTTGCAAGTGAGTCCCTCAAAAATATGGAAAATACGCGTTTGGCACCGAGAATGAAGTGGCCCGGCCGAGTGGGGAAGTGGCTCGGCCGGGCGGAGGTGATGGCTAAGCGAAATGAAAACAGGGGGTCGATCGCCCGGCCGGGCGGGTGAAGTGGCCCGGCCGGGCCAATAGTTCGTATTTGGGGGTGAGGCTTGAGGTGCTCGGCCGCCCGGCCGGGCGAGTGGTGCCGCCTGGCCGGGCCTTAACTTTGAAATGTGCCCAGAAAACTAGCCCTTGATCGCCCGGCCGGGCGAGTAATTCCGCTCGGCCGGGCCAAACTTTCGTAATTGGCATGATTTTTTGGGCTCGGCCGCCCGGCCGGGCGGGTGATGCTGCTCGGCCGGGCCAAACTTTCGAATTTGGCCTCATCTCTTCGTTTTCGTCCTCCAACTTCGTCCCTCCGTTTCTTGAGCTTCCGACCTCCGATCGACTCGATTCTTTCGCCTATTCCACTCCATTTTTCGAGCCGGATCCAATGGTACGCTCCTATTTTCGGTCCGATCACTTGTGGTATGTGTTTTTCTCCAAATTCCATCGTTTTACCTATAAAATCAACAAAACACAACCTTTCCCTCATTTTGGCTTAAACAATCATATCCAATGCAAAAATCAATGAAATCCACATCAAAGTATGCTTCACATGTGCTTATAAAATGTGTAAATTCCACCCGAATCAAGTACAAAAGAAAGAAAAGAAAGTTTAAGTATGATAAAGAGACTAGTATGTTTTATAAGTACTATATGTATTGTGATTATATAGGTTTATGATGAGCATTTAAACGATGTATAGAAGCTCATATAGTTTGTTATATTGATGTATAGATTTAAGTTGACTAAGCTGATTTATAAAGCTTAATGTAATGTAATAGTCTTGTTAAGATTAGATGATAGGACTAGTATAGATTAGTTCGTCATGAAAGTCTACTATTGAAGAAGTCTACTGAAGATGTAAGTCTACTGAAGACAAGACGAGTTAAGCTACTGAAGAAATTTGTCTAAGTATGGAAAACATATAAGACAAGTGCACATAAAGAAGGAAGTTTTTCTTAAGTCAGAAACGCGTATGAAGGACGTTATATTGAAGAGTTAGTTATGGAATACCAAATTAACTGAAGAAACGCATGGAATAATAAGAAGAAGTTGTTATGAGTTAGTTATCAAGAAAGTTAGTTGGATAACAAACTATTCTTGATATTCAGAAGTCTATAAATACTTCAAGGTATTCTATGATTCAAGACTACTGAAACACTGAGATTTACTAAGGAAATTACAGAGAGATATTCAAAGCAAAGAAGAAACTCGCAGAGTTCAAATTCAGAAAGTTCAAGCCAGAAGACAAGTCAAACTCAAGAAGGCTACTACTGAATTAGAAAAGTTTTATTCTTTTTGTTTCAAGTTGCTAGTTACTTGTAAAATAGCTAATAAATCGAAGAAACACTTGGTAGTGTTATCGATAAGATCAAAGTCTTATTTCTTGGGACTCTAAGTCACAAGATCGGTTAATAAGAATATCACAACTAGGTTTGTGAGAGTGGATGTAGACAAGTTGTCGAACCACTATAAATCTTTATGTGTTGTTTACTTTACTGTTTTATTTGTTGTTTAGTTGATTACTTGTTTAATTGATTAATCTGCATATAAAATAGACAAGATCAGTGTTCTTATTTCGATATTAGTTTAGTATAAATCTTAAGGGCTCATTGATAAATCTGATATTCCGCATAGTGTACTTTGATATTTTGAAAGATTTTTAAAAGTCTATTCACCCCTCCCCTCTAGACTTTTACTAGCTTACTCAATCTTACAACTCAACTAGGGACCTACAAGTGGTATCAGAGCAGTAGTTCATTGGACTGTTGTTTCTTGATCACCTAAAAGACTTTTGAGGGAAGTCTTGGTTCTTTATTGTATTTGTTCTTATCACTATTCTTGATTCCTTGAATCTTTCATCTACTTGCTATATTTCTACTTGATCTTCTTGAAATCATGTCTATGGAAATAAGTGCTAACAAACTACCTAAGTTCTCAGTACAGGATTATGATTACTGGAAACTCCGCATGGAAGCTATTTATAGCTCTACTCACGACCTGATGGTGACAGTCGTCAAGGAAGGACCAATCGTTACTATGATTCCAAACACTGCTGCATTAGATCCTACGAAAGCTGTTGGAGTATTCATCCCCAAACCAAGGTCAGAACTCACTTCAGAAGAAATGAGACAGAACAATCTAGACAGTTTGGCTAAGAAATACATTTTACATACCCTTCCCAATGAGTATCTTGGGAAAGTGTTAAAATGTAAGACTGCCAAAGAAATGTGGGATCGTCTTGCGACCATTTGTGAAAGGACTACCTTGATCAAAGTAAGTAAGCTTTCGACAGTTGTACAGAGGTTCGAATCATTTAAGATGAAGGCTGGTGAAAATATTTACCAGTTAGATACTCGTTTCACACGTGTTATGAATGATTTGGAAGTTCTTGGTAAGTCGTATACTAATCGTGAAATAAACTTGAGAATTCTTAAGAGTCTTGATGCTAGATGGAAGATGGTTAAGATGATCATCAAGAATACTCAGGACATTGATGAATGGACTGCTGAAACTATGTTCCAAACCCTTAAGGCGCATGAGTTCGATCTAGATGAGGATGATCATATAGCCAGTAGTGATAGAGAGAATGCTGTGTCGAAAAATGTTGCTTTTAAGTCTTCTTCGTCTAAGAGCTCTAGAGTAGGCAAGTCTAAGTCTAAGACTAAGTCTGCTAGTGTCAAGGACGAGTTAGACAAGTCTGATCTAAGTCTTAAAGATCAGATGAACCTTATGGTTAGAAAGTTCGACAAGTTAAACAAACGATATGGTGAATATAAGAAATTCTACAAAGACTTTAGATGTTCTGCTAACAAGGACTCGTCTGAGACTAGACGAGATCAAAACTCATCCGAAAGGAAAGCTGAGGTCTCGAAAGGAAACGGGCGAGATAGGAACTCTAAGGATAGGAAGATTAGACGTTCTGATAGACGAGATAAGAGGAGGGATGACTCTCCTGAGAAAAGGTCTGCTAAGTCTACTAACGATCCACTTTGCTATAACTGTGAGAAACCAGGTCACTACAGCTACGAATGTCCGGACCTGAGCACTGATGATCGAGAAGAATGAAAAGCAAGAAGGAAACGGAGATACAACAGGGGTAAGAAGGCAATGATGGCTAATGATGACTCTGAAACGGATTCAGACGAGTTGCCTTCGTCTTCATCTAGTTACCCGTCTAACCAAGAAGAAGAAGAAGAAGCGTTCTTAGTAGATGATATCCTATGTTGTATGGCGAAAATCGAATAAGAGGTATCATCTACCACTTCTTTTCAATCATGTGATGAATCGGATTTTGATGAAAGTGATACTGCCGATAGTGGAGTAGGGAGTAGTCTTCATCACTCTACTAGTGTGACTGAAGAAGACCTCCTACTTGCTAACCAGGCATTCATTGAAGTCAGCGACGAGAACATCGCCTTAAAACAAGAAATCATTAATCTTAAGGAAGCTCAATCTAAAGTAGATCCTAATATAACTGTCTTAAACAATCGCTTGACAGACGAGTTGAGTTAATTCAAAGACAAGTGTGCGTTAACAGACAAGTTGTATCTAGACCTACTAAAAAGACATGCAACTGAGACAAATGAATTCAATGTTTTAAAGAACAAGTGCAAAAATCTTGAACAACGCAATAAGTTCCTAGAGACTGAGGTCGTAAATCTAGACCTTAAACTTGCTGACTTGGTTAAATCTTCTGTGATTAATCAACAACTGTCAGACAGGTATAGGGCTCCAGATGACAAGACTAGGTTGGGTGCTGAAACACCTAGCTCGTCTACTCATATCATTAAGAACCCTACTGATGTTAGTTCAAGTTCTTTGACGAATGATAAAGGTAAAAGACCAATGGAATACGATATTGGAATGACATCCAAAGGTGTTGTACACAAGCAGACTAGAGTTAACACTCCGATTACCAAAGGTGGTAAAAAGAATGTTAAGAACAGACCTGTTCCGTCTAGAACGAATCAAAAGAGGACCACTAGTCGTGGACGATCTAACCAGGTCAGATACGAGGATTGGTACCCTGAGGAAACCAGTTCTAGACAAGTTCAGACTAGATGGAAAGAGCCTAGACCGCCTTTCATAAGACAGTCTCAGCTCTACTCGTCTAGACCTAGGAAGGTTGCTCCAAAATATCGTACTCAACCCGTCTTATATCCTCCACCTCTATCATATGATATCAAAAGTGAGGTAAGACCTAAACATGTCTATAAACCGTATGGCCCAAATGCTTATAAACCATATTCGAACTATCAAAGACCCATGCCTGCTCAAGTAGAGGTTAAGTCGAAGGGCTACCTCAGACGAGTAGACTCAGAGTCTTATGATAGATTAGATAAGGTTGATAAGGTACTATTCTGCAACAAGTATGGCAGAAAGATAAAGAGGTCCAATTTGTTCAAAACTCCCATGTACATTTGGATTAATCTTAACTCTACTAACCCCCCAGGACCCCAATAGACAAGGAGGGTACCTACGTTATTAAATATCATCATTGCAGGGTCGACTCGACTTTTATAAGAAGGGTGGCTCTGTAGGAGAAACTTGGTACATAGTGATATTTGGTGATAGCTCTATGGACATCACAAAAGGCTTTGGCTACATCAGAAATGGAGATGTAGAGATACAAGACGTATCCTACGTAGAAGGTTTGAAATATAATTTACTATCTGTTTCTCAATTCTGTGATCGTGGTTACAAGGTATAGTTCAAAAGCCAGAAGTGCGAAATTATAGACAAGAGGACTCACAGTGTACTACTCGTTGGCATCAGACAAGGCAGCGTATACATCGTGAATTGGAATAGCTGTCCCAGGGATGCTTGCCTTCTTAGTAAGAATCCTAAAGAGACCAGTTGGCTTTGGCATAGACGCCTTTGCATATGAACTTTAAGGTGATTAATAAGATTGCAAGAGATTACCTTGTTGAAGGTATACCCAATGAGATCTATTTCAAATCACATGTATGTGACGCCTGTCAGAAAGGTAAACAGGTAAAGGGTTCATTTAAGTCTATTCTAACTCTCTCAACTAATAGAGTATTAGAACTGCTACATATGGATCTTCATGGTCCTATAACTCCTCCAACCTTGAACGGTAGAAGGTACACACTTCTTGTCGTAGACGACTATTCTAAGTTTACTTGGGTAGTCTTCCTACACAAGAAGAGTGATACGCAAACTCTTCTACCTGGTCTGTTGAAGAGGTTACAAGTTGAGAAGAGTCAGCCCATTATCAAGATTTGTAGTGATAAGGGGACTGAATTCATCAATAGCTACATTAAAGATTTTTTCTCTAAAAGTGGTATCCAGCACCTTACTAGTGCAGCTAGGACCCCACAACAAAACGGAGCAGCTGAGAGAAGGAATATAACTCTCAAGGAGGCCTGCAAGACCATGATGACCGAGTATAACACTCCTCAGAAGTTTTGGGCAGTGGCAATCAATACTCCATGCCACTCCCAGAACAGAAGTGCTATTAACAAGGCACTAGGTAAGACACCCTACGAGGTATGGAAAGGTCGAAACCCCAGAGTTTCATATTTCCATATATTTGGTTGTAAGTGTTTCATCCATAACTATGGAAAAAGTAAGTTGAATGCTTTCGATGCCAAAGTAGACGAGGGGATATTCTTAGGATACTCCTCGACTAGCAAAGCATTCAGAGTATTCAACTACTCTACCCTATGTGTGGAAGAAACACCACATGTGGTTTTCGATGAATCTCGACATGACTCGTCTACTGACCAGATCAGTAAGAAAGTAACAGATCTATCGATCCAAACTGATTAAGAATCAGAAGTATATGAATCTGTTCAAGCCTACAATCCATTCTTAAAAGCCCTCGAGTTAGATGATAAGGAGAAGGTAAGTCCACTAGACCAGTTGACCTGCCTGCTCTAGTCGACTCGTCTACTCCTATTAAATCTTATGATACAGATGATGTTGAAATGCATGATGTTGTAGCTGATCTAGATGATAGTATGCATGCTAAGACTAGAAAGACGTGGAAATCTGCTCATGATGTTGAAAATATCATTGGTGACTCTACTATTGGTGTGAAGACTAGACGACAACTTTTTGAGTCGCAAGAACAGCCGAGTCCATCTATGTTTTTTGCTGGTGTTGTTTCCTTTCATCTATCGAGCCTAAAACCGTTAATGAGGTATTAACTGATAGTAATTGGATCATCGCCATGCAAGACGAGTTGAACCAGTTTGTTCGAAACGACGTCTAGGAACTTGTCGATAGGCCAGAACATCATAATGTAGTTGGCACACGATGGATTTTCAATAATAAGAAAGATGAGAATGATGTTGTCGTTAGGAATAAGGCCAGACTAGTAGCCCAAGGCTATTCTCAAGCTGAAGGCATAGATTACGATGAAACTTATGCACCTGTTGCTAGACTAGAAGCCATTCGATTGTTTCTTGCATGTGCTGCTTATATGAAGTTTATTGTTTATCAAATGGATGTTAAAAGTGCATTTCTTAACGGTATTCTTACGGAAGAAGTATATGTTGAACAACCCTCAGGTTTCGAGGTCAAAGCCAATCAAGTGTACAAGTTGAAGAAAGACTTATACGGACTGAAACAAGCTCCAAGAGCATGGTACGATACTCTTTCTTTATTTCTATTAGAAAATGGTTTTACCAAGGACAAGGTCGATCGAACCTTGTTCAGAAGACAAGAAGGTAAGGATATTTTACTCGTTCAAATTTACGTGGATGATATAATTTTTTATTCACCCAACAAAAAGATGAGTGAAAGTTTTTCAACACTCATGCAAAGTAAGTTTAAAATGTCAATGATGGGTGAAATGACTTATTTTCTTGGACTTCAAGTAAAACAAACTCCCGATGGGATTTTCATAAATCAAACCAAGTATACTAGAAACCTTCTAGACAAGTATGGTATTAAAACTTGCAAATCTACTGGAGTACCCATGCTACCCACCTACAGGATGGATCCAGACGAGAACGATAAGTGTGCTGATTAATCATACTATCGTGGCCTTATTGGTTCATTACTGTACTTGACTGCTAGTAGACCTGATATTGCATTTTCTGTTGGCGTATGTGCTCGATTTCAAGCTAATCCAAAAGAAAGTCATATGGAAACCACTAAACGGATACTGAAATATTTGAAAGGAAACATCAATCGGGGTATATGGTATCCTTCGAATGATGATTTATCCTTAAGTGGCTACTCTGATTCTGATTTTGGTGGCTGTAGAATAGATAGGAAATCTACTTCTGGTTCTTATCAATTTTTAGGCACAAAGCTTATTTCATGGTTTTCGAAAAAGCAGACCAGTGTGGCTACCTCTACTACTGAAGCCGAGTACATGGCTGTTGGTAGCTGCTGTAGTCAATTACTGTGGCTCATTCAACAACTTATAGACTATAATATTTGTGAATCAAATGTTCCTATATTTTGTGACAGTAACAGTGCTATTGCTATTACACAAAATCCTGTTTTGCACACACGTTGTAAGCATGTTGATGTGAAACATCATTTTATACGTGATCATGTTGAAAAGAAAAACATTCGCATGGAGAAGATTCACACTGATATTCAAAGAGATGATATCTTTACGAAACCATTGGTTGAAGCTCGTTTTAGAGAATTATGCATTAGTCTAGGACTAGTTGATCTAGACCCTACTAGTATATAGTTGTGTACTAACCAGACAAGTACATCATAAAGTCAAAAGAAAAATCGGACAAGTTACCTCACAAACAAAGCACTCTTCTACTCGTCAACAAGTCAGGTACACAAGGTCAGACAAGATGACAAAACAACCCGATGAGGAAGCTGGTAAAGCTGAGGGTAATACTAAAGGGAATAAACATTTAAGGAGGAATCTATGATTTCTTAAAAATCCTTATGTTGACTCTTAAGTTTGTTAAAAGTCATCTTGATCGAAACCTTGATTATTACATATGAACGATATTTGATTTATGTATTCTACTATACTACTCGTATCTACTCTCATTTGTCACTCAAGATGAGACAGGTACTTGATGATGTTCGACAATCAGAACAGACAAGCACAGTCGAATGGGGAACTCATCTAGTGCAAAGAGGTCTACTAATCTGTTCTGACATACTCGAACAGACTAGATAAGCTCTCTCGTGATCTTAAATTCACTAAGTGTTTAAAACGTACATTAAGGGTATTATTGTAATTTGATAGTGCGAAATTTTGGAAAACATGAACCTGGATTTATACACTCCATTTAATGAGGTATATACACCCAGTTCTCGCCTAAAATCTGTTGGACTAGGTCAGATGAGTACACTCCTCTGTACTAACCAATAGAAAAGACGGATTTCAAAGTTTACAATACAAAATCACATAATATTCTCGATTACGTAATTGAATGCCAAAAGTCTCTACCGTTAGATCAAACAAGTCAATTGTGGCCGACCATTCAAAATTTGGGTTTCAACAAAACTGATCTTTCCTAAAATCTCTCCCCACGATTCACTTTACTTTTCTACTTTCAAGCAATCAAAACTCTCTCGCTATTTGCATTATGTGTGATAATTCTTACTCACTTCACTCACGATGTCGATCGTATCTATGTTCGATGTTTCTACTAACATGCAAGCAAGATTCGATTTAGGCAGGTACGCCTCGGAGGGCAAGGTGCATGTTGAAAGTTCCGTGCTCTTCAATGGAAGACACACCGAAGACAACAAAGAGATCCTGATAAAATGCTTCAGATGTGGTTTGAGACCTTATTTGGAGGCCTTTCCAGAAGTGGTCTATGAAGAAGAAGTTCTTGAATTCTATGCCACTGCTACTTGTCAAGGCGACTCCATAGAAGCTTTTGTTGGTGGAAGTCGAGTGGAAAGCACTCGAGAAGTGCTATTCAACACACTTCGCTTGCCTTCAGGTTCAATCAATGTGGAAATGTATGGAGCAGGGCAAGAGTTGAGGTACCTGAGTACTTTCTGTGCAAAGAAATTGAAATTAGGGCGAGATGGTAAGATCCCGTCTGTGAAAAAGAAAGAATTGCTACCCAAATACAAGACTCTCCTCGATATCGCAAGCAAAATGTTGCTTGGAGTGACAGGAAGTTATGATTCAGTAACTCTCCAGAAGGCGAGGGTGATGGTCGCAATATATGATGGCATCACTGAGGGAAATTGGTACAGACTATTCTTGGATAGGTTGATGTACTATGAGAATAATGTAAGGGTGGACACCGATGCTGGAGAATGGGTGGTGTCTTGGTAACAAGCTTAGTATTCTGCTACCCGTCTTACTCCCAAATAAGACGAACTGGAGCAAGGGTAAGTCGTTTCATGTTTTGAAACATTATCTGAAAAAGGATGCTCTCGATAGACAGGCAGAGCAAAGGGCTCGTGAGCGTGGACAAGTCAAGGTCAATCCACGAGATGTAATGTTGGAAGCCAACTCGTCTAGTGCTAAAAAAGACAAGGCCGAAGCTGGAACCAGTGGAGCTTTGGTAAATTATGTGTCGGATGAAGCTATGATCGATCCTATTGATGATTCTAAGGAAACTCAATCGGATGAAGATTCGGAGAAAGAAGTTGAGGGTGCATAAACTTATCGACTGGTGAGAGTTGAGTCGAGTTCACCACCAGAAGAGACAACTGAAATGGTTAGTTCTTCTTCTCGTGCTATTTCTATTCCTCTCAATCTTCCTGTAAAAACCAAGGCAAGATCACTTCAATCTTCCTGTAAATTGTTGGGATATGAATCCTAATACAAGTCCTAATTGATGAATAGATAAAATGAGTTTTGATAAGCCAAAAAGCAGACTTGAATATATCCTAAGTGTTGACTGATCTAGTTATGGAAGTCGTCTTGTGAACAAGATCAGTAGAATACAAAAGAAAGAAAAGAAAGTTTAAGTATGAAGAAGAGACTAGTACGTTTTATAAGTACTATATGTATTGTGATTATATAGGTTTATGATGAGCATTAATTTAAACGATGTATAGAAGCTCATATAGTTTGTTATATTGATGTATATATTTAAGTTGACTAAGCTGATTTATAAAGTTTAATGTAATGTAATAGTCTTGTTAAGATTAGATGATAGGACTAGTATAGATTAGTTCGTCATGAAAGTCTACTATTGAAGAAGTCTACTGAAGATGGAAGTCTACTAAAGACAAGACAAGACGAGTTAAGCTACTAAAGAAATTTGTCTAAGTATGGAAAACAGACAAGACAAGTGCACATAAAGAAGGAAGTTTTTCTTAAGTCAGAAATGCGTATGAAGGACGTTATATTGAAGAGTTAGTTATGGAATAAAAAATTAACTTAAGAAACGCGTGGAAGGATAAGAAGAAGTCAATATGAGTTAGTTATCAAGAAAGTTAGTTGGATAACAAACTATTCTTGATATTCAGAAGTCTATAAATACTTCAAGGTATTCTACGATTCAAGACTACTGAAACACTGAGATTTACTAAGGAAATTACAGAGAGATATTCAAAGCAAAGAAGAAACTCACAGAGTTCAAATTCAGAAAGTTCAAGCCAGAAGACAAGTCAAACTCAAAAAGGCTACTACTGAATTAAAAAAGTTTTATTCTTTTAGTTTCAAGTTGCTAGTTACTTGTAAAATAGCTAGTTAAATCGAAGAAACACTTGGTAGTGTTATCGATAAGATCAAAGTCTTATTTCTTGGAACTCTAAGCCACAAGATCGGTTAATAAGAATATCACAACTGGGTTTGTGAGAGTGGATGTAGACAAGTTGTCGAACCACTATAAATATTTGTGTGTTGTTTACTTTACTGTTTTATTTGTTGTTTAGTTGATTACTTGTTTAATTGATTAATCTGCATATAGAATAGACAAGATCAGTGTTCTTATTTCGATATTAGTTGAGTATAAATCTTAAGGGCTCATTGATAAATCTGATATTCCTCATAGTGTACTTTGATATTTTGAAAGATTTTTAAAAGTCTATTCACCCCTCTCCTCTAGACTTTTACTAGCTTACTCAATCTTACAACTCAACTAGGGACCTACAGGTGCTTATGTCCAAATACAGTTTTCTAGGGTAGGGTGGGGTGGGGTGGGGTGGGATGAGGAGAATAGGAGAAGAAAAGTAAATTTGAGGTCGGTATGGTGGAAAGATCTTAATTACTTATATGAAGGTAACGAGGGAGCAGGGCTAAAATCATAGTTTGTGAGGGTGTTAGGAGTCGACAAAAGGATAAAGTTTTGGGTAGATAGATGGGAAAAAGAGGTTCCTTTACAAGACAAGTATAGGCGGTTGTTTCAGCTTAGATGTCAACAAGATAGTATGGTGGGAGATATGGGTAGTTGGGAGGCAACGGGCTGGATATGGGGGTGGCAATGAAGTAGAGGGGGCTCAATAATACGGAAAATACTCTATTACGTGAACTAACAAATTTGCTTGCTAGGTACACATTCTCTCAAACAGGTGAGGGTACATGGAGATGGCAGGGAGTCAGATAGTATGTATAGGACGAAAGCAGCGTACAAAAAGATGATGGAGGAAGCCGATCAACCCGATATGATTGACACCGAGAAGAAATAGATTATCTTCAAGTGCACCGTACTGATTTTACATAAGGCTTTGGAAAATTTCAAGTGTACTATGCGGATGTGGTTTTTGTCAAAGGTTGAGGGGTTGCAAGAGTGCTAAGTCTCAGATTGGCTAAATGATCCAGAAGGATGTTTAGAAAGGAAGAGGTGATGCGTGTTTTTTGTTTTGTTGTTTAGTATAGCTGATGTGCTGTCGCCGACACCCAAAAATAAATACCTTAACTAACCACTATGCAGTAGGGAAGTAAGGGTCGATCCCATAGAGAACAGTGTAACTCAATTGAATAAATTGTGTACGAAAGCAATAAAAATGGGGGGAGTTGGTTTGGTGTTGACTAACTAACTACTAGAAAATATGAAAAATAACAGGAAACAATAAAAATAAATAGGAATCAAATATAAAAGACGATCTAGCCCTCAGATTTCCTTCCCTTAATTAATTTTATCAATTTAATTAGTGTACACGGTAATTTCAATCTAATTTCAAATCTTATTCCTAAACCAGTGGAACGACCAAACTAGTTCACACTAAAATAGTAAATTAATTCACATAGAATATTCAATTAAAGCATAAAAATATAATGGACAACCAACTCAAGAAAAATAATGGAATTTGCATATAATACTTGAGAATTCAAAGCAAGAAAAATTGGATTACTCTTCTATGATTCTTAAAACTAGATTTCTAGATTTCTGTGCCAAATTCATAAGTTGCTTGCCTATCTCAATAAACCACAAATTTCAATTCACATTTAACCACAAAATCTCATCAACTATTGGTTACTCACACCACATTCACGATCCCCTAAAAACCTTGACTTTAGATCACTCGACTCAATTCTCCTTCAAAGCTCAAATCCCATGCAGTCGGTGGGGCGGCGAATTGTCGCCGGCTGGAGTATCGAGCAGTGGCCGTCGCGATTCCGGTAGAATGGAGTGGTGTTGGGCCTTTGTGTCCAAGCGGTCGGCACTGCAATGTGGCGGTTCAGCGGCGAGAGAGTGTTTCCGGGGGACGAGCAGTGTGCGACACAGTGGTGGAGTCCCGCGGCGCTGAACGTCACGCCGCTACTATTCCGGCGAGAGTGTGAAGAAGTGAAGTGGGGTAGGGCTCATCTCTGACTGGGCTGAATTGTAGTTTGTATGATTGGCCTCTTTAATGGGCCAAAGGGGCTGTTTAATTAGAAGGCCTGGACAAAAAAACTTATTAAATAAATTAACTGTGCAGGTCCAAAATTATTTTCATTACAAATCCAACTACATACTCCTCTACCGCTCTACGAATGAGTCAGCCCATGTTCTTGGTGGCTTGGCGGACAGCTGTGAAGAAAACAATCATACACGAAACAGAATAATAAAAGAAAAAAATAAAATAATAAGAAACATAAGTAAAATTCCAGGAGAAGTTTTTTCTTAAGGCGTGACCACGTCTTATCTGAAAACCTCTCCTAAAACACAAATACAAAAAAATAAAATTAAAAGCAAAAATAGCAAAATAAAAACTAAGTGAATATTGACAAAGTGGGATAGCTCAAGTGGTTAGAGCACCACTACCTAGGCCTTAGGTCCTGGGTTCGAGTTATGGGGAGGGGAAAAAAGGGATGGGTATTTAACTTCCATAAAAAAAAAAAAAAAAAATTGGGGTCAATGTTAGTGAAAAATGCATCATGTTTCTGTATAACTTCCTCAATCTCAATCGACTCGTCTCGTGCCTTAATCTGGTCATTAGACGCCTCAGAATGTTCATCTACTTCAACTCGATTAAGTTCTGCAACATCTTTCATCAGTTTTTCAATCAACTGTGTTTGCAATTGGCTTACGACATTCGTCATTTGGCTCAATTGAACCTCCATACGCTTTTGCATAGACTCCATACTCTTTTGTTCATCAGCCATGATCTTAATTTTTAACTGGACACTCTCTTGATAACTCAACATGCTCGAAGCCAAAGAATTCAACATATCTTCCAATGAGGGTTTCGACTTTTGCTCCGAGTCAATCCATCCATCATTATCATAAGTCCTCTCATAATTTCTGAATCGTCGACGCCTATAATCATGGTATTGCTGTCCTATTGCATCATTTAAAATTTGACAGTCATCAGTGGTGTGATCTGTGGTGGAGCAAATTCGGCATGGTCGAATTTCTGGAGTCTTTCCCTTCATCATCATTTGCATCATATTTGCAATTTTCTCCAATGCATCATCCTTTGACTCATGAATCGAGTAAGTGCTTTGATAGTCTTCATACCTGAAATCATACATAGTAGAAAGAATAGAAAGATGCAAACAATTTCTAGAACTTGAACAAGAAGACAGTGAAAGGGTCCGTGTTAGTTGAAATATGTTGAAGAGAAATAAATGAAGCAACAGTAGCAACAGTAGTAACGTGAAATCAATTTTTTTTAGATTTTTCTGAATTTTTTATTTTTTTGGATTTTTTCAGAATTTTTTGACAAAAATTTAAAACACAAAAAAAAAATTCAATGAAATTTACAACCATTCCCCGGCAGCGGCGCCAAAATTTGGTGTGCTGTCGCCGGTACCCAAAAATAAATACCTTAACTAACCACTATGCAGTAGGGAAGTAAGGGTCGATCCCACAGAGAACAGTGTAACTCAATTTAATAAATTGTGTACGAAAGCAATAAAAATGAGGGGAGTTGGTTTGGTGTTTACTAACTAACTACTAGAAAATATGAAAAATAACAGGAAACAATAAAAATAAATAGGAATCAAATATAAAAGACGATCTAGCCCTTGGATTGCTTCCCCTTAATTAATTTTACCAATTTAATTAGTGTACACTGTAATTTCAATCTAATCTCAAATCTTATCCATAAACCAGTGGTACGACCAAACTAGTTCGAATTGTTTCTTAAGTTTAATTAATTATAAAGTTCGACCCCCAATTAATCTATTTCTACGAATAACCCCAAAACATGTATTTAAAGTTCAACTCGAGAAATACATTCAAGATCTAAAATAATAGAATAAACTAGACCATGAATACGAGACGCTCGTTTCATGCAACCTAGACGTTATTATCCCCTAAGGTGTTCTACCTTAGTTGCTACGACATCCACAATAATATAACCAATTACGGATTATACATCATGAATTAACTAGCTAGAATTGGTAACAAATAAACTCGGATGGCCAGTCCTAATAAATCTATTAATCAAAACATGTTTCACATAAAATCAAATAACAACGAAATTGAAATATGAATTGAGATAAACCGTGAATCACATAATAAAAAAATGGTATAATTAAATCCAGGTTTCACATCCTCGGGCTACAGTAACAATCTACCTACTGAGCATAATTAAAAGAATTATAAATAAAAATTAAACTAGAATCATTGTTTTCGACTCTACTGACGGCCGCTGCTTCTTTAATCTCACCGCTGATTCTTTTAATTCCCAGAATGGCGGCTGCTTTATAACATACTCCCCCAAGGCCCAAACTCCAATTCAAGGCCTATTGCATTAGGTCTCTAACAAATTAATTTAGCAAAATACTTATATACACGCGAGTGTAGGTGCCCCCAATTTCAAATTTCAAATTTTCTCTACCTTTTAGTGACTTTTTCCTCTCTACCTCTTCCCCTTCCTAGGTTGTCGCCGCGGCGCCGCCCGCCAACCAGTCGGCCGTGGTCGACCTCCTCCTTTCCCTCTCTAGTTCACGCACAACACCGTCTTCCCCTTCCTTTTTTTTTTTAAAAATTTCTACTCCCATCGGCCATGGAGGTCGGCTACCACGTTTGCCTCTCTCTCTCTCCCCCCCCCCCCGTTCACGTACAGCGCCGACCATGGAGGTCGGCAGACACGGTTGCCTCTTCTTCTACCATTTTATTTATTTATTTCTGCTATGCACAACGTCGGCCAAGGAGGTCACGGCCGACCCCCCACCTGCACGCCGTCACCTTCCCGTCGGCAATGGAGGTCACGGCGGCCCCTGACTTGAACAAAATTTTTAGGTCAATAGGTTTTGACTAACTACTTCCACTCAAGCATAAGGGTTCGTAGTAGTAATAGAAGTATTTCCACCAAGTAGTATCGAACCACGAGAGGTGGGCTAGTGCAATGGATCCCTAGAGTTGTGTGTCATAATAACTAATGTAACTACGGTTTCGGGAGTTGGATGCAAAACTAAGGCTAAACAATAATCTAAAGACAATAAATTAAACTAAACACAATATAGAGGCTAACAAATAATTCAACAACTAAATCAACAGAATAAGAAAATGACAAGTAAGAACAAATAACAACAACGAACTAGATTCGAAGAAGTGCGAAGGATGGGAATGCTTCGGGTGTTCTCTACCTAGTGAAATTTAGTGAGATTGTTTATACCATTTTTATGTTTCAATTTGGATTTGCTAAGAGCATCAAGATGCTAGGATGAAAATCATTTCCCTTCGGGTACTATAGTCTTACGTCTAAGGTGTTCCCAAACTCGGTAATAAGACATCTTCTTATTCCTCATCAACTACCCAAATAATCATTCAAGTAATTAATGTCTCCTAATGGGAGTTCTAATATGATTAACTCTCTCTCGACGAATTAAAAGTATAGTAAATGCATTTGTATACCAACAACTCACACCATAAATTTAAACATGTTCATGTAACTCTCGTCTACGCTAAACATGCCTCAAAATACGGATTAATAGAAGTTAATACACAAAGCACCAATAAAACCCAATAAGAGAAGCAACAATCCAAATATTAACAATAATCAAAGCATAAACAATTCACACATTCAATATTCACATGGTTTCAAACAACAAAAGCATAAAAAACTTAGCCCATGGTGTTTTGAGAAACACCCATGGCCAAAACAACACAAGAAATAGAAATAAACAAGAAATTTACCAAACAAAGCTTAAATAAAAGAAAAATGTCACCTTGAAAGTCTTGTAATTCCTTCATTCTTACATGAAAATAAAATACCAAAATGATTGTAAACTAAGAAAGCACAATAACTATTTAATGGTGTTTGAGGAGAGAAGCTCCTCAAACCTAAGCTAGCTAATTGCTCCTCCCTTTATCACATTTTGTATGAAGTTGAGCTAGGGTTTGAGTGTGTGAAAATGAGGCCAAAACTCCTTATTAATCTGATTTGGGGAGGTATTGATAGTTGGGAAGAGTGTTGGAGATGAAATTTGCACTTAGGCCCTTGAAATCCTTTAAAATTCTCGAATTTCCGCGTAGAAACGGGCTCAAACGGTCAACCGAGTGACCTCAAACGGTCAACCGAGTGGGATGGAAGTCCAGAAAATGCTCTGGAAGCAGATTTCACTCGGTCAACCGAGTGGGTTGACTCGGCTGCCCGAGTGCATTTTGCTGCAATTTCGCATTTTATCGTTTCGATCATATCTTGAGCTTCCGACCTCCGATTGACTTGATTCTTTTTTTCATTTCACTCATTTTTTCGAGATGCATCTAATGGTGCGATTATATTCTTGACTTCATGAATTCTCAGACACGTATTTTGCTTCCAAATAAGTTCAATTTACCTAAAAAATAGCAAAACACATACCTTTCTCATTTCAAGTGCAATTAGTCAATTTAGTGTGAATAATGCAACAAAACCCTCAAAATTATGTAAAATAAACACATGAATTTTAAGAAATTTTCACACTAATCAGCCCCCCACCTGCACAACCTAAGGGTGTCATCACATTAGGCTAAGGTTCCCCTTCAATTGAGCCGGTTAATGTGCTCCCCCTAATTTCTTCTTCAATACACCAAAATCTGCTTATTAATTGTGGTATTATTGATTATTAATTGTGGTATTATTGGTTATTGTTTGTGGTATTACTATTTATGTGAAATTTTATTATTGGTTAAGGCATTACTGATAAATGTGATAAAAAAAATTGGGGGTGTGTGGTATTATTGATTATTAATTATGGTATTATTGGTTATTCTATGTGGTATTATCAATTATGTGAAATTTTATTATTGGTTAAGGCGTTATTGATAAATGTGTGTTAAAAAATAATTTGAGGGTGAACTCATTAAATGAGTGGGTTCTGATAACTGTGGTAAACATAAATGATTTGGAGGGTAAAGTAATTAAATGAGTGAATGCAGATAAAATATGAATAAAAAATTGAAATTGTATGTATGGTACATCCAAGTGTACACAAGTGTTACCCATTAATTTAATGGCCCAGTCAATTGATTTACTAATTGGCCCAAGTAATGGTTGTGAACTATGCTACTCAAACTTAATAATTCTCAAATGATTCAATTTTACCTGAATTAGATAAGAAAATAAAATATCAAGATAATTGAATCCACAAAATAATGAGTCAGAAAAACACACTAAAATAGCAAATTAATTCACATAGAATATTCAATTAAAGTACAAAAATATGCAATAATCTCGACTCATCAATAGCTTAAGGAGGGTGAAAGAAAGTGTTGGAATATGAATCCTAAAACAAGTTCTATTTGATGATAAGATGAGTTTTAAATAAGTCAAAAAGAAAAAACTTGAATATATTATAAGTGTTGACTGATCTGTTATGGAAGTCGTCTTGTATAAAACCCGATCAGATAATATAAAGTATATTGAAATATGGTTAAGTATGAAAGGAACAAATTACTTGTTGCAATAGGTTTTGCAAGATAAACTTTTGTTGGTCCTTGGTGGAGTATAACACAAGTGTATGGGGGGGGGAATGCACTTGTGTATGTAAATTCTTTTTCTTTTTGACAAACTGGTCTTATCAGGCAAGTTGTCTCACAACTGGCCTGAGTGTGAACTTTGATAGATACTTGTCCTACTGATTACTATTGAGTGATCAGTTGGCTAAATATCTAAAAGAGTTGCTAAGTGCGGAATGTGGTTGGCCTTTGACTTAAAGAAATACTCCAAGTTAATTTCTGAAAAATACAGTTATCAGGGACTTTGTCCAAAACAGTTTTTCTTAACTTACTGAATTTTGCTCTTTAAAATATGTTGGAATGTAAGTGCAATAAAGAATGTAGTAAGTAAATGGCACACAAGTTTATAGTGGTTCAGAGACTCAAACTCCTACATCCACTTTCCCTGATTGAACAGGATAATTCCTTCACAATGGAATTAGCTTGTTTTATAGTGCCAAGGTGCACTGATCAACAACACTCTCTTAGTGTTTTGATCCCTAGGATAACCTGAGTCCTAGTGCTCAATCTCTCTGAGTTAAGACTGTGTTTCACAATAACAGTCCTTAACTCCTCACTTCTACAACAAACTCTCTCTTCACTAAATGAGATAGGGTTTGAGGTTTGGTTCCAACTAGTAGAGATATCCTTTACAATAAGAACAGTGTAAAGGCTTAGGATATCTCAATGCTAAGCTTTGGATATTCTACAAAGATTGGCTTAGCTTGATGAAGTGATTCAGGAAACTTAGGATTCTAGAGAACAGCTTGGTTTCCTTTGAAAGCTTGATGATAGTTTGATAGCTTGTAGTTGGATTATTGAATCCCTTGATCACTTCTGTATTTATAGACAAATTTGAGCAGCTAACCGTTGGAGGGATAGCAATTCAAATATGTCTATTTGCAGCACCATTGAAACGGCTATGAAGCTTGGCATCCTTTTATCCACTGTGCAAAAGGGGTCTTCAATGGTTGCTTGAATGAATGTGTTGACTTCTGAAAAATGCGGCTGAGAAGACTTGTGTCAGGTTCCAAATATGCACATTTTCCAAGGTTGATTTGTGGCAGAAGCTACACTCAACCAAACGGTCAGATGGGACAAGCTCCCTGAACATTCCTGCTGCAATTTAGAATGTTCCAACATTCATTCAATGCTTCACTCTTTAATGCTCTAAGTCTTTAATGTTTGGTTCAGGCATGATTGGTAATAAATGTGTCTTTTGTGGGCTTTGTCATTCAATGCTCTTGATCATTTGTACTTCAAATGTCTTGATCATTTGCATTTATGAGCATTGCTTTACAGCTTCTTGATCTCTTCAGCTAAGTTGTCCACTTGGTCAGTCTGTCTTGTAAGTTCAGCAACTTTGTCCTATAGACTTATCAAGCTGCCTAACATTCCAGCTTTGGACAACTATCCTGAATACTAAAAATCTCACAACATTCCTGAGATTTTTCACTTAAGCAATCTACAAATTCAAGTGTACTGAGACAACTTGCCTGAACTAGACTTGAGCTTATCTCAACTAATCTGAACATCATCAATCAGGGGTTTTGGTATCTAAATCAAAATCATTTTATTCCCAACAACTTTAATTGTTGTATAAAAGCGTATGTATACATTATGTTGTAATAATCTTTAAGTTGACTAAGCTGGTCTAAAAAGTTTAAAGTAATGTAATAGATTAGTTGGCTTAGTAGATAGAACATAAGAGTTCTATGAAGACAAGAAGACTATGAAGACTAGAACACTAGAAGACTTGAACAAGACAAGACGAGATATGAAGAAGTCGGAAATATTCTATATAGAATATCAGTTGAAAGAGAAGTCAAGTCTTATGACAAGTCAGAAACAAGTGAAGATATTAAAGGAAGCTTGAAGATTAGTTATAACCAGAATAACTTAATAACTGTTGTATACTCAAAGATACATATCAAGAAGCGGTTACAGAGTTAGTTAAAAGAAGTTATCAAGAAAGGTTGTTGGATAACAAACTATTCTTAATAAATCAAGTCGATAAATAGATGAAAACATTCAACGTTTGAAGACTACTGAACCTACGCATATTGAAGCATTCAAGCAAGAAGTCTTAAACACTCACAGAGTTCAGAAGAAAGAAGGAGAAGCCCAGAAAAGACGAGTTCATTCAAGAAGGGTTATTCAAGAAAACAGAGAAGTTTTACTGTTTAGTTTTATTGTTTTAGTTTTTGTAAACAAGCTTGCTAGTTGCTTGGCAAATCACTAGTTCACGATCGAAGATATATCTGGTGATATAATCGAGAAGATCGAAATCTTATTTCTTAAGACTTAAAGCCACAAGACCAGTTTAATAAAATATCACAATTTGGTGTTTGTGAAAGTGGATGTAGACAAGTTGTCAAACTACTATAAAGCTTGTGTTAGATTTACTTACAATTTATATTTTTTAATTGTTCTTATTAGAATTAAGTAGGTCATTAATGTGGAGCCAAATGATAGATTTGACATTATTCAAGTCATCATATTAATTTCTTTAATTAATTTAAAATATAAAAAATATATAATTGCACATATATCTCAACCTTTACCCATAAAATTAGAAAATAAAATATTTGAAGATTTTTTAAAAACTATTTTTAACGGTTTTAGTATTACATAATTATTAAATATTACACCTTTAATTTATTTATTGTACTTTACTTAAAAAAAACCATTCATTTATATATTTCATTTTTTTAATTAATAACAAAAAAATAAAATTAAAGTTATAAAAAAATAATGACTACATTAATTTACTTAACTCTAAAAATCTAAACACTAAAACCCTAAACCCCTGAACTCTAAAACCCTAGACCCCTAAACCCTGGACCCTAAACTTCTAAACCGTGAACCCTAAAACCCTAAATCCTAAAAAAACCATTATTTTTAATTTATAACTTTAATTTTAATTTTTAAAGTTTAGGGTTTAGAGTTTTAGGAAATAGTTTTAAAAGTTTAGGGTTTAGAGTTTTAAGATTTAGAGTATGATTGGTACGGTGGAATAGACCATGAATGAAATCACAATTCATGGATCTATTCCAAATTTGATGATTGGTATTATTTATGGAATGGAATTATCATTCCTTGTGGAATGGTGATTCCCAAATGTATGGAATTCTCATTCCTTCCCACGTTTAAGGAAGGAATCAAAATTTTAATAAATCATGTAATAAAAATTATTATTAATAATAATAAAAAATTATAATATTTAATAAAAATATTAATATAATATATATATAATCTAAAAATAAAAATATAATATAATAAATTAAAAAAATACAAATAACAATAATATATTAATTTTAATGATAATATTATTTTTTAATAATATTAAATTATAAATATAATAACATAAAAAATTATTCAAATTTTTAAAAAAATATAAATAATACGGAGTACTGTATATACTCCCTCCGTTCCACAAAGATAGTCACGTATTCCTTTTTTGGATGTCTCAAATTATAGCCACATTTCCTCTTTTAATATAGCATTAAATAATAGTATAATAATTTTTTATAATATAAATAATAATTTTTTATTATTTGTTTAATATTAAAAATAATGATAATATTATTTTAAAAATAAAAATATTATTTTTATATAAAATATAATTTATTAATAATAATAAAATCAGACAAATATATATTAATAATAATAACTCTTCCTTCAACAATGATTATTATAATATTAACAATAAAAATAATATATTTTTAATAATAATCAATAATATTAATTTTAAATAATAGTAATATATTTTTAACAACACTCAATAATAATAATTTAAAATAAATTTAACAATACTACATTTCATTCCCACCATCATTCCTATGATATACCAATCATAAAAATGAGCATTCTTATATCATTTCATTCAAACCTTCATTCCATTCTTGAGTTCATTCCATTCAGTCCTAAATTCATTCAATCATATCAATCATTTAGTCATTATTTTTTATAATTTTAATTTTTATTATTAAAAAAATTAAATATATAAATGAACGATTTTTTTTTTTTTTTTTGAGTAGAGTACAATAAATAAATTAAACATGTACGGAGTAATATTTAATAAAACCCGTTAAAAATAGTTTTTAAAAAATCTTAGAATATTTTATTTCCTAATTTTATGGAAGAGGTTGAGATATAGTACATACAATTATATATTTTCCATATTTTAGAGTAATTAAATAAGTTAATATGATTACTCGGATAATGTCAAATAATTATTTAGCTCCATGTCATTTATATATATATATGGGATTAAAGTTTTTGCAACACTTTAAGTTGGACAAATTTTGAATTTGGTTTTGATGGAATACACATTTTGATTTTGGTTTCATATGTTAACCCAAATTTTGAATTCAATCCAATTGCCTACCGTTGCATGTAAATGAATCGGTCAAATTCATTTTTTCTGCATTTTTATGCATGTGAGCAAATTCAGATTTATTCACAGTAGATTAGAATTGCACACGAATTAAGAATTTGACCGGTTAATTTATCTGCAATGATAGTAATTGGACTGAATTCAAAATTTGGGTCAACTTATGAAACCAAAATCAAAACGTGTATTCTATCATAACCAAATTTGAAATTAATTAGTCTAACTTAAAGGAATTAAAAAATTTTAATCCATATATATAAAAGATGATATCATTGGATATAAAAAAAAAATGTGGGTTAGTCTTCCATGAAATATTGCATGTATGCAATACACCCAATTTAGGCAAAGCCCAAAACCCAAGCCCATTTAACCAGCAGTAAAATTCTCAAAGCCCAAAACCCAAGCCCATTTAACCAGCAGTAAAATTCTCAACTAATCTCGCAGGTAATTATTTTCGGGTCAATACCCAATCTCGCGGGTCTAATAAATTGGCGGGTCCTAGGGCAATGCGAAATACATGATTCACTCCCCATCATCCCCATAATCACGCGAAAAAAAAACTCAGAGCAATCTACGTTGATGGCGAAGGAAACAGCGCCGACAAAGGACACAGCGCCGGCGTTCGATCATAAACGGACAATCATAATGAGTGCAGAAAACTATGAAGATGAAGATGTAATGGTGGTAATACCAAATACTACTAATTCTACAGAAACATGTGAAATCTTCTCTTAATATATGATGATTATTTTAAAACTATTGAACTGCAACTATTTTTTACTCTGTGAAAATTATTGTTTAACTATCAGAATAAAACACTTTGATCATACAACAATATTTATTTATTTTAACTACCGGAATAAAGCACTATGAACACATGAAGCCTCAAGGCAGCCTACATTCCCGCCATTCCCAGTGATTCTCATATTTTGAAATTTTAATATGCACCTAATAAATGCCACATTTGTTGAAGATCATGAGTAAAGAAGAATTTAAAATCAATATATTTTGTCCAATCACTTTTGATAAATCTATTTAATCAAGAATGCACTCAAATAACTATACCACATGCGATCAGATTGCTTTAATCAATAAGGTTGTGTTTGGATGGAGGGATTTGATTTATGAAGGTATTTCAAATGAAATGATTTAAAAATAGATGAATTTCAAATGACATGGTTTTAGTAAGAATTTGAGAATTTTTTTATTTTAGTCCTATAAGTTTGAAACATTCCAAAATAAATCTTTTAAGTTTCAACTTTACAAAATAAGTCTTTTACCTTTCAATTTAATCATTTTTTACATCAATTTTAATCATTTATGTTTTGAATGAATTATAATAGTCAAACTTGGTGCCACATAGATTAAAAAATGACACATCACTATCTCTCCACTATATATATTAAAAAAAAAGTAGAGCTAATAAGTAATAACACCCACAAAATATTTTATACACACCCCATAATTTTAATTAAAAAATAAATTTATATAAAATAACTAAGTAACCCTTACATAAATAAAGAGTAAAATAATTTTAAAAAACAACTTGAAAAAATATGAAAAAAGATGTAATTAAAATTTAAAAGTATTTAAAAAAATTAACTAAATCTTTAAAAAAATTAATTTACATAAATTAATTAATTTTTTGAAAAGAAATCTTAGAAAACTAATTAGAATCTTAAATTAAAAAATAAATCATCAAAACAAAATTTAAAAAAATCAATAAAAAGTAAGATTTTATTTTATTTTCTTAATATTTATTTTTGATTGAGTTGATTTTTCTTTTTATTTTTAAATTGAATGATTAATTGGTATTTTAAAATTAATTATTTTATAAATTTTATTTGATTTATTTAATATTTTTAGATTTAATTTGGATTTAATTGATTTTTTCATTCAAATATTTTTTTAATATTTAATTGATTTTTTAAAATATTTTTATATTTTATTTAGTTTTTCATATTAATGATTATATTTTTAATTAATTTTTAAAATTTATATATAGTTTTAATGATTTAGTTGAATTTTAAATTATATTTTAAATTTTTATTCAATTTGCATTTGTTTTGAGGGATAAAGGGTAAATAGGAAAGAATTGTGGTGTGTTTAGCAATAAAAATTGATTTTTAAATTTTAGTGGTATGTGTATAACATTTTATTAGATGATAGTTACACAAACAAAATTATATGCATCTACTCCAAAATAATTAATCACTCCTCTATATATATGGAAAAAAAAATCTCTAAATTTACTCCAAATTAATTAATTTATTTATTTGAAATAAATTTATTTATTATTAGTATTTGATAAAATGATGAAATTATAATTAAATTTAGTTATACATTTCAATTAATAGAGGAAAATAAGATTCAAATAATTAACATCGATCATTCGTAACTGCAACACCCTTTGAATTCGTTTGTGAAATTTATTTTGTTTCACATTTTTATATATTTTTTCAAGTTATTTTTTAAAATTATTTTACTCTTTATTTATGTAAGGGTTACTTAGTCATTTTATATACATTTATTTTTGTATTTAAAATTATGGGGTGTGTATAGAGTATTTTTGGGTGTTATTTGCTCTATTTTTTTAATATATATAAATGAGAGATAATGATGTAGCATGATCGATGATGTGACATCTTTTAATACATGTGGCACCAAGTTTGTCAATTATAATTCCTTCAAAATATAAAGGATTAAAATTGATGTAAAAAAGAATTAAATTGAAAGGTAAATGATAAAGTTGAAACTTAAAGGATTTATTTTTGAATATTTCAAACTTATAGGACTAAAATAAAAAATTTCCCTGAGGTTTTCAAATCATCTCAATTTTAACTATAAAAATATACTAAGTATTTGAAATCTATTCATTTACTTTTTTTAATCCAAACAATTTGGATGATGGATTTGAAATCCATAGATCAAATCCCTCCATCCAAACACAACCCAAAAGAATTTGTTCAATTTGATTGAATACATATTCTGAGGATTCTCTTTTTTATTATAGAAATTTTTAATCCCTCGGTTATTGTCATATAAATGTCATTCTCTAAAGAGTCGTACAGACAAGATGTAACAACATTCGTTAGATACATTTCATTTTTTTCTTGTACAATGAGAATAAGTCTCCTCGTAATCAATATCAGGCCTTTGTATAAAGCCTTGTGTGACAAGTCGATATTTATACCTCTTAATTTCATTTTTCTCCTTTCTTTTTCACACGAATATCCATTTATGCACACGAATTTTATACCAATAGGTGTACGAACAATAGGTTTGTGAAATTTTCATTAAATAAAAAATTGTAAATTTACATTTATTGCGTCTTTCCACATTCGTCAATCATTTCGTTTTCTACATTTATCAATATACGTATGTTTGGGGTCCTCATCATCTTCCATTATATCAAGTGCTACATTATATGTTAAAATATTGTCGACATCGATTTCATTTCAATTCCATCTTTTTCCTGTTCAGACATAATTGGTCGAATTTCATCATTTTCAGGGCACCTAAAATTTCTCCATAACTTCAATATCATTTTCTGGGAATTTATTTAGAATGTCAATTTTTTCAACAAGAGTGTTCACATTATATCATCCTCAATATTTGCTCATTTACTTTTTCGATGATTTTCATATTTGGAATCGAGGGGGTCTACCAAACTTCAGGCGTGTCGTAGATTCATTTGCAATGGAAGACAGTGGCTGAAATATAAATTGTGATACTCTTTTAAGGTCAGTAAATGCAATTATGTACTTGGTGTTTAGAAGTGTGTTACTCTTAGGTCTCAAGTTCGAAATCTTCAAAGTGCAAACAATTCTTAGTGGGTCAATTCATACAAAGTTTTACTCTGACTTTAATTGGGATCCTTAGTGGACAGTGTGATTGGTCCCCAAATTAATCAATCTTTACGCCAAATACCAAGACTTCAAAAAAAAAAAAATTCAGATTTGATATCATTAACCACTAGTATGTTGGTTTTAATTTGGTCCCGTGATATCTAACTACAAGAAAACAATTAATTGACTATGAAATATTTTATAGATAAAAATTCCAATTATTTAGACATTTACATTATTTATCTACGGAATACCATTGAGAACCATTTGTAGATAATTCACTTGTAGCTAATTTATTTGCCTACAAAATTTTCTTGCAAATTTGGTCCTAACTCCTGCTATCACATTTTTCGTTAACTGCAAATGCAAACTTTGTTAGACTTGGTCTCATAGTGTCCAAGTCTAATTTTTTTTCTAGTCTTTTTTTTTTTTTTTTTTTTTTGGGAATATAAATTTTTTCTAGTTGTTATCAATGTTGGAGGGAAAAACACTTTATGACAGATTTGGTCCCACACTATACAAATACTCCATATATTTTAATTAACTAAACTCTAAAATTGAAATAATAATTACTACCTATTAATTAATATATATATATATATAACTATTAATTTAAACAATAAATTCTAAATGATTGTCATTTAATACTAATCTTGAAAAAATAATTGTCAGATTTATGAAATTGCTCTTATATTTAATTTTATAATAATTGACATTAAAGGACTATATAGGTAAATAAAATGATAAAAATGACACAATATATATATATATATAATATTTCTCCCTTCATTTCAAAAGGTACTTTGTCGCGCATTTGATCTTTAATTTTATTTTAGAAAAATTTTCATTTTTTTAATCACAGATTTTCCTAAACTACTCATGTATAATTTCTACACTATCACTTTTTAATTGAAAATATATTAATGACCATTTTTCTCCCTTTTTTTTTTTAAATTGTAATAGAGAGGAAAGATCAAAGGAAAGAGAGAAAAAAGTGAAAAATAAAAATGAGAAAAGGAAAAATACAAGAAAAAAATCAATAAGGAGTAAATATGTCAAAAAAAAAAAATCTTAATCCTATACAAAAATGCCACAAATTTATCCTATTATGCATGACCTGTGCTGCTGTGCACCCTTGATGTTATATGCACAATTCAATATTAAATACTATTTTTTTTTTAGATACGTCTCACCAATACAATTTAAATATATATATTTCAGTTTATATCAAAATACAAAAAAATATAACTCCATATATATATATATCTTCGGTATAATAAATAAAAATGTTTATTTTATTTTTATAATATAATTATTTATTTGTATTTTGTATTTTATATAATTATTAGTGTTATTTGTTCAAGTTTAAATATTAGAGTTGATAATTAATTAATGTTATATAGTTTTTTGTAACCATTTTTTTTTTTGTAACTCCATAATTTATTTAGATACTGGATGAGTATTTTTTTTTTCACGTATTATTATAAGTGCTCGTTTGGTTGCCCCTGATTAATTAATTTAAGATAGGCCCAGATAGTTAACTGGCCCAGTTTGCAAATATAAGTTATTTTACACGGTCGTTTGGTTACCGAATTTTAAGTCCACGATTCATGTTAAAGTAAGTTATGCTTTTGTACTGTTCATCGTGAAATGACCAATTTGCCCTTTTTGATTAAATAAAGTTCAGTATGTATCTATTGAGTTTCTCCGCATTGTTTTCAATTTATTTCATTACTAGTGTAAGAACGCAAATTTCGGCGGGATTGAAAAAAAATTATATTATTATTTAATAAAAAATTTATAATTTATTATTTTAAAATATATTTGATGATAACTAATGTATTTGATAATTCATGTCATCTTTAACAATATCTATAATCAGACACTTTTGCATAAGTTTAGATTGAATAAGAGAATGAGTTGTCATTTGTATATGCATAAGTTCAGATTGAATAAAAGAATGCCTAATTCAGATTGAATAAGAGAATGTGTTGTCATTTGTTCAGATTGAATAACAGAATATGTTGTCATTTGTGTTGTTTGTAATATGTTAGTTTGTAGAGGTGTTTTATAGATAATATGAGAGCGTTGGGCACCAAAATTATATTAATTGTATGTGAATCCTTGTCTAATAATGTTTTGTAGCTTGTATTTTAAAATGCTTATAAAATTATAAAAAGTAAACATATAAGAAATTTGGAGCATGACATAGAAAATTAATGTTAATTGAAGAATAAAACAATGAAATTGAAATTTAGAGAATTACATGTAGTGAATTATTATTGAGTATACAAAATTGAGAACAATTATGAAGAACAAAATTTGTAGTCTTTAGAAGTTTGTAGAATAATAAGGACAAAGATTAATTTTCAAAATGCAAAATTAACATCACATGGAATGTAGAATAAAAAAATGAAATAGAAATTAAGAGAATTACATGGAGGGATAAATATTATTGACTATACAAAATTATTTTTGTAATCCAACTTCAACTACATGGGAGTAGAATACAATGAAATAGTCAGAATATTTTTTTAGGTAAAGTCTAGTATGCACTCGAGTGCATGTTGTGCACCCTAGTCCATGTTGCACTTTTCAGTTTACTGACTTACACTTTTTGGTAAATGGTTTTGCACTTTTCAATTATTACTAAAAAATATTATTATACAGTTTAATAATTGAAAAGTGCAACACCATTTACTAAAAAGTGTAAGTCAGTAAACTGAAAAGTGCAACATGGACTAAGGTGCACAACATGCACTCGAGTCCATAGCAGACCAACCCTATTTTTTAAAATATTAAATTATGCAAACAAAATGAATAAAAATTAGATTTTAAGATTTACGTAACAAAAAATTATCGACATTAAAAACAATATAAATATAAAGCATTGTCAAGGGAACATAAATATAATAAATATCCATAATATAAAAAAATATAGCTCAAAATCTTAAAAATACATTTTCAAACAAAACATTTAAAAAAAAATATATAAACATATATTTAACATGACTACTTCTTTCAATCAACTTTTCTCAATTTTAACCTGGATAAGTTGGTTTGTTGTAAACGTTTTAGAATGAATGTGTTATCCTCATCTTTAAGTAGTACATGAAATTTTCTCTCGTTTGTTATCAATTTACTTTCACTTTCATCCGATAACTTCACCACTGTATAGTTATTCCAGTTATTCTTCAAGTCTTGTTGAGAGATGTGTAATTTAAAAATATTGTTAAGAGATGTGGAATTTGAAAATAAATTTTCGATGAACCAAATATTGAAACTGGATCGGTAAAGTGCCCTTTAACCTTCGTGTAAACGTCACATAAAATGGAGAATAAAAAAATGAAATAAAAATTAAGAGTAAACAAAAGAAATTTAGAGTATAAATGATCACCTTTTCATCACTGACTACCATCTCAAAGTAATTCTTCTGTTTACTGCGTTTTGAAAATATTTTAAAGAATTAATTTTTGTAAAAGAATATTGAAGAAAACTGTAAAGAATCAGATTACCCTTAAGAAATAAATTGTTTTATGAAAAAGAAAATGATATAATAAAATTGATATGAGAAATGAAAATAAATTAATTAGAGCTTGTGATACAAAAATTACAACGTCTAAAAAAAAAGAGAAGCCAAAAAAATTACATTACATTATCTAATAAAATTTGAGAACAACCGTTTTAAAAAAAAGGGACATGTATGCCTTGAACTCAGTTCTCATTTTCTTTGCATCTTCCTTCAACTCTTATTCAACATCCTCCTCTTTTTACGTCATGTCTATTAGGAATGGATGAGAGAAAAAAATTACATTGTCTAAAAAAAGTTAACAGAATACAAATTTTTTTTACAGAAAATTAAAGAACACAAAAACATAAAATTACCTTAATATTTTCTTTTAAAAAAAAACTTGAGCAAGTGAGAAGATGTAATTAAGAAATCCAACGTGGAAAATAATAGATGCATTAAAGAAAAACAATTAAAAAGTAAACTAAACTAGGGATTTTCTTAGGATAGTTTTTGTATCGCCTGGACTATTAATAGTTCGGATGTCAAATTGCATTGCTCTGTGTCGCCCTAACTTGATACCTGTTGCCTTTTTTTAATATTTTAAAATAATTATTTAAATTTTATTTTATTATTTACTATTTTATCCTTTATTAAAATTAATAATAATATTATTTAAATTAAACAATACGAACGTAAAATTAGATTTTTTTAATAGAATTAAATTATTATTTTATTTATATTTTATCTACACCTGCTCATTTAATTAGTTCACCCTCAAATTATTTTTTTATTACGGTTATCTGCACCCGCTCATTTTATGAGTTCACCCCAAATCATTTTTTAACCATGGTTATCTGCAATCGCTCACTTTATAAGTTCACCCAAAATTATTTTTTACCACGGTTATCTGTACCTGCTCATTTTATAAGTTCACCTCAGAAGATTTTATTTTAAATGGAGTAATTACATTTAAAGGACTATATTATCATTTTATTAATTTACACAAAATATAATAAAATCAACCCTAATTTGTAGGGTGATACTCGAGTACATGCAAGATACCGGTACACACCAATTTTAATTTTTTATTTATATTTTATCTACACCCACTCATTGAATGAGTTCACCCAAAAATCATTTTTTTACTACGTATCTGCACCGGTTCATTTTATGAGTTCACCCCCAAATCATTTTTTTTATCACGGTTATGTGCACCCGCTCATTTTATGAGTTCACCCCTAAATTTTCTACACCCCTCATTTTATGAGTTCACCCCAAATCTTTTTTTACTACGGTTATTTGCACCCATTCCTTTTAGGAGTTCACCCCCAAAATCATTTTTTATCACGGTTATGTGCACCACTCATTTTATGAGTTCACCCCTAAATTATTATTTTTTACCACATTTATCTACACCCCTCATTTTATGAGTTCACCCCAAAAATATTTTTAAAAAAGTAATTACATTTAAAATACTATATTATCCTTTTATTAATTTACACAAAATATAATAAAATCAACCTTAATTTGCATATTTATAATCTGTAGTCAAGTCATTACCGAGTTACCGTCGATTCACCATCAAGTCATCCATATTAATTTTAGAAAAAAATCGTAAAATATAATTTAAAAAAAAAACTATCGAAATTAGGCAAAAATCTTGATTTTTTTTCTTTCTAAGTTTTCTTCCCTTTCCTCTTTTTCTCCCATTTTCAGTTTTTATTCCAAACTTTTAATTTCTTCGTTTTTTTTCCTTTTACTTTTTTTTTTATTTTCCATTTTTTCATGTGTATTTTTTTTTAAATTTTAATACAAAATAATATTATATGTATGATTTTATTATAGTCGTTAATACAATAAGTAATAACGAGTAATACCATAAATTGTAATCAGTAATACCATTAACAGTAAATAGTACGAATAAACACTTATCTTATTCAAAGTGAGATGGTCTCATGGCGACACTGTTCATAAATTAGTAGAAATAAACACTTTATTTTTTTCAAAGTGTTAAAACGTCATTCTCAAACTATGTTTTGGAAAGCAGAATTTTGGTGAAATCAGAATAAAAAAACTTTAGAAAATGTGAATGGAACTATAGGAAAACGTCATGATCAGACCATCGATTAGTTCTAAAAATTATGTGTCAATATAATGTTGCTTACGAACATTGACCTAATGTCCGATTTGTATAATGTAACTAGATTGATTGTTACCAAACTTGAAAATTACATTATTGAGGACACATTTTTATTTTGGAAGGAATGTTGGTAGTAAAGTTTTTATTTTGAGAATAATATTGAGTGTTTCGATGACACGGCTCCCATAAAGTTTCGAATAAGATAATTTCTTATTCTATTGTCTTTTGCAATGACGATAAATAACAGTTAAAGGTCAGTCTCTTTTCATGGTAGGTGTGTAGTGTGTACCTTCTGAAACATGTTCATGCATAGACAATTATATGTTACAACCCTCTAGAGTTAAGAGTGTATTGAAAAATATTTACCTAGATTCAAATGAATAACAAATTTACAAATTTATACTATGGAGTACATGTTTCAAATATTTTTTTAATTGACAAATTAAACTTAAAATATATTATAAATTTATTTGAATTCTTTACGGGCACTAACAGTCCTACGTTGCCCATTGTGACATTGTCCCTCCTTTACGTCAAAAAAAAAAAGAAATTGTGATCGAGAGCAAACCCAGTAAGTGGAGACTTTTTGGGCCAACAATGTTAGCCCATTTAATTAAAAGTGGAGAATGTTTTGAATTGTGCGTGAGTAATAACAAATGTTCAAAAAAAAAAATAACAGAATGTTCTTTCAACAATTACAACAAAAAAATACATCAGTTTTTCAAAATAATCTCATCTTCATGTTGAGCCCCCTAAAATATTATAAAACATGCTGAAATTTTATAATAAATGAACAAAAAATTCCTCAAAATTAATCTACATACACAATTGATGTCTTTTGTCTTTTCTTTTTAATGACAAAATCATTATCTTAGGTATTATTAGATGAAGTTGTGTCACCATTCTCATTTTGAGAAGATGCAAAATATACATTAAAAATAAAATTAATAAATGTCAGAATCTTATTATATTCATAAATAAAATTCATAAATTTCAAATAAATCTCATAAATCAATAACCATATAAAAATCATACAAATTTTATATAAGAATAACAATTGAGACTTGAGACGTTAATGTGATTGTGCAGAAAAAACTCAGTATTAACACAGAAAAAAAATCAAAAGTTCAATCAGAGGAATGCTCAATATCAACAATTTGAGAATACTTCTTTTAGGCATACTAAGAGTTTTTTTTTTTTGAACGTGTTTGAGATCGGAATGGAATTTTGTAGGTTTTTTCTTGATTTTAAAAAACCCAAACGAATCTCTTTCTGTTGGATTATATAAAGTATCTTCGCTAATTTTCTGATCATAAACATATCATGATCATAAATTGTAACAACTGGTTTTCTGAATTCTGAATAGACACCGACCAATAGCCCCATGATCATAAATTGTAACAACTGGTTTTCTGAATTCTGAATAGACACCGACCAATAGCCCCATGATCATAAATTGTAACAACTGGTTTTCTGAATTCTGAATAGACACCGACCAATAGCCCCGCCCAATTTTGTGATCTCGAAACAGAAATTTGTATAAAAAATTCAACTAAACTAATAATTTAACCTAAAATTCAATTCATTCAAATAAAAAAAATAATTTATTGTTTATTATTATTATTAATGATATGAGAATTAAAATAAAGATTATATATTATCAATTAATTTTTTTATTAATCATGTGAGGATAAATTTGTAATTTTATAATTATATATTTAAAATTATTAAATTTAATTTAAAAGTGTAACAGGGCGACAAAAAACGATAATAAGTGCAATGCAAGGCGATGGATTCTGCGACGCCAAATGCAACAGGTAGCAGGTCATCAAATATAAGCCATTAGATTTCAGATCTAATGGCTCAGATTACTGGACTGTTGATAGTCCAGGCGACATTGGACTGTCCTTAGAAGACCCCTTTCCCCTAGTTTAGTTTACTTTTTAATTGTTTTTCTTTAATACATCTAGGGGTCTTCTAAGGACAGTCCAATGTCGCCTGGACTATCAACAGTCCAGTAATCTGAGCCATTAGATCTGAAATCTAATGGCTTATATTTGATGACCTGCTACCTGTTGCATTTGGCGTCGCAGAATCCATCGCCTTGCATTGCACTTATTATCGTTTTTTGTCGCCCTGTTACTGTCACATCCCGATTTTAGGGGCCTAGATGAAAACACTATATAATCTAGCAATTGGTCTAAAAACATGCATATTTTATAAAATTTAGCAGCGGAATTAAATTGGTAAGTTAATGCTCAAAACATTTAAGAAATTCATATTAAAATTAAACTCAAAGGACAAGACTCAAACATTTGTTTCATAAGAAAATAATGCAGCACGTTAATTAAGAATGTGTTTAACTCAAGATGTGACTAAACAAAATAGTATAGAGAAAACTTTGTATGGCAAGACATCCACATTCACCGTCCCCCCCGCTACAACTCCGTCAATCTGAAAATATTAAATAGATTGGGGTGAGCAAACAACTAGCTCAGTGGGATTCTTTTGTCACAGTTAAATATAACATATGAATAAAACCATCAACTCATAAACATGCATATTAAAATACTTATTTTTCATTGGCTATACCAATGATGCGCTGGCTATACCAACGATGCGCTGGCTGAACCAACGATGCACGGTTTCCCGCGAATAAAAATACTTATTTTTTTCATTGGCAATACCAATGATGCGCTGGCTATACCAACGATGCGTTGGCTGAACCAACGATGCACGGTTTCCCGCGAAATAAAACATGTGTTTAACGAATAACTTGTAAAGTCATAACATGCGTTAACGATTAACTTGTAAAATTCATGTAGCAAGTAACAATATCATTCAAATGAACATTTAAAGGTGACAAATATATCCAATCAAATAGTAAGAAAATCCCACCTTAAAGTCTTGATTAATCTCGTAATTATATAGCTTGACTTATCACGTACGTCTCTCGTCACCTAAAACAATAAGTAATAACATGCTCAATACTATTTAACATCTTAAATACTAACTAGAATATACTACATCTTAAACAACTAATATGGACAACTAAACGAATTAAAGTGTAACTAATATATACTATTAATTTAATAATTAATTAATACACTTGCTGGACTAAAATGGAACAATCACTAAAACTGTGTGATTACAAAATCACATACCACGACTATGTAACTATTAGGAAAAATATTAAAATATTATAATTAATAGTATTAATACTAGTAAGAAAAGGGATCCATTTAAGGGAAATACGCAGTATAATAAATCGTGAGTTGGGTCTTTGAAACAATAAAGTTATAATTATTTAGGGTAACATAAAAGAACCGTCAATTTATTGCTCATAACAAAAGATTTAACACCGATTTCTCAAAGCTGGATTGCAATTTAAAATAATTTATAAATAAAACATCAATATACGTGTTATGCACTGATCAAAACTAATCAACACCAAGTTAGAAAACTAGTAAATAAGATTGTTGTCTAGTTATGAAATATCAATATTACACGGAATAGATTTGGCGTAAAAAGAATTAATGAGATTAACAGAGGAGAAAGATGTACCGTGTATTTGTTTCTTGAAGGAGGCAGCGAATTTGTAATTTGAGGTTTGCAAAATTTAGGGTAAAAATTATATATATAGAGATTAAAATTGGGCTTGACATAAGGATTAGGGTTTAAAATCTTTAAGGCCTGAATTTAAATGGGCTTTAAATATTATTTTAATACATTAAAAATTATAATATAAACATAAAACAAATTAAATGGATAATTGAATATATATTTATATATCCATATTATAAATTTTACGGGTGTTACAGTTACACTTTTAAATTAAATTTAATAATTTTAAATATATAATTATAAAATTACAAATTTATCCTCACATGATTAATAAAAAAATTAATTGATAATATATAATCTTTATTTTAATTCTCATATCATTAATAATAATAATAAACAATAAATTATCTTTTTTTATTTGAATGAATTGAATTTTAGGTTAAATTATTAGTTTAGTTGAATTTTTTATACAAATTTCTGTTTCGAGATCACAAAATTGGGCGGGGCTATTGGTCGGTGTCTATTCAGAATTCAGAAAACCAGTTGTTACAATTTATGATCCTGGAGTAATTGATATGTTTATGATCAGAAAATTAGCGAAGATACTTTATATTTGGGTTTTTTAAAATCAAGAGAAAACCTACAAAATTCAATTCCGATCTCCGTTCCAAAAAAAAACTCTCTGCATATCTGCTCGATCCAGTTAACATTATGTAATTTATATTTATATTTTTTATTTTTTTAGTCGAATCATGAGTATTATTAGTATGCCTAAAAGAAGTATTCTCAAATTGTTGATAATTACTCCTAGTTTTTTTTATGTGATATTGAGCATTCCTCTGATTGAACTTTTGATTTTTTTCTGTGTTAATACTGAGTTTTTTCTGCACAATCACATTAACGTCTCAAATCTCAATTGTTATTCATATATAAAATTTGTATGATTTTTATATGGTTATTGATTTATGAGATTTATTTGAAATTTATGAATTTTATTTATGAATATAATAAGATTCTGACATTTATTAATTTTATTTTTAATGTATATTTTGCATCTTCTCAAAATGAGAATGGTGACACAACTTCATCTAATAATACCTAAGATAATGATTTTGTCATTAAAAAGAAAAGACAAAAGACATCAATTGTGTATGTGGATTAATTTTGAGGAATTTTTTGTTCATTTATTATAAAATTTCAGCATGTTTTATAATATTTTAGGGGGCTCAACATGAAGATGAGATTATTTTGAAAAACTGATGTATTTTTTTGTTGTAATTGTTGAAAGAACATTCTGTTATTTTTTTTTTTTTGAACATTTGTTATTACTCACGCACAATTCAAAACATTCTCCACTTTTAATTAAATGGGCTAACATTGTTGGCCCAAAAAGTCTCCACTTACTCGGTTTGCTCTCGATCACAATTTCTTTTTCTTTTTTGAGTAAAGGAGGGACAATGTCACAATGGGCAACGTAGGACTGTTAGTGCCCGTAAAGAATTCAAATAAATTTATAATATATTTTAAGTTTAATTTGTCAATTAAAAAAATATTTGAAACATGTACTCCATAGTATAAATTTGTAAATTTGTTATTCATTTGAATCTAGGTAAATATTTTTCAATACACTCTTAACTCTAGAGGGTTGTAACATATAATTGTCTATGCATGAACATGTTTCAGAAGGTACACACTACACACCTACCATGAAAAGAGACTGACCTTTAACTGTTATTTATCGTCATTGCAAAAGACAATAGAATAAGAAATTATCTTATTCGAAACTTTATGGGAGCCGTGTCATCGAAACACTCAATATTATTCTCAAAATAAAAACTTTACTACCAACATTCCTTCCAAAATAAAAATGTGTCCTCAATAATGTAATTTTCAAGTTTGGTAACAATCAATCTAGTTACATTATACAAATCGGACATTAGGTCAATGTTCGTAAGCAACATTATATTGACACATAATTTTTAGAACTAATCGATGGTCTGATCATGACGTTTTCCTATAGTTCCATTCACATTTTCTAAAGTTTTTTTATTCTGATTTCACCAAAATTCTGCTTTCCAAAACATAGTTTGAGAATGACGTTTTAACACTTTGAAAAAAATAAAGTGTTTATTTCTACTAATTTATGAACAGTGTCGCCATGAGACCATCTCACTTTGAATAAGATAAGTGTTTATTCGTACTATTTACTGTTAATGGTATTACTGATTACAATTTATGGTATTACTCGTTATTACTTATTGTATTAACGACTATAATAAAATCATACATATAATATTATTTTGTATTAAAATTTAAAAAAAAATACACATGAAAAAATGGAAAATAAAAAAAAAAGTAAAAGGAAAAAAAACGAAGAAATTAAAAGTTTGGAATAAAAACTGAAAATGGGAGAAAAAGAGGAAAGGGAAGAAAACTTAGAAAGAAAAAAAATCAAGATTTTTGCCTAATTTCGATAGTTTTTTTTTTAAATTATATTTTACGATTTTTTTCTAAAATTAATATGGATGACTTGATGGTGAATCGACGGTAACTCGGTAATGACTTGACTACAGATTATAAATATGCAAATTAAGGTTGATTTTATTATATTTTGTGTAAATTAATAAAAGGATAATATAGTATTTTAAATGTAATTACTTTTTTAAAAATATTTTTGGGGTGAACTCATAAAATGAGGGGTGTAGATAAATGTGGTAAAAAATAATAATTTAGGGGTGAACTCATAAAATGAGTGGTGCACATAACCGTGATAAAAAATGATTTTGGGGGTGAACTCCTAAAAGGAATGGGTGCAAATAACCGTAGTAAAAAAAGATTTGGGGTGAACTCATAAAATGAGGGGTGTAGAAAATTTAGGGGTGAACTCATAAAATGAGCGGGTGCACATAACCGTGATAAAAAAAATGATTTGGGGGTGAACTCATAAAATGAACCGGTGCAGATACGTAGTAAAAAAATGATTTTTGGGTGAACTCATTCAATGAGTGGGTGTAGATAAAATATAAATAAAAAATTAAAATTGGTGTGTACCGGTATCTTGCATGTACTCGAGTATCACCCTACAAATTAGGGTTGATTTTATTATATTTTGTGTAAATTAATAAAATGATAATATAGTCCTTTAAATGTAATTACTCCATTTAAAATAAAATCTTCTGAGGTGAACTTATAAAATGAGCAGGTACAGATAACCGTGGTAAAAAATAATTTTGGGTGAACTTATAAAGTGAGCGATTGCAGATAACCATGGTTAAAAAATGATTTGGGGTGAACTCATAAAATGAGCGGGTGCAGATAACCGTAATAAAAAAATAATTTGAGGGTGAACTAATTAAATGAGCAGGTGTAGATAAAATATAAATAAAATAATAATTTAATTCTATTAAAAAAATCTAATTTTACGTTCGTATTGTTTAATTTAAATAATATTATTATTAATTTTAATAAAGGATAAAATAGTAAATAATAAAATAAAATTTAAATAATTATTTTAAAATATTAAAAAAAGGCAACATGTATCAAGTTAGGGCGACACAGAGGGCGACACAGAGCAATGCAATTTGACATCCGAACTATTAATAGTCCAGGCGATACAAAAACTATCCTAAGAAAATCCCAACTAAACTAATGGCAAAGTTTAGAGAAGAATAAGGAGAGGAAGAAAACTGTAAAAAAAAAAAAAAAACCAAGAAAAAAAAAAGTTGAAAAGATGGAGAAATATTTAAGGGTAGATTTTTTGAAAAAAATTAAAAAGTAAAATAAAAAAATATTGAAGAAAATTATAAAAAACCCGAAAAAAAAAAGAGGAGAGAGAAACAATAATAATTTAAGAATCATTCAATTTTTATATATCTCATCTAGAATATTCCTTTGTAAGATTTGCAAAGAAAATTTAATCTAAATTAAATAGAAGCTTCAAAATATCAAAGAAGAATGCATTGGAGAATTAATTTGGAATTTAAACTCTTCATTTATTCTCTATATTTCTATTTTAGGAGGAAAGAAAAAAGTAAATTTTTTTTTAACAAAGTATACATAATTCAAAGATTACAAAAAAATTACACCGTCTAAAAAAATTAGAGAACCCAAAAAATTAAATTATCTAATAAAATTAGAGAACACAGAAACTTAAAAAATTCATCTTCCTCGAACTCTCTTCATTGAACTTTTATTCCACATCCTCTTCCTTTTTGTAATTTGAAGAATGATTGAGAAAAAAAATAAAAATTACATTGTCTAAAAAAAATTATAAAAAAATTAGAAAACACAAAAATATAAAATTTTCTTTAAAAAAACTTGATCTGGCAAGTGAGAAGATGCAATCAAGGAATCCTACGTGTAAATAAAAACAATTAAAACGTAAACTAAACTAATCACAAAGTTTTGAGAAGAATAACAGAGAAAAGAAAAATGTAAATAGAACTGATAAAAAAATTGAAAAGAGGGAGATTTTTCACAATCATGTGAAGGTTGAATACTGCACATCCATTGTCCGCTCGTGATTAATTTCTCCACATTGATTAACTTCTGCACCGGTACAACAAAAGACAATTTGTTTCAATTAGTAAATACAAATATTGCATTGTTTTTTATATATTAGTTCATGCGTTGAAAGTTGACTCTCTTTCAAGTTCCAATTTAGAATAGAACAAAGGGATAGGGAACAACTAATACATGTATATACTTACACATATATTATATATCTTCACACATATCTCCCCTTACCTGATGAAAAAAAATTATACTCTGCCGTTATATGTGAAAAAATTTAGAGAACTAATCATGAAAATAAAGAACCAAAATAAATGGAGACCTGAGGATGCTAACCCATATAATAATTTTTCAAACACTTACAACAATAGAAGAAATGAAATGTTAAAGCAAAACAACAGTCGGTTGATTGAAAGAAGGCAAATGAAGAAAGTAAGGAAAAAAGAACCACATAGAAAGTAAGGAAAAAAGAACCACATAGAAAGTAAGGAAAAAAAGAAAGAGAAAAGATGACTGTTTTTTGTAAGATAAAAGAATTGAGATAAGAGAAAAAGGGGAGAATGAGAAAAATAATTAAAGAAAAATGTAAAAGAAAATAATTGAGAAAATCGAAAGAAAAAAAAGGAAAGAGGGGGAGAACAGAAAAGATTAACCGTTTTTAATCCTAATTCAATTCAATTCATACTATTTTAAAATTAAAAAATGACAGAGAAAAATGAGAAAGAAATAAAATTTGTAAAAAAAAAAATTATGTAAAATAAAATAATTGAGATAAGAGAACGAATTTTCTTTTAAAGAAATTTCAATTCATAGTATTTTAAAATTAAAAAATGACAGAGAAAAATGAGAAAGAAATAAAATTGTAAAAAAAAAACTGTAAAATAAAATAATTGAGATAAGAGAAAAAGGAAGAGAACGAATTATTTTTTAAAGAAAAATGTAAAAAAAGGGGAAGGAGAGAGAGAGAGGGGAGAGATGAGCTAGAAAGAAAATTGAAAAAAACTGAAAAAAAAAATAATGGTAAGTTTTAAGAAAATAAGAAAAATTAGATTAATTGAAGAAATGGTAAAGGAAAATAATGAAGAAAACTGTAAAAGATCGAGAAAAGGGGAGAGAAAAAAAAATTGAAGAAAACTGTAAAAGAAAAATAAATGTAAATTTTAAGAAAATTAGAAAGTTAAAAAGAAAGAAAAGCGAGAAGCACGTAGGAGGAGAAGATTAGAAATAGTAATTAAGGGTAGATTAAGGCAACATCCACCTCTTCATTTCAATTAGTTGGAAAAATTAATGGGTTCATTTCATCATATTCTGCCGAATTATTACGCCATATACACCTTTAGTTGGAAAATTAATTCAAAAGATGAGTTGTTTCATAATGACGAAGGAAAAAAATAGAAGTTTATATTGAGACATAACCGCATAAATCAAGCTAGTGTAATTTAGTTTGACTTTCATATTTTGCTTTAAAAAAAATTTGCATTCTGCATTTTGAGTTTCTTAAATAAATTTTATATTTTATATTAAATTTAACTTTAATATTTAACTATAAATATCAATCATTTGAATTTTTTTATTAAAAATAATAGTCATAATACAACTAATACTCCCTCATGAAAAGTCTCATTTGCCTTATATTTCTTGTCCACAAAATATAGTCTCATACCCTTTATGGAAACTATCAGCCTTCAACCATCACTTAATTACTCAAATTGCCATCAACTTTATTCACAAAAAATCATTTTATTCACAATGGACCCCACAATATTCTATAGTACCCTTACTTTATCTACTTTATCTACCATTTTCTTAAAACATGTGCTCCACTCTCATAGAACTACTTTTCATGGATGGAGGGAGTACTATTTATTTTGACAAAGTCATATAGCCAATATAGCCAAGTGCTCAACACCTTACAATTATCCCAATATTAATTAAAATAATACAAAATAGTAGAATCCAAAAGTTGTCATCTTGCAAAGGATTAGGGGAGCCTCCCTTATCTACAGTTCTTGCATACAACCTTATCCTAAAAATTAAAAAAAAAAAAAAAAAATTTGTGAATAAAATGAAAATAATAAATTTTTGGGTTGACAATTTAAGGACAATAACTTTTAAAAGTTACAAATTGATGCCAAAGCAGACCAAAATCAAACTAAATTTACTATCCTTAAATTATCAACCCAAAAAGTTACGATCCTAAAACTGTCAATTTGAAAAGTAAATTATTAAATTCACGAAAACTGAACTTAATCTCTTTTGGATGAAGAGAGAGCAAGTCAAAATTTGAAAGTTACTGTCCTTAAATTGTCAAAACGAAAAGTTACGGTCCTAAAACTGTCAATCCGAAAAGAAAATTATTAAATTCACAAAAACTTAACTCAAATACCTATTTCGAATGAAGAGAGCAAGCCAAAATTTGAGTAGGAAACTATAATATAATAGATTCATGTTGAAAATGAGATGTTTTTAAAGCAAAAGAAATCATAATAGATTCATGCCAGGTAGAGGAATCATAACATCAATAATGAATCACTATAAAAAAAGTCTGATTTTGATACCGAAATTTTGAGACGGACACCTAATCCGTCTCTAATAGATACGGATATTTGTTAAAAAATCGAAATTTGAAACCGAAAATAAAACCGTCTCTCATTATAAACAAATTAGATACGACTTTTAGTTTCGAAAGTTTTAGATACGAACTAGATACGCGACTTTCAATTTCGAGAGTTTTAGATACGGATTAGATACATATACCACCGTCTCTAAACAATCAATTTTTTCTCCCCAATATAAAACGATATTAGGTGGTACACAAAATTTGCAATACGGAATCTAACAATCTCTAATCTGTATCTAATTAGTCAAATGATAAAATTAAATTAAAAAAAAATCAAAACCTTATGTATATAGAGAATTGAGAATGAGAAAATATGGACGGAGTTATATTAATTTATTTACTCTTTTATTTAATTAATAAATGGTAACAAAAAATAAAAAAAATTAATTAATATATCTTCTATGTATCGGATAAATATAAATGTTAGAATAATACTATGTAGATATATTTTAGGATAGATATAGATATTATAATAATAATAATATTATATTATTTCTTCAATTTCATATGCCAATATATATATCAATTAATTTTCTAATGAAAATATTCCAAGAATTGATTCTCATATATCAATTTTGTAGATTAAAAAAAAGAAGGTGTCATCTAATAATTTTTTTAATTTGTATAGTATTTTTTAAAAAGATTTAGATTAAAAACAATTCTATCATCAATTTAGAAAAATTATAAACTAATGAAAATATTTCAAGAATTGATTCTCTAATCAACATGTATATCAATAATGTTTAAAAGTTTCTAAATCTTTATAAAAAGTTTTAGATTAAAAAATAATGGATAAGATCAATTGAGATAAAAATAAAAAATCATTTTATGTAAAAATGAATTTGAAATAAAAATTGAAAATCTTTTATAGAAATTAATTTTATTTAATTTTATTAAATTTGTGAAAAATATATTTTAAAGGAAATTAAACCTAATCCTATCTAATAATAATATGTCGATTTTTATTAATTCTTGAAAAATAAATTTATATAATAAATATAGATATTATAATAATATTATGTCCCTATCTTTTATATGGAAATATATATTATATGACAATATATATAATACATGGATTAATGACAATAATTCATGAATTTCTTTCAATCTCGGTAACTCAAGAACGTAGGTTAATCGAAGGTGAGTCACGATAATAAAATGACAAAGTAAGTCATCTCAAGCCTTTATTATAATATATCAATTTACTTATCAATTCGTCTACTATAAATTACAATTATAATTTAGTAAATTATGGTATAAAAATGAGATTTATTATGCTCATACACACCTATATACATAACTAAATTAGCATGCATCTAGAACACACATACACGTACACATAACTATATAAATTCAAGTAGGCAAACACCTTGAATCAATGTCACGTAAATCTCAAGATAATATTACCTCAATTCAGAATAAAGTAGAATATCTGGCATATCCTATTCAAATGTGATTGGTTTGATCACATAGGAATAAAGATATAAATTTTGCCAAGTATACTACTGCACCTATCCTGGGGTAGGATTGTGTACTCAAGTACACGGTATCACAGCCTAGTGGTTGTCTTTACCATAATGTCACAAGTTCAAAACTCTATTTTTGAAATTTAATTTAATTTGAGCACCTAGTACCAATTTTTCTATATTTAATTTAATTTTAGCACCTAGTACCAGTTTTTCTATAATCCCCTTAAGAACAAAGATATAAATGGTATATGAACAAATATATAAATTTTGCCATTCAAGTGTGTCAAAAGTATACTACTACACTTAGCACCTATCCAGGGGTAGGATCACAGTCCTAGTGGTTGTCCTTGATGATGCACTTTTCAATATACTAACATACACATTTTCAAAAAAACTAATCGAAAAAAAAATCAAAAAAAAAATTGATTTTTTTTTTTCAAAGTTTGACCATTGACTGATCAACGGTCAACAGTTGACCGGTCAAGGTCCACTCAAGTACACGATGTACTTGAGTGAATGGATCGTTGTTTGCAAATTAAAGGTGGAAGACACTACAAAGAAAAAACATGACAAAAGTGAAGCTCTATTTCAAACAGAAAAAATAGATTGCGGGAGATTTCAATCTTTTTGTAGATTTAACGCTACAAAGATGAATATGATGAAGAAGAAAAAGAAGAAGAAGAAGATGAAGATTAAACCTAATTTAATTAATTTATTTTAATTTATAAAGTAAGATTGACTTTTACAATTGAAATTATTCAATAACAATTGAAATCCATAATTGAGTAGTTGTAGTGATGTCTATTTGCTTTGAATGTATGCATGATTGGTGTTGGAGAATAATATCATATTGTGTTCATATTTGTGATCTTTGATAGCATGAATGCATGATGTGTTGTTGTTTGGGAACATTTGATAAATGTGAGAGTCCTATTGAATAAACCGGTGAGAATTGAACCATAAATCGAACATGTAATCCGGTTTAGTTCATTTGAGAGTGGACTAGGTTATTGCTAGTGATCCTAGAACTTGCCCAAATTTTTGTTTGAAAGCATGATTGTGTGAAACTTTGTGATGTGATATAGGCCATCTTGTTCTAAAAGAGTCACTTAGCCAAAAATGTCCTAAAACCGAAGTAATCTTCCGTAGTTAGCCCATTTGAGCTTAATTCCTCATTTTCTTGACAAACTACAATGTGAATCACTTAGCCTTTTTGAGCCTTTGATATCTACATCTAGTGGGGGATAAAAGACAAAGTGGAGAAACATGTGCTTGAATGTCTTTGGTGAAAAGAGAAATTGGAAAGGTTGAAAGAAAAAGAGAAAAGATGAAAAAGAAAATCAATGGAAAAGAAAAGAGGGACAAAGAGCCCCAAAAGCTTGAAAAGAAAAATGGTTCAAAAAGATGAGGTGATGAATGCTTGAAAAAGGAAGGAAAATGAAAAGTGAGGATGAAATTTGTAAGCTTTGAAAGTGAAAGCACACATTGTAAAACAACAAGTTTTGTCCTCCACTAGAAGAGTCACAAATTCTCAAATTCATCCTACCTTGTCCAAAGAGCCAATGTTACATCCTTGATTAAGTCCTATTGATCACATTGTTAAGCATTTGAGTGTTGTAGAAAGTAGAAGTTGGGCAAGGATATAGTGATTGCATAGCATAACTTGGTTGATGAGTGCATTAATATCCTCAATTTATTTGTGTGTTTGAGAGAAACACTTCATCATGTGAATAGAGGACTTGAGCATTTGGATTATGTTTCCCATTCACAATGTGTTGTGTGTTTGTGCATTCTTTAATCTATGAGTGTGAATTGCAATAATGAGCCTATGACCTTTATTGAGAAATGCACTTTGAGAAAGAGATATCACTACATTCTCCTTTGCAAGTGTGATTTACATTGAATATTCCATTGTGATCATTCCACCCTCATTGCTTTAAGTGCTTAGTTGTTTGAGGCCAAACAACATTTTAAGTTGGGGGGGGGGGGGTTGATTCGGGTGGAATTTACACACTTTAGAGGCACATGTGAAGCGTATTTTGATGTGGATTTCATTGATTTATGCATTGATTATGATAATTTGAGCCAAAATGAGAGAAATGTTGTGTTTTGTCGATTTGGTAGGAAATACGATGGAATTTGGAGCGAAACACCAACCATAATTCACTGGACCAAAGAGAGGAGTACACCATTGGATCCGGCTCGAAAAACGGAGTGGAATGAAAAAAATAATCGAGTCAATCGGAGGTCGGAAGCTCGAGATATGAAGAGACGAAAAAGCATGCCGGGTAGAATCAACCTGGCCGGGTGGATTCCACCCGGGCAAGCCAATTTCACCTAGAGCTTCGTATTTTTCCCGGGTAGAATCCACCTGGCCGGGTGGATTCCACCCGGGCAAGCCAATTTCACCTATATCTTCGTATTTCGGCCGAGTGGCATGTCCGGGTAGAATCCACCCGGCCGGGTGAGATGAAATTCGGGGGGTTTTTGGCAATTTTCTCCATTTTCAAGGGACTTACTTGCAAAATACCTCCCCAAACCCTACCCTAACACTATAAATACTCCCATTCTTAAATTCAAAACACATTACCCATTTCACAAGAACTCTTACACATACAAACACACACTTGGAGGTAATCATCATCAATTTCTTCAATTCTCCACCAAATCAAGCAAGGAAGGAGTCAAAAGCTTTGGAATTCCATTCCACACCATCCATTAGACTAAGCTTTTTCTTTCTCTCTCTTTTTCTTTGTTTATTTCATTAGTTTGTGTTAATTGGATTATGTTAATTCTTGGCTAGAACATTTTTGGTTCTAGAGCCTTGTAAATACTCTTTTTGAAGTTTATGAATGAATGTTTTGCTTATTTGGTGTTTGTGTGGCTTAATTCTATTTGGATGCTTGATTTTCATTGCAAAGCATGTCATTAGTGTACAATGGTGATATGTTAATCTTAGTTAATTGAATTAGGTTGAGAAATCTACTTTGATTAATTGATTGCAAGCATTTAACCTGTAGATGTTGTTAATTCTTAAATGTCTTAACATTATCAACAACATCTTAATTTGACCTTCCGAGATTTTTTCTAAGTCTTTTCTGAAATGCTACATTAAATGTTGATCTAAATGTTGTCGCATTTCTGGTAGGATCTAGAAGCTTCTACAAGGATCTGGAACCTGGAAGATTCCAGAACATTGGAGAACATGCTAGAACAACCTAGATGCATTTGGAACGACCTGGAGCAGCCTAGAAGGATCTAGAAAGATCATGGAAGTTGTGGAAGTTGAGTTTCCTAAAAAATAGGACCTCAATGTGGAAGCCTCTAGAATTCGCATACCACCACTATAAAAACCCATTGAAGGCTTCATAATTCAGTGTGCTCTATTCGATCAATATCCTAGACCGAGCGTTCATCCCTGTTAGGAAATTGTGGCCAATAGTTCTACATTTTAGTTCATACGTTGTATACCACCCGTATGACTGTGTGTCTTCTTATCTATTGAGAGTGTAATCATTAGATAGACTAGGCATTTCGACAGTGTATAATTTATACACTTAGTTCGTTTTCTAGACTTGGCACCTGCCTCGTTTATAGTTTCGTTGTGAAAGTTATTGTTGTAACATTTCACACAACATTTGTACTTGAAGATAAGTATTGATTTTACGCCATAAGGCAGACATAGATTTTTATTTATAAAATCTATGTTAAAAGTATTTCCATTGTGTCTCGTTTGTTTTTAGTGTTTCAAGTCTTCCGCTGTGTATCTTAATTTCTGATATTCTGTTAGAGTCAGTGTTGCACTATTTGTCTCAACATTCTGTGCAACATTTATCTACTTATACTTAAACACTTTCTACACCCTACACCACACACTTTCAGTTGGTATCAGAGCTGATACCTGACGACACTAGGTTAGATCTTTGGTCAAGTGTGTTTTTAGTTTAGTTTAGCAATGGAAACACATCACATATCCACTGCACTTAGGCCACCCGTTTTAGATGGTTCAAATTATTCTTATTGGAAGCCTAAGATGCGTATGTACATCAAGTTAATTGATGAACGTGCTTGGAGGACTGTACTTACAGGTTGGGAAGCTCCAAAAAGACCAGCAGACGCAGATGGTGAAGTTCAACTCAAAAGAGAAGTTGATTGGACGGCTGATGAAATAACAACAGCAAGCTACAATTCTAAAGCTTTAAATGCTATTTTTACTTCTGTTGATGTTTCAATGTTTAAAATTATATCTAACTGTTCTACTTCTAAAGATGCATGGGACAGGTTGCAAGAGCATTGTGAGGGTTCAGACAGTGTTCGAAGGACTAAGCTTCGAATGTTGGGGACAAAGTTTGAGAATCTCCAAATGAAGGAAGATGAAACCATTTCAGCCTACAATGAAAGGTTAAGTGAGATAATCAATGAATCACATTCTCTTGGTGACCCTATTTCTAATGTTAGAGTAGTTCATAAGATATTAAGATCTGTTCCTAAAAGATTTGATGTTAAAATTTGTGCTATTGAAGAGGCAAAAAATACAGATACATTAAGTCAAAATGAGTTAGTGAGTATTTTTAGAACATATGAAATAAACACTAATCAAGTTGATGAAAATGATGCTGATAAGAAAGTTGTGGTTTTTAAAGGAGAAACATCAAACATTTCTGAGTCTCAACCTATCATTACTGAAGTTGATTCTGATGAAGAATTGCTTGATGAATGTCTCAATAATCCTAACAACATTGCCTTGCTCACTAAGCACTTTAATAAGTTTCTTAAGAAATCTGTGAACAAATCTAGAAATATTCAGCCTAAGATTCAAATCAACACATCAACACCTCAACCAGAAAGGAGGAAAGGTCAATTCACACCAAGACTGTCAAAGAGTGAAGGTAAACCAAGGTATGATCCTGAATTTCGAAAATCAGTTCAATGTAATGCTTGTTCTGGTTATGGCCATTATGCAAATGAATGTGCCAATACTAGACTTAAGCAAAAACTGAATTTTAGTGCTACCTTGAGTGATGATTCTGATGATGATCTTGATGGATTAAATCAGAATGAATATTCTAATTTTACCAGAATTGATTATAATGATTCCTCAGATGATGATCTGGATGAAACAGTTTCTGATGTTGTACCTGATGCTTCAACATCTACAGCAACATCAGAACAGAGTCACCCAGATTTGAACTGTTTTAATGGTTTAGTTGATGATGCAGGAAAAAGGACTGATGACAATGAATACCAAAAGCTGTTGGATGATTGGAAGAATCAGAAACTCACCCTTGATTCTCTGAATAAAAGGAATGAGGATCTGACAGACACAATCACCAAGCTAGAAGTTATTCTTACCAAAAGAGATCTGGAAATCTGTAACTTAAAGGAGAAACTGATAAATTCTACTTTATGTTTCAAGAAATATTCCAAGAGTGCTTCTGAGGTAAATAATGCTATAGCTACTGGTAAGTCTAACAATCATGGTTTAGGTTATGATGGTACTACTGCTTCTATTTCTGATAAATTTAGAAAACCTGTGAAATTTGTTAAGGCAAATGTTGACACATCTGGGTCAACATCTGCAGAAACAGAGTCTCACAAGGTTAAAAGGAAGTATATCTGTCATTACTGTTTCAAAATTGGTCATATTCGTCCTTACTGTATAAAGTTGTTTGAAGAACAGAAAAACTTGAAAATGCTGCATAAGAAACTGTCACAACCTGGTAAACAGTTTTTGAAATCTGCATGGAAACCAAAAGCTACCTGTAATGTTGTTCATACCTCCTTAAAAGCATGTCTACCTGATTTGTGGTACTTTGATAGTGGTTGTTCTAGACATATGACAGGACGAATTGATTTCTTATCTGATTATGTGACCTTGAATAGTGGTAGTGTTACATATGGTGGAGGTTCTAAAGGAAAAATTGTTGGTAAAGGAACTTTGAATGTTGAAGGTTTTCCTAAGCTTAAAAATGTATTACATGTTGATGGCTTACTTGCAAATCTGATTAGCATTAGTCAACTTTGTGATGATAATTTGCATGTGAAATTTGATAAAGATTCATGTTATGTTCTTAATAAAGATGAAGTTTGTGTCATGACTAGTACTAGGTCAGCTGATAATTGCTATCTTATTGGAACAAATATGTGTAACTTGTCAAAACATGATGAAAATGTTCTATGGCATCAAAGATTGGGTCATGCAAATTACAGAGCAATGAAAAAGCTAATCAAAGCAGATGCAGTAAAAGGAATTCCAGAACTGAGGTTTCACAACACCACTGTATGTGGACCATGCCAAAAAGGTAAGCAGGTAAGAATGTCACACAAAATGCTGTCACATTGTACTACACATCGATGCTTTGAATTACTGCACATGGATTTGATGGGTCCTATGGAAACTGAAAGCATTGGAGGAAAGAGGTATTCCTTAGTTGTGGTAGATGATTTTTCTAGATATACCTGGGTAGAGTCTTTGAGAGACAAATCTGAAGCATTTGCTGCATTTAAAATTCTTTATAAGAGGTTAAAAAATGTGTTTAACTTGAAAGTTGGCCGTATTAGAACTGATCATGGTAGGGAATTTGAAAACAGCATGTTTAATGATTTTTGTGATAAAAAGGGTATCTTGCAAGAATATTCATCTCCTAAAACTCCACAACAAAATGGAATTGTTGAAAGAAAGAATAGAACTTTACAAGAAATGGCTAGAGTTATGCTTTCATCCAAATGTCTTGCTAAGAAATTTTGGGGAGAAGCATTGAATACTGCATGCCATATTATTAATAGGGTTTTTATTCGTTCTGGCACAAATCAAACACCTTATGAGATTTTGAACAACAGAAAACCTAATGTGAAATATTTTCATGTATTTGGTTGTGTGTGTTATATTCTGAATGATAGGGATCAACTTCATAAGTTTGATTCTAAAAGTGATAAAGGTTTCTTTTTAGGCTATTCTAGAAATAGTAAAGCTTATAGAGTCTATAACCTTAGAACTAACACTGTTCAAGAATCTGTTAACGTTGTGTTTGATGATGATAAAGGTCTTACAGATGACAAATATGAAGAAGATGTATCACAGGTTACTGACACTTCTGAGAATACACTGAAGTCTGAAAATGTTGCACCAAATGTTAACACATCTGGGTCAACATCTACAGAACAGTCAACTGTAAATTCACAGAATGATCAGTACATCCCCAAAACAAATCCTTCTTCAAGAATAGGCAAAAGTCATCCTTCTGACCAGATCATAGGCGATGCTACAGTTGGAGTGCAAACAAGAGGAAGAGTAAGATCAAACAAGGTAGATGTGGTAAGAACAATATGCATGTCTTCTATGTGTAATGTTGTAAATGCTGAATGCTATTTATCTGAAATTGAACCTAAGAGTGCTAAAGAAGCCTTAACTGATGAAAACTGGATTAATGCTATGCATGAAGAACTTGGTCAGTTTGAAAGAAATGAAGTGTGGACACTTGTTCCTAGACCTAGTCATACTAATGTCATTGGAACAAAGTGGATATTCAAGAATAAAACTGATGAATCTGGTAATATTGTTAGGAACAAGGCTAGGTTAGTAGCACAAGGTTACACCCAAGTTGAAGGAGTTGATTTTGATGAAACTTTTGCACCTGTTGCTAGGATAGAATCTATTAGATTACTGCTAGCTATTGCATGTTTTATTGATATTAAACTTCATCAAATGGATGTAAAGGCTGCATTTCTAAATGGCATATTAAATGAAGAAGCATATGTTGAACAACCTATAGGATTTGAAGATCCACAGTATCCTGATCATGTATATAAACTTAAGAAAGCATTATATGGCCTTAAACAAGCTCCTAGAGCATGGTATGGTAGGCTTACTGACTTTCTTTTGGAATATGGATTTATTAGAGGAGAGGCAGATAGAACTTTGTTCATTAAGCACACTGAAAATGATATACTAATTGCTCAAATATATGTTGATGACATTGTGTTTGGTTCTACTTGTGATAAAATGTTGAGTAAATTTGTTGAGGCAATGACTGCAACATTTGAAATGAGTATGGTTGGAGACTTGAACTATTTTCTAGGTCTTCAAATCAAACAATGCAGTGATGGTATTTTCTTCTCCCAGAGTAAGTATGCTAAGAACTTGGTTAAAAGATTTGGTCTTGAGAATTCAAAACCAATGAAAACTCCTATGGGATCTTCTTTGAAACTTTGCAAAGACAGTGCTGGAACAGATGTTGATCCAACACTTTACAGATCCATGATAGGTAGTTTACTGTATTTAACCTCTAGTAGACCAGATATTATGTACAGTGTGTGTGTTTGTGCTAGGTACCAAGCTAATCCAAAGGAATCTCACCTGAATGCTGTGAAAAGGATTATCAAGTATGTTGCAGGTACAAGTGACCTTGGAATCTGGTATACCAAGGACACCAACAACATTTTGATTGGCTACAGTGATGCTGATTGGGCTGGAGATATAGATGATAGAAAGAGTACGAGTGGAGGATGTTTCTACATGGGAAACAATCTTGTTTCATGGCACAGCAAGAAGCAGAATTGTGTTTCACAATCTACTGCAGAATCTGAGTATATAGCTGCTGGAAGCTGCTGTACACAACTCTTGTGGCTGAGCAAGATGTTCCATGACTATGGTATTGAGAATGGTATACTTACAATCTTTTGTGATAATACTAGTGCTATTAACATTTCTAAGAATCCTGTACAACACTCACTCACAAAGCACATTAGCATAAAACATCACTTTATGAGAGATTTAGTAGAGAAGAACATTGTGAAGTTGGAGTATATACCTACTGAAAAACAAAATGCTGACATTTTTACTAAGGCATTAGACCATGAGAGATTCTCAATCTTGAGGAAATCTCTTGGAATGAGCACTATCTGAAAAATTCGGATGGATGTTGTCACAAATGCGTCAGCATTTGGGACAACATCATGGGTTGTAAAATTTTATAAGTTGAATTTATTTCTTACTTAGTTAAATAATTCCTTTGTAAAATATCTACGAATCTAAGAACCTTGTAGTGCAAAAATAAACATGTCTTACACCTCTCAAATGCATAAAAATGAGAATGTTATTAGCATACTAAAAGATGTACCAAATCACTGAGTAACTATGGAGCACGGAGTTCACTACTACGATGCCTTCTTTTCAAAAGGTGATTCTTTGGTAAAAACATCAATATATTTGTAATCCATTAAGTAAGTATGGGGCACGGAGTTCGCTACTACGATGTACTCTACAGGAACAATGGATCAATACAAATTAGATGCTATAACACAAAAAGAAAAAATATGGTGCAACACAAATGAAGCAAATTCATGTAAAAACCGTGTTGAGGTGTTTGTAACAGTTTTGAGCACAACATTGCCTGATTCGAATTTATTTTTATAAGTTGTAATTATTTAATTATTTAATGAGATTTATTTTATTTATTTAAATTATATTACTAACCCACGTTTTTTTTTTTTTTTTTTTCAGATTATGCTTGGACTTAGTCTTTATTCTAGAAATTTCTTAATTATTTAATTAATTAATAAAATGGATTTTTCTCACTAATTAAACCATGATCAAGGTTGTGGCTAAAAATGTGGAGCACTATCACATTATTTCTGGAATTAATCGTGTTAACCTCCAACTACACATACATTCTCTCCATAAAACTCAATTAATTGTGATTTATGTTGCTAATTTGCTGATTGTCGAGCTTTGTTAAGTACACTTCTTGCAGAAATTGTGTTTGGCCGTGTATTTCCCAAAATTGCTGTATACACTCTCCCACCTCGTGCCTCGAAATTCAAACCGTCCCTTTAATGGCTGGAAACCAACCTCAATCTCACTCTCACTCACACTCTGTTTCTGAAACTTCCAAACAAACTGCCCAAAACTCTCTTGAAATTCTTGCTTCAATGGCTTCACAACAATCCAACTCCTCAAATGCCGACTCCAATGTCTCTGCAACCCCATCAACAACCACTCCTGTTCCAACAACTACCCAAATCCCACAAGATTCGACCGTTGAACAGTTTACAAAAGCTGTCGAAGAAGTGTCTGCAACTCTTCGAACTACCGGACATCTACCTGTGATGCAATTCGGAGATATCACTGTGGATATCTCAAGTTATTTGGCCGATCAAACTGCTGAAATGACTGCTGCAACAAAAAGCCCTAATCCTACTGTTCCAGTTTCAACGGAGGAACATGTCGATACTGTTGTTGAAGGAGAAGCTGCTGCTGCATCCGATTCTGAGGATGAAGAAATGGAGGACGCCCAAGCTTCTGATTCTGGTACAAACTCATCTTCTGAGGCAAAGAGCTCATCTTCTGATTCTGCTGCACCAGAACCTGATGATGATGGAAATGGGGACAGCTCATCTTCTGAGGCAAAGAGCTCATCTGCTGAAGCAAAGAGCTCATCCAAAAGCTCCTCTGCACATGATGGAGACACTGATCCTGATGAGGAACTACCTTCTGAGGAAGAAAGTGAAGGAATCTCTGATCACTCTAATTATGTTGAGAAAAGGTTAGAAATTTACTCTAAGAGGAAGCTGTTGATTGAGAAAAGAATTAATGTGCCTGAATTTGATAGTAAGGGGTTGATTAAGTTTTTAGAGGATAGAAATCTGTTGAATGCTGTTACATTTGGTGAAGCTTTTCTTACAAACTGGTCTTATGAATTCTATGCCTGTATGAAGAAAAGTTATGGAAAAAGAAGTTCTAGGTCTTATGGTACTGTTAATTTTAGGGGGAGGATTCACTCCAGAACTTATTAATGAGTTCTTGCACACTCCTAATGTTGATGAGGATGATGATCCAGATATGGATGTTGTGATTACTGCAATCACAGGGGGTAGAAAGACTAAGTGGACTAGGAAGATGCTAGCTAGACACTTAACCTCCTTACATTCTGTTTTGTATAAGCTGATCATATACAATTGGATTCCTACTACCAACACCACTAAGATTACAAGAGACCAAGCCATTCTTATGTATAGGATTTCTATACTGAAGAAGTTCAATCTGGGACATACTATCTTTCACCATATGAGGAAATTTTCTGGGAAAACTACTGGGAAAGGAAATCTTCCCTATCCAGTCTTGATTTCAAACTATCTGAAGCACCATGGCTTCACTGCTATGAAGACTGATGTTTTGAGGGGGAGAGTGCCACTACTTGCTATTGCTCCTGCCTTATTGATTGGGGACAGAATCATTGATCTGCCCATAGTTGCTCCTGGTACTGATAGTCCACAGAGATCTTCCAGACCCTCTACTTCTGCTCAACCAGGCCCTTCCAGAACACATCAGAGAAATGCACCCCCAAATGTTGAAAACATTCGTGTCAACATTGCTGGTAATGTGTATCTTTCACAGGAATTCATCAAGCTCCAACTCCAACACTTGCAGGAAACAATAGATGAACTCCAGTTCCTGAAGGACAGGTGGACCAACCTCCTTTCACCTACAACAGGGGGAGTACCACCACCATCCAACTCCAATGTGGTCATTGAGGAGATAAATGAAGATGGAGTTCCAGCTGCTGCTGATGCTGGTGCTGTACCTGATGCTGGAGGAGATGCTGCTGTTACTGATGTAGTTGCACATCTTGCATCTATTTACTTTGTGGATGAAGTTGATGAACAGGAACATTGATGAACAGGGACAAGCTGCTAGACAGGGGGAGATCTGAAATCCACAATGGCTATGGTGCAGGAAGATGATGCTGCAGCTGTTACCACAGCAATATAAGCCATTTATTCAGTTCTACCTTTGAAATTAATGTTTAAGTATTCTGAAATTCTGATACACTTGTTATTTATTTTCTTAGATGATAGGATGTTTATTACTGCAACTTGCTTAATGGTTCCACTTGATATTTGTTTACTGCCTTGCTTAATTTGTTTGCAGATTATCATGTGTCTAATATTGCAGGTTGTGTATAGTATTAGTGTCTGTTTTTGTTTTTACATTATGTTTTGCTCTGTTTTTTTTTTGTTTTGTTAGTGTCATACTTAGATTCTAAGTTAATTCTTCCAGTTCAACTTATTATCTCAGTATAGTTACTTATGTTGTGAGTAAGTGTATAGTTTATACTTATTCTATTTTGGATAAAATAGTTTTGATCTTTTGGCACGGATCATTATGAAATTATCCTTGATCTTCAGTTGATTTGATCCAACGATTACAACAGGTATTGTCTTGACTAGTGCTTAGCAATGATGTCAACCTCAACTAAGTACATAAAACTGAGTATGTATAGAAATATATGTGCATCAGGTGTGTTGTAGTCGAAAGGTCAAATTGGGGGAGATTGTAGATGTTGTTAATTCTTAAATGTCTTAACATTATCAACAACATCTTAATTTGACCTTCCGAGATTTTTTCTAAGTCTTTTCTGAAATGCTACATTAAATGTTGATCTAAATGTTGTCGCATTTCTGGTAGGATCTAGAAGCTTCTACAAGGATCTGGAACCTGGAAGATTCCAGAACATTGGAGAACATGCTAGAACAGCCTAGATGCATTTGGAACGACCTGGAGCAGCCTAGAAGGATCTAGAAAGATCATGGAAGTTGTGGAAGTTGAGTTTCCTAAAAAATAGGACCTCAATGTGGAAGCCTCTAGAATTCGCATACCACCACTATAAAAACCCATTGAAGGCTTCATAATTCAGTGTGCTCTATTCGATCAATATCCTAGACCGAGCGTTCATCCCTGTTAGGAAATTGTGGCCAATAGTTCTACATTTTAGTTCATACGTTGTATACCACCCGTATGACTGTGTGTCTTCTTATCTATTGAGAGTGTAATCATTAGATAGACTAGGCATTTCGACAGTGTATAATTTATACACTTAGTTCGTTTTCTGGACTTGGCACCTGCCTCGTTTATAGTTTCGTTGTGAAAGTTATTGTTGTAACATTTCACACAACATTTGTACTTGAAGATAAGTATTGATTTTACGCCATAAGGCAGACATAGATTTTTATTTATAAAATCTATGTTAAAAGTATTTCCATTGTGTCTCGTTTGTTTTTAGTGTTTCAAGTCTTCCGCTGTGTATCTTAATTTCTGATATTCTGTTAGAGTCAGTGTTGCACTATTTGTCTCAACATTCTGTGCAACATTTATCTACTTATACTTAAACACTTTCTACACCCTACACCACACACTTTCATAACCTAATTTTATTGTGAGATTGAAAGATGAACAATGATTAGGAAGATGTGTGATGATCCTAAGAGCTTGATTGGCCGGGTTTTATTGTGCAATTTAGGTAGAGATACTAAGTTGTGGGATATTTCCTTTGGATTACTTGGATTGAAGAAACTTTTAATTCATTATTATGTGATCAATCTTATAGATAAAGCATGAACACCACTTAAGTAGATATTTAATCATAAATGGATTCATTAGTATTGCATGTGTTTTAGAACCTACCTTTTCATCTTTGGATTTCAATCGTTTTCCACCTCGTTTTCTTGAATTACATGCTATTTGATTGATTTTACATTACTCTTTTAATTGTTTACTTGTGACACTTGATAGATAATTTAGGGGTAATTACACTATTCTCTTTAATCGATCACCGTCTATTTAGAATTCCGTCAACAAACTCCACTTTTACACTACACCTCCCTGTGGGATCGACCTCGTACTTACTTTGCTACGATATACACCGTATACTTACGGTCGTGTATTTTAGAGTTGTTAAATACGTGAATCATCGGGCAAGCCTTAATCGATACAAACCCTACCCCAACACTATATAAGCCTTCATTCTTAAATTCAATTGTACCTTTTCACCAATTCAAAAAAATTCCACACATACAAACACACATTTGGAGGTGATTTGGCTCCCCAAATCCAAATTTCATCATCTTTCACTTAAATTAGCTAGCTAGTTTAATCCATAGATATTGGTAGTTTTCATAGTTTAGTTGTTAATTTGAGTTGTAATTTCATTTCAAGCAAAGGATTGAAGATTTTGTTGAAGCTTTTGAAGGTTTATTTAATATTTGCAAGATAAGAGGTGATATCTTAATTTAATTTGAGCATTTTGTTATTATTAAGCATGGGTATATTTGGGCTAACCATTTTGGTGTTTGAGTGTTGTAGAATTGTGATGGAATTAATGTTTTAGCTTGATTTTGATTGTGGAATTCATTGGAAGGTGCATTGGTTAGGTTTATGGGATTTGATAGATCATTTTGCTAGAATTCAATTAGTAGGTTATATTAGAAGCTCAATTAATGCAACGAGAGTTGGTTAATCGGGGTAGATAGTATAATTGAGCATTGGGAGTCGAGTGAATTGAGTAAATATTGGTTTATCACAACGAGAGTTGGGTAAATTTCATTAGAACCCCATTTATCTACATTAATAGCTTGAATGGACATTTGAGTTATTAGTGAGAAGGCCATAGGAGTTTGGTTGTTAGTATTCAAGTGGAAAAACATGATTAGGGATTAGTTTAGTATAATTTAGGTAGAGTCGAACCCCCTAGTTGTGTGATTACCCGGGTAAGAAAGCCTCTATTCATCCTCTCGATCTTAGGCACCTTATGAGACATATGTGTTAGTGATTGCTTCTACCAAGTGTCATCCAATGAAATTCACACAGAAGTTGACTAGTAACATTGATTCCACACAAGGAAAAACACCTGAACAGTTCCTCCATCATTTGATTTTCATCATTATCTATTTAGTTATTTCTTATTATAGTTGTTAATTGAGAGTTTCATTTACATTTTCTTGCACAAAACATGACTTTTCACTATATTCAAAGAACAATACATAGCACTAAGGCTACTTTAACATACTAGTCTCGCGGATCGATAATTTAATCGGGCCTTGCTTTTATTACATACGATCCTCTTATACTTGAGAGGAGCGTGTTGGAAAAATCACGTGTGAATGCCGCATACTTTCGTAATCCTCTCCTCTCTTCCCTGTCACAAGCCGTGCACACCCTCCACTCCACTCCTCCGCACACAATCATATTGTTGTATATCTTGCATATTTCTTCTACCGTTATTTTGTGTGAATGTTATTTTTTTTATGTTTGTTGTTGAGTTGATGGGTGAATATAATTTATAAATTTTCGATATGTGTTGGTATATAATGAGAATTCGGTATGGTACGACATACTGAATTTTCGGTACGGTATACATTATGAGATTTTTTATATCGAATATTTAGTACGATATCGATATCGATTTTCGGTATGGTCGGTATACCGTACCGAACCACCCTTTATAGTATGTTACTCCCTCCGTCCGCCTATAAATTTCCCAATTTACCATTTTGGTCCGTCCGCCTATAAGCTTCTCATACCTTTTTTGGTAAGTACTTTTTCTTACACATCACTTTATTTCTTACTTTTTCTCTCTATCTCTCTCCTTCTTTCAATCACATCACTTGTACTATATCTATTATTTAATCACTTTTCTTAATCTCTGTGCCAAAAAGTAACGGGAAGCTTATCGGCGGACGGAGGGAGTATATTTTATGATATTTATCATGAATATTGTTGGTATCTTAAATTAGAAAGCTTGTCCATCTTTAAATAGTGGTCCAATTCATTTATTTTGTGAACATTTTAATTAAAACAAAATTTTAAATGTTTTTTTTTTTTTTGGTGTGTAAATCTTATTCGTCTGATATTTAATTTTTTTTACGTTTATCTGTTTTATGATTTTTATTATGTTATAAAATTTCTATAATTTTATATGGTTACTTAGTTGGGTCTTTCTACGGTAAGACAAGGCTTCGCCCATACAATAAATCATGTTTCAAATACCATTAGATTGTTTATCCAACGTATAAATTTTACTTCCTCCGTCCCGGGATAATTTTCATAGTTTGACTGGCACGTTGTTTAAGAAAAGTGTAGTTAGTTGTTGATGATGTATGTCACACCCCAATTTTCATAAAATAATATTTTACAAATATAATTAACAGTTTAAAATTTTAAGGGCATGAACCAAAATTTACACTTAAGAAATGAAGCTTACAAGTTTCTTTTACAATAAAAATAATTAAAATTAACTTAGCGGAAGCTTCGAATAAATAGCAACTTAAAAGAATTTTATAAAGATATCTAGGAAGCCACAATGTCTCAATCAATTGTCATCCACCGCTCCTCCTCGCCACCAGCTCCTCGATCTGAAATATTAAATGAAGGGGTGAGCAAACCACAGCTCAGTGGAGACATGCTTGTCAAAACTAAATATAACAAGTAATCAATTCGATAAATCACATTAAATATGTATAACTCAATATGTAATAGTTCAATATCATCACCTCGTTTATAAAGGTCAGAAGACCTATCCTCGTTTATAAAGGTCAGAAGACCTATCCTCGTTTATAAAGGTCAGAAGACCTATCCTCGTTTATAAAGGTCAGAAGACCTATCCTCGTTTATAAAGGTCAAATGACCTATCCTCGTTTATAAAGGTCAAATGACCTATCCTCGTTTATAAAGGTCAAATGACCTATCCTCGTTTATAAAGGTCAAATGACCTATCCTCGTACATCTTTCACATGAACATCAGAATAATCACATATGAAATTTAATATTGACAAACATAATAAGTTAGAAATCATACTTCACATGAATATCAAAATAATTAAATATCACATTTAATAATGACAAACAGAAAGATAGAAATCCCCACCTTGAAATCGAGTGAAAATATACAATGGACGAATTCTGACTTTAGTCCTTCTTGCGATTACCGTTGCCTCGATAGATGAATGTATACATGATAGCCTCTCATGAATTATTTATCATAGTTATATTGTCGTCTTGCCGTGCGATACATAAAATAACAAAGAATATAGGTTTTTTTTTTATGCTAAACTCAATTTCTCAAATATATATATAACATTGGGGCAAGAGAGAAGTAAATTTTGCGTTACAATTATTACATAAAATTCTTTTACTGCCCATAATGAAAAACGCATGCACGATGATGAATTGAGTGACAATAAATGAACAAATATGAAAGGTTGTTAAATATATATATATATATATGTTTTTATATAAAATATATTCAATACTATTAATTAAATACACACGCATATATCTATATATTATTATGTAATTTTCTTCTTATATAAATTAATTATTTATTGAATAAATTTCTATTTTTATTATTATAAAATTCTTGGGTATTACAATGTAAAATAAATGAGGGGTATTTTAGGTAATTTGATGATGGATAAAGTGAAATGTATGAAAAAAATAAATGAGGGGTATTTTGTGTTGTTGAAGCTAGCTAGAAACACGTACACAAAGTTGGGATTGTGATTTATGAATTGAAGAGTTGTTGATTTAAATAGGTCGCAAACAAATATGTATGACAAAAATAAATAATTAATAATAATAATGAACTGGAAACAGATGGAACGAGTTTTATGCAATGATTTCTGCCGTATTTCCACACAATCCGATGAAACGCTTCGTGTTCACTTGGATATCTTGCCCTAAAACAATGATTGATTTTTCTCCTGCAGAAAGGCATGTTTTTTCATTGGCTAATCTAACGGTGGTAACCTCTATTTCAATTCTTGGGAGTTTTCTTATGAAATCTCCACACATCCTCCCATTCTCTCTCACTCCTTACTCTCAAACCCTCCACTTGACACTATGGCGGATGATCTCAGAAGCCCCTTTCAAAAAGTTTCCCTCTCCGATATTAAACAAAACCCTCTCTTAGTTGGGGATCATGAGTCGTATGGGAATACCCCACAAAATTAATAACCTCACAACATCATTTTATTTTCAAAATTGTCACTTATTTTTTCATACATTTCACTTTACCCATCATCAAATTACCTAAAATACCCCTCATTTATCTTACATCATCAACAACTAACTCCACTTTTATTAAACAACGTGCCAGTACCCAACTAAGTAACCATATAAAATTATAAAAATTTTATAACACAATAAAAATCATAAAAATAGATAAACGTAAAAAAAATTAAATATCAGACGAATAAGATTTACACACTGAAAAAAAAACATTTAAAATTTTGTTTTAATTAAAATGTTCACAAAATAAATGAATTGGACCACTATTCAAAGAAGGACAAGCTTTCTAATTTAAGATACCAACAATATTCATGATAAATATCATAAAATATACTCCCTCCGTCCGCCTATAAGCTTCCCGTTACTTTTTGACACAGAGATTAAGAAAAGTGATTAAATAATAGATATAGTACAAGTGATGTGATTGAAAGAAGGAGAGAGATAGAGAGAAAAAGTAAGAAATAAAGTGATGTGTAAGAAAAAGTACTTACCAAAAAGGGTATGAGAAGCTTATAGGCGGACGGACCAAAATGGTAAAATGAGAAATTTATAGGCGGACGGAAGGAGTAACATACTATAAAGGGCGGTTCGGTACGGTATACCGACCATACCGAAAATCGATATCGATATCGTACTAAATATTCGATATAAAAAATCTCATAATGTATACCGTACCGAAAATTCAGTATGTCGTACCTTACCGAATTCTCATTATATACCAACACATATCGAAAATTTATAAATGATATTCACCCATCAACTCAACAACAAACATAAAAAAATAACATTCACACAAAATAACGGTAGAAGAAATATGCAAGATATACAACAATATGATTGTGTGCGGAGGAGTGGAGTGGAGGGTGTGCACGACTTGTGACAGGGAAGAGAGGAGAGGATTACGCAAGTGTGCGGCATTCACACGTGATTTTTCCAACACGCTCCTCTCAAGTATAAGAGGATCGTATGTAATAAAAGCAAGGCCCGATTAAATTATCGATCCGCGAGACTAGTATGTTAAAGTAGCCTTAGTGCTATGTATTGTTCTTTGAATATAGTGAAAAGTCATGTTTTGTGCAAGAAAATGTAAATGAAACTCTTAATTAACAACTATAATAAGAAATAACTAAATAGATAATGATGAAAATCAAATGATGGAGGAACTGTTCAGGTGTTTTTCCTTGTGTGGAATCAATGTTACTAGTCAACTTCTATGTGAATTTCATTGGATGACGTACACTTGGTAGAAGCAATCACTAAAACATATGTCTCATAAGGTGCCTAAGATCGAGAGGATGAATAGAGGCTTTCTTACCCGGGTAATCACACAACTAGGGGGTTCGACTCTACCTAAATTATACTAAACTAATCCTTAATCATATTTTTCCACTTGAATACTAACAACCAAACTCCTATGGCCTTCTCACTAATAACTCAAATGCCCATTCAAGCTATTAATGAGGATAAATGGGGTTCTAATGAAATTTACCCAACTCTCGTTGCGATAAACCAATATTTACCCAATTCACTCGACTCCCAACGCTCAATTATACTATCTACCCCAATTAACCAACTCTCGTTGCATTAATTGAGCTTCTAATATAACCTACTAATTGAATTCTAGCAAAATGATCTATCAAATCCCATAAACCTAACCAATGCACCTTCCAATGAATTCCACAATCAAAATCAAGCTAAAACATTAATTCCATCACAATTCTACAACACCCAAACACCAAAATGCTTAGCCCAAATATACCCATGCTTAATAATAACAAAATGCTAAAATTAAATTAAGATATCACCTCTTATCTTGCAAATATGAAATAAACCTTCAAAAGCTTCAACAAAATCTTCAATCCTTTGCTTGAAATGAAATTACAACTCAAATTAACAACTAAACTATGAAAACTACAAATATCTATGAATTAAACTAGCTAGCTAATTTAAGTGAAAGATTATGAAATTTGGATTTGGGGAGCCAAATCACCTCCAAATGTGTGTTTGTATGTGTGGAATTTTTTTGAATTAGTGAAAAAGTACAATTGAATTTAAGAATGAAGGCTTATATAGTGTTGGGGTAGGGTTTAGGTGCAAGAATTGCATGTTAGTCCTTAAAAAATGACGAAAATACATAAAATGCACCAAAAATGGGGTAGCACGGCCGTGCACAATCGAGCTTTGGTCTTCAGGAGGCTCGGCCGTGCCGTGCGCGATGGTGAGACGGAAAGGTTCGGCCGTGGTTATGCCTCGACCGTGGCATGCGATCATGAAGAATCCCACGAGCTCGGCCAAGCATGTGCCTCGGCCGTGCTATCTCGTGGCCTAAATGTTGTTGTATCGATTAAGGCTTGCCCGATGATTCACGTATTTAACAACTCTAAAATACACGACCGCAAGTATACGGTGTATATTGTAGCAAAGTAAGTACGAGGTCGATCCCACAGGGAGGTGTAGTGTAAAAGTGGAGTTTGTTGACGAAATTCTAAATAGACGGTGATCGATTAAAGAGAATAGTGTGATTACCCCTAAATTATCCACCAAGTGTCACAAGTAAACAATTAAAAGAGTAATGTAAAATCGATCAAATAACATGTAATTCAAGAAAACGAGGTGGAAAACGATTGAAATCCAAAGATGAAAAGGTAGGTTCTAAAGCACATGCAATACTAATGAATCCATTTATGATTAACTATCTACTTAAGTGGTGTTCATGCTTTATCTATAAGATTGATCACATAATAATGAATTAAAAGTTTCTTCAATCCAAGTAATCCAAAGGAAATATCCCACAACTTAGTATCTCTACCTAAATTGCACAATAAAACCCGGCCAATCAAGCTCTTAGGATCATCACACATCTTCTTAATCATTGTTCATCTTTCAATCTCACAATAAAATTAGGTTAAATGCATGTAATCAATTAATCAAAGTAGATTTCTCAACCTAATTCAATTAACTAAGATTAACATATCACCATTGTACACTAATGACATGCTTTACAATGAAAATCAAGCATCCAAATAGAATTAAGCCACACAAACACCAAATAAGCAAAACATTAATTCATAAACTTCAAAAAGAGTATTTACAAGGCTCTAGTACCAAAAATGTTCTAGCCAAGAATTAACATAATCCAATTAACACAAACTAATGAAATAAACAAAGAAAAAGAGAGAGAAAGAAAAAGCTTAGTCTAATGGATGGTGTGGAATGGAATTCCAAAGCTTTTGACTCCTTCCTTGCTTGATTTGGTGGAGAATTGAAGAAATGGATGATGATTACCTCCAAGTGTGTGTTTGTATGTGTAAGAGTTCTTGTGAAAGGGGTAATGTGTTTTGAATTCAAGAATGAGAGTATTTATAGTGTTGGGGTAGGGTTTGGGGAGGTATTTTGCAAGTAAGTCCCTTGAAAATGGAGAAAATGGCAAAAAACCCCCGAATTTCATCTCACCCGGCCGGGTGGATTCTACCCGGGCAAAATACGAAGCTCTAGGTGAAATTGGCTTGCCCGGGTGGAATCCACCCGGCCAGGTTGATTCTACCCGACATGCTTTTTTGTCTCTTCATATCTCGAGCTTCCGACCTCCGATTGACTCGATTATTTTTTTCATTCCACTCTGTTTTTTGAGCCGGATCCAATGGTGTACTCCTCTCTTTGGTCCAGTGAAGTATGATTGGTGTTTTGCCCCAAATTCCATCGTATTTCCTACAAAATCGACAAAACACAACCTTTCTCTCATTTTGGCTCAAATTATCATAATCAATGCATAAATAAATGAAATCCACATCAAAATACGCTTCACATGTTCCTCTAAAGTGTGTAAATTCCACCCGAATCACCCGAGCACCAAGCTCGGCCGTGGCTTGCAATTTTGGTCTGGGGAGCAGCTCGTCGTGCCCCTTGCTCGGTCGAGGCATTGCTTGGCTCCAACTTTTTGTGTCGATGGTGGCCATCTGGAGCCTTCGTCTCGGGTGTGGCCTACGATTTTGACTTGGGATGCAGCTCGGCCGTGCTCTCGGTCGACTTCAAACTTTCGGTATCGAGTACGCCTTGCTCGATCTGCGTGCTCGGCCGTTCCTCTTTTCGACCCTTTCTTGTTTTGTGCACATCTTTTATCTCGGGTGTCCAATTGACTCGATTCTTTTTGCTATTCCACTCCGTTTTTTGAGACTAACCAAATGGTGCACTCTTCTTTTTGTTCCAGTGAGGTATGGTATGTGTTTTGCCCCAAATTCCATCGTTTTTCCTACAAAATCGACAAAACACAACCTTTCCCTCATTTTGGCTCAAATCATCATATTCAATCCATAAATCAATGAAATCAACATCAAAACGAGTTTCACATGTGCATCTAAAGTGTGTCCATTTCACCCGAATCAACCCCCCCCCCCCCCCCCCCCCCAAACTTAAAATGTTGTTTGTCCTCAACAACTAAGCACTTAAAGCAATGAGGGTGGAAGGACCACAATGGGATATTCAATGCAAATCACACATGCAAAGTAAGATGTGGTGATATATTTTTCTCAAAGTGCTTTCTCAATGAAGATCATAGGCTCATTATTGCAATTCACACTCATAGATCAAGGAATGCACAAGCACACAACACATTGTGAATGAGAAACATAATCCAAATGCTCAAGTCCTCTAGTCACATGATAGAGTGTTTCTCTCAAACACACAAAAAAATTGAGGATATGAATACACTCAACATTCAAGTTATGCTATGCAATCTCCATAAGCTTGCCCGCATTCTACTTTTTCATTATACCAACCAGACTGTTCTCATACTATACTAGTAGTGCAATACATACAAGCAAAGCAAAGCAATTCTATCTCGTTTATGGACGAACTCAGTAGATTAATTGTCACCAAATGCTTAAATTTATAGAGAAACATGTAAGATAGATGAAAGAAGAAGCTTACCTCCTCCTCTTTCTTTTTATTGCCGGCCTTTAACATGATACCTTGAATCGATTAAACTTTGCTACCTGAGAATTTGCTCACAGGAGTTGCCGATGGCGCAACTTTGCTACAACGTGGGTGGTTGCGGCTGAGATTCAGTAGGAATTGAGAGAAAGGTCTTTTGTAGGGAAAGGTTTTCACTCTAAAAAAGGGGGGAAATGGAAAAGGATTGTCTCACAAAAAAATAGGGGAAAAAATTATTCATTTTCAGCGGGAAAATATAATACTACTCTGTATATATTTTTGTGAAAAGGTGGCTTTATTTTAGAAAATATTTAACTTTTTGTATTTCATTTCATTTGATTTGATTATGGAGAGAAAATATCACTACAAAAAACACCTCTATTAAGGTATCCCACATCGAATAGAGAGGATTGCCTAGGCTTATTAAGGTATCCCACATCGGATAGAGAGATGGTCTTGGGTGGGCTTATAAGCCTGGGCAATCCTCTCACTTAACACCTTGGTTTTAAGTGTAGAGTTAGGCCTTGTCACATGGTATCAGAGCCAACTCTCTACTTCGATGTGTGGAACCACGTGTCGACCTGGTCCCCGTCTCACGTGAGGGAGGGTATTAAGGTATCCCACATCGGATAGAGAGATGGTCTTGGGTGGGCTTATAAGTCTAGGCAATCCTCTCACTTAACACCTTGGTTTTAAGTGTAGAGTTAGGCCTTATCACAACCTCAATTAACAACCGTTTAGAGACCGTAAAAATAGTCTCTAAACGCATTAAAGACCGTTTTGAGACCTTTTTTGGTTGGTCACTATTAGGTTCGTTTTAAATATTTTGAGACTGTTTTCATGTATCGGTCTCAAACTATAGACTGATTTTTTTAGGTCTCTAAATTGTAGCGGTCTACAAACGGTCTCAAAGAATTGGTCGACCCGAACTTTTTTCGGGCCCTGAGACGGTCTCAAAACGGTCTTTAATTTAGAGACCGCCACACCTGACACGAACCGAACCCACACCCATGGCCGAATCGAACCCACACCTGACCCGACCCGAACCGAACCCACACCTGACCCGGACCTAACCCACCCCGACCCGAACCCACACCCGACATAACCCACCCGACACACCCGACCCCCATACCCACCCACACCCACTTTATTTAAATGACTATTTATTTGGTCTTGGTGGGAATTGAACCCGAGTGGGTGGCACCACTTTGACAAGTAACTGTCTTGAGTAATTTTTAAAATTAATTATATATATATATTAATTAATTTTTTTATTATATACTCCCTCCATCCCACTATAAATCCCACAATAAGTTTCTCATTCAATTTTTTTTCATATTATTTTTTCTCTTCTCCTTCTCAATCACATCACTTATACTTTATTTATAATTTTATTATATTTAATCTCATACTCAACTAATATTTTTTCTTATCAATTTATTTCTCTTATCTTTTAATATTCTAGTATCAATTTCTTTCAAACAGAATCTCAAAATAGGAAAACTAAAAAATTACCTTAACTTAAATTCGGTGGAGACGATTGATAACCAACAGTCGGCGGCGAAGAGGCGGCGTCAGCGACATTGTCTTAAGAACAGGGACAAAGTTGGAGTCGTCGCGGCTAGAGCCGGCAATTTGGGCCCGATCCGATGGGCTGTCTCGATCAACCCGAAACCTAGTATGGGTTGGGCTCTAAAATTAGAGGCCTATATAGAACTGGGCCTATTTGTCCTGACCCTAATGGGCTAGGCTGAATTTGGCACGCCGGCCCATGGACAGCTTGTTTGGCCCGATCAATATTTTTTTCTTTAAACAAATAGATAATTAAAATAAGTAAAGTATTTTATATTTAAATATTATTGTATTTTTATTTTATTTTGACTTTGAAATTTGAACTTGTGAATTATTTATAATTTTATTTGAAGTTGTTATATAGTGTAATGCTATACTGATTATGATCGTTTATGAATTATGTATAGTTAATACTTTAGTATTGCATATTTTTAATTATTATTATTTGTATAAATAAAAATTATATGTGAGTGTGTGACCAATACAACATTTATATATACTCCCTACGTCCATGAAAAGTAGTCCCATTTGCCTTATATTTCTTGTCCACAAAATGTAGTCCCATACCCTTTATGAAAACTATCACCCTTCAACCATCACTTAATTACTCAAATTGTCATCAACTTTATTCACAAACAATCACTGTATTCACAATGGACCCCACAATACCCTATAATACCCTTACTTTATCTACTTTTTTCTTAAAACATGTGCCCCACTCTCATGGGACTACTTTTCATGGATGGAGGGAGTATAATTTTTGCTAAAAATATTTTTTTATAAAATTATTTCATGGGTTGGGCCGGCCCGCTAGTCTAATGGGCTAGGATGGACTCACATTTTATAGGCCTGAAAAATTCATTGGCCGGCCCGACCCAACCCACGAACATCGCTTGGCCAGATGGGCCGGGCGGCCCAATTTGCCAGCTCTAGTCGCTGCAAGAGAGCAAGAGAGAATCGCGAGGGCCGTGAGAAATTGCATAGGGTAAAAGTGAAAGAGGCGGTACAAATGAACTAGGGTTTATAGACGGGTTACAAACGGGTTTATAAACGGGTTAGAGACCGTATTCACAAAACGGTCTCTAAATGAGCGGGCAAAAATGACGGTCAAAATATAATTTTGGGAATCGGAATTCTTAATACCAATTAAAGACGGCTAATGCGGTCTCAAAACAAAATTTAAAATAAAAAATTTAATTTCGGGTTAAAGACCGTCAATACGGTCTCTAAACGGCCTGAATACATAAAATTAAAGACTGAAATGAAATCGGTCTCAAAATTCGTATTTTTTTCAAAATGGTCTCAAATGAGCCTTTATTTGAGACCATTTTATGATGGTCTCAAAACTTTGGTCTCTAATTTAGACATTTTTTGTAGTGTATGGGGTCAATTTTTCAAATTTATTTCTTAGGAAATCAAATGTTTTTAATTATTTCATTTATTTTTTTAATAATTTTATTTAAATATAGAATTAAAAAAATTAGCCATGTTGTATGGTTAAATTTGTGTTTCTAGATTTGATGTTAGGCTGAAGAAAGCGTATTCCGTTTCAATTTGGAATTTTTTTTTTTTTTGAGGGTGCTTTATGAGTCTTTTATCTATTAATTAATTTCGATAGATTTAAGATGAAAGTATTGTAGATCTTACGAATTGTCTTCCTTTGGTTTAACATCTTTGACCAGAATTCTGATGTGGAAAAACTTTGGCCAGAGCTCGATCCCCTGCAAATTTTTAATGATTAATTTGTTTTTTTGCTTTTATTTATGATTTTCTAGTTTTGTTTTGAGATTTATTCCTTTAGATCACAGAAGTATGCTTAATTTCTGCATGGTTGTATTCCTTTAAACCAATAAAATACAACAATTTCGCAGACCATTAAACGCATGATGCTCTTCTTGAAAATAAAATATTTTGACTATGAACATTGTTACAAAATGAATTGAAATGTGCATATTTATAAATTTAGTGGTTAATTAATCAATATTTATTTTATTAATAATGTAAATATAAAAAATTTAATATGGAGTACGTACCTTTTATTCTAATTTATAATACAGACAAGATTATTTAGAAACTCTATGCGCAGTTTCGAATACATTCTTGCACTCCCATTTCTTCTTATAATCAGCTAGATTCATCTGAACAAGATTTCAATTTTGTCTGAATGTTTCAATAGATTTTGATGGATAGGTAAAAACTCAATCTTGAAATATTGTTCATCGGACTGTAATTTTTCTGGGTCTTATAAGAAATTTGTGTCCATTGATTTCATGTTTACTGGGCATAGATGGTATATATTTGTGAATGCTGCTCGAAAATTTTAGTTTAATTATGTGTTGCTCTTCTGTTTATTGGTTGCAATTTCATGTATGAAATTAGCCTCCAGCTGAGTTCTTTGATTCTCTATTTGGGCAATTTCAAAAACATATCATCAACGTTTTGGACAATGGAGCATTTTTATCATGATGGAATTGAAATCTACAACTGATTTATGCCTAGCTACCATAGCAGATGAACTTCTCCAGAGTAAGTACTAGTAGCTCTTGTTTTATATTCCATCGGAGATTCATAATTACATTTCTATGGGGTTTTTTTATCGAATAGTCAAGGTTATAGAATTATTTCTATGGGGTTTTTTTATCGAATAGTCAAGGTTATAGAATTATTTCTACTGAGTAATATTACGCTATTAGCTGAATAGTATTAACTGAACAGTATTAATTATTTTACTGAATAATATTATTTTCTTGTATTGAACAGTTGCACCGTGGGTATAAAATGCACACAATTGTTACTCGTTTTGCATATCCTAGCCCCAAATTCAATAACAAATTAGATGGGGTTTGTTTTGCCTAATTTTAAATAATTACAAATATACATATAAAGTTATTACCCTCACAAAATTTAAATCCATCCAAATAAATTTGTATCCCATCCTTTTTCTTAGAATTATTTTTTTATATAAGTAAGTACTAGTAGCTCTTGTTTTATATAAGTAATAGTAGTTATAGAATTATTTCTATGGGGTTTTATATTCCATAGAAGATTCATAATTACATTTCTTAGAATATCGAATAGTCAAGGTTTTCAAGGAAAATTACAGATTTAATGAAAGAGGATTTTTGTGTTTTTTTACTTATAATTCAAGGAAAGTGATAGCTAGAGATTTGAAGTTTACATCATTTTTTTTTGTAGAGAGAATTTTATTTTGTAATTTGGGTAGTATCTTATATAAACTCTAAATTAAATTTGAATATTACACTTTGCAAAGTATTAAACGTTAAATATTTGAGGTACATACTAAACTTAAATTGAAATTGAGATTGATTCATTCTTTGTACTTAACTTTTTTTTTTTCAATTCTTGTCTACTTAAATCCATTATCAGGAGAAAAATTTAAAAAAAAAATAGACTTGAAAAATATTTTCTCTTATTTAAAATGGATAGTGATTTTATGTGACATATTGAGAATGTGCAATGATCCAATCTCAATTTCAATTCAATTTTTGTAACTTATGTAACATTCAAACCCAATTTAGGTTTATGGTTTAGTTAAGTTTAATATAGTAACTTATGTAATATTCAAATTAAACTTATATTCAATTTATATAATAATTAAATTGATTTGTTCCTATCTATAACGGGTATCTATTTATGATTGTTTTGTATCGTGTTGTATTTCTATTACATTGTGTTCTCGATGTCAATCTTAAGATTGAAATTAGAGTAAAGTTAATAGGAAATCATAAGAATCACATTTCTTCGGTTGATAGCTTTGAGTATTTCTTCAACTGTTAGCTTTAACCCAATACAACTAAATATATTAGGAAAATAAAATAACTTAACTTTTTTTCAATTCTTCTATACTTAAATCCATTATTCGGAGATTTTTTTTTTAAAAAGACTCTCTTTGTTCGGATATTCACCCTCTGTTCAAATATTTGTCTTAGGTTTAATGTTTAGTACCTTGTATATCATATATCATTTAAGTTTAGTAACTTATGTTATATTAAAATTCAATTATGTAATATTAAACTCAATTAAGGTTTAAGGTTTATATTTGGTACCTTGTATAGCATATAAGTTTAGTAATTTATGTAATATTATTCAAATTCAATTTAAGTTTTAGTAACTTATATAATATTCAAACTCAATTTAGGTTTAAGATTTATGTTAAGTACCTTATATACAATTTAAGTTTAACAACTTATATAATATTTTAATTTCAATTTAAGTTTTGGTAACTCATGGACAATTTATATATGAAAATTTAATGAATAAATGAATCAATTTCAATTTTTTTATTTAAGTTTAGTACCTTGTGTTTTAAATTTAATTTATATATGTAAATTTAATTAATGAATCAATAAATTTTAATTTAAGTGTAAGTTTAGTATCTTATGTAATACTTATATTTAATTTAAAATTTAAGGTTTAGAGTTTAGTCTTATATGTATTTCAATTTAAGTTTAGTAACTTATTAATATTCAAGCTCAATTTAAATTTAAGGTTTATGTTTGGTACCTTATAAAACATAGGAGTATAAGTTTAGTAAATTATGCACTATTATTCAAATTTAATTTCAATTTAACTTTTAGTAACTCACGTAATATTCAAACTCAATTTAGGTTTAAGATTTATGTTTAGTACCTTATGTACAATTTAAGTTTAGCAACTTATGTAATATTTCAATTTCATTTAGGTTTAAGGTTTATGTTTGATACCTTATATACCATATAAATTTAGTAACTTATGTAATATTATTTAAATTTAATTTCAATTTAACTTTTAGTAACTTATGCAATATCCAAAATTAATTTAAGTTTAAAGTTTATAAAATTGAGAATTTTTATAAAAAAGGCCATTCATAAACATACCTTCTTAATAAAGGACCACAAATATAATCTTTTTAAATAAGGACAAAGACATGTGTTAATAACCCTTTATGCCCTTAAATTTAAATATGAAGACTAATGTAATATTTAATTAATCAATTCGTAATATTCCTTAATTTTCGCCCTTTCTTCAACAACTTTCCATCAATCAAAATTTCTTCAGTTTCAAGATCACCGTGACGTTTCAATTAATTATTTCACCTTTCTTATTCGTGATCAATATTTAGCAAAAATCTATTGCAATCTTCAATTATTGATTCATACTTTCCATAAAAAAACTCTACTGCAAAAAAATTCGACATTGTGTATTGTTAATCGTTTCTACATGTTTTTCTCATTTGATTTCATCTCTTCCAATGCGTCTAAACACGTTTCTTGATCCGTCACCATGGTGCTCAACCAGGTTCTCACGTCGTTCAACATATTCTTCTTCTCGCTTTGCAGTATCGATACGGCGTCGTCCAATGACTCAAGGGTATCGTTTAGCGCCTCCGTACACACCTTTAAAGCCTCTTTGACCACTGTTACATTATTTATTAATTAATCTTTTGGCGTACTCATCTGGAAAATTAGTGGATAACAACTTCTATAGAGAATCCCTCGGGTTTGTTGAGTTGGAGGCTTGTAGTCAGGTACAGACTCAATATTTTCTTCAACTATTTTTCATTGATTCAATTTTATTTATTTTTTCAAATCACGCATCAAGATCGTGGCAATTATATTGTGTTTTTTTTTACTTTCTTTAATTCCACCCATTGATTCCAGTTTCAAAAATATTTTATGTTCATATATTTGGTCAAACACAAAGATGCACATTGATTGTTAGTAGTTCCAAGTTGGTTCGTGTTAATCAGTCTTCAACGTTTCTAGAAGTTTTGAATCAAGTCACTGGTATGTGGCCTACATTAATAGACGAATTTTATTAATGCAGATCTAATTTGCATTAGAGTCATTTTCTGCATAATGATATTTGCATATGCACATAATTTACTTCACACTTCTGCATTATTCATATGATGATGCAACTTTAGTTTTTTTTTTCTGCATTATAGTTAGATATTTCTCTGCAGATCTTTCTACATAATCAAGTCAGAGATTTTTCTAAAGAACATATCTAATTTGATTTGACGATTTTTTTGCAGATCCTCAAGTCTGAAAATGAAATTGAATATCAGAGCTTTGGGGAAAATGCAATTGAATATCAGAGATTTGGGGAAGACTTGAATATCAATGATTTGGGGAAGACTTGAATATCAGAGCTTTGCGAAAATTCCTAAAATTGGGGCGGTGATTTGGGGAAGATTTGAATATCAGAGATTTGGGAAAGTCCTAAAATTGGGGAAGACTTAGTAATTAACGGCGATTTGCATTCAAATTTTAAAATTAGTTGACTTAATATTATATTAAAACGTAATTAAATATTGAGGGTAAAATGGTACATTTAAGTTGGATTATGTCCTTAATTTGAAATTAATTTGAACCATGTTCTTATTTAAAAAAATTCTATGTGAAAAGACCTTATTGGTGAAATCCCTATAAAATTATGTTTAGTACCTTATATACAATCACTACAAAAAATTATCCAAAAGACAACGGATATTTGCGAGTGCAATATACAGTCCTCAATTGACAACCGATTTGGCAACTGCCAGAAAAAAGGCGACGGATGTTGTCGCGGTCGCCTTTACGTGACTGTATTTCATCACAGTCGCCAATTGGCAACGAAAAGGCAACGACGTGTGTTGCACTCGCCAAAAGGCGACGGGAGTGGGCCCCTCGCTAAATGGCAACGGGACCCCACTCGCCAAAAGGCGACGGGAGTGGGCCTCTCGCCTTAACCGTCGCCCTAATGAATATAAATTCAGCCCTCTTCTTCCTCCAGAACAAAATCAGCGGCGCACTCCCCCCACTCCCCTTCGACTTTTCAGCAACCGCCGCCCATGCAAATCGAGCTCATTTTTTGGCCATTTGTGTTCTACACTTCGACGGGATCATTTCTACGGTATTTTTTTTCGTTTTCATTGGTTAAATTTGAATATATATGTATATATGTGGTTCTAGTATATATATGTATACATATGCATATATGTTGTATGTATATATAAAATTGTTGAAAATATATATATATATATAATTTTATTTTTAGAATTGTTTGAAATTAAATGTTAATTTTTAGCCAAAGTCTTGTATGCACTCAAGTACATCGTGTACTTGAGTGGACTTTGATTGGTCAATTGTTGACCATTGACCAGTCAATGGTCAAACTTTGAATTTTAACTTTTTTTGAAAAAATGTATGTTAGTATATTGAAAAGTGAATCTTTGTTTTTTTAATGAAAAGTGTATGTTACTATATTGAAAAGTGCAACATTGCTTTTAATAAAAAGTGTATGTTCTTATAACTGAAAAGTGTATGTTATTATAACTGAAAAGTGTATGTTATTATAACTGAAAAGTGTATGATATATTAATGAAAAATGTATGTTATTATAACTGAAAAATGTGTGTTATTATAACTGAAGAGTGTATGTTATTATAACTGAAAAATGTATGATATTATAACTGAAAAGTGTATGATCTATTAATGAAAAATGTTAGTTACTCCCTCTGTCACAGTGAAAGCTACCCAACTTTTTTTTTTCGTTTGTCCCAATGAAAGCTCCCCATCCCTTTTTTGGTAACTATTCCCTCTCACATTTAATTATATTCTTCTCTCTCTCAATCACATCACATCTAATACATCTATTTATTATATTAGTATTTCTTAACCTCCGTGTTTGGAGCTCATGGGGAGCTTTCCCCGGGACGGAGGGAATATATATTAATGAAAAGTGTATGTTATTATAACTGAAAAGTGTATGTTATTATAACTGCAAAGTGTATGATCTATTAATGAAAAATGTATGTTATTATAACTGAAAAGTGAATATTGTATTAATGAAAAATGTAAGTTATATATTAATGAAAAGTGTATGTTATTATAACTGAAAAGTGTATGATATTATAACTGAAAAGTGTATGTTAAAATAGCTGAAAATATTATTGAAAAAAAATAAAAAAAATAAAAAAAATAAAAAAGTCAACGGTCAACAGTTGACTAGTCAAAGTCAACGGTCAACAGTTGACCATTAAAAGTCCACTCAAGTACACCGTGTACTTGAGTGCACAAGAGACTCACCCTAATTTTTATGCATGCATGTGTTAATTGTTAGAATTTAATTGTTAATTGTGTTATGCATGTATGTTTTAAGTGTTAGAATTTATTTGTTAGGGTGTTAGAATTGTTAGAATATATTTGGAATTGTATTAATTAATTTTAATCGAGTTGGAGTGATGAGACGTTGGTTGTTTGATTGTGTGTTGTAGACGTCGATTGACATGATTTATTCAAATCATAGTTGGATGTATAGTCCAAGATTGGTGAATGGGATTATGAACCCCGTATTTATTAGTGGAGTAAATGGATTTATTGAAGTTACCACTAGTAATTCGAATTCGATTTGGGAAGGAAAAATTAGGTGTCCTTATTCGAAAGTTAGATGTCGAAATCAGACTTATAGAGATCCTAATGAAGTGAAATCTCATTTATATCGAAATGATTTTACGGTGAATTATTATAATTGAATTTATCACGGGGAAGAGATTTGGGGTCCACGTCCATTTCAAAACACTAATGAATTTGCGTCAACTTCAAACGAAGTTGACACAGCGGGACCTAGTTCGTACCACACTATGGTAGAAGACTTAATGGGTGGCCCAAACATTGATTTTGGAATAAACGTGGAAGAGTAGGCACATAATGAAGAACCCCCTAACGAGAATGCGACACAGTTTTACGACATGCTTCGTACAGTGGAACAAGACTTGTATCCTGGTTGCAAATCTCATTCGCAGTTGTCATTCAATTCCAGTTTGTTGAACATTAAAACGGAAAATAGATTGTTTGAAAGGGGACACAATATATTAAGTCGTTGAGTTGATTCGTGAAATTTGTCCTCCCGAAAATAAGGTTCCTAAGAAATTTAACGACACCAAACATTTGATGAGTGGGATGGGTCTTCCGGTAGAAAGGATTGATTGTTGTGCACAAAATTGCATGTTATTTTGGGTGGGGCATCGGGGACGTCGAACAACGTTCAGGATGGTGACCAGGTTGAGGATCAGGGTGATGCTGAGGATGATGGTGGTGATGAGGAGTGATACATTTTTTATCACTTTGTTATATTTATTGTAAATTGAAGTTGATGATTGTTTATTTTAATGTTGTGTGTGATGTTATTTTAATTGACGTGAACATGCTAATGATTATAATTAATGTTGTTTGTGATGTTATTTTAATTGAAAATGAACTTGAGAATGATTTTATTTAAGAAGAAAATAGTTTTAATTAAATGGATAAGTGAAAATAATTATACTCAATGTTGTATGTAATGATATTATTGTGAATTGAAAATTAGAATGAATTTAAATGTTGTGAATTGAAAATTAGAATGAATTTAAATGTTGTAAATTGAAGATTAGAGTAAATTTAAATGGTGTGAATTGATATTTTTAATCACCGTAATGTTATTTTAATTGAAAATGAACTTGAGAACGATTTTAATTAAGATGCAAATAGTTTTAAATTGATAAGTGAATTGATATTTTTAAATGTATAAGTGAAAATAATTATACTCAATGTTGTAGGTAATGATATTGTTGTGAATTGAAAATTAGAATGAATTTAAATGTGGTAAATTGAACATTAGAATAAATTTAAATGGTGTGAATTGATATTTTTAATCACCATAATTAAAATATTTAATTTGAAACACATAATTTAGTAAATTCTCATTTAGAAATAAATATGATATGCTTTAACAATTTAATAATCAACAATTAAAGTTAAAATGGATTGAACTAAAGAATTAAAACTAAAATTAAATTGTATATATATAAATTGCATTCACAACATGTCGACTAAAGCTTCTAGCCTAAACAGCACACAAAGGGCGCCCACAATGCTTCGCGACCGAGAGATCGCGGGATCGACCTCTACTGCTCGCGAAAAATCCCGAAAATGTGCAAAATATGGTGGCCCAGCGGTGAGGGGTGTGTGTGTTGGCCCCTGGGTTCGAAACCCAGGTTCTATTTTTTAAAAAACTAATCAAATGACACATATTTTAGCAGTCGCCTAATGGCAATGGATGCCGCCCGCAGTTGCAAAAAGGTGACAGATACAATAATTCTGTCACTTTTAAAATGGCAACGACCGCCTGCCGTCACCTATTCCGTTGCCTTTTAGATTAAAGAGTGGGATTTCGTTGCCTTTTCCCTTGCCTTTTGGATAATTTTTTGTATTAAATTTAAGTTTAGCAACTTATGTGATATTTCAATTCAATTTAGGGTTTAGTATCTTATGTTTTTATCGAATAATAAGAAGGTAAAAAAGGAAGTATGAAAGGTTATTTGGAACGGAGGAAGTATAAGGTAAGGTACTAAACATTAACCTTAAATTTAAATTGAGTTTGAATATTACAAAAAAAAGTTATTAAAACTTAAATTGAAAATTACACAAGTTATCAAAACTTAAATTGTACTCCATAATTGATTTTGAATATTACATAAAACTAATGAAATGGCGATAGATTTTAGCAGTCACGTAAAGGCAACATATTACACGCGCTTAATAATTGGCAACGGCCGCCCGCAGTTGCAAAAAGGCGACAGATACAATAATTTCGTCACCTTTAAAATGGCAACGACCGCCTGCCGTCGCCTATTCCGTTGCCTTTTATATTAGAGAGTGGGATTCTGTTGCCTTTTCCTTCGCCTTTTGGACAATTTTTTGTATTGAATTTAAGTTTAACAACCTATGTGATATTCCAATTCAATTTAGGGTTTAGTATCTTATGTTTATCGAATAATAAGAAGGTAAAAAAGAAAGTGTGAAAGGTTCTTTGGAACGGAGGAAGTATAAGGTAAGGTACTAAACCTTAACCTTAAATTTAAATTGAGTTTGAATATTACAAACAAAAGTTACTAAAACTTAAATTGAAAATTACATAAGCTAGTTACCAAAACTTAATTTGTACTCCGTAATTGATTTTAAATATTACATAAAACTAATGAAATGGCGATAGATTTTAGCAGTCGCCTAAAGGCAACATATTACACGCGCTTAGTAATTGGCAACGTCCGCCCGCAGTTGCAAAAAGGCGACATATATAATAATTTCGTCACCTTTAAAATGGCAACGACCGCCTGCCGTCGCCCATTCCGTTGCCTTTTAGATTAGAGAGTGGGATTCTGTTGCCTTTTCCTTCGCCTTTTGGACAATTTTTTGTATTGAATTTAAGTTTAACAACCTATGTGATATTCCAATTCAATTTAGGGTTTAGTATCTTATGTTTATCGAATAATAAGAAGGTAAAAAAGGAAGTGTGAAAGGTTCTTTGGAACGGAGGAAGTATAAGGTAAGGTACTAAACATTAACCTTAAATTTAAATTGAGTTTGAATATTAAAAAAAAATTACTAAAACTTAAATTGAAAATTACATAAGTTACCAAAACTTAAATTGTACTTCGTAATTGATTTTGAATATTACATAAAACTAATGAAATGGCGACAGATTTTAGCAGTCGCCTAAAGGCAACGGATGTGACAGTCGCCTAAAGGCAACATATTACACGCGCTTGCTAATTGGCAACTGCCGCGCCCGCAGTTGCAAAAAGGCGACAAATACAATGATTATGTCACCTTTAAAATGGCAACGACCGCCTACCGTCGCCTATTCCGTTGCCTTTTTCCTCGCCTTTTGGACAATTTTTTGTATTGAATTTAAGTTTAGCAACTTATGTGATATTCCAATTCAATTTAGGGTTTGGTATCTTTTGTTTATCGAATAATAAGAAGGTAAAAAAGGAAGTGTGAAAGGTTCTTTGGAACGGAGGAAGTATAAGGTAAGGTACTAAACATTAACCTTAAATTTAAGGGTTAATTTCTAATAGAGTCATTTCACTCTATGTTTTCTCTAATAGAACCTAGAAGATTTTTTTTTTTGTCTAATTGATTCAAATTAAAATTTCTAAGACATTTTTGCCCTTTTATTAATTTAAAAAAATTCGAAATCATTAATTTAAATAATTAAGTCAACTAAATCATGTAATCAAGCATTCCAAAATTATGGACCTTCCAAAATTTATGGACCTTCCAAAATTTAATTTTTTTTCCTAAAACGTAGATAACCACAATTATTTCGTTTCATTTTGTGCAACTTTGATATTCTAGCGTTGTGCATTTAATTACACCGATTCTGAAGACATACTGTGCATTTTCCGGTGACGAAGAAATTTATGAAGGACAAGATGCATATACACCAGGTAATATATGAAGAAAGAAAATGCATATACACTAGGTAATATATGAAGGACAAGATACACGTACACCAGGTAATATATGAAGGACAAAATGCATATAAACATGATAAATATGCATATGTATATAAAGAAATGTATGAATGACAAAATGTAATATTACAAAATATAATAATTATTTTTCATATAAACATGACGACAAATATGCATACATAATTCAAAATATGATGATTATTTTGCATATAACTTTATGCATAATTCAAAATATGAGGATTACGTTGCATATCATACTCGATTGAAATAGAATGACTATTTTGCAAAAAAATTGAAAGCTGACCTAAAAAATCATGTATTTAAAAACACAAAATCTACAAAAATCTGGAAGAATCTTACCCAAATTCGAACTCATATGTTATAATGACGTCGATTTTGATGCTTCAAATGTCAAAAAATAAATGGAAACACTCAGGCCTTCGTCTTCGTCGAACCGGCCACCACTGCGAACACCGTCTGCGTCGAATCGGCCACCACCACAGAGAAGATGAAGCAGGTCACTTCCCGCCGCCGTCTGTAACGAACACTATGCACGTGCCGCCGCTCCTTCGTCATGGTCGTCACTGGAAGAAGAGTTTCCCCTTCGTCACTGTAAGAAGATTGACCGCCGCCGCACAGATAGGCCGCCACGAAAAACAGATGGGTGTTGATTAGTGTGAAAATTACTTGAAATTCATGTGTTTATTTTACATAATTTTGAGGGTTTTGTTGCATTATTCACACTAAATTGACTAATTGCACTTGAAATGAGAAAGGTATGTGTTTTGTTATTTTTTAGGTAAATTGAACTTATTTGGAAGCAAAATACGTGTCTGGGAATTCATGAAGTCAAGAGGACAACTGCACCATTGGATGCGTCTCGAAAAACTGAGTGGAATGAAAAAAAGAATCAAGTCAATCGGAGGTCGGAAGCTCAAGATATGATCAAAACGATAAAGTGCGGAATTGTAGCAGAATCCACTCGGGTAGCCGAGTCAACCCACTCGGTTGACCGAGTGAAATCTGCTTCCAGGTCAGTTTCTAGACTTCCAACTCACTCGGTTGGCCGAGTCAAACCACTCGGTTGACCGAGTCAACTTGCTGATGCGCGAAAAATCGAGAATTTTAAAGGATTTCAAGGGCCTAAGTGCAAATCTCGTCTCAAGAATTCTTCCAAACTATAAATAGCTCCCCAAATCAGATTATTGGGAGGCTTGGCCTCACTTTCACACACTCAAGCCCTAGTTTCACTCTTAGGTAGATTTTTAACATATTTTGCAAGTTTAATTCCATAGATTAGTTTTCAAATTTAGTATTTAGGTTGGGTTTTTGAAGATTTTGGCTACATTCACTTGTAATATTCTAGATTGTTGAAGAATCAGCAAGGTGACTTCCACCCAAACTCTATTTTTTTATATTATTGGTATTTCTATGTTTATTTCAATTTCTTTTGTTGTTTTAGCCATGGGTGTTTTCTCAAACACCATGGACTAAGCTTTTTGTGCTTTGGGTGTTTGAAACTATGTGAATATTTAGTGTTGAAATTGTTTATGCTTTGATTATTGTTAATATTTGGATTGTTGCTTCTCTTATTGGGTTTTATTAGTGCTTTGTGTATTAGCTTCTATTAATCCGTATTTTGAGGCATGTTTGGCGTACACGAGAGTTACATGAACATGTTTAAATTTATGGTGTGAGTTGTTGGTATACAAATGTGTTTATTATACTTTTAATTCGTCGAGAGAGAGTTAATCGTATTAGAACCCCATTAGGAGACATTAATTACTTGAATGGTTATTTGGGTAGTTGATGAGGATTAGGAAGATGTCTTATTACCGGGTTTGGGAACACCTTAGACGTAAGGCTATAGTACCCGAAGGGAAATGATTTTCATCCTAGCATTTAGGTGCTCTTAGCAAGACTTAATTGAAGCATTAACAAAGTAAAAGCAATTCTTCTCGATTTCACTAGGTAGAGAACACCCGAAGCATTCTCTCACCCTTGCACTTCTTCGAATTATATTCGTAGTTGTTCTTTGTTTTAATTGTCAATTTCTTGCTTTGATAGTAATTTTCCTCCTCAAGTTGTGTTGATTTCTCTTATTAGTCATTTGCTTACTTTTAGTAGTTTAAATTACTTGTTGAAGTTTGGTAGTAACTTAGTTTTATTCTAGAAATCCAAAATCTCGAAATCGTAGCTACATTAGTTATGACGACATACAACTCTAGGGATCCATTGCACTAGCCCACCTCCCATGGTTCGATACTACTTGGTCGAAATACTTACGTGCATACTACTACGATCCCTTATGCTTGAGGGGAAGTAGTTAGTCAACATATAATGACTAAAAATTTCGTTCAAGTCAATGGCGCCGTTGCCGGGGAGGTGACGTAGTGCTTTAAGTGGGACTTAGAGTTAGTTGAGTACTAGTGTTAGCTACATTACTTGCTTTATTTTGTTTTCTTATTATTTTGAGAATTTTGATACTTTGATCTTTTGTAGGTGTGAACTTCATCGACTAGATGGATGAATATAATCAATACCAGTTGAATCAATTTTATGATCCACATGGTATGATTTATCCTCCACAACATGAAGATATGGCCTACGATAATTGGAGGAACTTTGATTATAATTATCAAATCCAACAAGTTCCCTCATATTATCAAGATTGGAGTAACAATAATGCACCCACTTTTCAAGAGATGGCCCCGATCTACATGGATATGCATTATGATCAAGAAAGTGATCCACGAGATAGATTTGAATTCCATGGAGTTTCGGAAGGAAATTGGTGTGATAGTGAGAGGAGCTTTGAGTACGATTATCAAATGCAACAAGCTCCTTCTCATTCTCATTATCAAGAGTGGGAAATCAATGAGTTTTGGCCACAAGGTAGGACTACTACCGAAAAACTCCTCATTGCACACATGAAGGAGAGAATGGATGCAAAGAGATATCCACTTGAAGACATGAGCATGAGAAGGAGCTTAATGGTGATTGAAGATGGCAAAGAGGAATGTCCTTTGATGGACATGAGCTACAAGGAACAAGAAAATCAAGAAGCATCACAAGATGAGTTGGAGAGCAAAATGAGTATTTCTAAACCTTTAAACTCTTCAATTTGCATTTTATTTGATATTGATGCTTCTATTGATTTCATTTTGCCTCTTAATCACTTTGACTCAAAGAAGGAAGTTGAGAAGTGGTTGGGTATTGGTATTCTTGAGCAAAGAGGAAAAGCTTTGAAAGAAATGATGGAGAAAGAGACAAGCGGTTGGCCTACTATTCATGAGAGCCTCCTTGATTTTGAGGTCAAAAGATCGAAATACAATGGGAAGGAGGCTCGATATCCATGGCCTTTTCGATGAGCTCATTAATTTCCGTCCGGCTTGAAGACGTTAAACTTAGCGCTAAATGGGAGGCAACCCATTCTTTATTGCTTTCTTTTATTTTTAGATTTGTAGCTTGTTTGATCTTTTGTTTAGTTTTTGTTTTGTAGGTTTAGTGTTGTGTTTGTGGTCAAGGATGAGAGATATGCATGGTGGAGCTCAAGGGTAGTGGTTCTTTGGTGCTAAAGGTTCAAGGGACAAATTCTAAGGTAACACACTCATTCCCAAACTTTGCATTCAACTAGAGTTTCATTTAAGTTTGGGGGGGTTTCATGTGTTTCCTTCATTTATATTGCACCGTTGTTCCTAGTTTTGGTGATTGATTATCTTGTGGATTGTTGGTATTTGAGGCGTAATTGATGGTGATTGTTAGTTTTTGAGATTTGGTTGAGCTTGTTGGTATTGATTGATGCTTGCTTGTTCACTTGATTTTGTGAAAATTTGTGCTTGGTTTGGTGCTTTTGATTCATGATTAGACAAGCCCGTGAGCTTTAGAGCCTTAGACTTTCATATATTATGGTCTATTTTCCTTCATGTGAGTATCATTCATGCTTGTGTGCTCTAGAACTTGCCAATTGTCTTGTTTGAGGCTACTATTTGTGTGAAATCTTTGGAAGTGATATAAGGCCATCTTTGTTTTGAATAGTCACTTGACCAAATTTTTCCATACCAAATGAAATGTTTCCGTAGTTAGCCACTTTGAGCCTATTGACCTATATTTTTTGGCAACCTACAAATTTAGCCCATTTGTCTATCTTTTGTGAGCCTAAATTTTCCTATAAACTAGTGGAGCTTGAATATTGACAAATGTGGTTGAATTGAGGTGAAATGTGAATTTGGTGGATTTGTTTGGTTGAAAAGTGAAAAGAAAAAAAAAAAAAGAGAAAAAAGATGAATTGTGAGTTGTGCAAAAAAAAAAAAAAAGATTGAGTTGATGAGAAAAGAAAAATCGAAAAAGAAAACTCTCTTGCGCACAAAAATTTGGTAGAGCTTCAATTCAAAAGTGTTGGTTGGTTGGTGGTGAAGAATGTGCTTAAAAAGGAAAGAAGTAAGTAAATTATGTGAGATAGAGAACTTTGAGTTGCAACTTGATCAATTGCAACTTTCCTTCTTGCTCCATTAGTTTATGAGTCACTTTATCCAAATCTTCCATACCTTAACCAAAGAGCCTACATTACAACCAAATGTGAAGTCCTTATTGATTCATTGATTGAACACTTTCATGTGGTGGAGAACTTAGACATTTGGCAAGCATATGGTGGTGCACTTGTGTGATTTGATTTTGAGAGCATACATTTCCTTAATATACACTTTGAGTGATGAGAGATACACTTACTTGTGAGGAAATTGTGAATTGAGCACTTAATCTTGCATTGATTTGAGCATAACTTGTGAACTTGTTTGTGGATTTTTGTACCTCTTGGCTTGACTAGATTGAGGAAAGTTGACAATCACTCATTCAATTTTGATTGAATTTCTTCGCAATCCTCCCACTTGTTCTATATTTCTTTCGTTGCTCGGGGACGAGCAACACTTTAAGTTTGGGGGGGTTGATTAGTGTGAAAATTGCTTGAAATTCATGTGTTTATTTTACATAATTTTGAGGGTTTTGTTGCATTATTCACACTAAATTGACTAATTGCACTTGAAATGAGAAAGGTATGTGTTTTGTTATTTTTTAGGTAAATTGAACTTATTTGGAAGCAAAATACGTGTCTGGGAATTCATGAAGTCAAGAGGACAACTGCACCATTGGATGCGTCTCGAAAAACTGAGTGGAATGAAAAAAAGAATCAAGTCAATCGGAGGTCGGAAGCTCAAGATATGATCAAAACGATAAAGTGCGGAATTGTAGCAGAATCCACTCGGGCAGCCGAGTCAACCCACTCGGTTGACCGAGTGAAATCTGCTTCCAGGTCAGTTTCTAGACTTCCAACTCACTCGGTTGGCCGAGTCAAACCACTCGGTTGACCGAGTCAACTTGCTGATGCGCGAAAAATCGAGAATTTTAAAGGATTTCAAGGGCCTAAGTGCAAATCTCGTCTCAAGAATTCTTCCAAACTATAAATAGCTCCCCAAATCAGATTATTGGGAGGCTTGGCCTCACTTTCACACACTCAAGCCCTAGTTTCACTCTTAGGTAGATTTTTAACATATTTTGCAAGTTTAATTCCATAGATTAGTTTTCAAATTTAGTATTTAGGTTGGGTTTTTGAAGATTTTGGCTACATTCACTTGTAATATTCTAGATTGTTGAAGAATCAGCAAGGTGACTTCCACCCAAACTCTATTTTTTTATATTATTGGTATTTCTATGTTTATTTCAATTTCTTTTGTTGTTTTAGCCATGGGTGTTTTCTCAAACACCATGGACTAAGCTTTTTGTGCTTTGGGTGTTTGAAACTATGTGAATATTTAGTGTTGAAATTGTTTATGCTTTGATTATTGTTAATATTTGGATTGTTGCTTCTCTTATTGGGTTTTATTAGTGCTTTGTGTATTAGCTTCTATTAATCCGTATTTTGAGGCATGTTTGGCGTACACGAGAGTTACATGAACATGTTTAAATTTATGGTGTGAGTTGTTGGTATACAAATGTGTTTATTATACTTTTAATTCGTCGAGAGAGAGTTAATCGTATTAGAACCCCATTAGGAGACATTAATTACTTGAATGGTTATTTGGGTAGTTGATGAGGATTAGGAAGATGTCTTATTACCGGGTTTGGGAACACCTTAGACGTAAGGCTATAGTACCCGAAGGGAAATGATTTTCATCCTAGCATTTAGGTGCTCTTAGCAAGACTTAATTGAAGCATTAACAAAGTAAAAGCAATTCTTCTCGATTTCACTAGGTAGAGAACACCCGAAGCATTCTCTCACCCTTGCACTTCTTCGAATTATATTCGTAGTTGTTCTTTATTTTAATTGTCAATTTCTTGCTTTGATAGTAATTTTCCTCCTCAAGTTGTGTTGATTTCTCTTATTAGTCATTTGCTTACTTTTAGTAGTTTAAATTACTTGTTGAAGTTTGGTAGTAACTTAGTTTTATTCTAGAAATCCAAAATCTCGAAATCGTAGCTACATTAGTTATGACGACATACAACTCTAGGGATCCATTGCACTAGCCCACCTCCCATGGTTCGATACTACTTGGTCGAAATACTTACGTGCATACTACTACGATCCCTTATGCTTGAGGGGAAGTAGTTAGTCAACATATAATGACTAAAAATTTCGTTCAAGTCAATGGCGCCGTTGCCGGGGAGGTGACGTAGTGCTTTAAGTGGGACTTAGAGTTAGTTGAGTACTAGTGTTAGCTACATTACTTGCTTTATTTTGTTTTCTTATTATTTTGAGAATTTTGATACTTTGATCTTTTGTAGGTGTGAACTTCATCGACTAGATGGATGAATATAATCAATACCAGTTGAATCAATTTTATGATCCACATGGTATGATTTATCCTCCACAACATGAAGATATGGCCTACGATAATTGGAGGAACTTTGATTATAATTATCAAATCCAACAAGTTCCCTCATATTATCAAGATTGGAGTAACAATAATGCACCCACTTTTCAAGAGATGGCCCCGATCTACATGGATATGCATTATGATCAAGAAAGTGATCCACGAGATAGATTTGAATTCCATGGAGTTTCGGAAGGAAATTGGTGTGATAGTGAGAGGAGCTTTGAGTACGATTATCAAATGCAACAAGCTCCTTCTCATTCTCATTATCAAGAGTGGGAAATCAATGAGTTTTGGCCACAAGGTAGGACTACTACCGAAAAACTCCTCATTGCACACATGAAGGAGAGAATGGATGCAAAGAGATATCCACTTGAAGACATGAGCATGAGAAGGAGCTTAATGGTGATTGAAGATGGCAAAGAGGAATGTCCTTTGATGGACATGAGCTACAAGGAACAAGAAAATCAAGAAGCATCACAAGATGAGTTGGAGAGCAAAATGAGTATTTCTAAACCTTTAAACTCTTCAATTTGCATTTTATTTGATATTGATGCTTCTATTGATTTCATTTTGCCTCTTAATCACTTTGACTCAAAGAAGGAAGTTGAGAAGTGGTTGGGTATTGGTATTCTTGAGCAAAGAGGAAAAGCTTTGAAAGAAATGATGGAGAAAGAGACAAGCGGTTGGCCTACTATTCATGAGAGCCTCCTTGATTTTGAGGTCAAAAGATCGAAATACAATGGGAAGGAGGCTCGATATCCATGGCCTTTTCGATGAGCTCATTAATTTCCGTCCGGCTTGAAGACGTTAAACTTAGCGCTAAATGGGAGGCAACCCATTCTTTATTGCTTTCTTTTATTTTTAGATTTGTAGCTTGTTTGATCTTTTGTTTAGTTTTTGTTTTGTAGGTTTAGTGTTGTGTTTGTGGTCAAGGATGAGAGATATGCATGGTGGAGCTCAAGGGTAGTGGTTCTTTGGTGCTAAAGGTTCAAGGGACAAATTCTAAGGTAACACACTCATTCCCAAACTTTGCATTCAACTAGAGTTTCATTTAAGTTTGGGGGGGTTTCATGTGTTTCCTTCATTTATATTGCACCGTTGTTCCTAGTTTTGGTGATTGATTATCTTGTGGATTGTTGGTATTTGAGGCGTAATTGATGGTGATTGTTAGTTTTTGAGATTTGGTTGAGCTTGTTGGTATTGATTGATGCTTGCTTGTTCACTTGATTTTGTGAAAATTTGTGCTTGGTTTGGTGCTTTTGATTCATGATTAGACAAGCCCGTGAGCTTTAGAGCCTTAGACTTTCATATATTATGGTCTATTTTCCTTCATGTGAGTATCATTCATGCTTGTGTGCTCTAGAACTTGCCAATTGTCTTGTTTGAGGCTACTATTTGTGTGAAATCTTTGGAAGTGATATAAGGCCATCTTTGTTTTGAATAGTCACTTGACCAAATTTTTCCATACCAAATGAAATGTTTCCGTAGTTAGCCACTTTGAGCCTATTGACCTATATTTTTTGGCAACCTACAAATTTAGCCCATTTGTCTATCTTTTGTGAGCCTAAATTTTCCTATAAACTAGTGGAGCTTGAATATTGACAAATGTGGTTGAATTGAGGTGAAATGTGAATTTGGTGGATTTGTTTGGTTGAAAAGTGAAAAGAAAAAAAAAAAAAAGAGAAAAAAGATGAATTGTGAGTTGTGCAAAAAAAAAAAAAAAAAAAAAAGATTGAGTTGATGAGAAAAGAAAAATCGAAAAAGAAAACTCTCTTGTGCACAAAAATTTGGTAGAGCTTCAATTCAAAAGTGTTGGTTGGTTGGTGGTGAAGAATGTGCTTAAAAAGGAAAGAAGTAAGTAAATTATGTGAGATAGAGAACTTTGAGTTGCAACTTGATCAATTGCAACTTTCCTTCTTGCTCCATTAGTTTATGAGTCACTTTATCCAAATCTTCCATACCTTAACCAAAGAGCCTACATTACAACCAAATGTGAAGTCCTTATTGATTCATTGATTGAACACTTTCATGTGGTGGAGAACTTAGACATTTGGCAAGCATATGGTGGTGCACTTGTGTGATTTGATTTTGAGAGCATACATTTTCCTTAATATACACTTTGAGTGATGAGAGATACACTTACTTGTGAGGAAATTGTGAATTGAGCACTTAATCTTGCATTGATTTGAGCATAACTTGTGAACTTGTTTGTGGATTTTTGTACCTCTTGGCTTGACTAGATTGAGGAAAGTTGACAATCACTCATTCAATTTTGATTGAATTTCTTCGCAATCCTCCCACTTGTTCTATATTTCTTTCGTTGCTCGGGGACGAGCAACACTTTAAGTTTGGGGGGGTTGATTAGTGTGAAAATTGCTTGAAATTCATGTGTTTATTTTACATAATTTTGAGGGTTTTGTTGCATTATTCACACTAAATTGACTAATTGCACTTGAAATGAGAAAGGTATGTGTTTTGTTATTTTTTAGGTAAATTGAACTTATTTGGAAGCAAAATACGTGTCTGGGAATTCATGAAGTCAAGAGGACAACTGCACCATTGGATGCGTCTCGAAAAACTGAGTGGAATGAAAAAAAGAATCAAGTCAATCGGAGGTCGGAAGCTCAAGATATGATCAAAACGATAAAGTGCGGAATTGTAGCAGAATCCACTCGGGCAGCCGAGTCAACCCACTCGGTTGACCGAGTGAAATCTGCTTCCAGGTCAGTTTCTAGACTTCCAACTCACTCGGTTGGCCGAGTCAAACCACTCGGTTGACCGAGTCAACTTGCTGATGCGCGAAAAATCGAGAATTTTAAAGGATTTCAAGGGCCTAAGTGCAAATCTCGTCTCAAGAATTCTTCCAAACTATAAATAGCTCCCCAAATCAGATTATTGGGAGGCTTGGCCTCACTTTCACACACTCAAGCCCTAGTTTCACTCTTAGGTAGATTTTTAACATATTTTGCAAGTTTAATTCCATAGATTAGTTTTCAAATTTAGTATTTAGGTTGGGTTTTTGAAGATTTTGGCTACATTCACTTGTAATATTCTAGATTGTTGAAGAATCAGCAAGGTGACTTCCACCCAAACTCTATTTTTTTATATTATTGGTATTTCTATGTTTATTTCAATTTCTTTTGTTGTTTTAGCCATGGGTGTTTTCTCAAACACCATGGACTAAGCTTTTTGTGCTTTGGGTGTTTGAAACTATGTGAATATTTAGTGTTGAAATTGTTTATGCTTTGATTATTGTTAATATTTGGATTGTTGCTTCTCTTATTGGGTTTTATTAGTGCTTTGTGTATTAGCTTCTATTAATCCGTATTTTGAGGCATGTTTGGCGTACACGAGAGTTACATGAACATGTTTAAATTTATGGTGTGAGTTGTTGGTATACAAATGTGTTTATTATACTTTTAATTCGTCGAGAGAGAGTTAATCGTATTAGAACCCCATTAGGAGACATTAATTACTTGAATGGTTATTTGGGTAGTTGATGAGGATTAGGAAGATGTCTTATTACCGGGTTTGGGAACACCTTAGACGTAAGGCTATAGTACCCGAAGGGAAATGATTTTCATCCTAGCATTTAGGTGCTCTTAGCAAGACTTAATTGAAGCATTAACAAAGTAAAAGCAATTCTTCTCGATTTCACTAGGTAGAGAACACCCGAAGCATTCTCTCACCCTTGCACTTCTTCGAATTATATTCGTAGTTGTTCTTTGTTTTAATTGTCAATTTCTTGCTTTGATAGTAATTTTCCTCCTCAAGTTGTGTTGATTTCTCTTATTAGTCATTTGCTTACTTTTAGTAGTTTAAATTACTTGTTGAAGTTTGGTAGTAACTTAGTTTTATTCTAGAAATCCAAAATCTCGAAATCGTAGCTACATTAGTTATGACGACATACAACTCTAGGGATCCATTGCACTAGCCCACCTCCCATGGTTCGATACTACTTGGTCGAAATACTTACGTGCATACTACTACGATCCCTTATGCTTGAGGGGAAGTAGTTAGTCAACATATAATGACTAAAAATTTCGTTCAAGTCAGGTGTGTTCGCGGCCTACATCATCCTCGTACTAGAACAATGACTCAGAAATTGAATTTGAAGATTCGGTGCGTAATAAGAATCTGAGAGAATAATTTTTGAAATCGAATTTGGAAAGTCATTTAATTACGGGAAACATGAGCTAATTTCTAGGATGTTGACTCGACAAGTTTTATGGAATTTAAATAATTAAATAGATTAAATAATTAGATTAAGGGTATAATGAGATTTTTAGCTTTATTTTGACTCTATTAGAAAAATATACAACTTGAAGTTTCTATTAGATTAAGGGGTCCTAATAATGGACTTATTAGATAATAATCTCTAAATTTAAATTGAGTTTGGATATTACAAAAAAAAAAATACTAAAACTTAAATTGAAAATTACATAAGTTACCAAAGCTTAAATTGTACTCCGTAATTGATTTTGAATATTACATAAAACTAATGAAATGGCGATAGATTTTAGCAGTCGCCTAAAGGCAACATATTACACGCGCTTACTAATTGGCAACGGCCGCCCGTAGTTCCAAAAAGGCGACAGATACAATAATTACGTCACCTTTAAAATGGAAACGACCGCCTGTCGTCGCCTATTCCGTTGCCTTTTAGATTAAAAAGTGGGATTCTGTTGCCTTTTCCCTCGCCTTATGGACAATTTTTTGTATTGAATTTAAGTTTAACAACTTATGTGATATTCCAATTCAATTTAGGATTTAGTATCTTATGTTTATCGAATAATACGAAGGTAAAAAAGGAACTGTGAAAGGTTCTTTGGAACGGAGGAAGTATAAGGTATGGTACTAAACATTAACCTTAAATTTAAATTGAGTTTGAATATTACAAAAAAAAGTTACTAAAACTTAAATTGAAAATTACATAAGTTACCAAAACTTAAATTGTACTTCGTAATTGATTTTGAATATTACATAAAACTAATGAAATGGCGATGGATTTTGTTGGGATATGAATCCTAAGACAAGTCCTAAATGATGAAAAGATAAGATTAGTTTTGATAAGCCAAAAAGTAGACTTGAATATTTTCTAAGTGTTGACTGATCTAGTCTAGTTATGAAGTCGTCTTGAACAGATCAGTAAAGTTCACAAGACAAGTACTAGTTCACAATACAAGTACTAGTTCATAAGACAAGCGTTGTTTTGAAAGAAAAGTTTAAGTTGTTTAAAAGACAAGTACATATTATAAGTACTGTGTATAATTGTTAAGTTGTTTACTGAGCTATTTGAGATGTATAGAAGCTCGTTATTATTTCAATTCAAGTTCATATTCATTGTATAGTTCTTAAGGTGACTAAGTTGAATTATAAAGCTTAAAGTAATGTAATAGTCTTATTAGGAATAGTTGATAGGACTAGATTAGTTCTATGTTGAAGTCTACTGTTGAAGACCTGCGCAAGACAAGTCAAGTTGGAAACAAGACAGGTGCGCAACAAGACAAGACAACAGAAGTTAGTTACAAAAACGCGTGTGAAGATAAAGATTAAAGAGTTAGTTAAGGAATAACTAATTAACTGAAGAAACGCGTGGATGGATAAGAAGAAGAAGTTAGAAGTTAGTTTTCAAGAAAAGTTAGTTACATAACAGAAAGTTCTTGAAGTTGAAGCTTATAAATACCTTGGTGTATTCTACATTTGAAGACTACTATTACCAAGAGAATTGAAGTATTCATAAGAGATATTCGAAGCAAAAACACTCTCAGAGTTGAAGTTCAGAAAGTTCAAGCCAGAAGACAAGTGAAGAATTTGAAGAAGGCTACTACTGGACTTAGAGAAGTTTACTTTTACGTTTTTGTTTCAAGTCGTTAGTTACTTGTATTTAGCTAGTTTAGATCGAAGAAGCACTTGGAAGTGTTATCGATAAGATCAAAGTCTTATTTCTTGGGACTTAAAACCACAAGACTACTCGATTGGAAGAGTAATAAGAATTTCACAACTGGGTTTGTGAGAGTGGATGTAGACAAGTTGTCGAACCACTATAAAATCGTTGTGTGTTGATTTACTTTACTGTTTGTTTAATTGTTTAATTGATTAATTGCTTATCTAAACAAGACAAGTAGAGTGTTCATACAGAAGTTCGAATTTCGAATATAAGTTGAGTATAAATTTGATTGGGCTCATTGTTACTTTGATTAATTCCGCATTACGTATTCTGATATATTGAAAGATTTTTAAAAGTCTATTCACCCCTCCCCTCTAGACTTTTACTAGCTTACTCAATATTATTAACTCAACTTGGGACCAACAAGTGGTATCAGAGCAGTAGTTTTCGAACTGCTGTTTCTTGATAACATTTAAAGACTTTGGGTGAAGTCTTGGTTCGTATTTGTTCTGATTCATATCACATCTTCTTGATATATCTGTATCTTGATTTCTTGTTATTATCCTATCTGATCAAACTGCTAAATCATGTCTCTTGAGATAAGTGCTAACAAACTTCCCAAGTTGAGGATGGAAGCCATTTTCAGTTCAACTCATGATCTGATGGTCTCCGTGATTAAAGAAGGACCAGTCGTTACCATGATCAAAAACACTGCTACACTGGACCCAACTAAAGCCGTTGGCGAGCTGATTGTTAAACCAAGGTCAGAATTGACTTTTGAAGAAATGCGTTAAAACAATTTGAATAGTCTTGCTAAGAATTATATTTTACACACCTTGCCAAACGAGTATCTTGGCAAAGTGTTAAAATGTAAGACTTCCAAGCAAATGTGGGACAAACTGGCTGTTCTTTGTGAAGGCACTACGCTGATCAAAGAAAGCAAACTGTCCACAGCTGTCCAAAGGTTTAAAACATTTAAAATGAAGTCAGGTGAATCCAATGATGAATTGGATACTCGATTTACTAAAATCTTGAATGATCTTGAAGTACTAGGAAAGACTTATACTGAAAGAGAGATTAACCTGAGAATCTTGAAGGCTTTGGATGAAAGGTGGAAAATGGTCAAGATGATCATTAAAACCACACAAGATATTGATTCGTGGCCTTCAGAAACCATGTTCCAGTCACTTAAGGCGCATGAGTTCAAACTAGATGAGGAAGAACCAATTGCCAGTAGCGATAGGGAGAAAGCCGTGTCAAAGAATGTTGCTTTTAAGTCAACTACGTCTAAGAGCTCTAAAGTAGACAGGTCCAAGCCTGCTAGTATAAGAGACAAGTTGGATAAGTCTGATCTAAGTCTGAAAGATCAGATGAACCTTATGGTTATGAAGTTCGATAGGCTAAACAAGCGCTATGGTAGATATAAGAAGTTCTATAAAGACTATAGAGGTTCTAATTCTAAGAACTCGTCTGAGACCAGACGAGACCGAAACTCGTCCGAAAGGAGAGACGAAGTCTCGAAAAGTAACAGACGAGATAGAGAGTCTGACGATAGAAAGATTAAGCGTTCTGATAGACGAGATAAGAGAAGGGATAAGTCTCCTGATAAAAAGTCTGCTAACGATCCTTTATGCTGTAATTGTGAGAAACCAGGTCACTACATTTACGAATGTCCGGACCTGAGCACTGATGATCGAGAAGAACGCAAGGCAAGAAGGGAACGGAGATACAATAGGGGTAAGAAGGCAATGATGGCTAATAATGACTCTGAAACGGACTCAGATGAGTTACCATCGTCTTCATCTAACTACCCGTCTGAACATGATGAAGCATTCATAGCTGATGATGGACTCTGCTGCATGGCTAAAATTGAGCACGAGGTATCATCTGCAACTTCTTTTCAATCATGTGATGAATCAGATTTTGATGAAAGTGATACAGCCGATAGTGGTGTAGGGAGTAGTCTTCATCACTCTACTGGTGTGACTGAAGAAGACCTCCTACTCGCTAATAAGGCATTCATGGAAGTCAGCGACGAAAACATCATATTAAAACAAGAAATCATTGATCTTAAGGAATCTCAGTCTAAAGTAGATCCTAATATAACAGTCCTAAATGAACGCTTGCAAGAAGAGTTGAGACAACTCAAAGACAAGTGTGCATTGACAGACAAGTTGTATCAAGACCTACTTAAGACACATGCTACTGAGACACATGAATTCCATGTTTTAAAAAGCAAGTGCAATAAGCTTGAAGAACGCAATAAGTTCAATGACTAATCAAAAACTGTCAGATAGGTATAGGGCTCCAAATGAGACAGGGTTGGGTGCAAAAACACTTAACTCACCTACTCAAGTCATTGAGAACCCTACTGATGTTGGTTCAAGCTCTTTGGCACATGATAAAGGCAAAAGACCAATGGAATACGATACTAGAACTACATCCCAAGGCACTGTACACAAGCAGACTGATGTTAGCTATCCGATTACCAATGGAGGTAAAAAGAATGTTAACAACAGACCTGCTCAGTCTAAGACAAGTCGAAAGAGGACCACTAATCGTGGACGACCAAACCAGGTCAGATACGAGGATTGGTATCCTGAGGAGACTAGTACTAGACAAGTACAGACTAGATGGAAAGAGCCTAGACCTCCTTTCATAAGGCAGTCTCAGCTCTACTCGTCTAGGCCTAGGAATGTGGCTCCCAAATATCATATTCAACCCGTCTTATATCCTCCGCCTGAATCCTATGATATCGAAGGAGAGGAAAGTCCTAAACATGTCTATAAACCGTATGGCCCCAATGCATACAAGCCCTACTCTGACTATCATAGGCCTATGCCTACTCAAGTAGAGGTGAAGTCGAAAGGCTACCTCAGACGAGTAGACCCAAGGACTGATGATATGCCAGACAAGGACAACATGGTCTTATTTTGCAACAAATATGGTCGAAAGCTTAAAAGATCAAACTTGTTCAGGACTCCAATGTATATTTGGATTCCACTGAACTCGACTAACCCCCCAGGACCCCAATAGACAAGGAGGGTACCTAAATTATGTAATATCATCTAATGCAGGGTCGACTCGATCTATACAAGAAGGGTGGCTCAGTAGGAGAAACCTGGTACATAGACAGTGGTTGTTCGCACCACATGACTGGTACCAAGGCACTTCTATCAAGCTACTATGAGCAAGAAGGACCAAAGGTTATATTCGGTGATAGCTCTACAGCAATCACAAAAGGCTTTGGCTATATCCGAAATAGCGATGTAGAGATACAAGACGTATCTTACGTAGAAGGTTTGAAATATAATCTATTATCTATTTCACAGTTTTGTGATCGAGGTTACAAAGTGCAGTTCAAAAGTCAAAAGTGCGAAATCATAGACAAGAGGACTCATACCGTACTGCTCGTCGGCATAAGACAAGGCAGTGTGTATATCGTGAATTTGAATAGTTGTCCACGGGACACTTGTCTTCTTACTAAGACACCCAAAGAGATCAGTTGGCTTTGGCATAGATGCCTTTGCCACATGAACTTTAAGGTGATTAATAAGATTGCTAGAGATTACTTTGTTGAAGGTATACCCAACGAAATCTATTTCAAATCACATGTATGCGATGCATGTCAAAAAGGTAAATAGGTAAAGGGTCCCTTTAAATCTATTCCAACCCTCTCTAACAAGTAGAGTTCTTGAACTTCTACATATGGACTTACATGGCCCAATTACTCCTCCAACTTTGAACGGTAGAAGGTACACACTTGTTGTGGTAGACGACTATTCTAAGTTCACTTGGGTAGTCTTCTTACACAAGAAGAGTGATACACAAACACTCCTACCTGATCTGTTGAAGAAGATTCAAGTTGAGAAGAATCAGTCCATTGTCAAGATCCGTAGTGACAAGGGTACTGAATTCATTAACTGATATATTAAAGAAATTTGCTCTAAGCGTGGCATCCAGTACCTTACTAGTGCAGCAAGGACACCACAATAAAATGGAGTAGCAGAACGGAGGAACAGGACCCTTAAGGAGGCCTGCAGAACAATGCTGACAGAGTATAATACTCCTCAGAAGTTTTGGGCAGAAGCGATCAATACTGCATGCCATTCCCAAAACAGAAGTGCTATCAATAAAGCACTAGGTAAGACGCCCTATGAGGTATGGAAAGGTCGAAAACCCATAGTTTCATATTTCCATATATTTGGCTGTAAGTGTTTTATCCATAACAATGGGAAAAGCAAGTTGAATGCATTCGATGCTAAAGCAGACGAGGGGATATTCTTAGGATACTCCTCGACTAGCAAAGCATTCAGAGTATTCAACTACTCTACCTTATGTGTGGAAGAAACACCACATGTAGTTTTCGATGAATCCCTACGGGACTCGTCTGCCGACCAGATCAGTAAGAAGGTAACTGATCTGTCGATCCAAACTGACCAAAAATTAGAAGTTTATGAACCCGTTCATGACTATAACCCGTTCATGAAAGCTCTCGAGTCTGATGATAAGGAAAAGGTAAGTGCTCAAGGTAAACCTACTAGACCAGTTGACATGCCTGAGCTAGTCGACTCGTCTACTCCTATTAAATCTTCTGATGCAAATGATGTTGAAATGCATGATGCTATAGTTGATCTAGATGATGATAGTATGCATGCCAAGACTAGAAAAATATGGAAATCTGCTCATAATACTGAAAATATCATTGGTGACTCTAGTGTTGGTGTGAAGACTAGACGACAACTCTTTGAGTCGCAAGAACAGCCTAGTCCATCTTTGTTTTTCTGGTGTTGTTTCCTCTCATCTATCGAGCCTAAGACCGTTAATGAGGCATTGGCTGATAGTAATTGGATCATTGCTATGCAAGACGAGTTGAACCAGGTTGTTCGAAACGACGTCTAGGAACTTGTCGATAGACCTAAACATCATAATATAGTAGGCACACGATGGATTTTCAAGAACAAGAAAGATGAGAATGATGTAGTCGTTAGAAATAAGGCTAGACTAGTTGCCCAAGGCTACTCTCAAGCTGAAGGCATAGATTATGATGAAACTTATGCACCTGTTGCTAGACTAGAAGCCATAAGATTGTTTCTTGCATATGCTGCTTATATGAAGTTTACTGTATATCAAATGGATGTTAAAAGTGCATTTCTTAACGATATTCTTGTGGAAGAAGTGTATGTTGAACAACCTCCAGGTTTCGAAGTGCAAGGCAACCAAGTGTACAAGTTGAAGAAAGCCTTATACGGATTAAAGTAAGCTCCCAGAGCATGGTACGATACTCTTTCTCAATTTCTATTAGAGAATGGTTTTACTAAGGGCAAGGTCGATAGAACCTTGTTCAGAAGACAAGAAGGTAAGGACATCCTACTTGTTCAAATTTACGTGGATGATATCATTTTCGGATCTCCCAACAAAAAGTTGAGTGAAAGTTTTTCAACACTCATGCAAAAAGTAAGTTTGAAATGTCAATGATGGGAGAGATGACTTATTTTCTTGGACTTCAAGTAAAACAAACTCCCGATGGGATTTTCATAAATCAAGCAAAGTACACTTGTAATCTACTAGACAAGTATGATATTAAGACTTGTAAATCTTCTGGAGTACCTATGCTACCTACCTACAGGATGGATCCAGACGAGAATGGTAAGTGTGCTGATCAAACTCATTACCGTGGTCTTATTGGTTCATTACTGTACTTGACTGCTAGTAGGCCTGACATTGCATTTTTTGTTGGCGTATGTGCTCGATTTCAAGTTAATCCAAAAGAGAGTTATATGGAAACCACTAAAAGGATTCTGAAATATTTGAAAGGAACCATCAATCGTGGTATATGGTATCCTTCAAATGATGATTTATCCCTAAGTGGCTACTCTGATTCTGATTTTGGTGGTTGTAGAATAGATAGGAAATCTACATCTGGTTCTTGTCAATTCTTAGGCACAAAACTCATTTCATGGTTCTCGAAAAAGCAGACAAGTGTTGCTACCTCTACTACTGAAGCCGAGTACATGGTTGCTGGTAGTTGTTGTAGTCAATTATTGTGGCTTATTCAACAACTTAGAGATTATAATATCTGTGAATCAAATGTTCCTATATTCTGTGACAGTAACAGTGCTATTGCCGTTACACAAAATCTTGTTTTGCACACACGATGTAAACATGTTGATGTGAAACATCATTTCATACGTGATCATGTCGAAAAGAAGGATATTCGCATGGAAAAGATTCACACTGATTTTCAAAGAGCTGATATTTTTACAAAACCATTACCTGAGGCTCGATTTCGTGAATTATGCATTAGTCTAGGACTAATTGATCTAGACCCTACTAGTATGTAGCAATGTACTAACCAGACAGGTACATCCCTAAGAAGAAAGGAGCAACAGACAACTTACCATAAAAGTCAGAACACTCATCTACTCATCCAACAGACAGGTAAACAAGGTCAGATAAGTTGACCAAACAACCCGATGAGGAAGCTGGTAAAGCTGAGGGTAATACTAAGGGAATAAACATTTAAGGGGGAATCTATAATTTCTTAAATATCCTAATGTTGACTCTTAAGTTTGTTAAAAGTCATCCTGTTCGAAACCTTGATTACTATGCTAGATTGATATTCATCTTAATTATTTTACTCCACTTGTACCTACGCTCATATGTCGCACAAGATAAGACAGGTACAAAAAGTCGTTCGACATTCAGAATAGACAAGCACAGTCGAATGGGGAACTCGTCTGGTGCGCATTAGTCTACTCGTCTGTTCTGGATAGACTCGAACAGACAAGATAAGTGTTCTTATGATTTAAATACTCTAAGTGTTTAAACAGTACAAATTAAGGATAAGTGTAATTTGATGATGCAAAATTTTGAAAAACCTAGAATTGGATTTATACACTCCCTTTAGTGAGGTGTATACACCACAGTTCGCGCCTAATTTCTACTTCACTAGGTCAGATGAGTACACTCCTCTGTCTTAACCAATTGAAAGGACGGATTTCAAATTTTACAATATCAAATCACGTAATATTCTCGATTCCGTAACTGAATTTCAAAAGACTTTCATATCAAACCGTTGGATCAAACCTCTCGATCTTGACCATTGATTCAAAACTCAAGTTTTATCAAAACCCAAAAGTTTCACTCTTCTCTACTCACGTTTTCATAACTTCTTACTTTCAAGCAATCCCAACTCTTTGCAATTCTTAACTGCTTGATTATTACTCTTATACTATGTCGATCGTTTCGATGTTCGATGCTCGCACTAACATGCATGCAAGATTCGACTTAGGGAAGTATACCACGGAAGGCAAAGTGCATGTGGAAGGATCGGTGTTTTTCAAAGGAAATCACACAGATGACAACAAAGAGATCCTAACGAAGTGTTGGAGGTGTGGTTTGAGACCCTACTTGGAGGCATTCCCAGAGGTGGTTCTAGAGGAAGAAGTGCTAGAGTTTTATGCCATAGCTACTCGTCTAGAAGATGCCATTGAAGCCTTTGTTGGTGGAAGGCGAGTTGAAATCTCTCGAGAATTTTTGACCGAATCTTTGAAGCTACCGTCCAGATCGATTGACATTGAAAGGTATGCTGAAGGTCAAGAATTGAAGTATCTGAGTATTTTTTTGTGGAAAGAAGCTCAAGTTGAATCGAGATGGAAAGATTCCTGCTGTCAAGAAGAATCAGTTGCTTGACAAATTCAAGACTTTGTTGGATATTTCCTCAAAGATGCTGCTCGGAGTCACTGGGAGTTATGACTCTGTGACCCTTCAAAAAGCAAGAGTGATGGCCGTGATTCATGATGGCATCACAGAAGGAAATTGGACCAAACTCTTCTTGGATAGAGTGATGTATTTCAAGAAGAATGTGCAAGTTGACACCAGTACAGTCAACTGGGTTGTGTCTGCAGCTGTAAGTTTTGGGAACAAGCTTAGCATTTTGCTACCCATCTTACTACCAAACAAGACTAGTTGGGGTAAAGGCAAGCCGTTCCATGCCTTGAAACACTATCTGAAGAAGGAGGCTCTTGCGAAGCAAGCTGCTGGAGGAACTGCTGCCCCCAGACAAGTACAAATCAATCCTCAAGACGCCATGTTTGAAGCTGCCTCTAGTTCTGAGGAAGACGAGTCGGATGAGGATGAAAAATCTGAAGAAGTGGCTGAAGCTGGAACTAGTGGGAGACTAGTTCAGTATGTGCCAGAGGAGGCTATGTTCGAGGCTGCTGAAGACTCTGTAGAGACTCAATCAGACAAGGAGTCTAAGGAAGAAGAGAAGGATCTGCAAGTCTATCGACTAGTGAGAGTCGAGTTGAGTCCCTCACTAGACAAGTCGACTGCGGAAAAGGTTGGTACATCTTCTCGTACTCTTTCAATTCCTCTCTCTCTACCTGTCAAAACCAAGGCAAGATCACTTCGAACTCGTGCCAAACCTGTACCCAAATCCTCGACAGTGTTGGCAGTGCAACCACTAAGAGCCAACATAACCCAAGACACTACTATATTTGATACAACTAATACTCCTACAGTTGTCAGACCAAACCTAGCCACATTAAAGCCCACAGAAACCACAATCCAAATTCCCTCAACCTCAACAGAATATGTTGAACCCATTAACCCATCTATTTCAGAAACTTTACTAGTTGCCACTGCAACAACTGAGACAAGGACCCCACTTGCTCAGACCCCTTCTGAAATTAGATTCGAATCCCTCGTTTATTATCCGATGTGCCTTAGGGAGAAGAGATTGCGTTCGAAGGTGTCGAACAATTTGAGAAAGATGCTTCCGTCAGTTGAGATTGACTCATCTTCTGAGCAATATGAGAAACTTCTAAGGATATGCACATGGGTTGCATTCAAGAAGGCCCCGACAGAAGATCTGTTTGAAGTTATCAATGGAATGGGTGGAATCTCCAATTTCCAAGATTGGGAGATGGAGCAAAAGGAGAACAGTGGAGTCAGAGACCACTCGGAGTTGTTCCCAGCCCATGCATTGACTACTCTTGTGAAGAGGATGTTGAACGTTTCTGATGACGTATTGACTTCTCAAGACAGGTTTGAAGTTGGAGTTCAAACTGATCTTGTGGAAGAAGAGTTGAAAGCTGAATGTATTGATGCTACTATTCAGACTGATCATCTTGAAGAATCTGCTGAAAGTGCTGAAGATGAAGACAACTCGATCTTATTTGCTAAGGAAGATGACGAGTTTGTTGAAGCGTTTATCTTTGATGAAGATGAGATAAATGAGAAAGATCAAGATGATGATGTAGTTGGAACTCAGTCTGCTCAAGTTTTTCCGGAAGGTTTCTTAGATGGATTGAAGACAGATTTGAAAAATGTTGTTCAGTCTTCAATAGATGAGTTCTTAAATTCCAAATTGAAAGAAGTTTTGGTGGAGCAGAAATCAATCTCTTGTAGATAGTTCTAGAGAGTTGATTGTTGGTGAAGTCAACAAGATGGACTCAACCTTCAGACAAGAAATGTATGCTCAAATAGAAGGTTTCTTGAAGAGGCAAGTTGACTATTCTGAAAAGCGTTCAATCAATTTTGCAAGATCGTTGGCTGAAGAATCTGGCAAGATGGAACGTCTTTATCGCGTAAAGATTGAGATAGCTGATGAGCAGAGGCGTGAAGCACAGGACCAGTTGGTGCGTTCAAGAGTTGTTCTTAATGAATTGACTGAACAGAACAGGCTGCTCAGACAGACTGCTACTCATTTCAAGGATGAGCTGATCATAAATTCGAAGAAATTGGAATCTACTGCTGATCGTCTTGACAAGATGAGTCACGACAAGACGCATCAGAGGCAAATTGAGTTAGCTGCAGAAGCTATGAAAGAAGCTTTGAAGGAAGAAATGACTCGTTTTACTAGTCTATTCACTCTTAAGGCAAGTGATGAAGCAAAAAAGGGGGAAGAGACAAGTAGAGTTATTGTTGAAGAAAAGTCTAGTGCTGAACCTAAAGTTAAGGCTGTTGCGTCTGCAATAGAAGAGTTGAGAAGGCCCAAGAGAGGAAGGCTAGTCAAGAAAGCTGATCTTGAGCAAGCAAAGGCAGAAGAGCAGATGAGACATGTGAAAGGCAAAGGTGTTGCTTCTCCTGAGGTTCAGACCAGACAAGTCAAAAGAAAGCTTATGATTGAAGATACTAAAGAAGATGAAACTGCAATCGTGAAGAAGCAAAAGATAGTTGAGAAGATTGATGATGAATCTCACTATGCTAGTAGAACGAAAGTTGGAAAGCATATTAGAAGGTTGCAGAAATTGAAGGCGAATCCAGATGCATTTGAAGATGCTTACATTGACAACTTCATTGACAATGAACATCGTGAAGATTGGTTCAAAGTCAAGTTGCAATGGGAGTTAGATCACTGGATTGTTCGGAAATTTGGAGATGCAGACAGCAATGAAGAATTATATGATATTTTTGACAAGTTCATAGAGGTGCAAGACCAGATGCTTTGGAACTTGATTATGAGGATAGCTGATGCTGTGAACTTTAATATTCTGGTGCCTATCTTTCCGAAATGGACTACTTCGATGCTGAGTTCAGGAAAGAGGATCGACTTCAATCATATCAAAAAATTTGAAGAAGAATTGTTAGATAAAGAGAAGATCGAGACTGAAGATCATATTTCAGTGATTCACAGAAGACTGCTCGATGCTTTTTGTGTTCCAAATCCAGAAGGAGGTAACATGTCTGACTAAGTGTAATTTCTTTACTTCGTTTTTCTGTTTTGATTTAGTATGTGTAATCTACTGATCTTACGTGAATGAATGAAAAGATAAGTACTATTTTGATGTTTAAAGACAAGATACCTACTTAACTAGTCTACTATTGTGAAAAGATTAAAGTAGTTTTGGCTTCATCAAAAAGGGGGAAATTGTTGGGATATGAATCCTAAGACAAGTCCTAAATGATGAAAAGATAAGATTAGTTTTGATAAGCGAAAAAGTAGACTTGAATATTTTCTAAGTGTTGACTGATCTAGTCTAGTTATGAAGTCGTCTTGAACAGACCAGTAAAGTTCACAAGACAAGTACTAGTTCATAAGACAAGTATTGTTTTGAAAGAAAAGTTTAAGTTGTTTAAAAGACAAGTACATATTATAAGTATTGTGTATAATTGTTAAGTTGTTTACTGAGCTATTTGAGATGTATAGAAGCTCGTTATTATTTCAATTCAAGTTCATATTCATTGTATAATTCTTAAGGTGACTAAGCAGAATTATAAATCTTAAAGTAATGTAATAGTCTTTTTAGGAATAGTTGATAGGACTAGATTAGTTCTATGTTGAAGTCTACTGTTGAAGACCTGCGCAAGACAAGTCAAGTTTGAAACAAGACAGGTGCGCAACAAGATAAGACAACAGAAGTTAGTTACAAAAACGCGTGTGAAGATAAAGATTGAAGAGTTAGTTAAGGAATAACTAATTAACTGAAGAAACGCGTGGATGGATAAGAAGAAGAAGTTAGAAGTTAGTTTTCAAGAAAAGTTAGTTACATAACAGAAAGTTCTTGAAGTTGAAGCTTATAAATACCTTGGTGTATTCTACATTTGAAGACTACTGTTACCAAGAGAATTGAAGTATTCATAAGAGATATTCGAAGCAAAAACACTCTCAGAGTTGAAGTTCAGAAAGTTCAAGCCAGAAGACAAGTGAAGAATTTGAAGAAGGCTACTACTGGACTTAGAGAAGTTTACTTTTACGTTTTTGTTTCAAGTCGCTAGTTACTTGTATTTAGCTAGTTTAGATCGAAGAAGCACTTGGAAGTGTTATCGATAAGATAAAAGTCTTATTTCTTGGGACTTAAAACCACAAGACTACTCAATTGGAAGAGTAATAAGAATTTCACAACTGGGTTTGTGAGAGTGGATGTAGACAAGTTGTTGAACCACTATAAAATCGTTGTGTGTTGATTTATTTTACTGTTTGTTTAATTGTTTAATTGATTAATTGCTTATCTAAACAAGACAAGTAGAGTGTTCATACAGAAGTTCGAATTTCGAATATAAGTTGAGTATAAATTTGATTGGGCTCATTGTTACTTTGATTAATTCCGCATTACGTATTCTGATATATTGAAAGATTTTTAAAAGTCTATTCACCCCTCCCCTCTAGACGTTTACTATCTTACTCAATATTATTAACTCAACTTGGGACCAACAGATTTTAGCAGTCGCCTAAAGGCAACATATTACACGCGCTTACTAATTGGCAACGGCCGCCCGCAGTTGCAAAAATGCGACATATACAATAATTTCGTCACCTTTAAAATGGCAACGACCGCCTGCCGTCGCCTATTCCGTTGCCTTTTAGATTAAAGAGTGGGATTCCGTTGCCGTTTCCCTCGCCTTTTGGACAATTTTTTGTATTGAATTTAAGTTTAACAACTTATGTGATATTTCAATTCAATTTAGGGTTTAGTATCTTATGTTTATTGAATAATAAGAAGGTAAAAAAGGAAGTGTGAAAGGTTCTTTGGAACGGAGGAAGTATAAGGTAAGGTACTAAACATTAACCTTAAATTGAGTTTGAATATTACAAAAAAAAAAGTTACTACAACTTAAATTAAAAATTACATAAGTTACCAAAACTTAAATTGTACTCCGTAATTGATTTTGAATATTGCATAAAACTAATGAAATGGCGACAGATTTTAGCAGTCGCCTAAAGGCAACGGATGTGATAGTCGCCTAAAGGCAACTTATTACACGCGCTTGCTAATTGACAACTGCCGCGCCCGCAGTTGCAAAAAGGCGACAAATACAATAATTTTGTCACCTTTAAAATGGCAACGACCGCCTGCCGTCGCCTATTCCGTTGCCTTTTAGATTAAAGAGTGGGATTCCGTTGCCTTTTCCCTCGCCTTTTGGACAATTTTTTGTAATGAATTTAAGTTTAGCAACTTATGTGATATTCCAATTCAATTTAGGGTTTAGTATCTTATGTTTATCGAATAATAAGAAGGTAAAAAAGGAAGTGTGAAAAGTTTTTTGGAACGAATGAAGTATAAGGTAAGGTACTAAACATTAACCTTAAATTTAAATTGAGTTTGAATATTACAAAAAAAAGTTACTAAACTTAAATTGAAAATTGAAAATTACATAAGTTACCAAAACTTAAATTGTACTCCGTAATTGATTTTGAATATTACATAGGGCGAATATTTGAACACAAAGGGTTAATATTACATAGGGTTAATATTTGAACACAAAGGGTTAAATTTTAAATATTACATAAGGTATTAAACTTAAATTCAACACAAAAACTTGTATGCAATATTGCATACATGCATTTCAGTTATTCACACACATGTTCTTTATAAATACACCCATAAGCTTAATTCACACAGATTTTTTATAAATACACCTACAACCTTAATTCACACACACATTTTTTATAAATACACCCACAAGCTTAATTCACCCACACATTTTTTATAAATACACCCACTGACAGTTCAATTCACACCCACATTTTTTTATAAATGCACCCACTGACAGAAAATTGAACATGGTCGTCTTCTCCGAGCAGTTTTCGGTCACCTCAGACCGCGGTCGGATGCTGCAATTTACGATGACCTTAATCCTTAAATATTTTATATTTCTTTAAATATTCTTTAATACTAATTATTATGAGTCAATGTTATTTTGTATTACGTGCAATAATATATCTTACTACATGCAATAATATATCTTACTATATATTATAATGTGGATTACTTATTCAATAAAAAAAATATAAAAATATAAAAGAATCAGTATTACTATATAAAATTGTGTTATTACTACATGTAATAATTTGTTTTACTACATAAAAAATTATATGTTACTACATACTACAGTTTGAATTACTACATTGAATAGACGTTTGTTACTATATGTAACTTTATCAAATGATCTAATATTTTTCGCAACATCCTACAATAAAATATTTTGTATTACAACATGATTATTGTGTTTACTACATTCGATAATATATGTTACTACATATTATAATGTGAGTTACTACATCAATAAAAACACTAGAAAAAACGTGTTACTAAATAAAAGAATTTGTATTATTATATAAATAGTTTGTGTTATTACTACATAAAATAATGTGTATTACTACATATTACAATTTGAATTACTACATTTAATATCCCGCGTTCGACAATAAAATAAAAGATAAAAAAATCACAGAAACGAGTAAAATAAACGGATTAAAAATTTCGAATTAAGCTGTCAGTGAGTGTATTTATAAAAAATGTGTGTGTGAATTAAGTTTGTTGGTGTATTTATAAAAATGTGTGTGTGAATTAAGCTTGTGGGTGTATTTATAAAGAACATGTGTGTGAATTAAGCTTGTGGGTGTATTTATAAAGAACATGTGTGTGAATAACTGAAATGCATATATGCAATATTTCATACAAGACTAGCCCTAAATTCAAATTGATTCATTCATTCATTAAATTTACATATATAAATTGAATGTCAATAAAGTGTCGAACCCTAACCTAAGGTACTAAACCCTAAATCTAAAGTCGAAAATTCTTATATTACACAAGATACTAAAATGAAATTAAATTATTCATTTGTTAAATTTAATTATATAACATAAATTTCTAAACTTTTAATTGTAAAGTAAGAAATCATTCGAAGATATACTAATATATCTGCTTCTTACTTGAAACACATTTCTATCACCAACTATAGCTCCATTTACAAATTTTGTGTTGTCAGAAGTAATATTTGCCTGTAAAAATGCCATATGATCAACTCTAGTGCCGATAAGGGTTGTTGGAGGTCCGTCTGCACTCACTCCACCACTTCAATACCCTTTGACCATTTGCAGAAAGCAAAAAAAAGGGGCTTTTTAATTTTAAAATATAAACTCACTTAAGGATTATTTGGGAGCTCCTTGCAACATTTTTTTTGGTTGCAAGAATTCAACTCACATGGGACCCTAACAGTGATCCCCCTAAATTCAATTGATCAATAGTGCATTTAACAAATTTGAAGTAGAACAATTGAAGACAACTTCCGAATTGGTCTTTATTGTAGTATCGATTAGCAATCCAAATACCACATATATATTGACAACACTTATGATCAATAAACATTTTTTGGGAATAAAAAATCAATGCACTAAAATTCAAATACATCGAGAAGCTGTAAAACAAAAAAATCAATGCCCTAAAATTAAAATTCAAGATAGTGAGGAGTGAAAATAAATAACTTAGAATTCATCAGGCCGTCGTACTAGGCTGTTCTTATGGAGTGCAACTTTAGAATAATCCCTCGAGACAGAAAACGTTTCGGCGCAGATTTCACATGTATTAAAATCATAGAAAATGATATGATCTTCTTGAAATCTCAAGGCCAACAGCTCAGGGTATTTCAACCAACCCAATGGTTTGATAGCAGCAACAACATCATCATGCTTCAACTTAATGCCAAGTCTTTTGATCTTGCCCTCTACGCCTTCCAAGTAAACATTAGACAACTTTTTCCATTCCCCAGTTTCTGATTTCATCTCTAAAACTTCCCATACAAATTTTTTGCAATGACTAAATAAAGTCAGATACCTTCCTGAGGACAAAAGCCAATATCTATGCAATGTTATTGGTGGGGGAGCCTCTACCGATATTTCAGTCTCTAAATTCAAAGTCACGATTTGCTTACTGAATGTTCTTTTCCAATGCACAAAACCTTCAGTAACGATCAGGTTACAATTTCCCATTATTACATCCTTACCACGGTTAGATAAGTTGTCAGTACTAAGAATCCTCCATGACTTATCTACTCCCACGGTTAATATACCAAATGCATATGGTTCTCCTTTCATAAGCGGTATAACAACTTTATACTTCATGGAAGCTGCATCATATCCAATAGCACCAAGCAGTAAGTTAGCGGCAAGATAAGGAGATTGAGGGAGACGGAAGTGTTGGTGTGACAAAATGTTTCTAACATAATAAGCACTTATGTCACACTCCAATACCAAACCATTACAACTAGACCAGAGTGCAAACATGTGTCGGTGATTGTAATTGAGCTTAATTGTGTCGATTCCTCCTCCAACTTTTCTAGCATAGGTGTTGTTGATATGCCTTGAATCACACACTTCGCTGAGTTGTTCGGGGGTCTCGCTATGCAGTATTGGGCCTTAAGCCCAATTTCGGTGTTTTATCTCAGTGCTATATATATGGTCTTTGAGATCTGTAATCTGTAACCCTAATTGATAATAAAATCCGTTCTCCTCTCTGCCCGTGGACGTAGCCAATTCATTGGTGAACCACGTAAATCACTTGTCTTCTTTACGTTTCTTGTTCATGCTCTATAATCCTATTCTGTCACAACAAACTGGTATCAAGAGCCTGGTCGTTTCGATCAAGTTTTTTTTTCCGCACTGTTAGGGTTTTTTGGAGCCGATCGAGAATGTCTGCTTTCAACGTAAAGGTTGACAAATTCACCGGGAGAAATAGTTTTGGCCTATGGCAAATCAAGATGCGATCTCTGCTGAAGCAGCAGGGTTTGTGGGCGCCGCTATCAGGAAAACCTAAATCTGAGGATGTAACTGAAGAAGAGTGGAATACCCTAGAAGAAAAGGCCCACTCGACTATCATGCTATGTCTGTCTGACGATGTTATCATCGAGGTTGCGGATCAGGAAACTGCCGATGGTCTCTGGAAGAAGTTAGAGAGTCTCTACATGACGAAGTCTCTAACCAACAAATTGCTTCTGAAGCAACGTCTGTTCCGTTTACGCATGCAGGAAGGTACATCTCTTCGGGATCATCTAGATAAATTAAATAAAATTTTACTAGATTTGCGTAATATTGATGTTAAAGTAGAAGATGAGGACGCTGCTTTAATTCTGTTAGTATCTTTGCATGAATCGTATGAGAATTTTGTTGAATCTTTCATTACTGGGAAAGATACTCTGTCTCTGGAAGATGTTCGATCTGCTCTCCACAGCAGAGAAGACCGTCAACAGGCAACTGGCTCGGTCACAGAAAATCAGGCATCAGGGCTGTATGTTACGGGTAAGGGACAAAAGAAATCTGGGAAGAAAACTGGGAAGCCGAATCAGAAAGGATCAAAAGGTCCTAAACCCGATGACATCTGCAATTACTGTAAAGAACCAGGGCACTGGAAGAATGATTGTCCTAAGAAGAAAAGGAAGCAGGAGAAGAAAGATGGTGTCGGCGGTTCTGCAGCTGTTGCAGAAACTGATACAAATTCTGAAGTTGATCTGGCCTTGGTTGCAGCTGGACAGTCACATCGTAATGATGTGTGGGTTCTTGATTCTGGGGCATCATACCACATTTGTCCTAACAGGGAGTTCTTCTCGACCTATGAGCAGATAGATGGAGGAAATGTTACTATGGCTAACAGTGCTGCCTGCAAGGTGGTTGGGATTGGCTCAGTCAGGATACGGACACATGATGGGGTATTCTGCACCTTGGATGGAGTCAGGCATGTTCCACAGATGACGAAGAATCTGATATCTTTGAGTCTCCTTGACAGCAAGGGTTTCAGTTTCAAAGGTGAAGGTGGAGTTATGTATGTTTGTCAAGGTTCAAAGGTGGTTCTGACAGGCTTGAAACGTGGTACCTTATATTATCTGCGAGGTTCCACTGTGACAGGTTCTGCTAATGTTGCATCATCTGAGGTTCAGACCATGGATATGACCAGGTTGTGGCATATGAGGCTCGGTCATATGGGAGAAAGAGGGATGCAGATTTTGTCAAAGCGGGATCTTCTTTCTGGGCACAAAGTGCAGAGTCTTGAATTCTGCGAACATTGTGTATTTGGGAAACTTCATCGCAGCAAGTTCCCAAAGAAGGCAGTTCATCAGACCAAGGGGACTCTTGACTACATTCATATGGATTGTTGGGGTCCGTCACGTGTTGAGTCTATTGGAGGCCACAGATATTTTGTGTCAATGATTGATGACTACTCAAGGATGACTTGGGTAATTATGATGAAACACAAAAGCGAAGCTTTCAAGAAATTCAAGCAGTGGAAGGCGTTGGTAGAAAATCAGACTGGGAAGAAGATCAAGAGACTGCGAACTGATAATGGCCTGGAGTTCTGTTCGTCTGAGTTCAATGAGTTCTGCAAGGATGCAGGGATTGCTCGACACCACACTATCCGACATACACCGCAGCAGAATGGTGTGGCAGAGCGCATGAATCAGACATTGCTAGAGAGAGCGAGATGCATGCTCTCGAATGCTGGTTTGGCTAGAAAGTTCTGGGCAGAAGCAGTAAACACGACATGCTATCTGATCAACCGTGGTCCACACACTGGCATTGATTGCCAGACACCTTATGAGGTATGGTCTAATAAACTTGCAGATTATTCTTTGTTGAAGGTTTTTGGCTGTACTGTTTACTATCATGTTAGTGAGGGTAAATTAGAACCAAGAGCTAAGAAGGGTATATTTGTTGGTTTCGGGGATGGAGTTAAGGGATATAGAATCTGGTCACCTTCAGAGAATAGAGTTATATTCAGTAGGAATGTGATTTTTGATGAGAATTCTATGCTTAACCCCATTGAGAAGTCTGTTTGTACAGAAAATTGTAGTAATGTTAAACAGGTGGAGCTGCAAGTCACTCTCGATGAGAGTAAATCACAACTCCAAGGTGGAGAAGATCAACATACTACTGCTGAAAGTACAAGTTCTGATGTTCATCCATATGCTCGCCAGACAAGCATAAATGTTGATAGAGCTAGGAGAACAGGCGTGAAGCCTCCTGTGCGGTACGGTTTTGAGGATATGGTGACTTATGCATTACAAGTCGCTGACGAGGTGGAAGAGGAAGAACCATCTGCAGGTGAACCATTCACCTACAGAGAGGCTGTTTCATGCAGTGAGTCGGCCCAATGGCTCGCTGCAATGAGAGAAGAGATGGAATCACTTGCCAAGAATGAGACTTGGGAGCTAGTCAAACGGCCTAAGGAGAGGAAGATTGTTACTTGCAAATGGATATTCAAGAGGAAGGAAGAAACCACACCTGGTGAGGGTGTGAGATACAAAGCTCGGCTAGTTGCAAGAGGGTTCACACAGAAGAAGGGGGTTGATTATAATGAGATATTCTCACCAGTGGTCAGACACACTTCCATCAGAGTGTTACTAGCAATGGTGGCACATCAGGATTTAGAACTTGAGCAACTAGATGTGAAGACAGCTTTTCTACATGGAAAGCTTGAAAATGATATCTACATGACTCAGCCAGAGGGGTTCCAGGTTCCGGGGAAGGAAGATTATGTTTGCAAGTTGATGCGGTCCCTATATGGACTAAAGCAGTCTCCAAGGCAGTGGTATAAGAGGTTTGATAGTTACATGATCCAGTTGGGATACAACAGGAGTCCGTATGATTGTTGTGTGTATCACAATAAAGCTGATAATGGTTCCATGATCTATCTCGTCCTGTATGTGGATGATATGCTCATAGCTGCGAAGTCCAAGTCTGATATTCAGAAGTTGAAGGATCTGCTCAGTGCTGAGTTCGATATGAAGGATTTGGGTGCTGCCAAGAAAATTTTGGGAATGGAGATATATAGGGAAAGAGAGAAGAAGAAGCTTTTCTTGTCACAGAAGAGTTACATTCAGAAGATCTTGTCTAGATTTGGCATGTCTACCGCCAAACCTATTGATACTCCAAGTGCTACAAATATTCACTTATCCACTGATTATGCACCAAAAACTGTAGCTGAGCAGGTGTACATGTCTCGAGTCCCATACTCTAATGCAGTAGGGAGTTTGATGTATGCTATGGTCTGCACTAGACCAGATCTTGCACATGCTGTTAGTGTTGTCAACAGGTTCATGGGACAACCTGGAAAGGAGCATTGGCAAGCTGTGAAGAGGATTTTTCGTTATCTCAGAGGTACGTCTGATGTTGGTCTCATTTATGGAGGTGATGCTCACGTTTCTGTGACTGGTTATTCTGATTCTGACTATGCTGGAGATGTTGATAGTAGAAGATCTATGACTGGTTATGTTTTCACTCTTTGTGGTTCTGTTGTTAGTTGGAAGGCAACTCTGTAGGCTACAGTCACTTTGTCTACAACTGAAGCAGAGTATATGGCACTGACAGAAGCTGCCAAAGAGGGAGTTTGGTTGAAAGGGCTTGTAGGTGATCTTGGTCTACATCATGATCAAGTTATTGTATTCTGTGACAGTCTGAGTGCAATCTGTTTGACCAAGGATCAGGTCCATCATGAGAGGACCAAGCATATTGATGTGAGGTATCATTTTCTGAGAAATGAGCAGAGAATCAAGGTGATGAAAGTAGGTACTGCTGATAATCCTGCTGACATGTTCACCAAGCCGGTCCCACATAGCAAGTTTCGACATTGTTTGAACTTGCTAAATGTTACAAGCTGTTAGTTGCCCAAGGAGGGCAAATCTGAGGCAGAAAGGAGGAGTCTGTTCATCTGGCATTGTAATGATGCATCTGCAAGGAAGATTCAAGTCAAGGTGGAGATTTGTTGATATGCCTTGAATCACACACTTCGCTGAGTTGTTCGGGGGTCTCGCTAAGCAGTATTGGGCCTTAAGCCCAATTTCGGTGTTTTATCTCAGTGCTATATATATGGTCTTTGAGATCTGTAATTTGTAACCCTAATTGATAATAAAATCCGTTCTCCTCTCTGCTCGTGGACGTAGCCAATTCATTGGTGAACCACGTAAATCACTTGTCTTCTTTACGTTTCTTGTTCATGCTCTATAATCCTATTCTGTCACAACAGGTGTAAACAACCTCGTAAGAGCTATTCAGGTAGAGAAGTCCATAACTTGAATGCTCAAGGTGTTTGCGAATGAAGATTTTGTAACTGGAACGCACAATTTGGTACCACTTCCGGCACACAAGCATTGCACTAATAATATCTTGAGCCGAGAGACGTAGCAAAATTTCATACAACACTTCGTCTGGAACACAGTCGGTGACGGAATTTTTACATCTCCTGAAATAATAGGTGCGAGTGCTGGAATAGCCCCCAACCATCTTCTGTGTTAGGAAAAACCTCACCATTAATAAAAGATACAAAAACTTGTTGGTCAAAGAATTGAGAGTAGTATTTCAGGCTGATGATTGATAAATTTGTGAATTTAGACTAGATAATCAAACACAAAACTCTTTTTCATTATACCAACCAGATTGTTCTCATACTGTACTAGTAGTGCAATCAAATCAAGCAAAGCAATTCTATCTCGTTAATGGACGAACTCAGTAGATTAATTGTCACCAAATGCTTAAATTTATACAGAAGAAACAGGTAAAAAATGATGAAAGAAGAAGCTTACCTCCTCCTCCTCTTTCTTTTTATTGGCGGCCTTTAACATGATACCTTGAATCGATTAATTTGTTGCTGAAATTAAAATTAAAATGAAAATGAATTAATAGCTAGCATTAGAAACATATATAGATTTGGCAGTAGTGAATTACTAGCAAGGAATCGTAACCAAAATAACAGGAGCATTTACATACAAGCAGGCAGGGGCAGATCCAAGGGGGTCAATAAAAATGATGCCTATTACATCCAACATCACAGTTCCAAACAAATTACGATTATTAATAGGCAATTTTAAACCTAATAAGATACTACAGTAATTTATTAGTAGGGCAAGAAAAGTAGATATCCAGAACCTTTTGGGGAAGAATTAGTGGCATGAGAGTGAGAGAGAGACTCCAGTTTAGCAATATATTCCTTTATTTTGCACTAATTCTTCTTGTAGTTTATTAATTGAGAAAACATGGCACAATAGAATCAATTAGGTGGTGTGATTGGTAGATCAGAAGTGGTGAATTTCATTTTAGAATTTGTAGACCAAAACAAAACCAAATTGAAACAGCTAAGATAAGGCTTCAATTTCTCCAACCTCCTCTTATATTAGTTCTACAGATTTCAAATTTAAACACACCAAATATAAACACCCTGTGTAAAAGAGAATGAAAAAAGGACAGAACAAATAGAAAGAGGGAGAGGAGTTACCTGAGAATTTGCTCACAGAGGAGTTGCCGATGGCGCAACTTTGCTACAACGTGGGTGGTGGCGTATCTGCGGCTGAGATTAAGTAGGAATTGAGAGAAGGGGTTTCCCGATAGGGGGCGGGGGCGGGGGCGGCAGAGGGTGGAGGCGTTTCTCTGTGAAGAAGGAAGGTTGGGGGAGTTTCTTGCGGCTGAGATAGATTTGTAGGGAAGGGCTTTCACTTTTCACTCTCAATAAGGAGGGGAAATGGAAAATTGTCTCACAAAAAGTATGGGGGGAAATTATTCTTTTAATTTAGAGCTCGGGAAAATATAAGGGCGCGGCTAAAGGCACCCAAGGATCCTATGAGGACACCCACGCGATGAGAACACCCACAAAACGGATGAGTACACCCACGTAGAAAATACAAAATTACCTTCCCCTCAATTAAAACCATTCATTCTCTCTTCTTTCTCCATTTCATTTCAGTACACCCAGGCGGCCAGGCCACCCCTCCCTCCCTCCCTCCCCATCACTTCCAATGGCCGCCGCCACCAACCTCCTCCCTCCGTGCGCGGCCGCCGCCCACCTACCTCCTCCCTCCCAGGCGAAGAAAAGCCACCGTCGTGAAGAAAAGCCCGTCGTCGCCATCAGTCCGGCGACACCAGATCTGGGAAAAAAAAACCCGCCGTCGCTGTGTTGAAGAAGCCCGCCGGCCGCACCACCTCCTCCTTCAAGCGGCCGCAGCCCCTTCCCCTCCCCTTTGCGGCCGTTCGCGGCCGCAGCTCCTCCCCCTTCCCTTCGCGGCCGTTCGCGGCCGCAACCCCTCCCCCTCTCCTTGATCCCACCCAGCCTCCCACGCTCGTCGCCGGCACCCACAGGTAATTTTTTTTTTTTTTACAATTTTTACCGTCTCAAAACAATTAGGGTTTTGAAAATTTAGGAAAATTAGGGTTTTTACTAGTTCGGGAATTATTTTCGAACATATTGAGTTTGTTTTGGAAAAAAATTCGAACATATTGTGTTTGTTTTGGAAAAAATTTCGAACAACGTGAGTTTGTTTTGGAAAAAATTTCGAACAAAATGTTCGATATTTTTTTTCGGACAAATTTAATTTGTTTTGAAATTTTTTTCGAACATATTGAGTTTGTTTTGATAAAATTTTCGTACATCTCAACTTTGTTTTGGTAAAATTTTCGAATATATTAAGATTTTATTTTTGTTGTTGAAATTTTGAATTTTTAGGATTTTTAATGTTTAGGTGGTGAGTGGAGATCCGGATGATTTCGGGTGTGAAATGATGAATCGGAATAGATGGGTGTACTCATCCGGTGTTTTTTTTTTAAAAGTGCAGGAGGGGTAAAAACGTCTTTTCGCACCACCCTGCGGACAAAAAATAATTCACGTGGGTGTACTCATAGGAAATCCGGGTGCATTTAGCCGCGCCCAAAATATAATACTCCGTTTTAACTCACTAGTTCACATTCCAGACGCGGACGTCCAAGGCCCACACAATATTTGGGTTCTCAAGTCAAGCCCATAACCGGACAGGCCCCCACATGGTTATTAAAAAAAATCAATTATATTTTTTTCTATAAATTAACCAATATATAAATTTAAATAAAATAAAGTATAAAATATAGACTAAATTATCTTCTAGAAGTTTTTTTTAAAAAATTATCTTCTAGAAAAATAAAATAAATTAATGGATAATTTGCCAACTAAGGGCATCTCCAATGCTAACTAAAAAACTCAAATTAAATCCAAAATCATGTGCAATGTATACTCAATTTTGGTGGCAATTTACCACAATCCAATTTTTTGTGAAAAATTTGTCACCAACTCAAATTTGTCGATAAATCACTTTTTACCTATTTCAATTATTTTTCCTTTTGTTTTATGAAATTTGATTGTTTAATTGTTCAAGAGTTTTACTATATTTTTTTTATTTTTTTATGTAAATTAATTAATAAATCAATATTTAATTTTTTTATTAATGATTATAAAATATTTAAATATTAAAAATATATAATTTAATTGTAAGACAACATTAATAATTTCAATTATAAAATACAATAGAAAATAAAACATATAATTATAAATGTAAATATAAATATAAATATAAAATTATATATTTAATTATAAATAAATATTTGATAAAATATAAATAAAAAAATAACATTAAGAATATTCTCTTAAAATATTTCTATATTAAGTTACATTTTAAGTTGAGATAATAATTATTTATCATGTTCAGTAACATGTAATCTTATTTATTAACCCAGATTTAAAAGGTGACAATACTTATACAAAAAGTGATAATCTTTAACTAAAAATTGATAGTCACTTTTAATAAAAATATTATCACTTTTTAACTAAATTTTTATCACTCTTTTAATAATGATATTATTTTAAGTAAAAATGAAAATTAACTTAGAAAATTGATCCAATTATTAAAGATAATTTTGCCACACACGATTTAGTCTTAAATACTTGTTGTCAATTGGGTAGTAAATATTTTTTAATTATTTATTAATAAAAGATTTATCTTTCATTCGTAAGTAAATTATTTGTATCAATTTTTTATTAATATTTTTAATAAAAATGTTATTTTTTATGTACATTAAATAATAAATCATTTTTTATTTTTTGATTAATGATTATAAAATATTTAAATATTAAAAATATATAATTTAATTGTAAGACATCATTAATAATTTAAATTACAAAAGATAATAGAAAATAAAATATATAATTATAAATATAAATGTAAATGTAAATAAAAAATTATATATTTAATTATAAATAAATAATTGATAAAATATAAATAAAAAACATAACATTAAGAATATTCTCTTAGAATATTTTCATTAAGTTAAATTTTAAGTTGAGATAATTTTATTGTTTGATTCAAATTTTGTGACAAATTGAAGGTTTTGGTAGCAAATTGAGTTCAAGGATTGAAGATGACTAAAAAGTGACAATAACAAACACTGAAAACTAATATTATAATTATTTAGCATGTAATCTTATTTATTAACTCAGATTTAAAAAGTGACAATGTCTATACAAAAAGTGATAATATTTAATTAAAAAGTGATAGTTACTTTTAATAAAAATATTATCCCCTTTTAACTAAATTTTGATCATTTTTTAATAATGTTATTCTTTTAAGTAAAACTAAAAATTAACTTAGAAAATTGATGCAATTAGGTAGTAGATTTTTTTAATTATTTAGTCTTAAATATTGTATTATATTTTTTTAATTATATCTCAATAAAAGGTTTATCTTTTCATTCGTAAGTAAATTATTTGTATCAATTTTTTTATTAAAATTTTCAATAAAATTATTAGTTTTTTATGTAAATTAAATAATAAATCAATATTTAATTTTTTGATTAATGATTATAAAATATTTAAATATTAAAAAATTATAATTTAATTGTAAGACAACATTAATAATTTAAATTACAAAAGACAATAAAAAATAAAATATATAATTAATTTTAAAAAGGGTTTATTCAGTAGGAATTGAGAGAAAGGGCTTCCCAATAGGGGGCGGGGCCGACTAAGGGTGGAGTCGTTTCTCTGTGAAGAAGGAAGGTTGGGGTGTTGGGATATTCATCTAGCCCCTAATTTGATTGCAATTTATAGTTTAGTTTTGATGGCCAAGACCAGATCAGTAGAGTACAGATTAGATCAACAATTTATAATCTAGAACTAAGTTTTCTAAGTTGTTTTATAAAGCTTAGAAGTGTTGAAATATGTCTAAGTCTAGTTTGAGGAATCAGTTGTATAGATATCAGCTGATTACTCATCTGAATGTAAACGCGCACTTTGCTCAAGACTTAAAGAGAAGAAGACAGAAGACTAGAAGACATCAAGAACTCATTAGTGAAATCAGATCTAAAGGTTGTTGTATACCTTATAGACTGAAAGATCTATATGATAATCTGCATTCAAGTTTCAGAAGACAATACAACAGATATGAGCTCATCTGATCTTGTCAAAGAAAGCCTTAATTAATAAGCATTCAAGTCAAGCTCATCCGAAGATTCAAATGACAGTTAGCATTTATGAATAAAGCACCTTTACAAGTGTTAGTTCATTTATGTTTAACTAAGTCAAAGGAAGAAGAGACACAAATAACAGAAGACAAAGAGAATGTCAGACTAGTTCTGAATTACTCTATCAGAAGACAAGACAGTTGTTCAACGACTCTATTCAACGTGGACCAATGATGTTTCGACAACCAGGCCACAAGAGTTGACTTGGACCAGGGTACATAGATCTTTCTGCAGAGTCGTACAAGCATTTAATGCAAGTTGCCATTTTTGGTAACATCGTACCTGAACCAGAATTGCTCATTTGCTTATGAAGATTTCTACCTACAAATGGAAGATTTGATGCAACGACTAGTTTTCAAAGCTCAAATCTGTGTATAAATACAACACTTGTTCTTTGGAATAAGGTATCGAAAACAAGCAAGAACTCACACATTCAGCTGATATCAAGAACAACAAGTTTTATACTCCAAGTATCGAGTTCTTTAGAGCCAGAAAAGGTGGCTTTATTTTTAAAAATATTTAACTTTTTGTATTTCATTTCATTTGATTATGGAGAGAAAATATGGGGTCAATTTTTCACTCGAAGGGGTCTCAAATTTATTTCTTATAAATTTAGGAAATCAAATGTTTTTATTTCATTTTTTTTAATAATTTTATTTAAATATAGAATTTAAAAACTAGCCATGTTGTATGGTTAAATTTGTGTTGAGGTTGAATTTATATTACAAAAAGACGTGAGTATAGTTTTTAATAATTTTAAGATTATGTATATTCACTACAAGAAAATAATGAATTGGCTAAAGAATATTTTATAGGAAATAATTCAAAGTGAGAGTTACTTTAAGTTCCATTTCACATATAGAGTTTACAATTAAGATCCATGTTTAATTAGAGTTACAATTAGGTTTAAAATGGTAGTTATTAGAAATAAATCAACAAATATAATATGAAAATTTTTATTTCCCATTAAATTGCGGTATCTCATAATTTCTAAAAAAAAATTAAATTTCCAATTTTCTTTCAAAATTACAAACAAAAAGATTATTATAAGATTTAAATATCAAATAATTAAAAACACCAAACATTTTAAGTAAAATTCAAAAATTAAACATCAAACTTAAAAAATTATTATAATCATAATTAGAATTTTAAAATTATATAAAACAACAAAAAAATTGCATAATACTTAAATATAGTTGCGTAAACAACTCTTCGAACCCTACACAATTTTGCACGAACAAATATTTTTTTTTTTTGCAAAATTTTCTTTCAAAAATTACAAAAAATAAATAAAATAAATATAAGATTTAAACATTAAATAATTAAAAACATGCCAAACATCCCAAGTAAAATTTCAAAATTAAACATCAAACGTAAAATATTGTTATAATCATAATTAGAATTTTGTAATTGCATAAAGCAACAAAAAAAATTGCATAATAATTAAATATAGTTGCATAAGCAGTCAAAAATTTACAAAATGAAGAGTGTTACGATGTAATTGCATAATCATAACACATAAATTGCACAAATGTCCCCTCTCTCTCTTGTACCCACACACACATGAGCCAACACTATGTGTGCACACATACACATAAAAAATGTTGCAATTTTCTTTTCATCAATCCAAAATTTCGAAGATTTTCTAATTTTCTATTATCAGTAATCAACTTACTTTATTTCAACATATGAATTCATTTTCAAATTCTCTGATTATGGATTTCCAAAGCAACCTTTGCATCATCACATCCACCCCACGAAACTCAAATATATAGTTATAAATCTGTTGGGGTGGGGGGTTCATCATCCAGTACAGGACAAAATTGATGATATGCTACAAAAAAATTGAAACAATTTCCTGAACATAAGTGAAATAGGCAAGATTGAGAAAAGTTTCAAGATTACATAATATTACGTAGTCGCCGTATAAAATAATCACAATTATTGTTGAAGTATTGAAGCACAGCAAGCATAACACATGCATGCACAACACAAAGCATGCAAACCCTAAACCCTAGAACCATGCTTAACACACACATGCAACACATGCATCTCACATGCCAATAGGTAGGATCTAGAAGAAAGGTAGTTTCTCTAACTAATAGTTTGTTAGATGATGGAAGACTCTAGAATGTGAGTCCCCATCTATATATATTGTACATATTCCATATTGAACAATGAGTTGAAAATATACAAATTTAACATGGTATCATAAGGCCTACTCCTTGATTTTGTTTCTGATTTTGCAACTACTCTTCTTCTTCACATCTCCTTCGCATCTTCTTCACATCCTCTTCATATCTTCAAACCTTCAACCTTATAACCGTCTTGTTCATAGTGTAACTGCTATGTTAATTTTCGTTGCCTGAGTTCATCTTCATCGCATCTTCTTCTTATCTTCAAATCTTCATCCATTGTAACTGCTCTGTTCATAGTGTAACTGCTATGTTCATCTATACTTTCTGAGTTACTCTTCATCCTCCATCACAGATTTCGATCCTTTTTTTTTTTGCTGCTTCCGCTTCCATCTGATCTGTGGCTACTCAATCCAATTCAGCTCCATCTCTTCCTCGATTCATCACTTTGTCTATTAGATTGGACAATGACAATTATCCATTCTGGAAAAATCAGGTTTTAGCCTCTGTTCGTGCACATTGCTTTGAGGATGTGCTCCTCTGCAAGGCAGTTCCTCCTAACTCAACTGAGTCGACATCTGAATCTATCTCTTGGCAGAGGAAAGATCAATTCCTTCTGAGCTGGCTGTTAAGCTCAGTTTCTGACACAATGCTTGGTCATGTAAGTCGTTGTGAGCACTCTTATCAGATATGGTTGGTTTTTGAATCTCTGTTTCAGTCACAATCTGGTGCAAAAGCTATGATACTGCGTTTGCAACTTCAAACCTTGAAGAAAGGAGATCTAAGCATTGATGCTTACATTCTGAAGATGAGATCAATTGCGGATGGATTGCATCATGCTGGACATATGATAAATGATACAGAATTGGTGTTGTATATCCTTGGAGGATTGGGTGCTGACTATGATGTTGTGGTGGTAAATTTGACAACAAGAGGCACTATACCTTCACTAGCAGAGGTGTAGTCTATTTTGCAGGCATATGAAGTAAGACTGATCTCTCACACCTCACACTCCATTCAGATCTCTGGAGGTAACATCTCTACTCCATCTGCTCATCTTGTTTCTAGAGATAGTGGTGCCAATCCTAGACAATCAAACAAAGGCAAGGTGTTTCCTAAACTTAGAATTGTATGTCAGTTGTGTGGTAGAAACTATCATGTGGCAGCTAAATGTTATAAGAGGTTTGATCAATCATTCACTGGTCTTGAAACCACTTAGCACAGATCACAGAACTCCAACATTCGATCTCCCTCCTTTCAGGCTCATCTCACTTACACCAATCCACACCAAACACATGCTTACTATCCATCTGCCTCTCATTATCAACCTCCAGCTCCATCTCCTATTGCCCTCACCAATCACATGGATTTTGGTGCCTCATTTTCCAACAACACCTATCAGCCTCAGAACTCTACATGGTGTGTTGATAGTGGTGCAACTCACCATGTGACATCCCAACTAGCTAATCTGCAAGTTAACTCTCCTTATCAAGGTATGAATGCTCTTGTTGTTGGTAATGGTGAATCTACCCCTATTGTTAGCACTGGATCTCTTTCTATACTTGTTACTGGTGCTCCAGCTTTGGTCATGAATAATGTATTGCATGTACTTGCCATTACTAGAAATCTTATGAGCATTTCACAGTTTCTTAAGGATAATGATGCAGTAATTGTTTTCTATGCTGACTGTTGTATTGTTAAGGATCTCAAGTCCAACAAGATACTCTTGAGAGGGGTGCTTAAAGATGGTTTATACACTCTGGACTTTGGAGGCTTGGACACTCATAAAGCTTCAAACTCACACTGGAATAAAGGAAACTTCTCTGCTGCTGCTGTCAATAAAACTAGTAATGATGCTGTTGTTAGTAAAAATAAGTTCATATGGAGATTATGGCATTGTAGATTGGGTCATCCTGGTGATTCAGCTCTCTCTACTGTCTTGAGGTGTTTGAATATCACTTGTAAGGAATCCCACATTGGTTTTTGTGATGAATGTAAACTTGGCAAGTTACATATGAAACATTTTTCTTCTGTGCAACATCATACTTCACATACTTTTGATTTAATACATATGGATGTCTGGGGACCTGCTTCTAGTGTTTTTATTGAGGGATATAGATATTATCTATCTTTAGTGGATGATTACACAAGATATGTTTGGGTGTTTCCTCTTATGGCAAAGTCTGAGGTGGTAAATATATTCTCACAGTTCATGAACACAGTAGAGAGGTCTTTTGGAGTGTCTATCAAGGCTATTCAACATGACATGGGCACTGAATTCCTTCCAGTAGCTAAGCTAGTAAAACATCTTGGCATCCAAGTTAGGCTATCTTGTGCCTACACACATCCTCAGAATGGATTGGTTGAAAGAAAACATCAACACATCACAGAATTTGGGCTAGCAATGCTTGCTAGATCCAGGCTTTCCATGGCATTTTGGTGGCATGCCTTCTCTATTGCAGCACATCTGATCAACATGCTCCCTTCTCCAGTGATACAGAACAACTCTTCATTTGAGCTACTTCACAAGAGATCTCCAGATTATCACTCCCTCAGAGTTTTTGGATATGCATGCTTCCCTTTCCTCAGACCCTATAACTTATCTAAGCTTCAATTCAGAAGCTCAAAGTGCATCTTTTTGGGATATAGTCATTCTCATAAAGGCTACAAATGTCTACATGAGTCTGGAAAGATATTCATTTCAGCTTCAGTTCAATTTAATGAAGAAGAATTTCCACAGTTCTCTCATTCCACTCAAACACTTCCATGTACTAAACCTCCCTTCAAGTTCTCAGCACAGATACCAAGTAATCTTGATCATCCCTCACATCCTCCATCTCCATCTCCCCAATCTATCCCTGAATCTGCTTCCCATATTTCCACACCCTCATATAACAACTCTCCACCATCAACAATGTTCAAACCAGCTCATCATCTACTCAATCTCATGACTGCTCTTCATCAAGTTCCTCCAGATATATGCTCAATCCATCTTCTGTTTCTATATCTACTCCAGATGTCCCCTTTCTTGCATCTCATCCAATGCAAACTAGATCAAAATCTGGCATATACAAACCCAAAGCTCTCCTCTCTACACTCACTATCCCTGAACCTGATACTGTTTCAGAAGCTATCCTAAATCCAAAGTGGAAAGCTACAATGCAGTTGGAATATGATGCTTTAATACAGAATGGGGCCTGGACTCTGGTGCCCTCTTCTTCTGATATCCACCCTATTACTACCAAGTGGCTCTTCAGGGTGAAATACAATAAGGATGGTTCTGTGGAAAGATACAAAGCTAGACTGGTAGCTAGGGGGTTTTAACAGCAAGCTGGGATTGATTACTTCAGTACATTCAGTCCTGTGATAAAGCCAGTTACACTCAGAGTTGTCTTCACTCTTGCAGTATCCAAAGGGTGGGTTATACAACAAGTTGATATTAACAATGCCTTTCTTAAGGGAGTTCTCCATGAGACAGTTTACATTGCTCAGCCTAAAGGATTCATTAACTCACAATACCCTCAACATGTTTGCAAGCTTCAAAAGGCTTTGTATGGCCTAAAACAGGCACCAAAGGCCTGGTATGACACTCTCAAGGCATTCCTGATCCAGCAAGGCTTTACTCACTCATCTTCTGATCACTGCTTGTTCCACAGATTTCTACATGGACAAACTACTCTCTTACTTGTCTATGTAGATGATATTTTGATCACTGGTGATAACTCAACATCTGTTCAGGCTCTCATCAATGATCTCCACTCTCAGTTTTCTCTCAAACATCTAGGGGAGATTAACTACTTCTTGGGCATTGAAGCTCATTCCACCTCCTCTCATATCAAACTCACACAAACTAAATATGCCAGAGATATCATATCCAAAGCCAACCTCTCTGATTGCAAACCATGTCCATCTCCTATATGTCCTTCTTCTAAACTCTCCACATCAGACAACTCTCTCTTTGACAATCCCACATTATACAGGAGCATTGTTGGAGCCCTTCAATACCTCACCCTAACCAGACCTGACATTTCCTTTAGTGTGAACAAGTTGTCTCAGTTCTTGCAAAATCCTACACAAAATCAGTGGAAAGCCTGTAAGAGGGTTCTTAGATATCTCAAAGGCTCTCTTACTCATGGTATCTCTTTTTCTCCAATTTCAGATTACAGGTTACAAGGATTCGTGGATGCTGACTATGCTTCAAGCATTGATGATAGGCGCAGCACTTCTGGATTTTGCATCAAACTTGGCAACAACTTGATCTTCTGGAGCTCTAGGAAGCAATCGGTGGTGGCTCGTAGCAGTACTGAAGCAGAATATCGAGCTTTGGCCCTTGCCACCACAGACACCATGTGGATTGCTAGCCTATGCACAAAACTACACATTCCCATCACTACTCCTTGCTTGCTGTGGTGTGATAATCAAGGGGCCATTACACTTGCCTTCAGCCCATCTTTTCATTCGCGCACAAAGCACATTGAGGTAGATGTTCACTTCTTGAGGGAGAAGGTACAAAATGGCTTTCTTGATGTACGATTTATATCTTCTGAAGAACAGCCTGCAGATCTTCTAACCAAACCACTTGCTCCAGCTCGTTTCTTGCATTTGCTTGATTGGTTTTCTCTTACGTCGCATGGTGGTCCGATTTCTTCCGGGGCATGTTGAAGTATTGAAGCACAGCAAGCATAACACATGCATGCACAACACAAAGCATGCAAGCCCTAAACCCTAGAACCATGCTTAACACACACATGCAATACATGCATCTCACATGCCAATATGCAGGATCTAGAAGAAAGGTAGTTGCTCTAACTAATAGTTTGTTAGATGATGGAAGACTCTAGAATGTGAGTCCCCATCTATATATATTGTACATACTCCATATTGAACAATGAGTTGAAAATATACAAATTTAACAATTATTTAACTATAAATAGCAAATTAAGCCTAGTTTAAAATAATCACAATTATTTAACTATAAATAGCAAATTAAGCCTAGTTGACTGAATACGTATTATACTTAAGTCGATATCCAAGCTATAATCCACGTATTCCACCCCGCCTTCATGATTCCCAACTTACCTTAAATTCTCGCTATCCAATTTCTCCTACAAATTCTTGATTTGCTTTGTTCATTATTTCAATCAATCATTGATGTTTTTACATTCTAGTATACTGGTTCACAACTAAATGGCGTTTTACTTTTTTTTTTTTAAATTTTTCCTAATTTTATTTTATTTTATACTTTAGAAAATATTTCTAAATTCTAATTTATTTTGTTAATTATAAAATCTCTCTAATTCTTACTTTTTCTTATATGTAAATCTTCTCTCCATTCAAACTTGTCAATATACTTTCTCAGTTCTACAATAGTGTAAATAATGTTTTATCATTCTATTCTTGTACACAATTAAACAATATTTTAGCATTTTATGCCCACTTTCTCCCAATTTTACTATCTTTTAATTTTAGAAAATACTTTGGTAAAAAATCATTAATTTTAGCTTATATTTAATATATTTTTTCTTATTTTAAATTATTAGATAATTTTCAGATTTTTAATATTTTATTTTACTTTTTTGGTATTTTAAATTAATTAATTGATCAATAACATGTGTTAAAATTGATAAAACATAAAAAAAAATGTGCTCGATTTGATTTTTAAAAATGAAAAGTATGAATATAATATGATTAAAAGAAAAAATATATGCTAGATTTGATTAAAAAAAACTGAAAAGTATGAGTATAATTTGATTAAGAAAAAAAGTACGTGTTAGATTTGATGAAAAGGGAAAAGTATAGACTAAAAAATGGATGATTTGACCAACTACTTTTAATTTCTAAAATGGGAAAATAAAAGGGTTAATTGCAAATTAAATCACCACCTTTCTATGAATTGCAATTTAATCTAAACTTTTGAATAATTGCAAATAAAATCATCACCTTTCAATATTGTTGCAATTTAAACTTCTTGATAGTTTCATTTGTGCCCTAATCTAATGTATCTAGGTTATGTGACATCTCTTTAATGATACAACATTGTTTTTTATTTCGATCTAATCTCGAAACGTTAAATTCGGACACAAATGGTATTGTCTAAAAGTTTAAATTGCAACAATATTGAAATGTGGTGATTTTATTTGCAATTATTCAAAGATTTAGATTAAATTGCAATTCAAAGAAAGGTGGTGATTTAATTTGCAATTAACCCAAAATAAAATTATAGAATGTGGTTGAGGATCTCAATCATTAATTAATGGACAAGGTTGTCAATTCATAACCTTATTAATTCAACAAAAAAAAATTAATACATCATTTATTGTAAAACGAACGAATATAAAGATAAATATGTATAGAAAACTAAAATTATGGAATGTGGTAAGAAAATATCATTCATTAATTAATTAGACGAACTTGTCAACACATACTATTTCTTAATTTTATCAAAAGAAAATTAAATTGTCACTTATTTATCAACAGAGGACTACTCCCTCCGTCCTTGAAAAGCTTGCACTTGTTGGAGTGGAGTTTAAGTAAAAACTGTAATAATTAAAATCTTTGAGGTAATTTTGTAAACTTTTATATATAAAGTAAATAAAGTAGTTTGTATCAAAAGATGTTTATGTTAGGATATTCTATATTCTTATATTTGTATTAATAAACCAAATATACTTGTCATAGGATAAGTTTTAATGTATAGACAACTTCATCATAAACCTTGTAATAGATCTGATATGTATCAGTTGAGTTGGATGCCAACTGATATAGTAGAGAAACGCGCTTAAGCTCAGAAGAGAAGAAAAGACTAGAATCCAGAAGAGAAGAATCAGATGAGTAAGTACTCATCTTATGATCAGCTGAGGCAAGATCATCTGAGTTAACAATATCAGCTGAATAAAGCCAAACACAGCTGAGACCGAGCCTGCTTGACTAACCAGACCAGTCTACACAGCTGAGGAAACAATCAAGCTGCCAATTGTCAAGATCAGAAAAGATGACCAAGATAAGCTGAGTAAATCAGCAGAGTCGAAGGTCATCTGAATCAAGCATTGAGAAGTCTCATCAGAGCTGACGTGGACCAATGGAAACACGACAGCAGACAGCTGGATCTTGACAAGGCATAGTGCTCAAGCACTTAAAAGTCAATGGAGCATTAATTATTACTGGGCAACTCTAATAATTAATAGCTCCTACCTAAAGATTGCTTTCCTCAAATATAGGGATTTGAAGTTATCCTCCAACGGTAACATTTTAGAATCTCATCTATAAATAATGAGTTCAAATCATAACTCATGTGTGGGCAAGAGTGTGTGTGAGAAAGGATGCAAAAACAGAGCAAAAGCTTAAGTACAGAAAATCAGAAGAGCTCAAGAACACCTCCATAGAAGATATCCAGCAAAGTATCCTTACACTCTTAATCTCCCCAGTGAGTGAGCTCAGCTAGGCAGCAGTGTCATATATAAAACCTAAGCCTAGAAGACCCAATCCTAGCTTTAGGCTAACTACACTCTTAATCTCCCCAGTGAGTGAGCTCAGCTAGGCAGCAGTGTCATATATAAAACCTAAGCCTAGAAGACCCAATCCTAGCTTTAGGCTAACTCAGATTGTAAGGGAATTTCTCATCCTTAGTCTACTCGAGTCCCTGCTCCTATTTGGTTGATTGGGCCGAGTTATACACACTAAGAATCTTACCTCAACCACTGTGAAGAGTACTTGTTCCCTCACCAACAAATAGGTCCGTATTCTCAGAGAATAGTTGAGAATCTAGATCAACCGTCCTCCTCTTGGAACGTTAAAGTGTTCAAGGAGGCTAATATCACATAATGAGATGTGAGAGTGGATGTAGGATATTGAGATCCGAACCACTATAAATCTATGTGTTATTTATTGTTTTAGCATGCATATTTACATTAGCATAAATGTTTAAAAGAAAAATGTTTTATATCAGCTGACATCAAGTCAGCTGATCTGATTTGCTATTCGAAAGTTCATTTTCAGCAGACACTAAGTCTGCTAATACTCTAAAAATGTGTTTATGCATGAAAGTAATAATTTTACATATAGACAATATAGACGAGTGTGTATTATTATTACAAATGTGTATTCTAAACGTAATGAGTGTAATTGTGTTGTATTAGATTATACATGTATCGTTTTACGTCATTATATGTTTCGTAATTTTATATTTAAAATAAAAATAATATTTGAAAATTACAAATTTATTTACATATTATGAATTGAATATTTAATTGTATAAATTAATTTAAATATGAAGATAAATATATTATTTAATGATAGTACACTACAAAAAAAAAGGTCAAAAGGCAACGGAAATTTGCGAGTGGAGGTGAACACTCGCCAATTTGCGAGTGATTTGGCGACTGTCCCATTTACCGAGTAAAAAGGCGACAAAAGTTCTTGCACTCGCGTAATGGCGAGAGTTTTTCATTACACTCGACAATTGACGATGGAAAAGGCAACTGGGTGAAATGCACTCGCTTAAAGGCGACCGCGGTGGGCCCCTCGCCTAATTCGTCGCCCTAATTTAATATAAATTCGACCCTCTTCTTCCTCCAGAACACAGTCGGTCCCCCTCTCCCCCTTTCGATTTTTCAGCCGCCGCCGCCGTTATAGATCGAGGTCCTTTTTTGACCATTTGTGTTCTACACACCGACAAAATCATTTCTACAGTAATTTTATTCGTTTTCGTTGGTTAAATTTGAAGTCATATGTATATATGTGGTTCTAGTATATATATATATGTATGTATATATATGCATATGTTGTTATGATTATAAGATTGTTGAAATTATATATATATATAATTTTATTTTTAGAATTGTTTGAAATTAAATGTTAATTCTTATGCATGCATGTGTTAATTGTTAGAATTTAATTGTTAATTGTGTTATGCATGTATGTTTTAAGTGTTAGAATTTATTTGTTAGGGGTTAGAATTGTTAGAATATACTTAGAATTGTATTAATTATTTTTAGTACTTTAATTATTTTTATAATATTAATTGTTGAAATGAAATGAAGATGGAGTTGAAGGGATGAGATGTTGGTTGTTTGTGTGTTGCATAAAGTAGTGTACGTCTTTGAGGTAACTAATATGGAGAATATTATACGATTTTAAACATGAATAAGCACTTATTGGATTGATGTTTTCCAATACTAAAACAAGACCTTCTGGGCTTGACGTTTTCCAATATCAAAACAGAAGTATCGCCATCACAACCCCAAAGAGTTGACATAGTTGTGTAGGCTTGAGTAGATTTGAGATTTAGGAGTCTGCTACTCTCGAGATCTCAAGTTTAAACCCTTTAAGGACAAACAACTCCTATGAGGCCAGTCCATACAGAGCACAAGGTTCTGACTTTAAATCAGACCCCCGCAAATTCTTGAACCGAAAAGTTGGGTTTTTCTTACGGTATTTAAATTATACAAATCGACTACCGTAGTTATTATGTCGAATTGCGCCACGTGGCATCGTATGCGTCTTATGAACCTGCTACATGTTCTACATGTTTAAGTTAATTAAATAATTTTTTAAATTATATTTATATATTTACTATATACAAAAACTTATATATGCAATATTAATCAAATAAGGTAAATTCGTTCAAAATTCGTGGGTCAAACGCGGGTCAACCTTAATTAAAATATTTATTTTCGCTCTCAAATATTATTTTACTATATGTGTTGGTCCTGAAAGGAGTATATGACAAGTGTATGGGGGGGGGGGGGAATACACTTGTATGCAATTCTTTTCTAATTTGATCAAACCAGAGTTTCAGCAAGGTTGTCTTGGACAATTCTGCTGAAGAAGATTAACCCTTCTAAGATAATCAAACTACTAAGTACTATTGAGTACTTAGTTGAACAACTATCTAGGGGAGTTATATGTGCGGAATAGTGGTTGGCCCTTTAAGTTTAGACTCCTTTAATTTCTGAAATCACTTAGTCAATGTAACACAGTCCAGTTTTCACGGAACTTGTCCAAAACAGTTTTGCACAGTCTTTGAATATGTATCTTTGAAAGATCAGTTTTGTGCGGTGTTGAGTGAATGTAAGTACTTGTAAAGTAAATCAACACAAGAGTTTATAGTGGTTCAGAGACTCAAGCTCCTACATCCACTTTCCCTGATTTAACAGGATAATTCCTTCACTCTTGGAATTAACTTGTTTTATAGTGCCAAGGTGCACTTGATCAAGAACACCACTTCTTGGTGAATTGATCCCTAGGATGTCTAGAGTCCTAGTACCCTCTTCTCAACTCAGAACTGAACTGTTCTTCTTTCAACAGTCAGCTCCTACCACTTCTACTACTACAACCTTCTCACTTTCACTCTTGAAAGATGTAAGGGTTGAAGTAAGGTTCCAACTAATGAGATATCCTTTACAGTGAAGATCAGTGTATAAGGATAGGATATCTCTCTAAGCTTGTGTATGGATATGCAATTGGGTTCAGCTTAGAAGAAGTGTATAAAGACTAAGATAGTCTCTTTGAAAGCTTGAGAGCACTTGTCAACTTGTAGGATAGTTGGATATTCTTGTCAAGGTTGAGGTGCTTTTGGATTGTGTTGAGGTGCTTTCAAATGGTCTTCACACTTCTGTATTTATAGACAAAATGGAGGATTTGCCCGTTGGAGAGGCAGCCCCAAATTGCTATAAATGTCTTCCTTGAGTTCTTCAAACTGGAAGACAGATTCTTGATAGTGACATGTCCTCATTTGGGTAATAAACGGCTGTAACAGTTTTGTCTTCATTCTGCAGCACTTTTCCCAATGTTTGACTTCTTGTTAGGACTTGGACATGGCTTCTGAAGGTTGATCCAATGATAGGACAACATTCCTTATCATCTGGACAACTCTCCTTACTTATCAGCAGTTTTGCTTTTCAGCAAGGTTGGCTTGCTCTTCTTCAGATGACTTGGCTCTTTCCCTTTATTTCTCTTGAGGATGGTCTTAGCTTATTTCTTTGAGGACCTTTAGGGACTGGTTGTCTCAAACTCTTCAGCATAGTTGATCTCAGACTTTCAGAGCACTTGATCTTGATCAATTTAGCTGAGACAACTCCTCTGGACAACTCTCCTGATCAGTATATTTAATCTTTTTTTTGCATCAGAGCACTTTATGCATAGAGTTGACTTCTCTGGACAACTCTCCTGATAAAAACCTTTGAGTAGTCTTGTCCTTTTGAGCTAGGTAAGCTTGTTCTTGCATATGGCTAGCTTCTTTGGACAACTCTCCTGATCAGAGCATATGAATATTCTCTCTGGACAACTCTCCTGATCAGAGCATCTTTATTGGACTTGTCCTTTTGAGCTTTACAATCTTGTTCTTGCATAAGAGCATCTTCAAAGCATAGGTTCCCCCTCAAATTGTGCATCTAATTTTCTAAGAGCTGCCTAACATTTCAGCTTCTCATCTAGCCTTATGCTATGTGTTCTAACATTTTTAGAACACTATCAATTTAACTTCGGCATGTCTCAGGGGGTTTTGGTATTAGATCAAAACATATCTCATTTTATTCCCAACAATTTCCCCCTTTTTGATGATGCCAAAACCTACATTATTTAAGCAAAAGTGACTTGTCTACACCTTTTACATGTATCTTCAGAAGACATGACTAAGGTCAATATTCCTGAAAAAGCAATGTGTTAGTGTATTCACTGTTTCTGTTGCAAGTAGGTTCAAGATAGGCATAGAGAGATTAGTGTTTCTTGATTCAAAATAAGTTCAACTATCATTCATTCAAAAATCATTACAGGCATGTTGATAGTTGAAATTAACATATCAGAGCATGAATCAATAACACTTAAATACATCAGAGCATTTCATTCTAACAATTCAAGACATAAAATAAGATATTCAGCATCAGATCACAGAGCTTGTATCAGAGCAATCTTTAACAGATCAGAGTAACCAGATTGGCACACCATATCAGCAATCTTGACCATATTTTAGCATAGTTGATCAATCAAGAAAGGTCAGAAGACTTAGCCATTTCAAAGATCATCCTCAGGGGGTGGCAGCATTCCATACTGTGCCCACACTCTTCTTTTCAATGCCATGGCTTCTTGGTTGGTTCCCTTAGGTCCAAGAACCATCTTGTTTAGCTTAAGGATCTCAGTGAATTCCCTCAGAATTCTTGCTTGATCAATCCATCCTTCAAGCTTTGGAGGCATGTATATGATTGGCTTGGGAGCTGTGAGTTCAAATCTTGCAATGTCAGCAGCTGCAAGTAGTTGTTGATACAACTCTCTGTAGTATTCTAGCATGAACTCAGTGAAGGCAGAGTTTGCATCTCCTCCATTCCATCTGTTAATGACATAATAGTCATAGACAAACTCCCTTTTGGCTTCTTCCCATGTGTCATTCAGTTGAATTGGCACCCATTTATCCAAGTGTGGATATTTGGTGTCCATTGGGATTAGAAGCTGAGGCTTCATCTTGCTGTAAGTTGCTCTCCTCCTTCTTGGTTTCTGAAAGTTTGCTCTCCTTTCGTCTCTTGCTCTGTTGGCTTCTTCCATCAGATCCATTTTTTCATGGGCCCTTATCATGGCCAGTTTATGTTGTGTTTCAGGGTCTTTGTCATACCCTTCATGAAACAGCTTTGATGGATCATGGGCTAGAACAGTTGTCTTCTTCTTAGGTTCAGATCCAAATCCTTCAGCAAATAACTCTTCAGTGTCTTCAGAGAACTTGGTTCCTTCAGCAGTTTTGCCAGATTCAGAAGATTTGTCCTTTTCAGCAGCTTTGGCTTTCTTTGATGTAGGCTCATCTTTATCAATTCTGAATTCAGGTGGAAGATCAAGGCTGCTAGGAAAGTCAGTGAATTTCTCAATTTGTCTCTTCTTTCCTTGGGCCTTCTTGATCTTTCCTCTGGTTTGGACACCTTCAGCATCTTTGTCCAAACCTGACACTTCACCACCTGGTCTTTGTTGTAGCCTTACTCTTTCCTCTTGAGCTGAGGCCATTGAGTTTTTCAATGCCAATGCTAACTGCTCCTCTTCATCCAATTCTTCCAAATTCAGCATTTCTGGCTCTTTTCCCTTTCCTTCAGGGACTTTGTCCTTCCCTTTCACTGGACTCCCAATTACTAAGGCACCTTTTGCCCTTGCTCTTTCCCTTTCCCCCTTTTTGGCAGCATCAAAACACTGGGGCTTGAGGTCACTCATTGTTGAGGCCATCAGGGATTGGGCCTGGTTTAGGGACTTCATCTCCTCCAACAAATATACATTCTCATCATGTATATTCTGCATTCTATCACTGCTCAAGCTAAGGAAAGCTAGAACAGGCTTCATCTTTTGTTGGACAACCTCTTCCATGGCTGTTTTCAGAGATGCATCCAGTTGGGCTTTTAAGAGCTCAGTGAGGTTGGCCACTGCACTTTCAGCAATGTTGGCCAACACTTCTTGGGAAAATTTTTCTGAGGCAGCTTTGACCATAGCTAGCCTTTGCTCTTCAGCTCTTCTCTTTTGCAGTGCAGTCTTCTTTCCAATAGCTTGTTTGACAGTTAGCCTGAGAGCTTTGACATTAGCATTGTGATTGTCTCTCAGCAGCTTTTGTTCTTTCTTGACCTCCTCTGAGATGGCTTCCATGGTTGATTTGGCACTTTGAACTTCAGTGGAGATGGTTTGGAGACCAGATTCCACACCACTGATTCTTGCCTCAAGAGTTGGTAGCACAACATCTTCAGAGCCAGTGAGCCTCATTTCTACAGATGCTAGAGTCCTTCCTTGCTCATTCAATGCTCCTGAAGTTTCAGCATGAGCAGATTGGACTTGATGAGCCAAGGAGTCCAACTTCTCTGATTGCAGTCCAAGTAGGGCCTGAGCTGAGCCTGTATCAACTTGGATAGGTGCATCTGTGAGGAACTCATCTGCAAAAATTTGGTCAAGAGAAATACCTGCAACATCAGATAAATCAAACAAGTTAGGAAATAAGCACTCATCACCCTCAATTTCTTTTGCATAAGACTCTGATACATCAGCAGTCTTCTTCTCATTTTCAACTTGTTCTTTTCTCCCTTCATAATTGATGTTCTCACTCAAGGAATCAGGCCTCCTCTCATCAAGGGATTCTTGAAGTTCAGATTTGACTTCAAGAATAACCTGTCCTTCCTCACTTATTTCACCCTCATATGTTGGTACACTCACTATCTTAGTGATGACTACCTCTCTTTCATCCACAACTCCCTCTGATTTTTCAACTAATCTCTCATTTTCAACTCCTTCTCATAATCCTGCAGCATCTCCACCTTCAACAAGGTTCAAAGATGGCAGTTGTGGGGAGATCACAGTGCTTATATCAGCAGCCACTGAGTCATCCTGAATGATTAAGGGCTGATCAATGTCCAACACCTCTGACACTGAATAGGCCTTAATCAAACTAGCCTCTAGTACAGGAACCTCAACATCTTTAGGCTGTGCCTTGGGTTCAGAAGGACCTTCATTGGCAGATGTGTCTTTGGTTGTGTTAACACCCTTGGTCAACACCTCTGATAATACAGAGCCTTTCCTATGATAGGTTTTAGGAGGGTTAGAAAGTTTATCTGCTATAGAAGACTTGGGTTGAAAGGATTCAGGGAGATTGGCTTGAGGGGTTTCAGGAGGGTTGGGATTTGAAGGGTTTGAGGGATCATCAGGGGAATCATCATCATTTGAGCTACTATCAGGGTGTTTGATTCCCTTGGCTTTTCTTTCTTTCTCCTCCTCAATCTTATCGGCTACCAACTTTGCAAAAATCTCCTCATCAATGAGGAATCTTGTCTTTGAAACTCCAGCAAAGTGTAGCAATATGTTTTCCTCTATTTGCCACCAGTTTGCACCTTTATCTTGGATGACTTGTGATATCTCCATCATAGATTTATCTTTCACATCAACAAGCATTCTCAAATCATGAAGGGCCTTCTGAATTCTTGGAAATTCAGCAAGTTGTGGATACAAACTGTCCACAGTAGCCTTGGCTCCTCCTCTGAGCATACTTTCATAAGTATACTCCTCCTCATCTCCACTTAAATGGGGACTTTGGGTTATAGGGGAGTTGGCTCTGGGTTCTCCTAATATGGCTTCAGGCAAATTGATTTCAGGGATAATGGTCTCAGAAGGGTTGGGTGCAGTAGAAGGATCTTCAGTTGCTTTTGAGAGCAATGGGTCTGAAGGGGCTTTACTCAGAGGGGTTGGCTCATTGAGTGCATGTTCTAAGAGCTTTGAGTAATTCAGCATGGATGAGTCAAGGGGAGACAGGAGTCTTGTCTCATCTACTGCTAAGTCAGCAAGCACATCAATGCCACTTCTTTGCTCATTCCCTTCTGGAGAATACCTCTTAGTGAGATTTACAGGGGTAATTGGTTGGTTGGAAGGGGTGACATTGGTTTCAGGGGAGTTGGGCTCAAGGTTCTGAGTTTCAGAGAGGTTGGCCTCTATAGGTTGACCTTCAGGGACTTTGGATTCTGGAGTTCCAGAACCAGATGAATTAGTCCTTGACATGGATTTGATCCTGCTTTCAGCTCTGCTCTCCCTTAGAGCCAATTGAAGAGACCTTTCTTCTTGAAACTCCAACACCTTCTCAGTAGGTTTGGCCCTTCTCTTGCTGGCCCTACTGCTTCCACTTCCTTCCTTCTCAGGGACAACTTCCCTGATTCTCTTATCACCCTTCTTCTTTTGCCTAGTCTCATTGTACTTCCTCCTCAACTCTTCTGAGTGGTCAGAAGGCACACTCACTCCCTCTTCTGCCACTGTATCAACTTCAGCTGATGCTCCTGAGGCTTCTTTTGAAGACAATTGAGACATCTTTCTTGTTTTGATAGCCCTGGCCTTTGTTCTCCTTTTCATCTTGGGCTTCTCTTCCTCCTGTTCTTCAGCAGGCTTGGCCAGTAACATCCTTCTTTTCTCAGTTTTCTTGCTGAGCTTTCTGAATAGGATCTTTTGGGCTGGGAGGGGTTTTGCAAAGGTTTGCATCTGGGAATAGTGGGAAAACCTCTCAATCAACAAGCTTGCCCTGGTGCAATACTTGATTTTCCCTTCTAGCACCACCTTATTGTGGGTTTTCACCTTAAATTTAGCCTTCTCCTTCATCATTTCAGATATGATGAAGGTCCTCCAATCAAACTTGATGCCCTTATCACTGGCATCAATAATGGCAGCCATGATTCTGATCCTTGGATGGCTGACCTGCTCTAAGCTTCCAGTGTTGCTTAGGAGGCTCTTAGCAACTACCTCAAAAAGATTGAGAAACTCTGGCTTGAGAGTTTTCTTGTTTTGAGTTGAAGAGAGAGGGCCTGGAACTAATAACCATTCTTGGGCTATTTCCTCTTCATGCCCAGTACCATAAACCTCTGGATTCCTTCCCTCATAAGGCAATCCAAAAGCTTCTTCCAGATCTTCTGAGGAGAATTTTACTCTGTGGAATCTCTCCTCTTCCTCTCCTTCAGCTGTGTAGGATAGTCTGGTTGATACTTCACCATCTTCAGGCTTGCCTCTCCACTTGAGGAAGGCAAAGAATTCTGCCATGTAGCTCTCCAAGCAAGAGCTTGGTCTTTCTTCCATGAACTTTTGAAGTCCAGCTCTTCTCAACCACCTCAGGGTTGGAGTAATCTCAGGATCTTCACTTTCAAAAGAAACTATTGGCTCAAAGTGAAGATTGTTTTTGTTGCTAAGGTAGGCAAAATCCAGGTCTAGATCCTTGTTGGAGAAATCAACAAGCATCTCAGGTCTAACTTTGGGGGCCATTGAAATTTGCAGAGAGAGTTTTGAGAGAGTTTGAAGAAAAGTAGAGTTAGGGTTTCGAATACTTGGGGAAGAAGTGTTTGTGGATATCTTAAGACTTGTGAATATTCTAAAAAGAATGTTTGTCAATGAGTTGGTAAGGTCTTGAGACAATTCAAAGGTGAACAAAAATGGAAATCCAAAATGGACCGCTAGGATTGATTTCAGGGGAGTTGTCCATTTTTGATCCAATGGTCAAAAACCAATGTAACAGTGAAATAACTGTTTTATTCAAAACGTGGGTGGTTTTTAATGTTTGTTTAAGGCTGGGGGTTTTTCGAGATAGATCATGTCCCAAAAAGTTTAATGCAAACAAGAGTTAAATCTTGGCATTTAATGCATGGAAAGTGACCTTTTGGGTGGGACACAAATTAAATCCCAGAAAGGTGAAAACTGTATTTCAAGGGACAAATTTCGAGATAGGTATTGATCACCAAGAATAGGTGCTTATCATACCAAGATTTGGTTTGATAGCTAGGACAACTTATCTGACCCTACATGGACAAGTGTCCTGAAAGACTGTGGACAAGTGTCCTGAAGAAGTGAGGTCATGTTTCTGAGTTTCAGTAGACTTGACCAAGTCTGCTGAAGTTTGAGTTTGTTTCCCCCTTAATCAATGAACTTCTTTGGATTTATTTGTCCAACTTCCCTGGATCAAGTAATCCCAACTCTGCTGATAGCTCCAGAAATCTTGCCTCTGCAAGTGGCTTGGTTAATATATCAGCTTTTTGATGGTCTGTGTGAATTTTCACTAGCTTGATATCCTTCTTCTCCACATGATCTCTAATGAAGTGGTGCTTGATGTCCACATGCTTGCATCTTGTGTGCAAGACAGGATTTTGTGATATAGCAATGGCACTATTGTTATCACAGAAAATTGGCACTTCAGTAGAGTTGACTTTGTAGTCTCTTAGTTGTTGTCTTAGCCAAAGAATTTGAGCACAACAACTTCCAGCAGCAACATATTCAGCTTCAGTGGTGGAAGTGGCCACTGTGTTCTGCTTCTTGGAGAACCATGAAATAAGCTTGTTGCCCAAGAATTGACAAGTCCCTGAAGTGGACTTTCTGTCAATCCTACATCCTCCATAATCAGCATCTGAGTAGCTAGTTAGCTCAATATTGTCATCAGCAGGGTACCAGAGGCCTAGATTCTCAGTGCCTTTGAGATACCTCAAGATCCTCTTTGCAGCCTTAAGGTGGCTTTTCTTAGGGTTTGCTTGAAACCTTGCGCAAACACCTACTGCAAAGGTGATATCAGGTCTGCTGGCAGTGAGATAGAGGAGTGAACCAATTATTCCTCTATACTCAGTGGAGTTGGTTGGCACACCACTCTCATCAGGATCCATCTTCCAATTTGTGTTCATAGGGATCCTTACTGGCTTGCTAGTTGTACATCCAAACTTTTTGATCATTTCTCTGGTGTACTTAGCTTGGTTGATGAATATTCCTTCTTTAGATTGCTTGACTTGTAGACCCAAAAAGAAGTTCATCAACCCCATCATGGACATCTCAAACTTGCTTTGCATGAGCTTGGAGAATTTTTCACATAGCTTCTCATTAGGGGATCCAAAAATTATGTCATCCACATAAATTTGGACAAGCAAGATGTCCTCTCCTTCAGAGATTCTGAAGAGAGTTCTGTCCACAGTTCCCTTGGTGAATCCATGATCCAAGAGGAATTGTGACAGTGTATCATACCAAGCCCTAGGGGCTTGTTTGAGTCCATATAGAGCTTTCTTGAGTCTGTAAACTTGGTTTCCAACTTCAAAACCTGGTGGTTGCTCCACATAGACTTCTTCTTTCAAGACTCCATTCAGAAAGGCACTCTTGACATCCATTTGGTATACTTTGAACCTTTTGTGGGCTGCATAGGCTAGAAAGAGCCTTATTGCTTCTAGCCTTGCCACAGGTGCAAATGTCTCATCATAGTCAATGCCTTCATGTTGGCAATACCCTTTTGCCACAAGTCTTGCTTTGTTTCTGACAATCACATCATTTTCATTTTTCTTGTTCTTGAACACCCACTTTGTTCCAATAACATCTTGATGTGAAGGCCTATCCACCAGCTCCCATACTTCATTTCTGGTGAATTGGTTCAGTTCTTCCTGCATGGCTGTGATCCAATTGGCATCTTGAAGTGCTTCCTCAATATCATTTGGTTCTTGCTCTGACAAGAAACAACAGAACATAGCACTTTCACCATGAAACTTTCTGGTTCTGACTCCTATACTTGGATCACCAAGTATCAGATCAGTAGGATGGTCAGATAACCAAGTCCTTCTTTTCCTGATCTCTTCAGTAGAGTTGTCCTCTACTGAAGGTGAGTCATTTTGATCATAGAATTCAGGATAATTTAATGCAGGATCTAATTCAGGATCATAATCAGGGATGTTGTCCTCAATGTCAGGGACATTGGCATTTTCAACATTTTGAGTTCCCCCTTGATTATTTGACCCATTAACTACCTCAGCAGGAACTGCTTCTTCATTGGTAGTTGTTACCTGGATGTGAACTGGGATTTGTTCATTCAGTTCACCATTTCCATCTGTAGGATTTGTTTCAGGAAGGGTGCCTTCAGGATTGTTGTCCAATGTGGGTTTTTCAGGCAGATTGGCTTGAACAACATCTATGAATTCAGTGTCTTTGTCTTTTAGGCTTAATCTGGTTGTCCTTTGTGTGATTTCTTCAGGTTCTAAATGATCATTCCTGATCTCAAAGATAGATTCATCAAACACAACATGAGGTGTTTCTTCCACTATAAGGGTTTTCTTGTTGTAGACTCTGAAAGCTCTACTGATTTGAGAGTATCCAAGAAATACTCCCTCATCAGCTTTGCTGTCAAAAGCTTTCAACTGTTCTTTCCCATTATTGTGAATGAAACATTTACAACCAAATATATGAAAGTATGACACTTTAGGCATTCTTCCTTTCCAGAGTTCATAGGGGGTTTTCCCTTGCCCCTTAGTGATCAAACATCTATTTTGAGTATGGCATGCAGTGTTTATAGCTTCAGCCCAAAACCTCTTAGGTAAATTTGAGTCAGCAATTAGAGTTCTAGCAGCTTCTTTTAAAGTTCTATTCCTTCTTTCTGCAACTCCATTTTGTTGGGGAGTTCTAGCTGCTGAGGTTTCATGAGCTATTCCATTTGATGTGCAGTACTCATTGATGTATGAATTAATGAACTCAGTGCCTTTATCAGATCTTATCTTGATAATGCTAAGGCTTTTCTCATTTGACAATCTCTTGAGAAGTTCAGGTAGTTTGACTTGTGTTTCCTTCTTATTAAGGAGAAATACTACCCATGTGAACCTAGAGAAGTCATCTACTACCACTAATGTGTATTTTCTACCATTTATGCTTGAAGGGGTAATTGGTCCAAACAGATCCATATGTAGAAGTTCAAGTACCCTTTTTGTGGAGATGACTGGTTTTCCCTTAAATGAGGCTTTAATCTGTTTTCCTTCTTGACATGGCTTACACACATGTTCTTTAATGAAAACTTCATTAGGTAGTCCTTTAACTAATGCATTTCTAGCAAGTTTATTCATAGATTTGAAGTTCAGGTGGTTTAGCCTCTTATGCCATAACCAACTTTGTTCACTAGAACTTTTAGCAATAAAACATGCAGCATCAGTAGACTTGTCCCAGTCTGCAAAATACACATTTCCCTTCCTAGTTCCAGTCAATAGGGTTTGTTGAGTTTTATCCTTAATTAGACACTTTCCACTTGAGAACTCAACATTAAAATCTTTATCACAGAATTGACTGATACTTAGGAGATTATATTTGAGACCAGCCACATAAGATACATTGGTTACTTTGATGTTACCAATCATCAAAGTACCATAACCTTTTGTAGTTGCTTGTGAGCTGTCTCCAAAAGTAACATTTGGGCCTTCTTTTTCAATGAAGTCAGTGAGGAGTTCCTTGTTTCCAGTCATGTGCCTTGAGCATCCACTGTCAAGGTACCATGCTGTCTTTTTGTTCATGCTCCTCTTCTTGTGGCCCATTGGTACCTGCAATTAGATAGGTTTAGGTACCCTTTGAGTTTTGGGTCCTGAGAGGTTAGTTGTACCTTTGGGAACCCAAACTTGCCTAATAACCCTGATTGATTCAAGGTGGCTAAGTTGATTTCCTAGTGCATCAACATACACTGTCTTTCCCTTAAATGCCTTTGGGAAAGTATGTGTGAATGTGTTAACTCTGTAAGTTTCAGAGGAGTTGTCCACTCTCCTGAACTTGCGAGTTCTTTGTGCAGCTTGATGAAATCTTTGAGGAAAGGCCTTTTTATGACCATTACCCTTTGGCATGAAGGGTTTTGGTTGACTCATTTTATTCTGCCTTTGAGGATAGTTGTCCTTAGGTTTATTCAGCTGAGGCTTTCTCAAATGAGTTGGCCTAGGCTGATTATACCTTGGATAATTCCTCTGAACATTGTTCAGGAGAGTTGCCCTTCCATTGGGTCTACTCTGCTGACCAATATTCCTCTTGTGCTCAGGAGCTTTGACCATTTCCTTAGGTTTTGGCTTTTTCTCCTGAATCACTTGAGTAGGCATTTCATTTAATTTGCCCTTTCCTTTGTTCAGTGGCTGAATTATTTCATTTTCAGTTTGTGCCACTGACTTAACAAAGATTCTCTTAGTGTTACTTGTGGATGCAACACTAAGACAAGGTGAAGATTCAAATGGATCAAAACCCAATCCACTTCTTTGAGCCATAGGTCTTTGATAACTTTGAATTTCCTCTATTGCTCTAGAGGATTTGTTCAAAGCAGACATCTTTAATTTCAGGCTCTCTTCACTTGATTTAAGAATATCATATTCATGTGAGAGGTTTTCAAATTTGGCATTTAGAATTTTAAATTCAAATTCTTTTCTCTTCTGAGAGAGAAGTTGATCATCAATCTCCTTTTGTTGGTCAACTATCCTGAGTTTTGCTTCCTCAAGCTTTCTCAAGACTTGTTGATACAACTCAGTAGTCTTGACATCAACAGCTACCTCAGAGTTCTTGGTTAGTTCAGTAGCCAATCTTTCATTTTCTCTCACACAGTTGTCATGAAATTCTTGTAATCTAGTGAAATCTTCCATCAACTTTCCTAAGGAAAGTTTCAGGTTAACCTCACTAGTGTTTTGTGAGATGAATGATGGTGAACTAGAAGTAGAGGATACCTCATCATCCTCAAGAGCCATGTTGCAAACATCATCATCATCATCACTGTTGGAGAATAGTCCATCAGAAGAGTTGAAGCTTTCAGCACTATCAGATTCTTCACCAGCCATCATGGCCTTTCTATTGGTGAACTTTCTGTCTCTTTTAACTTGTCTCTCTCTTCTTTCTTTAGAGCTCAATTCAGGGCAGTCATACTGGAAGTGCCCTTTCTTTTTGCAGTTATAGCACAGGTTTTCATCATCGTCCCTCTTGAATTCTTCTCTTCTCTTAGATGAAGAAGGATCAGCTCTACTGGATCTTCTCCTATCAGAGGACTTGTCCTCTGATCTTTTCTCTTCAGGCTTTTTGTCCTCAGCCTGATCTTCAGGGGAGTTGTATCTTCTCCTGAATTTGTTGTCTTGGTAGAATTTCTTGTATCTACCAAACCTTGTGTTGAGCTTGTCAAACCTTCTAGCCATCAAGACTAGTTCTTCCTTCATTTCAGTCTTGGAGACTGTCTTTGATGATCTGGGAGTGGGTTGCATTTCTGGCTCAGCAACTTTGGCTTTGAATGCCACTCCCTTAGTAGGATTTGAAGGTTCTTCAACAGGCTTTCTTCTATTGAGGTCAAACTCATAGGCTTTAAGTTCTGAGAATATTTGTTGCATGGGCATGGTGGAGAGATCTTTGGTATTCTGCATCATCACAGCATAGACATCCCACTTTTGAGTGAGACTCCTTAGGATTTTCAGTCCAACCTCTCTCTTGGTGTAGACCTTGCCCAATGAGTTAATCTCATTCATCACATCAGTGAATCTACCAGCAAATTTGTCAATGGACTCATCAGACTCCATTGAGAATTGTTCAAACTTCTGCACAGCAACTTGGAGCTTGTTCTCCTTGATTTTTTCAATGCCCTCACACATTTCAGCAAGGGTATCCCAAATTTCTTTAGCTGTGGTGCAGTGGTAGACTCTACCCATAACTGCATCTGGAATTGTTTGATAGAGGGTGTTCATGGCAAGATAATTCAAATTATCTTTCCTCTTTTCATCAGCAGTGAAGTCATCCTCATCTTTGGGAATCAGTTCCCTTATATCTGCTCTTTGCTCATCTGTCAATCTGGGGTTAGTTTGAGTAAATACAAAAGGTCCTCTTGTGATTACTCTAAGCATATCAGTATGAAGAGATGCAAGATGAGCCCTCATTCTAATTTTCCAGAAATCATAATTGTCTATTGAAAACATGGGCAGTTTGTGATGAGAAATGTGGTTGACTGGATTTGTGGCCATGTTGTCTAATCCTTGAACAGCAGGTGGAGGAACAGCATTGTTGTTGGCCATATCTCACAAATAATCAGTTAGTCAACAAGTGATGGATTTCAGAAAGAGATCAGTTCAGTGACCACACAAATATGAGAGTTTTGAAAATCAAGATGGATTTTCAGAAGCAGTGGTCTATGAACCCCTGCTCTGATACCACTTGTTGGTCCTGAAAGGAGTATATGACAAGTGTATGGGGGGGGGGGAATACACTTGTATGCAATTCTTTTCTAATTTGATCAAACCAGAGTTTCAGCAAGGTTGTCTTGGACAATTCTGCTGAAGAAGATTAACTCTTCTAAGATAATCAAACTACTAAGTACTATTGAGTACTTAGTTGAACAACTATCTAGGGGAGTTATATGTGCGGAATAGTGGTTGGCCCTTTAAGTTTAGACTCCTTTAATTTCTGAAATCACTTAGTCAATGTAACACAGTCCAGTTTTCAGGGAACTTGTCCAAAACAGTTTTGCACAGTCTTTGAATATGTATCTTTGAAAGATCAGTTTTGTGCGGTGTTGAGTGAATGTAAGTACTTGTAAAGTAAATCAACACAAAAGTTTATAGTGGTTCAGAGACTCAAGCTCCTACATCCACTTTCCCTGATTTAACAGGATAATTCCTTCACTCTTGGAATTAACTTGTTTTATAGTGCCAAGGTGCACTTGATCAAGAACACCACTTCTTGGTGAATTGATCCCTAGGATGTCTAGAGTCCTAGTACCCTCTTCTCAACTCAGAAATGAACTGTTCTTCTCTCAACAGTCAGCTCCTACCACTTCTACTACTACAACCTTCTCACTTTCACTCTTGAAAGATGTAAGGGTTGAAGTAAGGTTCCAACTAATGAGATATCCTTTACAGTGAAGATCAGTGTATAAGGATAGGATATCTCTCTAAGCTTGTGTATGGATATGCAATTGGATTCAGCTTAGAAGAAGTGTATAAAGACTAAGATAGTCTCTTTGAAAGCTTGAGAGCACTTGTCAACTTGTAGGATAGTTGGATATTCTTGTCAAGGTTGAGGTGCTTTTGGATTGTGTTGAGGTGCTTTCAAATGGTCTTCACACTTCTGTATTTATAGACAAAATGGAGGATTTGCCCGTTGGAGAGGCAGCCCCAAATTGCTATAAATGTCTTCCTTGAGTTCTTCAAACTGGAAGACAGATTCTTGATAGTGACATGTCCTCATTTGGGTAATAAACGGCTGTAACAGTTTTGTCTTCATTCTGCAGCACTTTTCCCAATGTTTGACTTCTTGTTAGGACTTGGACATGGCTTCTGAAGGTTGATCCAATGATAGGACAACATTCCTTATCATCTGGACAACTCTCCTTACTTATCAGCAGTTTTGCTTTTCAGCAAGGTTGGCTTGCTCTTCTTCAGATGACTTGGCTCTTTCCCTTTATTTCTCTTGAGGATGGTCTTAGCTTATTTCTTTGAGGACCTTTAGGGACTGGTTGTCTCAAACTCTTCAGCATAGTTGATCTCAGGCTTTCAGAGCACTTGATCTTGATCAATTTAGCTGAGACAACTCCTCTGGACAACTCTCCTGATCAGTATATTTAATCTTTTTTTTGCATCAGAGCACTTTATGCATAGAGTTGACTTCTCTGGACAACTCTCCTGATAAAAACCTTTGAGTAGTCTTGTCCTTTTGAGCTAGGTAAGCTTGTTCTTGCATATGGCTAGCTTCTTTGGACAACTCTCCTGATCAGAGCATATGAATATTCTCTCTGGACAACTCTCCTGATCAGAGCATCTTTATTGGACTTGTCCTTTTGAGCTTTACAATCTTGTTCTTGCATAAGAGCATCTTCAAAGCATAGGTTCCCCCTCAAATTGTGCATCTAATTTTCTAAGAGCTGCCTAACATTTCAGCTTCTCATCTAGCCTTATGCTATGTGTTCTAACATTTTTAGAACACTATCAATTTGACTTCGGCATGTCTCAGGGGGTTTTGGTATTAGATCAAAACATATCTCATTTTATTCCCAACAATATGTTACTACAGGACCTAAATTTTATCACTACAAAGCCAAAAGTGTATTACTGTAAGTCCAAAAATATTTTGGACACTTTTTTTTTTTGGCAAAATTACTAAAATAATTCGGGGAAAAAACAATATAGGACAATTCACCCCTACTCTTTAAGATTCAAGCTAATTTTTATTATAGTTTCAACTAAATACAAAATCCATCTTAGATGTACAATTATGCCCTTATGTTATAATTAATTTCAAATAATACAACTGATATGATATTCTCGAAATTTGTGCGAGTTAATTAAGTTTTCAATTTCAAAACTATCATTCCTAATCTACCGACTTCATAATTAAAATGGATTTCAAATTTTAAAAAATTAATTTCAGCAAAATTAGTATTATAAAGTCAACTTAAAAATATTTCTAAAATTCTACCCATTTATAACTTTCCAAAATTTATAAAAATTATTAATCTCCCAATTCGATTCCATAAATATGTTCCATATTCTCATTGACATGTAAAAATATGTTACATACCACTTTTATAAATATATTTAATTTATTATATTTGGAAATGTCAATATGCCCAACATTGATAGTTTAAAATTGTTTAATATTTAATTTTATATAATTAAAATACAAATTTGTTTCACACATTCAAGGTGTTTGTTTCATTTTCATCTTCTGCATGTTACTTTAAATCTCTGATGTACTAAAAAATTAGAATAAATTATTTCGAATTTTATTGAAATTTTTAACACAAAAGTCGGATTGACATGTAGTCTTACACGTAATGCACAAACAATGTGCATATATTCATTGTTTGGTGCATATATGTAATATGTGTATTGCATGTTAACAGGAGATGCATATATTTAATATGTATATTTTGCAAAATAATTTTTTTGAGACGAAGGGAGTATCAATTTAAAATAATTTTTAAACGAGATTAGTGTGGGAAACTATTTAAAGCAATGTGGTCATATAACCAAAAAAAAAACTAAATTCAAAGAAATTGGAGCACAACCCGTCCAAAACATAAATAGCACAATCCGTACAAAAGATAAATGAGTGGTGGGTCTCGGCAAAACTGATACAAACCAACAAAACCAGAGGATAATTTTTAGGGTGGGGCTATTAACACCACATACAATGTTATACATACCCAAACGTTAAATACACCCTACTAAAATTTAAAAATCAATTTTTATTATTAAATATATCTCAATTCTTTCCTATTTACCTTTTTAACACTTAAAATAATATACAATAAATAAAAACCAAAATAACATTATTAAAATTAACTAAATCTTAAAAATATATAAAAAATAATTTTAAAAATTATCATCCGAAAAAAAAATTATCATTCGAAAAAAAAAATTCAATAATATAAAAAAATTAAATAAAAGTTGAAAAATATTTTAAAATATCAAATAAATCATAAAAAAAGTATTTGAATGAAAAAAATAAACTAAAATTTCAAAATAATTAAATTGGTTTTTTAATTATATCTTAACAAAATTAAATAAAAATTAAATAAAATCTTTAAAAAATGGGTTAATTCTAAATAAATACACGAACTTTTAGTCTCAATATCAATTTAATCACGAACTTTATGATTATTGTAAAAAATCACAACCACATTTTGTTTTTCTCCGGCCGGAGCTTGCCACGTCAGATTACACTGATTCTTTTTTATTTTTTTTATTTTCCACATCAGATTACACTTTATATAGAAATAAAAATAAAAATAAAACTTCCACATCTTCTGCGTCTTCTCTGAAACTCAATTCTTCTGCGTCTTCTCTGAAACTCAATCAAGTTCTTCTTCTTCTCAAACTCAATCAAAATTTTCTTCTTCCCTTCTCAAACTCAATAAATAAAGTTCTTCTATGCGTCTTCCTCACTTTTCAAACTCAACCAAGCTCTTCTCTTCTAACCCTAAAAATCAAAATCAGCTAAAAATCATTCAAAAAAAAAACTCAATCAAGTTCTTCTCTTCTAACCTCCACACAGTAGACCTCAATTAATTATTGGTTTATTTCTTCAGGAATTCTTCAATTATTAAATAATTTTATCAATTTATATGCTTTATGAAGAGAGAAAAATATTCTAGAAATTAATATGTTTAACATTAATGATTACTGCAACAAAAATATTCTAAATTTTTTTTTTTTGAAGTATTCTGGAAAATATTCTAAAAAATATATGTTGCATATAAAAGTCATAGTTAGACTTTTTAATGTACAAAACATTTGCAATTGTAAGCTATAAGTATTCAAGTTTCATGTTACAAAAATAACAGTTCATCAACTTGTTTCATGTTTCATTAGCACGGCTCTCCTTGAGTACTAACAACACCCTCACTTCCACTATCACCCCTCCCAATACACTCATGCCTTATTTTGTCATTTTTCTTGCGTTTGCAATCTCTTTCTTTTGGATAGAGGTCACCCCTCCCAATACACTCATGCCTTATTTTGTCATTTTTCTTGCGTTTGCAATCTCTTTCTTTTGGATAGAGGACGCAATCTCTTTCTTTTGAATAGAGGTGTTGGTCATCATAGACCAACTCCACTCACTTCTGCTCCATTTGCTAACTTTTCAACAAATATATAAAAAAATATACTATAAGAAATGACAAAGTTCTTGACAATTTTTTTTTTTTTAGGGTTATAAGAGAAGAACTTGATTGATTGAGTTTGAGAGGTGAGAAAGACGCATAAGAACTCTATTTATTGAGTTTGATTTTTTTTAGTGTTAAGTTCTATCCCTTCTGATTTTAATTTTTAGAGTTAGAAGAGAAGAAGTGAGAAAGACGCAGAAGAACGAGATTTTTTTTTTATATAAAGTTTTTTTTTATTTAAAAAAAAGAATTATGGAAAATCTAACGTGGGAAGCTCCGACAAGCCACATAAACAATTGTTGACTGGAGAAAAAAAATGTGTATCTAATTACAACACAATAATTGTAAAGGTCGTGATTAAATTGTTATTGAGATTAAAGGTGGTGTATTTATTTAGAATTAACCCTTAAAAAATCAAATATAAAATAAAAATCTTCAAAAATAAATTAAACCTACAGAAAATTTAAAAATATTAAAAACTCAACTAAATCTTCAAAACTTATTTAATTAATTAATTTTTTTGATTTAGATGATTTTTTAAATATATTTTTTTGATTTATTTATCTTTTTATATTAATTTAAAATATTAATTGTTTTTTTTTATTTAAATATTTTTTACACTTTATCATTTATTAAATATTTTTACGGTTTTATTTATCTTTAATTGATTTTTAAATTTTTATTTGATTATTTTTATTTATTTTTGAATATTTTCAGATTTTATTAAATCTTCTCAGTTTTTTTTAAAAAAATTAATTGATTTATTATTTTAAATATTTTGTTGACTTTTTCAAAATATTTTCAAATTTTAAATATATTTTTTCAGATTATTTTTTTTAATTATTTTACTATTACTTAGTCATTTTATTCATACTTATTTTTATCTTTAAAATAATGGGGTATGTATAACAGTATACGTGGTGTTAATAGTCTCACCCTAATTTTTAAGCCTTGAGGCACCCGTAGAACTTCTGCTTCTCCAGGGTTGTTGGAAAGGGTGGGACTATTTACACCTCCATTTCGGTTTAGAACACTCCCTTATCAGTTTTATATTATAATAATACTGTAAAATATCAAAAATGCCCTCTTAGTCATATTATACTACTAAATGCACCCCTCCTCCACATTTAAACCCTAAACCTAATTTTACCCTGCCACCACCATCGCCGCTGCCGCCGCCGCCGACGCCGACGCCGCCGCCACCACCACCACCACCATCACCACCAAACAAAAAAAATTCAGGAACTTAAAAAAATTTCAATTTTTTTTAAAAAAAATTCGACAAACCCGTGTCGACCATATGCATTCTGGTCGACAAACCAGTGTCGACCAGAATGCATATGGTCGACCTAAGTTTGGTCGATTTTTTTTTTTTTTAAAAATCTTAAAAAAATAGATAGTGTAATGTCGACCATATAAACTCTCGTCGACACCCTGTTGTCGACGAGCGTGAATATGGTCGACATTTGTTGGACGAAAAAAGATAAAAAAAAAATTTAAAAATTTTTGACAACTTTAGGTCGACCAAAATACACTCGTCGACACACTATTGTCGACGAGAGTGTATTTTGGTCGACCTAAAGTGGTTGTGTAGGTCCCTAAGTTGAGTTAATATCGAGGGAAGCTAAAGAAAATGTCTAGAGGGGGGTGAATAGACTTTTCTAAAATCTTTCGATATATCAGAAGTACAATTTGCGGAATACGAAATTAACAATGAGCCCAATGAAAGTTTATACTCAACTTATTTCGAGAACTCTGTTTTATGTATACTCAACTAGTCTTGTTCAGATATGTAATTCAATCAATCAGTTAATCAAATAAACAACAAACAAAAATAGTAAAGTAAATCAAACACAAGATTTATAGTGGTTCGACAACTTGTCTACATCCACTCTCACAACTCCAGTCGTGAAATTCTTATTAACTCTTCCAATCGAGTAATATGTTCTTGTAGCTTTAAGTCCCAAGAAATAAGACTCAGATCTTCTCGACAACACTACCAAGTTCCTCTTCGATCTAACTAGATGTTTTACAAGTAACTAGCAACTTGAAACAATAAACGAAAATAAAACTTCTCTTCGTTCAGTAGTAGCCTTCTTCGATCTTCACTTGTCTTGAGTAGCTTTACTTTCTGAACTTCAATCTCTGAGAGTAAATTCTTCAATAATGCTTTGTATGTAGTTGTATCAGTAGTCTTCAATGAATGAATACCTTGGGGTATTTATAGACTTCTAATTCCAAGAACTTTAAGTTGTGTAACAACCTTTCTTGAAAACTAACTTCTAACTGATTCTTCTTATCCTTCCACGCGTTTCTTGTTCAATTAGTTATTACTAACTAACTCCTTCTATCTTTATCTTTAATACGCGTTTCTGTAACTAACTTCAGTCTTCTTGTCTTGTCTTTGTTGAGTCGTACCTGTCTTGTCTAGTAGTAGACTGCGTCTTCAACTTGACTTGTGCAGTAGACTTCTTCAGATTTACAACATAGAACTAATCTAGTCCTATCAACTAATCCTAACAAGACTATTACATTACATTAAGCTCTTGTTACAAAGCTTAGTCACCTTAGAAAACTATACAATGAATCTATCTATTACATTTAAAATTATGAGCTCTATACAATGATTATTCATAGCTCAATAACAATCTACATAGTTAGTATAAACACATATGGAGTAATAACATGATATTAATTATAAGTACTTGTCTTTTCATACATTAGCTCATGTGAACTCTACTGATCTTAGTCCAAGATGATTTCAACTTAACTAGACTAGATTAGTCAACACTTAGAAAAATTCAAACTTCTTTTGGCTTATCAAAACTTTATCTTTTATATTTTCATCATCATTTAGGACTTGTTTTAGGATTCATATCCCAACAATTTCCCTTTTTTGATGAAGCCAAAACTACTTGAATTTTCTTTTCAACAGTAGACTAGTTAAGTAGTTATCTTGTATTAATCATCAAAATAGTATTTTATCTTTTCATTCATTCAAAATATGATCAGTAGATATTACACATACTAAATCAAAATAAAACTAAGTACCAGAGTAATCAAAAACTAATCTGAAAGAGTACCTCCTTCTGGGTTTGAAACACAGAATGCATCAAGGAGTCTCTTGTGAATAACTCTGATATGGTCTTCATCATCAATCTTCTCTTTATCTAGCAGCTCCTCTTCGAATTTCTTGATCTGGTTAAGATCAACTCTTTTTCCTGAGCTTGTCATAGGAGTCTTCCATTTTGGAAATGTCGGTATCAGAATGTTGAAATTTGCAGCGACTGATATCCTCATGACTAAATTCCAAAGCAATTTGTTCTGACCTTCCATGTATTTGTCAAACATGGCATACAACTCATCTGGACTTTCAGACTCACCATATTTTCGAATAATCCAATGATCCAACTCCCATTGCCTCTTCACTTTGAGCCATTCTTGACGATGCTCTTTGTCAATGAAGTAGTCAATGAACTGATCTTCCATTTCTTCTTCATCAGCCTTCAGCTTCTGCAATCTTTCAATATGTTTTTCCACTTTCTTCTTGCTTGCATAATGACTTTCATCATTAGGATCAACAATCTTTTGCTTCTTCTCAATTGCAGCAACTCCTTCTGTTTCTTCAAAAACTACCTTCCTCTTAGACCGTCTGGTCTGAATCTCAGTTCCTGGAGATGCAACATTCTTGCCCTTCTCCAATCTTTTGAGTTCATTAGCTTCAGCTTGCTCCAGCTCTGCAGTTTTAACTAGCCTCCTTAGCTCTTGTATAACAGTAGCAGCATCCTTTTCTTCTGGTTCAGCACTCAGCTTATCTAAGCTGACTTTCCCCACTCTACTTGCCTCTTCCCCCTTTTTGGCTTCATCATGGGCCGTAAGAGTGAAAAAACTTGTAAAGCGAGTCATTTCTTCCTTTACTGCTTCCTTCATTGCTTCAGCAGCTAGCTCTATCTGTCTGTGATGGGTTTGTTCCCGACTCATCTTATCTAGACGATCAGCAGTAGACTCTAACTTCTTTGAGTTAATGGCCAACTCGTCTTTGAAATGAGTAGCTGTCTGACGTAGAAGGGTGTTATGCTTTGTAAGCTCGGAGAGAATAGCCTGAGAACGCACTAACTGAGCTTGTGCCTCCCTCCTCTGCTCATCTGCTATCTCAATCTTAACTCGATAAAGACGTTCCATTTTGCCAAATTCTTCAGCCAACGATCTAGCAAACGAGATAGACCTTTTCTCAGAAACTTCAACTTGTTTCTGTAAGAACCTTTCCACTTCTGCATACATCTCTGTTCGAAAAGTTGAGTCCATCTTGTTGACTTCTCCAACAATCAATTCTCTTGAGCTGTCAACAAGTGTTTGATTCTGTTCTATCAACACATCCTTTACTTTTGAGTGCAAGAACTCTTCTATTGCAGAATGAACAACTTCTTTCAAGTCTGACTTCAGCTCGGCAAGATAGCCTATAGGGATTCCTTGAGTAGATGACTGGGCTTCAACATCCACATCTTCCTGAACTTTCTCTACAAGCTCTTCTTCAATAAACATAACAGCATCCAGGAATTCATCATCTTCTTTCCCAAATTCAAAAGAATCAACTTCTTCTGAATTGTCAGCCTCATCTTCAGAAGGTTCCGAGGATTGAACAGCAACATTAACAAGTTCTGCCTTCTCTTCTTCTACTAGCTCTGTCTGAGTTCCAATATCAGACGAGAACTCTTCAACCAGAATTCCATCAGGAATATTCAATAGCCTTTTCACAAGATCAACCAAGGCTCTTGGCGGAAACAGTTCGGAATGATCTTTTACACCACTATTTTCTTTCTGTTCCATCTCCCAATCCATAAAATTGGAGATTCCTCCCATGCCTTGAATAACTTCGAAAAGATCGTCAGTTGAGGACTTCTTAAGTGCAAACCAGGTGCATATTCTAAGAAGAATCTCAAACTGCTCAGACTCGTAGTCTACTTTGATAGTTGAAAGCGTTCTCTTCAAATTCTTGGTCATTCGGGCACGAATTCTCTTTTCCCTCAGACACATCGGATAATATACCAAGGAATTAAATCTAACAACAGACGGGGTCTGAGCAGGTGGGGTCCCTGTCTCAGTTGTTGCAGTGGCAACTGGCGTCTTGTCTGAAGTAGATGGGTTTGAGGGTTCCACATTTTCTGTTGAGGTAGAAGGAATATGGATGGTGGTTTCTTGGGGCTTTGATGTATCTTGGTTTGGTGTGACAACCGTCGGAGTATCAGTTGTGTCAATTATGGGAGTGTTTAGGGGATGACTGGCTCTCAGCGGTCGTGCTGCCAGTACTTGTGAAGTTGGGGGTACAGGTCGAGGCCTAGATCGATGTGACCTAGCCTTGGTTCGAATAGAAGTAGAAGGGAGAGAGAGAGGAATTGAAACAGATTGAGTAGAAGTACCAACCTGTGAACTCGACTCGACTGGACGAGTAGGCGATCCAACTCTTACGAGAGTGTACATTTCAGGAATTTATTCACTCGACTCCTTCTCTTGTTTCGACTCTTCATCTGACTGAGTCTTCTCTGAGTCGTCTGCACTGGACTCTGCCTCTTCAGACTCATCTTGTGAAGAACTGGATGAAGTCGCATACGACAATACCTCTGAATCATCAAATTGAACTTGCCTTGGGGCAGCTGGCCTTGCAGCAGCCTGTTTCCTCATCGCCTCTATTTTTAAGTAGAACTTAAGAGGATGAAAGGGCTTTCCTTTGCTCCAATCACTCTTGTTGGGCATCAAAAGTGGGAGTAATATACTCAGCTTGTTACCATATCCAACTGCCTGTGATACTACCCAATTGCGAGTATCAACATCCACTCTAACACTTCTTTCGAAGTACATCATCCTGTCAGCTATCAGCTTAAACCAATTACCCTCAGTGATTCCATCATATATTGCCGCCATTATCCTTGTTTTGGATTGGGTAACTGAGTCATGAGACCCAGTGGCACATAGAAGCATCTTGCTTGCTATGTCCAGTAGAGTGCGATACTTTTCCAAAAGTTCGCCCTTCTTGGCTGTAGGAGCTTTACCATCTGGTTTCAGCTTCATTTTCTTACCACAGAAGATGCTTAAATACCTCATCTCCTGACCTTCAGCATATTTTTCCACATCAATCGTTCCGATGGGTAGCTTCAACATTTCAAACATAACTTCCCGAGTGATTTCCACTCGATTTCCACTAATAAATGATTCAATGACATCTCCTTGTCTGTTAGCGTTGGCATAGAATTCCAGAACTTCTTCCTCCAAAACAACTTGAGGAAACGCCTCCAAGTAGGGTTTTAGACCGCATCTGGTGCATTTGGTCAAGATTTCTTCATTTCCTTCCTTGTGATTTCCTTTGAAGAACAGAGATGGTTCAACATGCACTTTGTTGTCATTTATGTATCTGCCTAGATCGAATGGTGCCTGAATGTTGGAGCTTACATCGAAAATAGAGCGAATCGACATGATGAATGATTTGTAATGAACAATAGAATTGAATAAGTAAGAAATCAATGTGTGCGCAAGTAGTAGAGTTATGAAAACGTGGGTTAGAATGTGTGCAAGTGTTGGGTTTTGTTTAAAACTGAATTTTTTGATCCAACGGTCATGCCTTTTGGTATTCGGTTACGGAACCGAGAATATAATGTGTTTTGATATTGTACAATTTGAAATCCACCTTTCCTATTGGTTAAGACAGAAGAGTGAACTCATCGGACCTAGGATAGTAGGATTTGGCGCGAACTGGGTGTATACACCTCATTAAAATACGAGTGTATAAATCGCGTTCTAGGGTTTTTCAAAAAGATATCAAAATACTATAATATTCTTATTTCACATTTAAACACTTAGAGTATTTCAAGTTCAAGTGAGCACTTATCTTGTCTGTTCGAGTCTATTCAGAACAGACGAGTAGACTTAAGCACACAAGACGAGTTCCCCCTACGGCTGTGCTTGTCTCTTTTGAGCATCAACCGACTATATTAACCTGTCTTATCTTGTTCTACAGATTAGATGTAATACAGGTAGTTGAGTAGAATAATTAATAATGAATATCAATCTAAGTCAATGATTAAGGTTCAAACAAGATGACTTTTAACAAACTTAAGAGTCAACAAAAAGACTCTTTAAGAAATCAAGGATTCCCCCTCAAATGTTTATTCCCTTAGTATTACCCTCAGCTTTACCAGCTTCCTCATCGGGTTGTTTGGTCAACTTGTCTGACCTTGTATATCTGTCTGTTGGGCGAGTAGATGAGTGCTTTGCTCTTTTGTGGTAACTTGTCTGTTTCTCCTTTCTTCTCAGGACTGTACCTGTCTAGTTAGTACATTGCTACATACTAGTAGGATCAAGATCAATTAGTCCTAGACTAATGCATAATTCACGAAATCGGGCCTCAGCTAATGGTTTTGTAAAAATATCAGCTCTTTGATAATCAGTGTGAATTTTTTTCCATGCGAATATCCTTCTTTTCTACATGATCACGTATGAAATGATGTTTCACATCGACGTGCTTACAACGTGTGTGCAGAACAGGATTTTGTGTAATGGCAATTGCACTATTACTATCACAAAATATAGGAACATTTGATTCACATATATTATAATCTCTAAGCTGTTGAATAAGCCACAATAATTGACTACAACAACTTCCAGCAACCATGTACTCAGCTTCAGTAGTAGAGGTAGCAACACTTGTCTGCTTTTTCGAAAACCATGAAATGAGTTTTGTGCCTAAGAATTGACAAGAACCAGATGTAGATTTCCTATCTATTCTACAACCACCAAAATCAGAATCAGAGTAGCCACTTAGGGATAAATCATCATTTGAAGGATACCATATACCACGATTGATGGTCCCTTTCAAATATTTCAGAATCCTTTTAGTGGTTTCCATATGACTCTCTTTTGGATTAGCTTGAAAACGAGCACATACACCAACAGAGAATGCAATATCAGGTCTACTAGCAGTCAAGTACAGTAATGAACCAATAAGACCACGGTAATGAGTTTGATCAGCACACTTACCATTCTCGTCTGGATCCATCATGTAGGTAGGTTGCATAGGTACTCCAGAAGATTTACATGTCTTAATACCATACTTGTCTAGTAGATTACGAGTATACTTTGCTTGATTTATGAAAATCCCTTCTGGGGTCTGTTTTACTTGAAGTCCAAGAAAGTAATTCATTTCACCCATCATAGACATCTCAAATTTACTTTGCATGAGTGTTGAAAATCTTTCACTCAGCTTTTTGTTAGGTGAACCAAAAATGATGTCATCTACGTAAATTTGGACGAGTAAAATGTCTTTCTCTTCTTGTCTTCTAAACAAGGTTCTATCGACCTTGCCCTTAGTAAAACCATTTTCTAGTAGAAATTGAGAAAGAGTATCGTACCATGCTCTTGGAGCTTGCTTTAGTCCATATAAGGCCTTTTTTAATTTGTATACCTGGTTACCTTTGACTTCGAAACCTGGGGGTTGTTCAACATATACTTCTTCCGCAAGAATACCATTAAGAAATGCACTTTTAACATCCATTTGATATACGGTAAATTTCATGTAAGCAGCATATGCAAGGAACAATCGAATGGCTTCTAGTCTAGCAACAGGTGCATATGTTTCATCATAATCTATGCCTTCAGCTTGTGAATAGCCTTGGGCGACTAATCTTGCCTTATTACGAACAACTACATCATTCTCATCTTTCTTATTCTTGAAAATCCATCGAGTGCCAACTACATTATGATGTTTAGGTCTATCGACAAGTTCCCAGACGTCATTTCGAACAAACTGATTCAACTCGTCTTGCATAGCGATGATCCAATTACTATCAGCCAAAACCTCTTTAATGGTTTTAGGCTCGATAGATGAGAGGAAACAACACCAGCAAAACAAAGATGGACTAGGTTGTTCTTGTGACTCAAAGAGTTGTCGTCTAGTCTTTACACCAATAGTAGAGTCTCCAATGATGTTTTCAGTATCATGAGCAGATTTCCATGTTTTTCTAGTCTTCGTTAGCATAGTATCATCATCTAGATCAGTTATAGCATCATGCATGTCAACATTATTTATATCATCAACAGATTTACCTGGAGTAGATGAGTCAACTAGAGCAGGCATGTCTACTGGTCTAGTAGACTTACCTTGAACACTTACCCTTTCCTTGTCATCAGATTCGAGGGCTTTCATGAATGGATTGTATGCTTGAACGGATTCATATACCTCTGAATCTTTGTCAGATTCGATAGTTAGCTCAGTAACTTTCTCACTGATCTTGTTGGCAGACGAGTCCTGTTGAGATTCATCGAAAACCACATGTGGTGTTTCTTCCACACAAAGGGTTGAGTAGTTGAATACTCTAAATGCTTTGCTAGTCGAGGAGTATCCTAAGAATATCCCCTCGTCTGCTTTAGCATCAAATGCATTCAACTTGCTTTTCCCATTGTTATGGATAAAACACTTACAACCAAATATATGGAAATATGAAACTCTGGGTTTTCGACCTTTCCATACCTCATAGGGCGTCTTACCTAGTGCTTTATTGATAACACTTCTATTTTGTGAGTGGCATGCAGTATTGATAGCTTCTGCCCAAAACTTCTGAGGCGTATTGTACTCTGTCAGCATGGTCCTGCAGGCCTCCTTAAGAGTTCTGTTCCTTCGCTCTGCTACTCCATTTTGTTGTGGTGTCCTTGCTGCACTAGTAAGGTGCTGGATGCCACGCTTAGAACAAAATTCTTTAATATAGCAGTTAATGAATTCAGTACCCTTGTCACTACGGATCTTGACAATGGACTGATTCTTCTCAACCTGTAATTTCTTCAACAGATCAGGCAAAAGTGTTTGTGTATCACTCTTCTTGTGTAAGAAGACTACCCAAGTGAACTTAGAATAGTCATCTACCACAACAAGTGTGTACCTTCTACCGTTCAAAGTTGGAGGAGTTATTGGGCCATGTAGGTCCATATGTAGGAGTTCGAGAACTCTACTTGTTGAGAGGGATGGAATAGATTTAAAGGAACCTTTTACCTGTTTACCTTTCTGACAGGACGTGCATACATGTGATTTGTAGTAGACTTCATTGGGAATACCTTCCACAAGGTAGTCTCTGGCTATCTTATTAAGAACCTTAAAGTTTAGATGACAGAGGCGTCTATGCCAGAGCCAGCCAAGTTCTTTAGGATTCTTAGTAAGCAGACAGGTGTCCCTCGGACAACTGTTCCAGTTCACTATGTACACACTTCCTTGTCTTATGCCGACCAGTAGGACTGTGTGTGTTCTTTTGTCAATGATTTCACATTTGCGACTCTTAAACTGCACCTTGTATCCACGATCACAGAATTGTGAAACAGAGAGTAAATTATATTTCAAGCCTTCAACATATGAGACATCTTGGATCTCTATGTCTCCATTCCGAATGTAACCGAATCCTTTGGTAACAGCAGTGGAGCTATCACCAAATATTACTTTTGGTCCTTCTTGCTCATGGTAGCTTGATAGAAGTGTCTTAGTACCAGTCATGTGGTGCGAACAACCACTGTCTATGTACCAAGTTTCTCCTATTGAGCCACCCTTCTTGTATAGATCGAGTCGACCCTGCATTAGATGATATTTCATAATTTAGGTACCCTCATTGTTTATTAGGGTCCTGGGGGGTTAGTCGAGTTCAATGGAATCCAAATATACATTGGGATCCTGAACAAGTTTGATCTTCTAAGCTTTCGACCATATTTGTTGCAAAATAAGACCTTGTTGTCCTTATCTGGCCTATCAGTCGAGTTCGGGTCTACTCTTTGGAGACAGCCTTTCGACTTGATCTTTACTTGAGCAGGCACTTGTCTATGATAGTCAGAGTAGGGTTTATATGCATTAGGTCCATACGGTTTATAGACATGTTTAGGTCTTTCTTTTCCTTCGATATCATATGACAAAGGTGGAGGATATAGAACCGCTTGTGTACGATATTTTGGACCTTCCTGTCTAGGTCTAGACGAGTAGAGTTGAGACTGCCTTATGAAAGGAGGTCTAGACTCTTGTCGTCTAGTCTGTACATGTCTAGTACTCGTCTCCTCAGGATACCAATCCTCGTATCTGACCTGGTTGGGTCGTCTACGATTAGTGGTCCTTAGAAGATTAGTTCTAGGTTGAACAGGCTTGTTGTTACCATTATTTTTACCTCCTTTGGTAATTGGAATGTTAACTCGAGCTTGTTTTGGTACAGTATCTTTAGATGGAGTATTAATATCGTATATCATTGGTCCTTTTCCTTTATCATTAGTCAAAGAGCTTGAGATGAATATAGTAGGGTTCTTAGGAACTTGAGTAGACGAGCTTGATGTCTCAGCACCTATGCCTGTCTTGTCGGCAGGAGCCCTATACCTATCTGACAGTTCAAGGTTAACCTTTGAAGAGTTAACCAGGTCAGTAAGTTTAAGGTCTAGAGTGACAACCTCGGTTTCTAAGAACTTATTACGTTCTTCAAGCTTTTTGCACTTGCTTTTTAAAGTATTGAATTCATGTTTCTCAGTAGCATGTGTCTTAAGTAGGTCTTGATACAACTTGTCTGTCAATGCACACTTGTCTTTGAGTTGTCTCAACTCTTCTTGCAAGCGTTCATTTAGGACTGTTATATTAGGATCTACTTTAGACTGAGCTTCCTTAAGATCAATGATTTCTTGTCTTAAAATGATGTTTTCGTCACTGACTTCAATGATTGCCTTGTTGGCAAGTAGGAGGTCGTCTTCAACTGCACTAGTCGAGTGCTGAAGGCTACTCCCTACTTTGCTACTGGCAGTATCACTTTCATCAGATTCTGATTCATCACAAGATTGAAAAGATGTTGCAGATGATACCTCTTGGTCGATTTTAGCCATGCAGCATAGACCATCATCTACTATGAAAGCTTCATCGTGATCTGGTTCAGACGGGTAGCTAGATGAGGATGATGGCAACTCGTCCGAGTCAGAATCAGAGTCATCATTGGCCATCATTGCCTTCTTACCACGGTTGTATCTTATTTCCCTTCGTGCTTTGCGTTCTTCTCGATCATCAGTGCTTAGGTCTGGACATTCATATATGTAATGACCTGGTCTTTCACAGTTATAGCACAAGAGATCATTAGTAGCCCTTTTAATAGGAGAGTTATTCCTTCGTTTATCACGTCTATCAGAACGAGTAATCTTTTTACCATCATACTCTCTATCTTGTCTGTTACCTTTCGAGACTTTGTCTCTCCTTTCGGATGAGTTTCGGTCTCGTCTGGTCTCAGATAAGTTCTTAGAAGCAGACCCTCTATGATCTCTATAGAACTTCTTATATCTTCCGAAACGGTTATTCAGCCTATCAAATTTTCTAACCATGAGGCTTACCTGATCCTTCAGACTAAGATCAGTATCTAACTCGTCTTTCACAGAAGAAGACCTAGTTTTAGACTTCGACCTGTCTACCTTAGACGAACTAGTCTTAAAAGCAACGTTCTTAGATACAGCATGTTCTCTGTCACTACTTGCTATGGGTTCATCTTCGTCTAAATCAAACTCATGAGCCTTTAGAGTTTGAAACATAGTCTCTGCTGTCCACACATCTATATCTTGGGTATTCTTAACAAGCATTTTTACCATTTTCCATCGACTATCAAGGCTTTTGAGAATCCTAAGATTGATTTCACGTGGAGAATAAGATTTACCAAGGACTTCCAAGTCATTCATGATTTTGGTAAAACGAGTATCCAACTGGTCTATTGTTTCACCAGCTTTCATATGAAATGATTCGAATTTTTGGACTGCTGTAGAAAGCTTGCTTTCTTTGATTAGGGATGTCCCTTCACAAATGATAGCTAAGCGATCCCACATTTCTTTGGCAGTTTTACATTTTAACACTTTTCCCAGATACTCGTTGGGAAGAGTGTGTAAGATGTAATTCTTGGCCAAGCTATCCAAATTATTCTGTCTCATTTCTTCGGAGGTTAGTTCTGACCTTGGTTTCTTGACGAGTGTGCCCACGGGTTGATTTATGTCTAGGGCAGCAGTATTGGGGACCATGGTCACAATTGGACCTTCAGTGATGACGGAGATCATTAAGTCGTGAGTGGAACTGAAGATGGCTTCCATCCTTAGCTTCCAATAGTCATAATCTTGAACCTGGAACTTAGGTAACTTGTTAGCACTAATTTCGAGAGACATGATTCAAGAAGATACGAATATCACAGTATAGTATCAAGAAACAGATGTTTTCAAGTTCAGCGATAAAGAACACGTAAGAGCACGTATAGACACGGACCAAGACTTCACCCAAGTCTTGAGTTGGTTATCAAGAAACAGCAGTTCGTAAACTACTGCTCTGATACCACTTGTAGGTCCCTAAGTTGAGTTAATATCGAGGGAAGCTAAAGAAAATGTCTAGAGGGGGGTGAATAGACTTTTCTAAAATCTTTCGATATATCAGAATTACAATTTGCGGAATACGAAATTAACAATGAGCCCAATGAAAGTTTATACTCAACTTATTTCGAGAACTCTGTTTTATGTATACTCAACTAGTCTTGTTCAGATATGTAATTCAATCAATCAGTTAATCAAATAAACAACAAACAAAAATAGTAAAGTAAATCAAACACAAGATTTATAGTGGTTCGACAACTTGTCTACATCCACTCTCACAACTCCAGTCGTGAAATTCTTATTAACTCTTCCAATCGAGTAATATGTTCTTGTAGCTTTAAGTCCCAAGAAATAAGACTCAGATCTTCTCGACAACACTACCAAGTGCCTCTTCGATCTAACTAGATGTTTTACAAGTAACTAGCAACTTGAAACAATAAACGAAAATAAAACTTCTCTTCGTTCAGTAGTAGCCTTCTTCGATCTTCACTTGTCTTGAGTAGCTTTACTTTCTGAACTTCAATCTCTGAGAGTAAATTCTTCAATAATGTTTTGTATGTAGTTGTATCAGTAGTCTTCAATGAATGAATACCTTGGGGTATTTATAGACTTCTAATTCCAAGAACTTTAAGTTGTGTAACAACCTTTCTTGAAAACTAACTTCTAACTGATTCTTCTTATCCTTCCACGCGTTTCTTGTTCAGTTAGTTATTACTAACTAACTCCTTATATCTTTATCTTTAATACGCGTTTCTGTAACTAACTTCAGTCTTCTTGTCTTGTCTTTGTTGAGTCGTACCTGTCTTGTCTAGTAGTAGACTGCGTCTTCAACTTGACTTGTGCAGTAGACTTCTTCAGATTTACAACATAGAACTAATCTAGTCCTATCAACTAATCCTAACAAGACTATTACATTACATTAAGCTCTTGTTACAAAGCTTAGTCACCTTAGAAAACTATACAATGAATCTATCTATTACATTTAAAATTATGAGCTCTATACAATGATTATTCATAGCTCAATAACAATCTACATAGTTAGTATAAACACATATGGAGTAATAACATGATATTAATTATAAGTACTTGTCTTTTCATACATTAGCTCATGTGAACTCTACTGATCTTAGTCCAAGATGATTTCAACTTAACTAGACTAGATTAGTCAACACTTAGAAAAATTCAAACTTCTTTTGGCTTATCAAAACTTTATCTTTTATATTTTCATCATCATTTAGGACTTGTTTTAGGATTCATATCCCAACAGGTTGAAATATTAAAAAAAAAAACCAAACCTGGGAAAAAATGACGGGCGACGAAAAAATAGAGAAGGTCGGTGGCAGGCGGCCGCGGCGGACGGGGGCGATGGACGAGGGCGGTGGCGAATGGGCGATGGACGGGGGCGGCGGCGGATGGGCAGGGGCGGCGGCCGCGGCGCTGCTTCTGTGTTTTTATTTTTTTATTAACAGAGAAGGGGAGAGAGGCGGGGGATGGCGGCGGCGGGGCACCGGTGAGGTGGGGCTGGAGAGGGCGGTGGCAGGCGACCGATGGATGGGCGGCGGCGCATTGTATGAGTTTGTTTTTTTTTTTACAAAGGGGATAGGGGGGGAGAGAGCATAAGGGAGAAAGAAGGGGAGCTGGACGGTGGGAAGGGAAGGAGGAAGGAAAGAAGGGAAGGAGGAAGGAAATGGGGAAGGGGAAGAGTGTGAGAAATTAGGGTTTAGAGGGAGGGTCTGTTTAGTAAATAGTTTTTATAGACAAAAGGGTATTTAGGACAATTCAAGGGAGGGTGCATCCATCCTGACATATTTTAGGGGGTGTGCATCAATCGGGGGAGTGTTCTAAACCGAAATGGAGGTGTAAATAGTCCCACCCTGTTGGAAACGTCCATGTCCAAACTTGGATGAAATATCGATCAACTTATATTGCAAAATAATTGATTAGTCACTCCCACACATTTCACATGATAACGAAATGATAGAATAGAACACCCAAATATCACAAGTTAAATGCATAAAAAACTAATAGTAGAAATAGGAAAGACGTGGGGCGATCGTAACTAAATTTCCCTTCCAAAATGCCCTCATTCCTTCTCTGATAATTCTTGATGCTTCGGAAACATTGGTATGCATTCCTTGTAACTATAAAAATTAAGGAACATAGTTACTAATGTCCAATTCAAAAGCTCAAGATCAAGATTGAACATAGCAATAAAATTAATAAAGACCAAAAGATGCATTATCATTTGAAGGACCATACAATTATCAACACAAGAATGCATTGTTCTTTCTCAAATAAAATGTATTTTTCTCATTATATATGATCTCTAATATTCACAATCTCATCTAAAATATTTAGAGCTGGCAAATTGGGCCGCCTGGTCCAGCCTAGCCCATCGGGCCAAGCGATGTTTGTGGACTGGGTCGGGTCGGCCCATGAATTAGTCGGGCCTATAAAATGTGAGTCCAGCCTAACCCATCCTAACCCGCTGGACTAGCGGGCCAGCCAGCCCATGAAATAATTTTTTTTTTAAAAAATTGTTAGCAAAAATTATATATTTTATTTATACTCACGTATAAATAACCAATATAATTTGTATTGGTCACATACTCACGTATAATTTTTATTTATACAAATAATTATAATAAAAAAATATGCAATACTAATGTATTAACTCTACATCATTCATAAATGTCATAACAGTATAATATTACACTATATAACAACTTCAAATAAAATTATAAATAATTCATAAGTTCAAATTTTAAAGTCAAAATAAAATAAAAACACAATAATATTTAAATATAAGGTATTTTACTTATTTTAATTATATATTTGGCTAAAGAAAAAAGATTGATCGGGCCAAATGGGCTGCCCATGGGCCGCGGGCCAAATTCAGCCTAGCCCATTAGGCCCGTCGGACCTATCGGATCGGGCCAAATATGCCCAGTTCTATATGGGCCTCTAATTTTAGAGCCCAATCCATACTGGGTTTTGGGTTGATCGGACCGGCCCATCGGGTCGGGCCCAAATTGACAGCTCTAAAAATATTGGTTAAGAAAGTCAAGATACTACCATCACCAGTAGCCTAATACAGATTAGCATTAGCCTTCAAGATTGTATCAATTCTTAACTCTAGAGAATAGATCAATAACTGAAGCCTCTCATATAAAGGCATAAAATTAGCACGACCAAGAGATCAACACATTGAATAACACTAAATCTATACATGACAAACAAGAATGGTCGCATATCCACTCACACAGTGAGTAGACCCAAAAACTGAAAACAAAATAAGTGAAACATTTTTCTAAAATAAGAGATACAACCATTCACACAAACTTGAAGTTGCTGGATAATATAATTACTCATGCATTGTCTCATATGGCTTTAACTATAAACATATAGAAAACACACTATCATTGATTCGGGTGGAATTTACACGTTTTAGAGGCACATGTTAAGCGTGTTTTGATGTGGATTTCATTGAATTATGCATGGAATATGATTGTTTGAGCCGAAATGAGAGAAAGGTTGTGTTTTGTCGATTTTGTAGGAAATACGATGGAATTTGGAGCAAAACATCAACCATACTTTACTGGATCAGGAAGAGGAGTGCACGGTTGGATTCGTCTCGAAAAACGGAGTGGATTAGCCAAAGGAATCGAGTCAATCCGACACCCGAGGCGAAAGATATGCACGAAACGAGAAAGGGCCGAAGTCGACCGAGCGCGAGCACGCCCGAGACGCGTGCTCGAGCAAGTGCACCTCGAAACAGTGATTTTGGGCCAAGAGAGGGCACGGCCGAGCACCCTTCTCGGCCGAGCACCTGGCCACCCCTGTTTTGCACGCCACGGCCGAGGCCGAGCCACGGCCGAGCACCCCCGATCCACCATCATCGCCCAGCACGGCCGAGCCGCCTGCTCGGCCGAGCACCTGTACGCCCATATGCTTATTTTGCACGGCCGTGCTACCCCCATTTTCGGTGCCATCTCCCTATTTTGGCCATTTTTTAGGGACTAACTTGCAATTCTTGCATCCAAACCCTACCCCAACACTATATAAGCCCTATTTCTTGAATTCCAAGCCATTCTTCCCCAATCCACACATAGTTACACATACTTGGAGGTGTTTTGGCCATATCTTCATCAATTCTTCATCAAATCACTCAAGAAAGGATGCAATAGCTCCCAAATTCCATTCCTTACCACATTCTAGACTAAGCTTTCTCTTTCTTTTCCTTTTTATTTAGTTATTTCATTTGGGATTTGTAATTTGATTATGTTAGTAGTTAGCTAAACAACTTGTGGTTCTAAGGCATTGTAGAGATTTAGATTGATGTTTATGAGTAAACTCTTGCTTTAATTGGTGTTTATTTCTTATTTGCATATTCAACTATCCATTGCAAAGCATGTTGTTAGTGGCCATAATGATTTGCTTGATTCATTGTTAATTGGAGTAGTATCGAGAGATTTATTCCATTTAATCGTATGCGAATGTGCAACCCGGTATTATTATGATCTCGAGAGAGGACTAATTATCGGAGAGGGAATCAAATGATCTTAGGAACTATTTTAGATGGTGTAATGTTTGTGATGTAGACATACGAGCTTATATTACATTGCGTCTTTGGATTAATTTGTATCGAGAGATCGATTGGTTCTTCTTGTGTGATCACCCTATATGAGATAACCTTAATGGCCATTTAAATGAGATAACATTCGTAAACGGACGTCTAAGTACTACAATTGCCTTGGAACCCACCTTCTCTTAATTGAGTTACATCCATTTTTACTTTCGTCTTTGGATTCGTATGCTTTTTGATCGATTTTATATTTGCTCTTTGTTGCTTATTCGTGACACTTGGTAGGTAATTTTAGAGTAAATCACCATATTCAAACTATCGATCACGTCTATTTAGAATTCTACTCGCAAACTCCACTTTTACGCTTAACCTTCTCGTGGGATCGACCTCGTGCTTATCACGCTACGATAGACACCGTATACTTGCGGTTGTTTATTTAGTGTTGCATAATACGTGAATCAAGTTTATGGCGCCGCTGTCGGGGAGGTTTTTATAAGCTCTAGAGTGTAGGCTAGAAGAGTTTTAGTTTAGACAATTTATTTGCTTTCTTTATTTGCAAAAATCCAAAAATATTTGTGTTTGTTACTTTGAGCTTATTTGTATTTCTCACTCTCGTTTGCTCTTTTGATAGACATGGTTTATGATCACACGATCTAGGAGGAATCACCAAGAAGTGCTACCTTTAGATCCGGAGATTGAGGCCAATTGTCGAAGAAGGAACGCCGAAAGGAGAAGACTAGAGTTGGAAAGAATGAATCGACGGGAGAATCCGGTTGTAGAAGAAGTTGAGGAGGAGGTTGAGAATCAAGGGGTTGATGGATTTGAGGAACCGAATGGGAATGGGGGAAATCGACCACAAAGGGTACTAAGAGATCATTTCCGCCCAATTCCGAGGCCATATGGAGGAGCGGGTCGAGAACCCGTAGATGCTCACAATTTCGAACTCAAGCCGGCCTTGATCATGATGGTTCAAAACAACCAATTTGGAGGGTTGTCAAAGGAGGATCCTAACCTCCATTTATCTCAATTCTTAGAGATAGGTGGAACGGTTAAGATCAATCGTGTCCCTCAAGACTACATCCGTCTCCAATTGTTCCCATTCTCTCTACGTGATCGTGCTAAGCAATGGTACATGTCTCTTGATTTAAGGACAATCGAAAATTGGGCCGACCTTGTAGATGCCTTCCTCATGAAATACTTCCCTCCAAGCAAGACCATCAAGATAAGAGGATAAATTTCTTCTTTCATGCAAGACGATGATGAGTCTTTAGCCGAGGCTTGGGAGCGTTTCAAGGATCTCATACGGAGTTGTCCTCAACATGGGTTCTCAAGAGATCAATTGATTTGCTACTTCTACAACAGGATGGACCATCGAACGAGAGGGATGGTGGACGCCTCGGCCGGTGGAGGTTCTTTGCTTGGAAAGACGACGGATGAAGGCTATGTGCTTCTAGAGGAGATGGCAAAGAATGGACACCAATGGCCATCCGAAAGAAGGCAAGGCCGGAAAGTTACTTCAACTAAGGAGTCGGATGATTTGGCTACTTTATCCAACAAGATGGATAAGTTGACTTCGATGATGGCGGCCAAGTCACTAATGGGACCTAGTGATGAACAATATGAAGAGGCCCATTATATGAACAATCAAAGGGATCGTCATTTTCGAGAAAGAGGTTGGAATGAGAGGCAACCTCCTAATCCGAATCATTACCATCCCGGATTGAGGCAACATGAGAATTTTTCCTATGCCAACACAAGGAATGCCATTGTCCCACCTCCAAATTTTAATGTTAGAGATGGAGCTATTGTGGAGTCTTCATCAAAGCCATCAATGGAGGATATGTTTGGTGCTTTTATGGGGGAAACCACGAAATTCATGAGAGAAACTAGGGAGAATGCAAACAAGACTTGGCAAAGAATTGATGAGCATGGTGAGATGATCAAAGATATGACCACCCACATGAAGGCTATAGAGAAGCAAATAGGTCAACTTGCTACCATCATTGGAAAGCAACACGTTCCGGGGCAATTCCCCTCAAACACGGAGCTAAATCCCAAGGAGCAATGCAAAGCCATAAGGCTAAGAAGTGGGACAAGCTACGAAGGGCCCAAGATGCCACAAGAGGAGGAAATGGTAATGGCACCCGAGGGTGTTGACAAACAAGATGGCTTAGTGAAAGAGAAAGAGGAGAAAGAAGAGGAGAAGAAGAGTGGGGAGGCAATCCCTCCTTTGTTTAATAAAAATGTAATGCCCATCCCATATCCGCAAAGGGTGAAGAAGAAGAACTTGGATAGCAAGTTTGTCAAGTTCGCGGAGATGTTCAAGAAACTCCATATCAACATCCCTTTCGCCGAAGCTCTTGAACAAATACCGCATTACTTCAAATTCTTGAAGGAGATAATGTCACACAAGAGGGAAATGGAGGCATATGAGACGGTGCACTTAGCCGAACATTGTAGCTCCGTAATTCAAGCTAAGTTACCTCCAAAGCTTAGGGATCCCGGATCCTTCACTTTATCATGCACTATTGGAGATGGAGGTACATTAAGAGCCCTATGTGATTCGGGAGAAAGCATCAACCTCATGCCATTGTCACTCTTCAAATCACTTGGTTTAGGAGAGCTCACACCAACCACAATGAGCCTTCAATTGGCGGATAGGTCTATGACATACCCTTTGGGTATAGCGGAGGATGTATTGGTCAAAATCGGCAACCTCCTCTTTCCGGTAGACTTTGTGGTTTTGGACATGGAGGAAGACAAAAACATTCCATTGATATTGGGAAGGCCATTTTTTGCAACCGGAGGGGTTATTCTTGATATGAGGAATGGAGAGTTGGAGCTTCGAATGAACCAAGAGATAGTTACGATTGACATGTTTAGAGCTATCAAACTCCGAAACGATGAGACTGGAGAGTATGGGTTTCCTAAGGGAGAGTATCCCCCAATACCCATGAGAAAGGAGGTGGAAGAAGAGCCCAAGATAAATATTGTGGAGGAGAACCCCAAGGTGGAAGACAAGGAGTTAGAGATGGGAAAGAAGGCCAAGTTTGGGGGAGTTTTCTTCAAAAACTCCCCCAAATCAAGAAAAGCTACTTGTACAAACTTGGGGATAAATGAGGCATCAACTTCTTATGACATGGTTGAAGAGCCGGATGGGCTAGCTAGTGGATGTTTTGATGGACTTAAGAAAGTTGTATGGGCAAGGAAGGTCAAGAACAAGGGTGACAAGGGGGTGACTTGATATTCCCCTCAAAGGAGAACCGTCCGGCATAGGACGTTAAAAATAGCGCTTCTTGGGAGGCAACCCAAGGTTTTAATGCTTTCTTGTTTTTATTGCTTTAGTAGTGTTGATAGCTTAGTTTATTTTGTAGGTATGGATGAAGAATACTATGGATAGCAAGTCTTGGAGAATGAAGAAGAAGCAAAGCCAACTTTGGAGTGGAGGAAGCAAGTGTTGCAATGGTGATCTTTGAAGAAGCATTGGATGTGCAAGGAGGGAGGTAACAACTTGTAGCCCCAAACTTAGAATTTATACATAGTAAAATTCTAAGTTTGGGGGAATTATTTTTCTTTTATTTTTTTTACTAGTTGTTACCCTTGCACCGGTTCGTCATTCTACTTGTGTCACATTTTGCACCGGCGCACACTTAACTTTCACATGTTTATATTGATTAAGTTGGTTTTGATCATATGTTGGGTAGTGGACATTTGGTGAAATGTGAGCATAAATAATCATTGGAATCCATTGTTGAGTTGTTGTGGTGATGTCTATTTGCTTTGAATGTATGCATGATTGGTGTTGGAGAATAGTATCATGTTGTGTTCATATTTGTGACCTTTGATAGCATGGATGCATGATGTATTGTTGTTTGGGAACATTTGATGATTGTGAGAGTCCTATTGAATAAACCGGTGAGAATTGAGCCATAAATCGAGCATGTAATCCGGTTTAGTTCATTTGAGAGTGGACTAGGTTATTGCTAGTGATTCTAGAACTTGCCCAAGTTCTTGTTTGAAAGCATGATTGTGTGAAACTTTGTGATGTGATATAGGCCATCTTGTTCTAAAAGAGTCACTTAGCCAAATTTCCCAAAACCGAAGTAATTTTCCGTAGTTAGCCCCTTGAGCCTAACTCCTCATTTTCTTGGCAAACTACAATGTTAACCACTTAGCCTTTTGATACCTATATCTAGTGGGGGATAAAAGATAAAGTGAGAAACATGTGCTTGAATGTCTTTGGTGAAAGGAGAAATTGGAAAAGTTGAAAGAAAAAGAGAAAGATGAAAAGAAAATCAAGGAAAAGAAAAGAGGGACAAAGGGCCCCAAAAGCTTGAAAAGAAAAATGGTTCAAAAGATGAGGTGATGAATGCTTGAAAAATAGAAAAGTGAGGATGAAGTTTGTAAGCTTTGGAAGTGAAAGCACACATTGTAAAACAACAAGCTTTGTCCTCCACTAGAAGAGTCACAATTCCCAAATTCACCCTACCTTGTCCAAAGAGCCAATGTTACATCCTTGAAAAAGTCCTATTGATCACATTGTTGAGCATTTGAGTGTGTGTAGAAAGTAGAAGTTGGGCAAGCATATGGTGATTGCATAGCATAACTTGGTTGATGAGTGCATTAATGTCCTTAATTTGTTTGTGTGTTTGAGAGAAACACTTTGTCATGTGAGTAGAGGACTTAAGCATTTGGATTTTGTTTCCCATTCACAATGTGTTGTGTGTTTATGCATTCTTTGATCCATGAGTGTGAATTGCAATAGTGAGCCTATGACCTTCATTGAGAGATGCACTTTGAGAAAGAGATATCATTACATTCTACTTTGCATGTGTGAATTACATTGAATATTCCATTGTGATCATTCCACCCTCATTGCTTTAAGTGCTTAGTTGTTTGAGGACAAACAACATTTTAAGTTTGGGGGAGTTTGATTCGGGTGGAATTTACACGTTTTAGAGGCACATGTTAAGCGTGTTTTGATGTGGATTTCATTGAATTATGCATGGAATATGATTGTTTGAGCCGAAATGAGAGAAAGGTTGTGTTTTGTCGATTTTGTAGGAAATACGATGGAATTTGGAGCAAAACATCAACCATACTTTACTGGATCAGGAAGAGGAGTGCACGGTTGGATTCGTCTCGAAAAACGGAGTGGATTAGCCAAAGGAATCGAGTCAATCCGACACCCGAGGCGAAAGATATGCACGAAACGAGAAAGGGCCGAAGTCGACCGAGCGCGAGCACGCCCGAGACGCGTGCTCGAGCAAGTGCACCTCGAAACAGTGATTTTGGGCCAAGAGAGGGCACGGCCGAGCACCCTTCTCGGCCGAGCACCTGGCCACCCCTGTTTTGCACGCCACGGCCGAGGCCGAGCCACGGCCGAGCACCCCCGATCCACCATCATCGCCCAGCACGGCCGAGCCGCCTGCTCGGCCGAGCACCTGTACGCCCATATGCTTATTTTGCACGGCCGTGCTCCGTGCACGGCCGTGCTACCCCCATTTTCGGTTCCATCTCCCTATTTTGGCCATTTTTGAGGGACTAACTTGCAATTCTTGCATCCAAACCCTACCCCAACACTATATAAGCCCCATTTCTTGAATTCCAAGCCATTCTTCCCCAATCCACACATAGTTACACATACTTGGAGGTGTTTTGGCCATATCTTCATCAATTCTTCATCAAATCACTCAAGAAAGGATGCAATAGCTCCCAAATTCCATTCCTTACCACATTCTAAACTAAGCTTTCTCTTTATTTTCCTTTTTATTTAGTTATTTCATTTGGGATTTGTAATTTGATTATGTTAGTAGTTAGCTAAACAACTTGTGGTTCTAAGGCATTGTAGAGATTTAGATTGATGTTTATGAGTAAACTCTTGCTTTAATTGGTGTTTATTTCTTATTTGCATATTCAACTATCCATTGCAAAGCATGTTGTTAGTGGCCATAATGATTTGCTTGATTCATTGTTAATTGGAGTAGTATCGAGAGATTTATTCCATTTAATCGTATGCGAATGTGCAACCCGGTATTATTATGATCTCGAGAGAGGATTAATTATCGGAGAGGGAATCGAATGATCTTAGGAACTATTTTAGATGGTGTAATGTTTGTGATGTAGACATACGAGCTTATATTACATTGCGTCTTTAGATTAATTTGTATCGAGAGATCGATTGGTTCTTCTTGTGTGATCACCCTATATGAGATAACCTTAATGGCCATTTAAACGAGATAACATTCGTAAACGGACGTCTAAGTACTACAATTGCCTTGGAACCCACCTTCTCTTAATTGAGTTGCATCCATTTGTACTTTCGTCTTTGGATTCGTATGCTTTTTGATCGATTTTATATTTGCTCTTTGTTGCTTATTCGTGACACTTGGTAGGTAATTTTAGAGTAAATCACCATATTCAAACTATCGATCACGTCTATTTAGAATTCTACTAGCAAACTCCACTTTTACGCTTAACCTTCTCGTGGGATCGACCTCGTGCTTATCACGCTACGATAGACACCGTATACTTGCGGTTGTTTATTTAGTGTTGCATAATACGTGTATCAATCATCCTCGAATTAGCCCAAAGTTCTAATAAAAAAAAGGGGCAAAATAGGTTTTTTTTTTTTTTAACTTCATTTTGAATCTAATAGAAAGTATTTAAACTTGTTATTGTTATTTGTAGTATAGGCTGTATAAATGAATCTAATTGGAAAAATTCTCATAAATATACTTTGATTAATTTAATGATATTTGGGGGATTTTAGATTTATTTGAGAATTTTTTAGAATTTAAAATATTTGAGATTTTTTTAATTTATTTAAAATATTTAAATATTTATATATAATTAAATTTCTATTGAGAATTTTTTACAGTTTAAATATATATATATATATATATATATATACTTTGGGAGTTTCAATATTTTAAAGATAAATTTGTATATTTATTCGATTATTTTAAAATAAATAATTTTCTACTAATACTTATTTTATACTCCATCCGTCCATGAAATGTAGTCTCATTTGCCTTATATTCTTTGTCCATTAAATATAGTCTCATACACTTTATGAAAACGATCATTCTTTAAGACTTTAGTCATCACTTAATTACTTAATTTGTCATCAACTTTATTTACAATGAACCCCACAATACTCTATAATACGCTTTTTCCTTAAAATTTGTGCCCCACCTCAATGAGACTACATTGGTGGATGTAGGGAGTAATTATAGATTTTTTTAATTAGGTAAGTTGATGAATTTTATAATGATTAACACTTTTGCGATGACTGAGGTGATGACAAAAGCCTTTCGAGCGAAGGGACAAATTTCGTCCCGTGAATGGGGAGAGGTTTGATTATGTTTTCTTTCGATTTGGAGTCTGATCGTGATTGGGTAATGCAAAACCAACCGTGGCATTTTGATGGGTATCTGTTTGCTGTAAGGGCTCTCTCAGGATTTGAACAACCATCCACAATTTCTGTTGATCGGGCGGCATTTTAGGCTAGGGTTTATGATCTTCCATTGGCGTACAGAACTGTTAAGGTGCTTACAACGGTGGCCCCTAAGATTGGAATCTTGGGGGCGTATGAGAAGCTGTCACCTCATGATCCTCACCAATTCCTTCGTCTAAAGGTTGATGTGGATATAACAAAGCCCTTATGCAAAGAGGTGGTTGTGAATTTCGGGTCAGGCCTCATGCGACTGCCTGTGCGGTATGAAAACCTCCCGATTTTCTGCTATAACTGTGGGACTATTGGGCATTTTTTCAGAAATTGTCCGGCATTGGACAGGGATGATGTCGTCGATGCTCGTCAGATGGAGTTTGGGCCGGATCTTAAAGCCCCTCAGCTGCGGCGCCCGAAAGGTACTCAGATTGCTATTGTAAGGGTGTCGGATGCCTTGCCCTCTTCTACGACTACAGTTCCAATTATATCTGCGCCACATGAAACCCCAACTATCCCCTCTATACAACCTGCTCCAACGTCTTCATATATTCCACATACACAGCCCCAAAACCTGAATCATCCCAATATCCATGCCTCTCTTGCCGTACATACCATGACATCTACTATAATACAACCCTCATCATTACCCCTGCCATCCCAAACCACGATTCCAATTCCCCATATCTACCAAACAATCCGATCTCATCTTTCTTTACCGAACCTTGATAGCGCTGTGATGGCCCTGTTAGATACCCTGACCTCGAATTTTACCCTTTCATCACCCATGAGCCTCCCTTCAATCCAACATTCTGAACCCCTACCCCCTCCACATCACAAAACCTTTGTTTGGAACCTGTCCGACCGCTGAAATTTGCGTGGAAGAGGGCAGCTAGAGTGGCAGGACAATCACAACTTCTATTGTCACAAGGGCAGGTCTCGGGAAGTAAGCGTGCACAGATACAAGAAATTACTGAGGATAGACAAGGTGAGCACAAGCGCCTGAAATGTCTTTCGACTAAACTTAATTCTACCGTGGAATCGGCGGTAGCTGCGGTGATCCAGCCCCGCCGGGACCAATAAGTTGCATTGGATGGAACTACCGGGGGCTTGGGAACCCTCGGAAAGTTCCGGTTTTGAAGAAAGAAATTCTTTCTAAAGATCCTGTGGTGGTGTTTTTGTGTGAAACAAGGTTGTTGATTTCTGAGCTACAAGGTGTCGCACGGAAGCTAGGATTTGAGTGTTGTTTGGGAGTTGATTGTGATAGAAGTGGGAATGGTCGTCGTGGTGGGTTGGGGCTATTGTGGAGAGCGGATATTACAGTTACGATTCAGTCTTACTCATTACACCACATTGATGCGGTAGTGGGGGATGGACTAGGTTGGAGACTAACTGGTATTTACGGTTATCCAGAGGAGGCTCAGAAGTGGAGGACGTGGGCTTTATTGGATAGGTTGGCTGGTCAAATGGAGTTGCCCTGGTTATGTGTTGGTGATTTCAATGAAATACTGTATGGTTTTGAGAAATCTGGTGGCTTGCCTAGGAATGTGGATCGGATGGGAGAGTTTCGGGATTGCTTGGACCGATGTGGGTTGATGGATGTGGGATACGAGGGCCACAATTTTACGTGGATGAACATGCAGAGTGCTGATAATAATATACAGGAGCGATTGGACAGGGTGGTCGCTAATGATGCTATGTTGGCACAGTTTTCGAGGATCCGAGTTCGACATCTAACCAGGGTTCTATCTGATCATTGTCCGCTGCTTGTGCAATGGGAGGGTCGTCCGTGACAGTTGCTGGAGGAGAGAACAGCTCATCGTTTTCGGTTTGAGACATCATGGTTACAGGAAGATGATTGTTTAGTTGTAGTTCGATCAGCGTGGGGTGCAGGGCGCGATGGTTCGGTGCAAGGGGTGATGGCGAGTATTGGAGCCTGTGGTCAGGCTTTGGCTGATTGGGACTCTCGTTTCTTTGGGAACATCCCTCGTGAGATTGTCAGGTGTAAGGAGGAGTTGTCAAAGTTGCAGAAATCTTATTAGTCTGTTGAATGCTTGCAAGCTACTAGAGCCCTAGAGAATAAACTGACAGCTTTAGTAAGGAAGGAGGAGTTGTACTGGCTATAGAGATCACGGGTTAGTTGGATGAGAGAGGGGGATAAGAATACTACATTTTTCCATCGCATAGCTAGTGGGAGGAAGAGACGGAATTACATTCGGGAAATTATGGGCTCTGATGGGGTGATGTAGACGGAAGTTAAGGAGATGAAACGAGTGTTCCTGGGCTACTTTGAAGGGCTTTTTACTGCTGCGGAGAATTTGGATATGGAGGAGGCAGTGGGAGCGGTGGACTGCAGAGTGACGGAGGACATACGTGATGCCTTATCTTAGCCGTTTTCTGAGTTGGAGGTGACAAAAGCCTTGTCCCAAATGCACCCAACTAAAGCTCCAGGACCAGATGGTATGTCTGCTATATTTTTTCATAAATTCTAGGACTTGATTGGCCCATCTGTTTCTACTTGTGTTCTTGATGTTCTTAATAATGGCGTGTCTCCTGCTACTGCTAATCATACTTTTATAGCACTCATTCCGAAAAAGAAAACCCCGTTGTTACCTTCTGATTTTCGCCCTATTAGTTTATGTAATGTGGTGTATAAGCTTATTACTAAAACAATTGCTAATCGATTGAAGCCTTATTTGCACTCGATTATTGATCCTTGTCAGTCTGCATTTGTACCTGGTCGACTCATTACTGATAATGCATTGTTAGCTTTTGAGATATTTCATCATATGCGTTTGAATAAGGCAATGTCGAGGGGTTCTTATGCTTTCAAACTTGACATGAGTAAGGCGTATGATATGGTGGAGTGGCCTTTCCTGGAGAGAGTGATGATGAAGATTGGAATTGTTGATTCTATTGTTTCTACTATAATGCGATGTGTTAGCTCTGTTTCTTTTGCAGTGCTTGTTAATGGTGCCCCAACGGAAACTTTTACACCGACAAGGGGAATTCGCCAAGGGGATCCTTTGTCCCCTTATTTGTTCCTGTTTTGTGCAGAGGCTTTGTCGGCTTTGATCCGGAGATATATGGAGATTGGTGTGTTGCATGGAATTCGGATTTGTAGGAGGGCCCCTCCAGTTTCGAATCTCTTCTTTGCGGATGACACTGTCATTTTTGGGAGGGCAACTTATGACGAGTTAGCTTGTGTTAAACAAATTTTAAAGACATATGAGCTAGCTTCGGGCCAGGTGGTGAATTTGGAAAAATCTGAGATTGTTTTCAGTGGTGGAATCCAAGAAGATAGAAGAGAGGAGCTTGCTGATTTTTTGGGGGTGAAGAGGGTGTTGGAACATGCTGTCTATTTGGGGATTCCTACTCGAGTGGGTCGATCACGGTCTGCGGTGTTCCGATCAATTGTGGATAGGGTGTGCAAGAAAATAAAGGATTGGAAGAGTCGAATGCTATCACAAGTGGGGAAACTCACATTGGTTAAATCGGTTGTCCAATCGATTCCTACATATTTGATGACTTGTTTTAAGATCCCTTTGGGTGTTATTCATAAGATCGAATCAGCAATTACACGGTTCTTGTGGGGGCAGCGGGGGGAGGAGAAGAGAATCCATTGGCTGAGGTGGGAGATCATGTGTAAGCCAAAAACGGAGAGGGGTCTGGGACTGCGCAAGTTGGCTGATTTTAACAAGGGTAGGTCTCTTATAGAATTGATTTATTATAAGAAACTGAGTTGACCAAGTCAACTGTTTTTTGTTTGTTACACTTTTCAATTGTAATGACTTACACTTTTCAAAATAATATTTTAAGTTATATTGACGTACACTTTTTGGTAATATTATATAGACGTATACTTTTCAGTAATATTATGTTGCACTTTTCAATTATAATAATTTACATTTTTCATTAAATATTGTGTTGCATTTTTCAGTTATACTAACTTGCACTTTTTAATAATATTGTGTTGCACTTTTTAGTTAAACTGACTTGCACTTTTTAGTTATAATGTCTTTCACTTTTCATTAAAAACTGTGTTGTTGCTGTTGCACTTTCAATTATAATATCTTACACTTTTTTAATAAAAAAATGTGTTACACCTTTTAATATTGTGTTGCACTTTTTAGTTATAATGACTTACACTTTTTAACATACACATTTTCGGGAAAAAATTATCAAAAATAAAAAATGGAAAGTTGACTTAGTCAACTCGATTCCTTATATATAAGACTAATCCTTTTAACAATGCTTTGCTGGCGAAACAAGGGTGGCGTCTGCTTCAGGATGACACATCCCTCCTAGCAAGGACGCTTCGTGCACGATATTTTCCGAGGGGCACTTTTCGTACAGCGACCAAGGGCTACAATTCTAGTTATACGTGGTAGAGCATTTTATTGGCGCGGGATGTTCTTGATAAGGGGTTGGTTTGGACTGTGGGTGATGGCCGATCTATCAAGGCTGGAACAGACGCATGGTTGTTCGATGGGGGAACCCCTACGTTGAATCCGGATATTAGCTCCTTGCTTGGGGAACAGAGTGTGAGTGATCTGTGGGTTTCGGGACAACGTGTTTGGGATGTGGGGAGATTAAGGGCTGTCCTCCCGGAACCAGTGGCACGGCGGATATGTGCAATTCCGATCCCGACTCGGCCTGTGAATGATGGATTAGCGTGGCGTTTCACCAAGAACGGGAGATATTCGACGAGGTCGGGATATTTTGATGGGGGGCCAGCACGCGACATCCAGTAACACTGCTGCTATGGGGGACTGGTGGGGTCGTTTGTGGAGACTTGGAGTGGTGACGAGGGTACAATTTTTTGTGTGGCGTGTGTTGCATGATATTCTCCCCACTAGTATCAACCTAGTTTACCGATTCGTAGACGTTGATCCGATGTGCAAACGATGTGGATTGGACGTTGAGACGGCAGAACACGTGGGACGTTGACGGATACACCTGGTCGGGGTCCTCCATCATCTACACTGGCGGAGTGGGTCGTTGGCGTTCTAGACGCATACAGAGATAATGAGGATGGGCAATGCATTTTTGTGGTGCGCCTTTGGTTCCTGTGGTTTGCTAGAAACGATTTACTTTTTCGGGAGAAGCATTACGACCACCATACTCTGCTTAAAATGGCGGCTAATCATATCGAGGAGATGAGACGTGCAACAATTACGCCCCGCAGCGTGGCAGGTCTATTCGGACGGCGCAACGATGGGAGTGTCCGGTGGGAAATTGCCTAAAAATTAATACGGATGCTTCTGTGCGGCGTGGGTCTTGGTGGAGTTGCTAGGGACTGCAATGGGCTTGTTCGATGGTGTTTTGCTGAGTGTCGGCCGGTGGATTGGAGTGTGGAGTTGGCGGAGGCGAAGGCTATTCGACGAGGGATGGATGTGGGCGCTGTCAAGAGGGGATGTGGAAGTTGTGATTGAGTCAGATTCTCAAGTGGTGGTTAATGCTCTGTTATGACCTCATCTGGATTTATCATACTTATTACTTGGGGGTACTTACTCGTAATATCCTTGAGCTGTCCAAGAGGTTTGAGGTTGTTTCTTTTGTTTGGGTGAGAAGACCTTCTAGTGTGGTGGCTCATAGGATGGCCTGTTATGGCTTTAGTTGTGGTTCTGAGTTTTTCTCAATTCATTTACATGCTCATTTGGATCATGACGTTTTAGCTGAGTCTCAGCTTGTTTAATTTATATATTTTTCTTTTCCGTCAAAAAAAAAAAAAAAAGTAGGTAACTTAATTTATTTTTCTAACCATTAATTAATTTAGGAATGAACTTATTTGGTTTATTATTTTTTCAGTATTGTATAATATTTCATTTTTTTTGAAAAAAAAAACATTTAGTATTTTAAATATTATTCACAGTTTATTTTCAGATTTCTTAAAATATTATTTAATATTCATAAATTTTCTAAATTAATAAATATAAATAAATCTTTAATTTAATTGATATAAAAATATACAAAGAAAAGAAAATGCTACATATTACAAAAAAAAAAAAAAATTAAAATCCACAAATCTTTAATCCCTAATTTTTATAAAATGAAAAATATTTAAAATCCACTCCCCTAAATCGATTCCATTCCTACTCTGAGTTCAGGCCTGGTTTTCTGCCCAAATATTAAAATCAATAAATAATGGAGTATTGACGAAGTTGGATAGCTCAAGTGGTTAGAGCACCACTACCTAGGCTTTAGATCCTGAGTTCGAGTCTTGGGAAGGAGAAAAGGGATGAGTATTTAATGTAATTCAAAAAAAAAAAATAATGGAGTATTGCTAAAAGAGATTATATTGCGCTATAAATGAAACACAGTATTGCTGAAGAGATTACAAATGATTGGTGTAGAACAGTAGTAAAAGCCAGGCGTTGAGCATTGTACTTGTGATTAATTGTTACTAAGCCTTTCAAAAATACAAAAAAGTCGTCAACTACCGAACAAAAACTAATCATTTCTTGGTGGTGAGTTCTGCCCTCACATGGAGAATGTTGTTGATGAAGTAATTACTGGAGTCATCACCTGTGAATTCAGTCAACTCTTTATTTTCAGATTTAGTGAACGTGTGGCTTCCTTTCACCCAACTACTAAACTCTTCTGAAGGCTTCATTTTTAATTGGATCTCATACTTAACACTGCAACAACTTGATCCAACCTTATGTAGACCCAGACAAAAACGATGTTGAAGCTCAGTTTTGAACAAGGGTACGACGCATGTCACAAACAAGAAAAATTTTTGCTCACCCAAGTAGAAAACCTCTGACATTATTAGACCCTTGGGGAAGAGGCGCATTAACTTCTCCCTCTTGAAATGAATATAAACTATACATTGATGATATGGCAATTCAAGTTCAATCACATTGATAGGTCGACGTTTGTAGGCACGCTCCACAAATTGCCGAGATGCGGCTTTGCCTTCCTCTGCAGCAGCTAGACAACGTTTTCGATGCGGAGTCTCAGCCTTGAAAGCAAGAGCGCGAATAACTATTTTGGAAGCAACTTCGCTATCAATGTCGATGCAAGTTTGAACTTTTTCAGTTAGCTTTTTTGTACTCATGAATGGAAAACGAATAAGATGGAGTAGATGGGTTTTCAATATCTCTCGTCTTTCCTTCAAGTTGGGATAATGTTTCTGCACCCACATTAAAACAAAATAGAACACAACATTCTCTGAAATCACTTCCAACTCATCACTGGATAGAAGTGCTTGGATAGCCGGTAGAGGCAAGTTAAGCCCCTCCTCTATAAACCTGGTTAATCATTAAAAAAAAAGAAAGTGAATTGATGCAATATCCAAAACCTGATCAAACTAAGGTAGGAGGGACATCTTATGGTAGTGTATAGTACTCCCTCCATCCTCCACCACCAAATGTAGTCTCATTGGAGTAATAAAGTAAGGGTATTGTGAAGTCGAATAAAGTAATTGTTTGTGAAAAAATGATTAATTAAGTAATAGTTGAAGGGCTATAGTTTCTAATATGAGACTACATTTGATGGACAAAAAATATAAGATAAATGAGACTACATTTCATGGACGGAGGGAATAATAGTTTAATAATAAAAGAATAAAAGAACCAAAATCATGAAAAAGAGAAAACAAATTAAGGTCAACTACGAAGAAATTCATTAAACAGAGAATTAATTGAGATGGGTGTGTACGTACTCGAATAAATTCTTGAACTTTGAAACGAGGAAGTGTTTGGCCGCATCTGCAAGTGGCTGAACTTGAGAAGACATCAAAACAGTTGGAGGAAGTTCCAAATAAAGTGATGCTGATTTACAAGTCATCGGCAAGTTTAGCAATGCTCGAGTAGAGTCCTCCAAACATGAAGGAACTTCAAATTTGTCAGCTATCATCAACAGATCCAACAACGCATCTAAAGTAGTTGGCAAAATATTGCCATAAACATATTTCAACAAATCCATAATAGGGACTTCCTCTGCACAGATTCAAATCATGACATACCATTCTTAATTGGTTGAAATAAAAGAACTCAACATACATAAATATTAATAGTGGAAATTAAACTTGAGTTCACCAGAGGTTTCGATCTGAATTGTTATATTCCTCTGCTCGGACTCGAGCATACCATTTGAGAACAGCTGCATATATAAATAAAGGTATAATAATATATATATATATATATATATATATATATATAAATCGGTGAAAAAACAAATAAAAGACGAATGAATACTTTACGAAAATATGAACTCTTTCCAGCTAAAATCAACGAGTTGATGTGTATAGTCTTCACCCGTGGCTCTACACAAATATCAATTAAAATTTCATTATGGAGAAACTGTGAAAGTAAACACCACTATAAATCTGCCCAGCCCTCACCCACAACAAAGATTTACCTGTAGTGACAGTTAAAAGGAGGTCCCTGCGAGGCTTCACGTTGCGCACCAAAGGGTTATCATCATCACTATTGGCATTGTGGACTATTTGAAGCAGCAGAGTCCTATCAGAGTATTTGGGGTCGTCGAATCCAAATACAAAATCCAAACAACTTTCTGGTATTCCTGAATCGGCCGTCCCCATTAATAACCAAGAGTTTTGAATGAACACTACAGATAGACAAGAAACCAAGACTCTTATAAAGGAAGCTAATGACCTTTTGATTCAGGAATGGATTTTGAGCAAATTTGGTGGATTTCAAAATTTTAATCTATCTTTAGTAATTATGCGTGTAGTTAAGGAACTTATACTTTTATGTGTGAATATTAACGATTAGTTGCATATTTATTTCAAATTTAATTTTTGGAAGGTTTGACAATTAGTAAATAACTAGTATGAGACTCGCGTAATTTACGCGAGATTATGAAAATAAAAATTCTTAATTAAAATGTAAGTCAATTTTTTTAATGTATAATTTAAATTTAAAAAAAAACCGTTGAAAAAAAAAAGAGAAGTTAAAGGAGAGAGAAAATAATTTTAAAATTTAAAAAATATTAAAACTACAGAAATTAAGGGAATATAGAATAGAGACATTTCGTGAAACCACCAAAATAAAAAAAAAATTTAAATAAAAATTTAAATTATATAAAAAAATCGATAGAAAAGAGAGAAGTTAAAGGAGAGAGAAAATAATTTTAAAATTTTTAAAAAAATTGCAGTTAAAAAGGAGACAGAAAAAAGAGGAAAGAGAAAATTATTTTAAAAAAAAACTCAAACTTACAGAAATTAAAAGTTTTAAGAATTAAGGGTTTTAGAGAAGCCACGTCAACATGGATTCAGAAATAGTATATAAGGGTAGATTAATTATATTATTATACTAATTACGTAAAAAAAAGATACATACCATTTCTAGATAAATTAAATTTATATCATATCTAATTTTATTATTATATGTTACTTCAATAAATTATTGACGGCAATGCCTATATATTTAAAATTGGAATTACAAAAACTAAAATATATAAAAACTATCCCTTTTTTTTTTTTTTTTTAATATATGTCGTTTTGACTTTTGACAACAATTTAACTTTATAAATTTATGGGTATAATAATACCTTTCTTTAATTATAACTATTAAGTAACTAATTTTGGTAAAGAAAATAATCTATATATGAAATTGAGTTGATCAAGTCAACGGTCAACCATTAACTTGGTCAACTTTTTTTTTTAATAAATTTTTTTTTTCCATTTATTTTTTAGTGTTACACTTTTACACTTTTCAAAATAATATTTTCAGTTATATTGATGTACACTTTTTGGTAATGTTATATTGCACCTTATGGTTATAATTGATTTTATATAAGACCAATCCAAGAATCTGGCCAATATTGTAGTCAATATTCATAAACCAAATTAATTTTGGTATAAATAATACTACTCCCATCGTCCCGCAATTACTTTTAAACTTTCCTTTTCGTGACGTCCCACAATAACTTCCACACCCTTAAAATGGAAACCCCTTTATAAACTTCACCCTCACAATATTCTCAATTTTACACAAATATCATTACTTTTTCTCCACACTTACACAAAAATCATCTCATTTCTTTACTTTATATATAAATGTTTACAAAATTACCCCTCAAAATACCCACTAAATTCAGTTTTCTTATTTTGTGTGTCACTTCACATGTGAAAGTAATCACGGGACGGAGTGAGTCGTATTTATGATTTTCCTTGATTTTTGCAAACTATTTATTCCACCATTTTCATTTATGGAAAATATATGTGGTAAATGAATAATGGTAAAATAGTCAAATTTATAAAGCAAAAAAAATTCAGAATGACATGTATTTTAAAAATACTTCAAAAGTCAAAATGACATTTATTAAAAAATGGAGGGAGTATTATTTACAATTATTTTAAAATTACGAATTATACTCTTCAAATTATTTAAGTACTTTATATTATAAATATTGATTTTACGAGCCTTCCGTGTAATACGCGTAGGGGTGGGAATGGTCCAGACTTAGGTAGGCTTTACAAAAAATAGTCTGGTCTCTTATATAAATTTTAGGCCCAAACCTGGCCCATGGCCTATCATAGACTTTTTTTAAAGGTTTGGCCTGGCCTTTTTAATAAATAGATCTGGTCCAAAAAGTTTTTAAATGTCTTTTTAGTTTTATTAGTGTATTTTAAAAAAAAAAAATCATACTTCCTCCTTCCCTGAAAAGTTTTCACACTTTCCTTTTTAGTTTGTCCTTCAAAAGTTTGCATACGTACCTAAAAGAAGGATTATAAGTTAAACACCCAGCATGGTAAGTACAAGTTGGAAAATGGAGGGCCTGGAAGAATTGATTATCGTAGCCTGGGGGATATGGAGGGAGAGGTGTGTGATCACTCATGATGTGGATAGAAATCGGAGGCGTTGTAATCAGTTTATTGGGGAGAGAGTCCTTGCGTATTTGGAAAATTATCGATTGTGCTGTCATGAAAAAATGGGTAAGACATTTTGTTTGGAAAATGATGAAGATAATTGTGAGTCCACGAGAGATCTAGCTAATATCGAGGTTGATGGAGCATTTAATTGTGATCTTCGTAGATATGGCATTGGCGGAATAGGTGTAAGTGTAACAGGTGATGTTTCCTTCCGTTTTTCAACTAAGATAGCTCCTCAGAGGGGTCCTCTAGGGGTTGAATTACAAGCCATTGAGAGAGCCTTAACTGAGGCAAAAGGGTTATCGTGGAATAAAATTGTAATTCGATCTGATTCCCAAGAGGCTATTAGTCTTTGCTCTAAATTTTGTTCGGGAGCAGGCCCAGAGAGGAGCTGTGCTGCTAGGATTTATAAAATGACAAAAGAATTTGTAGTGTGCAGATTCATCTACATTCCTAGGAGTAAGAACATTCAGGCCCATAGATTGGCTCAAGCGGCAGTAAACTCTACTGTCTCTTGTGATGGAGATGGATTAGTTTCTTTTTATTCATAGGAACATTCTTTTTTCTGTTGCTCACTGATGTAATCCTCAAAAAAAAAAAAAAAAGATTATAAGAATAAGAAGGCTAACCATGCAGGTGAGAGCACATCATATACGTCCAAGGACAGATCAGAAAAGGCTCCAAATCGTAAAAGCTCATACAGAAGAGATAAATAGTCAACTAATCGAAGAGGAAGTAGCAGACGAGATGCTACACCTAAAAGAAGCTCAAGGGAAGGTAAAAATTTATGTTATACCTGTAATAAACCTGGTCATTTCAGTGTTGAATGACAAGAACTGGCCCCCAAGAAGAGTGAAGAAAAGAAAGCTAGAAGAGACATAACAATGTCTTAGAGAATAGCAATGTTAGCTGATGAAGATAGTGATTCAAATGATGATGATCTACCTTCGTCATGCGAATCAGGGTTCTTATCTGATGGAGATGAGTCTGAAGAAATAGAAGAAGCATTCATGACCATCGAGGAAGAGGTACGAGTGGATCTATATATGAGAGGATGTCCAGAAGCTGAGATGTGGTACATCGATTCAGGATGTTCACGGCACATAACTGGAACCAAGCACCTCATCACGAACTTCAAAGAGAAAAGAGGTCCACGAGTTATTTTTGGTGACAGCTCTATATGTAAAATAAGAGGAGTTGGAACCATAATCAACGGTGACATATCGGTAATTAATGTATCTTATGTTGATGGTCTAAAACACAATTTATTATCTGTTTCTCAATTCTATGACAGAGGGTATTCGTTGAATTCTCATCTAATGGTTGCAAAAATCATGGACAAGAATAGTAAACGCTTACTACTCACTAGAAACAGAAGGGGGGCTGTTTATCTCGCAAACTGGCATAACTGTCCTAGTGAAACTTGCTTAGTGGCTAAGAGTTCTAAATAAGTCAGTTGGCTTTGGCACAAGAGGCTTAGTCATCTGAACTTTAAAACTCTAACACTATCGCAAGAATGTCACTAGTTGATGGACTACCTAATGAAGTTTTTAGTAAAGAACGAGTGTGTGATGCATGTCAAAATGGTAAGCAAACCAAAGTTTCTATAAAAAGTAATATCAAAGCATCCAAAAGTCGAGTGCTTGAACTACTTCATATGGACCTGTTTAAACTAACCAGTCCAGCTACCTTGAGTGGTCGAAGGTATACTCTTGTTGTAGAGGATGATTATTCCAAATACACTTGGGTTACCTTTCAATTCAAGAAAAGCGAAACTCAGATGAAACTTCTTGAGTTGTTGAAGAAGATTCAGAATGAAAAGGGAACTTCGATTGTGAAGATCAGAAGTGATAAAGGTGGTGAATTTCTTAACTCATCTATTATTACTTATTGTGCTAATAATGGTATTCAGCGTGAAACAAGTTCATCTAGAACACCTCAACAAACTGGAGTAGCTGAAAGGAGGAATCGTACCCTCAAGGAAGCTGCTCGAACAATGATAACTGAATTTGACACACCAAAGAAGTTCTGGGCTGAAGCTATCAACACAAATTGTCATACTCAGAACAAAAGCATGATTTACAAACGACATGGTAAAACTCTTTATGAAATCTGGAAAGGTAGAAACCCCCGTGTTTCTTATTTTCATATTTTTGGTTGTAAGTGTTTCATTCACAACAATGGTAAGAATCAGTTAAATGCTTTTGATGCCAAAGTTGATGAAGAAATTTTACTTGGATATTCCCAAGTTAGCAAAGCTTTCAGAGTGTTTAATAGACGACACCTTGTGGTGGAAGAAACACTACATGTTGTTTTTTTTTATGAATCTACTGTTGAGAAGATAGTTGAGACAGATGGCAAAGACTATGTCAAAGTCTATATACCTAATATTTTTTATGATGATGAAGATGATCAGCCGAGGAGAGCTACAACTATATCCCAGACGAGAACTGTAAATGAAGCTCCTCCATAGATGATACAGAACCTACTCAAGTAGGGGAAAACAGCTGATGCTGCTCCGACAAGTGATACTCAAGTTGATGATCCAGGTGAGACACACCCATGTCAAAATTTTGATGGTGGCACACCAACAAATGAGGTTTCCCCATCTGATGGAACTTATCCAAAGCATGTTTGGATGAAGGATCATTCACATGATCAGATTATAAGAGATTCAAGCTCTAGTGTCCAAACTAGATATTAGAAGACTAACCAATCTGCTCATTCTACATAATCTCTCTTTTGTTATTGTTGTTTTCTTTCTCTTAAGGAACCAACAACCATCGAAGAGGCACTTCAAGATAGTAATTGGATAGTAGCAATGTAAGAAGAGCTCAATATGTTCACAAGGAACGAAGTATGGGAACTCGTAGACCGTCCTACACATCAAAGTGTCATTGGAACCAAATGGGTATTAATAAATAAGAAGGATGAAAATAATGGCATAGCAAGGAACAATGCTAGACTTGTTGCTAACGGTTATTCACAATCAGAAGGGATTAATTATGATGAAACCTTAGCACCTATCGCACGTCTTGAGTCTATTCGACTGTTCCTAGCCTATGCATCTTATATGGGATTTAAGGTGTACCAGATGGATATGAAGAGTGCATTTTTAAACGGAGTACTTGTGGAGGAAGTTTATGTTGAACAACCTCTCGGCTTCGAAAGAAGTAATCAAGTATATCGTTTAAAGATGGCTCTTCACAGACTGAAACAGGCTCCTAAAGCTTGGTATGACACACTATCCCAGTTCCTAATTGATAATGAATTCATAAAGGGTACCATTGATAGGACATTTTTTAGGATTCAAGAAGGTAATGATATCTTATTGGTTCAGATTTATGTTGATGATATCATTTTTGGCTCCCAATCAGCAGATGTGTGACAAGTTCTCAAAGTTGATGCAAGACAAATTTGAGATGTCCATGATGGGTGAGATGAACTACTTCTTAGGTCTACAAGTTAAGCAAAGTCAAATTGGGATATTACTGTATCAGTCTAAGTACACAAGGAATTCAATTGTAAAGTTTGGTGTACAGACGAGTAAACCGTGTAGGGTCCCCATGATGCTTTTAAGATGGAACAAGATGAGGAAGGCAAGTCTGTTAATCAATCAGACTACAGAGCCTTGATTGGATCATTATTGTACCTCACTACTAATAGACCAGATATCACCTTCGCTGTTGGAGTTTGCGCGAGATTTCAAGAAAATCCCAAGCAAAGTCATTTAGATGTAGCTAAGAAAATTCTGAAGTATTTGAAAGGTACATTCAATTTAGGATTATGGTATCCATCATATGATAATATGTATTTGAGTGGTTATTCAGATTCTGACTACGGAGGGTGCAGAATATATAGAAAATCTATGTTGGTCCCCGAAAAACAAGACGAGTCGAGTATAGATCAGCTGACTTGATGTCTGCTGATGGTGTGGAAAATAAACTAACTCTTCAAAGTAACTAGTCCGCTGATTTCACTAGGGGCCTAGGACTAGTTAGTCGACTGATTAATTACCTATCGGAGTTAAGTGCGGAATTTTGTAGTGTGCCCATAAAGATTATACTCGTCTATTCTTAATTAAAGTTATAAAACAGTTTATGCACAAATATGTATGAGAAGACTTGAAAATAAAGTGCAGAAATGTAAATAACACAGTAATTTATAGTGGTTCGGATATACGTTCTTACGTCCACTCTCACGTCCTAACGTGATGTTTAGTCCCTTTAATTTACCAAAAATTACAAGGGCTTGTCCTTTATAGTCCCAAGGGTAGGACTTTGAGATCTGAACAGTCCTAACTGCTGCGGTCTCCACAAGTGATTGGAAGCACTTGGACTCCACAAGTGAGTTGCGAGCACTTGCACTCCACAAGTGATTATAGAGCACTTGTACTCTTTACAGTGATGAACACTCAACTTGACTTCTAAGGTTTTATGGTAGAAGGTGGGTTTTGTGTATATGAACTAGATGAGAATTTCCCTTACAATCTGTTTTAGCCTCATGCTAGGATTGGGAAATTCTCTCTAAGCTATGGATATATATGAGTGGCTAAACTGGCTTAGATGTTATGAGTTCACTCACTGGGGATGAGGTGATGCGTGTTGAATCTTCATGAACGATCTTCTTGAGCTCTTCTTATTTCTGGACTTTAAGAACTTTGCTCGACCTCTGCATCTCACACCTCTTCTCACTCCCAATGATGTATGAGTTCATTTATATAGTGTTGATGTTTGAATCTTACCGTTGGATGATAGCAATTCAAATCTCCACTAATTCAGGAATTGGCAATCTCTTGATTTGATATGATTGAATATTATCATTATCATGTAATTTCAATCATATCTTTGACTTTCCTTTCTTGTGCACATATCTTGTCAATCCTTGATTTCAGCTCTGATTGGTCTTCCCTTAATTGGGTACAGATGATCTTCACCTCAGCTGATTCTGGGTTCGACTCATCTGGACTTGATACTTGTGCATTGGATTGCTTCCTCAGCTGTATGAACCTCGGCTGTCTAGTAATGCAGGTTTGGTCCTCAGCTGTCTTTTACTCAGATGCTGTCTTTACTCAGCTGCTGTTTCTTCTCAGCTGCTGTCTTTACTCTACTAGCTTTACTCAGCTGCTGTTTCTCAGCTGCTGTCTTTACTCTGCTGGTTGTAAGATGACTTCTACTCAGCTTGTAAGAAGACTTCTACTCTGCTGATAAGAAGACTTCTACTCTGTGATTCGGGTGGAATTTACACGTTTTAGGAGCACATGTGAAGTGTATTTTGATGTGGATTTCATTGAATTATGCATGGAATATGATTGTTTAAGCCGAAATGAGAGAAAGGTTGTGTTTTGTCGATTTTGTAGGAAATACGATGAAATTTGGAGCAAAACACCAACCATACCTCACTGGATCAGGAAGAGGAGTGTAAGGTTGGATTCGTCTCGAAAAACGAAGTGGATTAGCCGAAGGAATCGAGTCAATCCGACACCCGAGGCGAAAGATATGCACGAAACGAGAAAAAGCCGAAGTCGACCGAGCAAGAGCACACCCGAGACGAATGCTCGAGCATTTACACCTCGAGACCGAGAGTTTTTGGGCCGAGAGAGGGCACGGCCGAGCACCCTTCTCGACCGAGCTCGAGCCAAGCCAAAACGGGGCACGATCGAGCACCATTCTCGAAGAAACGCACGTCGAAACGGAGGCATTTTGGCCTAAGGAAAGTGCACGGCCGAGCACCTAGCTCGGCCGAGCTGCAGCCAAGAGGAAAATTGAAGAGAACGCTCGTGCTCGCCACTCGGCCGAGCTCCACGCCAAGGCCAAGGCCGAGCAACCTTCTCGGACAAACGCTCCTCGAAACCGAAGAAATTCCACCCATTGCACGCCTCGAGCATCTCGGTCGAGCACATGTCTCGGCCGAGCATCTTGACTTCCCCTGTTCCGCATGCCTCGGCCGAGCATCCAGCACGGCCGAGCACTCCCGATCCTTTCACGCCTATGCACGGCTGAGCCACCTGCTCGGCCGAGCTCCACTCAGGCTAAATCCCAAATTCGGTGCCCACTTCACATTTTGGCCATTTTTTAGGGACCAACTTGCAATTATGCCCTCCAAACCCTACCCAAACACTATATAAACCCCTTTTCTTGAAATTCAAGCCATTCACCCCCAAATTCCTCAATTCCACACATACTTTCACACACTTCAAGGTGGTTTGGCAATTTCTCTCTCAATTCTCCATCAATTCAAGGAAGGAAGGATGCAATAGCTTGCAAATTTCATTCCCTACCACAATCTAGACTAAGCTTCTTTGTTCTCTTTCTTTTTATTTCATCATTTCATTGGGATTTTGTAAGTGGATTATGTATTTGATTAGCTAAAAAATTTGTGGTTCTAAGGCATTGTAGAGACTTGGATTGAAGTTTATGAGTAATTTCTTGCTTTAATTGGTGTTTATCTCTTACTTGCATGTTTAATTATCCATTGTAAAGCATGTTGTTATTGGCCATGATGATTTGCTTGATTCATTGTTAAGTGGGGTAAGATCGAGAGATTTATTTCATTTAATCGTATGCAAGCATGCAACCCGGTATTATTATGAGCTCGAGAGAGGATTAATTATCGGAGAGGGAATCGAATGATCTTTGGGGCTAGTTTAGGTAATGCAATATTTGTGAGGTAGATATACGAAATTATATTGTGTTTTCCTTTGGGTTAATTAGATCGAGAGATTAATTAATTCTTCTTGTGTGATCACCCTATATGAGATAACCTTAATGGCCATTTAAACGAGATAACATTCATAAACGGACATCTAGGTGTTACAATTGCCTTGGAACCCACTTTCTTTCTTTGAGTCTCAATCCGTTCTACATTCGTTTTATTGATTTGCATGGTATTTGATCGACTTTGTATTTACTCTTTTCATTGTTTACTAGTGACAACTTTAGTAGATAATTTAGGGTAATTCAACACTTTCAAGTTATCGATCACGTCTAAATAGAACTCAATTAACAAACTACCCTTTTACGCTTAACCTCCTTGTGGGATCGACCTCGTGCTTATCACGCTACAATAGACGTCGTACACTTGCGGTTGTTTATTTAGTGTTGCATATCACGTGAATCACTCTGCTGGTGTATACTCATCTTACTCTTTCTCTTCTTATCCTATAAGATGAGTTCAACTCATCTTATCAGGAGACTTCTGGTCTTGGTCTTCTCTTCTCTTCTTGAGCATTGACAAGTCTTCTCTTCTAACCAGAGTCCTATCTATTACAAGATGTATAATAAAGTTGTCTATACAATACAACTTATCATATTACATGTTTAATTTTGTTTATCAAAACTAAACTAGGGATATACATATCCCAACAATCTACTTCTGGCACTTATCAGTTTCTAGGAAGCAAGTTGATTTATTGGTTCTCCAAGAAACAAACTTCAGTTTCTACCTCCACTATCAAAGACGAGTATATGGCAGCTGGTAGTTGTTGTAGTCGGTTGTTGTAGTCGGTTGTTGTGGCTAAGTCAGCAACTAAGGGATTATAACATTGTTGCTAAGGAAGTTCCTATATATTGTGACAACAACAGTGCAATAGCCATTACTTAAAATGTGGTTCTCCATACTAGATGTAAGTATGTTGATATTAGACATCATTTTATTAGAGATCATGTAGAGAAGAAGAATATTAGTATGAAAAAGATACACACATTGATATCCAAAGAGCGGATATGCTAACTAAACCTCTTGTTGAGATAAGGTTTAAGGAGTTGTTATTCTTTATGACTTTTGGAATTGGATATTGAGACTATTTATAACTAGAGTCATTTCTATAGCCCATTAAACAAATAGGAACTACAACTTTAAAATGTTTCTATTAGGTTCAAAATGAAGCAAAAAAACCAAAACTACCCTTAGTATACATGTCTTTCAATAATTTCGAAAATCCATAATTAATTCAAATTTTAAATTCCATTTTTTTGGAAAATTATAAATTCCCTAATTTCATGGCATAATTTTCGATAATTGTCTGACTTTCCAAATTTTAAATTGTCAGAATTAATATCGTTGAATCCATTCTAAATAAAACTGAAATCAAAACAGGAAATTCAATATTGAGATTCAATCCATATTTGTCTGCATATTAAGTATCTACCATTTCCATTTTCAATTCAACATTATTCATTGTTATTGTTCATATCATAAAATATATTTTATCGTGTATATGATTTTAAATCCGCACTGTACTTTTCGATGTTTTTATAGATATCAAGTACTTGTTTTTCGATTCTTTCTTAATTTGATGTGTTTCATATTTTCTTAAGTGTTTTATTTTATAATTTGTCGTGTTTCATATTTCAATTAACCATTCTTAATTATACATGTTGTATATTTGCTATAATCTACCTCACATTCCATCTAACCAAACCATTAAACTTGTTCAGAAATTTGCTTATATCCACCTGTTACAAGCCGATACACATTAATATGCACCATCGGATGCATGTGCGTACTAAATATGTCTCTTATGCATTTTATTGCTCAGGTGTCTATCAACGTATGCATTTCAATGTTCATTCTTGTTTCTGCATATATTTCAGCATATGAGTACAACTCCTCTAGTGTACTATCCAAACTACATAACGCAGACCAATGTATGCATATACTTTATCACATGCACATGCACATGCACTTAGCTATACGACTTTTGTTATCGTCTATACACTTCGTTCTAAACAAACGCTATATATTAGAATCGATATGCACCTTACCTGTTTTCAGATGCATTTATGACGGAAAAGAAAATACAGGACGCATGCATTGCAAATGATCGGAGTACCTGGTGTCGTCAGTAATAAACATCTTCGCTGAAGAGAATGAACCGTGATTTTTGAAAATTGCTCGAATGAAGTGCAGAAATTGTGGAAAGAAATCTTTCAGCTACAAAAATTAGTCTAATTAATGGTGATTCCCGTCTTTTTAGGAAATATTTGAATTATGGAAGGTGATAAAATTACGGGATCTTCGAGAATATGCATTTACAAACTGATTTGATGTTAATGCTGAATAATAGATAATAATTCGAAATTATTTAAATTGAATAAGGGCACATTTGTCTTCTTAGGTCCCATTTTGAATCTATTGGATAAAAATTAATAAGCTAGTCCCTATTAGAAAAAAGTCTTAGTGAAATGACTCTAATAACAAATTACCCTTGGATATTTCAAAGCAATCAGTTGAGAAGACATCAGTTGATAGTCAGATCGTTTCAGGATCAGCTTAGATAAGAAGCATGCGTTTAGATGAATTGAATTGACGTGCTCATCTTAAGGTATATGTTGTTTTCCGATGACGAAGCTGGTTAAAGTTGAGGGAAACTTTATAGAGTTATTTATTCTAGGGGGAATTTGCTAAAATTCCTTAAAGATCCTTGATGAATAACTCATCTGCTTTTGTACATATATATACTCGTTATTTATTATTTAATTAGTATATTATGTATATTCACTCATTCCCATCTATTCATCTACTTCGATATTCACTAGACCTGTCAAAACGGGTCGGCGGGGCGGGTCAAAACCGCAAAAGCCCGCCATTTGGCGGGGCAGGGCGGGCCAACCCGTTTGTCAGGCGGGCTGTCAAAATCTCAACCCAATCCAAAAATAGGCGGGCCAATTTATTTTTTTTTACAAAAATAATTATTAAATTCACCAAAAACATAAAAAATTACAGTAATATATAATTAAAAACAGTAATATACCTCTTTTGTACACAATTTTAGTCCCAGATTTTTTAGTCCATAATTAAGAACATGAACATTGAGAAAAATGCACTTTTGGTCCCACCATCCACGGGCACTCATGTTTTTGGTCCCAACACTTTTAATTTTGGTCCCGAAAGTGAAAAATTTGACACATTTGGTCCCAAAGTTAGTCAACAGTTAGTTGACCTTAGTCAACCGTTAGTCAAACTTGACACCCCCATTCGATGAGTACACACCCTAAGAAAGTACAAAAATACCCTTATCAATAATATAGACCTAATTCATTCATTACCAAACCCATTACATACATTTCCACAAGCTCTCTCTGCCACCTACGGCGACCTCCTCAAAGCCACCGATTGGCTTCTCACCCACGACCGCCGCCCTCCCACCACTCCCCCACCGCCGTCATTCGATTCCACACCCCCAATCTCCAACCAAAAATCAACCGATTTTTCCACCTAAATCCCCCAAAAAACAACAAATCACCCAAAAACCTCCATGAATCGGAAGAAAATGAAGAAGAAGAACAGTCCCCTTCATTGATTCATCGCCAAAAGCGTCTCAAAATGCCAGAAAATTCAGAAAACCTAGCCCAGGCGCCGCTGTCGGAGCGGATGCGACCGCGCGTGGTTGACGAGGTGGTGGCGGCCTCCTCCGCCACGACTCCCTGTTAATCTCCGCAATCGACTGCGGCCGCCTTCCCTCTGTAATCCTCTGGGGGCCACCGGGAACCGGAAAAACCTCAATCGCGAAAGCCATTGTCGCCTCTTGCCGATCTTCTTCCTACCGATTTGTTTCTCTCTCCGCCGTGACCTGCGGCGTTAAGGATTTGAGAGAGGCGGTGGACGCCGCCCGGAAATCGAAACAACAGAGCAACAGAAGAATTGTGACGTCACCTCGGAGCCCCAAATCGAAACCCTAATTAACTCCACCGTCTCCACCTACGGCAAACTCAACATCCTCTTCAACAACGCCAGAATTCTCGGCGACCAGACCACTCACAAGAGCATTCTCGACTTCGACGCCGACGAATTCGACCGAATCATGCGGGTCAACGTCAGAAGCGCCGCGCTAGGGATGAAGCACGCCGCTCGCCGCCGCTCCTCTGCGTTTGGCCACGCCGCCCTCCGTCGTCGATCTTCAAAGAAAAGGTATTACACCTTTCAAATTTATCTCCTCCGCCTTCACCCGCCCTCCTCTCTAAATATGTCAATTTATCTTCACAATTACCCTAAATCAAATCAAGTGGTGTGTGCGTGAATGTAGATTTGAGTGTAAATATAGCTTAGATAGTGATTTTCTCATATGAATGTAAAAGGGTTTTTGTCATACGGTTCAATTGTTGAAGCCCCTGTTCTGTTTCCTGAATTGAGGCTTAGGGATTCAAGAATTAGATTGTGTGTTCAAAAAAATTTATTTAAGTTTAATTGAGGGGTAGAACTGGCGTTCAAAAAAATTCTCGGTGGGTGTCCTCAGTAAAGTCGTGTGTGCGTATAACCACGTGACACGCACGTGAGTCGTTCCGTCAACATTTAACGGAGGTGGGACCAAATGTGTTAGATTTTTCAATTTTGGGATCAAATGTGTCAAGTTTTCTCTTTCGGGACCAAAATTCAGAATGTTTGGACCAAAATCATGAGTGCCCGTGGATGGTGGGACCAAAAGTGCATTTTACTCCATGAACATTCATCAAGAAAAATGTATATTTTCAGTCTATTTTCAATCTATTGTATATAAAAGGAATAAATATGAAGAATTTCCTTAATTATTAATTAAGAACAAAAAAACTAAATAGGAATACTGTTATTATTAATTGTATAATATATTACAAATAATAATATACATATATTATATATATTATGAATACAGAAATTCAAAAAACTAAGAAAGAAGGGAAAAAATGCGGCTACTCTAGAGTTTTTGCTTTTAGTTAGGTTTATTATATATTGTTTTTTATATTTTTTAATTAAAGAAAAAAAAATTTTAAAAAAACCTAAAAATGGCGGGCCAGCCCACCCCAACCCGCCTAAGACCGCGGCCCGAACGGGTCAGCCTGCCTCCTAGCGGTCCTAGAAAATCTTGGCCCAACCCACTGTTTTAAGTGGCGGGGGGCTGGCCCAACGGGTCCAGCCCGTTTTGACGGCTCTAATATTCACCCCTACTAACACTACAGAAAATCATACATTTCGTGACAAAAAAATTTGCGACGACAAAAAAATCGTCACAGTTTATTACTTAAAGGTGACAAATTTTATTTTTCGTCATTAAAATACTAGAGATTATGACAAAATTTAATATCGTCACCATTTATACTTTTTTCGTCATTAAAATACTAGAAGTTATGACAAAATTTAATTTCGTCACCACTTATAATTTTTTCGTCACAAATTTGTGATATTTGTGACGATGTTAATAAATATGTCACAATAATACTATGTGACGATTTAAATAATAATTCGTGACGAAATTTGACGTCATGAAAAACACATTTTTGTAACGATGTTACAATTTCGTCATTAATTATAATAAATTATTTGTGATAAAATTATTTCGTCACAACGATAATTATTGACGATTTAATAATAATTGATGACGATATTTGATGTCATAAAAACATTATTTTCATGATGATACTATTTTTCGTCATTAATTATTCAATATATTTAGTGACAAAACGATTTCATCACAATAATAACTAGTGACGATTTTAATAACTATTGGTGACGATATTTGACATCATAATAATATATTTTCGTGACGATGCTATTTTTCATCATTAATTATTCAAAATAATTAGCAACAAATTTATTTCGTCAAATAAAAAATATGTTACAATTTTAATAATAATTGATGACAATATTTCACGTCATAAAAAATATATTTTCATGACGACAAAATTTCTCATCGTTAATTTTTCAAAACTCTTAGTGACTAAATAATTTCGTCACAATAATAATTGATGACAATATTCAACGTCATAGAAAATATATTTTCATGACTATATTATTTTTTGTTATTAATTATTTAAAATATTTTGTGACAAAATATTTTCGTCACAATAATAATTGATAACGATTAAAATAATTATTGATGACAATATTTGACATCATAAATAATATATTTCACACAACAATGCTATTTTTCAACATTAAATATTTAAAATAATTAGCATCAAATTCTTTCATAAAAATAATAATTGATGACAATTTTAATAATAATTGATAATGATAGTTGACATCTTAAAAATATATTTTCATGACAATAATTATTTTCGTTATTAAATATTTGAACTAATTACTAATCAAATTCTTTCATCACAATAGTGACAATTTTAATAATAAAGAATGACGATATTTGGCATTATGAAAAATATATTCTCATATTCATATTTTTTTTGGTTATTCAAAATACTAGTTCGTCGCATTTTAATTTAGATGCAAATTATAATTTTAAAATTCATAGAGACTAGAAAATAGCCTAGTAAAGAACATCCTGAACAAAAGTTCACATATTCATTAAATTGTAGTCTTGCCCATCAACTTTAACTAGTCTAGAAAAGGTGGTTTGTAGCTGCAAAATTACACTACTTGAACTCAACTGTACATAGTTATATTTTAACTGATTATGGAACCTAATTTGAAGTGTTCTATTACCAACCATTTTAGCTTTAAACCTAAGTAAAAATAAATAAATTAGAGACTAGTGAGCAGTAAGATGGAAGCATTATTATGCCTGGTGTTTGAAAATTGGCCGAATACATGTTCAATGTAGTAATGCCAGGAATGGAAAGAGATGAAATAGATAAGATTTCCTTAACACTAACTTTATTTGACAATAGATCATTATTCTAAAGCATTGCTTATTCAATGGTATCCACCAATTCATTTAGAACCATTAGTTAAAAGCATCAACAACACTTTAAAGCCTTTGATATATCAAGACAGAAAATCATTTTTTGTAACATCAAGTAAAATTGTGTCATTCCCTCCTTTTCTATGTCCAGTCATAGAGAGGCTAGTACAGTGTGCCTAAAGCATGATTCTTCCAATCAGTGTGCCTAAAGCATGATTCTTCCAATCAAATAGTAGCAAATTTAACTAATTTTCTCTACTTAAGAAAACTGCAAGAGATTCAATATAGAATCTCAAGATTTCTATAGAATACAATTTTGTCACGACTCACGTAAATATTGAAATATATGTAACCAAATCATTTGTTGTAAAATTGACATCCAAACTCTATGGACCAAAGTAATCAATTTGATGAAACCTGGAAGTGACCATACAGATGAACTCTCATAGCTAGATCGACACATCATTTTTTTTTTTAAATATCAGTAAACTTACAATTTCAACACATTTGGACAAATTTCCATTGAACACATAATACTAAAAAAAAACATACAAATTAATTTTGGACATATATTGACAAGGATATAAAATCATGGCATGTGGCTGATCCCTTGCCATCATACAACCATGGAAGGGATACGACAGTGAGAAGGCACATCAGTCTCATATTTGGAACTAATAAAATTGATGTTGTCATCGAAGGTAAGAATCTCTCTTTCCCTCTTGTATGTCTGTCTATACATGAACATATTAGAATGATGAATTTTGCCTTATCTATATGTATATGTGTGTGTTTTAAATACATCAGGTGAGAATGGTAAAATTGATGGTTAAGGTGGTTTATGGTGGCAGCAATTTCACAAGAAAAAGCTAAAATACACATGGGCATATCTTATTGAAATGATGTTCTCAAACAATATCTAGATATCTAATATGACGCTAGTCCAAGCATGGACGGAACTACGTTCCTATTGGGGGTGGCCATGGCCCCCCCTGATTTTTTTAATTTTTTTACTATTATAATACTGTGAAGTATTGAGTAATTGAGTATTTAGTTTAATGGAATAATAACTATGGGTGCCAATGCTCCACAGTTTATTCTACATATTTTCTGTTTTAATTTTAAGCCCACTAAAAATTAGACCTGGCCCATTTAGTAATAATTATTCCATTCACTTAAATACTTGAACATCTCAATCAAATTTATTAATTTAAAACGATTTTTTAAATTATGAAATTTAGCCTACAAAATCATGTAATTTTTTAAACTTTTGTAAATAAAATAGATAAATTAGTTGGATTGAATGTAAAAGTAAGAATTTTATGTAAAAATGTGAATATTGTGAACTTTAGAGTTTATTGATGAGCTTTTTTTTAAGAATGTGGAAATTATAGGACATACGAATAAAATAAATGTACAAACAATTATGAAACGAAAGAAATACTAAATTGTAAATTAGTCGATACTTGATTTTTGGCCCCCCTCCCTATTCAAATCTGTGTCCGTCCCTGAGTCCAAGTCCCCATCATGGAATGCTCATCCTATTTAAAGCAGATAGACCTCATCAATCTCACTATCAATTTCACAGGTCAACATATATAACAAACAAATATTGACCAACATTTGCAGTAATATAATTATTCAAGGTATTAGTTTCCTAACAATAGTTACCTTTTTTTATAAGAGTTTTCTAACAATATGTAAGACAACACTGAACTGTACTTTTAAGCTAACAACCAAGTAAATCAAATTCTGCTAGTTTTAAACATAAAATAGGTGATAAAGGATCAAGAAAATATGCTGCAGCAGAGAGTCAATTTATCTCAACTTTCTTTTGACATTTTTCAGCAAAAAAGGACCCAAAATTGTTTGCCATGCCCTCAAATTTTCACTAATATTATAAGGACTGAAACAAAGAAAAACAAAGATAGCAATCAAAAGAAAGAGATATGGATTATGACAGATTTGCGAAGCTAAACTGTAATTCATTGCCCTAACAAAGACAAGAAAAACTTCAGCAAAACACATAATTATCACAGTTAAGATTAAGATATAATTTACTGCTACTACTGTCACAAAATAAGGAATAAATTACTAAAGGAACGTGATAGATCAATTTCCCAAAAACTACAGCTGTCCTTCACTTAATTAAAAATTTTAAAGCATGTTGTGAGAGAGAGAATGGGGATCAACTCAAAATAAAAATAAAACGTGAGAGAATGCAGACACAACACCCTTGGTGAACCTGTAGCATAGCAGTTTTAAATATGAAGAATTACATTGAAACGGATATTGTAGTTCCACAAACTAAAAAATTACTGTCAAAATCTCAGCAAGTTTTCACTCACAACAGTAATTAAAACATTATCTAGCATTTATAGGATTGAAACAGTCTAAAGTACTCAAAATTTGAAGCAGCAAACTATTAGTGCCATTAAAACATCATCAACTAAATTAATTTCCACTATTTAATATATTATCAGCTAAAGTATACTTACGAATTGCAGTCGTAACTACCAGTGCAATACCAAAAGGTTTGGAAGAAAACACCAAGATCCAGTGAGAACATCTTGAATACAAGGTTTGAATAGATTTTTTATGGATATGGCAGATATATGCTTATGAAACAATCAGAATTCAAGTGCACAAATATTAATACTAGTATATATTAATTTCGAATCGAGATACCTTGTAGTAATCGATATTCTTTCGTGAATATACTTAGTGAGTTGAAATGGCTAACCACATGTATGTTTCAGCATTGATGATGGTTTTAACAATGTCACATGTTTAACTTTTTGAAGTTTGTATCAATGCGCATTGATGATGGTTTTAACAATGTCACATGTTTAACTTTTTGAAGTTTGTTTCAGCATTGATGGTGGTGGACTTTCAACAGAAGAACTTACTGTCCACAATGATCTGGTTCTTGCCTTGCCTGATAGGATTCAAGCCATACCAGATGGCTCTGCACCTGCTCCTAAATCATCTGGCAGTTGGGGATCAGGGACATCAGCTCCTCGTACAGAAATCAATTTTGACTCAGGTTGTGACATTTGAGATTCTCATATTCGATATCTTATATATTCTACACTGTTTATTTATGTGTCTTTTGTTTGTTTCTGGTGTAGCTCTATTTGTTGGTTTGTTGTTAAGTATGCATAAATTCTGACTTTTGGATGGAAGGTTTGATAACGAATACTTTCAGTAGACTGAAGAATCAAGTCAATTCGGGCAAGAGAATGAAATGTGAAAAATGAAACAGGCACGAGAAGTAGAGAACATTGATTGCTTAATAGGAGTTCCTTCCACAGTTTTAGTGCAATAGCATTTTTTAGACTCCAGTGATAGATAACTTGGTTTCACACATTCTAATATATTTTTCACTTCAATATATATCCATTCATTCTTCTACAACAAAGAAAATATAGATGTTACATTGTTACTCCCATTATTTGGTTATTTTGTGAACTAAAATTCATCAAGCAGATAGAGGGTGTGAAAAGAAAGTTATAGTGCATAGTAAAATCTTTATGTATATGATTCTGTTGTGGGGAGTAAGAAATTAGAGATCAAAGACCAGTTTATAATCAAAAGAACTGAAACAAAAATAAAAATCAAGACAAATTAATTCATAATTGACTTGATGTGAAACTTATGAAAAAGAAATGAAAGATCAGAAGAATTACTTGTCACTCTGTTGATCACCACACAATTGAAGTGAACGGTTTGGGAGAGATTTCAATATACCAAACACTGAAATAAAAATCAAAACCAATTAATACACAATTGAAGGAAAAGGAATAAAAAATTAACAAGTTTATTAAAAATTAATTCCAAAACATATCAGAAATCAGCATTTATAGAAAATTAATTCAAACACAATCGAATGCATTTACATAAATTAAAACCAACACAATCAAAGGTGTAGAAACTTACCTCTCAATTTTTACAGAAAATTAATTCAAACACAATCGAATGCATTTGCAGAACTTAAAACCAACACAATCAAACAGGATTCGTCCTCAATTAAATTTTTTGTCAAATTTACAAACAACAATGAATTCTAGCCAGATTTACAGAAAATTAAAACCAACACAATCAAAGGTGTAGAAACTTACCTCTTGATTTTTGACAACAGACCGGCGGCGAAGGTCTTTCGACCAGGTGAGGAAGCGGACGAGCGAGGTGCTGGCGATTGGCCGCTGTGTGCGACGTCGGCGGCAAAGGGTGGAGACAGGGGGCTGTGAGCGTCGCGTGTGGTGTGGCCGGGGCGGTTGGGTGGAGACTGTGGGCGCGACGTCGGTGGCAGTGTGCCTCTCGCGGCGGCGCTTGAACGAAGGGGCAAGCGGCTGGGTTATTAAATTTCTCGATCTCACAGAATGAAAGGGGTGAGCGGTGGGTTAATTATGATCGATTTTTTAAGATTTCGGATTAGGATTTAGTTCCCTCCTTATTTCTCCCGCCTTTCTCCAATTCTTTTCTACTAGCACAATTTTTTTATTATTTATTTACTAGCGCCAAATTTTTCAAGCCAGATTTCAATTTTCTTTTTTTACATAATAAAAAGAAAATAATTTATACTCTCATTTTTTGTTTCAAAATATTTTTTATTTTTAAGAACATTTCTCACAATGTAATATTGTTATTATACTTTTAATAAAATAAATATTGTAAAATAATTTAATAAAATTAAAGTAACATTTCCTCACAAAATGTAGTATTTTAATTAAAGTATTAATTTACGAGATCGGTCAAGGGAGAAATGATTATTTAGTACTTGCTACATGATTTGAATGATAATATTAATACCAAGCCTTGGTTGTAGACCTTCTTGCTATGTGGTTTGCATAATAGTTGAACGCGCAACAATTTTTGTAGTTTGCTCTTTCGATTTATTTTAAGCAGTTTTTGAAAAGTATAAGAATATTGTATAGTTTTATTGCAGCTGACACATCTATTTTTCGTGCCTCTAAAAATAATATAGGAAAAGTAAATGATGTGTTTTTATCTATAATGACCGATGGTGTTGCTCATATTATAGTGAACTGACACTTAGTCGGTGAATCGACACTAACATACCTAGTTTTGTTGGTTTTGAGCATATCATTGTACAATAACCTAAATCACTAAAATCATATTATAGTGAAATTGATTTTGGCGTTGGAATTTGGTTCAAGCGATCGAGTACACTTTTAAGTGGAATCGGTTTTATGAGTTTTGCTCATTGATACACCATGACGTGCATGTGGACTTATTTTGGCTAAATTCCATCGTTTCAGGGTTAAAATTGTGTTTTGGGTGTTATTTTTGCATTTTCATTTTATTTTGGGGACCTTTTTGTGATTTCTTGAATAATAGCTACATAATTGTTCTTTGTTTCATCGAAAATCAAGTATTTCGTGAATCAACGTATTTTAGTTGTTGTTCATCCCTAATTTTATCACATATATACCAACGCTCAATCGATGAACTAACACTAACGTACTATGCGTTGTTGGTCACGTATAACTATAAAGTTATGTGTCACATAGTAGAAAAGATTATACTTTGTGCTCTTAACAAAGACAATCATATACAAACTCATTTCAGAGAACCAATATATATTTTTTACAAACTTACTACGCTATTCATTTAGGACATATTTGATAGCTTAGATTAAAACTAGACTACCTCTACATCAATTTTATAATTTGTTTGATAGTTTAGATTAAGGATATATTATACTTTAAAATCTAAAAAGTTTAGATATCATCCTAATCTAGTCTAATCAGTTTTTACTATCAAACATGACCTACAATATACTAATAATCATAAAATTATTAAAAACTATATAATCACCCATTTTTGTAATATAAATCCAACCTCATCACAAATTTAACCATACAACAATGACTAATAATTAAAATTCTATTTAAAAAATATATATTTTATTCAAAAGAAAATAATATTCGATTTCCTAAATGTATAAGAAATAAAATTGAGACCCCTTCATTTAAAAACGAGTGAAAATTGGACTAGTATTTTTTCTCCATAATCAAATCAAATTAAATGAAAAAAAAAATCTAAGATAAAGCCTTGAAAACCTTTTACACAAAATATTTCCCACTATAAATGAAAATGAAATGAATAATTGGCTCCATTTTCCCCCACCCCCATTTTTTTGAGTGAAAACCTTTCAATAAAATTGATTACGTGCCCTTCATCTTCATAGAGAAACACCCAAAATTAGTGTCTATATTTTGTAATTCCACAACCAAATCTCAGCCGCGGAAAAACCCTCCACCCTTCCTTCGTAGAGAAATGCCTCCACCCTCTGTCGGCCTCCTGTTGCGAAGCCCTCCACAAATATTATCTTCGTATAATTGTGCATTTATCAAGAATCTTTTATTTTTCACATAATCCTTCCCATCGTGCCCTATAACTGGCGCCTCCATCGTGTGGATTAACGAGGCCGACATCGTGCCGGTGAACCGACGCCTCCATCACGTTGGGTTGAGCATCTCACTTATACTCTCTGGTGATGATCTCTTTTCGGTCTTGATTTTCTTTTTGCGTATGTGTATTTTTAATGTGAATCTTCTTCACTGACACAATGGATATACTTATGTTTGATTTTGATTTTCTTTTTTATTTTGCTTTAATGGCATCTTTATATAGAGGCTCTTGGTTTTCTGGTAGGATCTGTATTTTCCGGCTTCAATTAGAAGTAGGGCTTTCTGAACTGTTTAATCGGCGTGTTTGAAGTTCATAAATAAGCAAGATTATAACTAATAATATGTATTCTTGCATTAGTGAAGCTTGTGGCTTTGGATTTTGATGTAGAGCTTCATCATTTTTAATTGACAATTTCTTACCTGCATCAGTTTTCTTGGAGGCTGACAATAATTCACTTCCCTTAATGAAAATAAATTAATAAATCAAGACTAAACTTAATATTATTAATATACTAAGTTCATGAACCGGAGATTGTAAAACGTCTGTTTATATCTACCATTGGTTTGCTTCTCAGCACCCTACAATTGTCTCTAGAAGCATCCAATATTTAATATTTACCGCCTTTCTCGTATGTATTGATGTCCAACAAATTGTAGCTTTGATATATCTATCTAAAAGTTTCTCTTCTTAACTCAATGTGGCCCTGTGAACATGGAAGCACCTTATTTTTCATTTTTTTGCAAGGAATATTAGTTAATTATACATGGCTCTATTTCAGTTCAATTCAGTCGGTCAGTTAAGATGAGTCCTTGTTTTGGATTAAGACATCACATATATAGTCCACACACACATATATCTTGTACTACATATCTAACAATTTTTATAACATTAGGGAACTCATTTGCAGGGAATTTCTTAATTTTTCCCCAATAAGAACACACGCATATATATCTTGTATTACATATCTAACAACTTTAATAATACTCCCTCCGTCCGCCTATAAGTTTCTCATTTTACTATTTTTGTCCGTCCGCCTATAAGTTTCCCATACCTTTTTTGGTAAATACTTTTTCTTACACTTCACTTTATATCTTACTTTTTCTCTCTATCTCTCTCCTCTCTCAATCACATCACTTGTACTATATCTATTATTTAATCACTTTTCTTAATCTTTGTGCCAAAAAGTAACGTGAAACTTATAGGCGGACGGAGGGAGTATTAGAGAACTCATATCTTAATTTCCCCATAATGTGAACACAGTGTTAAGTTATTTTAGTGTTGATCCTGACTCTTATCAGTGCCTTAATAAGGAAAAGATTTTGAATTATCAAATCACTATCTAATTTAATTATTATTTGTTGTTGTTTCCGAGAAACATACCTTAATTTGATTTATAGTAGTACGTTTAAATTATATCTCAGAAGTTGAAGGAGAATATAACTTTGCTTGTAGATTTACTTAAGCTTTCATCTCATAAGCTGAAGGAGAATATAGCTTTGATTGTAGGTTATACATCTTCAAATCTCCAAATATGTCTTCTATGTACATAAAATTAATCTTCGATTTTGTGACATATTGTTTTTAATCTCATTGTAATCATTTATCTCATTGAAGCATTGCAACCAAAAAAGCCCATGCACAGCTGTATCATTTGGAGCTTCCTTCGATCCAAACATCATTGTAAGTTATCTATCTTCTGCTCACTGAATCTGATATTTCGTTATGTGCTTCTTGATAAATCTTTTTAGCTCATACATGAAATCTGCATTCATAAGATTCTAGTTTAAAATTATATTAGTGAATTGATCATCAGGTTTGAAAGACGTCTATTTTTTGGTTCGGTTAATCTCATGTCATTTTAGTTTTATTTAAACTTGTCTTTTACACGAAGTTTGATTCTTTGTGTCAAAGAATTGAACACGTCTTCTTGGTTAAAAGATATTATTTAACTATTTATAAATCGAGGAAAATAAATTATACACACTAGGGGGAAGTTAAAGGAATTGGCTAACATGATAGAATAACAAATATTTTAGTACTAGATACTGGCATAGTTTTGTAATTATGATTCTGCAAGTGTTTAACTGTAGTAAAGAGTAGGTACATTGATGAGAAATTGAAGTCAAGAAAAAGTATTGTTGAATCAAATTAAAAAGTGTTAGTTTATCAGTTCAACATCGAATTGTCCATTGTAGTAGTAACTAGTTTTAATTTCAACTGGACCAAAAATTGTACTTCCAAATTCCAATTATCTATATTTGATGACAGTTAGAAGAATCTCTTAAGTTATACATATACGAAAGAGAATTCATATGTATAGCATTAATAGGAAGTTTGATTATAAACATCAAAAGCTTTTAGCAATTTTTACTTGGAAAAACAATTTTTTTTTATGGTTTTTGCAATATTTAATCATGTTTTTCACTTTTTCCTAATTTGAGACTTGCTAGGAGATATTTTGGTCTCTACGTACTAGAGCTGAACAGGAACTTTTGCCATCATGTCTTCTAATACAAACTTCTTTTAATAAACTAACAGTTACATAAATATGAACTCCTAGAGATGAACTATATGTTCTATTTACTCGATGTATACAAATACTCACCATAACAAAAGATGTTCCATATCTAAGAACTCATACTCTACCTATCTTACTCTATTTACCATTGATTAAACTTTCAATTCTTGTTTGTTCTTTATGATAGTAATAATATTTACAGGGTTTCATTGAAATTTATAACTTAAGTTATTTAAAGGTATTAGTTGTAACATTGATCAAAAACTAAGGTTTAATACATTAATTTTTATGTTTGCCGATAAGCTCTACCATTGAAGACCAATATATTGATGGTCATCTTGATAGTCTATTTTAATTTTCTTTCTGGATAATTAGTTGTGAGATTTAGTTTTATTACTAAACTGATGGTAATTTACTTCTTTTTATTTTTAATTATTAGGAGACGAGGAAAACAAAAGCTGGAAGAATATATTGAGCTCGAAATTGAAAAAAATGCAGATGAAACAAGATATGTAAAAGGTCAACAAGTTGTATGATTCTTCAAATCAATTACAAGAGGATCTAAAAGATTCGAAAGAAAAATTGCAATAGTATGAACTTCAGGTGGAAGAACTCCAAACACAAGTGTCTGTTGTGAATTCAAAAATGGCTGCTCAAGGTGCAAACTAATGACTTTTTTTATTGATAAAGGGATAGAATTATAAACTGTGTATTTCTTTAGTTTCATGATGTGATAGAAAAAAATTTCTTGTTAGTTGTTACTTTCTAAATGTTTGAAGGGTCTTTTTATTAATACAAATTCATTTTTTATCTTTAAGTTATTTATTGTTGTAAGTATTTATTATTTTCTTACATTTAGTAATTGAAATTAATTTATGACAGACAATTGTAATCATTTAATGACAAATTATGTGTCACATATGTATTAATTTTATGATGATATATGTTGTTACTATAATTATATATTTTTTTGATGATTATCATTTTTGTCATTGAAAAACATTTTCTTATGACAAAAATATTTCGTCATTATTTTCATATCTTTTAATGACATTGAATAATTTGTCACTAAAGTCTTATTTTAGGTGACGAAATATGTCGTTATTATATCTATATATATAATGACAACTAAATTTTAGTCATTATAGTATAATTCTTTAATGACGAAACATTTGAAATATGACGAAAAATATGTTGTCACCATTACTAAACTTTTAGTGATGATCACTGCTTTCATCACTAAATAGTATATTATAATGACAAAAATAATTAGTCACTATTTCCACATCATTTAGTGACAGTAAAAAAATTGTCACTTAATCATATTCTTTTGTGATAATTTTTTTTGTCATTATATATTCACACATATAACAACGAACAACATTTTGTCACAAAAGAATAATTTTTTCGTGACGAATTATATAAAATATGACGAAATAGTTAATTTAATTGTGACAAAAAATGATGTCACTAAAATTTGATAATGTTAGTAATATAAGGACAATCGTCACAAAAGATTATTTTTTTAGTGACGATAAATCAAATCGTCATGTAAAATTTAACCTTCAGTGACGAAATATCATATTAAGTGACGAAATTCTGATGACAAATGCGACAATTTATATGTCACTATAGAATAAATGATATAGTGACGATGACCTTTATCGTCATCAAATGATGACTTTTGGTGACAAAATTAAATATCGTCGCATTGATCTATTGTGACGCACATACCGTGACGTTCTTTGCGCCAATTTTTTTTGTCACCAAACACCTATTGTGACGAAAAATAACGTTTTTATGACAAATTTTTTCGTCGCAATTTCTAAAATTTCTTGTAGTGTAACGTTTTTAATTGAGATCAGATAAGTTGGTATCTTATCAGCAGGAAGATTAGTTCAAAAAGTGTTTATCAGTTGAAGGGGAAACTCAGTTGATACAAGAAGTAATTTCAACAAGTGGATCAAATCATTAACTAGATGACATGTTCATCAGTTGTTCACAATACACAATTGATACAGATAAATTCTACCTAACTCATTTAATTTCAATCATTTGTATTTATTGTCTGTTATTATTTATTGCATTTTGTACTTAGAAAACTGAATTTATTGCATAAAACATTCTCTGTTTTTAGTAATTATTAGTCTTTATTATTTTCCGCGCACGACTGACACTACTTTTTCAAACCGTCCAATCATGTACACTTTCATTAAATGCGGACGCGAAATATTGTATTTTGGGTAAATAAAGTGTAATTTAATATATATCAGAAATCCACAGTAACTCAAAGGTCTTTCTTTTATAACTTTTATATCAACTCTAATCTAATCTAATCTTAACCATTCATCTGTTATTTACAAATCAATCTAAACCATTCAATTAATATTTTCATTTCATATATATATTGTAACTTTTACGCACTCTTTTACTCATCTGTTTTTTATTTTCACTTTTACGCACTCTTTTACTCATCTGTTTTCAAAACCTTCAAACTTTCCCACTATATCAAAAATTAAGAAAAAAAATCGAACAAGGTTGTTATTGTTGCTGACCACAAATTCAACCCTCGTGAATTGATCCTCAAAGATCGTATTCATTCGAAAGAAGCCTTATATTTTACGGCTCCCCAAGACGATCATCAAGTGTCCGTACTTCATCGTCTTTCTAGGGCTGGGCTTCGACCATACCTGAAAGCAGCCCCAAAACTGTTATTAGAGGAAGATGTAGCCATGTTCAACCTCTACCTATACGACCACAAAGATGGACATCTATTGGGATATGAATCCCGAATACAAGTCCTAATTGATGATAAGATGAGTTTTGATAAGCCAAAAGTAGACTTGAATAATTTCTAAGTGTTGACTGATCTAGTCTAGTTATGAAGTCATCTTGAACAGATCAGTAGAGTTCACAAGTAAAGTACAAAAGATAAGTTCAAAAGAAAAGTTAAGTGTTTAAAAGACAAGTACGATTTATAAGTACTGTATATACACGTTAGGATTTATACTGAGCTATTTGAACAATGTATAGAAGCTCATAGTTCATATTGTATTGTATAGATCTTAAGGTGACTAAGCTGTTTTATAAAGCTTAATGTAATGTAATAGCCTTGATAGGATTAGATGATAGGACTAGTTTAGTTCTATGATGAAGTCTACTATTGAAGACTGGATGCGCAAAGACAAGTCAAGAGAAGAAGAAGACTAAGATTTTGTCTAAGTATAGAGACAAGACAGGTGTGCAAGGAAGGATAAAAGTTTAAGTCAAAAACGCGTGTTGAAGATAAAGATTGAAGAGTTAGTTATGGAATAACTAATTAACTGAAGAAACGCGTGGAAGGATAAGAAGAAGAAGTTAGAAGTCAGTTATCAAGATAAGTTGGTTACACAACAGAATGTTCTTGAAATTGGAAGTCTATAAATACCCTATGGTATTGTTCGATTAAAGATTACTGATATTCTACGTACTATTGAGGCGAATTAACAAAGCATTCAAAGCGAAGAAACTCACAGAGTTCAAGTTCAGAAAGACAAGCCAGAAGACAAGTGAAGAAATCAAAAAGGCTACTACTGAACGAAGATAAGTTTTTTTTAATTGTTTCATCGAAGAAGCACTTGGTAGTGTTTTCGAAAAGATCAAAGTCTTATTTCTTGAGACTCTAAGCCACAAGAACACACTACTCGATTGGAAGAGTAATAAGAATTTCACGACTGGAGTTGTGAGAGTGGATGTAGACAAGTTGTCGAACCACTATAAATCTCGTGTTTGATTTACTTTACTGTTTTATTTGTGTTTGATTGATTAACTTCTTAATTGATTGAATTGCATATAAGAACAAGACTAGTAGAGTGTTCATACAGAAGTTCGTTAATATTAGTTGAGTATAAATTTGATTGGGCTCATTGTTAATCTGATAATTCCGCATAGTGTACTTTGATATATTGAAAGATTTTGAAAAGTCTATTCACCCCCCTCTAGAAGTTTTCCTAGCTTACTTAATATTATCTAACTCAACTAGGGACCTACAACATCTTTCTTCTTTTGCTGGAAAGGATAAGGTGAAAATATTTCCTGAGTTTTTTATGAACTTTTCAAGATGAAAGAGGAAGGAAATCCCGATCTAGAGAACTACAAGTCCGGAGAAGAGTCAGCTGGCCTGAAGGAGTTCTTGGATGAAAAATTCGTAAGTGCAAAAGCTACGAGTTTGAAGAATTTTATGTTGAAGGAGGTATCAACCACTTATGGATGTGGTTGGTAAGTTGTTAATGGGACATTCATATAGTCATGATGGACTATCCTTGCCTAAGGTTAGGATCATGATGGCTATAATGGATGAGGTAAAGATCAACTGGCCAAGGTACTTCATGTCGAGATATGCAGCAGAGGCCAAGAAGATTGGGAAAGTTGATGGAGTGCGGTACCCAACTGTCAAAATCATTTATTGTTCCAAGATAAGCATGCTTCTTGCTTATATGTTGCCTAACAAGACAAATTGGGGAACAAGTAAGCCCTTTCAGCATTCCAAGTGGATGTTTGTCCCGGAGAAGGCAAAGAAGTCTAAGCTTGCCCAAGGCACAAAGAGGAAGGATGATACACCTCCAGCTCCAGGTGCCAAGAAGGCCAAGTTGAATTCAAAGGTGGTCAAGTCTCCACCTCCAGCTCATAAGGAATCTTCATCGTCCGAAGCAACTGCTTCAGATGACAACGTCAAAGCAGCTGAGGAGGTTGAAGCCACATCAACTCCCAAACCTACCCAACCAAAATCCAAGGTTACTATACGACTAAAACTCACTTCCTAGTCTGCTCCCCTTGTTGTTGAACCCCCTTCATCCCAACTTCCAGCATCCAAAACCCCATCCCCAAACAGCCGACACCCCAACCTTCCCACAAAAAACCATCTCCCCAAGCCCAAGTAGATTCAGCTGATATCCCATCATCTAATGTCCAACAAACCTAACCTTCAATCCACACACCTCCACCCCAACTTAAAAACCTTAGCTTGCTCGATCCAAGCTAAACAGAACCTATACAATCAGTTGATAAAATTCATTTACCCTCAACAAATATTATTTCTGTTGAACTGGCACTTGCCCATATCACTCACCATTTGGAGACGACGGTTGAGATAATAAAATATCATGCTTAAATCTCAACATCCCCATCTCCCAAATTGACATCAGTATCAACATGAGTCTCATCAGGCTTAACCATAGAATACTTACATCCTGTTAATCTTTCAATCAACTGAATAACAGAATCCAAAGTAAATAATTCTGAACAAGATTGAACACCTGCAGCTTCTCTCTGCTCTTGTTCCCAATCATGAAAAACAGATAAACCTCTCATGCCTTCTGCAACAACTAACAACTCTTTCAAGCCAACCCTTCTAAGATATACCCAAGTACCTATCCTTAGAAGTTGTTCAAACACCATAGAGCTGTCATCTAATCCATGAAACCATTTCCGAAGTGCATTTCTCAGTTTAAACCTAATCATTTCTTCCTTATCACAGACAGGATAATCCATCAAAAACACAGAATTTGGTTGAATAACCTCAGTTTCTGGAGATGAGGAGATTTCAATAGGTTCAGAGGCAGGCATATGTTCATGCTCAGTAGAGTGACCATGAACTGGTTCAGGGGAAAAATGAGGAGTGGGAATATGTTGGGGACTAGAATGGGGAGTGGTATGAAAAGAAGTGTTCTGAGTGGGTGAGGGTGGAGTGTTCTGTCTAATAGGAGAGTAGTGTACTGACTCCTCAGAACAGGTTGAATCTCGATCAATGGGTTGGGGTTGAAATGGAACAGAATTTGATGGAGTAGGGGTAGAATCAAGAATTTCCCTAGGTCTAGAAGTACTAACCTCTTAATCTACAGAGCTGTCTCTCACCACAGTTTCAAGAAATCTTATTGTGTGCTCTGCCGAGGACTTAGCAGACCTTCCTCTTCGTAATCCAGAACCACTAGGATCATGCTTTGCCTTGGTCCTTCTCTCTGGTTGATCATCATCTTATTTGTACATAGAAGCACCAGATTCTTGAGCTTCTAGTTCTGGAAGAGGTAGTACCAAAGGATTTTCTTGTTCATAACAAACAGATTCCTTTTTCATCAAGAATTTCCCTTGATGGAACTTCTTAGGATTACTCAAATACGCTTTCTTAACAACAATTTGAGGCAACAGAATGCTCAGCTTGTTCCCGAACCCTAATTTCGATTTGATTGAAAACTCTTCGGAGTCCTCATCGAACAGAATCTTTTCCTTTTCGCTTAGCAATCTTTCAAGAAAGAAACCTTGCCAATCACCTTGAACTCGATCGATTATTGCTGCCATGATTCGAATTTTCAGATTTGATAGAGCGTCTTGACTGTGATGTTGCCCTAACAAACATTTTCCAGCAATATCCATCAAAAATTGAAGTCCAGAAGGAAGCACGGCTTTCTTCAGATTGAGTAGAGTTTCTGGTTCTTCACTCGTCCATCTACCCACACACTCTTTTTCTTCTCCGGCTTTGTAGTTTAGAATGTCAACAGGTCCTTGGGGTAAATCCAACATAACCTCAAGAATCTCTCGAGTTATTTCGACCTTGTGCCCGGATAGCATTGAACGCACACCATTATTGTCACCTTCAAGCTGTAAAAAGAATTCCACTGCTTCGGGTTCATACACATTGAGTGGATATGATTCCAGAAATTTCCTGAGACCGCTTTCTTCACACATGGTTAGAATAACTTGATTCTCTGGACAATGGCGACCATTAAAGTGGACTGCATTTTCCACAAAAATGCCCTTTTCTCGCATCCAAAATTCAGAATCAAATGTTCCTACAACTTCATTAGATTCACTCAGCACATTTATAATTGCCATTTGTAGAAATGTTGAAGATATAGAATTTAGACTTGCAACAATTTCGTGTTTAAGAGTTTCCAGAAATGTAGAAGAAATTAACTAGTAAAGAAGATGAAGATGAAAGTGATTGTGTTTTATAAATTCAAAACCAATCTAGGGCGTGGATTGAATTTATTTTCACAATGAATGGCTGAGATTAAGTCTCGAAATTCGTGATTAGTCAAACTGTTCATATTCTAGTACCATTCTTATTTCTTGGAGCCAATTTGTGTTTGATAAATACACCATAGCAATTAGGTTAAAAATAGAGGAGTGTACTAATCGTCTCTATTAGTAAGCTAAAAGACTGTTCTGATGTATATCAGCACAGTAGGTTTTAGAAATAATTCACTTCATCCTCTTACTCGTTTTTAACGAAAAATTACTTATCTGGATCAGCTGAGTATTGTGATCCGCTGAGTAACCTTTTGAACATCAGATCAGTTGTTGGGGTCAGCACAGTAGTACTCAGATCAGTGCCCAACTTTCCTGATTTCATATTTTTGATATCAGCACAGTAATCCTCAGATTAGTACTGTGTGTCAGATCAATTCTCTTTTCTGTAGACAGATTAGTAGTAATCAAATCTTTCTGTATAGTTTAAATCAGTAGTCAGATTAGTTCTGTAGAATAATTGCATTTGTAGTCAGATCAGTTTTGTAGACAAAGAAACTTTGTAATCAGATCAGTTCTGTAGACAAGTCAATTTATTAATCAGAATAGATCTGTAGACTGATATATCCTGTAATCAGATCAGATTTGTAGACATATCAAATCTGTAATCAGATCAGTTCCCACTTCAGTGGAGAACTCTTCTTCTGTGCCTGTTTCACCTTGGTAGAAGTGTTAGTACATGCAGTGTAAGTGTAAAACAGTACAGGGTAGTAATAGTATGATTAAATCAATGATCACATCAAGATTTATGCTAAAGTGACTTAGTGTTCTGAGTCAACAAAAGGATCTTTAAGAAATCACAGATTCCCCCTTAATGTGTGTTCTCAGTGTCCCTCAGCTTTACCAGCTTCCTCATCGGGATTAAGGTCACTTAAGTAACCTTGTTACCTGTTTTAAATGTAGTGATCTGACATAGGATTGTCTCTTCTGAGTTTTAGGCTTTTGATGTACTGCTCTTAGTTTCTGCTTTATCTCATTTTGGTATAAGAACAGTACCTGAAATGTTAGTGCAGTTCTATATACATATAGAATCCATATCTATCAACCCTAAGCTAATGCATAATTCTCTAAATCTTATTTCAGCCAATGGTTTTGTAAAAATGTCAGCTCTTTGAATATCAGTATGAATCTTTTCCATCCTAATATTTTTCTTTTCCACATGATCCCTAATAAAGTGATGTCTAATGTCAACATGCTTGCATCTAGTATGTAGAACGGGATTTTGTGTGATGGCAATGGCACTATTACTGTCACAATATATAGGTACATTAGATTCTACAATATTGTAGTCTCTGAGTTGTTGTATTAGCCAAAGAAGCTGACTACAACAACTACCTGCAGCCATATATTCTGCTTCAGTAGTAGAAGTTGCCACACTTGTTTGTTTCTTTGAAAACCAGGAAATGAGCTTAGTTCCTAAGAATTGACATGAACCTGAAGTAGATTTTCTATCGATTTTGCAACCTCCAAAATCAGAATCTGAATAACCACTTAAGGATATATCATCATCTCCAGGATACCATAATCCTCGATTAATGGTCCCCTTTAGATATTTCAATATCCTTTTGGCAGCTTCTAGATGACTTTCTTTGGGGTTTGCTTGAAATCTTGCACACACACCAATAGAAAAAGCAATATCAGGTCTGCTGGCAGTTAGATAGAGTAGAGAGCCAATTAAAGCACGATAATGAGGTTGGTCAGAAGACTTACCTCTTTCATCAGGATCCATTCTGTATGTAGGTTGCATGGGCACACCAACTGTCTTACAGGTTTTAATACCAAATTTATCTAGCAAATTCTTAGTATATTTTGCTTGATTTATAAAGATACCTTCTGGAGTTTGTTTTACTTGAAGACCAAGAAAATATGTCATTTCACCCATCATAGACATTTCAAATTTACTTTGCATGAGTGTAGAAAAGCTTTCACTCAAGGTTTTGTTGGGTGATCCAAAAATAATATCATCCACATAGATTTGAACAAGTAATATATCATTACCTTCCTGTCTTCGAAACAAAGTTCTATCAACCTTGTCTTTTGTAAAACCATTTTCAAGTAAGAATAAGGAAAGTGTATCATACCAGGCTCTTGGGGCTTGTTTTAGTCCATAGAGTGTTTTCTTTACCCTGTATACTTGGTGACTATTCACTTCAAAACCAGGTGGTTGTTCCACATAAACTTCTTCAGCAAGTATACCATTCAAAAATGCACTTTTCACATCCATTTGATACATAGTGAATTTCATGTGTGCAGCATAAGCAAGGAACAATCTTATAGCTTCTAGTCTAGCTACAGGAGCAAAAGTTTCATCATAATCAATACCCTCAGCTTGAGAGTAGCCCTGAGCAACTAATCTAGCTTTATTTCTAACTACAAGATCATTTTCATCCTTTTTATTCTTGAAGATCCACTTAGTGCCTACAACATTATGATCACTAGGTCTGTCAACAAGTTCCCAAACTTCATTTCTAGTGAACTGATTAAGTTCTTCTTGCATGGCTATAATCCAGTTACTATCACTTAAAGCTTCATTCATAGTTTTAGGCTCAATAGATGATAGAAAACAACACCAGCAAAATAGAGACTTACTAGGTTCTTCCTGGGAATCAAACAATTGTTTTCTAGTTTTAACACCTATACTGGAATCACCTAGAATCAGATCAGTAGAATGAGCAGACTTCCATGTCCTTCTATTCTTAACAGAAATGCTATCATCATTTATATTATGTAAATCATCATGCAGATCAGTATCATTGTTTTGCATCAAATCAGCAGATTTGTTCATAGGAGAGCAGTCATTCAATTCTGGCATATCAGAAGTTTTAGATGACTTACCTTTGTCTTTTACCTTTTCTTTTTCAGAATCATGATCTAGGACATTTAGGAAAGGATTATATGATTGTACAGATTCATATATTTCTGTATCATCATCCTCATTGTTGGTTTGGAGCTGTAGTTTGTCAATTTTCTTACTGAGCTGATGATCAGCAGAGTCCTGCACATTCTCATCAAAGACCACATGGGTTGTTTCTTCCACACATAGGGTAGAGTAATTAAACACTCTAAATGCTTTGCTTACTGAAGAGTGTCCTAAGAATATCCCTTCATCAGCTTTTGCATCAAAAGCATTTAGCTTACTTTTACCATTGTTATGAATGAAACACTTACATCCAAAGATATGAAAATAAGAAACTCTAGGTTTTCTGCCTTTCCATACCTCATAAGGTGTTTTACCATGCACTTTATTAAGAGCACTTCGGTTTTGGAAGTGGCAAGCTGTGTTAATGGCTTCAGCCCAAAACTTCTGAGGTGTGTTGAATTCTGCAATCATTGCTCTGCATGCTTCTTTTAGTGTTCTGTTTCTCCTTTCTGCAACACCATTTTGTTGAGGGGTTCTGGCTGCACTTGTTAGATGATGTATGCCAGACTTAGAACAGTAGTCAGAGATGTAACAGTTAATAAACTCAGTCCCCTTGTCACTCCTTATTTTGACAATGGGTTGACCCTTTTCAACCTGCAACCTCTTTAATATATCTGGAAGTAGTGTTTGTGTATCACTCTTTTTGTGTAGAAAGACTACCCAAGTAAACTTAGAATAATCATCTACTACAACCAGAGTATACCTTCTTCCATTTAATGTAGGAGGGTTGATAGGACCATGAAGATCCATATGCAAGAGTTCTAAGACTCTGTTGGTTGAAAGAGTTGGTATGGACTTAAATGAAACCTTTACCTGTTTACCTTTTTTACAGGAGTCACACATTTGTGATTTGGAATAGATTTCATTTGGAATGCCCTCAACAAGATGTTCTCTTGCAATCTTGTTGATTATCTAAAAGTTTAGGTGGCAGAGGCGTTTATGCCAGAGCCAACTGTTCTCTTTAGGACTCTTAGTAATAAGACAGGCATTCTTAGGACAACTATTCCAATTTACAATGTATACACTTCCTTGTCTTGTGCCAACAAGTAAAATATTGTGAGTCCTTTTGTCTATTATTTCACATCTTCTGGTCTTGAACTAAACTTTGTATCCCCTGTCACAGAATTGAGATACAGATAGCAAGTTATATTTCAAACCTTCAACATAGGAAACATCTTGGATTTCAACATCTCCATTCTTGATGAATCCAAATCCTTTTGTGATAGCCATTGAACTATCACCAAATATGACTTTTGGTCCTTTCTTCTCATGATAGTCAGTAAGTAAGGCCTTGGTACCAGTCATGTGGTGTGAACACCCACTGTCTATGTACCATGTCTCACCCACTGAACCACCTTTCTTGTATAAGTCCAGTCGATCCTGCAAGGTAGTGATCTTAATAATTTAGGTACCCTAGTTTATTGGGGTCCTTGGGGGTTAGTAGTGAGAGGTACCCAGATAAACATTGAGGATTTGAATAGATGGGACCTCTTCAGTTTCCTTCCATATTTATCACAAAACAGTACTTTATTAACCATTTCAGAACTATCAGTAGACTTAGGATCTATTTTTCTGAGATAGCCTTTCCTTGGTTCTATCCCTTTTTCAGTAAGATCAGTATGCCTGTAATAGTTTGAATAGGGTCTGAAAGCATGTGGACCATACGGCTTATAGATGCGTTTTGGTCTTTCCTCTCCAATGGTATCATAAGATAAAGGTGGAGGATAAAGAACGGGTTTGTTATGATAATGAGGCACAAATTTCCTAGGTTTAGTTGAATACAGCTGAGACTGCCTTATAAAAGGAGGTCTAGGCTGTTCCCAACTTGCATGTGCTTGTCTTGACCTACTGTTCTGAGTTTGTCTCTTCTGATACCAGGACTAATCTGATCTGGTCAGAGGAGTATAACTCTTCTGGTATGGTCTTGACTGTACTGGTCTTAAAACATTCTTCATTTTACCATTCTTGGTAGTAGGAGGAATGTACTTAGACTGTACTTTAGGTTTTGGATCCTTATCATAAGTCATAGGTTCTTTTCCTTTATCTAGTTGCAAATAACTTGTACTAGCTTCATTAGTGTGCTTAATTCCTGAAGTAGAGGAACTAGGCAGATCAGTACCTATTCCACTTTTATCATTTGGAGCTCTATATCTGTCTGAGATTGTTTGATTAATCTTGGTAGAGTTAATCATCCCAGATAGCTTTCGATCTAGGCTCACTACTTCAGATTCTAAGAATCTATTGCGCTCTTCAAGTTTTTCACATTTAATCTTTAAATTATTGAATTCATTTGTCTCTTTGGCTAGGGTTTTAAGCATACCCTGATATAGTTTATCAATAGATGCATACTTTTCTTGGAGTTGAGACAACTCTTCTGATAGTCGTGCATTTTGAGAAACTACATTAGGATCCACTTTCAACTGAGCTTCTTTCAGATTAATGATTTATTGTTTTAAGGATATGTTCTCATCACTGATTTCAATGAATGCTTTGTTAGCTTGTAGAAGGTCTTCCTCAGTCACTCCTTGGGAATGATGAAGACTACTCCCAATACTACTATCAGCAGTATCACTTTCATCAGTGTCAGAATTTTTGCAAGATTGAAAAGAGTTAGCAAATGATACCTCATCATTTATTTTGGCCATCATTACCAGTCCATCATCTGCTATGAAGGCTTCATTCTCATTGCTAGAGGGGTATTCAGATGAAGACGATGGCAACTCTTCTGATTTCGAATCAGATTCATTGTATGCCATCATTGCCTTCTTACCCTTGGCATTTTTTCGATCTCTTCGGGCTTTCCTTTCTTCTCGATCTTCAGAACTCAGATCAGGACATTCATAAGCATAATGACCTGGCTTATCACAATTATAGCAAACAGGATTGTTAGAAGATCTCTTAGGAGGTGAATGATTTCGGTTCCTGTCATGCTTATCAATAGAGTTCCTATCTTTCTTATCAGAATACTTTCTATCCCTCTTATCAGATGAGTTCCTATCTCTCATGTTCTCATTAGAGATCTCATCCCTTCTTTCAGAAGAGTTTTGATCCCTTCTGTTCCCAGAAGAGTCCCTGTTACTAGAACCCTTGGTTTCCTTATAGAATTTCTTGTATCTACCATACCTCTTATTTAGTCTATCAAATCTTTTGATCATAAGGCTCATCTGATCTTTTAGACTAAGATCAGAACTATCTAGTTCATCTTTTATGCTTGAGGCCTTAGACTTAGATGATCTAGACCCCTTAGAGGTAGAGGTTTTAAAAGCTATGTCCTTAGAGGCATCCTTATCCTTATGATTTATAGTAATAGGATCTTCTTCATCTAACTCAAACTCATGTGCCTTAAGTGTCTGGAACATAGTTTCTACTGGCCAAGAATCAATGTCTTGTGTGGTTTTAATGATCATCTTGACCATTTTCCACCTTTCATCCAAAGCTTTCAAGATTCTCAGGTTAACTTCTCTTTCAGTATAAGTCTTTCCTAACACATCAAGATCATTCATAATCTTAGTAAATCGAGTATCCAATTCATCAATTGTTTCTCCTGGCTTCATCTTAAATGTTTCAAACCTTTGGACAGTTGTGGATAATTTGCTTTCTTTGATCAGTGTAGTACCTTCACAAAGAATAGCCAATTTGTCCCACATTTGCTTTGCAGTCTTACATTTTAACACTTTACCAAGATACTCATTTGGCAAGGTGTGTAAAATATAATTCTTAGCAAGACTATCCAAATTGTTTTGTCGCATTTCTTCAGAAGTCAGTTCTGACCTTGGTTTAGGGACTAGTGCTCCAACTGGTTTAGAAGGATCCAGAACAGCAGTGTTTTCCACCATGGTAACAATTGGTCCTTCAGTTATCACAGAAACCATTAGATCATGGGTTGAGCTAAAGATGGCCTCCATCCCAAGCTTCCAGTAGTCATAATCTGCAATCTTGAACTTAGGAAGTTTGTTCACATTAGTGTCATCCATGTTTGATCAGACAAATAGGATCAGTAGTATAGCAGATAGTTTTCAAGTATTCAGATAGTGACAAATATCAAGTAATAGTAACATGATCAGTGAGATTTCCCTCAAGATCTACAAGGTTATCAAGAAACAGCAGTCCAAAGAACTACTGCTCTGATACCCCTTGTTGGTCCCAAGTTGAGTTAAGATTGAGTAAGTTAAGAAAGTCTAGAGGGGAGGGGTGAATAGACTTTCAAAAATCTTTCAAAATATCAGAGTTTATAATGCGGAATAGTGTTCTGAATAGTACTGTTCTTACTGAGTCAGATCAGTACTTCCAGTTTCAGTTTTATACTCAACTTTTATTCAGATCTTTACTTAGTAAATTCTACTGTTCTTGGTTAAACAAATATCAAACAGAAAATAAAGAACACAAAATTTATAGTGGTTCGACCAATAAGTCTACATCCACTCTCACAATCCCAGTTGTGATGTTTTATTAACTCCTTCTTGAGTTTCTTGTGGCTTAAAGTCCCAAGATTAAGACTGTGATCTTTTCGATTACAATTCCAAGTGTATCTTCGATTGACTAGTAATTCTACAAGTAACTAGCACACTTGTTTACAACAATACAAACTTTAAAATTGAAAAGTAAAACTTCTCTTGAATAGCCTTTGATTCTTCTCTTCAATTCAGTGGCTCCTTCACAGATTTCTTGATCTCTTCAACTCTGTGAGTTCTTCAAATTGTTTTGTAGACTTGCTCTTGAATTCTCTAAGATCAGTAATTGTTCAGTTGTCTTAGCAGTATGAGATCACACAGTATTTATAGACATTAGTATGACAGTTAGCAGTTTGTGAACTAACTCTCAACTAACTCTAAAACTGTTTTTGTAACTTCTTCTTGTAACCGACTTTGTAACTTCCTTCATATTCCAAGTCAGCATCTCTTCAATAAATCTTCAGTTACACCTTAAATAAATTTTCCAAACTTATTCTTCAAATTCACCAACTCAGCACAGTAACTTACTGTTCTGATTTTTACTGTTCTGAGCCAGTCAGCACAGTTCTCAAAACTGTTCTGTACTTCTCCAGAATTCTTCTAAGCTTCTCTTCAACTCTTCTTGAAGTCTTCTTATTCTGAAGTGGTCTTCTGAGTCTTCAATAGTCTTCTGATCTTCTTCTAATCTATTCCTAATCTACTGTTCTTATCTTTACAATGCTAAATACAAAAGAATACAACTTTACATTTATAAAACCTATCTATACATCAACTGAACTACATACAGATGAGTACATCTAAGTCCTATACTATAAGCTGTCTATACAATACAAAACATCAGCTTAGTTCCTAACAGTTCTTATATCAGATCAGTAAACATACATAAGATCAGTAACTCAGATACCAATATCTCATTAAGATCAGTAACATATATATCATATAACACAATTATATCAACATATAATCACATATACCATTAACTTCAAGTTGTTTTTGGCCATCAAAACATACAATCATCAATTAGAACATTGTTTCACAGATTCATATCCCAACATAATGCCCTTCTCTTTACAAAATTCATTGAATTCAGCTGATAGATACTCAAGGCCATTATCTGTCCTTAAATGTTTTAAGGACTTTCCTTTCTTGTTCTCTATCTCAAGTAGCCATTCTTTGAATTTTGTAAAGGCCTCACTCTTCTGTTTGAGAATGAACACCCAAACTTTTCTAGAATAGTCATTTATAATTGACATGAAGTACTTACCTCCACCAATGGTTTCTGTTCTTGATGGCCCCCAGACATCTGAATGAACATAATCCAGCAGCTCCTTTGTAGTGTGCTTACCCTTTTGGAATGACTTCTTCTTGGCCTTGCCAAGAATGCACAGCTCACAAAACTCCAGGTTTTTGAAAGTCTTCTGGTGGAATGCCCCCTTCTTGGATAACTCCAGTAGGCCTTTCTCTCCCACATGTGCTAGCCTCTTATGTCAAAGCATGGCATCATCAGCACTCATGGTAACATCAGCAGCACTTGTGATTGTCTCACCAATTAAAGAATATAACCCATTAGACTTCTTCACCTGCATCACTATTCTATCAGCTTTGGTTACAAACAGACATCCTTTTTCAGTCTTGAATTCATAACCCAAAGCATTTAGTGTGCCAAGAGATATAAGGTTTCTCTTCAAATCTGGAACAAATCTGACATTGGTCAGGATCACATGTTTATCATTAAACATCTTCACCCTCACAGTGACAATCCCTCTCACATTGCAGCTTTCATCATTACCCAACAGAACTGATCCACCATCCATCATTTCCAGGTTTTGAAACCAAGATTTGGTAGGACACATGTGAAATGAACATCCAGAATCCAACACCCATTCATTAACAAGCTTGCTATCTGTTATGCTCATAACCTCAGCACTATCATATCCTTCTCCTTCTGCTACATCAGCTTTAGCAGCATCAGTAGACTTCTTTTGCTCTGGACAATCTTTAAAGAAATGTCCTTCTTTATGACATTTGTAGCAAGCTCTGTTCTTGGCTACAAATCCATTCTTCTTCTGAGCTGGCTTGGCATGGAACTTCTTGCCTTGCCCTTTCTTCTTGTCATTCTTAAGTTTGATATTAAGACCCTTAGCTTGGTTCTTGGTCTTCTTGTTTGAGTTTGCCACATGTAAACTCTTAGTTTTCAGAATAGACAATACTTCCTTGAATTTTGCCTTACCCTCCTTGGTAATCAGCAAAGCATCCTTGAAGCTATCATATGAAGGTGGTAATGACTCCAAAAGTAGAAAAGACTTCTTGTGATCATCTAAGGTAACTCCAACATTTTCAAGATCATCAACAGCTTGCATGAACTCTATTAACTGCTCATCAAGGGTCTTATCATCTGTCATCTTGAAATTGTTGAGCTTCCTCTCCATAAACATCTAGTTTGACAAAGATTGTGTCAAATACAGATCATCAAGGGTCTCAAATACAGCAGCAACATCCTTCTCCTTCATAACCTCTCTGAAAACATTGTCTCCCAAACTTAGAACAACAATGTTGTAAGCTTTTTCCATAAGCTCCTCCTTCTTGACCTTATCTGCTTCAGATGCAGCAGGATCAATTGGAGTAAGGGCCTCTTTCAGCCCATGGTGTGACAGCAGAGCCTTCATCTTGGCTTTCCATAAACTAAAATCTATATTACCATTAAATTTCTCTATCTCCAACTTCATAGAGCCCATTTCTTGATTCTTGACTTTATCTTCGACTTCCCACAAACGGTGCCAATTGTTACGAAATTGTATCCACAAAGCAACTCCTTACAAATGATAAATCAAGACAACTAGAAATGCAATGAATTGAAACGAATAAAGAACTCAAAGAAAGAACACGGGATTTACGTGGTTCGATCAAATGATCTACTTCCACGGAGGATAGAAGACTCTCTTCACTAATCTCAAATGAAAGTTACAGATTACAAGTATTCACTAAGCTTGATCTCTCAAAACTCTCAAATTCAGTAACCCACAATCTATGCACTAGATGGTGTATTTATAGATGTACAATGCAAGTTGTAACTGCCTCTAACAAACTAACTAACTAACAGAAATAAACTAACTCTGAAACTGGAATAACAGCACAGTAGAACTCAGCATAGTAAAACTCAGCACAGTTGTCTCAGCAGACTAAGAACACTATATCAGCACAGTACTCTTTAGCAGACTAAGAGTAGTACTGTTCTAACCCGACCACCAGAGTTGATACCTAATATCACTAAACCTTATCAGCAGAGTACTCATTACTCTACCTGTACTGAAATAACCAAATATCAGAACACTAGTTACTGTTCTGATACACTAAGAACAGTTCTGAAAGTCAGCACACTACCACTTCTGATAGTAAGAACAGTTCTCCAATATTGAATTAATCTCAACAGTTACATTGAATGTATTGTGTGCGGCTGCTGATGCTGAATATAAAAGTAAATACGAAGTGTTTGGGGAGTTGAAAATCGATGATACTTTCCAAAATAATGATTTAAACGTTTTGTTTGATGGACTGGACAATATGTCTGCAAAAATAGGCTTGTTAGTCACTTTTTTGGGGTATACATTAGACGAGTTTCTGAAAGATCAGATAACTTGTTGACATCTGATATATAAGTTCAGGTGTATAAAACAAAACTAGTTCTCTATACAGATGACTTGGTCATCTGACTAACTAGGAGTCTAGAACTAGAATGCATGTTGATTACATCAGCTGATAGAGAAGCGTGTGTAGAATTTGTAGTGTGCAAATTTTAAAGAAAGTTTATACTCGTTTATATACACATGGAAATTTAAAACTTTTATTTCATTCATAAACACATTTTATGATATCGGAAGACTTGGTGTCTTCTGATTATGAACTTTCGAATAACCAAACAGATGAGTATATATCAAATTTGCTGATATAAGACATGTTCCTTTTAAACTCTTATGCTAATGTAAATATGCATGCTAAATCTGTATATAACACATAGATTTATTGTGGTTATTTTGTAGAATATAAGACTTTATCTCAGTTGATTTACTCATCTGATCTTGTGTTTTTTCTTCTGATCTTAACAATTAGCAGCTTTTGATTATTTTCTCAGCTGTGTAGACTTGTCTGGTTAGTCAAATTGACTTTGTCTCAGCTGTGTTTGGCTTAACTCAGTCGATCTTGTTGACTCAGATGATCTTGTCTTAGCTGATCATACTCAGGTGAACATCAGGTGAGTTCCATTCATCTGATTTACTCTTCTAATCATCAGGTGAGTTTGACTCATCTGATTCTTTCTTCTAGTGTTCTGAAATTCTCTTCTTATCTTGGAGTTTTGATTTTTTTCTTGGTAGGTATATTATATGTTCTTCGTTTAATAAGTGTTATAGAAATTCCCTTATTTTACAAAAATCTTAGTTTCTAAACTCTAATAATTGAATGATGGAAAAATAAATTTTCAATGGATAATGAAAATGATGCAAGTAGACAATTATTGTTTGAGTCTTGATTAAGTTTGCACATTGTTGCCCTGTAACACCCCGTCCCAAAATTTAATATGAAATATAGGAAAATATGGAGAATTGCTTGTGCATCAGTCTCGTTTGTGAAATTTTCATGGGAAGTTATTTTGTTAAACTACAAATGAATAATGCAAAATCCTCAAGAATTTTCAACCTCGCTACCAAACGGGTGATATTTGTTTCTGGCAATTCCCCACAAGAATTTGTAATGTCACGCTCTCTACTGTTTCTGTTTCAGGGAGTTGATGACAGTGTTCATTTTACTTTTCAAGTTCCAACAACTCCTGGTACGTTTGTTTTTAGGGCAATGCATACAGTTGGTTCCTGCCATGGCGTACTTTGTTTCCTTGCTGACGGAATTAGGTATAAACTTTGGAATCCCACTACTAGAGAGTCAAGAAGCATACCGTTTCTTGATAGAGAATATTCCCGATTTTTATTCAACGCAGGGTTTGGATATGACTCCTTGACTGATGACTATAAAATAGTTCATGTCATAGGTGATCGACTTGAGTTTAAAAAATATGTGCTGATGGTATTTAGTCTGAAGAAGAATTTCTGGAGAAGGTTAGAATATGTCGGTGACGGACCCGTTGCTGCTGGTGGACATGGCACTTTCGCAAATGGTAAAATCTACTGGACTTGTAGGAATTCTTCTGATGGTAAGTTTGGGTTGTTTGTCTTCGATTTAGGGTCTGAAGTGTGTTTCAATGTGGAAACAAGGTGTTGGTCCTTGGTGGAGTATAACACAAGTGTATGGGGGGGGGGGGAATGCACTTGTGTATGCAAATTCTTTTCTTTTTGATAAACTGGTCCTATCAGGCAAGTTGTCTCACAACTGGCCTGAGTGTGAACTTTGATAGATACTTGTCCTACTGATTACTATTAAGTGATCAGTTGGCTAAATATCTAAATGAGTTGCTAAATGCGGAATGTGGTTGGCCTTAACTTAAAGAAATACTCCAAGTTGATTTCTAAAAATACAGGTTATCAGGGACTTTGTCCAAAACAGATTTTCTTACTTACTGAGTTATGAATCTTTGAAGTATGATTGAATAGAGTGAAGTTAAGAATGCAGTAAGTAAATGAGACACAAATTTATAGTGGTTCAGAGACTCAAGCTCCTACATCCACTTTCCCTGATTGAACAGGATAATTCCTTCTCAATGGAATTAGCTTGTTTTATAGTGCCAAGGTGCACTGATCAACAACACTCTCTTAGTGTTTTGATCCCTAGGATAACTTGAGTCCTAGTGCTCAATCTCTCTGAGTTAAGACTGTGTTTCACACTAACAGTCCTTAACTCCTCACTTCTACAACAAACACTCTCTTCACTAAATGAGATAAGGTTTGAGGTTTGGTTCCAACTAATAGAGATATCCTTTACAATAAGAACAGTGTAAAGGAATAGGATATCTCAATGCTAAGCTAGGATGTTTACAAGAATTGGCTTAGCTGACTTGAAGTGATTCAGGAAACTTGGAATTCTAATGAACAGCTTGGTTTCCTGTTGAAAGCTTGATGATAGTTTGATAGCTTGTTGTTGGATATAGAATTCCTTTGATCACTTCTGTATTTATAGACAATTTGAACAGCTAACCGTTGGAGGGATTAGTAATTCAAATATGTCTATTTGCAGCATCATTGAAACGGCTATGAAGCTTGACATCCTTTTATCCACTGTGTAAAAGAGGTCTTCAATGGTTGCTTGAATGAATGTGTTGACTTCTGACAAAGGCGGCTGGGAAGACTTGTGTCAGTTTCCAATTTTGCACATTGTCCTAGGTTGATTTGTGGCAAACTTTACACACACAGCCAACGGTCAGATGGGACAAGCTCCCTGAACATTCCTGCTGCAGTTTTAGAATGTTCCAACATTCATTCAATGCTTCACTTTTTTAATGCTCTAAGTCTTTAATGTTTGGTTCAGGCATGATTGGCAATAAATGCTTCATTGAATATGTCTTCTGTAAGCTTTTGACACTTAATCCACTTGATTATTTGTACTTCAACTGTCTTGATCATTTGCATTTATGAGCACAGCTTCAGTATACTAGAGCTCTTCAGCCAGGTTGTCCATTTGATCAGTTTATCTTGAAAAGATCAGCAACTTTGTCCTATAGACCTATCAAGCTGCCTAACATTTCAGCTTGGGACAACTATCCTGATTACTAACATCTCATAACTTCTCTGAGATTTTAACTTAAACATACTATACATATAATGCTCTGGGACAACTTGCCTGAACACAATTTTGAGCATATCTCAACTAACTTGTACATCATCAATCAGGGGTTTTGGTATCTAGATCAAAATCATTTTATTCCCAACAATTTCCCCCTTTTTGATGATGCCAAAACCTATTACAAAGGGACCTTGACTTAAGCTAAATATTATCTTCAGGGAGAGTGAGCTGGTCATCTTGCCTGAAAGAAACTGTTAGCACAATAAATCAAGTAATATATGTCAGGTTAGGTTAGTTGAGATAATGAGTTGTTATCTCTTTGATAGAAACATGGTGATCCTTTTATAGATGTGATAAACCATTACAGGGCTGAAAATCAAAGGACTCACTAATCTAGAATGGCAGAAATAACAACAGAAATTTTAACAGCAAAATAGGGAAAAGAGTGGACTTATCCTTCACAGAGTTCCATCATCTTGAGGAGCAATGCCATACTGAGCCCAGACCCTCTTCTTCAGCTCCCAAACATCCTTGTTGGAGCCTTTAGGGCCTATCTTCATCTTCTCCATCTTCATGATGTTGATGAACTCCTCCAGAATCTTCCCTTCATCAATCAAGTTCCCATTGAACTTGGGAGGCATGTACATGATTGGACCAGGGGCCTTGAACTCCACTCTTGCCATCTCAGCTGCTGCAAACAGCTTTTGGTAGAGGTCCCTGTGGTTCTCAAACATGAACTGAACAAAGATTTCCTCCACACTCTCACCTAGCCACTTTCCAATGACATAGAAGTCATAAACAAAGCTTCTTTTGGCCTCCTCCCATGCATCATTCAGTGAGATTGGAACCCACTTATCATGGTGAGGGTACTGAGTGTCCCATCTCTGCAGCATTTGAGGTTTGAGCCTTCTGTATGAAGCCCTCCTTCTTGGAGCTTTGAAGTTTGCCCTTCTCCCATCTCTTGCTTTGTTGGCCTCAACCAACTGATCCATTTTTTCTTTGGCTCTCAAGAGAGCTAGCTTTTCCTGAGTTTCTGGATCTTTCCCAAATCCTTCTTCAAACAATTTGGAAGGATCATCAGCAAGCTTGGGCACTACTTCTTCAGGCTCTTTGTCCTGTACTTCCTCTTCAACTTCTTCAATAGCAGGCATCAGGACTGCTTTCTTCATTCTCTTTGATTTCTTTGCTGGAGTAGATTCTTCAGTTTGAAATTCTGATGGCAAAGTCAGGCTGGTTGGGAATTCATTGAAGGCTTGCAGTTCCTTCCTCTTTCTTTCAGATGACCTTGTCACCTTTCCCCTCACTTCAGCAACCTTCTCTTGAGGTTCAAGTCCTGTAGACTCACCACCTGGCCTTTGAAGCTTTCTTGCCTGACTTTCCATAGCTGATACCATGGATTCCTTGACAGCTATTTGAATCTGCTCTTCCTCAGTTAAGTCTTCAACATTCATTGGGCCTTTGCCTTTCCCAATGTCTTCTACTGCTTCCTCCTCAACTTCAGGGGCCTTCTCCTTTCCCTTGGGTTCACCAATCACCAAGGTTCCCTTTGCCCTTGCTCTCTGTCTTTCCCCCTTTTTGGCATTATCAAAACACTGGGGCTTCAATTCACTCATAGTGACAGAGAGATGTGAGTGGGAATGGGTGAGTGACTTCAATTCCTGCAGTAGATAAACATTCTCATCATGAATGTTTTGCATTTTATCATCAGCCATGCTCAAAAAGGTGTGAACAGGCTTCATCTTCTGGGACACTATGGCATCCAATGTGGCTTTCAGTGATTGATCAAGTTTGGCCTGAAGTTGTTCAGTGAGATTGGCCACAACTTGATCAGAGACTTTGGCCATGAGTTCAACAGTGAACTTCTCAGTAGCTTCCTTCACCATTGCAGCTTTTAACTCTGCTGCCTTCTTTCTCTGTGCTGCTGTCCTCTGCCTTAAAGCATCCTTGATTGTCTTTCTCAATGCCTTTACATTGTGCTTGTACAATGTTTTGAGACCCTGCTGCTCTTTCTTCACAGATCTAGTGAATATACCCATAGCATCTTTGGCTTTTGTGACTTCAGTTGAAACTGTTTGCAGTCCAGTTTCAACTCCACAAAGTCTTGCATCAATAGTAGGTAAGATCACTTCTTCAGACCCTGTGAGCCTCATCTCCACAGAGGCTAGAGTTTTCCCTTGGCCATCTAGGGTATCAGCAGTGGTTGCATGAGCCTTCTCAACTTTCCTGACCAGTGTGTCCAACTTCCCTGACTGCTCTTCAATGATGGATGCAGTCTGAGTAGCCATCTGAAAGTGAGCCTCAGAGGTGTTGGCCTGTTCAAAGTAGATTTGGTTAAGTGTGGACACATTTGCTGATACTGCTTGAAGATCAGTGGCAGCTTCAACTGGTATATCTGTCAGGGAGGCATCTGCAAAAATCTGTTCAAGAGTAACAGCAACTGAATCTGCAAAACTAATAGGGTTAGTAAAAACTCCCTCATCACCCTCTATTTCTTTTTCTCCCATAAGGTCTGATACATCAGCACCTTTTCTCTCATTTTCAACTTTATTCTTTTCTTCTTCCTTTTCAATAGATAATCTCACATTTACTGGAGAATCAGGCCTCCTTTCACCAAGGGATTCATCAAGTTCAGATTTGACTTGAAGAATAGCCTGACTCTCATATTGGGCTGCACCCAATATTTCTACTTCCTCTCCCTCTATTTGTGGTGCACTCAAGGAACCAGTGATCACACACTCCTCATCATCACCTTCCTCTGATTTTTTTGCACTCTCAGCCTTTTCAACTCCTTCAAAACCTGACACCTCTATATCCTCAGCAGGATCCACAGAGGGCAGTTGTTGGGAGATCACAGTGCTTGGGCATCCCAAGTCCACTGAGTCATCCTGAATGACTAAAGGCTGGTCAATGTCCAACTGGCCTGACATTGATGAGGCTTTAGCCAAACCAGCTTCTCCTATGGAAGTCTCAGCATTGTCAAGCTGTGCCTCAGGTTCAAAGGAACCATCCTTGGCCAATGCATCTTGGACTGAGTCACCATCTTTGGTCAACTCCTCTGAATGATCAGAGTCCTTTACAGAATGAAAAGTTAAGTAATGTACCTGAGCTGAGTTGATACCAGGGGGATTGGGATTGGTGTGATCATCATCATCATCATTATCAGATGGACTATCAGGGTGCCTGAGTCCTTGTGCAATTCTTTCTTTCTCAGCTTGCACCTTTTCTGAGACAATTGTGCAAAACAGGGCCTCAGTGGTTAACACACTGGATTTCTTCACATTTGCAAAATTTAAGAGCCTGTTCTCTTCAACTTGCCACCAGCTTGCTCCTTTGTCCTGAATAGCTTGAGCTATTTCCACCATAGTTCTATCCTTGATCTCAACAAGAGCTCTGAGATCATAGAACTGTTGCTGCAGTCTAGGATAGTCCTTCAACCCTGGGTAAAGTGCATCCACATTAGCCTTGGCAATCTGCCTTAGCATCCCCTCATAAGTGTATTCTTCACCACTTTCATCTTCAGAAGAGTTGGATTCGGGAGGGTTGGAATGGGATTCAGGTAAGCTTGGCTGGGGTTCAGGTAAGTTGGGTTTGGGGTCAGGAGAAATCAAAGCAAGTTGGGATTCAGGTGCTTTTGAGAGCAATGTGCCTGAGGAGGTAATTGGAATGGCTGGAATGGGTGGGAAACTAACTTGATCACCTTCTTGAAGGGCAGTTTCAAGAAGTTTGGTGTAAGAGAGGAGTCTAGGATCAAGTGGGGAAAATTGTCTGTCTTCAAGATTTACCAAATCAGCCAGCACATCAATACCTGATCTATCAGGTGCACCTTCAGGGGAGTACACCTTCTTGGCAATGATTGGTGCATTCTCAGGAGTCTTGCACTCCTCTTCTTCTTGCCTTGGTGATATTCTTCTAGATTGAATATCAGGGGAGTTGGCTTCAGGGCTGTTGGGTTTGGACTTGGATCTAGACTTGCTTGCCTGTCTAATCTCCTTGAAGAATTCTTTCTTCTGCTTTTCTTCCTCCATCAACCTTTGCTTCTCAGAGGTCTTGATGATTCTTCTTTTTCTTTCATACCTTGTTGGCTGGTCAAGGTCTCTGAATTCAGTGATGCTCTCAGGCTGTAGGGGGACAATTTCTCTGAATACTTCACCCTCTTCAGGAGGGTTGACTCCTTCCTCAGCAACCTTTTCTATTTCCTCAGAAGTGGCTCCCCCACTTCTTGACTGATTCTCTGGTGAAGATTCATGCAAAATCTTCTTCATTTTCTTCATTTTTGGTTGAGCTTTTGGTGGCTGGGCTTTTCTCTTTCTTGGAGAGGCTCTTGTTGCTGGTACAGTTGTGATGGCCATCTTTGAAGCTGCATCCTGCTTCCTCTTCTCTGTCTTAGAAGACAGCTTCCTAAACATCACCTTTTGTGCAGGGAAGGGTTTTGGCTTAGCTTGGAGATGTGTGTAGTGAGCAAATCTTTCCAAGAGCAGGCTGGCTCTTGTGCAGAACTGGAGTTTTCCTTCGACCACCACCTTGTGGTGCTTCACTTCCTTAAACTTAAACTTTTCATTCATCATCTTGTCAAGAATGAATTTCTTCCAGTTGAACTTGACTCTCTTTTCAGCAGAGTCAATTACAGCAGCCATCACTCTTAATTTGGGCATACTGATTTGTTCTACACTCCCTGAGTGGCTCAATAGGCTTTTAACAACACAATCAAACAAATGCCTAAACACTGGCTTTAAAGTGTTTTTGTTTTGAGCACTCACAACCTTTTTAGGTTCTATCATCCAAGAATAATAAAACTCCTGATCATCTTCTTCCTTGTACAATTCAGGATTCATACCTTCAGAAGGTAGCCCAAAGCTAGCTTCTAGGTCTTCTGCAGTGAAGATGATTGTATGCTGAGTTTCTTCTTCTTCATCTTCTTCAGCATATGTGAGCTTTGTGCACACATCCCCCTTCTTGCCCTTCCATCGTAGATGGGCAAAGAATTCTGCCATACATGGATTTAGGCATGAGTCAGGCTTGGTGCCAAGAAATTTTTCTAGGCCTGCTTCCCTAAGCCAATGAAGTACTGGCTCAATCTCCTTGTCTAGGCTGTCAAAAGCAACCAGCTTTTCAAACCATAAGGAGTTTGGATTACTGAGATAAGAGAAATCAATGTCCAGGGAGGAATCATTGAAATCTACAAGTTCTTCTCTCTTGAGTTTTGGTGCCATGGATAGATTTGAGAGAAGGAAGGTTTTGGAGAAAAGTTGCAGGTTTAGAGGTTTTGAGACTTCAAAGGGTTTGGGAATTATGAGTGCGTAGGGATGGTGGTGAAAATTGAGAGGTTTATATATGGAAGGGATTTATTAACTGTTGGGTAATGGAATGTAACAGTGGGTAATATGAAAAACCGTTTGAATATAGTGGGGTAGTGGACTTTCAATGGTTCGATGGAGTTTTGAATGCAATTTAATGGTTTGGATGAAGGCTCAAGAATTCATGCAATCTTATTAAGATTTCTGCATTAAATGCTGATTTGCCTTTTTGGGTTTAAAAATCTTTATACCACACTCCATCCTAAAATGGCCTACTCTTAGACCAAGAAACCTCTTAAATGTCTAATCAATGCTAATAATAGCAATAATTATCCAATTAACTAGGACAAACATCCTGAGATGTGCTTTGGTTTCTGTGTGGACCAAATTGTCTGATTATTTTGCCTGAGTGGGTCCCAAAGTTGCTGACTGGGTCCCACTTGGACAAGTCCCCTGACCAACATTGCTGATCACTCCAGGGACAACCTTGCTGAGTTTCCCTCTGTGGCTGACAGCTTCAATGAGGTTGGTCAACTTTGCTGAAGTTCCATTTTGATGAACTTTTCCCTTCATATGAGTTTTACTCTCCTCATTTGTCCATCTTGCCTGGATCAAGTAACCCTAATTCAGCTGACAGTTCCAAGAACCTTGCTTCAGCTAGGGGCTTGGTCAGAATATCAGCTTTTTGCTTATCAGTGTGAATTTTGACAAGCTTGATATCTTTCTTTTCCACATGATCCCTTATGAAATGATGCTTGATATCCACATGCTTGCATCTTGTGTGGAGCACTGGATTCTGTGAGATAGCAATTGCACTATTGTTGTCACAGAATATGGGCACTTCATTTGTGATTACTTTGTAATCTCTTAATTATTGCCTGAGCCATAGAATCTGAGCACAGCAACTTCCAGCAGCTACATACTCAGCTTCAGTTGTTGAAGTTGCAACTGTATTTTGCTTCTTGGAGAACCATGAGATAAGCTTGCTGCCCAAGAATTGACAAGTTCCTGATGTGGATTTTCTGTCAATTCTACATCCTCCATAGTCTGCATCTGAATATCCAGTAAGCTCAATGTTATCATCAGCTGGATACCATAATCCAAGATTCTCAGATCCCTTGAGATATCTTAGAATCCTCTTGGCAGCATCAAGATGGCTCTTCTTTGGATTGGCTTGAAATCTTGCACACACTCCAACTGCAAATGTGATATCAGGCCTGCTTGCAGTGAGATATAGCAGTGATCCTATGATTCCTCTGTAATTAGTGGAGTTTGTTGGCTCTCCACCTTCATCAGGATCCATCTTCCAGTTAGTATTCATAGGAATTCTGACTGGTTTGCTTGTAGCACATCCAAATTTCTTGATCATGTCCCTTGTATATTTGGCCTGATTGATGAATATTCCCTTCTTTGATTGAGTGACTTGAAGTCCTAGGAAGAAATTCATCAATCCCATCATGGACATCTCAAATTTGCTTTGCATGAGTTTAGAGAACTTCTCACACAATTTTTCATTTGGAGATCCAAATATAATGTCATCCACATAGATTTGGACTAACAAAATATCATCTCCTTCACAGATTCTGAACAAGGTTCTGTCAACAGTGCCTTTGACAAAACCATGATCTAGGAGAAACTGTGATAAGGTGTCATACCAAGCTCTTGGAGCTTGCTTTAAGCCATAGAGAGCTTTCTTTAATCTGTACACCTTGTCTCCTTCTTCAAAGCCTGGGGGCTGTTCCACATATACTTCTTCTTTGAGCACCCCATTGAGAAATGCACTCTTCACATCCATTTGATACACCTTGAATCTCATGTGAGCTGCATATGCTAGGAAGAGTCTGATTGCCTCAAGTCTGGCCACTGGAGCAAAGGTCTCATCATAATCAATCCCTTCAGATTGACAATATCCTTTGGCCACCAGTCTTGCTTTGTTTCTCACAATGATGTCATTTTCATTTTTCTTGTTTTTGAACACCCATTTAGTTCCAATGACATCTTGATGGGTTGGCCTGTCTACTAGCTCCCAAACTTCATTTCTGGTAAATTGATTCAGCTCTTCTTGCATGGCTATGATCCAGTTGGTGTCTTGTAGTGCTTCCTCAATGTCTTTATGTTCCTGTTCTGAAAGAAAACAACAGAACAGAGCACTTTCTCCATGAAATCTTCTAGTTTTGATCCCTTCACTTGGATTACCAAGTATCAGGCTAGATGGGTGGTCATGCAACCAAGTCCTTCTAGACCTGATCCTTTCAGGAGGATTGTCCTCATCTGAAGTTGGATCACTAGATTCATTAAATTCAGGAAAGTTAATTGAAGGATCAAGTTCAGGATCATATTCAGGGGTGTTGTCCTCATTGTCAGATAAGTTGACATATTCATTGGTTCCCCCTTGAATAGTGGATCCATTAACTACCTCAGCATTGCCTGCTTCTTCATTGGTAGTTGTTACCTGGTTTTGAACTGGGATGGAGTCATTCAGTTCAATTTCTCCTTCAGGTTGGTTGTCTACAGGTTGATTGCTATCAGGTAGGTTGTCCAGTTTTTGATTTTCATTAAGTTCAGGCTGGGCAACCTCCACAAACACTGTTTCCTTGCTTTGAAGCCTTAATCTGGTTGTTCTTTGTGTTATCTCATCAATATTCAGGTTTCTATCCCTGAACTCATTAATAGATTCATCAAACACAACATGAGGTGTTTCTTCCACAATAAGAGTTTTGCAATTGTAAACTCTGTAAGCCTTGCTGATTTGTGAATATCCAACAAATATTCCTTCATCAGCTTTGCTATCAAAAGCTTTCAATTGCTCTTTCCCATTATTATGGATGAAACACTTACAACCAAATATGTGAAAATAAGCAACAGTGGGCAATCTACCTTTCCATATTTGATATGGAGTCTTACCTTGTCCTTTGGTGATTAAGGACCTGTTTTGAGTGTGACATGCAGTGCTAATGGCTTCAGCCCAGAACCTTTTAGGCAGTTTGGATTCAGCAATCAAGGTTCTAGCTGCCTCCTTCAAGGTCCTGTTCCTTCTTTCAGCAACCCCATTTTGTTGAGGTGTTCTTGCTGCTGAAGTTTCATGTGTGATGCCATTCTTGCTGCAATACTCATTGATGTATGAGTTTATGAACTCAGTGCCTTTGTCAGATCTGATTTTGACAATACTTAGGCCCTTTTCATTGCTCAATCTCATCATCAATTCAGGTAGTTTGACTTGGGTCTCCTTTTTGTTCAGCAAGAATACTACCCAAGTGTACCTGGAAAAATCATCAACAACAACTAAAGCATATTTTCTTCCATTTAAACTTACTGGGATTATTGGCCCAAATAAATCCATATGCAGTAGTTGAAGGACTCTCTCAGTTGAGATGACAGGTTTTCCTTTGAATGAAGCTTTGATCTGCTTTCCTTCCTGACATGGCTGGCATATATGTTCTTTGGTGAACACTTGATTTGGCAGCCCTTTAACTAGAGAGTTTCTTGCAATCTTGTTGATGGTTTTGAAGTTCAGGTGATTCAGTCTCTTGTGCCATAGCCAGCTTTGTTCATTTGTGCTTTTGGCAACAAGACAGACTGCTTCAGGGGTTTTGCTCCAATCTGCAAAATAAACATTTCCCTTTCTCACCCCTGTTAGTAGCACTTGTTGTGTTGATTTGTTTTTGATAGTACATTCATTTGGTGCAAATTCAACACAATATCCTTTGTCACAAATTTGACTTATAGACAACAAGTTATATTTTAGGCCTAGAACATATGAGACATCAGTAATTTTAACACTACCAATGTTTAATGTACCATAGCCTCTTGTGATGCCTTGAGAGCTGTCTCCAAAAGTTACTGAAGGACCATATTTTTCTATGAAATCTGAGAGAAGCTCCTTGTTTCCAGTCATGTGCCTTGAACATCCACTGTCCAGGTACCATGCTGTTTTCTTGTTGATGCTTCTCTTCTTTTTGGGGTCCTTGCAGTCCTGCAAAGTCAAAATTTAGGTACCCTTTGAGTGTTGGGTCCTAGAGGGTTAGCTGTACCTTTTGGAACCCAAATCTGCCTGATAACTCTGATTGATTCAAAGTGACTGACTTGGTTTCCATTTACATCTACATACACAGTTTGACCCTTAAATGCCTTGGGTGATTTTTGTGTATAAGTGTTAGCTTTGTAAAGTTCAGGAGAGTTGGTAAATTTCTTTGGGACATTTCTCCTGAAGTTACTAAGCTTAGGTGCAGCTGGGTAAGACTTTTGAGGATATGCTTTTGGATGCCCTTTTCCATTTGGCAAGTAAGGTCCAGGCTTCCTGAATGTTTTATACCTATCAGAGGGGATTGGCCTTAATCCATTCAGTTGAGGTTGCCTCATTTGAGTTGGCCTCTTCTGAACTGGTTTTGGACAACTCCTCTGATGATGATTCAGATAGATTGGCCTTCCATTGGTTCTACCTTTCTGAACCTCATTTCTCCTGTAAGCAATGCCTTTAACCTTTTCCAAAGGTGTGGGTTTAGGTACATTGTTTACCTGAGTTGGTATAAAAATTCCTTTTCCCTTATCCTTGATCAGTGGTTGATTTACTTCAATTTCATTTTGTTGTGTCACTGATCTTACAAAAGTCATCTTAGAATTGCTTGAAGAAGCAATACTAAGACCAGGTGAGGGTTCAAACGGATTATAGCCTAATCCATCCCTTTGAGCAAATGGTCTTTGAAACCCTTGAATTTCCTCTATTGCCTTAGCAGATTTGTTCAAGGCAGACATTTTCATTTTCAAGCTCCCCTCACTTAATTTTAGAGTATCAAATTCTCTTGAGAGATTGTCAAATTTAGCTTGAAGAGTTCTAGAGTCAAAATCCTTTTTCTTTAGAGCCTGATTTTGTTCATCAATCAGCTTTTGTTGTTCAGAGACTTTGAGAGACATTTCTTCATGTTCTCTCACAATCTGTTGATACAACTCAGTTGATTTAATGTCAACTTCAGATTCAGGAGGATTGGACATTTTGACTTTAGATCTCAACTGTTCATTTTCTCTCAGAGCCATATTGCATACTTCTTGCATTCTGGTGAAATCTTCCAACAATTTTTCAAAGTCAAGATGGATTTCACTAGATTCATGTGTGTTAATTGACAGATTGGAAGTTGAACATACCTCTTCATCTTCAAGTGCCATTTGACAGTCCTCATCACTGTCACTGTTGGAGAACAGTCCATCATCAGAAGAGTAGACACTCTCCTCACTTGCTGAATCTCCAGCTACCATAGCCTTTCTGTTGTTCAGCCTTTTATCTCTCTTGTTTTGCCTTTCCTTCCTTTCTTTTGCACTGAGGTCAGGACAGTCATACTGAAAATGACCCTTCTTCTGGCAGTTGTAACACACATCTTCATCATCATTCTTCTTGCTTGAGGACTCCTTCCTCCTTGATGATGATGGTTCTCCTTTGCTGAATTTCTTCCTATCAGCATATCTGTCTTCTTTCTTTTCATCAGAGACTTTGTCCTCTGATTTATGTTCAGGAGAACTGAATCTCCTTCTGGTTCTGTTATCTTGGTAGAACTTCTTGTATCTACCAAATCTGGAGTTGAGCTTTTCAAATCTTCTAGCCATGAGTGCCAGCTCCTCCTTTATTTCAGATTTTGAGACAGACTGTGAGGATCTTTGAGTAATCTTCTTTTCTGTTTCAGCAGCTTTGAAGGCAACACCTTTGTTTGAAGAGGATGGCTCTTCATGCACCTTTTTTCTATTGAGATCAAACTCATATGCTTTGAGTTCAGAGAATACTTGCTGCATTGGCATGTTGTCAAGATTGCTGGTATTTTGCATCATGACAGAATAAATGTCCCACTTCGATGTGAGACTTCTCAAAATCTTCAAAGCAACTTCTCTTTTGGCATAGAATTTGCCAAGAGAGTTTATTTCATTCATGATGTCAGTGAACCTGCCATCAAGATGATCAATAGTTTCATTGGCTTCCATGGAGAATTGTTCATATTTTTGGATAGCCACTTGAAGCTTGTTCTCCTTGATCTTTTGGGTACCTTCACACATAAGTGCTAAGGTATCCCAAATCTCTTTAGCTGATGTGCAGTGGTACACTCTCCCCATCACTGCATCTGGAATTGTCTGGTACAATGTGTTCATTGCAATGTAGTTCAGGTTATGCCTTTTTCTTTCTTCAGCTGTAAGGTCATCTTCATCTTTTGGCAGTAACTCCCTTGGATCAGCTTTTTGAGCATCAGTTAGCTTGGGATTTGCTTTAGTGAATGTGAATGGCCCTCTAGTGATGACTTTAAGCATCTCATCATGCTGGCAGGCAAGATGTGCTCTCATCCTGATCTTCCAGAAATCATAGTTCTCAATTGAGAACATTGGCAGTTTGTGATGAGAAATATGATTGACTTGGTTTGGACCCATATTGTTGATGGTGTTGACAGCATCTCCTGGAACTGCATTGTTAGCCATTTCAACAAATGTAATATAGGATGAACACAGATAAGTTTTTCAGAAATTTTGGATCAGTTCAGTGACCACAGAAAATGTGATTTTGAAAATCAAGATGGATTTTCAGAAACAGTGGTCTTTGAACCCCTGCTCTGATACCACTTGTTGGTCCTTGGTGGAGTATAACACAAGTGTATGGGGGGGGAATGCACTTGTGTATGCAAATTCTTTTCTTTTTGATAAACTGGTCCTATCAGGCAAGTTGTCTCACAACTGGCCTGAGTGTGAACTTTGATAGATACTTGTCCTACTGATTACTATTAAGTGATCAGTTGGCTAAATATCTAAATGAGTTGCTAAATGCGGAATGTGGTTGGCCTTAACTTAAAGAAATACTCCAAGTTGATTTCTGAAAATACAGGTTATCAGGGACTTTGTCCAAAACAGATTTTCTTACTTACTGAGTTATGAATCTTTGAAGTATGATTGAATAGAGTGAAGTTAAGAATGCAGTAAGTAAATGAGACACAAATTTATAGTGGTTCAGAGACTCAAGCTCCTACATCCACTTTCCCTGATTGAACAGGATAATTCCTTCTCAATGGAATTAGCTTGTTTTATAGTGCCAAGGTGCACTGATCAACAACACTCTCTTAGTGTTTTGATCCCTAGGATAACTTGAGTCCTAGTGCTCAATCTCTCTGAGTTAAGACTGTGTTTCACACTAACAGTCCTTAACTCCTCACTTCTACAACAAACACTCTCTTCACTAAATGAGATAAGGTTTGAGGTTTGGTTCCAACTAATAGAGATATCCTTTACAATAAGAACAGTGTAAAGGAATAGGATATCTCAATGCTAAGCTAGGATGTTTACAAGAATTGGCTTAGCTGACTTGAAGTGATTCAGGAAACTTGGAATTCTAATGAACAGCTTGGTTTCCTGTTGAAAGCTTGATGATAGTTTGATAGCTTGTTGTTGGATATAGAATTCCTTTGATCACTTCTGTATTTATAGACAATTTGAACAGCTAACCGTTGGAGGGATTAGTAATTCAAATATGTCTATTTGCAGCATCATTGAAACGGCTATGAAGCTTGACATCCTTTTATCCACTGTGTAAAAGAGGTCTTCAATGGTTGCTTGAATGAATGTGTTGACTTCTGACAAAGGCGGCTGGGAAGACTTGTGTCAGTTTCCAATTTTGCACATTGTCCTAGGTTGATTTGTGGCAAACTTTACACACACAGCCAACGGTCAGATGGGACAAGCTCCCTGAACATTCCTGCTGCAGTTTTAGAATGTTCCAACATTCATTCAATGCTTCACTTTTTTAATGCTCTAAGTCTTTAATGTTTGGTTCAGGCATGATTGGCAATAAATGCTTCATTGAATATGTCTTCTGTAAGCTTTTGACACTTAATCCACTTGATTATTTGTACTTCAACTGTCTTGATCATTTGCATTTATGAGCACAGCTTCAGTATACTAGAGCTCTTCAGCCAGGTTGTCCATTTGATCAGTTTATCTTGAAAAGATCAGCAACTTTGTCCTATAGACCTATCAAGCTGCCTAACATTTCAGCTTGGGACAACTATCCTGATTACTAACATCTCATAACTTCTCTGAGATTTTAACTTAAGCATACTATACATATAATGCTCTGGGACAACTTGCCTGAACACAATTTTGAGCATATCTCAACTAACTTGTACATCATCAATCAGGGGTTTTGGTATCTAGATCAAAATCATTTTATTCCCAACACAAGGAATGATGACAACCAACGTAATACCATGCCTCATCTTGGAAGTCTGGATGAATCAATATACTGCATATTTGATGAAGTCGTTTGGGTATTAAAGGAAGAGGAAGTAAACGGGAACCTAGAATTTTATTGGGAGAAAACATATGTGCTTCCCCGTATTAAAACTGAGTCGATTTGGTACCCGCCTACTATGCCCCTCGGTTTGGGTCCAAATGGGGAACTATTAGTCTTCTATCTGTCAATGTTTATGGTGTATGATCCAGAGCTGCAAGTTTTCAAGCATTCAACGATTGGGAATTTTAGAGGTCCATGTGATGCAGTAGTTAATATGGAGACTATTGTAACATTTGGTGGCACGAGGGAGCAAAGTTTTGATATCACGTACTAATAGTTTAGTTACTAGTGAGATTGTTAGACTGTTATGACTTTTGATGGCACAACCAAGGAAAACTTTGATATGTAGTACTAAATCCTGAAGGTTGTATAGTGTCTTTTTTTTTTTAGCTACTCTTCTCTTTGTGATACCGAGACTGTTATATGATACAGTACTAAATGCTAAAGGTTGTATGCAAAAAAAACTATATTAACATCGCTATTTTGTTATCACGAGATTTGATTTTCAGGAAGACGGACGAGCATTCTAATTTGGGAGCACTCCTAGCGCATAATAAAGAAATAAATAAAATATATTGTTTGATTAATATTTAAAATGAAACAAGTCTACTTAATAACTTTACAAATCATTTTATGAAAGCTTGCGATAAAAGACTAAACAAAGCATAATATGTTTTAATAAATAATAATGCATTGTTATCTCAACTTTAGTACGAAATATTCACTTGCTTGGTCATAGATACAACATCTCATATGTGAAAAAGTTCATAATCGTGAAAATTACATTTCTTTGATTGTCCTGCTTTTCGTGTTTATGAGATATAATGTTTTACTTATCTGATTTTATTTTATGGTACGACTCTTTGTGATAATTCATTATTAAAATTAATATTAGAATTAAAATAGAAATAATATAAAATAAAATAAAAAGTTTTAAGCCGAATGTTATACTTTAATAAAAAAAATTGTCTCGAAGTGCGACGATTTTATCACCATAAATCTTGGATAAATATTTATAGCTCTCCTGTAATTTTCTGCGAAAAACTAACACAAAAATAAGTAACGACTTTGTAGTGAATATCGAGTACTAACTACTTTAATTTTTAACCACAAAAGTTCATGTGGCCAATTTTGGTCCACCGATTCTTACATAGTTGAAAATCAACCACATCCTCTTTGTCTCTCACTCTCGGCAAAGAAACCCTACCTACTTCATCTACTTATATCTCCCACACTTCAGCTTCTCCATTCATCCCTCATATCAAAAAATAAGCCGACACTCTACAGGAAGAGGAATCAAGCACCAATCAGCTACATAATCAAAAGGAAGAACAACTCTCATTTCTTCCCTTTTCTACTTTTGATTGGCTTCTTCCTCTTCAATAGGAAGCAAGTTGATTCTTCCATCTTATAGCAGCCTTCGAGAGCCAGTAACGCACCCGAGATGATTCTGGTTCGTTTCGTTGAAGGAAAGTCCATACGATCCAAGGAAAATGAAAAACACCACCTCATTCCTCTTAATTTGTTGCTGCCCTTTATTTCCAGGTTCTATTTTGATAACTTGTTCTTCAATGTTCTTGCTCAATCCTTGAAAAAATCGAGCCAACTTCATCCTTGATCAATCATCCAGGCTCCCACATGAATTCGAATCAATATCAAAGCCTAAATCGAGAGAAATACAAAGGTTTTAACACACAACCCATTTATGTGCTATTTGCGTAAATTTCAATTTTCGTTTATGATTTTCAGTACTTGAATCTGGTGGAATTTGTGTTATAATTGTCTTATGTTTATAAGGTTATGTGGTCGACATGTTTAACTAGTTAGAAACATGAACTAAATGTACAAAAAACGTTTTCGAAACTCAGCAAACATACTGAAACTTTGATGTTGGAAACAACAACTTTAGGATCCGATATCTTTTTATAGAAAAATGATTTTGACATAAAAACAAAGAGTAAATAATCTTCATACAGTGGAGAGTCTAAATACAAAAAATGACACTAATTGATCGAGTATATTGAGTCATTTTTACTCAATATCGGGACACGTTTTTCACAAACCAATTTATTGCTAGTGAACTTAACATTATGTACTTTAATTACCTCAAATAAAAAATGTTATTTGGGTTATCCATTTGACGGGAATTAATTGACGAATATATGCCTTTGTTATATGCCTTATAACTAACTACTTGGCAAGGATCATTTTTCAAATTTGCCAAATAATACTCTTTGTTTAATTGCCATATATTTAAACATGATTTTTGACATTCTAATGCATGTTCAAGTGTTATCAATAGTTGCAATATTTTCATAAGTGGCTAGGACTGAAATTGATAAAAAGTGATGCTTTTTGAATGATTGAAGTTTAATGATCTTATTTTATATGTTGCTTCTTCTAAAATTATTAAGTGAAGTATGTGTTTAAAGTACAGTTGATCAATTGTTCCATAAATTATTATTATTTGTTAAAACACATCAATTGATACATGTTAAAATGTGTTTGATTAATTTATTTTTTCGATATTACTTTTCATGTAATTATGAGTTATTCATGAAGGAAAATTGTTATGTAATTTTAAGAATCAAGAGTTCTTATAATAAATAAATAGTCTAGGAAACGTGCTAGGCGAAGTGCGTCTTATCAAAGCTCGGACGGTCCCTACGTTACGCTTGTTAAAATTATTCAAGAAGTTTGTAACTTTTCTTAAAATTTAAAGAGGTGGGTGTCACTACTGTATTGCCGATGTAACTGTTATATGGACTATGGTGTATTCTGAACTAAACAAACATCAACATATAACTAAGAACACAAGAATACAAGAATAAATTATGATATATTATTTTATGATATGCATTATTTTAAGATATTGTAATATGTGATATATTAATCACAAGGAGGAGGTGGAAGCGTTTATGGGATTGCATGTGATAGAGTCGCTATCAGTGTCCTGTATAATTAACATACTTGAAGGAGCACTACTACACATTTGGCTTTGTAGAGCTTTAAAAAATGGTCTTGTAGAGCTTTTAAACGAGCTCTCCAAGTGGGAGCTATGCAAGTGAAATTGCACTTGGAGAGCTCTTTTTAAGGGCTGTGCAAGAGAGGTCATAAGTCACTTGGACAGCGGTTCATAACCGCTGTCTATGTGTATTTTTTTTTTTTTTGTTTTTTAACTTGGACAGCGGTTCATAACCGCTGTCTATGGGTATTTTTTTTTTTTGACTTGGACAGCGGTTATGAACCGCTGTCTAAGTGAATTTTCAATTTTTTTTTAAATAATTATTTTATATTTTAAAAATCAATTTTATACAAAACCAAATTTATTTATATACCAATAAATAAATTTTATATTTTAAAAATCCATTTTATACACGTCAAATACCAAAAAATTAAATAAATAAACGTACACTAACGTACATTCAATTAATATAAACACCAAAAAACATTAAATATCATCACAAATGTATAAGTTAATATATATTAAATGCAACAAAAGTTATACTAGCTACTTAAATTAAACCTATACAAAAATCAATTGTACAGGTACCCGATCCAATCTTTTTTCCATTTGTCCATTCTTTTGTCTTTGTAAGAGTTGAGCGGACGGGCATAAACAAACTGCAAACAACGATCAATCAATATAGTTAGATATATAGTATATGAATTTTTATTCAATCAATAATAATTTAAATAAATCAATAAATTTACTTACAGTGTTAGGATTAATCTCCAATCCAGAAAAATTGATTATATCCTCAATATAACAACATACAAAATGTCCACAATGGTCTCCATCATGTTGCCTCGGAACCTGTTATGATTAGCAATTATAAGCATGCGTGCATTACAATTATGATTATTTTCTATTAATTTGATAACGTACTAAATTAAATTACCTTAACATCTATCCAACTCACTTTATTGAAACTAGATCTTGAGGTTTGATTGTGAAGGCGACTCCGATACATCGTCATCACACTGTTATTATTATAATTTAAAAAAATAGATTAAATATGCATAATTTTAAAAGTAAAACAAATCATTATATTAGAATATTAAAAATGAACTTACGCTTCCATGTATGACATGAGATCACGACGATTTGCAATCACCCCATCAACAGCTGGGTCCATAAAAAAGACACTTAATGTCTTCATATTAATGACGACCAACACCCAATGGTTCCTATATTATATTAAGAATATTAAAATTGACTGCAAATGTGCAAATTAAAGGACACCTCTTCAATTTGGTAAGGTGTATGAAAAGGAGACCTCAGCTCATTCATTTATTTGGTCGATAATAGTTTAAACGGATAAACTATAAATAAATGTAGTAGAGGAAGAAAGAAATATGCATGACTGGCCAATGTCTCAAGGGGCTTGACAATTAAGGATCTGATCTAAAACCAAATCTATGCACAGGTTATTAGTTTGGAAACTTCTGTACATTGGAGCAAAAAAAAAAAAAGGAATTTCTCAGGCTTTTACATGACACGTTCTCAGTCTTTGATTTTACGTACTTAACATGTTCTTCGCCACTTTTACGAATATATTTATCCAAGATTATTGTTCATTTTTTTTCCTGGACAAGTCATTTTAAATGCAATAGATAATATTAAAAAAGGTGTTCAGAAAAGTAGACATGTAATATTGAACAACTAGAAACCATGCTTTTATAAGATCAAAAAATTCAATAATTATATAATCAATTTGATCTCCATGCTATATAAAACAAGCATCCTAGACAAGTCATAATTGCTTCAGACCCATAAACCTACAACCTTTTCCTGCATAGGAACTAAGACAAACCTGCTCAGGAGAACCATATGATATGATGTCCAAAGCATCATTCCAGTCCGTAATGCCAACAGGACTGAGGCCAACACCCAAATTAGTCTGAGGCACTGGAAGCCTATCTGTTTGTACTACATGAGGACCATAGTTTTCCCTAAGACAACATTAACAACAATAATTAGTAGAAAGCAGCATGGTCTGTGACTTGGGAATAAATAACATAAGGATTGGTAAATTTGATAATATTCTTGAGTTATGGCATCTTAATTAGTTGATAGTGTACTTATATTTTAATGAAATTTAAAAAATTAAGAGAGAGACAAGTAGTAAAGAGAATCTAGATAGGTGTGAGAAACCTATGCAGCGTCTTCCTGTGAAATTTAGACAATGATAAAGTTCACCAAATTCATCACCAGTCACCTAATTCTAATTCAATGACTTTGCTGTAAAATTTAAAGATGCATAAATTCAAATACTCTATTCTTTTGCTGTAAAATTTAAAGATGCATAAATTCAAATACTCTATTCTTTTGCTCATTCAATCACTAATCAGGATTTAACTAATGCAACTAAATTAGAGCAAGCTAGTTTCTCTGATTCCCTATGCAAAATATGCAAAAACTCAGAATGATAGGCACTCGTAAAATCACAAAAATATTTAACAAATTACCAAAATAGCTTGACATCCTCATAGAAGTATTCATAAGAAGCAAATCACATATAAGAACAAAGGAGTGTACCTCAAACGTAATTTAATCACAATTTTTTATAAGAAAATTCACTTGAATACAAATTTTCACAGTTTTTTATTAATTAGAAGTCCATTGAAGATTTACAAATTTAAACAAACTGCATTCCAGAACAAATACAGAACGAGTATTCCTGAAGATTAAAAAAAATAAAAATTGATCATCGACCGGTTTAATATAAAAACACTGATCAGTAAAATAAACAGCATAAGAAATTTGAGTTACAAATAAGTGAGATAAAATAGTTACCGCAGCCAGTTTCGCCGACGATTAGAGTGACGCGGTTCTGCAAAATCTTGTCAACAATTTTATTTCTCATGGCAACCACCGGAAGTTCGGAGAAACTCGACGGAGTAGGGTCAATCGACGGCGTCGAAGACGAAGCCAGTGAAACGTTACAAGCGCAGCAATAAACAAAAATCGCTAATTTATTAATTATTCTAAATTAACTGTCCTATCAATAGTTAACTGAGTATCGGCGCGAGGAGGGAGAGGGAGGGAGGCGACGGCGCGAGGAGGGAGAGGGAGGGAGGCGACGGCGCGACGAGAGAGAGGGAGGTAGGCGACGGCGCGAGGAAGGAGGCGACGGACGGCGAGGGCGGATTTGGCTTCACAAATACTCTGTGTTTTTTTTTTTGAATTTTAGGTTAAACGCGTTTGTGGGATTTGGGGGAGAAGACAAGACTTCAATTGGCGTAGTGGTGAATTAATATTAAATGGGGGATTAATTGAATTAATTAATATTATATTTGAGAAACTCTCTTGCAGAGCGGTTAAGAACCGCTTTCCAAGTGTTCACTTGGAGAGCGGTTCAAAACCGCTGTCTAATTCGGGCTTGTAATGCGGTTCTCAACCGCTGTCCAAGTGCTTCACTTGGACAGCGGTTTTGAACCACACTCTAAGTGTTTTTTTTTTTTTTAAAAACCGCTCTCCAAGTTCTAAATTGGAGAGCTTTTCGAAAAAAGAGCTCTCCAAGTGCTATCTTGGATAGCTTTTCGACACAAGAGCTCTCCAAGTACAGCTCTCCAAAGCTAAATGTGTAGTAGTGGAGGTGGAAGCGTTTAGGGGATTGCATGTGATAGAGTCGCTATCAGTGTACCGTATGATTAACATACTTGAAGGAGGTGGAAGCATTTAAGGGGTAGCATGTGGTAGAGTCGCTATCAGTGTCCCGTATGATAATTATATTTTATGATGATTATGAATATGGATGTACTATGAATCGATCCAAGTTATGAATAAGAATGTATTATGAATCCTCAGTGAACGGAAAATTCACTACGCAAAATAATAAGAAATGATTTACGATAAAATGTTAAGATAAACTATTTTTAGCGTACTACCAATCTGTATAGCAACGTATAGGATATCCACTGAGATTTTTATCTCACACAGAGTTTCCCCACATTAAGATGTTATATTATTACATTTACTTAAAACATATTATAATAAATGAATTGTTTTATGATAGACGATGTTATTCTTATGCCAAGTGACAACTTTCTTAAAGTTACTCGATAACCATATGTATGTTATCTTTAAAACGGCTGCTACTTATCATGTTCTAAGTTTTAATAAATGGGCCCACACCGATTCTATTGCAACTTATAATTGTCTTTAATTATTTCCGCTGCAAAACTCTTATCATATTGCTTGTGTTGTTATATTTTTAAATTATAACAAAATATAACAAAGTGGCGACTCGAATTTATTTCCGCTGCAAAACTCTTTAATTATTTCCGCTGCAAAACTCTTTAATTATTTCCGCTGCAAAACTTTTTAGGTTCGACTTTTCGGTAACTAAGTGGCGACTCGAATTTAGAGTGTTTGAGCCTCAAGGGTTGCATTCCGGATTCGGGGCGTTACATGTCCATTACACATTTCAAAGATTCATTTTAAACTTACTGGTTTAATCTTTCTTTTATTTTGTTTGCAGATGAATGGATTATCGATTTCTTATCAATCTATGCCAATAGGCCAGAAGGAGTATGTTGTTGAATTCACAAATCAAATATTACAAGCGGTGAATTCGATAAAAATAATTGGTGAGTATTAATTGTTTCATTTTTTAAAATAAATTTTTATTTTTAAACTTATTTTGTAGTTATCGAAGAACATCATTTTGCTTGGGTAAACGATATTGGTAAAACAAAATTGACTATAAATCAAAGGTATGTATGACAAAATTAGGACTCTAAGACGGAGCTTATGCAATTTGTAAATATTGTTAAGGAAGATTTGCAACTCAAGAGCCGTGTTGGTAATTTAATTTATTATAGTACTTAAATATTTACTTATATGTAATATATACTTATATTTTTAAAAATTATTTGAATGTATTATTGAGAGAAACGACAATTTTGAATTCACTATAATTCGTCTCTCACCTCCACACCCGAACCCGGCTCAAGCTCCGGCCCAAGTTCAAGACCAGGTTTAGGCTCCGGCCCAGGTTCACCAGGTTCAGGACCAGGACCACCCAGGTTCACCAGGTTCAGGACCAGGACCAGGTTCAGGCTCCGGCCCAGGTTCACCAGGTTCAGGACTAGGACCAGATTCAGGCTCCGGCCCAAGTTCAGGACCAGGTTCAGGTTCAAGATCAGGACCAGCCCTAGACAAGGACCCGCCCCCGCATCCTAAGAAGAATTTTGCTGGGATGATTTGCTTATTCAATGACATCCTTCCCGAGGTATTGAAATTGAAAAATGAAGAAAAGGTTACGTTGAGTGTATTGTGTGCGGTTGTTGATGCTGAATATAAAATCAAATACGAAGTGTTTGGGGATTTGAAAATCGATGATACTTTCCAAAATAATGATTTAAACGTTTTGTTTGATGGGCTGGACAATACGATGTTGGTGTTTGCAAAAATAGGCTTGTTGTTCACTTTTTATGGGGTATACATCAGACGAGTTTCTGAAAGATCAGATAACTTGTTGACATCTGATATATAAGTTTAGGTGTATAAAATAAAACTAGTTATCTATACCGATGACTTGGTAATCTGACTAAGTAGGAGTCTAGAACTAGAATGCATGTTGATTGCATCAGCTGATAGAGAAGCGTGTGCGGAATTTGTAGTGTGCCCATTTTAAAGAAAGATTATACTCGTCTATATACTCATGGAAATTCAAAAAATTTATTTAATGCATAAACACATTTTATGATATCAGAAGACTTGATGTCTTCTAATTATGAACTTTCGAATAACCAAACAGATGAGTATATCAGCAGACTTGGTGTTTGTTGATATCAAGTCTGTTGATATAAGACATTTTTCTTTTAAACTCTTATGCTAATGTAAATATGCATGCTAAAACTGTATATAACACATAGATTTATAGTGGTGATTTTGTAGAATAGAAGACTTCATCTCAACTGATTTACTCATCTGATCTTGTGTCTTCTCTTCTGATCTTGACAATTAGGAGCTTTGATTGTTTCATCAGTTGTGTAGACTTGTCTGGTTAGTCTAGCAAACTTTGTCTCAGATGTATTTGGCTTAACTTAGCTGATCTTATTGGCTCGACTGATCTTGCCTCAGTTGATCATACTCAGGTGAACATTAGGTGAGTTCCACTCATATGATTTACTCTTCTGATCATAAGGTGAGTTTGACTCATTTGAATCTCTCTTCTGGTCTGCTGATCTTCTCTTCTTATCTTGAGCTTGTGCGCGTTTCTCCTCTATATCAGCTAGCTTCCAACACTGTTGATATGATTAGTTCCTAATCTATTACAAGATGAATAATGAAGTTGTTTATACAATACAACTTATCCTATTACAAGTATATTTGGTTTATCAATACAAAACATAAGGATATAGAATATCCCAACAAGGTTGTCGTCTCGAGTTTAACCAAGGATGAGTTTGTATTTGGGATGAGGATGAGGATGAGGATGGGGATGGTGGGTCGTAGTTAAATTTTTTAGTAGTTAAATTTTGGAATGCAAACTACTTTGAATAAATGATATGTAATTTTTTTGTCCTCTAGTGTACTCCATATTACATTTCAATCTCTACAAATATATAAACACAAGTGGTGAGGTTCACTACTAGCTATGTTGCACAGATGTTGAGGTGATACGATATGAGCACAGGGATACATATTTTTTAAAGTTTTTGGGTGCATTTCGACAAAGATTCATCTGTTATTTAACTTAAATGCGACTATATATGTATTATTTAACATATTGATGCTTTAAATAAAAAATGCTAGAAAAAAATAATGCACTACAAGACCACTATCTAAAGAAAAAAATTTATAAAGAAAATCGAGAAAATCAATTTGGAAATGATTTACTTTGAAATAAATCATGAAGAAATAATGAAACAGAGAAACCTCAAGAGTATTGAGTACTTTCCCTAAAGACCACATTAATGCTCCATAAACCCGCATAAGCTGCAAAGTAAGGCCAAACATTAGAATCAAATCGTCAGATATTATACAGTTTATTATACAACACTTGAAGGACAAAGCCATAAAATATGGTATGAACAACCTTTTAATAACTCATACTTGTTATGTATCAACTTGGTCAGCCTTGTTTAAAACCACACGTATTTTATCATCATGGCCTTGAAAATTTTCAATAACTCGTTTAAATTCATCACTAATATCAAGTTTATGAGAATTATTACTATCTAAATTTCAACAGACATGTACAATTGGAATATTCAGTTATTAGAAATTTTCCATTACAAATTTCATTGTAAATTTCAACTATTATTTTTCGTTGGAATCTTTCCAACATATATTAACCATTGGAAATTCAATTGTGAAATTTTATTCAAGTCAAATTCCAACAACATTATTTTGTTGGAATAAAAATTTCAATAAACATGTATCATTGAAATATTTAATTGTGAAAATTTGTCCAATATAAATTCCAACTACATTTATTTGTTGAAATTTAATTATATTAAAAATACTTGATTTTTATGGTTATATTGAAAATCCCTATAAAAAATTACACAAAATAGCATTACAATTCAAATACTCCCTCCGTCCCAGAGAAAGCTACCCAACTTTCCTTTTTCGTCCGTCCCAGAGAAAGTTACCCATCCCCTTTTTGGTAACTATTCCCCCTCACATTTCATTATATTTTTCTCTCTCTCAATCACATCACCTCTAATACATCTACTTATTATATTGATATTTCTTAACCTCCGTGCCCGGAGCTCATGGGGAGCTTTCCCTGGGACGGAGGGAGTATATAATCAAGTTTTAAAATGTATAATAACTTCAAACTCAAATACAATCTAAAATAACTATAACTAAGAAAAATAATAAGTTCTAAACATTATAATCACAAATGTCTAAATGTTGATCAAATAAAAATAAGCACATTACTTAAATATAAATTATTATGACACAAATTTGTATGTGACAATTTTATATATGAAACAAATCTCATTTAATTAAAATATGTTTAATATTATGACAAAATTCTATATGTGACGATTTATGTCACGGCCACATTTACCAATCTAAACATAATATGGATTTAAAAGAAATTCCACATGTAAACATACTATATGAGTATATTTTTCTTTAACAATAATATAACATCATCTCACACCCAGCAACCACATATTTGAATTCATTTATTTTCAAATGCAGCAACACATAAAACCTTTAAATCGACAAACTAGTATGTCCTAGATTATACACTATCATATATATTCAAAAGTAACACCATATATAGCAACGAAAGCAAAACAAGTCGTGACATAAGCTCAGTATACATACCATCACATGACCAATATAAATATAACCCGAACTTACAACTTCATTCCTTTGCGGATAAAACACATCTTTTACTTTCATGGTATGCTCAATGCAATGCAACATATGATATCTCACAAAATCACATATTGTTGAACTCACAAGTTCAATCCTCAATAACCATTGAATTCACACGTCCAACTCAAAATAATCATGGAACTCACAACATCATTTCACAATTCGCGTAATATCCACGTATCATCATTTAACACTCAAATTTCATAATTAACGAATATTCACATATCACCAATCAATACGATTAATTCAAAATATACTATATTTATGCATTCTAGTTGCAAATGAATTCCACTTACCTCAAGTTGCACAAGTGGTACTAAATTGAATTCATTGTTCACTTCACCAACTCCCTACACCAAATCTAATAAAATAAATTGCAAGGTATTATTCTTAATGGTTTAGTCTTATATACACTCGAGTGTACAATATGTATTTTATTTTATTTTTTGCTTTTTCATTTTTTGGGGTTTTATTATTTTTTTTTTTTATTTTTTTTTTGCAATTTAGTTTTTTCCATTTTTTTCGCTTTTTATTACTATTTTTTTTTAGCATTTTTAGTTTTTTGTTAGTTTTTTTTTTCCTATTTTTTTGGCTGATTTTTTTTCCTTTTTTTCGGGTGATTTTTTTTTTCGCCTTTTTTTACACAACATTAATAAAAATTATAAGTCAACTGAAAAGTGCAACAAAATATTATAAAAAAGTGCAAGTGAGTATAAATGAAAAGTGTAACACAATATTATTAAAAAGTGTGAATCTTTATTACTGAAAAGTGCAACACAATATTACTAAAAAGTTTAAGTCCAAATAACTGAAAAGTGCAACACAATATTTATTAAAAAGTGTAAGTCACTATAAATAAAAATATTATTGTAAAGTGTAGGACACTACAATAGAAAGATGCAACGCCATTTACCAAAAAATGTAATTCACACAACTAAAAATATAACACAATATTACTAAAAAATGTAAGTCACTATAAATAAAAATATTATTGTAAAGTGTAGAACACTATAATAAAAAAAGTGCAACATTGTTTATTAAAAAGAAAATTTAAAATAAATTAGAAAAAATTTGAGGGTGGGATTCGAACTAAGACACTGACGTAGAAAAAACTAGATAGTACCACTGGGCTATAAGTGAAGGTTTAGTCTCATATACACCTGGGTGTATGGTGTACACCCTAGTCCGACCCGCCAGCCCTAAACCCGCCTGACCCGCCCGCCTGGTCCGCACGTTTGTGACCCGCCATTTTTTTTTTCATTTCCAGTTTTATTTATTTTCTCTCCTTCGCGCCTTCCATTGTCATTTTCACTCATTTTTCTAGTTTCTTCTCTTGCACGATTCACCCGATCCTTCTCTGTTTTTCACGATTCAACTGATTTCTCTCTTCACTTGTTGTTTTAGTTTATCTTGATTGACCGTTCTTTGTTTTCAAGAGTAACTTTCATTCATCGGCAAATAGGTAGTTTTCTCCATATTTTTCTATTGTTTGATTCTTTTGTATCTTTGTTACATTATAGTTATTTTCGAATTATATGTTTTTTTTTGCTTCATTTGTTTTTTCATGTGTTATAAGCCCTAGTTTTTCTTGTTCCTTTGTTATGTTTGTTTGCATGTGTTGATTTTCTGTATTTTTTTGTTGTTTTGAGTAACATATTGTTATTGTGTTGATTTTCTGTATTTTTTTGTTTTTGTAAGTTGCATTTTAGTGTTCTTTTTACTCTGTTTTTGTTAACTCTTTTATGTGCTTCTTCGTTGAAATTTTATATTTATAGATATTTGTTTTCCCCCTTTTTAAATGTTTGTTGTTTTATTTTTTGTAAATCTTTATAACAGTATTATATTTTTTTTATTTTCTAAAGTTTTTGTTGTTTTTTACTATAATTAAGTGTATGTTGTTATATCTAAATGGTGTATGTTTTTATTTGTTAATAGTGTATGACTATGTAATTTAAACGTTTATGCGAGTATTTCTAAATAGTGTGTGGTTATATAATTGAAAAGTTTAAGTTTCTTATAACTGAATATTATTTGTTTATTATTTCAGTTATAATGAGGTCCAAACATTTTGCATATAGGAAATTTGGTAAGAGGAAACTTTCTCTTACTTATGCTAGGATGATTTCTAGTAGGACTCTTCTTAGTGATAGCAATTAATTGTTCTAGGGCGGAGTTTAGTAATGATGAAGTTGTCCCTATTTTTAGGAAAGAGACACAACCAAAGTTGTTGTGGTTGAGAATGAGAGAACCAAAGCTCATGTTGTTGAGAAGGAGAGAACCAAATCTCCTATTGTTGAAAATATGAAAATCAAAGCTCCAGTTTCTGAAAAGAGTAGCAAGGCTCCAACTATAGTGAAAAACATGCGTAAACCCTTTGTACAAAGGTATGCTTTAATTTTTAGTTTTATCTTATTTTACTTTTTCTTTTTATATAGTTTTTTAATTAATTTAGTTTTTCTTTTTTACCTTTTTTTTATTGTAGCAGTCGTCCTGCTAATATTAGTGATTTGGTAAAACGTTTGACTCCAAAACAAGTTGAAGATATCAAACGTGTCGGTTTTGGAGGTTTGTTGCGCCTAAACTTTAAGAAGTACTCCAATTATCATATGTTTGAGTGGTTAGTGGATCATTTTAATTTTAGCAGTAGGGTGTTAGAAATTGACAGTGTCCGTGCATTCACTGTGACTGATGATGATGTTTACGATGTCTTTATGCTTTCACGTAACCCTGATGTTCCTATCGTTACCTATAAAAAAAATGAGGTTAGTTGTCTCATTAAGCATATGAAAGATGTTTACAAAGTTTGTTATGGCACCCCGATTAGATGTTTGGAATATTCATTGTTAACGCTACCTGAGGGGGGAGATGATTTCGTTCTGCTTTTTATCCATTTTGCTTTACTGACTTTTTTAGCTCCTACATCCAATAGAGGTGTTATCATGAAGTATTTAAAATGTGTTGAGGTTGTTGAAAATATTTCAACATTGGATTGGTTTAAATGAATTTGGCTCAATTACTTCAAATCCACGTTTGTTTTAGATTGTACTTGTTTTTAGACGATGTTTTTATGAAGTTTTTATTCTTTGATACTGTTAAAAAAATTCCAGCAAAACGTGCAACATTTTATTACTAAATCGTGCAACTTACTATAACTAAACACTGTAATAAAATAATATTACTATATAGCATAATTCACTTTAACTTAAAAGTGTAACATTATATTATAAAAAGTATAAATCCTTATAACTAAAAAGTGCAAGATAGTGTTAAAGAAAGTGTTGGTTAGTTTTTTTTTTTTTTTTTTACTAATCTTACACATTTTTATTAGAAGAAAGTGCACTTTTATTATTATAATTCTTATACCTATGTTAACCCGTACTTACACTTTTACAATCTAGAAATATAGGTGGTAAAATTATAAAAAAATTATTATTAATGTTATTCGTTTTTATTACATACTACTTGCACTTTTATTATTATTAATTTTATACCTTTGTTAATTAATACTTGCACTTTTACAATCTATAAATATAGGTGCTTAAATTATAAAAAAATTTATTATTAATGTTACTCGTTTTTATTACTTACTACTTGCACTTTTATTATTATTAATTTTATACATTTATTATTTAGTACTTGCACTTTTACAATCTAGATATATAGGTGCTAAAATTATAAAAATATATATTATTAATGTTACTCGTTTTTATTACTTATACTTACCACTTGCACTTTTATTATTATTAATTTTATACCTTTGTTAATTAATACTTGCACTTTTACCATCTAGAAATATAGGTGCTAAAATTATAAAAAAATATATTATTAATGTTACGTTGAGGGTAGGATTCAAACCCAAGGTATTAGTGTAAAACAAAGCACATATTACCACTCGGCCACAAGGAAGTATGTTTAACCTTGCGACCTCTATATTATATATATTTGCAAACTTTTGAACTGCCACGTGTCGCAATCCGATTCGTCTAACATAACATCTCTCTTCTCAATTGTCTTCATTTCAAAATCCCTCTTCTCACCACCTTTTCATCCTTTTTCTTTTAATCTAATCCATCCATTTAAACAATTTATTCTTAACCGTTCGATCTTAATATAATCTCCTCTATAATAATCCTTTCATTTTCATTTTCAACATTCATCTTGAGAGAAATTCTCGAACAGGTGTCATTGCTTCTTATGCTTCATTCGGTGATTTTATTAATGTTTTCAACCTTAAATTATATTCTTTAGCAAACTGATATGTTTCATTTGCATAAATTCTCATCTTCGATTTTATGTTTTTGCATATTTCTCAATCAATAAATTTGATATGTATTATATATGTAAATATATATTGTAGATCTCTAATCTTTAATGTGCACTCAAATGACGTTTTGTAGAAATGGTGATTCTCATCTTCATTTCTTCATTCGAGACATCTTAAGCAATTCAAATTGTGTCTCATTCACAATCAATTTATCATCCGTCGTTGTACTTTATATTCCATATTACAAATATGAATTTAATAGTTATTGTATCATTCTTGCAACAATTATTCTAAATAAATTAATGCATTGTTGTAGGCCATTGAAAATATTGATCATCCTCTCAAAAGTGAAGGTTCAAGAAGGGTTTACCGTTTGAGCATGGAGCAGACCGAGCTTTGTGTCATTGAAGAAAATTGAAAGAAAATTTATGAAGAAAACTATGAAGAAAACAAGTGTATTAGCGGGCTGAAATTTGTAATAATGTTATTTTTGTGTAAATAAAATTTGTATGATTTGTGATTTACACTTTAGTTATAAAATCTTCTTATTATAAAACCATCAATTTAATCAAATCTTCCATTGAAACTTTAGATTGATTAACCTATCCGGTTAATTGATTAATAAATAATTAAATATTGATGCAATTAAGTTTAGTTAAATCTTCTCATTATATATCACACAATTTAGATTGAAATTGATTCACTACGAGCTATTTTAAAATCCATTAAGCGTATATTTAAATTTCAATTAATTCTATTAAACCGACATTCTAAAATACTTTTGTTACAATATTTAATTCTATTAATGTTGTTTAGTCAAATTAATTATTGTACTTTTTTAAAATTAGTATGATAAAGACTATAATTCAAAAAAAAAATCTATATTATAAAGATATATATATATATATATATAAAGATATGTGCCTATAATTCGCATATGTACCTATAATTCAAAAAAAGAAAAAAAGAAAAAAAATATATATATATATATATATTTTTTATTTTATTTTTGAAAACATAAAGATATTCAATGATATATACTTTTTTTTTCCAATGATATATACTTAATTTCGAAGATTTTGCATAATATTTTTGAAGATAATTTAAGATTTGATTCTAATATGAGATTAATTATTTGAGTAATCAATAATTAAAAAATTATATAAATAGTTAAAATTTAAAATCGTATACATAGATGATTGATATATTATCTCATTTTATTAAGATAATTTAATTCAAGCATGGCCTGATTACTATATTCAAAATTCACATGCATAATTTATGCTACCTTAGTATGCATAAACAATCTTAAATAATAATTAAAATACTATAATTTGCAAAACTTACGCACGCAACCAACATTCTTGCCTATTATCTAGGTAATTAAACAAAGCTAACATAAAAAATATATAAATTAGATTGCATATTACATGCCTACTATAAAAATATAATTAACTCCACTAATATATTAAATTTCATTCTCATGAGTTTGACTCCGACAATTGAGTAATTTTAATTTTAATTTTAGAAGAAAAACAAGCTCCAACTAATTAGACAATAATTAAATAACTTATATATAAGGAACATTATCAATTAGTTGGTCAAATTTTCAATTTAAACGTAATGTACAACATAAATCTATAATTTATTTTTTCTATTATCATTATATATAAGGAATATTATCAGTTATTTGGTGAAATTTTCAATTTAAACGTAATGTAGAACATAAATCTATAATTTATTTTTTCTATTATCAATAGTTTTGTGTTGATAGTCAAAATTAAAAATTAAAGTATTTTTACATAATTATATATATATTCGTTCTTAATATAAAATTTAAATACAATCTAAATTTAATTAATTGAGCAATTAATTAATTTATATTTTATTAAATATTTGACAGTTATGACTAATTTAGTTTAATCTATTTAAATTAATTTAGATTTCATTAATTTAGAATTCAAAATTTTAGATTTCATTAAATTTTTTAGGGTTATACTTAATGTAAATTTCATCTAAAATTTTAATTTTGCTACTAGATTTTGTTTGCAAGATACTATATAAATTTCACTAAGCGTATATTTAATTATAAATTAAACATAATTTACAATAAATTATATTAACAAACTAATTTTTCTATTAAATTAAATTTATAGTTTTACGTACATTCACTAATATAATTCAGTGTTTCACTAATATTTCGAATAATGAATTCGAATTCAAGTTGATTCTATTTCACCTCTTCCACATAGAAAGACGCTTAAACAATTTCCAACCATAGTCCTTACGGATCGAATCATCCATATAATATACAAAAAAAATTCCAGAATTCCTCATTCTCTTTGAATAAGATCTCAATTCGTTTCATTAGATATCTTATGACTAGATTCTCTCTCTTTTTCAATCCAGTTCCTCTTTATTACAAATAATTTTAACTCAACATATAAAAAGGAATGATACATCATGAACGGTTATGTTTTTAAAATTATGGTAATATTATTAATTATTAATACTTTATTTGTCAATTTTTGTGTCAAAATATTAAAGAAAATGTTTTATTTTGTAGTAATAATTATAAAATTTAGAGAAATAATTATTTTGTGTTATTATTTTGTACTCTCTATCCCATAATATCGTCGTATTTTTCTTTTCGAAAAGTCCCACAATAAATTTCATATTTTTAACGTTTAACCCTATATAAACTTCACTTTTGCAATATGTATAATTTTATTAATAAAAATGTCATTACTTTTGGGCCCATAAATATTACAAGGCAACTAAGTTATTTACTTAATTTGCATATAATAGTTTATAAAATTATCCCTCAAATTCATACTCGTTGTTACACTTACACTTTTTTAATATGTGTATTCATTTACATATAAAATTATTATAAGACGGAGAGGGTATATAATATCAATATATATATATATATTTTTTATTTTTTATTTTTTTTGATATTATAATTGAAAAATTATTCAACACTTTTTTTAGGTTTTTTATGGAGATGATATTGTTATTTATTTCATTTTAAAAAAATTAATTGAAAATTCATTCAACACACTTAGGTTTAACATCTTATTATTTTAATTTAGTCTAATTTTATTAAACTACATAAAATTAATTGTTTCAATTTTATTTTTTTGTTTTTCGGATTGTCTTAATTTTGGTGATGCCACAAACACGTGAATTTATTGCAATGTCAAAATGTTGTATACCCTACATATTTCGAAATATGGTTGCTATGCAATGAGACTGTTAGACGATGATAGAGAGTATGTTGATTAAATAATGAATGCAAGTTTTTGAGGATCAACTCATTACTTGAGAGATTTATTTTTAATTCTACTTCACTCAATAATTAGTATGAGTTGTCTAGACGATGTTTTTTTTTTTAAAAGACATGAGAGACAATGTTAGACGATATAAACTATCAAGAATAAGACGATTGTTGAATTTACCATGTACAGGTTATATTTTTATTTAGAATTATTTTATTAAATAAATGCTAATTAATTTATAACTATATTTTAATCAACTAATGCATTCTTTTAGGTTTACGTATAGCGATGAGTAGCTAAAGAATTATACACTTCTTGAGATTGATGAGTTACTTCAAAAAAATGGGAGCAGTTTAAGTAGATTTTCACCAATATATCTGTTCTATACTGAGATCTTATATTTGTACAATACAATTCACTCATTCTTTAAGAGTTGAGTTATGATCGCACAGAGTTGTTAGAGGAGTGGGTGATGTTCTACAAGAAATACTTGAAGTTGTTTGTATCACTGATAGTCTTCTTTTTGTATTGATACAGGGGTACTGACAAAAAATTCATATGGAGAACTCTTTTTGCAGTCATTAGATCCCCCGAAGACATTGTTTTTAATATTGCATCAACTGGTATAGTTTATCTTTTGTTGCCGGTAAGATGCATTGCACATTCTAAGTTTTCGATTCTGATAAACATTTTTAAATTATCCACTTGCAACATCATACCTGATACTCATTTATTTATGGGTTGGTCTGCTATGGACTCGAGTGCATGTTGTGCACCCTAGTCCATGTTGCACTTTTCAGTTTACTGACTTACACTTTTTGGTAAATGGTGTTGCACTTTTCAATTATTAAACTGTATAATAATATTTTTAGTAATAATTGAAAAGTGCAACACCATTTACCAAAAAGTGTAAGTCAGTAAAACTGAAAAGTACACATGGACTAGGGTGCACAGCATGCACTCGAGTGCATACTAGGATAACTTAACGTTTACTCACGTGTTGTCTCCTCATCGGGCCCATTGGACTATTTACAAGACATAAAATTAAGGGTGTATTAATCATATCATAGAATTAGATATAAATACTTAATGAGGATAACTTAACGTTTACTCACGTGTCGTCTCCTCATCGGGCGACATATTTTGGTCGCATCAACCACTCCCCCCTACTCTCGTAAAGTATCTCTAACTTATGAGAGTAGGAAGAAGAAGATGAGTTAGCCTCGGTACCTTTTCAGCACAACTCTTTGATTTTAAGGCTTTTCTTAGCCATGAAAATACATAGGGCTCAGACCCTGAGAAGGGCGTCATAGAATTCTCACATCAATGAAATTAAATTCCAGAGAGCATGATATATCACTCCGGAAAATCATATCCCTCAAGACCTCGGACCCTGGGGAGCATGGGGTTGATTCACGTGTTATGCAACACTAAAATAAACAACTGCAAGTGTACGACGTCTATTGTAACGTGGTAAGCACGAGGTCGATCCCACAAGGAGGTTAAGCGTAAAAGGGTAGTTTGTTAATTGAGTTCTATTTAGACGTGATCGATAACTTGAAAGTGTTGAATTACCCTAAATTATCTACCAAAATTGTCACTAGCAAACAATGAAAAGAGTAAATACAAAGTCGATCAAATACCATGCAAATCAATAAAACGAAAGTAAAGTGGGTGAAGATGCAAAGAAAGAAGGTGGGTTCCAAGTCAATTGTAACACCTAGACATCCGTTTATGAATGTTATCTCGTTTAAATGGTCATTAAGGTTATCTCATATAGGGTGATCACACAAGAAGAACTAATCGATCTCTCGATACAAATTAATCCAAAAGCGCATGCAACATAGGCGCGTATCTCTACATCACAAACATTACACCGCCTAAAATAGCCCCTAAGATCATTCAATTCCCTCTCCGATAATTAATCCTCTCTCGAGATCATAATAATACCGGGTTGCATGCTTGCATACGATTAAATGGAATAAATCTCTCGATACTACCCCAATTAACAATGAATTAAGCAAATCATCGTGGCCACTAACAACATGCTTTACAATGAATAATTAAACATGCAAATAAGAGATAAACACCAATTAAAGCAAGAAATTACTCATAAACTTCAATCCAAGTATTTACAATGCCTTAGAACCACAAAGTGTTTAGCTAATCAAATACATACTCAAATTACAAAATCCAAATGAAATAACTAAATAAAAAGAAAGATAACAAGAAAGCTTAGTCTAGATTGTGATGTGGAATGAAATTTGCAAGCTATTGCATCCTTCCTTCCTTGAATTGATGGAGAATTGAGAGAGGAATGGTCAAATCACCTTGGAGTATGTGAAACTATGTGTGAGAATTGATGAATTGGGGGTGAATGTCTTGGATTTCAAGAAAGGGGGCTTATATAGTGTTTGGGTAGGGTTTGGATGGCATAATTGCAAGTTGATCCCTCAAAAATGGAGAAAATACAAGTTTGGCACTGAAATTGGGGTGACTCGGCCGAGTTGGGGTCACTCGGCCGAATGGAGCACTTAAAAAAAATGTGTCATGCCTTTGTCTAGCCGAGACTCGGCCGAGTTGGCTCACTCGGCCGAGTGTGCAGAAATGTTGAAATTCGCAGATTCAGCCGAGTTGGGTCACTCGGCCGAGTGTGCAGAAATGTTGAAAATCTCAGATTCGGCCGAGTTGGGTCACTCGGCCGAGTGTGCAGAAATGTTGAAAATCTCAGATTCGGCCGAGTTGACTCACTCGGCCGAGTTGCCTTGTTCTTCGATTTCGGCCTTTTCTTGTTTCGTGCATATCTTCCACCTCGGGTGCCGGATTAACTCGATTCCTTTGGCTAATCCACTCCGTTTTTCGAGACGAATCCAACCGTGCACTGCTTTTCCTGATCCAGTAAAGTATGGTTGGTGTTTTGCTCCAAATTTCATTGTATTTCCTACAAAATCGACAAAACACAACCTTTCTCTCATTTCGGCTTAAACAATCATATTCAATGCATAATTCAATGAAATCCACATCAAAACACGCTTCACATGTGCTCCTAAAATGTGTAAATTCCACCCGAATCAGGGGTCCCTAATCCTCCAAAACCGGGTCGGTCCTCACTTTCCCGGAAGCTTCCAGTAACAGATCTCCTCAATTATCCCTGTCGTGTCGCCTCATATTCTGCAACCGAGGATGTCTCACGCGCCTATAGTGGATAGGACAACTTGTCGTTACTCTCCAGTCACGCGCCCTCCGAGTGGGCCTCCAAATCTTGATTCCCACTTTTCTCGATTTTCCCCCTCAACATCCTTTTTTCAAATCATAACTTCTTCAATTTTTAAAAACTTCCCCACGTCTGAAAAACTACTTTTCCCATTTTTTCTCGATTCTTCTCAAGCTTCTTTCTCGCACTTGTTTCTATTTTCACCGTCTTCATTACAAATCTCCTTCTTAGCGCGCCCGCCGGCGAATACTCAATGTCTTTTCCCGATTTCAGGTATCCTTCTTCACTCCTTTTTCCTTTAATTTTCTTTCTCATGTCAACTTTTTCTCGCGATTCGTCGGGTGAAATTCCTGTCCAAAGTTCTTCCTCCACGTCTATTCCGTTTTTTCCTATAACTAGACCTAAACTGAAGAATAGGGTGTCGGGTCCAATGTATGTAAAAAGATATTGACATTTTTGAAAATAAAATGATGTTGGGAGGTTATTAATTTTGTGGGTATTTTCATATTAAGAGTGTGCAAATAATTTTGGGACGTCCGAATAAGGAAAGTGTGCAAATAATCAAGGAACAGAGGGAGTAATATGTAATACTACTCCCTTCGTCCAAACTTTGTAGAGGAACACTTATATGAAATATTTGATGTGGAAAATTAGTATATTTAAGGAAGGGCCAAAAATTCGCGGATCTTTTGTGGGTCTGACCGGGTCAAACAGATATTTCCAAAAAAATCGCATAGAAGGCTAACAGAAAAATGAGTTCCAGGTCTGTGTTACTATGAAGGTAATTATATGTTATTGTAAGGGCAAATATGTGTTACTGTAAGTAAAAATAACACATAACTTGACTTTTCATATGAAATATTAGTACGATTAATTTAAGGAGGATAAAAAACTTGCAGATTTTTTGCAAGTCATACCAAATCAAACAGATCTTTAAAAAAAATCACTCAAAGCAGAAAAACGGGTTTAAGGTTTGTGTTAATTATATGTTGTTGTACGGGGCAATATGTGCTACTGTAGGGATAAATAACACATAATTTGCTTTTGAGTAACACGTATTTGTCCTTAAAGTAATATATGTAAGATATTGAAAATATTGTTACTATATAAATACAAGTGTATTACTTTATATAGAAAGATGTGTTACTGTATAAATAAAACATAATTACTGCGTGAATGAAATACTCAGTTAATCCCCAAAATAAAAAATACAGATTTAGATCCACACATCTTGAACAGTTCATCCCTAAAATTGTAAAATACATAACAATCCACAGTTAATAAAAACAGATCTACGTACATATGATTATATCTTATTCCATTTTTAGTTTTATTTTTTTTATTTTTTTAGTAAATTAAAAAACGTTAAACAAAGGTCAAATGCTAGTTTAAGAATTAGAAATATGGTTCTAACTCTAAAAAAGATGGTTATTCTGACTTTTACAATAGGGGGTGTACTCATAAAATAGAGGGGCAAATAATTGTATCCAATATAAAGAGTCGGTCCAAGTCTTTTTTTTTTTTTAAATAAGGGTGAACTCATAAAATATGGGGGTGCAGATAGATTAGATATTGTGGCCCAGATCCAGATAGCTATTTAGACATATTTTACAATAAGGCTATTGTAAAATATTGTATATAAATTTTTGTCAATTTTATATGTGTGATTCATTTTCAAGTTTTTAAGAAATATTGAATTTTATGTATAATGTAAAAAGTTAATGATATACTCCATATTAATGTATTTGGGGAATAAACATTTTTATTTATGATAGTGTAAATATTATGTTTAGACGGATAAAACATAAACACTACATACAAAGTTTAAAACAGGAAGTACTATTTATTAAAAAGGCATTATTAGTATTTGTAGAGTGACAAATAAAAAAGCTAACATTATTTAGATAAAATGAGAAAATTACATGTATAAAGGAACAGTGGGAGTATAGCATATTTAATTAGGGGTAATACTAGTTTTTTTTTAATATGATTTTTTTTATTGGAATAATAATAGCATGAGATACTACCGTCGCGTTTATCTCATACGGAGTATGAAATTAGTTTAGAGAGAATTTTCATTTTGAACAAAAGTATGTAAGTGAGAGGGGATATAGTAAATGAGATATTCTCAAACAAGATTTTATCTTAATTTTTTTTTTTTAGATTTCTCCAAATTAATTATCAAAAGAGTATTGTGATTTGAAATATTAGTAATACTATTACTTCCCATCTATTAAAAGTATGTTTATTTTATTATTTATCTGAACATTAAAAATACATGTTCATTTAATTTTATAAAAATAATCAATTTATTTTTACGCCACAATTTTACAATAGTTTTACTTTATTTTTTTATTTTTTAATTAAAAGTTGTACCCAAAAGTATAAAATCTTTTTGATGAACTGATGAAGTAACTTTTTTGACTGGTCAAAATTTTCTTTTGACTGACTGAGAAATGCAATATCACAAAACAATGTGTATATAAATAGAAGGATAACAATATTAATTATTTTTAAGGTAGTTCGCAAGTCAAAAATGAGTTTATGATTATCAAAGTTACTCTATTTTAGTCTTAGATAATTTTGGCCTTTTTTTTTCAGCTTTTTATGCAATTTCTTGTTTTAGCAATTTTTTTTTGACTCGATCTTTTGTCTCTAATATATATTGATCGACATGTGATCTTATTGTGTTAAGATTTTTCTTTTTCTCTTTTTAATATTATTACATTTATTTGCTCTTTAGATAATTTGGAGAAATTTCAAGTACTTTTAATATTTATCGTTTCATTTTATATTGGAAGAAAGCCCCCAAAATTAATAAATATAGGAAATTAAATTAAGTTTCAGGATTGCGTAAGCTACCTGCCTAAAGAAATCACATTAATTCTTTAAACTAATTATTACTCCCTCCTATTCTTTTTAATTGTCGTTTTAGATTTTTAAGAATTAACAATTTAATTGACGTTTTGTAAATTTATCTCTAATATACCCCTTTATTTCCTTAATTATGTAATTAATGGATAAGAATAAGTCATCCATCATTTCCATAAAATCAGGCATGCACCCAATTAAATTAACAGTCATTTATTTATTAAGGGTATATTAGGAAAATAATTTATTTCTTAATATGTGTGTGGAGCTACAGGACGTCCTAATTAAAAAGAATAGGAGGGAGTATTAATTAGGATAGTATGGGCAATTTGTTGACAAAATAATAAAGAGATCACAAGTCATCGTATTCATCATTATTTCATTACCCAACTTCCAATATTTCTTACTTCTCAATTTCTCCTACAAAGTTCTTGAAAATATATATACATTATGTGGATGATAATAATTAGTGTTAGTTGCAAGACTCGTCTATCAAGATTATTTTAAAAAATGCAAATAAAATCTGAATTTTTTAGTAGGACGACTATTACAATTATTATTAACCCTAATAATTTATAAATACAATAATAAATCATGATATGATCCATGCACCACCGAATAAATGGATTGTTTTAACGTGTGTTTTTTTTTTTACCTAAGTATATTTTCTAAAATATTGTTTTTCAAGTGATAATACGTATATACATTACTCGACATGAGTAATTAATTATAATCAAGTTATATTTGAATGGTGCATATATTAATTATCAATATCTCAACATGATAAATTATGAACCCAAAACCTACGTTTCAGGAAAAAATTATGGAGTATATTTTTATATTTTTGCATAAATTTATCGTCTAGGCCCAAATATTTCAATTGGTCAAAATTAAATCATAAATATTTGGTCAATTCATGTATACAATAAAGTGTTTTTTTTTTTTTTTTTTTTTTTTTACGTGTTGAGTAAAAATATATATTATTATATATATGATTATATTAGACATCTATCTTCACCTTGATTATCTATATATCTTTTGTTAATCTACTCTATCAACAAGATTATATACTCTCTTTTTTTCTTTTTCGTTTTTTTTTTTAATTATATTATTATCTTTTTTTTTTATAAAGAAAATCCGAAAACTCGAAAAGTTGGAAGGCCTAACCGTGAAGAAAAAGAAAATAAAAAAAAGGTAAGGTAGGCAATATGAATAAAATTGTCACATGGAAATACCGTGTGTCCAATCAATAATCACGGACGCGTGATTTTTTCCAGCTATATAATATAATCCGAATTGAAATTAATTAAAGATAAGAAAATCATTAATTAAATAAAGAAAAGAAAATTAAACCTTTCACACCACAACGCGTTTATTAGGATGAGAGTTGAAACATAAATCTCAGGGCATTTTGGTAATTTCACAGCACTCAACTTAAACAAGTTGTTGTACCACAAGCAGTAGACGTAACCTTTTGCATGAAGGGTTCCAACTTTGTTTTATGTATATATATATTTCTTCACGCCGTGTGTTTTCTTACATAAAACTCATTCATTCCATCTGTTTCCAGTTCATTATTATTATTAATTATTTATTTTTGTCATACGTGTTTGTTTGCGACCTATTTAAATCAACTCTTCAATTCATTATAAATCACAATCCCAAACTTTGTGTGTTTCTTCCACACAACACAAAATTCATTTCATTTAATTAATTATATTTATAATATTAATTCTTGTGGAGAATTATTTGTTGAAGATACAAAAATGTGGCATTTCACATTTGCAATTCTTCTTTTTTGTCTTGTGGGGTTTGTGATTGGTGAAGATCCTTATAGATACTTCACATGGAATATCACTTATGGTGATATTTATCCTATGGGTGTTCGTCAACAGGTTAGTTTAATTTGTATCTTTTTATTTAATTAATTTCCATCTACATACATTTTAGTATATATTAAGCATGCACACAAATTAATTTATTCGTTAATATATATTTTGCGTGTGGATTGAAATTAATTAGAGAATCTAGCTAGACTCCATCAACATCACTAATTAATCACTTTCACAAATTCTTTTGTTGCATATATTAGAGAAATCAATGTATTTTATTCTTTTAATCACGTTTGAAAGAATGTCGTAAAAGTCTCCAATGTTTCTGCAGAAAAGGGTGAGAAAAATTACGTTTAGACATGAAATTTAATTACACGGTATTTATTTTGAAGTTATAATTGGTGTATTAATTAAGTGTTAATTTGTTTTTGTCTGTGAATGCAGGGTATTCTTATAAATGGACAATTCCCAGGACCTGATATATATTCGGTCACAAACGACAACATTATTGTCAACGTTTACAATAATTTGCCCGAGCCATTTCTTCTATCATGGTTAGTTAGTTCTTCATATATTTTTAACGTATTTTTTTAGTTAAAAGTTTTTAATGACAGAACGTTCTATCATAAAAAACTTTTAGTTAAAATAATTATAATGACATGATTTGTAATAACAACAATTTTGTTATTATAGCTTTTTTTTAGATAAAAGTCTTTAATGATAAAATTTTTGTTATTACATATGAATTCTTATAGTGTAATAGCCGAATAATTAGGCATGTTAGCTAAATTATTAGTCCTATGAGCATTGGTTATATGAAGTGCACTTTGCGTGTACGTATATATAGCTAGTAGTTTTCATCTTAATTTCTCTCAAAGTTTGGTCAATATTACTGAAATCGATTTTCGTAATTGTCTCCAATCTATTTTGATTAAAGAGAAATAAATCTAGCAAATCTGTAATATACTTTACTGATAATAAGATGAGATACATAATTTAAAGTTTTATTTTATAATTTACCTACATTTTTAAATTGAAAAAAGTTACTATGTATACTTCTCTTTTTGTGACTTTCTACAATTTTACACTCTTAAAATAAAAAAAACATTTATAAATTTTATTATTACAATAACCACAATTTTGCACTTACTACTTTTGTATTCACTTTTTTTTTTTTTTTGACGGGATACTACTTTTGTATTCACACATAAATACAAGTCAACTTATTTTTTTATTTTATACATAAATATTTACTAAATTATCCGATTATTATATTTTTTTAATGACAAATTCTTTTGTGCAATTGCGTGTATATATGTATTTGGGGTGGTGTTTGGTTTGGGATTGATCAATCCAAATTTGGATTATTCATTCACAATTCAATCTCTCTCAATCCAAAATATAAATCTACTTCTATACACCTATTTTTATACAATCACATCATCATTTTTTTTTAATCTTATTCTCTCTTCTACTTTTATTTTCTTTTTTTTTTAATCTTATTCTCTCTTCTACTTTTATTTCATACACTCATTTTTTTTTTTTTTAATGGAAAGTTAAATACTCATCCCTTTTTTTCCCCTCCCCATGACTCGAACCCAGGATCTAAGGCCTAGGTAGCGGTGCTCTAACCACTTGAGCTATCCCACTTTGTCATACACTCATTTTTTCTCCTACTATTATTTTTTCACATACTAATAAAATATTACAATACCACTTTTGATTTGACATAAATGTACTGCTTATCAATCAAACACCATTTAAACATAATTATCCCAATCAACTTTTTTCAATTTAATCTATCACAATCTCTAATAAAACACAGCACGTTGAATTTTAATGTTCAATTTATTAAATTTAATCTTTGACCTCATATATTTTTATTTTTTTTAAGTTTTAACCTTAATATTTGACTCAATTCATTATAGTTCAACTAAATATACTACGAAAACTATTATGCAGGAATGGGGTACAACAAAGGAAGAATTCGTTCGAAGATGGAGTGTACGGAACAACGTGTCCAATTCCTCCAGGCATGAACTACACTTACAAAATGCAAATGAAAGATCAAATCGGAAGCTTCTACTACTTCCCCTCACTCGCATTCCACAAAGCCGCCGGTGGATTCGGCGGCATCAGCATCCTCAGCCGCCCCAGAATTCCCGTACCCTTCCCCGATCCCGCCGGCGATTTCACCATTCTCATCGGCGATTGGTACAAAACTAATCACAAGGTAGTACCTATATATCTTTCTTTATTCATAAACACTTTTTTAATTACTACTCCGTAATTATTATTTCTTGCGACTAAACAAGTTAGTATAATTTTTTTCTTTTTAAATTGCAGGCTTTGCAATCAGTTTTAGATAATGGGAGAATGCTTTTATCCCCTGATGCCATTCTCATCAACGGCCGCGGTACCAATGACTCACGCTTCACCCTTGAACAAGGTACACTATATAATTATCATTTTCTTGTCAAAAATATATATATATATAATTATCATTTTCTTGTCAAAAAAAATATATATATATATATAATTATCATTTTACACTTACATTGAAAAATTAAATGGTCCACATTCCAACTTTGTATTTGTATCGTTATGCAATTAACTTCAAACAAAATAAAATAAAGCAATTAACTCCTCTTTTCAAAATGAATGTGTAAATATTTTCAAAAAAGAAAAAATGAATGTGTAAATAAAAAGGCTAAATACATGTATAATAATTTATCAAAAGTTCTAGTTTTGACCAAAGTTTTTAAGTATTACTAGTTCATATTGTTGACTAGCATTAATATTTTTCATCGTATAAACTGATACTTTCAATCACAAGAACTAATGTTTTTCGATTTCTTTTAATTTTCAAGTAAAAATTGCACATATTATCTAAAACTTATGGCGTGTTTTGTGCAGGGAAAACATACAGACTAAGGATATCAAATGTGGGCGTGAGAGAGTCACTGAATTTCCGCATCCAGGGGCACGACATGAAGCTCGTTGAAGTGGAAGGAACTCACACACTACAGACCACCATATCCTCCCTGGACGTGCATGTAGGCCAATCCTACTCTGTCCTAATAACAGCAGATCAGCCCCCTGCGGACTACAACATAGCCGTCTCCACTCGTTTTTCTTCCAAAACTCTCACCACCTCAGCTGTCCTTCAATACACCAATTCAAGAACCCCCGTCTCCGGCCCCCTTCCGCCTCCTCCTCCTCCATCCGACCTCCAGTGGTCGTTGAACCAAGCCCGTTCCATTCGCACCAATCTCACCGCTAGTGGCCCCAGGCCTAATCCTCAAGGCTCATACCACTATGGCCAAATCAATGTCTCCAGAACAATCAGGCTAGCTAATTCCCCTGGCCTTGTTAACCGCAAGCAACGCTACGCAGTTAATGGCGTCTCGTTCGTACCCTCCGATACGCCTCTCAAGCTGGCGGACTACTACAACATCAGCGGAGTTTTTCGCATTGGAAGCATTCCTGATTCGCCCCCACGAGGCAGGGCTATTCGCCTCGATTCCTCTGTTATGGGAGCTGATTACAGAACATTTGTGGAGATTGTGTTTGAGAATAAAGAAAATGTCATGCAAAGCTGGCATCTTGATGGATATTCTTTCTTTGTAGTAGGGTCAGTACTTTACCACCTCTTTGTTTTGTTTATTTACTAACTTTTGTCTCTTTCCAAATACTGAATTTTTTAAGGCATTGTCTTGCAGGATGGATTTTGGTTCTTGGACACAGAATAGTAAGGAACAGTACAATCTCGTAGATGCCGTTTCGCGTTCCACTATACAGGTGAGGATCAACAGCATCATTATGATTAATTTATAGTCTCTTGAATTGTTTTTCTGTGTTGTTAATTACAGGTGTATCCCAAGTCATGGACTGCAATTTATGTGGCACTTGACAATGTGGGAATGTGGAACCTTAGGAGTGAGTTCTGGGCAAGGCAATACTTGGGACAGCAGTTTTATCTTCGCGTTTATACGCCCGTTAAGTCTACTAGAGACGAGTATCCCATTCCATACAACGCGTTGCACTGTGGACGAGCCCAAGGCAGAGCCTTGTAATACTACTACGTGTACTGTATTATTTGTATAACCTCAAAAATTACATTCACATTCTTTTATATGTCTGGAAAATAAACTAAGTATGATTCTTTTACATGTTTTGTCTTATTTGGTAGATTACACTGCAGAAATTGAGCAGAATTCTTGTATGACCTTCTAAACTCAATAAATTTACTTGTATGGGAGGCAGTTACATCAATCTTCGAAAAAAACATCAGAATTACTAGCTGTTAAACAGTGAATTTCACAATGAAGTTTTCACTAGTGAATTCGTGTATCATTCGTAATAAGATCTTGTTTTCAACGTAATACATCTTATGTTCTTTATGAAAACATCGTCTCATCATAAGTTTGTACATATTAGAGGGCAGGCCGCCCCCACCAAATTCTTGGTTTTTTTCATAATGTCTTCTTGTGTATCCTTGAATATCCAAGGCACAAAATGCCTCTATAAAAAAGCCAAGAGTTGAGAGAATTCTCCATGCCATTGCTAATACTCATTGACAACAGAAAGCATACTCAACCAGTCTGCTTTCTTATGGCTAAATCAAACCTTTTTCCATTTCTTGTTCTGTTGGTTATCTTGGCAAATGTCGTCCCTCACTCAGCTGACACGGTTGATGAGACGTCTCCAAGCATTTTTATCTTTGGAGACTCAACTGCAGACGTTGGAACTAATACGTACTTGACTAACAGTCTCGTGAGAGCTGATTTCCCTCACAATGGGATTGACTTCCCCAAATCCCGCCCAACAGGAAGGTTCAGCAATGGCTTTAACAGCGCTGATTTTGTCGGTCAGTGAACTTATCTTTTTCGCTATATGCATGCAAATTGCAGACTATACTGATATATAGGGAGTACCTTATATGATAACATGTTTGCATGCAATGTTTGTATTTCAGCCAAGTTTTTTGGTCTCAAGAGAAGTCCACCGCCCTATTTGTTCCTTCTTACCTTGAAAGCTCATCATCTCCGACAGCATCTGCTGAAAGGTGTAAACTTTGCCTCAGCTGGTTCCGGCCTTCTTGATATAACAGGTCAAAACTGGGTAAGAACAATATTATCATCTCAAGTATCAGCTCGTATGATAAAGAGTATTAGTTGTATATTGAAAAAGTACTATTACTATTCAGCCTTCAAATTAATATACTTTCTTTTGTCTCAACTAAAAATATATCTCATGATCATCTTTTTCAAGAATCTAATAAAAATGCATGCCCTCATGCCATGGCTACATTATGAAAACAGACCGTCGTGCCCTTATCAGAGCAGATCAGTCAGCTTTCAACAGTACGAGATAATCTCACGACCGTGATAGGTTCTTCAGCAACAGAAGCAAAGCTTTCTAAATCAATGTTCTTCATCAGTATAGGGAGCAATGACATTTTCGGCTATTTCATGACCAACGCTACAATGCCTAAAGATCAGTTCATTAACATACTTATCTCAGAATATTCAACCCACATTACTGTAAGCTTATTACAATGTCAACTTGAATCAACTTCTTTGTGTACCTAAACTGATTCTGTTATTTCTCTTGGTCCTAGAATTTATACAAAATTGGGGCAAGAAAGTTCGGTATCATAAGCGTGCCACCTGTGGGTTGCTGTCCATCTCAAAGACTTGTCCAAAAACTCATCAACGGTGTTGATGGTTGCTTTGAGCCAGAGAACGACTTCGCCTTGTCTTTCCACTCAGCACTCGAAGCCCTTCTACTCAACCTCAGCTCACAGCTTCCAGGATTCAAGTACTCGCTCGGAAACGGATACAGAATGTCCATTGATGTCATAAACAATCCACATGCCTTTGGTAAAGCATTTCATCAACTAACAGCTTCCAAAATCACTCTTTTCAAAGCTTTTGGAAAAAAAGTGATTCTCACTCAATTTCTATTGTTGCAAACACTTCCTAAGTATGTAGGTATGTAACTTGTGGGCTATTATTGTTGCTAATATTCTTACATCTTCCCATTGTCATAGGGTTCGAGCACGTGGATTCAGCATGTTGTGGATACGGGCTTTTGAATGCACAAGGCCCGTGTAACTCAACAGCATCGGTTTGCCCTGATCGTCGCAAGTATCTGTTCTGGGATCTCTACCACCCTACTAAGAAAGCAGCTTTTTTGGCAGCACAGACACTATACAATGGTCCTACATACTATGTATCGCCCATTAATTTTTCAGAGTTGGCTATGGATAATTAGTATCATTAAGTAGAATAAAAGAAGACCTGCCACAGAGATCATACAAATTTATGTGATTCTGTTGAGCAAATACTAGTTGTCACAGGAGAAATTAATGCTTCCATTTTTATCCAGAACAACTGGCATATGTCATCTGAAATTGTTACTATTTTGATTTTCAAGAATCCTTCTTAATTTCCAATGTAATATGCAGCAGTTTGTTTGTCAGCTGTATACATCTGGCAGAAAGCATTAGAACTCAAGGATTCTTTTCATCAAACTAAATTCCAAGGCCGGCATTTTTGTCTGTAATCTATATTGTAATACTACCAGGACCAGGAGAAACATACCCAAAGGGGCCCTCATCTTCTGTCAACTAGCTTTAATTGCTAAAGATACTTCACACTATGGGGTCTCAAGTTGCTCCAAATTCGACTTTACGAATTAGTCAATAGCTTGAAGATTTTATAAGCTCTTAAAAATCTTTTTTAACCAAACACTTTTCGAGGGCTTATAAGTTCTTAAACATCTTATAAGTTCTGTCAAACACCCTCGAAATCGTTACTCATATGCACGACGCTCATTAATAGACAATTGATTCAACGGTTGATCGATGTAGTGTCAAATTTCACATGAACATGCATTTGATGTTTTCTTCAAGCATATAGTATTCATCATTAAAAGGCATACAAACGCATTTCTTGACAAGAAAGTTGCAAGACTGTGAAGGAGATTATATAAATAGATGAAAGGAAATTCCCTCATTTCAGTGTGGATCATACTTATACTAAGCATATGTAACTATGTAAGTACAGTATATCACATGAGTATGTAGTTTATGTTGAAAAGAACAATTAGACATGTTTAAGCTAAATATAACTAGAATCTGACTTGGCGTGTCTGCTAAAATCAATCTTGACCTCTGGTTCAATTTGGCTATGGAGATCTCCACTCTTTTTCTGAATCTCCAGCACATATTTTGGCTCTTCAAGAAAATGTAAAACCTGCCAAAGAAAACAATAGTAAAAAATAAGAATCTGCAAAAAAATATTAGCTTTAGTTGTTTTTTGAAGATCAGATCGATGATGTACTGTTTTCATAGTTGGCCTTCTTGACGACGAATGCAATAAACACAGGCGTGCCACGATCATCATTGCTTTCATCTCATCCTTATTGTAGTTTTCAGTTAGGCTCGGATCAACGATGCGTTCATCTAAGCCGCACGTGAGCAGAGACCTTGCCTGCAAATTCTTCTTTGTCAAATTAAGAGATGAGAAAAATATAGAAAATTGATGACTCAACTTCATGTTTAATTACCCTTAGTGCTAAGCTTTCTTGATTTGATGTAACAGCTTCTTTTCCAGTAATCAACTCCAACAGCAGAGTCCCACACGAATACACATCCACCTTCTCATCAACTTTCCCATACATTATGTACTCTGGAGCCAAGTATCCAAACGTCCCAATAACATGAACAGGCCTTTTATGCGTGGACGATTGATGTGTCGAGAAATGTATTTTTGCAGATCCAAAATCTGATAGCTGCAACTCAACCCGTGTTATATTAACAGAAAATGCTCATGAATAAGCTATCACTATTTAGGTTTTAGTCCTGTCTGTCTACTTTCATGAATTAAAATAGTCCTATAACTTCCAATTTTTACATGTTGGCCTACTAACTAACTATAGGAGGTGAAACTTTCACTTGATACTAACGTGGCAAAGTCTGATTGGCCACCCTGAAATTTCACCTCTTACAGTTGGTCATCGGACCAAAATGTCAAAAATTTGAAAGTTACATGACTATTTTCAATTTGTGAGAGTTGACAAGACTAAAATCAAAACAAGGGTAACTTATAGGACTAAAAAAACTATTTTCCCTGACATAAATCATAGCTTAGAAGGATAACATGTATGGCTTACTTGTGGTTTTCCGTCTTCTGATAGGAGTATGTTAGACGAATTTACGTCTGTATGTATAATGGGAGGATAGGAAGAGTGAAGGTACTCTAAAGCCTTGGCCACCCCAAGTGCAATTTGCATCCTCTCACTCCACTTTAAATGATTGAGCCTTTGCTTCAAACTTGAACTGAGTAAGTTGTAAACAATCGCGTACATTTCTCTACAGTAGCAGTATCCTACAATTCGTACTATGTTTTCGTGTTTCAAACTGTTCAAAATCTCCACTTCTTGGAAGAAAAATTCCTCAGCATATTGGGAGGCCTTGAGAACCTTCACTGAAACTGCCTGACCATTTTCAAAAACGCCTTTATAAACTCGACTATTTGCACCTTCTCCAATCAACATGTTTGGACTAAAATTTTCTGTAGCTTGATTGAGCTCTGCCAACGTGAAGTGCCTGTTGTTACCCTTTGCTTCCAACACAGCTGATCTTTGGAAGAACTTTGGAGGAAAATCATGTAGATGCCTACAATTTTTAGCAGTTTCAGATGTTGAAGAAGATGGCATTGATACCGATTTTCTGACCAGAGATTTAGCTCTTGAGTGAGCAGAGGTGCTCGATTCTGATAAAGACGAGACAAAACTCCGATGAGCTCTAGAGCACGATCCTTGCTGCGAAGTTCCCATTTCCTGATGCAAGATTTTCCCTCCATTGTCCATTATAAGAAGCTTGCAACTTGGAGGCAATGCTTTCAGATATTTGGCAATTGTTGAGCTTTCTGGACTGCAAATATGAAACTATTAAAAAAAACTGTGGTCTAGAGTAACACTTGTGCGAACTTGGTTCACATGAACTCATTTACAAAACGGGTTTGATAAAAACTTGCATATAAGATCCATTTACGGTTTATTGGGTAGGGTCAATGGAGTTCAGATTTGTGAACCAGGTTCATACGAGTTTTTGTCATTTCCTCGTGTGGTGATGTTGATTTAAAAAAATTACCAGTTGCTGCTGCTACAGCCAACAGCAAGAATCGTGGCAAACGCTATTCGAACCTGGTGTGCCAGTTCGGTTATATAGCAGCTTCCAGTACAGATCTTGACTTCAAACTCCACCTGATTACACCATCAAAGTAAGAAAGCATTTAAACTGACAAATCTTAAACAGCAAAAAGCAAAGCAGAACTTCTTACCTTCTTAGACTTGCAAAGGTCTTCACAAAGTTGGAACGTATTAGGATCAAAAGTATCATCAGAATGTTGCTGCACATGAACAGCAAGCACGGTGTCTCCTCGTACCACCACCAGTTGCAGTAACCTCGTCAGCATTTCTCGACTGCAGTTATCAGATTTCAAGCCTACAATGATCTTTCGGTTGCTAAAACCCCGATTTCCTAGCCACCCGAATAAACCTCCAGTCATTCTCAGGTTTCCATCCCATTGCAGGAATATCAATCATGTAAAGGCGGACCAGCTCAAAGATTTCAGACTTTGCAAGAGAACCTGATTAATTGACAGCCCTTTCTTTACATATGGAATATAATTGATATTGATTATGGGACCCATTACATAAATTCCAGTTGGTTTAAGCATTAAGTAGTGTTGGGTAGGAAAATGAAAAGCTATATCAAGGCAACCCAGGAAACTACCGGACCTAACTTCATCTGAAAAATGCGTAGAATTCAGTATAATTTCGAATTCGTTTTGGTTTGGTTTGGATCATCATTGTCAATTTATCATATATCTTGTAAACCAAACATTAGGTAAGCCTCATTAATGGTAATAAAAAAAATGGCCCCTTCTCCACACATGGAATGATAGGGAGAGAAATGGCACAACATCAATTCGGGACCAGAAGTTTAAGACAAAATTGCTACATCAGTCCAAACTTAAAGTTTGAGACAGATTGTGTACTAGAGAATGAAATGAAGTTGTAGGCAAAATTATGAACATCTGTCGAACAAAATTAAGAAACAGCAAAAGTGAAAACGAATAGATAAACCAGTAAACCGCGTCTCCTTGTCATCGACCACTGAGCTGAAACCAAACTTATAATAAATCCATGTACCGGGCAGAACACAAGATGAACTTTTAACCAGTTAATCAAAACGGTTAATGATTAACTTATTTTAAATCTCACTGCTCCGTACGAAACATGATAAAAGTGAATTGATCGTCACTAATTCGCATTAACCACCACAACTATCTCATGTTCATTCTCATTACGATTGAAGAATTAAAGAACCAAACACCCCTAAGATATCCCAACTTGCTTGAGAAATCTCGTTACACCCCTAAGATATCCCAACTTGCTTGAGAAATCTCGTTAGTCCAGTCAACAACTGTTATACCAATAATGGCTTGCAAAGGAGTAGATCTAGGAGCAGACAACTGTTAACAGTCCAGTCCAGAAGAAACTATTGCAACTAACGAGGTCCCAGCAAAATGGGAAGATATGAAGAGGAAAAAGAAATAGCAACCCTTGCACTTGCATGCTCAATCAATACCATCGACTACAAATTGATAACCGCACAAGGGTCCAACATTGAGAGTGAAAATGGCAGATTGCAATTTCAGAGTCTTTATTAGAAGCTAACATCATCTTTCTACCAATATTCCCTTTTCTAAGTAAAAAGGCTGATGACACAGCAGTCAATCACTGCCAAAGAGGAAAGTAACTTGACATGCGCATTCACAAAATAATACGAGAATCTTTTTCCAATTTACATAGGTTTAATATTTTTATTAAGTTCAGCTGAGACAGAAACAGCATATATTCGACAGACGCGGGAGCCAAATGCAGTCCTGTGTAACGCCAACATGCTTACACAGACATGAAACTACTGCTCATTTCCACAAGTTCCAAATGAAAGTACAGGCTTCTCATGAAACGACGCACTCACGACTTCTCACCGATCTGCATGCACAAATTGAATGGGGATCAGGCAGTGTTAAAAGTATGATCCCGCAAAACTTGATATACAGGAGTATGCTACACTTGTAAATCTCAGGTATAAAAGCATGCAAGATGGTAAAAGATAATACAAATAAAAAGCAAGTTAGAGAAAGCATGTATTCAGGCACTATACACCAAAAGTGGGACTTTCAACTCTTTATGATAAGCAGCATACCAGCGAGATGCATTTAATGGAAAAAATGCTCACAGTTTCATCGGACACGTGTTTTCATAATTGAAGATGCAGTAGATACCCTTCACCAGCAGTCCAGCACTAACTAATTTTAAAAAATATCCCTTTCCTGATTGTAAAATTTTATTTAGAAGACTGTCAAAAGCAGCAATTATAGTCCATCATTTATAATTCCTACCTTATTAAAACTAATGCATGTAAAAGAATATGTTTTCAACAGATACACATCATTCATTGAAACTTTTTTCATTTCATTTTATTTTGTTCACCTCTCAGACTCACAATAATAGGCATGACCGTTTAACAAATATAAAGACGGTATACAAATTATACAATGGCCAACATAGTTCCAGTATTTTTTATATCTTTAATTAACTAACTAGCGAATTCAACCTCCACATGGAATGATCAGCATATTCTCATTGCAGTTAAACATCATCATAAATACACTTTTGTACACACGTAATGAATCTAGCCAAAGGTTCTGCTTCTATCTTCATCACCACAACAGAAAGAATCTGCAAACATCTCATTTATATAAATTAGCTTTTCACCTGATTAAGGGGGTTGTCAGGAGATGTCTTCCACATTTTCCAAATCATATCCTTGTATTGGGTGTGTTTTAGTCCGGGTTTCTCTTCCTTCAATTTTGGAAGCTCTGCTTCTTCAAAAGCCTGCGACCATTAAAAGGTTCAGCAAAAAAAGGAATACAGCAATAGACAAACTTTACTTGGAAAATCCAGACTATAAACAATGGAACAGAATTACACAGTTCATAAAATCACTTGAAAGATCAAACTACTGTATAAACAATTGAATAAAATCAGCCAGTTCTCTAACAGTTCATAAATCAGCCTTAAGCTTCTCATTTGACATGACAACACAAAGGATGGGCGATCATGTACTTTACCTATAACCCTTTCAAATCACAGTATAAAAAACACCTCGGTTCATTACTGGAATAAAAATACATGTAAAATTCGAGAAAATTGGGCATCTCAATCATACCTTGAACGAGGCCTTAAGCCTCTTCTCGGGATGCTTGTCCACCGGCAAACTATCTACCACAGTCATCCGTGCGATAGCTTCCTCAACCGACCTGGCCTCAATAACATCATCATCGCGATTAGTATTCACCACACTCACCATCCTATCGTACTCCTCCTCGTCCGCAGTTCGGGTCTGCTTCTTCTTCTCCTCCTCCGAGCGACGCAGCAGAGACGCCTGCTCCTCCTCCTTCCGTCGCCTCAGCTCCGCCTCCGTTACCTTCGGCACGGGCACAGAAACCCTACTGGCCTTCTTATCCGGCTTCTTCAAGCTTTTCTCGAGTTCCTTCTCTTCTAGCTCAGCTAATCGGCGCGCCTCGGCTTTTCTGGCGTTGGCCTCGTTTCGTTTCTCGGCTTCCTCTTCGCGCTTCTTGGCAGCTCGCGACTTAGCTCCCTCAGCTTCGCGCCAGTACTGATCTTCCTTCTCCTTTGATTCGCGATCTTTGCGCTCGGAATCGGTGGCGTTTTTCCTAGCCCTAGCCTCTTCGGCCTTGCTGTTCACTCCCATTTTCTTCGGCATCTTCAACGATTATGTACTTCTTACAACGAAATTAAGGCAAATTTGCGAAGAAAATATTTGGGGATTAGGTTTTTTCAAAGCGTGAAGGAATCGAATTTGAGAACACGCTGTAGTTTTTAGTTTCAGAGGAATATAATTTTTTTTGTTTTTTCAGGGGAATATAAAATTGAAAAAAAAATAAGAAAAAGGCTTGTTAGAAGAAAGGCAAGGGTTTGACTATTTACACCTCCATTTTGGAGTGATGCACACCTAAAATTTGTCTAGGATAGATGTACCCTCTCGAATTGTCCTAAATACCCTTTTATCTTACAAAATATTTTTACTAATTATATTTGTGGAATATATCAAGTAACCTTACACATGTTTATTTTTTACCTTCATTCCCTTTGACCACTTTTAAATGTAATAAAAATAAAAAAGAAAAAAAAAACTACTTCTTCAAACTCATATTCTCTCATTCTTCTTTTCAATCTCTACATCTAAATTCTCTCATTTTTTTCTCATAATGTATTTAAAAATTGGATTGAAGGTAAGAAACATATTTATATTATATTCTTTTATTTGATTTTGTTAGGCCCTCTCCATTGAGAGGTATTTAGTGGGGAAGATGTTGAGGTGGAGGAGAGAGGTGGATGATGTGGAGGAGGGAAGGGGTTAGAAAAGTTGTTTGGGGAAGTAAGTAACTTCCCCAGGTATTTGCGAGGGGGGTGAGAGGATTTATTGAGTGGGGGCCACAAATACCTAATTTTTGAGGTAGATAATTAATTAAAATATGATATGAATATATTGAGTGGGGACCACAAATACCTACTTTTTTAGGTAGGTTGTTGGGAGAGGATTTTGTGTTTGGGGTAGATGCTGACGTGGCGCTGAGGTGGAGTACTAAATACCTCAAGTTAACTTCCCCTCATTGGAGAAGGCCTTAGTATTTGATGTTTTATCATAGTGAATTCAAGTGATTTTTTTTTTTAGGTTTACACCCAAAATTCCCGTTCAGGTTGTTTAAGGTTGTTTTGGGTTGTTTACTGGACTTGTTTGAGGTTGTTTAGAGTTGTTTAAGGTTGTTTAGGGTTGTTTACTGGGCTTGTTTGGGGTTATTTAGGGTTGTTTAGGGTTGTTTAATGTTGTTTAGGGTTGTTTACTGGGTTTGTTTGGTGTTTTTTAGGGTTGTGTAAGGTTGTTTAGGGTTTTTTAGGGTTGTTTAATAGAGTTGTTTAGGGTTGTTTACTAGCTTGTTGTTTGAGGTTGTTTAATAGAGTTGTTTAATGTGGTTGTTTAGGGTTGTTTAGTTTGCTTGTTTTTTTCTTTTTTCTTTTTTTTAATCAATTAAATAAAAGGTCTGTAAACACAAATTCGTGAATTAAATATAAAAACGCGAAAATGGTAAACGATTTTATTTCTTTTCGAATTAAAACCGAGTATTTGCGGGTTACAATCTCTAATTTCTCCTCTGATTCTCTCTTCTTGAACTTCACTTGGATTTCTTGAGCTTTTGGAGCTGGATCCGCAGCCGAATCCTTTCCGATCTTGTATTTGGGGCTTTTATAACGTTAATCCAAAGGTTTAGCACCGTATTTTGGATTAACCGCCGAATTTAGGGACTTTTTGGATGAACGTCGTTGAAGATCGTTCTTGAATTTGGGACTTTTTAACGTTAATCCAAAGGCTTGACGCCGTATTTTGGATTAAACGTTGATTTTTGGGACTTTTCGGGACTTTTCCGGGACTTTTCCGTTGAAGATCCACGAAGAACTTTGAAGAAACGTCGAATCGAAGAGGCTTAGCACCTTGATCTCCACTCGAACACTGTTTCTTGCTGCTTTTCTCCAAGAACGCCTTGAAGAAACGCCGAATCGAAGAGGCTTGGCACCTTGATCTCCACTCGAACACTGTTTCTTGCCGCTTTGCACGAAGAACGCCTTTGAAGATCCTCCCCTTGCTGAAGAACACTCTAAAATCTCTGCAGAGAATTTTAGAGCCTTGAATGCTTCTGATTTCTTGATGATGAAAATGAATGAAATGAGGCCTCTATTTATAGGTGTAGGCCTGGAGATTTTTGTGCAAGTAGTTAGGATTTCGAATTTTGAATTACTTGGGCTCAATTTGATTTAGGCTAAGAATACCCTATTTGGGCTCAATTTGATTTGGGCTCAATTTGATTTGGGCTCAATTTGGTTTGGGCTCAATTTGGTTTGTTGGACTTTAGAGGCCCATCTTCATTTATGGGACTTTAGAGGCCCGTCTTGTTTTATTGGACTTTAGAGGTCCGTCTTTATTTATCGGACTTTTAGAGGGAACAATTAAATATTAATTAATTATATCTTTATTTTAGGAATTAAATTTATTCCAACAAATAAATAATAAATTTAATTAATGTTTAACCCGTAATTTCCACGCGTTGCAATTTAATTCGTAATTGAATTTTCCTCGTCTACAAATTGCCCCCTCGTATTTCATCCACAAGTACATTTTTCTTTGAAGTGGATGAATTGCGAAATTATTTCAATGTTTTTTTTCATACCTAAATTTTGTGTTATTGGACTTTATGAATTGTCACAATTAATAAAATTTATCTCATGGGCTCAAATAGTGTAGTCTTTTGGGCCAAAATGAACAAACAAGTTCATGAGTGTATGGAGTGTTTCAAAGCCCAATTCTTTTCTTCTTACAATTAGTCTAGTCCAAGAAGAAGGCCCAATTGTATTTGAATATCTTTCATCCGTAAATCACAAAATATATATCACCAAATCTTTGAAATATGATTTTCCAAGAATTGTGGAGATTTAGTTGAGATATACCAAAATATGTGCTTGTTGATCCTTATCTTTTCACCCTTTCAAGCCTATATAAATGATGCCTCCTTCAATCATCACTTCATAATTTATCACATTCACAAAGAAGCAAAGTAAGTATCAAAGCTCAATTGTTACGAAGCAAAACAATTATCAGAAAGCAATTGTCAGAGACTCAAAGTTCACGAGGTAACCTTTCCTGCAACATTCTCTTGATTTTTTTTTTTTTTTTTTTTGCACGTATATGTATGTATGTATCCGTATCAATTTGTTAAAACTATTCTGCTTTTCCTTTCATTGTTTTGTACTACATATATGCTTTGTCCAAAAAAATATATTATGTTCATGCACTGTGATCCGATTACTTCATACCCTTGTGACGAATTCTTATTGATTTCACGGTTTTCAAACGAGAGGTCCAAGGGACAAGGGGTCTTTTTACTTTCTTTGAAACTTGTGAATCTCGAAAAAGAATTAACACCGGTGCAACGAAAGATTTCTTAAATATTCCCAGAACTTAAATATTCAGATTTCTTAAATATTCACAGAACTTAAATATTCACTGAATTCGAAAGAGAATGTGGGTGTCCCGTGGGTCTCTTTTTTTTTACTCTTTCGAATCCGCGAATTTAATGATTTAGAGGGGGATCCAAGCCCATTCAATTAATTTCCATAACCCCTTTTAATCAAATTGAAGAAAAAATTCAAAAGAGATAGTGGGTTTTCGGTCGTTGGTATATCAATCTCTTTGAATTTGGACAATTTGAAAGATAGGGATTTTGAAATTACTTGTTTTGGGCCTACGAGGGAGGCGGTGTTGCTTGGTTTTCGGCGATGGCAGCGGCTGGACTTCAGTTGCGGTCAGTGACTCACGGCGGCGGCAGCGGGCTTTCGGTTGCGGTCAGCGGCTGGATCCGAGTCGAGGTGGACCGGACGTCGTCGGCTTCAGGCGGTACGGCGACGGCTTCGGGCGGTACGGCGTCGGCTTCAGGCGACGGTGGCCGTAGCAGGCGGTGCGCAGCTTCGGGCGATGGCGTCTAGACTGTGACGGTGGCCGTAGCAGCATTAGGCGGTGTGCAGCTTCGGGCGACGGACTTCCGGCGACGGTGTCTGGACTGTGACGGTGGCGGCGGCCATTGCAGCTGCTCTGTTTCCGGCGACGCGGCGATGTGGAATGCAGCGGCGGCGGCTGGCTTCAGGCGAAGCGCGGCAGCGCGACTTTAGGTGGAGCACAGTCGACGGATTTCCGGCGACGCGCGGCGGCTATTGCAGTGGAGGCACAGCGCGGTTTCAGGCAACGGGCGGCGGGGCGTCGCGGCTTCAGGCGAGGCGCGGCGGAGCACGGCGGGCGACTGGAGTGCAGCGGACGACGGCCATCGCCGACGTTCGATTTCCGGCGGAGGTTCGCGAGACAGCCGACGGGAGATACCAAATAATTTGGGGATTTTTACACTTTCTGCCTTTTTGCCTTTTTAAGTGAAGAATAGGGCATCATAGAGTTTGGGCTTGATTCATTAAGGAAATGGGCCCAATAAAGTGTCCCATTTATTTAATTAATTCAAAACAGGCCCAATGTATTTAATTAATTCAAAACAGGCCCAATGTATGAAAAAGAATAGTGGGCTATGCTTATTATTAATTTGGGGACCTCTCTTGATAAAAATTAATTAGAATAGACCCAATTCCTTATTAATTTAGATAGAGGAAACTCCTCATTTGTTAAATTAATTTAGGATAATGGGTTTTCTAGCTTTAATTAATTGCCGTCTCTTTACGATTAGTTCTCTAATAATTTTCTTCTTCGATTCAGGTTCCTTAAAAAAAATGGTTCACTTCAAAAATAATGTTACTTCTTCCGGAGCTCGTTATTTGGTGATCCTCAATGATAAACGCCAACCTTTAGAGAAAGGGACCCATCTACGTGTAGAAATGCCCCTTATTGGTAACTCTGCACAACCTTGGCCCTTAGTGAATGCTGGACTTCACTTGGATAATTGGTCGCATGAGATATCTTTGAACAAATCAACGAAAGCATGGGTTCTTGACAACACTTCCCATCGCAACGAGATTGAAGAGGATGTAAGTCATCTACCAACCTTGGGGAGGCGTATAGTTATGGGCAAGGACAATTGGAGAGGAGCTATAGAGTTTTCTGTAGAATTCAGTTATCACAAAGGATATTGGGAGTGGACTGAAGACGTTTTGAGCCGATGTGAACATACTCTCAGGGACGCCAGGATTTATTATGCTGTCTTTGCCTCCCTTTTCACTTACGACTTTAATTCTGAAATTATCAAAGCTTTCTGTGAGGCATGGTGTCCATCTACAAATACGTTGCTCACTACCTTTAGAGAGATGTCCATCTCATTATGGGACGTGCATGAGCTAACGAATCTTCCTTTGGATGGTTGTCTATATGACGAGGTGACACCTGACGCACCCGAACTTTTCGACGAGACTGGGGATTTATGCCTTCCAAAGAGTTGCAAGTACCTACTCCACGCTTACCACATACTTCGTGGGGGCGTTTCTAGGGGTGGCGTATCGATTGATCAATGGATCGCATTTTGGTCAAGGAAAACTGGAAAGTATCGTCAACCTCCCACACAGAGTGAGAAAAGGAGAAGTTGTCGTCCTAAGTCGACTCATAATCCTCTTGGGAGTCTTGGAGTCCATAAGCCATGGTCCGATGCAGAAGTTACTTTGTTCAAAACACTCAAGATTGAACCGGCCCAACAAGAAGAGACATATCTTGCTGCTCATTTAGCTTGTTGGCTTTGCATATTTACCCTTCCTAATGGTGAAGTGAATATGATACGTCCTGCTACTTTCAAAATGGCTAGTTTGATGGCTGTGGGTAAGACAGTTAATCTTGTTGTACCGGTCTTGGCTAATATTTACAGGGGTTTGAATCAGATTTCGCTGCACCCCGAACCGTCCCGAGCCCGATCTGCCTTTCCGGTTCATTTTGTGTACGTTTGGTTAGCCCGATATTTTAGGACTCACTACCCTGCTGTTCATGATCACCGTGCCCCTATAATGGTAAAGTATTCTGGAGAGAATGGTGCTAAGTACCATAACCCTGTGGAGGCTCGTAAACGGATTCATAGAGGAGAGTCTGCAGAATGGACATGCAATATGTTAAATCGGAAGCAATTTATCTCTTATGTTGATACCGGAACTGGTCAACGGGCTAACTGGAGTTACTTTGTCGCTATTCGATCCAATTACCTTACTTGGAGGCAAGGCAATCGTTTTATTGTTGAACCCTATAGTCCGCACCGATTTAGCCGTCAGTTTGGCTTTTACCAAGAAGTTCCGGGAGAGTTGATTTTTGATCTTCGTGAAACCCCATTGGATAATGGGACGCATTACTGGCAGTCTTGTACTTTGCGTGGGTCTCGTGCTAAAGTGTGTTTACCGATTCCCCCCGTAAATGCTAAGTCGTATTCTTCGCCAGATTACAAGAAGTGGTGGGCCCAAGCCCACGGTACTTACTTAGAAAATCATGTCGACGACTTGATCAACTCGAAGCATGACGATATCTTGGAAGAAGATGTGCTAGTTATTGATAGTCATGATCCTTGTGGAGAGCATGATGAAGATACTTCTCGAAAGCCGGCTGATCCTCCCTTGATTCCTGAAGTTGCGCAAGTGGTTGAGACTAACAAGAGAAAGAGTGTTTCTCAGTGCTCGGAAGAGAGTCAAGGTAACAACGATGATCGCCATTGGAAACGGGCCAAGAAGGTTACCAAAGCTTTAGTACCTTTGGAGGAATCGGTTAAAGACTCCTTGAAGAAAGAGGTTTTCGTCACTCACTCTTCTCTTACTTTCCATTTTTATACCACTACTTTACTAATTATGTTCACATGTCTACTTTTTCAGGCGATGGTTGACATATTTGGTAGTAATTATGGATCAGATGAGGAAGAGGCATCGTCTTCGGTGAAGATTTTGAAAGCTTCTTCCCCTATCAACGTTGGGAAGCAGTGTACTCAAGCAGTTTCAGTATTTCAATGTGATAAGTTCTTTTTTGATCGTGAACGAGACTTTGTTTCTTCTACATGGAAAGCTCTTCAAACAAGAATCATGGAAACTCCTATTAACTTCTTATCTTCTATGAAGGAGGAAGTATTCATTGCATTCACGAGGTTACAGACTTATGCCCAAACTGAACTCCCGACTATAGAGGCGTCTTTGATATCTTTGTTTGAGAGAGCCGATGCTCATGATACGATGAGGTCTAAATCTTCCGATGGACGTCCTAAGGAGGCTCTTAATCAACGGTTGACTGAAATTAAGCATGCCCTTCACGAGGTTGAGGAGAAACGTGCTGAAAATCTTTCTCAAGCCGAGGCTATCCAAACAAAGCTTCAAAAAGTCAAGGATAAGGTGCGACGCTTGAAGGAGTTGAAGAAGGAGAAGAAAGTATTGACCCAGTCTTTGGAGGAAAAAGAAACATTAGTTCAAGGTTTTGATACCGAGATCCTAAATTTTCAAGACGAAATCTCCACTATCAACAATACGCCCCCAATAGAAGATGTTGTAATTGAAGGCTTGAAGAAGACGAAGACCGAGCTAGAAGAGGCTTTAGAAGAGTTTAAGGGTTTAGGCCTCTTTATTTAGTTGCTTTATGACCTTTATGTTTTTCCTTGTTTTATCTGTTGTTTTTCATGGATATTTTGCTTCGCACACTCCATGTATCTATTCCATTTTTGCTTTGGCACTTTGATTAAAATTTTCTTTTCTTCGTCTATATCTCACATGTTCATATTCTTCAATGCTTGCTTTTGTATATTCATCGAGATAAATGAATTGGCCCTTTTTGGAGAATAAAGATTCTCTATTAAAAGAAAACCCTAAAGCCATAAGTTCACATGTCGAACCAGAGGCCGGAGCGCCGTTAAAACCTTGCCTTGGAAAACCCCCCTTAGGGACAAAACCTAGGTCAAGGGAAAAGGTACACCCCTCTACAAAATTGAAGTACAAAATCAGAAATACAAGGCAAAATAAGGTTTGGGCATTGCCCCCTTTCACTTTCTTCCTTCTTTGTTTTCTTCATGCTTCATATGTTCGTCACTTTTGTGTTCATCGATCCGACTTTAACTTATGACTGTACTTAGAAATATACTAAGTTGCCTACGTACCTCTTTAAAGAGGATCAAGTCATAACGTAGTTCAAGCAAAATATGATTTATATTTGGGGGGGGGGGGGGGGACCGTTCACAGTTTATACTCATGCGGGCCAGGAGTGACTATTCTTTAACTACTGTAGACAAAGTAGGGATTTAAGTATTTAACCACTTAAAATGCCTTTAGTGGAGTAAGTTAACAGTTTAACCACATGTATTTACCTTTGGTGGTTGTCGTACACAGTTTATACTCGTGCGGACCAGGAGTAATAAGTAATTTAGTCTCGTACATCATGGAGTAACAAGCAGTTTAGGCTCATGCGTTCTTGGAGCGACAAGCAGTTTAGGCTCATGCGTTTATAGAGCATTCTTGTTTTCTTTACGCGTAGTAGCATTTCAAAAACTTCCCGTTTATAGGACCAACGTTCACGCCATCTTCAGAAATCAGCTTGTAGGCGTCGTTTGTGTAAACTTCTTTAACAACATATGGGCCGTCCCACTTAGGCAAGAATTTATTCCCAACACGGTGAGTTACTACGATAGGCCTTCTTACAGCAAGAACCAAATCACCAACTTGAAAAGAACGTATCCTCACTTTCTTGTTAAACGTTCTGGAAAGGCGGGCTTGATAGCATTCGAGCCTTTGTTGTGCTTCCAATCTTTTCTCATCTAAGGCTTCCAACTCTTCAAGACGCAAACGTGCATTCTCTTCTTCCGTCAGCCCTTCTTGTATCGCCATCCTTAGAGATGGAATCTGTTTCTCAAGGGGAACAACTGCTTCAACACCATACACCAACTAATAGGGAGTAGCTTGTGTAGGCGTTCTGTAAGTAGTTCGATATGCCCATAGAGCTCCATTCATCTTTTCATGCCAATCTCGCTTTGACTTGGAGACTACTTTCTTCAAGAGGTTGCACAAGGTCTTGTTGAAAGCTTCAGCGAGTCCATTAGCAGTTGCGTTGTACATAGAAGATTTCCTTTGTTTGAAGTCAAACTTGTCACAAAGTTTGTCGATGTGACTGTTACTGAACGATCTTCCATTATCGGTGATGATGTACCGAGGGACCCCGTATCTAAAAATGATATTGACTCGAATAAAATCAGCAACATTTTCTTTCTTCACTTCTCTCAAAGGTATGGCTTCCGCCCATTTAGAGAAGTAATCGGTTGCAGCTAGGATATACAGATGACCGCCTGATGACTTCGTTAGTGGTCCCACCACATCTAGACCCCAAGCATCGAATGGCCACGAGGCAACGGTTGGGTGTAACAGTTCTGGGGGTTGATGGATAAGGTTGGCATGAAACTGACAAGCTTGACATTTTCGTGCGTAATCCATACAGTCTTTCACCATTGTTGGCCAGTAATAACCCATCCTCTTCACTCGAAAGTGTAACTTTGGCCCTGACTGATGAGCGCCACAAATTACGGCATGCGCTTCTTCCGTTGCGTGGGCGGCTTCACCATTACTGAGACACCTTAAGAAGACCCCATCAAATGATCGTCTATAAAGCACACTCTTGTAGTATATGAATCGAGGGGCTCGACGTCTGATATCCACTCTTCGCTTCAGATCACTTGGCAACTTATCGTATTTCAAGTAGTCGACAAATGGCTGTCGCCAATCTTCTTCTTCAATTTCGAATACCTCAATAACATGACTTTCACCTTCTTTATCACCGTCATCCTCAAATATAGGGGGCACAACCCAACTTTTACATATTGGGATACGGGCTTTACTTTCGGGCAATGCAATTGTTGAAGCAAGTTTTGCTAAAGCGTCGGCTTGTTTGTTATCTTTCCTTGGAACATGCTCAATTTCCACGTCTCCGAGATAATTCATGAGTCGTCGAGCGTACTTTTGATAAGGAAGCAACTCTGGTTTTCTAACCTCGTACGATCCAAGCATTTGGTTCACTATCAACTTTGAATCTCCATACACCCTGAGATGTAGTTGCTTAATATCGACTGCCATTTCCAACCCAAGAATGAGTGCTTGGTACTCAGCAACATTGTTTGAGCAATTTTCTATTAAAGTGAAAGAATAGGGCAATACTTCTCCATCAGATGTTACAAACACAACTCCAGCACCAGCTCATTCTTTATGAGCGGACCCATCAAAATACATCTTCCATGGAGGGGGTATTTCAACAGTTAGGACGTCTTCGTCTGGAAGGTCGTCACATAACTCCCATTCTGCAGGCATTGGATGATCGGCTAAGAAATCGGCCAGAATTTGTCCCTTGACAGCCTTTTGAGGGACGTAAATGATCTCAAATTGTTGCAACTGGAGATACCATCTCGCGAGTCGATCCGAGAGAACTGGCCTAGACATAACATACTTCAACGGGTTTGCTCTCGATACAAGATGGATGGTATGGGCTTGGAAATAATGTTTTAACTTCTGGATCACGAATATAAGAGCCAGACACAACTTCTCAATTGGAGAGTACTTCAATTCATTTGGAGTCATCATTCTACTCAGGTAGTACAAAGAATTTTCCTTTCCTGACTCGTTTTCTTGTGCCAGCAAGGCTCCAACTGAACGCTCTTGAGCAGCGATGTAAAGAATCAACGGACGTCCGGGCACCGGAGCGATCAATACTGGTGGCTTCATCAAATATGACTTGATGCTTTTGAAAGCATTACTGCAAGATTCATCCCATTCAAATGGTGTATCTTTCTTCATGAGACGACTAAATGGTTGACATCGTCCGGCTAAGTTTGAAATGAATCTTCTGAGGTATGCCAACTTTCCTTGTAGGCTTTTAAGCTCGTGAATGTTTCGAGGTTCCGGAATCTTTAAGATTGCATCAATCTTTGCTTGCTCGATTTCAATCCCTCGCTGGCGAACCACAAATCCAAGAAACTTTCCTGATTTGACCCCGAATGCACACTTCAAAGGATTCATCCTAAGCTGGTATCGCCTCAAGCGTTCAAAAACCACCCTCAGGTCTTGGAGGTGATCATTCCTCCTCTTTGATTTCACGACTAAGTCATCAACATAACATTCAACATTCTTGTGAAGCATGTCGTCGAAAATCCTTTGCATGGCTCTTTGGTATGTTGCGCCTGCATTCTTCAAACCAAATGGCATCACTTTGTAGCAGTATATTCCTTTCGGGGTTCGAAAAGCAGTGAGCTCTTCGTCTTTTGGCAACATACGAATTTGATTGTAACCTGACGACCCATCCATGAAACTTAGAGCTTCATGACCCGTTGTTGCATCGATCATAAGTTCGGGAATAGGTAACGGAAAATCATCTTTGGGACATGCAACATTCAAATCCCGAAAGTCAACACACACACGAATCTGTCCGTTCTTCTTTCTCACCGGAACAATGCTCGAGATCCATGTAGGATACTTTACTTCTCGGATGAAACCTACTTCAATAAGATTGTTCACCTCAACTTCAATTAACGGAACAAGATCTGGTCGGAATCGGCGTTGAGTCTGCTTGACTGGTCGAACTCCCTTCTTTACTGAGAGATGGTGTACTGCTACTTTCGGGTCCAGTCCCGGCATCTCTTTATACGACCATGCGAATACATCTCTGAACTCACGTAGTAGTTCAATGTAAGTTTCTTCCTCATCATCGGACAATAAAGCACTCACATAGATTGGTCGCGGGTCGTTAACATCACCCAAGTTAATTTCTTTCAACTCATCAATAGTTGTCTTGACACCCTCTTCGAGTTCTGGAGGAGCATCCTCTACATCCGCTTCCTCCACCTGAACATCTTCGCATTCGGTGATGTGATTCACAGTTGCGATGTCTTTATCGTATTCATTTGTATTTGTAAGATCCACACGTGATCTTATTCGACCATCTCTTCCCCTAACTTGGATGGTTTGAATAGTGTTGATAATGTCAGAGACGTACCCTTCTCTGATCATTCGAGTGATCCTTCTTTGTACCCTTTCCATATCTTGTGGCACTTGCTGCTGCATGTCATAGGTGTTGACAAAATTAGAAGAAGCTACACTCTCTGTATCATCTTCTTCGTCGCTATACTCTTGAGCGAGAACAATGGTTTGCCTTCTGGCTTTGGATACACCCCCATATGTTATTGTCAACATATGCTGCCTCTTCATGCGGGATTGTTTTGAGCTCCGAACTCTGGAAACACCCAACTTTTGATGATGTGTTTGTGGCCCGAGTCTATTAAAGACTGAGGGGCGTTTCATCTTCTTACTCTTCTTGCTAGCAGACTTCCCAAGTCTCTCAAAGACCGAAAGTCGTCTTACCTTCTTACCATCTTCATCGAACGCATCATTTGTCGATGAGTATTCTCCTTCAGAAATGTGGTTGGCATTGGCTCTTTTAATTGCAATGCGAACCGGATTCTTTGTGGTATAACCAAGTCCCATTTTGGTACTCTTTACGGCATAGCCGCTCTTTTTCAACATTTTCTGGGTGTCATTAAGTTCATGTTCTGACTGACTAACAACCTTCCCCAATGCACAGTTTTCCCGTGTATCATACCCGGCTTTGACTAAGAGCTTGTAAGCTTTAGGACCGTAAAACTTTGTAACATCATGTCCCATGACCTCTCCATGTTCCACCTTAGGTCCTTGAGTAGGACGAACAAACCCCTTAATTGGTTGTGAAGATGGCTTCTTTCCATCCAGTTTAGTTAATGGCAATGTTAACTCCTCCAATGCCTCAACAATAGAGGGAACCGATTTGTTCTCTTTGAGGCGAGATGTTGACGCCTCCTTGCAATCCTTCCGTGTCGGACCTTCCTCGTTCTTTGTTTCTTTCGCACATCGAAAGAAGTATTTGGCATCAGCAAAGTATGATTCTGCCTCTGTGAAAGGTTTATCATCTCCGACCACTGTTTTCACAACCCCTTGACTAAAGTATTTGAAGCATTGATGTAGGGTAGAAGGAACCACGCCATTTTCGTGCAGCCACGGGCGCCCTAGAAGCATGTTATATGAAGTCCTGGCATCTATGACGTGGAGAGTTACAGTCGATGTCATCCCACCAATTAGCAAATCCAACACTATGGTGCCAAGGGCCCTCTGTCCTTCCTGATTAAACCCGTGTATCATCAGCCGACTGCCTGCGAGTTCATCCATATCTATCTCCATCTTTTTCATCACTCGTAAGGGTAAAATGTTTACCCCGAAACCTCCGTCAATCAATATCCGATTCACTTTCTGCTCTCGAGTATGGCCAACTACGAATAGTGGCCTGTTATGGGATTCTGAACCAAGCATTAAGTCTTCATCTGTGAAAGCTATCGTTGAAAAACAACCATTAACTTTGTCATCGAGACCATCGTTGGTCTGAGGTCGTTCATCATCTTCCTCGCTGGTCATGTGGCAAGAGAGGTCTCTACATGCGCTGTTGTTCTCAACTGTGACAGCATTTGCCGTTGTCTCACTATCCTCTAGCAAGATCTTTCCTTCCTTGGCTAGCTGCATAACTTTCTCCTTGAATGTGAAACAGTCTTGGATTGGATGCCCTACCAACCGATGGTATTTGCAATACTTTGGGTCATCCGTTCGCCCAGCTTCATCCGGTCGTTTCATTTCTGGTAATTCGATGAGGTCATTCTTGATCAGGTCATCGAACATTCCGGGGATGTCAGAGTCTAGGAATGGATACTGTTTTTGTTGTAATTCCCTCAGACTTGTTCTCCTTTGCCCCCATTCTTGGGCGACGCCTTTTCCTTTACTCCCCGTATCAGTTTCACCCTTTCTGAATTTGACAGTAGTAGCGGTCACTGCCATGGATTCTTTATTCGAATCTTTAGTGAAAGGTTTGCCCCCTTTCTTAACTTCCTGCTTGTCTTTGAACTTCCAAGGCTCCTGAGTTGGCGGCCCTCCAGCTCTAGTTGTAGACATACTCAGCTCCATGTCGTGAGCTTTAGTCGCCAAATCTTCGAACGACCTTGGCCGAATCGCTTGTAGGATATATCGAAGACCCCACTGCATACCTTGAATACACATCTCGATTGCCGAAGCTTCGGTCAATCTATCCTTACAATTCAAACTTAAATTCCTCCACCGGTTTATGTAATTTATCACCGATTCCTCCTTTGATTGACGAGTGTTCGTCAATTCAATCATGCTCACCGTTCTACGGGTGCTGTAGAACCGGTTGAGAAATTCCTGCTCCATTTGCTCCCAACTATCAATCGAGCTAGCTTCCAAATCGGTATACCAGTCGAATGCATTGCCCTTTAGAGAGCGTACAAATTGCTTTACCAAGTGATCTCCGTAAGTGCCGGCATTGTTGCAAGTCTCTACGAAGTGAGCAATATGCTGCTTTGGATTGCCCTTGCCATCGAACTGTTGCAACTTTGGAGGTTGATAACCAGCTGGCATCTTCAAACTGTCAATCCTCTTCGTGTAAAGCTTGCTGTAGGTGAATGAGGAATTGGGATTTTCCTCCAACTTATCTTTGATTGCCCCAAGTATGATTTCTTTCAATCGGTCAACGGGCACCAAACCATCGGGAGAAACTTGTAAATCTTTAAGAGTTTGGTCAACTTCCATTGGCTGGCGTTCACCAGACGTCTCAGCATCATGCCCTTCGACTTGCTTTCCTTTGTCTGTATTGCTCATCAATTTAGCAATCCGAGCATCTTGTTCGTGGACATGTTTCGTTAGTCCTTCTATGGCTCGAGTTAAGCTTGACAATTGCTCCTCAATAGTCGTAGTGTCTGTTGCCATTGCTGAGGCTGTGCTTGAATTTGAGGAGCTTGCTGTGGAACGAGTAGGGGAACATGCTGGATTGTTCTCCTCATTCACAGTGTTGGGTGGTGGACCCTCTGCAGTAGCCTCCTCTGAAGAAGACGATGATTTCGAGCTTCTTGACATACTTCTCGTGACTACGTTCACGTCTTCAAAGTCAAGACCAGCTGATCCGGATGCAACACCTCTCTTAATCTTATTTTTGATTGGTGTCATCGTCGAGACTTGATTTGCTTGAAGAGTAGAGATGAGAGGTAGAGATTGTCCCACTGGGCGTGCCAATTTGTAAACACAAATTCGTGAATTAAATATAAAAACGCGAAAATGGTAAACGATTTTATTTCTTTTCGGATTAAAACCGAGTATTTGCGGGTTACAATCTCTAATTTCTCCTCTGATTCTCTCTTCTTGAACTTCACTTGGATTTCTTGAGCTTTTGGAGCTGGATCCGCAGCCGAATCCTTTCCGATCTTGTATTTGGGGCTTTTATAACGTTAATCCAAAGGTTTAGCACCGTATTTTGGATTAACCGCCGAATTTAGGGACTTTTTGGATGAACGTCGTTGAAGATCGTTCTTGAATTTGGGACTTTTTAACGTTAATCCAAAGGCTTGACGCCGTATTTTGGATTAAACGTTGATTTTTGGGACTTTTCGGGACTTTTCCGGGACTTTTCCGTTGAAGATCCACGAAGAACTTTGAAGAAACGTCGAATCGAAGAGGCTTAGCACCTTGATCTCCACTCGAACACTGTTTCTTGCTGCTTTTCCCCAAGAACGCCTTGAAGAAACGCCGAATCGAAGAGGCTTGGCACCTTGATCTCCACTCGAACACTGTTTCTTGCCGCTTTGCACGAAGAACGCCTTTGAAGATCCTCCCCTTGCTGAAGAACACTCTAAAATCTCTGCAGAGAATTTTAGAGCCTTGAATGCTTCTGATTTCTTGATGATGAAAATGAATGAAATGAGGCCTCTATTTATAGGTGTAGGCCTGGAGATTTTTGTGCAAGTAGTTAGGATTTCGAATTTTGAATTACTTGGGCTCAATTTGATTTGGGCTAAGAATACCCTATTTGGGCTCAATTTGATTTGGGCTCAATTTGATTTGGGCTCAATTTGGTTTGTTGGACTTTAGAGGCCCATCTTCATTTATGGGACTTTAGAGGCCCGTCTTGCTTTATTGGACTTTAGAGGTCCGTCTTTATTTATCGGACTTTTAGAGGGAACAATTAAATATTAATTAATTATATCTTTATTTTAGGAATTAAATTTATTCCAACAAATAAATAATAAATTTAATTAATGTTTAACCCGTAATTTCCACGCGTTGCAATTTAATTCGTAATTGAATTTTCCTCGTCTACAAGGTCATTTTTGTATATTTTGTATAAGTAAGACCATTTTTTATAAGTAGTAATTTGACTAGGTCATTTCTGAAATTCCCCCAATTATATCAAATCAATTAGTAAGAGTGAGTGATGTTGTATTATTATAATAATAAAATGTATAGGTATTTTTAGGGGTGAATGTAATTGAATATTGAAATCTCGAACTAAAATAAGACGGGGGACGTTACGTCCCACGTCCGGACGTTTGAGTCTCAAAACAAACATGTTCTTCCTTCTTCTTCCTCCCTTCCTTCTCTTTACAGCGCCTCGCTGCCACCACCCGCCAACCTCCCTCCCCGTAATAGAAAAAAACCAGACAAGAAAAAAAAACCATGTCCAGCCCTGCCCCCACCACCCACCAGACCATGCCCCCAACCCACCCAAATAAAAAAAAGAAATATTTGTTTTAGTCCTTTAAGTTTGAGTGATTCCAAAATAAATCCTTTAAATTTTTAATTTTACAAAATATATTCTATATCTTTCAAGCTATTAATTTTAGTCCTTTTTAAAATCTATTTTAATCCTTTAATTTTAAACTCCAATTTTAATAAAATTTAAGGTATAATTTATTCCTTCTAAACAGAAAATATTTTATTTAAATCTATTTTCTATTTTTATGTTTTATTGAATACTGATTTTATTTAAATCTGTATTCCAATTTTAATAAAATTTTATTTACAGAAAATTTTATTCCAATTTAAATCCGTAGTTAAACTCCAATATAAACAAAAAATATTTTATTTAAAATTTAAAAAAAAATACATCATTAAAATATTTTTAAAAAATACTGCTTTTAATGTATTTTTTTTTAAAACATCATTAAAATCTGAATTATGCTCAAATTCTACCTAGCCATTTTTTCTAATTAATTAAATATATTAAAATCCGAAAATAAAAATATATACTAAAATCTAGAAAATTGAAAGAAAATTATAAATATGTTTAAAAAAAAGGGAAAACTCCAACTACCCCGGTCATATTCTCCAAATGTAAATTATATGATTTATATAATAATTTATAATTTACATTTGGGGAATATGACAGGGGTTTAGGGTTTAAATTAATCTCGACTCGATTAAAACTCATTTTAGTTCGACTCATATAATTATCAAACAAGCTTAAATAAGAATTTCAAAACTTAATAAATGTGCATTAAATTAATTTGAATGCGTTTTTATATGATTTAATATTATGTTTATCACAGTAATTACTTATAGAGTTTAGATTTAATTATACTTGTGTTCAATTTAGTTCGGGAAATAATTTCTTGGATGGGAGGTCTACGAATACATAAAATCTCGTATAATCTCGTTCAATTTATTATATAAATCATATTATAATTTACATTAGGGGAATATGACAGGGGTAGTTAGAGTTGTCCCTTTTTTTTAAATATATTTATAATTTTCTTTCAATTTTCTAGATTTTAGTATATATTTTTATTTTTGAATTTTTATATTTTTAATTAATTAGGGAAAATGGCTAGGTAGAATTTGAGCATAATTCAGATTTTAATGATATTTTTATTTAATTTAAAAAATATTTTAAATGATTTTTTTAAAAAAATACATTAAATCAGTATTTTTTTTAAATATTTGAATGATGTATTTTTTTTTTAATTTTAAATAAAATATTTTATGTTTATATTGGAGTTTAACTACGGATTTAATTTGGAATAAAATTTTCTGTAAATAAAATTTTATTAACATTGGAATACTGATTTAAATAAAATAAGTATTCAATAAAACAGAAAAATAGATTTAAATAAAATATTTTCTGTTTAGAAGGAATAAATTATACCTTAAATTTTATTAAAATTGGAGTTTAAACTTAAAGGACTAAAATAGATTTTAAAAAGGACTAAAATTAATAGCTTGTAAGATATAGGATGTATTTTATAAAGTTAAAAACTTAAAGGATTTATTTTGGAATCACTCAAACTTAAAGGACTAAAACAAATATTTCCTCAAAAAAAAAAAAAAAACAGTGCGCCAGGTATTTTTTTTTTTTGTCCCCCTCTCTATTTTTTTTTCGATCATACACATTTTCGTCGACAACGATTTGTTGATGAGAGTGTATACGGTTGACTCGTAATTTTTAAAATAAAAAATTTGAAAATTTTCTAAATTTTTTCTTAAATTTCTGTATTTTTTTGTTTGATGGCCATCGGAAATAATAGTGGTGGTGGTGGCGGCGGCGCCGACAGCTGTTGTTTTAGAAATTAGGTTTAGGGTTTAAAGATGGAATAAGGGTGCACTTAGTAGTGTAATATTATTAGTAAATAGTCACACCCCAAAGGCAACTATATTCTCAGCTTCAGCCCAAATATTCTGGCCCATTGGCGCATATCCAACTCAAGTATTTGGTTAGGTTTTTTAATTAAAAAAATTATGTGTTCCAAACAAAAAAATATTCCCAACACTAACCCAATATTTCATTCAATATTAGGGTGGTGTATTGGTTGTAGAGATGTTTATTCGGGTCGGGCTGACCTGTTTAACCCTGAAAAATACAAGGTTAGGATTCATGAATTATAGGTCCATTTAAAATCGGGCTTTTTTTACCCGGACCGATTAGCCCGTGGGCTAAACCGGGCCAGCCCGCTAGCCCGAGTTGTTACATTTTTTTTTTTTAATAAATAACCTAAGAACAAATTTTGGGTCATTTGACCAATAACCATTAGAGCTGGCAAATCGGGCCGCCCGACCCAATCCATCGGGCCAAGCGATGTTCGTGGGCTGGGTCGGGCCGACTCATGAATTAGTCGGGCCTATTAAAATGGAGCTCAGCCTAGCCCATCTGGGCCTAGCGGGCTAGCGGGCCAGCCCAACCCTTGAAATTTTTCTTTAAATTTTAATATTTCTAACAAAAATTATATATATAAATTTAAATATAAGGTATTTTACTTATTTTAATTATTTATTTTCATAAAGAAAAAAATTTGATCGGGCCAAACGGACTGTCCATGGGCCAAATTCAGCCTACCTAATTTGGCCCATCGGGCCCATTGGGTCGGGCCAAATAGGCCCAGTTCTATATGGGCCTGTGATTTTGAAGCCCAGTCCATACTAGGCTTCGGGTTGGCCGGGCCGGCCCATCGGGTCGGGCCCAAATTGCCGGCTCTAATAACCATAACTATAACCATTAAGAAGCACATTACCATCCATTAGTCATTATTACTGCTTTTTATTAAATTATGATATTTGTTTAACTTTATTTGGTCATATTAAGGAGTAATGAGTTCTAGAATTGTGTTTAAATTATACTTTTTTTTTCTCATTAACTAATTATGTATTTTTCTATTTTATTTGCTTGTTGGACGTGCCAATTGAGACTTTTAATTTTAAAAGAAAAAAAAATTATTGTGGCCCGTTTAGCCCGTGGCCCGCTAGGGTTATGGTTAGGTCCCAACAATTGTAGGCCCGTTAAATATGAACCGGTTAAGGCCCTAACCCGTTTAGCCCGTAGCCCTGTAGGGCTGGCTCTATAGGGTTAGGGCCAGCGCGATAGACATCTCTAATTGGTTGTGGATTCTGTAGGATTTTTTTGGATTTTCAAAGTCAGGTATTCAATACGGATTTTAAAAAGTCTTTCAAAATTTTGAGGTATTCAATACAGATTTTAAAAAATCTTTCAAAATTTTGAGGTATTCAATACAGATTTTAAAAAGTCTTTAAAAATCTTTAGGTATTCAACAGGATTTTAATATTCTATGGATTTTGTTGGATTCTCCTCTAAAAATATAAATAAATTGCACTATCCAAAATCTCTTCTAAAAACAAGAGATTTCAACGGATTCTCTCAGAAAACTCTGAAGACGAAAGATCAGAAGTAGGAATGGCAATATTGACCTGACCCGCGATACCCACCCCACAGCGGGCTTTGAGTCAGGTCAGATTCACCCCGTATTAAGAATGAGTTAGGTTTGGGTCTTATGCCCGACCCGCAGATATCTGACTTGCCTGAATATATAAACTTTTTTTTATATATATATATATATATAATATTAATTTTTTTAAAAAACACTTCACATTAAAAAAATAACTCTTTCATCAATATCGAGTTTATGAATATCTATATAAATTAATAAAAAATATATATATTTCACAATCTTGTGAAGTCTATGAAAATTCATATAAATCAATAAAAAAATGTCAATCAAACTTTGCATGAACCCTATGAATTTTCACGTACTTTTTAAAATTAAAAAAAATTCAACAGAATTTCAATTGAATACACCTTTCCTTACACTATATATATATATATATATATATATATATATATATATATATATATATATATATATATATATATATATATATATGTGTGTGTGTGTGAAGGGTTGGATCGGATAAAACGGATTTGATTTTACTCAAATAAAAACAGGTATTTCGCTTCAAGTATGTGTTTACAAATATGTTACAATAACCTAAATGTTTAAAAAGGTAAGGACAAATGTGTATAAACACCTTTTTTATTATTATATGGACAATCATATGCTATTAAATAAACAAGTACTCCAGCATGTAATATTATAAGATCATCTAATAACACAACTATGTAGTAACAAGTGTTTATTCATGTAATAACACAACTATAACTATGTAGTACAGTAATATATATTTGTCCCTACAATAACATGTATTTTTCATTATAATACAGACTATTATCATGTCCTTTTGCACGTTTGTCATTTAAATATGGAAAAATATCATTTTTGGTCCCTGAACTTTACCCCTTTTCACATTTGGTCACCCACATTTCATCACTGTCAAAATTGGTCACTCACTTATTGGTCGCTATCAAAATTGGTCACTCACTTATTGGTCGCTATCAAAATTGGTCACTCACTTATTCTTTCTCTATCAATTTTGATGCTGTTGTTAGATATTCCGTCATTTACTAACGGAGAAAATGTTTTGAATGCCAACTTTTATTATTCAAAGCTTCAATGCCTTCGAATGGAAGCAATGACTTAGATGAAAAAGCATATGACTGGTTTGTAAAGAGAAATTCTTCTCAGTGGTCTAGAGCATTTTCAGCTGGATTTAACTGGCTGAAATAACATGTTTATAGGGGATCCCTGTTAAATCCCATCTTCTACAACTACATGATTTTTGTGATATGTCTACAGTGTCATATTTCAGCTGTAATTGATGGATTTAACCAGATGGCTGAAATAGCATGTTTATAGGGGATCCCTATTAAATCTCATCTTCTACAACTGCATGATTTTTGTCATATGTCTACAGTGTGTTGGTCGAATGGTCCCATGATTTGAAAATGACAATCATCTGATTTCATAGGAATGCATTCAGCGGCTTCCTTCATATTTTTTTTAGTGTCAACCTGATTGATTAGGGCATATTGCATCTTCCCATTTTTCTGCAGCATCTCTATTCACTTGCAGTCTCACCATGATAATGTTTCTGATTGTTTCAAGCATGGTGATGATTGGTTTGTCTCTTGCACGAAGAATGAGTGAGTTGGAGCTCTCACACATGTTATTGGTCAAGATATCACACTTTGAAAAAGCATTGAAGTATGCTCTGGACCACTGGGTCATATGCTTTTTCATCTAAGTCATTGCTTGAAGCTTTGAATTCTAGTTGCTCTAGCAGCGGTCCACAATGCTTTCTTAACCACACACCAGTAATATTAATTGAAGATAAATTCAGTAAAATTAAATTAAAAAAAAGGGGATTTGAGAGTTTAGGAGTAAGGAATTAAAAGAGAGAAAATAAAATTTGGGCTCAAAACCAACCTTTTGTCCGTTAGTAAATGACGGATTCTCTAACAGCAGCATCAAAATTGATAGAGAAAGAATAAGTGAGTGACCAATTTTGATAGTGACGAATAAGTGAGTGACCAATTTTGATAGTGATGAAATGTGGGTGATCAAATGTGAAAAGTGGTAAAGTTCAGTGATCAAAAGTGATATTTTCCCTTTAAATATTGATGTTTTAACTTGAATTATCTAACTTTCATCATGTCATATAACTTCTCAATTTGTTGTGTAGTATAATTTTCGTATTGAAACAGCTACAATTAATTTTGTAGGGAGGGAATAGTTACCAATTTTCCCTCAAGTAGGACTGGTTAATAAGTTCGCTGGGGTGAGTGGCCCAGGCCCCCCAGTGCTTCACATGCCCTAAACTTGAAGAATTAAATTGTCTATAATGAAAGGTCCACTTTTAATTCTTCTATTTTTATTTATTGTATAAATAACTTATCATTATCATTGTTGTTATTATTAGTAAAACTAAAAAAAAAAAAAGTCTTGCATCACATGTAGGGTAGTTAAGGGAAATTAATTGGTTATGTACTTATGTTGAACATCTCGTGAGGTCAGACGTTTTATTATGCATGTGAATCATAAAATTCACTATTCATTATCTCTAACAATTACCAATGATATGTACGTTGCTTTAAACCGTTCAAAAAAAAAAAAGTTGCATTATAAAAAAAAAAAAAGTGTTTCTAGTTACATTGGAGCTCAAACTAAATTACACCATCAGTCCATAAAAAATATGTTCAAATTTTTGGGCGCGGATTTTAAAAAATGGTAAATAAATTAAATGTGTTGTGAGATTGTTATGAGATAAAATTAAAGTGATTGTTTTCAAAAAAGGAAATGTATACTTTTGATAGACATATAAATAAGAAACGTGAGCATATTTTTTGTGAACAGAAAAAGTACTTATTTTGTATCGAAATTGAACCCATAGTAAGGAACAGAGGTAATATATGCATCGAAATCCATAATTAGTTTTCAAAAGAAAGTTTCTCATAGCTTTTGGTACAAAAATTAAAAAATATAATAGTATAAAAAGTGAGTAGTATACTAAATAAAATTAATTTTTTTATTGAAATTGACACACAAAAAAAAAGAGAGAAACTTCTGCTAAAATGAAAGGAGTAACAAACAAATAAATTCAGCTTTTGATGGTTCTCATCGTGTTTCTCTCATTAAATAGTTATTCATTCAATCTTTAATTTTTTAAATTTTATTATTTTTATGTATGACCTCTAATTAGAGTTGTTGAGACCGTCCGCGGGACGGGCGGGCTATCAAATATTCGGGTTGTTAAAACCTCAACCTAACCTCCAAACTTTTTTTTTTTATTATTAATTAAATCATAATCTTTTTTTTATTTTAAATAAATACATCATTTTAGTCTCAATATTAATTTAATTACGATATTTACGATTATTATAAAAAAAAATCAACCTTTTATCGTGTTGTAATTAGATGCACATTTTTTTTTTCTCCGGCCAACAATTGATCCACATCAAATTACACATATTCTTTTTTTTCACATCAGATTACACTTTATAGAAATAAAAATAAAACTTTATAATAATTAAAATTAAAATAAAAATAAAACTTTCACTTCTTCTGCATCTTCTCAAAGTCACTTCTTATACGTCTTCCTCACCTCTCAAATTCAAATTCTTCTCTTCTAACCCTAAAGTGTCTGGAATAATAAATATAACAATATAGTTATGAAAAATATACAAATATTTAATAAAATAAGAAACTTACCTTCATATAAATAGTGTCAAAGGCTTGGCAAATCAATACATCCATGTCTTGTTTGTCATTTTTCTTGGTTTGCAATCTCTTTCTTTTAAGTAGAGGTGTTGGTTATCACAGACCCACTCGCACTTGTTCCACTAACTTCTACTCCATTTGCTCATATTCCACTTGTTTCATTAGAAGTTGCATCATTTCTTAATCTAATATCGAACTTAATAGATTCTAGACAAACTCTTATGTAAGATAATATTGTTTTAGACTAATCTAATTTAAATGTATATTTATTATTAAATTTTACTCATTTTTCATTTCTTGAACTTAATGAATCGTAATAATCTCGCTCCACTGGTTTCTCAAGGAGAATGATGATTATTTATTCATTTCAACACTTGTTCTTTGTTTGATAGCTAAGGGGGTGTTTCTTTTGGGCTTTGGGTGGTTTTAAAAACCAGATTTTTGAAATCCTGGTTTTTGAAATCCCGATGAATAGTAATATGGGTGTTTCTTTTGGGTTTTGGAATAGTGAAGGATTTAACTTTATGTCAAATCAAGTTGTAAGATTGAATGAGTTTGTATTATTATATTATTATTTGGTGAGATTATAATGATTAGTTGATTAAATGTATTATATTATTGTATTATTATATTATTATAGTATTATTATATTATTATAGTATTATTATATTATTGTTGAAAAAGAATATAATGATTGAAGTAATATTATATAGATATAACTTTATGTCAAATCAATATGTTTGATAAGGGTGGTTTTGAGTGGATTTTGAAAACCGGTTTTTAAATCCCGAATTAAAACGAGTTTTGGATCTTGAAATCCAAAACCTGGTTTTTAAAACCAAAAAGAAACATCCCCTAAGACTTATTAGGTGGGATTATGATGAAATCCAAATTTTACATAAAAAAAGTATTGTATTTAATTTTAGCTTATCAAATAATTTATAAAGACTGAGATATAGTTAATTTACCATTAATCTAAGTTATCAAACAAGTTTTTTATAAATTTACTATTGCATTCATGCCATCACTCTTTACATTTTTTTAGGGTTATAACATCAAAATAAGTAAATAACTAGATCAATACATTTTAACGTACAAGATCTTTAACTCGAAACATATTGACTTGGCTACGCTGGACCTCTCCCGATTGTGAGAAAGTATAGAGACTGTTGTAACATTTACCATAAAAACATTCAAATCTTCATTCTCAATACGAGATAAATATATATCTCGTACTAAGGTATTCTCAAGTAAAAAAAATTAGACAATAAAAGGACAAAGATTCACCAAGCACTAAAATCTCAATGACAAACTGACGTAGCAGAAGGATAACACGAAAAGATGAACACCTTGATACCAACTGATGTAGGTCGCGAAAGCGTATAAATGATGAATGTATACGAAAAACACACTAGTTTGTTGATTAATCTAAGAATACCCGAAAAAGTGACAAAAATTCAAATACGTTGATTCAAAAAGAATAACGTAAGTGCAATTCAAAAGAACTTTGCTCTTTATTCTTTATTATTAAAAAAACATATCCTCTTACAACTTTATTCTCCATCCTTTTGTAATAAGGTGGATTAATTCACTAATTGATCTCCTAGCAATCATACTAATATGCATAATTGATTAGGATTTAGAGCAGAAAATAAATAACAATTAATTTTTCAATCAGTCGATTTCTTGCCACAATCTCTTCTTGATTTTGTCAAACTTGTTAGAAAAAGACCAAAGGGGTCGTATCTCCATCATTTAAATATTGTGCAACTTCACATCTAGTAACTAGAGGAGATAAAAAAAAAAAAACTAAGAATAAGAAAACAAAAACCAACCAATTAATAAACTAAGAACAAAATAAACATCTAACCACAGAAACGTCTCTGAAAGCTGAGGTTGAAATCGAAACTGTTGTAGAAAGCAGCGGCGGCAATAACGACGATGATTATGGTCGGCGACTAGTAGACGAACCACCCTCTAATAGTTGTGTTTCAATTAATCTAATACTCCTACGTTCCACTATAATTAAATTTTTCACTTTTCTTCTATAAATATTTCACAATAAATTTCCCATTCTATTTTTAGCATACTTTTTTATCTCAATCATAGTATCATTTAGGTCAAGCTTGGAACACAACACTAGAAAAAGGAAAAAATTATAGTGGAATGGATGAAGTATACGGTATATGATTGTGATTGATGTAAATAAATAGATTTTGAAGTCTTGCATATTGAAAGTTATTTATGTTATTAATATTATATGTTGTAGGTAAAGATGTGAAATTTAATCAAGTCTTGATTTCTGCGCACTCTTTACAATTTCTTAATACTAATATTACATATGTCAGTCTGTCTAAGCCTACCTCTTACAACTAAATTAAGTAATGCTTTTCTCTAAATGGAAGCAACCTTATTCGCCAATAACCAAAAACGCATACTAATATACTATCATCGAGTTTTTTTCTAATGGATTCTAATTATTTTTATAAAAAAAAATATTGAACTCTTCTTATTAATTATGTTCTTATATTTTATTAATAACATCGAGCCCACACTCTTGCATGCAATAATATTTTTTACTGGGAGTTTAAATTGTTTATACGTTATTTTGTGATTAATTTTACTTACTTCACATGTCTTTTGAAAATTTCATCGATATGATGATGATAAAAGTAGAGTTGAAAATAATTGTTTTAAATAATGAGTTGAATGTATGCAATAATATTTTATATATGTATCAGTGATTCAGTATAGAGGACGTACATTGTTAGCCAAATTTAATTTAATGAAAATAAAAGTGTCACGATCAAATAGTATAATAAAAAAAATTATTAAAGATCCAGATCAGAGATGTACAAGCTAGCTAAGTACGTGTAATTTATTTCCAAATTAAACACAAATATACTCACGTTCCATGAAACTTTTTCCTCCGGTCCACACCATATCTCATATTACATTTATATCCAATTTCTTCACAATACATTTTTTTTAAGCATTGTTAGGTTTCGGTGCCGCCGGCCGCCACTCGTACTCGCGGGTTATACGAACGGGCTCAAACTCGTGTGGGATTCTATCGAGATGTAGAGGGATAACCAAACACAAAGATGGGTAGCACTTCACCCTTACTGTTCTCCACTCTCCAATCTCACACCTACATTACGCGTGTCGTCTCATTAACACTAGAGAGGGTAACTCAGTATAAGTAGGAAGACTGCCAAGAATAGAATGAGGGCAACAACAAGTTGGGCCCTTGTGTGTAGGCCCAATGGCCAAAACCCACACTTGGGCTAAATCCCAACAATTCTCCACCTTTTTGGCCATCCCCAACAACAATCCACAATCCACAAACAATTTTGTCATCATCGCCCAATCCACTTTGACGTACCTGCAAAAGACAACACACAAAGAAAACACAAAGATTGTCTACGTACGTAGAAGTTAGTTCACAAAGAAAAACTCACAAAGACAATGCTCCACCTCACTTGGAGCATTCACAAAGACTCGCACAAAGGCACACAAAGACAAGCTCCACCTCACTCGGAGCATTCACAAAGGGAAACACAAAGGCACAAAGACATGATATCATAACGTATACATAGCTCACAAAGACAAAATCACTCCACCTTACTGGGAATGATCTCCAAACACCAAGAAACGATCAATCATTCATGATCACACAAGAGAAGAATGCATTGAAGAAGCACACAAAGATCAAGACACAAAGCTCAATAAACATGCTCAAGACACTAACATGCAACTAGATGAAAATGGGGTAGGGGGAAAACATGAAACCACAATGTATGAAGTCATGCATAACACACATACATATAAATATATACTCATAATTCCCACGAAATCAACAAGTATAATCATGCAACCATTCCCCCACTTTCCCACTGGCCCATCATCTACTCATGCATCACAAAGAAATCACAGAGCAACACAAAGACACAAAGCACAAATGGACATAATCACCAAGGAAAAATAACCACAAAGACACCAAGAGAGCAAACTACATGCATCAAGAGATTAACCACAAAGCAACTTATAAAAATTGCACAAAGAAACCTCACAAAGTTAAATGCACAAAGACAGTCATCACAAAGAAAAATATCACAAAGAACAAGCGGAAGCAATAACACAAAGACGTAAATAAAATCACAAAGAAACAGGACTCACAAAGATACCCTAAAATTTGTAACAAACAAATCATAATCACACAAATGGCCAATACGATATGCAGCAACCAATACACCATACAAACTCTACAACCAAATGAATTAATTAAGAACCTAGCAGAAAAGCAAAATAGCTCACCTCTAATTCAAATATTAAACTAGATAATTGACAAAAGATGAAACAATTGCAGTAGGCACACCACATTAGCAAACCCATATTCCCAAACTAAATTCCACCCTAATTCAGTTCAAATTATAATATCTGCAGGTAATAAACAATTGGGCCACATCTCAAATAAATTAAGAAAAATTAATTAGCCCAAAATTTATACTGTAAAATAAAATAAATAATTAATTACCTTCTTCTCCAACCTACCTCGACTCTGCAACCTACGCCTCTCTCTCCAAAAAAAGAACTTACTCAGAGCGACGCGAACGGAAGGCAGAACGGTGGCAGCATCTGGCCGGGCGGCGCCGATCACAGAGGGGGCGGCGCGAGCAACAGAATGCTCAGATCTGGACGGAGGCGCGAACGGCGGGCAGGGGCGACGCCGAACACAGAGAGGGCGGCGCGACGCAGCAGTGCTGCTACAGGCTGCGGGCGGCGACGGTGGAGGCAGCACGGCGGCGCCGATCACAGAGGCGGCGGCGCAACGGGTTTTGTTCGCGAGCATGGGCAGCAGTCACAGAGACTATTCGGGAACCACGGTGGCGGCTGCTAGGGTTCCGTCCACAAAGATGGCGACGGACGACGATTCGGTGAACAACTCCGGCGATAGATATGGTGGCAGGGCGGCCGACGACGAAACCAGGCTCTGATACCACTGTTGGGTTTCGGTGCCGCCGGCCGCCACTCGTACTCGCGGGTTATACGAACGGGCTCAGACTCGTGTGGGATTCTATCGGGATGTAGGGGGATAACCAAATACAAAGATGGGTAGCACTTCACCCTTATTGTTCTCCACTCTCCAATCTCACACCTACATTACACGTGTCGTCTCATTAACACTAGAGAGGGTAACTCAGTATAAGTAGGAAGGCTGCCAAGAATAGAATTAGGGCAACAACAAGTTGGGCCCTTGTGTGTAGGCCCAATGGCCAAAACCCACACTTGGGCTAAATCCCAATAAGCATTAATCTCTTAAATTCATTTTTATAAAATCCCTCAATTCGCATTTAAAAAAAAAAATCTTTTGTAAAAACAAAAACAGACTTAGACATCCCAACTGTATATGATCCAAACAGGGGCGGATCCAGGATTGTGGGTTAGGGGGGGCCGGTAAGTATAATTTAATACTAATATATTTCGATAATAATAAATTTAACATTTTATATTTAAATCTAAATATATATATATATATATTAGTATACATAATTAAATATCTAAAAATACATAATTATCTCCTTAATATGTTAAAAACTAGAACTCTATCGTACATATCATTTAACAATTGATAGTTTATACATATATTTCTTTTTCCTATTTGTTTATCAATATATACTATAAATCTAGAATATGGAGAAAAATTTTAGATTAGGTTATTATTTTTATTTTATTTTAATTTGGCTGTTTGGAAGTTAAAATTGACCAATTTTTTTAATAATAAAATTGAGTCAAAAGATAAATATTTTTAAAATAATTAAAAAAAATTACCGTAAACAAAGTTTTAGACTAAAATTCTTTGTACTCCTGAATTTTCATTTTGGGTCCATTTAATTACTTTTTTTAATATTTTATGCAATTAAAAAGAATAAATTAAAATTAAAAGGTATTTTCACTCCATTTGAATTATCTAGAATATGACAAATTAATCAAATTACCGCTTGTTTTTAGTCTGGACTAATAAAATTAATGCATTATTCACATATACTATATGCATATATAATAATAATACTAAGAAGATTGAAAAAGTTGAGGGGGCAAGGCCACCCCAAGCCCTTCGTAGATCCACCCTGCTGGAACCAAAGAAAGTAAAATGATTTTATTTAAGCTTGTTTATTATGTACCTACTTAGAATATTTTAATTTACAATCCAATTCAACTCTATAAAAAAAATAAAAAATTGTCTTGCATTTATATGCAATTCAATTCCAACTTTAGTGATATTATATATAAATAAGATTGAAGTATCGAAATATAAATTTAAAAATATTTAAACTTATAGATGGATAAATCAATATAGACAAAAAATGTAGAAGTTGATTGGATTGGGTTGAGTGGAGAAGATAACCTATAAACATAGTCTTAGGTATGGGCATAAGTCAAACAAAACAAAATTTGAATATGATTCTTGTTATGTGAGCAAAATCGACTTTACCAACCATGGTCCGATTCTTGTTCATTTTGAATCAAAATCATTTTGTCATCCATGCCCGAATTAGAAACCTCAAGTACCCTCCAAATCATTTTCTTCTTTGTCCATAAGATTGAATGGTTGTTGCCTTTTTCTTTTTGAATTTTTGGCAGATTGAGTGAAGATCGATTCATCTACTATTTCAGTACTAGCTACCTTTTTCCATTTTAAAATAAAATAATTTAATATTTAATTTAAAATTGAATTTTTTAAGGGAAAAATGACAAAAAAATTAATTTGATTTCTCTATTTCACTTTTTATGTTCCATTGTTATTTCACATTGCTGGATTTTTAAAAGGTGTTGACATCAATATTATATGACGTTGATTATTTTTTAATTTTACACGTGTCAATCATCCATATAGTGGAATAAGATGTGAAACATTAAAACTAGAACATGTAATCTCATTCAAAAAACGAAGTCGTCACATATGCAAATCATGGCGACAATTTAATTTTACAACCTAAAAAGAGAAAATTGGACACATATAAACTAAAATTGAGATATAAAAAAAAAAAAAGGATTCACATGAAGTTGTAGAATTAAAATTGATATGTCCCCTTATATTTTGCTTCAATCCCGTTTTGGACTAGAATGTTCATTTTTTAAACATCTCTCATTATCAAAATGTACCCTTTATACACAATCACTTTTGAGACAATAAACAAAGAACAAAAATTTATATATAATATTACACCTACAGAGGGTCAAAAACATATCTACCCAAAACATGATAAAACAAAAAAACTTAGCTCATATAGATATGTATTACTATTAGGGTTGTGTGTTACTGGGACTGTTGTAAATTTTGTCAGAAGATTCATTTGACTCAATTTCAGCACGCATATTATTTTGCTTCTTCTTTAAATAGAAGAATATTGTATATACAATATTGCATATAAATTAAGGTAAATTTAAGATAAAAATGTGTGGGTCAACGTGGGTTAAACTTAACTAAAATATATTTTTTCACTTTCAAGTACTCCCTCCATCTTTTAATAAGTGTCACTTTGGCATTTTTCAACAAATTAAAATTATAAAGTGTGGTCCATATTACCCTTAATTAATTATTGCTAATTTTGATATAGAAGTTTTGTTTGATAAAGAATGTGGTCAAGAATGTAGCTATTATTCATAAACCAAATTAATTTTGGTATAAACAATGTTTATGGAATTTATTTATGAACAATATATATGGTAAATGAATAAGGGCAAAATAGTCAAAATTAAAGAAAAAAACTCAGAATGACACTTATTTTAAAATTAGTTAAAAAGCCAAAGTGACACTTATTAAAAAACGGAGGGAGTATTGTTTTACTACATAATTAAAATTATGTTACTACATGACCAAACTATTGTCATACAAGGTCAAAAGTGTACTAATATAAGTCAAAAAATATTCAGAACACTTAATTGTTTGGTCGAATCTGCATAATATTTTTTTAACTTTATACAATATCATATTTTGAACTTGTGAGTGTTATCTCATAATCTTACATCAGCTGATAGGTGTCAGACAAGATGATTTAGGCCGTCAGATCAGAAGGGTTGGATCAGCTGAGTAGATGTCTATATATAAGCAGAGTTAGTCTTTTAATCGAGATCAAAAGAGTTGATCAGATAAGGGGAGTCATCTGATTTTGAGACAAGTCTTCTCTGAAGAAACAGTTATAGTCAGCTACAACTAACAAGAAGAGTCAACTGTCATTCGGTTGAGCAATAACTAAGCAAATGGGTGGTTATAAACAGCTGCAAACAGATCTAACTTCTCAACTGCATGCTACTTAACTGCTGCAATCACCGTGATATTATAAATACTCTTGTAATTGTACTTTGTAAGGTTTCGAGCTAGTACGAGCATTCGTCTTTGAGTTGTGTGAGTTCACGAGTGAAGTGAGAATAAATTTTCATTTCCGAGTGAATGAGTGTGTAAACATTCTTAATCAATCAAAGTTGAAGTCGTCTGGTCCATTGAATGTAGATCACATTGATCGAACCACTTAAATCTCTTGTGCGATGTTTGTCTCATTGATCACTTTTCTGAATTACTATCTTAACTTGAGTTATTTCATTTTATTCTGATTTCTACTTGGTTGGAGACGTCTAATCTAGTAGACTTCTTGACAGAACTTATAGTAGTAAAATATTTTATGCTACTACAAAACCAAAATATATTATTATAAGGTATAACAAAAAATTGTTATAACAAAGTCATAACTATGTTACTACAATGTCAAAACTCAAAAGTATACTACTATAAGTTAAAAAATATTTTGAACACTTAATTTTTTTGGCAAATTTTTTAAAATATTTTTTAACATGTAGTAGTGCACTTTTGATCTTATAGTGATAATATTTTGGTCTTGTAGTAACAATATATTTATCATGTAGCAAATCATCTACTTGTGACCCGCAATTTTTTTTTTTTAGGATCCAAATTCAGGTGTATGACCCACGAATTTCTAAAAATTATTTTAATTAAATATATTTTATATATTAAATATTTTATACAAGTGTTGCTCATTATATTATTCATTTTGAATTGTCACATTATATATTAGTACTTATTTTATTTTTATAAATATTTTATCTATTATTTTATTAAATTCTACTTATTTCTTTATTTTTATTTTTATCACATTATTACATCTGTTATTTTGTTATACGCTGAATTTTCAAAAGTTATAATGTATGCACAATATATAATGGTATGGATGGAGTATATCTAGACCAAAAAAGAACACGCAGCCCCGTCTCTTCCTTCCACACGCACCACATCTTTGAACCGTTTTTTCTTTACCTTTTAACATATATTATAAAATTTATTATCTTCATTCTTTTTTTTAATTAAATTTTCAGAAACATTTATGGTCGAAATAGATGGCTGGATTTATATATGATTTTAAATGATTCATAAATGCTAACTAACATGTAGGGTTTCAAATTCATGAAAATAAACATCGAAACCAATACTATTTCTAAAGCAACTTTTAAAATTATCCAAAATTGACTCTACCATTATATTGTAATTCGTGCATTCAAGTCATTAATTATACATTTCATAAGCGATTTTCTGTAATGCTATCTATATATATGGGATTAAATTAAACTTTACTAAATCGTACCCAAATTTGAACATATTTATGTTTGTTTTGACTTTTCTTAACGTTATTAATCATCTTAATTTGTTACAATTCGAATTTTGAAATTAATCGAAAACAAAACTTTGGAGCGCCAATTCCCTTTTGAACAAGTCGATTTTATGGTAATTATGTAAAGTTATTTCATTCCATAGAAGGTGTAACTTGCAAAATATAATTTTTAAAAGTTGTCATTCATTAAATATATACTTTTAAAAATTATATTTTGCAAGTTACACCTTCTATGGAATGAAAAATATATACTTTTCATCAACCTACCATTTGTTTAGACTACCATTATTGAAGAGTTCTTGGCAACATTTTAAATTAAGATATTTGATGAAAGAAGTCTTTATGATCATATTAGTTCTTAAATCCTGCTTATTAGACGGATTGACTTTTTTTTTTTTTATTATTAAACTATAAATTTACATTGAATATATATTTAATTCGATGATTGTGAATATTAACTAAAGTCAAGTTAGAAAAAAGGCTTGATACACTAATTGCTTACTCCCTCCGATTCAAAAAGTTTGTCGCATTTGGACTTTAAATTTGTTTCAAAAAGTTTGTCGCTTTTCCTAATTTTACCAATGATCTCTCTAAATTGACCCTATTCTTTTGGAAATATATTAATTACGATTTTTTTTGGAAAGGTCAAAGAAATTGTGAAAGAGGAAGGTGGAAAAATAAAAGGAAAAAGAGAAGAAAGTGGGAGAAAATAATGAGGAATAAATTTGTCAAAAAAATATGTTCCTTAATTCTATACAAAATAAGAAATGTGATAAACTTTATGAAACGGGGGGAGTAATTTTTAATTGATTGACCATAGTCTTAGAAAAAAAATTGTGATTATAGTTTTAAAAATAAATTAATTAAAAATTAAATAGATGGCTTGTGGAGTGATTCATATGCCCGGATATAAATAAGTATTATGATGCTGACACATAAGAATGAGATACGGAGTATTCAGCAATAGATTTAAGAGGAGATTCAACGAATTTTTTTTCTAAGCGTGCTTATTTTTTTTATTTCTTATTATTAAATTATTGCACGATACAATAAAAGTTACATGTGAAACTGCCTTTGGATTCCTTGCATTATCCTTGATATACATAAAAATTGATAAACTTGCATATATAAAGAAAAATATCATGATTACCTTGATGTCAAATATAAAATTGTCAAAATTACAAATAATTAAAAATAAACAAGAACTTATTTTCAACGACAAGTTTGAGGAATTATATTAAATAACTTGTTTTTGGGAATAAATCAATTACTTGGTGTTCAATCGTTTCTTATAGTGGCATTATTTCAAATAATTTCGTTACACTTCATAAATCATTGCAACATGTGACTTCAACGTTCATTCTTCTATTGGTACTTGTTCACACGAGGTCTCATGATTTAACATTTTTAAAAAATGGCATATTGACTTACACCTCTTTTCCACAATAATTTTCATATTTATAGTAAATACATATATTAAGAAAGTATAATAATGACTAGATAATTTTGTAAAAGATATAAAGTTAAAAAAATAAGTTGACTTATGTGTATACATTATACCAAAAGTAATGATATTTTATATAAAACTATAAATAAGGTAAAGATTATAAATGATTTTTTAATTTTAATGATATAAAAGTTATTGTGAAATATTTTAAAAAATAAAGTGTGGGAATTATATAAAAATTTGAAATACCTGTAATAAAAGTGGAAAATGGAATTTTAGTATTACGTCACATTATTATTTATTATTTATTGGTGTTGCTATTATTATTAGAATTATTCTAATAAATAATTAAATTTAGTTGAGCCGCAAATTCCATAATTTTGGTGGGTGGTAAAGCAAAGACGAATGGCCCAGGGTGACGTGGCAAGAGGGCAATAAACGAGAATTTTGACCTATTTTGTTGGGCCTAAAATCCCAAGAGTTAACGCCGTTTGTCGTTAAGTCCTTAAAACCATTAACGGCGTGATGTCAATATAAGACACGCCTAGTGAGAGAGAGAGAGAGAGAGGAGTAGCTGCTGCTTTGCTTTTTACAATTGTCGGCTTTTACTTTTTTTCACTACTCTTCATCTTCTTCTTCTTCACCAGATCGATTATCCGCCATTAAATCTTCGGCAGCGGTACAGCCACGTTTGGTTTTTATAATATATGTTCAGTGGCGACTGACGAGAATCGCATCTAAGATCCCTCTGTTTTGTCAAAGCAATGGGGAGTGTGTCTTCAGAGGAGGGCACTGAGGAGAGATGTGGTAGTTACAGTCTCAGCGCTGACGTCAGCGAGTCGGAGAGTTCCAATGACGACGAGGTCGGCGGCGCTTCCAGTTCCGCGGGCTTTTCTCCGTTTGCCGCCGGAAGTTCCGCCCCTTTGACGCCGACATTCACTTTTCCTGTGATCGGAGGCAAGGATGTGGTGGTTTGGGACGAGAAGCCGCTCAAGAGTGCCTCTGATTTGTCAGGTGTGTGGTTATTGCTTTCTTATCTTGTGTAAATTTGATGACGTAAACCCTACTGATGGCCGTTTGATGCTATGTAATTATGAATTGGAATTTGAGTAGTTGTGTATGTGTGTTTTAGGGATTACAATGTAGCTATTGATTTTTGATGAACCGATCTATTTTATTTACATCTGTTGATTTCTTTCACTCAATTTAAGCATTTACCATGATTTAGGCCAGATGCATAAAGTAGCAATTAATGAAAGTGGACGATGGCTGGATTTTCTGATATAATCAATTTTTGTATTTTGTCACATTTTAGAAATTGATATGATGAAGGAAAGATTTGCGAAGCTTTTGCTGGGTGAAGACATGTCTGGAGGGGGTAAAGGAGTTTGTACTGCACTAGCCATTTCAAATGCTATTACTAATCTTTCTGGTACTTTCCTTTTTGCACATGTCCATATAATTTAAGCTCTGTAGTTATCCTTGATGTTTATAATTTTTGTAAATGTAGCGACTGTATTTGGGGAACTGTGGAGGCTTGAGCCAATGGCTCCACAAAAGAAGGCAATGTGGTGCAGAGAGATGCAATGGCTCTTGTCCGTGAGTGATTCAATCGTTGAACTGGTTCCCTCAGTACAACAATTCCCCAGTGGTGGCACATATGAGGTAATGGCAACAAAACCGCGTTCAGACTTATACATGAACTTGCCAGCACTCAAGAAGCTCGATGCAATGTTGATTAGCATTCTTGATGGTTTTCGTGATACGGAGTTTTGGTACGTAGATCGCGGGATAGTTATGGAAGATAGTGATAAGTTCCCACCAGGTGTATTAACTGGGAGGCCTTCAGTTAGACAAGAAGAGAAGTGGTGGCTTCCATGTCCTAAAGTTCCTGGAAAAGGGTTGTCTGAAGAGTCTAGGAAGAGGTTGCAGCAGTGCAGGGATTGCACTAATCAGATACTGAAAGCAGCATTGGCCATAAATGGCAATGTGCTTGCTGAAATGGACATTCCAACAGCCTACATTGAGACCTTACCTAAGGTGATTTCTCCTTGTATTATAATAAAAGAGTTAATGGGTTTTAATAAAATATAGCTTAACCATATAAGTTCCCTAATTCGCAGAATGGAAGAGAGTGTCTGGGTGATATAATCTACCGCTACATAACTGCTGATCAGTTTTCACCGGAATATCTTCTTGATTGCCTGGACTTGTCATCAGAGCATCACACAATTGATGTGGCTAATAGAATCGAGGCAGCAGTGCACGTGTGGAAGATGAAAGAAAGAAAGAAGCACCCCAATGATCAAAAACCTAAAAAGAAGACATGGGGTGGTAAGGTGAAGGATTATATAGCTGATGTAGAAAAGAATCAATTTCTTGCTCAACGAGCTGAAACTCTGTTGCATAGTCTTAGGCTTCGTTTTCCTGGTCTTCCACAGACTGCGCTAGATATGAGCAAAATTCAGTATAACAAGGTGATTGATCGAAATCTTACTTCTCCTATTTTAGTATTTTTAGGTGATCATTATTGTTTTGATTCCTGTAACTGTATTTGTTTGGTTACCAAAAGTCTTTCATTTCTATGTCAGGATGTGGGGCATTCAATTCTTGAAAGCTATTCGAGAGTAATGGAAAGCTTAGCATTCAACATAATTGCAAGAATCGACGATGTTGTGTTCGTTGATGATGCGACCAGGCGGTGTGCTGCAGCAGAGTCAATGTCAATTTTTGGGAGGGGAGGAGGTTTCAACGGGCTACCAATTCAAAAGAAGATGTCTCCGAGTCCCTTCTCGATTCAACACACACCTTACACATCTCCATTTGCTACTCCGACGTTTTGTTCATCCCCACCGATTCCCAGTAGCCCAAGAAGGTCTGTTACTCCGCTGAGCAAGAGTAGAGTACCAAACCATAAGTTTGAAAAATTTGTCCCTTCCGATTTGGATAAACTCTGGTCGTATGCTGGGAACCTTGGTTCTCGAAGAGGAGTTGCAGGGGATGCTCCAGAGCGCGATTGATTAACTGTTTAATATTGGGGGTAAGGGAAAGCTGAAGAGGAGATGTTATGTTCAATGTATATTTTTGCTTTAGCATAGGCAATTTTCTTGTTCAATTTTTTACTTTGTAGCACTTGACACATATATTAGGCCTATTTTATTTCTGGAATGGCTTACTGAACCTGGCTGTTTGTGGCGTTTATAGTAAGTAGTAATTTCGCCCTGTATTAAAGAGTGATTAATTTAAAGCATATTTAACCTATTTTCAACTTAATTTGACATAGGGCCTGTTTGTGTATTCGTAATTTTATGTAATAATATTATTTTTAAAGAATAATTAGACCACACAAAATCCAGTTCTGGAAGCTGAGTTCTAATTGTTGGCCAATGGAATCACCTATGAATTGTGATAAAGTTGTTCCACTTTCTATTTCATCAATCTGTCTCAAAATATTGAGATTGATGTGTTAAAGATTTAGAAGATACTGAAACATGAAAAATAATACAGAAGAATTGAATTGAATTGAATTGTTGGTGATTTATCTAATTAAAATTAATATTTAGAAGTTGCTACTTCAAACAACGAGTTTCATTTAAGGGGAGATTGCAATTTCCTCTTTCAAAAACAAACTTCAAGAGGTACTACCTAAGATCAGGATCTTTGTCTGGAAGGTCGGTTGGGATATCATTGTAACTGAGGGGAATTTGTGAAAACATCAAGTACCAGTAGAACCAATTTGTAATTTATGTAGAGAATATGGGATATCATTGTAACTGAGGATCTTTGTCTGGAAGGTCGGTTGGGATATCATTGTAACTGAGGGGAATTTGTGAAAACATCAAGTACCAGTAGAACCAATTTGTAATTTATGTAGAGAATATGGGATATCATTGTAACTGAGGGGAATTTGTGGAGACATCAAGTACCAGTAGAACCAATTTGTGATTTATGTGGAGAATACGGTGCAGGTACAACTTTTTTATTATTATTATTTATTTATGTTGTTGGTTCAATAGTTTGAAAGAGGGCAGGGATTTAGGGGACAATAAAAAAAGGGCGCTTTCTCTCGACCATGAATATGCTTAATTTTCTACAGAAATTCCAACAACTTTTTTTTACTGGAATCATTTTGATTGTGTGGGGCATTTGGAGAGAACGATGTGTTGTGCTTCATCAAAAGGGAGATAGGGGACGACCTACATACAAGAGAATTGAGGTACAAGTGCTTAATTATCTAGCAGAATTCCAAAAAGCTCAGAACCAAGAGAGAACACGAAGTGCAATGGAGGAAGATTATATGGATAGAACAAAGGAGGGCCACAATTTCTTAATCAAAATAGACGGAGCCTTTAACGAAGAGGAAATGAAGTATGGAATTGGAGGAATAATCGAAGACCCCGAGGGTGTTGTGGTGGAATCTTTCGCAAGGAAAGTGGGACCTCAAAGGTCATCGGTGGGATCAGAATTGAAAGCTATTGAAGTGGGGATTTATAAGGCTAGTCAATGACATATTCAGCGGATCATGGTGTATTCGTACTCCGTCCAGGCATTGGGACTAACCACATCGGATAGAGAGTGCCTAGGACCGGAGGCTAGCACACTTCGGAAGATACTAGAGATGCTTAATGGATTCGTAGTGTGTGAATTTCGACATCTTTCACACTCGCACAACGGGAAAGCTCATAGGCTAGTCCAGGATGCGGTTCACTCTACTACTTCTCTTGATTGAAGTGGAGCAGTTCAAGATTTGGTACAGGTTTCAGTGAAGCTTGAATTAGTTTAACAAGAAGCTTTCGGCCTTTTAGCCGGCTGTACCTTTAAAAAAAAAAAAAAAAAAACTTTTAAGAGGCAACTACTCTCTCCATCCGTAATTATTTTTACACTTTCATTTTTAAGACGTCCCACAATTACTTTCACACTCTTAAAATGAAAAATCCTTTATATACTCCACCCTCACAATATTCTCACATTTGTGTTACTTCTTCATACTCCAATGTGTTATGCACCTTTCTTAGGGTTCACAAACTTGTTTTAACTTTTTACATTTGATTTTCCTTGCAAAGTATAGTTAAAAAAAAAAAATCAAAAAAAAAAAAACGAAGATATTCTTATATACGTCTAAAACTTTCATCTCCCATTTGCAATGACAACACTAAGGCGTGTTCACATATTAGCATAAATTAACAGTCTTCCCTTTCAAAGTAATAAAACATGTTTAAATTATATTCCGTCGCAAAACCTCATTTGCAATTCTCTATTATCATCTATTTGTAGTCTATTATAAATCTCTGTATATAGTAGGGCTACAGCTGAAGCTGAACCCTTGCAGTATTCTGAAAATGCCCTTAATCAAATTGAAATAGAAAATCATTACCATGGAATACACATTGACATGAATACCGGCAGGAAGATCAGAGAACATTGGTAGAAAAGAATTGGTCTCATGTAAAACAATTTAACCGTGTAACTAGTTCACAACTATCACTTTATCGTAATAAAACAACTAATACTCCGTACTATTTAATGAGACAATTACATGAAAACTTGCTGGTAGAAAATACAAGTCAGGAAAAGAAGTACGGTTTGCAGGTATACGGATCGAGAATTGCTTCAACAATAGATGCTCAAACTAAATAATACACAAAAATAACTCTGAAATTAAACATTTCAATGTAACAGAATTAAAAAACAACGACCATTCAGCATTATTCTGTTCCAATAAGTAATGGCATTTCAAATCCGATAAGAAATTAATTTACGATATTATTCATGAAGAAGCGACCAATATATTGATCAGCACCACGGGCATGAGAGTTGATATGCATATGTATAGTTCATCCATTTTGTTGGCTACACGTCTGTTCCATCTAAAATATTCAATAGATTCAGCCCAGCCTGCAATGCATAGATACGAAAACGAAAAAATCTAGCGTGCTTAGCTCAATGGAATTTCATTCAATTATCTTTCACCGGCTAGTAACTAGTGATAGATAAGATCAAAGGAAAATAAAATCCATGGTAGTGATATCTAATCTACCTCATCTAGATAAAACAAAATTTCAGAAATAACCACCTTAAGGGATTCAAAGCAATACTTGTCAGGATTAAACAGAGGCATACAACCAAAACGACAGGTTAATAAACTTTCTATGCACCCAAGATATGTCTCAAGTGGGGCGAAAAAATTCATGTTATTATGTTATATAAAAGTATCCAAGGGGGGCAAAATTTTATTAGTCAAGGGTGGGGAAATGACAAAATTTTATACATTCTAAGGCATAAATAAAAAAAAAAACTCTAAAATTCTGACCCCTCATGCACACCGACACACATTAGTATATACATCAATAGAGTAATAAACTTGAATTAGCTTATGTTATTATAAGGCTTTAGACTAATTTCATGCATATCACAAACAAATAATCCCAGTTATATGGAACAAGAAAACTCTACTTAAAGCAAGAGAATTAGCCACTCATGTTAACAATGCATCAACAAGAAATGCATAAAGGCTTAATAAACTGATGAATAAAACTTACTTCTATAGACGCAGTTGGATAAACCCATTCAGGAGGTGGCCAAAACATCTCCGAATAATTACTACTGATCGGCCCAATACTCTCACTCTCCAAATCAAACACTCCGATTCCACGATTTTTGGGCGCCCCGTCGTCCTCCCTATTTGAAAACTGATCGGTAAAGAATATACAGTTCCCCCTAGTCCTATTATCACCAAATATTTCTGAAGCTGGTGCTGAAAATGCACAATTATCACCCAAAAATAAAATCTTATCCCCCAAGTCAGTTATCTCTATCCACTGCCCTGCATCTTCTTCATCCAACCTAAACACCTTAAACTTGACAGTTCTCTCATTCATAAAACAATCGAATTCCTCATAAAACTGGAATCCTTCATTGAAACCTAAATTATCTGCAGGCCCAACACTCAAATACATATCCACCAACAACAACTCCCCATCCGAATCCACAAGAAACTTCTTATCACCGCCGAAGATTGAATTTGCAATATGACTAAGATTTAAATCCGCAGTGTTAACAAGAACAAGTTTACCCGTGTAATCTACCGCATAAAATTTACCTTTCCTAAGGATCACATCATCATAAGGTGAAGGCGAAGGCAAATCATCAATGAGCCTCCATTTCTCATCACCAGATTTGTAGACCACCAATTTTCCAGATACGTGAACTGTCAAAAGCACGAATCCACCACCCAGATTATTCAAAACCGCAACTTTTTCCATGTAAAGATTTCCAGACTCCCCAATCGAACTGGCTGTCGGCCTAAAATTAATATACTGGAGAGCATATTCTTCCCCCAATTCCTTAACCCTAACATTTAAGAAACTAAAGAGTTTGGGGAAAGTATCAGGAAGGGGTTTGAATTGGGATCGAGCAAGCGGGCAGAGGAGATGCATCCGAGCCGGATTGTCCCGTTCGAGTTTGATGATCCATGAGGAATGATCAGTGAGCGGTGATTGGAGAGAATATATTGTGCGTTTTGAGAGGAAAAAGCCCCAGCTGGTGTCGGAGATACCGGAGTTAGGGAGGATAGGAAAGCGAATGAGCGCAGAGGGCGGCGGGGGGACGGCGGCGCGCCAGGTGGTGCAGATAGAGCGGAAGCGAAGGAGGTCGATCGAGGCGGGGAGCTGTTGGGAGATGAGATGAAGGAGTTCGGGAGGAAGGGTCGACCAGTCCGCCATGGATGATTTCGATTTCGATTTTGATTTGCAATGTAGTAGTGGATTGATTTATTGAGAAAATGGCACGTTATGTATGTATGTATGTATGCAGGGGAGTTTAATTTGCCTCTCCCATCCCAATAAACATCAAATACGAAAAGTAAAATATAGAAATCGAAAGCCTCAATGTATGTACATGTTGGGAAATTTATTAGTAATTAAAAGAGTTATTAATTTATTTATAATTATTAATTAATATTTTATAAATTTATGGAATAATAAAATACTAAATAAATAAACATTCTTTCAAATTTTTACGTGTAATTATATCAAATGAAGGACCTAATTTGACAGAATCCTTCAAACTCTTGTGTTCATTGTATCAAAATTAAAAAATATTTTCTATATAAATATACAAGATCAAAATATGCTTACACAAATAAAATCATACACTTATAAGGCTATTAAATCAGTAATCATATTAATAATTTCTTGTTGAACTATGAGAAAACAACACCCCAAGTTTTTACAATGATAAGAAAAATTAGAGACAAGATTTAAGGTGAAATTGATTTCAACAAAAAATAAATGACAATTAGTCTTCATAAATCATTCATGTAATATGTAGTATACATGAAATTATTAATTTATACTCCGTATTTTATATGGAGTCCTATAGGAATTATAAAAAAATATACTTCATATTATATTACTATAATTTGAGGAGTTTATTAATTTAACACCCTATTCTCTAGTCAGAACCTACCAAAAATATTATTTTAAAGAGTTTATTAATTAATTGAATATTAATTTATAGAGTTTCTACTGTAAACTCGAATTTATGTGATTTTTTTTAAGTATTACTAATACTATTTTAAAAATAAAATAAAAATTTGTGTTTTTTTTTTAACTCACCAAACATCGACATTTTGTAAGTTAAATAGTACTCCCTCTGTCATCCTCGAAAGTTTAATACCATTCAATAAATTATAGTAAATATCAATATCTTATCTTACTTTGATTTTCTATAATTATGAAATTGTATATTTTAAATTGATTTATTTTCTTTTGATAGAATATAATGGCATGATTGGTATGTAGGAATTAATTAGGAATGAGATCATTCCTTAATTGGTATATTTATTTATTAGGAATGATCATTCCAAATGGAATGGTCATTACCAAAAATTAATGAATAATCATTCCTTCCATATCTCATGGTATTATGTATTCCATGGTGTAAGGAATGAATTTTTTTATTATTACTATTATTATTATTATATAAAATATTACTCCTATTATTTATTTTCATTTTCATATATTATTTTTCACTTTCAATAATAATAATTTAAAAAATAAAAAAAATTAATATTATAACTATTAAATAAATAATAATTTATTATTCATAATAAAATTTTGAAAATCAATAATAAATTTAAAAATTAAATATACATTAATATATAGTAATATTTATAAAAATATTAATAATACATACAGTTAAATTAAAAAAATATTTATTATTTGATAATAGTAATTTAAACCCTCAACAATAATATTTTTATATATTAATATTAATAATATATATTAATATATAATACTATAATATTTAATAATAATTCTTAAATAATAAATAGTAATAATAACAAACCATCACAACAACAAAAATTAACAATAATAATAATTTAGGTAATTTTACACAACACCAATTTTTCATTCCTTGTTCATACCAATCATAACAATTGTCATTTCTATTTTATTCCTTTCCCACCTTCCTTCCATTCATGAGTTCATTCCATTCAGCCATATTTTCATTCCATCATACCAATCATGCCTTAAAAGTTTTGGAGAGAAAGTCTCCTATTCTATATAAATATTATTGTACTCCTTAATTAAATTCAACCAAAATTATTTTATTCTCATTTTAATAAAGTTATTCAACGTTCATTTTTTGTTTGTTCCAACGAAAACTACTCATTTTTTATTGACAAACGTCGTTCCTCACATTTTATTATATTTTTTTTTCTCAATTATATCACCTTTAATATATATTGTATCATATTTCTTAATTTTGGTGTTCAAATATTATGAATATCTTTTTCATTGGGATGGATAGAGTTTCCTTGGTTCGGATTTCAATTTTATAGTTCCAACCCAGAGTTGGTTAACAATTTTCTTTTTTCAACTTTTAACATGCATAACTCCATGTTAGTTGGGTTAACTCCACTATTAGGTGTTTGGTACATTTTTAAAGGGCCCGAGTTAGTTTATTGGCCCGCTAGTGATTACTGTTTTCCTTTGAGGGAGTTAACTGCCCATTTTACCAAGTTGGGCCATCTCATCTACACAGTACTTTAGATGGTCATTTGGAATTACAAATTTGCCCCTTCTGTATATAAAGGCAAAAAATGTGCACAGTGGTTCATTTGCCCCATTTTTTCTGCTTCGTCTTCTACATCTTCCATCTCATCTGAGACGACTCCAGGTAGGTGAAAATTAAGGAAGAGTCCGTCGATCAAAGTTGTGTAGCATATATCGAGGTAGGAGCTTCAATCTCCGGCAAAGATGTCGGTAAGTTGAAGAGTGTTGAGAATCGGGAATTAAATATGTGATGTAAGCATTCGAGATGCGCGAATGTGATGGTGAAGCCCTTTGAAGCAAGTATGATGGCTAGATTAATGAAGCGGGTTACGTGGCCTTGGAGGTGAAAACTTACCATTATAGCATGTGGTTTTCGGTTTCTGTTTGTAGCTTCCATTGGCATTCCTTGCTCTGCGTCTTCCTCTTCCATACTTCAAATATGCCTGATTTGGCTTCTACCCACTAGTGGATTTGTTCAGATCGATCTGTGTGTGTGCCAATTTTCAGCCAATATTTTTAAATCTATTCAATGTTCTACGTATTTGTATACATTTTGTTAATTTTTTTGGCTGGGTTAGCTTGTAGATAGTGTGAAGGTTACATTGGGTTAACTTGCAGATGTTGTTTCCCAGTGAGAAGAAGATGAATCGACCACGTCATTGAAAACGGAAATTGATTGAATAACAAAGGACAATCTCGTCCTTTTTGAGTTGTACAGTAGCCCCTCACATCCTCCTTACACCACAATCTTTCTTCTGGGAAAAATGAACCAAACACCTAAATAGTTGTCCGACCTTACACTAAACACGGCCAGTTAACTATCTGCCTAATCTTGAGATAACAAACTTGGCCTACCAAACAGGGCCTAAGTATAGGTTTCAATTTTGGAGGATATCTGAGACTTTAAAAAAATAGCTTAAGTATAAGAAAAAAGGTTTAACCAACCATTATGTTTAGAATATTTAGAATATGAGACTTTTATTAAAATAAAATAATTATAGAAAATCAAATTAAACTTTAAATTTTGGATTTTAATTTTAAATCTGTTTTAATCTTTCATAGTTACCTTGCATATCCATACCGAGCGCAAAACTCTGGCTTTAAATGAGACTCCCGCGGTGGAATTGATCCTCGAGATTAATCGGCCTTCGAACCGGATACCCGATACTTCAAAAAAAAAAAAAAAATCTTGCATGTGATAAAAGGACAAATAACCCCATTCTTCTGGGAAATGACAACTGCTCTTGAAACTCAGGTCAGGAAAAATTACCTCCAGAGGTGGGGACTGTATCATATTTCGTGCAACATTAAACAAGGTTTTTCGATCCATATTTTTCGTCGTTATAAAGTTTTCAATTTGTTATTTTAATATGTCCGTTTATAAAAAATTTATACTTTTTTTAACAAATATCTTATAAATTTATATACCTATATTTCACTCTTATTTATTTATAATGTCACTAAATTTCACTTTTATGTCTTATTTTTTCTCAATCACATCACTTGTATATATCTATTATTTAATCACCTGTCTTAATTAATCTATGTGTTTAAAAATTGCTGGAAGCTTATGGACGGATGAATGAATTACTAAAATACTTCTAAGGGCACAACTATTTATACTCAGATTTTTTATAAATACAAACATACATATAAAATATTGAACAAAATAATCGAATCTCAATAGCACTTTTTTATTAGTTTTTAAGATATCAATTTACAACGTTATGAAAGCCGTTCGCTACTTGATTGCCCATTTAAATTGGAAATTTTTTAGATTTGAGAAGAGAATTTACGGAAATTTCTCCAAATCTCAAGGATTTTAGGGTTGATGAGAGGATAAAATATTGAAATGACAGTGGACAAAGCTCAAGATATTCATAAAAAGGGATTGCAAAATTCTCAGTTCCAAATCAACTTTCTGCTAAATATGGCTCAGAATGTGAAACTAATATTTGTGTTCCCATGGTGTAAAGCAGAAAGGGCATATATATAAACGAAAACGGGATTTGTGCAGTCGGATAGCTTGAAACAAACTAAGGCAATGTCGTTTAGGAGATTAGTGAAGTAGCAGCATCGCAGTATACCAACTTACATAATTATATACAAGAGTCGAAAACACCGATTCATCATCATCAGCAACTCTATGCTATCGTGTTGAACTGATACAACAGGACTTCAGCTTTTGCAGCTCATTTGCCTGTCCATCATCACAAAACTCTTTCAATACCTGGAACCTCTTTTCTATCTCTATGGACGGGGCAGCTGTCTCTGCTATGCCTTGTGGCTCGTACAATATTAGCTTCACCATCATCCCCTGCCCACATACACACAAGCATATTAGCACTGTGCAAAAGGTGCAATTTGACCAAATTTTAACTAAAATTTTCAACCAAGAGACTTGTTTATATTATTTTCACAAATCACAGAAAATAACAGACGAAAAGTATTAGTTCATGTGATAAAAATATCTGCTTATATGATGAAGAATATTAGTTAATCTAGACAGAGTACTAATATTGTTCAGCCAACAAACGAATACTTTTGTTTGTATACACTAATATTTTTCTTCATATGAACAAATACTTTCTCATGAGATTTTTTTATTTTTTATGAATAAGTCTAAATTTCACCATGCATCCGGTGCGCATAAGTTTTTGCCATCAAGTATTTATTTAATCATGTCAAAATTTGTTTGCATAATAAACACACACACACACACTCATGAGTTAATTTAGTTTCCAGACAACTATCATACCTCGTGTTGTTGTTTGCGAGAAAAGTCACGCAACAGAGACTTTGCAAGTTTCTTACGGAGTGCGAGTGTATCAGAAGCGACGTTCCCGAAAATGAATGACGAAAGATGGTGCAGGACCAGTGAAAATGTTACTGAACTCCGCTTCGCTGCTTTGTCGAGGGCCCCAGATACCCATGATTTCAAGTAGGCTTCAAGGATCCTCTCATCATTCTGCATCAATTCAAGATCAAAAACCATTTCATGTGACAACTGCAATCTGAATATAGGCCCCATTAATACCAAAATTGTTAACTCGTCACAAAATCTTCTCTTATCGTGTCCACCTAAACTAGCATTTCACAAGCTGAGAGATGGCTTAACTGTTACTTTATTGCTATAGCATGTGGAAATACTTTGAAACAGAGAGGACAGGTAAAAAAAACTTTCAAGTGAGAAAAAATGGGCAGAAAAATTCTTTATGACTGCACAGCGTCAGAGATGATCATTTTTTCAAATGACCTAACTGGAAAAGCTTGGGAATTTTCACTAATTATGTATGCAGCATTTTTTTTATCTATCAAACCTTTTAAGCTAATTAGAAAAAAAATTCACTCAAAGTACCTCAATAGGTTCAAGATAGCCCTCAGTCTTCGCAAAGCAGTTATCTAGAGGCGGCAAAAGTTCAAGAGCACGAGCATTAGATAAGGCATTCCATGTGGCAAGCCTTATGGAAGCTTCAACCGATCTGTGTAAATAAATTGCAACTTGCCGCCCAAATAACATGTCACCATAAGATTCAGCAGTAAATTGCTCCACTAGCAATTCGATAAATGTAGAGTAGTTCTCATGGATGTCCGATTCAAATTTCAGCAAATTCAAATTCGTTTTACCATCTGGAACCTTTTTTTCGTCAAGGATTTCAGCATAAACATTCTGCAGAATTTCATAGACATCCCTGCTCTTAGCATCTTCAAGAACGTCCATTCCAGTAAGTAAAACTACAGACATTGCATGAAGTTTCCAAACAACTGGAACATACTTAGCAGCAGGGTAAAACTCAGAGCTAAAGGAAGTAGAGATTGCTTCGATACCCAGGAGAAAAAAGAGTCCACCCTTTGCAATTTCAGCAAAATTTGAGGGCACCTCGATATAGGTTGCTTTGTTAGATGTCTTGCCACACTGAATGATGGTGATTGCACTGAGAAACCAATGTGGAGGAAGGGGCAATCTCTGGTAAGCCCACTCTGATCTCAAAGAAGATGATTCTTCACTAGCCATGTTTGCTGTATCCATATCTTCATGAATAGTTTCCAAAGAACGAACATCTTTCTTCACAGATTTGCTGATTTCATCAGTTGCTTTCCGTTTCTTTACAGCCAGCCACCTGTTTCTGAAGTGAGTGGCCAAAACATTAGCAAACAGCAAGTATTCCTCTTCTTCATAATTCCACTTGAAAGGATCATATCCTTTTTTAAGACAAAGAAACTTCCGAATGCCAAAATCAAGATACTTCAGCACAGGAACCTGGAATATGGCTTTTAGTAACTTATCAAGGACAGAACGATTCCCAGGACCCACAGTTAAACTAGATGTAAGGGCACAATTTAGCTTTTGCATAGCGAAGCCCGCTTCTTCAGCTTCAAATGGATATTGTGAAGAAGGAATTTCAGAAATTTCAAGCAAGTAAGCGAGCAATCTTGCATCTTCTTCAGCCAACAAAGAATTTACAGACCAATACCCCCCACCAGAGGCACCCCACCCCACGCCAACTCCTGGAGCAGGCCCACCTCGGCCAAACGTCTCAATGGACTGCATCCTTTGCCAGTCATTGATAATCAATTTCATTAAAGTGGATAGCAAAAATTGTATTTCAGTTTTACAAGACTTAAGTATTCCATTAGCAAGTACTTTATCATCCCTTGAAAGACTCTGAAACTTAGCTGGTGCAGTATGGATATCGAGATTTGCATGTTGGATCAGCTTATCAACAGAATCAACTACTTGGACCAAACCTTGGAGGCAACACTGAGCAGATATTGCCAATTCTTGCCTTTCTTTAAGCCTCAAATGGCATAAATACTGAACTATAGAACAATTTTCAGAAGTATGGCAATTGGAGGTTGCATCACTTAGTTCTGAAAACCTGAAATACCCATTTTTAATAATTTGAAGACCAATCTTAGGAACAAAGTCGGGCAACCATGGCAAACGTCCATTGGGGAAACTCATAATATCCTCTGGGATCACAGCTTTAAGCAAACTGGAAAGCATATTTAACACAGAAGATATGATCCATAATACAGAATTTACTTCCGAATCTTGCAAACTACGATTCTCACCATCATTATGTTGGGAGTTAATCAGTCTTGATACAAGAGGAATATTTTTCACATCTATCCATTCAAGGGCCAGATCAATTATACGACCAAAGTGAGCCCATGCCCAAGCTTCTTCATCTTCAGCAGAATCCTCCATTCTTTCATGCATTTGTGAGTAAAAATTTGGAAGTCTACAAGCTAAAACCTCAAGAAGAAGGTATGCTTCCTTTGTTATAGCAAAATATTCACTCATCACATTATTTTCGATTAGCTTCTCAATTGTAGGTACACTCAACCATGCACATAGTGCAGTAAATAGGTCAGAAAAGTCAGAAATGCTATGTCCATATTGGATTGAGACCTTCCATAGACGTAATTGTTCAACCAGCAAAGCAGATGAAAGTTTGCAAGCATTTCTCCCGGATTTTATCCACTGATCAAGAGAAAATGGATATCGATACAAGTGCCAGGTCACCTGACGGAGAATTCCATTGTTTATAAATGCTAAGCAACTCCTCCTGTTAAGCCGAGACAACACCTTCAAAATTCCATCAAAAAATGAAAAGAATTCTTGGTCAGAACAACAAATCCAACCCAAGTTAGCAAAATCAGCCCAGAAGTGATAACAAAGATTAAACCATAAAGCAAAAACTCACTTTAAAGAGTGTAACAGATTTTATTTTGCAAGAGTTGATTTCCAGTTGTTCTTTCGTAGCAAATCTGCCAGCAACTGTCTGGACAAGACCTTCAAAATCTGCAACTGCAGCAGCACATGTTGGGGAATGCCTTGCTATTGCAATCAATATAGAGATTAAGCATTCTTCCAATGCTTCAGAAGGATCTATCTGGTACCACAGGAATAGTTAGTTGTTTAGTTTGCATGGCAATAACATTTTATAGTTGGAGTTTTAATCAACTCAGGACCTGAAAAATAGTAAAACTATCAATTAGGGGCCTTAAAGGTTTCCTATCAATTTAGGACCTGAAAAATAAGAAACTATCAATTCGTGCCTAAAAGATACTAGAAACAATCAATTTAGGACTCACACTTTATAAGATCATGTTTGACGTCTTATGGTTTCTAGTTATTCAACAATATTTGTAGAAATTACAATTCATAAAAAGAAAAGATATTCTCCCTCCGTCCAATTTTATTATGCCCATTTCTTCGGGGCACGGATTTTAATAAATATTGATTAGTTTATGTATAAAGTAGATAAGTTGGGGGTATGATGGGATGTTGTGGGGTCCATTTATAGATAAAGTGATTGTTTATGAATAAAGTTAGTGACAATTTGAGTAAATAAATAATGGTTGGAGGGTGAAGATAAAGTAGTGTGAATAGTATTATTTCCAAAAAAGGAATGGGCATAATAAAATTGGACAACCAAAAAAGGAAAGTGGGAATAATAAAATTGGACGGAGGGAGTATTAATTTCACGGAGTGGGAAAAAAAAGTAAGAATAACAAAATAATATATGTATGTTTATAAATAAGGCCCCGTTATTATTTGACTACTTTCCTTATTGGGACGTCCCACTATTATTTGCACACCCACAAAAGGAAAACTCTCCATAAACTCAACTCTCACAATATCCACATATTTACACAGAATGCCATTACTTTGGGTCCATACATACACTCAATCCAACTAATATATTTACTTTATAATAAATGTTTAAGAAAGTACCCCTCAAAACTCTACTCATTACTCATTTTTCTTATTTTGTTTGTCACACATGGGGTGCAAATATATGACGGACGGACAGAGTATAAAATACCAAACATGTTCTTAAAATTTGTAAGTCTTAAATTGAGAGTTTCTATCTTTCGGGTCTCAAATTGATAGTTTCCTGTTTTTCAAGTCTCGAATCAATAGGAAATCTTTCAAACCTTTAATCGACAGTTTTACTATTTTTCAGGTCCTGAATTGACAAAATTCCTTTATAGTTTTGATAAGCTGACACAGAAACCTAAGGCATTCGCATCAAAAATGTATATTACCTCCAGGAGATGATAGATTCTTGGAATAATTCCCATTCTAACAAGACCTGCAACAAAATCCTGCCCAGCAACGACTAAATCATCTTGAATAGTGTGTTCACCTTCAGCTTTATCACCCACCAATTCCTCACCCAATTGAAGAATATTGGAAGGTTTGGAATTATACTTCCAAAAGCCACCACGAAGAAAACCTACATTAACATCTGGTTTACTTCTGAATACAGGAGCAGTACAAACATCCCTCACATAAGTTGGTGTCTTCTGAAAAAAGAAAGAATTCCTGAGTTACAAAGATGATGAACTCATGACCATGATCAACAATAAGAAAGCCTTTTTCGAGACATCAAAACCCACCTCCAAGATGTCAAATAGATTTTCATTCATATGACAGCTTATCACACGCTGAATGGCCTTGGCACAAGCAAGGATCACAATGTGGTGGTTATCATCAAGGGACAATCTGCAAAGAATATGGGAAAAAACCTTAGGAAGTGTAATCCAATTTGGAAGTAAATGCTTATGGAATAAAATGGGAATGAAATATACAGTCGCGAGGACACAAGTGCTTCTCATCACCTACATTCTGATAAAAACTCAACTTCATCATCTAATAAAAATCATGTTACTCAATCAAGAATGTTATCATTTGAAACAGAGACTTTCATGGAATTAAAAGTGCTGTTGAGCATTGGACATAGATGCAATAGAAAAACTAATCAAGATCATATAGTGAATACGATATCACCAACCAAAGCGCCAGCTGGCTAGAATTTATGATTGTTATAGCAAGAAATCAAGTGATGCATATGGATGAAGAGAGCTCAGACAACAAAATTTATTTTATAACTCAGCAACGAGACTTCAAACAATTTAACAACCTCATACTTAAAGCAAGAGACAGTGTAACTGCATCACACACTGAATAAAAACACAAAAATTGAATAATACTCCCTACCGTTAAATTTAAATGTCATTTTAGCTATTTACACTATTTGCAATTTAAATGTTGTTTGCACTTTTCAATGTTAATTAATTATGTTACTTCCCAAATTACCCTCAAACTCATTCAAAATAACTTAGATAGTAATAGTCTTCAATTTCTAGTGTAGAATTCCAAAGCAACTAATTAAGGGTATAGTAGGAAGTCATTAATTTTCTTAATATGTGTGCATTGATATAAAGTGACATACATTTTAAATAGGAGGGAGTACTATAATGATATGTGATTAGATTGACTAAACAACTGAATATAACTAGACAAGTTACAACCAAGGATGCATTTTAAATTACCTCAGTGATAAAGCAAGCTCAGGTTCTGGGCCCAGAGCAAAGGCCCAAATAGCCTCCCAGTCAACAGGCCCCTCAGTCCCAGCAGAGTTAGTTGCAGAATCAACTTGACTGTGGCAAATGCTGCAAATTGCCCGATTAAGTATTACTGCAATTACATTTAAACCAAAAGTGCGTTGCCCAGGAACCTGATGCAAGTGTTCAAAAAGCGCCCAAGATTAACAAATTGATGCTGTCAAACTGGCATGTATGTAAAATTGGATGGCATAAAAAATTATACTAACCACACTTCTAGTTAGGGCTACTGCTTCCTTAATTGTATAACCAGCAGCACTAGGGTCACCATCAGTACGAAGATAATCACGTGAAGAGACGTTATTTGGATTGTATCCACTTTCCAATGATGAGCTACCTACAACCGGATGACTTTAAAAATCAACACTGAGAAGAAGATGACGATGATAATATAAATAAAGAAATGATCATCTAAAGGTTAAACGAAATGGCACCCTCCATAATTCTGAAGAGCATAAACACATTAAAGAAGACTACAGTTTACTTTTCATACAGATAGAAATACCTTTCAAGCATGTTGATCACATTATAGATTCGAAGATGAATCTTTTTGACAGGAAATGTTCTCAAGAGCAGGATGAAGACAGTACATTCGGAGTTCAAGAAAATATATACTGAATTAAGCGACTATATATATAAAAATACATTTGCATTCACCTAATCTATGGCTGGGGATATAGCAAAACACACTATTAAAATAACTTTTTCAGCACAAAAGTAGAACATGGATGATCCATGAAATCGAAAAAGAAAGATCACCAATTAGCATTGTAAATACAGAGGCCAATTTCCATCTTGCGCAATAATGGCCACATTAGCTTATCTGTAACCTTACCAGTATGTGATACATGTGCAAGATCGCTGTCAATAATGTCTCCATCCAAGGAAAATCTCACATCTCTAGCACGCTCAACCCTGTTTCTCCAAGCATCCCACAAGCTACTTTTATTTGTATTTTCACTAGGTGGAATTTTATCATCTTTATCTTTTATTGCACCATCACGAAGTGGTTTGACAGGCTCATCATAGCTTGTGGTCTCAGAGCTTTTAAACATAATTTTATCTTGTTCCATACTATCTGATGTGTTGACTGCAACATCTGACAAAGAAAACTTTTGCCTCTTGGCTTTTGCTTGGGCCCTTTTTCTCAGGGCATTTATCAATTCCGGGTTCAGCTTTTCTGTTAAATCAGCTTGTGCTTCAGCAATTTCATCAACCGACATTTTTGCTAATCGAGCACTATTTTCAGCATCAATCTCACTCTGAAGGCTGTCTTCTTCTCTACCTACAAATGTCTTTGCAGTAGAACCAGAAGCCATGTATGATTTCTGCATATTCGGCGTCTTCAAATCCACTTCTTTACTCAACCCGTTCTGCCTTGTAGAAACCTCCTCCACATGAATACTTCCCTCAGATTTATTGTTGCTATTCTGCTTAGTTTCAACAATATTTTCATCCTTGACATGTCTGAAGCTGTGAAACTCTGCAGTACTATCCATCTCCGAAACGTCTTTATTCTCATCGGGATTAGAAATTTTTCTACTTAGATTATTAGAAGTAATTTTCCTCTCTTTCGGCCCAACTTTCAACCTAGTTGAATTGCTTTCCTTACTCTCCTTAGAGAAGGCCATATCAGCATCATTTTTCACTATCTCCTTCCACCTGCTGACGTCTAAACCCTTCCTTTCTTTTCTCTGCACTGGATTAACAGCAGCAGCCAATCCCATTCCATCAAAATCTTCCTCTTCTCCAACATTGATATCATCATCAGTATCATTGACAATGTTTGATTTTACAATCTTAGGAGCCCAATGCTGTTTAACAACATTAACAAAATAATCACTGCATCAACGCTGTTAAATTTTCCAATACTTTAAAAAAGTGTACAAAACAACGAAGAACAACATCAACAGTGATAGATAAGCATTCCAGCTAATTCCACAGTACATACTTCATACAAGACAGTTATCATAAACTATATAGGACCCAGAAAAAGAGCCACGAGTCAGAAAAGTGATAACAGAGACATACCGGGCCGTGGGAGCGGTGGCGGGCCGCCGGAAAGGGCAGAACAGAAGGTCGAGGGGCCGAGGGCGGAATCAAAGGCGTATTTTGAGAAACTCCTTTTTCGACTATACCGCCGACTAGCCACGAAAGATCACCTTGGAGAGGGTTTGCTCCTAAAACCTTGGGTATGGGGTTTTTGCTTCCTCCTTTAGTATTTTTATCCATGGCTTGCTTCACAAAACAAAGTATTCAAAATCAAACACACATTCTCCCTGTATCTGTATTTTTGTGTGTCTGCGAGAGTTCACAAGTGTGAAGTTCAACGAGAAATGGTGCCAAAGTCGTAACACAGAGCTGCTCCCGAATAATTTCCACGAGAATCTGGGATTTTGAGTGCGTCTGCATTTGTACCCAGAAATAAACAAAACCGCTTTCTCAATGTATGGACTATTGGACTGGGCTATTTTTTTTGGGCCAGCCTATATACCCCTCCATACTTGTTAAGTATACTCCCCCAATACATACACTTCCCCTAAAAATGAATTTTGTTAGATGTACTTCTCCTAAAATACCCTAATTTTTCTTTTTCTCTATTTCCTTCTTTATTCTTCTCATTTTTTCAGAAACCCTAAACATAACTCTTCATCTCCCCCTCCACCAACCTATAGTCATCGTCGTCCCTGCCCAGCGCCGCCGTCCAGACCCATCTTTTTTTCGGCGCCAAGCCCCACCTCTTGATCACAGGATAACTTCCTTTCACATCTCTTATAATTTAGGTACTTGCTATATCACGTCTATAACTTCTCACTTATGTGCAACCGCATGATTTGGATGATGTCCACATCTTTAAACTGCACTAGGGACATTATGAACAACAAGTGTAAGATGGAGTTAATGAAAAGAAATGACAAATTCTGATGTTGTCATAAGTGTTGGGGAACGTTAATTATAACACTGGATCAATATTGTCCTGTGTGTTGGATCATTTTACAAAACACTTATTTCAACATCAACATTTGATATTTTACATAAGTATTAAATTTATAAATGAGGAGAGAGAGTATACTTAACCAGTATGGAGGGGTATATAGTCGGGCCCTTTTTTTTTCTAGTACTTAAAGACGAGCCCAAACCTTTTTTTTCTTCGAATGGGCTTGGGCCCAATTTTTGTTTTGAGATATTCAGAAACTATAATGTAGTTTTTTTTTCTATCTAACAAATTAACATTTTATTGAGCATAAAAACTTCGGCCATAAGATATGACCCTAACGACAATACCGTAAATTTTTTAACCTTCCTACAGAAAAATAAAGAAACGTGATATGAATTAGGTATTAGTATCCGCAGCAGGTGCATTGGCAATTATGCTCCCAAAACTCTCCTTGGATGATTAAATTAGTGCGCTATAATATAATTTGATCACAACACTCCCTTACTAATTATTTTCTCCACCAATTTCTCTCATGCTTCCTAAATATCTTTGCATTCATCTTTATCCAAATCGACCCAGATACGCATTCACATATGCATACAATCGTCTTTTTGTCGTGTTTCCTTTCAGCATTCTACTAAAGTGGAGTAGATTGATTAACGAGTTAGAGGACATTGTCGTTTGGATTTCCAGCCATTTTGATATGCCCATCCACACGTGATATGAAGATGGGCATTCGAATAAGATGTGCCTAACTGACTCCATTTGTCCCGTGCATAAATTACCGTTTACACTCGAATTGGGTGGAAGGGCTCATCTTCGGTGCAAGTTGGTCTTAGTAGGCACCCTTTCACGAATACTTCTCCACGCATGTATGTTGGCTTTTGTTGGAGAAAACTTTGTTGGTCCTGAAAGGAGTATATAACAAGTGTATGGGGGGGAATACACTTGTATGCAATTCTTTTCAACTTTGATCAAACCAGAGCTCAGCAAGGTTATCTTGGACAACTCTGCTGAAGATGATTAACTCTTCTAAGATAATCAAACTACTAAGTACTATTGAGTACTCAGTTGAATAACTATCTAGGGGAGTTATATGTGCGGAATAGTGGATGGCCCTTTAAGTTTAGACTCCTTAAGTTTCTGAAATCACTTTGTAAATCCAATACAGTCCAGTTTAGTTTCAGGGAACTTGTCCAAATCAGTTTTGCACAGTCTTTGAATATGTATCTTTTGAAAGATCAGTTTTGTGTGCAGTGTTGAATGAATGTAAGTACTTTGTAAGGTAAATCAACACAAGAGTTTATAGTGGTTCAGAGACTCAAGCTCCTACATCCACTTTCCCTGATTTAACAGGATAATTCCTTCACTCTTGGAATTAACTTGTTTTATAGTGCCAAGGTGCACTTGATCAATAACACCACTCCTTGGTGAATTGATCCCTAGGATGTCTAGAGTCCTAGTACCCTCTTCTCAACTCAGAACTGAACTGTTCTTCTCTCAACAATCAGCTCCTACCACTTCTACTACTACAACCTTCTCTCTTTCTCACTTGAAAGGGGTAAGGTTTGAAGTAATGTTCCAACTAATGAGATATCCTTTACAATGGAGATCAGTGTATAAGGAATAGGATATCTCTCTAAGCTTTGTATGGATATACAGTAGGTTCAGCTTAGAAGAAGTGTATGAAGACTAAGATAGTCTTTTGAAAGCTTGTAAGTTTTGTAGACTTTCAGAATACTTGCTCAGTTGGATTGGTAGTTGGATGCTTTCAAATGGTCTTCACACTTCTGTATTTATAGACAAAATGGAGGATTTGCCCGTTGGAGAGGCAGCCCCAAATTGCTATAAATGTCTTCCTTGAGTTCTTCAAACTGGAAGACAGATTCTTGATAGTGACATGTCCTCATTTGGGTAATAAACGGCTTGTAGGACTTTGTCTTCATTCTGCAGCACTTTTCCCAATGTTTGACTTCTTGTTAGGACTTGGACATGGCTTCTGAAGATTGATCCAATGATAGGACAACATTCCTTATCAAATGGACAACTCTCCTTATCACTATCAGCAGATTTGCTTATCAGCAAGGTTGACTTGCTCTTCATCAGATGACTTGGCTCTTTCCCTTTTCTTCACTTCAAGAAGATCTTTGCATGTTGTATTGAGATTCTTTAGGGAATGATTGTCTTTAATTCTTCAGCATGGTTGACCTTCAAACATTAGAATCTTTGTTCTGGTTCAATCTTGCTGAGACAAATCTTCTGGGACAACTCTCCTGATCAGCATATTTGTTCTTCTAGCTTCAGAGCTGTTGCTTGTACAGAGTTCACTTCTCTGGACAATTCTCCTGATCAGTGCATTTGACTAATCTTGTCCTTTTAAGCTTTGCAATCTTGTTTTTGCATAGAACTAACTCTTCTGGACAACTCTCCTGATCAGAGCATTTTCACAGAACTAACTTTTCAGGACAACTCTCCTGATCAGAGCATTTGGTTTTCTATGGAGTATGCTTGTCCCTAGTGTTTGTTCCAGATTTTGAGCCTTGAGGGGACTTTATCTTGATCATCTTTAAAGCATAGGTTCCCCCTCACATTGTGTATCTAGTCATCTAAGAGCTGCCTAACATATCAACTTCTCATCTAGCCTTATGCTATGTGTTCTAACACATTTTTGAACACAATCATCTTGACTTAGGCATGTCTCAGAGGGTTTTGATATTTAATCAAAACATGTATCATTTTATTCCCAACAATTTCCCCCTTTTTGATGATGCCAAAACCTATACATTCTAAGCAAAAGTGACTTGTCTATACCTATTACATATATCTTCAGAAGACATGACTAAGGTCAATATTCCTGAAAAACAATGTGTTAGTGTATTCACTGTTTTTGTTGCAAGTAGGTTTCATAGATAGGCATAGAGAGATGAGTGTTTCTTGATTCAAAATAAGTTCAACTATCATTCATTCAAAGATCATTACAAGCATGTTGATAGTTGAAATTAACATAGGAGAGCATGAATCAATAACACTTAAATACATGTTGCTTTTTTTAAATAGAATTTTAGTGGGTGTATCTACAAATTTTGTAGGTGTAAATAACTGGGCCTTTTTTCGAAAAAACCTACCTAGGGCTGAAATGGCTTACGGGTAATAAGCCCAACACACATTTATACGGAAAATTATAAGATGACAATTTTCTAAATCCTGATAAAAAAGAATAGGATTGAATTAATCTGAATAATTTTCTTTAAAAAAAAAAAAACTCGTATTGCCTATCTAACTTCAAAATATTTTTACAAAAAATAAATACAATAAAAATTGATTTTTAAAATTAAATTTGACATCCGACGCAAATATTCCACTAGTCTTTTTAAATTAAGAGAAACACCAAAAATTAGTTTACATTGGCAACAAATACAATATAAAATAAATATATAATTTTAGAAAAAGGTACTTCCGTTTATTGGCATATTATATTTTTTATAAAACTTGGACTTTATTGCAAGGCCGTCATAAAGACAGCCCTTTCAAAAATTCTCGAAGGCCTGAGCAAAACCCAGGCCTAAGAGGGGGTTTGGAAATAGTTTTCAACCAGCAATAGACGCGCCTCGGTTAGTACCTCACTAGCTGCGTCATTGCCCCAAGCGCAAAGATGAAAAATAGAAATGTAGGATGTCACTTATTAATAGTTGGTGCCAGTTGTATGGTTTTGTGAATACTCGATGTGGGACGAAACTACTGGATACAATACACAACTTTGCATAGAGCGGATTTTTAATAATCGTTGGGATTTTCCTTTTTCAAAGTACCAATTTTACCTATGAAAACCGATTATAATTTTTATCAAGAATTCAATGGATATTAATTATATTCAACATTTGGAGGTCTTTGTTACATATTGTGTTGTGTTTCATCTTTTAATTCAATACAAATATATTATTGGAATCTTTGATTATGGTTGAAGAAAGATGAATACAAGAAGGTGTTATGAAGGGTCCATTTTATATGGAGTTTAAATATAGATATTCACATATAAGAAATTTGCTTTTTTGCAATAACGTTAAAGTATTTCGACAAAGTGAGAATTTGTAGCATTTAGACTATGATTTAATTATAAAAGTGTTTTTGAATAAAATGTAAAATATATAATCTTTATTTCTTAATTCGACTAAATCTATATTCTATATATATATAAAAACACAATAGTCTTCCTCCACAAGCAATCATCAATTTTCCACCCATTTATCTTTCTAATTCTAAAAAGTACTCCAGTTCTATGCACATGAGTAGACTAACCGTCACTTTATTATCTTCAAAAAATTTAAGTAGCTAACTTATTTTTTATTTTTTTAATAATTTGGCACAAGTGCCAATAATAATGTTTCGACTTTCAGGTAAGAGTAAATTTACTAAAATGGTACTGGGTATTATATTGTTGAGTTTTCTATGGTTTTTTTTAGATTTTTTATTTTTATGTTATTTAATTAGTTTGCATTTGGTATACTTTTTTTTTTAGGAAATTTTTAGTTTTTCTTTTGTTTTCTCTTATTCAGAAACGATTAATTATGAATTATATTCCTTTTTTTTTATTATTAGTTGTAATTGACTTTGTCAAATACAATTTTAATTTAATTGTCTCATTTTAAAGGATTGTTTTCTTCACAGTAATAAATTGAAATCACCATATCCAATTTATTTGGCCTTAAAAAATCTCAAACATTTTTTACCTTAAATTTAAATGTTATTTTTTTAAAAAAGGAAATAGGCCAGGTATTGCTAGGGATGACAATGGAACAGGCATGTCTTATCTCAGAATTCGTCCCGTCCCGCTTAAAGACCGATCGAGTTTTACCCATCCCGTTTATTTTTTAAATTAATTTTAATGTATACACTATGTTTATTTTAATATTATGTAATTCAAATTAAATATATAATTATTTAAAACAACATTTCACATTCATTTTATACTAAAAACTACATATAAAATATTTCTATAAACATATATACATTAATATGCATATAACTTTATATAAATAGAAAAACAAATCCACACATATATATAAATATAATTTTTACTATATTTATATATAGCGGATACGGGTATAAAGGTAAAATCCACGATCCGTCTCATACCCGTTAAAATTAAATCTTATTATTAAATTCATGAATTATATAATATGGTAAATATAATCAGTTTTATACATGAGAGTGCCTTATTATTATTATATATAAATATAATAAAATTTTATAGACCGAGCATCGCTCGGGTAAAAATACTAGTTTTCTTCTAAAAGTTCTGGGGTAGACCTGCACAAAAAAATTAACCGGCTTTTCGTCAATTCGACGGTTTCAATTAAGAAATCGAACTGAAACTTTAAAAGAGCGTTCGATTTTGATTAAAAAATTTAAAAATCAGAATCACCCGGTTCGATCAAATTTTGTAATTAAAGATTCAAAATCAATATTACTCAAATTAAGTGTTGAAAAAAAAAAGGTTGAACCGGCGATTCGAAACTATAATCGAAAGCGATAGTATTCCGATTCGATTTCAGTTCCAAATTTTTTAAACCCGTAACCTATAAAATTTCAATTCGATTGTGATTTTAAAATCTTGAAAACTGTGAACGGCCAAAACCGTTGGGCGCATGCCTATTCTAAGAAATTAAGTTGTAAATAAAAATTAAAGTAAAATATACTTATGGAACTCTTAATAATGATAATTTCTAGTAATTTAATTTGAAAACTATAGTGATCATCTGTTAAAATAAAAGTAAGTTCATTTTTTCAAATAAATTAAGATGCTTTTTTATGAATAACAAAAGTGGAAAATGAAGTATGGGTTAAAACTATCCGCTCAATTGGATAGTAAGCGAATCAAATATTTTTAAGTGATTCGGTATTCGTATTGAAATTCGAATTTTGATTTTTGTATTGTTCAATTTTATTATTCGAATTCGAATACAGTTTTTTTATTCGATTAGTAAAACAAATACAAAATTATACGGAGTAATATTTAATTAAATATTCGTAATTGTTCGATATACTTTCTTTTAAAACTACTCCTCCCCATATTCCCTACCTCAATTATGTTCATTTTTTCTCATGTCCTATTTTATTTAAAATATTACTCCGTGTTTTATAGATTTTCTCCAAAAAAAAATCGAATAGAATGGTGTCAAAAATATTATTTAGAATATATTTCAAAAAATTCGAATGTCTTATTTTATTTAAAATATTATTTTATAGATTTTTTCCATAAAATTTAAAATCAAATAGTTTCGACTACGAATGATTGATTCCGTATTCGTTTACACCCAAACACCAAAAACAACATGACAGGGTTGTGTATTTTGATTAAGGAAAACTTAAGTGTCAACTGTAAAGCAGTAAAAGCATTAAATTAAAGAATTTCATGAAATTAAAATTTACCGAAATTTTTCAAAACTTACTTCAAAATGAGGGTAATAAATTTCAATTTCACTTTCAATAATCTCAAATCCACTAAATTATGACGAGAGCATTCAGTCTTCATAGTGTAAACATTTATTTGGTGAAATTACTTATATAAGCATTATTAATCTATTTAAAGACAAATGGGGGTTGAGTCATGAAAGGGGAAAAAAGGAATGGGTATTTAACTTTCATAAAAAAAAACTATTAATCTATTTAAAAATAGCAAAAATTCACGATTTTAATTGAATAAAATAGAGAATTTAACTTAACTAACATTTAAATATTTGACTATGAATAAAATAGAGAATTTAACTTAACTAACATTTAAATATTTGACTAAGTCTTTTTTTTTTTTTTTTAGTATTCCGTCATGTGGAAAAGTATAAAATGTTTCCGATATACTATTTCAATTCTGAAAAATATTTGAACAAAAAAATTATTATCAACTATTACAACAAGAAAATTAGAAAATTATAATTTAGTCGCCGTATTCCAATTCTGAAAAATATTTGACTAAGTCTTGCTGGGCCTTTTTCTGAAAAGAAAAAAACCCTCCAAAAAATGGCGTATGCTGCTTGAATTGCAACGCGCACACGGTATTCTTTAGTAAAAGGCGAAAGAATAGTTCGCTTTGTGCTCACTGCGCAGCTGCGTATTTTTTTTGTCGTTGCCCTCCCTTGCTACTTATTCATGTGCATCCTCAACATTTATTTGGTCATCTCGATGTGGGATATTTGGTTTGGGGCCATTCTTCTTATTTTTGTTTTCCAGGTAAACCAAAACAATTCCACCTCCCACCATATTTCTCAAGCCATTTAATTATTTCTTAGCTTTAGATCTAAGATCCTTAATCACATCAAAATATATTTCAAACCCATAAACTGTTACATAAAAAAAAATTCAACTTTCTTTCTATGCCTTTCATCTTTCGTCATCTAAATATCATTTGTCACCTAATATCCTACTGTATTTTCTTAATAATTGGACTCCACATTGACATATTTTAACAAATTTACTTTCTCCCACAAAATCATCACATGTTAGTGTGGGTTGGGGAGGGTGATGTAGGTGCGATTTACACTTTGAGTAGGTGCGATTTACACCGTGAGTAGGTGCGATTTTCGCAATTGAATAAGTATGCGTTTTGTTGGTTTTTGAGGTTCTCTCTCCTCCCCGAAAGGAGATACATGCGCAATTACTTGACTTCCCCGGTAAAATTGACATCTAAATCGGAGGCCGATCAATTATACAAGTGAGGGGTTTTGTTCCTCTCGTCCAGAGCTTTCTTTGCGTATCGATATTGAAGACCAACGATGCGGCGCAGTGACTTTAATTCTTTGATTATGTAAGAAAGTTTTCTCGCTGCCGTGAGAGCTTTTAGTGCAGTTGTGAGTGATTATTTGTTTGTTTCCTTGCTGCCGTGCGTCCACCTGTGCAGCCGTGCATCCACATGTGCCCGTTGTTACCTGGAGCAGCTGCCCCGACAATTAAAACCCTAGATCCACATATTAGCATTAATTTATGCAATTTTTTAGGCGTTTCCAGCTGATTGAGGATCGCAAAAACGTGGTTTCTGCCCCTCAATCTCAGTCTTAGCCTCTCTCCGCCGAAGAAGCGCTTAAGAGCATTACCGATTGTGTTTACTTTCTTACTTCTCCTTTAACTTGCAGAAAGATTTATCTGGTTGTAGGCAATATCAATTCTCCACATGTGACATGGATTTGATGTATTTCAATGCCAATTAGATTTTTCGATAGTGCGGGGGTTTAATTGTTTTGATGATTTTTGGAGCTAAGGAATATGGTATTTCTAGATTTAGTTTGCCCTAGGGAAAAGGTCGAATTTTAAATTTGTGAATTATGTCATGAATTCTCTCTTTGCGCATCAGGATTTGCTCGTGAAATTAGCAAACTGATAATGTGGATGTGATGATTGACACTTAGAGGCTCTGTTCTTGGAAAAAAAAATTGATGATAAAGCAAAGATTACAGACATGTTTAGTGTTTTTTGTCAAATCATTTTCCTTGTACACTGGAAAGGATAATGGATCCTAAGAAAGAAGTTTGAATTGCTATATTCATTTGTGAGATGGAATAATGAATTTGTTCTTTAATTTTAGAGAGTATGTTTACTGAAGATGATGAAAAGTAGTAGTCCTGCAGACATTTGAGGATTCAGAGAAATAAGGAACAAACACAGATTTGCATTTGCTTGAGAAGAGATTAATTATATATGTTTGATTTTTTAAGCTGAGAAACTGGGACTCGTTGATATGGAATTCACTTTTGGAAAATTGAAAAAATACAAAAGGGATAAAGAATCTGAGAACTCTAGCATATGGGGGACTGGGAACTCTCAGCCCCGCCAAGCTCTATAGATATTGTATGTTGGAATGCACGAGGGTTGAGGGGGCCAAATGCATTCCATAAACTTAGACGTTTAGTCGTGTTAAATAACCCCTCTATGCTTTTTGTTATTGAGTCTAGATTGTCCTCTAGAATAACTCAAACATGGAGGACTTTGTTACAGTTTGATGTATGTTTTGTTGTTGAACCGATCGGCACAAGAGGGGGTCTGCTCCTCTTTGCAAAAAACGACGAAGTGCAAGTAAGCTTGAGCTCTTATTCCTTTGCGCATATTGATGTTTTGATTTCACATGAAGATTTCAGTTGGCATTTTACGGGATTTCATGGAAGTCTGGATCAAACACAAAGACAACATTCTCTTAATTTACTCTCAAAGATTCGATCTCTTCACCACCCAATGTCACCTTGGGTTGTGGGGGGAGATTTCAATGATTTGATGTACACTCATGAAAAAAGAGGAGGTAATTTGGATGGAAGAATGATGCAGAATATGAACAGGTTTAACAATACTCTTTATAACTTGGCACTCCAAGATCTTAGTTTCAAAGGCCCAAAATTCACATGGACAAATAAAAGAAAAGGTAATCGGCTGATTCAGGAAAGGCTTGATCGTTTTCTTGCAACAAAAAATTGGATCGAGTTCTTTGATTTAGCTTCAGTAAAGAATGGTTTTTGGTTTGTCTCAGATCACCGAGCAATTTCGCTCGCGGCGCGAAGACTTGTTTACCAATGGCCTCGAGACAAAGAGAAACATTTCCTCTTTGAAAATGCATGGCTATTAGAAAAGAATTTTATGAAAGAATTTCATTCGATTTGGGGAAGAAGTGAAAGGGAATCATTACTCAAGGTTCGGTTACAGCAGTGTGGAAATGATCTTCGAAAATGGGCCGCAGTTTCCATTGGAAATATTGATAGAAGAATCCAATCTATTACCAAAGAGATGCAGCTCTTGGAAAGTAATGACATGAGTGAAGCTCAGCAAGAGGAGAATAAAAAATTAGAAAGTGAGCTTGAAGCTGTATTTGCTCAACAAGAGGAATATTGGCAACAGAGATCAAGAGTAAATTAGATGAAATGTGGAGACCGTAATACCACATATTTTCATAGGAGAGCGTCGGAGAGAAGGTCGAGAAATAAGATTTCTAGGATCAAAGATGAGAATGGCAGGTGGAGATCAACGAAGGAAGATATTACCAGCTTACTTGAATCTTATTATGCAGATCTCTTTTCATCAACACAGCCTACGAAGGCTCAGATTGAAAATATTACAGGAAATACTACGTCTGTAGTGAACTCCCGAATGAATTCCTTATTGGACATCCATTTTGCAAAGGAAGAGGTACGTGTGGCTCTGTTTGATATGCATCCAAATAAGGCCCCTGGCCCTGATGGTTTCAACGCACGGTTCTATCAAGAGATGTGGGACATTGTGGGACAAAAAATCACACAGGAGGCCCTAAATTTTCTTAACGAGAAAGAGGAGATCAGTGACTGGAATGAAACCATTATTTCACTCATTCCCAAGGTAAAGCAACCAGAAACTTTGAAAGACTTTCGTCCCATTAGTCTAAGCAATGTATGTTACCGAATCATTGCAAAAACCATTGCTAACAGGTTGAAAAAGATTTTCCCAAATGTGATTGATGAAAATCAAAGTGCTTGACTTGAACGAATTTTAGTCACTATATTTTAACTAACTACTTCTCTTCAAGCATAAGGGTTCTTAGTAGTAATGGAAGTATTCGACCAAGTAGTATTGACCTAGGAGGTGGGTTTGTGCAATGGATCCCTAGAGTTTTGTGTCGTCATAACTAATGTAGCTACGGTTCGGGATGTTGGATCTCTAAGATAAAGCTAAGTTACTACCAAACTTCAAAAGATTAAATGAAACATCAACCTAGAAACTAATAAGTAATTTAAATTACTAAAAGGAAGCAAATATCCAATAAGAGAAATTACCACAACCCAGTAATGATGAGGAGAATAGTGTGGAGGCGACATCTTATATTCTTGAAGTTGACGGGGCGCATAATCTGGATGAATTAAAGTTTGGTGTTGGGGGTTCCGCGAGTACAAGAGATGGGCAAATTAAAATATGCTTCGCCGAAAGAATTTTACCGCAACAATCACCACTTAGGACTGAACTAAAAGCAATTGAAATTGGATTACGCAAGGCTAAGGCAGAAAATTTCAAATCAATGGATGTTCGCTCGGATTCGGCCCAAGCAATACGAATGTGCCAAAAGAGCACAATAGGAAGAGGACCGGAATGTGGCATCGTGGAACGAATTATCAAGCTTTCGAAAGAATTTGTAGTGTGCAAATTCAATCACTTTCCACGAAGCCTTAATCGACGAGCGCATTGTTTGGCGCAAAGTGCGGTTCACTCTACCGTTTCTTCAAAGTGAAATGGAGCAGATTATTAGGGGTTTTTATCGAGATCATTGGAATTGTATTCATTTAGTCTTTGTATTCGGATCTTTAACCCCTTACCCCCCTAAAAAAAATACGTTCTTCCACAAAATCAACCAAATTGTGGTATATTTGCTTGGTTAACATTTTACATGTATGCGAAGAGCAAAAAATATAAAATTTCAAGTAAAAAACTACAATAATGAAAATATAAATATATTAGGTATAAACAAAGACTTGCTTGAAACTGTTTTACGGTGAGACTATTCACAAATTAACATCCATCTCTTTTAAAGTATAAAAATAGCATGCTTAAATTATGTCATGTTTCATCGTGAGACGGTCTCACGCAAAGCTTCCTCATAGACATATTATGCATTGCTTGATAAAAGACATAATATAGAGTGACAAACTATGGAAAATAATCACACTATACTCATTATTTGTCCACCTATTTTATTACTGGAACGTTCCAATATTACTTATACACTTCTAATATAAAAATAAACTACAAAATTAATATACTCACAATATCATTTTATTTTTAAAATTGTCACTTATTTTGAACTAGCATTTTACTTTACACTTTACTGAAATCCTTTTACACCTCAATAAATATACTTTACACCCCTACTATATCATCCAAAATACTCATCTTTTAGTTGCAAAAAAAAAAAAAAATACTCATCTTTTATTTGATCTCACACCCCACAAAAAAAAAATCTTATAAAATGTGTTAATTTTTGTATGTAGGTCATTCCCGAATAGAGCGAGTAGTGCATGGTTTGAAAATTGAGATAGATTAAAATCACATTATAGTTTCTTTCAAAAGCACTTCAACTTGAAACTAGGGGATAAACCAACCCTAAACGCAGCCACCCCACTAAAAAAGATCTATGGCGAAGACAATGTCATGCTCATAAGGTCGTTTAGGGAAGACGAAATAAAGGAAGCGATATGGTCATGTGAGAGCTCAAAAAGGCCGGGCCCAAACAGATTTAACTTCCACTTCATCAATAGTTATTGGAATGTGCTAAAAGGTGAGATTGTTGGATTTATTGAAGAATTTCATCAGAACGGACGGTCGGTACGGGGCTAACTCTTTGTTCATCACCTTAATGGTACTAAAGAAAGGGGAAGGCAACAGGATGGAGGATTTCAAACTTATTTCACTCATTGGAGGTATGTATAAGATCTTGTCGAAACTACTATCAAATAAGCTATGTAAAGTTCTTGAGTCCATAATTTCGGAGAACCAAAGTGCGTTCATAAGGGGTAGGCAAATTCTTGATGATGTGGTAACATTAAATGAGGCAATTGAGGAAGTTATGTATTATAGAAGACACTTGAAAAGAAATTAGAACAAAGATGTGGAGCATTCTATATCACCATTAAGCATGTTCCTCTTCATTCTCTTTTCAAGATTGGTGTGAAAATCTTAGAATAGTTTGCATGTAATGGGGGATGTTATAGTTGTTATCTTAAGCCTCCTATCTTCTACAATTCTTTAACTATAATTGTTCCCCCTTTTTTAGTACCACTAGTACTCCCATTAATCAATATACCATTTTTGTAGTAAAAAAAAAAGTATTGTAAGAAGAATGGAATGATTCAGAAAATAGATTTTGCAAAGGCGTACAATTTTATGGACTGGGGGTTCTTGAGATCGATGATGGCAGGATTTTATTTTCATCCAAAGTGGGTCTCTTGGGTCATGGAATGTGTAAGCTCGACACACGCCTCGATCTTGGTAAATGGCAGCCTGATAGGCGAGTTTAAACTTCAACGAGGTCTCAGACAAGGGGACCCCTTGTCCCCCTTTTTATTTCTAATTGTAGCAAAGGGTGTAAGTGCAATGATGACCAAAGCAACCAACAATGGGTTGTTCAAGCCATTGGGGATTGGGAGAAGTTAAAATATAACATCTGCAATTTGCAGACGATACAATATTTCTAGTGGATGAGGGCATTGAGAACGCAAGATTTCTAAGTCGATTATTGAAGATCATACACTTGGTTACCGGGATGAGAGTTAACCTGGACAAGTGTCGACTATTCGGGATCAAATCTGATGAAGCAAGAATACGGAAAGTGACTAAAATAGTAGGATGCAACACGTGAAGTTTACCCTTCGTATATTTGGGCCTAAAAGTGGGAACAACACACTGAACAGTGATGGAATGGTACTATGTGGTTACGAAAATACGGAAAAAATTGAGTAAGTGTAGGGAAGTGAAGATATTCGTAGGAGGTCAACTTATGTTAATTAATGCAATGTTATCCTCTCTACCGGTGTACAATCTATCGACTTATCGAGCGCCTAAGAAGATAGTCAATAAGATTGTGAAAATCCAAAGATCCTTTTTAGGGGGATGAGAGTTCACACAAAATATTGTGGGTCGAGTGGAAATTTATTTGTAAATCGAAACATTTGGGGAGCCTGGGGTGATGGATTTAGAACGCTTTAATAAGGCACTACTAGGGAAGTGGTTGTGGAGATTTCTTAATGAAAGTAATAGGTTATGTGTAAGGGTGATTGTGTCTAAGTTCGGGAGGTTAGGGGGATTGGAGTGGGGGTTATCGAGTCGGAAAGAGGTTATAAATCGAGAGGGTGGTAGGGTTCAGTTCTTAAGGCGACAGAAGGGGAGGTGGGAGGCTAGTTTGTTAACGGGTTGTAGAGGGAGATAGGTAACGAGTTTAATACACTTTTTTGGGAAGGGGTGGGGGGAGTCTCAAGTTAAGATTCGAGATAATGTATCACCTAATTTTAAACAAAACCTTTTTTGAAAATGGGGTGGGCTGGGGAGGAGAGTCTCAAGTCAAGATTCGAGAGATTGTTAGAGGGAGAAAGAGTGGGTGTGGAATCTGGAGACGGGAGTTGAGGGAGAGAGACACTATTATGCTTAACGAGTTATTGATTGTGATTAGCAGGTATCCTGTCAAACAAGGAGCAGAGGACGTGTGGAGATGGGAACTAAGTTCAGATGAGACGACATACGAGTGGCTTTCCAAGGCGGATGAGACCATGGCAACAGAGGAGGAGAAGGCTTGTTTCAAATTAATCTGGTACAAGTTTGTTGGGAATAAAATGATACATGTTTTGATTAAATACCAAAACCCCCTGAGACATGCCTAAGTCAAGATGATTGTGTTCAAAAATGTGTTAGAACACATAGCATAAGGCTAGATGAGAAGCTGATATGTTAGGCAGCTCTTAGATGACTAGATACACAATGTGAGGGGGAACCTATGCTTTAAAGATGATCAAGATAAAGTCCCCTCAAGGCTCAAAATCTGGAACAAACACTAGGGACAAGCATACTCCATAGAAAACCAAATGCTCTGATCAGGAGAGTTGTCCTGAAGAGTTAGTTCTGTGAAAATGCTCTGATCAGGAGAGTTGTCCAGAAGAGTTAGTTCTATGCAAAAACAAGATTGCAAAGCTTAAAAGGACAAGATTAGTCAAATGCACTGATTAGGAGAATTGTCCAGAGAAGTGAACTCTGTACAAGCAACAGCTCTGAAGCTAGAAGAACAAATATGCTGATCAGGAGAGTTGTCCCAGAAGATTTGTCTCAGCAAGATTGAACCAGAACAAAGATTCTAATGTTTGAAGGTCAACCATGCTGAAGAATTAAAGACAATCATTCCCTAAAGAATCTCAATACAACATGCAAAGATCTTCTTGAAGTGAAGAAAAGGGAAAGAGCCAAGTCATCTGATGAAGAGCAAGTCAACCTTGCTGATAAGCAAATCTGCTGATAGTGATAAGGAGAGTTGTCCATTTGATAAGGAATGTTGTCCTATCATTGGATCAATCTTCAGAAGCCATGTCCAAGTCCTAACAAGAAGTCAAACATTGGGAAAAGTGCTACAGAATGAAGACAAAGTCCTACAAGCCGTTTATTACCCAAATGAGGACATGTCACTATCAAGAATCTGTCTTCCAGTTTGAAGAACTCAAGGAAGACATTTATAGCAATTTGGGGCTGCCTCTCCAACGGGCAAATCCTCCATTTTGTCTATAAATACAGAAGTGTGAAGACCATTTGAAAGCATCCAACTACCAATCCAACTGAGCAAGTATTCTGAAAGTCTATAAAACTTACAAGCTTTCAAAAGTCTATCTTAGTCTTCATACACTTCTTCTAAGCTGAACCTACTGTATATCCATACAAAGCTTAGAGAGATATCCTATTCCTTATACACTGATCTCCATTGTAAAGGATATCTCATTAGTTGGAACATTACTTCAAACCTTACCCCTTTCAAGTGAGAAAGAGAGAAGGTTGTAGTAGTAGAAGTGGTAGGAGCTGACTGTTGAGAGAAGAACAGTTCAGTTCTGAGTTGAGAAAAGGGTACTAGGACTCTAGACATCCTAGGGATCAATTCACCAAGGAGTGGTGTTATTGATCAAGTGCACCTTGGCACTATAAAACAAGTTAATTCCAAGAGTGAAGGAATTATCTTGTTAAATCAGGGAAAGTGGATGTAGGAGCTTGAGTCTCTGAACCACTATAAACTCTTGTGTTGATTTACCTTACAAAGTACTTACATTCATTCAACACTGCACACAAAACTGATCTTTCAAAAGATACATATTCAAAGACTGTGCAAAACTGATTTAGACAAGTTCCCTGAAACTAAACTGGACTGTATTGGATTTACAAAGTGATTTCAGAAACTTAAGGAGTCTAAACTTAAAGGGCCATCCACTATTCCGCACATATAACTCCCCTAGATAGTTATTCAACTGAGTACTCAATAGTACTTAGTAGTTTGATTATCTTAGAAGAGTTAATCATCTTCAGCAGAGTTGTCCAAGACAACCTTGCTGAGCTCTGGTTTGATCAAAGTTGAAAAGAATTGCATACAAGTGTATTCCCCCCCCATACACTTGTTATATACTCCTTTCAGGACCAACAAGTGGTATCAGAGCAGGGGTTCAAAGACCACTGCCTCTGAAAATCCATCTTGATTTTCAAAAATTCACATATTTGTGTGGTCACTGAACTGATCTCTATCTGAAATCTATTACTTGTTGACTAACTGATTATTCTAGAGATATGGCCAACAACAATGATGTTCCTCCACCTGCTGTTCAAGGATTGGACAACGTGGCCACAAATCCAGTCAATCACATTTCACATCATAAATTGCCCATGTTCTCAATAGACAACTATGATTTCTGGAAAATTAGAATGAGGGCTCATCTTGCATCTCTTCATACTGACATGTTAAGAGTAATCACAAGAGGACCTTTTGTGTTTACCCAAACTAACCCCAGGGTAACAGATGAGCAAAGAGCAGATGTAAGGGAAATGATTCCCAAGGATGAGGATGACTTCACTGCTGATGAAAAGAGGAAAGATAATCTAAATTATCTTGCCATGAATACCCTCTATCAAACAATTTCAGATGCAGTCATGGGAAGAGTCTACCATTGCACCACAGCCAAAGAAATTTGGGATACTCTTGCTGAGATGTGTGAGGGTACAGAAAAGATCAAGGAGAACAAGCTCCAAGTTGCTGTGCAAAAATTTGAGCAGTTCTCAATGGAAGCTGATGAGTCCATTGATAAATTTGCTGGTAGATTCACTGATGTGATGAATGAAATCAACTCATTGGGCAAGGTGTACTCCAATAGAGAAGTTGGATTAAAGATCTTGAGAAGTCTCACTCAAAAGTGGGATGTCTATGCTGTGATGATGCAGAATACCAAAGATCTCTCTTCCATGCCCATGCAACAAATCTTCTCTGAACTCAAAGCCTATGAGTTTGACCTCAATAGAAGAAAGCCTGTTGAGGAACCTTCAAATCCTACTAAGGGAGTGGCATTCAAAGCCAAAGTTGCTGAACCTGAAATGCAACCCACTCCCAGATCATCAAAGTCAGTCTCTAAGACTGAAATGAAGGAAGAACTAGCCTTGATGGCTAGAAGTTTTGATAAGATGAACACAAGGTTTGGTAGATACAAGAAATTCTACCAAGACAACAAATTCAGGAGAAGATACAACTCCCCTGAAGATCAGGCCAAGGACAAAAAGCCTGAAGAGAAGAGATCAGAGGACAAGTACCCTGATATGAGAAGGTCCAGTAGAGCTGACCCTTCATCATCAAAAGGAAGAGATGAATCCAAGAAGGATGATGATGAAGACCTATGCTACAACTGCAAGAAGAAAGGGCACTTCCAGTATGACTGCCCTGAATTGAGCTCTAAAGAAAGAAGAGAGAGGCAAGCCAAAAGAGATAAAAAGTTCACCAATAGAAAGGCCATGATGGCTGGTGATGAATCTGAAAGTGCTGAGAGCTTCAACTCCTCTGATGGACTATTCTCCAACAGTGATGATGATGATGATGTTTGCAATATGGCTCTTGAGGATGATGAGGTATCCTCTACTTCTAGTTCACCATCATTCATCTCACAAAACACTAGTGAAGTTAACTTGAAACTTTCCTTTGGGAAGTTGATGGAAGATTTCACTAGATTACAAGAATTTCATGATAATTGTGTGAGAGAAAATGAAAGATTGGCTATTGAACTTACCAAAAACACTGAGGTAGCTGTTGATGTCAAATCTACTGAGTTGTATCAACAAGTCTTGAGAGAGCTTAAGGAAGCAAATCTCAGGATAGTTGACCAACAAAAGGAGATTGATGATCAACTCCTATCTCAGAAGAGAAAAGATTTTGAACTAAAAATTCTAAATGCCAAGTTTGAAAATCTCTCACATGAATATGATATTCTTAAATCAAGTGAAGAGAGCCTGAAATTAAAAATGTCTGCTTTGAATAAATCCTCTAGGGCAATAGAGGAAATTCAGAGTTATCAAAGACCTATGGCTCAAAGAAGTGGATTAGGTTTTGATCCATTTGAATCTTCACCTTGTCTTAGTGTTGCCTCTACAAGTAACACTAAGAAGATCTTTGTTAAATCAGTGGCACAACAAGCAGAAAATGAAATAATTCAGCCACTGAACAAAAGGAAAGGGCAAAATGAATGAAATGCCTACTCTAGTGCTTCAGGAGACTAGACCCAAACCTTTGGAAAAGGTCAAGGCTCCTGAACACAAGAGGAATGTTGGTCAGCAGAGTAGACCCACTGGAAGGGCAACTCTCCTGAACAATGTTCAGAGAAGTTATCCAAAGTATAATCAGCCTAGGCCAACTCATCTGAGAAAGCCTCAGCTGAATAGACCTAAGGACAACTATCCTCAAAGGCAAAATAAAATGAGACAACCAAAACCCCTCATGCCAAAGGGTAATGGTTATAAAAATGCCTTTCCTCAAAGATTTCATCAAGCTGCACAAAGAACTCATAAGTTCAGGAGAGTTGACAACTCCCCTGAAACTTACAGAGTCAACACATTTACACATACTTTCCCCAAGGCATTCAAGGGAAAGACAGTGTATGTTGATGCACAAGGAAAACAACTTAGCCACCTTGAATCAGTCAGGGTGATTAGGCAAGTTTGGGTTCCTAAAGGTACAGCTAACCTCTCAGGACCCAAAACTCAAAGGGTACCTAAACCTATCTAATTGCAGGTACCAAAGGGCCACAAGAAGAGGAGCATGAACAAAAAGACAGCTTGGTATCTTGACAGTGGATGCTCAAGGCACATGACTGGAAACAAGGAACTCCTCACTGATTTTATTGAAAAAGAAGGCCCAAATGTTACTTTTGGAGACAGCTCACAAGCAACAACAAAAGGTTATGGTACTTTGATGATTGGTAACATCAAAGTAACCAATGTATCTTATGTAGCTGGTCTCAAATATAATCTCCTAAGTATCAGTCAATTCTGTGACAAAGATTTTAAAGTTGAGTTCTCAAGTGGAAAATGTTTAATTAAGGATAAAACTCAACAAACCTTATTGACTGGAACTAGGAAGGGAAATGTGTATTTTGCAGACTGGGACAAGTCTACTGATGCTGCATGCTTCATTGCTAAGAGCACTAGTGAACAAAGCTGGTTATGGCATAAGAGGCTAAACCATCTGAACTTCAAATCAATGAACAAACTTGCTAGAAATGCATTAGTTAAATGACTACCTAATGAGGTTTTCATAAAAGAACATGTGTGTAAGCCATGTCAAGAGGGAAAACAGATTAAAGCCTCATTCAAAGGTAAACCAGTCATTTCTACTGAAAGGGTACTTGAACTTCTACATATGGATCTTTTTGGACCAATCACCCCTTCCCCTTCAAGCATAAATGGTAGAAAATACACATTGGTTGTAGTAGATGACTTCTCTAGGTTCACATGGGTAGTATTTCTCCTTAGTAAGAAGGAAACACAAGTTAAACTACCTGAACTTCTCAAGAGACTGACAAATGAGAAAAACCTTAGCATTATCAAGATAAGATCTGATAAAGGCACTGAGTTCATAAATTCATACATCAATGAGTATTGCACATCTAATGGGATAGCTCATGAAACCTCAGCAGCTAGAACTCCTCAGCAAAATGGAGTTGCAGAAAGAAGGAATAGAACATTAAAGGAGGCTGCTAGAACTTTAATTGTTGATTCAAATTTACCTAAGAGGTTTTGGGCTGAAGCCATAAACACAGCATGTCATACTCAAAATACATGTTTGATCACTAAGGGGCAAGACAAAACCCCCTATGAGCTCTGGAAAGGAAAAATACCTAAAGTGTCATACTTTCACATTTTTGGTTGTAAGTGTTTCATACACAATAATGGGAAAGAACAATTGAAAGCCTTTGGTAGTAAAGCTGATGAGGGAGTATTCCTTGGATATTCTCAAATCAGTAGAGCTTTCAGAGTCTACAACAAGAAAACCCTTATTGTGGAAGAAACACCTCATGTTGTGTTTGATGAGTCTATCTTTGAGATCAGGAATGATAGTTTGGAACCTGAAGAAATCACACAGAGAACAACCAGATTGAGCCTAAAAGACAAAGACACTGAATTCATAGATGTTGTCCAAGCCAATCTACCCGAACATACCACATTGGACAACAATCCTGAAGGCAACCTTCCTGAGACAAACCCCACTGATGGAAATGGTGAACTGAATGAGCCAATCCCAGTTCACATCCAGGTAACAACTACCAATGAAGAAGCAGTTCCTGCTGAGGTAGTTAATGGGTCAAATAATCAAGGGGGAACTCAAACTGTTGAAAATGCCAATGTTCCTGACATTGAGGACAACACCCCTGATTATGATCCTGAATTAGATCCTGCACTAAATTACCCTGAATTTTATGATCAAAATGACTCAACCTCAGTATAGGACAACTCTACTGAAGGGATCAGAAAAAGAAGGACTTGGTTGTATGACCATCCTACTGATCTAATACTTGGTGACCCAAGTATAGGAGTCAAAACCAGAAAGTTTCATGGTGAAAGTGCTATGTTCTGTTGTTTCTTGTCAGAACAGGAACCAAAAGACATTGATGAAGCACTTCAGGATGCCAATTGGATCACAGCAATGCAGGAAGAGCTCAACCAATTCACCAGAAATGAAGTATGGGAGCTGGTTGATAGACCTTCACATCAAGATGTTATTGGAACCAAGTGGGTATTCAAGAACAAGAAGAATGAAAATGATGTGATTGTCAGAAACAAAGCAAGACTAGTGGCTAAAGGTTACTGCCATCATGAAGGCATTGACTATGATGAGACCTTTGCACCTGTGGCAAGGCTAGAAGCAATAAGGCTCTTCCTAGCCTATGCAGCCCACAAGAGGTTCAAAGTATATCAAATGGATGTCAAGAGTGCCTTTCTGAATGGAATCTTGAAAGAAGAAGTCTATGTAGAGCAACCACCAGGTTTTGAGGTTGGAAACCAAGTATACAGACTGAAGAAAGCTCTATATGGACTCAAACAAGCCCCTAGGGCTTGGTATGACACATTGTCACAGTTCCTATTGGATCATGGATTCACCAAGGGAACTGTGGACAAAACTCTCTTCAGAATCTCTGAAGGAGAGGACATCTTGCTTGTCCAAATTTATGTAGATGACATAATTTTTTGATCCCCTAATGAGAAGCTTTGTGAGAAGTTCTCCAAGCTTATGCAAAGCAAGTTTAAGATGTCCATGATGGGGTTGATGAACTTCTTTTTGGGCTTACAAGTCAAGCAATCTAAAGAAGGAATCTTCATCAACCAAGCCAAGTACACCAGAGAAATGATCAAGAAGTTTGGGTGTACATCAAGCAAGCCAGTAAGGATCCCAATGAACACAAATTGGAAGATGGATCCTGATGAGAGTGGTGTTCCAACCAACTCCACTGAGTATAGAGGAATAATTGGATCACTCCTCTATCTCACTGCCAGCAGACCTGACATCACCTTTGCAGTAGGTGTTTGTGCAAGGTTTCAAGCAAATCCTAAGAAAAGCCACCTTGAGGCTGCAAAGAGGATCTTGAGGTATCTCAAAGGCACTGAAAATCTAGGCCTTTGGTACCCTGCTGATGACAACATTGAGTTAACTGGCTACTCAGATGCTGATTATGGAGGATGCAGAATTGACAGAAAATCCACTTCAGGAACTTGTCAATTCTTAGGCAACAAACTCATATCTTGGTTTTCCAAGAAGCAAAACACAGTGGCTACTTCCACCACTGAGGCTGAATATGTTGCTGCTGGAAGTTGTTGTGCTCAAATCCTTTGGCTGAGACAACAACTCAGAGACTACAAAGTTAACTCTATTGAAGTGCCAATATTCTGTGATAACAATAGTGCCATTACTATATCACAAAATCCTGTCTTGCACACAAGATGAAAACATGTGGACATCAAGCATCACTTCATTAGAGATCATGTGGAGAAGAAGGATATTAAGTTAGTGAAGATCCACACAGATCATCAAAAAGCTGATATACTAACTAAGCCACTTGCAGAGGCAAGGTTCCTGGAATTATCAGCAGAGTTGGGTCTTCTTGATCCAGGGAAGTTGGACAAATGAGTCCAAAGGAGCTTATTCATTAAGGGGGAAATAAATTCAAACTTCAGCAGACTTGGTCAAGTCTACTGAAATTCAGAAAAGTTGACCTTACTTCCTCAGGACACTTGTCCACAGATCTTCAGGACACTTGTCCATGTAGGGTCAGATAAGTTGTCTTGGCTATCAAACCAAATCTTGGTCTGATAAGCACCTATTTTAGGTGATCATTGTCTATTTCGAAATCTGTCCCATTGAAATACAGTTTTCACCTTTCTGGGATTTAATTTGTCTCCCACCCAAAATGTCACTTTCCATGCATTAAATGCTAAGATTTAACTCTTGTTTGCATTAAACTTTTTGGGACATGATCTATCTCGAAAAACCCCCAGCCTTAAACAAACATTAAAAACCACCCATGTTTTGAATAAAACAGTTCTTTCACTGTTACATTGGTTTTTGACCATTGGATCAAAATTGGCCAACTCCCCTGAAATCAATCCTAGCCGTTCATTTTGGATTTCCATTTTTGTTCACCTTTGAATTGCATCAAGTCCTCACCAACTCATTGACAAACATTCTTTTTAGAATATTCACAAGTCTTAAGATCCCCCACAAACACTTCTTCCCCAAGGATTCGAAACCCTAACTCAAATTTTCTTCAAACTCTCTCAAACTTTTTTCTGTAACATTCACATGGCCCCCAAAGTTAGACCAGAGATGCTCATTGATTTCTCCAACAAGGCTTTAGACCTTGATTTTGGTTACTTGAGCAACAAAAACAATCTTCATTTTGAGCCCATAGTATCCTTTGAGAGTGAGGATCCTGAGATTAAACCAACCCTGAGATGGTTGAGGAGAGCTGGGCTACAAAAGTTCATGGAAGAAAGACCAAGTTCCTGCCTAGAAAGCTACATGGCTGAGTTCTTTGCCTTTCTCAAGTTGAAAGGTAAGCCTGAAGATGGAGAAGTTTCCACCAGATTGTCATATATTGCAGAGGGAGAGGAAGAAGAGAGATTTCATAGAGTGAAATTCTCTTCAGAAGATATTGAAGGAGCTTTTGGATTGCCTTATGAGGGAAGGAATCCAGAAGTTTATGGTACTGGGCATGAAGATGAAATAGCTCAAGAATGGCTATTAGTACCAGGTCCTCTCTCTTCAACACAAAACAAGAAGACTCTCAAGCCAGAATTTCTCAACCTCTTTGAGGTAGTTGCTAAGAGTCTCTTGAGCAACACTGGAAGCTTGGAGCAGGTCAGCCATCCAAGAATCAGAATCATGGCTGCTATTATTGATGCTAGTGACAAAGGCATCAAATTTGATTGGAGAACCTTCATCATGTCTGAGATGATGAAGGAAAAGGCCAAATTTAAGGTGAGAGCCCACAACAAGGTTGTGTTAGAAGGGAAACTCAAGTATTGCACCAGGGCAAGCTTATTGATAGAAAGATTTTCCCACTTCTCTCAAATGCAAACATTTGCAAAGCCTCTCCCAGCCCAAAAGATCATGTTTAGGAAGCTCAGCAAGAAAACTGAGCAAAGGAGGATGCTTATGGCCAAACCTGCTGAAGAACAGGTTGAAGAAAAGCCTAAGATGAAGAAGAGAACCAAGGCCAGAGCTGTTAAAACAAGGAAAATGTCTCAATTATCTTCAAGAGAAGCCTCAGGAGCATCAGCTGAAGTTGATGAAGTGGCAGAAGAGGGTGTAAGTGTGCCTTCTGACCACTCAGAAGAGTTGAGGCTGAAGTATAATGAGACAAGGCAAAAGAAGAAAGGAGATAAGAGGATCAGGGAAGTTGTCCCTGAAAAGGAAGGTGAAGGAAGTGGGAGCAGTAGGGCCAGCAAGAGAAGGGCCAAGCCTACTGAGAAAGTGTTGGAGCTGCAGGAAGAAAGGTCACTACAATTGGCTCTAAGAGAGAGCAGAGCTGAAAGCAGGACCAAATCTAGGTCAAGGACCAACTCATCTGGTTCTGGAACTCCAGAATCCAAGATCCCTGAAGGTCAACCTATAGAGGCCAACATCCCTGAGTTTCAGAATCCTGAGCCCAACTCCCCTGAAACCCATGTTACCCCTTCCAACCAACCCATTACCCCTGTAGATCTCACTAAGAGATATTCTCCAGAAGGAAGTGTGCAAAGAAGTGGCATTGATGTGCTTGCAGATTTAGCAGTAGATGAGACAAGACTCCTGTCTCCACTTGACTCATCCATGCTCAATTATTCAAAGCTCTTAGAACATGCACTCAATGAGCCAACCCCCCTGAGTAAAGCCCCTTCAGATTCATTGCTCTCAAAAGCAACTGAAGCACCTTCTACTGCACCAAACCTTTCTGAAGCCAACATCCCTGAATTAAATCTCCCTGAAGCCACTTTAGGAGAACCCAGAGCCAACTCCCCTATAACCCAAAGTCCCCATTTAAGTGGAGATGAGGAGGAGTATACTTATGAAAGTATGCTCAAAGGAGGAGCAAAGGCTACTGTGGACAGTCTGTACCCACAGCTTGCTGAATTTCCAAGAATTCAGAAAATATTTCATGATCTAAGGATGTTTGTTGATGTAAAAGACAAGTCTATGATGGAGATATCACAAGTCATCCAAGATAAGGGTGCAAACTGGTGCCAAATAGAGGAGAACAGATTGCTAAACTTTTCTGGAGTCTCAAAGACAAGATTTCTCATTGATGAGGAAATTTTTGCAAAGCTGGTAGCTGATAAAATTGAGGAGGAGAAAGAAAGGAAGGCTAAGGGAATCAAACACCCTGACAGTAGCTCCAATGATGATGATTCCCCTGATGATCCCTCAAATCCTTCTAACCCCAACCCTCCTGAAACCCCTCAAGCCAACCTCCCTGAACCTTCTCAACCCAAGTCTTCTATAGCAGATAGACTTTCAAACCCTCCTAAAACCTATCATAGGAAAGGCTCTGTATCTTCAGAGGTGTTGACCAAGGGTGGTAACACAACCAAAGACACATCTGCCAATGAAGGTTCTTCTGAACCCAAGGCACAGCCTAAAGATGTTGAGGTTCCTATGCTAGAGGCTGGTTTGATTAAGGCCTATTCAGTGTCAGAAGAGTTGGACACTGATCAGCCCTTAATCATTCAGGATGACTCAGTGGCTGTTGAAATAAGCACTGTGATCTCCCCACAACTGCCATCTTTGAACCTTATTGAAGGTGGAGATGTTGCAGGTTTAGGAGAAGGAGTTGAAAAGGAGAAGATAGTGGAAAAATCAGAGGGAATAGTAGATGAGAGAGATGTGGTGATCACTAGAATAGTGAGTGTACCACCAAATGAGGGTGATATAAGTGAGGAAGGGCAGGCTATTCTTGAAGTCAAATCTGAACTTCAGGAATCCCTTGATGAAAGGAGGCCTGTTTCTTTAAGTGAGGAAATTATTGAAGAAGGGAGAAAAGAAAGAGTTGAAAATGAGAAGAAGGCTGCTGATGTATCAGAGTCTTATATAAAAGAAATTGAGGGTGATGAGTGTTTATTTCCTAACTTGTTTGATCTGTCTAATGTTGCAGGTATTTCCCTTGACCAAATTTTTGCAGATGAGTTCTTAACAGATGCCCCTATCCAAGTGGACACAAGCTCAGCTCAAGCCTTACTTGGTATGCAATCAGAGAAATTGGACTCCTTGGCTCATCAAGTCCAATCTGCTCATGCTGAAACTTCAGGAGCATTGAATGAGCAAGGAAGGACTCTAGCATCTGTAGAAATGAGGCTCACTGGCTCTGAAGATGTTGTGCTACCAACTCTGGAAGCAAGGATCAGTGGTGTGGAAACTGGTCTCCAAACCATCTCCACTGAAGTACAAAAAGTCAAATCCACCATGGAAGCCATCTCAGAGGAGGTCAAGAAGGAGCAAAAGCTGCTGAGAGACAATCATAATGCCAATGTCAAGGCTCTCAGGCTAACTGTCAAGCAAGCTCTTGGAAAGAAGACTGCATTGCAAAAGAGAAGAGCTGAAGAACAAAGGCTAGCAATGGTGAAAGCAGCCTCAGAAAAAATTTCCCAAGAGGTATTGGCCAACATTGCTGAAGGTGCAGTAGCCAACCTCACTGAGCTTCTTAAAGCCCAACTGGATGCATCCCTGAAAGCAACCTTGGAGGAGGTTGTTCAACAAAAGATGAAGCCTGTTCTAGCTTTCCTTAGCTTGAGCAGTGATAGGATGCAGAATATACATGATGAAAATGTATATTTGTTGGAGGAGATGAAGTCTCTAAACCAGGCCCAATCCCTAATGGCCACAACAATGAGTGAGCTAAAACCCCAGTGTTTTGGTGCTGCCAAAAATGTGGAAAGGGAAAGAGCTAGAGCAAAAGGTGCCTTGGTGATTGGAAGCCCAGTTCAAGGAAAAGTCAAAGCTGCTGAAGGAAAAGGAAAAGAGCCTGCAGTGCTAAACTTGGAAGAATTGGATGAAGAAGAACAATTAGCACTTGCATTGAAGAACTCTATGGCCTCAACTCAAGAGGAAAGAGTAAGGTTACAACAAAGACCAGGTGGTGAGATGTCTGGTTTGGACAAAGGTGATGAAGGTGTCCAAACTAGAGGAAAGATCAAGAGGGCAAAAGGAAAGAAAAGGCAAGTTGAGACATTTACTGACTTTCCTAACAGCCTTGATCTTCCACCTGAATTCAGAATTGATGAAGATGAGCCTACATCAAAGAAAGCCAAAGTTGCTGAAGAGCCCAAAATTGCTGAAAAGGAAAAGTCTTCTGAACTGGTCAATGTTGCTGAAGGTCCCAAACCCACTGAAGATATTGAAGAACTATTTGCTGAATGTTTTGGACCTGAACCTAAGAAGAAGACAATTGTCCTATCTCATGATCCATCAAAACTGTTTCATGAAGGGTATGGCAAAGACCCTGAAACACAACAGAAACTGGCCATGATGAGGGCCCAAGAGAAAATGGACTTGTTAGATGAAGCACAAAGAGCAAGAGACAAGAGGAGAGCTAATTTTCAGAAACCAAGAAGAAGGAGAGCAACATACAGCAAGATGAAGCCTCAGCTTCTAATCCCAATGGACACCAAATATCCACACTTGGATAAATGGGTGCCAGTTCAATTGAATGATACATGGGAGGAAGCAAAAAGGGAGTTTGTTTATGACTATTATGTCATTGATAGGTGGAATGGAGGAGATGCCAACTCTGCCTTTGCTGAGTTCATGATAGAATACTACAGAGAGCTTTATCAACAATTGCTTGCAGCTGCTGACATTGCAAGAATTGAACTCACAGCTCCCAAGCCAATCATATACATGCCTCCAAAGCTTGAAGGATGGATTGACCAAGCAAGGATTCTGAGAGAATTCACTGAGATCCTTAAGCTAAACAAGATGGTTCTTGGACCTAAGGGAACCAACCAAGAAGCCATGGCATTGAAAAGAAGAGTGTGGGCACAGTATGGAATGCTGCCACCCCCTGAGGATGATCTTTGAAATGACTAAGTCCTCTGACCTTTCTTGATTGATCAACTATGCTGAAATATGGTCAAGATTGCTGATGTGGTGTGCTAATCTGTTTGCTCTAATTTGTTATGGATTGCTATGATACAAGCTCTGTGCTCTGATGCTGAAAATCTTATTTTGAATTGTTAGAACGATTTTATCCCAATTTCTCTGTTCTTTCCAAATAAAATAGAAGACGCCACCCTGAGTCCACCACAACCACAACTCTTATCATTCATCACCACTGTATTTCGCACCCTCATATTTTCACCTCCACCACCATTTTTCAACTTTGTTAATATTGTGGCCCAATAAACCATCTTCTCCATTCGGTCAAATAGATCTGAAAAATAACATATTCTTTGGTCAAAACCAATTTAAAAATAATTCATTTTTCGGCCAACAAAATTGAAAAATGACGCATTTACTTCCAACATAATAACAACAATAAAAAAGACCAGAATTGCAGTAAAAGTAAAAAGATTGATCGAAAATAATATTGTGAACTTTCACGTAGAGGCTAGAGGAAAGAAGGAACAGAACCTAACTTCTCTGAAAGGGGCACTATGATGTAAACACCGGGACATATAAAAAGATGAATATATACATAAAATACAAGTCTATTTTGTATTAATCAATTCAATTCCCCCTAACAATATAAACTTATCTATTTATAATATAAAATATACTTAGGAAATAAGAAACATATAATTACTAAATATAATAAAATCAAAATAAATCTTCTAAACATAAATATCTAATCAAATATTGATATTGATTTCAATTAATGTCTCTCCATCACAACATGATTCTGAACTGGCTCTCGATTTTAAACTGGAATCGGGTTGCAGAACTACGAACAAATAAGAAAAAAACATAAATATTAAAGTAGAGTTGACATTAAATTAAGAAGGGTATTAAAGTAGAGTTGAGTTTATCGTTGAGTCACATCGAATGAAGAAGACAGATAGGTGACAGACGAAAATTCGGGTGTAGAATCTTCCGCTCTTATACCATGTCGAGAAAACATGGACGACATATTTTTGTGCACCAATAATAATTATGATGCAATCTTTTCATAATCTTTTGGATTCTTTTGTTAATCTTTACAGCTTTGGATATGACTAGAATATCTCTAACAGCCTGAACATTTATGAAACACTGAAGAGACTCGTAAATGAAGTACTTTCTCTGTCCACATAAATTGTGCTTTTTTTTGGGTTATCCACATAAAATATGTTTATTTCATTTTTTTTGGAAAATATATCCCGGACTTACTTTATCTTGTTTCTACTTTACGCATAAATAAAAAATATTTTTTAAAAGTCATCATTTTATTTAAACAAGGGCAAAAAGAAACATTTTATGTGGAGGAAGAGTATTAAACCTTGAAACGAGACCAAGTAGCTTAAATAAGAAATGTCTTCAAAGAAATTTGATTGTTACTTAGTTACAATTAATTAATGAGAGAAATCATAAATAGAGTCGTTAACCTGAAATTATAAAGTTATCATGTGTTCAGTCAGCAACCAGCATTTTTGTCGCATTTTTAATCTGTTGATTTTCAAGTGATTGAACAAGTGCCCTGGGCTTGGTAGCAGCATTGAAAAGGGAAATAGGCACAAATATATATCCCACATCGAGAAAACTAAATCAAGGCAGAGAGTTAGATGAATAAACAGGAAAGGGAAGACAATCGTTTTCTCACGCAGCTGCGCGGTGAGCACAAAGCGAACTATTCTTTCGCCTTTTACTAAAGAATACCGTGTGCGCGCCGCAATTCAAGCAGCATACGCCATTTTTTGGAGGGTTTTTTTTCTAAATAGAAAAGACCCCAACAGTTCAGTTTAAAATTTAATTAATTTTTTGTAATGATTAATTCTGTGAGTTATTATTGGTTCATATATAAATCTATTTCCCTTGGGCTGATTTAAATTAACCACTTACACAAGATTTGAAAGTACTTTCAATGATAAAAGAATAAAATAAAAACATATTTTTAACAAATTTTATACGTAGTATTATGCAATTGTTTTTATAAATACTCCATTTTTCAATATCTGACGTTTTATCATTTTTTTTTTCAATTATACACTCCCTTTATAGGTCTATTTTTATAATTTCCGTTTTTTAAAATGAAAATGCTACTCATAAATTAACCCTCAAATTTTCATTTTTTATATAGACAATAATTTTTTCTTAAAATGTGCTCAAATGAAAAAAATGGTGTAATAAGTCCCATGATTCTTTAAAAAAATAAAAATTCGAAGCAATAATCGTGAGCCAAAAAGGCACCATTGCATAATTTGCAATGCTAAAAAACCGTTCAGAAGAGAAATGATAATATAAATTATCTGAAATAAAAAAGACAACATTTTTCACCTTCAAATATATTAGGCATATATAAATATATTAAGAGATATTATATATATTTTGTATAATATATTTTATATACCTTATAAATCTTTATTTTTTTTAATTAAAAATTTATGATAAATATGTTTTGTATCTATAAATACTTCCTTCATGTATTCTTTAAACTCATTCAATGAAATAATAATTCCACAATTCATTGTTTCTCTTATATGACCTCCATTTTTATGCCCGTCTTAGAGCCTTAAATTTTTTTTGGGTATTTGGAAGGGCGAGTCCCCGTGTATTGTGCAGTGCACTGAGTTCTTCGGTACATTAAACAGACTCCGTGACAAGGCATATTCCTCGGCGCATCCGACAGTTTTGAGTTGCAAGCCCGTTGTGATGCGGACTGGGTTGGTTGCCCATTTACGCGACACTCGTCCACTAGCTACATAATTTCAATTGATGGTTCGCCCATTTCTTAGCGAACTAAGAAGCAATCGGTGGTACTGTCTCGTTCGCCGACGGAAGCTGAGTATCGTGCGATGGCAACGAAAGTGTGTGAAGTGGTGTGGCTTTAGTGGCTGCTCTGTGATTTCGATGTACAGTCGTCGACTCCTACTCCTCTCTTTTGCGACAAACAGGTTGCGCGCCATATTACAATGAATCCAGTATTTCACGAACGCACTAAGCATGTCGAAATGGATTGCTATTTCGTCTGTGAATTGGTCGCACATGGTGTTATCCAGTGACGGAGCCAGGAATTTTGGGTTGGGGGACCCGAATAATATTACTATAAAAATGTACTCCAATAGATAAAAATAAATGTAACTCGACGTAAAGTGTCTTTTTTTTCTTTATTGACTGTCTACATAAATGATAAAATGTGCATGTTTCATTTTTTGGAAAATATACTCCAGTACACACTTACTTTATCTCTTCCCTATTTAATATTATATGAAAAATCATTGCAAACAAATACACTTTATGTGGACGGAGAAAATAATATTTATCAAATATATTTCATTAACAAATTGTTAATAATCTCATATTATTGATTAAATTAAAAAGGGGAAAAAAGAGGTATTTGTTATGTTTTGGATAAAAATTGATTGTTTCAGCTTAGAAGTGATGAAATAACTTTAAAATTGTTAAAAATAAGTAGCAATATCAAAATAATTAATAATTTTTTTTTACACAAGGGTTATTATATATAAAAAAATTAAAAAGTAAAAAATTATGTCATTGCAAATAGCATGAATTGAAACCTAATCTAGTAGAGATTCACAAAGCACTAAACTAACTTAAAAAATAAAAATAAACTTTTAGAACTGGGCCAATATACATACTCAGCCGGGGCCAATTTGGGACTCTATAGTAAATATATTGGGAAAAAAGAAAAAGGGGTGGGGGGCCCAGTGACCCCCCTGGGCCCTATGTCCCTCCGTCCCTGGTGTTATCCATCCGTGCATGATTTCTTCCGAGAATCAGATTGCTGACATATTCACTGAAGCTCTCAGTGCGGACCTTTTTCATTTTCTCCATAACAAGTTCGGCATTCGAAACCTTCACGCGTCAATTTGAGGGGGAGTATTGAGGGTTAATTGTTATGGGCATATATGTAAATATATCAGACCCGTATTGGTACTTATGTCTGCCACTGTACAACTTTTAAACACAACATAAAGTAATCAAGATTAATTTTCTTTTCCAGAAAACATATTGAATAATACAAGTTGTCTAGTTCCTCCCACCTAAAAAAGACTGCTTTATTTATTCATGTTTAAAAAATTTAAATCGTATAATATTCCTCATTAATTATATCAAAGACGTACTTTGTGCAAATTCCACAACCAATTAACATAGATGAAAATATTTAATTCTTAGTTCCAACAATTGAACAACTCTCACTCAGTAAGAAAGAAAGAAAAGAGGAATATTAAAATTGTCACGGCTTCAACAACATTTCATAAAGTCTTATATAAACTGAAATATTTAAAATCCAAGGGAAACCCCTCCCCTAAATCCGTTTAGTCAATTCCTGCAACTACAAAAGTCTACACATTTAAGTTCACACCATACATTTTTTTTAGCACAATATTAAAGTCAACAAATAATAATAATCTAGAAACTAAATACACTGCTGAAGAGAGATTGAACAAAAAATTGGTGTTTAAAAAGTAGAAGCCTTTGAACCTTGTAAAAAATACTACAAAAAAGTCATCAACTACTGAACAAAATGTGCTCCACCCATATGATCATATCCAACTAGTCATTTCTTGGTCGTGAGTACTGCCCTCACATGCAGATTAATGTTGTCGATGATCGAAGTAAATACAGCCCATAAGGCACCTTCAAGGTACTTTGTATTTTCCGATTCAGTCACCCAACTGCTAAACTCTTCTGAAGGCTTCATTTTTAATTGTATATCATAGTTAACGTACAATGCAAGAAGTTGATCCAATCATTTCTAGAGCAAGCCAAAAATATTGGAGCTTAGCTAGGTTCGGAGGAGGAGGCTACAGAGCATCTGGCTGGCATACAACACAAGTAGAAAGTCTTCGACTCTAATAGAGGTGTATTAACCTCTCCCTCTTGAAATGAAGATAAACTATACATTGTTGATATGGCAATGCAAGTTCAATCACATTAATAGGTAAAATTTTGTAGGCACGCTCCACAAATTGCCGACTGTTGCCATCCTCTGCAGCTAGACAATGTTTTCGATGTGGAGTCTCAGCCTTGAAAGTGAGTGCGCGGATAACTATCTTGGAAGCAACTTCACAATCAATGTCGATGCAAGTTTGAACTATTTCAGTTAGTTGTGTTGTAGTCATGAATGAGATGGAGTAGATGGGTTTCCAATATCACTTGTCTTTTTTCCTCCAAGTCAGCTGGAGGATAATGTTTAGAACAAATTTGAACACAACAAACTCCGAAATCACTGGATACGTACAATTGTGCTTGGATAGCGAGTAAAGGTCCTCCTCTGTAAATTAACCTGATGAATTGATGGAATATTATCTGAATTAAACTTGACTTCACCTGAGGGTTTTATCTGAATTGTTACATTCTTCTTTCTGCTCAGACTCAAGCATCCCATTAGAGAACAACTGCATAGTATTCCAAATACAAAATCCAAACAGCTTTCTGGTATGGTATTCCTGAGCCCATTAATCACCAGAGTTGAGAATGAAGAGAGAAGAAGAAGAAGAAGAAACCAATTAGAGTCTACTAATGACCGACGTTTTGATTTGGAAAATTAATTTTGAGTAAACATTTCAAAATTTTAATTACAGGATTTTTAATTTAATTTCAAATCTATCCATCTATATCAATTAGTATGCATGCCCGTAGGTAAGGGTTTATACATATTTATAAAAGTGTACCGCTACTAACCTCCAAAACATGTTATACACACCCCATCATTTAAAAAAGGGAAGGTCTTCACGCATCTCACTTCGTGAGACGGAGCTCCATTCATCCTTCTTAACAAGGGAAGGCCGCATAAATGGGCCGTCCTACGCGGAAATTTAAAGGCTGGAAGTCTAGAATAATGTAAAAAAGTAATTCAAGAATGTTCAGCAACTGATATAACTAATATATATTTTTATTCTCTGACATTTCCAATTTTTACAGTGATATTCTATATAAAAAAGATAGCAAATAATTCATTTAGCTCATAATTGAAAAAGTGATAATGTTTATATAAAAAATAATTATATTTATTTAAAATGTGATACCCACCTTTGATAAAAATATTAATTATCACTTTTTAATTAAACTATCATTTTTAGAACAATGATATTCTATCAAGTAAAAAGTGGTAATTAAGTGAATTAACTCAAAATTTTATGTAATTAGCAAAGATAATATAATTTATTAAATTTTAATTAATAAGTGATAATATTTAAGTAAAAATTGATGGTCACTTTTGATAAAAACATTACCACTTTTTAACTAAATTTTTATCACTTTTTTGAATAGTGATATTCTTCCAAATAAAAAGTGACAATTAACTCATAAAACTAATGTAAATGTTTTCAATAATATATAATCTCATTCCTTAATTCATAATTGAAAATTAATAATGTTTAAGTGAAAAGTAATAGTCATATTTTTATAAATTATCATAACTTTTCAACTAAACTTTTTATCACTTTTTGAATAGTTAATTATATCATGTAAAAGTGATAATTAACTAAAAAAAGCAATATAATTAGTAAAAATAATCATGTCCATAAACAAATAATATAATTCATTCAATCTGAATTAAAAAGTGATAATGTTTAGGTAAAATGTGATAGTCACTTTTAATACAAACATTATCACCTTTCAACAAAACATTTATCACTTTTGAAATAGTGATATTTTTTTAAATAAAATGTGACAATGACTCATAAAACTAATGCAATTAGTAAAAATAATTATGTTTACTAATATATAATATCATTTGTTAATTTAGAATTGAGAAGGGATAATGTTTAAGTAAAATATGATATTTACTTTTGATAAATCATCATCACTCTTCGACTAAACTTTTATCACTTTTTGAACAGTGAATTATATAAGTAGAAGTGATAATTAACTAAAAAAAAATGTAATTAATAAAAATAATCACGTGTCCACCAACTGATAATATAAGTCATTAAATTTAAATTAAAAAGTGATAAGTTTAAATATAGTCACTTTTAATAAAAACATTATCACTTTTCAATTAATTTTTTATCACTTTTTGAATAGTAATATTCTTTTAAATAAAAAGTGACAATTGACTCATAGAACTAATGCAATTAGTAAAGATAATCATGTCCACTAATCAGAGACGGACGCAGGTAATGCCCAGGGGGCCCGTGGGCCCCCCACCAATTTTGTAAAATTTTTAAGAGTATTTTCGTAATTTCACATATATAAATATTTAAATAATAATAATAATATATATACACATATATCCCTTATATACTAATTCTAAATCTTATTATGCTGACATGCTTTTCAAGAAGCCTCCGTTTTACAATTTCTTAAATTCTGTAATTTTGATTTATTTTTTAAAATATTTTTCTCTTTCCTCTCCCTTGCCGTTTCCTCAATTTTCTCTCTCCTCTAACTTCTCTCTTTTACATTTTTTTTAACTTTTAAATTTTTGTTTAAATTATTCTTTTTTATAATCTCGCGTAATTATTTATGCGAGTCTCATACTAGTATATAAATTATATATGGTAGTATGAATTATATATGGCGGACCAGTACTTGGAAAATGGTTGCATAGTCGGCTACTAAGATTCGCAATTTCAAATCATCGTGCAAAGAAATTAAATAAGTAATTCAATTAAAAAACAGAGTGTCTCCTCCTTTTAATTCAACGCACGCAGCAGAGTTTTCAAAACAGAGATCAAGAAAAATATGTCCCATTAATTTTAGATATTGGAGGTAAAATTTGTTTATTATTAATTTAACTTTTTTAACTTTCTTTATTATTTTGGTTGGTCCACCACAATTATTTTTATTCTATTCTTTTGTCTTCTTATTGAATTTAGGGTTTTTCAGATTTTAGGGTTTCTCAAAATTGTCTCCACTTAAATTTTTTGATATGAAATAAATTCTTTATATTTAAAGTTCAAGAATATACATGCATCTTGTTAAAATTTCATTTTTGATTTTTTTTTATTGGTAATATTTGGCCCCCAACTTGAAAATCTTGGGTCCGTCACTGCCACTAATATATAATCTCATTCATTAATTCAAAATTGAAGAGTGATAGTCATATTTTTATAAATTATCATAAATTTTCAACTAAACTTTTATCACTTTTTGAATAGTTAATTATATCAAGTAAAAAAGTGATGTAATTAGTAAAAATAATTATGTGAACACAAGTCTTAGTGTTAAATATTTGTTGTCAATTGGTAACCACTAATTTTTTAATCATTTCTCAATAAAAAGTTCGAGTATATTAGTATATTTTAAGAGCGAGGATTATGAATATATTTACTTTTATGGAGTGTACAAATTAATATGGAATATCCAAATATGATAAGTATGTAAATTTATGTGGAATAAATAAATTATTACTTTCTAATTAGTTTATAATTTTTTTTATAAATTAATGGTTCGTTTAATTTTTTTTAACAAAATTTAAACAAGTGAAATTAATGGTGGGCTTGAGAGTTGGAATATGAAGTCTGCATGCATGCCTCATGTTTGCGTGGCCCAATGGATGAGGGAGGTGGGCTGAAATAATTAATGGGAGAGAGTGGTTTAGTCATTAATTAGTGTAGTTTGACGGTTTTTTTTTTTAAAAGAAAAGATGGTGCTTTGTATTAAAGTATGAGTACTAGGGGTACCAAAACCCGTATACAATTATAAGAGCGATTACAAGGATATGTTGAGTAGAGAATGTAGGTAACTAAGCTAAGCTAGGCGTTAATCTTGTACACATCCACGATTCCCTTTCCCAGTCAATAAGAGGAGAGTTAATAATTTTTTGTGCCTTCAACCACTTTCAAAAGCTAAACTTAATGCTATCCGATAACTCTTCCGGTGTAGATGATTTGTCATTGAAAATTAAGTTGTTCCTGTTCCTCCATATTTTCCAAATTGTGCACTGCCAGATAAGACCAAGGATTTTCCTATGAATAACCTTTTTCCAGCTTTGTAAAATTTCTCCCATTGTTCCCCCACAGTAGCAGAGAACAACAAACTACCATCAAGCCAATTAATAATGTCCTCCCACACCAGTAGGGAAGTAGCGCCCGTAGCAAACAAATGATGCACTGTTTCCGTGTGTGCATTACACTGAGGGCATAAGCTGCTCACACCATTTGAATTAATGCCCCTCTGCCTTAAATTTTCAGCCGTGGCCACTCTACCTTGGAGAACCTTCCATGCCAATGCCGAGACTTTAATCGACGTGCATTTCCACCATATTTTTTCCCAGTTAATATCCGTTCCAGCTTCAAGCGTCCTCTGTTCCGCCAGCTTATTGTACATCTTCCTCGTATTGAAAATCCCGTTTTTTGCCCCTTTCCATTGCAGCGTGTCATCTTTCGAGGCGCCTAACCTGTACCTGCAAATACAATTCCAGAGAGAAGCAAACTCCAAGTAGTTGTTTGCATTAAAATGTCTGTTCCAATTGAAAAACCAGGTCTCCCCATCTTGTAAAAAGAAATTATTAACACTCCCATTTTTGTTAGAGGACAGAAGGTACAGAGAATAAAATTTATCTTTTAGGCACCTCTTATCGTTAGTCCAGGGGTCGAGCCAAAATCTAACATTTAAACCCCTACCCAAAAAAACTTCCAAATTATCATAAAAAATGGATCCCTCGGTCCCACCAGTAATTTTACCGAGGTCTCTCCACCAAATTGATTGACGATTTTCATCCATCCTTGATGAATTAAAAAAACCATACCTGGATTTAAGTATTCTAGTCCACAACGCCTCTTTCTCATTAGACCATCTCCACATCCACTTACATAATAATGCTTTGTTAAAGAGATTGATATCCCTAACTCCAAGGCCACCTGCTATTCTGCTTTTACAAACATTCTCCCATCTCACCCAAGCGATTTTCCTCGAATTATCGTTACCCCCCCCCCCCATAAAATTTCTTTGAATGCTTTTAATAGTTTTTGAAATACTCACAGGAATTTTGAAGAAAGAGATGTAATATAATGGCATGGCCGTGAGCACCGAATTCAAGAGTGTGATCCTTCCGCCAAGAGACAGGTGTCTCATAGCCCATCCTGAAAGTTTTTTCCGGAATCTGTCTATAAGGGGTTTCCACGTAGCGCTACATCTGGGGTTAGCGCCAATAGGTAGGCCAAGGTATGTGAAAGGCGTAGAACTAGGTCTACATCCAATGATGCCTGCAAGTTGGTGAAGTTCCTCCGAGCTGATACCTGTGCCGTAAAGAGAGCTTTTGGAATAATTGACCTTAAGGCCCGAGGCCAGCTCGAATATTCTCAATACTCCCTTTATAAATTTTGCGTTCTCCCACGAAGCTCTTCCCATAATCACTGTATCATTGGAAAACTGGAGATGGCTCACAGACGTATTTAGACGCCCGATTTCCAAGTACTTGAATTTTCCAATGTTCACAGCTTTTTGTATTAAGCAACTCAGGCCTTCAGCTGCTATAAGAAATAAGAAAGGAGAGAGGGGGTCGCCTTGGCGCATACCTCTCTCGAGCTGGAATTCGCTCGTGGGGCTCCCGTTTACAAGAATGGCCATCGTAGCCGATGAAAGACACCCGCGAATCCATTTCCTCCACTTCCAATTGAAATTCATACCTTTCATAATTTCGTCAATGAATTCCCAGTACACCGAATCGTAAGCCTTTTGGAAGTCCACTTTGAAGAACAACCCATCGAGCTTTTCCCGTTTGTGAAATCCAGTGATTCATTGAGAACCAAAATGCTATCCAATATCTGCTTGTTTCCAACAAAAGCACTTTGATTCTCAGAGATCACCGCACCAATGACCAAAGATAGTCGGTTAGCGAGAACCTTAGCTAATATTTTGTAGAGACAACCGATCAAAGAAATAGGGTGATAGTCACTCAAGAGTGACGAGCCTTTATTTTTTGGGATGAGGGTTACGAAACTCGGATTACCACCTTTGACAATCTTACCACTCTGATGGAATTCTTCCAGTGCTCTGATGATGTCACCTTTGATAGTCGGCCAGATTCTTTTGATAAATTTGAAAGTCAAACCATCCGGGTCAGGGCTCTTGTTCCCTCCACAACTCCATACTGCTTTCTTTATTTTCGATTCACTAAAAGGAGCCGTGAGACACTCATTTTCTGCTCGCCCTATTTTTTTAGTCACCAGATGCTTTATAAGGGGTCTAGCAGATGTTTGTTTTGAGAATTGGGCTCTAAAGTGTTCGAAAATTGCAGTTTGGCGGTTATATTAATGAATGGGTTTAGGAAAGATCCGTCTCACGGAATGAGATCCGTGAGACGGTCTCACACAAGTTTTTGCCTTTTAAAAAAAAAAATAGATAATTGTAAAATGACTAAGTAACCCTTATACAAATTAAAGATAATTTTTAAAAAAAATTGAAAAAATCTTAAAAAATGTAATTAAAATCTGAAAAGTATTTTAAAAGATTAATAAAATCTTAAAAAATTTAATTTAAATAAATCAAATATTTTTTAAAAATAATTTGAAAAAATTAAATATTTTTTTAAAAATAAAAAAATAAATTATTCAAATAAAAAAAATTAAAAATAAATAAATTAGTAAATTTTTTAATAAATCGTAAAAAATAATTAATTAAAAAATCAATTAAAATTAAGAATTTGAATAATGATAAATAAAATAAAAAAATTAAAAATCACCTGAATTGTAAGAATTAATTAAATTAATTATAAATATTTAAAAATATAATTGATTTAATTATTTTTTAAAATTTAGTTGAAATTTTTAAATTTTATTTAGCTTTATTTTATTTTTTAATTTAATATTGAGTTTATTTTTCTTTATTATTTTATTTATTTTTTAAAAAATCGTTAATTCTTAATTTTTTTATTTGATTTATTTTTCAGATTTGATTTAGATTTAATTATTATTTTTTTTCATTTTTTTATTTTCTTAATTATTTTAATTGATTGTTCCATTTTTAAAATTTAGCTGATTTTTTAAAATATTTTTAACCGTTTACATGTAATTTTATTGTATTATTGATTTTTTTTTCTGTTAATTAAATTTTAAGTTTTATATATTTTTAAAGATTTAGTTAAGTTTTATTAGTTATTGAGGGTTGAAGGGTAAATAGAAAATAATTGGGGTGTTTATATTAATAAAAATTGAATTTAAAATTTTAATAGGGTGTGTTTAACATTTGGGGTGTGTATAACATTTTATGGGTGTTATTAGCCCACCCTTTATAAAATTGATTTGATTGAGTTTTTAAAATCAAATCATACTAACTCATGGAGTAATAAATAAAGAATAATACACATAAATACGAAGACGGTAATATCTCGTCTTAATTTTATCTCAATTTTAATCTTAATTTTAATATATATTACCTCTAAATTATATAAACAATTGACCACATTATTTATATCCATATTTTTGTTGACTTCATCCCCAAATTATATAAACAATTCATTTTTTTTTGTTCACTTCACCCCTAAATTATCATTTTTAAAAAATTACACTTAAAACTCTCTTATATTAATTTAGAAAAAATATTAAACAATCAATCATAGTTTATATATAAACAATTGACCGGTTATTTACACCTCCACATTTTTTTACTTCACTCCCAAATTATTATTTTTAAAAAATTACATCTAAAATTACTATAATGCATTTCTATTAATTTAGACAAGATATAATACAACCCGTCCTAATTTATATATATAAATAATTGGTCACGATTATTTACACCCCCACTTTTGTTGAGTTCACACGCCAAATTATTTTTTAAAAACAATTACACCTAAAATTACTATTGTGCCCTTCTATTAATTTAAAAAATATATAATACAATCCAGACTAATTTATATAGATAAATCCTTATATACACTAGCGTGTATATATACTCATCAATTTCATTAAAATTTTGGGCCTAATTTACTTTTTTCGGTGTAGACAATTAATGGGTCGCACAAATCTAATGAAAGGCCACGGTTATATGCACACACAAGATTGAGGTGGACACCCACAATTCTTTTTTACAAAAACAATGATTTTGAGATTGAGAGGTCTAGAAGAAAAAAAAAATACTTACATATCTGAATTTTGAGGTTGAAAAATCTAGAAGAAATTTGACGACGAAGGGGCAACAGAAACGAGGAGGAGGCGACGAATCTGTTTTTCTAACTTACGAAAGAGGGACAAACAACTTGGGACGCGACGAAAGGAGGAGAAAGCGGCGGGGGCTTGGGACGTAGTCACGAACAACGGCAACTTGGGACGCAACCTTAGACGGACGATGAGGTCTGGACGAACGACGAAGCAAACACGTGTGAAATCGGCGAAATAAATGTGGCGACGACGAATGAGGCTACAACGGTGAGACTTTGTGCGACAACGAAGAAATGCTGTGGCAGTGAGGCTTTGAGCGGCGACCGACGAGGTTGGGAGAGAAGTGGGTGTCCCAAGCGACGTATTTTATTTTTCACGCTATATGGTTTGAGAGAATAAGGGGAGAATTATGGTTATGTAGGAGAAGGGTATCTTCGGTCTTTCATGGGGTGTGTCCTAATTGTACGGGGTGTGCGCTAAAATCCTGTGTGTGCGTATAACCGATTATTGATTATGGTTATTTAGGAGAATTTAGCCAGTGCTCTGCCGTCTGTGGTGGCCTACTTGGTGGCGCTTCCGACGATGAGATCCAACAGTTGAGGAAATATGGTCAGGCCGTTGGCGTTTTGTATCGAGTGGTGGAAGATATAGTGCATGTTGGGAATAAAATGAGATATGTTTTGATCTAATACCAAAACCCCCTGAGACATGCCTAAGTCAAGATAAACATGTTCTAGAAGTATTAGAACATATAGAATATAGGCTAGATGAGAAGCTGAAGTGTTAGGCAGCTCTTAGACAATTAGATGCACAATTTGAGGGGGAACCTATGCTTTGAAGATGATCAAGATCAAGTCCCCTCAAGGCTAAAATTCTGGAACAATCACTTAAGAGCAAGGACACTCTATGGAAAACCAAATGCACTGATCAGGAGAGTTGTCCAGAGAAGATGTTCTTATGCAAGAACAAGATTGGTAAAATCAAAAGGACAAGCTTAATGACTCTGATCAGCAGAATTGTCCAAAGAAGCTAGCCATATGCAAGAACAACTTTACCTAGCTCAAAAGGACAAGGCTACTCAAAGGCTTTGGATCAGGAGAAGCTAACTTTGTATGAAAAGTGCTCTGATGCTAAAAGACCAAATATGCTGATTAGAAGAGTTGTCCAGAAGAGTTTGTCTCAGCATGATTGAATCAGAACAGATGCTCTACAGGTTGAAGGTCAACTATGCTGAAGAATTAGAGACAACCATACCCTAAAGAAATACAATGCAACATGCCAAGATCATCTTGGAGTGAAATAAAGGGAAAGAGCCAAGTCATCTGAAGAAAAGCAAGCCAACCTTGCTGAAAAGCAAAACTGCTGATAGTGATAAGGAGAGTTGTCCAGTTGATAAGGAATGTTGTCCTATCATTGGATCAACTTTCAGAAGCCATGTCCAAGTCCTAACAAGAAGTCAAATATTGGGAAAAGTGCTGCAGAATGAAGACAAAGTCTTACAAGCCGTTTATTACCCAAATGAGGACATGTCACTATCAAGAATCTGTCTTCCAGTTTGAAGAACTCAAGGAAGACATTTATAGCAATTTGGGGCTGCCTCTCCAACGGGCAAATCCTCCATTTTGTCTATAAATACAGAAGTGTGAAGACCATTTGAAAGCATCCAACTCACCTCAACATAATCCAAAAAGCACCTCAACCTTGACAAGAATATCCAACTATCCTACAAGTTGACAAGTGCTCTCAAGCTTTCAAAGAGACTATCTTAGTCTTTATACACTTCTTCTAAGCTGAATCCAACTGTATATTCATACACAAGCTTAGAGAGATATCCTATCCTTATACCTTGATCCTCATTGTAAAGGATATCTCATTAGTTGGAACCTTACTTCAACCCTTACATCTTTCAAGAGTGAAAGTGAGAAGGTTGTAGTAGTAGAGACCACTTGTTGGTCCTGAAAGGAGTATATATCAAGTGTATGGGGGGGGGGGGGGAATACACTTGTATGCAATTCTTTTGCTAACTTTGATCAAACCAGAGTTCAGCAAGGTTGTCTTGGACAACTCTGCTGAAGAAGATTAACTCTTCTAAGATAATCAAACTACTAAGTACTATTGAGTACTTAGTTGAATAACTATCTAGGGGAGTTATATGTGCGGAATAGTGGTTGGCCCTTTATGTTTAGACTCCTTTAATTTCTGAAATCACTTAGTCAATGCAACACAGTCCAGTTTTCAGGGAACTTGTCCAAATAGGTTTTTGCACAGTCTTTGAAAGTTTATCCTTGAAAGATCAGTTTTGTGTGCAGTGTTGAATGTATGAAAGTTCTTGGAATGTAAATCAACACAAGAAGTTATAGTGGTTCAGAGACTCAAGCTCCTACATCCACTTTCCCTGATTTAACAGGATAATTCCTTCACTCTTGGAATTAACTTGTTTTATAGTGCCAAGGTGCACTTGATTAAGAGCACCACTCCTTGGTGAATTGATCCCTAGGATGTCTAGAGTCCTAGTACCCTCTTCTCAACTCAGAACTGAACTGTTCTACTCTCAACAATCAGTTCCTACCACTTCTACTACTACAGAGAAGGTTGTAGTAGTAGAAGTGGTAGGAGCTGACTGTTGAGAGAAGAACAGTTCAGTTCTGAGTTGAGAAGAGGGTACTAGGACTCTAGACATCCTAGGGATCAATTCACCAAGGAGTGGTGTTCTTGATCAAGTGCACCTTGGCACTATAAAACAAGTTAATTCCAGGAGTGAAGGAATTATCCTGTTAAATCAGGGAAAGTGGATGTAGGAGCTTGAGTCTCTGAACCACTATAAACTCTTGTTGATTTACTTTACAAGTACTTACATTCACTCAACACTGCACACAAAACTGATCTTTCAAGATACATATTCAAAGACTGTGCAGAACTGATTTGGACAACTTCCCTGAAGCTTAAATGGACTGTTTTGGATTGGGAAAGTGATTTCAGAAATTAAAGGAGTCTAAACTTAAAGGGCCAACCACTATTCCGCACATATAACTCCCCTAGATAGTTAGTCAACTAAGTACTCAATAGTACTTAGTAGTCTGAGTATCTTAGAAGAGTTAATCTTCTTCAGCAAAGTTGCCCAAGACAACCTTGCTGAACTCTGGTTTGATCAAATTAGCAAAAGAACTGCAAACAAGTGTATTCCCCCCCCCCATACACTTGTTATATACTCCTTTCTGGACCAACAAGTGGTATCAGAGCAGGGGTTCAAAGACCACTGCTTCTGAAAATCCATCTTGATTTTCAAAACTCTCATATTTGTGTGGTCACTGAACTGATCTTTATCTGAAATCTATTACTTATTGACTAACTGATTATTCTTGAGAAATGGCCAACAACAATGCTGTTCCTCCACCTGCTGTTCAAGGATTAGACAACATGGCCACAAATCCAGTCAACCACATTTCTCATCACAAACTGCCCATGTTTTCAATAGACAATTATGATTTCTGGAAAATTAGAATGAGGGCTCATCTTGCATCTCTCCATACTGATATGCTAAGAGTAATCACAAGAGGACCTTTTGTGTTTACTCAAACTAATCCCAGAGTGACAGCTGAGCAAAAGGAAATATAAGGGAACTGATTCCCAAAGATGAAGATGACTTCACTGCTGATGAAAAGAGGAAGGATAATCTGAATTATCTAGCAATGAACACCCTTTATCAAACAATTCCAGATGCAGTCATGGGAAGAGTCTACCACTGCACAACAGCCAAAGAAATTTGGGATACTCTTGCTGAAATGTGTGAGGGCACTGAAAAGATCAAGGAGAACAAGCTCCAAGTTGCTGTGCAGAAGTTTGAACAATTTTCAATGGAAACTGATGAGTCCATTGACAAATTTGCTGGTAGATTCACTGATGTGATGAATGAAATTAACTCATTGGGCAAGGTCTACACCAAGAGAGAAGTGGGATTGAAAATCTTGAGAAGTCTCACTCAAAAGTGGGATGTCTATGCTGTAATGATGCAAAACACCAAAGATCTTTCCACCATGCCCATGCAACAAATCTTCTCTGAACTCAAAGCCTATGAGTTTGATCTAAATAGAAGAAAGCCTGTTGAGGAACCTTCAAATCCTACTAAGGGAGTGGCATTCAAAGCCAAAGTTGCTGAACCAGAAATGCAACCCACTCCCAGATCATCAAAAACAGTCTCAAAGACTGAAATGAAGGAAGAACTAACCTTGATGGCTAGAAGGTTTGAAAAGTTGAACTCAAGGTTTGGTAGATACAAGAAATTCTACCAGGACAACAAATTCAGGAGATACAACTCTCCTGAAACACAGGCTGAAGTCAAAAAGCCTGAAGAGAAAAGATCAGAGGACAAGTACTCTGATAGGAGAAGATCCAGTAGAGTTGAACCTTCATCATCAAAAAGAAGAGAAGAATCAAAGAAAGAAGATGATGAAGATCTGTGCTATAACTGTAAAAAGAAAGGGCACTTCCAGTATGACTGCCCTGAATTGAGCTCTAAAGAAAGAAGAGAGAGACAAGCAAAAAGGGACAGAAAGTTCACCAATAGAAAAGCCATGATGGCTGGTGAAGAATCTGATAGTGCTGAAAGCTTCAACTCCTCTGATGGATTATTCTCCAACAGTGATGATGATGATGATGTTTGCAACATGGCTCTTGAGGATGATGAGGTATCCTCTACTTCTAGTTCACCATCATTCATCTCACAAAACACTAGTGAGGTTAACCTGAAACTTTCCTTGGGAAAGTTGATGGAAGATTTCACTAGATTACAAGAATTTCATGATAACTGTGTGAAAGAAAATGAAAGATTGGCTATTGAACTTTCCAAAAACTCTGAGGTAGCTGTTGATATCAAATCTACTGAATTGTATCAACAAATCTTGAGAGAGCTTGAGGAAGCAAATCTCAGGATAGTTGACCAACAAAAGGAGATTGATGATCAACTTCTCTCTCAGAAGAGAAAAGATTTTGAACTTAAAATTCTCAATGCCAAATTTGAAAATCTCTCACATGAATATGATATTCTTAAATTAAGTGAAGAAAGCCTGAAATTAAAGATGTCTGCTTTGAACAAATCCTCTAGAGCAATAGAGGAAATTCAAAGTTATCAAAGACCTATGGCTCAAAGAAGTGGATTAGGCTTTGATCCATTTGAATCTTCACCTTGTCTTAGTGTTGCTTCTGTAAGTAACACTAAGAGAGTCTTTGTTAAGTCAGTGGCACAAACTGAAAATGAAGCAATTCAACCACTGAACAAAGGAAAGGGCAAAATGGATGATCTGCCTACTCAAGTGATTCAGGAGAATAAGCCAAAACCTAAGGAAATGGCCAAAGCTCCTGAACACAAGAGGAATATTGGACAGCAGAGTAGACCCAATGGAAGGGCAACTCTCCTGAACAATGTTCAGAGGAATTATCCAAGGTATAATCAGCCTAGGCCAACTCATCTGAGAAAGCCTCAGCTGAATAGACCCAAGGAAAGCTACCCTCTAAGGCAGAATAAAACAAGACAACCAAAACCCTTCATGCCAAAGGGTAATGGTCAAAAGAAAGCCTTTCCTCAAAGATTCCCTCAAGTAGCACAAAGAACCCAAAATTTCAGGAGATTTGACAACTCTCCTGAAACTTATAGAGTTAACACTTTCACACACACTTTCCCAAAGGCATTTAAGGGGAAGACAGTGTATGTAGATGCTAGAGGAAGACAACTTAGCCACCTTGAATCAATCAAGGTTATTAGGCAAGTTTGGGTTCCCAAAGGTACAACTAACCTCTCAGGACCCAAAACTCAAAGGGTACCTAAACCTATCTAATTGCAGGTACCAATGGGCCACAAGAAGAGGAGCATGAACAAAAAGACAACATGGTACCTTGACAGTGGATGCTCAAGGCACATGACTGGAAACAAGGAACTCCTCACTGACTTCATTGAAAAAGAAGGCCCAAATGTTACTTTTGGAGACAGCTCACAAGCAACTACAAAAGGTTATGGTACTTTGATGATTGGTAACATCAAAGTATCCAATGTATCTTATGTAGCTGGTCTCAAATATAATCTCCTAAGTATCAGTCAATTCTGTGATAAAGATTTTAATGTTGAGTTCTCAAGTGGAAAGTGTCTAATTAAGGATAAAACTCAACAAACTCTATTGACTGGAACTAGGAAGGGAAATGTGTATTTTGCAGACTGGGACAAGTCTACTGATGTTGCATGTTTTATTGCTAAAAGTTCTAGTGAACAAAGTTGGTTATGGCACAAAAGGCTAAACCACCTGAATTTCAAATCTATGAATAAACTTGCAAGAAATGCATTAGTTAAAGGACTGCCTAATGAGGTTTTCATTAAAGAACATGTGTGTAAGCCATGTCAAGAAGGAAAACAGATTAAAGCCTCATTTAAAGGTAAACCAGTCATCTCCACAAAAAGGGTACTTGAACTTCTACATATGGATCTGTTTGGACCAATTACCCCTACAAGCATAAATGGTAGAAAATACACATTGGTGGTAGTAGATGACTTCTCTAGGTTCACATGGGTAGTATTTCTCCTTAATAAGAAGGAAACACAAGTCAAACTACCTGAACTTCTAAAGAGACTGTCAAATGAGAAAAGCCTTAGCATTATCAAGATAAGATCTGATAAAGGCACTGAGTTCATTAACTCATACATCAATGAGTATTGCACATCTAATGGAATAACCCATGAAACCTCAGCAGCTAGAACTCCCCAACAAAATGGAGTTGCAGAAAGAAGGAATAGAACTTTAAAAGAAGCTGCTAGAACCTTAATTGCTGATTCAAATTTACCTAAGAGGTTTTGGGCTGAAGCTATAAACACTGCATGCCATACTCAAAATAGATGTTTGATCACTAAAGGGCAAGGAAAAACCCCCTATGAACTCTGGAAAGGAAGAATGCCTAAAGTGTCATATTTTCATATATTTGGTTGTAAATGTTTCATTCACAATAATGGGAAAGAACAGTTGAAAGCTTTTGACAGCAAAGCTGATGAGGGAGTATTCCTTGGATACTCTCAAATCAGTAGAGCCTTCAGAGTCTACAACAAGAAAACCCTTATAGTGGAAGAAACACCTCATGTTGTGTTTGATGAGTCTATCTTTGAGATCAGGAATGATCATTTGGAACCTGAAGAAATCACACAGAGGACAACCAGACTAAGCCTTAAAGACAAAGACACTGATTTCATAGATGTTGTCCAGGCCAATCTGCCTGAAGAACCCACATTGGACAACAATCCTGAAGGCAACCTTCCTGAGACAAACCCTACTGGTGGAAATGGTGAACTGAATGAACCAATCCCAGTTCACATCCAGGTAACAACTACCAATGAAGAAGCAGTTCCTGCTGAGGTAGTTAATGGGTCAAATAATCAAGGGGGAACTCAAAATGTTGAAAATGCCAATGTCCCTGACATTGAGGACAACACCCCTGATTATGATCCTGAATTAGATCCTGCATTAAATTATCCTGAATTCTATGATCAAAATGACTCACCTTCAGTAGAGGACAACTCTACTGAAGAGATCAGGAAAAGAAGGACTTGGTTGTCTGACCACCCTACTGATCTGATACTTGGTAATCCAAGTATAAGAGTCAGAACCAGAAAGTTTCATGGTGAAAGTGCTATGTTCTGTTGTTTCTTGTCAGAGCAAGAACCAAGTGATATTGAGGAAGCACTTCAAGATGCCAATTGGATCACAGCCATGCAGGAAGAACTGAACCAATTCACCAGAAATGAAGTATGGGAGCTGGTGGATAGACCTTCACATCAAGATGTTATTGGAACAAAGTGGGTGTTCAAGAACAAGAAAAATGAAAATGATGTGATTGTCAGAAACAAAGCAAGACTAGTGGCAAAAGGGTATTGCCAACATGAAGGCATTGACTATGATGAGACATTTGCACCTGTGGCAAGGCTAGAAGCAATAAGGCTCTTTCTAGCCTATGCAGCCCACAAGAGGTTCAAAGTATACCAAATGGATGTCAAGAGTGCCTTTCTGACTGGAGTCTTGAAAGAAGAAGTCTATGTGGAGCAACCTCCAGGTTTTGAAATTGGAAATCAAGTTTATAGACTCAAGAAAGCTCTATATGGACTCAAGCAAGCCCCTAGGGCTTGGTATGACACACTGTCACAATTCCTCTTGGATCATGGATTCACCAAGGGAACTGTGGACAGAACTCTCTTCAGAATATCTGAAGGAGAGGACATCTTGCTTGTCCAAATTTATGTAGATGACATAATTTTTGGATCCCCTAATGAGAAGCTGTGTGAGAAATTCTCCAAGCTCATGCAAAGCAAGTTTGAGATGTCCATGATGGGGTTGATGAATTTCTTTTTGGGTCTACAAGTCAAGCAATCTAAAGAAGGAATCTTCATCAACCAAGCTAAGTACACCAGAGAAATGATCAAGAAGTTTGGGTGTACAACTAGCAAGCCAGTAAGGATCCCTATGAACACAAATTGGAAGATGGATCCTGATGAGAGTGGTATTCCAACCAACTCTACTGAGTATAGAGGAATAATTGGTTCACTCCTCTATCTCACTGCCAGCAGACCTGATATCACCTTTGCAGTAGGTGTGTGTGCAAGGTTTCAAGCAAATCCTAAGAAAAGCCACCTTGAGGCTGCAAAGAGGATTTTGAGGTATCTCAAAGGCACTGAAAATCTAGGCCTTTGGTACCCTGCTGATGACAATATTGAGCTAACTGGCTATTCAGATGCTGATTATGGAGGATGTAGGATTGACAGAAAGTCCACCTCAGGGACTTGTCAATTCTTGGGCAACAAACTCATATCTTGGTTCTCCAAGAAACAGAATACAGTGGCCACCACCACCACTGAAGCTGAATATGTTGCTGCTGGAAGTTGTTGTGCTCAAATCCTTTGGCTAAGACAACAACTCAGAGACTACAAAGTCAACTCCACTGAAGTGCCAATTTTCTGTGATAACAATAGTGCCATTGCTATATCACAAAATCCTGTCTTGCACACAAGATGCAAACATGTGGACATCAAGCATCACTTCATTAGAGATCATGTGGAGAAGAAGGATATCAAGTTGGTAAAAATTCACACAGACCATCAAAAAGATGATATACTAACTAAGCCACTTGCAGAGGCAAGATTCCTGGAATTATCAGCAGAGTTGGGACTTCTTGATCCAGGGAAGTTGGAAAATGAGTCCAAAGAAGTTCATTGATTGAAAGGGAAATAAACTCAAAACTTCAGCAGACTTGGTCAAGTCTACTGAAAATCAGAAATATGACCTTACTTCTTCAGGACACTTGTCCATTAACATTCAGGACCCTTGTCCACTTCTCTTCAGGACACTTGTCCATGCAAGGTCAGATAAGTTGTCCTAGCTATCAAACCAAATCTTGGTATGATAAGCACCTATTTTTTGGTGATCAATACCTATTTCGAAATCTGTCCCATTGAATTACAGTTTTCACCTTTCTGGGATTTAATTTGTCTCCCACTCAAAAGGTCACTTTCCATGCATTAAATGCTAAGATTTAACTCTTGTTTGCATTAAACTTTTTGGGACATGATCTATCTCGAAAAACCCCCAGCCTTAAACAAACATTAAAAACCACCCACGTTTTGAATAAAATAGTTATTTCACTGTTACATTGGTTTTTGACCATTGGATCAAAAATGGACAACTCCCCTGAAATCAATCCTAGCCGTCCATTTTGGATTTCCATTTTTGATCATCTTTGAATTGCTTCAAGACCTTACCAACTCATTGACAAACATTCTTTTTAGAATATTCACAAGTCTTAAGATCCCCTCAAACACTTCTTCCCCAAGTATTCGAAACCCTAACTCAAATTTTCTTCAAACTCTCTCAAAGCTCTCTCTGCAAATTTCAATGGCCCCCAAAGTTAGACCTGAGATGCTTGTTGATTTCTCTAACAAGGATCTAGACCTGGATTTTGGCTACTTAAGCAACAAAAACAACCTTCATTTTGAGCCAATAGTATCATTTGAAAATGAGGACCCTGAAATCACACCAACCCTGAGATGGTTGAGGAGAGCTGGACTTCAAAAGTTCATGGAGGAAAGACCAAGCTCTTGCTTGGAAAGCTATATGGCAGAATTCTTTGCCTTCCTCAAGTGGAGAGGCAGACCTGAGGATGGTGAAGTATCAACCAGATTATCTTACACAGCAGAAGGAGAGGAAGAAGAGAGATTCCACAGAGTAAAATTCTCCTCAGAGGATCTGGAAGGAGCCTTTGGATTGCCTTCTGAGGGAAGGAATCCAGAAGTTTATGGTACTGGCCATGAAGATGAGATAGCCCAAGAATGGCTATTAGTTCCAGGACCTCTCTCCTCAACTCAAAACAAGAAAACTCTCAAGCCAGAGTTTCTCAACCTTTTTGAGGTAGTTTCTAAGAGCCTCTTAAGCAACACTGGAAGCTTAGAGCAGGTTAGTCATCCAAGGATAAGAATCATGGCTGCCATTATTGATGCCAGTGATAAGGGTATTAAGTTTGATTGGAGGACCTTCATCATGTCTGAGATGATGAAGGAGAAGGCTAAATTCAAGGTGAAAACCCACAATAAGGTGGTGTTAGAAGGGAAACTCAAGTATTGCACCAGGGCAAGCTTGTTGATTGAGAGGTTTTCCCACTATTCTCAAATGCAAACCTTTGCAAAGCCCCTCCCAGCCCAAAAGATCCTATTCAGAAAGCTCAGCAAGAAAACTGAGAAAAGAAGGATGTTACTGGCCAAACCTGCTGAAGCAGAGGAGGAGGAGAAGCCCAAGATGAAAAAGAGAACAAAGGCCAGGGCTGTCAAAACAAGAAAAATGTCTCAATTGTCCTCAAGAGAAGCCTCAGGAGCATCAGCTGAAGTTGATGCAGTGGCAGAAGAGGGAGTGAGTGTGCCTTCTGACCACTCAGAGGAGTTGAGGAGAAAGTATAATGAGACTAGGCAAAAGAAGAAGGGTGATAAGAGAATCAGGGAAGTTGTCCCTGAGAAGGAAGGAAGTGGAAGCAGTAGGGCCAGCAAGAGAAGGGCCAAACCTACTGAGAAGGTGTTGGAGCTGCAAGAAGAAAGGTCTCTTCAATTGGCTCTAAGGGAGAGCAGAGCTGAAAGCAGGACCAAATCCATGTCAAGGACAAATTCATCTGGTTCTGGAACTCCAGAATCCAAAGTCCCTGAAGGTCAACCTATAGAGGCCAACCTCCCTGAAACTCAATACCTTGAGCCCAACTCCCCTGAAACCCATGTTACCCCTTCCAACCAACCCATTACCCCTGTAAATCTCACTAAGAGATATTCTCCTGAAGGGAATGTGCAAAGAAGTGGCATAGATGTGCTTGCAGATTTAGCTGTAGATGAGACAAGACTCCTGTCTCCCCTTGACTCATCCATGCTCAATTATTCAAAGCTCTTAGAGCATGCACTCAATGAGCCAACCCCCCTGAGTAAAGCCCCTTCAGATTCATTGCTCTCTAAAGCAACTGAAGTACCTTCATTTGAGCCCAACCCTTCTGAAGCCATTATCCCTGAAATTAATTTGCCTGAAGCCATATTAGGAGAACCCAGAGCCAACTCCCCTATAAACCAAAGTCCCCATTCAAGTGGAGATGAGGAGGAGTATACTTATGAAAGTATGCTCAGAGGAGGAGCAAAGGCTACTGTGGACAGTTTGTATCCACAACTTGCTGAATTTCCCAGAATTCAGAAAACCTTCCATGATTTAAGGATGCTTGTTGATGTGAAAGACAAATCCTTGATGGAGATATCACAAGTCATCCAAGATAAGGGTGCAAACTGGTGGCAAATAGAGGAGAACAGATTGCTACACTTTGCTGGAGTATCAAAGACAAGATTCCTCATTGATGAGGAGATTTATGCAGAGCTGGTAGCTGATAAGATTGAGGAGGAGAAAGAAAGAAAAGTCAAGGGAATCAAACACCCTGACAGTAGCTCCAATGATGATGATTCCCCTGATGATCCCTCAAACCCTTCAAATCCCAACCCTCCTGAAACCCCTCAAACCAACCTCCCTGAACCCTTTCAACCCAAGTCTTCTATAGCAGACAGACTTTCAAACCCTCCTAAAACCTATCATAGGAAAGGCTCTGTATCTTCAGAGGTGTTGACCAAGGGTGGTAACACAACCAAAGACACATCTGCCAATGAAGGTTCTTCTGAACCCAAGGCACAGCCTAAAGATGTTGAGGTTCCTGTACTAGAGGCTAGTTTGATTAAGGCCTATTCAGTGTCAGTAGAGTTGGACACTGATCAGCCCTTAATCATTCAGGATGACTCAGTGGCTGCTGAGATAAGCACTGTGATCTCCTCACAACTGCCATCTTTGAACCCTGTTGAGGGTAAAGATGCTGCAGGTTTAGGAGAAGGAGTTGAAAAGGAGAGAATAGTTGAAAAATCAGAGGGAGTTGAGGATGAAAGAGAGGTAGTCATCACTAAGATAGTGAGTGTACCACCATATGAGGGTGGAATAAGTGAGGAAGGACAGGTTATTCTTGAAGTCAAATCTGAACTTCAAGAATCCCTTGATGAAAGGAGGCCTGATTCCTTGAGTGAGAACATTATTAAAGAAGGGAGAAAAGAACAAGTTGAAAATGAGAAGAAGACTGCTGATGTATCAGAGTCTTATACAAAAGAAATTGAGGGTGTTGAGTGCTTATTTCCTAACTTGTTTGACTTGTCTGATGTTGCAGGTATTTCTCTTGATCAAATTTTTGCAGATGAATTCTTAACAGATGCACCTATCCAAGTAGATTCAGGCTCAGCTCAAGCCTTACTTGGGATGCAATCAGAAAAGTTGGACTCCTTGGCTCATCAAGTCCAATCTGCTCATGCTGAAACCTCAGGAGCATTAAATGAGCAAGGAAGGACTCTAGCATCTGTAGAAATGAGGCTCACTGGCTCTGAAGATGTTGTGCTACCAACCCTTGAGGCAAGGATCAGTGGTGTGGAATCTGGTCTCCAAACCATCTCCACTGAAGTTCAAAATGCCAAATCAACCATGGAAGCCATCTCAGAGGAGGTCAAGAAAGAGCAAAAGCTGCTGAGAGACAATCACAATGCCAATGTCAAAGCTCTCAGGCTAACTGTCAAACAAGCTATTGGAAAGAAGACTGCACTGCAAAAGAGAAGAGCTGAAGAGCAAAGGCTAGCTATGGTCAAAGCAGCCTCTGAAAAGTTTTCCCAAGAGGTACTGGCCAACATTGCTGAAGGTGCAGTGGCCAACCTCACTGAGCTTCTGAAGACCCAATTGGATGCATCTCTTAAGACAACCATGGAGGAGGTTGTTCAACAGAAAATGAAACCTGTTCTAGCTTTTCTTAGCTTGAGCAGTGACAAGATGCAAAATATACATGATGAGAATGTATATTTGTTGGAAGAAATGAAGTCCCTAAACCAGGCCCAATCCCTGATGGCCTCAACTATGAGTGACCTCAAGCCCCAGTGTTTTGATGCTGCCAAAAAGGGGGAAAGGGAAAGAGCTAGAGCAAAAGGTGCCTTGGTGATTGGGAGCCCAGTCAAAGGGAAAGACAACATTGCTGAAGGAAAAGGCAAAGAGCCTGAAGTTCTGAATTTGGAAGAATTGAATGAAGAAGAGCAATTAGCACTTGCTTTGAAGAATTCTATGGCTTCAGCTCAAGAAGAAAGGATGAGGTTACAACAAAGACCAGGTGGTGAAGTATCAGGTTTGGACAAGAGTGCTGAAGGTGTCCAAACTAGAGGAAAGATCAAGAAGGCCCAAGGAAAGAAGAGACAAGTTGAGAAATTCACTGACTTTCCCAACAGCCTTGATCTTCCACCTGAATTCAGAGTTGTTGATGATGAACCTACATCAAAGAAAGCCAAAACTGCTGAAGAGCCCAAATCTACTAAAAAGGACAAATCTTCTGAATCTGGCAAAACTGCTGAAGGTACCAAGTCCTCTGAAGACATTGAAGAGTTATTTGCTGAAGGATTTGGACCTGAACCTAAGAAGAAGACAACAGTCCTAGCTCTTGATCCATCAAAATTGTTTCATGAAGGGTATGGCAAAGACCCTGAAACACAACAGAAACTGGCCATGATGAGGGCCCAAGAGAAAATGGATCTGATGGAAGAAGCCAACAGAGCAAGAGATGAGAGAAGAGCAAACTTTCAGAAACCAAGAAGGAGGAGAGCAACTTATAGCAAGATGAAGCCTCAGCTTCTAATCCCAATGGACACCAAATATCCACACTTGGATAAATGGGTGCCAATTCAACTGAATGATACATGGGAAGAGGCCAAAAGGGAGTTTGTCTATGGCTATTATGTCATTGACAGATGGAATGGAGGAGATGCAAACTCTGCCTTCACTGAGTTCATGCTAGAATACTACAGAGAGTTGTATCAACAACTACTTGCAGCTGCTGACATTGCAAGAATTGAACTCACAGATCCCAAGCCAATCATATACATGCCTCCAAAGCTTGAAGGATGGATTGACCAAGCAAGAATTCTGAGAGAATTCACTGAGATCCTTAAGCTAAACAAGATGGTTCTTGGACCTAAGGGAACCAACCAAGAAGCCATGGCATTGAAAAGAAGAGTGTGGGCACAGTATGGAATGCTGCCACCCCCTGAGGATGATCTTTGAAATGACTAAGTCTTCTGACCTTTCTTGATTGATCACTATGCTGAAATATGGTCAAGATTGCTGATATGCTAATCTGTTTGCTCTGGTTTGTTATGGATTGCTCTGATACAAGCTCTGTGCTCTGATGCTGAAAATATTATTTTTGTCTTGAATTGTTAAAATGAAATGCTCTGATGTATTTAAGTGTTATTGATTCATGCTCTGATATGTTAAATTCAACTATCAACATGCTTGTAATGATCTTTGAATGAATGATAGTTGAACTTATTTTGAATCAAGAAACACTAATCTCTCTATGCCTATCTTGAAACCTACTTGCAACAAAAACAGTGAAAACACTAACACATTATCTTTTCAGGAATATTGACCTTAGTCATGTCTTCTGAAGATACATGTAATAGGTGTAGACAAATCACTTTTGCTTAAATAATGTAGGTTTTGGCATCATCAAAAAGGGGGAAATTGTTGGGAATAAAATGAGATATGTTTTGATCTAATACCAAAACCCCCTGAGACATGCCTAAGTCAAGATAAACATGTTCTAGAAGTATTAGAACATATAGAATATAGGCTAGATGAGAAGTTGAAGTGTTAGGCAGCTCTTAGACAATTAGATGCACAATTTGAGGGGGAACCTATGCTTTGAAGATGATCAAGATCAAGTCCCCTCAAGGCTAAAATTCTGGAACAATCACTTAAGAGCAAGGACACTCTATGGAAAACCAAATGCACTGATCAGGAGAGTTGTCCAGAGAAGATGTTCTTATGCAAGAACAAGATTGGTAAAATCAAAAGGACAAGCTTAATGACTCTGATCAGTAGAATTGTCCAAAGAAGCTAGCCATATGCAAGAACAACTTTACCTAGCTCAAAAGGACAAGGCTACTCAAAGGCTTTGGATCAGGAGAAGCTAACTTTGTATGAAAAGTGCTCTGATGCTAAAAGACCAAATATGCTGATCAGAAGAGTTGTCCAGAAGAGTTTGTCTCAGCATGATTGAATCAGAACAGATGCTCTACAGGTTGAAGGTCAACTATGCTGAAGAATTAGAGACAACCATACCCTAAAGAAATACAATGCAACATGCCAAGATCATCTTGGAGTGAAATAAAGGAAAAGAGCCAAGTCATCTGAAGAAAAGCAAGCCAACCTTGCTGAAAAGCAAAACTGCTGATAGTGATAAGGAGAGTTGTCCAGTTGATAAGGAATGTTGTCCTATCATTGGATCAACCTTCAGAAGCCATGTCCAAGTCCTAACAAGAAGTCAAATATTGGGAAAAGTGCTGCAGAATGAAGACAAAGTCTTACAAGCCGTTTATTACCCAAATGAGGACATGTCACTATCAAGAATCTGTCTTCCAGTTTGAAGAACTCAAGGAAGACATTTATAGCAATTTGGGGCTGCCTCTCCAACGGGCAAATCCTCCATTTTGTCTATAAATACAGAAGTGTGAAGACCATTTGAAAGCATCCAACTAACCTCAACAGAATCAATCTACTCAAGCATTCTGAAGCTCATAGAACATTCAAGCTTTCAAAATACTATCTTAGTCTTCATACACTTCTTCTAAGCTGAACTCATTGTATATTCATACACAAGCTTAGAGAGATATCCTATCCTTATACACTGATCTCCATTGTAAAGGATATCTCATTAGTTGGAACCTTACTTCAACCCTTACATCTTTCAAGAGTGAAAGTGAGAAGGTTGTAGTAGTAGAAGTGGTAGGAGCTGACTGTTGAGAGAAGAACAGTTCAGTTCTGAGTTGAGAAGAGGGTACTAGGACTCTAGACATCCTAGGGATCAATTCACCAAGGAGTGGTGTTCTTGATCAAGTGCACCTTGGCACTATAAAACAAGTTAATTCCAGGAGTGAAGGAATTATCCTGTTAAATCAGGGAAAGTGGATGTAGGAGCTTGAGTCTCTGAACCACTATAAACTCTTGTTGATTTACTTTACAAGTACTTACATTCACTCAACACTGCACACAAAACTGATCTTTCAAGATACATATTCAAAGACTGTGCAGAACTGATTTGGACAACTTCCCTGAAGCTTAAATGGACTGTTTTGGATTGGGAAAGTGATTTCAGAAATTAAAGGAGTCTAAACTTAAAGGGCCAACCACTATTCCGCACATATAACTCCCCTAGATAGTTAGACAACTAAGTACTCAATAGTACTTAGTAGTCTGAGTATCTTAGAAGAGTTAATCTTCTTCAGCAAAGTTGCCCAAGACAACCTTGCTGAACTCTGGTTTGATCAAATTAGCAAAAGAACTGCAAACAAGTGTATTCCCCCCCCCCCATACACTTGTTATATACTCCTTTCTGGACCAACAGTGCAAGCGAAGGCGGGGATGAAGAGGTTGAGGATTTAAAGTGTGTGACTAAGAAAGAATTGGATGGCTTTGAGAAATATGGTGAGAAAGTGTTGCCATTTCACGATTTTATTGATTTTGCTATTGATAAAAGTTTTAGTATTTGCTAGTAATTCGATCGAATAATAGTAATGTTAATTTATGTTTATCGGTTAAAAATGTTGTTTTTTCCAATAATACAAAGAGCTAGAATGCACACTAATATATTTCCCACTTCATGTGTGCTTCTTGATTTGTTCATTTTTGTCATTTTCTTCAAACGAATCTTTCAAATCTTCCACATTTTCAATTACTTGGGTTCTTTACTAAAACATAATTTTGCCATGTCATAACTCATAAGTTATTGCTACACACAATTTTCAAAAAAATGGTCAAGTGTACAAGCTCGTCCATGTCACCACGATGACCACCGAATAGGACGAGGACAACTTAGAGTAAGTGAAGACCAGCCAAGAGTCAATACCTCGACGATTGTTCGCTAGTGCCTAGAGCCACCTCAACACTTTTGTTCGTCCACCTCAAAGGTCACCTCCCAATCGGCTTAGTCGGCGAACTCATCCCACGTGGATGTCCATCAGGGGCGAACAATCATCCACAATTTCAGTTTGTCTAAGTCAATCATTCATGTGTATCAACGGATAAGAACAAGCTAGTCAGTTCGTCCACTAACATTATAATACTTAGTCATTAATTTTAAGGGCTCATGTGCCACCTCGAAAAATACATGTCATTCCCTAAAGGTATGAACAATGTAATAGATGCAACTAATTATTCAAAAGGTCTTTAACCTAATTAATAAGGATGTTCTAAATATCCAAACAAAAACTACTCTCTCTTCTTAAACTCTCTCGAGCTTACTAAAGAACATTTAATGCTAAAGTTATAATCTCATCACATATTACTTTGTTTGATTAATCAATCAAGTCACACGAACATCATAAATACTAACTATCAATAGTTGGAGTTGATTGAGGGCCTCAATAACTCTTCTATCCGATAAAACTTGCAAGCTAGTTTAAGATTCAAGAACATGTGTTCATCCAAACCTATTCAAGAGCACGTGTGTTCATCTCACTTTGCACAAAATTTTAAAGTGTTCAAAATCCAACCAATACAAATGTCTCAAAACACGAACAACCCCGCAACTCAGCAAGAGGGGACCACTAACCCTTATAGGGTGACCCATTTTGACCTTACACACATTGCTTGCGATCCAGATAAGACGAATCAACCAATATAATATCTCTGCAAGATCCAACATGACCAACAACAAGATATACAAGGTTGCCCAAACAACAGACACAAACTTATAGGGTGACCCCTTTTGGAACGAGAATTTGCTGGTTTATAATAACACAAACAATGGCTTACAATGATAGACAAACGTACAAAACAAAACAAAACAAAAAAATTGTAAATAAAATTACGAATTAAAAAAATACAATTGTGATGAGTGCACTCTTTTTAGTTAGTCAGAACTCTAATTGCAGAATGATGTTATACTTTTTTTTTTTGAGAAATACGCAGTGAGTTTCAAGTGTATTTCCATCAAAATATGCACTAGGTGAGGAGAATCATGACCATCAATTTCTGATCTGAAACCTCCAACTATTGAAACATCAACATGTATTTGGACAGTCTTAATTCGTGCATTTTCAAATTAATATCAAAATAAACTGGCCAGATCACGGGATGCACCTACTTACTACTATAATTTTGGATCACACTCAAATGGACTTTTATTTTCTTAGGCTGGATTAATTTAGGATATGGGCCAAGTCAAAACTTTTCGTGCTCCAAAAAATTGGACAAAGGCTCCCAGACCCAAGCCCAAAGTCTAATTGTCAAGACCCACGAGCCCAAGCGTGACTCGATATGACTAGACAAGCAATGAGAGTGTGGTCCAGACTCCATAAAATTGCTCATCTAGCCATTATAATTTGAACTACTTCAACTAACTCCTAATAATAAGGAGTTGATTAATATATAGAGAAACAATGAATAGGAAATTATAATTTCATTGAGTGATTGTAAAGTGTTTACAAGAGATGTATTTATAGATACAAAGTGTATCTATATTTACAAGATATGGATAAATATTTACATTAAATATTTTAAGAGATAAGAATGAATCATAATATTAAAAGATGCAAATCTTTATAATATTATATTCCTAATACGCTCCCTCAAGATGGAGCACCGTAGGAGAGTCCAATCTTGATCATAAGTGGTTTTACGCGAGAATGAGAAAATGATTTGGTAATAGCATCAACAAGTTGATCCACAGACGAAACATGTGAAACTCGAAGTTGAGGGTCGGGTACGAAAAATGGGGCAGTAGGGGGTGTATTTAGTAAGTTGGGAGTGGGTTGATCGTGTATTTACCAGAGTTGGGGGTGTATGCAGCCGTGGAGTAGGGGATCTGTCCCATCTGGGCAGCAAGCGAGTATGTAGTTGTGGAGGGAGTGTGTAGATTCGAGGGGGTGTATTTACCAGAGTGTGTAGAAGAGTGTGCATGGATTCTTGGAAGGGGGTGTTTTTACTAGAACTGCGGGTGTGGTTACTTGGGGAGTTTGCATGGGCTTCCATGGATGGAGATTTTGGAGAAGAAAGCTTCTCGTGAGTGCACGGTTGTTTTAACCAAAATTAGTTACCGTGAGAGGGTTGCAACCGTGAGTTTTGATCGGTGTTGAGTGCCGAGCAACGGTTAAGGGTGGTAGTCGGGAGTTTGGACGGCGCTGGACGTCGAACAACGACTACAAGGGAGGGTTTCGGATCGAGGTGTTAGCCGTACAACTCGTCGATGTTGGGATAATTGTGGATTTTGTACGACAAGAACATCGAACAACAATTACGGGGAAAAAGAAACGTGTCTTCTTGAGGATAGGGTAATCGTGAGTTTTGTACGACAAGAACGTCGAACAACGATTACGGGGAAGAAGAAACTTGTCTTCTTGAGGTTGGGGTAATCGTGAGTTTTGTACGACGAAGAACGTCGAACAACGATTACGAGGGTTTGGGGTGAGATCGAGGCGTGAGCCGAGAGGCTCTGATACCATATAGAGAAACAATGAATAGGAAATTATAATTTTATTGAGTGATTGTAAAGTGTTTACAAGAGATGTATTTATAGGGGTTGGTCTGCTATGGACTTGAGTGCATGTTGTGCACCCTAGTCCATGTTGCACTTTTGAGTTTTATGACTTACACTTTTTGGTAAATGGTGTTGCACTTTTCAATTAATAATATTTTTAGTAATAATTGAAAAGTGCAACACCATTTACCAAAAAATGTAAGTTAGTAAAACTGAAAAGTGCAACATGGACTAGATGCACAACATGCACTCGAGTGCATACTAGACTTTATCTATTTATAGATACAAAGTGTATCTATATTTACAAGATATGGATAAATATTTACATTAAATATTTTAAGAGATAAGAATGAATCATAATATTAAAATATACAAATCTTTATAATATTATATTCCTAATATAATACACTCATTAATAGTTGTGAGATATAATTACTACACTAATCTCAATATAATACTTTAATTCATAAAATGTCATTTGATATCTTAATTTTGTTTATTAATTTTCTACTCACTAAAATTCACTTTTGAGATTTTAAATACATTACGATCATCTACTTCGAGAGTAAATTGATTCTTGAAAATTAATTTTTTAAAAAATAAAAAATTTAGTGCCCTAAATCCATTAACACAAAAACTTATATGCAATATATTGACCAATTAAGGTCAATTAGGTCAAAATTTGAATATTTATTTTTGCTCTCAAATATTATCTTACTACATGACCAAAACTATGTTACTACAAGAACTAAATTTTGTCTACAAATCCAAAAATATTCTGGACACTTACTTTTTTTTGGGCAAAATTACTAAAATAATTTTGACTTATTCGGCTACTACATGACTAAAACAATGTTACTACAAGATCAAAATTTTATCACTATAAGGTCAAAAGTGTATTACTTCATGTTCAAAAATATTCTGGACACTTAATTTTTTTAGTGAATTTGTCAGAATGTTTTAACATGCAGTATTAAATTTTTAGCCTTATAGTAACAATATTTTAGTCATGTAGTAAACCACTTGTTTGCGACCCGCAAATTTTCTGGACAACTCGAATCTGGACTTGTGACCCGCGTTTTTTTTTTAAATTGTCTTAATTTAACTTTTGGACTAAATGAATTTAGAGTTTTAACTTAATCTAATTGAAATAAAATGCAATATTTCACATAAGACTATCCCATCAATTAATCATATACGAGTGTCCCACGCTATCATTATTTACCAATTAACTAAAAAATCGATTACAAACCAACTAATTATTTCTCCAACAAAATTTAATTGACAAATTGCTAACTAAGTTAGTGATTTTGTTGATTGAGGCTTACATGTTATTATTCGCTTTAAAAATCGAACACCATATCGATTTTCGATTAAATTGACTGAACATCATTATATTTTTTCATCTTGGTTCGTCGAACATGCAACAAGTAGAAATAATTAAGAAGCTATTTTGGTTTGGAATGAGGGTGGAGTCGTTTGCCGTTTTTGAGAAATTAGGAATTCATTTTTAATGGTAATTTCAATACAATTTTACGTTCAAAACTAATAATTATCAAGATGGATTACCTTGGTATTGCTGCCCCTTCAACCGTGGGGAAAATGAAAGCGAGTGTACTATTTACCCCACAATAATGTACATGTCTCTATTATCTATACGTGAAATTTCATACTAAGTTGTTCTCATGTCAAGAAATAAAAGACAAAGCTCTACCAAATACCAAAATCTTAGAGTCAATCAAGCTCACTCAAAAAAAGTTTCAACACAGGGAAAATAGTCTCATAACATGACAAAGACAACATAAAGTGCACAGAGGGCAAACAGACACAAATTGAAAGAAAAAAAAAACTAATTAAAACAACCTAAAAAAACAGAATCTACCCGTTGATCCCAACTATCATCTGAAGAATAAAGCTACATAAAATCGAATATGGATATGGGAAAAGCTCGATTGGGCGGCAATTAACAATAGGTCTTTTGACTAATTTGAGTTATCTTTAGATCTTTTGTTTTATTCTTGTTAGATGCATTGATGGAGGTGGTCGGAGAATGGTGGAAGAAGGCAACAACGACGATCCAGAAGGCGTTGGAGGTGGCACCAGTAACCGATCTACATGGGGGCGGTGATGATTTGTATAGAGTTTTTAGGATCGATAAAATATGCGATCATATAATATGATTGAAATGGTAGTTTAATTTTGATGATGCTGAAATTGACGGCTCTTGTAATTAAAACATGTAAGTGTACACATGCAAATGTATAGTGATCCATCTGATGCATAATTTAAATGAAAATACAAAACTCGATTCAATCTCTTAAAATAAATACTCCCTCAATCCCGGTAAAAGTTACTCTATAAATTTTCAATACGAAGATTAAGAAATATAATACAATAAATAGATGTATTACAAGTGATATGATTGAACGAAAAATATAATAAAAAGTTTGAGAGAGTAGTTTGCCTTTGAGTAGCTTTCATTTAATTGGGACGAAAAGGAGTGAGTAATTGATATGCTCTCTCACATTCTGAAAATCAAATTACAATGTTTCAGTCAAAAGTATATGGACTCTTGACTCAACACTATATTAACCCAAACAAATATGCATTTGCCGGAATCTTATTAAAAGTCGCTGATTTGTATAGCGACTTTGAGTTTAAAAGATTACCAAAGCATAGAATAGAACAAAACGGGACACCCACCTTGCATTTATAAACTACAGGCATCGTCTTCCTCGGGACTCCCTCCGGTTTCCCTGTAGAGAGAGAGAAATGGCGTCTTCTTCTTCGTCCCCAGCTCCAGATCCGAATCGGGGAATTCCAGGGCTAGACCACCTACCCGCCGCCCTAATCGCCACCATCATGACGAAACTCGACGTCCTCTCTGTCCTATCACTCGCCTCCACGTGTACCACCTGCCGCTCCTGTGCCCGCCACATCCTCTTTTTCCTCTCCAACTTCCTTCTCCCTGTAAGTTATCAGATGGAGGAGGGAGAATTTAGTTGCTGTGGATTAGATTTTATTTTTGTCAACATTAATTTTGCTAATTTTTGTTTCCGTTGAAATCTTTTAGGATATCGCGCCGTCCAAGGATTTATTGAGGCCATTGCTACCTCCGAACAACCCCTACTTAAAGAGCCTGAATTTGGATTGCATGCGCCTCGATGATTCTTCACTGGATCTACTCCTTCGGCCCTCTTTGCAAGAGTTGCGCCTCCGAAATTGCGCTGATTTTAGCGGCAATCTTCTATCTCAGCTTGGACGCAATTGCAAAGACCTTAGGTTTGTCTATTTTTTTAACCATTTCACCTTGAATGCTTCATTTGCAATAATTGATGCCTTTTTCTGTTTGTTGGTATGAATGTATGAGAAATTTTATGCGTTTATTGGTGTTTGATCATAGGTTTGGGTTATACTGTTGACTTAAAGTGGGTTCATCGTTTCTGTTTAAAAGCAGTGCTGTGTCTGAATTAATACCTTTTCAGGTTTCTGTACTTAAGTTCAGTAGCTGAGAGAAGGGGAAGATCAGTTGATGTATTGCATCTAGAGGAATTGCTCAGTGGTTGCATTCACTTGGAAGTAAGGATTTATCTAATGATTGTTTGGAATGACTGTTGAAAATTAGTTGGCAAAATGTTGTTTTAAAACAAAAAAATTAGGTCTCTAAAACTATCTGAAGTTAGTATTTAGCTTGTATTATTCTGAAGAGGAATCAAATAATGATGTGTTGTTGTGTCATTCTTGGTTTTTTTATCAACTACGATTGATTGCATCAAGGAGATTTCTTAAAGAATGTGATATATTGTGTAATATGGTTCCTATTATTTGGAGTACACTACAGAGAATCGTTGAGTGGACTGACATCTATGGATATGATGGTATGTGGTACCACTTTTGTTGGTCACTTGGTCCTGTAAGCATCTGTGGATATGAGGAGATTTCTTAAAAAATTAGGTCTCTAAGACTATTTGATTTCACTGGTTTTCAAAGGGACTATTTGATTTCACTGGTTTTCAAAGGCCACTTATTTCTTGTTCTTTCTTCTTGGAAGTTCTGTATATTGATATATTCTCATTTCCTTCTATTAGTAAAGCTATACATTCAAGGATATATGGATGTGTTAGAATGGGTACACCTTGATTCCAATTACATCTTGGAAGTTTAGCTGTATTCCCATGCATCAGTGTTGCAGTTTTTCATTGTGTAAACAGTTACGATAGGTTTTCTGCTGCATGACTATTGTAAATGCTACATTGTCCACGTGTTATAAAATAGGCGTGCAACTGCTTAATTATTGCAGATCGTGCATTGTTGCCGGGTGATTCTTCTTGCCATATATAGCTACCCTACAATGTGGCAATGTGCTTTCTCTAAACTACTGATCCAACTGATCATCATCTCACTGTCCTTTTAATTTCCCGTCTTTATTGAATTTGCCATCTTTTCCATTTCACATGCATTCCTCAATAATATTTTTGGAATATGTTTATGTGTATTGTGCGTCTGTATTATGTGTAGTGAAATCAACTTAAATAGATCCTGTCTCATTTATAATATTATGCTGTATTATATAAAAACATTATACAATATTTTCACTGCACGTGTGATATGTTGATGGTATCTGTCAGTATAAAAATCGCTCTATTGAGCGGAGCATTAGTTGTTGCATTAAATGCTCTGGTTTGAATACAAAATAACTCTAGGTTTTCAGTTTATCTATGTTTCTTTTTCTGTAATCTGCTTTTAACATTGTAAACTTTTAAAGTCCCAACATAGTAACGACAATGGGGGTCACGACTGCCTTTGGCCAATTTGATAATTAATTACATTATATTCTTCTATAGCTGCCACATAAAGATGGGATATTGATGGGTAAAATTCTTGTATCATTTGTCTTCTACCACCCAGTTGATAACTAGCATTCTGGTACTTTTTATTTTTTCCTGGTTTGCTGACCCTGATATATTTTTTTTGTAGACATTGATCCTGATGTTTGATGTATCCGTATTCATACGTCATAATTTTGCTCGTGTCTGGGCTTTGGCGTCACCGAAACTCACTTCACTTGACATTGGGTATATTTCCTCGGTAATGGTGACTGAACTACTAAGCCCTGCTGTGGGACCCCAGCAACCATCAAATAATCCCCGGCCATCCATTTTGCCTAATCTACAGAAGTTATGCCTTAGAGTGGACTATATCACTGACACCATGGTAAGTACGATATCTAAATATCTCACCTCGTTGACTCACCTAGATCTTCGAGATTCACCAATAATGGAACCTAGAACGGCATTCGATCTCACCAACAATGGGCTTCAACAAATTAATGCACATGGAAAACTGAAACACCTCTGCTTAATAAGAAGTCAAGAGATCGCCCCTACATACTTCAGGCGAGTCAACGATCTCGGAATTCTACTCATGGCTGATAAATGTTCAGCTATGGAGAGCATTGGCCTTGGTGGTTTTTGCCAAGTGACAGATACAGGTTACAAAACACTTCTACATTCCTGCTCCAAGTTATATAAGCTCAGGGTGTTTCATGGAACTCATCTAACGGACCTCGTTTTTCATGATATAACTGCAACCTCCCTTTCGTTGTCACATGTCAGCCTAAGGTGGTGTAATCTCTTAACAAACAAGTTTGTTTCACGCCTGGCCTCCAATGGGGATCTTTGCACTCTTGACTTGAGAGACTGTAGAAACCTCCGAGATGAAGCTCTTCGATCTATCAATAAACTTCCTAAGTTGAAGACTTTACTTCTTGACGGTTGTGATATAACTGATGTGGGGTTGTCCTACTTAAGCAAGGGTGTAATGAATAGCCTTGTCTCGTTGTCTGTGAGAGGATGCAAGAGACTTACAGACAGATGCATTTCTTCCCTCTTTAATAGCAATTCTAACCGAGAAATACGAGAATTGGACCTGTCCAACCTCCCTAACCTTTCTGATGCTGGTGTGCTTTTACTGGCAAAAACTCACATCCCTATATCTGAGCTTCGAATGAGGCAATGCCCTCTGATTGGTGATACTTCTGTTATGGCAATAGCCTCTATGCAGGTCGACAGAAACGTGTGGCGTGGGAGTAGTTTGAGGCTGTTGGATCTTTACAATTGCGGAGGGATTACTCAACTAGCATTTCGGTGGTTAAAGAAACCGTATTTCCCAAGAATGAGATGGTTGGGGGTAACGGGGTCCTTTAACAGAGATATTATGGATGCTTTAACTAGAAGTAGACCGTATCTGCACTTTTCTACTCGGGGGGAGGAACTGGGGAAAGATAAGTGGGATGATTTGGATAATATTTATACGCAAGATTATGAGGATGTGGATGAGTTTGAGGAGTGGCTTTTGGGAGGAGATAACATGAGTGATGATGAGATGGAAGATGCTGAGGATATGGAGGATGATGATGATCTGTTCGAATGATCAGTACGAGTTTACCAATCGAATCATATCATATGGAATGATATCAAATGATGTTTCATCTACTTTAATTTGTTTTTTGTTTTGTAAGATAATGTGTGTAATGATTGTTAGACTTAATTTGGTTTGTGAATCCTTTGAGTTGTTAGGTATGTACTATATTGAACCAATGTAGTGTATATTGTGTAAACTATGAATTATGTAAGCTGTATTTTGTGAGAATATTGTCTTCTATGATCCTTCTCCTTCTAGTCTGGTGAGTTAAAATGCAAGAAAGCTGAAGCTGATATCCTCATTTAGGTTTGGTGTTTCAGGGCCTGATTTTGTGAAACATTTTCATAAGTATTTTGGTTTCCTAAATGGAAAAAAAGGGATCCTACTTTTTAAGTTGTTTTTAGAATGGATTCCTGATTATTAATACAGGGGATCCTTCCGTCCATATAAAGTATTTTTATTTTTTTTAAGAAACAAATTTAATACATGTGACAAAAAAAATATATATATAGTGCCACCTAGGTCCATTTCAACATAAAGTATTTTTTTTTTTTTTTAAAGAAACAAATTTAATACATGTTGCATGACTGAAAATTCAGGTGGCCACTTGTGCTTAGACAGGCGTCTAGATCGATTTTTGCAACATAGATTAATAGTGATTATTTAACAAGTAATTTTAACAAGTAATTTTAACAAGTAATTTTTATTACATAACACACCTCAATTTTTTATTTTCACACCTTTTTTCATTTAAAAGTTAAAACCACCTCATTACTAATCTATTACTAAACACACCCCATCTCATTTTTTTTTCCTCTAACCCCTTTCTACTCTCCTCTCATTTACTGTTAAAAATCATCTTTTAAAATAAACATGGTTGAAGCTGCTTGTTAATTTTTGACCGAACACGTTCGGTGTTCGATTATATCAGACGAACATGAGTGACAAAAATAATTTGAGTTTGATATACATAATTTGATGTGCGTGTTTCTGATGTGATGTGTGCGATTTTATTGTTGTATGAACTGTGTTCGGTCGCACACAATACAATGTGTTCGTTTGACTGTGCAATCCTTGTTGTACACGACCCAAACGACAACACATTATGTTCGGCCACATTTGGCCGTACATTAATTAATATGTTCGGCTGCAAATCATACACCATATATGCTATAAAAAATAAAAAAGTACGAATAGAAGTATAAAAAATATTAAATATACTTATATTAATGTTCTCCATTAAAAAGTATTAAATAACATTGATGAACAAAAGTAAAAATATTAGAGCGAGGGTTAATGGAGAGGATTTAAGAATGGAGCGTGGTTAATATTTAGAGAGTGTTTATAATTTTTGAAAGGTTTAAAAAAGGGACAACTTAATCAATAAAATTAGTCCTTCAAATAGTATCCCAATATTAGTATATTACTAACTAATATTTTCATATAATATTTAATATGTATATTTCAGTAACCCATTTATTCATAGTCGCACTTCGAAAATTCTGAAATGTCATGGAAAATTATGCCAGATAAATTATGTGGGTTATATACCTTTCCAACTAATACACTCCCCTCACCTCGTTTATTAATTTAACAAATATGTAAAATACATCAATTTTTTTTAGTAAAATGTCTTTAGTAATAAAATCGATAGATGATGTAGACAGAAGCGACGGCTGGGGTCAGGTCAACTTTTGTGTAAAAGAGAAAAAAATGAGAGAGAGGAGGAAAAGAAAGAGAGAACTAAGAACTTTTTTTTGTGGAAAGTGTATTTACTAAGGCTTCCCGCACTCCATTTATTAATTTAATAAATATGTAAAATACATAAATTATTTTTTAGTAAAAATATCTTTAGTAATAAAATCGATAGATGAGGTGTAGACAGAAGCGACGGCTGGAGTCAGGGCAACTTTTGTGTAAAAGAGAAGAAATGAGAGAGATGAGGAAAAGAAAGAGAGAACTAAGAACTTTTTTGTGTGGGAACTGTATTTACTAAGGCTTCCCACACTCCATTTATTAATTTAATAAATATGTAAAATACATAAATTATTTTTTAGTAAAATGTCTTTAGTAATAAAATCGATAGATGAGGTGTAGAGTGTAGATAGAAGCGACGGCTGGAGTCAGGGCAACTTTTGTGTAAAAGAGAAAAAAATGAGAGAGAGGGGAGGAAAAGAAAGAGAGAACTTAAGATTTTTTTTTTCGTGAAAAGTGTATTTACTAAGGGTAGTTTAGATAATTTAAGGGGTGAGAGTGCATGAATCTATGTAGTGTATCCAACATTGATGGAGGAGTATATAACCCACGCCGGAGAAATTCCAAAGCTGGCCCATATTAACTTATCCCAGCATTTGGGCCAACTGGATTTATGGGTTGATTCAATAGGCCCATTTTTATTTAGGCCACAGATAAATGATCCCCCAATTATTATGTCTTTCACTACTCAGATATGAGTTCACCCACCTCTTATTTTTCAAAATTACCCTTCTTACTCATAAATTCTAATTTTCCTCACCTCACTCCTTTTTAGGATTTCTCTTCACCATGGTTCAATTTCGCATTCACTACTCACTACTCAATCTACATGTAGTGTATTTCGTTTCTGATTTTTTGTTACAAAAATTACATTTTTAAAAAAGTCAGCACTGGTTCGCCGAGTTTTGTAAGATTTTTAGGAAAAAAGTTCCACATTTTGACTCAAAACTTGGCCAACTTTTCAACGTTATGATTCAAAACTCGGCCAACTTTTTCACATTTTGATTCAACACTAGTTCGCTGAATTTTGAATCAAAACATGGAAAAGTTGGTCGAGTTTTGATTCAAAACGTGGAACTTTTTTCCGAAAAATCTCACAAAACTCGGTGAGCCAGTGCTGAGTTTTTGCAGAACGCGATTTTTATAAAAAAAAAAAACTCGAAAACGAAAATACACTACATATATATTCATTATAACTGCACAATCATGCAATAATACGATCAAATAAAATAATAATAATATGAAAAATAATCAATTACAAAAAAATACTATGTTTTGGGTGTGGGAGGAATGCAAAAAAAAAAAAAAAAACTGTTTTTTTTTAATTTATGGAGAATGAACTCAGCATACAAGGATAGTATAGTCTTTTTATCTGTTAGTTCAAAATATAAATTGAAGTTGGGGGTGAATACATAATATATGAGGACACCCACGTCAAAAATCCAAATTTACCCTCTTCTCAATTAAAACCTCATTCTCTCTTTCTCATTGCGCTGCTTCGCCGGCACCCACTCCGATCGGCCTTTCCCCCACGACGCTTCGCCTTTAATTGCTCCGCCGCCTCATAACCCGTTCGTCCAGAGCCGCGTCTGACCCCGTCGGTCCAGATCCGCGCACGCAGACATCGCCGTCCACCTGCAACAGCTCCGCTGCGCACGTCGCTGGCACCAACCGCAAGGTAAGTTTTTTTTTTTTTTTACAATTTTTACAGATATTAGGGTTTTGAAAATTTTAGAAAATTTAGGAAAATTAGGGTTTTTAGTAGTTCGAGAATTATTTTCGAACATATTGAGTTTGTTTTGGAAAATTTTTTGAACAAGATGTTCGATCTTTTTTTTCTGACAAATTTGAGTTGTTTTGGAATTTTTTTCGAATATATTGAGTTTGTTTTGGAAAAAAATTCGAACATGTTGGTTTTGGAATTTTTTTCGAACAGTTGGAGTTTTGGATTAATTTTTGTTGCAATTCTGGAGTTTTTTTTGTTGAAAAATAGTGTTTGTTTTGGTGTTGGTGGTGGTGGTGGTGGTGGAGATAATTCTGTGAAATAGAATTGGTGGGTGTACTCATCTTCGTTTTTTTCATAAATTTGATCCTAGGATATATGGAACATTTCACATATTCTGAAAGATTAAAAAAATGTTTGGTGGGTGTACTCATAGGAAATTCGGGTGCATTTATCAACGCCCTTGCTGTTATTTATAGGCCCCTTAACAAAAGTTTGGTAGCAGTGTAGCACAATCAAAGATCAAAGATGGTTAGTAAAATCGAGTTTAAGATATCTGTATTTTTCTCCCTTTTCAAAACTTTGGTGGAAATGACCAAAATGCACCCAATATAATGGCACCCTATTTCAAAATTATTATGTTAATTTATTGGGACACGAATTTTAATTAATATTGATTAATTTATATACTTCCCTCATCCCATAAAAATAGTCACATATTCTTTTTTTGATGTTTTAAATTATAGCCACATTTTCTTTTTTTAAATGTTTTATTGTCAATTTTTACTCATAATAAATAGGAGTAATTAAGGTTTAACAGATTTTGGGGTATGAGGTTTCAAGGGCAAAATTGGCACATTAGCTAAACTTAACTACATTTATTGATTTTTCTTAATCTCTGTGTAAAGTCAAATGTGAATATCTTTGTGGGACGGAGAGAGTATAAAATAGATATGTTGGGGGTATGAGGGAATATTGTGGGATCCATATGTACATAAAATGATTATTTATAAATAAAGTGATGATAATTTGAATAAATAAGTGATAATTAAAGGTTGAAATAAAATAGTGTGAATATTATTATTAAATAAAAAAAAATGTGAATAATGAAATACCAGTACGAAGGGAGTATATTTTTTCTAACTTGAGTGCGGAATTAGAGAAATTATTAAAGGCCACGGTTAAATGCCCCTCCTTTTTTGTTGATTTCACCTCGGGGTGAGTTCGGGATTGAGATCACCCACCCTCATTTTTCAACTCAACTCATAGATCTCTTTCATTCTCATAATTTTGAACCTACTATACTATAAAAATAAAATAAAAAAGATCGGCGCCCCTTTACTCCTCCAAGTGCTGCTATTAGAGTCGTGCCAAACTTAAATACTTGAAGTTTGAACTCGACTTGAACATTTGTCAAGCTAGATTCAAGCTCGTTCAAAATAGTGTTCGACTCAATTTACAAGCCATAAATTCAAGCTTGAGCTTAACTTGTGTGTCAAAAGGAGGAGAGCTCGAGCTCGAAAGTCATATAACTCAAACGAGCCTAAATATTGAGTCTAAATATCGCTTTAGTTATAAATATCGATCATTTTAGTTCTATATATAGAGAAATGAACAATATTGGAAATATGATTTCTTGATTAATTGTAAAGGAGATTTACAATGGGTATTTATACAAGAGAGAATTAGGTCTAACCTAACCCTAATGGGCTTTATAAGAGAGCCCATAGGAAACTAAGATGGGCCTATACAATAAATAAGAATGAGAGTGTATTTACTAATATAGGTCCAATATGCCCCCTCAAGATGGAGTACCGTAGGATAGTCCAATCTTGGTCATAAGAAGCTGAAGACGAGCACCGGAGAGAGGCTTGGTGAGGGCATCGGCAAGCTGGTCGGCAGTGGAGACATGCGAGATGCGGAGCCGAGCAGTTTTGACGAGGTCACGAACAAAGTGGAAGTCGATGGCAATGTGTTTCATTCGTGAGTGAAACACAGGGTTTGAGCATAAGTAGGTGGCCCCAATGTTGTCACAGTAGATGACTGGCACCGGAGAGTCGGGGAAGTGTACTTCTTTAAGTAAGGATGTTAGCCACTGTACTTCAGAGGCTGCTGCGGCAATGGCTCTGTATTCGGCCTCAGTGGAAGAGCGAGCAACAGACTTCTGCTTTTTGGACGACCATGAGATAGGATTGGCCCCCAGAAAGACGACATAGGCACTTGTGGAAGTGCGATCATCACGGTCGCCTGCCCAGTCAGCATCCGTGAAGCAGTGGAGCGAGGAGGATGAGGATGGGGTAATGTTGATTCCAACATCCCTTGTACCATTGAGGTAGCGGAGCAGACGTTTGACGGCATTCCAGTGCGTGATGGTGGGTGCATGCATGAACTGAGATAGCTTATGGACGGCAAAGGCGATGTCAGGTCTGGTGAGCTGGAGATACTGAAGGCTGCCGAGCACTTGACGATACTGAGTGGAGTCAGTGGGAGAGGTGCCATCCGAGAGAGTAAGGCGAGCAGAGGTGGATAGTGGAGTTTGGACTGGTTTAGAGTCGATCATGTTGTATCGGGCGAGCAGATCAGTGACGTATTTGCGTTGGGAGAGCAGGCATGACGTTGTAGAGCGAAGAACTTCAACTCCCAAGAAATAGGATAGAGGACCAAGGTCCTTGACTGAAAATTTTGTACTGAGGTCGGCAGCTACCCGGGCGAGCATGGGCAAGGAGTTGCCCGTCAGTATGAGGTCGTCAACATAAACAAGGAAGTAGGCGACCACCCCATTGTTGTTGTAGACGAACAGAGATTCATCAGAGTGAGTGGGGATGAATCCAATTTCTTCGAGAAAGGTGCGAAGAGCATAGTACCAAGTGCGAGGAGCCTGCTTTAGACCATAGATGGATTTGCGAAGCTGACAGACATAGGTGGGAAATGTCTTGTCTTTGAAGCCCGGAGGTTGAGCCATGAAGACTGTGTCTGAGAGCTTTCCATGGAGAAAAGCGTTGTTGACATCGAATTGGCGAAGGGGCCAGCTGTTGGTAACCGCAATGCTGAGGACTGTGCGCACAGTGGCGGGCTTGACAACGGGACTGAATGTTTCAGTGAAGTCAACACCTGGTCGTTGATGAAAGCCTTTGGCGACCAGACGAGCCTTGTATTTATCCAAGGTGCCATCAGGTTTTCGCTTAATACGAAACACCCACTTGGAGCCAACCACATTTTGAGATGCATTGGGAGGAACTAAGTCCCAGGTGTCGTTCTGGAGAAGGGCATCAAACTCAGCCGACATGGCTGCTCGCCAGTTTTTGTCCTTGAGTGCCTGTGACACACAGCTCGGTTCAATGTCAGAAGTGATGACAGAAGTAAGCCCATACCTCGGATTTGGCTTGAACACGTTGTTCTGGGCTCGAGTTACCATGCGAGATGCAGGAGGTCGTAAGGGAGCATTGGTCGGCACAGGGATGTCGGATGTGGCGGCGAGCAGTGGGGAGGTAGGTGGGGTTATGATCGGCGGGGTTATATTCAATTGGTCGACCAGTGTGGGGTGCAGAGGAATGGTAGTGGTCGGCACTTGGCCGGTCGCGGGAGAGTGAGGTGGCAAAGGTGTGAGAAGAGTGGGCGAGGAGCTGAAGTCAGAGGAAGTATGCGGCGAGGAGGTGGAGGTCGGTAAGAGAGATGGTTGAATGATGGGAGAGGGGGTGGAAAAGGGAAACGTATGTTCAACAAATTGAACATGCCGCGAGGTGTAGATTCGGTGTGAGGAGCGATCAAGACAGAGGTAAGCACTCTGTGTGGGCGAGTACCCAAGAAAGACACATGGGGTAGAGCGAGGATCAAGTTTGTGGGTGGTGTAAGGGCGAAGTAGAGGATAGCAGAGACAACCAAATACACGAAGTTTGGTCAGATTCGGGGGGCGAGCAGTGAGTTTTTCATAGGCAGAGATCATGTCAAGGTTAACTTTGGGAAGGCGATTTATGGTGTATGCTGCCGAGCAGACGGCATAGGGCCAATAGGTGAGGGGCATAGAAGCATGATGAAGGAGAGCAAGGGCTGTGTCGACCACATGGCGATGGCGACGTTCAGACATGCCATTATGTTCGGGAGTGTGAGGTGGGGTGGTGAGATGCGCAATGCCATGAGTTTGAAGAAAGGGGCGAAGAGCAATGAACTCTCCACCATTGTCGGAGTAGAAAGTTTTGATTGTGTTTTGATAGTTATTTTCAACAAGAGTTTTGAATGTGATAAACGTGGGGAGAACATCTGATTTTCGTTTTAGAGGATAAACCCATATGTACTTGCTGAAGTGATCAACAAATAGCACGTAATATTTGAGATTATCAGGAGACAAGACAGGCGACGACCAGACATCAGAAAAGATAACATCAAGTGGTTTAGTGGACACAATGCTTGAATCATAAAAAGGTAATTTGTGACTTTTGATACAGGAACAAGAGTTACAATTGAAATGTTTGGAAGGGGCACTGGATAAGCTGAGTTTGGAGAGGGTGTGGACAAGGATTTTTGTCGATGGATGGCCAAGGCGAGCATGCCAGGTAGTCGCTGTGGGGTGTTGAGTGGTGAAGGCTTGCGGGGAGGTGGTGGACATGTGTGCCGGCCAGACATACAAGTTATTGATACGACTCCCAACGAGGAGAATGCTCCCCGAGTGACCATCCCGCACCTGAAAAGAAGAACGATCAAAGACAATGTTAACATTATTATCACGACAGAGGCTAGAGACCGAGATCAAGTTTTTCGAGATGTGTGGGACAACCAGGACATTCGAAAAATTGAGAGACTCAAGTTGAGGAAACCGCATAGAGCCAGTGTGAGATATGTGTAAACCTTTACCGTCACCAATTTCAACATTGTCAGGCCCATCAAATGGTGAGTGAAGAGATAGGTTGGCGAGGTCGTTGGTGATGTGATGCGAAGCACCCGAGTCAAGAATCCAGTGCTCGGCAGGGTGTGCCGAGGAGGCTGAGTGAGCCGAGTACGCCGGGCGAGCACCTGTTCGATTGTGGCGGGGGGTCGATGGATACTGTCCAGGTGGGCGGCGAGGACCAGTGGTTGGAGCAGTGAGCGATGAGGGAATCTCAGGGCAGGTGCGAGCAGTGTGCCCTGGTGCACGACAATATTGGCAGGTGCCAAGGTAGGGCCTTTGCGAGGGCTGGCGAGGACGAGTGTCAGCAGTTTTGGACCTCGAGTCAGGTCGCGAGGAGCGATGATGGGGTTTACCAGCAGTGAGAGCAGAGGCAGGTATGATGGCCGAGGTTGGTCGCGAGGCAAGTTGAACCTCGGTACTGAGGAGCTTGTCGCAGAGCTCGGCAAACGAGATGGGCTGTTCGCGAGCTTGGATGGCATTTGCTATGTCATTGTAGGACTCATCAAGGCCGGTTAGGACCTGGAGAGTGACGTCCTCGGCGTCAGAGGAAATGCCGAGGAGAGCAAGCTCGTCGACTACAGAGCGAACCTCCATGAGGAAGTCAGAAACCGGGCGAGCACCTTTGGACAGTGAGCGAAACTTGGTTTTGAGGGCAAGAATGCGACCTCGCGAGGGCATTCCATACATGCTCTCAAGCATTTTCCAGGCTTCGCAAGAGGTTTTTGACGAGGCAACAAATGGTATTAGTTCCGGGGACATAGATCCGACCATGGCTGAGAAAATGAGGTTGTCCTGACACACCCATAGGTCGTGTGCCGGGTTGGGAACGGTGGTGTTGGCGGTGCCGTCGGCGGCTGGGGATGTGGACGAGGGGCATGGATGTGTGCCCAAAACATAGCCTAGGAGGTTGTGTCCAGTGAGGAGAAGACGAAGTTGGAAGGACCAAGCACCATAGTTGGTGGAGTTGAGCTTCAGGGACATATTTGCGAGTCCCTTGAAGGTGATTGGTGCCGACGATGAAGGAGAGGTGGCCATTGGTGTGAGGGAGCAGCGGAGTGAGGCGTCGTAAGACGGATGGCGACGGTGGTGCGTCGGGGAAGAAGGCAGCGGCGGCACTTCTGAGACGAAGGCGGCGGCGGCAGTGAGGGAGGAGCGGCGGCAGCGGCGGCTGGAGTATGCAGCGGCGGCGGCGGCGGCTGGAGTATGCAGCGGCGGCGGCGGCTAAGATTTGGATCAGGCGTGAGCCGAATGACTCGATGATACCATATAGAGAAATGAACAATATTGGAAATATGATTTCTTGATTAATTGTAAAGGAGATTTACAATGGGTATTTATACAAGAGAGAATTAGGTCTAACCTAACCCTAATGGGCTTTATAAGAGAGCCCATAGGAAACTAAGATGGGCCTATACAATAAATAAGAATGAGAGTGTATTTACTAATATAGGTCCAATACTATATTATTCCTTGAGTCTAAATATCGCTTTAGTTAATATATATATATATATATTATCCCTTTACAATGAAATGATAAGAAATTTCTTAAAATATCAGGTCTAATCAGTTAAACTGGAGTTAACTCGTTAGTAAATTTAATATTTCAGCAGTTTGATCAGCTCAACTCATTAATTATTAATATAAACGAGTCAAGATCGGGCCAACGAATAACAGGTCTAATCCATGCGTACGTGCCGAGTGGCAAGTGGCATGCACTATATATGCTTCTGGTGTTGGTGTGTAGGTAATGCCGCCTCTAATCCCTTCTTAATTATTTTATTGGGTATCCAAATATGACCAATTAGAAACATTCTTCACACTCATTCTTGGCTGCCCATAATTATATTTATATATATCGTTTTATATTTGTGATATTTGATCAAGTAGGGCTAGATACACTATTATATATTAATATACTCAATAGTAGTAATTTGATATAAATGTATAAATGACTTAATTTGTATTGTAGTTAATGACACCCAAAAATTAATATTAGAAATATTGTCCAAGTAAACGAAAAAAGTATAGCCACTCATACATGATTATTAAATAATTAAGCACATTACAACAGACATGTTTTATTCTATTTTATTAATATGATCTTTTATTCATTAAAGTATAAATCACACTCAGACAATTTTGATAAATCTCACATTATTCTTAGTTTTCTTTGTTTTAATTCTTATTATTCCCAGCTGAGATATGTTTTTATATGAAAAATTACTGTCAGTAGCAATTCATAATTAAAAACTGACTATTTTTCCCATCAGATAAGATTGCACATGCTTTTTTTTACGAGTTAATTGACATAACTTAAGATAAAAATAAATTAAACAATGGTGGGTGGTAAAGTTTAGACTTTATACACACTACAATGTATTCATAGACTTAGGAAAGGCATATTCTTCTCGCAAAATTCGGAGCTATGGGTTTTCACTCAAAGTTTAGGTTAGGGTTTTTAGGACTTGTTCTTAGCTTTTTCTCTAAATTGCAATTAAATTTATACTTTTGAATAATGGTAAATAAATCACTAATTTTAAATATTATTGCAATTTAAATTTTTTACAGTTTCATTTGTGCACAAATTTAACATGGCTACTGGTTAGCTGATGTGACTTCTTCTTAATGAAACTTTTTTTTTAATTTCGATTTAATCTCGAAATGTCAAATTTTGGCACAAATGGGCTACCTACAAGTTCAAATTGCAACAATATTTAAAGTTGGTGATTTATGTGCAATTATTCAAAAGTTTAGATTAAATTGCAATTAAGTGAAAGGTGGTGACACGTGATTTTACTAACACGTTCCTCTCAAGTATAAGAGGTTCGTATGTAATAAAAGCAAGGCCCGGTTAAATTATCGATCCGTGGGACTAGATTAATCAAGTAGCCTTAGTGTGTATGTTGTTCTTTGAATATAGTAAAGATTCATGGTTTGTGCAAATGTAAAGGAAAATCACAAATAACAACTAATGATAAGCAAATACTAAAGATAATAATGATAGAAATCAAATGGAGAGAGGGAGTGTTCGGGTGTTCGTCCTTGTGTGGAATCGATGTTAATAGTCGAATTCTATGTGTAATTCATTGGATGGAATTTGATAGAAGCAATCACTAAGCATATATCGCGTGAAGCACCTAGGATCGAGAGGATGACTAGAGGCTTTCTTACCCGGGTAATCACACGACTAGGGGGTTCGACTCTACCTAAATTATACTAAACTAATCCCTAATCATGTTTTTCCACTTGAATACTAACAACCAAACTCCTATGGTCTTCTCACTAATCACTCAAATGTTAATTCAAGCAATTAATGTAGATAAATGAGGTTCTAATGAAATTTACCCAACTCTCGTTGCGATAAACCAATATTAACTCATTCACTCGATTCCCAACCCTCGATTATACTATCTACCCCGATTAACCAACTCTCGTTGCATTTATCGAGCTTCTAATACAACATATTAATTGAGTTCTAGCAAATGATCTATCAATATCCATAAACCTAACCAATGAACCTACCAATGAATTCCACAATCAAAATCAAGCTAAAACATTAATTTCATCACAATTCTACAACACCCAAACACCAATATGCTTAGCCCATGACTAATTTAATGAAATTGAGGAAAGAAAGTGAGAAATCAAACATACCCATCCTTAACAATAACAAAATACTCAAATTAAATTAAGATATCACCTCTTTGATTGAAAATGTAGACAAAAACCTTAAAGTGCTTCAATGGAGTCTTCAATCCTTTCTGGAAATGAAATTACAACCCACAATAACAATTAAACTAAGGAAATCACTCAATCCTATGGCTAAACTAAGAAATATGAGCTAAGATGGTGCAAGATGATGAAATTTGGATGTTAGGGAGCTTTTGTGGCCTCCAATGGCTTCTTCTTTCTTCAAAAACGAACTTGTGGCCTTTTATACTCTTCCAATCAAGCTTGGCACGTGTCCCTAGGTCAAAGTTGGAAGTGGGCAAAATTTGCACTGTGACTCGGCCGAGTGGACTAAGTAAAAAGCGTGCCACACTTTTATCCATCAGTGACTCGGCCGAGTTGGCTCACTCGACCGAGTGGTCTTGTAATTCCAGTAGCTTCGTATTTGGCCATGACTCGGCCGGCTCACTCGACCGAGTGGTTCCTCAATTCCAGAAAGTGGTGGATTTTGGTTTCAACTCGGCCGAGTTGGGGTCACTCGGCCGAGTGCTCAGTCTTTTGCAAAAGTCTCTGTCTCGGCCGAGTCTGAACACTCGGCCGAGTTGCCTCCATCCCTTCTTGTTTCATGCATAACTTTCACTTCCGATACCCGATCGGCTCGATTCTTATCTTGTTTCGAACCTATCTTCGATGCCTTTCATGTAGTTGAATCTTTGGAATGATCCAACGGCTGGATTCTTCGTGGTTTGCTTCGAAACTTCTCATATTACCTAGAAATCAAACAAGAATGTTCGTGTATCAAAATTTCGAGAATTAACCCATAATCACACGATTCTTGCAAGAATAACTTGATATTTAAAGCACAATTCATCCACAAATTCGAGAAATCTCACGACAAATCAGATGGTAATTTAATTTGCAATTAACACTTTTTTTAATCGTTGTTTATGTTTGTCATTGTGGCTAGTCGTCTCTTCACCAAGCTGCTCTATTTCTTGTTTTCATTCTTTCTTTTTTATTCTTTTGCTCTTTTCGTCTAAGATTTTGGTTTGCTTTCATCTAGTTCGTTTACGGCTGGTTAACGTATCATCGTGCTTGTGTCTTTGTAGGTCTCGATCGACTTCATCTCTATTCAGAAGAGAAAGACAGCTAAACTAGTTTGCATCGGGGGTAAATTGTGTCTCGCAAAAAAATGTCATCATATTCCCCTTGATTGATGTTATGAAAAAGATGTTTAATTTAACGATAACGACAAACTGAATGTTAGGCACTAAGGAGTAGCTTATTGCACTTTTTCTTCGAAAATGAAGAGGACCATGATTGGGTGTCGCAAAATCAACCTTGGCACTTCGAGGTATCGATTTATGTTTGCGATTAAAGCCCTAACGGGGCTACAACAATCGTATGTCGTATAGATAACAAACGCATCCTTCTAGATGTAGACTTATGATATGTTGTTGCTATATCAAAGGAATCACTCAATACAGGCCATTGCTAATAGGGTAGGTGATCTTGAATGCTAAGCTGCCATTGATGACGATTGACGGGGTTAAATATTCAATTCGGGGAAAATCTAGTCTAGATTCCACTAAAGTATGAATCTCTTCTGCATACTGTTACTCATGTGGAATTATTTATATTTTTTAAGATTTTTGTCTACTATGATACAAATGATGATCTTAGGTCGGACAAGACAGAGTTTGAGCGGACCATCAACGTGCCTCCGATGCATCAAATGAAAAGGGGAGAAATTTGAGATTGTGGTGATTGCAAAGGAATAAGAGGTTTGTGCATAGGATGCCCCCATGCAAACAGTGGACTTACGTAGGGACCCATGCCCAAAGGTTTTTATTAATATTGATATTTAATTAATTGTTATTTATACTACTCGTTTGGTAAACTCTACACCTGTATTTTAAAACAAATTTGCAGCTCTTTGTTCATCTAAATCTTCTTGTATCTGATAATTAATGTCTTATCCAACAACCTTCACAAAACATATCATGGCTAGCTCGCACCCTTCACTACAAGAAACTTGTCTATTTTAGACGGGTTTATACCGACGGAATAATGTGCGTCAGAAATAATCTCTTTACCGACAAAGGTGTGATCGGAGTTAATGAACAAATATTTTTGGTGTCCAATAAGATACATAATATCGATCACGGTAAAATATGTCAATAAAAATCACAAATAGTCGGTAAAGATTACGGGCGGGAAGCATAGATTCACGCCAAACACAAATACCGACTAACCTCTGGTCGAAAAGTAATCAATAAATTTTTAAGAATGAATTAATTAAAATAAAATTTCTCCTGAGGTAATTCCGATGAATAGGCCGTCGATCAGTAAAACCTTTTGAACATTTATGTAGATGTTGTTAATTCTTAAATGCCTTAACATTATCAACAACATCTTAATTTGACCTTCCGAGATTTTTTCTAAGTCTTTTCTGAAATGCTACATTAAATGTTGACCTAAATGTTGTCGCATTTCTGGCAGGATCTAGAAGCTTCTACAAGGATCCGGAACCTGGAAGATTCCAGAATATTGTAGAACATTCTAGAACAGCCTAGATGCATTTAGAATGACCTGGAGCATACAAGAAGGATCTAGAAAGATCATGGAAGTTGAGCTCCTAAAAAATAGGACCTCAATGTGGAAGCCTCTAGAATTCGCATACCACCTCTATAAATACCGATTGAAGGCTTCATAATTCAGTGTGTTCTATTCGAGCAATATCCTAGACCGAGCGTTCATCCATGTTAGGAATTGTGGTCAATAGTTCTACATTTTAGATCATACGTTGTATACCACCCGTATGGTTGTGTGTCTTCTTATCTATTGAGAGTGTAATCATTAGATAGACTATGCATTTCGACAGTGTATAATTTATACACTTAGTTCATTTTCAAAACTTGGCACCTGCCTCGTTTGTAGTTTCGTTGTGAAAGTTATTGTTGTAACATTTCACACAACATTTGTACTTGAAGATAAGTATTGATTTACGCCATAAGGCAGACATAAATTTTTATTTATAAAATCTATGTTAAAAGTATTTCCATTTTGTCTCGTTTATTTTTAGTATTTCAAGTCTTCCGCTGTGTATCTTAATTTCTGATATTCTGTTAGAGTCAGTGTTGCACTATTTGTCTCAACATTCTGTGCAACATTTATCTACTTATACTTAAACACTTTTATACATCCCAGCACACTTTCAGTTGGTATCAGAGCCGATACCTGACGACACTAGGTTAGATCTTTGGTCAAGAGTGTTTTTAGTTTAGGTTAGCAATGGAAACACATCACATATCCACTACACTTAGGCCACCCATTTTAGATGGTTCGAATTATGCTTATTAGAAGCCTAAGATGCGTATGTACATCAAGTCAATTGATGAACGTGCTTGGAGGACTGTACTTACAGGCTGGGAAGCTCCAAAAAGACCAGCAGATGCAGATGGTGAAGTTCAACTCAAAAGAGAAGTTGATTGGACGGCTGATGAAATAACAACAGCAGGCTACAACTCTAAAGCTTTAAATGCTATTTTTACTTCTGTTGATGTTTCAATGTTTAAAATTATATCTAACTGTTCTACTTCTAAAGATGCATAGGACAGGGTACAAGAGCATTGTGAGGGTTCAGACAGTGTTCGAAGGACTAAGCTTCGACTGTTGGGGACAAAGTTTGAGAATCTCCGAATGAAGGAAGATGAAACCATTTCATCCTACAATGAAAGGTTAAGTGAGATAATCAATGAATCACATTCTCTTGGTGACCCTATTTCTAATGTTAGAGTAGTTCATAAGATATTAAGATCTGTTCTTAAAAGATTTGATGCTAAAATTTGTGCTATTGAAGAGGCAAAAAATACAGATACATTAAGTCAAAATGAGTTAGTGAGTATTCTTAGAACATATGAAATAAACACTAATCAAGTTGATGAAAATGATGCTGATAAGAAAGTTGTGGTTTTTAAAGGGGAAACATAAAACATTTCTGAGATTCAACCTATCATTACTGAAGTTGATTCTGATGAAGAATTGCTTGATAAATGTCTCAAGGATCCTAACTGTTGGGATGTGAATCCTAGAACAAGTCCTAAATGTTGATAAAAGATAAAGATGAAGTTTTGATAAGACAAAAAGTAGACTTGAATATTTTCTAAGTGTTGACTGATCTAGTCTAGTTAAGAAGAAGTCATCTTGTACAGATCAGTAGAGTTCACAAGACAAGTACTAGTTCACAAGACAAGTACTAGTTCACAAAGCAAGTACTAGTTCATAAAACGAATGAATTTAACATGATAAGTATAAAAAGGAAAAAAAATAAGTACTTATAAACTGTTGATACTTTGTATACTTGATAGGTGTTATATTGAGCTATTTGAAATGTATAGAAGCTCATATTATTTCGTATGTAATTGTATATTGATGTATAGTCTTCTAAGATGACTAAGCTATTTTATAAAGCTTAATGTAATGTAATAGTCTTGTTAAGATTAGATGTTAGGACTAGATTAGTTCTATATTGTAATCTGAAGAAGTCTACTGCACAAGACAAGTAGAAGAAAAAGTCTACTACTACTAGATAAGACAGGTGCGACTCAACAAGACAAGACAAGACAAGAAGACTGAAGTTAGTTACATAAACGCGTATTGAAGATAAAGATTAAAGGAGTTAGTTAAGGAATAACTAATTAACTGAAGAAACGCGTGAAAGGATAAGAAGAATCAGTTACAAGTTAGTTTTCAAGAAAAGTTGGTTACACAACTGAAAGTTCTTGAATTGGAAGTCTATATATACCCCAAGGTATTTATTCTTTAGAGACTACTAAAAAACTACAAAAGCATTAATATTCTATATTCAAGTGAAGAAATTACTCTCAGAGATTGAAGTTCAGAAAGTGAAGCTACACAAGACAAGTGAAGATCAAAGAAGGCTACTACTGAACGAAGAGAAGTTTTATTTTTTGTTTACTGTTTTTCAAGTTGCTAGACACTTGTAAATCGCTAGTAAGATCGAAGAAGCACTTGGTAGTGTTGTCGAGAAGATCTAAGTCTTATTTCTTGGGACTTAAAGCTACAAGAACGTATTACTCCATTGGACGAGTTAATAAGAATATCACAACTGGGTTTGTGAGAGTGGATGTAGACAAGTTGTCGAACCACTATAAATCTCGTGTTTGATTTACTTTACTGTTTTGTTTGTTGTTTGATTGATTAATTGTTTGATTGATTAAATTACTTGTATGAACAAGACTAGTTGAGTAAACACTAAAACAGAGTTCTCGAAATAAGTTGAGTATAAACTAGAATTGGGCTCATTGATTAATTTCGTTATTCCGCATATCGTACTTTGATATATCGAAAGATTTTTGAAAAGTCTATTCACCCCCCTCTAGACATTTTCACTAGCTTACTCGTTATTAAACTCAACTTAGGGACCTACAAGTGGTATCAGAGCAGGAGTTTACGAACTGCTGTTTCTTGATAACTAATTCAAGACTTGGTTGAAGTCTTGGTCCGAGACTATACGTGCTCTTACGTGTTCTTTATCACTATACTTGAAAAATATCTGTTTCTTGATACTATACTGTGTCATACGTATTTTCTTGAATCATGTCACTCGAAATCAGCGCTAACAAGTTACCTAAGTTCCAGGTTCAGGACTATGACTATTGGAAACTAAGGATGGAAGCAATCTTCAGTTCCACTCACGACTTAATGATCTCCGTCATCACTGAAGGTCCAATAGTGACCATGATCCCCAATACTGCTGCCCTTGACAAAAACCAACCCGTGGGTACTCTCGTCAAGAAACCAAGGTCAGAACTAACCTCTGAAGAAATGAGACAAAATAATTTGGATAGCTTGGCTAAGAATTACATCTTACACACTCTTCCTAATGAGTATCTGGGAAAAGTGTTAAAATGTAAAACTGCCAAAGAAATGTGGGATCGCTTAGCTATCATTTGTGAAGGGACATCCTTAATCAAAGAAAGCAAGTTTTCCACAGCAGTCCAAAGATTTGAATCATTTCATATGAAAACTGGTGAAACAATAGACCAGTTGGATACTCGTTTTACCAAAATCATGGTAAATCTTATACTCCGCGTGAAATCAATCTTAGGATTCTAAAAAGCCTTGATAGTTGATGGAAAATGGTAAAAATGCTTGTTAAGAATACCCAAGATATAGACGTGTGGACAGCAGAGACCATGTTTCAAACTCTAAAGGCCCATGAGTTTGATCTAGACGAAGATGAACCCATAGTAAGTAGTGACAGAGAACATGTTGTATCTAAGAACGTTGCTTTTAAGGCTAGCTCGTCTAAGGTAGACAGGTCAAAGACTAAGACAAGGTCTGCTTCTGTGAAAGACGAGTTAGATACTGATCTTAGTCTGAAGGATCAGGTAAGCCTCATGGTTAGAAAGTTTGATAGGCTGAATAAACGTTTTGGAAGATATAAGAAATTTTATAGAGATCATAGAGGGCCTGCTTCTAAGAACTCGTCTGAGACCAGACGAGACCGAAACTCGTCCGAAAGGAGAGACGAAGTCTCGAAAGGTAACAGACAAGATAGAGAGTCTGACGGTAGGAAGATTACATGTTCTGATAAACGTGATAAACGAAGGAATAACTCTCCTATTAAAAAGGCTACTAATGATCTCTTGTGCTATAACTGTGAGAAATCAGGTCACTACATATATGAATGTCCAGACCTGAGCACTGATGATCGAGAAGAACGCAAAGCACGAAGGGAAAGAAGATACAACCGTGGCAAGAAGGTAATGATGGCCAATGATGACTCTGATTCTGACTCAAACGAGTTGCCATCTTCCTCATCTAGCTACCCGTCTGAACCAGATCACGATGAAGCTTTCATAGTAGATGATGGTCTATGTTGCATGGCTAAAATCGACCAAGAGGTATCATCTGCCACTTCTTTTCAATCTTGTGATGAATCAGATTCTGATGAAAGTGATACTGCCACTTCTTTCCTACTTGCCAACCAGACAATCATTGAAGTCAGTGACGAAAACATCATTTTAAGACAAGAAATCATTGATCTTAAGGAAGCTCAGTCTAAAGTAGATCCTAATATAACAGTCCTAAATGAACGCTTGCAAGAAGAGTTGAGTCAACTCAAAGACAAGTGTGCATTGACAGACAAGTTGTATCAAGACCTACTTAAGACACATGCTACTGAGAAACATGAATTCAATGTTTTAAAAAGCAAGTGCAAAAAGCTTGAAGAACGTAATAAGTTCTTAGAAACTGAGGTTGTCACTCTAGACCTTAAACTTACTGACCTGGTTAACTCTTCTAAGGTTAACCTTGAACTGTCAGATAGGTATAGGGCTCCTGCTGACAAGACAGGCATAGGTGCTGAGACATCAAGCTCGTCTACTCAAGTTCCTAAGAACCCTACTATTTTCATCTCAAGCTCTTTGGCTAATGATAAAGGAAAAGGACCAATTATATACGATGTTGATACTCCATCTAAAGATACTGTACCAAAACAAGCTCGAGTTAACATTCCAATTACCAAAGGAGGTAAAAAGAATGGTAACAACAAGCCTGTTCAACCTATAACTAATCTTCAAAGGACCACTAATCGTAGACGACCCAACCAAGTCAGATACGAGGATTGGTATCCTGAGGAGACGAGTACTAGACATGTACATACTAGACGACAAGAGCCTAGACCTCCTTTCATAAGGCAGTCTCAGCTCTACTCGTCTAGACCTAGACAGGAAGGTCCAAAATATCGTACACAAGCTGTCCTATATCCTCCACCTTTGTCATATGATATCAAAGGAGAAGAAAGACCTAAACATGTTTATAAATCGTATGGACCCAATGCATATAAACCCTACTTTGACTATCATAGACAAGTACCTGCTCAAGTAGAGATTAAGTCAAAAGGCTATCTCCAAAGAGTAGATAAGGACAACAAGGTCCTATTTTGCAACAAATATGGTCGAAAGCTTAGAAGATCAAACTTGTTCAGGACTCCAATGTACATTTGGATTCTATTGAACTCGACTAACCCCCCAGGACCCCAATAAACAAGGAGGGTACCTAAATTATGAAATATCATCTCATGTAGGGTCGACTCGATCTATACAAGAAGGGTGGCTCAATAGGAGAAACTTGGTACATAGACAGTGGTTGTTCGCACCACATGACTGGTACCAAGGCACTTCTATCAAGCTACCATGAGCAAGAAGGACCAAAGGTTATATTCGGTGACAGCTCTACAGCCATCACAAAAGGGTTTGGCTATATCCGAAATGGCGACGTAGAGATATAAGATGTATCATACGTAGAAGGTTTGAAATATAATCTATTATCTGTTTCACAGTTTTGTGATCGAGGCTACAAAGTACAGTTCAAAAGTCAAAAGTGCGAAATCATAGACAAGAGGACTCACACTGTACTACTCGTCGGCATTAGACAAGGTAGTATGTACATTGTGAATTGGAATAGTTGTCCACGGGACACTTGTCTTCTTACTAAGACACCCAAAGAGGTCAGTTGGCTTTGGCATAGACGCCTTTGCCACATGAACTTTAAGGTAATTAATAAGATTGTAAGAGATTACCTTGTTGAAGGTATACCCAACGAAATCTATTTCAAATCACATGTATGCGATGCCTGTCAAAAAGGTAAACAGGTAAAAGGTTCCTTTAAATCTATTCCAACCCTCTCAACAAGTAGAGTTCTTGAACTTCTACATATGGACTTACATGGCCTAATAACTCCTCCAACTTTGAACGGTAGAAGGTACACACTTGTTGTGGTAGACGACTATTCTAAGTTCACTTGGGTAGTCTTCTTACACAAGAAGAGTGATACACAAACACTCCTACCTGATCTGTTGAAGAAGATTCAAGTTGAGAAGAATCAGTCCATTGTCAAGATCCGTAGTGACAAGGGTACTGAATTCATTAACTACTATATTAAAGAATTTTGTTCTAAGCGTGGCATCCAGCACCTTTCTAGTGCAGCAAGGACACCACAACAAAATGGAGTAGCAGAGCGAAGGAACAGAACTCTTAAGGAGGCCTGCAGGACCATGCTGACAGAGTATAATACTCCTCAGAAGTTTTGGGCAGAAGCTATCAATACTGCATGCCATTCCCAAAACAGGAGTGCTATCAATAAAGCACTAGGTAAGACGCCCTATGAGGTATGGAAAGGTCGAAAACCTAGAGTTTCATATTTTCATATATTTGGTTGTAAGTGCTTTATCCATAACAATGGGAAAAGCAAGTTGAATGCATTCGATGCTAAGGCAGACGAGGGGATATTCTTAGGATACTCCTCGACTAGCAAAGCATTCAGAGTATTCAACTACTCTACCCTATGTGTGGAAGAAACACCACATGTAGTTTTCGATGAATCTCTACAGGACTCGTCTGCCGACCAGATCAGTAAGAAGGTAACTGATCTATCGATCCAAACTGACCAAGAATCAGAAGTTTATGAATCTGTGCAAGCCTATAACCCGTTCATGAAAGCTCTCGAGTCAGATGATCAGGAGAAAGTAAGTGCTCAAGATAAATCCACTAGACCAGTTGACATGCCTGAACTAGTCGACTCGTCTACTCCTATTAAATCTCCTGATGCAAATGATATTGAAATGCATGATGCAATAACTGATCTAGATGATGATAATATGCTTACTAAGACTAGAAAAACATGGAAATCTGCTCATGATACTGAAAATATCATTGGTGACTCTACTGTTGGTGTAAAGACTAGAAGACAACTCTTTGAGTCACAAGAACAACCTAGTCCATCTTTGTTTTGCTGGTGTTGTTTCCTCTCATCTATCGAGCCTAAAACCATCAAAGAGGCTTTGGCTGATAGTAATTGGATCATCGCTATGCAAGACGAGTTGAATCAGTTTGTTCAAAAAGACGTCTGGGAACTTGTCGATAGACCTAAACATCATAATGTAGTTGGTACTCGATGGATTTTCAAAAATAAGAAAGATGAGAATGATGTAGTTGTTCGAAATAAGGCTAGACTAGTGGCCCAAGGCTATTCACAAGCTGAAGGCATAGATTATGATGAAACATATGCTCCTGTTGCTAGACTAGAAGCCATTCGATTGTTCCTCGCATATGCTGCTTACATGAAATTTACAGTATATCAAATGGATGTTAAAAGTGCATTTCTTAACGGTATTCTTGCGGAAGAAGTATATGTTGAACAACCCCCAGGTTTCGAAGTCAAAGGTAACCAGGTATACAGATTAAAGAAGGCCTTATATGGACTAAAACAAGCTCCAAGAGCCTGGTACGATACTCTTTCTCAATTTCTATTGGAAAATGGTTTTACTAAGGGCAAGGTAGATAGAACCTTGTTCAGAAGACAAGAAGGGAAAGACATTTTACTCGTCCAAATTTACGTAAATGACATCATTTTTGGTTCACCTAACAAAAAGCTGAGTGAAAGCTTTTCAACACTCATGCAAAGTAAATTTGAGATGTCTATGATGGGTGAAATGAATTACTTTCTTGGACTTCAAGTAAAACAGACCCCAGAAGGGATTTTCATAAATCAAGCAAAGTATACTCGTAATCTACTAGACAAGTATGGTATTAAGACATGTAAATCTTCTGGAGTACCTATGCAACCTACCTACAGGATGGATCCAGACGAGAATGGTAAGTGTGCTGATCAAACTCATTACCGTGGTCTTATCGGATCATTACTGTACTTGACTGCTAGTAGACCTGATATTGCATTTTCTGTTGGTGTATGTGCTCGATTTCAAGCTAATCCAAAAGAGAGTCATATGGAAACCACTAAAAGGATTCTGAAATATTTGAAAGGAACCATCAATCGTGGTATATGGTATCCTTCAAATGATGATTTATCTCTAAGTGGCTACTCTGATTCTGATTTTGGTGGTTGTAGAATAGATAGGAAATCTACATCTGGTTCTTGTCAATTCTTAGGCACAAAACTCATTTCATTGTTTTCGAAAAAGCAGACAAGTGTTGCTACCTCTACTACTGAAGCCGAGTACATGGCTGCTGGTAGTTGCTGTAGTCAATTATTGTGGCTTATTCAACAGCTTAGAGATTATAATATCTGTGAATCAAATGTTCCCATATTCTGTGATAGTAACAGTGCTATTGCCATTACACAAAATCCAGTTCTGCACACACGTTGTAAGCATGTTGATGTGAAACACCATTTTATACGTGATCATGTAGAAAAGAAGGATATTCGTATGGAAAAGATTCACACTGATTTTCAAAGAGCTGATATTTTCACAAAACCATTAGTTGAGGCTCGTTTTCGTGAATTATGCATTAGTCTAGGACTAATTGATCTAGACCCTACTAGTATGTAGCAATGTACTAACAAGACAAGTACATTTCTAAGAAGAAAGGAGAAATAGACAAGTTACCACAAAAGAGCAGAGCACTCGTCTACTCACTCAACAGACAGGTATACAAGGTCAGACAAGTTGACCAAACAACCCGATGAGGAAGCTGGTAAAGCTGAGGGTAATACTAAGGGAATAAACATTTAAGGGGGAATCTTTGATTTCTTAAAGAACCTTATGTTGACTCTTAAGTTTGTTAATAGTCATCTTGTTTGATCCTTGACCATTAAGCTAAATTGATATTCATCTTATTTATTCTACTCGACTCTCTGTCGCACAAGATAAGACAGGTACAAATAATCGTTTGATGTTCAAAGTAGACAAGCACAGTCGAAGGGGGAACTCGTGTGGTGCACATTAGTCTACTCGTCTGTTCTGAATAGACTCGAACAGATAAGATATGTGTTCTCATGATTTAAATACTCTGAGTGTTTAAACAATACACATTAAGTATATAAATGTAATTTGTAAATGAAAATTTTGAAAAACCTAGAATTGGATTTATACACTCCATTTAATGAGGTGTATATAACCAGTTCGCGCCAAATCTCTACTATGCTAGGTCAGATGAGTACACTCCTCTATCCTACCAATAGAAGAGGCGGATTCCAAAATTTTACGATATTAAATCACGTAATATCCTCGATTCCGTAAAACTGAATTTCAAAAGACTTTCATATCTGTCCATTGGATCAAAACTTTTCAATTTCAACCATTGATTCCAAATTCAAGGTTTAACAAAACCCATACTACTCGCTCATAACTGCTCACAAGTTCTTTACTTCTTGATTCTAATAACTTCTCAAGCATTCAACATTATCGAAATCCCTTGATTTTCATAAACACTCTACTATGTCGATCGTTTCGATGTTCGATGCTCGTACTAACATGCAAGCAAGGTTCGATCTCGGAAAGTACACCATCGAAGGAAGAGTGCATGTGGAGGGATCAGTGTTTTTCAAAGGAAATCACACTGATGATAACAAAGAAATTCTGATGAAATGCTTTAGATGCGGTTTAAGACCTTATTTGGAGGCATTTCCTGAGGTAGTGCTGGAAGAAGAAGTGTTAGAATTCTACGCCACCGCCACTCGACAAGGCGACACGATTGAAGCTTTTGTTGGAGGAAGGCGAGTAGAAATTACTCGTGAGTTTTTGACTGAATCATTACACCTACCATCAGGATCAATAGATATTGAGAGATATGCTGAAGGTAGAGAGTTGAGGTATCTGAGTATTTTCTGTGGAAAGCAGTTGAAGTTGAATCGTGATGGAAAAATTCCTGCGGTCAAGAAGAAGGAGCTACTCGACAAATTCAAGACTCTTCTTGATATCGCATAAAAAATGTTGCTAGGAGTCACTGGGAGTTTTGACTCTGTGACGCTTCAGAAAGCAAGAGTAATGGCTGTGATTCATGATGGAATCACTGAAGGAAACTGGTCTAAATTCCTTTTGGATAGGTTGATGTATTACAAGAAGTATGTGCAAGTTGACACCAGTACAGTGAACTGGGTTGTGTCTGCAAATGTAAGTCTCGGAAACAAGTTGAGCATCATCCTACCTATCTTGTTGCCGAACAAGACCAGTTGGAGTAAAGGCAAGCCATTTCATCCTCTAAAGCATTATTTGAAGAAGGAGGCTCTGGCGAAGCAAGCTGCTGCTAGATCTGCTGCCCCCAGATAAGTCCAGATCAACCCTGATGATGCTATGTATGATGCTGCCTCGTCTAGTTCTGCAGAAGACGAGTTGAGCAGTGAAAGTTCTGAGGAAGTTAAGGCTGGAACTAGTGGTAGACTAGTTCAGTATGTGGAAGAGGAGGCAATGATTGAGGCTGCAGGAGATTCGGAAGAAACTCAATCGGACAAGGAGCCTGAGAAGAAAGAGGAAGAGTTGCATGTTTATCGACTGGTGCAAGTCGAGTCGAGTCCTTCACCAGACAAGTCGACTAAAGAAAAGGTTGGTACTTCTTCTCGAGCTTTGTCAATTCCTCTCTCTCTCTCCGTCAAAACCAAGGCCAGATCACTTCGATCTCGGGCCAAAGCTATTCCCAAAACCTCGTCAGTGTTGGCAGTGCAACCACTTCGAGCCAACATAACCCCACACACTACTATATTCGATACAGTTGATACTTCTACAACTGTCGAACCAAACCAAGCCACATTAAAGCCCCAAGAAACCACCATACAAATCCCTCTTACCTCAACAGAACATGTTGAACCCATCAACCCATCTATTTCGGAAACTCTACCAGTTGCCACTGCAACGACTGAGACAAGGACCCCACTTGTTCAGACCCTTCCGAAATTAGATTCGAATCCCTGGTGTATTATCCGATGTGCTTAAGGGAGAAGAGATTGCATTTGAAGATGTCACACAATCTAAGAAAGATGCTACCATCAGTAGAGATCGACACATCTTCAGAAGCTTATGAGAAACTTCTAAGGATATGCACATGGTATGCATTGAAGACATCCCCGACAGAAGATCTGTTTGAAGTAATTCAAGGAATGGGTGGAATCTCCAATTTTCAAGATTGGGAGATGGAACAGAAGGAGAATAGTGGAGTCAAGGACCACTTAGAGTTGTTCCCACCTCATGCGTTGACAGCATTGGTGAAGAAAATGTTGAACATATCTGATGATATTTTGTCTTCAGAAGTCAAGTTTGATGTTGGTGTTCAAACTGATTTTGTGGAAGAAGAGTTGACAGCTGAGTTAGTTGATGTTGCTGTTCAGACTGATCCGCCTGACGAAGCTGCTGTAAGTGTTGAAGAAGTAGACAACAACTCGATCGATCTTGGTGAAGAAGATGATGAGTTTGTTGAAGCCATCTTGTTTAATGAAGATGAGTTAACTGAGACTCAATCTACTACTCATGTTTTTCCAGAAGGCCTCATAGAGGAGTTGAAGACGGACTTAAAGGAAGTGGTGAAGTCGTCTATTGAGGTGTTCTTGGAATCAAAGTTGAAAGGAGTCTTGGTGGAACAAAATCAGTCACTAGTTGACAGCTCCAGAGAATTGATAGTTGGAGAAGTGAATAAAATGGATTCTACTTTTCGACAAGAAATGTATACTCAAATTGAAGATTTCTTGAAGAGACAAGTTGACTACTTGGAGAACAGGTCTGTTAACTTTGCTAGATCATTAGCTGAAGAATCAAGCAAAATGGAAAGGCTCTACAGAGTTAAAATCGAGATAGCCGATGAGCAAAGACGAGAAGCACAAGATCAGTTGGTGCGTTCTCAAGCTGTTCTCACTGAGCTAACAAAGCAGAACACTCTCCTTCGTCAGACAGCTGTTCATTTCAAAGACGAGTTGGCCATTAACTCAAACAAATTGGAATCCACTGCTGATCGACTAGACAAGATGAGTCGTGATTAGACCCATCAAAGGCAAATCGAACTAGCTGCTAAAGCGATGAAGGAAGCTATGAAAGAAGAAATGACTCGATTTACTAGTCTATTCACTCTTAAAGCAAGTGATGAAGCCAAAAAGGGGGAAGAGACAAGTAGAGTTATTATTTCCGCTGAAAAGTCAAGTGCAGAACCTGAAGTTAAGGCTGCTGCTTCTGCGATAGAAGAATTAAGATATCCCAAGAGAGGAAGGCTAGTCAAGAAGGCTAATCTTGAACAAGCTAAGGATGAAGACCAGAAGAGACTGCTGAAAGGCAAAAGTATTGCGTCTGTGGAAGTTGAGACTCAGACCAGACAAGTCAAGAGAAAACTTGTGATTGAAGGAAAGCAAGAAGAAGAAACTGAAATCATGAAGAAGCAGAAGATAGATGATGATGAATCTAATTATGCTTGCAAGAAGAAGCTGGGTAAGCATATTAGAAGACTGCTGAAGCTGAAAGCAAATCCAGATCTAGTAGAAGACGCATTCATTGACAACATCATTGATGATGAACATCGTAAAGATTGGTTCAAAGTCAAGTTGCAATGGGAATTAGATCACTGGATTATTCGTAAATATGGAGAAGCTGATAGTTCTGAGGAACTTTATGTTATATTTGACAAATTCATGGAAGTTCAAGATAGGAAGCTGTGGAATCTGATCATGAAGATAGCTGCTGCTGTGAATTGTAATATTCTTGTTCCTATTTTTCCGAAATGAACTACTCCTATGTTAGGCTCTGGAAAGAGAATCGACTTCAACCATATCAAGAAATTTGAAGAAGATCTGCTGGATAAAGAGAAGATCGAGACTGAAGAACATATGTCAGTAATTCATAAGAGGCTCCTAGATGCATTCTGTGTTCCAAATCCAGAAGGAGGTACTCTTTCAGATTAGTTTTTTTTGTTTGCTCTGATTCGTAGTTCTTAATTTTTTGATTTAGTATGTGTAATATCTACTGATCACATTTTGAATGAATGAAAAGATAAGTACTATTTTGATGTTTAAGACAAGATAACTACTTAACTAGTCTACTATTGTGAAAAGATTCAAGTAGTTTTGGCTTCATCAAAAAGGGGGAAATTGTTGGGATGTGAATCCTAGAACAAGTCCTAAATGTTGATAAAAGATAAAGATGAAGTTTTGATAAGCCAAAAAGTAGACTTGAATATTTTCTAAGTGTTGACTGATCTAGTCTAGTTAAGAAGAAGTCATCTTGTACAGATCAGTAGAGTTCACAAGACAAGTACTAGTTCACAAGACAAGTACTAGTTCACAAAGCAAGTACTAGTTCATAAAACGAATGAAGTTAACATGATAAGTATAAAGAGGAAAAAAAATAAGTACTTATAATCTGTTGATACTTTGTATACTTGATAGGTGTTATATTGAGCTATTTGAAATGTATAGAAGCTCATATTATTTCGTATGTAATTGTATATTGATGTATAGTCTTCTAAGATGACTAAGCTATTTTATAAAGCTTAATGTAATGTAATAGTCTTGTTAAGATTAGATGTTAGGACTAGATTAGTTCTATATTGTAATCTGAAGAAGTCTACTGCACAAGACAAGTAGAAGAAGAAGTCTACTACTACTAGACAAGACAGGTGCGACTCAACAAGACAAGAAGACTGAAGTTAGTTACAGAAACGCGTATTGAAGATAAAGATTAAAGGAGTTAGTTAAGGAATAACTAATTAACTGAAGAAACGCGTGAAAGGATAAGAAGAATCAGTTACAAGTTAGTTTTCAAGAAAAGTTGGTTACACAACTGAAAGTTCTTGAATTGGAAGTCTATATATACCCCAAGGTATTTATTCTTTAGAGACTACTGAAAAACTACAAAAGCATTAATATTCTACATTCAAGTGAAGAAATTACTCTCAGAGATTGAAGTTCAGAAAGTGAAGCTACACAAGACAAGTGAAGATCAAAGAAGGCTACTACTGAACGAAGAGAAGTTTTATTTTTTGTTTACTATTTTTCAAGTTGCTAGACACTTGTAAATAGCTAGTAAGATCGAAGAAGCACTTGGTAGTGTTGTCGAGAAGATCTAAGTCTTATTTCTTGTGACTTAAAGCTACAATAACATATTACTCCATTGGACGAGTTAATAAGAATATCACAACTGGGTTTGTGAGAGTGGATGTAGACAAGTTGTCGAACCACTATAAATCTCGTGTTTGATTTACTTTACTGTTTTGTTTGTTGTTTGATTGATTAATGGTTTGATTGATTAAATTACTTGTATGAACAAGACTAGTTGAGTAAACACTAAAACAGAGTTCTCGAAATAAGTTGAGTATAAACTAGAATTGGGCTCATTGATTAATTTCGTTATTCCGCATATCGTACTTTGATATATCGAAAGATTTTTGAAAAGTCTATTCACCCCCCTCTAGACATTTTCACTAGCTTACTCGTTATTAAACTCAACTTAGGGACCTACACTAACAACATTGCCTTACTTACTAAGCACTTTAATAAGTTTCTTAAGAAATCTGTGAACAAATGTAGCAACATTCAACCTAAGATTCAAATCAACACATCAACACCTCAACCAGAAAGGAGGAAATGTCAATTCACACCAAGACCATCAAAGAGTGAAGGTAAACCATGGTATGATCCTGAATTTCGAAAATTAGTTCAATGCAATGCTTGTTCTGGTTATGGCCATTATGCAAATGAATGTGCCAATACTAGACTTAAGCAAAAACTGAATTTTAGTGCTACCTTGAATGATGATTCTGATGATGATCTTGATGAATTAAATCAGAATGAATATTCTAATTTTACCAGAATTGATTATAATGTGTTGGTCCCAAGTTGAGTTAAGATTGAGTAAGCTAAGAAAGTCTAGAGGGGAGGGGTGAATAGACTTTCAAAAATCTTTCAAAATATCAGAGTTTATAATGCAGAATAGTGTTCTGAATAGTACTGTTCTTACTGAGTCAGATCAGTACTTCCAGTTTTAGATTTATACTCAACTTTTAATCAGATCTTTACTTAGTAAATTATACTGTTCTTGTTTAAACAAATATCAACCAAATATCAAACAAAAAATAAAGAACACAGAATTTTATAGTGGTTCGACCAATAAGTCTACATCCACTCTCACAATCCCAGTTGTGATGTTTTATTACTCTTCCTTGAGTTCCTTGTGGCTTAAAGTCCCAAGATTAAGACTTTGATCTTATCGATTACACTTCCAAGTATATCTTCGATCTACTAGTAATTCTACAAGTAACTAGCACACTTGTTTTACAAAACACAAACTTTAAAATGAAAAGTAAAACTTCTCTTGAGTAGCCTCTGGTTTCTTCTCTTTAGATCTGTGGCTCTTCTCAGATTTCTTGATCTCTTCAACTCTGTGAGTTCTTCAATGCTCTGTAGACTTAGATTGCTCTTGAATGCTTTATGATCAGTAGTCTTAGCAGTAGGAGATCACACAGTATTTATAGACATTAGTATGACAGTTAGCAGTTTGTGAACTAACTCTTAGCTAACTCTAAAACCGTTTTTGTAACTTATCCTTTGTAACCGACTTTGTAACTTCCTTCAACTAATTCCAAGTCAGCATATCTTCAAATATATCTTCAGTTACTCTTTAAATAAGTTTTCCAAACTTATTCTTCAAATTCACCAAATCAGCACAGTAACTTACTGTTCTGATTATTACTGTTCTGAGCCAGTCAGCACAGTAACTTAAAACTGTTCTGTACTTCTAAAAAATTCTTCTAAGCTTCTCTTCAACTCTTCTTTGAAGTCTTCTTATTCTGAAGTAGTCTTCTAAGTCTTCATTAGTCTTCTGATCTTCTTCTAATCTAGTGTTCTAAACTACTGTTCTGAACTTTTACAATGCTGAATACAATAAAATACAACTTTACATATATAAAACCTATCTATACATCAACTGAACTACATACAGATGAGTACATCTAAGTCCTATACTATAAGCTGTCTATACAATACAAAACATCAGCTTAGTACCTAACAGTTCTTATATCAGATCAGTAAACACAATAAGATCAGTAAACTTATATAAGATCAGTAAAGTCAGATTCAAATATCTCTTATGATGACTTAGTTAAGATGACTTAGAACCACATATATTACTAACTTTAAGTTGCTTTTGGCCATCAAAACATACAATCATCAAATAGAACATTGTTTCAAGGATTCATATCCCAACAATTTCCCCATTTTTGATGAAGCCAAAACTACTTAAATGTTAATAAATCAGTAGTTAAGTATGTAGTCTATCATAACAGTTCATCATTTCAAAATTCCAGATTCATATTCATAATCATATTTAGATCAGATAATGCACATATTACAAATACTAACAAAATATGAGATAAACAGAAAATAAAAAGTTTAAGGTTAGAAATGTTATCTTGTGACCTTATCCTTCATCTTCTTTCTGTATCTTCAGATTCTGAATGCAACATAAAGCCTTGCTTTGATATCCATCATATGTTGATGATCAGTGATTTCTTCTTCTCTAATGATTTCAGCAATTATGTTACTAATCTCTTTGTAATCAGGTTCTCCATTCTCAAGTCTTGGAGGTTCCCAACTTGGTTCTTCAGGACATAATATCCTTGTTTCAGCACGAGCAGCAACTTGTGCTATATCTTCCCAAAAATCTTTATCTATGTTCAACATGAACTCTTCAAAATCAGCAAATTCAGCTTCTTTGCTTGAATGATCACCAAACTTCTTCCCAATGAAGTTTGCAATCTGCCACTTCTTCTTCAGATTTTTCCAATATTCCATATTTTCAGTTAGGACAATAAAATCAACAAAATTCTCATCTTGAAATTTTTTATCAAACTCTTTTCCTTCAGCTTTTCTCTGAGCTTTCATTTTCCTTCTCAAAGCTGCAACTCTATTATCAAACCTTGTTTTCAAAAACTTAACATCCTTATCTTTCTTCTTTTTCAATTCTGCTTCTTCACTTGAAACACCAATTTTCAATTTGCTTCTGGATCTGGTAATTCTACCAGTCTCTTCTTCTTGTTCTTCTTCATCAGACAATATTAATTTCCTCTTTTTATGACTAGAACTTCCAGCAACATCAGTTTTCTTCTTCTCAACAATTTCTTGACCTTGTTGTTTCTGTTGCTTCCTAATCTTGATTTTCTCATTCAAACTGGCAATTTCTTCTTTCAACTCATCTTGACTCACAACTAGTTGAGCTTGTTGTGATTGAGTTTGTTCCATTACTCTTCTTATCATGTCTTCCCCCTTTTTGGCTTCATCATGCCACTATTTCAAGGGAGTCAAGTGTTGTTCCATCTTTGCATGCAACACCTGAGATAGGTTCTTTTCTTGAAGTCTATGGAGATCATAGATTTTAGTCATTGTATGCTCCATAACCCTTTCAACAGAATTTTCAGAATTCATCTTATTCATTCTTTCAGTAGCTTCTTGGAACATTCTCACAGCATCTTCCAACTTGGCTTGAAGCTCTGCATTCTGCTTTCTCAACATTTCAAAGCTAGCATTGTCAGATTCCCTTTCAACAGGAACTGTTCTGATCTGTTCCTGCACATCTTCAGGAATGACAGGTTCAGCAGACTGAAATGGGATGCTTTCTAGTTCATCAGCATTCAAATCTTGATTTTCAACAACTTCTGTCTCTTCAAGTACAACAGTGTTCTCAAACACCTCTGTTGTATTGTCACCAACTTCATCAACTTCCATAACTTCCTCTTCAACAACTTTCTCAACTTCATCAACAATCTTCTCTTCACTTTCCATAATAACATCATCATTTTCATCTGCAGCAGTAGTGGCAACATTTTCCACAGAATACTTAAATCCTGTCAACCTTTCAACAAGTTGCACCACTGACTCTGGGGTTACTAGCTCAAGAAATGAGTTAACACCAGCTGCAAGCATCTGCTCTGCTTCCCAATCATCAAAGATTGAAGCACCACCCATACCTTCCATAATGGCTAAGTTCTCTTTGAGAGTACTTCTCTTAAGATACACCCATGTGCCAATCCTAAGAAGTTTCTCAAACTCAACTGAGCTTTCATCTAAACCAGGAAACTGCTTCAACAAAGCCAATCTCAAGTCTATCCTAATGCGATCCTCTTTATCACAGATAGGATAATCCATTAAACCAGCAGGTTTAGGGGCTATATATTCAGGTTCAGGGGATGATGAAATGTCAATTGGTACAGAAGAAGGCTCAAATTCATGTTCAGTAGAGTGATCATGAACTTGTGTAGGTGAATGAAATGGAGAGGGTTGGTTTTGATGACTTGAAACAGGAGTGATCCGAGGGGATGAATGGGGAGTGTTCTGAGACACTGGAAAGTAGTGAGCTGATTCTCCAGAACATGAAGGTTGGTGGTTAATGGGATCAATTGGTCTTGGAACAGAATTTGAAGGGGTAGGAGAAGAATCAACAAGGTTCCTCCTAGGTCTAGAAGCAGTTCTACCCTTGGTTCTTTTATGTAAAACAACAGGACTTGAATTACTAACCTCTTGCTCTTCAGAGATTTCTTGCACCACAGTCTCAATAAAACAGACTGTTTGCTCTGAGGCAGCTGTAGCAGACCTTCCTCTTCTTGGTCTAGTACTGCTCGGATCATGCCTCGCTTTTGATCTTATCTCTGGTTGATTGTCATCAGACCTATACATTGAAGCACCAGACTCTTGAGCTTCAGGTTCTCGAGGTTGCTCCAAAGGATGTTCTTGTTCAAATCGAATATACTCCTTTTTCATCAAGAATTTTCCATGATGGAATTTCTTGGGATTACTCCAGTACGCCTTCTTGACAACTAACTAAGGCAACAACATACTCAGTTTGTTTCCGAACCCTAACTTCGATTTAATCGAAAATTCCATTGTATCCTCATCGAACAAGACCTTTTCTTTCTCACTCAACAGTCGTTCTAAGAAAAACCCTTGCCAATCACCTTGCACTCTGTCAATGATTGCTGCCATGATTCGGATTTTCAAATTTGTTAGAGCATCCTGACTGTGATGTTGACCTAACAAACATTTTCCAGCTATGTCCATTAGAAATTGAAGACCAGTAGGAAGAACATCCTTCTTAAGATGGCTTAGAGACTCTGGTTCTTCACTCGTCCATCTGCCTACACACTCTTTCTCTTCTCCTTCTTTGTAGGTCAGAATATCTACTGGGCCTTGAGGTAAATCCAGCATGACTTCAAGGATTTCTCTTGTAATTGCTACCTTGTGCCCTGAGAGCATTGAATGGACACCATTGTTATCACCTTCAAGCTGTAAATAAAATTCCATCGCTTCTGGTTCAAACACATTCATCGGAGATGATTCAAGGAATTTCCTCAGCCCGCATTCTTCACACATTGTCAGAATCGCTTGGTTTTCAGCACTATGTCGGCCATTGAAGTATACAGCATTTTCCACAAAAATGCCCTTTTCTCTGACCCAGAAATCAGAATCAAAAGTTCCTGCAACTTCATTAGATTCACTGATAATATTGATAATCGCCATTGTAGGGTTTTGTAGAAGATAGATTATTTAGATTTTGTAGTGGATTTTGAGTTATGAGCTTTCCAGAAATGAACTCGTAAGGAAGATGAAGATGAAAAGTGATCGTGTTTGTCAAATTCAAAACCAATCTAGGGCAAGGATTGAATTTGTTTATCACAAAGAATGGTTGAGATTAAATCTTGAAATTCGTGTTTAAAAGAAACTGTTCATATTCTAGTACCATTCTTAATTTTGGAGCCAATTTGTGTTTGATAAATACACCACAGTAATTAGGTTAGAAATAGAGGAGTGTACTAATTTTCTCTATTAGTAATCTAAATTTGAGCAGTTTTTGACTTAGAGTATTCTAAGATAAAATAGTGTTCTGATGCATATCAGCACAGTAGTTTCCAAAAATATTTCACTTCATTCTCTTACTAGTATATTAAGAAGGTGTACTTATCTGGATCAGCTGAGTGCTGTGATCAGCTGAGTAAACTTTTTCAGTCATCAGATCAGTAGATGAATCAGCACAGTAATCTTTAGATCAGTAGATGAGTCAGCACAGTAGTGTTCAGATCAGTACCCAATTTTCCTGATTTCACCTTTTTGATATCAGCACAGTAATCATCAGATCAGTACTGTGACAGATCAGTAGTAATCAAATCTTTCTGTAGACAGTTTAATCAGTAGTCAGATTAGTTCTGTAGAGTAATTGAATTGTAATCAGATCAGTACTGTAGACAAAGAAACTTTGTAATCAGAATAGTTCTGTAGACAAGTCAATTTATTAATCAGAGTATATCTGTAGACTGATATAGCCTGTAATCAGATCAGATTTGTAGACTTTTCAAATCTGTAATCAGATCAGTTCCCCCTTCAGTGGAGAATTCCTCTTCTGTGCCTGTTTCACCTTGGTAGAAGTGTTAGCTCATGAGATATAAGTGTAAAACAGTACAGAGTAGTAAAAGTATGTTTAATTTAATGATCACATCAAGGTTTATACTAAAGTGACTTAGTGTTCTGAGTCAACAAAAGGATCTTTAAGAAATCACAGATTCCCCCTTAATGTGTGTTCTCAGTGTCCCTCAGCTTTACCAGCTTCCTCATTGGGATGAAGGTCACTTTAGTAACCTTGTTACCTGTTTTGAATGTAGTGGTCTGACATGAGGTTGTCTCTTCTGAATTTTATGCATTTGATGTACTGCTCTTAATTTCTGCTTTGTCTTCCTCTTGGTATAAGATCAGTACCTGAAATGTTAGTACACTTCTATATACATATAGAATCCATATCTATCAACCCTAAGCTAATGCATAACTCTCTAAATCTCACTTCAGCCAATGGTTTAGTAAAAATGTCAGCTCTTTGAATATCAGTATGAATCTTTTCCATCCTAATATTTTTCTTTTCCACATGATCCCTAATAAAGTGATGTCTAATGTCAACATGCTTGCATCTAGTATGTAGAACGGTATTTTGTGTGATGGCAATGGCACATTAGATTCTACAATATTGTACTCTCTGAGTTGTTGTGTTAGCCAAAGAAGCTGACTACAACAACTACCTGCAGCCATATATTCTGCTTCAGTAGTAGAAGTTGCCACACTTGTTTGTTTCTTTGAAAACTATGAAATGAGCTTAGTTCCTAAGAATTGACATGAACCTGAAGTAGATTTTCTATCTATTTTGCAACCTCCAAAGTCCGAGTCTGAATAACCACTTAAAGATATATCATCATCTGCAGGATACCATAATCCTCGATTAATGGTCCCCTTTAGATATTTCAATATCCTTTTGGCAGCTTCCAGATGACTTTTTTTGGGGTTTGCTTGAAATCTTGCACATACACCAACAGAAAAAGCAATATCAGGTCTGCTGGCAGTTAGATAGAGTAGAGAGCCAATTAAAGCACGATAGTGAGTTTGGTTAGAAGACTTACCTCCTTCATCAGGATCCATTCTGTATGTAGGTTGCATGGGCACACCAACTGTCTTACAGGTTTTAATACCAAATTTGTCTAGCAAATTCTTAGTATATTTTGCTTGATTTATAAAGATACCTTCTGGAGTTTGTTTTACTTGAAGACCAAGAAAATATGTCATTTCACCCATCATAGACCTTTCAAATTTACTTTGCATGAGTGTAGAAAAGCTTTCACTCAAGGTTTTGTTGGGTGATCCGAAAATAATATCATCCACATAAATTTGAACAAGTAATATATCATTACCTTCTTGTCTTCGAAACAAAGTTCTATCAACCTTGCCTATTGTAAAACCATTTTCAAGTAAGAATAGAGAAAGTGTATCATACCAGGCTCTTGGGGCTTGTTTCAATCCATAGAGTGCTTTCTTTAACCTGTATACTCTGTGACTATTCACTTCAAAACCCGGTGGTTGTTCCACATAAAATTCTTCAGCAAGTATACCATTCAAAAATGCACTTTTCACATCCATTTGATACACAGTGAATTTCATATGTGCAGCATAAGCAAGGAACAATCTTATAGCTTCTAGTCTAGCTACAGGAGCAAAAGTTTCATCATAATCAATACCCTCAGCTTGAGAGTAGCCCTGAGCAACTAATCTAGCTTTATTTCTTACTACAAGATCATTTTCATCCTTTTTGTTCTTGAAAATCCACTTAGTGCCTACAACATTATGATCACTAGGTCTATCAACAAGTTCCCAAACTTCATTTCTAGTGAACTGATTAAGTTCTTCTTGCATGGCTATAATCCAGTTACTATCACTTAAAGCTTCATTCACAGTTTTAGGCTCAATAGATGATAGAAAACAACACCAGCAAAATAGAGACTTACTAGGTTCTTCCTGGGAATCAAACAATTGTTTTCTAGTTTTAACACCTTTACTGGAATCACCTAGAATCAGATCAGTAGAATGAACAGACTTCCATGTCCTTCTATTCTTAACAGAAATACTATCATCATTTATATCATGCAGATCAGTATCATTGTTTTGCATTAAATCAACATATTTGTTCATAAGAGAGCAGTCATTCAATTCTGGCATATCAGAAGTTTTAGATGACTTACCTTTGTCTTTTACCTTTTCTTTTTCAGAATCTTGATCTAGGACATTCAGGAAAGGATTATATGCTTGTACAGATTCATATATTTCTGTATCATCATCCTCATTGTTGGTTTGTAGCTGTAGTTTGTCAATTTTCTTACTGAGCTGATGATCAGCAAAGTCCTGCACAATCTCATCAAAGACTACATGGGGTGTTTCTTCCACACATAGGGTAGAGTAATTAAACACTCTAAATGCTTTGCTTACTGAAGAGTATCCTAAGAATATCCCTTCATCAGCTTTTGCATCAAAGGCATTTAGCTTACTTTTGCCATTGTTATGAATGAAACACTTACATCCAAAGATATGAAAATAAGAAACTCTAGGTTTTCTGCCTTTCCATACCTCATAAGGTGTTTTACCATGCACCTTATTAAGAGCACTTCGGTTTTGGGAGTGGTAAGCTGTGTTAATGGCTTCAGCCCAAAACTTTTGAGGTGTGTTGAATTCTGCAATCATTGCTCTACATGCTTCTTTTAGTGTTCTGTTTGTCCTTTCTGCAACACCATTTTGTTGAGGTGTTCTGGCCGCACTTGTCAAATGCTGTATACCAGACTTAGAACAGTAGTCAGAGATGTAACAGTTAATAAACTCAGTCCCCTTGTCACTTCTTATCTTGACAATGGGTTGACCCTTTTCAACCTGCAACCTCTTTAATAGATCTGGAAGTAGTGTTTGTGTATCACTCTTTTTGAGTAGAAAGACTACCCAAGTAAACTTAGAGTAATCATCTACTACAACCAGAGTATACCTTCTTCCATTCAATGTAGGAGGTTTGATAGGACCATGAAGATCCATATGCAAGAGTTCTAAGACTCTGCTTGTTGAAAGAGTTGGAATGGACTTAAATGAAACCTTTACTTGTTTACCTTTTTGACAGGAGTCACACATTTGTGATTTGAAATAGATTTCATTGGGAATGCCCTCAACAAGATGTTCTCTAGCAATCTTGTTGATTATCTTAAAGTTCAGGTGGCAGAGGCGTTTATGCCGGAGCCAACTGTTTTCTTTAGGACTCTTAGTAATAAGACAAGCATTCTTAGGACAACTATTCCAATTCACAATGTATACACTTCCTTGTCTTGTGCCAACAAGTAAAACATTGTGAGTCATTTTGTCTATTATTTCACATCTTCTGGTTTTGAACTGAACTTTGTATCCTCTGTCACAGAATTGAGATACAGATAAAAAATTATATTTCAAACCTTCAACATAGGAGACATCTTGGATTTCAACATCTCCATTCTTGATGAATCCAAATCCTTTTGTGATTGCCATGGAGCTGTCTCCAAAGATGACTTTTGGTCCTTCCTTCTCATGATAGTCAGTAAGCATGGCCTTGGTACCAGTCATGTGGTGTGAACACCCACTGTCTATGTACCAGGTCTCACCAACTGAACCACCTTTCTTGTATAAGTCCAGTCGATCCTGCAAGGTAGTGATCTTAATAATTTAGGTACCCTAGTTTATTGGGGTCCTTGGGGGTTAGTAGTGAGAGGTACCCAAATGAACATTGAGGATTTGAATAAATGGGACCTCTTCAGTTTCCTTCCATATTTATCACAAAACAGTACTTTATTAACCATTTCAGAATTATCAGCAGACTTAGGATCTATTTTTCTGAGATAGCCTTTCCTTGGTTCTATCCCTTTTTCAGTAAGATCAGTATGCCTGTAATAGTTTGAATATGGTCTGAAAGCATGTGGACCATACGGCTTATAGATGCGTTTTGGTCTTTCCTCTTCAATGATATCATAAGATAAAGGTGGAGGATAAAGAACAGGTTTGTTATGATAATGAGGCACAAATCTCCTAAGTTTAGTTGAATACAACTGAGACTGCCTTATAAAAGGAGGTCTAGGCTGTTCCCAACTTGCCTGTGATTGTCTTGACCTACTGTTCTGAGTTTGTCTCTTCTGATACCAGGACTGATCTGATCTGGTCAGAGGAGTGTAACTCTTCTGGTATGGTCTTGACTGTACTGGTCTTAATACATTCTTCATTTTACCATTCTTGGTAGTAGGAGGGATGTATTTAGACTGTACTTTAGGTTTTGGATCATTATCATAAGTCATAGGTTCTTTTCCTTTATCTAGTTGCAAAGAACTTGAACTAGCTCCATTAGTGTTCTTAAAGCCTGAAGTAGAGGAACTAGGCAGATCAGTACCTATTCCACTTTTATCATTTGGAGCTCTATATCTGTCTGAGATTGTTTGATTAATCTAGGTAGAGTTAATCATCCCAGATAGCTTTCGATCTAGGCTCACTACTTCAGATAGCTTTAAATCATTGAATTCATTAGTCTCTTTGGCTTGAGTTTTCAGCATACCCTGATATAGTTTGTCAATGGATGCATACTTTTCTTGGAGTTGGGACAACTCTTCTGATAGTCTTGCATTTATGACAACTATATTAGGATCCACTTTCAACTGAGCTTCTTTCAGATTAATGATTTCTTGCTTTAAAGATATATTCTCATCACTAATTCCAATGAATGCTTTGTTAGCTTGTAGAAGGTCTTCTTCAGTCACTCCTTGGGAATGATGAAGACTACTTCCTACACTGTTATCAGCAGCATCACTTTCATCAGTGTCAGAATTTTTGCAAGATTGAAAAAAGTTAGCAGATGATACCTCATCATTTATTTTGGCCATCATTACCAGTCCATCATCTGCTATGAAGGCTTCATTTTCATTGCTAGAGGGGTATTCAGATGAAGACGATGGCAACTCTTCTGATTCCGAATCAGAATCATTGTATGCCATCATTGCCTTCTTACCCTTGGCATATTTTCGATCTCTTCTGGCTTTCCTTTCTTCTCGATCTTCAGAACTCAGATCAGGACATTCATAAGCATAATGACCTGGCTTATCACAATTATAGCAAACAGGATTGTTAGCAGTTCTTTTAGGAGGTGAATGATTTCGGTTCCTGTCATGCTTGTCAATTGAGTTCCTGTCTTTCTTATCAGAATACTTTCTATCCCTCTTATCAGATGAGTTCCTATCTCTCCTGTTCTCATTAGAGATCTCATCCCTTCTTTCAGAAGAGTTTTGATCCCTTCTGTTCACAGAAGAGTCCCTGTTACTAGAACCCTTGGTTTCCTTATAAAATCTCTTGTATCTACCATACCTCTTATTTAGTCTATCAAATCTTTTGATCATAAGGCTCATCTGATCTTTCAGACTAAGATCAGAACTATCTAGTTCATCTTTTATGCTTGAGGACTTAGACTTAGATGATCTAGACCCCTTAGAGGTAGAGGCTTTAAAAGCTATGTCCTTAGAGGCATCCTTATCCTTATGAATCACAGTAATAGGATCTTCTTCATTTAACTCAAACTCATGTGCCTTAAGGGTCTGGAACATAGTTTCTGCTGGCCAAGAATCAATGTCTTGTGTGGTTTTAATGATCATCTTGACCATTTTCCACCTTTCATCCAAGGCTTTCAAGATTCTCAGGTTAACTTCTCTTTCAGTATAAGTTTTTCCTAACACATCAAGATCATTAGTAATCTTTGTAAATCGAGTATCCAATTCATCAATTATTTCTCCTGGCTTCATCTTAAATGTTTCAAACCTTTGGACAGCTGTGGATAATTTGCTTTCTTTGATCAGTGTAGTACCTTCACAAAGAATAGCCAATTTGTCCTACATTTGCTTTGCAGTCTTACATTTTAACACTTTGCCAAGATACTCATTTGGCAAAGTGTGTAAAATATAATTCTTAGCAAGACTATCCAAATTGTTTTGTCGCATTTCTTCAGAAGTCAGTTCTGACCTTGGTTTAGGGACCAGTGCTCCAACTGGTTTAGTAGGATCCAGAACAGCAGTGTTTTCCACCATGGTGACAATTGGTCCTTCTGTCACCACAGACACCATCAGATCATGTGTTGAGCTAAAGATGGCCTCCATCTTAAGCTTCCAGTAGTCATAATCTGCAATCTTGAACTTAGGAAGTTTGTTCACATTAGTGTCATCCATGTTTGATTAGACAAATAGGATCAGTAGTATAGCAGATATTTTTCAAGTATTCAGATAGTGACAGATATCAAGAAATAATAGCAAGATCAGTGAGATTTCCCTCAAGATCTACAAGGTTATCAAGAAACAGCAGTCCAAAGAACTACTGCTCTGATACCACTTGTTGGTCCCAAGTTGAGTTAAGATTGAGTAAGCTAAGAAAGTCTAGAGGGGAGGGGTGAATAGACTTTCAAAAATCTTTCAAAATATCAGAGTTTATAATGCAGAATAGTGTTCTGAATAGTACTGTTCTTACTGAGTCAGATCAGTACTTCCAATTTTAGATTTATACTCAACTTTTAATCAGATCTTTACTTAGTAAATTATACTGTTCTTGTTTAAACAAATATCAACCAAATATCAAACAGAAAATAAAGAACACAGAATTTTATAGTGGTTCGACCAATAAGTCTACATCCACTCTCACAATCCCAGTTGTGATGTTTTATTACTCTTCCTTGAGTTCCTTGTGGCTTAAAGTCCCAAGATTAAGACTTTGATCTTATCGATTACACTTCCAAGTATATCTTCGATCTACTAGTAATTCTACAAGTAACTAGCACACTTGTTTTACAAAACACAAACTTTAAAATGAAAAGTAAAACTTCTCTTGAGTAGCCTCTGATTTCTTCTCTTTAGATTTGTGGCTCTTCTCAGATTTCTTGATCTCTTCAACTCTGTGAGTTCTTCAATGCTCTGTAGACTTAGATTGCTCTTGAATGCTTTATGATCAGTAGTCTTAGCAGTAGGAGATCACACAGTATTTATAGACATTAGTATGACAGTTAGCAGTTTGTGAACTAACTCTCAACTAACTCTAAAACCGTTTTTGTAACTTATCCTTTGTAACCGACTTTGTAACTTCCTTCAACTAATTCCAAGTCAGCATATCTTCAAATATATCTTCAGTTACTCTTTAAATAAGTTTTCCAAACTTATTCTTCAAATTCACCAAATCAGCACAGTAACTTACTGTTCTGATTATTACTGTTCTGAGCCAGTCAGCACAGTAACTTAAAACTGTTCTGTACTTCTCAAAAATTCTTCTAAGCTTCTCTTCAACTCTTCTTTGAAGTCTTCTTATTCTGAAGTAGTCTTCTGAGTCTTCATTAGTCTTCTGATCTTCTTCTAATCTAGTGTTCTAAACTACTGTTCTGAACTTTTACAATGCTGAATACAATAAAATACAACTTTACATATATAAAACCTATCTATACATCAACTGAACTACATACAGATGAGTACATCTAAGTCCTATACTATAAGCCGTCTATACAATACAAAACATCAGCTTAGTACCTAACAGTTCTTATATCAGATCAGTAAACACAATAAGATCAGTAAACTTATATAAGATCAGTAAACTCAGATTCAAATATCTCTTATGATGACTTAGTTAAGATGACTTAGAACCACATATATTACTAACTTTAAGTTGCTTTTGGCCATCAAAACATACAATCATCAAACAGAACATTGTTTCAAGGATTCATATCCCAACATAATGATTCCTCAGATGATGATCTGGATGAAACAAATTTTGATGCTGTACCCGATGCTTCAACATCTACAGCAACATCAGAACAGAGTCGCCCAGATTTGAACTGTTTTAATGGTTTAGTTGATGATGCAGGAAAAAGGACTGATGACAATGAATACCAAAAGCTGTTAGATGATTGGAAGAATCAGAAACTCCCCCTTGATTCTCTGAATAAAAGGAATGAGGATCTGATAGACACAATCACCAAGCTAGAAGTTATTCTTACCAAAAGAGATTTGAAAATCTGTAACTTAAAGGAGAAACTGATAAATTCTACTTTATGTTTCAAGAAATATTCCAAGAGTGCTTCTGAGGTAAATAATGCTATAGCTACTGGTAAGTCTAACAATCATGGTTTAGGCTATGATGGTACTACTGCTTCCATTTCTGATAAATTTAGAAAACCTGTGAAATTTGTTAAGGCAAATTTTGACACATCTGGTGCAACATCTGCAGAAACAGAGTCTCACAAGGTTAAAAGGAAGTATATCTGTCATTACTGTTTCAAAATTGGTCACATTCGTCCTTACTGTATAAAGTTGTTTGAAGAACAGAAAAACTTGAAAATTCTACATAAGAAACTGTCACATCCTGGTAAACAGTTTTTGAAATCTGCATGGAAACCAAAAGCTACCTGTAATGTTGTTCATACCTCCTTAAAAGCATGTCTACCTGATTTATGATACTTTGATAGTGGTTGTTCTAGACATATGACAGGTCGTATTGATTTCTTATCTGATTATGTGACCTTGAATAGTGGTAGTGTTACATATGGTGGAGGTTCTAAAGGAAAGATTGTTGGTAAAGGAACTTTGAATGTTGAAGGTTTTCCTATGCTTAAAAATGTATTACATGTTGATGGCTTACTTGCAAATCTGATTAGCATTAGTCAACTTTGTGATGATAATTTGCATGTGAAATTTGATAAAGATTCATGTTATGTTCTTAATAAAGATGAAGTTTGTGTCATGACTGGTACTAGGTCAGCTAATAATTGCTATCTTATTGGAACAAATATGTGTAACTTGTCAAAACATGATGAAAATGTTCTATGGCATCAAATATTGAGTCATGCAAATTACAGAGCAATAAAAAAGCTAATCAAAGCAGATGCAGTAAAAGGAATTCCAGAACTGAGGTTTCACAACACCACTGTATGTGGAGCATGCCAAAAAGGTAAGCAGGTAAGAATGTCACACAAAATGCTGTCACATTGTACTACACATCGATGCTTTGAATTACTGCACATGGATTTGATGGGTCCTATGGAAACTGAAAGCATTGGAGGAAAGAAGGTATTCCTTAGTTGTGGTAGATGATTTTTCTAGATATACCTGGGTAGAGTCTTTGAGAGACAAATCTGAAGCATTTGCTGCATTTAAAATTCTTTATAAGAGGTTAAAAAATGTGTTTAACTTGAAAGTTGGCCGTATTAGAACTGATCATGGTAGGGAATTTGAAAACAGCATGTTTAATGATTTTTGTGATAAAAAGGGTATCTTGCAAGAATATTCATCTCCTAAAACTCCACAACAAAATGGAATTGTTGAAAGAAAGAATAGAACTTTACAAGAAATGACAAGAGTTATGCTTACATCCAAATGTCTTGCTAAGAAATTTTGGGGAGAAGCAATGAATACTGCATGCCATATTATAAATAGGGTTTTTATTCGTTCTGGAACTAGTCAAACACCTTATGAGATTTTGAACAACAGAAAACCTAATGTGAAATATTTTCATGTATTTGGTTGTGTGTGTTATATTTTGAATGATAGGGATCAACTTCATAAGTTTGATTCTAAAAGTGATAAAGGTTTCTTTTTAGGCTATTCTAGAAATAGTAAAGCTTATAGAGTTTATTGGGAATAAAATGAGATATGTTTTGATTCAATACCAAAACCCCCTGAGACATGCCTAAGTCTAAGATGATTATGTTCTAAGCATGTTAGAACATATATAATAAGGCTAGATGAGGAGCTGATATGTTAGGCAGCTCTTAGATGATTAGATGCACAATTTGATGGGGAACATATGCTTTAAAGAATATCAAGAACAAGTCCCCTTAAGGCTCAAATTCTGGAACAATCACCAAAGCTATTGAAGGCCAAGTATGCAGATCAGGAGAGTTGTCCAGAGGAGTTGTCTCTGCACAATTAAAACAAGAACAAATGTTCTGAAGCTTAAAGGCCAAGTATGCTGATCAGGAGAGTTGTCCAGAAGAGTTGTCTTAGTGCAATTGAACCAGAACAAGTGTTCTGAAGCTTAAAGGTCAACTATGCTGAAGAGATAAAGACAACTACACCCTAAAAGACTTCAAAGAATGATGCTAAGATCAATTCCAAGTGAAGCAAAGGGTAAAGAGCCAAGTCATCTGAAGAGAGCAACCCAACTATGCTGATAAGCAAGTATGCTGATAGTGATAAGCAGAGTTGTCCATTTGATAAGGAATGTTGTCATATCATTGGATCAACCTTCAGAAGCCATGTCCAAATCCTAACAAGTGAATCTTAAAGTCAGACATTGGGAAGAGTGCTGCAGAATGAAGACAAAGTCTTAACAACCGTTTATTACCCAAATGAGGACATGTCACTATCAAGAATCTGTCTTCCAGTTTGAAGAACTCAAGGAAGACATTTATAGCAATTTGAGACTGCCTCTCCAACGGGCAAATCCTCAAATTTGTCTATAAATACAGAAGTGTGAAGACCATTTGAAGCACCTCAACCTTGACAAGAATATCCAACTATCCTACAAGTCAAAGTGCTTTCAAAGCTTTCAAAGAGACTATCTTAGTCTTCAAACACTTCTTCTAAGCTGATCTCCATTGTATATCCATACAAAGCTTAGAGAGATATCATATCCTTATACACTGACCTTCATTGTAAAGGATATCTCATTAGTTGGAACCTTACTTCAACCCTTACCCCTTTCAAGTGAGAAAGTGAGAAGGTTGTAGTAGTAGAAGTGGTAGGAGCTGACTGTTGAGAGAAGAACAGTTCAGTTCTGAGTTGAGAAGAGGGTACTAGGACTCTATACATCCTAGGGATCAATTCACCAAGGAGTGGTGCTCTTGATCAAGTGCACCTTGGCCCTATAAAACAAGTTAATTCCAAGAGTGAAAGAATTATCCTGTTCAATCAGGGAAAGTGGATGTAGGAGCTTGAGTCTCTGAACCACTATAAACTCTTGTGTTGATTTACTTTCAAAGTACTTTCATACATTCAACACTGCACACAAAACCGATCTTTCAAAGGACATCTATCCAAAGACTGTGCAAAAACTGAATTGGACAAGTTCCCTGAAAACTGGATTTAATTGCTTAAAGTGATTTCAGAACTTAAAGGAGTCTAAACTAAAGGGCCAACCACTAATTCCGCACATATAACCAACTTAGATACTCATTCAACTAAGTACTCAATAATGCTCAGTGGCTTGGTTATCTTTGAAAAGGCTATACATCTTCAGTAGAGTTGTCCAAGACAATCTTGCTGAATTCTAGTTTGATCAAGTTTGAAAAGAATTTGCATACAAGTGTATTCCCCCCCCCCCCATACACTTGTTATATACTCCTTTCAGGACCAACAAGTGGTATCAGAGCAGGGGTTCAAGGACCACTGCTTCTGAAAATCCATCTTGGCTTTTCAAAATCACATATTTAGGGTGGTCACTGAACTGATCTGTCTGAAATCCTATTATTTGACTGACATCTTATTCTTGAGCTATGGCCAACAACAATGTTGTTCCTAATGATGTTGTTCAAGGAATCAACAATATGACTACCAATCCAGTCAACCATATATCACATCACAAGCTGCCCATGTTCTCAATTGAGAACTATGACTTCTGGAAGATCAGAATGAGAGCTCATCTTGCATCTCTTCATACTGACATGCTGAGAGTGATAACAAGAGGACCTTACATGTTCACTCAAATCAACCCCAGGTTAACTGAAGATCAAAGAGCTGACATAATGGAAGAAATCCCTAAAGATGAAGATGATTTCACTGCTGAAGAGAAAAGAAAAGATAACTTGAATTATCTTGCAATGAATACTCTTTATCAAACAATTCCAGATGCAATCATGGGAAGAGTTTACCACTGCACAACAGCCAAAGAAATTTGGGATACTCTTGCTGAAATGTGTGAGAGTACTGAAAAGATAAAGGAGAACAAGCTCCAAGTAGCTGTGCAGAAGTTTGAGCAGTTCTCAATGGAGCCAGATGAGTCCATTGACAAGTTTGCTGGTAGATTCACTGATGTGATGAATGAAATCAATTCATTGGGCAAGGTGTACTCCAGGAGAGAAGTCGGTTTAAAAATCCTGTGAAGTCTCACTCAAAAGTGGGATGTATATGCTGTAATGATGCAGAACACCAAGGATCTCTCCTCCATGCCTATGCAACAAATCTTCTCAGAACTCAAAGCATATGAGTTTGACCTCAATAGAAGAAAGCCAGCTGAGGAGTCTTCTCTACCAACCAAGAGAGTGGCATTTAAAGCCAAAACTGCTGAACCAGAAATGCAGTCTACTCCAAGATCATCAAAGTCAGTCTCCAAGGCTGAAATGAAGGAAGAGATGGCCCTCATGGCAAGGAGGTTTGACAAACTCAATTCAAGGTTTGGTAGATACAAGAAGTTTTACCAAGATAACAAATTCAGGAGAAGGTACAACTCTCCTGAAGATCAGGCTAAGGACAAAAAGCCTGAAGAGAAAAGATCAGAGGATAAGTACTCTGATAGGAGAAGGTCCAGTAGAGTTGACCCTTCATCATCTAAAGGAAGAGATGAATCCAAGAAGGATGATGATGAAGACTTGTGCTATAATTGCAAGAAGAAAGGGCACTTCCAGTATGACTGTCCTGAATTAAGCTCTAAAGAAAGAAGAGAAAGACAAGCAAAGAGAGACATAAAGTTCACCAATAGGAAGGCCATGATGGCTGGTGAAGAATCTGATGATGCTGAAAGCTTCAACTCTTCTGATGGACTGTTCTCAAACAGTGATGATGATGATGATGATGTGTGCAACATGGCTATTGAGGATGATGAGGTATCCTCCACTTCTAGCTCACCATCATTTCTATCACAGAACACTAGTGAAGTCAACTTGAAACTTTCCTTTGGGAAGTTAATGGAAGATTTCACTAAGCTGCAAGAATTTCATGACAATTGTGTGAGAGAAAATGAAAGACTTTCAATTGAGCTTTCAAAACCTGTTGAGACAGTAGGTGACATTAAATCTACTGAGTTGTACCAACAAGTCTTGAGAGAGCTTGAGGAAGCAAATCTCAGGATAGTTGACCAACAAGGACAGATTGATGCTCAATTACTTACTCAGAAGAGAAAAGAGTTTGAATTAAAAATTCTTCAAGCAAAATTTGAAAACCTCTCACATGAGTATGACATTCTCAAATCAAGTGAAGAGAGCCTGAAATTAAAGATGTCTGCTTTGAAAAAATCCTCTAGAGCAATAGAGGAAATTCAAAGTTATCAAAGACCTATGGCTCAAAGAAGTGGATTAGGTTTTGATCCATTTGAATCTTCACCTTGTCTTAGTGTTGCTTCAACAAGTAACACTAAGAAAATCTTTGTTAAATCAGTGGCACAACAAGCTGAAAATGAAATAATTCAGCCACTGAACAAAGGAAAGGGCAAAATGACTGAAATGCCTACTCAAGTGCTTCAGGAGACTAGGCCCAAACCTAAGGAAATGGCCAAAGTCCCTGAACACAAGAGGAATGTTGGTAAGCAGAGTAGACCCAGTGGAAGGGCAACTCTCCTGAACAATGTTCAGAGGAGTTATCCAAGGTATAATCAGCCAAGGCCAACTCTTCTGAGAAAGCCTCAGCTGAATAAACCTAAGGACAACCATCCTCAAATGCAGAATAAAATGAGACAACCAAAACCCCTCATGCAAAAGGGTAATGGTCATGAAAATGCCTTTCCTCAAAGATTTCATCAAGTTACACAAAGAACTCATAAGTTCAGGAGATTTGACAACTCTCCTGAAACTTACAGAGTTAATACTTTCACCCACACTTTCCCAAAGGCATTTAAGGGAAATGCAATGTATGTTAATGCACAAGGAAAACAACTTAGCCACCTTGAATCAATCAGGGTAATTAGGCAAGTTTGGGTTCCTAAAGGTACAACTAACCTCTCAAGTTTGGGTTCAAAGGGTACCTAAAACTTGCTAATTGCAGGTATCTATGGGCCACAAGAAGAGGAGTGTGAGCAAAAAGTCAGCATGGTATCTTGACAGTGGATGTTCAAGGCACATGACTGGAAACAAGGAACTCCTCACTGATTTTATTGAAAAAGAAGGCCCAAATGTCACATTTGGAGACAGCTCACAAGCAACAACAAAAGGTTATGGTACTTTGATGATTAGTAACATCAAAGTATCCAATGTGTCTTATGTAGCTGGTCTCAAATATAATCTCCTAAGTATCAGTCAATTTTGTGATAAAGATTTCAATGTTGAGTTCTCAAGTGGAAAATGCTTAATCAAAGATAAGACTCAACAAACTCTATTGACTGGAACTAGGAAAGGAAATGTGTATTTTGCAGATTGGGACAAGTCTACTGATGCTTCATGTTTCATTGCTAAGAGCTCTAGTGAACAAAGTTGGTTATGGCATAAGAGGCTAAACCACATGAACTTCAAATCAATGAACAAACTTGCCAGAAATGCATTAGTTAAAGGACTGCCTAATGAGGTCTTCATTAAAGAACATGTGTGTAAACCATGTGAAGAAGGAAAACAGATTAAAGCCTCATTTAAAGGAAAACCAGTCATCTCTACTGAAAGGGTACTTGAACTTTTACATATGGACTTATTTGGACCAATCACCCCTTCAAGCATAAATGGAAGGAAATACACACTGGTTGTAGTAGATGACTTCTCTAGGTTCACATGGGTAGTATTTCTCCTTAATAAAAAGGAGACACAAGTCAAACTGCCTGAACTTTTAAAGAGACTGTCAAATGAGAAAAGCCTTAGCATTATCAAGATAAGATCTGATAAAGGCACTGAGTTCATAAATTCATACATCAATGATTATTGCACACTGAATGGAGTAGCTCATGAAACCTCAGCAGCTAGAACCCCTCAACAAAATGGAGTTGCAGAAAGAAGGAATAGAACACTAAAAGAAGCTGCTAGAACCTTAATTGCTGATTCTAATCTACCTAAGAGGTTTTGGGCTGAAGCTATAAATACTGCATGCCATACTCAGAATAGGTGTTTGATTACTAAGGGGCAAGGCAAAACCCCCTATGAACTCTGGAAAGGAAGATTGCCTAAAGTGTCATACTTTCACATATTTGGTTGTAAGTGTTTCATTCACAATAATGGGAAAGAACAGTTGAAAGCTTTTGATAGCAAAGCTGATGAGGGAGTATTTCTTGGATACTCTCAAATCAGTAGAGCTTTTAGAGTCTACAATTGTAAATCCCTAATTGTGGAAGAAACACCCCATGTTGTGTTTGATGAATCTATTCTTGAGCCTACAATTGGATACTCTCAAATCAGTAGAGCCTTCAGAGTCTACAACAAGAAAACCCTTGTTGTGGAGGAAACACCTCATGTTGTGTTTGATGAATCTATCTTTGAGATCAGGAACAAAAACCTGGACACTGAAGAGAACACACAAAGAACAACCAGATTAAGCTTAAAAGACAAGGACACTGAATTCATAGATGTTGTCCAAGCCAATCTCCCTGAAAATGCTACACTGGACAACAATCCTGAAGGCAACATACCTGAAGAAAACCCCACTGAAGGAAATGATGAACTGAATGATCCAATCCCAGTTCACCCTCAGGTTACAACTACCAATGAAGAAGCAGGCTCTGCTGAGGTAGTTAATGGATCCAATATTCCAGGGGGAACCATAAATGTTGAAAATACCAATGTTCCAAACATTGAGGACAACATCCCTGAATATGATCCTGAATTAGATCCTTCATTCAATTATCCTGAATTCTATAACACTGGTGACTCAACTTTAGTAGAGGACAACTCTACTGAAGGAATCAAAAAAAGAAGGACTTCGTTATCTGACCATCCTACTAATCTGATACTTGGTGATCCAAGTATAGGAGTCAAAACCAAAAGTTTTCATGGTGAAAATGCTATGTTTTGTTGTTTCTTATCAGAACAGGAACCAAAAGACATTGATGAAGCACTTCAAGATGCAAACTGGATCACAGCAATGCAGGAAGAGCTAAACCAATTCACCAGAAATGATGTATGGGAGCTGGTGGATAGACCTTCACATCAAGATGTTATTGGAACCAAGTGGGTGTTCAAGAATAAGAAGAATGAAAATGATGTGATTGTCAGAAATAAGGCCAGATTAGTGGCAAAAGGCTATTGTCAATCAGAAGGCATTGACTATGATGAGACCTTTGCACCTGTGGCAAGGCTAGAGGCAATCAGACTCTTCTTAGCCTATGCAGCTCACAAGAGGTTCAAAGTATACCAAATGGATGTCAAGAGTGCCTTCCTGAATGGAGTTTTAAAAGAAGAAGTCTATGTGGAGCAACCACCTGGCTTTGAGATTGGAAATCAAGTCTACAGATTGAAAAAAGCTCTATATGGACTCAAGCAAGCTCCAAGAGCCTGGTATGACACCCTATCACAGTTCCTCTTGGATCATGGTTTTATCAAAGGAACTGTGGACAGAACTCTCTTCAGAATCACTGAAGGAGAGGACATCTTGCTTGTCCAAATTTATGTGGATGACATAATTTTTGGATCCCCAAATGAGAAGCTATGTGAGAAGTTCTCCAAGCTCATGCAATGCAAGTTTGAGATGTCCATGATGGGTCTGATGAATTTCTTTTTGGGACTTCAAGTCAAGCAATCTAAAGAAGGAATCTTCATCAATCAAGCCAAGTACACTAGAGAAATGATCAAGAAATTTGGGTGTACAACTAGCAAGCCAGTAAGGATTCCAATGAACACAAATTGGAAGATGGATCCTGATGAGAGTGGTATTCCAACCAACTCTACTGAGTATAGAGGAATCATTGGCTCACTCCTCTACCTCACTGCCAGCAGACCTGACATCACCTTTGCAGTAGGTGTTTGTGCAAGGTTTCAAGCAAGTCCTAAGAAAAGCCATCTTGAGGCTGCAAAAAGGATCTTGAGGTATCTCAAAGGCACTGAAAATCTAGGGCTTTGGTACCCTGTTGATGACAACATTGAGTTAACTGGCTACTCAGATGCTGATTATGAAGGATGTAGAATTGACAGAAAGTCCACTTCAGGGACTTGTCAATTCTTGGGCAACAAACTCATATATTGGTTCTCCAAGAAGCAGAATACAGTGGCTACCTCCAGCACTGAAGCTGAATATGTTGCAGCTGGAAGTTGCTGTGCTCAGATTCTTTGGTTGAGACAACAACTAAGAGACTATAATGTCAACTCTGCTGAAGTGCCTATCTTTTGTGACAACAATAGTGCCATTGCAATATCACAGAATCCAGTTTTGCACACTAGATGCAAATATGTGGACATCAAGCATCACTTCATCAGAGACCATGTGGAAAAGAAGGACATAAAGTTGGTGAAAATCCACACAGATCATAAAAAAGCTGATATATTGACTAAGCCACTTGCAGAGGCAAGATTTCTAGAGCTATCAGCAGAATTGGGATTACTTGATCCAGGGAAGTTGGACAAGTAAATCCTATTGAAGTTAATGGGAGGAAAGGGAACTGAAATGGTGTTCAGAAGACTTGGTCAAGTCCACTGAAATTCAGAAAATATGACCTAAATTATTCAGGACACTTGTCCATTGAAATTCAGGACACTTGTCCACATCTTTTCAGGACACTTGTCCCAGTGGGGTCAGATAAGTTATCCTAGCTATCAAACCAAATCTTGGTCTGATAAGCACCTATTTTGGGTAATCATTGCCTCTTTTGAAATCTGTCTCATTCCATATACAAATATCATCTTTTTGGGATTTAATTTGTCTCCCACCCAAAAGGTCACTTTCCATGCATTTAATGCCAAGATTTAACTCTTGTTTGCATTACACTTTTTCAAGACATGATCTACCTTGAAAACTCCCCAACCATTAACTAATATTAAATAACCTCCACGTTTTGAATAAAACCAATTACTCACTGTTACATTGGTTTTTGACCATTGGATCAAAATTGGCCAACTCCCCTGAAATCAATCCTGACCGTCCAATTTTTTTTTTCATTTTTGTTAACCGTTGAATTGCCTCAAGACTCCACCAACTCATTGACAAACATTCTTTTTAGAATATTCACAAGTCTTAAGAATCCCCACAAACACTTCTTCCCCAAGTATTCAAAACCCTAGCTTTCATCTTCTTCAAACACTCTCAAACTCACTCAAATTCATTTCTGTAACCTTCAATGACTCCCAAAGTCAGACCAGAAATGATCATTGATTTCTCCAACAAGGCTCTAGACCTTGATTTTGGTTATCTAAGCAACAAGAACAACCTTCACTTTGAGCCTATTGCATCCTTTGAAAGTGAAGACCCTGAGGTAACTCCAACTCTTAGATGGCTGAGAAGAGCTGGACTCAAAAAGTTCATGGAAGAAAGGCCAAGCTCTTGTCTGGAGAGCTATATGGCTGAGTTCTTTGCCTTTCTCAAATGGAGAGGCAAACCTGAAGATGGAGAAGTTGCCACAAGATTGTCCTTTGTTGCAGAAGGAGAAGAGGAAGAGAGATTTCACAGGGTGAAATTCTCTGAGGAAGACCTTGAAGGAGCTTTTGGATTGCCATCCCAGGGAAGGAATCCAGAATTCTATGGTGCTGACCATGAAGAGGAGATAGCACAAGAATGGTTATTGGTCCCAGGTCCCATCTCTTCAACACAACACAAGAGAACTCTTAAGCCAAGATTTCTAAATCTTTTTTAGGTAATTACCAAGAGTCTCTTGAGCAACACTGGAAGCTTGGAGCAGGTCAGCCATCCAAGAATAAGGATTATGGCTGCAGTCATTGATGCTAGTGACAAGGGCATCAAGTTTGATTGGAGGACCTTCATCCTATCTGAGATGATGAAGGAAAAGGCCAAATTCAAGGTGAAAGCTCACAATAAGGTTGTATTGGAAGGAAAACTCAAGTATTACACAAGAGCAAGCTTGTTGATTGAAAGGTTTTCCCACTATTCCCAAATGCAAACCTTTGCAAAGCCCCTCCCTGCCCAGAAAATCATGTTCAGGAAGCTCAGCAAGAAAACTGAACAAAGAAGGTTGCAACTGGCCAAACCTGCTGAAGAAAAAGATGAAGAAAAGCCAAAGTTGAAGAAAAGGACTAAGGCCAGAGTTGTGAAGACTAGAAAGGTGTCTCAAATTCCTTCAGAAGAGAACTTAGGAGCCTCAACTGAAATTGAAGAAGTTGCTGAAGAAGGAGTGCATGTACCTTCTGATCACTCAGAAGAGTTGAGGCAGAGATACAATGAGACTAGACAAAAGTCTAAGGGTGAAAAGAGGATCAGGGAAGTTGTCCCTAAGAAGGATGGAGAAGGAAGTGGGAGCAGTAGAGCTAGCAAGAGAAGGGCCAAGCCTACTGAAAAGGTGTTAGAGCTTCAAGAGGAAAAGTCTCTACAACTTGCTCTAAGAGAGAGCAGAGCTGAAAGTAGGACCAAATCAAAGTCAAGGACCAACTCTTCTGGTTCTGGAACTCCAGAATCCAAGGTCCCTGAATGTCAGCCAATAGAGGCCAATCTTCTTGAAACTCAGAATCCTGATCCCAACTCCCCTGAAACTCATGTTACTCCCACAAACCAACCAATCACCCCTGTCAATCTTACAAAGAGATATTCTCCAGAAGGGAGTGTGCAAAGAAGTGGGATAGATGTGCTTGCAGACTTAGCTGTAGATGAGACTAGATTGCAATCACCCCTTGACTCATCTATGCTCAATTACTCCAAGATTTTAGAAGCTGCACTTCATGAGCCAACCTCCCTAAGCAAAGCCCCTTCAGATCCATTGCTCTCAAAAGCAACTGAAGTACCTTCAACTGCACCCAACCCTTCTGAAGCCAACATCCCTGAACTTAACCTTCCTGAAGCCAATTTAGGAGAAGACAGAGCCAACTCCCCTATAACCCAAAGTCCCCATTCAAGTGGAGATGAGGAGGAGTATACTTATGAGAGTATGCTCAGAGGTGGAGCCAAGGCTACTGTGGACAGTTTGTATCCACAACTTGCTGAATTTCCAAGAATTTAGAAGATGTTCCATGATTTAAGGATGCTTGTGGATGTGAAGACAAAACCATAATGGAGATATCACAAGTCATCCAAGATAAGGGTGCAAACTGGTGGCAAGTGGAAGAAAGCAGACTGCTACACTTTGCAAAGTTAGTAGATGAGAATGTTTTTGCAAAGTTAGTAGATGAGAATGTTTTTGCAAAGTTAGTAGATGAGAAGATCATTGAGGAAAAGGAAAGAAAAGCTAAGGGCATCAAACACCCTGATAGTAGCTTAAATGATGATGATTCCCCTGATGATCCATCAAACCCCTCAAAACCCAACCCTCCTGAAACCAACCCCAACCCTTCTGAATCCAATCTACCTTCAACCCCCCTCTTAATCTATCATAGGAAAGGCTCTGGTTCATCAGAGGTGTTGACCAAGGGTGGTAACACAACTAAAGATACATCTGCCAATGAAGGTTCTTCTGAACCCAAGGCACAGCCTAAAGATGTTGAGGTTCATACTTTAGAGGCTGGTTTGATTAAGGCCTATTCATTGTCAGGAGTGTTGGACACTGATCAGCCCTTACTCATTCAGGATGACTCAGTGGCTGCTGAAATAAGCACTGTGATCTCCCCACAACTGCCATCTTTGAACCTTGTTGAAGGTGGAGATGTTGCAGGACTAGGTGAAGGTGTTGAAAATGAGAGCTTAGTTGAAAAATCAGAGGGAGTAAAGGATGAAAGAGAGGTTGTAATTACTAAGATAGTGAGTGTACCACAAATAGAGGGTGGTATAAGTGAGGAAGGACAGGTTATTCTTGAAGTCAAATCTGAACTTCAGGAATCCCTTGATGAAAGGAGGCCTGATTCCTTGGGTGAGGACATCATTAATGAAGGAAGAAAAGAAAGAGTTGAAAATGAGAAGAAGGCTGCTGATGTATCAGAGTCTTATGAAAAAGAAATTGAGGGTGATGAGTGTTTATTCCCTAACATTTTTTACTTGTCTAACATTGCAGGTATCTCTCTTGACCAAATATTTGCAGATGAGTTCTTAACAGATGCACCCATCCAAGTAGACACTGGATCAGCACAAGCCTTGCTTGGGATGCAATCAGAAAAGTTGGACTCCTTAGCTCATCAAGTCCAATCTGCTCATGCTGAAACATCTGGAGCATTGAATGAGCAAGGAAGAACTTTAGCATCTGTAGAGATGAGATTAACTGGCTCTGAAGATGTAGTGTTCCCTACATTGGAAGCAAGGATAAGTGGAGTGGAATCTGGTCTTCAAACCATTTCCACTGAGGTTCAGAAAGCCAAAACTGCCATGGAATCCATCTCAGAAGAGGTCAAGAAGGAACAGAAGTTGCTGAGAGATAATCACAATGCAAATGTCAAAGCCCTCAGACTAACTGTCAAGCAAGCCCTTGGAAAGAAGACTGCACTTCAAAAGAAAATAGCTGAGGAACAAAGGCTAGCAATGATCAAGGCTGCATCTGACAAATTTTCCCAAGAAGTGATGGCCAACATTGCTGAAGGTGCAGTGGCCAACCTCACTGAGCTCTTAAAAGCCCAAGTGGATGCATCTCTAAAAGCAACCTTAGAGGAGGTTGTTGAGCAAAAGATGAAGCCTGTTCTAGCTTTCCTTAGCTTGAGCAGTGATAGGATGCAAAATATACATGATGAGAATGTATATTTGCTAGAAGAGATGAAATCTCTGAACCTAGCCCAATCCCTCATGGCTACAACCATGAGTGAGCTCAAACCTCAATGTTTTGATGCTGCCAAAAAGGGTGAAAGGGAAAGAGCAAGGGCAAAAGGTGCCTTGATTAATGGAGGTTCAGACAAGGGCAAGGAAAAAGCTGCTGAAGATAAGGGAAAAGAACCAGCAGTGCTGAACTTGGAAGACTTGGATGAAGAAGAGCAGTTAGCCATAGCCTTGAAGGCTTCTATGGCATCAGCACAGGAAGAAAGGGCAAGATTTCAGCAGAGACCAGGAGGAGAAGTTTCTGGATTGGACAAAGGTGCTGAAGGTGTCCAAACCAGAGGCCAAATCAAGAAGGCCAAGGGAAATAAAAGAAAAGCTGAAACATTCACTGATTTCCCCAACAGCCTAGAACTTCCTCTTGAGTTCAGAATTGTGGAAGAGCTTTCTCCTAAGAAGAAGCTCAAAGTTGCTGAAAAAGACAAAACTGCTGAAGTGTCCAAAATTGCTGAAAAGGACAAGTCTTCTGAAACAGAAAAGTCTATTGAGACTAAGTCCCCTGATGGTGCCAAAGCTGCTGAAGATATAGAAGATTTATATGAAGAAGGCTTTGGACCAGGACCAAAGAAGAAGAAAGTTGTGTTGCTGAATGATCCATCAAAGTTGTTTCATGAAGGGTATGGCAAAGACCCTGATACTCAACAGAAATTGGCCATGATGAGGGCCCAAGAGAAAATAGACCTGATGGATGAAGCACAAAGAGCAAGAGACCAAAGAAGAGCAAATTTTCAAAAGCCAAGAAGAAGGAGAGCAACTTACAGCAAGATGAAGCCACAACTATTGATCCCCATGGACACCAAATATCCTCACTTGGATAAATGGGTGCCAATTCAACTGAATGACTCATGGGAGGAAGCCAAAAGGGAGTTTGTATATGACTACTATGTCATTGATATGTGGAATGGAAGGGAAGTCAACACCACCTTTGCTGAGTTCATGATTGAATACTTCAGAGTCCTTTATCAGCAACTACTTGCAGCTGCTGATCTTGCAAGGATTGAACTCACTGCTCCCAAGCCAATCATCTACATGCCTCCCAAGCTGGAAGGATGGATTGATCAATCTAGGATTCTTCAAGAATTCCTAGAAATTGTGAAGCTAAACAAAATGGTACTTGGACCTAAGGGAACCAACCAAGAGGCCATGGAGCTGAAAAGAAGACTGTGGGCACAATATGGGATGGTGCCACCTCCTGAGGATGATCTCTGAAATGGCTAAGTCTTCTGACCTTTTTGGTGGTTGAAAACTTATCTGAAGATATGTTTAATTAGTCATCTATGTTGAAGTTTGGTCAAAGATGCTGATATGCTCTGAAAAATATGTTTTGCTCTGATATGCTATGATTGCTCTGATAAAAGTCTTTTGTGCTCTGATACTTGAAGATCTAGATGTTATTAAGTATTTAGTATATGCTCTGATGTAATAGTGTTTTGGATTCATGCTCTGATATGTTAACTTCAACTATCAACATGCTTGTAATGTACTTTTGAATGAATGATAGTTGAACATCCTTTGAATCAAGAAATACTGTTACAAAAATCTCTCTATGCCTATCTTTGGAACCTATTTGCAACATGAATGGTGAGTACACTAACACATTCTTTTTCAGGAAAATTGACTCTAGTCATGTCTTCTGAAGATAAATGTAATAGGTGTAGTCAAGTCACTTTTGCATAAAATGTATAGGTTTTGGCATCATCAAAAAGGGGGAAAATGTTGGGAATAAAATGAGATATGTTTTGATTCAATACTAAAACCCCCTGAGACATGCCTAAGTCTAAGATGATTATGTTCTAAGCATGTTAGAACATATAGAATAAGGCTAGATGAGGAGCTGATATGTTAGGTAGCTCTTAGATGATTAGATGCACAATTTGAGGGGGAACATATGCTTTAAAGAATATCAAGAACAAGTCCCCTTAAGGCTCAAATTCTGGAACAATCACCAAAGCTATTGAAGGTCAAGTATGCTGATCAGGAGAGTTGTCCACAGGAGTTGTCTCTGCACAATTAAAACAAGAACAAATGTTCTGAAGCTTAAAGGCCAAGTATGCTGATCAGGAGAGTTGTCCAGAAGAGTTGTCTTAGTGCAATTGAACCAGAACAAGTGTTCTGAAGCTTAAAGGTCAACTATGCTGAAGAGATAAAGACAACTACACCCTAAAAGACTTCAAAGAATGATGCTAATATCAATTCCAAGTGAAGCAAAGGGTAAAGAGCCAAGTCATCCGAAGAGAGCAAGCCAACTATGCTGATAAGCAAGTATGTTGATAGTGATAAGCAGAGTTGTCCATTTGATAAGGAATGTTGTCCTATCATTGGATCAACCTTCAGAAGCCATGTCCAAATCCTAACAAGTGAATCTTAAAGTCAGACATTGGGAAGAGTGATGCAGAATGAAGACAAAGTCATAACAGCCGTTTATTACCCAAATGAGGACATGTCACTATCAAGAATCTGTCTTCCAGTTTGAAGAACTCAAGGAAGACATTTATAGCAATTTGGGACTGCCTCTCCAACGGGTAAATCCTCAAATTTGTCTATAAATACAGAAGTGTGAAGACCATTTGAAGCACCTCAACCTTGACAAGAATATCCAACTATCCTACAAGTCAAAGTGCTTTCAAAGCTTTCAAAGAGACTATCTTAGTCTTCAAACACTTCTTCTAAGCTGATCTCCATTGTATATCCATACAAAGCTTAGAGAGATATTCTATCCTTATACACTAACCTTCATTGTAAAGGATATCTCATTAGTTGGAACCTTACTTCAACCCTTACCCCTTTCAAGTGAGAAGGTTGTAGTAGTAGAAGTGGTAGGAGCTGACTGTTGAGAGAAGAACAGTCCAGTTCTGAGTTGAGAAGAGGGTACTAGGACTCTATACATCCTAGGGATCAATTCACCAAGGAGTGGTGCTCTTGATCAAGTGCACCTTGGTACTATAAAACAAGTTAATTCCAAGAGTGAAGGAATTATCCTGTTAAATTAGGGAAAGTGGATGTAGGAGCTTGAATCTCTGAACCACTATAAACTCTTGTGTTGATTTACTTTCAAAGTACTTTCATACATTCAACACTGCACACAAAACTGATCTTTCAAAGGACATCTATCCAAAGACTGTGCAAAAATTGAATTGGACAAGTTCCCTGAAAACTGGATTACATTGCTTAAAGTGATTTCAGAACTTAAAGGAGTCTAAACTAAAGGGCCAACCACTAATTCCGCACATATAACCAACTTAGATACTCATTCAACTAAGTACTCAATAGTGCTCAGTGGCTTGGTTATCTTTGAAAAGGCTATACATCTTCAGTAGAGTTGTCTAAGACAATCTTGCTGAACTCTGGTTTGATCAAGTTTGAAAAGAATTTACATACATGTGTATTCCCCCCCCCCCCCCCATACACTTGTTATATACTCCTTTCAGGACCAACAGAGTTTATAACCTTAGAACTAACACTGTTCAAGAATCTGTTAATGTTGTGTTTGATGATAAAGGTCTTACAGATGACAAAGATGAAGAAGATGTATCACAGGTTACTGACTCTTCTGAGAATACACTGAAGTCTGAAAATGTTGCACCAAATGTTAACACATCTGGGTCAACATCTACAGAACAGTCAGCTGTAAATTCACAGAATGATCAGTACATTCCCAAAACGAATCCTTCTTCAAGAATAGGCAAAAGTCATCCTTCTGACCAGATCATAGGCGATGCTACAGTTGGAATGCAAACAAGAGGAAGAGTAAGATCAAACAAGGTAGATGTGGTAAGAACAATATGCAAGTCTTCTATGTGTAATGTTGTAAATGCTGAATGCTATTTATCTGAAATTGAACCTAAGAGTGCTAAAGAAGCCTTAACTGATGAAAACTGGATTAATGCTATGCATGAAGAACTTGGTCAGTTTGAAAGAAATGAAGTGTGGACACTTGTTCCTAGGCCTAGTCATACTAATGTCATTGGAACAAAGTGGATATTCAAGAATAAAACTGATGAATCTGGTAATATTGTTAGAAACAAGGCTAGGTTAGTAGCACAAGGTTACACCCAAGTTGAAGGAGTTGATTTTGATGAGACTTTTGCACCTGTTGCTAGGATAGAATCTATTAGATTACTGCTAGCTATTGCATGTTTTATTGATATTAAACTTCATCAAATGGATGTAAAGGCTGCATTTCTAAATGGCATATTGAATGAAGAAGCATATGTTGAACAACCTATAGGATTTGAAGATCCACTATATCCTGATCATGTATATAAACTTAAGAAAGCATTGTATGGTCTTAAACAAGCTCCTAGAGCATGGTATGGTAGGCTTACTGACTTTCTTTTGGAATATGGATTTATTAGAGGAGAAGCTGATAGAACTTTGTTCATTAAGCACACTGAAAATGATACACTGAAGCTGATAGAACTATGTTGTATACTTCAATGGACGACATAGTGCAGAAAATCAAGCGATTCTGACGATGTGTGAAGAATGCGGGCTGAGGAAATTCCTTGAATCATCTCCGATGAATGTGTTTGAACCAGAAGCGATGGAATTTTATTTGCAGCTTGAAGGTGATAACAATGGTGTCCATTCAATGCTCTCACGGCACAAGGTAGTGATTACAAGAGAAATTCTTGAAGTCATGCTGGATTTACCTCAAGTCCCTGTAGATATTCTGACCTACAAAGCAGGAGAAGAGAAGGAGTGTGTAGGCAGATGGTCTGGAGAAGAGAAGGAGTGTGTAGCCAGAGTCTTTAAGCCATCTTAAGAAAGATGTTCTTCCTACTGGTCTTCAATTTCTAATGGACATAGCTGGAAAATGCTTGTTAACATCACAGTCAGGATGCTCTAACAAATCTGAAAATCCGAATCATGGCAGCAATCATTGACAGAGTGCAAGGTGATTGGCAAGGATTTTTCTTAGAAAGATTGATAAGTGAGAAAGAAAAGGTCTTGTTCGATGAGGATACATTGGAATTTTCGATTAAATCGAAGTTAGGGTTCGAAAACAAGCTGAGTATTTTGTTGCCTCAGTTAGTTGTCAAGAAGGCGTACTGGAGTAATCCCAAGAAATTCCATCATGGAAAATTCTTTATGAAGAAGGAGTCTGTTCGATTTGAACAAGAACATCCTTTGGAGCAACCTCAAGAACCTGAAGCTCAAGAGTCTGGTGCTTCAATGTATCGATCTGATGATAATCAACCAGAGATAAGATCAAAAGCGAGGCATGATCCGAGCAGTACTAGACCAAGAAGAGGAAGGTCTGCTACAACTGCCTCAGAGCAAACAGTCCGGTTTATTGAGACTGTGGTGCAAGAAAGCTCAGAAGAACAAGAGGTTAGTAATTCAAGTGTTGTTTTACATAAAAGAACCAAGGAAAGAAGTGCTTCTAGACCTAGGAGGAAACTTGTTGATTCTTCTCCTACCCCTTCAAATTCTGATCCAAGCCCAATTGATCCCATTGACCACCAACCTTCATGTTCTGGAGAATCAGCTCACTATTTTCCAATTTCTCAGAACACTCCCCATTCATCTCCTCAGAACACTCCCGTTTCAAGTCATCAAAACCAACCCACTCCACCTCATTCACCCACACAAGTTCATGATCACTCTACTGAACATGAATTTGAGCCTTCTTCTGTACCAATTGACATTTCATCATCCCCTGAACCTGAATATATAGCCCCTAAACCTGCTGGTTTAATGGATTATCCTATATGTGATAAAGAGGATCGAATTAGGATAGATTTGAGATTGGCTTTGTTGAAGCAGTTTCCTGGTTTAGATGAAAGCTCAGTTGAGTTTGAGAAACTTCTTAGGATTGGCACATGGGTGTATCTTAAGAGGAGTACTCTTAAAGAGAACTTAGTTGTTATGGAAGGTATGGGTGGTGCTTCAATCTTTGATGATTGGGAAGCAGAACAGATGCTTGCAGCTGGTGTTAACTCATTTCTTGAGCTAGTAACTCCAGAGTCAGTGGTGCAACTTGTTGAAAGGTTGACAGGATTTAAGTATTCTGTGGAAAATGTTGCCACTACTGCTGCAGATGAAAATGATGAGGTTGTTATGGAAAGTGAAGAAAGGATTGTTGATGAATTTGAGAAAGTTGTTGAAGAGGATGTTATGGAAGTTGATGAAGCTGGTGACAATACAACAGAGGTGTTTGAGAACACTGTTGTACTTGAAGAGACAGAAGTTGTTGAAATTCAAGATTTGAATGCTGATGAACTGGAAAGCATGCCATTTCAGTCTGTTGAACCTATCATTCCTGAAGATGTGCAGGAACAGATCAGAACAGTTCCTGTTGAAAATGAATCTAATAATTCTAGCTTTGAATTGTTGAAAAAGCAGAATGAAGAGCTTCAAGCCAAGTTGGAAGCTGCTGTGAGAATGTTCCAAGAAGCTACTGAAAGAATGAATAAGATGCATTCAGAAAATTCAATTGAAAGATATATGGAGCATACAATGACTAAAATCTATGATCTCCATAGACTGCAAGAAAAGAACCTATCTCAGGTGTTGCATGCAAAGATGGAACAACACTTAACTCCCTTGAAAGAGTGGCATGATGAAGCCAAAAAGGGGGAAGACAGGATAAGAAGAGTAATGGAGCAAACTCCATCACAACAAGCTCAACTAGTTGTGAGTCAAGATGAGTTGAAAGAGGAAATTGCCAGTTTGAATGAGAAAATCAAGATTAGGAAGCAACAGAAACAACAAGGTCAAGAAATTGTTGAGAAGAAGAAATCTGATGTTGCTGAAAGTTCTATTCAGAAGAAGAGGAAATTAATATTGTCTGATGAAGAAGAACAAGAAGAAGAGGTTGGTAGGATTACCAGATCCAGAAGCAAATTGAAAACTGGTGTTTCAAGTGAAGAACAAGAAAAACTTGAATTGATAAAAGAAAAGAAAGCTGAAGAAGCAGAGTTGAAAAAGAAGAACGATAAGGATGTTAAGTTTTTGAAAACAAGATTTGATAATAGAGTTGCAGCTTTGAGAAGGAAAATGAAAGCTCAGAGAAAAGCTGAAGGAAAAGAGTTTGATAAAAAATTTCAAGATGAGAATTTTGTTGATTTTATTGTTCTGACTGAAAATATGGAATATTGGAAAAATCTGAAAAAGAAGTGGCAGATTGCAAACTTTATTGTGAAGAATTTTGGTGATCATTCAAGCAAAGAAGCTGAATTTGCTGATTTTGAAGAGTTCATGTTGAACATAGATAAAGATTTTTGGGAAGATATAGCACAAGTTGCTGCTCGTGCTGAAACAAGGATATTATGTCCTGAAGAACCAAGTTGGGAAACTCCAAGACTTGAGAATGGAGAACCTGATTATAAAGAGATTAGTAACATAATTGCTGAGATTATCAGAGAAGAAGGAATCACTGATCATCAACATATGATGGATATCAAAGCAAGGCTTTCTGTTGCATTCAGAATCTGAAGATAAAGAAAGAAGATGAAGGACTAAGCTCACAAGATAACATTTCTAACCTTAATCTTTATATTTTCTGTTTATTTCATATTCTGTGATTATGTGTAATATGTGCATTATCTGATCTAAATATGATTATGAATATGAATCTGGAATTCTGAAATGATCAACTGTTATGATAGACTACATACTTAACTACTGATTTATTAACATTTAAGTAGTTTTGGCTTCATCAAAAAGGGGAAAATTGTTGGGATATGAATCCTTGAAACAATGTTCTAATTGATGATTGTATGTTTTGATGGCCAAAAGCAACTTAAAGTTAATGATATATGTGGTTCTAAGTCATCTTAACTGAGTCATATGAAATAAGTTTACTGATCTTAATGAGATATTGAAATCTGAGTTACTGATCTTATATAAGTTTACTGATCTTATTGTGTTTACTGATCTGATATATGAACTGTTAGGAACTAAGCTGATGTTTTGTATTCTATAGACAGCTTATAGTATAGGACTTAGATGTACTCATCTGTATATAGTTCAGTTGATGTATAGATAGGTTTTATATATGTAAAGTTATATTCTATTGTATTCAGCATTGTAATAGTTCAGAACAGTAATTTAGAACACTAGATTAGAAGAAGATCAGAAGACTATGGAAGACTCAGAAGACTACTTCAGAATAAGAAGACTTCAAAGAAAAGTTGAAGAGAAGCTTAGAAGAATTCTTGAGAAGTACAGAACAGTTTTGAGAACTGTGTTGACTGGCTCAGAACAGTAAAAATCAGAACAATAAGTTACTGTGCTGATTTGTTGAATTTGAAGAATAAGTTTGGAAAATTTATTTAAAGTGTAACTGAAGATATATTTGAAGATATGCTGACTTGGAATAAGAAGGAAGTTACAAAGTCGGTTACAAGAAGGAAGTTACAATAAAAACAGTTTTAGAGTTAGTTGAGAGTTAGTTCACAAACTGCTAACTGTCATACTAAGTTCTATAAATACTGTGTGATCTCCTACTGCTGAAGATGACTGAACAATTATTGATCTTAGAGAATTAAAGAGCAAGTCTACAAGCAAGAACTCACAGAGTTAAGGAAATCGAACTGAGGAGAAGCCACTGAATTGAAGAGAAGAATCAAAGGCTACTCAAAGAGAAGTTTTACTTTTCAGTTTTAAGTTTGTATTGTTGTAAACAAGTGTGCTAGTTACTTGTAGAATTACTAGTAGATCGAAGATACACTTGGAAATGTAATCGAAAAGATCACAGTCTTAATCTTGGGACTTTAAGCCACAAGAAACTCAAGGAAGAGTTAATAAAACATCACAACTGGGATTGTGAGAGTGGATGTAGACTTATTGGTCGAACCACTATAAAATTTTGTGTTCTTTATTTTCTGTTTAATATTTGATTAATATTTTTTTAAACAAGAACAGTAGAATTTACTAAGTAAATATCTGATTAAAAGTTGAGTATAAAACCGAAACTGGAAGTACTGATCTAACTCAGTAAGAACAGTACTATTCAGAACACTATTCCGCATTATAAACTCTGATATTTTGAAAGATTTTTGAAAGTCTATTCACCCCTCCCCTCTAGACTTTCTTAGCTTACTCAATCTTAACTCAACTTGGGACTAACATAAAAGATGTACCAAATCACTGAGTAACTATGGAGCACGGAGTTCACTACTACGATGCCTTCTTTTCAAAAGGTGATATTTGGTAAAAACATCAATATATTTGTAATCCATTAAGTAAGTATGGGGCACGGAGTTCGCTACTACGATGTACTCTACAGGAACAATGGATCAATACAAATTAGATGCTATAACACAAAAGGAAAAAATATGGTGCAACACAAATGAAGCAAATTCATGTAAAAACCGTGTTGAGGTGTTTGTAACAGTTTTGAGCACAACATTGCCTGATTCGAATTTATTTTTATTAACTGTAATTATTTAATTATTAATTGGGATTTATTTCATTTTATTTAATTACTGATCCACATTTTTTATTTTTCAGATTATGCGATTTTAATTATTCTGGAAGCTTCTTAATTATCCAATTTAATTTAATTAAATTTCCCCACTAATTACCCATGATCTACATTGTGGCTAATTATGTGGAGCATGATCGAAAAACTTCTGGATTATTTTCTTTACTCTCCAACTACATAGTTCTCTCTATAAATATCACTCATAAGATTAAATTCTAATGCTAATCGTGATTTTTGATCTTGTTGAGTACTAAGTTTTGCAGAATTGTTTATTGGCCGTGTATCTCTCAAAGTTTGTGTATACACTCCTCAAACCTACCTTGAAATTCCAACCGTCTCTTAAATGGCTGGAAACCGACCTCAATCCCACTCACAATCTCACTCTGATTCGAAGAACTCATCCCTTTCTCACACAAACCCTCTCGAAATCCTTGCTTCCATGGCTTCTCAGAAATCAACCTCGTCAAATGCTGACTCAAATGTGTCTACAACACCATCAACAACCGCTCCCACTCCTCAAACTGCTCCTCAAACCGTTCCACCAACAACCAACATTCCTCAAGATGCAACTGTTGAACAGTTCAATAGGGTTATCGAAGAAGTGTCTGACTCTCTTCGAACAACTGGTCATCTGCCCGTGATGACATTTGGAGATATCACTGTGGATATCTCAAGCTATTTGGCTGATCAAACCGCCCAAATGGCTGCTGCTTCAAAAAGCCCTAAATCACCTACTGTTCACAACCTGCAAGCTGAAAATGAGGAGGTTGCTGCTGAAGAAGAAGCTACTGCTACTTCCGACCCTGAAGACGTTGAAATGGAGGATGCAAACATCTCTGAAGACTGTACAAACTCTTCGCTCTCTGTTTCCGATGAATCTGCTCCCATTCCGTTCAAGAAGAATGCACAGAAAGGGAAAAGACAGAGAAGTCCTGTACAAAGAAGGAGATCATATCGAGTGTTCACTCGTGTGGATTATTCTGAATCCATGAGGAAGAAGAAGAAAGCTGGAGCTGAAGCTGCTGAACCCATCCAAATGTTCACAGACTCTGAAGAAGAAGCTCCTGTTGCTGTTGAGAAACCTAAGAAAGTTGCTGAGAAATCCAAGAAGAAAGTTGTTGCTGAAGTGAAAGGAAAAGGAAAGGCTGTTGCTGATCCCAAAGGCAAAGGGAAGGCCAAGATGATTACTGAAGATGAACCTGCAAAATCAGATTCTGATTCTGATGTGTGTTTAAGAGATATTCTGAATTCTCTTAAGAAAAATGCTGAGCATTTTGCTGCTGCAAAGGAAGCTGCACCAGAACCTGAAGATGATGGTAGTTGTGATAGCTCTTCCAGTGCAGAGAGCAGCTCTAAGGAAAGCTCTGCTAAAGATTCCACATCAAGCTCTAATGACCTTGCTTCTGAAGAGGAAGGTATTTATGATTCCCTTGAGACTCTAGAGAAGATTTTGATTAAAGATTCCAAAACCCCTAAATGCGGGTATTCATCTAGTATATATATATATATATATATATATATATATATATTGTTGGGAAATAAAATGATTTTGATTAAAGATTCCAAAACCCCTGAATGATGATGATCAGATTAGTTGAGATACACTCAAGTGAGATCAGTCTAGTTGTCTCAGGATACTTGAGTAAGTAAGAATGCCTAAGTCTAAATCTCAGAAATGTTGTGAGATTTATAGTTCAGGTTAGTTGTCAAAAGCTGGAATGTTAGGCAGTTTGTTAAGTATTAATATGATAGGACAAGTTTGCTGAGTACACAAGACAAGCTGACTAAAGTGGACAACATGGCTGAATGATCAAGAATGATAAGGCAAAGCTTCATGCATTGATAAGAAATGTATCAAATCAATTAAAGTGCTAATGATCAAGAGCATTGAATGCTATACTCACAGAAGACATATTTAATGAAGCATTTATTGCCATTAAGCCTGAACTAAGCATTGAAGACTTAGAAGCATTAAAGACTGAAGTATTGAATGAATGTTGGAACATTCTAGTTTGAAGCAGGAATGTTAAGGGGAGTTGTCCCATCTGACCGTTGGTTGAGTGTAGAGTCGGCCACAAATCAACCTTGGGAAATGTGCAAATTTGGAAACTGGCACAAGTCATCTCAGCTGCATTTTTCAGAAGTCAACACATTCATTCAAGCAACCATTGAAGAAGCTTTTACACAGTGGATAATAGGATGTCAAGCTCCATAACCGTTTCAATGGTGCTGCAAATAGACAAGTTTGAAATGCTATCTCTCCAACGGATAGTTGATCAAATTTGCCTATAAATTCAGAAGTGATCAAAGGATTCAAGCATCCAACTACTTGCTATCAAACTATCATCAAGCAATAAAAGGAAACCAAAGTTGTTCTTAAGAATTCCAAGTTTCCTGATCACTTCAAATAGCTAAGCCAATTCTTGTAATATCCCAAGCTTAGCATTGAGATATCCTAAGCCTTTACACTGTTCTTATTGTAAATGATATCTCTACTAGTTGGAACCAAACCTCAAACCCTTACCTCATTTAGTGAAGGAGTGTTTGTTGTAGAAGTAAGAAGTTAAGGACTGTTATTGAGAAACACAGTCTTAACTCAGAGAGATTGAGCACTAGGACTCAGATTATCCTAAGGATCAAAACACTAAGAGAGTGTTGTTGATCAGTGCACCTTGGCACTATAAAACAAGCTAATTCCATTGTTAAGGAATTATCATGTTCAATCAGGGAAAGTGGATGTAGGAATATTGAGACTCTGAACCACTATAAAGTGTTGTGCCATTACTTACTGCTTTCATTCTATTGTTTGCATTGCTTTACTCACAATCATTCATTTTCAAAGGAATCAATTCAGTAAGTTAAGAAAAACTATTTTGGACAAAGTCCCTGATTAACTGTTTGTTTTCAGAAATTAACTTAGAGTATTTCTTCAAAGAAAAGGCCAACCACATTCTGCACTTAGAAAATCTCTTAGATATTTATCCAACTGATCACTGTCTAGTTTTCAGTAGGACAGGTATCTTTTGAAGATCACTCAGGCTAGTTGTCAGACAACCTTCCTGATCAAACCAATCTACTGTTTTTAAGAAGAAAAAGGAAGAATTTGCATACACAAGTGCATCCCCCCCCCCCCATACACTTGTGTCATACTCCATCAAGGACCAACATATATATATATATATATTTCAGAGTCCGTCGGAAAAGGTCTTAGTAGTTAAAAGCCCAGTAAAAATCTAAGAATCTCGTGAAATTTCTTCCATAGAAGCGAAAGTAAGAACTTGGTTGTAATTTCTCGTCCAACTCGATCAACGATATTTCATCCAATTCAACGACAATTTCTAGAACTCTATTTTAATTTCTTCCACTTTCTTTGCTCTTTTTGGTTTAGATGTGAAATTTGATTACATGCATTTAAGGGCTCACGCATTTGGAATAACAACAAACATTCCTTTCATTGTTTCATCCGTTCATTCGCCGATCATAATTATTTAGAGAAAACTTCAATAGCGAATTTTGGATTATTTCATTTTTCTTCGTGTTTTGCCGCACTTCTGGTTTTATGTGTCGTTGTTGGTATTCTAACTATAGGTGCTATTTTATTCTTTCTATGTGTTTCGCTGCTGGACTTCTGTTTCATCCGTTCATTTTACCAACTCTAAGAGTATGTTTGAATTGGGTTTGGGATGTAAAATCCAGATTTGATATTTTGAAATCTAACTTATGTTACTTTGAGATTTTGAATTAGGGCTAGTCTTGGGTGAGACCGTCTCACAGAATGAGATTCGTTAGGCGACTTTTATATATGAAAAGTGATAATGTTTGAGCAAAAAGTGATAGTGTTTAAGTAAAAATTGATAGTCACTTTTGTTAAAAATATCGTCACTTTTTGCTTAAACATTATCACTTTTTTTACAAACCATAATCTGGAAAAAAATATGGGTTATCCTAACCAAAATTTTGAAATATGGGTTAAAATGATCAGTCTCACAGAAAATGATCCGTGAGACGGTCTCACAAAAGTTTTTGCCTTAGAATTAAGATTTCAAAATCTCACCCTAAAAAATACATATAAATCCTATAAAAGTCAACTCGATTATAAATACCTACAAATCCTATATAAACACCTATAAATCATATACTATAAAGGTAAAATTCTAGCCTACTTAAATCTCAAAACAAACACAAAATATACAAGTCGTCAGAATTTCAAAATCCAATAGATTTCAAAATTTGGATTTCAAAATCCCAAAACAAACATCCCCATAGTGTTGCTCTTTTTATGTGTTGCTTTTTTTTTTCCCTTTCTTTCAAAAAAAAAAATCTTTATTTTGTACCAATATTGTTAGAAAATATATAAAAAATGGAATGTGAGTTTAATTTCTTAGGAATAGATAACAATTAAGAAACAAGTCACTGTGTGGATTTATTATTCTGTTAATCATGATTAGGGATAATTATTCTTCCAAGATGTCCATCCAACATTTTTTTTGTGAAATTAATAATGAGATTGATATCAGTAGTGGGGCAAGACAAACAAATATTAATTTAGACGAATTTCTTCAACGGTAAAAACTACGGGGACATGAATTTATATAAACATTTTCTTCACTGTTGCCTTTGTTTAGTTAGATGACAATTAGTTTAGAAACATTTATTTCCTATGTTCTCACTATAATTATTAGTTAGATGTCAATTAGTTTGGATAGACGCATTTGTTGTTTTTGTTCTTATTTTTATTAACTATGGTGTGTTCATTATAATGGTTTGTAAAATTCATATTTTTCTTAGATGTCTGATCGTACTAGGATATTTTCTTTGTCTGGTCGTTTGACAAATCATGTTTCGCAACGACCACCACTTGTCAACAATTCTGAAATGTCACAACTACGGCTGTCAAATGGGTCGGGACGGTTGTTGTCGGGCATACAAAACTGAAGCCCAGCCTGGCCCTAGGCGGGCTGTCGGGCCATCGGGCCAAAAATGGTCTGATTCTTAATAATTAAAAAATAAAAATAAATATCAATATTTAATGTTGTGAAATGGTCAAAATGGGGCCATGAAAATGATTCAAAATAATACAATAATAGTATAATACATAATAAAATCACATGTTCAAATAACAATTCATAATAAGTTCAAGCATCAATTCTGCAATTCAAGCAACAATTCTGCAATTCACTAAATAACAGTCCAACAGTTCATAATAAATTCAAACAACAATTCTGCAATTCATAATAAGTTCGAACAATAATCGTTAATCCATAGCAACAAACATGAATATCCTCTGACATGATAAATCTTCCGTGAATAATGGTATCTCCTCAATTTCTTTTGCATTGTATTTATAAGAAATATGAGATTAAAAATCATATTATTAAATTTAAAATAGAAATCATATTGCATGTAGAAAATGAGATAATTTTATTTATTTTTCTAAAGATACACCCTCTTTGACACCATGCAACCAACTACGAGTGCAAATGAGAGCTTGAAATTTTTCCGGAAGTAAGCAACTTCTATACTTGTTCAAGATACGATCCCCCAAGATTCTGAAGCAACTGTTGTAATTGGAATGCTTAGAATGTCACAAGCTATAATTGCAAGTCGGGGGTATCGCTCCTTATTCATCTTCCAATAATCAAGTATTTCTATGTTGTTTCCCACATCCGTTTTTTCTTCCAAATATAAATCAAGTTCAGATTTGCCCGCCGTTGAAGTGAATTGACTCATCTCTTGAGTATACTCCTAAAATTAGAAAAACGCATAACATAAACAATATAAAACTAGATTAAATACATATAAAAAAAATCATATAATGAAGATTAATAACATAACTCAAACTTACTTTGTAGATTTTCTCATCTGAGTCTTGCATGCTCATTGAATGTGAAAAAGTGGAGACGTTTCTTGATGAGCTAGATACAACCCCACTTCGTTCATACTCTTTAAAAAATCTATACATAGCATCCTTTACCTTATTCACCTTTTCTTGATATATTTCTAGGTAAAGGCTCTTATAGCAAAAGTTCATAAAGAACATCTTTGATGTAGGATTAAGAACACTTTCAAATGCCAAGACAATACAATATTCTTCCCAATACTAGTCAAATTTGAGCATCATTCTTTAACACATCTCTCTTGTCACTCTATCTTCACTAGATAAATTTTCCTTCAATTTTATTTCTATAGTTGCAATTTGCATGAAATATAAGTTGGATGTGGGGTAAGACGATCATGACATCAAGTTAGTGATTTTATAAAATGGGGCCAAGAAAGAACACATTTTCTCCCCTCTATCCCACTTTTCATCAGTTGGACAACATTTGAAATTCTTATCATACAAACACATAGTAGAAAATGTTGACTGATATTTAATAGCACTTTCAAGCATCAAATATGTATAATTCCATCTTGTTGACACGCCTAACCTTAAGAAACCACCACCAACATCACCCAAATTCCCCAATGCATCTTTTGAAAAGTTTAAACCTCCCATCTAAAGACTTAACATACTTAATACTTTCTTTAATTTTATCCACTGATTTTGATGCCTCCTTCAAACCATCTTGAACAATGAGGTTCAAAATGTGTACACAACACCTCACATGGAAAAACTCACATTTACATAACAAAACATTTTTTGTGTTAAGTCTATCTCTTACCATCTTTTGCATGGCATCATTGGAAACAGCATTGTTTAATGTGATATAAAAGATTTTTGAACTTATCCCCAATCCTCAAGCACTCTAAGTAACTGTCCTAACAATTCCCTCGTTGTATGTGGACTATCCAGATCACAAAATGCAAGCAACTTAGAGTTTAAATTCCATTTATCATCAACATAATGAGCAGTTGCAGTCATATAACCTTTAGTATACACACCAGTCCATGCATCAGAAGTTGAGCATATTCTACCAGGAACATTGACTGACACACTCTTGAGCTTTGTTTTTTCAATCAAATACACGGCTTTAACATCTGGCTACAGTGTTTCTACAAACAAGTTTGAATTCAGGATTCAAGTTTCTATTAATCTCATTAACTTCTTCATTCTCAGCATAGTTAAATGGATGATCATGATTGATAATAGCCTTAGAAAGTCCACCCCTAAAAACCTTTTGATCAAATTTCCACTTCTTCAATAAGGTAGCTTGATTATCTAACAAGGCCTCCACATCATGAAACTTAGGAGTCTTAAAACATGCTACAACATGACGCCTTAAATGATTTGTGTCGGAGTTAGAGTTGCAAGTGTACAATTTTCACATGACTTGCACTTACATTTTTCTACTTCATTTATTAGGCCAACCTTTTCAAAGTAATTCCACACCTCAGAAGTACCGGTCTTAGGTTTCTTAAACTCTATCCCACCAATTGGTCCATTATCATCATCCATAGTACTCTTATTTTTAGTAATAGTGTTACATCCAAAAGAGGTAGCAGTACTGTCCCTGTAGTGCTCTTAAAAGTGTGAGGATCATCTTCAAATATCTCTAAGTCAAAGTCATCATCTTCCAAATTGTTGTTAGAATCCATATATTCGACTGCCATCATTAAAGAAATTAGCATATATATATATATATATATAGTAGTATAGGGCATACACAACCTCCATAATATAATAAGTTAGCAAAGATCATATACCAATATACCATATATATTTTAATTCAACTTCCATAGTAAAAGAAATTAGCAAAGATAATAAATGAAGTTTGCAAAGATCTTCCATATATTGTCACAAAGATATATGGAGTATTATATATAATAGAAAATTTAAAACTCATCATAGTCATCAAGCAATTCACGGTCCCTGGCTATATATGTAGTAAATTTAAAACAGAAAATCAAATTCACAAAATCAAACTCAGGTAGTCAGATACTTAAAATCTCATATACTTAATTTAAACTTAATATTCACAAACTTCAAATTAAAAATAATAATAAAAATAAAACAAATGTATACCACTTACCAGGCTACCAGCGACAGCATGCCTGGAGGAGGCCAACAGAGACTGGAGTGGCTGGAGGCGGGCGACAAGGGCGATGGTCGCGTGAGTGGCGTGACTGGAGTGACTCGACGAGGTCAATACCGATGGACGACTAGAGTGACTCAACGAGGGGCGGTGACGGGCTTGGCCGCGTGACCGGTCGGCGTGGAGGTGGGCATGGCCGCGCTTTGTAGGTCCCAAGTTGAGTTTAATAACGAGTAAGCTAGTGAAAACGTCTAGAGGGGGGTGAATAGACTTTTCAAAAATCTTTCAAAATATCAAAGTACGATGCGGAAATCAGAATATAACAATGAGCCCAATTCTAGTTTATACTCAACTTATTTCGAGAACTCTGTTTTAGTGTTTACTCAGCTAATCTAGTTTAGATAAGTAATTCAATCAATCAAACAACTAATCAATTAATCAAAACAAAACAGTAAAGTAAATCAAACACGAGATTTTATAGTGGTTCGACAACTTGTCTACATCCACTCTCACAACCCAGTTGTGATATTCTTATTAACTCGTCCAATGGAGTAATATGTTCTTGTAGCTTTAAGTCCCAAGAAATAAGACTTAGATCTTCTCGACAACACTACCAAGTGCCTCTTCGATCTAACTAGCTATTTTACAAGTAACTAGCAACTTGAAACAGTAAAACAAAACTAAAACTTCTCTTTGTTCAGTAGTAGCCTTCTTGTTCTTCACTTGTCTTGCGTAGCTTCACTTTCTGAACTTCAATCTCTGAGAGAAACTTCGAACAATTCTTCAGTATGTAGCTTCAGTATATGTGTTTTCAGTAGTCCTTGAATGATAAACACCTTGAGGTATTTATAGACTCTAGAAATCAAGAACTCAGTAAGTTGTAACCAACGTTTCTTGAAAACTAACTTCTAACTGAATCTTCTTATCCTTCCACGCGTTTCTTGTTTAAGTAGTTATTTCTAACTAACTTTGTAATCATATCTTCATACGCGCTTCTCCTTTAAGTATCTCCAAGTTGACTTCTAAATAACTTGTCTTGTGTAGTCATGTAAGCACTTGTCTTGTAGTCCACCTGTCTTGTCCTTAAGTAGTAGACTGCGTCTTCTACTTGTCTTGTGCAGTAGACTTCTTTAGATTACAATATAGAACTAATCTAGTCCTATCATCTAATCCTAACAAGACTATTACATTACATTAAGCTCTTGTTACAAAGCTTAGTCAACTTAGAAAACTATACAAAGAATCTATCTATTACATTCAAAAACATGAGCTCTATACAACAATTATTCATAGCTCAATAACAATCTAAACAGTTAATATAAACACATATAAAGTAATAATACGATATCAATTATAAGTACTTGTCTTTTCATATGTTAACTCATGTGAACTCTACTGATCTTGTTCAAGATGACTTCAACTTAACTAGACTAGATTAGTCAACACTTAGAAAAATTCAACCTTCTTTTGGCTTATCAAAACTTTATCTTTTATATTTCAATCATCATTTAGGACTTGTTTTAGGATTCATATCCCAACACGCTTGGAACGAAGGAGGAGGGGGTTGTGGTCTATGGGCGACTGCTTCAAGCTTACTAGGGTTTTTTGGTTAATTGGATTTGGGGGATGAATATTGAATTTCTATTCTGTAAGTTACTAATTACTAATTAGGTTTTAGTTTTTACATTAAAAAAAAAAGTTCTGGGCCAGCCCAAAAATTCGGGCAAAGCCCGGTCTGGGCCCGGTCGGCCCGACAGGCCATTTGGGCCGGGCCAAATTGACCAGATTTTTTAGGTCACTATAAATCAGGCCCATCCTGGCCTGTTTGTCGGGTGGGATGGGCCGGCCCATCGGGCTGGGCTGATTTTAACACCCCTAGTCACAACCATATATAGTATGCCAGATCAGGTATCAACTAATGCACCTAGATGCACAAGGGCCAAAAGGATATTCGAACCTTCAGGATGATATCTACCAGAAAGGCAAGAGAGATCGCACAATCACAATCTACAACTAATAATTTAGAGACGGACTTGAACTCGATAGCATCCCCCAACCAAGCCAACGTTAATGCTAATCCGACTTTGAAGAAGAAGAAAGGTTGAGGATGCAACAAATGAGAGAATCCCTAAGCTAATCGAGGAGATAGGAGGTGCATCTCGCTTACTCCTCAAGGAGGCTGGCCCAATAAAAAGGTGTCATGAACCATTGGCAACCATATTCGAACTAGACTTAAAGGGGGTCACCCGAATTGGACTACCTAAACATAATAAGATAACGTACTTTTTGGAATTGATGTGAGGTCAAATAAACTTATTTCAACCCTTTGTTCATTTAATGCATTCCTATATTTATAAAAAAAAATCCAATTACATTAGAGTACTTATGTGTGGGATCCAATTGAAAATAGAGCAATAAAAGCTCTTGAGAAAAGTATGGGTAATTCTTTATCCAAAGCAGTTTCTGATGCACGAGAGAAATATGAGGCTACAAAAGAGATGTTAGAGTGGTGTCCCGACCAACAGTGGAATGAATCTCTTGCTTATTGGAAAAGTCCTAAGTTCTTAAGAAGGAGTAAAGTTGCAAAGGAAAATAGGAGCAAGGCCCCACGAGCATGTCATACCACCAGACTTAAGACTATGGAGTGTGTTGACATCGAAAAGGTATTTTATAATGTTTATAAATAGAATTTAAAGTCATTTGTATTGAATAAGAGACATAACTATATACATTTTATTGGTTTCGTCTCTTATTTCAAGTTTCAACTACTCCCTCTGTCCACCAAAAGTGTGCTCACTTTTCTTTTTTGTGTGCCCACCAAAAGTGTGCTCATCTCTTTTATGGAAATAATACTATTCACAACACTTAATATTTACCCTTTTATCATTACATATTTACAATTGTGTCACTATGGGCCCACATTAATTTTACTTACAAAACCTAATTAATTTAACTTATTAAAACTAATCTGAACCAACTAATCCACCTAATCTAACCCAGCCCACATATCATCAAATTTATTCTACCCATCTAACCTAACCCAATATAACATTCTCGATTATTCTTTACAATTTAAAACCCGTGTTCTTCACTCATCTCTTAGTTCGAAACCCTAGCCCAACATTTTTGAGTGTTCTTCATCTCCGACTCTCTATTACTCTATAGATTAAAATATTATGTCTAATAAATGCAACTTCGTGCTCGATTCTGGGGATCTCAATTTTGGGATTCACAACTTTGTGGTGTCTGATTCATTTGAGGAAGAATCGCCTCTTGGATCGGATATAGTATTGGGGTCTGATTCATTTGGGGAAGAACCACTTCTTTGATCTGCGATGGTATTGGGGTCCGATTCTTTTGAGAAAGAACCACCACTTAGATCGGCGATGGTGTTGGGGTCCAATTCCACTATCGTGTATGATTCTTTTGGATTTGAGTTCAACTCCGAAAACCATGTGGGTAAATCTCTAATTGATGACAATTTTACAAAAATCTGGGGTCCCTTTCGTGGACCTAGGTCCGCCGAGTTGTGTCGTTTTGCTGTGAAAAGGTATACTGTGTGGATTCCCCACGTGTTGCCTCGTTCAAAGGTATTTATAAATCTCTTTATTTATATTATTTTCTTCTAAGTTATAGTGGATTTTGATTTTAATATGTGAAATATATTGTGGCAGTTGTGATTCCGATTCTAGAGTTCTTGAATCTGGGGAATCTGATTCCGAGTTTCTGAAATCTATTGTGCCCGATTCTGAAGAGGATGAACCACCTCCCTGGTATTCCTTTTTTTTTTTTTTGGTGAATTTGAATTTATTTGTTACCATTATGGCAAATCATTATATTTGGTGACTTTACACTCTTGGATATTAGCTGTGATGATGTTTCTGAGTCTACATGTGCCTAATATTATGTAATTGTGGCAACTAATATTCTGAAATGAAGTGTATATGTCACCACTAAGACTATGTCATAGTTTTAGGTGACTTTAAATTCTAAAGTGTGGTTGTGGTAATGTTTCTGAGTCCATATGTGTCTAATATTGTGAAGTTGTGGCAGTTTGTTGGTGATATTGAATTTATTTGTTGCCACTGTGGCTAAGTCATAGTTTTAGGTGACTTTAAATTCTGAAATGTGGATGTGATGATGTTTATGAGTCTATGTGTATCTAATATTGTGAAGTTGTGGCAGTTTGTTGGTGATATTGAATTTATTTGTTGCCACTATAGCTAAGTCATAGTTTTAGGTGACTTCAAATTCTGAAATGTTGTCATGATGATGTTTCTGAGTCCATATGTGTCTAATATTGTGAAGTTGCGGCAGTTTGTTGGTGATATTGAAGTTATTTGTTGCCACTGTGGCTAAGTAATAGTTTTAGGTGACTTTAAATTCTGAAATGTGGTTGTGATGATGTTTTTGAGTCCATGTGTGTCTAATATTGTGAAGTTGTGGCAGTTTGTTGGTGATATTGAATTTATCTGTTGCCACTATGGCTAAATTATAGTTTTAGGTACCTTTAAATTCTGAAATATGGATGTGATGATGTTTCTGAGTTCATATGTGTCTAATATTGTGAACTTGTGGCAATTTGTTGGTGATATTGAAAGTATTTGTTGCCACTATGACTAAGTCATAGTTTTAGGTGACATTAAATTCTGAAATGTGGATGTGATGATGTTTTTGAGTCCATATGTGTCTAATATTGTGAAGTTGTGGCAGTTTGGTGATATTGAATTTATTTGTTGCCACTATGGCTAAGTCATAGTTTTAACACACTTTAAATTCTGAAAATAGAATGTGATGATGTTTCTTGGTCTATATATGTCAAAATATTTCATCATTTCTATCATTGATGCAAAAAAATTCATCATTTCATAACCACTGATGCAAAACATTTCATCATTTCAATCTTTGCAACTAGATGACTTTAAATTCTAAAATGTTTATGAAATTATGAAATAAACTCTAAAAAAAAACTTCCAATACATAATCATTGATGCAAAAAATGTCAAAAAGTACAAAATATAATGTTCCATACATGTTTACAGTTTAAACAAGAGCATAATTTTTTCAAGATTATGTTGTAAACATAGCAAAAAGTATACAAAAGAGGTTGTATATAACATATGTCCATCATGCTAGCCACATTAATTCTAAAAGTAGAGTGTCCACATCATATGTAGATTGAATATCATTCTCAGGTTGTCTTAAATATTCAATGCATTCCTTAACAATGAGCTTATCCACTTGTAGGGAATCTGATAGTCTTACTTCTCTAATGAGTCTTTCCTTGTCCATATGTGTCTGCTTATACGAATTGTGCCCCTTACATTTCATCATTTCAACCATGCCAGCATGTAGACTAAGAAAAACATTATTCAACGTGTTGTCATTTACTTGTTTATATGAAAGAATAACATTTTCCATTAGGTCATCCACATTGTATGATGATGTCTCCACTTGCAAACTTTGTATTGCAAACATTATTCAATGTGTTGTCATTTACTTGTTTATATGAAAGAATAACATTTCCCACTATGTCACCCACATTGTATGATGATGTCTCCACTTGCAAACTTTGTATTGCTCTAAACCATCCTAAATCATTGATGTTGGTATCTGGTGAGTTAGCTCGTTGACAAATCATGTGGATATTGAATCCATCTGAGGTTGCAACAACTCTAAACTTAATGTCATTGTTGTATATGTGGCCTAGCATTGTCTTGCTGAATAAATATGTTCCTATCCCCACTTGATGGTCATTTAGACTTAATTGCTGGAATAATCTGAAGAAAAATGTAATGTAACCAACATGTTTAATTCAGTTTTGAATACCTACAATTTTGAACTAAATTAATGATGAAATTATTATGATAGTGGAATTCTTATTTAGTACTTGGATGATTAAGCAGTCTCTAATCACTTCCTTGTAGATAGTTTCCATAGGCTTTGTCTCCATTGCACCATTAAGTCTGTTCTTTGAATTTATTTTGGTCGACTCTTGTTTGGTGAAGGGAAATATCCCTATTTTCCCATCAAATATTAGATCTCCATCACTTGAATATTGTGGTCTTAACACAACACACATGAACAATAACTTAGTAATGAATCTCTTGCTCTTGCACAATCTATAAGGATCTGGTTCATCTGGAGCAAAGTAGTACCTTTCATTCTCTTTTGTGATGTTAAACCATTTTTCATCTATGTGAACTGTGTTTTGCATTGGTTTGAACTTAATGATGTTGAGTGCTCTATAATAACATAAATGACTTAAACTAAATTTCAACCTTAAGAGCTTATATTGAACGGTTAACTCAATTTTAATGGCATTCGTATGTGCCCTTATCAACCCACTTTCCCACTAGACTCTTGCTTACCTCCATTTCTCTTGTTATTCTTCTATATGTAAACGAATTGACTTCAGTTTCTCAATATTTAGCATAACTCTATCATTGTGTGTTGACCATTTCCTAGCATTAAATATAACAATCTGACCTTCATTTTTTTTCTGTCTTGTTGCAGCCCAGATGGAACTCACTGACCTTCTGGAAATGCCAAACACGTTTGAAATCCCCTTGAACTTGCCCCGTGATGGTTTGTCATCCTTGCAGCTTTTCATCAAGATGTTTGCTACCTTAGTCTTCAATGCTACTGACAAGTTAATGCAGTTGCTCCTGCTCATATTTTGTTGTTTTTTGTTGTAGGAGTATTAATGGTTAAAGTAATGTGTTAGGTGGTAGTGGTGTTGTGATTGTATTTATAGTGTATTTATGGCAGTGGTTTGAATTAGGTGGGAAATTGAAATCTAATTTTTTATAGGGAAAATGTAAATTTAATCCCATCAAACTCATGTGATGAGGGACTGCTTTTTGAGTAAATTTGCAGACTCGTCATTCGACCATTAATGTAGTAATGTAGTTGTGTAGCTTATTAATGTTTGGAGGGAGTACTTACTCACTAATTGCAACCAGTCTAGCTAAGTGTCTACCCAGAATACCCTTCAACCTTTATTGACTTTTCTACTTTATTGAATAAAACACAAGTTTTCATTAAAACATTTGCCCACATAAGTGAGCACAATTTTTGTAGACAAAATGAGTATATATTATCGAGTCATTTGTATTGAAATATTGATTTTTTTTAGTGGTGGCATTTAATCTGTAATTTCTTAATTTTTGTGAGTGGTTGCATCGTATCGAACAAAATTAAGTCGCATATATAAATATTACACATTATTTAAAATTCTTATGAAAATCTGGTATACATTGAATAGGCACTAGAACGGGGTATGCCTGCGATCCCTTTTATAGAGAATTAAGTTAACACCCACATGTTGCGCAATCCCAATGACCCTAATGCAACCCCAAAGTAGATTGATCCAAAATTCAAGGTTGTACATGTAAGTTTCAAGATTATTATTTTGTGTAATTGATACATTAAATGATTGCATATAATTCTTATAATTTTTTTCTCTTCAAAATAGGATCCATATGTTAAAGATATATTACATCAAAGACTTTGGAGAAGATCATGCAAATTGACCTATAGTTGTTGATGTTGAGTTTCGACGACACATCGGTAGGTAATATATTTTTGAATGGGTATTAATGAATTTATTTTTTAATTCGTTAACATAGAGGTCTGATGGTCCATCTGTTAGCAAAACATTTTGCATAAATATGTCACGCAGAAAAATATTATTTAAACTAAAAACTCGCGCAATGCCTAAAGTTATACCGAGTAGTCACTTCGTCTATATAAATAACAGGGCAAAAAGATAATAAGCACCCTTATGTTTTCACAATAAATATTGAGTTGGTATAAAATATTTTCTATGGAATAAAATTAAAGTGAAAATATTATCTTCCGACCAAATGTTCATCACTAATAACTATGTAATACCGACAAAATTTCTTTCATCCGGTAAAGACAATATCGAGAAGGCTTGTTGCGACGGATTATAGCAATGGACTATCGGTCGGTAAAGTAGTATTTCTAACCGATTTTGATATGTTCCGACCAATACCTTTGTCGGAAAAATTGTTTTTTCCTGTAGTGTTTTCTCGTCTACCACCCCTAAACTTTATTCAACCTCCATCTCATCATAAAATTTTCATATCTGAAACCAATTAGACCAAATTAAATTTAAACTACTCCAACATATAAACCTTCAAACTCCTCTTACCCGTGAATTGAGTCATCATAATACACCTTATCCAGCTCTAGAAATGCCTCATATCCAAACAACCATTCCCATAGCCCAAGTGTTCTTGATTTTGCATAGTTATTTGTTTACCTCTCTTTCACTATCTAAAATGTCCGGTGCCCAGATAAACCTCATTATTGTTACTATCCCGCATATCCTAACCCTTGACAGCCATATAACTTTGCCCATGACCTAATATACCCCACCCTCTAACTCTACCCTCGTCGACCTTTTTGTTGATCCCTTGAGCTTGGGGGGTTTGACGTACATAGGGTCCTCCCGGAGATGGAAGCGGGAAGCTAGACAGGGGGTAAAGTTTGGTGTGAATAGGATGAGGAGGTGGATTCGGTAATCACCTTCCTAAAGAAGTCATGCTCGAAGATTCCCCCCATTGAATATTGGGTTGAGATTTGTGAATATAATAGTAGAATTAGGATTAAGTAATTTTTTCTAATCGAATTCAAAAAGATCCACATGTCTTATTCATTTTTCTACACAAAATCAAACATCACTCATTTTACTACACAAAATCAAACATCACAATGCAAAATTTCATTCTAAAACTGCCCTAATTACATTAAGATTCTTCGAAAATTAAAAATAATCACACAATAGAACCCTAAAAATAGAAACCCTATAATTTTATAAAATTAATGAAACAACATAAAGTTAAGATTAAATATATCAAATTCATTCATTTTGTTCATAGAAAACTTACTGCCGATGGAAACTCTTTTTTCAAACAGTTTCTCTTGCTCTCTTCATAGAAAACTTACTGTCGATGGGAACTCTTTTTTCAAACCGTTTCTCTTACTCTCTTTAGTGAGAATGAATTTCAGGAATTTTTTCTTTTGTTTATTAGAGTAGGGATATAATTGTTTAAGGGGGTATGTTTAGTAATTTTAAATAAATCAAATTTTATATAAGGTAAAAAAAAGGTTAAGGAATACTAAGGACTGGTGTGTATAATGATAAATAGAAATATTTACTTTCAATTTTAAAAATTGTTTTTTACGTTTAAAGATCCTACATCGATTTTACTTTCGCATTTAAAATTTAATTTTAAAAATCACTATTATTAAATATACTCATTGATTTGACATAAAATTAAATTTACACATTAATTTGACATAGGGTCAAATTCTCCCTACTCAAAAACCTAAAAGAAACATACATATTACCCTCAGACAAAAATTTGTGTGAGACTGTTGGTCCCAAGTTGAGTTAAGATTGATTAAGCTGGTAAAAGTCTAGAGGGGATGGGTGAATAGACTTTTAAAATTCTTTCAAAATATCAGAATATGCAATGCGGAATTTAGTTTTCTTAAGTACTGTACTGTGCTTACTTAGCTCAGATCAGTACTTTCAAAACAGTATGGGCCTTACTAGTTTATACTCAACTTTTAATCAGATCTTTAACTTTGTAAATTCTACTGTTCTTAGTTAAACAAATATCAAACAGAAAATACCAAACAGAAAAGTAAAGAACACAGAATTTTATAGTGGTTCGACAAATGTCTACATCCACTCTCACAATCCCAGTTGTGATGTTTTATTAACTCCTCCTTGAGTTTCTTGTGGCTTAAAGTCCCAAGACTAAGACTGTGATCTTATCGATTACACTCCCAAGTGTATCTTCGATCGACTAGTAATTTCACAAGTAACTAGCACACTTGTTTACAACAACACAAACTTTAAAATGAAAAGTAAAACTTCTCTTTGAATAGCCTTTGATTCTTCTCTTCAATTCAGTGGCTCTTCTCTTCTTTAATCTCCTTCAACTCTGTGAGTTCTTGTTTGTAGACTTGATCTTGATTTCTTCTAAGATCAGTAATTTCTCAGTAATAGCAGTCTTTTCAGTCGTCTCTTCAAGTAGGAGATCATACAGTATTTATAGAACTTAGTATGACAGTTAGCAGTTTGTGAACTAACTCTCAACTAACTCTAAAACTGTTTTTGTAACTTCCTTCTTGTAACCGACTTTGTAACTTCTTTCTTATTCCAAGTCAGCATATCTTCCATATAAATCTTCAGTTACACCTTAAATAAGTTTTCCAAACTTATTCTTCAAATTCACCAAATCAGCACAGTAACTTACTGTTCTAATTTTTACTCTTCTGATTTTTACTCTTCTGAGTCAGTGAGCACAGTAACTTCAAAACTGTTCTGAACTTCTCCAGAATTCTTCTAAACTTCACTTCAACTCTTCTTTGAAGTCTTCTTCTTCTGAAGTAGTCTTCTGAGTCTTCATTAGTCTTCTGATCTTCTTCTAATCTAGTTCTAATCTAAACTTACTGTTCTAAACTGTTACAATGCTGATTACAATAAAATACAACTTTACAAATATAAAACCTATCTATACATCAACTGAACTATATACAGATGAGTATATTTAAGTCCTATACTATAAGTTGTCTATACAATACAAACATCAGCTTAGTTCCTAACAGTTCATATATCAGATCAGTAAACACAATAAGATCAGTAAACTCATATAAGATCAGTAAACTCAGATTTCAAATATCTCATTAAAATCAATAAACTTATTCTCAGTTTCCATACTAAGATCAGTAATCTTACTTTCAGATGACTTAGCTAAGATGACTTAGAACCACATATATTACTAACTTTAAGTTGCTTTTGGCCATCAAAACATACAATCACCAACTAGAACATTATTTCAAGGATTCATATCCCATCAATTTCCCCATTTTTGATGAACCCAAAACTACTTAAATGTTAATAAATCAGTAGTTAAGTATGTAGTCTATCATAACAGTTCATCAGATCAAATTTCAGATTCATATTCAAGTTAGATCAGATAATGCACATATTACACATACTAACAAAATATGAAATAAACAAAAATATAAAGATTAAGGTTTAGAAATGTTATCTTGTGAGCTTAGTCCTTCATCTTCTTTCTGCATCTTCAGATCCTTAATGCAACATACATCCTTGCCTTGATTTCCATCATATGTTGATGATCAGTGATTCCTTCTTCTTTGATAATCTCAGCAATTATGTTGTTAATCTCCTTGTAATCAGGTTCTCCATTCTCCAGTCTTGGAGGTTCCCAATTTGGTTCTTCAGGACATAAGATCTTTGTTCCAGCACGAGCAGCAACTTGTGCTATATCTTCCCAAAAATCTTTATCTATGTTTAGCATGAACTCTTCAAAATCAGCAAATTCAGCTTCTTTCCTTGAATGATCACAAAACTTCTTCACAATGAAGTTTGCAATCTGCCATTTCTTCTTCAAATTTTTCCAGTATTCCATATTCTCTGTTAGAACAATGAAATCAACAAAATTCTCATCTTGAAAATTTTCATCAAATTCTTTTCCTTCAGCTTTCCTTTGAGCATTCATCTTTCTCTTCAAAGCTGCAACTCTATTATCAAATCTTGTTTTTAAGAACTTAACATCCTTTTCTTTCTTCTTTTTCAGCTCTGCTTCTTCTGCTTTCTTTTTCTTCAATATTTCAAGTTTTTCTTGCTCTTCACTTGAAACACCAACTTTCAATTTGCTTCTTGATCTGGTAAGTCTACCAGTTTCTTCTTCTTATTGTTCTTCATCACACAAGACTAATTTTCTCTTCTTTTGAACTGAACTTTCAGCAATATCAGAACTCTTCTCAACAATTTCTTGACCTTGCTGTTTCTGTTGCTTCCTCAGTTTAAATTTCTCATTCAAACTTGCAATTTCTTCTTTCAACTCATCTTGACTCACAACCAATTGAGCTTGTTGTGACTGAGTTTGCTCTATTACTCTTCTTATCTTATCTTCCCCCTTTTTGGCTTCATCATGCCACTCTTTCATGGGAGTTAAGTGTTGTTCCATCTTGTCATGCAACACTTTAGATAAGTTCTTCTCTTGAAGTCTATGGAGATCATAAATATTAGACATTGTATGCTCCATAACTCTGTCAATTGAGTTTTCTGAATACATCTTATTTATTTTCTCAGTAGCTTCTTGGAACATTTTCATAGCTGCTTCCAACTTAGCTGTAAGCTCTTCATTCTGCTTTTTCAACATCTCAAAGCTTGAATTATCAGATTCCTTTTCAACAGGAACTGCTCTGATCTGTTCCTGCACATCTTCAAGAATAATAGGATCAGTAGACTGAAATGGAGTGCTTTCCATCTCTTCAGCATTTAAATCTTGTTTCTCCAAAGCTTTTGTTTCTTCAATCACAACAGTGTTCTCAAACACTTCTGTTGCATTGTCAACATCTTCATCAATTTCCATAATATTTTCTTCAACAATATGATCAGCCTCATCAACTACCCTTTCTGCACTTTCCATAAAAACATCATCATCTGCAGTAGTAGTTGCAACCTTTTCCATAGAATACTTAATTCCTGTCAATCTTTCAACAAGTTGAACTACAGACTCTGGAGTTACTAGCTCAAGAAATGAGTTAACACCAGCTGCATGCATCTGCTCTGCTTCCCAATCATCAAAGATTGAAGCACCACCCATACCTTCCATAACAGCCAAATTCTCTTTAAGAGTACTCCTCTTAAGATACACCCATGTGCCAATCCTAAGGAGCTTCTCAAACTCAACTGAGCTTTCATCCAATCCAGGAAATTGCTTCAACAAAGCCAATCTTAAATCTATCCTGATTCTGTCTTCCTTATCACAGATAGTATAATCCATTAAACCAGCAGGTTTAGGGGCAAAATATTCTGGTTCAGGGGATGATGAAATGTCAATTGGTACAGTAGAAGGTTCAAATTAATGTTCAGTAGAGTGATCATGAACTTGTGTTGGGGAATGGTGTGGAGTGGGTTGATGTTGAGGACTTGAAATAGGGGTAGGTTGAAAAGTAGAGTTCTGAGGGGAGGAATGGGGAGTGTTCTAAGACACTGGAAAGTAGTGAGCTGATTCTTCAGAACATGAAGGTTGAGGGTTAATGGGATCTGCTGGGCTTGGATCAGAAAGTGAAGGAGTAGGAGATACATCAACAAGCCTTCTCCTAGCACTTCTCCTCTTGGTTCTTTTATGTAAAACAACAGGACTTGAATTACTAACCTCTTGCTCTTCAGAGCTTGCTTGCACCACAGTCTCAATAAACCGGACTGTTGGCTCTGAGGCAGCTGTAGCAGACCTTCCTCTCCTTGGTCTAGTACTGCTCGGATCATGCCTCGCTTTCGATCTAATCTCTGGTTGATTATCATCAGATCGATACATTGAAGCTCCAGATTCTTGTGCTTCAGGTTCTTGAGGTTGTTCCAAGGGGTGTTCTTGTTCAAATCGAACAGACTCCTTTTTCATCAAGAATTTTCCATGATGGAATTTCTTGGGATTACTCCAGTACGCCTTTTTGACAACCAACTGAGGCAACAAGATACTCAACTTGTTCCCGAACCCTAACTTTGATTTAATTGAAAATTCCAAAGTATCCTCATCGAACAAAACTTTTTCTTTCTCATTTAACAGTCTTTCTAAGAAAAATCCTTGCCAATCACCTTGCACTCGATCAATGATTGCGGCCATAATTCGGATTTTTGAACTTGATAGAGCATCCTGGCTATGATGTTGCCCTAAGAAACATTTTCCAGCTATGTCCATCAAAAATTGAATACCAGTAGGAAGAACATCCTTCTTAAGATTGCTTAAGGACTCTATTTCAACACCCGACCATCTTCCTACGCATTCTTTCTCTTCTCCTGCTTTGTAGTTCATAATATCCACTGGGCCTTGGGGTAAATCCAGCAAAACTTCAAGAATTTCTCTTGTAATCGTGACCTTGTGCCCAGAAAGCATGGAGTGGACACCATTGTTATCACCTTTAAGCTGCAAATAAAATTTCATCGCCTCTGGTTCGTATACATTCATCGGAGATGATTCAAGAAACTTCCTTAGCCCGCACTCTTCGCACATCGTCAGAATTGCTTGGTTCTCAGCACTGTGACGGCCATTGAAGTATACAGCATTTTCTACAAAGATTCATTTTTCTCGAATCCAAAAATCAGAATCAAAAGTGCCTGCGACTTCGTTAGATTCACTGATAATGTTGATAATCGCCATTTTAGAATATAGTAGAAGATAGAGTATTGATTTCTAAGCGTTTTCGAGGTGAGAGATTTCCAGAATAGTAAGTAATGAAGATGAAGTTATGAGAGATCGTGTTTAATAAATTCAAACCAAATCTAGGGCTTGGATTGATTTTACTTAGCACGATGAGTGGTTAGGATTCGATCTCGAAATCTGTAAATAAAAAAACGATCCATATTCTAAAACCCTTCCAACTCTTGGAACCAAATTGTGTTTGATAAATACACCAACAAAAATTAGGTCAAAAATAGAGGAGTGTACTAATCTTCTCTATTAGTAATCTAAAATTTGAGCAGTTTTTGACTTAGAATTATTCTAAGGCAAAATACTGTTCTGATGCATATCAGCACAGTAGTTTCCAACACTTTTTCACTTCATTTTATTACTTTTTAAAATATTAAAATGTACTTATCTGGATCAGCTGAGTACTGTGATCAGCTGAGTAAACTTCTTCAGACATCAGATCAGTAGTTGGGTCAGCACAGTAGTTTCAGATCAGTACCCAATACTTCTGTTTTCACCTTTTTGCTATCAGCACAGTAATCCTCAGATCAGTACTGTGTCAGATTAGTAGAATTCTGTAGACAGATTATTAGTCAGATCAGTTCTGTAGAATAATTGAATTTGTAGTCAGATTAGTTCTGTAGACAAAGAAACTTTGTAATCAGATCAGTTCTGTAGACAAATCAATTTATTAATCAGAACAGATCAGTAGACTAATATAGCCTGTAATCAGATCAGATTTGTAGACTTTCAAATCTGTAATCAGATCAGTTCCCCCTTCAGTGGAGAATTCCTCTTCTGTGCCTGTTTCACCTTGGTAGAAGTGTTAACACAACATGTATAAGTGTAAAACAATAAAGATTAGTAACAGTATGTTTAATTTAATGATCACATCAAGGTTTCTGCTAAAGTGACTTAGTGTTCTGAGTCAACAAAAGGATCTTTAAGAAATCACAGATTCCCCCTTAATGTATGTTCTCAGTGTCCCTCAGCTTTACCAGCTTCCTCATCGGGATTAAGGTCACTTTAGTAACCTTGTTACCTGTTTTAAATGTAGTGGTCTGACATAGAATTGTATCTTCTGAATTTTGAGTTTTGATGTACTGCTCTTAGATTCTGCTTCATATTCTTCTTGGTATAAGATCAGTACCTGAAATGTTAGTACAGTTCTATATACATATGGAATCCATATCTATCAACCCTAAGCTAATGCATAACTCTCTAAATCTCAGTACAACCAATGGTTTTGTAAAGATGTCAGCTCTTTGAATATCAGTATGAATCTTTTCCATCCTAATATTCTTCTTTTCCACATGATCCCTAATAAAGTGATGTCTAATGTCAACATGCTTGCATCTAGTATGTAAAACGGGATTTTGTGTGATGGCAATGGCACTATTACTGTCACAATATATAGGTACATTAGATTCTACAATATTGTAGTCTCTGAGTTGTTGTATTAGCCAAAGAAGCTGACTACAACAACTGCCTGCAGCCATATATTCTGCTTCAGTAGTAGAGGTTGCCACACTTGTTTGTTTCTTTGAAAACCATGAAATGAGTTTAGTTCCTAAGAATTGACATGAACCTGAAGTAGATTTTCTATCTATTTTGCAACCTCCAAAGTCCGAGTCTGAATAACCACTTAAGGATATATCATCATCTGCAGGATACCATAATCCTCGATTAATGGTCCCCTTTAGATTTTTCAATATCCTTTTGGCAGCTTCCAGATGACTTTCTTTGGGGTTTGCTTAAAATCTTGCACATACACCAACAGAAAAAGCAATATCATGTCTGTTGGCAGTTAGATAGAGTAGAGAGCCAATCAAAGCACGATAATGAGGTTGGTCAGAAGACTTACCTCTTTCATCAGGATCCATTCTGTATGTAGGTTGCATGGGCACACCAACTGTCTTACAGGTTTTAATACCAAATTTATCTAGCAAATTCTTAGTGTATTTTGCTTGATTTATAAAGATACCTTCTGAAGTTTGTTTTACTTGAAGACCAAGAAAATATGTCATTTCTCCCATCATAGACATTTCAAATTTACTTTGCATGAGTGTAGAGAAGCTTTCACTCAAGTTTTTGTTGGGTGATCCAAAGATAATATCATCCACATAAATTTGAACAAGTAATATATCATTACCTTCTTGTCTTCTAAACAAAGTTCTATCAACCTTGTCTTTAGTAAAACCATTTTCAAGTAAGAATAGAGAAAGTGTATCATACCAGGCTCTTGGGGCTTGTTTCAATCCATAGAGTGCTTTCTTTAACCTGTATACTTGGTGACTATTCACTTCAAAACCAGGTGGTTGTTCCACATAAACTTCTTCAGCAAGTATACCATTCAAAAAAGCACTTTTCACATCCATTTGATACACAGTGAATTTCATATGTGCAGCATAAGCAAGGAACAATCTTATAGCTTCTAGTCTAGCTACAGGAGCAAAAGTTTCATCATAATCAATACCCTCAGCTTGAGAGTAGCCCTGAGCAACTAATCTAGCTTTATTTCTAACTACAAGATCATTTTCATCCCTTTTGTTCTTAAAAATCCACTTAGTGCCTACAACATTATGATTACTAGGTCTATCAACAAGTTCCCAAACTTCATTTCTAGTGAACTGGTTAAGTTCTTCTTGCATGGCTATAATCCAGTTACTATCACTTAAAGCTTCATTCACAGTTTTAGGCTCAATAGATGATAGAAAACAACACCAGCAAAATAGAGACTTACTAGGTTCTTCCTGGGAATCAAACAATTGTTTTCTAGTTTTAACACCTATACTGGAATCACCTAAAATCAAATCAGTAGAATGAGCAGACTTCCATGTCCTTCTATTCTTAACAGAAATGCTATTATCATTTATATCATGCAAATCATCATGCAGATCAGTATCATTTATATCAGCAGATTTGTTCATAGGAGAGCAGTTATTCAATTCTGGCATATCAGAAGTTTTAGAAGACTCACCTTTGTCTTTTACCTTTTCTTTATCAGAATTTTGATCTAGGACATTCAGGAAAGGATTATATGCTTGTACAGATTCATATATTTCTGCATCATCATCTTAATTGTTGGTTTGAAGCTTTAAATTGTCAATTTTCTTACTGAGCTGATGATCAGCAGAGTCCTGCACATACTCATCAAAGACTACATGGGGTGTTTCTTCCACACATAGGGTTGAGTAATTAAACACTCTAAATGCTTTGCTTACAGAAGAGTATCCTAAGAATATCCCTTCATCAGCTTTTGCATCAAAAGCATTTAATTTACTTTTGCCATTATTATGAATGAAACACTTACATCCAAAGATATGAAAATAAGAAATTCTAGGTTTTCTGCCTTTCCATACCTCATAAGGTGTTTTACCATGCACCTTATTAAGAGCACTTCTGTTTTGGGAGTGGCAAGCTGTATTAATAGCTTCTGCCCAAAACTTCTGAGGTGTGTTGAATTCTGCAATCATGGCTCTGCATGCTTCTTTTAGTGTTCTGTTTCTCCTTTCTGCAACACCATTTTGTTGAGGGGTTCTGGCTGCACTTGTTAGATGCTGTATGCCAGACTTAGAACAGTAGTCAGAGATGTAACAATTAATAAACTCAGTCCCCTTGTCACTTCTTATCTTGACAATGGGTTGTCCCTTTTCAACCTGCAACCTCTTTAATAGATCTGGAAGTAGTGTTTGTGTATCACTCTTTTTGTGTAGAAAGACTACCCAGGTAAACTTAGAATAGTCATCTACAACAACTAGAGTATACCTTCTTCCATTCAATGTAGGAGGTTTGATAGGACCATGAAGATCCATATGCAAGAGTTCTAAGACTCTGTTTGTTGAAAGAGTTGGAATGGACTTAAATGAAACCTTTACCTGTTTACCTTTTTGACAGGAGTCACACATTTGTGATTTGGAATAGATTTCATTTGGAATGCCCTCAACAAGATGTTCTCTAGCAATCTTGTTGATTATCTTAAAGTTCAGGTGGCAGAGGCGTTTATGCCAGAGCCAACTGTTTTCTTTAGGACTCTTAGTAATAAGACAAGCATTCTAAGGACAACTATTCCAATTCACAATGTATACACTTCCTTGTCTTGTGCCAACAAGTAGAACATTGTGAGTCCTTTTGTCTATTATTTCACATCTTCTGGTCTTGAACTGAACTTTGTATCCCCTGTCACAGAATTGAGATACAGATAACAAGTTATATTTCAAACCTTCAACATAGGAGACATCTTGAATTTCAACATCTCCATTCTTGATGAATCCAAATCCTTTTGTGATTGCCATTGAGCTATCTCCAAAGATGACTTTTGGTCCTTCCTTCTCATGATAGTCAGTAAGCAAGGCCTTGGTACCAGTCATGTGGTGAGAACACCCACTGTCTATGTACCAGGTTTCACCAACTGAACCACATTTCTTATACAAGTCCAGTCGATCCTGCAAGGTAGTGATCTTAATAATTTAAGTACCCTTGTTTATTGGGGTCCTTGGGGGTTAGTGGTGAGAGTTACCCAAATAAACATTGAGGATTTGAATAGATGGGACCTCTTCAGTTTCCTTCCAAATTTATCACAAAACAGTACTTTGTTAACCAATTCAGAATTATCAGCAGACTTAGGATCTATTTTTCTGAGATAGCCTTTCCTTGGTTCTATCCCTTTTTCAGTAAGATCAGTATGCCTGTAATAGTTTGAATAAGGTTTGAAAGCATGTGGACCATATGGCTTATATATGCGCATTGGCCTTTCCTCTCCATAGATATCATAAGATAAAGGTGGAGGATAAAGAACAGGTTTGTTATGATAATGAGGCACAAATCTCCTAGGTTTAGTTGAATACAGCTGAGACTGCCTTATAAAAGGAGGTCTAGGCTGTTCCCAACTTGCATGTGCTTGTCTTGACCTACTGTTCGGAGTTTGTCTCTTCTGATACCAGGACTGATCTGATCTGGTCAGAGGAGTGTAACTCTTCTGGTATGGTCTTGACTGTACTGGTCTTAATACATTCTTCATTTTACCATTCTTGGTAGTAGGAGAGATGTATTTAGACTGTACTTTGAGTTTTGGATCATCATCATAAATCATAGGTTCTTTCCCTTTATCTAGTTGCAAAGAACTTGAACTAGCTCCATTAGTGTTCTTAAATTTTGAAGTAGAGGAACAAGGCAGATCAGTACCTATTCCACTTTTGTCATTTGGAGCTCTATATCTGTCTGAAATTGTTTGATTAATCTTGGTAGAGTTAATCATTCCAGATAGCTTTCGATCTAGGCTCACTACTTCAGATTCTAAGAATCTATTGTGCTCTTCTAGTTTTTCACATTTGATCTTTAAATCATTGAATTCATTAGTCTCTTTGGCTTGAGTTTTAAGCATACCCTGATATAGTTTGTCAATGGATGCAAACTTTTCTTGGAGTTGGGACAACTCTTCTGATAGTCTTGCATTTTTAACAACTATATTAGGATCCACCTTCAACTGAGCTTCTTTCAGATTAATGATTTCTTGTTTTAAAGATATATTCTCATCACTGATTTCAATGAATGCTTTATTAGCTTGTAGAAGGTCTTCTTCAGTCACTCCATTGGAATGATGAAGACTACTTCCTACACTGCTATCAGTGGCATCACTTTCATCAGTGTCAGAATTTTTGGAAGATTGAAAAGTGTTAGCAGGTGATACCTCATCATTTATTTTGGCCATCATTGCCAGTCCATCATCTGCTATGAAGGCTTCATTCTCATTTCTCGAGGGGTATTCAGATGAAGACGATGGCAACTCTTCTGATTCCGAATCAGAATCATTGTTTGCCATCATTGCCTTCTTACCCTTGGCATATTTTCGATCTCTTCTGGCTTTCCTTTCTTCTCGATCTTCAGAACTCAGATCAGGACATTCATAAGCATAATGACCTGGCTTATCACAATGATAGCAAACAGGATTATTAAAAGATCTCTTAGGAGGTGAATGATTTCGGTTCCTGTCATGCTTGTCAATAGAGTTCCTATCCTTCTTATCAGAATACTTTCTATCCCTCTTATCAGATGAGTTCCTATCTCTTCTGTTTTCATTAGAGATCTCATCCCTTCTTTCAGAAGAGTTTTGATCCCTTCTGTTCCCAGAAGAGTCCCTGTTACTAGAACCCTTGGTTTCCTTATAGAATCTCTTGTATCTACCATACCTCTTATTTAGTCTATCAAATCTTTTGATCATAAGACTCATCTGATCTTTCAGACTAAGATCAGACCTATCTAGTTCATCTTTTATACTTGAGGCCTTAGACTTAGATGATCTAGACCCCTTTGAGGTAGAGGCTTTAAACGCTATGTCCTTAGAGGCATCATTATCCTTATGACTAACAGTAATAGGATCTTCTTCATCTAACTCAAACTCATGTGCCTTAAGGGTCTGGAACATAGTTTCTGCTGGCCAAGAATCAATGTCTTGTGTAGTTTTAATGATCATCTTGACCATTTTCCACCTTTCATCCAAAGCTTTCAAGATTCTCAAGTTAATTTCTCTTTCAGTATAAGTCTTTCCTAACACATCAAGATCATTCATAATTTTGGTAAATCGAGTATCCAATTCATCAATTGATTCTCCTGGCTTCATCTTAAATGTTTCAAACCTTTGGACAGCTGTGGATAATTTGCTTTCTATGATCAGTGTAGTACCTTCACAAAGAATAGCTAATTTATCCCACATTTGCTTTGTAGTCTTACATTTTAACACTTTACCAAGATACTCATTTGGCAAGGTGTGTAAAATATAATTCTTAGCAAGACTATCCAAATTATTTTGTCGCATTTCTTCAGAAGTCAGTTCTGACCTTGGTTTAGGGACCAGTGCTCCAACTGGTTTAGAAGGATCCATGACAGCAGTATTCTCCACCATGGTAACAATTGGTCCTTCAGTCACCACAGAAACCATCAGATCATGGGTTGAGCTAAAGATGGCCTCCATCCTAAGCTTCCAGTAGTCATAATCTGCAATCTTGAACTTAGGAAGTTTGTTCACATTAGTGTCATCCATGTTTGATTATACAAATAGGATCAGTAGTATAGCAGATAAATTTCAAGTATTCAGATAGTGACAGATATCAAGAAATAGTAGCAAGATCAGTGAGATTTCCCTCAAGATCTACAAGGTTATCATGAAACAGCAGTCCTAAGAACTACTGCTCTGATACCACTTGTTGGTCCCAAGTTGAGTTAAGATTGATTAAGCTAGTAAAAGTCTAGAGGGGAGGGGTGAATAGACTTTTAAAATTCTTTCAAAATATCAGAATATGCAATGCGGAATTTAGTTTTCTTATGTACTGTACTGTGCTTACTTAGCTCAGATCAGTACTTTCAAAACAGTATGGGCCTTACTAGTTTATACTCAACTTTTAATCAGATCTTTAACTTTGTAAATTCTACTGTTCTTAGTTAAACAAATATCAAACAGAAAATACCAAACAGAAAAGTAAAGAACACAGAATTTTATAGTGGTTCGACAAATGTCTACATCCACTCTCACAATCCCAGTTGTGATGTTTTATTAACTCCTCCTTGAGTTTCTTGTGGCTTAAAGTCCCAAGACTAAGACTGTGATCTTATCGATTACACTCCCAAGTGTATCTTCGATCGACTAGTAATTTCACAAGTAACTAGCACACTTGTTTACAACAACACAAACTTTAAAATGAAAAGTAAAACTTCTCTTTGAATAGCCTTTGATTCTTCTCTTCAATTCAGTGGCTCTTCTCTTCTTTAATCTCCTTCAACTCTGTGAGTTCTTGTTTGTAGACTTGCTCTTGATTTCTTCTAAGATCAGTAATTTCTCAGTAATAGCAGTCTTTTCAGTCGTCTCTTCAAGTAGGAGATCATACAGTATTTATAGAACTTAGTATGACAGTTAGCAGTTTGTGAACTAACTCTCAACTAACTCTAAAACTGTTTTTGTAACTTCCTTCTTGTAACCGACTTTGTAACTTCTTTCTTATTCCAAGTCAGCATATCTTCCATATAAATCTTCAGTTACACCTTAAATAAGTTTTCCAAACTTATTCTTCAAATTCACCAAATCAGCACAGTAACTTACTATTCTGATTTTTACTCTTCTGATTTTTACTCTTCTGAGTCAGTCAGCACAGTAACTTCAAAACTGTTCTGAACTTCTCCAAAATTCTTCTAAACTTCACTTCAACTCTTCTTTGAAGTCTTCTTATTCTGAAGTAGTCTTCTGAGTCTTCATTAGTCTTCTGATCTTCTTCTAATCTAGTTCTAATCTAAACTTACTGTTCTAAACTGTTACAATGTTGATTACAATAAAATACAACTTTACAAATATAAAACCTATATATACATCAACTGAACTATATACAGATGAGTATATTTAAGTCCTATACTATAAGCTGTCTATACAATACAAACATCAGCTTAGTTCCTAACAGTTCATATATCAGATCAGTAAACACAATAAGATCAGTAAACTCATATAAGATCAGTAAACTCAGATTTCAAATATCTCATTAAAATCAATAAACTTATTCTCAGTTTCCATACTAAGATCAGTAATCTTACTTTCAGATGACTTAGCTAAGATGACTTAGAACCACATATATTACTAACTTTAAGTTGCTTTTGGCCATCAAAACATACAATCACCAACTAGAACATTGTTTCAAGGATTCATATCCCAACAGAGACCGTCTCAAAGATCTTTTTCCGTGAGACGGATCCCTTTTGATCCATATTTCAAATATTGTCGCAATTTAAACTTCTTGACAGCTTCATTTGTGCACAAATCTAACGCGGCTAGCTGATGTGACACCTCCTTAATGAAACATTTTTTTATATTTCGATCTAATCTCGAAATATCAAATTTGGGCACAAATGGGAATGCCTAAAAGTCTAAATTGCAACAATATTTAAAGTTTGTGATTTATTTGCAACTATTCAAAAGTTTAGATTAAATTGTAATTAAGTGAAATGTGGTAATTTAATTTGCAATTAACCCTTTTTTTTTAATCGTTGTTTTGTTTGTCCTTGTGGTTAGTCGTATCTTCAACAAGTTGCTCTATTTCTTATTTTCAGTCTTTCTTTTTTCTTCTATTGCTCTTTTCGTCTAAGATTTTAGTTTTGCTTTCGTCTATTTCTTTTACGGCTGGTTAACGTATCATCGTGCTTGTGTCTTTGCAGGTCTCGATCGACTTCGTCTCTACTCAAAAGAGAAAGACAGTTAAACTAGTTTGCATCGTGAGTAAATTGTTTTCACAAAAAATTGTCATCACATTCCCCTTGATTGATGTTATGAAAAAGATATTTAATGATAACGACAAACTGAATGTTAGGCACTAAGGAGTAGCTTACTACACTTTTTCTTCGAAAATGAAGAGGACTATGATTGGGTGTCGCAAAATCAACCTTGGCACTTCGAGGGATTTATGTTCACGATTAAAGCCCTAACGAGGCTACAACAATCGTATGTCGTACAAATAACAAACGCATCCTTCTAGATGCAGACTTATGATATGTTGTTATATCAAAGGAATCACTCAATACGGGCCATTGTTAATAGGGTAGGTGATCTCGAATGCTAAGCCGCCATTGATGACGATGGACGGGGTTAAATATTCAATTCGGGGGAGATCTAGTCTGGATTCCACTAAAGTATGAATCTCTTCTATCATACTGTTACTGATGAGAAATTATTGATATTTTTTTAAAGTTTGTGTCAACTATAATACAAATGATGATCTTAGGTCGGACAAGATAGAGTTTAAGCGGACCATCAAAGTGCCTCTGATGCGTCAAATGAAAAGGGGAGAAATTTGAGATTGTGGTGATAGCGAAGGAATAAGAGGTTTGTGTAGATATGGGCAAAACCGAACTGTCAAACCGCGAAACCATCAAACCGGCCGATTTTTAACCGCCGGTTACGATTCAAAAACCGAACCGTAACCGGTAAAATACGATTCGGTTTCGGTTAGGCTTTCTCGAAACCATCGATTTACGGTTAACCTCCGATTTTTTTGTTTTTTTTTTTTTAAATTAATAGTAGGTTGCGCCCTACGTGCATATAGTTGTAAATCTCTGCTGCCTAATGTAGATGTAGTAGCTATAATAGTGAAATGTAGGCTATGACACTATTTATGTGTAGTCAAGTCTATTCTCTAGAGTATAGAATATAGATATATAGCTAAGGCAATTAAGACTTGTCACTTGCAGGCTTGCAGCAATTATATAGTTTTTTTTTTCTTGGTAAAATGAATTTTATAAATAATAAGTCCTTTGTATATGATGGTAATATGGTATATGATAAGTTTTATGAAAAAAAATTACCACATAACAGAAAAGAAAAGAAAAAAAAGCAATATACAAGTGCCCTAAAGCTTCTGAATTAATGTCCCAGCGTCTGGTAAGGATTTAATCTCCAAGTTTTGTAGTTAGTTTCTTTCAATCTCCTCATCCTTAAAAATCTTTAGCGTGTTGCAATAATATAGTACTGTTATATATGTAAATATAGTTATATAATGAGGACGTGGAAGCTTTGATAATCTCTATTCTCTACTGCATGTGGAATATGGGTGAAATTGGTTTGGAGTAAAAAGGCATGATAAAAAGGCATCAAATTATTATTTTTCCAATTCAACTTCTTTTTTATTGGATTGGTTTGGAGTAAAAAGGCATGATTTAAAAAAAAAAAAACCGCCTGAACCGCCAGTTTAAAACCGAACCGGCGTTTCGGTTAACGATTTTTCAAAACCGAAACCATCGTTTGTAACCGTAACCGGCAGTTTTCGGCGATTGAACATGTCTAGGTTTGTGCATATTATGCCCCCATGCAAACAGTGGACTTGCGTAGGGATCCATGCCCAAATACTTTATTAATTTTGATGTTTAATTAATTGTTATTTATAGTACTCATTCGGTAAACACTACACCTGTATTTTAAAACAATTTGCAGCTCTTTGTTCATCAAAATCTTCTTGTATTTGATAATTAATGTATTAGCCAACAACCTTCACAAACTATATCACGGCTAGCTCGCACCCTTCACTACAAGAAACTTGTCTATTTTTTACGGGTTTATGCCGACGGAATAATGTACATCAGAAATAATCTCTTTAACGACAAAGGTGTGATCGGAGTTAATGAACAAATATTTTTGGTGTCCAATAAGATACATAATACCGATCATGGTAAAATCTGTCAATAAAAACCATAAATGGTGGGTAAAGATTACGGGCGGGAAGCATAGATTCACGCTAAACACAAATACCGACTAACCTCTGATCGGAGAGTAATAAGTAAATTTTAAAGAATGAATAAATTAAAATAATATTTCTCCTGATGTAATTCCGATGAATAGGTCGTCGATCAGTAAAACCTTTCGAACTTTTACCAACCAATAACTCGTGGGTAATAACTTTCTAAATCAAAATTTCTTATAAACATGTACCAACTAATAATCTGTCAGTAATATTATTCGGGAAAATCAAAACATTTCACAAAAAATGTCATGCGGGAAAATATTATTCAAATAAAAAACTCGTGTAATGCCAAAAGTTATACCGAGTAGTCACTCATCTGTATAAATAACAAGGTAAAAAGACAATAAGCATCCTTATGTTTTTCCAATAAATATTTAGTCGGTATAACATATTTTCTATGGAATAAAATTAAAGTGAAAATATTATCTTCCAACCAAATGTTCGTCACTAATAACTATGTAATACCAATAAAATTTCTTCCATCCGGTAATGACAATATCGAGAAGGCTTTTTGCGAAGGATTATAGAGACGGACTATCAGTCGGTAAAGTAGTATTTCTGACCGATTTTGATATATTCTGACCAATACCTTTATCGGAAAAATTGTTTTTTTTTTTTTTTTTTTTTTTTGATATGGAAGTTAAATACCCATCCCTTTTTCCCCTCCCCATGACTCGAACCCAGGACCTAAGGCTTAGGTAGTGGTACTCTAACCACTTGAGCTATCCCACTTTGTCAAAACTTTATTCAACCTCCATCTCATCATAAAATTTCCTTATCTAAAACCAATTAGATCAAATTAAATCTAAACTACCCAAATTTATAAGCCTTCATACTCCTCTTACTCGTGAATTGAGCCATCATAATAAACCCTTATCCATCTCTAAAAATGCCTCATATCCAAACAACCATTCACATAGCCCAAGTGTTCTCGATTTTGCATACTTATCCGTTTACCTCTTTTTCACTATCAAGAACGACAGGTGCCCAGATAAACCTCACTATTGTTACTATCCCGCATACCCTAACCCTTGGCAGCCATATAACTTTGCCCATGACCTAATATACCCTAGCCTCTAGCTCTACCCTCGTCGACCTTTTCGTTGATCCCTTGAGCTTGGGGGGGTTTGACGTACATAGGGTCCCCTGTAGATGGAAGCGGGAAGCTAGACAGAGGGTCAAGGTTGGTGTGAATAAGGATGAGAATGTGGATTCGGTAAGTCTTGTGAAACAAAATGTTATGATTGTGAACTTGGAAGAGACAAATGTTTGTGTTGGAAGGAAATAAAATAAATAAACCGAGGAGCTTTATCAGCGGAGGTTGCTAAGGAGAAGCTTTGTCGGGAATAATGAATTGCATCGGTTGGAACAGTAAAGGGGTTGATAATTAACCCTCAGAAATTACATGTTCAAAAAAAAAAGCCCTTTCTAAAGGTCCCAGTTTGGTTTTTCTTTGTGAGACAAATTATTGGGTAGAGAATTTGAGGGTATTGTGAGGAAATTATACAACTTGAATGTTGGTTTGGAGTTGATTGTGACATTAATGAGGGTGGGGACTGGAGTAGGGGTTTGGGTCTTCTTTAGGGAGGGTTTGTGAGGTGGAAGTGATTGGGAATGAGAATGGACCTCAGAGATTTACGAGGGTATACAGCTTCCCTGAGGAAGTGTAGAGGTGGAGTGTGAACAGTGGAAACGAGTGAGAGAGGAATTGATCAGAATGGATGACTTTAGAGAATATTTGGACAGGTGTAGCCTTCATGATTTGGGGGTTTGTGGGACACAAACAAATACGCATGGGAAAGAAATGACCAGGAGGGATTAGATATAGATGTAGCCTCGAATTCTTGGTTGGTAAGATTTCATAGAGCTCGAGTATACCCATAAAACTTGAATTTGGGGATGTCAATTTCAACCCGCCCTAACCTGTGCTACTTGGGTTGCCCCACCTCGTGACCCGTAGTGAAACGGGACGGGTCTGGGTATCACTCTCGCCATGTGCTCCCTTTTTAATATTAAATTATATATATATATAATAGTATACATATAAATGTAATATATTTATATATTTTGCATGTTTATTAATATATATATATATAACATACATATAACAATAATTCAACTTCATATATATTGTTTAGGTCAATATAAATTGATTAAACATAATAAGTATGAAATACAATATGATATTTCAACTAAAAATTTATATCAATATCAACCACATTATGATGTGAAAATAAATTTATACACATGTTTATATGACTGTTTTATTTATTTTTCAATATAAATCTTAATTTTATGTAATATCTTTTATAAAATATATATATTATTTTTACTAAAAAAAATTATTTAGAATAGGTCGACCTATCTCGTGTCCCGTGTAGGTCGGCTCGTCTCGAACTGTTCATAGAATGGGGCAGGTACGAGTATCTAGGTACCCGACCCTCTTCGGTCCATTGTCATCCCTACTTGAATTATATCAGATCATAATTGGTTGATTCTAGTAGGATAACATGTTTCATTTTGAGACATTGTGGTTGTAGGAGGCTAACTGTCAACAGATTATTCGAATGGGTGGAGGCAGTCCGATTATGTGGGTCCCGAGGGGATTATGGAGAGTATTTGGGATGTGGAGATTACATTTGGGAATATCCTTAAGCTGTGAGGGGATTGAGTCTATTGTTGATCGACTCAAGTGTCATCTTTCTGCTATCATTGATCCATGTCAGTCTGTCTTTGTTCCAACCAGATTAATTACATATAATATTCTCCTTGTGTTTGAGGTGTTCCATTACATGTTATATAACAAAGTTGATATGAGTAAAGTTTACGACAAGGTTGACATACATTTTCTTGAGGGTGTTATGTTTAAATTGGGTCTTGAAGGGGGTCACTTGTTAATATGATTATGCGGTGTGTGAAGACTATGTCGTTTGATGTGTGTTTTAGTGGTGATTGTTCTCATAGCTTCATCCCATCTCAGGAACTCCGTTAAGAGAACCCCCGTCACTTTATATTTTCCTGTTTTGCGCATATATCCTCTCAACTTTAATTAGAAGAGAGTTGGAGAATGGTTTGTTACATGGTGTTCAAATTTTTGATACCCAAGCATTAGACCTGTCAAAACGGGCCGGCGGGGCGGGCCAAAACCGCAAAAGCCCGCCATTTGGCGGGGCGGGGCGGGCCAACCCGTTTGCAAGGCGAGCTACCAAAACCCCAACCCAACCCAAAAATAGACGGGCCGCGGGTTTTGGCGGGCCAACTTTTTTTTTTTTTTTTACAAAATATTTATTAAATTTATCAAGAAACATAAAAAATTATTGTATATATATTTATTTGTATAATATATTATAAATACATTAATAATATACATATATATTAAAGTAATATACTTATATTTTATATACGATATAAAATAAAATAGGGTATTATGAGTACATGAAGAAAGAAGAAAAAAATTGAAGCTGCTTATATAATCTGTTATGCGCTAGAGTTTTTAATATTAGTTAGGTTTATTATATATTGTTATTAAATAAAGTTGAATAGCTTAAGTGGTTAGAGCACCATTAGTCAAACAGTAAGGTCTTGAGTTCGATTCCTAGAAAGGGCATTATTTTTTAATTAAATATAATATTTTTAAAAAAAATCAAAAAATGGCGGGCCAGCCCGCCAAAAACCGCAGCCCAAACGGGCCGGCCCGTCTGGGCCCGCCTCCTGGCGGGCTTGGAAAATCCTGGCCCAACCCACTATTTTTATTGGCGGGGCGGTCTGGCCCAACGGGCCCAGCCCGTTTTGACGGCTCTACCAAGCATGAACACATTTTTTTTTTTTATGATACTTTGATATTTGGGAGGGCTGCTGAAATGGAGCTGGAAGAGTTAAGAAGATTGTGCTTCAATGGATGAGATCGTCTGGAGATACACAAAAGTAGGGGTGGGCATTCGGTTTGTTCGGTTCGGTTTTGGACATTTTTCAGCCGAACCGAAATAACCAATTTTTTTGTAAAATCGAACCGAACCGAATTACAATTCGGTTTGTTCGGTTCGGTTTAAACCGAATTTTCCTGCATAATTTTTTTTAAGAAAACAAGTTAACAATTCTAAAAGTTTAATTTTGCATAGTGCATACTGCATTAAAAACAAATTCAAATTAAATTCAAATCCCCATAACATAATCTCATTACAAATCTCACATAAAGTCAAATATATAATCAAACAAATCCAACATAACCTATAACAAATCTGAAAATATAATTAATATACTATACTATACAGCTTCTAATTAATTAATATACTATACAACTTCTAATTAATCTAGAAATTGCAATATTATGTCATTTCAATGATTACAGACTATATCCCTCACTCTCTCACCCCTTTTATTTTGCCCTACAATTTACAAACATTACAGAGAAGATGTCAATTGAATTTTAAAACATTGATGGATTATTTGCTTGTTCTACTATTTAGGTTGATAAATAAGTAAGAAGTAAAAAATCTGGAATCCATCCAACTCAAATACTCAAGAGTCATGATTCACGAAGAAAAAAAAAATTAAATGTCACAACCGCAAAAATTTACTTCTTACTTCTTACTTCTTACTCATGATCTGGAAAAATCTGATCATATATATATATATATATATATATATATATATATATATATTAATTATAATTATTTTTATTTATAATTCGGTCGGTTCGGTTTATTCAGTTTTTGAAAAATATAAATCGAATCGAACCGAAAAAACTGAAATTTTAAAAAATTTCAATCGAACCGAAAAACCAAATAAATCGAAACCCACTATTTTTATTGGCGGGGCGGTCTGGCCCAACGGGCCCAGCCCGTTTTGACGGCTCTACCAAGCATGAACACATTTTTTTTTTTTATGATACTTTGATATTTGGGAGGGCTGCTGAAATGGAGCTGGAAGAGTTAAGAAGATTGTGCTTCAATGGATGAGATCGTCTGGAGATACACAAAAGTAGGGGTGGGCATTCAGTTTGTTCGGTTCGGTTTTGGACATTTTTCAGCCGAACCGAAATAACCAATTTTTTTGTAAAATCGAACCGAACCGAATTACAATTCGGTTTGTTCGGTTCGGTTTAAACCGAATTTTCCTGCATAATTTTTTTTAAGAAAACAAGTTAACAATTCTAAAAGTTTAATTTTGCATAGTGCATACTGCATTAAAAACAAATTCAAATTAAATTCAAATCCCCATAACATAATCTCATTACAAATCTCACATAAAGTCAAATATATAATCAAACAAATCCAACATAACCTATAACAAATCTGAAAATATAATTAATATACTATACTATACAGCTTCTAATTAATTAATATACTATACAACTTCTAATTAATCTAGAAATTGCAATATTATGTCATTTCAATGATTACAGACTATATCCCTCACTCTCTCACCCCTTTTATTTTGCCCTACAATTTACAAACATTACAGAGAAGATGTCAATTGAATTTTAAAACATTGATGGATTATTTGCTTGTTCTACTATTTAGGTTGATAAATAAGTAAGAAGTAAAAAATCTGGAATCCATCCAACTCAAATACTCAAGAGTCATGATTCACGAAGAAAAAAAAAATTAAATGTCACAACCGCAAAAATTTACTTCTTACTTCTTACTTCTTACTCATGATCTGGAAAAATCTGATCATATATATATATATATATATATATATATATATATTAATTATAATTATTTTTATTTATAATTCGGTCGGTTCGGTTTATTCAGTTTTTGAAAAATATAAATCGAATCGAACCGAAAAAACTGAAATTTTAAAAAATTTCAATCGAACCGAAAAACCAAATAAATCGAAAATCGTCGGTTTGGTTCGATTTTTTAGTTTTTTCGGTTTTATGCCCACCCCTGCACAAAAAATGGTCTTTACTTGGCCAAAACATGTTATTTCATTGTGAATTGGAGAAGGGTCTAAAATTTAAATACTCCGTATGACCTTAAAAATTCATCATTTTCTACAGAGAGTACTCCATGAAATTCTCCTTACAGGCATGAATTTAATTAGCAGGATCATTGGTTTCACCTTTCTTCAAGAGATGTGATACCGAAGTTGAGACAACGGAATACGCAATACCGAATTTTGGAAATTATTTCTTCTGATGGTGGATTGGCATAGCGGGTCTTCAGAGAGTCGGGTGGCGTCGACACTGGCCTAGCTAGGGGGAGGGGGGAATAGATGCATATTTTTTACTGCCCTTTGGTTTTTGTGGTTCTCACGTAATATAGGGGTGGGAAATATATCGAGATTTCGGTATACCGGGCTTATCGTACCGAAATTATCGATATTTTCGGTACGGTATGATATCGTATCAAAATTTTTGGTATGATAACGGTATGAAAAATGGTCATACCGCAGTATTTCGTTATATACCGAAAATTCGATAAGTTCGATATACCGAAAATATCAATAATTTCGGTATACCGACCGAAATATTAATAAAATAATATTTTTATAATATTAAATTGTTAAATAAATAAATAAAACTTAAACAAATAACAAAAAAAACTTAGGTATGATTCGGTATAAAATGGTATATCAATATTTTGATGTGATTCGGTATACTGACATTTCGGTACGATTCGGCACGATTGTTGACGACTTGAGGCACTTTAATTGATCTCCCTCGAAAAGATTAGAGCGATTTTAATTTGTCAAGTCCCTTTGGTGCAATTGACCCGAATACCCTCAATTAATAGCATTGAAAAATAGTACTACTACTTGGATCCCAAAATTATTTATACATTTTTTGTATACTCGTATAATTTTTCTCACTTCAGCACCGAATATGTATATTTAGATATTCTATGTGAATTGATATTGTTCTAAATTGCTAATTATTTGCATCACATTTTATTTTTTGTGGATAAAGTCTATAAGTGGGAATGGGCAACCCCGACATGTTGGAGGACAGATATGATTTCATCCACAAATGGATAAATCAAGATTTAATTTTGTGATCAAAATTATTACATGTGATGCAACACACAAATGGCAATGGCGACTTGTCCCCTACCTTTAATTTCATATATATACACACACATGTGACATGTTTATAAAGTGATACTTGTGTAAAACTAAATACTGTAGAGGTTTAAATATGAACACTAAATATCGTAGTTACTATTAATTTAGTCCCATTTTTATTATTATTGTAAAATCTCATTTCATTAATAAATTGAAACAAATTAGCGTTTATATTATATTACAAAAGCCCATTTTTCGGCTTATTATAGATGAAATAATGTTGAGATATGATTGTCAACATACTAATGTTAATATTTAAAACTTTGTTATAGATGAAATAATGTGGAAGCGCTGCCCAAAGAGTTCGTGATTTTTTTAAGGAGAAACTAGAGTTTGAAGTAAATTAATAAAACGTAATGTCAATATATTATTTAATACAAATAATTGCTAGGACTTTTCGATATTTTAAGAATTCGTATAGTTGAATCGAGTCTTCAAATTTTGTGGATGACCTTTTCGATTTTATCATTCTTGCTCTGAATAATTGAAGATCTCTCTTCAATTTTTATTTTTTTTGAAATTTTACTTCATTTCTTTAATTTATTCTCTAATATAATCTAAACCCCGGCCAGCATCCTTTCAAATTGTAAAATTCTACTTAGGTATCTTAAAAATTAGAGGAATGATTAATGCCTTGGAAGTTTCATTCTAAAGTATTTTGTACTCTATGCCTTATGTACAATATAGAAAATGTAGTTTCATATGTATAAAATTGGAAGTGAAGTACGTGTTCCAAAAATGTTTAATTTCAATGAAAACAATAAAAAAAAGATAACCTTAATTGAGGCTTGAATACATTCAAAAACCAGTTAAATAAATTAATACCATTCTCGTTTTCTTTCATTCTTAATTTTTAAAATTATCATAACTCATTGCTATTTTTAAAATTAATTTGTAATACACCTATAAATTACGTAAATAATTACTAAAAGTGGAAATTGCTATTTTAATTTATTTATATTATTGACTGACAAAACTTTATAAATAAAAATATTTATTTCTCTCAATACACTAATACATCATTCACTTTTTACTTTATACATTTATTTTATACCTAAATGTACGTACAATCAATATTTCATAAGACATATGTTTAAGAAAAATCATATTTATTAACTTTGGCTCTTTTTATCTCATAATAATTTTCACTTTCTTAATATGTAAGTAAATCCACATGCATATGAAAGTTATTACGGAACGAACTGAATAATAATCCTTCACCAGTTAAACCTATCCATAAAAAAGATGAAATTTCAGGAGGTCGGTTCCCGTATCCTTTACTCTCTCTCTCCGCCCATGTGTATTAAGCTTAAGCATGTACATATTATATATGTTTCTGATGTAGCTAATGACGCCTCTCTCTAATTTCTTATCTTCTATTTATGGAGTATTATTTTGCTTTCTAAATACGACCAATTAGAAACATCCCCCCTTCAACTTCTTTTCACCCATTCTTGGCTTGGCTCCCATATTTCATAAAGTAGGTCACATACATTTATCATTATCTTCTATATATTCATTATTAGTTGTTTGATTAAAATTTAATATTATAAATATTGCCCAAGTTTAAAAAAAAAAAAAAAAAAGCCCATGGTTATTAAATTGTACTATAATTAATTAAGCACATTACAACATCGGAGTACATGTTTTGTTCTATTTATAATGTGATCTTTTATTATTAAAGTATAAATAAATGATTATTTATCAAACTTGAAATATGTTTTATACGAAGAATTAATTAAACCTACCAATAGGAATTCATATAAAAGCAATTATTTTTTTCTTCCTTCAGATAAGATTGCACATGAAAATTTGTTTGAAATAATTGACATATTTAAAGAGAGAAATGATGGGAGGGTGGGAAGGTTTAGACTATTTACACACTATTATTAGTATTTTCTATAATATATTCATAGACTTAGGAAAAAGGCATATTCTTCCAGGTTTATTCCAATTTAGGGACCGGTTTTATGTTGCCGAATCCGTCTTCTCTTGTGCTGTCAGCAAATGGCATACGTTCATTGCACCTCTCCCAAAGATAATACAAAATATTACTCCACTATTTCTCCTTTTCTCATTTTAGATTCATCATTTATTATATGGCCATAGTTTATTATGAAAATTGTTTATTAGTAATAAAGTAATGACATATAATATAATTTTTATAAGATGTAGTTTAAAATAAAAATGTAAATCTTATTACTAATTTAAAAAATGATGAATCTAAATTAAAACAATTATTCGAAAAGAGTGACTAGTACTAGTAGTTGGCCTTAGAGATGGCGAAGGGGCAGTTGGCACGTCAGCTTATAGTCATCCATCTACGTGGCCTTCTAATCCTAATTGCGGATCAGATCTCCAGTTTCCACATCACTTATTAATTAACATTTGGACTTTGCATCATGCTGTCTGCAACTTAAAAGCCCACGTTCCATAACTATATAAATAAATAAGTCAATCCTTAACTATGGCAATAGATTCGGTATAATTATAAATCTGATTTAAAAATTAAAAAAAAAATTGAAATACTATCGCTTGATTTATACTCCCTTCATTTTTATTGTATTTATCATTTTATATAAAATTAATGAACATATTTTTTTTTAACACATTTCATTAATTTTTTGCCGTTACCTTAATTTTTTCCTTTCTTTTTCCACTTTCGTTTTCCACTCTTTTCTATCTTTCTTTTAACCTTTCATTTCTATTACCTTTTGAAAAAAATGTGAGAAAAAATGGATTATTAATATATATTCAATTAAAAAGTGATATTATAAGGATTACATATGAATAATTTAGGAAGTTCGTGGTAAAAATAGAAAAAACGACAAATTTTTTAAAATAAAATTTAAAATTGTGATACACTTTTTAAATCGGAGAGAGTAAATAATTAAGAACTCATCTTAATTACGTCTCTCGCATCTTAGAGAAGATCCCCAACGAATCGCGTTCAAGTGAACTTTCATTTCAAGTATGCTCGTAAATAGTATGCAAAAAATTAGTACTTATTGTTTAAAAAATGATTAATTTTGTATTTTGTTAATCTTAAATTAGACTTCATTTGTTAAACAGTGAAATTTGTACTAAAAAAACCATGTTCCTAGAAGTTTTTGGATACTTGAAAATAAATGTTTTAGTTTTAGTTTTATTTTTTTGAAAGCTCAAAAGATGAGTATATAGTGAATACATGATGTACTCAAATACCTTACAATAAGTCTAAAAATGATACAAAATTCTAATTAAAATTTAGAGGAAAAACAATTTAAAGGATAGAACATCAATCCTGAAACTAATTATAACAAAATACACACAAAAAATGAGCATGATTCCGTACACTACCAACCAATGCCATACCGATCATGTTGTCATTCACATTAAGTGGGTGCTTGTTAGATGATTTTGGAATGGAAAATGAAAATCGAAGTCATAGTGTTTTTTTTTTTAAGGGGTGAAGTCATAGTTTATGTTTGGAATCACACTACTAGACTTTGATTCTCCAAAACTAAAAACTATTGTACCTCTCAAATAGGTGAGGTGTGAATAAACATGCGTAAATCGAAATCGGACGAACCAGCCGTTTCGGAATTGTTGGTTTGGTCAAACTGTTCAAAAATGGAACCAAAACTTTAAAATGGCAGTTCGATTTCGATTTTGGCATTTCAAAAACCGACGATTACGGTCTAATCGACGATTTGTCGATTCAAATGGAGGTTTCCTTGTTTTTATTATTATTATTATTATTATTATTATTATTATTATTATTATTATAAAGAGAGTATATTATATTTTGTACTTTGTAGACCTAAGAGTGACTGAATTGAGGGTTGTAAAATGCGACCAGACTTAGGGTTTCAGGCTTGCCGCTCTTGATTTTCAATTTCATTTTTTTATTATTTTATAATAAATAGACATGATTATTTAAGTAACAAAATGACACTAGATAAATTTTGATTTGACTGTATTGATATGTTTGTCTATTCGCATTTAATGAACTCACGACAATTGTCTATTTTCAATGTCATTTTTTTAAATATTAGATACACTTATACACCAAAAAAAAAAAAAGTTAAAACAAGGTTACACGTGGTGAAAAAAAAAAAGTAGTTCAAAAATTGAATCGTAACCGAAACTTACCGATTAGGTTTCAGTTACCAATTTTCGAAAATCGAAACTGGCGATTTTAACCGTTTGTGCATATCTAGGTCTGGGTATGATTCCCTACCGTTTCCCTTCTTATACTCATATTATTCTTCACCATTTTACCCAGGATAAATTTGTTCAAAATTTATATTATTTAATTTTGTTTTTAAAAAAAACTGAAAAAACGACATATATTTTGATACGAGGAAGTAGTTGATTAAAAAAAAAAATTGTCTATGAATCGAACTGGAGCACGCTTTTATTGTTTGGTAAATGAATCATTGACTATGTTAATTAATTAATTATCTTTTATATTGATTGTTCAAGATTTGATGCAATATAATATGACATGATGAGATTAATTAGTGGGGTGGACTAATCAACGGCACAAACAAATTAATTAAATAAATTGGAACGTGGATGAAAAAATTAGTAACATTTAAATATGACTAACATGTTCTGATTAACCTTTTAATCCGTACTTAATTAGCACATAATCAACCATCATTATCAAATAGATATTAAACGAGAGTCATGTGGGATGCCAGGTTAGCAATAACAAATTTTTTAATTCAAATAATATTTTATGAATTTATTTTTATTTTATTTTTATAAAACCTATAGCCCCACCATAACGTTGTACTCCCTCCCCCTCTGTCCCATAGAAATTTGAACACTTTTCATATATGATGTCCTATACCAATTTGCACACTTCATAAAAGGAAATATTGTTATAACCCCTACCCTCAAAATATACACATATTTATCCATATGTCATTACTTTTTTACACTCAATCTACCTTTTACTTTATTTTATTCATAAAAATTTACAAAACTACCCCTCAAAACATCACTTATTACACTTTTTCTTACTCATTTATTAAAATGTGTGTCATCCCAGAGGTGCAAGTTCCTCTGGGACGGAGGGAGTATAAAATAATGTTTTGGTGATTGATTTCGATATTATTCTTATTGGATTTACTTGCTTGCGATTTTTTGTACAAAGTTGATTAATATTTTGGTGTGTCGACATGGCAGATTATAGAAAAAACAAGGAAAACACATGTGTATTATTGGAATTGTATATTTAAAGAGTGAAATTTATATTTAAAGAGTGAAATTTATATTTCGTAATATTTATTTTAAAAAATCATATTTTTTTTATTTTTCCTAAATCATAAAAGATACTCCGTATTATGCAATTAATTGTTGTCATGCAACACAATAGTTGACACATAGATGCATTTTCAATTAATATTCACATTATACAAAAGATTGATTTTAAATCTTGAACTCAACCAATTGATGATATGTGTAACTACACTTAATCATTAAACGACACATCACAATTCTCTATTAATATTCAAATAAGAGTAACGTGTGATTTATCGAAATTTCAATACTTGCAAGTTGCAATCACTTAATTTTTTTTTTATTATTAATTATATTTTTAATCAAAATCATATTGAATAATTTTTAAGAACTAAACTTGCAAATATAAATTTAGTTATTCGAATAAACAAGTGAAGAAGAATTTATTTTTTTAATAAAATGTATATATGTATATTATTTTTTAAATAATTAGTAACATCAATATAATTAATATTGTACATGATAGTTAAACTTTTCATTTTCATGAACTCAATAGTCAATACAATCTTGATATAAGGAGGAAAAAATCACATAATAATATCAATAAACCAATAAAATCGCGTTATTCAAGATTTGATGCAATATAATATGACATGATGGGATTAATTAGTGGGGTGGACTAATCAACGGCACAAACAAATTAATTAAACAACTTGGAACGTGGATGGAATTTTTTTTTTTTTTTTTTTGACAATAGCGATTACATAGCTTCTATCTATTCTTCGTTCTTCACGTTCCAAATTCCGCTACTTCCGCTATCCAACGAGGTACATCTGATTAACCTTTTATAATTAGTAACATTTAAATATGACTAACATGTTCTGATTAACCTTTTATAAAGAACCCAATATTGTTCCTAATTATTTTAAATTAAAGAAAACAAGATCTGTTTAACCCGTACTTAATTAGCACTTAACCAACCATCATTATCTTTTTTTTTTTTTGATCGGTAAAAGGAATTGTATTAAAACTGGGTACAAGGAATACCCAAAAAATTCAGTGTACAAGTTTAGTCATCAGAGAGACAAACAGTAAAACATTTAAAATACTTGGTGTCTCAGACCATGCACTTGAGTGGGTCTGTCACCCAGTCCTTGAAAGGCGAGGTGTTCCGAGTGGGATATTTGACTGTGAACCAGCTCCAAAGTCTTGCCCTTAGCTCCTCCTTAACTTTGGTGGTCGAGAAGATCTCGTTTCTGAAGATGACTGCGTTTCTCCACTTCCATATGAGCCATACCATGCGTAACCAAGTAGATGTGGCAATCTTCTTCCCGTTTCTTCGTTTGATAAGGCCTCCAAAATCAAAGAGATTTTCTAGTAATTTTGACGGTAATGCTGTCGGTATCTTGAGCCAATCCAGACAGTCCATCCAAACTTGGTATGCTTGTGGGCATTCCAAGAAAATATGTTTCTAGTTTCTTCACTTTCCCCACATACAGTATATAGTACACACCAGTAAAGCAGCTCCAAAGTCTTGCCCTTAGCTCCTCCTTAACCTTGGTGGTTGAGAAGATCTCGTTTCTGAAGATGACTGCGTTTCTCCACTTTCATATATGAGTCATACCACACATAAACCACCATTATCTAATAGATATTAATCGAGAGTCACGTACTCACGTGGAATGCCAGGTTAGCAATAAAAAAAAAATCAAATAATTTTGTATGATTTTTTTTTTTATTAAACCTATTGCCCCATAACGTGGTATAAAATAATTTTTGGTGATTGATTTCCATATAAGGAGTAATTTTTATTGGGTTTACTTGCTTGCCAGTTAGGGCTTGCGAAACTTTTTTTTTTTTTTTGAGCAAAAGTCGATTATTTTGGGAATTAATATTTTTGAAAACGTTAAATATGAATTAAGTTAAAAAAAAAAAAACGATTTTAAATCTGGCATCCCACCTGGCAAAAACGGGTACTCCAGTAGTCAAGTATAATTAGGCCGGAAAATGAAGCGATTAGACGAATTGTAAAGTTAAAAAAAAAAAAAGAAAAAAAAAAGAAAGAAGGTGGTATATCAAATTGTAAAGAAAAACAATGTTAGTAATTTATACTCCCTCCACTTTTAAATAAGTGTCATTCTAACAATTTTCAACATATTAAGATATATAATCATGGACCATTTTACCCTTCATTAATGATATCTAATTTTAATATTAAATTTATGTTTAGTAATGAATGTGGTCAATATTGTAGATGATATTCATGTATACAATAATTATGGTTTATACATAATTTATGTTATAGTACTATATTTAAAAGGGAAAAAAACTTAAATCAAGGTAAAGAAAATGGAGGGAGTACAATGTACAAGGGTAAAATTGTCAAACTTGAAGAAAAAAGTGTAGAATGACACTTATTTAAAAAATATTAAAAAAGGCAAAGTGACATTTAATAAAAAACGGAGGGAGTAAATAGTTTGGTGGTTTTGTTTTTCAATAAACCCATAAATATATTGTATCACATTTCATGTATAGTTCTTAAAAATATACTTTAATCGTTCAATTTCATTATTCATACTCAAATTTTAGTTGCCAAATTTATTTATTTATTTTTTGGAAATAATCCGTACGTAATATTATTTACATAATTTTATCTTCACATTTTAACCACTATTTATTTATTTATATTGTCACACTTTATTCATAAATAATTACTTTATTAGTGAATCTCATAATACCTTCAAACTATATTTGGAGGGGTGTATTCAATTGAGATTCGGTTGGATTTTTTTGGACTTTTAAAATTTGGGGTATTCAATCCGAATTTTTAAAAGTCTTTCAAAATTTTGAGGTATTCAATACGGATTTTAAAAAGTCTTTAGAAATCTTTAGGTATTCAACAATTTATGAGTTTTAATACTCTATGGATTTCGTTGGATTCTCCTTAAAAAAATATACTCCCTCCGTCCCACAGGAATTTGCACACTTTCCATATATGGATGTCCCATACCAATTTGCACACTCCATAAAAGGAAATATCTTCACAACCCTCACCCTTGAAATATACTCATATTTATCCATATGTCATTACTTTTCCACACTCAATCTACTTTTTACTTTACTTTATTCATAAAAGTTTACAAAACTACCCCTAAAAACATCAATCATTACACCTTTTCTTACACATTTCTTAAAATGTGTGCCGGTCAAAGGGTGCAAGTTCCTCCGGGACGGAGGGAGTAAATAAATTTCACTATTCAAAAAAAGTCCACTAACTTTTTAAAGTACAAAAAAATTTAACAGAATCTCACTTGAATAGATGCACCCCCCAACATAAAGTTACGGAGTATAATTTAAAAACTTTAACGATATCCAACCCAACAAATTTGGAAATATCTCAGATGTGCCGGCCTTCTCCACCATAAACGTTTACATCACATAATATCAATTACGTCCTTCCCTGCACACCTCATCATCTGTAATTCACGTTTAGTTCATGAATTAAACCTCTTCAATTACCTTTACCACACCTTTTTTCATAAAACCCAGCTCCAAAAATATTGTTCATGTACTCTCTTTGTCGCTTCAAAAGTTGGAACAATTTGGATAAAATCAGAACTAGCTAGCCCAAAAAGTTTGGGAACAATATTGAACTTTTAATTTGTAACTTTAACGTTTAATATATGTTTAAGTTCAGTGTTTTAAATTGTATTACGAGATTAAACTGTGCATACAAGACCAAGTCCTAATTGGCCGTGAAGTCCCGAAAGATCCCATAGATATTATTGACTTGTACCGAGTTAAACTTCGAATTTGTTGAGTTTATTCTAAGGTTGATCTTAATTTCAAGAAGAATGTTTAATTGAGTTTCAAACTATGCTATGAGACTAGACATGCATAAATTGGAGATTACGATTTTTGGAAAATGGTAATCGGAACTGAGCCGGTCCGGTTAAGGTTCGGTTTCTGAACCACCAATTTTTTTTCCTACACTTTCGCTTATTTTTTTGTTAGTTTTAACCTCTTTTTTTTTTTTTTTTTTGTATTAGTGTATCTAATATTTGAAAAAAAGACATTGATATATATATATATATATATATACTCCCTCCGTCCCAAAATTTTATACACACTTTCCTTAATGGGCGTCCCAACATTTTTTGCACACCCCAAAAAAGGAAACAACTCACATAATTTTTACTAATAATACCCCTCCTTTATTTTACTTTCCCTTCTCTTTAGTTAAATCTCTTCCACTTTAATCAATGAATTACCAATAATACCCCTCCTTTATTTTATCTTACACATCATTTTATTCAATTTTATTAATTTTCGTGCCGATCAAAGTGTGCATAAAATCCTTGGACGAAGTGAGTATATAATACGCATGTGTGAGATAATTTTTGAAAATGAGCAATTGTCAATTGGGTTCATTAAATGCGAATAGACATCACGTAAATACAATCAAATTAAAATCTGTCTAATATCTACCAATTTAATTTAAATATGTCATTTTATTAATTATATAGTCGTGTCTATTTATTATAAAATAATAAAAAAATTAAAATTTAAAATTAAAAGCTGCAAGCATGCAACCCTCAAGTCTGGTCGACTACATTCTACAACCCTCGATTCAGTCACTCGTGTCACATCCACAAGGTAAAAAAATATAATACTATGTGAGTATTATCTCATAATCTCATAGTTAGCACACTAAGTGAGTAGTGGACTGATAGGATCAGATAAGATAACTTAGACCGAAATCAGATGAGTTGAAGGTGTTCAATCAGTTGAGGAGGTGATGCTTAGAGTTCAGCAGAGTTGATCAACACAGTACTGGATCAACACAGTACTGAGTCAGCACAGTACTTCAGCAGAGTGTACCATGATCAGTACTTCAGCACAGTACTATCAGATCGTTACATCAGCACAGTAAAAAATCAGCACAGTTGGAGTATATCAGCAGAGTTAGCTTTTGATCACAAGAACAGGAGAGTTGAGTATCAGAACACTAAGTACTGTTCTGATCTTTATGGACAAGTCTTCTGGTTCGAAGTTAGTTAGTTTAACTAACTGAATTACAGTTACAACTACTTAAGGGCATAACTACCATTTCAGTTGGGAAATAACAGAGCACATGGGTTGTTGCAAGCGGTTGCAAACGGTTTGCTAACTACTCAAAACAGTTCCTAACAGCAGCAACTATATTTGGTCTTTATAAACTCTTGTTTGTGTACATTGTAAAGGGTTACGATTTTGGATGCAAGTACGGTTGTAATCTTTGAGTTGTGTGAGTTCACGAGTGAAGAGAGGAAATATCCTATTCCGAGTGAATGAGTGTGTAAACATTCTTGATCAATCAAAGAAGTACTCGTCTGGTCCAGTGGATGTAGATCACATTGATCGAACCACTTAAATTCTTGTGTGCTATTTATCTCGTTGCTTACTTTTCTGAATTACTATCCTATAGCATTTATTTCTTCTATATTCAAGTGTTCTACTTGGTTGGAGACGTCTAATCGACTGGAATTACTTGACATACTCCATATTAGATATCTTTTATAAAATAAAATTAAAAAAATCGAAAAATCATGGTTAAATCGTAATCGGTGGTTTTTTAAATGCCGAAACTGAATTTGAACTATCATTTTAAGGTTTTTATTCGATTTTTAAATAATTTGGCCAAACCCGGTTGTTTTGAACCTGCTGGTTCGTCTGGTTCATCCGATTTTGATTTGTGCATGTCTATATGAGATTAGAGTGTGTCCGATCAACCCGGCCCACCTTAATTTATATTTATAGCTCAAGTGAGCTTAATTTCGAATTTTACACATAAATGAATGATTTTTTTCCGTCGAAATAAATAAATAAATGTATTTGTAAAATAATTGATAACTATGTTTAAAAAACATAAGGAATAGATAACTCTCGAAAAAATATTACTCCGTACTCCGTATATTATGACAAAAAGTGCCATGGAGGAGTGTTTTCCACATGGTATCGAGTGTTATCAATGTGTGGACCACGAACCTCTAAGCGGCCAAAAGGTCAAATGAGATATACACGAAATTGAAATATGTTAATCTTTAACTTACTCTCCATTTGACCGTACATATTATGTTTAACCATATTTAATAATATTTAAAGTGATAAATAGATAAAGTAAATATTATGTTTACTACTAGTATTTAAAGTGATAAAGTAAATAAAAGTGATAAAGTTTTTTTTTTATTTTAGGAAATGGAAAATTTAGTTTAAAAAAATTGAAAAAAAAAAACTAATATAATAAAATAAAGAGGGAGTGGTATCTTCTTAATCTCTTAAAGGGGGCAAATTTAAATTAAACATAAACTAGTACACGTTGTAAAGTGCGCCAACTAGTCCTTGTAGGACATAGTTACAGTACAAAAAGTCACGATGACCCCACTGATCGTAGACAACACGTCTACTCATCTTCGTATCGTTTTCATCGACCACGAGCTGATCCTTTCGGAGAAACCTCGCTCAATTTAACATTGTGAGGTAAAACAACATGTTTGGGTTGTCAACTCTTAAATTAACTACTCGATAATTTCTCAATTTTTTCATCATGAACCATAAAATGTCTCGGTTCGGAGGGTACATATGAGAGTACAATAAGGGGGACTGACAACGTACAACAATTAGAGTAGGGGGTTTGTTGTTGGTGTTATTATCGCCATTTCCGTTTGACGCCATTTGCTACGAGTATTGTGTTCGTTTTGCGACTGTATGTATAAATTAAACAATGACAGTGTATGACATAAATTAAATAAATAAAAGATAAAAAAAATGAAAATTACAATTCAACAAGAGTAAATCTTTGATCTTTCCCCGACTAGCAAGTTATTGAATATAACAAGTTCTCACGAACAACAGTTTTTCATAATCAACAGGTTCTCAAAACAGCAACCACAACCCCAACTCATGAACAACGTGAACGAATATAAAGTCGAGTCAAGGTTAAACCTTTGTTCGCAAAACGTACACGTCTTGATTATTTTTCACAAATTGACGTGATATTTTCAAAGGTAAAACGACTTTCATCTCAATTGGTTTATCTTTAGACATGTAGCACTAGTGCACCACAACGTCTAAAGTTCATGTGAACTGAATCGACGTTGATAACTGGCCTACACTTTAATGTTATGTAGATACGCACACACTAGATGCTATATATTTCCTGCATAATATCTCTACAAAATTTCAGGTGAAAATACAACATATTTTTAAGTGTTATGCAACAATTCTTACGTGTTTTGTCTAGTACACCACTTATTTTATAGTGTTGGTCTTTTTTTTAGATTTTTTTTTTTTCAAACATACCCTTCATTACTGTAAAAAATAGAGAAAAAATTAGGAAAAAGAAAATGAGTGAAACTAAAAATAAATGAGGAATAACCTGTCTCAATTATCATGAAAGAAGGTGTATAAAAAAAATTTAAGAATACAATAATTACATATATGTGTAATTTAAGGAGAAATGTGAAAAAAATAATTAAAACGATAAATATTTTAAAATAAAATAAACGTGCACCCTACCCTATTTATAGGCATGTTCCAGTTCCACCCTATGATTTTCATCTAATTATGGCAGTGAACGCCATTATGGAAATTCATTTCCTTTTTCAAATGAAGACCAACTTAATGGTCAATTGTAAAACATATATAGGCCAATGTATTTGGACACTCGGGCGTCCAAATTCCTTATAATTTAAATTCCAATAATCACTTGGGTTGATTAATCTTGGGTACCTAATCAATCAGGCTTCCATCTTTTTTTTTTTTTTTTGGAAAGTAAATGGTATTACGAGCAATTGGTACAAAAATCAGGCAGGACATCCATAAAATTTGGAAGCTCTACCCAACAGCGAGGACTCTCAAAATATCGAGAAGTCCTTGCAAGAGAGTGTGCTAGTTTATTAGCATTTCGACAGACATAAAGTATTTCAAAACCAGGGTTTGATACTAAGATTTGCTTCCCTTTGGTTCCTAGGTCACCAAAAGTCGTCTCGTTCCTGTGATGCTCCTTCCTTGAAAGTTTGTCTCTTGTTCTTTGGCTATCCGTTTCTACCTGCACTCGTGTGTACCCCAATGCGCTGGCCCACAACATGCCTTCTACAACACCCCAAATCTCTCCCTCCTCGACATCCATAAATTCCTGGAACTGTCATTGTGCGTGCAGCTACAAAGTCGCCCTCATCATCTCGGATCACCATGCCAATTCCAGACATCAAGTCCTCCTCAAAGAATCCGGCATCGACATTGAGCTTCACGTAATTTCGTTTCGGTTTATGCCAGGCCGTGCATCTCGGTGTCTCGGATTGGACCTCCCTCCCCCGTGCATGTAGCCATTCTGCAAGATAGCAATCGGCCCTAAACACGACTTGCCGCGGAGCCCACCGCGTTTGGTTCCATAAGACATCATTCCTATTCTTCCATATTTGCCAAGCAAGTGTGATTAACTTTCCTTCTGTTCCTTTTTCCATTTCGCACAGAAGACCCAGGAAGAGGGCAGTGTGATCTGTTGCCACTTCCGCTTTCCTCACAAATAGGTTCCATAAGCCGCTCTCTTGCCAACACCTTTTCGTAAATTCACAGTCAACTAAACTGTGCCAAACCGATTCGTCAACATTGTTACAAACTGGGCATGCTATCGTTACTTCCATACCCCATCTAACCAAGTTTGCTTTGACTGGAAGCCAACCCTTACAGAGCCTCCAGAAGAATTCTTTGGCTCGGGGAGGAGCCTTAACCTTCCACAGACGCTTCCACGGTGACTCCTCGTTCTCCCAATTGTCCGACACTATCCTCGTCGCCAATTGATATGTCGATTTAACCGAGTACCGACCATCATTTGAGAAGTGCCATATCATTTTGTCCTCGACTCCTGGTGGTGCTGGGGTGGTTTTCAGTATACTCTTGTAGTCATCTTCAGTGAACACTTGGCGAACCAAATCAACATTCCAGACTCTAGAATCTGGCACAAATAAATCGTTCACGGTCATGTCCTCAAATGTGTGGACAGGTGGTGTAGAGATGTGAAACGATGAGTCCCTTTTGAGACAAGGGTCCTCCCATATTCGGACTCTCTCTCCCCCTCCAATTTTCCATCTCGTCCCCCGCTGCACCAAGTTTTTTGCTTCATGAATTCCTCTCCACGTGAAGCTTGGATTCGATCCCAACGCTGCATTGAAGAAGTCAGTGTGAGGGTAGTACTTTGCTTTGAGGATTCTGCTTAACATGGATTGCGGCTCTTCCACCAATTTCCATCCTATTTTCCCAATCATTGCGACATTGAATAAATGTAAGTTTCTGAAACCCATTCCTCCACATCCCTTGTGCCTGCTCAACGATTCCCACGACTCCCATTTTATGCCCTTTTTTGGGTCCGTCCCATATCCCCACCAGAAAGAGTTCATCATCCGTTGCAATTCGTCTAGAAGGCCCGTAGGGAGAAGGAATATGCTCATGCAATACGCTGGGATGCCCTGGGCTGCTGATTTCAAGAGCACCTCTTTCCTCGCCTTCGAAAGTTTTTTCCCCCGCCAACCCTGCAGTTTGTTCCATAGTTTCTCCCTGACGTACTGGAATACCTCTTTCTTACTCCTACCAATTAGAGATGGCAGCCCAAGATATTTACCCGTGTTTAGATGATTATGCACCCTAAGAATAGTACATAATTCCTCCCTTGAATCTGGGTCGACATTCTTGCTGTAGAAGACTCCTGACTTAGCGTAATTTATGGCCTGGCCAGAAGCCATTTCGTAGGCGTTCAAGATTCTCTTCAATGAGGTGCATTCCTCCCTCGTCGCTTGGCAAAATAGTAGGCAGTCATCAGCGAACATCAAGTGAGATACCGAAGGCGCATTTCTGCAGATTCTGCTCCCATGAATATTTCCTCTACTGTTTTCATCTTTTAGGAGGCTGGATAATCCTTCCGTGCACAATATAAATAAGTAAGGAGAAAGAGGGTCACCTTGTCTAAGTCCCCGTCCTGGAACGATCGGCCCTACACACCCTTCATTGATGAGGAAATTGTACTTCACTGATCGAACACACATGTTCATCCAGCCAATCCATTGATTCGAGAATCCCATCCTTTGTAGCACTTTCTCAAGATAATTCCAATCCACGCGATCATAGACTTTGCTTATGTCAATTTTGAGGGCCACATCACCTTTACTTCCTCGTCTTTTGCTCTTCATATAGTGAATAGTTTCAAAGGCCATAAGGACATTGTCTTGGATGGATCGACCCGAGACAAAAGCGGATTGAGAGTCATCCACCAGGCTTCCATCTTTTAGATCAGAATTTATTTTATAAATGAGTCGAGCATGTTTTTTCGTGCTCTAAAAAGTATTGCATTTGTTATCCGGTTTAAAACCCGAGTTCATTCAAAGTTCCAATTGTCAAGAACAAGGTCTGAGACTAAGAGCAACCACATTGGTGGTAAGGTTATAATAAAACATTCTCTTACACCTCTCAATTCCTCCATAAATAACCGTGTCCTACTAATCCCCACATCCCTTTAATAGTTATAACCTATTTTATAGGGGACCCACCATCCTTTTATATTAATTTTATTAATATACATCCATTATCTTACTATATTTTTTATTTACAATTATAAAAAAAACTACCTAATTTTTTTAAATAAATATATTTATTAATATTATATCTGCTATTTTAATTATTTATTTAAAATTATTATGCATAATAAAATGCATACTTAAAATTATTTTATTTTGTTACAATGGGGATTAATTAATACTTAATTAAAAATATCATCTAATTTTTTATTCGGACGATATATTTCGCATTACAAATTTATTATAATTTAAGATGAAGTACAATATATTCAATAATTGAGGATGTGAAAAGGTTGCGTAATTTGACGGAAATTGGGTGGACGAGCCGAATTGAGAATATTGAAAATTTTGTGGATTCATAGAATTTTGAGAGAGGGAATTATCATCCGACACATTTGGATGATTGAACAAATTTCTAGAAAATCTCCTATTATTTTTGTCCATTTGAGAATGAAAATAAAAATTTCAAGAACGCAAAAATTTTGGGATAAAAAAAATAAATAGAGGGAAAAATATGGATATAATGATATTGGAGAGTGAAAATTGTATCATATTTATAGAGTTTTTTTTTTACCGTTGAAAAATTAGAAAATACATATATATATATATATAGTCAAGTGAAACAACGGATTGATTTTTTAAGCCAGCAGGAGTTGAATTTGAATTGTCAAAATATACTATATACATAATACATAAATTGAGATACATATTTTTAGTTTGTTTAATAAATTAAAAAAAAACATAAAAGCTTCTCTGCTCGGCCATGTCCACTTCTTTTTTTTTTCGCGTGAGCTAACCTCTTCATCTTCCATAGTGTCGTGTAGTTCACTTCCATATAATTCAGAAATAAGAAGAGAGAGTGTTATAACATTTTATTGCATTGGTAATAACTCCTATTTTAGAGTTATAGCCGTCTAAAATGCAACCAATGTGGTTGCTCTAAAGAGCGTACGTGCGCACACATGCGGTCTAACTATAATTGAACTACTTTAGCAAACTCATATTAATAAGTAATTAATATATCTAATTATTCAATGTGAGACAATTAACTAAGTTAATTTTTGCAACTCAATCCATAAATTTTATATTTCACGTCTTAATTTTGTGTATTAATTTTTTATTCACTGAAATTCGATTTTAACATTATAAATACACTACGATCTCTACTTTGATAGTAGAATGACCATATGTCATTTATTTTCAATGAAATTACATTTGAAACCTTCAACAAATTGATTAAAAACGAGTACAAATTATTGTATTTCTTTTCCGGTCTTCATATTTTGGAAGTATTGCATGATACGTCGTTACTACCCATTAACCCTCTCAAACACATAATTTTGAATGAAAAACAATCATTCATGAGTAGTATATGTCCATTCAATTACGTAGGGAACTCATTATGAGTTTCATTTGTTGAAAAAGATCTTCAATGATAAATTAACAAATAAATAAACCAATCATCGCTTAATTCATTTTTCTTGGGTAGAACCAGAATCAAATCGGTTGTAGAAATTCGATTTCGGTTCCGATTCCGGTTCGAATTTTAATCGTTAATTTTTAAAACTTGGTCTCAATCGTTGATTTTAATAAATACTTAAATCGTGGATTTTAATTTAAAAAATGAATAAACAAAATCCAACTATCTAATATACGATTTTGGAACCGCATATTCCTTGTTTTATTTTTTCGTGCAACTGTGCATGTCTCTACCCGCGCAGCTACTCAGATCTTATTTTATTATGGTTAATACACATTATTCCTTCCTTCAGTTTCACCCGTTTTCCCATTAATTCCCACTGTCGACAATATTATTTTCTAACTGAGAATAAATTAACAAAGTCATCACTGCAATTATTAAAATATAATAATCACTTAATCAAATTTTAATATAATTCGGATAACTCAAATCCCAGGCAGTATGGACCCCGCCTTATAAAACACATGTTTTAAAATGAGGTGCCATTTGGGGAAGATTTGTATGGTGTCTGTCTTTGATTTCTTACGGAAAAGGTAATTTTATAGGAATGAAATAATCGGCCTATAATTATACAAATATCGTTAAAGCTTTTGTAAGAGTTTTGTGCGAGACAATTTCATATATGATACTCCCTCCATTTTAGATTAATTTTCATAGATAGATGGACATGCATATTAAAAAAATGTAATAATAAGTGAAATTTTGAAGGGTAATTTTGTAAATTTTTATGTATAAAGTAAAAAAAATGAGTTGACTTTTGTGTATGTGTGGAGAAAAAGTAATGACATTTGTATAAAATTGAGGATATTGTGAAGGTGAAGTTTATAAATGATTTTCCATTTTAAGGGTGTGAAAGTTATTGTGGAACGTCTTGAAAATGAAAGTGTGAAAGTAATTGTGGGACGAAGGGAGTATACAATTATATTTTTTTCGTTTTAAGGGAATTTGCACACTTGAATTGCACACATTTTAAGAAATGTATAAGAAAATAATGTAATTGATGATGTTTTGAAGGGTAGTTTTATAAACTTTTATGAATAAAGCAAAATAAAATGTAGACCGAGAGTAGAAAAGTAATGACATATGAATTTTTTTTTTTTTGGTGTACAAATTAGTACTATGAGGCATCTCAATATAGCAAGTGTGCAAATTTCTATGGGACGAATGTACTACTTTAGTAATATGATACTCTCTTCGTCCTACAATAATTTTTACACTTTTATTTTCGGAACGTTCCACAATAAAATTAACACATTTAAAATGGAAAGTCTTTTATAAATTTCACTCTCACAATATCTACAATTGTACATTAAATATCATTACTTTTTGGTACACATATATACACTAGTCAATTTTTTATTTTTTTTACTTTATATATAAAAGTTTACCTAATTAGTAATTATCATCAAAACTCAACTTATTGACAAAGTGGGATAGCTCAAGTGGTTAGAGCACCACTTGTTAGGAAATTATTATTTCCTATATATATGGGCCACATATTTAGTGCAATTATATTAGTCATTTATAATTATATTTATTATTGTGATACGGTTGACTATTAAAATTAATATGGACTTATGAGTAGATACCAAATATATAGGACTTTATTACGGGAATTATGGGAACCCTAATTCAGTACTATATAAAGAGCATATACTGGTTATGGCCCCCAATATACTAAATCGCAATACAGTTCCCCATCAAGAGTGAAACAAAACCCATACGGAGATTTAGTTGAGGAAGGCCATAAAACCACCCCATCGATCGAATAAAATTGGTGAGGCATTTCTAGAATTTCCGCATCTAGAATATATGTTGTACTACATGTATATTTAAGTAATTGAATAAATATTTCTAACACCACTACCTAGGCCTTAGGTCCTGAGTTCGAGTCATGGGGAGGGGAAAAAAAAGGGATGAGTATTTAACTTCCATAAAAAAAAAAAAAAAATCAAAACTCAACTTATTATTACACTTTTTTTTAATATGTGTATTAATATTCACCTCCATGTGAAAGTTATTGTAGAACTAAGTACCATTTTATTTTAAAACATGATTAAAGTAGAATTACAGTACATTTATCATACAATATACGTGTGATGGTATCTATCTCACATACAATATATATATATATATATATATATATATATATATATATATATTTTTCATATTTGTTAAGTTTACTTGAAATTGCTTATGATTAAATTATCATAAACTTTTGTATAGGATGATCAGTATGTTGATTTGTGGTAACGAAACCAAATTCATAAGGATGGAGTTTGTTACTTACCTTTTGTTGCGCTCGGAAATAAAGCAGGAAATGTCTATTCTTTCCTTAAAATTTTTTTTGATTATATTAAAAATTGGAAATATTACGCCCTCCCTTTCAAGTCAGTTTTTAGTTTTACATTGATTTTTAAGAATTGTAATAGTAAGTAAATTGGAAATATTACACCCTCCCTGTTGGAATATAACTTTTTTTAAAACTTTGAGGTTAAGAATTGTGATATAAGTAAAAATAAAATAAAAAATACTTTAATTTTAAGTAGTAGTTATTGACAAATATAAAATAAAAAATAAAAATTAAGTGATATCAATTTTAAATTTTATATGCAATAATTTTTATACAATATCATTAATTGCAAAAAAGAGATAAAAAAATTATTTCCTTCGTCTTTTATTAAATTACCCCTTTATCATTTTAGTCGATCTTTTATTAGATTGCTCCTTCGTGATATAAAATTACTTTATCCTCTACAATTTAAGTTGTTATTCGAGTCGAGCCAACTATTTGAAGTTAAAGCACGATTCGACTTAATAACATTGCCGAGTCAAAAAAACGAGTTCAACTCGTTAGTAAATTGAGCATCTAACGAGTTCGAGCCTTATTGAGTCGAGCTCACGAGCAGCTCGATTCGTTTAACAACATTATTTACAATCATCTTTTCCAAACATCTCAAAACCATCCCAAATGACAATATTTTTTTCACACGAGCACACTCTCAACATTTTTTTTTTTTTTTTACCTCTTACTCCCTCCGTCCACTTATAAGTTTTGCATTACTTTTACACACATGGGTTAAGGTCATTTAAATAATATGGCATAGTTCAAGTGAATTGAGAGGGGAAAAAAAGATATAAAGACAAAATTTAGTATTATTATATGATATTCACTTAAAAAATTATATGAAAAACTTATAGGTGGCGGACAAACCAAAATGACAAAACGAAAACCTAGTAAATGAACATAGAAAGTATAATACTACTAATAAGCAACTTTAACATTAAACTTCGTGTCAAAGTTAAATTTTTAATATCATATATTTGCAAACATTTTTAGTGCCACAATCTTATTAGTCTACAATTTTATTAGTCTATTTAATTTTTCTCTCCTCTAAATCTCTCCATTTTAAAATCTCTCAATTCTCATTAATTTTAATTTTTTTTATTTAATTTCAACCCTACATCCTTATTTTTTTACTCCTGTACCACATGTTGCAATCTTATTTGTCTATTCAATTTATCCCTCCTCTAAATCTCTCCATTTTAAAATCCCTCAATTTTCATTGATTTTAATTTTTTTATTTAATCTCAACCCTCCATTTTAAGTTTTAATCTCAACCCTACATTAATCTCGGGTTTGTTTCTCCAATATTCGCACATATATAACATATCATGTATTTTTCTCTTGATTTTTCTTAAATTAAAATTTTGTAATTATGCTTAATTACAAATCATTTTAATTCAATTTCATCCTTCATAAATCATTTAATACAAAATTTTAATAAATATTTATTTATAATCTAATATACATAATTTTATCAAAATCTTAATTTTATTTTTTATGTTCTATTTACAAAATATTTATTTATAATTAAATATATAATTTTGTGTGTTCATTTAAATTTAAAAAAAAAAAGTTAATTTCAATGAAAAAAATTAAAACATCAAATTCAAGTATTAATACTAAATATATATATATATATATTTATATTAGTGTATATATGCAATTATCATCTAAAAATAAAATTTTAATATTTAGTTTTTCATAATTTTAAATTATTTTTAAGTTGATGCATTTTTAGTCCTCTAAACAAAAACTTATGTGCTCGATGTGTTAAAGATACTAAAAAATTATCGTGTAAAATACACATGTTCTATTTCAGTAAGTATGATTGTAATTGGATTAAAGAGACTTAAATTAAATTAATTGGACTGAAATTGGACATGGGGGACTGAAAACGAAGACCAAGGATTGAAATTGGGACTAAAAGGATCAAAATTGATAAAAAAAAATACAAGACCTTTTGCGAATTCTGACAAAGGCACAAGACCATTTGTGAATATATCTCTACTTTGGAAAAAAATAAGTGCAATATTAAATAGAAATTCTATTCAATTTCATAATAATTAGACGTATTAAATATTTTCAAAATACAAATTCTAAATTAATTAATTTATTTTAATTTTAGGTTATCTAATAAAAGTAAATACAATATTATATGTTATTAGGTCAATTTATTTATATTTAATAAATCAAAAAGAAAAATTAGATTTAAAAAAAAATTGATCTATTATATTTTGTTAAAAGAATTGAGAGTGGATACGGTTATATACAACTAATATACAAGATATACACAATCAAATCTTTTGTTTTTACTTTCCTTTAATTAGAAATTTTCTGATTAGATTGTGGATATGGTTAGATATAAAATATAAAAATATATATATACACACACGCTGAAATGTATATTTTTTTCTTTAATTTTGGAATGATTTATTGATTTCCTTTTAATTTTTGGGGTTTTCAAATTTTATTTTTTTATCTTTTAATAAAATAAGATAAAATAACATATTTACAAATTTATACATATTTTAAATTTTATTTTTTTAATTAATAAATAAAAATATATTATAAATTGCGGGCCTTACACTAATATAATCAAAGGCGAAATAATCTACATAGAAGTACATTCCGATTTTAGGGTTTAGATGAAAAAAAAACTAAATAATATATTGTCTTATCTTGATTTTAAAAAAGTTTTGAAATACTGATGTAAATTAAATTTATTACTACTTTATAAAAATATAATATTAAAATAATGAAAATTTTGAAAACTTAAAACGAAGCATTCGAAAGTATATTAATTCGAAAATATATTAACTTGCTTCAAGGGTAAACACAATTTTTAATATAACAAAAGACGTGACTTTTTATTAAATGAAATACATTAAATCTCAAAATAATACTAACATAAAATAATAATATATGAACTAATTAAATTGTAGGCTTAAAATAATAATAATTAATTCATGGCACATCCACCGTCACCACCGCAACTCCTTTGATCTTTTTAATCTGTAAAGTGTTAATATGATTGAGTGAACAAAACAACTAGTTAACATAAATCATGCAAATTATCATCGAATACTTACAACACACGATAAATTTAGTAAGAACCTATCAGTGATCTGAGCTACTATATAATATCATATGATATTATATAAGTTGTTGATGGTTGACTATGGAATGTCGGTCTCACTTCGATTTTTATGTCGTGGATGTAATGAATGTAATTAGTGCAATGAAAATAACTTTAATCCTCCTAAAGTCGAACCATGAATTGAGGGTAGAATAAATAAATCTATTTGTGTGAGAATATTTTTATGTGCAATTTTATGAATAAATCTATTTGTGTGAGAATATTTTTATGTGTAATTTTATGAATTGAGGGTAGAATAAATAGATCTATTTGTGTGAGAATATTTTTATGTGTAATTTATTTTGTAAATAGAGGCAGAAAATATTTTTTGTTGGATTTTTTTGGACTTTAAAAAGTCAGTGAATTTAGAAAATTCATAGACTCTATGAGTTTGACTGACTTTTTTATTGATATATATATAGATTTTCATAGATTTGACAAGATTTTGCAATACACATTTTTTTTTATTGATTTACATGGATTTCCATAAACTATGCCCCTAAAACTATTGATGCAAAACATGCTTGTATATAAAAAAAAATTATCTAAATTATTTAGAAAAAATATATTAGTTCAAATTTTTTTTTTATTCATGATATTATTCTCATCTTCATTTCCATCACAGTTACCTCGACCTCATTTTCCGATTTGAAAATACCGATTTTGAATAGTAAAATTTATTTATATTTTTGGAGGAGAATCCAACGAAATCCATAGAATATTAAAATTCATAAATTGTTGAATACCTAAAGATTTCTAAAGACTTTTTAAAATCCGTATTAAATTACTCAAAATTTTGAAAGACTTTTAAAAATTCCAATTGAATACCTCAGATTTTAAAAGTCCAAAAAAATCTAAAGAATCTCAATTGAATACACCTCCTTACTCCCTTAGTTAAAATATTTTTTTAATAGATTTTGATGAAAGTTTTGTACATATCCTATTAAATCTAATTTTATGCAAGATTTATAATAATAATAATAACAATAATCGTTATTAGAAGGTGGCTAATTTTGAAATAAAAAACAAGATCTTTTAACCCAACACAAAATCTGTTATTTAAAAGAAAATGAAAATTTAAATATATTTTTAAAATAATTAACTTTGAGAATTTTAGATGACATGTTAATTGTAGCATAAAATCCAACAATATTATTATTATTAATAATATTTAAATGTTTACACAATAAATTTAAAATCCAGCATAACGAGTGGGGGTCTATACTAGTATTTGACATAATTACTCCACGATTTTTTTAACATACAAAATAATTGAGAAACGTGATTATTTATAGGAAGCACTAACCTAAGGTAGAATTTATCAATCATACCCCACCCCTATTAATAACCCTAAACAAATCCACAACCCAAACCAGAAATCAGATTAATTTTATAACACTCTCATACATACATACAGAGTCTAGTAAGAGAGAGAAATACTTTTTTTTAGAGAGAGAAAGGGGAAAATTGAGAAAGGATTTGGATATGGATGGAAGAGCGGATCAAATTCATTATAATCTCAAACCAACATTAATGAATTAAAGTTTAATTGCCTCTCGGGTCGCCCCATTTAGTGAATATATAATTTCAGGAATTGGGGTTCACGAAACCTCAAATCTGTGCATCTGCTACGTAGGAAGCGGCGCCTCGACGTCGACGCTAAAAGCTTTTGGATCGAGTTATTGGGCAGAGTTTTGCTAAATTAACGCGAATTTAGAATCTCAAATGGTGATGGAAGATAACGAGAGCTGTGGAAGTAGGGTGGTGGAGTCTTCGGTGGCCAAGAGCCGGCAACAGCAGAAGAAAGTCGATGTCTATAATGAGGTTTTGCGGCGGCTTAAGGAAGCCGATCACCCGGAGGCGCAGGAGCCGGCTTTCGATGATCAACTTTGGGCGCATTTCAATCGCCTCCCGGCCAGGTTTTCTTCACTTTTTCTGGATCTTTGTGTTCCTGGATTTTGGATTTGTAATTCTATTTCTTTCAGTGTTTTCGTCCGATTTGTTCAATTTTTGGATCTTTTAAGTCTCGTTACATATAAAATATTTGTGTTCCGGGAATATAACGAAGTAAATCATAATAAACTTTGCAGACTGCTGCATGTCAAAAAAAAAATTGTTGTCTCTCTACAGATAAGGTGTTCTTCAGCGATTTGGTATGTATTACTTCGTTTTGATGGCGTTTTCTTCCCTCCTTCTCAATTGAAGGTATGCAATGGATGTGAATGTTGAAAGAGCAGAAGATGTTCTCACGCACAAGCGGCTACTGCAATTGGCCCGTGACCCTGCTAATAGACCAGCTTTTGAAGTCCGGCTTGTCCAGGTGAATTATCACTACCTCAAGAGTCGGCTTGAATGCATGATTATTTATGTGATTAACGGTATTTGTGCTGTTTGAGATTTATTTCTTCAAGAGTGTGATAATTGTCATCTCGAGCTGATTGACAGCAAATCCAGTGAGTTCTTTAAAAGAGTAAGAAAAAAGTGACTTCTAATTGATTTAACAAGAAGCCTGGAACTTTTCTCAAATAAGGATGGTCAAGCATCAGCAATCCTTATTTTTTTATCTGTTACTGGATGAGAGAAGAACTACTGAAGCTGAGAATGATCGTTTGAGCAATTGCATATTGCGAGTTTTTAAAAAAGAGAGAATGATTGAATGATGCGACTCTGCTATCTGGGGCAAGAGTTTTTTTATTTTATTTTATATACTATTTCTTTGTACATTTCGGCCCATACTAAGAGCATCTAGGGGACGTATTTTGCTACTTTTTTTCTTGGGATATCAGTAGACACTGTTTGAGTTCTAAAATAGTCGGTTCCCCACTTCTCATTCAGTCAAAGTTTATAAACTAAGGGGGGCGTGTAAGTCCAGTTCTTATTCTTACTAAATAAGTTAAAAATTCTGAATGTCCAATTCTCTAAGTACTATATTCCAATACATACATACATATATATATATATATATATATATATATATATATATATTCCAAGAGTGCTGGGTTTAATATTTACTACTCTTCTGCCAACTTGTAGTCACTCTCATGGAAAGGGATATTATTGCAATGATATGACGTTTCTGAGTTTCTGAAAGGAATTTAGCAGAAGTTAGCCAACATCCTGTTTTATTTTTTGTACTGTTACTCATTGCATGGTATTTTTCTTACTTGGTTGATGCTATCTGTATACTGAGTACAATTTGCCTGTACAGGTTGTGCCTATCTTTGATGGGAATTCAGGTGATTCGGTGCATTCACGTTCACCAAGAAGGGGAAGGTATTGATCCACCTATTTTTCTTTAAAAAAATATGAAAGTAGACTTTTATTGTTGCCCATGTATCGATATTTTGATTTGACGTTCTAACTTTCATAAGTTATACTCCCTCTGTCCAAATTCATAAGTAATGTGAATAATATTATTTCCAAAAGAGAATGAGAATAATGAAATTGGACAACCAAAAAAAGAAATTGTGAAATTGGACAGAGGGAGTATCAATCAGCAACTTTTCTATGGGTTCAGTATCTATAGTTTCAACCAGATTTTAATGGTTATTTTAATATTTATACCCTTATTCATTCAGCATTCATCCACCACCTGCCTTTGGTTCTTCTCCTAATCTTGAAACTCTTGCACTCGAAGCAAACAAATCTGAAGTTCAAGATGGGGATAGTGCTGTAGATGGCGGTGCCAATATTTCAAGGTATACATATTGATATTTATATTTTAAGTCTATAATGGCATAGGTCTGATCTATATTCCTTTGATACTTAATTCCCACTACATACATGTACTTAACATCATTTTTTTAAGTATTGGACTGTATTATGTCTGGAACTTTTATTGTGTTCTTAACCCATCAATCAATTTGAGGGCGTTTGCAATTAATTTTGCTTTTGATAAAGTGATTAATATTGAATTTTGTAGGAAATCAAATGTAGGTACTGTTTGGAAATAAAGTGATTGTGGTCAAAATTTTAGAGGTTGGATATTTTGTATAAATAATCATCACCTTTTTAATAAGTTTAAAGAAATGCCCCCTTAGAATTGACTTTTAACGAAGTATGAGGCATGATTGTAATTAAAGTGGTATGTACTTTTAAACGAGCTAAGAATCAGATTTAAGTTGGTCTATGACTGCTTTTCAGAATCCTCTTACAAGTGATTCATTTAATCAATTAAAGGAGTTTGAAAACACCACAATTTCAGTTTTGGACAAACGAGTGATTTTTAGCTAAAAAAATGAGTTTCAACCTCCACCTCTATCTGATAAGTTGTACTGTTTCATAAAAGTATCCAGTTATTCTAGAAATGTGTGTAACTGAAGCTTACGTTTGCCCATGAACACCAATGCAGGCCCATGCATGAGATTACTTTTTCAACTGATGACAAACCAAAGCTTCTCAGTCAGGTAATTGATACTTATTCTAATCATCATGTTATGATGGTTGCTTAAAAGTTATTCACTCTAAGTGATGCCTAGACTAGCTGTCTTCTTGGTTGCTATCTTTCCAAACTGTCTTAGACACATCACACATGTAAACTCGAGTACATTGGTCCTGCTTGTGAGTAAAACTCCTTATTGTAAAATGAAGTCTTAGATTTTGTGTTACGGTCCCACATCGAATCCACAAGCAATTGTGGATGGTTACTTAAGTAAGGAGTCAATCCTTCACTCCTGGGCTAACTTTTGGGTGGAGTTGGGGCTTCTAGCTTGAGTGCCTAACAATTTCGTCCGACCTGCCGGATACCCGGCGTGGCACGGAAGAGGTCTACCTGGGGAAAGGGCCACAAAGCAGCAGGAACCAAGCTGTGCGAGTGTGCCTGGGTCGCTGCGAAGGCTCCCCAGCGTGTGAGCCGTCCTTGGACGTCCGGTTCTTAAGGGGGGTCAATTTTACGATCCCACAACGAATCCACAAGCAATTGTGGATGGGTACTTAAATAGGGAGTCAATTCTCCATTTCTTTTGGGGAGAGGGGAGGGTAATTATAGGAATCATTCTGCATTGAATTTTTTGTATATCTAAGAATTTTTTATTTGGAGTGGAACTTAGTGAGGCATGCTTGATGAAATATATATATATTTTTTTCTAAATTGTGAATTGTTTCTAAACGTGGATAAAACTTGTGATAGACAAGATTCATGGGTCTAACATGTCAGTCATAAGTTTTGTAATTCTGGAGATTTGTTAATCGTCTGACTTTAAATACTTATTCATGTTTAGCAGTTGCAAATTTAGTTTGTAAATGAATATAAGAAAACATGTGGCATCATTGTGAACTCTTTATAATGGACCTTGCAGCTGACTGCTTTATTAGCTGAAGTTGGGCTGAACATCCAGGAAGCTCATGCCTTTTCTACTGTGGATGGCTATTCTTTAGATGTGTTTGTAGTTGATGGCTGGTTCTTTGAGGTATCTTCACTTCCTTTCGTTGTTTCCCGTGTTGTATGGGTTGTTTTACTCTCTTTGGCTATCACACCTTGCTCAAGTTGAACGGGTTTTATCTTAAGAATGGTTTGCTTAGAGAGCTTTTGGCCTTAGTACTTCTGTTTGTTCCATGACGTATTTGGACCATTTATCTTTTGAATTTTCAGGAGGTTGATCAACTCCGGACTGCGGTAGAAAAAGAGCTTTTTAAGATTGAGGTACTTTCTGCTATATTAGTGTGATTGATAAAACCCTGGAATTATATTAGGTATATGTTACTATTGCTCGATGTTTGTACCATTTGGCTTAGTCTACAATTGTTCCAGTTATTATTATTATTGTCTCCTTCCTTTTTTTTTTTTTTGAGTCCCACACACGTCTTTTACATGCATGCTTATTGTTATATAACCCTGAAGCTACTTGGTAGTCTTTTAACTTCTGGAAAATATCATGTTTGCTGCAGGTTGTATGATTTACATGCGTGATTTTCATTGTTAGTCTTCTCCAGTCAATAATTCTGAAGGACAATTTGTATTTTATGCAGAAAAATTCTTGGCCAAGCACGCATTCTTTGCCTTCTCTAAGCGAGCATGAGCCGATAGTGGTTAAACGTGAAACTGATCATCTGACAATACCTACCGATGGGACTGATGTCTGGGAAATTGATCCCCAATTCTTGAAATTTGAGTGCAAAGTGGCATCAGGATCTTATGGTGATTTGTAAGTACAATATCTGTTAGTTTGAACCGTCGTTCATACCATTGAGCGTTCTATTCACTCAAAAAACTTTATTTTTTCAGATATAAAGGTACTTACTGCAGTCAGGAAGTGGCAATCAAAATTCTCAAGACGGAGCGCTTGAATACTGAACTGCAGAAGGAGTTTGCCCAAGAAGTATATATAATGAGGTTTGTCAAAGCATTTGTGGTCAAATTGGTTACCAACTGTATACAGATGCTCTACAAAACTGGACCATTTTTCTCATGGTCCAACATTAATTTTGCATTGAGCTCTCATCAATGTTTATTATTTTGATTTTTCAAAGGTAATTTGCAAGACATTTATGTCATTGGTAACTGTAATGTACTAAGGTATCCTGCTGCTCATGCATGACTATTATTTGTTCAATGTACACACTTTAGTAGTGCCAAATTTGCTATTGCCTCTTCACTTTTCAAAGATTTTTAAATTAGCTTATTTCCATTATGTATTCTTCCTTCTTGTTAATTTGTATATGCTACTTGCAGAAAAGTTCGACACAAAAATGTTGTACAGTTCATAGGGGCTTGCACAAAACCTCCGAATTTGTGCATTGTGACAGGTATGTGTTGAGAGAGTACATATGGCCTGAAAAATGTAGAGTTTGATCAGATTTAAAATAATAGAGCTTTTTCCCCTTATGTTGTTTCTGCTCACTTAGGTTCCAATTTTCCTGTTTGTTTAATTGCAGAATACATGTCTGGAGGGAGTGTTTACGATTTCTTGCACAAGCAAAGGGGTACTTTTAAGCATCCTGCTTTAATTAAAGTAGCAATTGATGTGTCGAAGGGCATGAACTATTTGCATCAGAACAATATAATTCACAGGGATTTGAAGGCTGCGAATCTTTTAATGGATGAAAATGAAGTAAGCTTCATTGCTTCCACATGACTTAATTTTTAGTATTCTATGTTTGTCTCTGGCTAGGTTCCTGATTTTGTTGCATTGTAGATTTATTCATGTAAAGAGCAAAATCATAATGGATTTTAGCTTTGTTTGTAGTAAATATTGATAAGAATTGAATACAAGTCAAGATAAGACCGTTTAATTTTTTAAGAGGAAGTGAGGAACACAAGACACTTGTTTGTCATCTATCGTGATCAATTCGAACAATTTGGGCATTACATCTTCTTAAACAACTGTTGTAGCTTTGGAAGCTTTGAAGATCTCATAGGATTTTTCTTTGCAGGTGGTTAAGGTTGCTGATTTTGGGGTGGCCAGAGTGAAATCACAAACTGGTGTAATGACAGCTGAAACTGGAACGTATAGGTGGATGGCCCCTGAGGTATGCCTTTCTGAACCAAATTAGAAGTTCAGAGATCAGAGATACACTGCTTTTCTAGATTGCAATCTTTGAGTTAAAGGGTGTTTGATATTTATTTCAGAAAAAACCTTTTTAAATTTCTGACTTCTTTTAAATCTTTCTTGGGGGATTGATTATAGCATTCTATAGGTCTATCTGGATTGCTTATTCTTTTCGCATGATGATAACTTATCGATGTAATGTATATTTAACTGCAAAATTATTACGTGTGGTCTGGAAACATAATTTCTTCTCATCACAAGTAATTGTTCTGTTAAAGGTTATTGAACACAAACCCTATGACCACAAGGCAGATGTATTCAGTTTTGGAGTGGTTTTATGGGAACTGCTGACGGGAAAGGTAATTATTATTTGTTCTTTGAAATGTTAAAGTAGTCAATCTTCAGGGATAACAATTAGTTAAGCATTTTTTTATTTTTTATTATTCAGATCCCATATGAGTATTTGACTCCTTTACAAGCGGCAGTTGGAGTGGTTCAAAAGGTAAATCATCTAGGCTGTTATGTACTTTAGTCGTTTTATCTGCAAATATCATGTGTACATGCTGCTTTATGTGGGATGAACATTCTTCCATTTCATTGCATTTTAGGGTCTCCGACCATCTATTCCCAAGAACACTCATCCAAAGCTATCTGAGCTGCTCGAGGGATGCTGGCAGCAAGATCCAGCTTTGAGACCTGACTTTTCTGAATTAATCGAAATACTGAAGAAAATCGCTAAGGAGGTATTGTGACATTTACTGCAGCTGAATGATTACATCATTTATTTAATATATATGACTTCATCTAAGAGTTCTTGGAAGATGACGTTACTAAATTTGTTTAAAAAAATAAAATGACGCCTGTATCTGGCGAAATGGAAAAAGGGTTTACTTCTGTTTAACTGATGATGCATAACATATGAATTTGAACAGGTTGGAGACGATGGAGAAGATAAACGAAAGGAGAAGACTGGAGGTTTTTTTTCTTCGCTGAGACGTGGAAATCATTAGAAAATATATAAACCTAAATGAGAATTTTTCTTTAGGAATTTACTCACTACAATTTTTGGGTTAATTACGCCCTTTTATTCTGTTTTGCACTGTACAGCATCTTTCTTCAATGTCGTACTACATTTTTATGAATTGGGGGTTCTACTAATTTATTCTCTAATTTCGTCAGTCATTCTTTTATGTTTGTCTTATTTTTTGCCTTGGAGCGATATAATTTCTGCAACTCTAAAAACGTGTGTTTTGAATAGATTGTTAGAAATAGGATGGACAAATATGTTAACAGGCACTCTTTGGCGGTGAGACGGAACTTAATTTGTTTTAAAATATAATCCAGGTAGGATTATAAATATTTTTTGGGTTTATTACTGCATGGCCCATAGGATTGGGCTGTTTAAGTCGAAAAAACAAGGGCTAAGACTAGTTTTTGGGTGGGACTATTTACACCTCCATTTCGGTTTAGAACACTCCCCCTATAAGTTTAATAATAAAATAATGATGTAAAAAACAAAAAATACCCTTAAGTTATATTACACTACTAAATGCACCCCTATTACTAATAGCACAATCCCTCACCTTTAAACCCTAAACCCAAGTTTTATCCCCTCGCCGCCACCACCAAGCAACAAAAAATTCAGAACTTAAGAAAATTTCAAATTTTATTTTTAAATTTCGACAAATCAGTGTCGACCATATTTACTCTCGTCGACACTGGTTTGTTGATGAGATTGTATATGGTCGACATTTGTTGATCGGAAAAAAAAATAAACTTAAAACCTCGTCGACAACTTTAGGTCGACCAAAAATACACTCGTCGACACCCTGTTGTCGACGGAGTGTATTTGGATCGACCTAGAGTGGTCGAAATTAAGAAAAAGAAAGAAAAAAACAAACAAACCTGGGATTTGGCCACTGCCGAGGAAAAGGGTGTCGACCGTTGGGCGGGATAAGGGATTTGGCCACGAGATTGTATATGGTCGGGGGCGGCGGCCGATGGGCAGTGGCGGCGATTGCTGTTTCTTTTTTACAGATCGTGAGGGGATAAGGGAGAGGGAGGGGGAGAGCGGCGGAAGGATAGACGGGGCACCAGGGAGGGGGCGGCCGCTGTAATTTTTTTTTTTTCTACAATGCGGAATGGTGGGGCAAGGGCGGCCGCGGTGGTGGGGGCGAGGGCGGGTGTCTCCGGAGGCGACGGTGGGGGCGAGGGCCGGTGTCGCCGACAACGGCGACGGGGGCGGGGGCTGGTGGGTGGAGCGATTTGGGGAGGGGGAGAGAAGAAGGAGATGAAAGAGGGAGAAAAAACTAGGGTTTAGGGGGTTGTGATTAGTAATTAAAATTTTATGAGAGAGGGGCATTTGTGACAATTAAGGGAGGTGCATCTATCTGAAGTCGATTTTAGAGGGGGTGCATCAATCGGGGGAGTGTTCTAAACCGAAATGGAGGTGTAAATAGTCAGACCCCTAGTTTTTTTTTATGTGCGTGGGTCATATACACCTCCATGAGATATACTCCCCCTACAATTCAAACTAATAATAAACTCTCGATATACCAGTGTGGCAGTGTCAACGAAAAATACTCTTGTCGATGACATATTTTCAAAAGTTTTTTTTTTTAAAAAATCAAAATTTTTGACAATTAAGGATTAAAGATATACACTATTGTTGACAACTATTTGTGTCTATAATCAATCAAGATCATTTAGCCCAAATTTCTTATCCCTATAATATAATAGTTTGTCGGTCAATATTTTTTAATTTAATTTTAATATAATTATATAATAATTTTAGAGCATAACATTTGTTAAACTATAAATAAAAATATTTTATAATTTAATTTTAATATAATTATATAATAAATTTATTAATAATTTATTTTTATTATTGTACATATTTAGAGTATTAAATTACTACCTTTTCAATAATGTTTGATTTATTTTTTAATTTGGTTGATGTGATTGAATTTAATTAAGAACACGGTAATTATATTATTACCTAACTTTTAGTTTTATATGAATTTTTTTTTTGACAGCGTATATGAATTGAAATTACACTATGTTTACATTATAGATATTTTGAATTTAAATTTTGTTTTTTATTTTTCATTTTAGACCTAAACTATTAATGGTATATTTATCGTGAATTGTTTGTCTACAATCTATTTAGCTCGTAATTTTATAAAGCTGACTTTAATAAATTAGATCAGTCGTTTAACATCTCTAATTAATCTACTTGTAAGTAGGAACTCAGTCTCAAAGAACTATCAAGTCTTTTGAATACTTAAATAATAAATTAAATATAAAAAGAGCAGTGCATGTGAATAGGTAAAAAAAGGAGTTTAAGGAGCTCGAGACTGTTCAATTCCTTGGAAAAAATTACGACGCTTAAATTTTGGTTTCAAGATATAGAGTTTACAAATTGTGTATATGGTATAAAAAATCGTTAGACGGAGGAATATGAACCGTCTAGCGTTTAGGTAGAGCCTGTCTAGGCACCATTTAAACGGTCAGACAAAAACGATGAGTATTCATATTATAAGCAAATATACATGTGTCGCGACAGAAACATCGAGAGGTCTGGAAGATGACGACGTGACCTTTTCAATTTTAAGAAAAATTGGACTAAGGGACAACTTTGAGTTGAATTTTTTTACCCAGTCCAAAATGAAGGATTTGCAAGAAATTGAAACAGGTGATGACATCTTAGCCGATTTTTGCAATAGAGGTAAACAATTGTAGATGAGGGGATGATTCTTATATGCACCAATTGTGTTGTGTAATTTGGCACATGGTGAAACATGACAACAAGTTTAGTTAAAATGTGACACTAATTTTTTTAGATAAGATTTAAGATAAAAAAATGACAATATTTTTTAAAAGGTAGAGTATTAAATATAGATAAAATTGTGTACGTTGCATGTGATGATATAATTCAATTCAAATCATTATAATTTCAAAAGTGTAGTGCAAGTAGGATCATTTAAAGTTTAAACACACATTGGTTGTTTATATATGTTTAAGCGCGATATCTTGCTATGAATCCGTGAATATAAATGAAAAATGAAATGAAAGTATTTGAGAGAGAAAATCAGGGATGATATATAATTAGTAAAAAGCAAAGGAAAGCCACACCATTCACGCCTCATTTTAACCAAAATCTTGTTGAATGCTCCACGTACCTCACAAAAATTGTCATCGGATCTTTCCCCCCATTGATCCTGTGATGATTTTTGTTCCATTTCTTTAATTAATGGACCAGCTCCCTTCTTCATGCAGGAACCCTTTCAAATCCAATAAATCATTCAAACATGGAACCAAAAAAATTGCTATAGAACAACAACAAGAAGACGAGCAACAGCCCATTTTGTTACAACACAACCGCCAATCCTCCTCCTCCGCCGCCGCCGCGCGCCGCCCCATGTCTGGCCCCTCCGAAGTTGTTGTCAAAATCGACAGCGGCGATCAACCCGCCACCATTTCCACCACCCCCAACCGCCGCGCCCACCACCGCGAATCCAGCTTGGATTTCTGGAAGGATGACGCCAATAACCCCATGCAATCCAGAGAAATTCTAGACGACCCGCCGTCGAAGCTAATCGGACAATTTTTGAATAAACAGAAAGCCGGCGGAGAATTCTGTTTAGACGTCGATTTGGAAATGGACGAATTGCGCCAGGATCGGAATAACAACGCCACTGCCTCCGCCTCTCGCCCTAATTTACCCCCATTGAGCAGTCAGAAATCCGATGAAAATATCAGTAAAAACAATTACAGTTATCCGGCGTCGAGGGAGCTGAAATTGCCCTCAAAAGGCATCAATTCTAGTCGCAGTATTTGCCCTGATGATCGGGATAGGAGTTGGCGGCACGACGATTCATCCTCCTCCGATGAGGATACTGAAAGTGTTCTCAACAGGAAACCATCAATGAGTAAAATGAGTAATGTTGATTTACAGAGCGGCGGCGATGGCCAGGTTTTACGATGTACCTCAATTCAGAGGAGATTTAGTGGTTTAGGTAGAATAAAGACTAGATCTAGATTGATTGATCCGCAGCCCGATGTACCGGATAGGAAGTCCGGTATGCTTAAATCGGGTATGCTCAAATCGGGTCAAATGCAGTCTCAAATGCTAGGTAGGGCTTCGGGGATGTTGACGAAGCTACCCGACGACGAAGAGGACGATTTCGACGAGGATCTTCCTGAAGAGTATAAGAAAGCTAATTTTGATGCATTAACTATTGCACAATGGATTAGTCTTGTTTGTATTGTTACAGCTTTTATTTGCACAATGGCTATTGATGAATGGAAGGAAAAAAAGCTGAGAGGATTGCATTTGTGGAAGTGGGAGGTTTTGATTCTTGTGTTAATCTGTGGGAGGTTGGTTTCTGGGTGGGGGATAAGGGTTGCTGTTTTCTTTATAGAGAGGAACTTCTTTATGAGAAAAAGGGTGTTGTATTTTGTTTATGGAATAAGAAAGGCTGTTCAGAACTGCATATGGTTAGGGCTGGTTTTGATTGCTTGGCATTCGATGTTCGACAAAGAAGTCGAGGGGAACATCAGGTTCTTATGGTATGTGAACAAGTTGATGGTGTGTATGTTGTTTGGAACATTGCTTTGGTTAGTGAAGACCCTTATGGTTAAGGTTCTTGCTTCCTCCTTCCACGTCAGCACTTTCTTCGATCGTATTCAAGAAAACTTGTTTAATCAGTATGTGATCGAGGCCCTTTCAGGGCCACCCTACATTGAGATGAGGAGGATTCAGGAGGAAGAAGATCGGACGATGGCTGAGGTGTGGAGGCTTCAGAATGCAGGGGCTACTCTGCCTCCTGATCTTCAGCCCAACAAGAGTGGGAAGGTGGGGCCTGCTTCTTCAGCCGGAGGATTGCCACCTAGGCCAGCGAAAACTGTGAGCTTCAAGATTACTAGGCAGACTTCTAAGGGTCCAGTGGATCAGACAATATCGATTGATCAGTTGCACAGACTGAATCATAAGAATGTTTCGGCTTGGAATATGAAGAGATTGATAAAAACTGTGAAGAACGGGGTTCTTACCACTTTAGACGAGCGTGCGTTGGATAGCACACAAGGCGATGAAAATGCAACGCAAATCAGGAGTGAGTGTGAGGCCAAATTTGCAGCTAGGAAAATTTTCAGAAATGTGGCTAAGCCTAGATCCAAGTCAGTCTTGTTATTACTTGGTTTATGATGGTAATTCAATGCAGTTAAATATATTGAGTAAAATAATACTATTATTTTTGTTTTGTGGCTGCAGGTTCATCTATATTGACGATCTGCTGCGTTTCTTGCCAGAAGAAGAGGCTGTGAAAACGTTGAATGTTGTGGAAGGATCGACTGAGAGTGAAAAGATCGGCAAAGTATCCCTCAAAAGCTGGGTGGTATGAAGTAGAAATTAGTTTATACTTTACACTAGATCTAATTTTCTCTGTTTCATACGATATATGATGATGTGTATGTGTAGGTGAATGCTTTCATAGAGAGAAGAGCTCTAGCCTTGACGCTAAACGATACAAAAACAGCCGTGGACAGGCTTCATCAGATGGTAAACGCGGTAGTGGGCACCATCATACTTATTATTTGCCTGGTGATTCTTGAAATAGCTACCAGCAAGTTTTTGCTCTACATTAGCTCTCAGGTTGTGGTGGTGGCGTTTGTGTTTGGAAACACGTGCAAGACAGTATTCGAAGCTATCATATTCGTGTTTGTAATGCATCCTTTCGACGTGGGGGATCGCTGTGAGGTTGACGGAGTCCAGGTACTAGTAGTAACTAATGTCAACCTTCCCTTCCCTTCAATTCATTACCAATATTTATATAATCAAATGAAGCATATGTTTGTTTTTAATTCAGATGATTGTGGAAGAAATGAATATATTAACAACCGTGTTTTTAAGATACGACAATCAGAAGATCCTTTACCCCAACGTAACGCTTGCAACGCGCCCCATCAGTAACTACTATCGCAGTCCTGATATGGGCGATTCAGTCGACTTTGGTGTCCACATTGCTACACCACTTGAGAAGATTGCCCTCATGAAGCAAAGAATCATCAGGTACATCCAATCATACAACATACTAATACTAAGTATATATATATTGCTAAATCTGCAGCAGCTAACATGAAAGGGAAATCTGCAGTTACATAGAGAACAAAACCGATTACTGGTACCACGAACCCTCAGTGGTGCTGATGAATTTCGAACATCTGAATATGCTCAAACTGTCGGTATGGATGAGACATCGGATGAATCATCAGAACATGGGAGAAAGGTGGAAAAGGAGAGCCCTTTTGGTTGAGGAAATGATTAAGATTTTCAAGGAGATGGACATCGAGTATCGTGTGTATCCTGTCGACATCAACATTCGCGCAATGCCGCCTATCAACTCCGCCAGGCTGCCTCCTACATGGCCGTCTTCTTCTTCTTCTCCTTCTCCTCCTCCTACCTGACTGAAGTTATAGTTTCAGGCCGCCACTTGTTTGTATTATGTAGCGATTGATAAGCAAACACGATGCATAAACTCCATCTTATGTAAGGTGTATCATCAACCTATTATTTGGTACTACATATCATAAGAGCTAAACTGCCTCATTCACCTCGTATCCATGCGGATACATTTTTAAAATCTTAATCCTATGTAGATAATACTGTCGGTTTTTTGCACATGGAGTTTATTGCACTTTTAGTCCCACAGGACACAATATCATATATTATGATCATGCAACATAACAAAGTTGCAAAAACAATCACCATTTGTTAAAAAACTAATGGGCACTTTTACATGAACCTCACTTGCTAGTTAATTCTTCGGATTAATTGCAAAAGTGGTCTCAAAGAAATAGAATCCATTGCAAAAGTGGTCCTAAATTGCATTTTTGGTCAAAAGTTATTCAATTAGAGTTATGGAATTGATCACTTAGAATTCCAACACAAATGATGAAACAAGATAACTAGAAACGCAATGAATTGAATCCAGCAAGAAACAAAGATAAGAACACGATCAAATGATCTACGTCCACGGAGGATAGAGGCTCTCTTTACTAATATGAACAAGTGTTTACAAATAAGTATAATCACTAAGAATTTGCTAACTCGCTCAACTAACAAAGAATACGATCTCACTTAGAATGATCTTCACACAATTCTATCAACCTAATCTATGCACTAAGTGGTGTATTTATAGATGTATAATGCCACTTGAAACTGCCACTAACAAACTAACTAACTAACTAACAGAATAACCGAAATAACTAACTCTGAAAACGGAATCAACTGACTTGGACCTCAGCTTATATGCCTATCAGCTGAGTTGGCTTTAGCGGACTTGGTCACAACTCTCAGATCAGACGACTTGATATCAGTAGAGTTGTCCTAACTCATCTTATATTAGTTGACACCTATATCAGGCGACTAAACCTTATCAACTGAGTAAGCCTTACTCAGCTTGTACTGACCCAATACCAGACGATTAGCTACCCTTCTGATAGATAGATCAGATGACATCTCAATATTGCATTAATCCTAACAATTTTGTTATGGAATTGATCACTTAAAATTTCAACACAAATGATAAAACACGACAACTAGAAACACAATGAATTGAATCGAGCAAGAAACAAAGATAAGAACACGGGATTTACGTGGTTCGATCAAATGATCTACGTTCACGGAGGATAGAGGCTCTCTTTACTAATATGAACAAGTGTTTACAAACAAGTATAATCACTAAGAACTTGCTAACCCGCTCAACTTACAAAGAATACGATCTCACTTAGAATGATCTTCACACAATTCTATCAACTCAATCTATGCACTAAGTGGTGTATTTATAGATGTACAATGCCACTTGAAACTGTCACTAACAAACTAACTAACTAATAGAATAACCGAAATAACTAACTTTGAAAACGGAATCAACAAACTTGGACCTCAGCTGATATGCCTATCAGCTGAGTTGGTTTCAGCAAACTTGGTCCCAACTCTTCTGATCAGATCAGACGACTTGCTATCAGTAGAGTTGTCCTAACTCATCTAATATTAGTTGACACCTATCAGACGACTAAACCTTATAAGCTGAGTAAGCCTTACTCAGCTTGTACTGATCCAAGAACAGACGACTAGCTACTCTTCTGATAGATAGATCAGATGACATCTCAATATTACATTAATTCAGAGGAATATTTTTTTTCTATAAAGGAGTATTCATTAATAATATTGTTTTAAATGTTTAATAATATTATAATAGATTATGCCTTAATAAGTGTTTAATAGTAATATTTAGTAACATAATATTTAATGATAAAAGCTGCATTAAATTATATTTTTGTTTGTTATAATTAATAATATATATTAATAATTAATTTAGAAAAAATCAAAATTTAGTTAGATAATTAATTATTATACTGGTTGAAAGAAATTTTATACTCCCTCCGTCCCAAAGTTGAAGCCACATTTTACCATTTTGGGCGTACCATACTTGAAGCCACATTATCTAAAATAGCAAAAACACTTTTAAGCACTCCCCTTAAAACATCACAATATTACAACAAATGCCACTACTTTATTACACTAAAAAGTAACTTTATTACTACTATTTATAAAGTTGAAAAGTCTTTACTATCCCCACTTTATCTTACACAATACTAATAAACAACTCATTTATTAAAACCCGTGCCAATTTGGTTTGTGGCTTCAACTTTGGGACAGAGGGAGTATATTTTAAGTAAGTGGATTTATTTTTTGTTCTATAGTATTAAAATTAAATCAATCTTTTAATTACTTTTTACAAGTATATAAAACATGGGCCTTCTAAGGACAGTCCAGGTGTCGCCTGAACTATCAACAGTCCAGTAATTTGAGCCATCAGATCTGAAATCTAATGGCTTATATTTGATGACCTGTTACCTGTTGCATTTGGCGTCGCAGAATCCATCGTCTTGCATTGCACTTATTATCGTTTTTTGTTTCCCTATCACACTTTTAAATTAAATTTAATAATTTTAAATATATAATTATAAAATTACAAATTTATCCTCACATGATTAATAAAAAAATTAATTGATAATATATAATCGTTATTTTAATTCTCATATCATTAATAATTATAATAAACAATAAAGGTAAAGTCTAGTATGCACTCGAGTGCATGCTGTGCACCCTAGTCCATGTGCACTTTTCAGTTTACTGACTTACACTTTTTGGTAATGGTGTTGCACTTTTCAATTATTACTCATTTACCAAAAAGTGTAAGTCAGTAAACTGAAAAGTGCACATGGACTAGGGTGCACAGCATGCACTCGAGTCCATAGCAGACCAACCCAACAATAAATTATCTTTTTTTATTTGAATTAGGGTTGGCAATGGGGCGGGTAAAAACCCGGACCCGCATAAATCCGACCCGTACGGGGCGGGTAAATACCCGGTCAAACGGGTTTCGGGGCGGGTAAATACCCGGTCAACGAATACCCGCCGGGTATGGGACGGGTAATGGGATTACATATACCCGACCCGACCCCGACCCGTATATATATATATATATATATATAATATTAATTTATTAATTCTCCCCTCTCCATTGGTAAGACATCTAACAATTCTAACTAATTAGATTATATATATAGAGTGGTTGTAGAATTTATTGATTTACTGTACTTTATTTCTGCTGATTTAGGATGGCTTCTAAAATTGCAGTCGATTTACTATATTTTCAAAAAAGACTTGGATCCTTAGATTATTTATTTATTTTGTGATTAGTTGTTTATAAATTTATGTTATATTTAAAATTTTATGTTTTATTTGATGTTGGAATTGATGTTTTATTGTAGTTTTAAGAGTTGATTTTAATGTGCTATTTTTGAAATATAAATAGATTAAAAAAAAAGTGATGGCGGGGCGGGGCGGGTTTACCCGCCGGGTTCACGGGGCAAAACGGGGCGGGTTTTGGCGGGTATTGAAGCGGGGCGGGGTGGGTAACGGGTCTAAAAAAGTTTGGCGGGGCGGGTCCTGGGAAAGGCCAAACCCGTCCCATACCCGCCCCGTTGCCAACCCTAATTTGAATGAATTGAATTCTAGGTTAAATTATTAATTTAGTTGAATTTTTTATACAAATTTCTATTTCGAATTCAGTACTTAGGCGGCATATACGGTTCTCTTGTTTTCTTCTTTTATTCAAAAATTTCATTGAAGAAGAGCTCCAAGTATGAACAATTCTATATTTTCTACTCAAATTAATTTTGGTAAATCTAGGTATTCGAAAATTCCATTGAAGAAGAGTTCCAGGTATGAACGATTCTATATTTTCTACTCAAATTAGTTTTGGTAATTAAATCTAGGGTTTAAGATAGATATTTGAATGAATTGAATTCTAGGTTAAATTATTAATTTAGTTGAATTTTTTATACAAATTTTTGTTTCGAATTCAGTACTTAGGCGGCACATACGATTCTCTTGTTTTCTTCTTTTATTCGAAAATTCCATTGAAGAAGAGTTTTGGATATGAACAATTCTAGGGTTTAAGGTAGATATTTGAATGAATTGAATTTTAGGTTAAATTATTAATTTAGTTGAATTTTTTATACAATTTTTTGTTTCAAATTCAGTATTCAAGATATTAATTTGACATTAAAATTTTCTACTAGCTTTTACATTTATTTTTAACTGCTCTCTTTGGAGGTGTATTAGAACAGGCGGAGTCCACTAATGCCCATGCTGTTTAATTTTATCTTTTCATTTAATTTATATTGTGTTGATTTTTTTCAACGTTGACTTGCACAGTGGGAAATTATCCGAGATCACAAAACTGGGGACAATTTGTTTGTGCTATGCCAATTTTTTCTTCAGAAAAAGAGCTTCTTATAGAACCCTGTAGAAAAATATAATATATGAGATACACATGTTGCTTTTAAAATCCAGGTTAACATTATGTGATTTATATTTATATTTTTTTTTGTTCATTCTTAGTCGAATAATGAGTATTATTTATGAGTATTATTTATTAGTACGCCTAAAAAGAAAGAAGTATTCTCAAATTGTTGATAATAGGTAATCTATTACTAGTTTTTTTATCCATCTGTGTATATGGAATTAATTTTTTTTTGTGTTTCTTTAATACTCTGTTTTTTCTGGGCAATCTCATTTTCAATATAATTTCATTAATTTTTCTTTTGATTGATTTAAAAATTTTTTTATCTATGTTAAAATAAATTTAACGCATTATTCTCAAATCTCAATTGTCATTCATATAAAATTTGTATGATTTCTATATGTTATTGATTTATGAGATTTATTTGCAATTTATAGATTTTACTTATGAATTTAGTAAGATTCTGATATTTATTAATTTTATTTTTAACACAACTTCATCTAATAATACCTAAGATAAAAATGACAATGATTTTGTCATTAAAAATAAAAGGCAAAAAAACATCAATTGTGTGGAATAATTTTGAGGAATTTTTTGTTCATTCCTTATAAAAATTCAGCATGTTTTATAATATTTTAGAGGGCTCAACATGAAGATGAGATTATCTTGAAAATTTGATGTATTTTTCGTTGTAATTGTTGAAAGAACATTTTTTTTTGAACATTTGTTATTGTTTTTTATGATTCGGTGGTACTGGTTCAATTGTTGTATTTTATTTTATTTTGAAATACATTTAAAAAGGCCTTTAAAAGGCTTTCGGGCCAGGCCTATTTATTAAAAAGGCCAGGCCATGGGCCATGCGCGGAGGGAGGGAGGCGGCGAGCGACGGACGGGTGGAGACGCTGGTCGACGACAAAAGAAAGATCAAAAGAGGAGAAGGAGAGTTGGAGCCTTGGAGGCAGTTGAAAATGAGGAATGATTGAATAAAATTAGGGTTAGGATTTATGTTAGAAGGAAAGGGTAATTTTGGAAAGAAACTGGTGGGTGAACTCAACTGTACGGTGTGAAGACATCTAAGGGGTGAAGTCATAATATAAGGGGGACATTTATCCGTGGCCTTAATTGCGCACGCACAATTCAAAAAATTGGCTGGTTAATTTGGTTCTTTTCTTTGATAAAACAATTGGACTGCCCACTTTTAATTAAATGCTAGCCCAAAACATTCTCCACTTTTAATTAATTGGGCTAACATTGTTGGCCCAAAAAGTCTCCACTTACTCGGTTTGCTCTCGATCACAATTTCTTCTTTCCTTGACGTAAAGGAGGGACAATGTCACAATGGGCAACACCCGTAAGGAATTCAAATAAATTTATAATATATTTTAATTTGTCAATTAAAAAAATATTTGAAACATGTACTCCATAGTATAAATTTGTAAATTTGTTATTCATTTGAATTTAGGTAAATATTTTTCAATCCACTCTTAACTCTAGAGGCTGCAACATATAATTGTCTATGCATGAACATGTTTCAAAAGGTACACACTATACACCTATCATGAAAAGAGACTGACCTTTAACTTTTATTTATCGTCATTGCAAAAGACAATAAAATAAGAAATTATCTTATTCGAAACTTTATGGGAGTCGTGTCATCGAAACACTCAATATTATTCTCAGAATAAAATTTTTACTACCAACATTCCTTCCAAAATAAAAATGTGTCCTCAATAATGTAATTTTCAAGTCTGGTAACAATCAATTTAGTTACATTATACAAATCGGACTTTAGGTCAATGTTCGTAAGCAACATTATATGGACACATATTTTTTAGAACTAATTGATGGTTTGAGCATGACGTTTTCCTATAGTTCCATTCACATTTTCTAAAGTTTTTTTATTCCGATTTCACAAAAATTCTGTTTTCCAAAACATAGTTTGAGATTGACGTTTTAACACTTTGGAAAAAATAAGTGTTTATTTCTACTAATTTATGAACAATGTCACCATGAGACCATCTCACTTTGAATAAGATAAGTGTTTATTCGTACTAATTACTGTTAATGGTATTACTGATTACTATTTATGGTATTACTCGTTATTATTTATTGTATTACCGACTATAATAGAATCATACCTATAATATTATTTTGTATTAAAATTTAAAAAATACACATGAAAAAATGGGAAAAAAAAGTAAAAGGAAAAAAAAACTAAGAAATTAAAAGTTTAGAATAAAAACTGAAAATGGGAGAAAAAGAGGAAGGGGAAGAAAACTTAAAAAGAAAAAAAATCAAGATTTGTGCCTAATTTCGATAGTTTTTTTTAAAAAAAATTATGTTTTACAATTTTTTTTCTAAAAATATGGTTGACTTGATGGTGAATCAACGGTAACTCAGTAATGACTCGACTATAGATTGTAAATATACAAATTAAGGTTGATTTTATTATATTTTGTGTAAATTAATAAAAGGATAATATAGTCTTTTAAATGTAATTACCTTTTTTAAAATATTTTGGGGTGAACTCATAAAATGAGAGGTGTAGATAAACGTGGTAAAAAAATAATTTAGGGGTGAACTCATAAAATGAGCGGGTGCCCATAACCGTGATAAAAAAATGATTTGGGGGTGAACTCATAAAATGAACGGGTGCAGATAACCGTAGTAAAAAATGATTTTTGGGTGAACTCGTTAAATGAGTGGGTGCAGATAAAATATAAATAAAAAATTAAAATTGGTGTGTACCGGTATCTTGCATGTACCCGAGTATCACCCTACAAATTAGGGTTGATTTTATTATATTTTGTGTAAATTAATAAAAGGATAATATAGTCTTTTAAATGTAATTACTTTTTTAAAAATATTTTGGGGTGAACTCATAAAATGAGGGGTGTAGATAAACGTGGTAAAAAAATAATTTAGGGGTGAACTCATAAAATGAGCGGGTGCACATAACCGTGATAAAAAATGATTTGGGGGTGAACTCATAAAATGAACGGGTAACCGTAGTAAAAAAATGATTTTTGGGTGAACTCATTAAATGAGTGGGTGTAGATAAAATATAAATAAACAAATTAAAATTAAAATTGGTGTGTACCGGTATCTTGCATGTACCCGAGTATCACCCTAAAAATTAGGGTTTATTTTATTATATTTTGTGTAACTTAATAAAAGGATAATATAGTCCTTAAAATGTAATTATTTTTAAAAAACAATCTTCTGGGTGAACTTATAAAATGAGAAGGTACAGATAAATGTGGTAAAAAATAATTTTGGGGTGAACTTATAAAATGAGCGATTGCAGATAACCGTGGTTAAAAAATGATTTTGGGTGAACTCATAAAATGAGCGAGTGCAGATAACCATAGTAAAAAAATAATTTTAGGGTGAACTAATTAAATGAGCAGGTGTAGATAAAATTAGAGTTGGCAACGGGGCGGGTATGGGACGGGTATGGCCTATCCCAAGACCCGCCCCGCTAAAAAAATTTAGACCCGTTACCCGCCCCGCCTCAATACCCGCCTAAATCCGCCCCGTCCCGTCCAACGAACCCGGCGGGTAAACCCGCCCCGCCATCACAAACACATATTTTTTCCTATTTTTTTTCAATTTATTATTTTAATAAAATAAAACATAAAAATTACTTTAAACTACAAAATATACATATATATTTTTTACTAATATACAAATATATAATGTACTGTATATACTGATATACATATATAATTATTAACATATATATATATATATATATTGTTGGTCCTGAAAGGAGTATATAACAAGTGTATGGGGGGGGGGAATACACTTGTATGCAATTTCTTTTTCAATGATATGATTAACTCTTTATAGATACTCAAACTGCTAAGTACTATTGATTACTTAGTTGAATAACTATCTAAGGGAGTTATATGTGCGGAATTAGTCGTTGACCCTATAGTCCTTAAACTCCTTTTAAGTTCTGAAATTACTTAGTTAAATAGTACAATTTTCAGGGAACTTGTCCAAATGTCTTTTGCACAAACTTTGAGTATATATCATTTGAAAGATCAGTTTTGTGTGCAGTGTTGAATGTATGAAAGTACTTGTAAGTAAATCAACACAAGAGTTTATAGTGGTTCAGAGGCTCAAGCTCCTACATCCACTTTCCCTGATTTAACAGGATAATTCCTTCACTCTTGGAATTAACTTGTTTTATAGTGTCAAGGTGCACTTGATCAAGAACACCACTCTTTGGTGAATTGATCCCTAGGATGTCTAGAGTCCTAGTACCCTCTTCTCAACTCAGAACTGTTCTTCTCTCAACAGTCAACTCCTACCACTTCTACTACTACAACCTTCTCACTTTCTCACTTGAAAGGTATAAGGGTTGAAGTAAGGTTCCAACTAATGAGATATTGACACGTATTTTTCAATACTCGCCTCTCAAGTGTAAGAGGGTCCTCGTAGTAAAAGTAAGTGTCCGGTTAAATTATCGAACCATGGGACTAGTTAGCTAGCGTAGCCTTAGTGTTATACGCGTCACGTAATTATAGTGATGAAACATGGGTGAACGACTAAAACTAAATGCAAAAATCAATAAGATAAATACTAACTAAGAAAGAAAAGCAAGTAAAGTGATGATCAAGATCAAATGGAGAGAAGTAGTGTTCGGGTGTTCTTCATTATGTGAAAATCGATTAAAGGTTAACTTGGACGTTTAATTCATTGGTTGGTGTATGATAAGAGCAATCACTAAAAATATATCTAATAAAGCACCTCGGATCGAGAGGAAGAATAGAGTCGTTCTTACCCGGGTAATCACACAATTAGAGGATTCTACCTAAGCTATACTAATTTAATCTCTAATCATGTTTTTCCACCTGAATACTAGAAACAAAACTCCTATGGTCTCTTCACTACTTACCTAAATTATCATTAAGTAATTAGTGTAAATTAATGGGGTTCTAATAAAATTTACCCAACTCTCGTTGCGATAAACCAATATATACTCAAATCACATTTATCCCAACCCTCGATTATACGATCTACACGACTAACCAACTCTCGTTGCACTAATCATACTTCAACATAGAATCTAATAATTGAAATCATGCAATTGATCAACCAAAACCCATTAACCTAATCAATACACCTTCCAATTGAATTAAACAATCCAAACTAAACTAAAAATCTAATTTCATCATAAATCCACACACCCAAACACCAACAAACCTAGCCAAAAACTAAATTAACAAAATAAAATAAACACATGAAATAAAAATAACAAAACATTAAATAAAGAAAAATATCACCTCAAGTCTTGTGTTGCTTGCAAGAAAATGAAATACTACATTTAAAAACTAGCTAAGAGAGTGAAATTTAATCTAATCTATTTGAGTGGAGTGGAGTGAGGAGGGGAGGGTTTTTCCCCAATGGTGATGCGCCCCCTGTTTCGTCCCTCTCGCGTGCGTGTCTTCCAGCTGAAGCAAAAAATATTCAAATGGGGCCTCTAAATTTAATTCATGCGCTGGATTAATTAAATTAGAGATGGTGAATGGGCTTAGGCCCAAAATCCATTGAAATTTCCAGCTTTCCGTGCATGGGCTTGATAAAAAAATCAGCTGCTTGTTTTTCATTTCATATGGGCCACATGAAGAATAAAGAATGGGCCTTCAATTAATTCCAGCAATTCAGGTTTTTTTTTGAGCTCGGCCGTGCATTCCTACTTTCAGTGTGTTGCTGTATCGGGCATGTCCAGCTCGAGCCTCGATCTTGGCCGTGCCCCTCTTCTCTTGTTTTGCTCATATCTTTTGATACGAGTATCCGATCGACTCGATTCTTGTCTCGTTTCGACCCTCACTTCACCTTTTTTCATGTGGTCAACTCATGGACTCGATCCAACGGTTGATTTTTTCGTGATTTGATTCAAAACACCTCGTTTACCTACAAAAATAGCAAACTACACAATTTCTCCAAATCAAGTGCAATTAGTCAATTTAGTGTAAATAATGCACGAAATCCTATAAAATTATGCAAATTAAATACAAGAATTTCGAGCAATTTTCACACTAATCAACCCCCCCAAACATAAAGTGTTGCTCGTCCCCGAGCAACGAAAGAAAAATAGAACAAGTGGGAAAATTGCAAAGGAATTCATTCAAGACAATATAAAATGAGTGATTGTCAAGTTCAATCAATTTAGTCAAGCCAAGAGGTAAAAATATCAACAAACAAGTTCAAAAACTATGTTCTAATCAATGCAAGATTAAGTGCTCAATTCACAATTCCTCTCAAGTAAGTGTATCACTCTTCACTCAAAGTGTATATCATGGAATGTATGCTCTTAAAATCAAATCACACAAGTGCACTACCATATGCTTGCCAAAAGTCTCAATTCTTCACCACATGTCATGTGCTCAATTCATGAATCAACAAGGACTTATCATTTGGTTGTAATGTAGGCTCTTTGGTTAGGGTGAGGAAGATTTGGATAAAGTGACTCACAAACTAGTGGAGCAAGAAGTAAAAATGCCCCGTCGAACATTTCTAAACTCTCAAGAGGAAAGTTGCAATTGATCAAGTTGCAACCCAAATTCTCAAACTCCCATAATTCATTTGTTCACTATTTTTAGCACATTCTTCTTCACCAAGACCATTGAACTCTTTTGAACTTCAAGCTCTACCAAATGCATGTACACAAGGGAGTTTTATTTTTCAATTTTTTTTTCTCAACAACTCAATCTTTTTTTGTGTACAGCTTTCAATTCATCTTTTCTCATTTTTTTTTTCACTTTCAAACCAAACAATCCCACCAAATTTACATTTAAGCACAATTCAACCTCACTTGTCAACATTCAAGCTCCACTAGTTCATAGGAAAATTAGGCTCACAAAAGATGGACAAATAGGCTAAATTTTGTAGGTTGCCAAAGAATACAAGTCAATAGGCTCAAAGTGGCTAACTACGGAAAAAATATCATTTGGTATGGATAATTTGGCTAAGTGACTATTCAAAACAAAGATGGCCTTATATCACTTTCACAAATCTCACACAAAAAGTAGCATCAAACAAGACAATTGGTAAGTTCTAGAGCACACACGCATGAATAATACTCAATGAAGGAAAATAGACCAAAATATATGAAAGTCTAAAGGCTCTAAAGCTCACGGGCTTGTCTAATCATGAATTAAGAGCACCAAATCAAGCAAAGATCATCACATAAGCAAATGAACAAGCATGCATCAATCAATACCAACAAACTCAACCAAATTTCAAGAACCAACAATCACCAACAATGAAGCCTCAAACACTTTCTTCCACAAAAAAAATCTCATCCAACAAAGCTAAACAATTATAGGACAAACGGTGCAATAAAAATGAAGGTAAACACACGAAATCTCCCCCCAAACTTAAATGAAACTATCTAGTTAAATGCAAAGTTTGGATATGAGTGTGTTACCTTAGAATTTTGTCCACCAACGTAGCTTACCCAAGAAGCAAGCTACCACAACCGATTGTTCATTGAACCTTGTAACACCCAAGCATCCCTACTTTGAATTTCACCATGCACATCTTATCCTTGACCTCCAACATATCACTCAACCTACAAAATAAAAACTCAACAAAAAGATCAAACAAACTACAAATCTAAAATATAAAAGAAAGCAATAAAGAATGGGTTGCCTCCCATTTAGCGCTAAGTTTAACGTCTTCAAGCCGGACGGAAGTAAATGAGCTCATCGGAATGGCCATGGATATCGGTCCTCCTTGCCATTATATTTCAATCTTTTGGCCTCAAAGTCAAGGAGGCTTTCATGGATAGTAGGCCAATCACTTGCACCTTTCTTGTGCATTCTCATCATTAGAAGCTCCTCTTGCTCTTCCTCCATACTTTCTTCCCTTTCCTTTCCTTTAAGTCCAAGGATGCCCAAACGCATCTCAACTTCTTTCTTAAAATCAAAGTGAACAAGAGGTAAGATAAAATCAATAGAAGCATCAATATCATCTAAAGTGAAAATTGAAGAGTGTGAAGGTTTAGAAATGCTCATTTCACTCTTCAATGTGGCATCTAATGCTTCTTGATCTTTTTGTTGGCTTGCTCTTTTTCAGATGACTTGGCTCTTTCCCTTTGCTTGTATACTTTGCATGATTCTTTGAAGATCTTAGGGCATAGTTGTCTTGACCTCTTCAGCATAGTTGATCTTTGACCTTCAGAAGACTTGTTCTGGTTTTAACTGTGCTGAGACAACTTTGCTGGACAACTCTTCTGATCTCTTTGCAATGATCATGATCTCCATGATCTGTTTCACTTAAAAGATCTTCAGATAGGTTGTTTCAAAATTCACTTTTGATCAGCATACTTGACTTTCAGTATACTTGGCAGTCATTCTGCAATTTGAGCCTTGAGGGGACTTGATCTTGATAAACTACAATGCATATGTTCCCCCTCACTTTGTGCATCTAATAAACTAAGAGCTGCCTAACATTTCAACTTCTCATCTAGCCTTAAGCTATATGTTCTAACATTCTTAGAACATGACCATCCTTGACTTAGGCATGTCTCAGGGGGTTTTGGTATTAAATCAAAACTCTTCTCATTTTATTCCCAACAATTTCCCCCTTTTTGATGATGCCAAAACCTATACATTTTATGCAAAAGTGACTTGACTACACCTATTACATTTATCTCTTCAGAAGACATGACTAGAGTCAATTTTCCTGAAAAAGATTGTGTTAGTGTACTTCACCATTCATGCTGCAAATAGGTTTCAAGGATAGGCATAGAGAGATTATTGTAACAATGTTTCTTGATTCAAAAATATGTTCAACTATCATTCATTTGAAATTCATTACAGGCATGTTGATAGTTGAAATTAACATATCAGAGCATGAATCTAAATAAAACATTACATAACTCACACTGCAACAGAGCATAAACTATCACTTAAGAGTTTTCAGACAAGATCTTTAAGTATCAGAGCAAACAATTCAGCATTCTTGAACAACTTCAGCATGGATGACCAATTCAACACATACCAGCAACCAAGATAAGTTTTCATCCAATTTTAGCACATAAAGGTCAGAAAAACTTAGCCATTTTCAGAGATCATCTTCCTTGGGTGGCACCATCCCATATTGTGCCCACACTCTCTTCTTTAGCTCCATGGCTTCTTGGTTGGTTCCCTTAGGTCCAAACACCATTCTGTTCAGCTTGAGGATCTCTAGGAACTCCTTAAGAATTTTTGACTGGTCAATCCATCCATCCAGCTTAGGAGGCATGTAGATGATTGGCTTAGGGGCAATGAATTCAACTCTTGCAAGATCAGCAGCTGCAAGAAGTTGCTGATATAGCTCCCTGTGATACTCAATCATGAAATCAGTAAAAGTGGAGTTAGCATCCTTTCCATTCCATCTGTCAATGACATAAAAATCATAGACAAACTCCCTTTTGGCCTCTTCCCATGAATCATTCAGCTGTATTGGCACCCATTTATCCAAGTGAGGATATTTGGTGTCCATGGGAATCAATAGTTATGGTTTCATCTTGCTGTATGTAGCTCTTCTTCTTCTTGGCTTTTGAAAATCAGCCCTTCTCTTGTCTCTTGCTCTGTTGGCTTCTTTAATCAGATCCAACTTCTCTTTAGCTTTCATCATGGATAATTTCTGCTGTGTTTCAGGATCTTTGCCATATCCTTCTTGAAACAGCTTTGACGGATCATGAGCTAAGACAGTTGTCTTCTTCTTGGGTTCAGATCCAAATCCTTCAGCAAATAGTTCTTCAACATCTTCAGTAGATTTGGGACTTTCAGCAACTTTGACACTTTCAGAAGACTTGTCAACTTCAGCAATCTTGGACACTTCAGCAGCTTTGTCCTTTTCAGCACTCTTGGCCTTCTTGGAAGTAGGCTCATCTTCTTCAATTCTGAACTCAGGGGGAAGATCAAGGCTGTTAGGAAAGTCAGTGAATGTTTCAGCCTTTCTTTTGTTTCCCTTGGCCTTCTTGATCTTTCCTCTAGTTTGGACACCTTCAGTTTCTTTGTCCAAACCAGACACTTCTCCTCCTGGTCTTTGTTGTAGCCTCACTCTTTCTTCTTGTGTTGAAGCCATTGAGTTCTTCAAGGCAATGGCTAACTGCTCTTCTTCATCCAAATCATCCAAGTTCAGCACTGCTTGCTCTTTTCCTTTTCCTTCAGCAACCTTGTCCTTGCCCTTATCTGAGCCACCAATAACCAAGGCACCTTTTGCCCTTGCTCTTTCCCTTCCCCCCTTTTTGGCAGCATCAAAACATTGAGGTTTGAGTTCACTCATGGTAGATGCCATCAAGGATTGGGCTTGGTTCAGGGACTTCATCTCCACAAGCAGATATACATTTTCATCATGTATGTTTTGCATTCTGTCACTGCTAAGGCTTAAGAAAGCCAGGACAGGCTTCATCTTTTGCTCAACAACCTCTTCCATGGTTGTCTTGAGGGATGCATCAAGTTGTGCCTTTAGGAGCTCAGTAAGGTTGGCCACTGCACTTTCAGCAATCTTGGCCATTACATCTTGGGAAAACTTTTCAGAGGCAGCTTTCACTATTGCTAACCTCATTTCTTCAGCTCTTTTCTTTTGTAATGCAGTCTTCTTCCCAAGTGCTTGCTTAACCACCAACTTTAATGCCTTAACATTCCTGTTGTGGTTATTCCTTAGCAAGGTTTGCTCTTTCTTGACTTCCTTAGATGCTGAATCCATGCTGACTTTGGCTTTTATCACTTCAGTGGAGATGGTTTGCAGACCAGTCTCAACTCCACTGATTCTTGCCTCAATGGTGGGAAGAACAATTTCTTCTGATCTAGTAAGCCTCATCTCAACAGCTGCTAAGGTTCTACCTTGCTCATCCAAAGCTCCTGAAGTTTCAGCATGAGCAGATTGGACTTGATGAGCAATAGAATCCAACTTAGATGATTGCTCTCTAAGAATGGCTTGAGCAGAGCTGGAATCTACATGGATTGGTGCTTCAGCCAAGAGATCATCTGCAAATATTTGATCAAAAGAAATACCTGCAATATCAGAAAAGTCAAAAGGGTTAGAGAATAAACACTCATCACCCTCAGTTTCTTTTACATAAGACTCTGATACATCAGCAGTCTTCTTCTCATTTTCAACTCTTACTTTTCTCCCTTCAATAATAATGTCCTCACTCAAGGAATCAGGCCTCCTTTCATCAAGGGATTCTTGAAGTTCAGATTTGACTTCAAGAATAACCTGTCCTTCCTCACTTATTCCACCCTCATTTGGTGGTACACTCACTATCTTAGTAATCACCACTTCTCTATCATCCACAACTCCCTCTTCTTTTTCAACTATATTCTCCTTTTCAACTCCTTCTCCTAAACCTGCAACATCTCCACCTTCAACAAGGTTCAAAGATGGCAGTTGTGGGGAGATCACAGTGCTTATATCAACAACCACTGAGTCATCCTGAATGATTAAGGGCTGATCAATGTCCAGCTGTCCTGACACTGAATAGGCCTTAATCAAACCAGCCTCTAAAATAGGAGCCTCAACATCTTTAGGCTGTGCCTTAGGTTCAGAAGAACCTTCATTGGCAGATGCATCTTTGGCTGTGTCACCATCTTTGGTCAACACCTCTGAAGAGACAGAGCCTTTCCTATGATAGGTTACAAGAGGATTTGAAAATTTGCTTGATTCAGAAGGCTTGGGTTGAGAAAGTTCAGGGAGGTTGGGATTGGTTTCAGGAGGGTTGGGATTTGAAGGATTTGAGGGATCATCAGGAGAATCATCATCATTAGAGCTACTTTCAGGGTGTCTGATGCCCTTAGCAATTCTCTCCTTCTCTTCAACAATCTTATCATCTACCAACTTTGCAAACACATCCTCATCAATGAGGAATCTTGTCTTTAAAACTCCAGCAAAGTGTAGTAGTCTACTTTCCTCAACTTGCCACCAATTTGCACCCTTATCTTGGATGACTTGAGAGATTTCCATAATTGTTTTGTCCTTGACTTCCACCAGCATCCTCAAATCATGAAACATCTTCTGAATTCTAGGAAATTCAGCAAGTTGTGGGTACAAACTATCCACAGTAGCCCTGGCTCCACCTCTGAGTATACTCTCATAAGTATACTCCTCCTCATCTCCACTTGAATGGGGACTTTGGGTTATAAGGGAGTTGGCACTAGTGTCAGGCAATGTGGCTTTAGGAAGTTTAAATTCAGGGGGGTTGGTTTCAGAAGGGTTGGATGCAATTAAGGGTTCTTCAGTTGCTTTTAAGAGCAATGAATCTGAAGGGGCTTTGCTTAGAGGGGTTGGCTCATGAAGTGCAGCTTCTAAGAACTTAGAATAGTTGAGCATAGATGAGTCTAGTGGAGATTGCAGTCTTGTCTCATCTATAGTAAGGTCAGCTAGCACATCAATTCCACTTCTTTGTGCACTCCCTTCTGGAGAATATCTCTTTGTAAGATTGAGAGGGGTTATGGGTTGGTTTGTGGGAGTAACATGGGTTTAAGGGGAGTTGGGCTCAGGATTTTGGGTCTCAGGAAGGTTGGCCTCTTTTGGTTGACCTTCAGGGATCTTGGACTCAGGAGTTCCAGAACCAGAAGAGTTGGTCCTGGACTTGGATTTAGACCTACTCTCAGCCATACTCTCCTTCAAGGCAATTTGGAGAGTCCTATCCTCCTGAAGTTCCAATATCTTTTCAGTAGGCTTGGCCCTCCTCTTGCTAGCCATACTGCTACCACTTCCTTCCATTTCCTTCTCAGGGACAACTTTCCTGGGCCTCTTTTCACCCTTAGACTTCTGCCTTGTCTCATTCTATTTCAGCCTCAATTCTTCTGAATGGTCAGAAGGCACTTGCACTCCTTCTTTGGCAACTTCCTCAACTTCAGTAGAAGCTCCTGAAGTTTCTTCTGAAGGGATTTGAGACACCTTTCTTATTTTGACAACTCTGGCCTTTGTCCTCTTCTTCATCTTTGGCTTCTCCTCAATCTTTTCTTCAGCAGGGTTGGCCATCAACATCCTTCTTTGCTCAGTCTTCTTGCTCAACTTTCTGAACATGATTTTCTGGGCTGGGAGAGGCTTGGCAAAGGTTTGCATCTCAGAATAGTGTGCAAACTTCTCAATCAATAGGCTTGCCCTGGTGCAATACCTCATTTTTCCTTCCATCACAACCTTGTTGTGAGCCCTTACTTTGAACTTTGCCTTTTTCTTCATCATTTCAGACAGAATGAAGGTCCTCCAATTGAACTTGATGCCTTTATCACTAGCATCAATCACTGCAGCCATAATCCTTATCCTTGGATGACTGACCTACTCCAAACTGCCAGTATTGCTAAGCAAACTCTTGGCAACAACCTCAAATAAGGTAAGGAACTTGGGTTTGAGGGTTCTTTTGTGTTGAGTGGAGGATAGTGGCCCTGGAGTAAGAAGCCACTCTTGAGCAATTTCTTGCTCAAGGCCATTTCCATAAAATTCTGGATTCCTTCCCTCAGAGGGCAATCCAAAGGCTGCATCCACATCTTCTTCTGAAAATTTCACCCTGTGAAATCTTTCTTCTTCTTCACCTTCTGCAACATAGGACAGTCTAGTGGCAACCTCACCATCCTCAGGCTTGCCTCTCCATTTGAGAAATGCAAAGAACTTTGCCATGTATGATTCAAGACAAGAATCTGTCTTCTCTTGCATGAACTTTTGTAGACCTGCCCTTCTCAACCATCTCAAGGTTGGAATAACTTCAGGGTCCTCACTTTCAAAAGAAAGGATTGGCTCAAAGGTAAGATTGTTTTTGTGGCTAAGATCAAGGTCTAGATCCTTGTTGGAGAAATCAACAATCATCTCAGGTTTAGTTTTGGGAGCCATTGAAGATTCAGAAAGAAATTTGAGAGAGTTTGAGAGTGTTTGAAGAAAATGAGAGCTAGGGTTTCAAGGAAATTTCGAATACTTGGGGAAGAAGTGAGTTTGTGGGGTTCTTAAGACTTGTGAATATTCTAAAAAGAATGTATGTCAATGAGTATGTGAGTCTCAAGAGTTTTCAACGGTTGTTAAAAATGGAAATCAAAATTGGACGACCAGGATTGATTTCAGGGGAGTTGGCCAATCTTGATCCAATGGTCAATAACCAATGTAACAGTGAAAATTGTTTTCTATTCAAATGTGGGAAGTATTTAATATTGGTTAATGCTCGGGGAGTTTTCGAGATAGATCATGGCTTGAAATGTTTAATGCAAACAAGAGTTAAATCTTGGCATTTAATGCATGGAAATTGACCTTTTGAGTGGGAGACAAAATAAATCCTAAAAAGGTGATATCTGAAAAAGGAATGGGACAGATATCAAAATAGGCAATGATTGCCCAAAATAGGTGCTTATCAAACCAAGGATTGGTTTGATAGCTAGGACAACTTATCTGACCCCACATGGTCAAGTATCCTGAAGAAATGTGGACAAGTGTCCTGAATATCAATGGACAAGTGTCCTGAACATTTGAGGTCATCTCTTCTGAATTTCAATAGACTTGACCAAGTCTGCTGAACACCACTTTCAGTTCTCCCTTCACTCATTAACTCCAATTGATTTACTTGTCCAACTTCCCTGGATCAAGTAATCCCAATTCTGCTGATAGTTCTAGAAATCTTGCCTCTGCAAGTGGCTTTGTCAATATATCAGCTTTTTGATGGTCTGTATGGATTTTGACCAACTTGATGTCCTTCTTCTCCACATGATCTCTGATGAAGTGATGCTTGATGTCCACATGTTTGCATCTAGTGTGCAAAACTGGATTCTGTGATATTGCAATGGCACTATTGTTGTCACAAAATATTGGCACTTCAGCAGAGTTGACATTGTAGTCTCTTAATTGTTGTCTCAACCAAAGGATTTGAGCACAACAACTTCCAGCTGCAAGATATTCAGCTTCAGTGGTGGAAGTAGCCACTGTGTTCTGCTTTTTAGAGAACCAAGATATGAGCTTGTTTCCCAAGAATTGACAAGTCCCTGAAGTGGACTTTCTGTCAATTCTACATCCTCCATAATCAGCATTTGAGTAGCCTGTAAGCTCAATGTTGTCATCAGCAGGGTACCAAAGGCCTAGATTTTCAGTGCCTTTGAGATACCTCAAGATCCTCTTTGCAGCCTCAAGATGGCTTTTCTTAGGATTGGCTTGAAACCTTGCACAAACACCTACTGCAAAGGTGATGTCAGGTCTGCTGGCAGTGAGATATAGAAGAGAACCAATGATTCCTCTATACTCAGTAGAGTTGGTTGGGACACCACTCTCATCAGGATCCATCTTCCAATTTGTGTTCATTAGGATCCTTACTTGCTTGCTAGTTGTACACCCAAATTTCTTGATCATCTCTCTTGTGTACTTAGCTTGGTTGATGAAGATTCCTTCTTTTGATTGCTTGACTTGAAGACCCAAAAAGAAGTTCATCAACCCCATCATGGACATCTCAAACTTGCTTTGCATAAGCTTTGAGAACTTCTCACACAGCTTCTCATTGGGGGATCCAAAGATTATAGCATCAACATAAATCTGGACAAGGAAGATGTCCTCTCCTTCAGAGATTCTGAAGAGTGTTCTATCCACAGTTCCCTTGATGAATCCATGATCCAAGAGGAATTGTGATAGTGTATCATACCAAGCTCTAGGGGCTTGCTTGAGTCCATATAGAGCCTTCTTCAATCTGTAAACTTGGTCTCCAACTTCAAAACCAGGTGGTTGCTCCACATAGACTTCTTCTTTTAAAACTCCATTCAAGAAGGCACTCTTGACATCTATTTGGTATACTTTGAACCTCTTGTGGGCTGCATAGGCTAGAAAGAGCCTTATTGCTTCCAGCCTTGCCACAGGTGCAAAGGTCTCATCATAGTCAATGCCTTCAGATTGGAAATAGCCCTTTGCCACTAGTCTTGCTTTGTTTCTGACAATCACATCATTCTCATTTTTCTTGTTCTTGAACACCCACTTTGTTCCAATAACATCTTGATGTGAAGGTCTATCCACCAGCTCCCATACATAATTTCTGGTGAATTGGTTCAGTTCTTCCTGTATTGCTGTGATCCAGTTGGCATCTTGAAGTGCTTCTTCAATGTCACTTGGTTCTTGTTCTGACAAGAAGCAACAGAATAGAGCACTTTCACCATGAAATCTCATAGTTTTGACTCCTATACTTGGGTCACCAAGTATTAGATCAGTAGGATGGTCAGACAACCAAGTCCTTCTTTTTCTGATCTCTTCAGTAGAGTTGTCCTCTACTGAAGTTGAGTCATTTTGATCATAGAATTCAGGGAAATTTAATGCAGGATCTAATTCAGGATCATAATTAGGGGTGTTGTCCTCAATGTCAGGGACATTGACATTTTCAACATTATTGGTTCCCCCTTGATTATTTGATCCATTAACTACCTCAGCAGGAACTGCTTCTTCATTGGTAGTTGTTACCTGAGTGTGAATTGGGATTGGGTCATTCAGTTCACCATTTCCTTCAGTGGGGTTTGCTTCAGGATTGTTGTCCAATGTGATATTTTCAGGGAGATTGGCTTGGACAACATTTAGGAATTCAGTGTCTTTGTCTTTTAGGCTCAGTCTGGTTGTCCTTTATGTGATTTCTTCTGTTTCCAAGTTCTCATTCCTGAACTCATGAGTAGATTCATCAAACACAACATGAGGTGTTTCTTCCACAACAAGGGTTTTCTTGTTGTAGACTCTGAAAGCTCTACTGATTTGAGAATATCCAAGGAATACTCCTTCATCAGCTTTGCTATCAAAGGCTTTCAATTGTTCTTTCCCATTGTTGTGAATGAAACACTTACAACCAAATATATGGAAATATGATACTTTAGGCATTCTTCCTTTCCAGAGTTCATAGGGGGTTTTGCCTTGCCCCTTAGTTATCAAACATCTATTCTGAGTATGGCATGCAGTGTTTATAGCTTCAACCCAAAACCTCTTAGGTAGATTAGAATCAGCAATTAAAGTTCTAGCATCTTCTTTTAAGGTTCTATTTCTTCTTTCTGCAACTCCATTCTGCTGAGGAGTTCTAGCTGCTGAGGTTTCATGAGTTATCCCATTTAATGTGCAATACTCATTGCTGTATGAATTTATGAACTCAGTGCCTTTATCAGATCTTATCTTGATTATGCTAAGGCTTTTCTCATTTGACAACCTCTTTAGAAGTTCAGGTAGTTTGCCTTGTGTTTCCTTTTTATTAAGGAGAAATACTACCCATGTGAACCTAGAGAAGTCATCAACTACTACCAATGTGTATTTTCTACCATTTATACTTGTTGGGGTAATTGGTCCAAATAGGTCCATATGTAAAAGTTCAAGTACCCTTTCAGTAGAGATGATTGGTTTTCCTTTGAATGAGGCTTTAATCTGTTTCCCTTCTTGACATGGTTTGCACACATGTTCTTTAATGAAAACCTCATTAGGTAGTCCTTTAACTAGTGCATTTCTAGCAAGCTTGTTCATTGATTTGAAGTTCAGGTGGTTTAGTCTTTTATGCCATAACCAGCTTTGTTCACTAGAACTCTTAGCAATGAAACATGCAGCATCAGTAGACTTGTCCCAGTCTGCAAAATACACATTTCCTTTCCTAGTACCAGTCAGTAGAGTTTGTTGAGCCTTATCTTTAATTAAGCATTTTCCACTTGAAAACTCAACACTGAAGTTTTTATCGCAGAACTGACTTATACTTAGGAGATTATATTTGAGACCAGCCACATAAGACACATTGGATACCTTGATATTACCAATTATCAAGGTACCATAACCTTTTGTTGTAGCTTGTGAACTGTCTCCAAATGTGACATTTGGGCCTTCTTTTTCTATGAATTCAGTGAGGAGTTCCTTATTTCCAGTCATGTGCCTTGAATATCCACTGTCAAGGTACCATGCTGACTTTTTGCTCATACTCCTCTTCTTGTGGCCCTTTTGTACCTGCAATTAGATAGGTTTAGGTACCCTTTGAGTTTTGGGTCCTGAGAGGTTAGCTGTACCTTTAGGAACCCAAACTTGCCTAATAACCCTGATAGATTCAAGGTGGCTAAGTTGTTTTCCTCTAGCATCAACATATACTGTCTTTCCCTTAAATGCCTTTGGGAAAGTATGTGTGAAAGTGTTGACTCTGTAAGTTTCAGGAGAGTTGTCAAGACTCCTGAACTTATGAGTTCTTTGTGCTACTTGAGGGAATCTTTGAGGAAGGGCATTTTTATGACCATTACCCTTTGGCATGAAGGGTTTTGGTTGTCTCATTTTATTCTGCCTTTGAGGATAGTTGTCCTTAGGTCTATTCAGCTGAGGCTTTCTCAGTAGAGTTGGCCTTGGCTGATTATACCTTGGATAACTCCTCTGAACATTGTTTAGGAGAGTTGCCCTACCATTGGGTCTACTCTGCTGACCAACATTCCTCTTGTACTCAGGGACTTTTGCCTTTTCCTTAGGTTTGGGCCTAGTCTCCTGAAGTTCTTGAGTTGGCAATTCATACATTTTGCCCTTTCCTTTGTTCAGTGGCTGAATTATTTCATTTTCAGCTTGTTGAGCCACTGACTTGACAAAGATTCTCTTAGTGTTACTTGTTGAAGCAACACTAAGACAAGGTGAAGATTCAAATGGATCAAAGCCTAATCCACTTCTTTGAGCCATAGGTCTTTGATAACTCTGAATTTCCTCTATTGCCCTAGAGGACTTCTTCAGAGCAGACATCTTTAATTTCAGGCTCTCTTCACTTGATTTAAGAATATTATACTCATGTGAGAGGATTTCAAATTTTGCTTGAAGAATTTTGAGTTCAAACTCTTTTCTCTTTTGAGACAGTAGTTGACCATCAATCTCCTTTTGTTGGTCAACTATCCTGAGATTTGCTTCCTCAAGCTCTCTCAAGACTTGTTCAACCAAAGTCTCAGCAGGTTTTGAAAGTTCAATTGAAAGCCTTTCATTTTCTCTCACACAGTTGTCATGAAATTCTTGTAACCTAGTGAAATCTTCCATTAACTTTCCAAAAGAAAGTTTCAGATTGACTTCACTAGTATTTTGTGAAAGAAATGATGGTGAGCTAGAAGTAGAGGATACCTCATCATCCTCAATAGCCATGTTGCATATATCATCATCATCTTCACTGTTTGAGAACAGTCCATCAGAAGAGTTGAAGCTTTCAGCACTTTCAGATTCTTCACCAGCCATCATGGCCTTTCTGTTGGTGAACTTTCTGTCTCTCTTAGCTTGCCTTTCTCTTCTTTCTTTAGAGCTAAGTTCAGGGCAATCATACTGGAAGTGCCCTTTCTTCTTGCAATTGTAGCACAGATCTTCATCATCATCTTTCTTGGGTTCATCTCTTCTTCTAGATGATGAAGGTTCAGCTCTACTGGACCTTCTCTTATCAGAAAACTTGTCCTCTGATCTTTTCTCTTCAGGCTTTTTGACTTCAGCCTGTTCTTCAGGAGAGTTGTACCTTCTCCTGTATTTGTTATCCTGGTAGAATTTCTTGTATATACCAAACCTTGAATTTAGCTTTTCAAACCTTCTAGCCATCAAGGCTAGTTCTTCCTTCATTTCAGTCTTGGAGACTGACTTTGATGATCTAGGAGTGGTCTGCACTTCTGGTTCAGCAGCTTTGGCTTTGAATGCCACTCCTTTGGTTGGAATAGAAGGTTCTTCAACATGCTTTCTTCTGTTGAGATCGAACTTATAGGCTTTGAGTTCAGAGAAGATTTGTTGCATGGGCATGGTGGAGAGATCCTTGGTGTTTTGCATCATAACAGCATAAACATCCCACTTTTGAGTGAGACTTCTCAATATCTTCAGACCAACTTCTCTCTTGGTGTACACCTTGCCCAAGGAGTTGATTTCATTCATCACATCAGTGAATCTACCAGCAAATTTGTCAATGGATTCCTCTGACTCCATTGTGAATTGTTCAAACTTCTGCACTGCTACTTGGAGCTTGTTCTCCTTGATCTTTTCAGTACCCTCACACATTTCTGCAAGAGTATCCCAAATTTCTTTGGCAGTTGTGCAGTGGTAGACCCTTCCCATGATTGCATCTGGAATTGTTTGGTAGAGGGTGTTCATTGCAAGATAGTTCAAATTATCTTTCCTCTTTTCATCAGCAGTGAAGTCATCTTCATCCTTAGGAATCAATTCCCTTGTATCAGCTCTTTGAGCTTCAGTGATTCTGGGATTGACTTGAGTGAACACAAAAGGTCCTCTTGTGATCACTCTCAACATGTCAGTGTGAACAGATGCAAGATGAGCCCTCATTCTGATTTTCCAGAAATCATAATTGTCTATTGAAAACATGGGCAATTTATGATGTGAGATGTGATTGACTGGATTTGTGGCCATGTTGTCCAATCCTTGAACAACAGGAGGTGGGACAGCAGTATTGTTGTTGTTGGCCATATCTCAGAGATAAAAGGTTAGTCAACAATCAAGTAGAATTTCAGATAGATCAGTTCAGTGACCACACCAAATATGTGATTTATGAAAATCAAGATGGATTTTCAGAAGCAGTGGTCTTTGAACCCCTGCTCTGATACCACCTTTTGGTCCTGAAAGGAGTATATAACAAGTGTATGGGGGGGGGGGAATACACTTGTATGCAATTTCTTTTTCAAACTTGATCAAACCAGAGTTCAGCAAGGTTGTCCTGGACAACTCTGCTGATATGATTAACTCTTTATAGATACTCAAACTGCTAAGTACTATTGATTACTTAGTTGAATAACTATCTAAGGGAGTTATATGTGCGGAATTAGTCGTTGGCCCTTTAGTTTAAACTCCTTTTAAGTTCTGAAATTACTTAGTTAAACAGTCCAATTTTCAGGGAACTTGTCCAAATGTCTTTTGCACAAACTTTGAGTATATATCCTTTGAAAGATCAGTTTTGTGTGCAGTGTTGAATGTATGAAAGTACTTGTAAGTAAATCAACACAAGAGTTTATAGTGGTTCAGAGGCTCAAGCTCCTACATCCACTTTCCCTGATTTAACAGGATAATTCCTTCACTCTTGGAATTAACTTGTTTTATAGTGCCAAGGTGCACTTGATCAAGAACACCACTCCTTGGTGAATTGATCCCTAGGATGTCTAGAGTACTAGTACCCTCTTCTCAACTCAGAACTGAACTGTTCTTCTCTCAACAGTCAGCTCCTACCACTTCTACTACTACAACCTTCTCACTTTCTCACTTGAAAGGTATAAGGGTTGAAGTAAGGTTCCAACTAATGAGATATCCTTTACAATGAAGATCAGTGTATATGGATATGATATCTCTCTAAGCTTTTGTATGGATATACAATGGGTTCAACTTAGATGAAGTGTTTGAAGACTAAGATAGTCTCTTGAAAGCTTGAAAGCACTCTTGCTTGTAGGGTAGTTGGATATTCTTGTCAAGGTTGAGGTGCTTCAAATGGTCTTCTCACTTCTGTATTTATAGACAAATGAAGGATTTGCCCGTTGGAGAGGTAACCTCAAATGTCCATAAATGTCTTCCTTTAGCTTCTTCAAATTGGAAGACAGATTCTTGATAGTGACATGTCCTCATTTAGGAAATAAACGGCTGTATAGACTTTGTCTTCATTCTGCAACACTCTTCCCAATGTCTGACTTCAAGATTCACTTCTTCAAACATGGACATGGCTTCTGATGATTAGTCCTTGGACAGGGATAACATTCCTTATCACTTGGACAACTCTGCTTATCACTATCAGTAGACTTTGCTTATCAGCATAGTTGGCTTGCTCTTTTTCAGATGACTTGGCTCTTTCCCTTTGCTTGAATACTTTGCATGATTCTTTGAAGATCTTAGGGCATAGTTGTCTTGACCTCTTCAGCATAGTTGATCTTTGACCTTTAGAAGACTTGTTCTGGTTTTAACTGTGCTGAGACAACTTTGCTGGACAACTCTTCTGATCTCTTTGCAATGATCATGATCTCCATGATCTGTTTCACTTAAAAGATCTTCAGATAGGTTGTTTCAAAATTCACTTTTGATCAGCATACTTGACTTTCAGTATACTTGGCAGTCATTCTGCAATTTGAGCCTTGAGGGGACTTGATCTTGATAAACTACAATGCATATGTTCCCCCTCACTTTGTGCATCTAATAAACTAAGAGCTGCCTAACATTTCAGCTTCTCATCTAGCCTTAAGCTATAAGTTCTAACATTCTTAGAACATGATCATCATTGACTTAGGCATGTCTCAGGGGGTTTTGGTATTAAATCTAAACTCTTCTCATTTTATTCCTAACATATACTAACATACATATATTCTGTATTTTTTAAGATACATATATATACTATATTTTTTAAGATACATATACATACTGATCTACATATATATTTTTTAATATACATATAATATATATATATAAATAAAATAATAATTTAATTCTGTTAAAAAAAAATCTAATTTTACGTTCGTATTGTTTAATTTAAATAATATTATTATTAATTTTAATAAAGGATAAAATAGTAAATAGTAAAATAAAATTTAAATAATTATTTTAAAATATTAAAAAAAGGCGACAAATATCAAGTTAGGGCGACACAGAGCGATACAATTTGACATTCGAACAATTAATAGTCCAGGCGACACCTGGACTATCCTAAGAAAATCCCTCCATCGATTGTCACTACAAGAAATGGGGGGAATAGCGACGAAAATTTTGCGACAAATCTAAATTTAATCGCTAAAATCAATTTTTAGCAATGAAATATAAATTTTCGCTGCTAAATTGTTAGATTTAATATTTGCAACAAAATATATATATTTCATCGCTATATTAGCAACAAATTGTTTCATTTTGTTGTTAATAATCAAAACAACAATGAAAATTATATTTCATCGCTAATATTTTGCGATGAAATAGAAATTTTCGTGGCAAATTTCTTGAAATTATTTTTTACAACAAAATTTATATATTTCATCGCTATATTAGCAACAATTTGCTTCATTTTGTTGTTAATAATCAGAAAAACTATGAAAATTATATTTCGTTGCTAATATTTTGCGATGAAATAGAAATTTTCGTGGCTAGCTAATTTTTTTAAATTAATTTTTGCAACAAAATTTATATATTTCAACGCTATATTAGCAGCAAATTGCTTCATTTTGTTGTTAATAATCAGAACAAAACTGAAAATTACATTTCGTTGCTAATATTTTGCGATGAAATAGAAATTTTTGTGGCTAATTTCTTGAAATTAATTTTTGCAACAAAATTTATATATTTCATCACTTTATTAGCAACAAAATGCATCATTTTGTTGTTAATAATCAGAGCAACAACGACAATTATATTTTCTTGCTAATATTTTGCGATTAAATTGAAAATTTTGTGGCTAATTTCTTGAAATTAATTTTTGCAACAAAATTTATATATTTCATTACTATATTAGCAACAAATTGCTTCATTTTGTTGTTAATAATCAGAACAACAATGAAAATTATATTTCGTCACTAATATTTTACGATAAAATAGAAATTTTTGTGGCTAATTTATTGAAATTAATTTTTGCGATGAAATTAAAATATTTCATCGCTATACTAGCAACGTATTGCTGCATTTTATTGTTAATAATCAGAATAACAATGAAAATTATATTTTGTCGCTAATATTTTGTGATGAAATATAATTTTTTGTGGCTAATTTATTGAAATTACTTTTTGCGATGAAATAAAAATATTTCATCGCTAAACTAGCAATAAATTCTTTTATTTTGTTGTTAATAATTAGGACAAAAATAAAAATTATATTTATTCGCTATTATTTTGCTATGAAATATATTTTTTGTGGCTAATTTCTTGGAATTAATATTTGCAACAAAATTAAAATATTTTATCTCTACACAGCTTTTATCAAATTATTTTATTTTGTTGTTAATAATAAGAACAACAATGATAATTATATTTCGTGGCTAATATTAAATCAACTATGCTTATTAAATCAAGAAAATCGATTTATATAATTAAATGTTTAATAATTCTCCAAATTTTATGTCTTATAAATCAGTATGAATGTTTATAAAAATATTTATAAATATGATGATGCAAATGAAGATGGACATAATTAAAGATGGGAGAAAGAAGATTGGTTGTAATATTTTTTTTTTTAAAATTGTTAAAGTAACATTGATTTTTTACAATTGGAATTGTTTTAAAAATTACAATATATATACACATGTATATACACATGTATATATACATATATAGTTGTTACAAGTTAAAAACTAATCAATTAATAAATGTGAAATAAATTATTAAATGAGTAAAAATAACTAAATTAGTAACAATTGAATACATATATAATTAATATTAAAAACTGAACCAAAGAGCTGTCTGCCCGAATGGTAGGCGCCCAGCTATGGGCGCCCATCCACCCGGGATCAATTCCCACTAAGACCAAATAAAATATTTATTTAAATAAAATGGGGGATGGGGTATGTGGGTGCGGGTCGGTTGGGGCGGGGCGGGTGTGGGTTGGGTACGGGTTGGGGCGGGGCGGGTCGAGTGTTGGTGCGGGTCGAGTGCAGAAGTGGGTTTAGAGAACACGATTGAATTGGTTCGGTTGGGGTGAGTTGGATACGGGTTGGGGAGGGGCGGGTCGAGTGTTGGTGCGGGTCGAGTGCAGAAGTGGGTTTAGAGAACACGATTGAATTGGTTCGGTTGGGGTGGGTCGGGTGTGGGTTGGGGCGGGCCGGGTGTGGGTGCGGGTTGGTCGAGTACGGAAGTGGGTTTAGAGAATGATTCGTAAATCGAATATCATAGCCAAATATTAGCAACAAAAATTCTAATATTTTTGTCGCTAATGTGAGTTAGCGATGAAATAATTTTGTCTCGGGATTTGTTGTTATACACCCGTCGCTAACGTGTTTGCGTCAAATGTTTGATTTTCCTCGCAAACATTTTGTGATGAAACTCATATTTTCGTCGCTAACATTTTACGATGAAACTTATATTTTCGTCGCTAATATTTTGCGATGAAACTCAAATTTTCGTCGCTAATATTTTGCGATGAAACTCAAATTTTCATCGCAAACATTTGCGACAAAATTAATTTTTTTTGTCGCAAACACGTTAGCGACGGGCGTATAACAACAAATCCTGCGACAAAATTATTTCATCGCTAACTCACGTTAGCGACAAAAACATTAGAATTAGCGATAAATTTTTTCGTGGCTAAATTGCAGTTTTCTTGTAGTGTGTTGAATACCTAAAGATTTTTAAAGACTTTTTAAAATCCGTATTGAATACCTCAAAATTTTTAAAGACTTTTAAAATTTCAAATTGAATACCCCCAAACTTTGAAAGTCCAAAAAAATCCTACAGAATCCACAACCAATACACGCCCCTTAAGGGGTGTATTCAATTGAGATTCTATTGGACTTTTTTGGACTTTAATAAGTTTGTGGATTTAGAAAATCCATAGAGTCCATGCAGAGTTTGACATACTTTTTTTATTGATTTATATGGATTTTCATAAACTTGACAGGATTGTGAAATATTTTTTTTTTATTGATTTACATAGATTTTCATAAACTTCGGCGCTGAAACTATTGATGCAAATGTATATGAAACACACTTGTATATGCCCCAAACCCGTTCTAATTTATTATGCCCCGGACCCATCCCGCGCCCCGTACGGGTACTAGGTAGTCGCCCCGTGCCCCGCCCGGTGAGGATCGGGGCAGATCCACACCGTTTTTTCATATCATGTTGAATTTATTTAAGTTGTTTCTCACAATTATTTTTCATGCATATATATATATATACATATATTGAAACAATTCACAATAATATAAATATTTTTCATGTTATGTATAGTTATATATAGTTATATATATTAATATATTAAGTATTTTACCAATTAAAAAAAATATATATACTATATAAAGTTTATATAATAATTCGAGTTAGATCGGTGGATCGGACATAAGATCCAAATCTGGTCCGTTCACATACGGGGTGGGGCAGACCCGACCCGACCTGTTCTCAATACAGGCGTATCCAACCTGATCTAAAGCTCGTGGGGCGGCACGGGTACCCGCGGGTTGGGTCAATATTGCCATCCATACTTCTGAGGGAGAATTACACTATAGACCATTTCACCTTAAGTCTTTGTAAATCAAGGAAAATTTGGTTGCAGTTACAAATCAAGCCAAAATAACAAATTGAAATACAATTATACCCTAATGTGTTGATAGGAATTTCAGTTTTGAAATAATTATATTTAAATAATATAATTAATGGAAAATCAACTAATTGAAAAAAAATTAATAAAAATCTGGAAGATTTTTTTCTCGAAAATCGCGCCGAATTCTTAATTCAAAACACTTTCCTAATAACATTAATTCCTAAAAACACATTAATTCCTAAAAACATTGGTCATTCTCTCACCATTGAAGCTAAAAGAAGAAAACGGAAAGTAAGAATAACCCTTGTGCGAAGAATCCTTCAAGGTATTTAGTGGAAAAATCGTCTCCTGCATGTTATTGTTTTTCGATTTTATAAATATATGAGTTTGTGTTCATGAAAATTTTATGAGTTTTAGGGCTTTGCATATGCTAGGTTTTTCGTTGATTTTATTATATGCAACCGATAACTGCATATATTTTCAAATATGCAACCAATAAGTGCATATACTTTCAAATATGCATGTATTTTTTTAAATATGCAATCGATAAGTATATTATTTAACTGTGTGGCAAAATAAAATATTATAACTATATTTAATAATATTTAAAAAGAATATATTAAGCGCATATATCAAAATATATGCATAACATAGTGCACAAAATATATGCACATATAAAATATGCATACATATAACTATATATGTTGTTTATATAATTATATTTAAAACAATAGGCATAAAATAAAGACTACAACAACAATTGAACAATCAATACTCATTCCTCGATCTACTATCCAAATCACCCATGTATATTTCTTCATTTCACTCCTAATACGACCTCCATTTGCATTCCCTCCTCTTCCTTCTTTAGTCCAACACGTTCACCCATAAGTCAAGTAATAAAAAATTATCACATCGTTTCATTGATTATTTCTATGATCATTGATCCAACTGATTTTTTAGCAGATACCCACTACTATTAGGAGCAACATAAATTATTGCCTTCTTGCTCTCAAAATTATTGTTATGAAACACATAAATCAATAAGATTTTTCATTTCCAATAGGCAAGAGTGCAACTTGGAATAACCCCTAACATGACTTACAAACTGAAATAACATTACACAATAATTTAAATAACAAAATAAGAATACAACAATCATTTCAAAAGTAAGCAAACACCTCTTAAATTAGAAGAGCATAATGACTAACCAGACAAGTGAATTGCAAGAATGTCACCATCTTTAATCTTCGCACTGCCCAAAGAGAGTAATATTAAATACATAAGCAGCAACAATTATAGTGATTTACAGGAGGTTGCTTAAAATTCACACATATTTACAAAGGATGCTTAAACTACATAAGAGATCAAAAATCAGAAAAAGAATATGCTGAAACATATCTCCACGGCTCTGTATTCAATCGTTAAAATTATTTTCACATATTGCTACTCCTTAAGACGAGAATCAGCTCCAAGTCCTACTCTTAATTTCATCAAAAATTCCCAGCATATATTTTCAAAAATAAGTTTGTTCCTCCATTTCCAAATAACTCAAATAGTACAAATCCATATCTCAATCTCAATCCCAATTGGGATGTTGCCGCCTTTCTTGCTATGGAAAATTCCAGAGTGCATAAGAAGGTGATTCTTGATTTTATTGTGCACCCATAAAGTAAAAACAGACTAAATTAAACCCTTCATTCTAATCTTAAACTCATTTTTTCCTAATTTTCTTTTCACCAAACAATTAACAGGCATTAAACAATCATCCACAATCCAAGAAAAGACCCTTACGAGTAGACTAAATTCAGTGACGTTTGCAAAAGAAGTAGCAATGACGGCACTAGAAAGAGCATGTTCAACGAGATGGCAAAAAAAGGAAAACAATGAGAAAAATTAGTCAAATTTTCAGATAACTCGTCCTCCTCACCTCTGCCACCACAAATTCGTCGGGATCGACATATTTTTGAACAGATCGGCCCGCGCCGCCGCCACAAAGCATCTGGTTTCGACGCCCGACATCCCTTTCTCGCCAATCGACGCACACCCTCACCCCGATCTCGCCGTCGATTCCGCCTGTGCGTCAATTACATAGCTTGTTGGTGCAACAATGGCGGATTGTGAAGGACCTGGCCGAACCTTGGACAGATCGACGCCGTCGTGGTCGAGTTGTTGACAACAAATAAAGACCATGGATGCTCTTTCGATTCGATTGTATACAAACACGATTTTGGATTGCGGGGAGCGTTTAAGGAGCCGGTGAGGCGGGGCTATTGCGGCGGTGGCTAGGCTGGTGGTGTGGGACCGGTTACGCCGTCGTCGTGTGCTTGAGGTGTAGGGTTTTCAATACGAAGAGAGGTGAGTTTTAAAATGAGAAATAGAGATTGAAATGGATTCCGTAATATTAGAGTATATTATTTGATTTAATTGTTGATTTAATAAAAAAGGGCATATTAGGAATTTTGTAACAAATTTTGGTCTTGATTGTTTTGTTTAAAATTTTTGTCTCATTTTTTTTTGGGTATTATATATTGTCCCATATTATAAATAAACTCTACTTCTGACCTTTTGTCTACACAGTTCTCTAAAAGAATCTGTTGAAATCTCTGGTTTTTAGAAGAGATTTTGGATAGTGTAATTTATTTATATTTTTGGAGGATAATCCAACAAAATTCATAGAGTATTAAAATCTATAGACGGTTGAATACCAAAGATTCTTTAAGACTTTTTAAAATCCGTATTGAATACCTCAAAATTTTTAAAGACTTTTGAAAATTCGAATTGAATACCCCAAGACTTTGAAAGTCTAAAAAAATTTCACCGAATCCACAACCAATACACCCACCTAAAATATAAAATGTAGAAATGTAGAATGAATTTACGTAAATTATTTTTTAGATTAAAATAGGAGAATTCAATTTTTAAATAAGAATGCCTAATAATACGGGATTTTGAATAATCTCATAAAATATTAATATAAGATCAAGATAAGATTTAGGATTTTAAAAAAATAATTATGATTTAAAATATATAAAAAATAATTTTGAGTAGATAATATGTAAATTATTTTTTTGAGATTAAAATAGGAGAATTCGATTTTTTTAATAAGAATGTGTAAGAATACAGTGATTTTGAAATGAAAGAATTTGAGTAGGAGAGAGATTGAAATAAAGTGGTGAAATTGTGCAAGTGTCTCATTATAATCTTACAAATATATATAGAGTATTAAGATAAGATATCCTTGTCCCATGTTTTAGTTTTTTTTTTTTGCTAAAATAAAAAATGGCCATATATTCACAAATTTACTTCTACTTAATAGAATCTTCTAACCCCATTCCATAATTTTAGCTTAGCGTAAAGGTAAGTTAATATTTAAAAAGGTAAAATTGAAGGGAAATTCTCAAATGCACCATGTGCACCAAAACAGATTTGGTGCACATGCTTTTGTCCTTATCCTCCTATTCTAATTTATTATCCCTTTTTCTCTACTTATGGTTATAATTCTATTTTTTTCTATTAATTAATTAATTTATAATCCATTACTTTATTAATTAATTAATAAATTACAGTCCTTTCAAACATTTTTTTTTAGTTTTTTTTTTTGGTTTTTTTTTTTTATTATTTTTTTTTTTTAGCTTTTTTTTCCTTTTTTTTTTTTTCGTTACTCACCTCTACTTTTCAATAATAATAGTTGCTACTTTTCATTAATAAAATTTCCACTTTTCACTAATAACAGTTACCACTATTCAGTAATAAAATTTCCACTTTTCACTAATAATAATTACCACTTTTCAGTAACAAAATTTCCACTTTTCAATAATAATAGTTACCACTTTTTAGTAACAAAATTCCCACTTTTCAATAATAAGAATTACACTTTTCAGTTAAAATATCTACCACTTTTCAGTAACAAAATTTCCACTTTTCAATAATAAGAATTACACTTTTCAGTTAAAATATCTATCACTTTTCACTAATAAAAATTACATTTTTAAGTTAAAATACCTACTACTTTTCAATAATAAGAATTACACTTTTCAGTTGAAATATCTACCACTTTTCAATAATAAGAATTACACTTTTCAGTTAAAATATTTATCACTTTTCAATAATAAAAATTACATTTTTAAGTTAAAATATCTACCACTTTTCAATAATAAGAATTACACTTTTCAGTTCAAATATCTACCACTTTTCAATTTTAATAATAATTTTAACTGTACAATTTATAATTAAATATACCCGTTTTAATTAATTAATTAATAAAGTAATGAAAAGTGGTAGATATTTTAACTGAAAAGTGTAGTTTTTATTATCGAAAGTGGTAGATATTTGAACTGAAAAGTGTAATTCTTATTATTGAAAAGTGGTAGATATTTTAACTTAAAAATGTAATTTTTATTATTGAAAAGTGATAAATATTTTAACTGAAAAGTGTAATTCTTATTATTGAAAAGTGAAAATTTTGTTACTGAAAAGTGGTAGATATTTTAACTGAAAAATGTAATTTTTATTATTGAAAAGTGGTAGATATTTTAACTGAAAAGTGTAATTCTTATTATTGAAAAGTGGTAACTATTATTATTGAAAAGTGGAAATTTTGTTACTGAAAAGTGGTAGCTATTATTAGTGTAAAGTGGTAATTTTATTATGAAAAGTGATAATTATTATTAGTGAAAAGTGGAAATTTTATTACTGAATAGTGGTAACTATTATTAGTGAAAAGTTGAAATTTTATTAATGAAAAGTAGGGACTATTATTATTGAAAAGTGAGTAATTATTGAGTGAGTAATTATTGAAAAGTGGAAGTGAGTAACGAAAAAAAATAGAAAAAAAAAAACGAAAAAAAAACGAAAAAAAAAACAGAAAAAAAAATGAAAAAATAAACAAGTTTGAAAATAAAAAAAAGAAAAAAAATCGAAAAAAAAAAACAGAAAAAAAAAGGAAAAAAAAAACAAAAAAAAAAAAGGAAAAAAAAAAACAGAAAAAAAAAAACATAAAAAAAAAGAAAAAAAAAACAAGTTTGAAAGGATTTGAACCTGTGACCTCAAGCTTAAAAAAATTATCTATAACCACTAGAACATTCATTACTTAATTATTTATATTTATCTTTATAAATAGATATAGGATTGGCCTGTGCATTAGTGTGCACGTGCACACTGTGCACAGGAGACCAACTCAAAATTGAAAGATGTAAAAACATTAAAATATCGTTTAATTATGTGTAAAAATAAAATGCTAAAATATCATTTATGGTAGAAATGGTCAAAATAATATTAACATTAATCATTCAAAAAAAATTAATTCTAATAATAAAGATAATATTAATAATAGTAATTCAATAATAATATTAATACAATAAAAATAATATAATATTTTTAATAATATAAACAATAATATAATAATTCTCAACATATTAATAAAAATAGAAATAATAATAATTTATAAAAATATTACTATTACTTTAAATAATTTTAAAAAAAATAATATTAATATTATTTAATAAAAATATTTTATCATTTAACTATAAAAAATATCAATAATAAAGAAGAAATTAGATCTTATATATCAAGGAAACCCTAGAGGCATATGGATACACTCCATTCAATAGGTCGGAGCCCCACTAAAAATCTTGTCGAGAAAAACCTTCCTTAGGGAAAAACCTCAATCAAGGAAAATGGGCACTCCTCTAGCAAGAAGTTAAGTAAATCTGTAATATTTTGAGTGTCTATCCTTAGCTAACAGTGGTAGTATCGAGGCTAGTGGCAAATCCTACCAAATGTATGACCTTATAGCATTGTTTGTCATCCAATCCGCGACCGACTTTCCTTCCCTAAAAACGTGCGAAACCCTTTTGTTCGTGATTTGTCTCAGCCTTAGCAGCTGCTGCCATAGAGTATGCTTTCCACGGAACCGATAAATTAGCTGTTGGAGTGGTTAACATGTGGACCACGTACGTAGAATCGCTTTCAATCCAAATGTCCGTCCAACCCCGCTGACCTGCTGTTTTAATTGCGTGCAACACAGCTAGAAACTTTGCTTCAAATGCGAAACCAATTCCCAGCTGGATAGCAAAACCACCCACATAATCTCCATTATGATCTCTGAAAATACCAGCTCCTGATGAGCTTCCTTGGAGCACCAGTCGCGACACCCTCTGTGTTAATCTTTAACACCCATGCTGTCGGACATACCCAACGAAATGGAATCACCCTCGACGCTCGACGGAGCGTGCATTTCAATCGGAACTCCTTGATGATCCTTAAATCAGATTGAGTGTTATACATGTGTCCCATATTGCAGACTTGCAATCCCTAACCTCATATACGTGTGCCCAGATCGATGTGCAAATTGACTCTGGACTATGTTTTGATGTTTTCGAATATGGCCGAATTCCGAGCACGCCACACTTGCCACACCAACGTGACCAACATTAGTCTCCAAATCGTTGCCACTTGGGGACTGAAATCCATCGTGATCACCTGAGTAAACCACCCCAGAAAGCCATTCCCCAAACCGATATTGAACTGGAACACCTCCATTATTTTTGCAAACGAGTGTGTGAAATAAATGCATTCTCCGAACAGGTGATCTTGTGTCTCCTTCGCTAAAAAGCAAAGACTGCACACGCTTGGTCCCATCATCCCAAAGCGCATCAAACGGTCCCAAGTGAGCATTTTTCCATGCACTGCACGCCAAAAAGTTGTTGATCGACGTAGCGGTATGCATCTATCCCAAATCCACTTAGCCCATGCCACCTCCGGATGATGCGGGCGCAGGTGCTCATACGCCGCTTTAGCCGTGATATTACCATTGGTAGTAAACGACCAAATCTGAACATCCGAACCTACTACACATTTGTATTTCATGATGTCGTCCACAATTCCAGGGAAATTGCGTATTCAGTTGTCGTCTAAAAACTACACTCCATTGGTTAAATAGTTTGAGATCGTATACTCATAATATGTCCTTGCTGCTGCTGATATACCCACCCTATCCGCTATAGTGTAACCCAACCAATTATCTAACCAAACTTTCACTTGAGATGGGGAACCCTCAACCTAATGAACCTGGCTTTGTATTTGTTGCATATGCGAGCGTAACCCCCTCCAGATTGTGGAGGAGACAATAGATGGACGAAATCTTCCTGTTGTCATGAAATGCTCCCGTAGGAATTTGACCGGAACCGTTCCTGTAGTAACATTCCAGGCCAGCTTCCGCAAGTAAGCATCATTTGCGCATAAAATTGACCGCACTCCCAGCCCTCCTTCAGATTTCGCTGCAATAGTGCGCTCCCAAGACACAATGCCTAACCCCATTTTATCTATGTTGCTCATCCATATGAAATTTCACATTGCTTATTCAATCCTTTTTAGGATCGCATAGGTCCACATGTACACCATCATAGTGTGAACCATTGGCGAGGTAATTACGTGATTAACTAAACACACCCGACCTGCCATAGAAAGTGAGGTTCCCTTCTACGTGGCAAATCTGCTCAAAACTCGATCTTCTAATTGCCGAAAATGGACTGATTTATTAGCACCCTTAATAGAGGGGCGCCCAGGTAAATAAATGGCAACCTCCCCTCACTCATTCGTAAAGTGTTTCTCATATATATTTTATTGTTGTAAGAGACCTGCACCCCAAAGTAAGCACTTTATTTGTGCGGATTAAACAGTTGTCCCGACAAAACACCATATATAGAAACTGTGTCTCTGATCACACTTCTTGAGTTTCTGTTAGCCCGACTGAATATGAGAATGTCGTCCGTATACAACAAGAAGAGAGGGCCTGTCGAACCCCTTTTAATGTAAGCTGGCATCGGACTATCTACCTCTTCCATTCTACTTAAAATCAAAGCCAAAATTTCTTCCGCTATGAAAAATAAAAGAGGCGATAATGGGTCATCGTGTCTAATCCCTTGAGAACACTGAAAGTAACCATGCGGCTGTCCTGAAACGATAATCGACATCCTTGCCGATTGAACGATATAACTAATGATGTCCCTGAATTTTGAACAAAACCTCAACTACTTCATCACTTCTAGGAGACAGTCCCAACGAACTGTATTGAACGATTTGCGAATGTCCATTTCCAGTGTCATGTTGTCGTGCACCTGTGTCATGTCCAAGCAATTAATACCTTTCGATGCTAACGCGATACAATGGTGTATGCTCCTATCCGGAATAAAACCGAATTGAAATGGTGATAAAGTGTCGGAAAGAATGGGTCCAAGGCGTGTAGCTATAATTTTTTAAAAACCTTTGAACAAAAAAATTTCCAAAACTATAGGCCGATAATATTCAATTTTATTTGCACCCGGATGCTTCAGAATTAATGTCACCAGATTCGAATTCAGCCCATGTGGCAAGAAAGCAAATCTGACAAAATATTGCGCTGCTCGAACTATATCCTCCTCAATGATTGGCCAAGCCGAATGATAAAATGATCCCCCAAATCCATCTAAGCCTGGGGGCACTGTCCACCGATAACGCCAAAAAACGTTGTACGGACCTCCAAAACTAATGGCTCTCAAGTCAAAGTCTCTTTGTGTGTCTCGCTTAGTTTGGAAGTGACCAAACTTGACAGCATGCCCAGATTAACGTCTTGCATCTTAGGCACGACAGTGAATAAATTTCTATAAAATTTAGTCACATGTTGTGCGATTGCCGCTTTGTCCGTGTTGGGAATAAAATGATAAATGTTTTGATTGAATACCAAAACCCCCTGAGACATGCCTAGTCATAATTGATTATGTTCTAAAAATGTTAGAACACATAGCATAAGGCTAGATGAGAAGCTGAAATGTTTAGGCAGCTCTTAGATAATTAGATGCACAATGTGAGGGGGAACATATTCTTTGAAAACCATCAAGATCAAGTCCCCTCAAGGCTCAAATTCTGGAACAATCACTAAACCTATGAAAGGCCAAGTATACTCTATTGAAGACCAAATGCTCTGATCAGGAGAGTTGTCCAGAGAAGTTGTCTCTGCTCAATTAAAGCAAGAACAAAGGTTCTAAAGCTCAAAAGGCCAAGTATATTCAAATACTCTGATCAGGAGAGTTGTCCAGAGAGGTTGTCTCTGTGCAAGAACAAAGGTTCTGAAGCTCAAAGGCCAAGTATGCTGATCAGGAGAGTTGTCCAGAAGAATTGTCTCAGCAGGATTAAAACCAGAACAAATGTTCTGAAGCTTGAAAGTCAACTATGCTAAAGACAACTACACCCTAAAAGTCTTCAATGAATCATGCTGAGATCACATCTAATTGAAACAAAGGAAAGAGACAAGTCATCTGAAGAAGAGCAAGCCAACTACGCTGATAAGCAAAGTCCTCTGATAGTGATAAGCAGAGTTGTCCATTTGATAAGGAATGTTGTCCTATCATTGGATCAACCTTCAGAAGCCATGTCCAATTTCTAACAAGTGAATCACAAAGTCAGACATTGGGAAGAGTGCTGCAGAATGAAGACAAAGTCTTACAAGCCGTTTATTACCCAAATGAGGACATGTCACTATCAAGAATCTGTCTTCCAGTTTGAAGAACTCAAGGAAGACATTTATAGCAATTTGGGACTGCCTCTCCAACGGGCAAATCCTCAAAATTGTCTATAAATATAAGAAGTGTGAAGACCATTTGAAGCATCCATTCTACATCCAACTGAACAATCATTCTGAAGCTTCAAAGTCCTCAAAAGACATTCTTAGTCTTGAAACACTTCTTCTAAGCTGAAATTCATTGTATATCCATACAAAGCTTAGAGAGATATCCTAATCCTTATACACTGATCTTCATTGTAAAGGATATCTCATTAGTTGGAACCTTACTTCAACCCTTACCCCTTTCAAGTGAGAAAGTGAGAAGGTTGTAGTAGTAGAAGTGGTAGGAGTTGACTGTTGAGAGAAGAACAGTTCAGTTCTGAGTTGAGAAGAGGGTACTAGGACTCTAGACATCCTAGGGATCAATTCACCAAAGAGTGGTGTTCTTGATCAAGTGCACCTTGACACTATAAAACAAGTTAATTCCAAGAGTGAAGGAATTATCCTGTTAAATCAGGGAAAGTGGATGTAGGAGCTTGAGCCTCTGAACCACTATAAACTCTTGTGTTGATTTACTTACAAGTACTTTCATACATTCAACACTGCACACAAAACTGATCTTTCAAAGGATATATACTCAAAGTTTGTGCAAAAGACATTTGGACAAGTTCCCTGAAAATTGGACTATTTAACTAAGTAATTTCAGAACTTAAAAGGAGTTTAAACTAAAGGGTCAACGACTAATTCCGCACATATAACTCCCTTAGATAGTTATTCAACTAAGTAATCAATAGTACTTAGTAGTCTGATTATCTTAGAAGAGTTATTCATATCAGCAGAGTTGTCCAGGACAACCTTGCTGAACTCTGGTTTGATCAAGTTTAAAAAGAATTTGCATACAAGTGTATTCCCCCCCCATACACTTGTCATATACTCCTTAGAGGACCAACAAGTGGTATCAGAGCAGGGGTTCAAAGACGACTGCTTCTGAAAATCCATCTTGATTTTCAAAAATCACATATTTGTGTGGTCACTGAACTGATCTCTATCTGAAATCTATTATTTGTTGACTAACTGTTTGTTCTTGAGATATGGCCAACAACAATGCTGCTGTTTCACCTCCTGCTGTTCAAGGGTTGGACAACATGGCCACAAATCCAGTCAATCACATATCTCATCACAAATTACCCATGTTCTCAATTGACAATTATGACTTCTGGAAGATCAGAATGAGAGCTCATCTTGCATCCCTTCACACTGACATGTTAAGAGTAATCACAAGAGGACCTTTTGTGTTTACTTGTTGGTCCCTGAACGAGTAGTGAATGGGATTAAAGTCTAGAGGGGAGGGGTGAATAGACTTTAAAACTTTTTCAAGAGAGTTGGGAACCTCTTCTGATTGCTATGTCAACTGGACTACAAGTCTGCTGGTCCAGATGACTATAATGAAGAGGTTATATGCGGAATTATGGTAGGCCTTGATTAGACTCGTTCTTATAGTTCCTTAAGAAAGTGTTAACTTGTTTTCTTTAATGAAAGAACTCAGCTGATGCTGATTTGAAAGTTGTGGCCTTGTTTTGAAAAATGTTGAAATCACAGTATGCACTATATAATAGTTAATGAAATGACAGAATGTAAAGTGCAGTAAGTAAATAACACCAGGTTTATAGTGGTTCGGATATACGATCCTACATCCACTCTCACGTCCTAACGTGATGTTTAATCCCTTTAATTTACCACAAATTACAAGGGTCTTGACCTTTATAGTCCCAAGGATAGGACTTTGAGATCTGAGCCGTCCTAACAGCTACGGTCTCCACAAGTGATTGTAAGCACTTGCACTTTGAGGGGTTCAAAAACTTGAACCTTTTGGTGAGGGTTTGGGGTTTTTGAAGTGTATCCAACTAATGGTTCAAGCTTATAAAATGCTTAACCACTTTTCCTAAAATAATTGATATACAATATGAACAGGTTTCAGGTTCTTATGGGTTGGATAGAAATCACTTAAGAGCTAAAAGTATTCTAATGCTTTCTGGGCTCTTGGAGAATTCTTGGAACAATATGGCTTTTGCTTGATTGCTTGCTTGGCTTGTTGAATTCTCTCGATGTGATCTCGTGCTTGTGATTTCTAATCCTCTTGTATTTATAATGGTGATTGCTTGCAACTAGCCGTTGGAGTTGACTAGCCGTTGGGACAATCTTTCCATATGTGGCTTGATTCCTTGATTCCAGCTGCTTGATTGCTCCAATCCTGGGATCATGTCAATCTTCTAAATAAGGTAGGTCTTCATTTGAATTTCAGGATGACTTTGGGAATCAGCCGAGTCTTGGAAGAGAACATAGTCTTCTGATCTGTACTACTAGTCTTCTGACTACTCTTCTGGCCTTAGGTCTTCTGTCTTCTGATATCAGTCGAGTAACACTCGTCTGATCTGTGAATAATTTGTGCTGCTTTAGGCCATCTTCAATCTTTGACTCCATCAGTCAAGTAGGTATACAAGCACCTTACTTAACTGGCCTTCAAGGATCTTATAATCTTCATGTCTTCTACTTTTCTCATCTTGAGGGAGCGCATGTAAGCCGGGACTGTGTTAATCAGCTGATATCTCTACAGTTGATTACACAAGACTAGTCTAAGCTGATCTATACAAAGTCAGCTGATCCTATTACATTTATAAACTCTAAGTGTTTTGGCCATCAAAACTATTCTAACATCAAGTGGGGCTTAGGGTGAATTTTCATCCCAACAATTTCCCCCTTTTTGATGAAGCCAAAACTATACTTGATAAATGCTCTTAATAAATAAGATAAGAGTTTATAAACTTCTCAAAAACTGAAGTATCTGATGAAGACAATGAGAGTTTGTCTTGAAAGAAAAGAGAACTAAACTTGATTATATATAGAGCTTTTACAGATTACAAGTAATAGTTTCTTTAAACTTCGAAAGTGGTCTTCATCAGGTCTTCTGATCTTCAGATGCGGAAAGCAAGGTACAGACGAGCTCGAACTTCTTCTATATGCTGCAGGTCTGTAACATTTTCCTCTTCGTAGATCTTCTCCAGAATCCTTTTGACTTCAATCCAGTTTGTTCTTCCAGAATCCAGAGTGGGAGGATCCCATTTGGGTTCTTCAGGAGTTAGGATTCTGCAGTTGTCAAGTTCTTTGGCTGTCTTGACTACTTCTTTCCAGAACTCTTGATCTTCAATGTTCATGAACTGATTGAACTGGAAGAATTCATCTTCATAGGTTGGGAGAGGACCAAATTTTCGTACAATGTGGTGTTGAATTTGCCACTTCTTCTTCAGAGGATACCACCTTGGTAGCTCATCTTGAAGGGCTAAATAATCCACATAATTGCTATCAAACACCAGGGTGTTGTCTTTGACATTGTCTTCTTTTGCTTTGTCCTTGATTGCTTTCCTGAGTTTGGCTATTTTCCTTTCAAATTTGGCTTTGACTGCCTTCGCATCTTTTAGCTTCTTCTGCTTAAGCTCTTGAGCTTCAAGCTCTTTTCTTTTCTTCAGCTCTAAAGCCTCTTTCTCTTCTGCAGTAGGCTCTGCTGGAGCTGACTTCTTGCTTGACTTCTGAGCTTGCTCATCTGCCTTCCTTTTCCTTGTCATCCTCTTCTCAGGAACTTGTTCTATAAAGGTAGTGATCTGTAGACTTTTGGCAGGAGCTTGGGTGTCTTCTTGAGCAATTTCTTTGCCTTTGCCTTGGTTGCTCTTGATTTTGCTTTTTAAACCACCCAAGGTTTCATTCAGCTCATCTTGAGATACTACCATCACAGCTTGCTGTGCAGTAGCCTTCTCTAGAGCTTTTATCAATACATCTTCCCCCTTTTTGGCTTCAGCAAGTGCAGCCGCAAAAGGCTTCATGGCATTCAGAATCTCCACTTTCAGAGTCTGTTGAAGAGCCATGGCATTGACTTTGCCAACATGGGTCAGATGAGTAATGCTGTGCTCTAGAATCTGAGCATGAGAGTTGGAGGAGGAGGCAGCTTCAAGTTTAGCTGTAAGTGCTTCCAATTTTGTTGCTGTCTCCTTCAGCTGAGTCTGCAGTTTCTCATTCTCTGCTGCAGCTGACTTGAGAAGGGTTTGACCTTCATTTGCTCTTGCTTCAGCATCATCTAGCCTGTTTTTGTAGAAGCTCTCTAAGCGGTTGATCTCATTGGAATAAAGATCAGTAAACTTCTGGGTTCTGTCCGCTGATTTCTTCATTTCTAAGTTGAGATACTCCTCTAGCTGATTGTGAAGTGCTTCACCGAACTTGTCATCTATGTCAAGGATTTGTTCGGTAAGACGAGTCTTCTGTTCACGAATAGCCTTTTCTACCAATCTGCCCAGCTGCATGCCTAGTCCTTTGGCGAAATGTGTGTCAATTGCTTCCTTAATCTGAGCACACACATCTGCTCGAATATCAACAGATGAAGTGGAGGGAGAGGCAATACTTTGAGCTTCCGTGGGTAGTGCAGGAATGGGAGGCTGATTGTAGACAACTAGGGCCATTCCTTTTTCTTCCGCAGTGAGATAACTTTCTTGTAGAAAGTCCGATGTAACATCTACCAGACGAGCAAATAATCGTCCAGTCCTTTGATGAGGTTGATAGATGAAGTGATCAAGCTCATGTTTAGGAAAGAAGTGAGATGGAACAGACACCACTTCTTTTTCTTTTGTCTCATCTCCAGCTGATGCAGCTGTGTGTTCTGCAGTTGAGTCTGGTACACAGGGTTCTTCAGAGGGGACTCCTAGAATCCTTCGGCATACCCTGGTCATAGAATCTGTGGGCAACAGCTCAGTGAATGAACTGACCTGAGCAACTTCTTTTTGCTCCATTTCCCAGTCGAGGAAGTTAGCCTTTCCTCCCATTCCCTCCATGACTTCAATGAGGTCATCCACATCATCTCTCCGGAGCTCGATCCAAGTACAAACTCGCAGTATTTGTTCAAACTGAACTGATTCCTCATCAATACCAGGAATAGTAGACTTGAGCAGGTTTGCTATCTTCATTCTCATTATCTTCTCCCTTGTGCACATAGGATAGTGTACCATTCTATACTGAGCTTGAGAGGGGCCTGCTTCATCCAGGTCTGCTGGTGCCAAGTCTTCTGGTGCAGATGGGGTAGTGAGGATAGGGGATTGAGTGGTTGGAATGGTTTCCTCCGCTGTGTGAGTATCAGCAGGGATTTGGGAAGTGATATGTTCAGGTTGTGATTGATGTTCTTGGACATCTGTCATTTGAATATCAGCAGGGGTAGGCAAATGTGGTTCTGGGGTTGTTTGGGCTTGTTCCTCTGCTGTGTGAGTATCAGCAGGGATTTGGATATCAGTGTTTGAGGGTTCAGATAGGTTTGAATCATCAGAAGGGTTGAATGATGCAATCGGGGCTATGATCATGGGAGTAGGGAGCCTCGATTTCTTTGACTTTTTGGTGAAAGAAGAATTATTCTTCTTTCTCTTCTGACCCTTCGACAATTTAGAAGGAGTAAAAGTGAGAGAGGGGTTAGAGGTACCTGCCTTCTTCAAGGGAGAGGCAGTTGGAGTGGCATCTGAATCAGATGGGGAGATGAGTCCTGATCTGATTAGAAATCGTCTTTGAGCTAAGGTCTGATTGTCATCATCATCATCCTCAACAGCCTTCTCCTGAGCCTCTTCTTTGGATGGTTCCTCTTCTTCTTCAGCAGAGTCATGAACAGACTCTTCTGCCTCCTTAACAACATCTTTGGAAGACGTTTCAGCCAACAACTTCCTCTTCTCTTCTTTCAACCTTGCTGCCTCTGCAAGAGCTTCCTTTCTCAAGTAATACTTGGAGGAGTGGAAGGTCTTATGAGGACCCATCTTGTACTTCTTTGGGAGAATATCTGGAAGGATGATGCTCAGCTTGTTGACAAAGCTGACTGTAGATGTGACCTTCCATTCTCTTGATTGAAGATCCAAAGTAACCTTCTTGGCCTCAAGAGCAATTCTGTTCAAGAAAAGCCCTTGCCAATCTCCATCAATCTGATCCCAGATTGCAGCCATAACTCTAACTTTTAGAGTGGTAACAACATCATGGCTAAAAGTGTTACCAAGTAACATCTTGCCTGCAATATCCATCAAGGTTTGGAATTTAGGTTCAAGTTGGGATTTCTTGAGCCCAGAGGCATTCTCAGCCTTGATCCGTCCATCAGTAAATATCTCCATATATTCCTTTTCTCTTCCCATGATGTAGGTAGAGATGTCGATCTCTCCCCTTGATAGTCCGAACAGTTCTTGAAGAATCTCCCTTGAGATCTTGACTCTGTGTCCACCCATGACACTTTCAACATGAGAATCCATCATCACTGCGTTTGCATAGAAGGTCAGCACATCTTGTTCATACACATTGGTTGGTGTTGCTTCCAGAAAGTCATGAAGGTTGAGATTGATGCAGCGAAGAAGGATCTCCTTGTTCTCAGATGTATGTTTGCCCTTGAAAAACAGAGCATTCTCAGTGAAAACTTTTCCTTCCTTGGGGGTGGAGTATTGGGGGTAGGAATGCTTCGGAAAAAAATATTTCAGGACGAGAGAGATATGAGAGTAATTAAGTATTGTGAGCAAAAAGGGTTTTGGAGGAGGTTTAAGGGTTTGTATATATACTCCAGCAAAAGCTTGATCTAACGGTCAGATTAGATTTTAATGTGGAGTAGTGCCCAAGATTTTCCTTCTTTGATTTCGGGCCATCCCTTAAATTTTGTCGTCTTAGTTCGCCATTTGGCAACTGTTGATTTGCTAGCAATATGGTAATCAAGTATTAATGACATCATACCAAAAATAGCCGTTGTGACTGATTTTGTGGTAAGAATTGATCATCAAGGCCGTTTTCTATAGGTGAATTGCATTCCTTATATAGGCCAATTTCTTTAATTACATTCATGAATGAATCTAGAATGAATTACATGATCAAAGATAGTCATTATACTCTAAAATAGAGTCTTCTTATCAGCAGAGTGAGGTCTTCTGAGTTCATCGAAACGTCTGCTGATTTTTCTTGAAAGTCTTTTGGTCAGCTGAGTTGATCTTCTGATCAGCTGAGTAGAGGAAAGGAATTTGCTGTGATGATCCAACCTGGATGGATCCTTCCAGCTTTATTGTGAGTGATGATCCAGCCTGGTTTGATGGATCTTTCAGCTCCTTCTTTAAATCAAGTGGGACTAGCCTAGATGAAATCCCACTGACTTAACTGCTTCTCACCATCGGATGTTCCTCATCATCAGATGGGATGTAGCATCTAATGTGTCCTTGTTGAATTTCTTCGCTTCTTTTGAAAAAGAAGAAAAGTTGGAAGAGGCTTCAATAGAGTGTGAAGAGAGAGCCATGGACTTGGTTTCCTTGACATCTTTTGACAAAGTGGTCTTTGATAGCAAGCTCTCCATGTAGACCTTCCCCCTGGAGAAGAAGCTCTGCTTGCTTGCTACTTTGTCTTCTGCATCTCTTCTTCCTTTAGTTTTCAACAAGAACGTCTCTTCTTTCTTTAGTTTTCATAGGCATACTTATGTTGGATAACCCAAGTATGCTGATCTGCATCATCTTCAACTTTTGGACAAATCTTCATCTCCTTCACCCAAGATCTTGGTTGAGGGATGATCTCCATTCCATCTCTTCTCTCGATTATCTCCATACCTGAAACAATAATAATAGTTAGTGGTTTGTGTTCTTAGGTGTTCTCATAACTTCCTCCTTTTATAGAGGTAGAAATGAGGTAATGGAGCATAAGATGACAAATACTATAGAGTTGATAGGTCTGAATTTCTGAAATAAGATGACAAATACTATAGAGTTGTTGGTCCCTGAACGAGAAGTGAATGGGATTGAAGTCTAGAGGGGAGGGGTGAATAGACTTTAAAACTTTTTCAAGAGAGTTGGGAACCTCTTCTGATTGCTATGTCAACTGGACTACAAGTCTGCTGGTCCAGATGACTATAATGAAGAGGTTATATGCGGAATTATGGTAGGCCTTGATTAGACTCGTTCTTATAGTTCCTTAAGAAAGTGTTAACTTGTTTTCTTTAATGAAAGAACTCAGCTGATGCTGATTTGAAAGTTGTGGCCTTGTTTTAAAGAATGTTGAAATCACAGTATGCACTATATAATAGTTAATGAAATGACAGAATGTAAAGTGCAGTAAGTAAATAACACCAGGTTTATAGTGGTTCGGATATACGATCCTACGTCCACTCTCACGTCCTAACGTGATGTTTAATCCCTTTAATTTACCACAAATTACAAGGGTCTTGACCTTTATAGTCCCAAGGATAGGACTTTGAGATCTGAGCCGTCCTAACAGCTACGGTCTCCACAAGTGATTGTAAGCACTTGCACTTTGAGGGGTTCAAAAACTTGAACCTTTTGGTGAGGGTTTGGGGTTTTTGAAGTGTATCCAACTAATGGTTCAAGCTTATAAAATGCTTAACCACTTTGCCTAAAACAATTGATATACAATATGAACAGGTTTCAGGTTCTTATGGGTTGGATAGAAATCACTTAAGAGCTAAAAGTATTCTAATGCTTTCTGGGCTCTTGGAGAATTCTTGGAACAGTATGGCTTTTGCTTGATTGCTTGTTTGGCTTGTTGAATTCTCTCGATGTGATCTCGTGCTTGTGATTTCTAATCCTCTTGTATTTATAATGGTGATTGCTTGCAACTAGCCGTTGGAGTTGACTAGCCGTTGGGACAATCTTTCCATATGTGGCTTGATTCCTTGATTCCAGCTGCTTGATTGCTCCAATCCTGGGATCATGTCAATCTTCTAAATAAGGTAGGTCTTCATTTGAATTTCAGGATGACTTTGGGAATCAGCCGAGTCTTGGAAGAGAACATAGTCTTCTGATCTGTACTACTAGTCTTCTGACTACTCTTCTGGCCTTAGGTCTTCTGTCTTCTGATATCAGTCGAGTAACACTCGTCTGATCTGTGAATAATTTGTGCTGCTTTAGGCCATCTTCAATCTTTGACTCCATCAGTCAAGTAGGTATACAAGCATCTTACTTAACTGGCCTTCAAGGATCTTCTAGTCTTCATGTCTTCTACTTTTCTCATCTTGAGGGAGCGCATGTAAGCCGGGACTGTGTTAATCAGCTGATATCTCTACAGTTGATTACACAAGACTAGTCTAAGCTGATCTATACAAAGTCAGCTGATCCTATTACATTTATAAACTCTAAGTGTTTTGGCCATCAAAACTATTCTAACATCAAGTGGGGCTTAGGGTGAATTTTCATCCCAACATTACTCAAGTTAATCCCAGATTAACAGATGAACAAAGAGCTGATGTCAGGGAACTGATTCCCAAGGATGAAGATGACTTCACTGCTGATGAAAAGAGGAAAGATAACTTGAATTATCTTGCAATGAACACCCTCTACCAAACAATTCCAGATGCAATTATGGGTAGAGTCTACCACTGCACCACAACCAAAGAGATTTAGGATACCCTTGCTGAAATGTGTGAGGGTACAGAAAAGATCAAGGAGAATAAGCTCCAAGTTGCTGTGCAGAAGTTTGAACAATTCTCAATGGAGTCAGATGAGTCCATTGACAAGTTTGCTGGTAGATTCACTGATGTGATGAATGAAATCAACTCCTTGGGCAAGGTATACACCAAAAGAGAAGTTGGATTGAAGATCTTGAGGAGTCTCACTCAAAAGTGGGATGTCTATGTTGTGATGATGCAAAACACCAAGGATCTCTCCACCATGCCCATGCAACAAATCTTCTCTGAACTCAAAGCATATGAGTTCGATCTCAACAGAAGAAAGCCTGTTGAGGAACCTTCAAATCCTACTAAGGGAGTGGCATTCAAAGCCAAAGTTGCTGAACCTGAAATGCAACCCACTCCCAGATCATCAAAGTCAGTCTCAAAGACTGAAATGAAGGAAGAACTAGCCTTGATGGCTAGAAGGTTTGACAAGCTCAACTCAAGGTTTGGTAGATACAAGAAATTCTACCAGGACAACAAATTCAGGAGAAGGTACAACTCCCCTGAAGATCAGGCTGAGGACAAAAAGCCTGAAGAGAAAAGATCAGAGGACAAGTCCTCTGATAGGAGAAGGTCCAGTAGAGCTAACCCTTCATCATCTAAAAGAAGAGATGAATCCAAGAAGGATGATGATGAAGACTTGTGCTACAATTGCAAAAAGAAAGGGCACTTCCAGTATGACTGCCCTGAATTGAGCTCTAAAGAAAGAAGAGAGAGGCAAGCCAAAAGAGACAGGAAGTTCACCAACAGAAAGGCCATGATGGCTGGTGATGAATCTGATGGTGCTGAAAGCTTCAACTTTTCTGATGGACTGTTCTCAAACAATGATGATGATGATGATGATGTGTGCAACATGGCTATTGAGGATGATGAGGTATCCTCCACTTCTAGCTCACCATCATTCTTATCACAGAACACTAGTGAAGTCAACTTGAAACTTTCCTTTGGGAAGTTGATGGAAGATTTCACTAGATTACAAGAATTTCATGATAGTTGTGTGAGAGAAAATGAAAGACTTTCAATTGAGCTTTCAAAACCTGCTGAGACAGTAGTTGACATTAAATCTACTGAGTTGTATCAACAAGTCTTGAGAGAGCTTGAGGAAGCAAATCTCAGGATAGTTGACCAACAAGGACAGATTGATGCTCAATTACTTACTCAGAAGAGAAAAGATTTTGAGCTAAAAATTCTTCAAGCTAAGTTTGAAAACCTCTCACATGAATATGACATTCTTAAATCAAGTGAAGAGAGCCTGAAACAAAAGATGTCTGTTTTGAACAAATCCTCTAGAGCAATAGAGGAAATTCAGAGTTATCAAAGACCTATGGCTCAAAGAAGTGGATTAGGTTTTGATCCATTTGAATCTTCACCTTGTCTTAGTGTTGCTTCAACAAGTAACACTAAGAAAATCTTTGTTAAATCAGTGGCACAACAAGCTGAAAATGAAATAATTCAGCCACTGAACAAAGGAAAGGGCAAAATGAATGAAATGCCTACTCAAGTGCCTCAGGAGACTAGGCCCAAACCTTTGGAAAAAGTCAAGGCTCCTGAACACAAGAGGGATGTTGGTCAGCAGAGTAGACCCAATGGAAGGGCAACTCTCCTGAACAATGTTTAGAGGAGTTATCCAAAGTATAATCAGCCTAGGCCAACTCTTCTGAGAAAGCCTCAGCTGAATAGACCTAAGGACAACTATCCTCAAAGGCAGAATAAAATGAGACAACCAAAACCCTTCATGCCAAAGGGTAATGGTCATAAAAATGCCTTTCCTCAAAGATTTCATCAAGCTGCACAAAGAACTCATAAGTTCAGGAGAATTGACAACTCCCCTGAAACTTACAGAGTTAATACTTTCACACACACTTTCCCAAAGGCATTTAAGGGAAAGACAGTGTATGTTAATGCACAAGGAAAATAACTTAGCCACCTTGAATCAATCTGGGTGATTAGGCAAGTTTGGGTTCCTAAAGGTACAGCTAACCTCTCAGGACCCAAAACTCAAAGGGTACCTAAACCTATCTAATTGCAGGTACCAATGGGCTACAAGAAGAGGAGTATGAGCAAAAAGACAACATGGTACCTTGATAGTGGATGCTCAAGACACATGACTGGAAACAAGGAACTCCTCACTGATTTTATTGAAAAAGAAGGCCCAAATGTCACCTTTGGAGACAGCTCACAAGCAACAACAAAAGGTTATGGTACTTTGATGATTGGTAACATCAAAGTATCCAATGTGTCTTATGTAGCTGGTCTCAAATATAATCTCCTAAGTATCAGTCAATTCTGTGATAAAGACTTCAATGTTGAGTTTTCAAGTGGAAAATGCTTAATTAAAGATAAAACTCAACAAACTCTACTGACTGGAACTAGGAAAGGAAATGTGTATTTTGCAGACTGGGACAAGTCTACTATTGCTGCATGTTTCATTGCTAAGAGCACTAGTGAACAAAGTTGGTTATGGCATAAGAGGCTAAACCACCTGAACTTTAAATCAATGAACAAACTTGCTAGAAATGCATTAGTTAAAGGACTACCTAATGAGGTTTTCATTAAAGAACATGTGTGTAAACCATGTCAAGAAGGAAAATAGATTAAAGCCTCATTCAAAGGAAAACCAGTCATCTCTACTGAAAGGGTACTTGAACTTTTACATATGGATCTTTTTGGACCAATTACCCCTTCAAGCATAAATGGAAGGAAATACACACTGGTAGTAGTAGATGACTTCTCTAGGTTCACATGGGTAGTATTTCTCCTTAACAAGAAGGAAACACAAGTCAAACTGCCTGAACTTTTAAAGAGATTGTCAAATGAGAAAAGCCTTAGCATTGTCAAGATAAGATCTGATAAAGGCACTGAGTTCATAAATTCATACATCAATGAGTATTGCTCATTAAATGGAATAGCTCATGAAACCTCAGCAGCAAGAACTCCTCAGCAGAATGGAGTTGCAGAAAGAAGGAATAGGACTCTAAAAGAAGCTGCTAGAACTCTAATTGCTGATTCTAATCTACCTAAAAGGTTTTGGGCTGAAGCCATAAACACTGCATGCTATACTCAAAACAGATGTTTGATTACTAAGGGGCAAGGCAAAACCCCCTATGAACTCTGGAAAGGAAGATTGCCTAAAGTGTCATACTTTCACATATTTGGTTGTAAGTGCTTCATTCACAATAATGGGAAAGAACAGTTGAAAGCCTTTGATAGCAAAGCTGATGAAGGAATATTTCTTGGATACTCTCAAATCAGTAGAGCTTTCAGAGTCTACAACAAGAAAACCCTTGTTGTGGAGGAAACACCTCATGTTGTGTTTGATGAATCCATCTTTGAGATCAGGAACAGAAACCTGGACACTGAAAAAATCACACAAAGAACAACCAGATTAAGCCTAAAAGACAAGGACACTGAATTCATAGATGTTGTCCAAGCCAATCTCCCTGAAAATGCTTCACTGGACAACAATCCTGAAGGCAATATTCCTGAAGCAAACCCCACTGAAGGAAATGGTGAACTAAATGATCCAATCCCAGTTCACACCCAGGTAACAACTACCAATGAAGAAGCAGGCTCTGCTGAGGTAGTTAATGGATCCAATACTCAAGGGGGAACCATAAATGTTGAAAATGCCAATGTCCCTGACATTGAAGACAACATCTCTGAATATGATCCTGAATTAGATCCTGCATTCAATTATCCTGAATTCTATAATGCTGGTGACTCAACCTTAGTAGAGGACAACTCTACTGAAGGGATCAGAAAAAGAAGGACCTGGTTGTCTGACCATCCTACTGATCTGATACTTGGTAATCCAAGTATAGGAGTCAAAACCAGAAGTTTTCGTGGTGAAAGTGCTATGTTTTGCCGTTTTCTATCAGAACAGGAACCAAAAGACATTGATGAAGCACTCCAAGATGCAAACTGGATCACAGCAATGCAGGAAGAACTTAACCAATTCACTAGAAATGATGTTTGGGAGCTGGTGGATAGACCTTCACATCAAGATGTTATTGGAACCAAGTGGGTGTTCAAGAACAAGAAGAATGAAAATGATGTGATTGTCAGAAATAAGGCAAGACTAGTGGCAAAAGGCTACTGTCAATCTGAAGGCATTGACTATGATGAGACCTTTGCACCTGTGGCAAGGCTAGAAGCAATAAGGCTCTTCTTAGCCTATGCAGCCCACAAGAGGTTCAAAGTGTACCAAATGGATGTCAAGAGTGCCTTTCTGAATGGAGTCTTGAAAGAAGAAGTCTATGTGGAGCAACCACCTGGTTTTGAAGTTGGAAACCAAGTCTACAGATTGAAGAAAGCTCTATATGGACTCAAGCAAGCTCCAAGAGCTTGGTATGACACACTGTCACAGTTCCTCTTGGATCATGGTTTCATCAAAGGAACTGTGGACAGAACTCTCTTCAGAATCACTGAAGGAGAGGACATCTTGCTTGTCCAAATATATGTGGATGACATCATATTTGGATCCCCCAATGAGAAGCTGTGTGAGAAGTTCTCCAAGCTTATGCAAAGCAAGTTTGAGATGTCCATGATGGGTCTGATGAATTTCTTCTTGGGCTTACAAGTCAAGCAATCAAAGGAAGGAATCTTCATCAACCAAGCTAAGTACACCAGAGAAATGATCAAAAAGTTTGGGTGTACAACAAGCAAGCCAGTAAGGATCCCAATGAACACTAATTGGAAGATGGATCCTGATGAGAGTGGTATCTCAACCAACTCTACTGAGTATAGAGGAATCATTGGTTCACTCCTCTATCTCACTGCCAGCAGACCTGACATCACCTTTGCAGTAGGTGTTTGTGCAAGGTTTCAAGCAAATCCTAAGAAAAGCCATCTTGAGGCTGCAAAAAGGATCTTGAGGTATCTCAAAGGCACTGAAAATCTAGGCCTTTGGTATTCTACTGATGACAACATTGAGTTAACTGGCTACTCAGATGCTGATTATGGAGGATGCAGAATTGACAGAAAGTCCACTTCAGGGACTTGTCAATTTTTAGGCAACAAACTCATATCTTGGTTCTCCAAGAAGCAAAATACAGTGGCTACTTCCACCACTGAAGCTGAATATGTTGCTGCTGGAAGTTGTTGTGCTCAAATTATGTGGTTTAGACAACAATTAAGAGACTACAATGTCAACTCTACTGAAGTGCCTATCTTCTGTGACAATAACAGTGCTATTGCCATATCACAGAATCCTGTATTGCACACTAGATGCAAGCATGTGGACATCAAGAATCACTTCATTAGAGATCATGTGGAGAAGAAGGATATCAAGTTGGTGAAGATCCACACAGATCATCAAAAAGCTGATATATTGACAAAGCCACTTGTAGAGGCAAGGTTTCTGGAATTATCAGCAGAGTTGGGTCTTCTTGATCCAGGGAAGTTGGACAATGAGTCCAAAGAAGTCTATTCATGAAGGGGGAACTAATTTCAAACTTCAGCAGACTTGGTCAAGTCTACTGAAACTCAGAAGAGATGACCTTCATCTATCAGGACACTTGTCCATTGAAATTCAGGACAGTTGTCCACATCTTTTCAGGATACTTGTCCATGTAGGGTCAGATAAGTTGTCTTGGCAATCAAACAAACTCCTTGTTTGATAAGCACCTATTTTGGGTAATCATTGCCTATTTCAAAATTCTGCCTCATTCCTTTTCAAGATATCACCTTTTCAAGGATTCAATTTGTCCCCTACCCAAAAAGTCTCTTTCAATGCATTAAATGCCAAGATTTAACTCTTGTTTGCATTAAACCATTTGGGACATGATCTACCTTGAAAACCCCCCAGCTTTAAACAAACATTAAAACTCCACCCACGTTTTGAATAAAACAGTTTTTCACTGTTACATTGGTTATTGACCATTGGATCAAACTGGCCAACTCCCCTGAAATCAATCTTGGCCGTTCATTTTGGATTTCCATTTTTGTTAACCTTTGAATTGCCTCAAGACCTCACCAACTCATTGACAAACATTCTTTTTAGAATATTCACAAGTCTTAAGATCCCCCACAAACACTTCTTCCCCAAGTATTCGAAACTCTAGCTCTCATTTTCTTCAAACACTCTCAAACTTTCTCAAATTTCTCTCTGTAACCTTCAATGGCTCCCAAAGCAAAACCAGAGATGGTTGTTGATTTCACCAATAAGGAACTCGACCTTGATTTTGGCTATCTCAGCCACAAAATCAACCTCACTTTTGAACCAATCCTCTCTTTTGAAAGTGAGGAGCCTGAGGTAGTTCCAACCTTAAGATGGTTGAGGAGGGCAGGTCTCCAGAAGTTCATGCAAGAAAAGCCTGACTCCTGCCTTGAATCCTACATGGCAGAGGTCTTTGCTTTTCTCAAATGGAGAGGCAAACCTGAAGATGGAGAAGTTGCCACAAGACTATCCTTTGTAGCAGAAGGAGAAGAGGAGGAAAGATTTCACAGAGTGAAATTCTCTGAGGAGGAAGTTGATGCTGCCTTTGGATTGCCTTCAGAAGGAAGGAATCCAGAATTTTATGGAAATGGACTTGAGTAAGAAATTGCTCAAGATTGGCTTATCACTCCAGGGCCATTATCCTCTACACAACACAAGAGAACCCTCAAACCAAAGTTTCTTACCCTGTTTGAGGTTGGAGCAAAAACTTGCTCAGCAACACTGGAAGTTTAGAGCAAGTAAGCCATCCAAGGATAAGGATTATGGCAGCAGTGATTGATGCCAGTGACAAAGGCATCAAGTTCAACTGGAGGACCTTCATTCTGTCTGAAATGATGAAGGAAAAAGCCAAGTTCAAAGTAAGAGCTCACAACAAGGTTGTGATGGAAGGAAAGCTGAGATATTGCACCAGGGCAAGTCTCTTGATTGAAAAGTTTGCTCACTACTCTGAGATGCAGACTTTTGCCAAACCTCTCCCTGCCCAGAAAATACTGTTCAGAAAGCCCAGCAAGAAAACTGAGCAAAGAAGGATGCTTCTGGCCAAATCTGCTGAAGAGAAGGTTGAGGAGAAACCAAAGTTGAAAAAGAGGACAAAGGCCAGAGTTGTGAAGACAAGAAAAATGTCTCAAGTTCTCTCAGAAGAAGCCTCAGGAGCTTCAATTGAGGTTGATGAAGTGGCAGAAGAAGGAGTGCAAGTGCCATCTGATCACTCTGAAGAGTTGAGACAGAAGTACAATGAAACAAGGCAAAAGCACAAGGGTGATAAGAGGCCAAGGGAAGTTGTCCCTAAGGAAGAGAAAGAGGTGGAAGGTAGTGGGAGCAGTAGGGCTAGCAAGAGAAGGGCCAAGCCCACTGAGAAGGTGTTGGAACTTCAGGAAGAAAGATCTCTTCAAATTGCTTTAAGGGAAAGCAGGGCTGAAAGTAGGACAAACTCTTCTAGTTCTGGAACCCCAGAGTCCAAAATCCCTGAAGGTCAACCTTCAGAAGCCAACATTCCTGAAACCCAAAATATTGAACCCAACTCCCCTGAAACCCATGTTACCCCTCCCAACCAGCCTATCACCCCTGTCAATCTTACTAAGAGGTATTCTCTAGAAGGGAGTGTGTAGAGAAGTGGCATTGATGTGCTAGCAGACTTAGCAGTGGATGAGACAAGGCTCCTGTCCCCTCTTGATTCATCTATGCTAAATTACTCCAAACTCTTAGAACATGCACTTAATGAGCCAACTCCCCTGAGCAAAGCCCCCTCAGAATCATTGCTCTTAAAAGCAACTGAGAAACCTTCAATAGAGCCTAATCCTTCTGAAGCCAACCCTCCTGAACTCAACTTGCCTGAAGCTGCAATTAATGAAACCACAGCCCACTCCCCTATAGCCCAAAGTTCTCCATCTAATGAGAATGAGGAGGAGTATACTTATGAGAGTATGCTCAGAGGTGGAGCCAAGGCTACTGTGGACAGTTTGTATCCACAACTTGCTGAATTTCCAAGAATTCAGAAGACATTCCATGATTTAAGGATGCTGGTGGATGTTAAAGACAAAACAATAATGGAGATATCACAAGTCATCCAAGATAAGGGTGCAGACTGCTACACTTTGCTGGTGTGCTAAAAACAAGATTTCTCATTGATGAGGAAGTTTTTTCAAAGTTAGTAGATGAGAAGATCATTGAGGAGAAGGATAGAAAAGATAAGGGCATCAAACACCCTGATAGTAGCTCAAATGATGATGATTCCCCTGATGATCCCTCAAACCCCTCAAAACCCAACCCTCCTGAAACTAACCCCAACCCTTCTGAATCCAATCTGTTTTCAACTCCCCTTTTAACCTATCATAGGAAAGGCTCTGCTTCATCAGAGGTGTTGACCAAGGGTGGTAACACAACCAAAGACACATCTGCCAATGAAGGTTCTTCTGAACCCAAGGCACAGCCTAAAGATGTTGAGGTTCCTATATTAGAGGCTGGTTTGGTTAAGGCCTATTCAGTGTCAGAAGAGTTAGACACTGATCAGCCCTTAATCATTCAGGATGACTCAGTGGCTGCTGAAATAAGCACTGTGATCTCCCCACAACTGCCATCTTTGAACCTTGTTGAAGGTGAAGATGTTGCAGGTCTAGGTGAAGGTGTTGAAAATGAGAGGTTAGTCAAAAAATCAGAGGGAGTAGTGGATGATAGAGAGGTTATAATCACTAAGATAGTGAGTGTACCACAAATAGAGGGTGGTATAAGTGAGGAAGGACAGGTTATTCTTGAAGTCAAATCTGAACTTCAAGAATCCCTTGATGAAAGGAGGCCTGATTCCTTGGGTGAGGAAATTTTAAAAGAAGGAAGAAAAGAAAAAGTTGAAAATGAGGAGAAGGCTGTTGATGTATCAGAGTCTTATGCAAAAGAAATTGAGGGAGATGAGTGTTTATTCCATAACATGTTTGATTTGTCTAATATTGCAGGTATTTCCCTTGACCAAATTTTTGCAGATGAGTTCTTGACAGATGCCCCTATCCAAGTAGATACAGGCTCAGCACAAGCCTTGCTTGGAATGCAGTCAGAAAAGTTGGACTCCTTGGCTCATCAGGTCCAATCTGCACATGCTGAAACTTCAGGAGCATTGAATGAGCAAGGAAGAACTCTAGCATCTGTGGAGATGAGATTAACAGGCTCTGAGGATGTGGTGCTACCCACTTTGGAAGCAAGGATAAGTGGTGTGGAAACTGGTCTCCAAACCATTTCCACTGAAGTTCAAAAAGCCAAATCCACTATGGAATCCATCTCAGAGGAGGTCAAGAAGGAACAAAAGCTGCTGAGAGATAACCACAATGCCAATGTCAAAGCTCTCAGACTCACTGTCAAGCAAGCACTTGGAAAGAAGACTGCACTGCAGAAGAAAAGAGCAGAAGAACAAAGGCTTGCTATGGTAAAAGCTGCCTCTGAAAAGTTTTCCCAAGAGGTGATGGCCAACATTGCTGAAAGTGCAGTGGCCAACCTCACTGAGCTTCTTAAGGCCCAACTTGATGCATCCCTGAAAGCAACCTTGGAGGAGGTTGTCCAACAAAAGATGAAGCATGTTCTAGCAATTCTTAGTTTGAGCAGTGATAGGATGCAAAATATACATGATGAGAATGTATATTTGTTGGAGGAGATGAAATCTCTGAACCAAGCCCAATCCCTAATGGCTACAATAATGAGTGAGCTCAAACCCCAGTGTTTTGATGCTGCCAAAAAGGGGGAAAGGGAAAGAGCAAGAGCAAAAGGTGCCTTGGTCATTGGAAGCCCAGTTAAGGGAAAGGATAAAACTGCTGAAGTCAAAGGAAAAGAGCTAGCTGTGCTGAATTTAGAAGAATTGGATGAAGAAGAGCAATTAGCAAATGCCATAAAGAACTCAATGGCCTCAGCCCAAGAGGAAAGAGCTAGGCTACAACAAAGACCAGGAGGAGAGGTATCTGGTTTGGACAAGGAGGCTGAAGGTGTCCAAACAAAAGGAAAGATAAAAAAGGCCAAAGGAAACAAAAGAAAAGCTGAAGCATTCACTGACTTTCCCAACAACCTTGATTTGCCTCCTGAGTTCAGAATTGATGATGATGAGCCTATCTCCAAAAAGAAAAAGAGTGCCAAAAAGGACAAAGCTGCTGAAGTATCCAAGATTGCTGAAGAAGATAAGTCTTCTGAAATGGTCAACATTGCTGAAGGTGCCAAAGTTACTGAAGATGTGGAAGCACTATATGAAGAAGGCTTTGGACCTGGACCAAAGAAGACAAAGGTTGTGGTACTCAATGATCCATCAAAGTTATTTCATGAAGGGTATGGCAAAGACCCTGAAACTCAACAGAAACTGGCCATGATGAGGGCCCAAGAGAAAATGGATTTGATGGAAGAGGCCAACAGAGCAAGAGATAAGAGAAGAGCTGACTTCCAAAAGCCAAGAAGAAGGAGAGCAATCTACAGCAAGATGAAGACCCAGCTACTGATCCCAATGGACACCAAATATCCACACTTGGATAAATGGGTGCCCATTCAGCTGAATGATACATGGGAAGAGGCAAAAAGGGAGTTTGTCTATGACTATTATGTCATTGACAGATGGAATGGAGGAGATGCCAACTCTTCCTTTGCTGAGTTCATGATAGAGTATTATAGAGAGTTGTATCAACAATTGCTTGCGGCTGCTGAATTTGCAAGTATCGAACTCAATGCTCCCAAGCCTATCATTTACATGCCTCCAAAGCTTGATGGATGGATTGACCAGTCAAGGATCCTGAGAGAGTTTCTAGAGATTCTCAAACTGAACAAGATGACCCTTGGACCCAAAGGAACCAACCAGGAAGCCATGGAACTCAAGAAGAGAGTGTGGGCACAATATGGGATGGTGCCACCTAAAGAAGATGATCTCTGAAATGGCTAAGTTTTCCTGACTCTTATATGCTGAAATGGATGAAAACTTAAGTTGGTTGCTAACCTGTTGTTTTGGTCAACTATGCTGAAGATGCTCAAATTGCTGATATGTTTTGCTCTGATACTTGAATGCTTAATGACCTGATAGTATATCATGATTAAGTTCTGCTTGTGTAGTAAATTTGTACTTATGTAATGTTTCTCATGCTCTGATATGTTTTTGTTCAAACTATCAACATGCTGTAATGATTCTCATTTTAATGATAGTTGAGCACAGTCTGAATCAAGAAACACAGTTATAAAAATCTCTCTATGCCTATTCTTGAAACCTATTTGCAACATGAATGGTGAGTACACTAACACATTCTTTTTCAGGAAAATTGACCTCAGTCATGTCTTCTGAAGATAAATGTAATAGGTGTAGTCAACTCACTTTTGCATAAAATGTATAGGTTTTGGCATCATCAAAAAGGGGGAAATTGTTGGGAATAAAATGATAAATGTTTTGATTGAATACCAAAACCCCCTGAGACATGCCTAGTCATAATTGATTATGTTCTAAAAATGTTAGAACACATATCATAAGGCTAGATGAGAAGCTGAAATGTTTAGGCAGCTCTTAGATAATTAGATGCACAATGTGAGGGGGAACATATGCTTTGAAAACCATCAAGATCAAGTCCCCTCAAGGCTCAAATTCTGGAACAATCACTAAACCTATGAAAGGCCAAGTATACTTTATTGAAGAACAAATGCTCTGATCAGGAGAGTTGTCCAGAGAAGTTGTCTCTGCTCAATTAAAGCAAGAACAAAGGTTCTAAAGCTCAAAAGGCCAAGTATATTCAAATACTCTGATCAGGAGAGTTGTCCAGAGAGGTTATCTCTGTGCAAGAACAAAGGTTCTAAAGCTCAAAGGCCAAGAATGCTGATCAGGAGAGTTGTCCAGAAGAATTGTCTCAGCAGGATTAAAACCAGAACAAATGTTCTGAAGCTTGAAAGTCAACTATGCTAAAGACAACTACACCCTAAAAGTCTTCAATGAATCATGCTGAGATCACATCTAATTGAAACAAAGGAAAGAGACAAGTCATCTGAAGAAGAGCAAGCCAACTATGCTGATAAGCAAAGTCCTCTGATAGTGATAAGCAGAGTTGTCCATTTGATAAGGAATGTTGTCCTATCATTGGATCAACCTTCAGAAGCCATGTCCAAGTTCTAACAAGTGAATCACAAAGTCAGACATTGGGAAGAGTGCTGCAGAATGAAGACAAAGTCTTACAAGCCGTTTATTACCCAAATGAGGACATGTCACTATCTAGAATCTGTCTTCCAGTTTGAAGAACTCAAGGAAGACATTTATAGCAATTTGGGACTGCCTCTCCAATGGGCAAATCCTCAAAATTGTCTATAAATATAAGAAGTGTGAAGACCATTTGAAGCATCCATTCTACATCCAACCGAACAATCATTCTGAAGCTTCAAAGTCCTCAAAAGACATTCTTAGTCTTGAAACACTTCTTCTAAGCTGAAATTCATTGTATATCCATACAAAGCTTAGAGAGATATCCTAATCCTTATACACTGATCTTCATTGTAAATGATATCTCATTAGTTGGAACCTTACTTCAACCCTTACCCCTTTCAAGTGAGAAAGTGAGAAGGTTGTAGTAGTAGAAGTGGTAGGAGCTGACTGTTGAGAGAAGAACAGTTCAGTTCTGAGTTGAGAAGAGGGTACTAGGACTCTAGACATCCTAGGGATCAATTCACCAAGGAGAGGTGTTCTTGATTAAGTGCACCTTGGCACTATAAAACAAGTTAATTCCAAGAGTGAAGGAATTATCCTGTTAAATCAGGGAAAGTGGATGTAGGAGCTTGAGTCTCTGAACCACTATAAACTCTTGTGTTGATTTACATTCAAAGTACTTTACTCACACTCAACACTGCACACAAAACTGAATCTCTCAAACACATATACTTTAAACTGTGCAAAACAGATTTGGACAAGTTCCCTGAAAAACTGGACTATATTGCTTAAGTGATTTCAGAACTAAAAGGAGTTTAAACTAAAGGGCCAACCACTATTCCGCACATATAACTCCCCTAGATAGTTATTCAACTAAGTACTCAATAGTACTTAGTAGTCTGATTATCTTAGAAGAGTTATTCATATCAGCAGAGTTGTCCAGGACAACCTTGCTGAACTCTGGTTTGATCAAGTTTAAAAAGAATTTGCATACAAGTGTATTCCCCCCCCATACACTTGTCATATACTCCTTAGAGGACCAACAGTCCGTGCACGACACCCCCTCAATAATCAGAGAATCCATCGACTTTTGTACTTTCCTCATCTGATTTAGCTTGTGAAAATATTTCGTATTGCGATCACCATCACTTACCCAAGAAATTTTATTCTGTTGTGAAAGAAGGTCCTGTTGCTGCTGAAGACACAAGTTGAGTTCAACTTTTGTCTCAATCTCTCTCTTGGCAAGGGAGCTGTTGTAACCTACTGCCCCAATTTGGCACTGTACCGTGAGAAGTGATATCTTAGCCGCGTCAATGCGAATGGGGAGGTTCTAAAAAACCTGCTTGTTCCAAATTCTCAGTTATGATTTCAGCTATTTCAGCTTCAACTTGATCAATGAGATTGGATCCGGAGCCTAGAGATATACCCCCCAAGATTGCCGAATTACCTACATACATCGCTCGCCCGAAAGCCACATGAGGAGGAATTTGAAGGAGTGGCCAACAACCACTCGATCACTTTTGCAAGTGAGTAAAATGGGATGATGATCCGAGTTAACACGCGGCAATGACCTAGCAATAAGGGAAGATTAATGCTCTAAGAACTCTGAAGATGCAAGAATCCGATCCAGCCGAGATGCCATCAACGTACCATCTCTATGACGTATTACCCAAGTATAATTTAGTCCCGAAACTTCCAATTCCAATAACTCTGAATCAACAATGAAATCCTGAAATTCACGGCAAGCCAGATGCAGAGGCACATTCATGTCGATCCTTTCGTGAGCGCCCAACACCGAATTAAAATCCCCTATCAACCACAAAGGAGACAATTCATTGCTCAACACATATTGCCATAGACTCCGACGAACCACATGATCTGAAGCCGCGTGAAAAAATCCAAAATAATGATCATGCTTTTCAATCTGCGATGTTATGAAAATGATTTGATCCATAAATCCCACCACTGAAGAAACCGGATGTGTTTAAATGTGTATATTCAACTTAACTTTCAATGTGTGTTGTGTACACTAAACTTTTGAGGAGTATTATACTCGGCCAACATGGTTCTACAAGCTTCTTTGAGAGTTCTATTCCGTCTTTCTGCTACACCGTTTTGTTGTGGAGTCATAGTTGCACTAGTAAGGTGCTGGATACCACGTTTAGAACATAAATCTTTGATATAACAATTAATGAATTCAGTCCCCTTGTCACTACGAATCTTGACAATGGATTGATTCTTCTCAACTTGTAACTTCTTCAACAGATCAGGTAGAAGAGTTTGTGTATCACTCTTCTTGTGTAGAAAGACTACCCAAGTGAACTTAGAATAGTCGTCTACCACAACAAGTGTGTACCTTCTACCATTCAAGGTTGGAGGAGTTATCGGACCATGAAGATCCATATGTAGGAGTTCTAGGACTCTACTTGTTGAGAGAGTAGGAATTGACTTAAAGGAACCTTTTACCTGTTTACCTTTCTGACAAGGATTGCATACATGTGACTTGTAATAGATTTCGTTGGGTATACCTTCAACAAGTTAATCTCTTGCAATCTTATTAATCACCTTAAAGTTCATATGACATAGGCGTCTATGCCATAGCCAACTGATCTCTTTAGGGTTCTTACTAAGAAGACAAGCATCCCTCGGACAACTATTCCAATTCAAAATATATACGCTACCTTGTCTTATGCCGACGAGTAGTACAGTGCGAGTCCTCTTGTCTATGATCTCGTACTTTCGGCTTTTGAACTGTACCTTATACCCACGATCACAAAATTGATTAACAGAAAGTAGATTATATTTCAAACCTTCTACGTAGGATACGTCTTGTATCTCTACATCTCCATTTCTGATGTAACCAAAGCCTTTTGTGATTGCCATTGAGCTATCACCAAATATTACTCTGGGTCCTTCTTGCTCGCAGTAGCTCGATAGAAGAGCCTTAGTACCTGTCATGTGGTGCGAACGACCACTATCAATGTACCAATTTTCTCCTACTGAGCCACCCTTCTTATATAAGTCGAGTCGACCCTGCAATGAAGATATTCAATAATTTAGGTACCCACCTTGTCTATTGGGGTCCTTGAGGGTTAGTAGTGTTCAAAGGAATCCAAATATACATAGGAGTCCTGAACAAATTTGATCTCTTAAGCTTTCTACCATGCTTGTTGCAAAATAAGACCATGTTGTCCTTATCTGGCCTATCATCAGACCTTGGGTCTACTCGTTTGAGATAGCCTTTCGACTTAACCTCTACTTGAGTAGGCATGGGCCTTTGATAGTCAGAATAGGGCTTGTATGCATTGGGGCCATATGGTTTATAGACTCGTCTAGGTCTTTCCTCACTTATAATATCATAAGACAAAGGTGGAGGATATAAGACAGGTTGAGTACGATATTTTGGAGCAACCTTCCTAGGTCTAGATGAGTAGAGCTGAGACTACCTTATGAAAGGAGGTCTAGGCTCTTTCCATCTAGTCTGTACTTGTCTCTTCAGGATACCAATCCTCGTATCTGACCTGGTTTGGTCGTCCACGACTAGGGGTGAAAACGGATCGGATATTTCCCGACCGATCCGGAACCGTATCCGGTCGGATACGAATTCGGTATAAAAATTTAGTATCCGGGCGGATACGGATTCGGATACGGATAGTTGACTTCGGATTCGGAATACATAATATCCGACCGTATTCGAGTTTTCCCATATTTTATCGGATATTATCCGGATAATAAATCCGGATACCCGGATTTTTTAATATATTTTATTTTATATTTTATATTAATTTTATTGGGCCTTATTTAATAAAAACTAAAAAGCCTAAAGAGTAAAGACCCTAAACCTGAACCAGTAAACCCTCACGGTCTCACGACTCTCACCCCCAGCCCCAGCGTCCGCACTCCACCGCCCACTCCGTTCGCACTCCGCCGCCCACGCCACCAGCCCCCATCTTGACGAGTTATTAGCTTGCCCTAGATTTCGTAGATTCTCCGTGAGAAATACCAGGCGAGTTTTTTTTAGGATAGAAATAACGTAATCGTTTTTTTTGAACAAAAAATTGTTAGATGGATCTGTATTTATTCCGTAGCTTCTAATATGAGGACCTGTATTAATATACTTGTACTATTGTTTGCTTCTATAAATTCTGTAATTGATTTTCTAGATAATTACATGTATTGTCTTCTTAAAAACTGCTTAATCAAGGTCCTGTCCTTGAAATTATCTTCTTCCTCTATGTTTTTTTTATAAAAAAAATTCCTTTCTTTTTGTTGTTGTATAATTTGCCCTTTTTGTTTTTATTTGGGTGGGATTCTTCAGTTTTCCCTCCATATAATATTCTTGAATTTTCAACGAGGGAGGCTGTAGCAGAGCTGAATAATTAGTGATTATTTGTAATCTTGGTGTATCGAGTGACTGTGGTATGTGGTTTTTTCGCAATGCAATGCATAAAGAGAGGTAACTAAGAGTCTGCTGTCCTGTTCCCCGTGTGCTTTCTGCATAAAGAGAGGTAACTGAGAGTTCTTGTATGCGCTATATTGTGTTACAAATTACAAGTTTTATTTTTTGAAAAAGGAAATAGAACGGGGTTACTTGTTTTATAGTCCGGGAGTTCTCAATTGATTGCTTGCAATTTTTTTTATGAAGAGAATACTGGAGTAGGAAACAGGTTATTTGAAGCAATTCTCTATTCGTTTCTTGCTCTATATCATTATTTGATGTAGGTTCTGATTTTGAGTCTTGATGCAATTATTAGATGGAGATGTCCGCCGGTGAGATGTCCGCCGCCGCCTATTCACACCCTCTGAATGTCCTTCCCAAACCTAGCACATCCATCCAAGAAATTAGGTTAGATCTCCACTTTAATTTAATCTGAATTAATTCAGGAACTCATTAATTTTTCTGCTTTGTTTCATATTATTTCTCATTAATTCAAGAATATTCTTTGAAGTGTGGCTGTATCATCTACAGCAGAAAATCCTATTGATGTTGATGCAATAGATAAAGAAGTGCATGACGAGCCTCAAGCAAAGAAATAAAAGAAGACTACATTGGAGGTTTGGAAGCACTTTGTTAGGACCAAGGAAACCATTGAGGAGGATGGCAAGCACACTGAGATAGTTTGGGCACACTGCAGTAAATGCAAACACAAAGCTAGAGGTGAGAGTACAAATGGAACAAAAGCATTATGGAACCACTTGAAGAACAAACACAATATTTTGTCGGGTCAACAACTACTGAAAGTGGAAAAGAAAGACAGTGTCACAACTGTTGAACCTTATAGGTACGATCAAGAAGCTAGCTTGAGAAAATTTTATATAGCAATAATCATGCATGAGTATCCTTTCAATATAGTTGAGCATGAATACTTTGTTGAGTTCATCAAGTCTTTGCGTCCAAGTTTTCCAATGAAGAGCCGCATCACCGTTAGGAAAGAACTAATGGAGATCTTTACACAAGAAAAGGAAAAACTCTATGAATATTTCAAAACCGTGAAATGTCGCTTTAGCACAACTATGGACATGTGGACATCAAATCAAAACAAAGGATATATGTGTGTCACTGTACACTGGATTGATGAAGATTGGCACATTCAGAAGAGAATCATCAAATTCATGCATGTAGGAGGACGACATACAGGTGCTAAGTTGTCGGAAGCATTCATTGCTAGTGTTGTGAGATGGTTTGTTGAGAAGAGGTTATTTTCTCTAACTCTTGATAATGCATCTGCAAATGACGTTTGTGTTAAAGATGTTATTTCTGGGCTTGGAAAAATATGCCCCCTCATTTGTGATGGTATTTTCTTTCACGTGAGATGTGCTAATCACATACTCAATCTTGTTGCTAGAGATGGTCTTGCTGTAATTCCCAGTGCAATCAAGAATATTCGTGCTTTTGTTGTAGTTATAAAGAGCTCTCCATTACAGTGGGAGGAGTTTATGAAGTGTGCAACCGAATGTCAATTGGATATAAAGAAAGGTGTTGCACTAGATGTAGCTACAAGGTGGAACTCCACCTATCACATGTTGATGGATGCTTTATATTACAAGAATGCTTTTCATAGGCTTCTTGTCTTGGAGCGCCACATGTATGAGAAGATTGCACCATCAAATGAAGAATGGGATAAATCTTTATCTCTTTGCAAATGCTTGAAGAAATTCAATGATATTACTGAGCTTTTGTCTGGCACGTTGTATCCGACTGCAAATTTGTTTTATCGGAACTTTTGTGAGATTAAGCTTTTGCTAGGAGAGTTGCTTGTTAGAGATGATATCACCATTAAGACAATGGCAATGCCTATGTCTGTCAAGTTTGATAAGTATTTGAAGAAGTCAAATGTTGCTCTTGCTGTGGCTAGTTTTCTTGATCCTAGATTCAAGAAAAGGATCATAGAATATTTCATGAAAAAGTTTCATGGTGAGCTTGCATATGAAGCTGAAACGGATAAGATAATGAAGATTGTGAGACAACTATATCAACAGTATGCTTGCGATGCATCGAATGTCACAAAGAGCTCTGTTATTGTTGCTAGTCATGGTGAAACTTGTGAAGACAACGATGAATTTGAGAGTTACTTATACGACAGTGAGGGGGTTGGTGCAACAACAAATGACTTGGAGAAATACACGGCAGAACCTCCGTTAAAGGTGCCTAAATCTGAAAATTTTGATATTTTGTCTTGGTGGAAGGGTCATCAACAGGAATACCCTATTCTCTCACGACTTGCTCGTGATGTGTTAGCCATACAAGTGTCAACTGTTGCTGCTGAATCTGCATTCAGTGCCGGTGGTCGTGTTATAGATCCATTTCGTAGTCGTTTGGATCCTGATATGGTAGAAGCACTAGTTTGTACTAAGGATTGGATAGCTGCATCCAAACAAGGTTATTTTTTTAACTTCTTGTCATTTTATATTATAATTATGTATCTATAATCCTCTTATGCATTTTCTTATAAAAATTTCAGGTTCTAAAAAAAATATTGGATCCATTGTTGTTGATCTTGAAGTTTTGGAAACACTTGTTGCAAATATGGGGGATGAGGTTTATCATTATTACTTCTTAAATTATAATTGGTTTTCATGTTAGTTGCAAACTTGAAATACTAACTGCTTATACAAAAAAAATATAGGTTGAAGAAGAAATGGATAGTGATGAGGATTGATGAGGATCCGAGAGTTGAGGAAGATGGATGCATACTATTTTTTTAACATCTTTGATCGAAGAGAAGGGAATTATAATAGTAGTTTTACTTATTTATAATATTCTACTTTATGTTTTACTAGTATATTTTGCATTTTGGGTACTTCATTTTATATTTTGATGTAAGAATTCTCCGTTTCTTTTGAGATTATGTAGTAAGTGGGAATTTTGGATTCATTGAGAAATTCTGATTAATATTGATGGTGTGTTTGTTTTGAAATTTTGAGTAAGCTAGATACTCCTATAATTTAATTTTATATCAACTAATTCATGTGGAACTATCCAACAAAACTCTATCAATATCATTTTATTTTTAAAATTGTCACTCATTTTTTACACACATTTTAAATATATTATCCGATTATAGTTATTCGAATCCGGCCCGGATTCGTCCGATATCCGTTCCGTATCCGTATACCGAATATTCCGAATTCGTATCCGAATTCGGCTTTTCCGTACCCGACTCCGAATTCGAGAAAAAAATATGGTTTAGAATACGGTATAAGCACTATCCGTCCGTATCCGATCCGTTTTCACCCCTATCCACGACTAGTGGTCCTCTTTTGACTAGTTCTAAACGGAACAGGTCTGTTGTCAACATTCTTTTTACCACCTTTGGTAATCGGAGTGTTGACTCTAGTCTGCTTATGTACAGTACCTTTGGATGTCATTCCAATATCGTATTCCATTGGTCTTTTGCCTTTATCTTTTTTCAAAGAACTTGAATTAACAGCAGTAAGGTTCTTAATGACATGAGTAGACGAGCTAAGTGTATCTGCACCCAACCCTGTCTTGTCATCTGGAGCCCTATACCTATCTGACAGTTGTATATTAATCTTTGAAGAATTAACCAAGTCAGTAAGTTTAAGGTCTAGATTAACAACCTCAGTCTCTAAGAACTTATTGCGTTCTTCAAGCTTTTTGCACTTGTTCTTTAAAACATTGAATTCATTCGTCTTAGTAGCATGTGTCTTAAGTAGGTCTTGATACAACTTGTCTATTGATGCACTCTTGACTTTGAGTTGTCTCAACTCTTCTGTCAATCGTTCGTTTAAGACAGTTATATTAGGATCTACTTTAGACTGGGCTTCCTTAAGGTCAATGATTTCTTGTTTTAAAGCGATGTTCTCGTCGCTGACTTCAATGAATGCCTTATTAGCAAGTAGTAGGTCTTCTTCAGTCACACTAGTAGAGTGATGAAGACTACTCCCTACTCCACTGTCGGCAGTATCACTTTCATCAAAATCCGATTCATCACAAGATTGAAACGAAGTTGCAGATGATACCTCTTGTTCGATTTTCTCCATGAAGCTTAGGCCATCATCCACTATGAACGCTTCTTCTTTTTCATGATTAGATGGGTAGCTAGATGAAGACGATGGTAACTCGTCTGAATCCGTTTCAGAGTCATCATTAGCCATCATAACCTTCTTACCCTTGTTGTATCTTCGTTCATGCCTTGCTTTGCGTTCTTCTCGATCATTAGTGCTCAGGTCCGGGCATTCGTAAATGTAATGACCTGGTTTCTCACAGTTATAGCATAATAGATCATTAGTAGACTTTTTCACATGAGAATTATCTCTTCTCTTATCTCGTCTATCAGAACGCCTAATCTTCCTATCCTCAGAGTTCATATCTCGTCTGTTTTCTTTCGAGACTTCGTCTCTCCTTTCGGAAGAGTTTCGGTCTCGTCTGGTCTTAAACGAGTCCTTAGTAGCAGAACCTCTAAAGTCTTTGTAGAATCTCTTATATCTACCGTAGCGCTTGTTTAACTTGTCGAATTTTCTAACCATAAGATTCACCTGATCCTTCAGACTTAGATCAGTCATGTCTAACTCGTCTCTCACACTAGCAGACTTAGTCTTAGATTTCGACTTAGCTACTCTAGAGCTCCTAGACAAAGTAGACTTAAAGGCAACATTTTTCGACACAGCTTTCTCTTTATCACTACTGGCAATGGGATCATCCTCATCTAGGTAAAACTCGTGAGCTTTGAGAGTTTGGAACATTGTCTCTGCTGACCACTCATCTATATCCTGAGTATTCTTAATGATCAATTTGACCATTTTCCATCTAACATCAAGACTCTTAAGAATTCTCAAGTTTATTTCACGAACAATATATGTTTTGCCAAGTACTTCCAAATCATTCATAATTCTTGTGAAGCGAGTATCTAACTGGTCTATTGTTTCACCAGCCTTCATCTTAAATAATTCGAATCTCTGAACAACAGTGGAAAGCTTACTCTCTTTGATCAGGGTGGTCCCTTCACAAATAACAGCAAGACGATCCCACATTTCTTTGGCTGACTTACATTTTAATACTTTCCCACGATACTCATTGGGAAGGGTATGTAAAATATAGTTTTTAGCCAAGCTGTCCAGGTTATTCTGTCTCATTTCCTCAGAAGTTAATTCTGACTTGGGTTTGGGGACAGGTACTCCAACAGCTTTAGATTTGTCCAGAGTGGCAGTGTTAGGCACCATAGTCGTGATTGGTCCGTCTTGAAAAACAGAGATCGTAAGATCATGAGTCGAACTGAAAATCGCCTCCATTCTCAGTTTCCAGTAGTCATAATCCTGGATAGAAAACTTAGGAAGTTTGTTAGCACTTATTTCCAAAGACATGATGTCAAGAAGATTAGTAGAATGCAGTTTAGATCAAAGATACATGTAGTTTGAGAACAGTGATAAGAACAAGTACAATCAAGAACCAAGACTTCACCCAAGTCTTTTAGAGGTTATCAAGAAACAACAGTCTGATGAACTACTGCTCTGATACCACTTGTAGGTCCCTAGTTGAGTAGATAATATTGAGTAAGCTAGGAAAACGTCTAGAGGGGGTGAATAGACATTTCAAAATCTTTCAGGCTTTCAGTTATTTAGTAGTCATAACCGTTGTATGTCTTCATGTATTTATAGACTTCTAGAAATCAAGATAAGTTTGTTATCCAACAACATTTTCTTGATAACTAACTTCAAACGGTTTCTTCTTATCCTTCCACACGTTTCTTCAGTTAATTAGTTATTCCATAACCAACTCTTCAATATATCTTTCACTTCTTACGCGTTTCTGACTTATACAAATTCATCTTCTTACGCACTTATCTTGTCTAGTCTTCCATACTTAGACAATTTCTGACTTCTTCATAACTCATCTTGTCTGGTCAAGTCTTCTTGTCTTCTATCTTCAGTAGACTTCTATAAAGAACTAATCTATACTAGTCCTATCATCTAATCTTAACAAGAATATTACATTACATTAAGCTTTATAATTCCAACTTAGTCAACTTAAATCTATACATCATTATCAATCTATGACATACGAAAACATATGAGCTTCTATACATCAATTATTCGCTCATCATAAACACCTAACACAGTACTTATAAAACGTACTTGTCTTTTATTTCTTTCATATGTATTTTGTATTCTACCGATCTTGTTCACAAGACGACTTCCATAACTAGATCAGTCAACACTTAGAAATATATCCAAGTCTTCTTTTGACTTATCAAAACTACTTCTCATCATCAATTAGGACTTGCATCAGGATTCATATCCCAACAGTTTCCCACTTGTAGTGGTATTATAATGTGTTACAACTTTTGCTTGTTTAGTTGTTTGCTCGTCCACATCAACGATTTTTACTAAGAAATGAAAATCCCCAAATTGTGTGAAGCGCAGATGTACAATCTTAAAGTTAATTATGGAATTCCAAACCAAAATGGACTAAACTTGACTGAAATTGAATGCTCAAGACTCAAATTGATAAAGCAGATAAAAGAAGAGATCGACAGAAAGTCGAATTATCGTACATCAGTACTGGACGGATTTGATATTAACTGAAGTCGGATTATTGTTGGGATATGAATCCAGAAGACAAGTCCTAATTGATGATGAGTTGAGTTTTGATAAGCCAAAAGAAGACTTGAATAATTTCTAAGTGTTGACTGATCTAGTCTAGTTATGAAGTCGTCTTGAACAAATCAGTAGAAGTTCACAAGTAAAGTTCAATAGATAAGTTCAAAAGAAAAGATAAGTATGATTGAAAGACTAGTACGATTTATAAGTACTATGTATATTTTAGGATTTATACTGAGCTATGATAATTGATGTATAGAAGCTCATGGTTTGTATTTACATATTCATTGTATAGATCTTAAGGTGACTAAGCTGATTTATAAAGCTTAATGTAATGTAATAGTCTTGTTAAGATTAGATGATAGGACTAGTTTAGATTAGTTCTATGCTGAAGTCTACTGTTGAAGACCTGCGCAAGACAAGACAAGTCAAGTGAAGAAGAAGACTGAAATTTTGTCTAAGTATGGAGACAAGACAAGTGCGCAAGAAAGGATAAAAGTATAAGTAAGAAACGCGTATTGAAGATAAGGATTTGGGTGGTATCAGATTAGTTCTAGACATTTTCCTAGCTTACTCAATATTATCTAACTCAACTAGGGACCTACAAGTGGTATCAGAGCAGTAGTTTATGAACTGCTGTTTCTTGATAACCTACTAAAGACTTGTGTTGGTCCCAAGTTGAGTTAAGATTGATTAAGCTAGTAAAAGTCTAGAGGGGAGGGGTGAATAGACTTTTAAAATTCTTTCAAAATATCAGAGTTTTAATGCGGAAATGTGTTCTGAATAGTATTGTTCTTACTGAGTTAGATCAGTACTTTTCAGTTTAGTTTTATACTCAACTTTTATTTAGATCTTTACTTAGACAACTTTACTGTTCTTGGTTAAACAAATATCAAACAGAAAGTAAAGAACACAAGATTTATAGTAGTTCGACAAATGTCTACATCCACTCTCACAATCCCAGTTGTGATGTTTTATTACTCTTCCTTGAGTTTCTTGTGGCTTAAAGTCCCAAGATTAAGACTGTGATCTTATCGATCACACTCCCAAGTGTATCTTCGATCGACTAGTAATTTCACAAGTAACTAGCACACTTGTTTACAAAACACAAACTGTAAAATGAAAAGTAAAACTTCTCTTGATTAGCCTTTGATTTCTTCTCTTCAAATCTGTGGCTCTTCTCAGATTTCTTGATCTCTTTAACTCTGTGAGTTCTTCAATGCTATGTAGACTTGCTCTCGAATGCTTTAGGATCAGTAAATGTTCAGTAGTCTTCAGCAGTAGGAGATCACACAGTATTTATAGAACTTAGTATGACAGTTAGCAGTTTGTGAACTAACTCTCAACTAACTCTAAAACTGTTTTTGTAACTTATCCTTTTGTAACCGACTTTGTAACTTCCTTCAACTAATTCCAAGTCAGCATTTCTTTAATAGAAATTCAGTTACGCCTTAAATAAGTTTTCCAAACTTATTCTTCAAACTTACTAACTCAGCACAGTAAACTACTCTTCTTAGTTTTACTGTTCTTAGTCAGTCAGCACAGTTCTCCAAAAACTGTTCTGCACTTCTCCAGAATTCTTCTCTTGAACTTCTGAGCTTCTCTTCAACTCTTCAAAGTCTTCTAATTCTGAAGTAGTCTTCTAAGTCTTCAATAATCTTCTGATCTTCTTCTAATCTAGTGTTCTAAACTACTGTTCTGAACTTTTACAATGCTGAATACAATAGAATACAACTTTACATATATAAAACCTATTTATACATCAACTGAACTACATACAGATGAGTACATCTAAGTCCTATACTATAAGTTGTCTATACAATACAAAACATTAGCTTAGTTCCTAACAGTTCTTATATCAGATCAGTAAACACACTAAGATCAGTAAACATATATAAGATCAGTAAACTCAGTTTTCAATATCTCTTAAGATCAGTAAACATATATTTCATATAACACAATTATATCAACATATAATCACATATATCATTAACTTCAAGTTGTTTTTGGCCATCAAAACATACAATCATCAATTAGAACATTGTTTCAAAGATTCATATCCCAACAATTTCCCCCTTTTTGATGAAGCCAAAACTACTTAAGTATTATCAGATCAGTAGTTAAGATATATGGTTGATCATAACAATTCATCAATTCAAACATCAGATTAGGATTCACATCAGATCAGATATTTACACATACTTCACAAAATCACAAAAACAAATATCAAAATAAAGAAAATATAGATAAGGTTAAGAAATGTTATCTCTTCAGCATAGTCCTTCATCTTCAATCTTCATTAGGAATTCTGAATGCCAAGTACATCCTGTTCTTGATTTCCATCATGTGTTTATGATCAGTAATACCTTCATCCTTAATAATCTTAGCAATAATGTTTCCAACTTCTTTTAGATCAGGTTCTCCATTTTCTAATCTTGGAGGTTCCCACACAGGTTCTTCCGGACATAAGATCTGGATATCTGCACCAGCAGCTAATAACAAAATATCTTCCCAGAAGCACCTTGCAACATTCATCATGAATTCTTCAAAATCAGCATACTCATCCTCCTTGCTTGAATGATCACCAAATTTCTTTACTATGAAATTAGCAATCTGCCATTTCTTCTTTAGATCATTCCAATATTCCAAATTATCATCATCAACAATGAATTCTATGTAGTTCTCATTAAGAACTCCACCAACAGACTTAGATTTATTTTTCCTTTTTAAAGCAGGAACTCGGTTATCAAACTTTTTCCTCGCAGCTTCTGCATCTTTCAATTTTTGCTTTCTAATCTGTTCATCAGCTTTCCTTTTTTCAGATAATTCAGCTTTCTTCTTAACAAACAACTCATTGTGCTTTTCAACAGCTTCAGCCATCTATTCATCACTTGGCCGACTACTAGCAACTACATGCTTCAACTTACTTTTAGACCTGGTAACCCTTCCAGTCTCTTCAACCTCTTCTTCATCATCTAATATCAGTTTTCTCTTTCTTTTTCCAGAAGAAGATTCAGCAATGTTTTTCTCAATAGTTCCTACATCTTAAGGTTCAGCTTCAGAAGTATTTTGCTGTCTTCTGAGATTGATTTTCAGCTTTAAACTAATGATCTCTTCTTTCAGATCATCCTGACTTGCTTTCAGTTCATCTTGACTTACAACTAACTGAGCTTGTTGAGTTTGAGTTTGCTCCATCACTCTCATGACCTTATCTTCCCCCTTTTTGGCTTCATCTTGCCATTCCTTCAAGGGTGTCATAAGCAACTCAACTTTCTTTTGCAATTCAGCAGAAAGTCTGTTTTCTTGCAATCTATGCAGATCATAGATTTTAGACATTGTGTGATTCATCACTTGCTCATATGAACTGGTAGCAGTCAATCTCTCCAATTTCTCAGTAGCTTCTTGAAATTGTTTCAAAGTAGCTTCCAACTTGCTTTGTAACTCTTCATTATGCTTTTTCAACAATTCAAAGCTAGAGTTATCTTGAGCTGTCTCAGTAGGAACTGTTCTTACTGTCTCTTGAACATCATCAAGCACAGTATTCTCAACAACTTCAATTGGTGTGCTCTCCAACTCATCAGCACCCAAAGTTGGTTCCTCTAAGACCTCAGTTTCTTCAATTACAACTGTGTTCTCAAACACCTCAGTTGCATTGGTATCAGCTTCATAATCAGCTTCCATATCAGCTTGATTATCAAAATTTTCAGCACCTACATCCTCAGCATCCATGTTGACATCAGGATCAACATTTTCATCAGCAGACTTAATCATAGAATACTTACAACCAGTCAGCCTTTCAATCAATTGAATAACTGAATCTAAAGTGGCTAATTCTGTAAAAGAATGAACATTTGCAGCTTCTCTCTGCTCTTGTTCCCAGTCATGGAACACAGATAAACTACCCATACCTTCTGCGACAATTAACAACTCATTCAGGCCAATTCTTCTAAGATACACCCAAGTGCCTATCCTTAGAAGTTGCTCAAAAACCATAGAGCTGTCATCTAAACCATGAAAACTTTTAAGAAGAGCATTTCTCAACTTAAATCTAATTCTCTCTTCCTTATCACATATAGGATAATCCATCAAAAATACTGAATTTGGTTGAATAATCTCAGTTTCTGGAGAAGAAGAGATCTCAATTGGTTCAGAAGCAGGTTTGTGTTCATGCTCAGTAGAGTGATCATGAACTGGTTCAGGGGAAAAATGAGGAGTGATATTATGTTGAGGACTCGAATGAGGAGTGGTATGAAAAGAAGTGTTCTGAGTGGGTGAGGGAGGAGTGTTCTGTCTAATAGGAGAGTAGTGTACTGACTCCTCAGAACTGGTAGGTTCTTGACCAATGGGTTGGACTTGAATTGGAACAGAATTCGAAGGGGTAGGAGTAGAATCAATAATCATTCTCCTAGGTCTATAAGTACTAACCTCTTGATCTTCCGAACTATCTCTCACCACAGTTTCAATAAATCTAACTGTTTGCTCTGCTGAGGCTTTAGCCAACCTTCCTCTTCTTAATCCAGCACTGCTCGGATCATGCCTCGCTTTGGTTCTTCTTTCTGGTTGATCATCATCTGATCGATACATAGAACTATAGAAGCACCAGATTCTTGAGCTTCTGGTTCTGGGAGAGGTAGCACTAACGGATGTTCTTGTTCAAAGCGAATAGACTCCTTTTTCATCAAGAATTTCCCTTGATGGAACTTCTTAGGATTACTCCAATAAGCTTTCTTAATGACTATCTGAGGCAACAGAATGCTCAGTTTGTTTTCGAACCCTAATTTTGACTTGATTGAAAATTCTTCGGAATCCTCATCGAACAGAACCTTCTCCTTTTCACTCAGCAATCTTTCAAGAAAGAAACCTTGCCAGTCTCCTTGAACACGATCAATGATTGCTGCCATGATTCAAATTTTCAAATTTGATAGTGCATCTTGGCTGTGATGTTGACCTAGCAAGCACTTTCCAGCAATATCCATTAGAAATTGAAGACCAGTAGGAAGCACAGTCTTCTTAAGATTGAGTACAGACTCTGGTTCTTCACCCGTCCATTTGCCCACACATGCTTTTTCTTCTTCGGCTTTGTAGGTCAGAATATCCACCGGGCCGTGAGGTAAATCCAACATAATTTCCAGAATCTCTCTGGTTATCGAAACTTTGTGCCCTGACAGCATTGATCGAACACCATTGTTGTCACCTTCAAGCTGTAGAAAGAATTCCATGGCTTCCGGTTCAAACACATTGATTGGATACGATTCCAAAAATTTCCTGAGCCCACATTCTTCACACATTGTCAGAATGGCTTGATCCTCTGGGCTATGACATCAGCTAAAGTAGACTGCATTTTCCACAAAAATGCCCTTTTCGCGAAGCCAAAATTCTGAATCATATGTACCTACAACTTCGTTTGATTCACTTAAAACATTGATAATCGCCATTTGAAGAATATTGAAGAAATGTAGAAGATAGAGTATTGAAATTTGACGCGATGTTGAGTTATGAGTTTCCAGAAATGTAAGTAATGAAGATGAAGTTAAGAAAGATCGTGTATAATAAATTCAAACCAAATCTAGGGCTTGGATTGAGTTTATTTTGTACGATGAATGGTTGGGATTTCATCTCGAAATCTGTGAGTTTAAAACAGACATTCCAGATTCTAGACTTCTTCCTATTCTTGGAGCCAATCTGTGTTTGATAAATACACCATAATAATTAGGTCAAAAATAGAGGAGTGTACTAATCTTCTCTATTAGTAATCTAAAAATTGAGCAGTTTTTGACTTAGAGTATTCTAAGGCAAAATACTGTTCTGATGCATATCAGCACAGTAGTTTCCAAAAACAATTTCACTTCATTTTCTTACTTTTATATTAAATAAATTTACTTATCTGGATCAGCTGAGTAACCTTTTTGAACATCAGATCAGTTGTTGGGGTCAGCAAAGTAGTACTCAGATCAGTTCCCAACTTTTTTGATTTCATCTTTTTGATATCAGCACAGTAACCTCAGATCAGTACTGTGTATCAGATCAGTTCTGTAGACAGATTAGTAGTAATCAAATCATTCTGTAGACAGTTTAAACAATAGTCAGATTAGTTCTGTAGAAGGATTGACTTTGTAGTCAGATCAGTTCTGTAGACAAAGAAAATATGTAATCAGAACAGTTCTGTAGACAAGTCAATTCATTAATCAGAACAATTATGTAGACTGATAAAAGCTGTAATCAGATTAGATTTGTAGACAACTCAAATCTGTAATCAGATCAGTTCCCTCTTCAGTGGAGAACTCCTCTTCTGTGCTTGTTTCACCTTGGTAGAAGTGTTAGTTAATGAGATATAAGTGTAAAACAGTACAGATTAGTAATAGTATAATTAAATCAATGATCATCTCAAGGTATATACTAAAGTGACTTAGTGTTCTGAGTCAACAAAAGGATCTTTAAGAAATCACAGATTCCCCTTAATGTATGTTCTCAGTGTACCTCAGTTTTACCAGCTTCCTCATCGGGATTCAGGTCACTTTAGTAACCTTGTTACCTGTTTTGATGAATGTAGTGGTCTGACATAGGGTTGTCTCTTTTGAGTTTAAGCTTTTGATGTACTGCTCTTAGTTTCTGCTTTATCTTTCTTTGGTGTAAGATCAATACCTGAAATGTTAGTGTAGTTCTATATACATATAGAATCCATATCTATCAACCCTAAGCTAATGCATAACTCTCTAAATCTCACTTCAGCCAATGGTTTAGTAAAAATGTCAGCTCTCTGGATATCAGTATGGATCTTTTCCATCCTAATATTTTTCTTTTCCACATGATCCCTAATAAAATGATGTCTAATATCAACATGCTTGCATCTAGTATGTAAAACGGGATTTTATGTGATGGCAATGGCACTATTACTATCACAATATATAGGTACATTAGATTCTACAATATTGTAGTCTCTGAGTTGTTGTATTAGCCAAAGAAGCTGACTACAACAACTACCTGCAGCCATATATTCTGCTTCAGTAGTAGAAGTTGCCACACTAGTTTGTTTCTTTGAAAACCAGGAAATGAGCTTAGTTCCTAAGAATTGACATGAACCAGAAGTAGATTTTCTATCTATTTTGCATCCTCCAAAGTCAGAATCTGAATAACCACTTAGAGATATATCATCATCTGCAGGATACCATAATCCTCGATTAATGGTCCCCTTTAGATATTTCAATATCCTTTTAGCAGCTTCCAGATGACTTTCTTTGGGATTTGCTTGAAATCTTGCACACACACCAACAGAAAAAGCAATATCAGGTCTGCTGGCAGTCAGATATAGTAGAGATCCAATTAAAGCACGATAATGAGGTTGGTCAGAAGACTTACCTCTTTCATCAGGGTCCATTCTGTATCTAGGTTGCATAGGCACACCAACTGTCTTACAGGTTTTAATACTAAATTTATCTAGCAAATTCCTTGTATATTTTGCTTGATTTATAAAGATACCTTCTGGAGTTTGTTTTACTTGAAGACCAAGGAAATAAGTCATTTCGCCCATCATAGACATTTCAAATTTACTTTGCATGAGTGTAGAAAAGCTTTCACTCAAGGTTTTGTTGGGTGATCCAAAAATGATATCATCCACATAAATTTGAACTAGCAATATGTCATTACCTTCTTGTCTTCGAAACAAAGTTCTATCAACCTTGCCCTTAGTAAAACCATTATCAAGTAGGAATAGAGAAAGAGTATCATACCAGGCTCTTGGGGCTTGTTTCAATCCATAGAGTGCTTTCTTTAACCTGTATACTTGGTGACTATTCACTTCAAAACCAGGTGGTTGTTCCACATACACTTCTTCAACAAGTATACCATTCAAAAATGCACTTTTCACATCCATTTGATAGACAGTGAATTTCATATGTGCAGCATAAGCAAGAAACAATCTTATAGCTTCTAGTCTAGTTACAGGAGCAAAAGTCTCATCATAGTCAATACCCTCAGCTTGAGAGTAGCCCTGAGCAACTAATCTAGCTTTGTTTCTAACTACAAGATCATTTTCATCCTTTTTATTCTTAAAAATCCACTTAGTGCCTACAACATTATGATCACTAGGTCTATCCATAAGTTCCCAAACATCATTTCTAGTGAACTGATTAAGTTCTTCTTGCATGGCTATTATCCAGTTACTATCACTTAAAGCTTCATTGACAGTTTTAGGCTCAATGGAGGATAGAAAACAACACCAGCAAAATAAAGACTTACTAGGTTCTTCCTGTGATTCAAACAATTGTCTTCTAGTTTTAACACCTTTACTAGAATCACCTAGAATCAGATCAGTAGAATGAGCAGACTTCCATGTTCTTCTATTCTTAACAGAAATACTATCATCATTCATATCATGCAGATCAGTATCATTATTTTGTGTTAAATCATCAGTTTTGTCCATAGGGGAGCAGTTATTCAATTCTGGCATATCAGAAGTTTTAGATGACTTACCTTTGTCTTTTACCTTTTCTTTATCAGAATCTTGATCTAGGACTTTCAGGAAAGGATTATATGCTTGTACAGATTCATATACTTCAGCATCATCATCATCATTGTTGGTTTGAAGCTTTAGCTTGTCAATTTTCTTATTGAGCTGATGATCAGCAGAGTTCTGCACATACTCATCAAAGATTACATGGGGTGTTTCTTCCACACATAGGGTAGAGTAATTAAACACTCTAAATGCTTTCCTTACAGAAGAGTATCCCAAGAATATCCCTTCATCAGCTTTTGCATCAAAAGCATTTAATTTACTTTTGCCATTGTTATGGATGAAGCATTTACATCCAAAGATATGAAAATAAGAAACTCTAGGTCTTCTTCCTTTCCATACCTCATAAGGTGTTTTACCATGCACCTTATTAAGAGCACTTCTGTTTTGGGAGTGGCAAGCTGTGTTAATGGCTTCAGCCCAAAACTTCTGAGGTGTGTTGAATTCTGCAATCATTGCTCTACATGCTTCTTTTAGTGTTCTGTTTCTCCTCTCTGCAACACCATTTTGTTGGGGGGTTCTGGCTGCACTTGTTAGTTGCTGTATGCCAGACTTAGAACAGTAGTAAAAAATGTAACAATTAATAAACTCAGTCCCCTTGTCACTCCTTATTTTGACAATGGGTTGACCCTTTTCAACCTGCAACCTCTTCAATAGATCTGGGAGAAGTGTTTGTGTATCACTCTTTTTGTGTAGAAAGACTACCCAAGTAAACTTAGAATAGTCATCTACTACAACCAGAGTATACCTTCTTCCATTCAATGTGGGAGGTTTGATAGGACCATGAAGATCCATATGCAGGAGTTCTAAGACTCTGCTGGTTGAAAGAGTTGGATTGGACTTAAATGAAACCTTTACCTGTTTACCTTTTTTACAGGAGTCACACATTTGTGATTTGGAATAGATTTCATTAGGAATGCCCTCAACAAGATGTTCTCTAGCAATCTTGTTGATTATCTTAAAGTTCAGATGGCAGAGGCGTTTATGCCAGAGCCAACTGTTCTCTTTAGGACTCTTAGTGATAAGACAAGCATTCTTAGGACAACTATTCCAGTTCACAATGTATACACTTCCTTGTCTTGTGCCAACAAGTAAAACATTGTGTGTCTTTTTGTCTATTATTTCACATCTTCTGGTCTTGAACTGAACTTTGTATCCCCTGTTACAGAATTGAGATACAGACAAAAAATTATATTTCAAACCTTCAACATAAGAGACATCTTGGATTTCAACATCTCCATTCTTGATGAATCCGAATCCTTTTGTGATTGCCATGGAGCTATCACCAAAGATTACTTTTGGTCCTTCCTGCTCATGATAGTTAGTAAGCAAGGACTTGGTACCAGTCATGTGGTGTGAACACCCACTATCTATGTACCAGGTCTCACCCACTGAACCACCTTTCTTGTATAAGTCCAGTCGATCCTGCAAGGTAGTGATCTTAATAATTTAGGTACCCTTTCTTTATTGGGGTCCTTGGGGGTTAGTGTTGAGAGGTACCCAAATAAACATTGAGGATTTGAATAGATGGGACCTCTTCAGTTTCCTTCCATATTTATCACAGAACAGTACTTTATTAACCATTTCAGAATTATCAGCAGACTTAGGATCTATTTTTCTGAGATAGCCTTTCCTTGGTTCTATCCCTTTTTCAGTAAGATCAGTATGTTTGTAATAGTTTGAATAGGGTCTGAAAGCATGTGGACCATACGGCTTATAAATGCGTTTTGGTCTTTCCTCTCCAATGATATCATAAGATAAAGGTGGAGGATAAAGAACAGGTCTGTTATGATAATGAGGCACAAATCTCCTAGGTTTAGTTGAATACAACTGAGACTGCCTTATAAAAGGAGGTCTAGGCTGTTCCCAACTTGCCTGTGCTTGTCTTGACCTACTGTTCTGAGTTTGTCTCTTCTGATACCAGGACTGATTTGTTCTACTCAGAGGAGTATAACTCTTCTGGTATGGTCTTGACTTTACTGGTCTTGATACATTCTTCATTTTACCATTCTTGGTAGTAGGAGAGATGTATTTAGACTGTACCTTGAGTTTTGGATCATCATCATAAATCATAGGTTCTTTTCCTTTATCTAGTTGCAAAGAACTTGAACTAGCTCCATTAGTGTTCTTAAAGCCTGAAGCAGAGGAACTGGGCAGATCATTACCTATCCCACTTTTGTCATTTGGAGCTCTATATCTGTCTGAAATTGTTTGATTAATCTTGGTGGAATTAATCATTTCAGATAGCTTTCGATCTAGGCTCACTACTTCAGATTCTAAGAATCTATTGCGCTCTTCAAGTTTTTCAAATTTAATCTTTAAATCATTGAATTCATTAGTCTCTTTGACTTGAGTTTTAAGTATACCCTGATATAGTTTGTCAATGGATGCATACTTTTCTTGGAGTTGGGACAACTCTTCTGATAGTCGTGCATTTATGATAACTATATTAGGATCCACTTTTAACTGAGCTTCTTTCAGATTAATGATTTCTTGCTTTAAAGATATATTCTCCTCACTGATTTCAATGAATGCTTTGTTAGCTTGTAGAAGGTCCTCTTCAGTCACTCCATTGGAATGATGAAGACTACTTCCTACACTACTATCAGCAGTGTCACTTTCATCAGTGTCAGAATTATTACAAGACTGGAAAGAATTAACAGATGATACCTCGTCATTTATTTTAGCCATCATTGCCAGTCCATCATCTGCTATGTAAGCTTCATTCTCATTGCTAGAGGGGTATTCAGATGAAGACGAGGGCAACTCTTCTGAATCCGAATCAGATTCATTGTATGCCATCATTGCCTTCTTACCCTTGGCATATTTTCGGTCTCTTCTGGCTTTCCTTTCTTCTCGATCTTCAGAACTCAGATCAGGACATTCATATGCATAATGACCTGGCTTATCACAATTATAGCACACAGGATTGTTAGAAGATTTCTTAGGAGGTGAACGATTTCGATTCCTATCATGCTTATCAATAGAGTTCCTATCTTTCTTATCAGAATACTTCCTATCTCTCTTATCAGATGAGTTCCTATCTCTTCTGTTCTCATTAGAGATCTCATCCCTTCTTTCAGAAGAGTTTTGATCCCTTCTGTTCCCAGAAGAGTCCCTGTTACTAGAACCCTTGGTTTCCTTATATAATCTCTTATATCTACCATACCTCCTATTTAATCTATCAAATCTTTTAATCATAAGGCTCATCTGATCTTTCAGACTAAGATCAGAACTATCTAGTTCATCTTTTATGCTTGAGGCCTTAGACTTAGATGTTCTAGACCCCTTAGAGGTAGAGGCTTTAAAGGCTATGTCCTTAGAGACATCCTTATCCTTATGACTAACAGTTATAGGATCTTCTTCATCTAACTCAAACTCATGTGCCTTAAGAGTCTGAAACATAGTTTCTGCAGGCAATGAATCAATGTCTTGTGTGGTTTTAATGATCATCTTGACCATTTTCCACCTTTCATCCAATGCTTTCAAGATTCTCAAGTTAATCTCTCTTTCAGTATAAGTCTTTCCTAACACTTCAAGGTCATTCATAATCTTAGTAAATCGAGTATCCAATTCATCAATTGATTCTCCTGGCTTCATTTTAAATGTTTCAAACCTTTGGACAGCTGTGGACAGTTTGCTTTCTTTGATCAGTGTAGTACCTTCACAAAGAATAGCTAGTTTGTCCCACATTTGCTTGGCAGTCTTACATTTTAACACTTTGCTAAGATACTCATTTGGCAAGGTGTGTAAAATATAATTCTTAGCAAGACTATCCAAATTGTTTTGACGCATTTCTTCAGAAGTCAGTTCTGACCTTGGTTTAGGGACTAGTGCTCCAACAACTTTAGATGGATCCAGTGTTGCAGTGTTGGCCACCATGGTAGTGATTGGTCCTTCAGTGACCACAGAAACCATCAGATCGTGGGTTGAGCTAAAGATGGCCTCCATCCTCAGCTTCCAGTAGTCATAATTTGCAATCTTGAACTTAGGCAGTTTGTTCACATTAGTGTCATCCATGATTGATCAGACAGATAAGATCAGTAGTATAGCAGATATTTTCAAGTACTCAAACAGTGACAAATATCAAGAAATAGTAGCAAGATCAGTAAGACTTCCCTCAAAGTCTACAAGGTTATCAAGAAACAACAGTCCAAAGAACTACTGCTCTAATACCACTTGTTGGTCCCAAGTTGAGTTAAGATTGATTAAGCTAGTAAAAGTCTAGAGGGGAGGGGTGAATAGACTTTTAAAATTCTTTCAAAATATCAGAGTTTTAATGCGGAAATGTGTTCTGAATAGTACTGTTCTTACTGAGTTAGATCAGTACTTTCCAGTTTAGTTTTATACTCAACTTTTATTTAGATCTTTACTTAGACAACTTTACTGTTCTTGGTTAAACAAATATCAAACAGAAATTAAAGAACACAAGATTTATAGTGGTTCGACAAATGTCTACATCCACTCTCACAATCCCAGTTGTGATGTTTTATTACTCTTCCTTGAGTTTTTGTGGCTTAAAGTCCCAAGATTAAGACTGTGATCTTATCGATTACACTCCCAAGTGTATCTTCGATCGACTAGTAATTTCACAAGTAACTAGCACACTTGTTTACAAAACAAAAACCGTAAAATGAAAAGTAAAACTTCTCTTGATTAGCCTTTGATTTCTTCTCTTCAAATCTGTGGCTCTTCTCAGATTTCGTGATCTCTTTAACTCTGTGAGTTCTTCAATGCTATGTAGACTTGCTCTCGAATGCTTTAGGATCAGTAAATGTTCAGTAGTCTTCAGCAGTAGGAGATCACACAGTATTTATAGAACTTAGTATGACAATTAGCATTTTGTGAACTAACTCTCAACTAACTCTAAAACTGTTTTTGTAACTTATCATTTTGTAACCGACTTTGTAACTTCCTTCAACTAATTCCAAGTCAGCATTTCTTTAATAGAAATTCAGTTACGCCTTAAATAAGTTTTCAAAACTTATTCTTCAAACTTACTAACTCAGCACAGTAAACTACTCTTCTTAGTTTTACTGTTCTTAGTCAGTCAGCACAGTTCTCCAAAAACTGTTCTGCACTTCTCCAGAATTCTTCTCTTGAACTTCTGAGCTTCTCTTCAACTCTTCAAAGTCTTCTAATTCTGAAGTAGTTTTCTGAGTCTTCAATAATCTTCTGATCTTCTTCTAATCTAGTGTTCTAAACTACTGTTCTGAACTTTTACAATGCTGAATACAATAGAATACAACTTTACATATATAAAACCTATTTATACATCAACTGAACTACATACAGATGAGTACATCTAAGTCCTATACTATAAGTTGTCTATACAATACAAAACATTAGCTTAGTTCCTAACAGTTCTTATATCAGATCAGTAAACATATATAAGATCAGTAAACTCAGTTTTCAATATCTCTTAAGATCAGTAAACATATATTTCATATAACACAATTATATCAACATATAATCACATATATCATTAACTTCAAGTTGTTTTTGGCCATCAAAACATACAATCATCAATTAGAACATTGTTTCAAAGATTCATATCCCAACAACTTGGGTGAAGTCTTGGTTCTTGATCGTATTTGCTCATACGTGTTCTTGATTGTTCTTGATCACTATTCTGGATATAACTGATTCTTTGATCCCAAACTGCTCATTACTAATCTTCTTGAAATCATGTCTCTCGAAATTAGTGCTAATAAACTACCTAAGTTTCAGCTCCACTCACGACTTGATGATTTTTGTCGACACCGAAGGACCAATCATGACGATAATCCCTAACACTGCTGCTTTGGACAAGGACAAACCTGTTGGAGTTCTTGTTCGTAAACCCAGGTCAGAGCTAACATCTGAAGAGATGAGGCAGAATAACCTGGACAGCTTGGCCAAAAATTACATTTTACATACCCTTCCTAATGAGTATCTTGGGGAAGTATTAAAATGTAAGACAGCCAAGGAAATGTGTGATCGTCTTGCTATTATTTGTGAAGGGACTTCCATAATCAAAGAAAGTAAGCTTTCTACTGCTGTTCAGAGATTCAAATCATTCAAGATGAAAACTGGTGAAACAATTGACCAGTTGGATACTCGCTTTACAAAAATTATGAATGACTTGGAAGTTCTTGGCAAAACTTATACTGCTCGTGAAATAAATTTGAGAATTCTTAAGAGTCTTGATGCTAGATGGAAAATGGTGAAAATGCTTGTTAAGAATACTCAGGATATAGACGAGTGGTCTGCAGAGACGGCGTTTCAAACTCTGAAGGCCCATGAGTTTGATTTAGGTGAAGATGAACCCATCGCCAGTAGTGATAGAGAGAATGCCGTGTCGAAGAATGTTTCTTTTAAGTCTAGTTCGTCTAAGTGCTCTAGAGTAGGCAAGTCTAAGTCTAAAACTAAGTCTGCTTCTGTCAAGGACGAGTTAGATGAATCTGATCTAAGTCTGAAAGATCAGGTGAACCTTATGGTCAGAAAATTCGACAAGTTAAACAAGCGTTATGGTAGATATAAGAAGTTCTATAAAGACTATAGAGGGTCCGCTTCTAAGGACTCGTTTGAGACCAGACGAGACCGAAACTCGTCTGAAAGGAGAGACGAAGTCTCGAAAGGAAACAGACGAGATAGAGAGTCTGATGATAGAAAGATTAAGCGTTCTGATAGACGAGATAAGCGAAGGGATAACTCGCCTATTAAAAAGTCTACTAACGATCTTGTTTGTTATAACTGTGAGAAACCAGGTCACTACATTTACGAATGTCCGGACCTGAGCACTGATGATCGTGAAGAACGTAAAGCTAGAAGGGAACGAAGATACAACCGGGGTAAGAAGGCTATGATGGCTAATGATGACTCTGAAACGGATTCAGACGAGTTACCATCATCTTTATCTAGTTACCCATCTGATCGAGATCACGACGAAGCTTTCATAGTAGATGATGGCCTATGCTGCATGGCTAAAATTGATCAAGAGGTATCATCTGCAACTTCGTTTCAATCATGTGATGAATCGGATTCTGGTGAATGTGATACAACCGATAGTGGAGTAGGGAGTAGTCTTCATCACTCTACTAGTGTGACTGAAGAAGACCTCCTACTTGCTAACAAGGCGTTCATTGAAGTCAGTGACGAGAACATTGCCTTAAAACAAGAAATCATTGATCTTAAAGAAGCTCAGTCTAAAGTAGATCCTAATGTAACAGTCCTAAATGAACGCTTGACTGAAGAGTTAAGACAACTCAAAGACAAGTGTGCATTGACAAACAGGTTATATCAAGACCTACTTAAGACACATGCCACTGAGAAAAGTGATTTCAATGTTTTAAAGAGCAAATGCAAAAAGCTTGAAGAACGTAATAATTTCTTAGAGACTGAGGTTGTCACTCTAGACCTTAAACTTACTGACTTGGTTAGTTCTTCCAAGATTAACCTTCAACTGTCAGATAGGTATAGGGCTCCAGTTGACAAGACAGGTTTGGGTGCTGATTCACCTAGCTCGTCTACTCATGTCATTAAGAACCCTACTACTGTTAATTCAAGTTCTTTGATTAATGATAAAGGAAAAGGACCAATGGAATACGATATTGGAACGTCATCCAAAGGCATTGTACACAAACAGATTTGAGTTAACACTCCGATTACCAAGGGAGGTAAAAAGAATGTTAACAACCAGCCTGTTCCGTCTAAGACCAGTCTACGAAGGACCACTAATCGTGGACGACCCAACCAGGTCAGATACGAGGATTGGTATCCTGAGGAAACGAGTACTAGACAAGTACAGACTAGACGACAAGAGCCTAGAACTCCTTTCATAAGGCAGTCTCAGCTCTACTCGTCTAGGCCTAGGAAGGTTGCTCCAAAACATCGTATTCAACCTGTCCTATATCCTCCACCTTTGTCATACGATATCATAAGTGAGGAAAGACCTAAACGTGTCTATAAACCGTTTGGCCCCAATGCATACAAGCCCTATCCTGACTATCATAGACCAGTGCCTACTCAAGTAGAGGTTAAGTCGAAAGGCTATCTCAGACGAGTAGACCCAAAATCCAATGATAGGCCAGATAAGGACAACAGGGTCTTATTTTGTAACAAGTATGGGAGAAAGCTTAAAAGATCAAACTTGTTCAGGACTCCGATGTATATTTGGATTCCTTTGAACTCGACTAACCCCCAAGGACCCCAATAAACAAAAAGGGTACCTAAATTATTGAATATCTTCATTGCAGGGTCGACTCGACTTGTATAAGAAGGGTGGCTTAGTAGGAGAAAATTGGTACATTGATAGTGGTTGCTCGCACCACATGACAGGTACTAAGGCTCTTCTATCGAGTTACCACGAGCAAGAAGGACCCAAGGTGATATTCGGTGATAGCTCTACTGCTGTTACGAAAGGCTTTGTTTACGTCAGAAATGGAGATGTAGAGATACAAGAGGTATCCTACGTAGAAGGTTTGAAATATAATTTACTATCTGTTTCTCAATTCTGTGACCGTGGTTATAAAGTGCAGTTTAAAAGCCGAAAGTGCGAGATCATAGACAAGAGGACTCACACTGTTGTACTAGTCGGCGTAAGATAAGGTAGTGTATATATTGTGAATTGGAATAGCTGTCCGCGGGATACTTGTCTTCTTAGTAAAAACCCTAAAGAGCTCGGTTGGCTTTGGCATAGACGCCTTTGCCACATGAACTTTAAGGTGATTAATAAGATTGCAAGGGATTACCTAGTGGAAGGTTTACCCAACGAAGTTTATTACAAATCACATGTATGCAATGCTTGTCAGAAAGGTAAACAGGTAAAAGGTTCCTTTAAATCAATTCCTACTCTCTCAACAAGTAGAGTCTTAGAACTACTACATATGGATCTTCATGGTCCGATAACACCTCCAACCTTGAATGGTAGAAGGTACACACTTGTTGTTGTAGACGACTGTTCTAAGTTCACTTGGGTAGTCTTCCTACACAAGAAGAGTGATACACAGACTCTTCTACCTGATCTGTTGAAGAAGTTACAAGTTGAGAAGAACCAGTCTATTGTCAAGATTCGTAGTGACAAGGGAACTTAGTTCATTAATTGCTATATCCAAGATTTTTGTGTTAAACGTGGTATCAAGCACCTTACTAGTGCAACTAGGACACCACAACAGAACGGTGTAGCTGAAAGAAGGAATCGAACTCTCAAAGAAGCCTGTAGAACCATGCTAGCCGAATACAAAACACCTCAAAAGTTTTAGGCTGAAGCAATCAACACTGCATGCCACTCCCAGAACAGAAGCGCGATCAATAAGGTTTTAGGTAAGACACCTTACGAGGTTTGGAAAGGTAGAAAACCCAGAATTTCATATTTCTATATATTTGGTTGTGAGTGTTTCATCCATAAGAATGGGAAAAGCAAGTTGAATGCATTCGATGCTAAAGCAGACGAGGGGATATTCTTAGGATACTCCTCGACTAGCAAAGCATTTAGAGTATTCAACTACTCAACTCTTTGTGTGGAAGAAACACCACATGTGGTTTTCGATGAATCTCGACAGGACTCGTCTGCCGACAAGATCAGTGAGAAGGTGACTGATCTATCGATCGAATCTGACAAAGAATCAGAAGTGTACGAATCTGTTTAAGCCTACAATCCATTCATGAAGCTCTCGAGACTAATGACGATGAGAAGGTAAGTGCTCAAGGTAAGTCTACTAGACCAGTTGACATGCCTGCTCTAGTTGACTCGTCTACTCCTATTAAAACTGCTGATACGAATGATGTTGAAATGCATGATGCTATACCTGAGGTAGATGATGATAGTATACCTGTTAAGTCTAGAAAAACATGGAAATCTGCGCATGATACTGAAAATATCATTGGTGACTCTACTATTGGTCTGAAGACTAGACGACAACTCTTTGAGTCGCAAGAACAACCTAGTCCATCTATGTTTTGCTGGTGCTGTTTCCTCTCTTCTATCGAGCCTACTACCGTTAAAGAGGCATTGGCTGATAGTAATTGGATCATCGCTATGCAAGACGAGTTGAACCAGTTTGTTCGAAACGACGTCTGGGAACTTGTCGATAGGCCGGAACATCACAATGTTGTTGGCACTCGATGGATTTTCAAAAATAAGAAAGATGAGAATGATGTAGTCGTTAGGAATAAGGCTAGACTAGTAGCCCAAGCCTATTCACAAGCTGAAGGCATAGACTATGATGAAACATATGCTCCTGTTGCTAGACTAGAAGCCATTCGATTGTTCCTTGCATATGCTACTTACATGAAGTTTATTGTATATCAAATGGATGTTAAAAGTGCATTTCTTAACGTTATTCTTGCGGAAGAAGTGTATGTTGAACAACCTCTAGGTTTCGAAGTAAAAGGCAACTAGGTGTACATATTGAAGAAAGTCTTATATGGACTAAAGCAAGCTCCAAGAGCATGGTATGATACTCTTTCTCTATTTCTATTAGAAAATGGTTTTACTAAGGGCAAGGTCGACAGAACCTTGTTCAGAAGACAAGAAGGGAAATACATTTTACTCGTCTAAATTTACGTAGACGATATCATTTTTGGTTCACCTAACAAAAAGCTGAGTGAAAGTTTCTCAACACTCATACAAAGTAAATTTGAGATGTCCATGATGGGTGAAATGAATTACTTTCTTGGTCTTCAAGTAAAACAGACCCCAGAAGGGATTTTTATAAATCAAGCAAAGTATACTGGAAATCTACTAGACAAGTATGGTATTAAGACATGAAAGTCTACTGGAGTACCTATGCTACCTACATACAGGATGGATCCAGATGAACATGGTAAGTGTGCTGATCAAACATATTATCATGGTCTTATTGGTTCATTACTGTACTTGACTACTAGTAGACCTGATATTGCATTTTCTGTTGGCGTATGTGCTCGATTTCAAGCTAATCCAAAAGAGAGTCATATGAAAACCACTAAAAGGATACTGAAATATTTGAAAGGAACCATCAATCGAGGTATATTGTATCCCTCAAATGATGATTTATCCCTAAGTGGCTACTCAAATTCTAATTTTGGTGGCTGTAGAATAGATAGGAAATCTACATTCGGTTCTTGTCAATTTTTAGGCACAAAACTCATTTCATGGTTTTCGAAAAAGTAGACAAGTGTTGCTACCTCTACTACCGAAGCCGAGTACATGGCTGCTGGTAGTTGTTGTAGTCAATTACTTTGGCTCATGCAACATATATGAATCTAATGTTCCTATTTTCTTTGATAGTAACAGTGCTATTGCCATTACACAAAATCCTGTTTTGCACACACGTTGTAAGCATGTTGATGTGAAGCATCATTTCATACGTGATCATGTAGAAAAGAAGGATATTCACATGGAAAATATTCATACTGACCTTCAAAGAGCTGATATTTTCACAAAACCATTACTTGAGGCTCGTTTTCGTGAACTATGCATTAGTCTAGGACTAATTGATCTAGATCCTACTTGCCTATAGCTATGCACTAACCAGACAGGTACATCATAAGAAATAAGCAGACAAGATTACTGAAACAGAGCACTCGTCTACTCGCTCAATAGACAGGTATACAAGGTCAGACAAGATGACCAAAGAACCCGATGAGGAAGCTGGTAAAGTTGAGGGTAATTCTAAGGGAATAAACATTTAAAGGGGAATCTATGATTTCTTAAATACCCTTATGTTGACTCTTAAGTTTGTTAAAAGTCGTCTTGTTCGAAACCTTGACCATTGCATTAGATTGATATTCGAGCTAATTATTCTACTCTACTACTTGTATCTACTCTCATGCGTCGCACAAGATGAGACAGGTCCATAAAGTCGTTCGACTTTCAGAACAGACAAGCACAGTCGAAGGGGGAACTCGTTTGGTGCACATTAGTCTACACGTCTGTTCTACATAGACTCGAACAGAACAGATAAGTTCTCAATTGATCCAGAATTATTTAGTATTTAAAATTGAATTAAGGGCATTATTGTAATTTTATGTTGCGAAAATTTGGAAACCTTAAAACTGGATTTATACACTCCATTTAATGAGGTGTATACACCCAGTTCCCTTCTAAATCTACTGGACTAGGTCAGATGAGTACACTCCTCATTTCTAACCAATAGAATAGTCAGATTCCAAATATTCCAATATGAAATCACATAATAGTCTCGATTCCGTAACCAAATTCCAAATGTTAATTTTTTCTGCCGTTAGATCGATCGAAGGAATCCCAGCCCCTCATTTCAAAACCCCCAATTTGCTAAAACCCCTTTCTTCCTTAGATTTCTCCCCCGTTTCCATAAACTTGAAAGTTTCTTAACCCTACTTTTCTACTGCATTTTTGTGCGATTTTCTACAATCAAGTATATCAAATATGTCTGTAATCTCTATATTTGATTCTGAAACTAACATGCGAGCAAGATTCAATGTTGGTAAGTTTGCAGCAGAAGGGAAGGTGCATGTGGAGAGTTGTCTTTTCTTCAAAGGAAGGCACACTAATGATAATAAAGAAATATTGATGAAGTGTTACAACTGCAGTCTCAAACCGTTTCTAGAGTTGTATCCGGAGGTTATTTTGGAGGAGGAGGTCTTGGAATTTTATGCATCTGCCATAAATCGAGGCGATTATATTGAATCTTTTATCGATGGAAGGCAAGTTCAGGTGACCAGAGAGGTTCTTGATGAAAAATTACATTTGAATCCTGGGTCGATTAATATTGAAACCTATGCTGCTGGTCAAGAATTGAGGTTCTTGAGCATTTTCTGTGGTCGAAAGCTCAAGTTAACTAACGATGGAAGGATCTCGTCTGTAAAGAAGAAGCAGCTTTTGCCAAAATATAGGACATTGTTGGACATTGCAAGCAAGATGTTGCTTGGTGTCACTGGAAGTTATGATTCTGTGACCTTACAGAAAACTAGAGTTATGGCCGCAATTTATGACGGCATAACGGAAGGAGATTGGCAAAAATTGTTCATGGAGAGACTGATGTATTTTTCGAAATATGTCAAGGTTGATGCTGATGCTGGTGAGTGGAACGTGTCTGCCACAATCAGTTTTGGAAACAAGTTGAGTGTCCTGTTACCCCACTTGTTGCCAGCGAAGAAAACTTGGAGTAAGGGCAAACCATTTCATGTCCTTAAGTTTTACTTGAGAAAAGATGCCATTGACAGACAGACTGAAGGCCGTCTGGAAGAAAAGAAGAAACTGTAGATAAATCCCAGAGATGCCATGATCGAGGCTGAGTCGTCTGGCGATGAGGTAGAAGAAAAGGTAACTGGAACTAGTGGAAGACTAGTTCAGAATGTTCCAGAAGAGGTAATGATTGAGCCTGAAGATGATTCTGAAGAGACAGAATCAGACGAGTCATCTGATGAAGAAGTAAAGGAGTCAGAAGAGGCTTACCAGCTCAGGATAAGTCAAATTCCCCAAGGCGACTTGTCTGGTCCTCCACCTCCTACTCGTCTGGTGGCCGAATCGTCATCTCCTACTGCCAAGAGGGCACGAGTGGTTAGTACTTCTACTTCCATTCCGTCTATTTCTCCTCCATCTATTCAGATCAGAAAGAAGGCAAGAATTGAACGTTCTCGTGCTAGATCAGTTCCTTCAACCACACCTAAATTTGTTCAGCACTTGAGTTCTTCACTGACTCAAGATGCCCCAGTATTTACCCACACTGATGATGCTCCATCATCAGATGTTCTTGTTCAAATCCCACCCAAACCAACAGAAACCACCCCTCAAATTACCTTACCCTCAACAGAAAATGTTGAACCACTAAACCCGTCTGTTATGGGAACCTCACTAGTCGACACTTCGACAACTGAGATAAGGACCCCACTTACTCAGACCCCTCCCATTAACAGATTTCCTGACCTGGTTTACTATCCAATGTGTGCAAGGGAGAAGAGACTCCGGGCACAGATAACCAAAAATATCAAGAAGCAGTTACCATTAATTGAGATTGATACCAGTTCGGAGGACTATGAGAAGCTGATAAGGATTTGCACATGGGTCGGTTTAAGAGAAGGACCATGTGAGGATATGTTTGAAGTTATGTATGATATGGGCGGAATCTTAAATTTTCAGGATTGGGAGATGGAACAGAAGGAGATCAGTGGAGTAAAGAAACATTCAGAGTTAAGGACTCCTGAAGCCTTAACTGGTCTTGTGAAGAAGATGCTGGATATTCCAGATGATGTTCTATCCTCGGAAAAGCCAAGCATAGGAGTACAAGTTTCTGAAGCTGATCTTGCAGAAGATGAGTTGGTGCAAGAGGCTGAACCAGTAGCAGAATCATCGGCTATTGATCCGATTATTAATCTGGAGAATGTTTCTGATCAACTGAGAGGAATAGTATTTAGTTTCCAAGTTGAACATGCACATGGCCCGAGGTGCAATGTTGGTTAGATCACCAGGCAAGTAGAGAAGTATTTTCCATCTGGTCAGATCACATGGCCCGAGACTTGTGCTTACACTGCCAAGCTAGTAGAGTTGGTAAAAAGAGAATCGGATGAAGCTGAAAGAAAGGATAAGGAAGCAAAGTTGGCAATCATTCCTTACACTCCTCTACTCAACTTAAAAGCCATTGTTGGAAGTGTGATTCCAGATGAAGAAGCTGAAGCTGTAGAAGACTTGGTCTTGTCTACTGGAGTAGAAGACAAGTTGGTTGAAGCTCAAATCTTAGTTGAAGATGAGATTATGGCTGAAGCTGAGGAAGTTGTTCCTGATGTTCAAACTCACATCTTTCCAGAAGGGTATTTAGATGAGTTGAAGAAGGACTTGAAGCAGGTGGTCCAGTCGTCTATAGATGAGTTTTTGAAGTCAGATATGAAGGAAGTTCTTGCAGATCAAAATCAAAATCAAAATCTTGTGGATAGTTCGAAAGAATTGATTGTTGGTGAGGTAAATCAGATGGATGCTACCTTCAGACAGGAGATGTATACCCAACTAGAAGACTTCTTGAAAAGACAAGTTGACTACTCAGAGAAGTGTTCTATTGATTTCGCAAGATCATTGGCTGAGGAATCAAGAAAGAAGGAAAGGTTATATAGAGTGAAGATCGAGATAGCAGATGCTCAGAGAATAGAAGCACAAGATCAATTGGTGCAAGCAAGAGCTGTTCTTAGAGAGTTGACTGAAGAGAACAGATTGCTGAGACAGACTGCTACGCATTTCAAGGACGAGTTGATCTCGAGTTCGAGGAAGTTGGAACTCACAGCTGATCGTCTTGACAAGTTGAGTCATGAGAAGTCGCATCAAAGGCAGATAGAGATTGCTGCTGAAGCTATGAAGGAAGCGATGAAGGAAGAAATGACTCGTTTTACTTCACTTTTCACTCTCAAGGCTAGTGATGAAGCCAAAAAGGGGGAAGAGATTGAAGATGTGCAAGCTGTGACTGATCTAGAAGTTCATGAGACAAGTAAGCCGAAGAGAAGAAGACTTGTTAAGAAAGCAGAGTTAGAACAGATCAGAGAAGACTGGTGAAAGGAAAATCAATTCATACTGAAGAGGTTCAGACGAGAAGAAATGTCAAAAGGAAGTTGATTATTGAAGAGCCTAAAGTGAAAGAGTCAATAGGACAGATCATTGTTGATCTGGATGAGACAGAGATTTTGAAGAAGCAAAAGATTGAAGATGATCGATATGCTAACAAGAAATTGTTAGGTAAACATATTAAGATGCTGCAGAAGATGAAAGCTGATCCAAGTCTAGTTGAAGATGCTCATATAGACAAGTTCATTGACAACGAGCATAGAGATGCTTGGTTGGAAGTCAAGATGAAATGGAAGCTAGACCACTGGATTATTCGCAAGTTTGGAGATGCGGACAGTGAAGAAGAGTTATATGCTGTATTTGACAAATTCATGGAGGCTCAAGATAAGAATTTATGGAATTTGATTATGAGAATTGCCACTGCTGTAGGTTATAACATTCTAGTTCCTATCTTTCCTAAGTGGGAAACTCCAATGTTAAGTTCTGGTAAGAGGATAGACTTCAACAAGATCAAGAAGTTCGAAGAAGAACTGCTCGAGAAGGAGAAGATTGAGAATGAAGATCATATCTCAGACATCCATAGAAGACTCCTTGATGCGTTCTGTGTTCCTAACCTAGATGGAGGTAATATTAGTGAGTAATTGTAAGTACTTTACTTATTTCTTTTTTATTTTGATTAAGTATGTGTAATATACTGATCTTATTTTGAATGACTGAAAAGATAACATATTTTGGTGAAAGACAAGATAACTACTTAACTAGTCTACTATTAAGAAATGATTCAAGTAGTTTTGGCTCCATCAAAAAGGGAGAAATTGTTGGGATATGAATCCTGAAGACAAGTCCTAATTGATGATTGAAAGTGTGTTGGGGTGTATAAAAGTGTTTAAGTATAAGTAGATAAATGTTGCACAGAATGTTGAGACAAATAGTGCAACACTGACTCTAACAGAATATCAGAAATTAAGATACACAGCGTAAGACTTGAAACACTAAAAACAAACGAGACACAATGGAAATACTTTTAACATAGATTTTATAAATAAAAATATATGTCTGCCTTATGGCGTAAATCAATACTTATCTTCAAGTACAAATGTTGTGTGAAATGTTACAACAATAACCTTCACAACTGAAACTATAAACGAGGCAGGTGCCAAGTTTAGAAAATGAACTAAGTGTATAAATTATACACTGTCGAAATGCCTAGTCTATCTAATGATTACACTCTCAATAGATAAGAAGACACACAGCCATACGGGTGGTATACAACGTATGATCTAAAATGTAGAACTATTGGCCACAATTCCTAATAGGGATGAACGCTCGGTCTAGGATATTGCTCGAATAGAACACACTGAATTATAAAGCCTTCAATCGGTATTTATAGAGGTGGTATGCGAATTCTAGAGGCTTCCACATTGAGGTCCTATTTTTTAGGAGCTCAACTTCCATGATCTTTCTAGATCCTTCTTGTATGCTCCAGGTCGTTCTAAATGCATCTAGGCTGTTCTAGCATGTTCTCCAATGTTCTGGAATCTTCCAGGTTACAGATCCTTGTAGAAGCTTCTAGATGTTGGGATATAAATTCACCCTAATCCCCACTTGATGTTAGAATAGTTTTGATGGCCAAAACACTTAGAGTTTATAAATGTAATAGGATCAGCTGACTTTGTATAGAACAACTTAGACTAGTCTTGTGTGATCAACTGTATTGATATCAGCTGATTAGCACAGCCCCGGCTTACATGCGCACCCTCAAGATGAGAAGAGTAGAAGGCATGAAGACTAGAAGATCCTTGAAGACCAGATAAGTAAGGTGCTTGTATACCTACTTAACTGATGGAGTCCAAGATTGAAGATAGCCTAAAACAGGTTACTGAATTGCTAGATCAGAAGAGTGTTACTCGACTGATATCAGAAGACAGAAGACTTAAGCCCAGACGAGTAGTCAGAAGACTATGAGTGAAGATCAGAAGACTAGGTGCTCGTCCAGGACTCGGCTGATTCCCAAAGTCATCCTGTAATTTGAATGAAGACTTACCTTACTTAGAAGATTGACATGATCCCAGGACTGAAGCAATCAAGCGGCTGTAATCAAGTAAACATGGAAAGATTGCCCCAACGGCTAGTCAACTCCAACGGCTAGTTGCAGTAATCATCCCTATAAATACAAGAGGATGAGAAATCACAACAAGAAGTCACAACGTGAGAATTCAACAAGCTAAACAAGCAAGCAAGCACAAAGCCATATTGTATTGAGAGTTCTCCAAGAGCCCAGAAATCCTTAGAATATCTCTAGTTCTTAAGTGATTTATATCCAACCTATAACAACCTGAATCCCATTCATATTGTATATCATTTGATTTAGGCATAGTGGTTAAGCAAATTATAAGCTTGAACCATTAGTTGGATATCTTCAAAAACCCCAAAACCCCCACCATAAGGTTAAGTTTTTGAACCCCTGCAAAGTGCAAGTGCTTACAATCACTTGTGGAGACCGTAGCAGTTACGACTGCTCAGATCTCAAAGTCCTACCCTTGGGACTATAAAGGACAAGCCCTTGTAATTTTTGGTAAATTAAAGGGATTAAACATCACGTTAGGACGTGATAGTGGACGTAGGATCGTATATCCGAACTACTATAAACCTGGTGTTATTTATCTTTCTGCACTTTACATTATTGTCATTTCCATACATTTTATATAGTGCATACTGTGATTTCGACTATCTTCAAATCAAGGCCATAACTTTCAAACCAGCATCAGCTGAGTATTTTCATTAAGTAAACAACTTGACATTTTCAAAAGAACCTAAAGAACGAGTCTAAACAAGGCCTACCAAACTTCCGCATATAATCTCTTCATCAGATCACTATAGTCATCTGGACCAGCAGACCTGTAGTCCAGCTGACATAGAAATCAGAAGAGTGTTGGTCCCTGAACGAGTAGTGAATGGGATTAAAGTCTAGAGGGGAGGGGTGAATAGACTTTAAAACTTTTTCAAACAGAGTTGGGAACCTCTTCTGATTGCTATGTCAACTGGACTGCAAGTCTGCTGGTCCAGATGACTATAGTGATCTGACTGAAGAAGTTATATGCGGAAATATGGTGGCCCTGGTTTAGACTCGTTCTTGTAACTTGTTTTACTTTGTGAAATTACTCAGCTGATGCTGGTTTGAAAGTTATGGCCCTTTTTTAAGAGTGTTGAAATCACAGTATGCACTATATAATAATGAATGTAAAAGCAGAAATGTAAAGTGTAGAAAGTAAATAACACCGGATTTATAGTGGTTCGGATATACGATCCTACGTCCACTCTCACGTCCTAACGTGATGTTTAATCCCTTTAATTTCCACAAATTACAAGGGTCTTGTCCTTTATAGTCCCAAGGTTAGGACTTTGAGATCTGAGCCGTCCTAACAGCTGCGGTCTCCACAAGTGATTGTAAGCACTTGCACTTTGAGGGGTTTCAAAAACTTAAACCTTTCGGTGAGGGTTTGGGGTTTTTGAGATGTATCCAACTAATGGTTCAAGCTTATAATTTGCTTAACCACTATGCCTAAAACAACTGATATACAATATGAATAAGTTTCAGGTTCTTAAGGGTTGGATAAGAAGCACTTAAGAGCTATGGATAATCTAATGGATTTCAGGCTCTTTGAGAATTCTTAGAACAATGTGGCTTTTTGCTTGATAGCTTGCTTAGCTTGTAAATTCTCTCTTGTGTTGCTTCTGTGTTCAACCTCTTGTATTTATAATGGAGATTGAGTGCAACTAGCCGTTGGAGTTGACTAGCCGTTTGAGCAATCTTCCCATAATAGCTTGATTCCTTGATTCCAGCCGCTTGATTGCTTCAATCCTGGGATCATGTCAATCTTCTAAATAAGGTAGGTCTTCGTTTAAATCGCAAGATGACTTGGGAATCAGCCGAGTCCTGGAAGAGCACATAGTCTTCTGATCTGTACTACTAGTCTTCTGACTGCTCTTCTGGCCTTAGGTCTTCTGTCTTCTGATATCAGACGAGTACTACTCTTCTGATCTAAAAATTCTTTGTAATGTTTTAGGCCATCTTCAATCTGGGACTCCATCAGATAAGTAGGTATACAAGCACCTTAACATATCTGGTCTTCAAGGATCTTCTAGTCTTCATGTCTTCTACTCTTCTCATCTTGAGGATAGGCATGTGAGCCATGACTGTGCTGATCAGCTGCTATCAATACAGTTGATCACACAAGACTAGTCTAAGCTGTTCTATACAAGTCAGCTGATCCTATTACATTTATAAACTCTAAGTGTTTTGGCCATCAAAACTATTCTAACATCAAGTGGGGCTTAGGGTGAATTTATATCCCAACAATTTCCCCCTTTTTGATGAAGCCAAAACTATATATATGATAAATGCTCTTAATAAGATAAGATAGGATTTTATAAACTTCATAAAAACTGAAGTATCTGATGAAGACAATGAGAGTTTGTCTTGAAAGCAAAGAGAACTAAACTTGAATATATATAACTTTTACAGATTACAAGTAATAGTTTCTTAAAGCTTTGAAAGTGGTCTTCATCAGGTCTTCTGATCTTCAGATGCGGAAGGCAAGGTACAGACGAGATCGAACTTCTTCCATGTGCTGCAGGTCTGTAACATTCTCCTCTTCATAGATCTTCTCTAGGATCCTTTTGACTTCAATGAAGTCAGTTCTTCCAGAATCCAGTTTGGGAGGATCCCATTTGGGTTCTTCAGGAGTTAAAATTCTGCAGTTATCAAGTTATTTGGCTGTCTTGACTACTTCTTTCCAGAACTCTGGATCTTCAATGTTCATGAATTGATTGAACTGGAAGAATTCATCTTCATAGGTTGGGAGAGGGCCAAATTTTCTTACAATGTGGTGTTGAATTTGCCATTTCTTCTTCAGAGGGTACCACCTTGGTAGCTCATCTTGAAGGGCTAGATAGTCCACATAGTTGCTATCAAACACCAGAACTTTATCTTTCTGTGCCAGAGCATTCTCTTTCAGTGCTTTCTCCTTGAGAGCTTTCCTGAGTTTGGCTATCTTCCTGTCAAATTTGGCTTTGACTGCTTTCGCATCTTTTAGCTTCTTTTGTTTAAGCTCTTGTGCTTCAAGTTCTTTTCTTTTCTTCAACTCTAAAGCCTCTTTCTCTTCTGCAGTAGGCTCTGCTGGAGTTGACTTCTGAGTTTGCTCATCTGCTTGCTCATCTGCCTTCCTTTTCCTAGTCATTCTTTTCTCGGAAACTTGTTCTGTAGAGGCAGTGATCTGCAGACCAGATGCTTGAGTGGGAGCTTGAGTGTCTTCCTGAGCAATTTCTTTGCCTTTGCCTTTCTTGCTCTTGATTTTGCTTGATAAATCACCCAAGGTTTCATTCAACTCATCTTGAGATACTACCATTACAGCTTGTTGTGCAGTAGTCTTCTCTAGAGCTTTTATCAATACATCTTCCCCCTTTTTGGCTTCAGCAAGTGCAGCCGCAAAAGGCTTCATGGCATTCAGAATCTCCACTCTAAGAGTTTGTTGAAGAGCCATGGCGTTGACTCTGCCAACATGAGTCAGACGAGTGATGCTATGGTCTAGAATCTGAGCATGAGAGTTGGAGGAGGAGGCAGCTTCTAGTTTAGCTGTAATTGCTTCCAGTCTGGTTGCTGTCTCCTGCAGCTGAATCCGAAGTTTTTCATTCTCTGCTGTAGCTGATAGGAGAAGAGCTCGACCTTCAGTAGCTCTTGCTTCAGCATCTTCAATTCTTTGCTTGTAGGTGTTTTCCATGCGGTTGACCTCATTGGTGTAGAGATCAGCAAACCTGGTGGAATGGTCACCTGCCATCTTCAGAATGCTGGTCAGATACTCACTTATCTGATCGTGAAGAGATTCTCCAAACTTGTCTTCAATGTCAATGATCTGGTTTTGAAGACGAGTTCTCTGCTCCTTGACTGCCTTTTCAACATATCTTCCAAGCTGTAGGCCTAAACCCTTTTCAAAGTGTAGGTCTATAGCAGTCTTGACCTGGGAGCATATGTCTGCTGTATAGTCAGCTGTTGGAGTAGAAGTTGAGGCTGTACCTTGAGGCTTGGGACGGACTGTCAGGGCTTTGCCTCTTTCTTCAGCTGAAAGGTACTCTTCATTGAGAAATGAGGTAGTGGCCTTAACCAGGTGGGACATGATGGTGTCTCCTTTGTCAATGAAGTGAGGTAGAGTATCCTTAGGCATGAAGTGATCAGGAATAGTGATTACTTCTCTTTCAATCTCGGTTCTGTCAGCTGGTTCAGCTGAGTCTTCTGCAGGAACGGACGCAGCTGAGTCATTCACTTTTGCTGTGTCAGCTGTCTGATGATCTGATATGCCTTCTGGGATAGAGGCATCAGTAGGTGGAATTCCTAGAATTCTGTGGCATACTGCTGTAAAGGCGTTCTCGGGCAGCAGTTGAGTAAAAGATGTGACTTGAGAAACTTCTTTTTGCTCCATTTCCCAGTCGAGGAAATTAGCTTTTCCTCTCATTCCTTCCATGACTTCAATAAGGTCATCCACATCATCTCTCCTGAGTTCAATCCAGGTGCAGATTCTGAGAATTTGTTCGAACTGAACTGATTCCTCATCAATAGCAGGAATAGTAGACTTGAGCAGATTTGCTATCTTCATCCTCATTATCTTCTCCCTTGTGCACATAGGATAGTGGACCATTCTGGATTGAGGTTGAGAGGGACCAGCTTGAGCAAGGTCTGCTGGTGCCATATCTTCTGGAACAGAAGAAACAATGATGGTAGGAGTTTGAGTATTTGGGGTAGATTCCTCAGCCGTGTGAGTATCAGCAGGGATTTGGGAAGTGATATGTTCTTGATCTGCAGTGATTTGTTCATCAGCAGGGTTTTGAGTCTGCTGGTCTGGTATAGTATCTTCATGAAGGTCAGTAAAAGGTTGGACACTTGGATCTTGATTATCAGCAGGGTTAGGCAATAGGGTTTCAGGGGTTGAGGTAGGTGGAGCTTGTTCCTCTGCTGTGTGAGTATCAGCAGGGATTTGGATATCAGTGTTTGAGTGATCAGATGGGTTGGAATCATCAGAAGGGTTGAAGGATGCAATCGGGGCTATTAGAATGGGAGTAGGAAGCCTCGATTTCTTGGACTTTTTGTTGGAAGAAGAATTATTCTTCTTTCTCTTCTGACCCTTTGACAATTTAGAAGGAGTAAAAGAGGGAGAGGGTTTAGAGGTACCTGCCTTCTTCAAGGGAGAGGCAGTGGGAGTGGCATCTGAATCAGATGGGGAGATGAGCCCAGATCTGATTAGATATCGTCTTTGTGCTAAGGTCTGATTGTCATCATCATCATCCTCAGCAGCTTTCGTCTGAGCCTCTTCTTTGGTTGGCTCCTCTTCTTCTTCAGCAGAGTCATGATCAGACTCTTGTGCTGCCTTCTCAGCCAACAGCTTCCTTTTCTCTTCTTTTAACCTTTCTGCCTCAGCAAGAGCTTCCTTTCTCAAATAATATTTGGAGATGTGGAAGGTCTTATGAGGTCCCATCTTGTACTTCTTTGGGAGAATATCTGGAAGGATGATGCTCAGCTTGTTGACAAAGCTGACTATGGCTGCTACCTTCCATACCTTCGATTGTAAGTCCAAAGTGACTTTCTTTGCCTCAAGAGCAATTCTTTCTAAGAATAGTCCTTGCCAGTCTCCATCGATCTGATCCCAGATTGCAGCCATTACTCGAACCTTTAAAGTAGTAACAGCATCATGACTGAATGTGTTACCAAGTAACATCTTCCCTGCAATATCCAACAAGGTTTGGAATTTTGGTTCAAGTTGGGATTTCTTGAGTCCAGTTGCATCAGTAGCCTTGATTCTTCCACCAGTAAACATCTCCATATACTCCTTTTCTCTATTCATGATGTAGTTGGAGATATTTATTTTCCCCCTTGACAGGCCAAATAATTCCTGAAGAATTTCCCTTGTAACCTTGACTTTGTGTCCATTCATGACACTTTCAACATGAGAACCCTTCATCACGGCGTTTGCATAGAATGTCAGAACGTCTTGTTCATAGACATTAGTTGGAGCTGCTTCCAGAAAGTCTCTGAGTTTAAGATTGACACACCGAAGCAATATCTCCTTGTTCTCATCTGAGTGTTTGCCTTTGAAAAACAGAGCATTCTCCGTAAAGATCTTCCCTTCCTTGGACCACTTTGCAGCATCCAAGGTGCCAGTGTTCTTGGTCTTCTCGTCGTAAATTTCAATGATTGCCATAGTAGAGTCTGAGTATTAGGGTTTGAAGGCTTGAAAGAAATTTGCAGAACGAGAGAGAGTAATGTGAGTAATATGAGCGACAGGGATTGGAAGAGGTTTTAGGGATGTGAATATATATACTCCAGAGAATTTGATCTAACGGTCAGATTTGGATTTGATTTTGGAGTAGAGCCCAAGATTTCCTTCTTTGATTTCTTAAATTTGCCGGCTGGTTATGCCATTTGGCAATATTTGATTTGCTGGCAATATGGTACTTGAGTATTAATGACATCATTACCAAAAATAGCCGTTGAGACTAATTTATGGTAAGAATTGATCATCAAGGCCGTTTTCTATAAGAGAATTGCATTCCTTATATAAGCCAATTTGTTTAATTACATTCAGGAATAATTCTAGAATGAATTACATGATCAAGACTAGTCATTATACTCTAAATTTGTGTGATTTGGTCAGCAGAGTGATGTCTTCTGATGTCGTCAAGATGTCTGCTGATTGTCTTTGAAAAGTCTTCTGGTCAGCTGAGTTGGTCTTCTGATCAGCTGAGTAGAGGAAACGGTGTTTGCTGTGATGATCCAACCTGGATGGATCCTTCCACCTTTATTGTGAGTGATGATCCAACCTGGTTTGATGGATCTTTCAACTCCTTCTTTAAATCAAGTGGAGCTAGTTTAGACATAGTCCCACTGATTTAAATGTTTCTCACCATCGGATGTTCCTCATCATCAGATGGGATGTAGCATCTAATGTGCTCTTGTTGAATTTCTTCGCTTCTCTAGAAGGGGAAGGAAGGTTGAGGGGTGCTTCAATGGAGTTGAAGAAAGGGCCATGGACGCAGCCTTCATGTTCTGTTTAGACACAGTAGCTTTTGATAACAAGCTCTCCATGTAGAACTTCCTTCTGGAGAAGAAGCTCTGCTTGCTTGCTACTTTGTCCTCTGCATCTCTTCCTCCTTTAGCTTTCAACAAGAACGTCTCTTCTTCCTTTAGCTTTCATGAACATACTCATGTTGAGTAAGCCATGTATATGGATCTGCATCATCTTCATTTTCTGGACAAATCTTCATCTCCTTTACCCAAGATTTTGGTTGAAGAATGATCTCCATTCCATCTCTTCTTTCAATTGTCTCCATACCTGAAATAAGAAAAGTGTTAGATGTTTTGTGTTCTTAGGTGTTCTCATAACTTCTCCTTTTATAGGGGTAGAAATGAGGTAATGGAGAGAAAGATGACAAAACTATAGAGGTGATAGGTCTGAATTTCTGAAAAGTGATTTCTTAAGATCAGCAGTGAGTTTCTTGATCCAAGGGTGCACATTTAAAGATATTCAGACTTATCTAATGGAATGCAGAAATTATAAATTTTGACCATGAGTTATTTGAAATCCGTACTGTGCATGCATACTGTTGAGTCGGTGAGGATGGTGTATTAATCCAGCCAAGTATGACTCAGTTAGTATACTGTATTTATGTATATGAATAAAGTATTTTATGAAGAATAGTTTATTAATATACATAGTTATACATTGCTTAGAGTAGGGAGATCAAATAGCTTTGTTCAAGTCTGCTATATATATGTATATGTATACTATGCAATGCAGATGTTAGAGTATTTCATCAAGGATTCTTAAGGTATCATTGATTCCCCCTTGATTAGATAACTCTATATTTTCCCTCAGCTCTATTTGTCTTCATTGGGAAAGAACTTACCTGAAGATGAGGGTGTCTATTCACCTCATCTGATTCTCCTAGTCTGCTGCACTTGGGTCAGCTGAGGTTTTCAGCTGTTCTCTCCTTCTTCATGTGCTTGGGTCCAGGAGTCCTAAGCTGTAACATAAGGTCTTGAACCTTTCTTCAGCTAGGGGCTTAGTCAAGATGTCTGCTCTTTGGATATCTGTGTGAATTTTCTCCATCTTGATGTCCTTCTTTTCAAGGTGATCTCTTATGAAGTGGTGTCGAATGTCGACATGCTTGCACCTTGTGTGGAGGACTTGATTTTGAGTGATGGCAATGGCGCTGCTGCTATCATAATAAATAGGGACTTCTCTTGCCTCTACATTGTAATCCTTGAGTTGTTGAACTAGCCAGAGCAGCTGACTACAACAACTACCAGCTGCCATGTATTCTGCTTCAGTGGTGGAGGTTGCAACTGAGGTTTGCTTCTTAGAGAACCATGATATCAGCTTGTTTCCTAGAAATTGACAGGTTCCTGATGTGGACTTCCTATCAATTCTGCATCCTCCAAAGTCTGAGTCAGAATAGCCACTCAATTCTAGATTGTCATCAGCAGGGTACCATAGTCCTAGGTTGACTGATCCTTTTAGGTACTTGAGAATCTTCCTTGCTGCTTCTAGATGACTTTGCTTTGGGTTTGCTTGAAACCTAGCACATACTCCTACAACAAATGTTATGTCTGGTCTACTGGCTGTAAGATATAGTAGAGATCCAAACAGTGCTCTATATTCAGCTTGATCAACTGCCTGTCCAGACTCATCTGGTTCCATTTTGAAAGATGTCATCATTGGAATCCTTGCAGTCTTGCTTTGTAGAGCTTTGAATCTTTCTAGCAGACTCTTGGTATACTTGGACTGGTTGATGAAGATCCCTTCTGGACTCTGTTTGACTTGAAATCCTAGGAAATAATTCATCTCACCCATCATGCTCATTTCGAATTTTCCTTGCATAAGTTTAGAGAACTTCTTGCACATTTCTTGATTGGGTGATCCAAATATGATGTCATCTACATATATTTGTACCATTAAAATGTCTTCTCCTTCTTGTATTCTGAAGAGAGTTCTATCAACTTTGCCTTTTGTATATCCATTGTCAAGTAGGAATTGTGACAATGTGTCATACCAAGCTCTAGGGGCTTGTTTTAGACCATAGAGAGCCTTCTTCAGTCGATATACTTGATCACCTTTTTCAAATCCTGGAGGCTGCTCTACATATACTTCTTCTATCAGAATACCATTTAGAAAAGCACTCTTGACATCCATTTGATATACCTTGAAGCCCATATATGATGCATAAGCTAGAAATAGTCGAATGGCTTCTAATCTGGCTACTGGTGCAAAAGTTTCATCATAGTCAATCCCTTCAGATTGTGAGTATCCTTTTGCAACTAGTCTTGCCTTATTTCTAGTTATCACATCATTTTCGTCCTTCTTGTTCTTGAATACCCACTTTGTTCCTACTACATTGTGGTTTTCAGGACGATCTACCAATTCCCAGACTTCATTTCTTTCGAATTGGTTTAGTTCTTCTTGCATAGCAGTGATCCAATTGCTATCTGTCATTGCTTCTTCTATGTCAGCTGGTTCAATGTTGGACAGGAAAGCACACCAGCAGAACATAGATGATTGAGAATTCTGATTCAGTTGTCTTCTGGTCTTGACACCTGATTCTGCTCCTCCTAAGATGAGGTTTGATGGATGGTTGTTCCTCCATGTATGCCTCACTGGAGTATCTGTATTGGATGAGTTTGGATCCTCATCTGATCTAGTGCCATCAGGAGGGTTGACTTGATTAGGTCGATCACCTTGAGTGTCAAAGAGATCATTCCCCCTGGCATTTGGGATTGATGCATCTTGATTCTGGTCAGCTTGTCCTGCTTGAGTTTGAGATCTAGTGACAGGTCTATGAGGCTTATCTTCCTCTGGTTCTTCAGGGAAAGGTTCATTGACTTCAATGAACTCATCTGGTTTAGACTTGATCACTAGATGTCTCATCTGATCTGCAGCTGAGTTTGTTTCTACTGTTTTGAGTGTGACAAGCTGTGTTGATGGCTTCTGCCCATAGCTTCTTGGGAGTAGAGAATTCAGCAAGGAGTGTTCTGGCAGCTTCTTTGAGCGTTCTGACTCTTCTTTCAGCTACACCATTCTGTTGTGGTGTTCTTGCTGCACTTGTCTCGTGCTGAATACCATTAGAAGTACAATAGGCAATTATATAAGAGTTAATGAATTCAGTGCCTTTGTCACTTCTAATTTTCACGATTGGTTCTCCTTTCTCTACTTGGATCCTCTTCAATAGTTCAGGTAGCTTCTGCTGTGTTTCACTCTTCTTGTATAAGAAGATAACCCAAGTAAACTTGGAATAATCATCTACAACAATAAGAGTGTACTTCCTCCCTGTTAAAGTGGTTGGAGTGATTGGTCCAAAGAGATCCATGTGAAGCAATTCAAGAACTCTGCTGGTTGATGCTGTCTTCTTGGTCTTGAAGGAGACCTTTGTTTGCTTTCCTTGTTGACATGCATCACAAACCTGATCTTTACAGTAGAGTTCATTAGGCAGACCATCAACTAAGGATTCCCTTGCTAACTTGTTCATAGTCTTAAAGTTCAGATGGCTAAGACGTTTGTGCCATAGCCAGCTGACATCTTTAGGGCTCTTCACAAGCAGGCATGTATCCTTAGGACAGCTGTTCCAATTTGCAAGATACATACTTCCCTTTCTAGATCCTGTTAGAAGGTTTTGTTTTGTTCTTTTATCACTTATGAGACATTCATCTTTAGAGAATTTAACTGAATAACCAGTGTCACAAAAGTGAGAAACAGATAATAAATTAAACTTAAGACCTTCTACATATGATACATCATGTACCTCAATGTCACCATTTTTGAGGGTGCCATATCCTTTTGTGTTACCGTGCGCGTTATCACCAAAGAAAACTTTTGGACCTTTCTTCTCTATGTAGTTGGTCAGCAGAGTTTTGGTTCCTGTCATGTGAGTTGAGCATCCACTATCTATGTACCAAGTTTCTCCTGCTAGACCTCCTCTTCTGTATAGGTCCTTCCTTTCCTGCAAGAAAAGTTAAGTTTTAGGTACCCATTTTGTTTTGGGTCCTTGGGTGTTAGTACTACCCTTGGGAACCCACATATACATTGGTCGTTTAAACAACCTTGAACATTTGAGTTGTTTCCCTCGGGCATCACAGAACCAAATCTTACTAGTCAGCACCTTGGACTGATCTGATTTGTTCTTGGTGTCAGCTAAGTAGTAGTCAAATGGTTTCCCTTTATAGGAGTGTACATACATGATCTTTTGACTAGTTACATTCGGCCTGGGTGCATTAGCTGGTCGATGCACACGATTATATGGACCATACTCTTCTGTTCTCACAATATCATAAGAGATAGGGGGTGCAAAGAGAACAGATTTGTTTGAAGAAGATTTCTTCTTCTTGGCTGGAGCAGCATACAGCTGAGACTGTCTCAGCCGAGATGGTCTAGGCTGTTTGCTGTTCCTCTGTACAGGCTTGGGGTTAGCTTGTCCTTTACCATTTTTGGTTTTGGGATAGTTAGCCTTAGCTGGTACAGATGCCTTTTGGTTCATATTGAGTTCATTGTGTTTAGAACACTCACCCTGTTCATGTATCTGAGTAGTGCACTTGTTAGGTGTACTACCCCCAGCTGGAGAGGATGTTGATGGATTAAGTTCATAGCCTAAACCCATCTTATTGCCATTTGATCTATAATATTCAGAGATACTTTCAATAGTAGTCGAAGCTTTATTGAATTCTGATATCTTTTGATCTAGGCATTCCTTCTCCTTTTCTAAGAGCTTATGTGTTTGGAAGAGATCATCGAACTTAGATTGAAGTATACGAAATTCTTTGGTTTCTAAGGCTTGAGTTTCTAACATCCCCTCATACAACTGAGTTGTTGTGGTATTTTCTTCCTTAAGAAGTTCCACTTCTTTGGTCAACCTTTCATTCATGGTGACTAACTCAGGGGTGTTATCAAACTTTACCTTTTTCAACCTAGCAATTTCTTTCCTTAAATCCTTATTCTCCTCTTCCACTTCTATAAAGGCTCTAGTGGCAATATCCAGATCACCTTTTACCTTTCTTAAAGATTGATAATAGGTGTCTTCTGATTCGCCTTCAGATGAGTTTATGTCATCTGTTTGTGAGAAAATAGGTGAATGGAAAGTAGTAGTATAAGAGTTTACCTCATTTTCTCCTATGGCCATCATAGCTAGGTCGTCTGAATCATCTGAAAAGATTTGATCGTCTGGTGACGTAGGGAGTTCATCACTTTGGTATTCAGATTCTTCAGTCACCATTGCCTTTTTGTCTGAGGTTCTTCTTGGCCTTCTTTCTTTCTTGTCATCCAAATCCAGCTTAGGACATTCATAGACATAGTGTCCTGGTTTGCCACAGTTGAAGCAAGATCCAGGTTTCTTATTTGAGTTGCCTCTCCTTGGAGGAGTGGCATCTCTTCTTCTAGATCCTCGGCTGTCAGATGACTCCACATCCTTTCTAGGATGTCTTTCTGGTGTTCTTTCTCTGGAACCTCTGGAGGATGAACTTGCTCTTCTATCTTTGTAGTTTCTATAGAATTTTCTATATTTACTGTTGAGGGTGTTCATCCTTTCAAATCTCTTGATCATAAGAGCCATTTGCTCTTTCAGGCTCATGTCTGATCCTTCACAGTCTTCTGTTTTCAGAGAGGTCTTGCCAGATGAGGTGCTTGCAGCTTTTGTATTGGCTGCCTTGAAGGCTACAGTCTTGGAGGTAGATGGGGTTGCAGTTGGCTCATCACTTCCTGAGTTCTCTTCTCTTTCAAGATCATATTCATGGGCTTTCAGGTTCTGAAATAGAGTTTGGGCAGACCACTTCTTGATATCTTGAGTATCTTTGATGATGGTCTTCTTGAGTCTCCATTTCTTGGTTAGAGAATCTAAGATCTTTAGATTTTTCTCTCTATTTGTGTATTTCTTGCCCAGAGATTCTATTTCATTGATGATCTTGGTAAATCTGTTGTCTAACTGATCAATAGACTCTTCTGGTTGCATCTTGAAGTGTTCGAACTTCTTGACTGCTGTAGACAACTTGGATTCTTTGATCAGCTCAGTTCCTTCACAGAGAAGTGCCAATGCCTCCCACATCTCTCTGGCTGACTCACAATGGATTACCTTTGCAATGTACTCATTTGGAAGAGTTTGCATTATGTAATCTTGAGCAATGCTATCAAGGTTTGATTGCTTCATCTCTTCTGGTGTGAGATCCTTCATGGGCTTGGGAACCAGTTCTCCAACTGGGACTTCTGGATCACCATTTGCAGTGTTGACTGTCATGATGGTGATCGGGCCTTCTGTGATTACAGACCACATCTTGTAATGGACTGATGTGAGATTCTTCCTCATCCTGATCTTCCAGTAATCATAATCCTCAACTGAAAACTTAGGCAACTTACGCATATTAGCACTCATGCTGTATGAGTTTTCAAAAACAAGTTTTCCAAAAAGATCTGTTCAAGAGGACTACAGAAAGACTCCCTCAAGTCTTCTGATAATCTAGAGACAGTAGTCCGTTAGAACCACTGCTCTGATACCACTTGTTGGTCCCTGAACGAGTAGTGAATGGGATTAAAGTCTAGAGGGGAGGGGTGAATAGACTTTAAAACTTTTTCAAACAGAGTTGGGAACCTCTTCTGATTGCTATGTCAACTGGACTGCAAGTCTGCTGGTCCAGATGACTATAGTGATCTGACTGAAGAAGTTATATGCGGAAATATGGTGGCCCTGGTTTAGACTCGTTCTTGTAACTTGTTTTACTTTGTGAAATTACTCAGCTGATGCTGGTTTGAAAGTTATGGCCCTTTTTGAAGAGTGTTGAAATCACAGTATGCACTATATAATAATGAATGTAAAAGCAGAAATGTAAAGTGCAGAAAGTAAATAACACCGGATTTATAGTGGTTCGGATATACGATCCTACGTCCACTCTCACGTCCTAACGTGATGTTTAATCCCTTTAATTTCCACAAATTACAAGGGTCTTGTCCTTTATAGTCCCAAGGTTAGGACTTTGAGATCTGAGCCGTCCTAACAGCTGCGGTCTCCACAAGTGATTGTAAGCACTTGCACTTTGAGGGGTTTCAAAAACTTAAACCTTTCGGTGAGGGTTTGGGGTTTTTGAGATGTATCCAACTAATGGTTCAAGCTTATAATTTGCTTAACCACTATGCCTAAAACAACTGATATACAATATGAATAAGTTTCAGGTTCTTAAGGGTTGGATAAGAAGCACTTAAGAGCTATGGATAATCTAATGGATTTCAGGCTCTTTGAGAATTCTTAGAACAATGTGGCTTTTTGCTTGATAGCTTGCTTAGCTTGTAAATTCTCTCTTGTGTTGCTTCTGTGTTCAACCTCTTGTATTTATAATGGAGATTGAGTGCAACTAGCCGTTGGAGTTGACTAGCCGTTTGAGCAATCTTCCCATAATAGCTTGATTCCTTGATTCCAGCCGCTTGATTGCTTCAATCCTGGGATCATGTCAATCTTCTAAATAAGGTAGGTCTTCGTTTAAATCGCAAGATGACTTGGGAATCAGCCGAGTCCTGGAAGAGCACATAGTCTTCTGATCTGTACTACTAGTCTTCTGACTGCTCTTCTGGCCTTAGGTCTTCTGTCTTCTGATATCAGACGAGTACTACTCTTCTGATCTGAAAATTCTTTGTAATGTTTTAGGCCATCTTCAATCTGGGACTCCATCAGATAAGTAGGTATACAAGCACCTTAACATATCTGGTCTTCAAGGATCTTCTAGTCTTCATGTCTTCTACTCTTCTCATCTTGAGGATAGGCATGTGAGCCATGACTGTGCTGATCAGCTGCTATCAATACAGTTGATCACACAAGACTAGTCTAAGCTGTTCTATACAAGTCAGCTGATCCTATTACATTTATAAACTCTAAGTGTTTTGGCCATCAAAACTATTCTAACATCAAGTGGGGCTTAGGGTGAATTTATATCCCAACAAAGAGGTTCCCAACTCTCTTGAAAAAGTTTTAAAGTCTATTCACCCCTCCCCTCTATACTTTAATCCCATTCACTACTCGTTCAGGGACCAACAAGTGGTATCAGAGCAGTGGTTCTAACGGACTACTGTCTCTAGATTATCAAAAGACTTGAGGGAGTCTTTATGTAGTCCTCTTGAACATATCTTTTTCTTTTGAAAAACTTGTTTCTGAAAACTCATACAGCATGAGTGCTAATATGCGTAAGTTGCCTAAGTTTTCAGTGGAGGATTATGATTACTGGAAGATCAGGATGAGGAAGAATCTCACATCAGTCCACTACAAGATGTGGTCAGTAATCACAGAAGGCCCAATCACCATCATGACAGTCAACACTGCAAATGGTGATCCAGAAGTTCCAGTTGGAGAACTTGCCCCCAAGCCGATGAAGGACCTCACACCAAAAGAGATGAAGCAATCAAATCTTGACAGCATTGCTCAAGATTATATCATGCAAACTCTTCCAAATGAGTACATTGCAAAAGTAATCAATTGTGAGACAGCTAAAGATATGTGGGATGCTCTAGCACTTCTCCGTGAAGGAACTGAGCTGATCAAGGAAAGTAAGCTATCAACAGCAGTCAAGAAGTTTGAACACTTCAAGATGCAACCAGAAGAGTCTATTGATCAGCTAGACAATAGATTTACCAAGATCATAAATGAGATTGAATCCCTAGGCAAGAAATACACAAATAGAGAGAAAAACTTGAAGATTTTAGACTCTCTAACCAAGAAATGGAGACTCAAAAAGACCATCATCAAAGATACTCAAGATATCAAGATATGGTCTACTCAAACTCTGTTTCAGAACCTCAAAGCTCATGAGTATGATCTTGAAAGAGAAGAAAACTCAGAAAATGATGAGCCTACTGCAACCCCATCTACCTCCAAGACTGTAGCTTTCAAGGCAGCAAATACAAAAGCTGCAAGCACCTCATCTGGCAAGACCTCACTAAAAATAGAAGACTTTGAAGGATCAGATATGAGTCTGAAAGAGCAAATGGCTCTTATGATCAAGAGATTCGAAAGGGTGAACACTCTCAACAACAAATATAGAAAATTCTACAAGAATTATAAGAGAGGTGGTTCATCCTCTAGAGAATCTAGAGAAAGAACACCAGAAAGGTATCCTAGAAAGGATGTGGAGTCATCTGACAGCCGAGGCTCCAGAAGAAGAGATTCCACTCCTCCAAGGAAAGGCAGTTCAAATCAAAAACCTGGAGCATGCTTCAATTATCGCAAACCAGGACATTATGTCTATGAATATCCTGAGCTGAATTTAGATGACAAAGAAGAAAGAAGGCCAAGAAGAGACAGAAGAAATTCAGATAAGCAAGCAATGGTGACTGAAGAATCTGAATATCAAAGTGATGAACTTCCTACATCACCAGACTGTCAAATCTTCTCAGATGATCTAGCTATGATGGCCATAGGTGAAAATGAGGTAAATTCCTACACTACTACTTTCCATTCACCTATTTTTTCACAAACAGATGATATAAACTCATCTGAAGGCGAATCAGAAGACACCTATTATCAATCTTTAAGAAAGGTAAAAGGTGATCTGGATATTGCCACTAGAGCTTTTATAGGAGTGGAAGAGGAGAATAAGGATTTAAGGAAAGAAATTGCTAGGTTGAAAAAGGCTAAGTTTGATAACACTCCTGAGTTGGTCACAATGAATGAAAGATTGACCAAAGAAGTGGAACTTCTTAAGGAAGAAAATACCACAATAACTCAGTTGTATGAGGGGATGTTAGAAACTCAAGCCTTAGAAACCAAGGAATTTCGTTTACTACAATCTAAGTTCGATGATCTCTTCCAAGCACACAAGCTCTTAGAAAAGGAGAAGGAATGCCTAAATCAAAAGATATCAGAGTTCAATAAAGCATCTGCTATTATTGAAAGTATCTCTGAATATTATAGAACTAACGGCAATAAGATGGGTTTTGGTTATAAATTTAATCCATCAACATCCTCTCCAGCTGAGGGCAGTACACCTAATCAGTGCACTACTCAGACACATGATAAGGGTGAGTGTTCTAAACACAATGAACCTAATATGAACCAAAAGGCATATATACCAGTTGAGGTTAACTATCCCAACACCAAAAATGGTAAGAGACAAGTTAACCCCAAGCATGCACAAAGGAACAACAAACAGCCTAGACCATCTCATCTGAGACAGTCTCAGCTGTATGCTGCTCCAGCCAAGAAGAAGAAGTCTTCTTCACACAAATCTGTTCTCTTTGCACCCCCTATCTCTTATGATATTGTGAGAACAGAGGAGTATGGTCCATATAATCGTGTGCATCGATCAGTTAATGCACCCAGACCGAATGTAATCAGTCAGAAGATAATTTATACACACTCCTATAAGAGGAAACCATCTGACTATTACTTAGCTGACACAACTAACCAATCAGACCATGCCAAGGTGTCAACTGGTAAGATTTGGTTCTGTGATGCCCGAGGGAAACAACTCAAGTGCTCAAGGTTGTTCAAACGACCAATGTATATGTGGGTTCCCAAGGGTAGTACTAACACCCAAGGACCCAAGACAAAATGGGTACCTAAGACTTAACCTTTCTTGCAGGAAAGGAGGGACCTATACAGAAGAGGAGGTCTAGCAGGAGAAACATGGTACATATATAGTGGATGTTCAACCCATATGACTGGAACCAAAGCCCTGATGACCAACTACACAGAAAAGAAAGGTCCAAAAGTCTTCTTTGGTGATAACGCGCACGGTAACACAAAAGGATATGGCACCCTTAAAAATGGTGACATTGAGGTACATGATGTATCATATGTAGAAGTTTAAAGTTTAATTTATTATATGTTTCTCATTTCTGTGACACTGGTTATTCAGTAAAATTCTCTAAAGATGAGTGTCTCATAAGTGACAAAAGAACAAAACAAAACCTTCTAACAGGATCTAGAAAGGGAAGTATGTATCTTGCAAATTGGAACAGCTGTCCTAAGGATACATGTCTGCTTGTGAAGAGCCCAAAGATGTCAGCTGGCTATGGCATAAACATCTTAGTCATCTGAACTTTAAGACTATGAACAAGTTAGCAAGGGAATCCTTAGTTGATGGTCTGCCTAATGAACTCTACTGTAAAGATCAGGTTTGTGATGCATGTCAACAAGGAAAGCAAACAAAGGTCTCTCTCAAGACCAAGAAGACAGCATCAACCAGTAGAGTTCTTGAATTGCTTCACATGGATCTCTTTGGACCAATCACTCCAAATACACTTACAGGGAGGAAGTACACTCTCATTGTTGTAGATGACTACTCCAAGTTTACTTGGGTTGTCTTCTTATACAAGAAGAGTAAAACTCAGCAGAAGCTTCCTGAACTATTAAAGAGGATCCAAGTAGAGAAAGGAGAACCAATTGTGAAAATTAGAAGTGACAAAGGCACTGAATTCATTAACGCTTATATTATTGCCTATTGTACCTCTAATGGTATTCAGCATGAGACAAGTGCAGCAAGAACACCACAACAGAATGGTGTAGCTGAAAGAAGAGTCAGAATACTCAAAGAAGCTGCAAGAACACTCCTTGCTGAATTCTTAACTTCTAAGAAGCTATGGGCATAAGCCATCAACACAGCTTGCCACACTCAAAATAGGTCAGGTATGGAGAGAATCGAAAGAAGAGATGGCATGGACATCATCTCTCAACCAAAGACTTGGGTGAAGGAGATGAAGATTTGTCCAGAAAATGGAGATGATGCAGATCAGCATACTTGTCTTACCCCACATAAGTATGCCTATGAAAACTAAAGGAAGGAGAGACGTTCTTGTTGAAAACTAAAGGAAGGAGAGATGCAGAAGACAAAGTAGCAAGCAAGCAGAACTTCTTCTCCAGGGGGAAGTTCTACATGGAGAGCTTATTACCAAAGGCCACTTTGTCAAATCACATCAGGAAGACCAAGTTCCTGTCTTTCTCTTCACACTCCATTGAAGCACCTTCCAATCTTCTCCCTCCTACAAGAGGAGCGAAGAAATTCAACAAGGACACTTTAGATGCTACATCCCATCTGATGATGAGGAACATCCGATGGTGAGGGGCACCTGAACCAGTGGGATACCATCTAGACTGATCCCACATGGTTAAAAGAAGGAGCTGAAAGATCCATCAAACCAGGTTGGATCATCACAGCTGAAAGACCCATCCAACCAGGTTGGATCATCACACACAGAAGATTTACTCAGCAAACTTCAATCCTCTACTCAGCTGATCAGAAGACCAACTCAGCTGACCAGAAGACTTTCAAGAAAAATCAGCAGACTTTTTGAAGAAATCAGAAGACTTCACTCTGCTGATTAGATCACTTTAATTCAGAACATAATGACTATCTTTGATCATGTAATTCATTCTAGATTTATTCCTGAATGTAATTAAGGAAATTGGCCTACATAAGGAATGAAATTCACTTATAGAAAACGGCCTTGATGATCAATTCTTGCTAAAATTTAGTCTCGACGGCTATTTTTGGTAATGATGTCATTAGTACTCAATTACTGTTTTGCCAACGAATCATCAATTGACACATGGCAAATTCAGCCGGCAAAATTAGAGGAACGAGGCGAAATCAAAGAAGGAAATCTTGGGCCCTACTCCAAAATTGAATCAAATCTGACCGTTGGATTGTACAATTCTTAAGTTTTGCTGGAGTATATATACAAACCCTTAAACCTTTCCAAACCCTTTTTCCTCTCACAATACTCAATTGCTCTCAAATCACTCTCGCCCTGAATATCTTTCCTAGGCATTCCGACCCTAAAACTCAACATCCAGAATGGCGATCATTAAAATTTACGACGAGAAGACCAAGAGCACTGGCACTCTAGATTCAACAAAGTGGTCTAAGAAAGGAAAGATTTTCACTGAGAATGCTCTGTTTTTCAAGGGCAAGCATACACCTGCGAACAAGGAGATCCTTCTTCGCTGCAACAATCTCAACCTTCGTGATTTTCTGGAAGCAGCACCAACAAACGTTTATGAACAAGATGTACTGACTTTCTACTCGAACGCAGTGATAAGGGATCTCATGTTGAAAGTGTCATGGGTGGACACAGAGTTGAGATCTCAAGAGAGATCCTTCAGGAATTGTTCGGCTTATCAAGGGGGGAGATAAACATCTCTACCTACATTATGGGAAGAGAAAAAGAGTATATGGAGATGTTTACTAGTGGAAGAGTCAAGGCTGAGAATGCCTCTGGCCTTAAGAAATCACAACTCGACCCCAAGTTTCAAACTTTGATGGACATTGCAGGCAAGATGTTGCTTGGTAACACTTTTAGCCATGATGCTGTTACCACTTTGAAGGTTAGAGTTATGGCTGCAATCTGGGATCAGATTGATGGAGATTGGCAAGGGCTATTCTTGGATAGGATTGCTCTTGAGGCCAAGAAGGTTACATTTGACCTCCAATCCAAAGAATGGAAGGTGACATCAACTGTCAGCTTTATCAACAAGCTGAGTATTATCCTTCCAAAAGTACTCCCAAGGAAGTACAAGATGGGTCCTCATAAGACATTCCACACCTCCAAGTATTACTTGAGAAAGGAAGCTCTTATTGAGGCAGCAAGACTGAAAGAAGAGAAGAAGAAGATGCTGGCTGAAGCATCCTCTAAGGATGTTGTTGAGGAGGCAGAAGAGTATGTTCATGACTCTGCTGAAGAAGAAGAGGAGCCCTCCAAAGAAGAGGCTCAAAAGAAGGCTGTTGAGGACGATGATGATGATAATCAGACCTTAGCACAACGAAGAATCCTGATCAGATCTGGGCTTATCTCCCCATCTGATTCAGATGCCACTCCCACTGCCTCTCCTTTGAAAAAGACAGGTACTTCTAATCCCTCTCTCACTATCTCACCTTCTAAACTGTCAAAGGGTCAGAAGAGAAAGAAGAACACTTCTTCTTTCACCAAAAAGACAAAGAAATCCAGGCTCCCTACTCCCATGAGCATAGCCCCTATTTCATCATTCAACCCTACTGACGATCCCAACCCATCTGAACCTTCAAACACTGATACCCAAATCCCTGCTGATACTCACAAAGCAGAGGAACAAGCCCAGCCTCAAATAACTCTTGAGTCCCAACTGCCTACCCCTGCTGATACTCAAACAGCAGATGACCAAGATCATCAAGCCCAACCATCTACTGATCTTCAAGTAGAACAGGAACCAGACCAACAGACTCAAAACCCTGCTGATACTCAACCTATTGAAGATCAAACTCTCTCTCAACCAGAAAATATCACTTCCCAAATCCCTGCTGATACTCACACAACAGAGGAAAATGTCCCTTCCACTCAATCCCCTATCCTCACTGCCCCATCTGCACAAGAAGACTTGGCACCAGCAGACTTGGCTCAAGCTGGCCCTTCTCAATCTCAATTCAGCATGGTGCACTATCCTATGTGCACAAGAGAGAAGATAATGAGGATGAAGATAGCCAATCTGCTCAAGTCTACTATTCCTGGTATTGATGAGGAATCAGTTCAGTTTGAACAAGTACTAAGAGTTTGTACTTGGATTGAGCTCAGAAGAGATGATGTGGATGACCTTCTTGAGGTCATGGAAGAAATGGGAGGAAAGGTAAATTTCCTTGACTGGGAGATGGAGCAAAAGGAAGTTTCTCAAGTTCAATCTTTTGCTCAGATGCTGCCAGCAGAGGCCCTGACTGCAGTATGCAACAGGATTCTAGGAATTCCCACTGATGATGTCTCTGTACCAGAAGGCTCATCAGATCAGCAGACAGCGGAAAAAGCAAAGGCTGAAGACTCAGCTGCAACAGCCCCTACAGCAGACTCAACTGAACCAGCTGACAAAGTAGAGATTGAAAGAGAAGTAGTCAGAGTACCAGCTCACTTCAAGCCCTCAGAAAATCTGACTCACTTCCTTGATCAACCAGAGGATACAGGCAGACGGATCATGACACATCTGACTAAGGCCACTACCTGCTTCCTCAATGAAGACTATCTAACAGCTGAAGAAAGAGGCAAGGCATTGATAGTTGCTCCCAAACCTCACGGTACTGCCTCGACCTCTATCCCATCTGTTGACTATACAGCAGACATCTGCTCCCAGGTCAAAACTGCAATAGACCTGCACTTTGAGAAAGGCTTAGGTCTACAGCTTGGAAGATATGTTGAGAAAGCTGTTAAGGAGCAGAGAACTCGTCTTCATGACCAGATTATTGACATTGAAGATAAGTTTGGTGACGTACTTCATCAACAGATAGAAGAGTACTTGTGCACCATTCAGATGAAGGCATCTAACACCTCCACCATGTTCGCTGATCTCTATACTAATGAGATAACTCGTATGGAGACCACCTACAAGGCAAGGATTGAGGATGCTGAAGCAAGAGCCACTGAAAGTAGGGCCCTTCTTAAGTCAGCTGCAGAGGAGAATGAGAAACTGCAGACTCAGCTGAAGGAGACAGCAGCCAAATTGGAAGCACTTACAGCTACACTTGAACCTGCCTCCTCCTCCAACTCTCATGCTCAGATCCTAGAACAAAGCATCACTCATCTGACCCATGTTGGCAGAGTCAATGCCATGGCCCTGCAGCAGACTCTGAAAGTGGAAATTCTGAATGCCATGAAGCCTTTTGCGGCTGCACTTGCTGAAGCCAAAAAGGGGGAAGATGTATTGATAAAGGCTCTAGAGAAGGCTACTGCACAGCAAGCTGTAATGGTAGTATCTCAAGATGAGCTGAATGAAACCTTGGGTGGCTTAAAAATCAAAATCAAGAGCAGGCAAGGCAAAGGCAAAGGCAAAGAAATTGCTCAAGAAGACACCCAAGCTCCCACTCAAGCTCCTACTGCCAAGAGTCTACAGATCACTGCCCCTGTAGAACAAGTTCCTGAAAAGAGGATGACAAGGAAAAGGAAGGCAGATGAGCAAGCTCAGACAAGTGAAAAGTCAGCTCCAGCAGAGCCTACTGCAGAAGAGAAAGAGACTCTAGAGCTGAAGAAAAGAAAAGTGCTTGAAGCTCAAGAGCTTAAGCAAAAGAAGATGAAAGATGCGAAGGCACTCAAGGCCAAATTTGATAGGAAGGTGGTCAAACTCAGGAAAGTTCTCAAGGACAAAGCAATGAAAGAAAATGTCCTGGTGTTTGATAGCACTTATGTGGATTTCTTAGCCCTTCAAGATGAGCTACCAAGATGGTATCCCCTGAAGAAGAAGTGGCAAATTCAACACCACATAGTAAGGAAATTTGGCCCTCTCCCTACTTATGAAGATGAATTCTTCCAGTTCAATAAGTTCATGAACATTGAAGATCAAGAATTCTGGAAAGAAATAGTCAAGACAGCCAAAGAACTTGACAACTGTAGAATCCTAACTCCTGAAGAACCTAAATGGGATGCACCTACTCTGACCTCCGGAAGAACTAACATGATAGAGGTCAAAATTATTCTGGAGAAGATCTATCTTGAAGATAATGTTACAGACCCTCAACATCTGGAAGATGTTCGAGCTCGTCTGTACCTTGCTTTCCGCATTTGAAGATCAAAAGACCTGATGAAGACTACTTTAGAAGTATAAAGAAACTATCACTTGTAATCTGTAAAAGCTCCACATATATTCAAGTTCTAGTTCTTTTGCTTACAAGACAAACTCTCATTGTCTTCATCAGATACTTCAATTTTAAAATGTTATAAACTCTTATCTTATGTATTAAGAGCATTTATCAAGTATAGTTTTGGCTTCATCAAAAAGGGGGAAATTGTTGGGATATAAATTCACCCTAAGCCCCACTTGATGTTAGAATAGTTTTGATGGCCAAAACACTTAGAGTTTATATATGTAATAGGATCAGCTGACTTTGTATAGAACAGCTTAGACTAGTCTTGTGTGATCAACTGTATTGATATCAGCTGATTAGCACAGCCCCGGCTTACATGCGCACCCTCAAGATGAGAAGAGTAGAAGGCATGAAAACTAGAAGATCCTTGAAGACCAGATAAGTAAGGTGCTTGTATACCTACTTAACTGATGGAGTCCAAGATTGAAGATGGCCTAAAACAGGTTACTGAATTGCCAGATCAGAAGAGTGTTACTCGACTAATATCAGAAGACAGAAGACTTAAGGCCAGACGAGTAGTTAGAAGACTATGAGTGAAGATCAGAAGACTAGGTGCTCGTCCAGGACTCGGCTGATTCCCAAAGTCATCTTGTAATTTGAATGAAGACTTACCTTACTTAGAAGATTGACATGATCCCAGGACTGAAGCAATCAAGCGGCTGGAATCAAGGAATCAAGTAAACATGGAAAGATTGCCCCAACGGCTAGTCAACTCCAACGGCTAGTTGCAGCAATCATCCCTATAAATACAAGAGGATGAGAAATCACAACAAGAAGTCACAACGTGAGAATTCAACATGCTAAACAAGCAAGCAAGCACAAAGCCATATTGTATTGAGAGTTCTCCAAGAGCCCAGAAATCCTTAGAATATCTCTAGCTCTTAAGTGATTTCTATCCAACCTATAAGAACCTGAATCCCATTCATATTGTATATCATTTGATTTAGGCATAGTGGTTAAGCAAATTATAAGCTTGAACCATTAGTTGGATATCTTCAAAAACCCCAAAACCCCCACCATAAGGTTAAGTTTTTGAACCCCTGCAAAGTGCAAGTGCAAGTGCTTACAATCACTTGTGGAGACCGTAGCAGTTAGGACTGCTCAGATCTCAAAGTCCTACCCTTGGGACTATAAAGGACAAGCCCTTGTAATTTTTGGTAAATTAAAGGGATTAAACATCACGTTAGGACGTGAGAGTGGATGTAGGATCGTATATCCGAACCACTATAAACCTGGTGTTATTTATCTTTCTGCACTTTACATTATTGTCATTTCCATACATTTTATATAGTGCATACTGTGATTTCGACTATCTTCAAATCAAGGCCATAACTTTCAAACCAGCATCAGCTGAATATTTTCATTAAGTAAACAACTTGGCATTTTCAAAAGAAACTAAAGAACGAGTCTAAATAAGGCCTACCAAACTTCCGCATATAATCTCTTCATCAGATCACTATAGTCATCTGGACCAGCAGACCTGTAGTCCAGTTGACATAGAAATCAGAAGAGGTTCCCAACTCTCTTGAAAAAGTTTTAAAGTCTATTCACCCCTCCCCTCTAGACTTTAATCCCATTCACTACTTGTTCAGGGACCAACACTAGATCCTGCCAGAAATGCGACAACATTTAGGTCAACATTTAATGTAGCATTTCAGAAAAGACTCAGAAAAAATCTCGGAAGGTCAAATTAAGATGTTGTTGATAATGTTAAGGCATTTAAGAATTAACAACATCTACAATATCCCCCAATTTGACCTTTCGACTACAACACACCTGATGCACATATATTTCTATACATACTCAGTTTTATGTACTTAGTTGAGGTTGACATCATTGCTAAGCACTAGTCAAGACAATACCTGTTGTAATCGTTGGATCAAATCGAATGAAGATCAAGGGTAACCTTATAATAATCCGTGCCAAAGGATCAAAGCAATTTTATCCAAAATAGAATAAGTATAAACAATACACTTATTCACAACATAAGTAACTTTACTAAAATCATAAGTTGAACTGGAAGAATTAACTTAAGATTTAAGTAAGACACTAACAAAACAAAATAACAAAAATCAGAAAAAAAAACAACAAACAAAACAAAGACTCAGCAACCTGCAGTAAACACATGATAATCTGTAAACATATTAAGCAAAGGCAGTAAACAAATATCTTCAAATGTAACCATAATTTAAGCAAGTTGCAACAAATAAACAACCTAACATCTAAGAAATAAATAACAAGTGTATCAGAATTTCAGAATACTTAAACATTAGTTACAGAGATTGAACTGAATAAATGGCATAAACAGCAGCCATTATGAAATCAGATCTCCCCCTGTCTTGTAGCTTGTCCCTGTTCATCAATGGAGATCACCATACAAGGTCTCCATCTCAGCAACATCATCATCAGCTTCATCCACAAAGTAAGTAGATGCAAGATGTGCAACTATATTAGTTACTCCAGCATCAGCAGCATCAGGTTCACCACCACCAGCAGCAGCAGGAACTCCATCATCATTCAACTCTTCAATCACCACATTGGAGTTTGATGGTGGTGGATGGTGGTGGTACTCCCCCTGTTGTAGGTGAAAGCAGATTGGTCCACCTGTCCTTCAGGAACTGTAGCTCATCAATTGTTTCCTGCAAGTGTTGGAGCTGTAGTTTGATGAATTCCTGTGAAAGATACACATTACCAAAAATGTTGACACGAATGTTCTCAACATTTGGGGGTGCATTTCTCTGATGTGTTCTGGAAGGGCCTGGTTGAGCAGAAGTAGAGGGTCTGGAAGATCTCTGTGGACTATCGGTACCAGGAGCAACTACGGGCAGATCAATTATTCTGTCCCCAATCAATAAGGTAGGAGAAATAGCAAGCAGTAGCACTTTCCCCCTCAAAACATCAGTCTTCTTAGCAGTGAAGCCATGGTGCTTTAGATAGTTTGAAATCAAGACTGGATAGGGCAGATTTCCTTTCCCAGTAGTTTTCCCAGTAAACTTCCTCATATGGTGAAAGATAGTGTGTCCCAGATTGAACTTCTTAAGTATAGAAATCCTATACATAAGAATGGCTTGGTCTCTTGTAATCTTAGTGGTGTTGGTAGTGGGAATCCAATTGTATATTATCAACTTATACAGCACAGAACGTAAGGAGGTTAAGTGTCTAGCTAGCATCTTCCTAGTCCACTTAGTCTTTCTACCCCCTGTGATTGCAGTAATCACAACATCCATATCTGGATCATCATCCTCATCAACATTAGGAGTGTGCAAGAACTCATTAATAAGTTCTGGAGTGAATGGCACATCCCTCCCCCTAAAATTAACAGTACCATAGGACCTAGAACTTCTTTTACCAGAACTTTTCTTTATACAGGCATAGAACTCATAAGACCAGTTTGTAAGAAAAGCTTCACCAAATGTAACAGCATTCAACAGATTTCTATCCTCTAAAAACTTAATCATCCCCTTACTATCAAAATCAGGCATATTAATCCTTTTCTCAATTAACAGCTTCCTCTTAGAGTAAATTTCTAACCTTTTCTCAACATAATTAGAGTGATCAGAGATACCTTCGCTTTCTTCCTCAGAAGGTAGTTCCTCATCAGGATCAGTGTCTCCATCATGTGCACAGGAGCTTTTGGATGAGCTCTTTGCTTCAGCAGATGAGCTCTTTGCCTCAGAAGATGAGTTGTCTCCACTTCCACCATCATCAGGTTCTGGTGTGGACTCTTTTGCAGCAGCAAATGACTCAGCATTCTTCTTAAGAGACTCTTGCATGTCTCTTAGGCAAACATCGAAATCAGAATCAGAGTCTGATTCAGCAGGTTCTTCTTCAGGGATCATTTTAGCAGCAGCTTTCTTCTCTATTGGTTTCTCAACAACAACTTTCTTTGGCTTCTTTGCAGCAACAGTGGCATCTTCAGTTTCTTCATCAGAATCAGTGAACACTTGAATGGGTTCACCAGCATCAGTTCCAACTTTCTTCTTCTTCCTCATGGATTCAGAGTAATCCACACGAGTGAACACTCGATATGATCTCCTTCTTTGAACAGGGCTTCTCTGTCTTTTCCCTTTCTGCACATTCTTCTTGAAAGGAATGGGTGCAGACTCATCAGAAGGTGAGAGAGAGAAGTTTGTACCACTGTCAGAAGCTTGGGCGTCCTCCATTTCTTCATCCTCAGAATCGGATGCAGCAGTAGCTTCTCATTCAGCAACAGTTTCGACATGTTCCTCCGCTGAAACATGAACAGTAGGATTAGGGCTTTTTGTTTCGGCAGCCATTTGAGCGGTTTGATCGGCCAAATAACTCGTGATATCCACAGTGATATCTCCGAATGTCATCACATGCAGATGACCAGTAGCTCGAAGAGTCTCAGACACTTCTTCGACAGCCCTAGTAAACTGTTCAACGGTCGAATCTTGTGGGATGTTGGTTGTTGGTGGAACGGTTTGAGGAGTAGTTTGACGAGTGGGAGCTGTTGTTGATGGGTTTGCAGAGACATTGGAGTCGGCATTTGAGGAGTTGGATTGTTGTGAGGCCATTGAAGCAAGAATTTCTTGAGAATTTTGGGTAGTTCGTTCGGAAGTTTCAGAAGCAGAGTGTGAGTGAGAGTGAAATTGTGAGTGGGATTGAGGTTGGTTTCCAGCCATTTAAGGAACGGTTGGATTTTCAAGGTAGGTTTGAGGAGTGTATAAACAATCTTTGAGAGATACACGGCCAAAAGAACAAATCTGCAATAGGTGTACTAAACAAAGCTCGACAAACAGCAATTAGCAATATAAATCACAATAAATTAAGTTTTATAGGGAGAATATGTGTAGTTGGAGATTAACACGATTAATTCCAAAAAAAAAGATAGTGCTCCACATTTTTAGCCACAACCTTGATCATGGTTTGATTAGTGGGTAAAATCAATTTTATTAATTAATTAAATAATTAAGAAATTTCTAGAATAATTTACTAAGTCCAAGCATAATCTGAAAAAAAATAAACGTGGGTTAGTATTTAAATTAAATAAATAAAATAAATCTCAATAAATAATTAAATAATTACAACTTAACAAAATAAATTCGAATCAGACAATGTTGTGCTCAAAACTGTTACAAACACCTCAACACGGTTTTTACATGAATTTGCTTCATTTGTGTTGCACCATATTTTTTCTTTTTGTGTTATAGCATCTAATTTGTATTGATCCATTGTTCCTGTAGAGTACATCGTAGTAGCGAACTCCGTGCCCCATACTTACTTAATGGATTACAAATATATTGATGTTTTTACCAAAGAATCACCTTTTGAAAAGAAGGCATCGTAGTAGTGAACTCCGTGCTCCATAGTTACTCAGTGATTTGGTACATTTTTAGTATGCTAATAACATTCTCATTTTTATGCATTTGAGAGGTGTAAGACATGTTTATTTTTGCACTCCAAGGTTCTTAGATTCGTAGATATTTTACAAAGGAATTATTTAACTAAGTAAGAAATAAATTCAACTTATAAATTTTTTACAACCCATGATGTTGTCCCAAATGCTGACGCATTTGTGACAACATCCATCCGAATTTTTCAGATAGTGCTCATGCCAAAAGATTTCCTCAAGATTGAGAATCTCTCATGGTCTAATGCCTTAGTGAAAATGTCAGCATTTTGTTTTTCAGTAGGTATATACTCCAACTTAACAATGTTCTTCTCTACTAAATCTCTCATAAAGTGATGTCTTATGCTAATGTGCTCTGTGAGTGAGTGTTGTACAGGATTCTTAGAAATGTTAATGGCACTAGTATTATCACAAAGTATACCATTCTCAATACCATAGTCATGGAACATCTTGCTCAGCCACAAGAGTTGTGTATAGCAGCTTCCAGCATCTATATACTCAGATTCTGCAGTAGATTGTGAAACACAATTCTGCTTCTTGCTGTGCCATGATACAAGATTGTTTCCCATGTAGAAACATCCTCCACTCGTACTCTTTCTATCATCTATATCTCCAGCTCAATCAGCATCACTGTATCCAATCAAAATGTTGTTGGTGTCCTTAGTATACCAGATTCCAAGGTCACTTGTACCTGAAACATACTTGATAATCCTTTTCACAGCATTCAGGTGAGATTCCTTTGGATTAGCTTGGTACCTAGCACAAACACACACACTGTACATAATATCTGGTCTACTAGAGGTAAAATACAGTAAACTACCTATCATGGATCTGTAAAGTATTGGATCAACATCTGTTCCAGCACTGTCTTTGCAAAGTTTCAAAGAAGATCCCATAGGAGTTTTCATTGGTTTTGAATTCTCAAGACCAAATCTTTTAACCAAGTTCTTAGCATACTTACTCTGGGAGAAGAAAATACCATTGTTGCATTGCTTGATTTGAAGACCTAGAAAATAGTTCAAGTCTCCAACCATACTCATTTCAAATGTTGCAGTCATTGCCTCAACAAATTTACTCAACATTTTATCACAAGTAGAACCAAACACAATGTCATCAACATATATTTGAGCAATTAGTATATCATTTTCAGTGTGCTTAATAAACAAAGTTCTATCTGCCTCTCCTCTAATAAATCCATATTCCAAAAGAAAGTCAGTAAGCCTACCATACCATGCTCTAGGAGCTTGTTTAAGACCATACAATGCTTTCTTAAGTTTATATACATGATCAGGATACTGTGGATCTTCAAATCCTATAGGTTGTTCAACATATGCTTCTTCATTCAATATGCCATTTAGAAATGCAGCCTTTACATCCATTTGATGAAGTTTAATATCAATAAAACATGCAATAGCTGGCAGTAATCTAATAGATTCTATCCTAGCAACAGGTGCAAAAGTCTCATCAAAATCAACTCCTTCAACTTGGGTGTAACCTTGTGCTACTAACCTAGCCTTGTTCCTGACAATATTACCAGATTCATCAGTTTTATTTTTGAATATCCACTTTGTTCCAATGACATTAGTATGACTAGGTCTAGGAACAAGTGTCCACACTTCATTTCTTTCAAACTGACCAAGTTCTTCATGCATAGAATTAATCCAGTTTTCATCAGTTAAGGCTTCTTTAGCACTCTTAGGTTCAATTTCAGATAAATAGCATTCAGCATTTACAACATTACACATAGAAGACATGCATATTGTTCTTACCACATCTACCTTGTTTGATCTTACTCTTCCTCTTGTTTGCACTCCAACTGTAGCATCGCCTATGATCTGGTCAGAAGGATGACTTTTGCCTATTCTTGAAGAAGGATTCGTTTTGGGAATGTACTGATCATTCTGTGAATTTACAGCTGACTGTTCTGTAGATGTTGACCCAGATGTGTTAACATTTGGTGCAACATTTTCAGACTTCAGTGTATTCTCAGAAGAGTCAGTAACCTGTGATACATCTTCTTCATCTTTGTCATCTGTAAGACCTTTATCATCATCAAACACAACATTAACTGATTCTTGAACAATGTTAGTTCTAAGGTTATAAACTTTATAAGCTTTACTATTTCTAGAATAACCTAAAAAGAAACCTTTATCACTTTTAGAATCAAACTTATGAAGTTGATCCCTATCATTCAAAATATAACACACACAACAAAATACATGAAAATATTTCACATTAGGTTTTCTGTTGTTCAAAATCTCATAAGGTGTTTGACTAGTTCCAGAACGAATAAAAACCCTATTTATAATATGGCATGCAGTATTCATTGCTTCTCCCCAAAATTTCTTAGCAAGACATTTGGATGTAAGCATAACTCTTGCCATTTCTTGTAAAGTTCTATTCTTTCTTTCAACAATTCCATTTTGTTGTGGAGTTTTAGGAGATGAATATTCTTGCAAGATACCCTTTTTATCACAAAAATCATTAAACATGTTGTTTTCAAATTCCCTACCATGATCAGTTCTAATACGGCCAACTTTCAAGTTAAACACATTTTTGAACCTCTTATAAAGAATTTTAAATGCAGCAAATGCTTCAGATTTTTCTCTCAAAGACTCTACCCAGGTATATCTAGAAAAATCATCTACCACAACTAAGGAATACCTCTTTCTTCCAATGCTTTCAGTTTCCATAGGACCCATCAAATCCATGTGCAGTAATTCAAAGCATCGATGTGTAGTACAATGTGACAGCATTTTGTGTGACATTCTTACCTGCTTACCTTTTTGGCATGGTCCACATACAGTGGTGTTGTGAAACCTCAGTTCTGGAATTCCTTTTACTGCATGACCCAATCTTTGATGCCATAGAACATTTTCATCATGGTTTGACAAGTTACACATATTTGTTCCAATAAGATAGCAATTATCAGTTGACCTAGTACCAGTCATGACACAAACTTCATCTTTATTAAGAACATAACATGAATCTTTATCAAATTTCACATGCAAATTATCATCACAAAGTTGACTAATGCTAATCAGATTTGCAAGTAAGCCATCAACATGTAATACATTTTTAAGCGTAGGAAAACCTTCAACATTCAAAGTTCCTTTACCAAAAATCTTTCCTTTAGAACCTCCACCATATGTAACACTACCACTATTCAAGGTCACATAATCAGATAAGAAATCAATACGACCTGTCATATGTCTAGAACAACCACTATCAAAGTACCATAAGTCAGGTAGACATGCTTTTAAGGAGGTATGAACAACATTACAAGTAGCTTTTGGTTTCCATGCAGATTTCAAAAACTGTGTACCAGGATGTGACAGTTTCTTATGCAGCATTTTCAAGTTTTTCTGTTCTTCAAACAACTTTATACAGTAAGGTCGAATGTGGCCAATTTTGAAACAGTAATGACAGATATACTTCCTTTTAACCTTGTGAGACTCTGTTTCTGCAGATGTTGCACCAGATGTGTCAACATTTGCCTTAACAAATTTCACAGGCTTTCTAAATTTATCAGAAATAGAAGCAGTAGTACCATCATAGCCTAAACCATGATTGTTAGACTTACCAGTATCTATAACATTATTTACCTCAGAAGCACTCTTGGAATATTTCTTGAAACATAAAGTAGAATTTATCAGTTTCTCCTTTAAGTTACAAATTTCCAGATCTCTTTTGGTAAGAATAACTTCTAGCTTGGTGATTGTGTCTATCAGATCCTCATTCCTTTTATTCAGAGAATCAAGGGTGAGTTTCTGATTCTTCCAATCATCTAACAGCTTTTGGTATTCATTGTCATCAGTCCTTTTTCCTGCATCATCAACTAAACCATTAAAACAGTTCAAATCTGGGCGACTCTGTTCTGATGTTGCTGTAGATGTTGAAGCATCGGGTACAGCATCAGAATCTATTTCATCCAGATCATCATCTGAGGAATCATTATAATCAATTCTGGTAAAATTAGAATATTCATTCTGATTTAATTCATCAAGATCATCATCAGAATCATCACTCAAGGTAGCACTAAAATTCAGTTTTTGCTTAAGTTTTTGCATAATGGCCATAACCAGAACAAGCATTGCATTGAACTGATTTTCGAAATTCAGGATCATACCTTGGTTTACCTTCACTCTTTGATGGTCTTGGTGTGAATTGACCTTTCCTCATTTCTGGTTGAGGTGTTGATGTGTTGATTTGAATCTTAGGCTGAATGTTGCTAGATTTGTTCACAGATTTCTTAAGAAACTTATTAAAGTGCTTAGTAATTAAGGCAATGTTGTTAGGATCCTTGAGACATTTATCAAGCAATTCTTCATCAGAATCAACTTCAGTAATGATAGGTTGAATCTCAGAAATGTTTGATGTTTCCCCTTTAAAAACCACAACTTTCTTATCAGCATCATTTTCATCAACTTGATTAGTGTTTATTTCATATGTTCTAAGAATACTCACTAACTCATTTTGACTTAATGTATCTGTATTTTTTGCCTCTTCAATAGCATAAATTTTAGCATCAAATCTTTTAGGAACAAATCTTAATATCTTATGAACTACTCTAACATTAGAAATAGGGTCACCAAGAGTATGTGATTCATTGATTATCTCACTTAACCTTTCATTGTAGGATGAAATGGTTTCATCTTCCTTCATTCGGAGATTCTCAAACTTTGTCCCCAACAGTCGAAGCTTAGTCCTTTGAACACTGTCTGAACCCTCACAATGCTCTTGCAACCTGTCCCATGCATCTTTAGAAGTAGAACAGTTAGATATAATTTTAAACATTGAAACATCAACAGAAGTAAAAATAGCATTTAAAGCTTTAGAGTTGTAGCCTGCTGTTGTTATTTCATCAGCCGTCCAATCAACTTCTCTTTTGAGTTGAACTTCACCATCTGCATCTGCTGGTCTTTTTGGAGCTTCCCAGCTTGTAAGTACCGTCCTCCAAGCACGTTCATCAATTGACTTGATGTACATACGCATCTTAGGCTTTCAATAAGCATAATTCGAACCATCTAAAACGGGTGGCCTAAGTGCAGTGGATATGTGATGTGTTACCATTGCTAACCTAAACTAAAAACACACTTTACCAAAGATCTAACCTAGTGTCGTCAAGTATCAGCTCTGATACCAACTGAAAGTGTGATGGGGTGTATAAAAGTGTTTAAGTATAGGTAGATAAATGTTGCACAGAATGTTGAGACAAATAGTGCAACACTGACTCTAACAGAATATCAGAAATTAAGATACACAGCGGAAGACTTGAAACACTAAAAACAAACGAGACACAATGGAAATACTTTTAACATAGATTTTATAAATAAAAATCTATGTCTGCCTTATGGCGTAAATCAATACTTATCTTCAAGTACAAATGTTGTGTGAAATGTTACAACAATAACCTTCACAACTGAAACTATAAACGAGGCAGGTGCCAAGTTTAGAAAACGAACTAAGTGTATAAATTATACACTGTCGAAATGCCTAGTCTATCTAATGATTACACTCTCAATATATAAGAAGACACACAGCCATACGGGTGGTATACAACGTATGATCTAAAATGTAGAATTATTGGCCACAATTCCTAACAGGGATGAACGCTCGGTCTAGGATATTTCTCGAATAGAACACACTGAATTATGAAGCCTTCAATCGGTATTTATAGAGGTGGTATGCGAATTCTAGAGGCTTCCACATTGAGGTCCTATTTTTTAGGAGCTCAACTTCCATGATCTTTCTAGATCCTTCTTGTATGCTCCAGGTCATTCTAAATGCATCTAGACTGTTCTAGCATGTTCTCCAATGTTCTGGAATCTTCCAGGTTCCAGATCCTTGTAGAAGCTTCTAGATCCTGCCAGAAATGCAACAACATTTAGGTCAACATTTAATGTAGCATTTCAGAAAAGGCTTAGAAAAAATCTCGGAAGGTCAAATTAAGATGTTGTTGATAATGTTAAGGCATTTAAGAATTAACAACATCTACAATGATGAGTTGAGTTTTGATAAGCCAAAAGAAGACTTGAATAATTTCTAAGTGTTGACTGATCTAGTCTAATTATGAAGTCGTCTTGAACAGATCAGTAGAAGTTCACAAGTAAAGTTCAACAGATAAGTTCAAAAGAAAAGATAAGTATGATTGAAAGACTAGTACGATTTATAAGTACTATGTATATTTTAGGATTTATACTGAGCTATGATAATTGATGTATAGAAGCTCATTGTTTGTATTTACATATTCATTGTATAGATCTTAAGGTGATTAAGCTGATTTATAAAGTTTAATGTAATGTAATAGTCTTGTTAAGATTAGATGATAGGACTAGTTTAGATTAGTTCTATGCTGAAGTCTACTGTTGAAGACCTGCGCAAGACAAGACAAGTCAAGTGAAGAAGAAGACTGAAATTTTGTCTAAGTATGGAGACAAGACAAGTGCACAAGCAAGGATAAAAGTTTAAGTAAGAAACGCGTATTGAAGATAAGGATTGAAGAGTTAGTTATGAAATAACTAATTAACTGAAGAATCGTGTAGAAGGATAAGAAGAAGAAGTTAGAAGTCAGTTATCAAGAAAAGTTGGTTACAACAGAAAGTTCTTGAAGATTGGAAGTCTATAAATACCCCATGGTATTCATTAATTAAAGACTATTGATGCACTGATATTCTACATTCAATTGAAGCAATTTACGACGTATTCAAAGCAAAGATTAACTCTCAGAGTTGGAAATTCAGAAAGTGAAGACAGAAGACAAGTGAAGAAATCAAGAAGGCTACTACTGAATATAGAGAAGTTTTCTTTTATTGTTTCAAGTTGCTAGTTACTTGTAAAACCACTAGTTGTTAGATCGAAGAAGCGCTTGGTAGTGTTTTCGAGAAGATCGAAGTCTTATTTCTTGGGAATCTAAGCCACAAGAACACATTACTCGATTGGAAGAGTTAATAAGAATTTCACGACTGGAATTGTGAGAGTGGATGTAGACAAGTTGTCGAACCACTATAAATCTTTTGTTTGATTTACTTTACTGTTTTATTTGTTATTTGATTGATTAACTGCTTAATTGATTAATTATATATAAGAACAAGACAAGTAGAGTGTTCATACAGAAGTTCGCGAATATAGTTGAGTATAAATTTGATTGGGCTCATTGTTAATCTGATTATTCCGCATTGTGTATTCTAATATATTGAAAGATTTTGAAAAGTCTATTCACCCCCCTCTAGACATTTTACTAGCTTACTCAATATTATCTGTTGGGATATGAATCCTAAGACAAGTCCTAAACGATGAAAAGATAAGATGAAGTTTTGATAAGCCAAAAGTAGACTTGAATATTTTCTAAGTGTTGACTGATCTAGTCTAGTTATGGAAGTCATCTTGAGCAGATCAGTAGAGTTCACAAGTGAGTTCACTAGACAAGTGAAGTTCACAAGACAAGTATAAAAAATAAGTTTAAAGAAAAGACGAGTACGATTTATAAGTACTTTGTTATATATATAGGTTGTTTTACTAAGCTATATTTCATATGGTATAGAAGCTCATTATTTTCGTATGTATTCGTTTATAAAAGATGTATAGATTCTTAAGTTGACTAAGCTATTTTATAAAGCTTAAAGTAATGTAATAGTCTTGTTAGGATTAGATTAGTTATAGTCTACTGAAGACGACTGCACAAGACAAGAAGAGTAAGAAGAAGACTCAGAATTTGTCTAAGTGTTGAGACAAGACAGGTGGACTACAAGACAAGACAGGTCAACGAAGAGAAGAAGAAGAAGAATGAAGTTGTGAGAGTGGATGTAGACAAGTTATCGAAACACTATAAATCTCGTGTTTGATTTACTTTACTGTTTTGTGTGTGTTTGATTGATTAACTGTTTAATTGATTAATTGCAAATCTGAACAAGACTAGTAGAGTGTTCATAACAGAGTTCTCGAAATAAGTTTAGTATAAGTTTGAATTGGGCTCATTGTTTAATTCTGATCATTCCGCATATTCGTACTTTGATATATTGAAAGATTTTTGAAAAGTCTATTCACCCCCCTCTAGACATTTTCACTAGCTTACTCAATATTATTAACTCAATTTGGGACCTACAAGTGGTATCAGAGCAGTAGTTTACGAACTGTTGTTTCTTGATAACCGACTTAAGACTTGGGTGAAGTCTTGGCTCTTGAGTATTTGCTATTACGTGTTCTTGATCGTGATTCTTGATTAATCTGTTTCTTGTCACTGATTCGTGTTTCTTGATCATATCCGTCTATCTGAACTACGTGCTATACTACTGATCTCAAACTGTCTGATCTATCATGGAGGAAACTAATGTAAACAAGCTCCCTAAGTTCAAAGTTGCAGATTACGACTATTGGAAGCTGAGGATGGAAGCCATTTTCAGTTCAACTCATGATCTGATGATCTCCGTGGTCAAAGAAGGACCAATCACTACCATGGTGGCCAATACTGCAACACTCGATCCTACAAAAGCTGTTGGTACTCTTATTCCTAAACCCAGGTTAGACTTAACTACTGAAAAAATGAAACAGAACAACTTGGATAGTCTGGCCAAGAATTATATTTTGCACACCCTTCCCAATGAGTATCTTGGGAAAGTGGTAAAATGTAAAACTGCCAAAGAGATGTGGGACAAGTTAGCTATTCTTTGTGAAGGTACATCCCTAATAAAGGAAAGCAAACTATCCACGGCTGTCCAACGGTTCGAATCATTTAAAATAAAGACTGGTGAAACAATCGACCAACTTGATACTCGTTTTACGAAGATTATGAATGACTTGGATGTGTTAGGAAAGACTTACACCAATAGGGAAATCAATTTGCGCATACTTAAGTCCGTAGATGAAAGGTGGAAAATGATCAAGATGATCATTAAAACTACTCAGGACATAGACGAGTGGTCTACGGAAACAATGTTTCAAACTCTGAAGGCCCATGAGTTTGATTTAGATGAAGAAGAACCTATTGCTAGTAGTGATAGAGAGCATGCCGTGTCGAAAAATGTTGCTTTTAAGTCAAGTACGTCTAAGTGCTCTAGACTAGATAAGTCTAAGTCTAAGACTAAGTCTGCTACTGTCAAAGACGAGTTAGATTGTACTGATCTAGACTTGAAGGAACAGGTGAACCTCATGGTTAGAAAGTTCGATAAGCTCAACAAGCGCTACGGTAGATATAAGAAGTTCTATAGAGATCATAGAGGGTCTGCTTCTAAGAACAGACACCAGACGAGACCGAAACTCGTTCGAAAGGAGAGACGAAGTCTCGAAAGGAAATAGACGAGATAGAGAGTCTGATGATAGGAAGATTAAGCGTTCTGATAGATGTGATAAGCGAAGGGATAATTCTCCTATTAAAAAGGCTACTAATGATCCATTGTGCTATAATTGTGAAAAGCCAGGTCACTACATCTATGAATGTCCGGACCTGAGCACTGATGATCGTGAAGAACGCAAAACACGTAGAGAAAGAAGATACAACCGGGGCAAGAAGGCAATGATGGCCAATGATGACTCTGAGTCTGATTCAGACGAGTTGCCATCGTCCTCGTCTAGCTACCCGTCTGATCGAGATCACGATGAAGCTTTCATAGTAGATGATGGCCTATGCTGCATGGCTAAAATCGACCAAGAGGTATCATCTGCTACTTCATTTCAATCATGTGATGAATCGGATTCTGATGAAAGTGATACTGCCAGTAGTAAAGTAGGGAGTAGTCTTCATCACTCTGCTAGTGTGAATGAAGAAGACCTCTTACTAGCTAATCAGGCATTCATTGAAATCAGCGACGAGAACATCGCATTAAAACAAGAAATCATTGATCTTAAGAAGCACAGTCTAAAGTAGATCCTAATGTAACAGTCCTAAATGAACACTTGACTGAAGAGTTAAGACAACTCAAAGACAAGTGTGCATTGACAGACAGGTTATATCAAGACCTACTTAAGACACATGCAACTGAGAGAAATGAGTTCAATGTTTTAAAGAGCAAATGCAAAAAGCTTGAAGAACGTAATAAGTTCTTAGAGACTGAGGTTGTCACTCTAGACCTTAAACTTACTGACCTGGTTAAATCTTCAAAGATTAACCTTGAATTGTCAGATAGGTATAGGGCTCCAGCTGACAAGACAGGTATTGGTGTAAATTCACCTCACTCGTCTACTCAAGTCCTTAAGAACCCTACTACTAATAACTCAAGCTCTTTGACAAATGATAAAGGAAAATGACCAATGATATACGTTATTGGAACGCCATCTGAAGGCACTGTACCTAAACAGACTCGAGTTAACACTCCGATTACCAAGGGAGGTAAAAAGAATGTTAACACCAAGCCTGTTCCGTTTAGAACTAGTCAACAAAGGACCACTAGTCGTGGACGACCCAACCAGGTCAGATACGAGGATTGGTATCCTGAGGAAACAAGTACTAGACAGGTACAGACTAGACGACAAGAGCCTAGACCTCCTTTCATAAGACAATCTCAGCTCTACTCGTCTAGGCCTAGGAAGGTTGTTCCAAAATATCGTACACAACCTGTCCTATATCCTCCACCTTTGTCATATGATATTATAAGCGAGGAACGACCCAAACGCGTCTATAAACCGTATAGACCTAATGCATACAAGCCCTACTCTGACTATCATAGACCAGTTCCTGCTCAAGTAGAGATTAAGTCGAAAGGCTATCTCAGACGAGTAGACCTGAAATCAAATGATAGCCCAGATAAGGACAACAAGGTCTTATTTTGTAACAAGTATGGGAGAAAGCTTAAGAGATCAAACTTGTTCAGGACTCCTATGTATATATGGATTCCTTTGAACTCGACTAACCCCCCAGGACCCCGATAAACAGAAAGGGTACCTAAATTATTGAATATCTTCACTACAGGGTCGACTTGACTTGTATAAGAAGGGTGGCTCAGTAGGAGAAACTTGGTACATTGATAGTGGTTGTTCTCACCACATGACAGGTACTAAGGCTCTTCTATCGAGTTACCATGAGCAAGAAGGACCCAAATTGATTTTCGGTGATAGCTCCACTGCTGTTACGAAAGGCTTTGGTTACATTACAATTCTGTGACCGTGGTTACAAAGTGCAGTTTAAAAGCCAAAAGTGTGAGATCATAGACAAGAGGACTCACACCATTCTACTCGTCGGCGTAAGACAAGGCAGCGTATACATTGTGAATTGGAATATCTGTCCAAGAGATACTTGTCTTCTTACTAAGAACCCTAAAGAGCTCGGTTGGCTTTGGCATAGACGCCTCTGTCACATGAACTTTAAGGTAATTAATAAGATTGCAAGAGATTACCTAGTGGAAGGTTTACCCAACGAAGTCTATTACCAGTCACATGTATGCAATGCTTGTCTGAAAGGTAAACAGGTAAAAGGTTCCTTTAAGTCAATTCCTACTCTCTCAACAAGTAGAGTCCTAGAACTACTACACATGGATCTTCATGGTCCTATAACTCCTCCAACCTTGAATGGTAGAAGGTACACACTTGTTGTTGTAGACGACTATTCTAAGTTTACTTGGGTAGTATTCCTACACAAGAAGAGTGATACACAAACTCTCCTACCTGATCTGTTGAAGAAGTTACAAGTTGAGAAGAACCAGTCCATTGTCAAGATTCGTAGTGACAAGGGAACTGAGTTCATTAATTGCTATATCAACGATTTTTGCTCTAAACGTGGTATCCAGCACCTTACTAGTGCAGCTAGGACACCACAACAGAATGGTGTAGCAGAAAGAAGGAATCGAACACTCAAGGAAGCCTGTAGAACCATGCTAGCCGAGTACGAAACACCTCAAAAGTTTTGGGCTGAAGCGATCAATACTGCATGCCACTCCCAGAACAGAAGTGCGATCAACAAGGTACTAGGTAAGACTCCCTACGAGATTTGGAAAGGTAGAAAACCTAGAATTTCATATTTCCATATATCTGGTTGTAAGTGTTTCATCCATAACAATGTGAAAAGCAAGTTGAATGCATTCGATGCTAAAGCAGACGAGGGGATATTCTTAGGATACTCCTCGACTAGCAAAGCATTTAGGGTACTCAACTACTCAACTCTTTGTGTGGAAGAAACACCACATGTGGTTTTCGATGAATCCCGACAGGACTCGTCTACCGACAAGATCAGTGAGAAAGTGATTGATCTATCGATCGATTCTGACAAAGAATCAGAAGTATATGAATCAGTTCAAACCTACAATCCATTCATGAAAGCTCTCGAGTCTGATGACGTCGAGAAGGTAAGTGCTCAAGGTAAGTCTTCTAGACCAGTTGACATGCCTGCTCTAGTTGACTCGTCTACTCCTATTAAATCTGTTAATACAAATGATATTGATGATGCTATACCTGACGTAGATGATGATAGTATACCTATTAAGAATAGAAAAACATGGAAATCCGCGCATGATACTGAAAATATCATTGGTGACTCTACTATTGGTGTGAAGACTAGACGATAACTCTTTGAGTCACAAGAACATCCTAGTCCATCTATGTTTTGCTGGTGTTGTTTCCTTTCTTCTATCGAGCCTACCACTGTTAAAGAGGCGTTGGCTGGTAGTAATTGGATCATCGCTATGCAAGACGAGTTGAACCAGTTTGTTCGAAACGATGTCTGGGAACTTGTCGATAGGCCAGAACATCATAATGTAGTTGGCACTCGATGGATTTTCAAAAACAAGAAAGATGAGAATGATGTGGTCGTTAGAAATAAGGCTAGACTAGTAGCCCAAGGCTATTCAGAAGCTGAAGGCATGGACTATGATGAAACATATGCTCCTGTTGCTAGACTGGAGGCCATTCGTTTGTTCCTTGCATATGCTGCTTACATGAAGTTTACTGTATATCAAATGGATGTTAAAAGTGCATTTCTTAACGGTATTCTTGCGGAAGAAGTGTATGTTGAACAACCCCCAGGTTTCGAAGTCAAAGGCAACCAGGTGTACAGATTGAAGAAAGCCTTATATGGACTAAAGCAAGCTCTAAGAGCATGGTATGATACTCTCTCTCTCTTTCTATTAGAAAATGGTTTTACTAAGGGCAAGGTCGACAGAACCTTGTTCAGAAGACAAGAAGGGAAAGACATTTTACTCGTCCAAATTTACGTAGATGATATCATTTTTGGTTCACCTAACAAAAAGCTGAGTGAAAGTTTTTCAACACTCATGCAAAGTAAATTTGAGATGTCCATGATGGGTGAAATGAATTACTTTCTTGGTCTTCAAGTAAAACAGACCCTTGAAGGGATTTTCATAAATCAAGCAAAGTATACTAGAAATCTACTAGATAAGTATGGTATTAAGACATGCAAGTCTACTGGCGTACCTATGCTACCTACATACATGATGGATCCAGACGAACATGGTAAGTGTGCTGATCAAACATATTATCGTGGTCTTATTGGTTCATTACTGTACTTGACTGCTAGTAGACCTGATATTGCATTTTCTGTTGGCGTATGTGCTCGTTTTCAAGCTAATCCAAAAGAGAGTCATATGGAAACCACTAAACGGATACTGAAATATTTGAAAGGAACCATCAATCGTGGTATATGATATCCTTCAAATGATGACTTATCCCTAAGTGGCTACTCTGATTTTGATTTTGGTGGCTGTAGAATAGATAGGAAATCTACATCCGGTTCTTGTCAATTCTTAGGCACAAAACTCATTTCATGGTTTTCGAAAAAGCAAACTAGTGTGGCTACCTCTACTACCGAAGCCGAGTACATGGCTGCTGGTAGTTGCTGTAGTCAACTACTTTGGCTCATGCAACAACTTAGAGATTACAACATATATGAATCAAATGTCCCTATTTTCTGTGATAATAATAGTGCTATTGCCATTACACAAAATCCTGTTTTGCACACACGTTGTAAGCATGTTGATGTGAAACATCATTTCATACGTGATCATGTAGAAAAGAAGGATATTCGCATGGAAAAGATTCATACTGATTTTCAGAGAGCTGATATTTTCACAAAACCATTACCTGAGGCTCGTTTTCGTGAATTATGCATTAGTCTAGGACTAATTGATCTAGACCCTACTTGCCTATAGCTACGTACTAACCAGACAGGTACATCAAAGAAATAAGGATACAAGATCACTGAAACAGAGCACTCGTCTACTCGCTCAACAGACAGGTATACAAGGTCAGACAAGATGACCAAACAACCCGATGAGGAAGCTGGTAAAGCTGAGGGTAACACTAAGGGGAATAAACATTTAAGGGGGAATCTATGATTTCTTAAATATCCTTATGTTGACTCTTAAGTTTGTTAAAAGTCATCTTGTTCGAAACCTTGACCATTGCTTTAGATTGATATTCGTCTTAATTATTCTACTCTACTTGTACCTACACTCATGAGTTGCACAAGATAAGATAGGTACATGAAGTCGTTCGACATTCAGAATAGACAAGCAAAGTCGAAGGGGGAACTCGTCTGGTGCGAATTAGTCCACTCGTCTGTTCTGGATAGACTCGAACAGACAAGATAAGTGTTCTTATGATTCAAATAATCTAAGTGTTTAATCAGTACGCATTAAGGGTATTAATGTAATTTAATAATGTGAAATTTGTAAAAATCTAGAATTGGATTTATACACTCCCATTTAATGAGGTGTATACACCCAGTTCGCGCCAAACCCTACTACCCTAGGTCAGATGAGTACACTCCTCTGTCCTAACCAATAGGAAAGGCGGATTCCAAATTTTACAATATCAAATCACGTAATATTCTCGATTCTGTAACTAAATCCCAAAAGCCACAACCGTTAGATCAAAGTATTCAATCTTGGTCGTTGATTCTCAAAATCAGTTTTAACAAAACCCCAAACAGTTCCACTCTTCTCTCCTACGTTTTCACTACTCTTCTACTCTCAAGCAATCGATTTCTTGCATATTCAAACTGCTTGTTCTTAATCTACTCTACTATCATGTCGATTGTATCTCTATTTGATGTGCGTACTAACATGCAAGCTAGGTTCGACCTAGGCAAGTATGCATCGGAAGGGAATGTGCATGTGGAAGGCTCAGTGTTCTTCAAAGGCAACCACACCAATGACAACAAAGAAATTCTAATGAAGTGTTGTCGATGTGGGTTGAGACCTTACTTGGAGGCCTTTCCAGAAGTTGTTTTGGAGGAAGAAGTGCTAGAGTTCTATGCCAAAGCAACCAGAAGAGGCGACACAATTAATTCATTTGTTGGTGGAAGCCGAGTGGAAATCACTCGTGATAATGTGTTCAAAAATTTGAAGCTGCCGATTGGTTCTATTGATATTGAAAACTATGTTATTGGTCAAGAGTTGAGGTACTTAAGTGTCTTTTGTAGAAAGAAGCTGAAACTGGGTCGTGACGGAAAAATCCCAGCTGTCAAGAAGAAGGAGCTTCTAGACAAGTATAAGACTCTTCTTGATATCGCATCGAAGATGTTGCTCTGTGTCACTGGAAGCTATGATTCAGTCACATTACAAAAGGCGAGAGTGATGGCCGCGATCTATGACGGCATCACTGAAGGTAATTGGTATAAATTGTTCGCGGATCGTCTAATGTACTTTGAGAGGAATGTGCGCGTTGACACCGATTCAGCTGAGTGGATGGTGTCTGCCGCAGTTGGATTTGGAAACAAGTTGAGTATCCTCTTACCCATCTTGTTGCCAAACAAAACGAATTGGAGCAAGGACAAGCCGTTCCATGCAGTCAAACATTATTTGAAGAAGGAGGCTTTGGCAAAGCAAGCTGCTGGAAGAGCTGCTGCCCCCAGACAAGTCCAAATCAACCCTCAAGATGCAATGTTTGATCCCGCCTCGTCTAGTTCAGAGGAAGACGAGTCGGATGGTGGAGATTCTGGTGATGAGGCTAAGGCTGGAACTAGTGGGAGACTAGTTGAATATGTGCCAGAGGAGGCTATGTTCGAGGCTGCTGGTGATTCGGAAAAGACTCAATCTGATAAAGAGTTGGAGAAAGAGGAGAAGACAAGTCCTGAAGTTGCCGAAACCTATCGACTGGTGAGAGTCGAGTCGAGTCCCTCGCCAGACAAGTCGACTGAAAAGGTTGGTACTTCTTCTAGATCTCTTTCAATTCCTCTCTCTCTCCCCGTCAAAACCAAGGCAAGATCACTTCGATCTCGTGAAACCACTGAGAGCCAACATAACCCAAGACACTACAATATTTGATACAACTGATACTCCTACAGTTGTCACACCAAACCTAGCCACATCAAAGCCCACAAAAACCACAACCCAAATTCCCTCAACCTCAACAGAAAATGTTGAACCCTCTAACCCATCTATTTCAGAAACACTACTAGTTGCCACTGCAACAACTGAGACAGGGACCCCACCTGCTCAGACCCCTTCTGAAATTAGATTCGAATCCCTCGTTTATTATCCGATGTGCTTAAGGGAGAAGAGGATTCGTTCGAAGGTGTCGAACAATTTAAGGAAGATGCTCCCGTCAGTAGAGATCGACACATCATCGGAGCAATTTGAAAAACTTCTAAGGATATGCACATGGGTTGCATTGAAGAAGGCCCCGACGGAAGATTTATTTGAAGTTATCTCTGGTATGGGTGGAATCTCCAATTTTAAAGATTGGGAGATGGAGCAAAAGGAGAACAGTGGAGTCAAGGACCACTCAAAGTTGTTCCCAGCCCATGCATTGACTGCTCTTGTAAAGAGAATGTTGGAAGTTTCTGATGAAGTGCTGTCTTCTCAAGACAAGCTTGAAATTGGTGTTCAGAATGATCTTGTGGAAGAAGTCTTGAAAGCTGAGTTAATTGATGCTGCTATTCAAACTTCAGAATCATTATTGGAGTCTACTCATCTTGAAGAAGCTGCTGAAAGTGCTGAAGCAGAAGACGACTTGATCATGCTTGGTGAAGAAGATGATGAGTTCGTTGAAGCATTCATTTTTTATGAGGATGAGATCGTTATCAAAGATGATGATGAGTTTATTGTTACTCAGTCTACTCAACAAATCTTTCCAGAAGGATTCCTAGACAGCTTGAAGATAGACTTGAAAGATGTTGTTCAGTATGCGATAGATGAGTTCTTAAACTCTAAGGTGAAGGAAGTTCTTGTTGAACAGAATAAGTCTCTTGTGGACAGTTCAAGACAGTTGATAGTTGGTGAAGTCAACAAGATGGACTCTACTTTCCGACAAGAGATGTATGCTCAAATAGAAGACTTCTTGAAAAGGCAAGTTGATTACTCGGAGAAGAGATCGATCAACTTTGCGAGATCGCTAGCTGAAGGGTCGAGTAAGATGGAGAGACTCTACGGAGTTAAAATTGAAATAGCTGATGAGCAGAGAAGAGAAGCACAAGACCAGTTGGTGCGTTCTCAAACTGAGTTGACAGAACAGAACAGGCTGCTTAGGCAAACAGCTACGCATTTCAAGGATGAACTAATCTCAAGTTCAAGGAAGCTAGAATTGGCTACTGATCGTCTTGACAAGATGAGTCACGACAAGAAGCATCAGAGGCAGATTGAGTTAGCTGCAGAAGCCATGAAGGAAGTTGTTAAAGAAGAGATGACTCGCTTTACTTCTCTTTTCACTCTTAAGGCAAACGATGAAGCCAAAAAGGGGGAAGAGACTAGTAGAGTTGATGTTGAAAAGGTTAAGTCTAGTGCTGAACCAGAGATGAAGGAAGCTGCGATAGTGATGCAAGATCTAAGGAGGCCTAAGAGAGGCAAGCTAGTCAAGAAGGCAGATCTTGAGCAAGCTAAAGTAGAAGAGCTTAAGAAGAAAGGAGAAAGGTAAAAGTGTTGCGTCTCCTGAAGCTGAGGTTCAGACCAGACAAGTAAAAAGAAAATTGGTTATTGAAGAGCCAGAAACGACTGCAATTCTGAAGAAGCAAAAGATAGTTGAGAAGGATGATGAATCTCACTATGCAAGTAGAAAGAAGATTGGAAAACATATCAGAAGGTTGCAGAAGCTAAAAGCAAATCCAGATCAAGTTGAAGATGCATTCATTGACAACTTTATTGACAGAGAACATCGTGAAGATTGGTTCAAGGTCAAGTTGCAATGGGAGTTGGATCACTGGATTATTCGTAAATTTGGTGATGCAGATAGCTCAGAAGAACTTTATGCTGTGTTTGACAAATTTATGTAAGTTCAAGACAAGAAGCTATGGAATCTTATAATGAGGATTGCTGCTGCTGTTAACTTTAATATTCTCGTACCGATCTATCCAAAGTGGGTTACTCCTATGCTGGGCTCTGGAAAAAGGATTGATTTCAATCACATCAAGAAATTTGAAGAGGAGCTGCTAGACAAGGAGAAGATAAATGATGAAGAACATATTGAAGTGATTCACAGAAGACTACTCGATGCATTCTGTGTTCCTAACTTGGAAGGAGGTAACATAACTGACTAAGTGTAATTTCTTACTTAGTTGTTTTTTATTTTGATTTAGTATGTGTAATATCTACTGATCTTATGTGAATGAATGAAAAAGATAAGTACTATTTGATCTTTTAAGACAAGATAACTACTTAACTAGTCTACTATTGAGAAAAGATTCAAGTAGTTTTGGCTTCATCAAAAAGGGGGAAATTGTTGGGATATGAATCCTAAGACAAGTCATAAATGATGAAAAGATAAGATGAAGTTTTGATAAGCCAAAAGTAGACTTGAATATTTTCTAAGTGTTGACTGATCTAGTCTAGTTATGGAAGTCATCTTGAGCAGATCAGTAGAGTTCACAAGTGAGTTCACTAGACAAGTGAAGTTCACAAGACAAGTATAAAAAATAAGTTTAAAGAAAAGACGAGTACGATTTATAAGTACTTTGTTATATATATATATAGGTTGTTTTACTGAGCTATATTTCATATTGTATAGAAGCTCATTATTTTCGTATGTATTCGTTTATAAAAGATGTATAGATTCTTAAGTTGACTAAGCTATTTTATAAAGCTTAAAGTAATGTAATAGTCTTGTTAGGATTAGATTAGTTATAGTCTACTGAAGACGACTGCACAAGACAAGAAGAGTAAGAAGAAGACTCAGAATTTGTCTAAGTGTTGAGACAAGACAGGTGGACTACAAGACAAGACAGGTCAACGAAGAGAAGAAGAAGAAGAATGAAATTAGTTACAAAAACGCGTGTAAAGATAAAGTTTGAAGAGTTGGTTAGAAATAACTAATTAACAACAGAAACGCGTGGATGGATAAAGATAAACAGTTATGAGTTAGTTTTCAAGAAAAGTTGGTTACACAACTGAAAGTTCTTGAAGTTGGAAGTCTATAAATACCATGGCGTATTCAACGATTAAAGACTACTGACTTACTGATATTCAAAGCATTACTGGAGAATTTACTGAAGCATTCAAGAAGCAAATTACTCTCAGAGTTAAACTTCAGAAAGAAGCCAGAAGACTACTGAAGATCAAAGAAGGCTACTACTGAAGACAGAGAAGTTTTATTTTACCGTTTTCAAGTTGCTAGTTACTTGTAAATCACTAGTAAGATCGAAGAAGCACTTGGTAGTGTTATCGAGAAGATCTAAGTCTTATTTCTTGGGACTTAAAGTTACAGTAGAAACTCTTTAAATTAATACTCGATAAATTAATAAACTCTCTAAGATAATATTTTTGGTCGGTCCCGACTCGGGGATAGCGTGCTAAATTAATAAACTCGCTAAAATTATAAGATAATACATTTTTTGTAATTTCTATAGACCCCAAATAAAATATAAATTAATAATTTCATATATACTACCTATTACATGAATGATTTATGAATGTTTCTTAAAAAATGACTCAATTGTCTTTTGTTTTTTTGTTGAAATCAATTTCACCTTGAATCTCGTCTCTAATTTTTCTTATCAATTTCACCTAAAAGTTCCACCATAGTTACTAAGTACCCATTCTTGCAATTGTTTTTGAATGAGACTTGGATTATCTTTGTTGTGCTTGCATGATGCTTTTCGAATCTCGTCGGTCATTGTTATTTTTTTACACCTGTAAGATGAGAAGTCATGTTGTGTGTATGATTTGTTTGTGTTAGCATATTTTGATCTTATATATTTATATTGGAAATATTTTTTAATGTTTATAAAGTGATACAATGAACACAAGAAGTATAATAATGTGGAAGATTGAATGATTCTTTTAAATTAGACTCTTCATTCGATATACAATAAATAATTATAAGTGGAAGTTTGAAAGAGTGTTTCTATAAATTAATAAAATATTAATTAATATATAAATTAATAATTATTAATTTATAGATAAATTAATAACTCTTCTAATTAATAAATTTTGGTGGTCCCAAGATTATTAATTTATAGAGTTTCTACTGTATAAGAACACATTACTCTATTGGACGAGTTAATAAGAATTTCACGACTGGAGTTGTAAGAGTGGATGTAGACAAGTTGTCGAACCACTATAAATCTCGTGTTTGATTTACTTTACTGTTTTGTGTGTGTTTGATTGATTAACTGTTTAATTGATTAATTGCATATCTGAACAAGACTAGTAGAGTGTTCATAACAGAGTTCTCGAAATAAGTTGAGTATAAGTTTGAATTGGGCTCATTGTTTAATTTCGATCATTCCGCATATTCGTACTTTGATATATTGAAAGATTTTTGAAAAGTCTATTCACCTCCCTCTAGACATTTTCGCTAGCTTACTCAATATTATTAACTCAACTTGGGACCTACATTATCTAACTCAACTAGGGACCTACAATTATCATTTACATTAATTTACCATCACTCATCCTCACTCGTGAGTCGAATTTCTGAGGAGGAGATTTGTCTTAATATGGATGAAGTTGTTTTCAGTGGAATTTTGGGGCGTGAACCAAAAACTCTGATACCATAAAATAATTTCGTTTAATCTAAAAGACCGAACATGCAAAAATATAAAAAATAATTCATTTATAATAATTGATTTTCTAACAAACTTAATACTCTGTTTGTTCCATTTTTTGTTTCAATGTGCGCAGTTTAATGCGATAGTTTTTTTTTTTTTTTTTTTGATGTCACGGTATCCGATCAAAGACCGACTAATTCGAGGGGACCAATCTCACCGCCCACTTGCGGGGGTCCCGTTTAAAGTCAGAGCTTTGCGCTCTGTATGAACATGGCCCCATAGAAATTGTTTGCACCTTAGGGGTCTCGAACATGAGACCTAGAGAGGAGCACACTCCTAAGTCCCAAGCCTACACCACTATGCCAACTCCTTGGGGTTGTGATAGTTATTTATTAATATTAAAAGAGATAAAGTAGATCGAGAGCATGAAAATGAATTCAAAATGTAGTTTTCATCAGACTTAACTCGACTTGTTAACGAGTCGAGCTCGTTAAATACTCGATTTACTAACGAGATGACTCGATATCTAAATTTTTCCTTTCAAATTTATTAGGCTCCGCACGTTAGACTCTTTAACGAGTCGAGCTCATTTTTTTGCTCGTCAATTTAATCGATTTGAGGTCGAACTTTAAGAACGTACTCGACTCGGTTTGAATATGGGGTGGACTATCCCCCATATTCCACTATCTAATTTATTTGACACTTGTAAATTGAAAAAATAATGAATGTTATGGAGGTACCTTAATTGCTTTTATCATCTACAAATTAAAGTTGATTTTTATTTCTCTTTGTTTCATTCCTCATCCGTTTTGTTGTTACATAGGGGTGTTCGTAATCCAACTATAATCAGATGTAAAATACATGCTAGTTTAAGTCCAGCTTAGAACATACATTTTCATTAAACAGTAGGACTATGAAGTAAATTTTTGGTAATGAGTTGATCTCTTGTGCATAGTGTGCACCGTGCACACTAATGTACAGATCAACCCTCTATTTATTAATAAAATCAAAATACACAATCAATTAAATGTTGTCCCTTTGGTTACAAGCATTCTTTGTGGTCATAAGGTCGCAGGTTCGAATAGTATTCTTTTTTTTCCAGAGATGCGAAATATTGGTCTTCATCTCTGTGTGTTTTCGAGGATGGAGAATAGAAGAAAGAAAAAGAAGAAAGGAGGAGAAAAAAACTATAGAAAAAAAGCGGTTAAAAATAGGTCAGGTGCACCAAATTGGTTTGGTGTGTAGGGTGCATATGAGACTTTCTCTTTGATAATATATATATATATATATATATATATATATATATATTCACTGTTTTAGATTAGTCGGTTCTCGAATCGGATACAGTCGCATAAAAAAAAATATTACCAGTGTTGTTAAATAGCTTCTTGGCTAGAGTAGGGTATTCTTGTGATTTTCAAGTGGGATGGGTATATGCTGCTGCTTTGTCCTTTTAATTCAATGTTTTGTTATCCTAGATAAATACAGTTTCAAATTTGTCTCTTCAGTTTGCAGATCCATCCGTATAAACAAGCACAATGAATTAGGAAGAAGAAACATTTAATGAAACTTGTGTGACCCGCAAATATTATTATTCACATAACACAAACAATAACAAAAACGACATCGAAACAACATTACGATAACAGAAAACAGATAAACGGGTCATCATAGAGATAGATGACAAGGCTCGTATTGATTAGATTCTTCTATGACACCCTCTCCTCCCACCAAAAAGTTTTGCTGATTGGACAAGATACCCTAGCTCCTTATCCTTCATAGTGGTGATTATTAGGTACGTTTCCACCTATATGAAGAGAATTAAAAGACAATATTATATCTATTATTATCAAAATTTAAGAAAGTATTAGTGTTAGTTTTCAATAACATTTTAAACATAAAAAAAAAAGTGCAATTAAGAATAAATTAAGAAAATGAATTAAGAATTGAAAATAAGAAGATATGGTTACTTTAGTGGATTCATGATGTCAAGAGAATTAAAAGACAATATTATATCTATTATTATCAAAATTTAAGAAAGTATTAGTGTTAGTTTTCAATAACATTTTAAACATAAAAAAAAGTGCAATTACGAATAAATTAAGAAAATGAATTAAGAATTGAAAATAAGAAGATATGGTTACTTTAGTGGATTCATGATGTCGCTGAACCTACGCATGGTGGTATGGATGGAGTAAGAAAATATTGTAGTATAGATGGAATTGTATGAAAGTAGTGGTGTGAGAAATAATGGTAGGAGATTGGTTATATATATATAGATAGAACTTAACTAGAGTAACACCTATACCCTAACCCTAGTTAGCTAATTAACTCCACGCTTCTTCTTGTGGGCCTCCAAGTAGCCAATCACATCTCTTCATTTCTTATCAGACCATTTCTTTTGGAAGATTTCTATTAATTGCAAATCTATTTTAAATATATTAAGAGTATAAAAATGATTATTCTTTTATTAGTTTTACAATTAGTGTACCTATAAAATAATTACTTTTATATATATATAAAATAATTACTTTTATATATAAGTATTAAATGTATAATAAATAATACGGAGTATATATTTTGAGAAAATTTTTACAATAAGTTTACAATTAAAATAATTTATTAAATTTATTTATTTTTAAAAAATAATACTCTCTCCGTCCCGTGATTATTTGCCCAGTTTCCTTATTTTGACGTTTCAAAATTACTTGCACACTCTTAATATGGAAATACCCCACAAAATTAATATTCTCCCAACATTATTTTATTTTCAAAATTGTCACCATTTTTTTACATACATTTTACTTTACACCTCATCAAATCACATAAAATACTTCTCATTTATTTTACATCACCAACAACTAAATTCATCTTTCTTAAAAAACGTGCCGATCAGATCGTGCAAGTAATCTTGAGACAGAGGGAGTAATATATATAGGGTAAGGGTAGAGGAAAATGCTTCCCCAGGGCATAGTGTAGGTCCGCCTTAGGTAGTGGTTGGCTGGTTGCCGGTTGGTATCATCTACCTTTCCACCTTATATAATATTTCCTCCGTCTCACGGTTTGTAAAATAATTGAATAAAGTGAATGATTATGTAAGATAAATGAGGGGTATTTTAGGTGATTTGATGAGGTGTAAAGTAAATTTGATGAGGTGTAAAGTGGATTTAATGAGGTGTAAAATTAAATGTATGTAAATAATATTCCAGTGACAATTTGGAAAATAAAATGATGGTGGGAGGGTATTTTCCATATTAAGAGTGTACAAATAATTTTGGAACGTCTCAATAAAAAAAGTGTGCAAATAATCATGCGACGGAGGGAGTACTTGTGAATCCCTGCTTGATGACACAAAACTATTGAGCACGAGTTTTAATGAATACATTGTTTATTAGTATTATAAAAGATAAAGTGAGCGTAGTAAATACTTTTTAACTTTATAAATAGTAATAAAGTTATTTTTTAGTGTAATAAAGTAGTGACATTTGTTGTAATATTGTGATGTTTTAAGGGGATTGTTTAAAAGTACTTACTATTATAAGTAATGTGTTGTCAAATAAGAGACACTTAAAATGATAAAATGAGTCATCAAGTAGGGGACGGATGAAGTAATATTTATATGAGTTAATTATATAGAGTTTGAGTTGTGTACGTAATTTGTAGTTGAGCAGTAGTTCAAATGCATGATTCACGTTCCTTGTAGATCTATTGCATATAGCTTTCGTGTTTAATTTTGAAGAATTAATATTTTTTTCAAATACAGTAAAACCTCTATAAATTAATAATCTCTCTAAAATAATAAAATCTTACTACTTGGATCTTTATAAAAAATTATCAAATTCGATAAGATAATAATATAATAATTTTTCAGAAAATTCCCTTATAAATATTAGCCCCAATTAAAACTCTAAATTAATAATTCATAAATATTACAATTATAAATATTATAAATTCATAAATACTAAAATTCATACTAAGATTTATATAGTAGATGTATCATTCACTATGCATGGATATATTTAATTGGCTATAATACTCATTAACGGTGATTGAATATAATTTTCATGTGGTATCAACACTGAAACCCTGATTCACTTTTTCCCCTTCTCTCTTCCTCTCTCACGCCTCTGTTGGTCCCAAAACGAGTATGGTAAGAGTCTAGAGGGGGGGGGGGTGTGAATAGACTCTTAGGTATTTTAAAACTTTTGCGTGTAGATCAGGTGAGTTAGATACTCAATCATCTAAATGCAAATAAGATGTTCTGATCTGTAGAGTGCTAGTGTAATATAGCAGATTAAGATAACAACCTTACTGACTGCTGAATTTAGCTGGTCAGTTTGGGAGCTATCTCAAAAGCTATAGGTGCGGAATTGTGTAGGCCCTAAATGTTTAGACTCGTGGGTTGATATGAAAACATTTTAAAGAATGACTTTAAATACAGATGAATACTTATCAGCTGATATCGAATGTCTGCTGATTTATAAAACTTATACTTATTGGATTTTGACTCTTTTATAAATCTATGCTTTTATCAAAGTATGTATTATGAACAGTATGAATGATATACAGAAAGATAAATAAAGCAATAAAGACACAAGTATTTATTGTGGTTCAGATCTCAATATCTTACGTCCACTCTCTCTAATCAATTAGAGAAATTCACTATCTTGCAGCTTTAGAGTCCCAAGAGAAGACTTTGTGATCAAGAACCTCAACTACTTTCTGAGGCTATGGATCTACTTGTTGGTGAGATAACAAGTAACCTTTACAACTGGTTTCAACAAATATGTAAAGAGTATGTTAATAACCAACTTAGTGTGTTTAAAAACAACACTACTAATCTAAGCACTAAGAGTAGGATTCTTAAAAATGGCTTAGGATCGGAAACTTAGAGCACTAGGATAAATAATCTATTCAGGCTCTTAAGAACTCGACAATTAGAATATTTCTAGATTGGTTGTTGATATCAGCTGATGAGAGAGTTCTTGCTTGTAAGGTTTCCAGTACTTTGTTCCAAAGAACAAGTGTTGTATTTATAGAGGATTTGGACTTCGAACTAGCCGTTGGTGAGAAACTAATCGTTGCAAGCAAATCTTCTATTTTGGATTGAGATCGTTGTTGGATCAGGTGATTGCAGAGAATCTTGTACTTCATTACCAAAAGAGGTAAGGCTGCATTTAATGCTTGTACTTCTTCTGACAGGTCTCTATTTGACCCAGTTCAAGTCAATTCTATAGACTTGTTGTCGAAACACCATTGGTCCACATCATTGAGTTTGTTGAACAACTATCTTGTCTTCTAGTCTTCAAGTCTTCTTCACTATAAGTCTTGAGCAGGCGTGCGTTAATTCAGATGAGTTATCAGCTGATATACATACAACTGATTCCTCGGACTTAGACACATTTACATTACTTCTAAGCTTTATAAACAACTTAGGTAGCTTACTTCTAGATTACAAATTATAGATCTAACTTGTGCTCTACTAATCTGTTTTTTGCCATCAAAACTAAACTTATACAATATAATCAAATTGGGGTCTGGATGAATATTCCAACAATTTCTCCCTTTTTGATGAAGCCAAAACTAACTAAGCTAAGTTATCAGATTAGTTAGCTAATAATTTGAAAAACATCAAAGGTTAGAAATAAAAGCAAAGCTTATCATCAGAGCTATTAAAACTTATCAGAGTTTCTATAATTAGTATCAAAGCTAAAAATGATACAGAATGTATAAGAGCCTTAATACTTAGTATCAGAGCATAATCTATGATAAGTAAAAATGCAAATGGCTTCTAAAGTAAATGAGTTGTTGTCTGAAGCTGGGAAAGTAAATACTTGTATTAATCAAAGCATAAAAAAATCAGATTACAAATACAAGATGACCTACTTAACAGCTTGATAAATGTCTTCAATATTTGTCAAAAGCTTGGTAGACTCTCTTCTTCACTTCTCGAACAGTTTGCTTGTCTCGAATCTTCTCCATCAGAACAATGTTGTCCAAGATCAAGTCTGCTTCTCTCATATCCTTCTTTCCGTGAATGGTCATTGCAGCTTCCCATTCTGGAAATCCAGGCAGTAAAATGTTGATGTTCTTTTTAGCAGCATCCTTGATAATGATCTTCAAGAAATCTTCGTCATTTTCTGTGAGAAATCCTTCGAAACACTTGAAGGCCGTCTCCGTATCTTGATCTCCCCATCTGTGTGCAAGATAATAAATTATCTGTCATTCTTTCTTCAGATTCAGCCACCTTAGATTATGAATTGGATCAAGAAATTCATTAATCTGCTGATATGTTTGACTTGAGAGTTCAGCATCTTCTTCTTCAACATCGTCCTCGATGCATTCTGGAATTGGCTCTTCAGCAGGTTGTTTCTTCTTCTTCTGTAGAGTTTCTTCTCTTAAAGTTTGCATCAAATTGAGCAGACTTCTTCCTTTTCAGCTCTATTTGACGTTGTTTCTCATTTGTTGGCTCAGGGCGTCGATGCTGGAACGCGCCGGCGAAGGCGGTCCATCACCGGGATCGTTGTCGGATGCCAAACGTATAAATAACGAATTAAAACCTAAACATGCATCTAAAGCAGAATTTAGATTTGTTACCCTTGAAGATCGAGACGTTGATTCCAATCTACGGATCTTCTAGCCTGTCTCCCAACCTCGCTCGAACACCGAGTAGACGGCGCACTATCAAACGTGGAGAAGGTGCCTCAGTTTCGTCTCCTTGAAACCCTAGCCGTTTTTCTCAATTTCGTGTGTGCTAGGGTTCCAATACTGAATTGAGGCTCCTATTTATAATTTCCATAAGTTTCATGGGCCAGACTAGGGATCCATTAGAAGGTATAGGGCTTGGGCTTCTTACAGGCCCAAATACTCTTATGTTCAGCCCAGAACATATAATTTGGCCCGAGAACATTAATTCATTCCACTAGAGAATTAATGTTGCACTCCCGTCCTATCCCAAACCGAATCAGGGCTTCTATTAGACTTTATAATTCCCCGTGTTAAAGATATCGCACGTCTATTAATTATTAAAGCTTATGACTTCTTTAAATAATTAATCTCTATAATTCCTTTGAGTAGTACCACTCAACCTCGTTGTCGTACGGATTAAATCCACCTGCAGGGTTTAGTACGACAATCCTTTATGAGTTTCCTCAAGGGGAAGTCATCAGCCTGGATGTACAGGACACGGTGCCCTAATGCCAATAAGTAGACATCATGCGAGCGATGCCACTACCCAAAATACGGAGCGTGAAGAATCTAACAAGATTCTCACCTATGGTACATCAAAGTAGTGAACAAGCACCCCACACATCTAAATATCACACTTAGGGTTAAGAATCATAAAAGTCACCAAGACCTCTAGTTCTTCATAACAGTCAGAACAGAAGAACATGTCTTATCTGTGATCCATTCAATACGCCACAGCGCACTAGTATAAACTAATGGCCAAGACAAACCACTAACAAGTTTACACTACAACTTAAACCAATAGTTTTGTCCATAACTATCTCAGTTGTGAATACATTTTATATCTTACAAGGAACTGACAATGTGATCTTCTGTGTGACTACAAACCCACCACATCGTCTACAATGCAAGATAAGCAGACATACAAGTAATCACAAAGAATGCGATAATGTGAAAAACCATTTATTTCAGATAAAAAGGAAATCGAATATACGTCACAAAAGCCCACTAAAACTTTGCTTTACAGTATACACTAACAGTCGATACCCTTTCCTCAATGCAATTGGAATATTGTCATCATCAATTTCTTCTTTCTGAATAGAGGATAAGGCAAGTGTTGTTGGTTGCTTCTCCATATGAATGTCTTTCTTTTCAGCAGCAACATCAATTACCTGAACTAAGGTAGAATCAGATAAAGATTTAGATGAGGAAGGAATTTCATAAATTCCCCCTTGAGTTGTGATTTTCTTCATTTGGTCCTACTGAGATCTGATTTTCTCTTCTGCATCTGCTAATCTCCTAGCCATATCAGATTGAGACTCAGAAAATTTCTCCAGCTCTTCAGTAGTTTTCTTCAATTCTTTAGAAACTTGAAAGGATAACTGTACGTCCCTAGTTAAGTTAATAATATTGAGTAAGCTAGGAAAACGTCTAGAGGGGGGGTGAATAGACGTTTTCAAAATCTTTCAATATATCAGAATACACAATGCGGAATTATCAGATTTATCAATGAGCCCAACAATTTATACTCAACTAATCTTGAATATGAACTTCTGTTATGAACACTTAACTTGTCTTGTTCTATATGCAATTATAATCAATTAACAAGTAATCAACTAAACACAAATAAAACAGTAAAGTAAATCAACACACAAGATTTATAGTGGTTAATTCGACAACTTGTCTACATCCACTCTCACAAACCCAGTTGTGAAATTCTCATTACTCTTCTCTTCGAGTAGTGTGTTCTTGTGGCTTTAAGTCCCAATAAATAAGACTTCGATCTTCTCGATTATATCTCCAGATATATCTTCGATCTAACAACTAGTGATTTACAAGTATCTAGCAACTTGAACAAAAACAATAAAAGAAAAACTTCTCTAGTCCAGTAGTAGCCTTCTTCGAATTTGTCACTTGTTTTGCGGCTTCAACTTTCTGAACTTGAACTCTGTGAGTTTCTTTGCTTTGATTTCTTCTTCGTAATTCGCTTCAGTATATCGAGTTTCAGTAGTATGTCAGTAGTCATAACCGTCAAATGCCTTGAAGTATTTATAGACTTCTAGAGATCAAGATAAGTTTGTTATCCAACTAACTTTTCTTGATAACTGACTTCTAACTGTTTCTTCTTATCCTTCCACGCGTTTCTTCAGTTAATTAGTTATTCCATAACCAACTCTTCAATATATATCCTTCATACGCGTATCTGACTTATTCATTAACTTCGTATTTGCGCACTTGTCTAGTCTTCCATACTTAGACAAATCTTCAGTCTTCTTCTTCACTTGTCTTGTCTGGTCGCGAGTCTTCTTTTCTTCAGTAGACTTCTTCAGTAGTAGACTTCGATACAGAACTAATCTATACTAGTCCTATCATCTAATCTTAACAAGACTATTACATTACATTAAGCTTTATGACTCAGCTTAGTCAACTTAAGTCTATACATCAATATACAAAACATATGAGCTTCTATACATCATTTATTCGCTCATCATAAACCTAACATAGTACTTATAAAACGTACTTGTCTTTTCTTTCATACTTAAACTTTTCTTTCATACTAGAAATATATTCCATAACTAGATCAGTCAACACTTAGAAATATATTCAAGTCTTCTTTTGGCTTATCAAAACTACTTCTCATCATCAATTAGGACTTGTATCAGGATTCATATCCCAACAATAACTTAGCTTTGTCCTCTTCTTCCCCCTTTTTGGCTTCAGCAATGTGGGAAGTGAACGCCTGAGTAAGCATCTTGAAATGATGTTCATTAGCAAATGCTGCATTATTCAGAACGGCAGTTGCCTTCTGTTCCATCCTTGCAGTTGCTTTTGCAGCAGTCTCTTCAACGATTCGTTCAATGTCTGGAGCAGTTGGGGTGAGTTGAAGTCTCGACTTCAGATCTTCATTAACTAGAGACAGTTGACTCTTGGCCAATTGGAGACTTCCAATTTCTTCTTCCATCTTCATATTTTGATCTTTGGCCATCACTAGTTGTTTGGACAATTCAACTCGTTGAGTAGAGACCAAATGCTCTAACTCAATGAATTTCTTTTGTAGTTCTGCATTTGATGCACGTTCTCTTTCCTGACTTCTTTTCAGCTCTTCATCCTTGATATGATCAATCGTAGTCATCAAGGCTGCTCTGTGCTCGTTATCCATAGTGTTGATTGCTTTCTCCATATTTTCAGCAGGCTTGGTCAGCACTTCATCAACGCTTTTGAGTACTGTAGAAGTAAGATCAGCATCGAAATACTATTTCATTTTATCTCGAACAGCTTTGTAGATGTTCTCATAGTTGGTCATCTCTGATTCGACTATTCTACGCGAGGAATCTTGGATTTTGGGAGCAAGATCCTCATGGACCAACGTGCTAAGTTCAAGAAGAACTTTAGCAATGAGAGGCAACTCGACATCTGCACCTAACATCTTCAGCTTATACCAGATGACATTATTTAGACTTGGAACAATATAAATATCAGTCTATGGTCCTGGATTCTCATCTTCTGTATTTGTTGCAATGGCTCTCCTAAGTTCTTCAATGGATCGCGTTTGAGGAAGAACAAGATTTAGGGAGGTGTCCCTGTCATCTGTCATCTGAACATCTTCATCAGAGTCAATGTTGTTCACAATATTCGTTGTTTGGTCAGCTCGATCAACTTCATCTTCTTTCTCCTCAGCTGAAGTAGCTGGTAACTTCTCCTCAACTCTAAGAGTTGGATGTTCAACACTTTTAGATCCCTGAATTTCTGAGACCGGGTGCTGTGAAGATTCAGTTAACACAATTTCTTGTGTTTGATCAAGAAGAACATTGGACTGTACATTTTCAGTGCTAAGTGTCTCCATCACCAATTCAGCAACTTGAATTTAGTACCAATGCCTCAGAGCTTAAAGACTCGTCATGGGCAATGACTTCAGTTGTTTGCACAACTTTAGTCTCTAGCTTCGCTGATTTCTCAGCATCGTTTCCAGTCTGTTTAGGTGAACTCCCACCTAAATCATGTGTAGGGTCAGCTGTCCCTCCGACAGTTTTCCCTCCGACTTGATCTTGTGTAAGATCTTCGTCGTTGGTAGTGTCTTTTTCAACTCCGGAATTGTGTCCATCGTCGTTGTGATCTGAAGGTTCCTTAGTAGTTTCAGAAACTTGTGATTTCGAAAGTTGTCCAAGCTTTCTCATAACAAGCTCTGAAAGTGCATCATTAGAAGCTAAATCAAAGGCACTTTCAATTTCAGCATAGAAATGTTCACCGGTTGAAAATCGGCGATTTTGGTTTTCGGAAATGGCGAACTGACCGAACCGCGAACCGCCGGTTACGGTTACGGTTTTTGAACCGGCGGTTCGTTTAATTTTGTTTTGTTTTAAGCTCGTTTTCGACTCGTTTTTTACTTTTTTTTATCGTTTTAACTTTTAATTGTATACAACTTAAAATTATACTCGTTTTAACTTTTGTTAATCGTTTTTTTTTAATTATTATATTATTTATTCATTATATTGAAAATTGTAGTTATAACTTATAGACTTATTATATAACTTATAGTCTTATTAACAAAATTGTAGTTATAACTTATAACTTATAGTCTTATAAGTTATAACTTATTAACTTATAAATTATTAAATATTAAGAGAATAAATGTAATGTAAATATGTAAGTGATAAAAACTTAAAAAAATAAATTAGTTGTAATTTACAACTTACCTAGTTACAACTTACAATTTACAACTTACCAAGTGATAAAAACTTTAAAAAAATAAATTAGTTATAATTTACAACTTACCTAGTTACAACTTACAAAATTACAAAAAATAAATAAATGTTATATAAATTAAAAACTTACAACTTTTACAATAATAAATTTGGGGAGGGGTTAAAAGAAATTGGAATTAAACTTAGAAATTCTAAGTTCAAAATTTTAAAATTAAGTTGCCTACGTATCCAAATCCAACGGACCAACATATTGGAAATTGGAATCAAAGTCCACGTAATTCTCTTACCTCAACTTACCTCGTTGTTGTTGAATGATGACTCGATTCTTCATTCTTCACTTCCGCCCGTAGAGGTCCATTCCTCGTCTTCTTCATTATCCTCTTCTAACGATTGGGCTCTTTTTTCGGCTCTTATCCAATCATCAAGTAAGCATTGGTTCTCTACGTTTTCAACGGTCATATTGAATCTCGTTGCATCCAAAGTATAACCTCCTACACTAAAAGCTTGCTCAACGGCAACGGTTGAGGCGGGAGCCGCTAAAATTTCTCTTGCAAGCATTGACATTGCCGGAAATACTTGAGTCACCGTCGACCAACACCTTAGTATGTCAAAGTCTCCTTCCATATTTTCCATTGATGGATTCCTTTCATAGCTTTCATACTCTTGAGTATATGTAAATTTTGATCTTTTACAATTACGTTGAAAAATAAAGCTATCAACATCATTCATATTGTCTACCAAATCATTTTGTTCGTCAAACCTAGCACTAGAACTAGAACTAGAAGAGGATAAACCATGTGTATCTATATACTCCTTAATTAATTATAATATAAGTTGTTTAACTTCAAATATGAAATGTTCGGTGTTCGGTTGATCATTCGAATATTCGGCAATAGGATATAATTTTTTATAATATAAGTTTAACATAGCTTGAACATCATCTAACTTATATTTAGGATCAAAAACTTTAGCAACTAAAAATATAGAGGGAATTATAGCAAAATATTTTTTCCATTTTTCCAACATAGGAGCAATTGCAAGATGTAATTGTGGATCGTTTTTGTAACGTGCTAAAACTCCGACAATTTTTAGACAATGTTCAAGTGCCAAATGAGAAGTAGGTTCGTAAACTTTAGACATAGCAAAAGTAGCATTATTAAAAGTTTCCAAAACCTTAATAATTTTTATGCAATGATTCCAATTTTGAGGAAGTAAACCAAACTCACAATTTTCTTCTTCAAAAAAATCACATAAAGTCTCTTTATAATCAACCGACTCTTTTAACAATTTATAAGTAGAATTCCACCGTGTTGACACATCAAGAGAAATTTTTTTTGGATGCACATTCTTACTTCTACAAAAATGTTTCCATTTTTTCATCATACTACTATGCCTCGTCAAATAAGTAATAGCATCTTTAATAGGAGCAATATGCATTCTCAAAGCATTTAAACCATCTTGAACACATAAATTTAAAATATGACACATGCATCTAATATGAAAAAAAATTCCACCAACATACGGTTGACATGCATTACGAAGTTGCTCGATACTAGCATTATTAGCACTAGCATTATCAAAATCAATTGAATTTTTTTTGTTAATTAAACCATAAGATTTTAAAATTTCAACAATTTTCTTTTTAATAGCTTCGGTCGAGTGCACACAATCAAAATCCCTATAAGCAATTAATCTTTTGTTTAATGTCCAAGATTCATCAATCCAATGACAAGTAACTCCCATATACTGATGTTTTTGAAAATTATCACTCCAAATATCGGAACAAATAGAAACTTTACTCCTAAGTGAATGAAAAGTATTGATCAAAAACAAGTTTATATTCACCAACAATATTAGCAATATCACGAGTAACCGTAGAACGAGAAATTTTTTTCATGCTTGGTTGTAGTGAAAGTTGTACCAAATCATTAAAAGTAAAATTTTCAACAAAACTATAAGGAAGATGTTGAACACTTATCATTTTAGCTAACATTTTTACTTGCCTCCGGAGGACTCGGAAAATCCTCGTAATTGCGTTTGGCTCGTTGCAATTCCAATTCTATCCAGATGGTGGTTTTCCATGTGGATCTTGAAGGTACCATATCCTCGTCCCTTCTTAAATTTATATTCCTTTGGACAATAATTACAATGAATTATAAACCTATCGACTTCGTCGGTTGGAACTTTTTGAAAGTGACGTTCAAATAATTTCGGATTTAAAACTTCGATCTTGTGAAGAAGTAGGTGGTGGAATTTCGGGCCTTTCGGTTGAAGGTTGTAGAATTTCGGTTGCACTTTCTTGAGTTGGACCACCTTCAACTTCTTCATCATCATCATCATCCGTCGCAATATCGTTTATGTGGTCGATGACATTGTCACCAAGAATTCTACGCATATTTTGATCTTCTTCATCGACGTCGTTGAACAATGGAACGCGTTTTCATCGAGGTTGTTGTGAAGAAGATACGATAGTCTTTCCTTTTGATGATCTTGAAGAAGACATATTAGACTTAGTAAATTGAAAGTTTGAGAAAAATTGGGAGAATGAGAGAATTGATAGAATATTAGAAATTAGAATGAGATAATTGAGAGAATGAGAGAATTGAGAGAATGAGAGAATTGAGATAATAGAGTTGAGATTGGTGTGAAAAATGAGAAGAGAAAATGGGGTATTTATAGGTGAAAATTCGGAATTTAAAAAAAAATTCCGGCAAACCGTCGGTTTAACCGGACCGGCGGTTAACCGTCCGCCTCAAATGATCGTAACCGTTGAGATTCAACGGTCAAATGATCTGGACAGTTGATCTCCAACGGCTAGAAATTTAAACGTTGGAAATCGATCAAAAACCGGCGGTTTAATCGAACCGCCGGTTTTTACCGTTGTAATTTTTTTTATTTAATTAGTCCGCTTTTAATCTGGACCGTTGAGATTCAACGGTCAACAGATCTGGACCATTGAATCGCCAACGGTCAAATTTTCAAATTCTCAACCGACGGTTTGACCGATTTTTTTTTTTTTAATTTTTAATAAAAAAAAAATCAGAGTTTTGCACTATATATGTTGACCACTTTCCAACTTATTTTTAACACCAAAGCACAAATCTCTCTCATTTCATTATTTTCAAACTTCAAGAGTTCAAGTCTTCAAACTTTCAAAGTCTCTCATTTTTTTCAAATAGCAACGGAAGGATCATCCGGTGTAACAAATGTCAATATTGTACGTGATGAAGAGGAAGTCAATCAACCGCCGCCTCGAATTCAAGTTATTCAACCAAACTTTCACCCTCATTTGCAAATTCACTTTCGTGTGAGTGATATAAATCTATTAGATAATACACGTGAAGTTTGTTGTAACTATTGCCCAAGAAAATATAAATTTAAGTGCGGTGGAGGATACAGAGCTTTCAAAATTCATCCGTATGCATTGGGACTTCCCCCTCGATTCTATTAAGTATTAAGTATTTAGTGTTATTGTGTTAAGTGTTAAGTAACTTACGTATTTAATTTATTTGAAGTGTTTTAGTTTATTAAGAGTCTTTATTCTTTAAGTTTAAGGGTTAAATGTTTGTATTTAAATTAAGTATCAATCTAGATTCTAAAATACAGAATGTAACTCTTAATTTAAGTTTTAGTGAATGTAACAATTATTGTTAAGTATTTAATTTAAATGTTTGTATTTAAAATTCTAGTAATTCTACACTCATTAATGTTATCAATTTTAAATATAATTATCATTTATCAATTTATCAAATTTAATTAATTTATAATATTAATAATATTATTATAAAATATATAAAAAAAAAAAAAACCGAAAACCGCCGGTTTCCAAATGGGCGAACCTTAACCGAACCGTGAAATTAAGGCTACGGTCCGGTTTCGAAACCAAAACCGCCGGTTTGGGCGGTTTGAAACCGTCCGTGTCTAATAATACCTCTCCTTTATTTTATCTTACACATTACTTTATTTCATTTTCTTAATCTCTATGTCGGTCAAAGTGTGCATAAAATAATTTTAAAAATTATGTTCTAAAATATTATGTTCATTTTAAAAAAAAACTTTTCAATAAGCATCACAAATTCTTCACCATCATTATTATCGTGAAAAAGATTACATCTCTGTATTTTAAAATTATGTTCTTTCTTTAAAAATTATAGTATATCGGACACCGTTATCTAATCGACGTCAATTCCCATTACGTGGTGTTCGATATATCTAAAAGATTTTGGTGGTCAAGGTCGTCACCCCAGAAATGTAATTATTCAATTGAATTTTTGTTATTTTCAAATTTTTGGTATTTTCAAATTGCAATCGATTCACAAGTTCCCATTTCAAACACAAGCAGAGTTAGTATTGCCTCGTGCTTGATTACATAACTTTTTGCTTTCTCAAAGCCAATTAGAACTGAAGCTAATGCATGAAGAACTAGTATTACTAATGCTATGTGGAAAATGAGACCGAGGTATAATCGTGATGGAAATGAAGATGAGAATAATAATGATGAATAATAATTTTTTTTTAACTAGTTTTAGGGGCGTAGTTTATGAAAATCCATGTAAATCAATAAAAAAATGTGTATTTTAGAATCCTGTCAAATCTATAAAAATCAATAAAAAAGTCAGTAAAACTTTGCAGAGAGTCTATGGATTTTCTAAATCCACAGACTTTTTAAATTCCAAAAAAATCCAACAAAATCTCAATTGAATTATATGTTTTGAATAAATCAAGAAGAGTTCACATGATACGAATATATCTTAATTTTTTCTAATCTGATATAGTTTCCTTTTATTTAGTTGAAATTTGTTAATTCAAATTTTATAAAATATTTGTATTTAGATTTAGGAGAACATGTATAATATGCTTCTTTCCTCGAATTTAAAACAAATAAGAGGCCATATTAATTATTTTAACAATATAGATTTTATTTGATATATATATATATATAAACAATAATAGAATAAATAATTGTAATTTTATTAATAAAACAAATTAATATACAAAATTACAAAGTGATGCGTCGAAAAAGAACGCACTCGGATCTCAGCCGTTCCTTTGCGAGCACTATCAATCACGATCTCAATCACTCGTTCGCCTTTAGCAATCTTCGTGTAAACCTTCCCGTAAGTCCAAAATTGACCTGCAAAAGTACACCGGAGGGGGCCTCCGGCGTAGGAGCTCCGACGCTCAAGTCAGAATTTATCGTAGGCGAAATCAAAGAGGAATTCCCCTGTTGTCTAGGGAAATTCCGGCGAATAATGGAGTTTCTCCTCCAAATCAATGTATATCGTATATCAAAGTGTATAAAATGAGTAAGACGTATGTGTATGTTTTAGAACCTAACCTTAAAATATGGAAATAACCTTCTTTTTATACCTGGCCCCTCTCTGCGGAGAGGGGAAGACTTGTTCTCCCTGAATTCTCGGTCCATCTCCATAAGTCCAGCCTCAAATCCCTAAAGACCCGGCCTCCTTCGATGAAGACTCGGTTCTTCAGCTTATCGACCCCTATTTTCGTGGGTTTGAATGATTCTTTTGACTTGGTTAAGAAAAATGGACTGTAGTCCCATCCTTGGGCTAAATCTTTCCCAGCCCCAGGCCTATTAATTTCTCCAAATATGGGCCAAAGGCCCAGTTACCCTGATTTCTCTGATTTCTCTGATTCCCCTGCTTAAGCCCAGGGGTGTATTGATCCTGTTCCTCTGACGTATTGGCTTAATCACAATTACCACAATCCATCCCGTCTCCACGTGTCGACTCCTTAGGGAGCGACATATTTATCTACATCACAAAGTAAGAATCAATATCTCGTGAGTTAGTATATACTCCTTCCATGTCACTTTATTTTTTTAATTATTTTTAAAATAAATGTCATTCTGTATATTTTTTCTTTAATTTTGACAATTTTACTTTTATAAAAAAATTTGCCTCAAATTTTAATATTAAAAAATGGAGAAAAATGGAGGGAATATGTACTCCCTCCACTTTAATTAAGTGTCATTTTAACAATTTTCAACAAATTAAGTTATATAATCATGGACCATTTTACCCTTCATTAATGATAACTAATTTTAATATTAAATTTATGTTTAGTAATGAATGTTGTCAATATTGTAGGTGATATTCATGTATACAATAATTAAGGTTTATCCATTATTTATGATATAATACTATATTTAAAAGGAAAAAACTTAAATCAAGGTAAAGAAAATGGAGGGAGTATAATTTATAAGTGTAAAATTGTCAAAATTAAAGAAAAATGTGTAGAATGACACTTACTTTGAAAATATTAAAAAAGACAAATGACACTTAATAAAAAATTGAGAGAGTATTAATCAACTAAATTAGTACGAAGTATTTATTAATTAGCTGCAATTAATTGTGTTTAAATTTTGAAATGAGTCAAAGATATTAATGATTTCCATAATTCAAATTTAACATTAATTTGATCAATATTTTTATTATGTAATTAATTGATACGAAAATAAAACTTTCAATATTTCACGATTTCTCAATCATTAAACATATTTCTGTAATTTTATTATATACATAATTCCAAAAATTTATCAACAATAATTTATTTCTAGCATAAATTTTGGAGCATAACAAATACATATCTACTTGCATATAATATAAAAAAAAAAAGGGTTGCACTCAATACTATACTATACAGAGTATTTAGTATAACTCAGGTGTAAAATCCATCCATTTAAAAAATTGTATTAAATAGGAACTCTTCCTTCTATAAACATGCTTTATAAATAAAATATAATACAAATTTTATATCTACATAAATGACATAATCTATACAAATTTAAATACAATCATAAATCAATGTTATAAATAAATACATTAAGCGGACGTCCTAGAATTAATGTTAAGACATTTAATTATATTTCTATATTTCTAAATTGAAAGTTGATTTGGTTAATAAAAGTTGGGGTTTTTTTTAGGATAGTCCAGGTGTCGCCTGAACTATTAATAATAGTTCGAATGTCAAATTGCATCGCTATGTGTCGCCCTAACTTGACACCAGTCGTCTTTTTTTAATATTTTAAAATAATTATTTAAATTTTATTATTTACTATTTCATCCTTTATTAAAATTAATAATAATATTATTTAAATTAAACAATACGAACGTAAAATTAGATTTTTTTAACAGAATTAAATTATTATTTTATTTATATTTTATCTACACCTACTCATTTAATTAGTTCACCCTCAAATTATTTTTTTACAACGATTATCTGCACCGCTCATTTTATGAGTTCACCCCAAATCTTTTTTTAACAATGATTATTTGCAATCGTTCATTTTTAAGTTCACCTCAAAATTATTTTTTACCACAATTATCTATACCTGTTAATTTTATAAGTTCACCCTAGAAGATTTTTTTTAAAAATAATTACATTTTAAGGACTATATTATCCTTTTATTAATTTACACAAAATATAATAAAATCAACCCTAATTTGTAGGATGATACTCGGGTACATGTAAGATACCGGTACACACCAATATTAATTTTAATTTTTTTTATATTTTATATACACTCACTCATTTAATGAGTTCACCCAAAAATCATTTTTTTACTACGGTTATCTGCACCCGTTCATTTTATGAGTTCACCCCCAAATCATTTTTTTATCATGGTTATGCGCACCCGCTCATTTTATGAGTTCACCCCTAAATTATTTTTTTACCACGTTTATCTACACCCCTCATTTTATGAGTTCACCCCAAAATATTTTTAAAAATGTAATTACATTTAAAAGACTATATTATCCTTTTATTAATTTAGGGTGGTACTTAGGTACATGCAAGATACTGGTACATACCAATTTTAATTTTTTATTTATATTTTATCTACACCCACTCATTTAATGAGTTCACCCAAAAATCATTTTTTTACTACGGTTATCTGCACCCGTTCATTTTATGAGTTCACCCCAAATCATTTTTTTATCACAGTTATGTGCTCCCGCTCATTTTATGAGTTCACCCCTAAATTATTTTTTTACCACATTTATCTACACCCCTCATTTTATGAGTTTACCCCAAAATATTTTTAAAAAAGTAATTGCATTTAAAAGACTATATTATCCTTTTATTAATTTACACAAAATATAATAAAATCAACCTTAATTTGTATATTTACAATCTATAGTCGAGTCATTACCGAGTTACCGTCGATTCACCATCAAGTCACACATATTTTTAGAAAAAAAATCGTAAAACATAATTTAAAAAAAAAAACTATCGAAATTAGGCACAAATCTTGATTTTTTTTCTTTTTAAGTTTTCTTCCCCTTCCTCTTTTTCTCCCATTTTCAGTTTTTATTCTAAACTTTTAATTTATTCGTTTTTTTTTCCTTTTTACTTTTTTTTTCCATTTTTTCATGTGTATTTTTTTTAATTTTAATACAAAATAATATTATAGGTATGATTTTATTATAGTCGGTAATACAGTAAGTAATAATGAGTAATACCATAAATAGTAATCAGTAATACCATTAACAATAATTAGTACGAATAAACACTTATCTTATTCATAGTGAGATGGTCTCATGGTGACATTGTTCATAAATTAGTAGAAATAAACACTTATTTTTTCCAAAGTGTTAAAACGTCATTCTCAAACTATGTTTTGAAAAGCAGAATTTTGGTGAAATCAGAATAAAAAAACTTTAGAAAATGTGAATGGAACTATAGAAAAACGTCATGCTCAGACCATCGATTAGTTCTAAAAAATATGTGTCCATATAATGTTGCTTACGAACATTGACCTAAAGTCTGATTTGTATAATGTAACTAGATTGATTGTTACCAGACTTGAAAATTACATTATTGAGGACACATTTTTATTTTGGAATGAATGTTGGTCATAAAGTTTTTATTCTGAGAATAATATTGAGTGTTTCGATGACACGACTCCCATTAAGTTTCGAATAATATATATAATTTCTTATTCAATTGTCTTTTGCAATGACGATAAATAAAAGTTAAAAGTCAGTCTCTTTTCATGGTAGGTGTGTAGTGTGTACCTTCTAAACATGTTCATACATAGACAATTATATATTGCAGCCTCTAGAGTTAAGAGTGGATTGAAAAATATTTACCTAAATTCAAATGAATAACAAATTTACAAATTTATACTATGGAGTACATGCTCCAAATATTTTTTTTAATTGACAAATTTAAATTAAAATATATTATAAATTTATTTGAATTCCTTACGGGCGCTGCCCATTGTGACATTGTCCCTCATTTACGTCAAAGAAAGAAGAAATTGTGATCGAGAGCAAACCGAGTAAGTTGAGAATTTTTGGGCCAACAATGTTAGCCCATTTAATTAAAAGTGGAGAATGTTTTGGGCTAGCATTTAATTAAAAATGGGCAGCCCAATTGTTTTATCAAAGAAAAGAACAAAATTGACCAGCCCATTTCTTGAATTGTGCATGAGCAATTAAGGCAACGGATAAATGCCCCCCTATATTATGACTTCACCCCTTAGATGTCTTCACACTGTATAGTTGAGTTCACCCACCAGTTTCATTCCAAAATTACCCTTTCCTTCTAACATAAATCCTAACCCTAATTTTATTCAATCATTCCTCATTTTCAACTGCCTTCAACTTTCCTTCTCCTCTTTTCATCTTTCTTTTGCCGTCGACCAGCGTCTCCATCCGTCCGCCGCTCGCCGCCTCCCTTCGCGCATGGCCCATGGCCTGGCCTTTTTAATAAATAGGTCTGGCTGAAAGCCTTTTAAAGGCCTTTTTAAGTGTATTTCAAAATAAAATAAAATACAACAATTGAACCAATACCACCAAATCATAAAAAACAATAACAAATGTTCAAAAAAATTATAAAAATAATAGAATGTTCTTTCAACAATTAAAACAAAAAAATACATCAATTTTTCAAGATAATCTCATCTTCATGTTGTTGGGATATGAATCCTATAAACAATGTTCTAATTGATGGAAGTATGTTTTGATGGCCAAAAGCAACTTAAAGTTAGTGATATATGTGGTTCTAAGTCATCTTAACTAAGTCATCTGAATATAAGCTTACTAATCTGATGAGAAACTTAAAATTGAGATTACTGATCTTAATGCTAACTGAAGTAAGTTTACTGATCTTATGAAGTAATATTAAGAATAAAATTACTGATCTTAACTGAGTTATTTGAAATAAGATTACTGATCTGAGTATGAAAACTGAGAATAATTTTAGTGATCTTATATGATATATTTGAAATCTGAGTTACTGATCTGATGTACTTACTGATCTGATATGCTTACTGATCTTATATGTAAGTTACTGATCTTAAATATTTACTGATCTAAGATATTTACTGTGCTTATATGGAAGTTATTGAACTTACATGAGTTACTGATCTTATGAGTTACTGATCTTATTTGTTATTGATCTGAGATATGAAATGTTAGGAACTAAGCTGATGTTTTGTATTGTATAGACAGCTTATAGTGTAGGACTTGGATATACTCATCTGTATATAGTTCAGTTGATGTATAGATAGGTTTTATAATTGTAAAGTTGTATTTCATTGTAAACAACATTGTAAAGTTCAGAACAGTAAAATCAGAACACTAGATTAGGAATAGATTAGGTGAAGATCAGAAGACTAAGAAGACTCAGAGGACTACTTCAGAATAAGAAGACTTCAAGAAGAGTTGAAGAAAAGCTTGGAAGAAATCTGGAGAAGTTTTGAACAGTTTTTGGTTACTGTGCTGATTGGCTCAGAAGAGTAAAATCCGAACAGTAAAATCCGAAGAGTAAAAATCAGAACAGTAAGTTACTGTGCTGATTTAGTGAAATTGAAGAATAAGTTTGGAAAGCTTATTTAAAGAGTAACTGAAGATATATTTGAAGAAATGCTGACTTGGAATAAGAAGGAAGTTACAAAGTCGGTTACAAGAAGAAGTTACAAAAACAGTTTAGAGTTAGTTGAAAGTTAGTTCACAAACTGCTAACTATCATACTAAGTTCTATAAATACTGTGTGATCTCCTACTGCTGAAGACTACTGAAGCAATTACTGATCTTAGAGAATTCAAGAGCAAGTCTACAAAGCAAGAACTCACAGAGTTGAAGGAGATTGAAGAAGAAGAAGCCACTGAATTGAAGAGAAGAATCAAAGGCTATTCACAGAGAAGTTTTACTTTTCAAGTTTAAGTTTGTATTTTGTAAAACAAGTGTGCTAGTTACTTGAAGAATTACTAGTAGATCGAAGATATACCTGGAGGTATAATAGAAAAGATCAAAGTCTTAATCTTGGGACTTTAAGCCACAAGAAGCTCAAGAAGAGTAATAAAACTTCACAACTGGAGTTGTGAGAGTGGATGTAGACATTTGTCGAACCACTATAAAAATTCTGTGTTCTTTACTTTACTGTTTAATATTTGTTTGAATTGTTTAATCAAGAACATTAGGAATTAACAAAGATAAAGATCTATAGAAAAGTTGAGTATAAATTTGATTGGGCTCATTAGTAATCTGATTATTCCGCATTGTGTATTCTAATATATTGAAAGATTTTTGAAAAGTCTATTCACCCCTCCCCTCTAGACATTTTCACTAGCTTACTCAATATTATTAACTCAACTTTGGGACCAACACATGTTGAGCCCTCTAAAATATTATAAAACATGCTGAAATTTTATAATGAATGAACAAAAAATTCCTCAAAATTATTCCACACAATTGATGTCTTTTACCTTTTCTTTTTAACGACAAAATCATTGTCATTTTTATCTTAGGTATTTGTCATCATTCTCATGTTGAGAAGACATAACTGAAAAATATACATTAAAAATAAAATTAGTAAATGTCAAATCTTACTAACTTCATAATTAAAATTCATAAATTTCAAATAAATCTCATAAATCAATAACCACAAAATCATACAAATTTTATATGAATGAGAATTGAGATTTGAGAATGCCGAGTTAAATTTATTTTAACACAGATAGATTTTTTTTAAATCAATCAAAAGGAAAATTAATGAAATTATATTGAAAATGTGATTGTCCAGAAAAAACAAAAAACAAGTATTAAAGAAAAACAGAAAAAAATCAAAAGTTCAGTCAGAAATCAGGAATTTTGCAACGCCAAATGCAACAAGGTCATCAAATATAAGCCATTAGATTTCAGATCTGATGGCTCAAATTACTGGATTGTTGATAGTCTAGGCGACACCTGGACTGTCCTTAGAAGACCCCCAAAAAAGTTAATTATTTCTTTAACTATTAAACTTTGATTTGGCAAAAAAATAATTTATTAAAGTTTTAGTAGATAATAAATTATAAATGGGCTAAGTCTTGGGTGAGACCGTCTCACAGAATGAGATCCGGCTTTTATATATAAAAAGTGATAATGTTTGAACAAAAAGTGATAGTCACTTTTGTTAAAAATATTATCACATTTTACTTAAACATTATCACTTTTTTTACAAACCAAAATCTGAAAAATATATATATATATATAAATTATCCTACAAATTTTTTTGAAGTATGAGTTAAAAGGATCCGTCTCACAGAAAAAGATCTGTGAGATAGTCTCACACAAATTTTTGCCATTATAAATTTAGGAGGGTGTATTCAATTGGGATTCTATTGAATTTTTTTGGTCCTTAAAAAGTACGTGGATTTATAAAATTCATAGAGTCTATGCAGAGTTTAACTAACTTTTTTTATTGATTTATATGGATTTTCATAGACTTGACAGTATGTGAAACGTATTTTTTTAATTTTTTTTGATAGATTTTCATAAACTCAGGTATTGATGCAAAAGAGTTTTTTTTTTTGTTTTTTTAATGTGAAGTGTTTTTTTTTTATATTAATATTATACACTCCCTCCGTCCACAAAAAGTAGTCACATTTGCCTTATATTCTTTGTCCACCAAATGTAGTCCCATACACTTTATGGAAACTATCACCCTTCAACCATCACTTAATTACTCAATTTTCCAACAACTTTATTCATAAACAATCACTTTATTCACAATGAACCTCACAATACTCTATAATACTCTTACTTTATCTATCTTTTTCTTAAAACTTGTGCCCATCCTCCATGGGATTTCATTTGGTGGATGAAGGGAGTATAATATTTTATTAATAAAAAGAAAATATATATATATATATATATATATAAAGTTTATACTCCCTCCGTCCCACAAGTGTTTGCACCACAAAATGGACACACTTTTTAAGAAAAAAGTGTAATGAGTGGAGTGTTGAGGGGTAATTTTGTAAAGTTATATGAATAAAGTAAAAAGGTGATTGGAAAGAGGGTAAACGTAATGGCATTTTGTGTAAATATGTGAATATTGTGAGGGTGTGGTTTATGAAAAAGTTTTCTTTTATGGATGTGCAAACAATTGTGGGACGGATGACTTGAACGAATTTTTGGTCACTATAGGTTGACTAACTACTTCCCCTCAAGCATAAGGGTTCGTAGTAGTAATGGAAGTATTCGACCAAGTAGTATCGACCTAGGAGGTGGGTTTGTGCAATGGATCCCTAGAGTTTTATGTTGTAATAGCTAATGTAACTACGGTTTCGGGTTTTTGGATTTCTAAAATTAAAGCTAACTTACTACTAAGATGCTAGAAATTAGATCAACTACCAACCTAGAAACTAACAAATGATTTATACTACTAAAAGTGAGAAAAGTACCAATAAGAGAAATTACCACAACTTAGCAAAGAAAATCACTAATAAAGCAAGAGATCAACAATTAAAACAAAGAACGACTACGAATATAATTCGAAGAAGTGCAAGGGTGAGAGAATGCTTCGGGTGTTCCCTACCTAGTGAAATCGAGAAGAATTGCTTTTACTTTGTTAATGCTTCAATTAAGTCTTGCTAAGAGCACCTAAATGCTAGGATGACAACCATTTCCCTTCGGGTAATAAGCCTTAAATCTAAGGTGTTCCCAAACCCGGTAATAAGGTTTTCGTCCCAATCCTCACCAACTACTCAAACAACCATTCAAGTAATTAATGTCCTTCAATGGGTTTCTAATACGATTAACTCTCTCTCGACGAATTAAAAGTATAACTAACACATTTGCATACCAACAACTCATACCATAAATATAATCATGTTCATGTAACTCTCGTCTACGCTAAACATGCATCTAAATATGGATTAATAGAAGTTAACATACAAAGTACCCATAATACCCATTAAAAGAAGCAATAAATCTAATATTAGCAATAACAAAGCTCAAACAATTCCAAACTTAATATTCACATGGTTTTAGAACACCCAAAGCATAAATAAACTTAGCCCATGGTGTTTTGAGAAACACCCATGGCTAAAACATCACAAAAGAATGAAATAAACATGAAACTTGTGATTAAATAGCAAAAGAGAGTATGGTTTGAAGTCACCTTGATGTTTCTTCTAATACCCAAGCTATTACAAAAGAGTTTCACCTTAATCTTCAAAAACCCAAGCTAAATACTTAACTTGGAAGCTAATCTATGAATTAAATGTGCAATAAATGCTAAACAATGCTAAGAGATGAACTAGGGTTTGAGTTTTGCAATAAATGAGGCCCAAGATCCTCTTACAAACTGAGTTTGAAGCTATTTAAAGCTTCCAAAAGTGTGTGAGACGAAATTAGCATTTGGGTCCTTGAAGTTCTTCAAAATTCTCAAAAAACCCCGAAAATCGTGAGTTGACTCGGTCAACCGAGTGGATCACTCGGTCAACCGAGTGAGAGGGACTTCCAGAACCAAAAATGGTTCCAGATGTCAAACGGCCGCCAGTGTGATATCAAACGGCCGCCAGTGTGATATCACTCGGCCGCCAGTGTGATATCAAACGGCCGCCAGTGTGACATGGCCATTCCAGAAACTTTCTGTAAGTTTTTCTCACTCGGCCGCCAGTGTGACACCACTCGGCCGGCCGAGTGACTTCTGCTACTAGGACTTTTCGAACATTTTTTCTTGGCTTTCCTTGCTCGTCCTCCAATTGAACTTCGACTCCCATCCACCAATGCTCGTTTTCCCTTAAAATGGACTATTTCACCTCGTTTCCTACACTTTGAACACATTTCTTGACAACAAGGTTAGTAGCACCATTTCTAACAATTATGACCAAAACCACATCAAAATGCTACGATAACATAGCAATAATGAGCACAAAAACGAGCAATCTCACACCCAATCAACTCCCCCAAACTTAGAGATTTGCTTGTCCCCAAGCAAAGAAAAAGAAACCAAAGGAGGGTGATTGTGAAGGATTTGTGAATGGATACAATGCATAGTAGGCATGATCAAACAATATCTCCAATGAATAGTTCATCAACACATGCACTTTCTCTACCACTTTCAAGACAAAATGTGATCCAATGCTAAGACAAATTCAACACACTTGATTCACCACTCTCTCAAGAAGTGTTTCTCTCAACACACAAGTGTATATTGGGCATGTAAGCTCTCAAATGTCAATCCACGAAAAACACAAAGACCATAGGCTTGCTTTCCAACTCAATTCTCTACCAATTATTTAGGCATCGATTGTCAATCAAAGAGGTCTTTCAAGGGTTGTAATGTAGGCTTTTTGGAAGGGGTGGGATGAATTTAGAATTAGTGACTCATTCAACTTGTAGAGCAACAAATGTTGTACTTCTCTCATTTTTCATTCACTCTCACACAACACTTGCTTTCTTTCTTTTCTTTTCACTCAAAATGAACTTCACCCCCTTTTTCCTTCTTTTCCCAACATTTTGGAGCCATTTCTCTTCACTTTTGTGATTTGAGCTTATAGGACTTTTTGTTTCCCTTTTATTTTTCACATTAAGCACAAGCTCATTAGCTCCTCTTTTTCTTTTTCTTTTCAACCATTTTCTTTCTTTTGAATCCACTTTGATCAATACAAATCCACTCACTTCAATTCCCTCACCATGTCAACCAACATTGAAGCTCTACAAATGATAAGGACAATTAGGCTCAAAAGATGTGGTTTCATGGTGACATTTTGTAGCTTGCCAAAGAAAATTGGTTTTACGGCTCAACGGGGCTAACCACGAAAATGTATCATTTGGTGGGATTTATTTGGCCAAGTGACTCAAATTCAAAGAAATGCCTCCTATCATTTTTGACAATTTCCTCCTAAATCAAGTTTCAAACAAGTCAAAGAGCAAGTTCTAGCAATGCATAATTCGTGGACGACTCACTCAAGAAGAATTGAACCGGAATGATATTTCGATTCAAGAAGGCTCTAGTCTCTCCGGCTTAATGTGGTAAACTCAAGTGTTTTCCTAAGCCTAGCCCATCACACAAAATGCAATCAAATGATAGAGTCATACATGCATCGATTTCCCACTCATTAAGAAACATCACAAGATCAATTATAGTAAACTCATGCATCCATCAACAAATTCTCCAAATCAATTGACCAAGCTCATTCAAACAATAATAAACGAATGTGTAATGGAGCAAATGAAATTGTAAAAAAAACGACCACCCCCCCCAAACTTAGACTTTGCTAAGCAAATCTAAGTTTGGAAATGAGTGTTTACCTTTGAGTTTGCACCATACACCATTCCATCTTCTTCTTTGTATCCTTTCTCCTCCATAAAGAGTTCATGTCCAAGCTCCATTAAGCATCAACATCATACCTTCTCCTACTAAACAAAACTAAACCAAAAAAAGATCAAAAAGCACTAAAACTAACTAAAACAAACAAAAACGAAAAGAAAGCAATAAACGAATGGGTTGCCTCCCATTTAGCGCTAGGTTTAACGTCCTATGCCGGACGGAACTAAAAAAAGTTCAAAATGCTCTTTCGATCTCGGTATTTGACAATCTTTCTTTGAATGGAGGATGATAGTGTTTCACATTATGTTCATCGGTGATGAAAATATCGTCTTCCTTATTTGGCAACTCAAGATTTCCTTCAAAATTCGCTTTCTTCATAACCAACGTGTTACGTCCCTTGAGCTTCAACTTTCTAAGAATTTTCATCACTCCAAAGTTGCACCATATTACCTCATCTCCAATTTCAAATCTTTTTTCAATGTTTATCTCCTTTGAACTCTCTCTTCTTTCCTCTTCATCATCTCTTGATTCAAGCAACTTACCAAATTTCTTTTTTTTATCAATCCCCCCCAAACTTGAATTTTGCTCAAGTTTGGGTGTTTGCTTCCATTCTTTACCATCTCTCGGATCTTTCAATGGCACATTTGACAATTTATCTAGCTCCGTTCCCTTACCTTTTTCAACACAAAGCTTGAGTGCTTTGATAGAATGACATTCTTCATTACTTGGAGCATTTTTGATTGAGTCATACATGGAGAAAGTCACTTTCTCTTCATTTACCTCCAATGTTACCTCTCCCTTCTTCACATTAAGCTCAACTCCCGCCGTTGCTAAAAATGGTCTTCCAAGAATGATAGGCACTTGTTCATCTTCCTCCATTTCTAGCACCACAAAGTCGGCGGGAAACACAAATTTATCCACTTTCACTAGAATATCCTCCACAATGCCCTTAGCAATTGTGATTGACCGATCGACAAGTTGAAGTGCAATTGAGGTAGGCTTCAACTCCCCCCTTTTAAGCTTTTTAAACAAAGATAGGGGCATCAAGTTAATGCTAGCCCCTAAATCACAAAGAGCATTCTTCTTGATCCCATTTCCAATATCACACATGATGATAAAACTACCCAGATCCTTCATCTTTTGTGGCATGTTCTTTTGGAGCATAGCACTACATACTTTGTTGAATTTGACAAGCTCGGGTTCATCAATCCTTCTCTTCTTCGAGATCAAGTCCTTGAGGAATTTTGCATAATTTGGCATTTGCTCCAAAGCATCGGAAAATGGAATGTTGATGTGAAGTTGCTTGAAGACTTCAAGAAACTTAGCAAATTTTTCATCCAACTTCTTCTTCATGAATCTTTGAGGAAATGGTACCATTGTCTTTGGTACCCCCCACTCATCACATGGTATGCTCTTTTCTTCATTAATCTTCTTCTCTTTCATCTTTTTCCACTTTGGGATTCTTTCCTCACTTTCAACTCCTTTTTTGTCTTTTGACTTCATTCCCCATTCTTCCTCATTTTCACTCTTTCCCAACTCCATCGCTTCACATTCTTTTTCACTCTCTTCTTTTTCCTTCACCTTGTCTTCTCCCGATTGAGTGGGCATGGATGGACCATCATATTGGGTGCCACTTCTAAGCTTTATTGCTTTGCAATACTCTTTGGGATTTATCTCGGTTGTTGAGGGAAATTTTCCCTTGTTTAGCATTTGATTAACCACCGTGCTCAACTCTCCAACGGACGTTGCAAGTTGCCCCACCGTATGCTCGAGATTTTTAATCCCCCTTGAGTGTTGTTCATTGATCTTTGCTTGTTCCAAATTCGTTTTAACTTGTTGCTCTTGAGCTTTCTTGAACAACTCTTCCATCCGTAAAAGTGTATCTTCCGTAGTAGCTTTTCCTTCCCCATTAGGAAGCCTTGCCCCGGGATCAAATCCGGGTGGATATTGCATTGCTCCTTTTGGGTTAGAATACGCCAAGTTGTCGTGCCTTCGAGAGTTTTGATTTTGATTCCCTTGAAATGAGGTGGATGGCCCCCCTTGCATCGGGTGACTTTGATTGGGTTGGAGTGTTGAGGATTGACCACCTTGAAAACGATTTTGTTGAGGAGCTCTATATGGACGACCACCTTGAAAGTTTTGTTGATGGTTTCCTTGATATTGTGGCCTACCCATGTAGTTCACATCTTCCATTTGATTCATCGAAAGCTCTCCTTGAACCATTGGTAATGGGCTTTCACTTGGTTGATTAGACGAAAGAGCATTCGCCTTCTCAATTAACGTGGTGATCATTGTTTTCATGGCGTCCACCTCATTAACTTGAGCAACTCGATGCCTTCCTCCTCTATCAATCCTCATTTTAAAAGAGTTGTTCGATATCCCTTCCATTATTTGCTTGATCTCTTCCGCCGACTTGAGCCATATCGAACCTCCGGCACAAGCATCCAAATGATGTTGGTCTTCTTCTCTCAAGCCACAAAAGAACCAACAAGTTGTTTGCTCCAATGGAAAACCATGTTGAGGGCAAGTTATGAGTAGGTTGGTAAACCTTTCCCATGCTTCTTTGAGGCTCTCATTAGCTCCTTGTTTAAATTGAGAGATATTTTGCTTTGCTTCCATTGTTTTGGAAGGAGGGTAGTACTTCAATAAAAACCTCTTCTTCAATTCTTCCCAAGTTCTCACCTCTCCCAACGGAATGCTTGTTTGCAACCATGCTTTTGCCTTTCCGGAAAGTGTGAAAGGAAATAGCCTCAATTTCTTTGCATCTTCGGACACACCGTTTTGTTTGAGTGTATCGGCTATCTCTAAAAATTGAGCCAAGTGCTCATTTGGATCTTCTTCAAAGCCTTCCTCGGTCCTCCCTTCAAATTGCTTCTCTCTAAGCATTCTCAACAAAGAAGCACTAATCTCAAAATTATTGGCCTCCACATTTGGCCTTGCTATCCCATCATAATGCTCCCTTTGTTGAGGCTCAAAGTACTCTCTCATTGGCCTCCCATGTTGTATTGGAGGACGAGGTTCTTGTCTTTCCGGTTGAGGTGGAACGTGTACTTCTTGAGGGAATGCACCTTGGGGTGGATGGTATGGATAAGGGTGGGGATAATACCCTTGAGGTGGAGGTTGATAATACCCTTGAGGATAATGTGGGTATGGATATGGTGGATAGCCTTGGGGATACCCTCCTTGTTGGACATTAGGGGGATACCCTTGAGGTTGTCCACCATAGTAGCCTTGATTGAACCCACCACCTATTTGAACATTAGGTGGGTGTTGCATGCCATTTCCTCCTCCTCCTTGTAATTGAACATCTCCTTGATGTTCCACTTGGAGATTTTCTTGAGTATTTACTCCATCACTTTCATCATCTACCACAGCACCCGGCGGTTGATTTTGTCTAATCTCCGCCATTCTTCGATTTATAGCTCGATTCCTTCTTGCGGTTGCTTCAATCTCAAGATTGATAGGTTCAATTTGTCCACCACGTGCTCTTGTTATCATGCACCTATGGAAAATTGCAATTATCAAACTCTTGAAACAAAAATAAAAACAAAATAAAAGCAAGTAATTGTAGCTAGCACTAGTATTCAACTAACTCTAAGTCCCACTTATAGCACTACGTCGCCTCCCCGGCAGCGGCGCCATTGACTTGAACGAATTTTTGGTCACTATAGGTTGACTAACTACTTCCCCTCAAGCATAAGGGTTCGTAGTAGTAATGGAAGTATTCGACCAAGTAGTATCGACCTAGGAGGTGGGTTTGTGCAATGGATCCCTAGAGTTTTATGTTGTAATAGCTAATGTAACTACGGTTTCGGGTTTTTGGATTTCTAAAATTAAAGCTAACTTACTACTAAGATGCTAGAAATTAGATCAACTACCAACCTAGAAACTAACAAATGATTTATACTACTAAAAGTGAGAAAAGTACCAATAAGAGAAATTACCACAACTTAGCAAAGAAAATCACTAATAAAGCAAGAGATCAACAATTAAAACAAAGAACGACTACGAATATAATTCGAAGAAGTGCAAGGGTGAGAGAATGCTTCGGGTGTTCCCTACCTAGTGAAATCGAGAAGAATTGCTTTTACTTTGTTAATGCTTCAATTAAGTCTTGCTAAGAGCACCTAAATGCTAGGATGACAACCATTTCCCTTCGGGTAATATAGCCTTAAATCTAAGGTGTTCCCAAACCCGGTAATAAGGTTTTCGTCCCAATCCTCACCAACTACTCAAACAACCATTCAAGTAATTAATGTCCTTCAATGGGGTTCTAATACGATTAACTCTCTCTCGACGAATTAAAAGTATAACTAACACATTTGCATACCAACAACTCATACCATAAATATAATCATGTTCATGTAACTCTCGTCTACGCTAAACATGCATCTAAATATGGATTAATAGAAGTTAACATACAAAGTACCCATAATACCCATTAAAAGAAGCAATAAATCTAATATTAGCAATAACAAAGCTCAAACAATTCCAAACTTAATATTCACATGGTTTTAGAACACCCAAAGCATAAATAAACTTAGCCCATGGTGTTTTGAGAAACACCCATGGCTAAAACATCACAAAAGAATGAAATAAACATGAAACTTGTGATTAAATAGCAAAAGAGAGTATGGTTTGAAGTCACCTTGATGTTTCTTCTAATACCCAAGCTATTACAAAAGAGTTTCACCTTAATCTGCAAAAACCCAAGCTAAATACTTAACTTGGAAGCTAATCTATGAATTAAATGTGCAATAAATGCTAAACTATGCTAAGAGATGAACTAGGGTTTGAGTTTTGCAATATATGAGGCCCAAGATCCTCTTACAAACTGAGTTTAAAGCTATTTAAAGCTTCCAAAAGTGTGTGATACGAAATTAGCATTTGGGTCCTTGAAGTTCTTCAAAATTCTCAAAAAACCCCGAAAATCGTGAGTTGACTCGGTCAACCGAGTGGATCACTCGGTCAACCGAGTGAGAGGGACTTCGAGAACCAAAAATGGTTCCAGATGTCAAACGGCCGCCAGTGTGATATCAAACGGCCGCCAGTGTGACATGGCCATTCCAGAAACTTTCTGTAAGTTTTTCTCACTCGGCCGCCAGTGTGACACCACTCGGCCGGCCGAGTGACTTCTGCTACTAGGACTTTTCGAACATTTTTTCTTGGCTTTCCTTGCTCGTCCTCCAATCGAACTTCGACTCCCATCCACCAATGCTCGTTTTCCCTTAAAATGGACTATTTCACCTCATTTCCTACACTTTGAACACATTTCTTGACAACAAGGTTAGTAGCACCATTTCTAACAATTATGACCAAAACCACATCAAAATGCTACGATAACATAGCAATAATGAGCACAAAAACGAGCAATCTCACACCCAATCAACGGACAAATAAGGTAAGTGTGCAAACAGTTGTGGGACGGAGGGAGTATATTAATTCGGGGCGGGTTAAATACCCGCGGATCGAAAATAAGACCGAAATTCGACCCATACTCAATACGGGGCAGATCTAATGTGATCCAAAGCTCGTGGGGGTGGGGTGGGTACCCGCAGGTCGGGTCAATATTGTCATCCCTACTTCTGATCTTTCGTCTTCAGAGTTCTGTGAGAGAATCCGTTGAAATCTCTTGTTTTTAGAAGAGATTTTGGATAGTGAAATTTATTTATATTTTTGAAGGAGAATCCAACAAAATTCATAGAGTATTAAAATCCATAGATGGGGCCTTCTAAGGACAGTCCAAGTGTCGCCTGGACTATCAACAGTCCAGGTGTCGCCTGAACTATCAACAGTCCAGTAATCTGAGCCATCAGATCTGAAATCTAATGGCTTATATTTGATGCCCGGACTATCAACAGTCCAGTAATCTGAGCCATCAGATCTGAAATCTAATGGCTTATATTTGATGACCTGCTACCTGTTGCATTTGGCGTCGCAAAATCCATCGCCTTGCATTGCACTTATTATCGTTTTTTGTTGCTCTATCACACTTTTAAATTTAATTTAATAATTTTAAATATATAATTATAAAATTACAAATTTATCCTCACATGATTAATAAAAAAATTAATTGATAATATATAATTTTTATTTTAATTCTCATATCATTAATAATTATAATAAACAATAAATTATCTTTTTTTATTTGAATGAATTGAATTCTAGGTTAAATTATTAATTTAGTTGAATTTTTTATACAAATTTCTATTTCGAATTTAGTTCTTAGGCAGCACATACGGTTCTCTTGTTTTCTTCTTTTATTCGAAAATTTCATTGAAGAAGAGCTCCAGGTATGAACAATTCTATATTTTCTATTCAAATTAGTTTTGGTAAATCTAGGTATTCGAAAATTCCATTGAAGAAGAGTTCCAGGTATGAACAATTCTATATTTTCTACTCAAATTAGTTTTGGTAAATCTAGGGTTTAAGATAGATATTTGAATGAATTGAATTTTAGTTTAAATTATTAATTTAGTTGAATTTTTTATACAAACTTTTGTTTGGAATTCAGTATTCAAGATATTAATTTGACATTAAAATCTTTTACTAGCTTTTACATTTATTTTAACTACCCAATCATAGTCTCTTTGGTGGTGTACAAGCGCAGGTGGAGTCCACTCGTGCTCAGGCTGTTTAATTTTATCTTTTTATTTATATATTGCCTAATTGACTTGCACAATTGGGAAATTATCCGAGATCACAAAACTGCGGACAGTTTATGAATTTTTTCTTCAGAAAAAGAGCTTTTTATAGAACCCAGTAAAAAAATATAATATATGACATACCTTTCTAAAATCAGGAGAAAACCTATAAAATTCCATTAAAAAAAAACTCTCTACACACTTTTTTGCACATCCGCTACTCGATGATTTATATTTATATATTTTTTTTTTTCATTCTTAGTCTCATGAGTATTATTTATTAGTACGCCTAAAAAGAAGTATTCTCAAATTGTTGATAATATGTAATTTATTACTAGTTTTTTTATCCATCTGTATATGGAGTTAATTTTTTTCTGTGTTTCTTTATTACTCTGTTTTTTCTGGGCAATCCCATTTTCAATATAATTTCATTAATTTTCCTTTTGATTGATTTAAAAAAAAAATTCTATAAAATTTGTATGATTTGCAATTTATGGATTTTACTTATGAATTTAGTAAGATTCTGACATTTATTAATTTTATTTTTAACACAACTTCATCTAATAATACCTAAGATAAAAATGACAATGATTTTGTCATAAAAAAAAAAAGGCAAAAGATCAATTGTGTGGAATAATTTTGAGGAATTTTTTGTTTATTCATTATAAAATTTCAGCATGTTTTATAATATTTTGGAGGGCTCAACATGAAGATGAGATTATCTTGAAAAATTGATGTATTTTTTTGTTGTAATTGTTGAAAGAACATTCTGTTATTTTTTTTTTTTTTGAACATTTGTTATTGTTTTTTATGATTTGGTGGTACTAGTTCAATTGTTGTATTTTATTTTATTTTGAAATACACTTAAAAAGGCCTTTAAAAGGCTTTTAGGTCAGGCCTATTAATTAAAAAGGGCAGGCCATGCGCGGAGGGAGGGAGGCGGCGAGCGACGGACGGGTGGAGACGCTGGTCGACGGCAAAAGAAAGATGAAACGAGGAGAAGGAGAGTTGGAGGCAGTTGAAAATGAGGAATGATTGAATAAAATTAGGGTTAGGATTTATGTTACTCCCTCCGTCCCAGGATTTTATGCACACTTTGACCGACACAGAAATTAAAAAAATGGAATAAAGTGATGTGTAAGATAAAATAAAGGAGGGGTATTATAGGTAATTCATTGATTAAAGTGGAGAATATTTGACTAAAGGGAATGAAAGGTAAAATAAAGGAGGGGTATTATTGGTAAAAATTATGTGAGTTGTTTTCTTTTTTGGAGTGTGCAAAAAATGTTGGGACGCCCGTTAAGGAAAGTGTGCATAAAATCCTGGGACGGAGGGAGTAGAAGGAAAGGGTAATTTTGGAAAGAAACTGGTGGGTGAACTCAACTATACGGTGTGAAGACATCTAGGGGGTGAAATCATAATATAAGGGGGGCATTTATCCGTGACCTTAATTGCTCACGCACAAGTCAAGAAATGAGCTGGTCAATTTGGTTCTTTTCTTTGATAAAACAATTGGACTGCCCACTTTTAATTTAGGGGAAATTATTGTTAAGGTCATTTCACTAAGAGATTTATCTAATAGGGCATAGGTTTTTTTTTTAAATCTATTAGAGTCAAAATGACACCTAATAAGACATTGTTGCCCTTTACCAATTTAAATAATTTGAAATTAATAAATATTAATAATTTGAAATTAATAATTTTGAATTAATGCAGTTCCTAGTTATACGCACCTTCCAATTATTAAAAAATTCCTAAAATTAAGCAATTCGAATTAATTGTTAATTATTCAAACAAATAAAATTAAAAAATCTGCATTTTATGATTCAGAAATAAGCGTGTCATAGAGTATACAATTCCCCATATTTTGAATATGCATATATATATGAAATAAATTATGAATTTTAATATGAACAGTGAAATGAATTTTGGTATGTAGAAATGGGTTATGAAGACATATGTTCATTTCAATATGAAGTTTAAAACGGCATACAAGACTGAATTTTTTGGTATGCATAAAATAACATGAACCAATGTGCACAGAGTGACATGCATATCAATATGCAAAATAGATGTGCACATTTGTAAATAACATATTCAAACAGTGGTTTGTTGTGATGTAGGGATTTCATACTTAATTCAGTTAATATCACTGAAAAGAATTGTTCAAAATAATAAGACGAAGACATAAAATGATAATGCCTACATCGGTATCCATGTTTCATATGGAAAGTTCATTTTGATATGAAGTTGTAAGAGTAGTATATGCACCTTTCAGATACACTTGCGAATAGCAATTGAATAATCCGTTTATCTAAATTCAAGCTGGAAAAACTATAAACGAAAAACTATATTTGTAGAACGAATACGAGGTCTCATGACAGAATAACAAAATCAGGCAGTTGTTTTGAGCTTCTTGGTGATTCCAGCAATGTACTTCGTTTGATGGAAAGCCTGCTCTAGTTCCGTCCCTGAAGGCTGTCTGGACCCGTCTCCAACAGAAACAATTCAAGTCGAACCTTGAGAATCTCCACAGGCAAATTCATCAGCTGAATCCTCCTCAAACATTCGAACAACAATTCTTCAGACTAGAAGGAAAGGAAGAAGTAAAGATCAAAACCAGACTCGATAAACAAAGAAATAAAACCAATACTATTGCAATAAGCTAAAATTGCAAAGCATACGTTCAGAAAAATAAACAACAACATTTCTCAAATCTGTTCCAAATATATGGTAATCATTTCCACATTAACTAAGTAGTGAATGTAAGACTATGACAGCAGTAGTTCAAACGAGTTTTGCTTAAATCCATCAAAATCACCTTCTAAACCAATGAAAAAGAAGGTACAGAATCTAAAATTTACTGAAATAAACAAAATAAATAAGCGTTTAAATGAGATTGATAATCAGTATAAACCCAGGGTAACCCAATCAAAATAACATAAAACTCAGATACTCATCAATCTAACTCCAAAAATCTACCTCCGCCTTTCGACAGAAGCGAAAATGCATGCACATAGACAAAACCAGCAAACTCCAAATCAGAAACCCTAGCCTATCTACATTAAATTTACAAAACAGCATCTAAAAACTCAAAAGCCGTAACATGCACGGCAATTTTAATAAAGAGGGGAAGGCACGAGCAGTCAAAAATCACACAAAAAACTGCAAAATCGGCATTGATGCAAAAATCGAGAACCGCTCTAAATTAACAAAAATAAAGGAAAACTTAAAAACAAACATCGAAATTAAATTGGAACAGAAGTATTAGGGCAAAAAAGCTTACGAGCTGTGCTAATTAACACCACTAAAGGCGCTTTTGGCAATTAAACGCACGAAATACTAAATCAGAGCCCATCGAACTAGGTTGAGCAAATACAGACATTCAAGATGGATCATATAAGTTAAAACGGGAAGATTAAAAAGAACATCATCATTAAATAGAAGTGGATCATAATTTTTTTTTTAAGATGGTGTTACCTTGAATCGACGGCCTTCGGCAAGGTGCTGCAATCCATTGATAGTTTGGAATTGCTTCAATTCACTCGGGTTTAACGAGGGGATCGACGAACAACATCTTCCCATCATCTCGGATTCTTTTCTGCGTGTTCTATACTGTGAACTGTGAATATATTACCGACGAACTGTGAATCGACGACCACCACTAAGAACAAAACAGATCGTGGTCGGCTAGGCGTCTTCGACTTCACGCACGGCGGCGGTAGAGACAGGTTAACAGCGAAGAGGCTCGGCGACAACGAAGCTTCGTCTTCGACCATCTTCTTCGTCCAGTGCGACGACGGCGGCAAGGTGGGTGCGGCGGCCAAGGTGGGGGAGGGAGCTCGACTGATTGGGGTGGGGGAGGGATCTAGGGTTTTATTTTTTTTGGGAATGAATGAGCCCTATAATTTGGGAATTAATTGATAACAATTAATTATGATTTTAAATTTTGAATTAAATTTCAAATATATAAATTAAAGGAGTATATGAATATTAAGGGTAAATACGGTTTTTTGACACAAAAATGACCTTATTAGGAAATTTTAAAAGTTGTATGTTTTAGTTGTTTAATAGTCTATAAAAGTGACCTTATTATTAGGTAATATTCTCTTTAATTAAATGCTAGCCCAAAATATTCTCCACTTTTAATTAAATGGGCTAACATTGTTGGCTCAAAAAGTCTCCACTTACTTGGTTTGCTCTCTATCACAATTTCTTCTTTCTTTGACGTAAAGGAGGGACAATGTCACAATGGGCAATGTGATACCCGAACTTCTCAATACTCATTTACCGTATACTTTGTATATTATATGCGTTTAATAATATTATTGTGATCTTGCACTATTTTATATTGCATTTATATTACATTTAAATATTGAGAATTATTCATATTCTTGTACGTGATTGCTGGTGAGGTAACCCTACCATAATTTATTTATTTAAAGTTTATTACTAAGTTAAGTGTATCGTGTAAATATTTAGTGATAAATGATATTTACTTATCTAATTAAGAGAATAATAAAATTAATTTCTCATAAGAGCATTTCTCATAAGAGCAAAGAGGAGTTTGAATAAATGAGTTGATCATTTATAATTTGGTACTACTTAAATCTTTTGAAATTTTATTAATAAATAAATTCATTTAAATTATATATACACACGTGTATCATATATAATATATGTGTGTCCGTTTAGGATTTCTATAGCAATTAAATAACACAATAATATTATATGTATATAGGTGTAGTATGTATATAAGTTATAATTAAGTAAAAAAGAAAAAAGAAAAATAGATATAATAGTAGAAAAAATTCATTGAGAAGCTAAATAAAAAGATAAGGCAGTGAGTTGGGAATTAAACCCATATACCCCCAATTTGTCCATCACAAAGCTTATCATTAGACACGCGCAAAATCGAACCGTCAAACCGGCCAATCGGCCAAATCGCCGGTTTGACAAACCGTCGGTTACGGTTTAGAAACCGAACCGTAACCGAAAAATGACGGTTCGGCATTTTGACAAACCGCAAACCGCCGGTTTGGCGGTTAACCGGCGGTTTGACGGTTTTTTATTAAAAAAAAAAATTTTTTTTTTAATACACAATTTGTTGGTCCTGAAAGGAGTAGATAACAAGTGTATAGGGGGGGGGGGGAATACACTTGTTTGCAATTCTTTTTGAACTTTGATCAAACCAGAACTCAGCAAGGTTGTCTTGGACAACTCTGCTGAAGGTGATTAACTCTTCTAAGATAATCAATCCACTAAGTACTATTGAGTACTTAGTTGAATAACTATCTAGGGGAGTTATATGTGCGGAATAGTGGTTGGCCCTTTAAGTTTAGACTCCTTTAATTTCTGAAATCACTTAGTCAATGTAAAACAGTCCAGTTAAGCTTCAGGGAAGTTGTCCAAAACAGTTTTGCACAGTCTTTGAATGTGTATCTTTGAAAGATCAGTTTTGTGTGCAGTGTTGAGTGAATGTAAGTACTTGTAAAGTAAATCAACACAAGAGTTTATAGTGGTTCAGAGACTCAAGCTCCTACATCCACTTTCCCTGATTTAACAGGATAATTCCTTCACTCTTGGAATTAACTTGTTTTATAGTGCCAAGGTGCACTTGATCAAGAACACCACTCCTTGGTGAATTGATCCCTAGGATGTCTAGAGTCCTAGTACCCTCTTCTCAACTCAGAACTGAACTGTTCTTCTCTCAACAGTCAGTTCCTACCACTTCTACTACTACAACCTTCTCACTTTCACTCTTGAAAGATATGAGGATTGAAGTAAGGTTCCAACTAATGAGATATCCTTTACAATGATGATCAGTGTATAAGGATAGGATATCTCTCTAAGCTTGTGTATGAATATACAATTGGGTTCAGCTTAGAAGAAGTGTATAAAGACTAAGATAGTCTCTTTGAAAGCTTAAGAGCACTTGTCAACTTGTAGGATAGTTGGATATTCTTGTCAAGGTTGAGGTGCTTGTTGAGGTCAGTTGGATGCTTTCAAATGGTCTTCACACTTCTGTATTTATAGACAAAATGGAGGATTTGCCCGTTGGAGAGGCAGCCCCAAATTGCTATAAATGTCTTCCTTGAGTTCTTCAAACTGGAAGACAGATTCTTGATAGTGACATGTCCTCATTTGGGTAATAAACGGCTGTAACAGTTTTGTCTTCATTCTGCAGCACTTTTCCCAATGTTTGACTTCTTGTTAGGACTTGGACATGGCTTCTGAAGGTTGATCCAATGATAGGACAACATTCCTTATCATCTGGACAACTCTCCTTATCATTATCAGCAGTTTTGCTTTTCAGCATGGTTGGCTTGCTCTTCTTCAGATGACTTGGCTCTTTCCCTTTATTTCTCTTGTGTATGGTCTTAGCTCATTCCTTTGAGGACCTTTAGGGACTGGTTGTCTCAATCTCTTCAGCATAGTTGATCTTAGGCTTTCAGAGCACTTGATCTTGGTCAATTTAGCTGAGACAACTCCTCTGGACAACTCTCCTGATCAGCATGATTGGTCTTTTTGCATCAGAGCACTTTATACTTTAGAGTTGGCTTATCTGGACAACTCTCCTGACCAAAACCTTTGAGTAGTCTTGTCCTTTTGAGCTAGGTAGGTTTGTTCTTGCATATGGCTAGCTTCTTTGGACAACTCTCCTGATCAGAGCTTTAAGAATACTTTCTCTGGACAACTTTCCTGATAAGAGCATCTTAGATTTCATAGAGTGTCCTTACTCTTTGTTCCAGAATTTGAGCCTTGGGGAGACTTGATCTTGATCATCTTCAAAGCATAGGTTCCCCCTCAAATTGTGCATCTAATTGTCTAAGAGCTGCCTAACATTTCAGCTTCTCATCTAGCCTATAATCTATATGTTCTAACATTCTTAGAACATATTTTTCATTGACTTAGGCATGTCTCAGGGGGTTTTTGGAATTCAATCAAAACATAGCTCATTTTATTCCCAACAATTTCCCCCTTTTTGATGATGCCAAAACCTATACAATTTTAAGCAAAAGTGACTTGTCTACACCTATTACATGTATCTTCAGAAGACATGACTGAGGTCAATATTCCTGAAAAGTAATGTGTTAGTGTATTCACTGTTTTTGTTGCAAGTAGGTTTTAAGATAGGCATAGAGAGATTTGAGTTTCTTGATTCAAAATAAGTTCAATTATCATTCATTCAAAAATCATTACAGGCATGTTGATAGTTGAAATTAACATATCAGAGCATGAATCAATAACACTTAAGCATATCAGAGCACTTCATTACAATAATTCAAAATGATATTTTCAGCATCAGAGCACAGAACTTGTATCAGAGCAATCTTTAACAGATCAGAGCAACCAGATTAACACATCAGCAAGCTTGACCATATTTCAGCATAGTTGATCATTCAAGTAAGGTCAGAAGACTTAGCCATTTCAAAGATCATCCTCAGGAGGTGGCAGCATTCCATACTGTGCCCACACTCTTCTTTTCAGTGCCATGGCTTCTTGGTTGGTTCCCTTAGGTCCAAGAACCATCTTGTTCAGCTTAAGGATCTCAGTGAATTCCCTCAGAATTCTTGCTTGGTCAATCCATCCTTCAAGCTTTGGAGGCATGTATATGATTGGCTTGGGAGCTGTGAGTTCAAATCTTGCAATGTCAGCAGCTGCAAGTAGTTATTGATACAACTCTCTGTAGTATTCTAGCATGAACTCAGTGAAGGCAGAGTTTGCATCTCCTCCATTCCATCTGTCAATGACATAAAAGTCATAGACAAACTCCCTTTTGGCTTCTTCCCATGTGTCATTCAGTTGAATTGGCACCCATTTATCCAAGTGTGGATATTTGGTGTCCATTGGGATTAGAAGCTGAGGCTTCATCTTGCTGTAAGTTGCTCTTCTCCTTCTTGGTTTCTGAAAGTTTGCTCTCCTTTCATCTCTTGCTCTGTTGGCTTCTTCCATCAGATCAATTTTCTCATGGGCCCTCATCATGGCCAGTTTCTGTTGTGTTTCAGGGTCTTTGCCATACCCTTCATGAAACAGCTTTGATGGATCATGGGCTAGAACAGTTGTCTTCTTCTTAGGTTCAGATCCAAATCCTTCAGCAAATAACTCTTCAGTCTCTTCAGTTGATTTGGCACCTTCAGCAGTTTTTCCAGATTCAGAAGATTTGTCGTCTTCAGCAGTTTTGGCTTTCTTTGATGTAGGCTCATCCTCATCAATTCTGAATTCAGGTGGAAGATCAAGGCTGCTAGGAAAGTCAGTGAATTTCTCAATTTGTCTCTTCTTTCCTTGGGCCTTCTTGATTTTTCCTCTGGTTTGGACACCTTCAGCATCTTTGTCCAAACCTGACACTTCACCACCTGGTCTTTGCTGTTTCCTTGCCCTTTCTTCTTGAGCTGAGGCCATTGAGTTCTTCAATGCCAATGCTAACTGCTCCTCTTCATCCAAATCTTCCAAATTTAGCATTTCTGGCTCTTTTCCCTTTCCTTCAGGGACTTTGTCCTTCCCTTTCACTGGACTCCCAATCACCAAGGCACCTTTTGCTCTAGCTCTTTCCCTTTCCCCCTTTTTGGCAGCATCAAAGCACTGGGGCTTTAGGTCACTCATTGTTGAGGCCATCAGGGATTGGGCCTGGTTTAGGGACTTCATCTCTTCCAACAAATATACATTTTCATCATGTATATTCTGCATTCTGTCACTGCTCAAGCTAAGGAAAGCTAGAACAGGCTTCATCTTTTGTTGGACAACCTCTTCCATGGCTGTTTTCAGAGATGCATCCAGTTGGGCTTTTAAGAGCTCAGTGAGGTTGGCCACTGCACCTTCAGCAATGTTGGCCAACACTTCTTGGGAAAAATTTTCTGAGGCAGCTTTGACCATAGCTAGCCTTTGCTCTTCAGCTCTTCTCTTTTGTAGTGCTGTCTTCTTTCCAAGAGCTTGCTTGACAGTGAGCCTGAGAGCTTTGACATTTGCATTGTGATTATCTCTCAGCAACCTCTGTTCTTTCTTGACCTCCTCTGAGATGGCTTCCATGGTAGATTTGGCACTTTGAACTTCAGTGGAGATGGTTTGAAGACCAGATTCCACACCACTGATTCTTGCCTCAAGGGTTGGTAGCACAACATCTTCAGAGCCAGTGAGCCTCATTTCTACAGATGCTAGAGTCCTTCCTTGCTCATTCAATGCTCCTGAAGTTTCAGTATGAGCAGATTGGACTTGATGAGCCAAGGAGTCCAACTTCTCTGATTGCATGCCAAGTAAGGCTTGAGCTGAGCCTGTATCAACTTGGATAGGTGCATCTGTGAGGAACTCATCTGCAAAAATTTGGTCAAGAGAAATACCTGCAACATCAGATAAATCAAACAAGTTAGGAAATAAGCACTCATCACCCTCAATTTCTTTTACATAAGACTCTGATACATCAGCAGTCTTCTTCTCATTTTCAACTTGTTCTTTTCTCCCTTCATGGATAATGTTCTCACTCAAGGAATCAGGCCTCCTTTCACCAAGGGATTCCTGAAGTTCAGATTTGACTTCAAGAATAACCTGTCCTTCCTCACTTATTCCACCCTCATATGTTGGTACACTCACTATCTTAGTGATGACTACCTCTCTTTCATCCATAACTCCCTCTGATTTTTCAACTATGCTCTCCTTTTCAACTCCTTCTCCTAAACCTGCAGCATCTCCACCTTCAACAAGGTTCAAAGATGGCAGTTGTGGGGAGATCACAGTGCTTATATCAGCAGCCACTGAGTCATCCTGAATGATTAAGGGCTGATCAATGTCCAACTCTTCTGACACTGAATAGGCCTTAATCAAACTAGCCTCTAATACAGGAACCTCAACATCTTTAGGCTGTGCCTTGGGTTCAGAGGAACCTTCATTGGCAGATGTATCTTTGGTTGTGTTACCACCCTTGGTCAACACCTCTGAAGTTACAGAGCCTTTCCTATGATAGGTTTTGGGAGGATTGGAAAGTCTATCTGCTACAGAAGACTTGGGTTGAAAGGGTTCAGGGAGGTTGGCTTGAAGGGTTTCAGGAGGGTTGGGATTTGAAGGGTTTGAGGGATCATCAGGGGAATCATCATCATTAGAACCACTGTCAGGGTGTTTGATTCCCTTGGCTTTTCTTTCTTTCTCCTCTTCAATCTTATCAGCTACCAACTTTGCAAAAATCTCCTCATCTATGAGGAATCTTGTCTTTGAAACTCCAGCAAAGTGTAGCAATCTGTTCTCCTCTATCTGCCACCAGTTTGCACCCTTATCTTGGATGACTTGTGATATCTCCATCAAGGATTTGTCTTTCACATCAACAAGCATCCTTAAATCTTGAAAGGCCTTCTGAATTCTTGGAAATTCAGCAAGTTGTGGATACAAACTGTCCACAGTAGCCTTGGCTCCTCCTCTGAGCATACTTTCATAGGTATACTCCTCCTCATCTCCACTTGAATGGGGACTTTGGGTTATAGGGGAGTTGGCTCTGGGTTCTCCTATCAAGGCTTCAGGCAGATTAAGTTCAGGGATGTTGGCTTCAGAAGGGTTGGGTGCAGTAGAAGGATCTTCAGTTGCTTTTGAGAGCAATGGGTCTGAAGGGGCTTTACTCAAGGGGGTTGGCTCATTGAGTGCATGCTCTAAGAGTTTTGAATAATTCAGCATGGATGAGTCAAGGGGAGACAGGAGTCTTGTCTCATCTACTGCTAAGTCAGCAAGCACATCTATGCCACTTCTTTGCACATTTCCTTCAGGAGAATATCTCTTAGTGAGATTTACAGGGGTAATGGGTTGGTTGGAAGGGGTGACATAGGTTTCAGGGGAGTTGGGCCCAAGATACTGAATTTCAGGGAGGTTGGCCTCTATGGGTTGACCTTCAGGGACTTTGGATTCTGGAGTTCCAGAACCAGATGAATTGGTCCTTGACATGGATTTGGCCCTGCTTTCAGCTCTGCTCTCCCTTAGAGCCAATTGAAGAGACCTCTCTTCTTGCAGCTCCAACACCTTTTCAGTAGGTTTGGCTCTTCTCTTGCTGGCCCTGCTACTTCCACTTCCTTCCTTCTCAGGGACAACTTCCCTGATTCTCTTATCACCCTTAGACTTTTGTCTAGTCTCATTGTACTTTTGTCTGAGTTCTTCTGAATGATCAGATGGCACTTGTACACCTTCTCTAGCAACTTCTTCAATCTCAGCTGAAGCATCTGAATTCTCTTCTGAGATTCTCTGAGACATTTTCCTTGTCTTGACAGCCCTGGCCTTTGTTCTCTTTTTCATCTTAGGCTTCTCTTCCTTCTGTTCTTCAGCAGGCTTGGCCAATAGCATCCTTCTTTTCTCAGTTTTCTTACTGAGCTTTCTGAACAGGATCTTTTGGGCTGGGAGGGGCTTTGCAAAGGTCTGCATCTGGGAATAGTGGGAAAACCTCTCAATCAACAAGCTTGCCCTGGTGCAATACTTGATTTTCCCTTCTAGCACCACCTTATTGTGGGCTTTCACCTTAAATTTAGCCTTCTCCTTCATCATCTCAGACATGATGAAGGTCCTCCAATCAAACTTGATGCCCTTATCACTGGCATCAATAATGGCAGCCATGATTCTGATCCTTGGCTGGCTGACCTGCTCTAGGCTTCCAGTGTTGCTTAGGAGGCTCTTTGCAACTACCTCAAAAAGATTTAGAAACTCTGGCTTGAGAGTTTTCTTGTTTTGAGTTGAGGAGAGAGGGCCTGGAACTAATAACCACTCTTGGGCTATTTCCTCTTCATGTCCAGTGCCATATACTTCTGGATTCCTACCCTCATGAGGCAATCCAAAGGCTCCTTCCAGATCCTCTGAGGAGAATCTAACTCTATGGAATCTCTCCTCTTCCTCTCCTTCAGCTGTGTAGGATAGCCTGGTTGATACTTCACCATCTTCAGGCTTGCCTCTCCACTTGAGGAAGGCAAAGAATTCTGCCATATAGCTTTCCAGGCAAGAGCTTGGTCTTTCTTCCAAGAACTTTTGGAGACCAGCCCTTCTCAACCATCTCAGGGTTGGAGTAACCTCAGGATCTTCACTTTCAAAAGAGATAATTGGCTCGAAGTGAAGATTGTTCTTGTTGCTTAGATAGCCAAAATCTAGGTCTAGATCTTTGTTGGAGAAATCTACAAGCATCTCAGGTCTAACCTTGGGGGCCATTGAAAATTGCAGAAAAAGGTTTGATGAAGAATGAGAGAGTTTGAAGAACTTTTGAGTTAGGGTTTCGAATACTTGGGGAAGAAGTGTTTGTGGATATCTTAAGACTTGTGAATATTCTAAAAAGAATGTTTGTCAATGAGTTGGTAAGGTCTTGATACAATTCAAAGGTGAGCAAAAATGGAAATCCAAAATGGACGGCTAGGATTGATTTCAGGGGAGTTGTCCATTTTTGATCCAATGGTCAAAAACCAATGTAACAGTGAAATAACTGTTTTATTCAAAACGTGGGTGGTTTTAAATGTTTGTTTAAGGCTGGGGATTTTTCGAGATAGATCATGTCCCAAAAAGTTTAATGCAAACAAGAGTTAAATCTTGGCATTTAATGCATGGAAAGTGACCTTTTGGGTGGGAGACAAATTAAATCCCAAAAAGGTGAAAACTGTATTTCAATGGGACAGATTTCGAAATGGGTTTTGATCACCAAAAATAGGTGCTTATCATACCAAGATTTGGTTTGATAGCTAGGACAACTTATCTGACCCTACATGGACAAGTATCCTGAAGAACTGTGGACAAGTGTCCTGAAGAGGTAAGGTCATGTTTCTGAATTTCAGTAGACTTGACTAAGTCTGCTGAAGCTTGAGTTTGTTTCCCCCTTAATCAATGAGCTTCTTTGGACTTATTTGTCCAACTTCCCTGGATCAAGTAATCCCAACTCTGCTGATAGCTCCAGAAATCTTGCCTCTGCAAGTGGCTTGGTTAATATATCAGCTTTTTGATGGTCTGTGTGAATTTTCATTAGCTTGATATCCTTCTTCTCCACATGATCTCTAATGAAGTGGTGCTTGATGTCCACATGCTTGCATCTTGTGTGTAAGACAGGATTTTGTGATATAGCAATGGCACTATTGTTATCACAGAAAATTGGCACTTCAGTAGAGTTGACTTTGTAGTCTCTGAGTTGTTGACTTAGCCAAAGAATTTGAGCACAACAACTTCCAGCAGCAACATATTCAGCTTCAGTGGTGGAAGTGGCCACTGTGTTCTGCTTCTTGGAGAACCATGAAATAAGCTTGTTGCCCAAGAATTGACAAGTCCCTGAAGTGGACTTTCTGTCAATCCTACATCCTCCATAATCAGCATCTGAGTAGCCAGTTAGCTCAATATTGTCATCAGCAGGGTACCAAAGGCCTAGATTCTCAGTGCCTTTGAGATACCTCAAAATCCTCTTTGCAGCCTCAAGGTGGCTTTTCTTGGGATTTGCTTGAAATCTTGCACAAACACCTACTGCAAAGGTGATATCAGGTCTGCTGGCAGTGAGATAGAGGAGTGAACCAATTATTCCTCTATACTCAGTAGAGTTGGTTGGAATACCACTCTCATCAGGATCCATCTTCCAATTTGTGTTCATAGGGATCCTTACTGGCTTGCTGGTTGTACACCCAAACTTTTTGATCATTTCTCTTGTGTACTTAGCTTGGTTGATGAAGATTCCTTCTTTAGATTGCTTGACTTGTAGACCCAAAAAGAAGTTCATCAACCCCATCATGGACATCTCAAACTTGCTTTGCATGAGCTTGGAGAATTTCTCACATAGCTTCTCATTAGGGGATCCAAAAATTATGTCATCCACATAAATTTGGACAAGCAAGATGTCCTCTCCTTCAGAGATTCTGAAGAGAGTTCTGTCCACAGTTCCCTTGGTGAATCCATGTTCCAAGAGGAATTGTGACAGTGTATCATACCAAGCCCTAGGGGCTTGTTTGAGTCCATATAGAGCTTTCTTGAGTCTGTAAACTTGGTTTCCAATTTCAAACCCTGGTGGTTGCTCCACATAGACTTCTTCTTTCAAGACTCCATTCAGAAAGGCACTCTTGACATCCATTTGGTATACTTTGAACCTCTTGTGGGCTGCATAGGCTAGAAAGAGCCTTATTGCTTCTAGCCTTGCCACAGGTGCAAATGTCTCATCATAGTCAATGCCTTCATGTTGGCAATACCCTTTTGCCACTAGTCTTGCTTTGTTTCTGACAATCACATCATTTTCATTTTTCTTGTTCTTGAACACCCACTTTGTTCCAATAACATTTTGATGTGAGGGTCTGTCCACCAGCTCCCATACTTCATTTCTGGTGAATTGGTTCAGTTCTTCCTGCATGGCTGTGATCCAATTGGCATCTTGAAGTGCTTCCTCAATATCTTTTGGTTCCTGTTCTGACAAGAAACAACAGAACATAGCACTTTCACCATGAAACTTTCTGGTTCTGACTCCTATACTTGGATCACCAAGTATCAGGTCAGTAGGATGGTCAGATAACCAGGTCCTTCTTTTCCTGATCTCTTCAGTAGAGTTGTCCTCTACTGAAGGTGAGTCAATTTGATCATAGAATTCAGGATAATTTAATGCAGGATCTAATTCAGGATCATAATCAGGGGTGTTGTCCTCAATGTCAGGGACATTGGCATTTTCAACATTTTGAGTTCCCCCTTGATTATTTGACCCATTAACTACCTCAGCAGGAGCTGCTTCTTCATTGGTAGTTGTTACCTGGATGTGAACTGGGATTGGATCATTCAGTTCATCATTTCCATCAGTGGGATTTGTCTCAGGAAGGTTGCCTTCAGGATGGTTGTCCAATGTTGTATGTTCTGGTAGGTTGATTGGGACAATTTCTATGAGTTCAGTGTCTTTGTCTTTTAGGCTTAATCTGGTTGTCCTCTGTGTGATTTCTTCAGGTTCCAACTGATCATTCCTGATCTCAAAGATAGATTCATCAAACACAACATGAGGTGTTTCTTCCACTATAAGGGATTTCTTGTTGTAGACTCTGAAAGCTCTACTGATTTGAGAGTATCCAAGAAATACTCCCTCATCAGCTTTGCTGTCAAAAGCTTTCAACTGTTCTTTCCCATTATTGTGAATGAAACATTTACAACCAAATATATGAAAGTATGACACTTTAGGCATTCTTCCTTTCCAGAGTTCATAGGGGGTTTTGCCTTGCCCCTTAGTGATCAAACATCTATTTTGAGTATGGCATGCAGTGTTTATAGCTTCAGCCCAAAACCTCTTAGGTAGATTTGAATCAGCAATTAGAGTTCTAGCAGCTTCTTTTAAGGTTCTATTCCTTCTTTCTGCAACTCCATTTTGTTGGGGAGTTCTAGCTGCTGAGGTTTCATGAGCTATTCCATTTGATGTGCAGTACTCATTGATGTATGAATTAATGAACTCAGTGCCTTTATCAGATCTTATCTTGATAATACTAAGGCTTTTCTCATTTGACAATCTCTTGAGAAGTTCAGGTAGTTTGACTTGTGTTTCCTTCTTATTAAGGAGAAATACTACCCATGTGAACCTAGAGAAGTCATCTACTACCACTAATGTGTATTTTCTACCATTTATGCTTGAAGGGGTGATTGGTCCAAATAGATCCATATGTAGAAGTTCAAGTACCCTTTCAGTGGAAATGACTGGTTTTCCTTTGAATGAGGCTTTAATCTGTTTTCCTTCTTGACATGGTTTACACACATGTTCCTTAATGAAAACCTCATTAGGTAGTCCTTTAACTAATGCATTTCTAGCAAGTTTATTCATAGATTTGAAGTTCAGGTGGTTTAGCCTCTTGTGCCATAGCCAACTTTGTTCACTAGAACTTTTAGCAATGAAACATGTAGCATCAGTAGACTTGTCCCAGTCTGCAAAATACACATTTCCCTTCCTAGTTCCAGTCAATAGGGTTTGTTGAGTTTTATCTTTAATTAGGCACTTTCCACTTGAGAACTCAACATTAAAATCTTTATCACAGAATTGACTGATACTCAGGAGATTATATTTGAGACCAGCTACATAAGATACATTGGTTACTTTGATGTTACCAATCATCAAAGTACCATAACCTTTTGTTGTTGCTTGTGAGCTGTCTCCAAAGGTGACATTTGGGCCTTCTTTTTCAATAAAATCAGAGAGGAGTTCCTTGTTTCCAGTCATGTGCCTTGAGCATCCACTGTCAAGGTACCATGCTGTCTTTTTGTTCATGCTCCTCTTCTTGTGGCCCACTGGTACCTGCAATTAGATAGGTTTAGGTACCCTTTGAGTTTTGGGTCCTGAGAGGTTAGCTGTACCTTTGGGAACCCAAACTTGCCTAATAACCCTGATTGATTCAAGGTGGCTAAGTTGTTTTCCTAGTGCATCAACATACACTGTCTTTCCCTTAAATGCCTTTGGGAAAGTATGTGTGAATGTGTTAACTCTGTAAGTTTCAGAGGAGTTGACCACTCTTCTGAACTTATGAGTTCTTTGTGCAGCTTGATGAAATCTTTGAGGAACAGCCTTTTTATGACCATTACCCTTTGGCATGAAGGGTTTTGGTTGTCTCATTTTATTCTGCCTTAAAGGATGGTTTTCTTTAGGTCTATTCAGCTGAGGCTTTCTCAGATGAGTTGGCCTAGGCTGATTATACCTTGGATAATTCCTCTGAACATTGTTCAGGAGAGTTGCCCTTCCATTGGGTCTACTCTGCTGACCAATATTCCTCTTGTGCTCAGGAGCTTTGGCCATTTCCTTAGGTTTTGGCCTATTCTCCTGAATTACTTGAGTAGGCATTTCATTCAATTTGCCCTTTCCTTTGTTCAGTGGCTGAATTACTTCATTTTCAGCTTGTTGTGCCACTGACTTAACAAAGATTCTCTTAGTGTTACTTGTAGATGCAACACTAAGACAAGGTGAAGATTCAAATGGATCAAAACCTAATCCACTTCTTTGAGCCATAGGTCTTTGATAACTTTGAATTTCCTCTATTGCTCTAGAGGATTTGTTCAAAGCAGACATCTTTAATTTCAGGCTCTCTTCACTTGATTTAAGAATATCATACTCATGTGAGAGATTTTCAAATTTGGCATTTAGAATTTTAAGTTCAAATTCTTTTCTTTTCTGAGAGAGAAGTTGATCATCAATCTCCTTTTGTTGGTCAACTATCCTGAGATTTGCTTCCTCAAGCTTTCTCAAGACTTGTTGATACAACTCAGTAGACTTGACATCAACAGCTACCTCAGAGTTCTTGGTGAGTTCAGTAGCTAGTCTTTCATTTTCTCTCACACAATTGTCATGAAATTCTTGTAATCTAATGAAATCTTCCATCAACTTTCCCAAGGAAAGTTTCAGGTTAACCTCACTAGTGTTCTGTGAGATAAATGATGGTGAACTAGAAGTAGAGGATACCTCATCATCCTCAAGAGCCATGTTGCAGACATCATCATCATCATCACTGTTGGAGAACAATCCATCAGAAGAGTTGAAACTTTCAGCACTATCAGATTCTTCACCAGCCATCATGGCTTTTCTATTGGTGAATTTTCTGTCTCTTTTTGCTTGTCTTTCTCTTCTTTCTTTAGAGCTTAGTTCAGGGCAGTCATATTGGAAGTGCCCTTTCTTTTTGCAGTTGTAACACAGATCTTCATCATCATCCTTCTTGGATTCATCTCTTCTCTTAGATGATGAGGGTTCAGCTCTACTGGATCTTCTCCTATCAGAGGACTTGTCCTCTGATCTTCTCTCTTCAGGCTTTTTGTCCTCAGCCTGATCTTCAGGGGAATTGTATCTTCTCCTGAATTTGTTATCTTGGTAGAATTTCTTGTATCTTCCAAACCTTGTGTTGAGCTTGTCAAACCTTCTAGCCATCAAGGCTAGTTCTTCCTTCATTTCAGTCTTAGAGACTGACTTTGATGATCTGGGAGTGGGCTGCATTTCTGGTTCAGCAACTTTGGCTTTGAATGCCACTCCCTTAGTAGGATTTGAAGGTTCCTCAACAGGCTTTCTTCTATTGAGGTCAAACTCATAGGCTTTAAGTTCTGAGAATATTTGTTGCATGGGCATAGTGGAGAGATCTTTGGTATTCTGCATCATTACAGCATAGACATCCCACTTTTGAGTGAGACTCCTTAGGATTTTCAGTCCAACCTCTCTCTTGGTGTAAACCTTGCCCAGTGAATTAATCTCATTCATCACATCAGTGAATCTACCAGCAAATTTGTCAATGGACTCATCAGTCTCCATTGAGAATTGTTCAAACTTCTGCACAGCAACTTGGAGCTTGTTCTCCTTGATTTTTTCAGTGCCCTCACACATTTCAGCAAGGGTATCCCAAATTTCTTTAGCTGTGGTGCAGTGGTAGACTCTACCCATAACTGCATCTGGAATTGTTTGATAGAGGGTGTTCATGGCAAGATAATTCAAATTATCTTTCCTCTTTTCATCAGCAGTGAAGTCATCCTCATCTTTGGGAATCAATTCCCTTATATCTGCTCTTTGCTCATCTGTCAATCTGGGGTTAGTTTGAGTAAACACAAAAGGTCCTCTTGTGATTACTCTAAGCATATCAGTATGAAGAGATGCAAGATGAGCCCTCATTCTAATTTTCCAGAAATCATAATTGTCTATTGAAAACATGGGCAGTTTGTGATGAGAAATATGATTGACTGGATTTGTGGCCATGTTGTCTAATCCTTGAACAGCAGGTGGAGGAATAGCATTGTTGTTGGCCATATCTCAATAAGAATCAATCAATCAACAAGTAATGGATTTCAGATAGAGATCAGTTCAGTGACCACACCAAATATGTGAGTTTTGAAAATCAAGATGGATTTTCAGAAGCAGTGGTCTTTGAACCCCTGCTCTGATACCACTTGTTGGTCCTGAAAGGAGTAGATAACAAGTGTATGGGGGGGGGAATACACTTGTTTGCAATTCTTTTTGAACTTTGATCAAACCAGAACTCAGCAAGGTTGTCTTGGACAACTCTGCTGAAGGTGATTAACTCTTCTAATATAATCAATCCACTAAGTACTATTGAGTACTTAGTTGAATAACTATCTAGGGGAGTTATATGTGCGGAATAGTGGTTGGCCCTTTAAGTTTAGACTCCTTTAATTTCTGAAATCACTTAGTCAATGTAAAACAGTCCAGTTAAGCTTCAGGGAAGTTGTCCAAAACAGTTTTGCACAGTCTTTGAATGTGTATCTTTGAAAGATCAGTTTTGTGTGCAGTGTTGAGTGAATGTAAGTACTTGTAAAGTAAATCAACACAAGAGTTTATAGTGGTTCAGAGACTCAAGCTCCTACATCCACTTTCCCTGATTTAACAGGATAATTCCTTCACTCTTGGAATTAACTTGTTTTATAGTGCCAAGGTGCACTTGATCAAGAACACCACTCCTTGGTGAATTGATCCCTAGGATGTCTAGAGTCCTAGTACCCTCTTCTCAACTCAGAACTGAACTGTTCTTCTCTCAACAGTCAGTTCCTACCACTTCTACTACTACAACCTTCTCACTTTCACTCTTGAAAGATATGAGGATTGAAGTAAGGTTCCAACTAATGAGATATCCTTTACAATGATGATCAGTGTATAAGGATAGGATATCTCTCTAAGCTTGTGTATGAATATACAATTGGGTTCAGCTTAGAAGAAGTGTATAAAGACTAAGATAGTCTCTTTGAAAGCTTAAGAGCACTTGTCAACTTGTAGGATAGTTGGATATTCTTGTCAAGGTTGAGGTGCTTGTTGAGGTCAGTTGGATGCTTTCAAATGGTCTTCACACTTCTGTATTTATAGACAAAATGGAGGATTTGCCCGTTGGAGAGGCAGCCCCAAATTGCTATAAATGTCTTCCTTGAGTTCTTCAAACTGGAAGACAGATTCTTGATAGTGACATGTCCTCATTTGGGTAATAAACGGCTGTAACAGTTTTGTCTTCATTCTGCAGCACTTTTACCAATGTTTGACTTCTTGTTAGGACTTGGACATGGCTTCTGAAGGTTGATCCAATGATAGGACAACATTCCTTATCATCTGGACAACTCTCCTTATCATTATCAGCAGTTTTGCTTTTCAGCATGGTTGGCTTGCTCTTCTTCAGATGACTTGGCTCTTTCCCTTTATTTCTCTTGTGTATGGTCTTAGCTCATTCCTTTGAGGACCTTTAGGGACTGGTTGTCTCAATCTCTTCAGCATAGTTGATCTTAGGCTTTCAGAGCACTTGATCTTGGTCAATTTAGCTGAGACAACTCCTCTGGACAACTCTCCTGATCAGCATGATTGGTCTTTTTGCATCAGAGCACTTTATACTTTAGAGTTGGCTTATCTGGACAACTCTCCTGACCAAAACCTTTGAGTAGTCTTGTCCTTTTGAGCTAGGTAGGTTTGTTCTTGCATATGGCTAGCTTCTTTGGACAACTCTCCTGATCAGAGCTTTAAGAATACTTTCTCTGGACAACTTTCCTGATAAGAGCATCTTAGATTTCATAGAGTGTCCTTACTCTTTGTTCCAGAATTTGAGCCTTGGGGAGACTTGATCTTGATCATCTTCAAAGCATAGGTTCCCCCTCAAATTGTGCATCTAATTGTCTAAGAGCTGCCTAACATTTCAGCTTCTCATCTAGCCTATAATCTATATGTTCTAACATTCTTAGAACATATTTTTCATTGACTTAGGCATGTCTCAGGGGGTTTTTGGAATTCAATCAAAACATAGCTCATTTTATTCCCAACACAATTCTTCTATTTTTAATGTATAAATTTAAGTTATATAATTTTTATTCAATTCTAGTAATGTATTTTCTAAAAAATGAGTTAAAACAAATAAAAAACGAACGAAAACGGAGTGAAAACGAGCGAAAACGGAGATAATATTTAAAAAAAAACACACACACACTCACAAAACCGCCAAACCGGCGGTTTTCAAACCGAACCGCCGGTTTAAAAACCGTAACCGTAACCGCGGTTCGATTACGGTTCGCCGAAACCACAAACCGCAACCGCTGGTTTAACCAGCGGTTTTCAACCGTCGCCCATGTCTACTTATCATGAAAGCTATTTAGTTTGGCGGTGCAATTGGAGAGAGAGATTTACCATATAATTATATCTCTTTTCAAATTGTTTGTTAGATTTTAGAAAGAAAAAGAGACCTCACGAAAATTAGAAGAAGATATGAGTACCCACTTTATGCTCTCACTCTCAAAAGAGAAGTAGTAATCGAAGATCTCATTCAGGTGATTATTGTTTTAATTTGTTAATTCTCGATAATTAGATGATCAATTAGTTTAGTTTCCACAAGTACAATAACTCGGTTTCAAGTGGGCTAATCTTGTGGGGAAATTAGAAATAAGAGTAAATCGAATAAAATTTATTCCAATTTGCTCAGTGAGTAATTTAGAGTGATATTTATAATTTATATCTGCTAGATGGGATACTGAACGGCCCTAAAGGGATTTAAGAGTTTGAGATATTGTCGCTTGTGCAACTTGAGGTAAGTAGAAATTCATTTGCAACTACAATGCATAAATATATTATATTTTGAATTAATTGTGTTGATTGGTGATATGTGAATATTGGTTAGCTATGAAATTTGAGTTAAATGAAGATAAGTGTATATTATGCGAATTGTGAAATGATTTTGTGAATTCCATGATTATTCCGAGTTGCATCTGTGAATTCAATGGTTATTGTGAATTGAACCTGTGAGTTCAACTATATGTGATAGTGTGAGATATCATATGTTGCATATCATTGCATTGCATTGAGCATACCATGAAAGTAAATGATGTGTTTTAGCCGCAAAGGAATAAAGTTGCAAATTCGGGTATACTGAGCTTATGCCAGTGTATATTGGTAAGTTTGGAGTTCCCAGCAATTGATTAGAAATTGATTCAGGCGAGTGTGGGAAATTGAATTAGGCAGAGTGTTAGAAATTGAACTAGGCGAGTGTTAGAAATTGATTTAGGCGAGTGTTAGAAATTGAATTAGGCGAGTGTTAGAAATTGAATTAGGCGAGTGTTTAGAAATTGAGCTAGGCGAGTGTTTAGAAATTGAACTAGGCGAGTGTTAGAAATTGAAATAGGGGGTTCTGAAAGAGAGTATATGAAAAGGATTTTTACAAGATCATAATATCATGCATAATTTCTGTTTACTGAGATTTATCTCACGTAATTTATGCATTGTAGGTAACTTTGATGAGATGCGATTACGTGAACCTATTGGACAAGCTGTGGAGCTCTTGCAAGGCTTTGAGTATTTGTGTACATAGATGACGACCTGTTGGACAGGACCGTGGCTTGTTTTGCTTTCGTTGTTATATATTGTGCTCCTTTTGAATATGTATGATAGTGTATAATCTAGGACATACTAGTTTATCGATTTAAAGGTTTTATGTGTTGCTGGTATTTGAAAATAATTAATGAATGCAGATAGGTGGTTACTGGGTGTGAGATGATGTTATATTATTGTTAAAGAAAAATATACTCATATAGTAGGTTTACATATTGTATTTCTTTTAAATTCATATTATGTTTAGATTGGTAAATGTGGTCGTGACAGGCAACACCCGTAAGGAATTCAAATAAATTTATAATATATTTTAATTTGTCAATTAAAAAAATATTTGAAACATTTACTCCATAGTATAAATTTGTAAATTTTTTATTCATTTGAATTTAGGTAAATATTTTTCAATCCACTCTTAACTCTAGAGGCTGCAACATATAATTGTATATGCATGAACATGTTTCAGAAGGTACACACTACACACCTACCATGAAAAGAGACTGGCCATTAACTTTTATTTATCGTCATTGCAAAAGACAATAGAATAAGAAATTATCTTATTCGAAACTTTATGGGAGTCGTGTCATCGAAACACTCAATATTATTCTCAGAATAAAAACTTTACTACCAACATTCCTTCCAAAATAAAAATGTGTCATCAATAATGTAATTTTCAAGTCTGGTAACAATCAATTTAGTTACATTATACAAATCGGACTTTAGGTCAATGTTCGTAAGCAACATTATATGGACACATATTTTTTAGAACTAATTATTGGTCTGAGCATGACGTTTTCCTATAGTTCCATTCACATTTTCTAAAGTTTTTTTATTCTGATTTCACCAAAATTCTGCTTTTCAAAACATAGTTTGAGAATGATGTTTTAACACTTTGAAAAAAATAAGTGTTTATTTCTATTAATTTATGAACAGTGTCACCATGAGATCATCTCACTTTGAATAAGATAAGTGTTTATTTGTACTAATTACTGTTAGTGGTATTATTGATTAATCTCCCTGTCCCACAATTGTTTTCACTCTTTCCTTTTTCGTCCGTCCCACAATTGTTTGCACCACCCAAAAAGGAAACTTTTTCATAAACCCCACCCTCACAATATTCACATATTTACACAAAATGCCATTACTTTACCCACAATTCAATCATTCACTTTACTTTATTTATAAAAGTTTACAAAATTACCCCTCAACACTCCACTCATTACACCTTTCCTTAATTTGCGTGCCCATAAAATGGTGCAAACAATCTTGGGACGGAGAGAGTACTATTTATGGTATTACTCGTTATTACTTATTGTATTACCGAATATAATAAAATCATACCTATAATATTAGAGTTGGTCTCCTGTGCACATCGTGCACGTGCACACTAATGCACAGACCAATCCTATATCTATTTATAAAGATAAACATAAATAATTAAGTAATGAATGTTCTAGTGGTTATAGATACCTTTTTAAAAGCTTGAGGTCAGAGGTTCAAATCCTTTCAAATTTGTTTTTTTTTCATTTTTCATTTTTTTTTTTCTGTTTTTTTTTTCCTTTTTTTTCTGTTTTTTTTTCGTTTTTTTTTTCTGTTTTTTTTTTCAAACTTGTTTATTTTTTTGTTTTTTTTTTCAGTTTTTTTTTCGATTTTTTTTTCTTTTTTTTTTTCAAATTTGTTTATTTTTCTGTTTTATTTTCATTTTTTTTCGTTTTTTTTTTTCGTTACTCACTTCCACTTTTTAATAATAATAGTCTCTACTTTTCATTAATAAAATTTCCACTTTTCACTAATAATAATTATCACTTTTCATAACAAAATTACCACTTTTCACTAATAATAGCTACCACTTTTCAGTAACAAAATTTCCACTTTTCAATAATAATAGTTACCACTTTTCAATAATAAGAATTACACTTTTCAGTTAAAATATCTACCACTTTTCAATAATAAAAATTACATTTTTCAGTTAAAATATCTACCACTTTTCAGTAACAAAATTTCCACTTTTCAATAATAAGAATTACACTTTTCAGTTAAAATATTTATCACTTTTCAATAATAAAAATTACATTTTTAAGTTAAAATATCTACCACTTTTCAATAATAAAAATTACACTTTTCAGTTCAAATATCTACCACTTTTCAATAATAAGAATTACACTTTTCAGTTCAAATATCTACCACTTTCAATAATAAAAACTACATTTTTCAGTTAAAATATCTACCACTTTTCAATAATAAGAATTACACTTTTCAGTTCAAATATCTACCACTTTTCAATAATAAGAATAACATTTTTTCAATTTTAATAATAATTTTAACTGTACAATTTATAATTAAATATACCCGTTTTAATTAATTAATATTTCCACTTTTCACTAATAATAATTATCACTTTTCATAACAAAATTACCACTTTTCATTAATAATAGCTACCACTTTTCAGTAACAAAATTTCTACTTTTCAATAATAATAGTTATCACTTTTCAATAATAAGAATTACACTTTTCAGTTAAAATATCTACCACTTTTCAATAATAAAAATTACATTTTTCAGTTAAAATATCTACCACTTTTCAGTAACAAAATTTCCACTTTTCAATAATAAGAATTACACTTTTCAGTTAAAATATTTATCACTTTTCAATAATAAAAATTACATTTTTAAGTTAAAATATCTACCATTTTCAATAATAAGAATTACACTTTTCAGTTCAAATATCTACCACTTTTCAATAATAAGATTACACTTTTCAATAATAAGAATTACTCTTTAACTGAAAAGTGTAATTCTTATTATTGAAAAGTGGAGATTTTGTTACTGAAAAGTGGTAAATATTTTAACTTTAAAGTGTAATTCTTATTATTGAAAAGTGGGAATTTTGTTACTGAAAAGTGGTAACTATTATTATTGAAAAGTGGAAATTTTGTTACTGAAAAGTGGTAATTATTATTAGTGAAAAGTGGAAATTTTGTTACTGAAAAGTGGTAATTATTATTAGTGAAAAGTGGAAATTTTGTTACTGAATAGTGGTAAGTGTTATTAGTGAAAAGTGGAAATTTTATTAATGAAAAGTAGCAACTATTATTATTGAAAAGTGGGGGTGAGTAACGAAAAAAAGAAAACAAAAAAAAAAAAACTAAAAAAAAAAAACGAAAAAAAAAACGAAAAAAAAAAAACGAAAAAAAAAAAACGAAAAAAAAAACTAAAAAAAAAACGAAAAAAAAAAGTTTGAAAGGACTGTAATTTATTAATTAATTAATAAAGTAATAGATTATAAATTAATTAATTAATAGAAAAAATTAGAATTATAATCATAAGTAGAGAAAAAAGGATAATAAGTTAGAATAGGAGGATAAGACAAAAGCATGTGCACCAAACCTGTTTGGTGCACATGGTGCATTTGAGAATTTCCCATAATATTATTTTGTATTAAAATTTAAAAAATACACATAAAAAAATGGAAAATAAAAAAAAAAGGAAAAGGAAAAAAAACTAAGAAATTAAAAATTTAGAATAAAAACTGAAAATGGGAGAAAAAGAGGAAGGGAAAGAAAACTTAAAAAGAAAAAAAATCAAGATTTGTGCCTAATTTCGATAGTTTTTTTTTTTAAATTATGTTTTACGATTTTTTTTCTAAAAATATGGGTGACTTGATGGTGAATCAACGATAATTCAGTAATAACTCGATATAGATTGTAAATATACAAATTAAGTTTTATTTTATTATATTTTGTGTAAATTAATAAAAGGATAATATAGTCTTTTAAATGTAATTACGGAGTACTTTTTTAAAAATATTTTGGGGTGAACTCATAAAATGAGGGGTGTAGATAAACGTGGTAAAAAATAATTTAGGGGTGAACTCATAAAATGAGAGGGTGCACATAACCGTGATAAAAAAATGATTTGTGGGTGAACTCATAAAATGAACGGGTAACCGTAGTAAAAAATGATTTTTGGGTGAACTCATTAAATGAGTGGGTGTAGATAAAATATAAATAAAAAAATTAAAATTAAAATTGTTGTGTTCCGGTATCTTGCATGTACCCGAGTATCACGCTATAGTTTTATTTTATTATATTTTGTGTAAATTAATAAAAGGATAATATAGTCCTTAAAATGTAATTATTTAAAAAAAAATCTTCTGGGTGAACTTATAAAATGAGTAGGTACAGATAACTGTGATAAAAAATAATTTTGGGATGAACTTATAAAATGAGCGATTGCAGATAACCATAGTTAAAAAATGATTTGGGGTGAACTCATAAAATGAGCGGGTGCAGATAAGCATAGTAAAAAAATAATTTGAGGGTGAACTAATTAAATGAGCCGGTGTAGATAAAATATAAATAAAATAATAATTTAATTCTGTTAAAAAAAACCTAATTTTACTCGTATTGTTTAATTTTAATAAAGGATAAAATAGTAAATAATAAAATAAATTTTAAATAATTATTTTAAAATATTAAAAAAAGATGACCGGTGTCAAGTTAGGGCGACACAGAGTTATGCAATTTGACATCCGAACTATTAATAGTCTAGTCTACACCTGAACTATCCTAAGAAAACCCTATAAAACATTTAAGTCCAATTTTATTTTTTTAGTTATTATTAGATACAAAACGACACATCAAATACTTAAAATACCATTAAATTAAAAAAATCCAAAAATACCTTAATTCATGTCTCGTTCTCGCTCTCTTCTAATTTTAAAACTCATGTCTCTCATCTTTTTTAATTTTGATTGATCCAACAAGTTTATGTGCGTATAATATATATATACACGCCTATTTAAACTACATCGAGTGGAGATCTAGAAGTAAAATCAGATTGACTTTATGTCATTTAATGACACGTTTCAAAATCGAAATCTGATAAATCAGCATTGATATGGGGCGATGGGCATTGTCGAGAGCCAAAGGAAGGCGAGGATGAAGTGGGTATTTTCTTCATGGAAGATTTATGTTTCTTTTGGTGGGTTAGAACTTAGAAGCTGATAACATTGCTGTTAAGTTTGATCAAATTTCTAATTTTCTGAGTTTTTTGTGGTATGAGTTTTCGTATTTTTGTTTCTATTTTCTACATTAGTTTCTCCAAATTTTATTATGAGTTTTTGGGTTTGATCATAAATTTATAATTTATTCGTTTATGCATGAATATTGTAGTGTTGTACAAAATTATTGTTGCTTTATGCAATAAAAACATAAACTATTGTGCAAAATATTTGTTATTTTATTTTTATTTATAATACTTTTTATTGTTTGATGTTTAATGCTTGATTTTTTTTCTTGGAATGATTGATTTTAATTCTGTGATATTTAAATCTTTAATTATCTTTAACTCTCTTATTTGGTTTGTTTGTATTCTTTTTCTCAAGAAAATTGAAATTCAGAATTTTAAAATTTAAAATTCGATCAAAGGATAAAAAAGTAATTTTAAGTGTTATTTTGCATCTAATAATAACTCTAAAAAAAAATTGAACTTAAACGCTTTACCTATGAGTAACTCTCCCCAAAATTTGCCCCATTTCATCTCTTGCTTGTTGACTTACGTTGTGGCTTTATGATGTGCTACCGCCGACAACCAAAAATAAATATTTTAATTGACCCACTAATATAGTAGGGTAAGTAATGATCAATTACACAAAGAACAGTGTAATTTAATTGAATTAATTTGTGTACGAAAGCAAATAAAATGGAGGGGAGTTTGGTTGGGTGATTGGTATGGGATAATGGGCTTAGAATGGAATGAGCATTCATGTACGTATTCCTAATCTCACGATTGGTATGTTCTTTTTACACGAAATCGTGATCCCTTTTGGAACGGTGATTTCAAAAAATAAAGAATTATGATTCCTCTCCATCCCCATTCCATTCTATGTGGAATCAAATTATTTTTATTTTCTAAAAAAAAAAAATCATCACTCATATTTTATTTTTACAAAATTATCCTTATAAAAAATTAAAAATATTTTCATTAACCCTCTTATCCAACCTTAATCCACGATTAAATACGATATTCATTAACCTTCTTTAACCTAATTCATCCAAGAGCAGGGGCGGACCCAAAGTGAATGATTGAGGGGGACCAATAATTAAATTTTAAGGTACTCAAATTTTAATTATACATTAATGAACTCATATATAATATACTCCCTCCTATTCAAAATATATGTCATCCTAAGCTCATGCACACATATTAAGAAAACAATTTACTTCTCATTTTACCCTTAATCAATGCTTATAATTCTCATTAAAAAAAATACATGTATACAAATATTTATTGATCTTAAGGGAAAATTTAGAATAAATGCAATTAATTTGCATTGAAAAATGCAAAACGACTTATACTTTGCAAAGAAAATGAAAGATCAAAACGACTTATAATATAAATAAGAGAGAGTATTAATTATTGTATATTTTTTTTAAATATAGCATTTAACTTACAATATATTAAAATTTAGAATGTTTTTTCTTTCATATCACAAAAATTATTGCGCGGCAAAACAACCATGTCGTCCGTCTTGAAGTACAATTTCCATCGAGCGACGGGTCTATGTTAAACCTCCTTGCAGCCTCTTTTTTAATATACACAAACAAACAATCCTTTCATCTTGTTACAGAGCACAATTTTAACTGTGGTCATAACTGAAAAAGATCTAATTGAAAATTAGAGTTAGCATTCTATAGACAAACAATAGATTTATGATTTTCTAGTTTTCAAATTATAACTTTTAAACAATTACATGATTCTTGTTTATTATCTATAAATTTAATTCTAAAAATACATTAATTAATAATTGAATAATTAATTTGAAATTTCAATAAATATATTAAATGTTTGAGAAATAATTTAAGGAAAAATATCACTTTTGGTCACTGAACTTTATCACTTTTCACATTTGGTCACCCACATTTCATCACTATTAAAATTGGCCACTCACTTATTCTTTTTTATCATGCTGTTGTTAGTCAATCCGTCATTGGCCACTCACTTATTCTTTTTTATCAATTTTGATGCTGTTGTTAGTCAATCCGTCATTGACTAACGGAGAAAAGGTTTTGAGCGCCAACTTTTATTTTTCCTCTTTTAATTCCTTAACCCTAAACTCCCAAACTACACTGGAGTGGTTTTGAGTTTGTACGAAGAACTGAAGATGTCTAAAAGGAACCAGAATGCTTCTGCACCCCAATACGGTAAGTTTCTATAACTTTTACGTTTAAATATATTGATTAATTAGTTTTGTTTACATTTTTATCAATTTTTTTTTTTTGCTTGTTTGTTTGTTTTCAACATTTAGATAGTGAGAGGGAAATGATTGTGGTTGATGGTGGTGATTTTGATCGATATGTCTTTTTTAGATAATGTGATTTTAAATAAGCTTGGGGCCTCCAATTCTGAAAATTATAGTGACGTTCTAGTTGATAGTGAATATGATATGGATGAGGATGATATGTTATATAAAAAGTATGTTGATCATGATGCTGAGTTTAATCCCTGAATAGTAAAAGCTGACCACCATATATACAACCTTTGAAATTGAGATGCACTACCTTCACCATCAATGAATTTCAACACCACAGATGACCCAGTATTAGTCCTTAACAACTCTTCACAATAATCCCTGTTGGGAATAAAATGAGATATGTTTTGATTCAATACCAAAACCCCCTGAGACATGCCTAAGTCAAGATGATTATGTTCTAAGAATGATAGAACATATAGAATAAGGCTAGATGAGGAGCTGATATGTTAGGCAACTCTTAGTTGTTTAGATGCACAAATTGAGGGGGAACATATGCTTTGAAGTCTATCAAGAACAAATCCCCTCAAGGCTCAAATTCTGGAACAATCACTAAGTCTATTGAAGGCCAAGTATGCTGATCAGGAGAGTTGTCCAGAAGAGTTGTCTCAGCACTATTAATCAAGAACAAGTGTTCTAAAGCTTAAAGATCAACTATACTGAAGAGTTCAAGACAACTATACCCTAAAGACTTTCAAAGAAACATGCTAAGATCACTTGAAAGTGAAGCAAAGGGAAAAAGCCAAGTCATCTGAAAAGAGCAGGCCAACCATGCTGATAGTGATAAGGAGAGTTGTCTATTGATAAGGAATGTTGTCCTATAATAGAAGCAACCTAAAGAAGCCATGTCCAAGCTTAAACAAGTGAATCTTGAAGTCAAACATTGGGAAGAGTGCTGCAGAATAAATACAAAGTCTATACAGCCGTTTATTTCCCAAATGAGGACATGTCACTATCAAGAATCTGTCTTCCAGTTTGAAGAACTCAAGGAAGACACTTATAGCAATTTGGGACTGCCTCTCCAACGGGCAAATTCTCAAATTTGTCTATAAATACAGAAGTGTGAAGACCATTTGAAGCACCTCAACCTTGACAAGAATATCCAACTATCCTACAAGTCAAAGTGCTTTCAAGCTTAAAAAGAGACTACCTTAGTCTTCATACACTTCTTCTAAGCTGAACTCCATTGTATATCCATACAAAGCTTAGAGAGATATCCTATCCTTATACACTGACCTTCATTGTAAAGGATATCTCATTAGTTGGAACCTTACTTCAATCCTTACCCCTTTCAAGTGAGAAAGTGAGAAGGTTGTAGTAGTAGAAGTGGTAGGAGCTGACTGTTGAGAGAAGAACAGTTCAGTTCTGAGTTGAGAAGAGGGTACTAGGACTCTAGACATCCTAGGGATCAATTCACCAAGGAGTGGTGTTCTTGATCAAGTGCACCTTGGCACTATAAAACAAGTTAATTCCAAGAGTGAAGGAATTATCCTGTTAAATCAGGGAAAGTGGATGTAGGAGCTTGAGTCTCTGAACCACTATAAACTCTTGTGTTGATTTACTTTCAAAGTACTTTCATACATTCAACACTGCACACAAAACTGATCTTTCAAAGGAAATATATTCAAAGACTGTGCAAAAACTGAATTGGACAAGTTCCCTGAAAACTGGACTGTATTGCTTAGAGTGATTTCAGAACTTAAAGGAGTTTTAAACTAAAGGGCCAACCACTAATTCCGCACTTATAACCAATTTAGATAGTCATTCAACTAAGTACTCAATAGTACTTAGTAGCTTGGTTATCTTTGAAAAAGGTTATATATCTTCAGCAGAGTTGTCCAAGACAATCTTGCTGAACTCTGGTTTGATCAAGTTTGAGAAGAATTTGCTTACAAGTGTATTCCCCCCCCCCCAATACACTTGTTATATACTCCTTCAGGACCAACAAGTGGTATCAGAGCAGGGGTTCAAAGACCACTGCTTTTGAAAATCCATCTTGATTTTCAAAATCACATATCTAGTGTGGTCACTGAACTGATGTCTATCTGAAATCTGTTTTACTGTTGACTAGCTGTTTGTTCTTGAGATATGGCCAACAACAATGCTGTTCCTCATGATGCTGTTCAAGGAATCAACAATATGGCCACCAATCCAGTCAACCACATATCACATCACATCACAAATTGCCCATGTTCTCAATTGACAATTATGACTTCTGGAAGATCAGAATGAGAGCTCATCTTGCATCTCTTCACACTGATATGCTAAGGGTAATCACAAGAGGACCTTATGTGTTCACACAGATCAACCCCAGAATGACTAAAGATCAAAGAGCTGACATAAGGGAAGAGATCCCTAAAGATGAAGATGATTTCACTGCTGAAGAGAAAAGAAAAGATAACTTGAATTATCTTGCAATGAATACTCTCTATCAAACAATTCCAGATGCAATCATGGGAAGAGTTTACCACTGCACAACAACCAAAGAAATTTGGGATACTCTTGCAGAAATGTGTGAGGGTACTGAAAAGATCAAGGAGAACAAGCTCCAAGTTGCTGTGCAGAAGTTTGAACAGTTCACAATGGAAGCAGATGAGTCCATTGACAAGTTTGTTGGTAGATTCACTGATGTGATGAATGAAATCAACTCCTTGGGCAAGGTGTACTCCAAGAGAGAAGTTGGATTGAAGATCTTGAGAAGTCTCACTCAAAAGTGGGATGTATATGCTGTAATGATGCAGAACACCAAGGATCTCTCCTTCATGCCCATGCAACAAATCTTCTCAGAACTCAAAGCCTATGAGTTTGACCTCAATAGAAGGAAGCCAGTAGAAGAATCTTCATTACCAGTCAAAGGAGTGGCATTCAAAGCCAGTAGTTGACATTAAATCTACTGAGTTGTACCAACAAGTCTTGAGAGAGCTTGAGGAAGCAAATCTCAGGACAGTTGACCAACAAGGACAGATTGATGCTCAAATACTTACTCAGAAGAGAAAAGAGTTTGAATTAAAAATTCTTCAAGCAAAATTTGAAAACCTCTCACATGAGAATGAAATTCTCAAATCAAGTGAAGAGAGCCTGAAATTAAAGATGTCTGCTTTGAACAAATCCTCGAGAGTAATAGAGGAAATTCAAAGTTATCAAAGTCTTATGGCTCAAAGAAGTGGATTAGGTTTTGATCCATTTGAATCTTCACCTTGTCTTAGTGTTGCTTCAACAAGTAACACTAAGAAAATCTTTGTTAAATCAGTGGCACAACAAGCTGAAAATGAAATAATTCAGCCACTGAACAAAGGAAAGGGCAAAATGAATGAAATGCCTACTTGTTGGTCCTGAAAGGAGTATATAACAAGTGTATGGGGGGGGGGGAATACACTTGTATGCAATTCTTTTCAACTTTTGATCAAACCAGAGCTCAGCAGGGTTGTCTTGGACAACTCTGCTGAAGATGATTAACTCTTCTAAGATAATCAAACTACTAAGTACTATTGAGTACTTAGTTGAATCACTATCTAGGGGAGTTATATGTGCGGAATAGTGGTTGGCCCTTTAAGTTTAGACTCCTTTAGTTTCTGAAATCACTTAGTCAGTTCAATGCAATTCAGTTTGGTTTCAGGGACTTTGTCCAAATATGTTTTGCACAGTCTTTGAGTATGTATCCTTTGAAAGATCAGTTTGTGTGCAGTGTTGAATGTATGAAAGTACTTGTAGAGTAAATCAACACATGAGTTTATAGTGGTTCAGAGACTCAAGCTCCTACATCCACTTTCCCTGATTGAACAGGATAATTCCTTCACTCTTGGAATTAACTTGTTTTATAGTGCCAAGGTGCACTTGATCAATAACACCTCTCCTTGGTGAATTGATCCCTAGGATGTCTAGAGTCCTAGTACCCTCTTCTCAACTCAGAACTGAACTGTTCTTCTCTCAACAGTCAGCTCCTACCACTTCTACTACTACAACCTTCTCACTTTCTCACTTGAAAGAGGTAAGGGTTGAAGTAAGGTTCCAACTAATGAGATATCCTTTACAATGAAGATCAGTGTATAAGGATTAGGATATCTCTCTAAGCTTGTGTATGGATATATAGTGAGTTCAGCTTAGAAGAAGTGTTTCAAGACTAAGAATGTCTTTTTAAGACTTTGAAGCTTTCAGAATAGTTGCTCAGTTGGATGTAGAATGGATGCTTCAAATGGTCTTCACACTTCTTGTATTTATAGACAAATTGGAGGATTTGTCCGTTGGAGAGGCAGCCCCAAATTGCTATAAATGTCTTCCTTGAGTTCTTCAAATTGGAAGACAGATTCTTGATAGTGACATGTCCTCATTTGGGTAATAAACGGTTGTTAAGACTTTGTCTTCATTCTGCAGCACTTTTCCCAATGTTTGACTTCTTGTTAGGACTTGGACATGGCTTCTGAAGGTTGATCCAATGATAGGACAACATTCCTTATCAAATGGACAACTCTTCTTATCACTATCAGCAGTCTTGCTTATCAGCAAGGTTGGCTAGCTCTTCTTCAGATGACTTGGCTCTCATCCTTTGCTTCATTTGAAAGTGAACATGATTCAATGTAGTTCTTTAAGGATGTAGTTGTCTTCATTCTTTCAGTATGGTTGACCTCAAGCCTTTCAGAGTACTTGGGCTTGATTGCTAAGACAACTCTTCTGGACAACTTTTCTGATCAATATATTTGGCCTTTGAGCTTCAGAGCCTTTGTTCTTGCATAGAGACAACTTCTCTAGACAACTCTCCTGATTAGAGCATTTGACTAAACTTGTCATTTTGAGCTTTACAATCTTGTTCTTGCATAGGGACAACTTCTCTGGACAACTCTTCTGATCAGTATATGGTTTTCTATAGAGTATTCTTGGCTTTAGTGATTGTTCCAGAATTTGAGCCTTGAGAGGGCTTGATCTTGATAATCTTCAAAGCATAGGTTCCCCCTCAAATTGTGCATCTAATTATCTAAGAGCTGCCTAAACATTTCAGCTTCTCATCTAGCCTTATGCTATGTGTTCTAACATTTTTAGAACATCATTAACTATGATTAGGCATGTCTCAGGGGGTTTTGGTATTTAATCAAAATATATCTCATTTTATTCCCAACAATTTCCCCCTTTTTGATGATGCCAAAACCTACAAACTCTATGCAAAAGTGACTTGACTACACCTATTACATTTATCTTCAGAAGACATGACTAAGGTCAATATACCTGAAAAGACAATGTGTTAGTGTATTCACTGTTTTTGTTGCAAGTAGGTTTCAAAGATAGGCATAGAGAGATTTGTGTTTCTTGATTCAAAATGTGTTCAACTATAATTGAAATGAGAATCATTACAGGCATGTTGATAATTGAAGACAACTTATCAGAGCATGAATTTAGGACATGATTACAAGTGAACATTTTATTACAACTAAATGCTAAACATAGGATCTAAGATATCAGAGCAAAACAAAATACTTCAAGTATCAGAGTAGAATATTGGATATCAACACAATTCTTGTATCAGAGCAATCCAAATCATATTAGAGCAAACAACATATCAAGGCACATCACATCAGCAGGCTTGTCCAAACTTCAGCAGATTTGACCACATAAAAGAAATATCTTCAGATAAGATAATTTTCTATCCAGAAAGAGTCAGAAGACTTAGCCATTTTTAGAGATCATCCTCAGGAGGTGGCACCATCCCATATTGTGCCCACACTCTCTTCTTGAGTTCCATGGCTTCCTGATTGGTTCCTTTGGGTCCAAGGGTCATTTTGTTCAGCTTAAGAATCTCTGTGAACTCCCTCAGGATCCTTGCTTGGTCAATCCATCCATCAAGCTTTGGAGGCATGTAGATGATAGGCTTGGGAGCATTGAGTTCAATTCTTGCAATATCAGCAGCTGCAAGTAATTGTTGATACAATTCTCTGTAGTATTCTATCATGAACTCAGCAAAGGAAGAGTTGGCATCTCCTCCATTCCACCTGTCAATGACATAATAGTCATAGACAAACTCCCTTTTAGCCTCTTCCCATGTATCATTCAGTTTAATTGGCACCTATTTATCCAAGTGTGGATATTTGGTGTCCATTGGGACTAGTAACTGGGGCTTCATTTTGCTGTATGTTGCTCTCCTTCTTCTTGGTTTCTGAAAATTTGCTCTTCTCTTATCTCTTGCTCTTTGTGCTTCATCCAGCAAATCCATCTTCTCTTGGGCCCTCATCATGGCCAGTTTCTGTTGTGTTTCAGGGTCTTTGCCATACCCTTCATGAAACAGCTTTGATGGATCATGAGCTAGGACAGTTGTCTTCTTCTTAGGTTCAGGTCCAAATCCTTCAGCAAATAGCTCTTCAATATCTTTAGTGGACTTGGGACCTTCTGCACTTTTGGCAGATTCAGAAGACTTGTCCTTTTCAGCAGTCTTGGGCTCTTCAGCAGCTTTGGCCTTCTTTGATGTAGGCTCATCATCATCAATTCTGAATTCAGGTGGAAGATCAAGGCTGTTAGGAAAATCAGTGAATGTCTCAGTTTTTCTTTTCTTTCCTTTTGCCCTTTTGATCTTTCCTCTAGTTTGGACACCTTCAGCATCTTTGTCCAAACCAGACACCTCACCACCTGGTCTCTGCTGTAACCTCACTCTTTCCTCTTGAGCTGAGGCCATTGAATTTTTCAAGGCAAGTGCTAGTTGTTCTTCTTCATCCAATTCTTCTACATTCAGCACTGCTGGCTCTTTTCCTTTTTCTTCAGCAACTTTGTCTTTTCCTTTGACTGGGCTCCCAATCACCAAGGCACCTTTTGCTCTAGCTCTTTCCCTTTCCCCCTTTTTGGCAGCATCAAAGCAGTGGGGTTTGAGCTCACTCATTGTTGTGGCCATTAGGGAATGGGCCTGGTTTAGAGACTTCATTTCCTCCAACAAATATACATTTTCATCATGTATATTTTGCATCCTATCACTGCTCAAGCTAAGAAAAGCTAGAACAGGCTTCATCTTTTGTTGGACAACCTCCTCCAAGGTTGCTTTCAGGGATGCATCAAGTTGGGCTTTAAGGAGCTCAGTGTGGTTGGCCACAGCACCTTCAGCAATGTTGGCCATCACCTCTTGGGAAAATTTTTCAGAGGCTGCTTTCACCATAGCTAGCCTTTGTTCTTCAGCTCTTTTCTTTTGTAGTGCAGTCTTCTTTCCAAGAGCTTGCTTGATAGTTAGCCTGAGAGCTTTGACATTTGCATTATGATTGTCTCTCAGCAGCTTTTGTTCCTTCTTGACTTCTTCTGAGATGGATTCCATGGTGGATTTGGCTTTTTGCACTTCAGTGGAAATGGTTTGGAGACCAGTTTCCACTCCACTTATCCTTGCTTCCAATGTAGGGAGCACTACATCTTCAGAGCCAGTTAATCTCATCTCCACAGATGCTAGAGTTCTTCCTTGCTCATTCAGTGCTCCTGAAGTTTCAGCATGAGCAGATTGGACCTGATGAGCCAAGGAGTCCAATTTCTCTGATTGCATTCCAAGTAAGGCTTGAGCTGAGCCTGTATTTACTTGGATAGGGGCATCTGTTAAGAACTCATCTGCAAAAATTTGGTCAAGAGATATACCAGCAATATTAGACAAATCAAACAAGTTAGGGAATAAACACTCATCACCCTCAATTTCTTTTGTATAAGACTCTGATACATCAGCAGTCTTCTTCTCATTTTCAACTTGTTCTTTTCTCCCTTCATAGATAATGTTCTCACCCAAGGAATCAGGCCTCCTTTCATCAAGGGATTCTTGAAGTTCAGATTTGACTTCAAGAATAACCTGTCCTTCCTCACTTATTCCACCCTCATATGGTGGTACACTCACAATCTTAGTTATGACTACCTCTCTTTCATCCATAACTCCCTCTTATTTTTCAATTCTATTTTCCTTTTCAACCCCTTCTCCTAAACCTGCAACATCTTCACCTTCAACAAGGTTCAAAGATGGCAGTTGTGAGGAGATCACAGTGCTTATTTCAGCAGCCACTAAGTCATCCTGAATGATTAAGGGCTGATCAGTGTCCAACTCATCTGACACTGAATAGGCCTTAATCAAACCAGCCTCTAGAATAGGAACCTCAACATCTTTAGGCTGTGCCTTGGGTTCAGAAGAACCTTCATTGGCAGATGTGTCTTTGGTTGTGTTACCACCCTTGGTCAACACCTCTGATGATACAGAGCCTTTCCTATGATAGGTTCTAGGAGGGTTTGAAAGTCGGTCTGCTACAGAAGACTTGGGTTGAGAGGGTTCAGGGAGGTTGGCTTTAGGGGTTTTAGGAGGGTTGGGATTTGAAGGGTTTGAAGGATCATCAGGGGAATCATCATCATTTGAGCTACTGTCAGGGTGTTTGATGCCCTTAGCTTTTCTCTCTTTCTCCTCAATGATCTTCTCAGCTACCAACTTTGCAAAAACTTCCTCATCAGTGAGGAATCTTGTTTTCATCACACCAGCAAAGTGTAGCAATCTGCTTTCCTCCACTTGCCACCAGTTAGCACCCTTATCTTGGATGACCTGAGAGATTTCCATCAATGTTTTGTCCTTGACATCTACTAACATTGTTGGGATATAAATTCACCCTAAGCCCCATTTGATGTTAGAATAGTTTTGATGGCCAAAACACTTAGAGTTTATAAATGTAATAGGATCAGCTGACTTGTATAGAACAGCTTAGACTAGTCTTGTGTGATCAACTGTATTGATAGCAGCTGATCAGCACAGTCATGGCTTACATGCCTATCCTCAAGATAAGAAGAGTAGAAGACATGAAGACTAGAAGATCCTTGAAGACCAGATATGTTAAGGTGCTTGTATACCTACTTATCTGATGGAGTCCCAGATTAAAGATGGCCTAAAGCATTACAAAGAATTTCCAGATCAGAAGAGTAGTACTCGTCTGATACCAGTAGACAGAAGACCTAAGGCCAGAAGAGCAGTCAGAAGACTAGTAGTACAGATCAGAAGACTATGTGCTCTTTCAGGACTCGGCTGATTCCCAAGTCATCTTGCAATTCAAACGAAGACCTACCTTATTTAGAAGATTGACATGATCCCAGGATTGAAGCAATCAAGCGGCTGGAATCAAGGAATCAAGCTATTATGGGAAGATTGCTCAAACGGCTAGTCAACTCCAACGGCTAGTTGCACTCAATCTCCATTATAAATACAAGAGGTTGAACACAGAAGCAACACAAGAGAGAATTCACAAGCTAAGCAAGCCATCAAGCAAAAAGTCACACTGTTCTAAGAATTCTCAAAGAGCCTGAAATCCATTAGATTATCCATAGCTCTTAAGTACTTCTTATCCAACCCTTAAGAACCTGAAACTTATTCATATTGTATATCAGTTGTTTTAGGCATAGTGGTTAAGCAAATTATAAGCTTGAACCATTAGTTGGATACATCTCAAAAACCCCAAACCCTCACCGAAAGGTTTAAGTTTTTGAAACCCCCCAAAGTGCAAGTGCTTACAATCACTTGTGGAGACCGCAGCTGTTAGGACGGCTCAGATCTCAAAGTCCTAACCTTGGGACTATAAAGGACAAGACCCTTGTAATTTGTGGAAATTAAAGGGATTAAACATCACGTTAGGACGTGAGAGTCGACGTAGGATCGTATATCCGAACCACTATAAATCCGGTGTTATTTACTTTCTGCACTTTACATTTCTGCTTTTACATTCATTATTATATAGTGCATACTGTGATTTCAACACTCTTCAAAAAGGGCCATAACTTTCAAACCAGCATCAGCTGAGTAATTTCACAAAGTAAAACAAGTTACAAGAACGAGTCTAAACCAGGGCCACCATATTTCCGCATATAACTTCTTCAGTCAGATCACTATAGTCATCTGGACCAGCAGACTTGCAGTCCAGTTGACATAGCAATCAGAAGAGGTTCCCAACTCTGTTTGAAAAAGTTTTAAAGTCTATTCACCCCTCCCCTCTAGACTTTAATCCCATTCACTACTCGTTCAGGGACCAACAAGTGGTATCAGAGCAGTGGTTCTAACGGACTACTGTCTCTAGATTATCAGAAGACTTGAGGGAGTCTTTCTGTAGTCCTCTTGAACAGATCTTTTTGAAAACTTGTTTTTGAAAACTCATACAGCATGAGTGCTAATATGCGTAAGTTGCCTAAGTTTTCAGTGGAGGATTATGATTACTGGAAGATCAGGATGAGGAAGAATCTCACATCAGTCCACTACAAGATGTGGTCTGTAATCACAGAAGGCCCGATCACCATCATGACAGTCAACACTGCAAATGGTGATCCAGAAGTCCCAGTTGGAGAACTGGTTCCCAAGCCCATGAAGGATCTCACACCAGAAGAGATGAAGCAATCAAACCTTGATAGCATTGCTCAAGATTACATAATGCAAACTCTTCCAAATGAGTACATTGCAAAGGTAATCCATTGTGAGTCAGCCAGAGAGATGTGGGAGGCATTGGCACTTCTCTGTGAAGGAACTGAGCTAATCAAAGAGTCCAAGTTATCTACAGCAGTCAAGAAGTTCGAACACTTCAAGATGCAACCAGAAGAGTCTATTGATCAGTTAGACAACAGATTTACCAAGATCATCAATGAGATAGAATCTCTGGGCAAGAAATACACAAATAGAGAGAAAAATCTAAAGATCTTAGATTCTCTAACCAAGAAATGGAGACTCAAGAAGACCATCATCAAAGATACTCAAGATATCAAGAAGTGGTCTGCCCAAACTCTATTTCAGAACCTGAAAGCCCATGAATATGATCTTGAAAGAGAAGAGAACTCAAGAAGTGATGAGCCAACTGCAACCCCATCTACCTCCAAGACTGTAGCCTTCAAGGCAGCCAATACAAAAGCTGCAAGCACCTCATCTGGCAAGACCTCTCTGAAAACAGAAGACTGTGAAGGATCAGACATGAGCCTAAAAGAGCAAATGGCACTTATGATCAAGAGATTTGAAAGGATGAACACCCTCAACAGTAAATATAGAAAATTCTATAGAAACTACAAAGATAGAAGAGCAAGCTCACCCTTCAGAGGTTCCAGAGAAAGAACACCAGAAAGACATCCTAGAAAGGATGTGGAGTCATCTGACAGCCGAGGATCTAGAAGAAGAGATGCCACTCCTCCAAGGAGAGGCAACTCAAATCAGAAACCTGGATCTTGCTTCAACTGTGGCAAACCAGGACACTATGTCTATGAATGTCCTGAGCTGGATTTGGATGACAAGAAAGAAAGAAGGCCAAGAAGAACCTCAGACAAAAAGGCAATGGTGACTGAAGAATCTAAATATCAAAGTGATGAACTTCCTACATCACCAGACGATCAAATCTTTTCAGATGATTCAGACGATCTAGCTATGATGGCCATAGGAGAAAATGAGGTAAACTCTTATACTACTACTTTCCATTCACCTATTTTCTCACAAACAGATGACATAAACTCATCTGAAGGCGAATCAGAAGACACCTATTATCAATCTTTAAGAAAGGTAAAAGGTGATCTGGATATTGCCACTAGAGCCTTTATAGAAGTGGAAGAGGAGAATAAGGACTTAAGGAAAGAAATTGCTAGGTTGAAAAAGGTAAAGTTTGATAACACCCCTGAGTTAGTCACCATGAATGAAAGGTTGACCAAAGAAGTGGAACTTCTTAAAGAAGAAAATACCACAACAACTCAGTTGTATGAGGGGATGTTAGAAACTCAAGCCTTAGAAACCAAAGAATTTCGTATACTTCAGTCTAAGTTCGATGATCTCTTCCAAACACATAAGCTCTTAGAAAAGGAGAAGGAATGCCTAGATCGAAAAATATCAGAATTCAATAAAGCTTCGACTACTATTGAAAGTATCTCTGAATATTATAGATCAAGTGGCAATAAGATGGGTTTAGGTTATGAACTTAATCCATCAACATCCTCTCCAGCTGGGGGTAGTACACCTAACCAGTGCACTACTCAGACACATGAACAGGGTGAGTGTTCTAAACACAATGAACTCAATATGAACCAAAAGGCATCTGTACCAGCTAAGGCTAACTATCCCAAAACCAAGAATGGTAAAGGACAAGCTAACCCCAAGCCTGTACAGAGGAACAGCAAACAGCCTAGACCATCTCGGCTGAGACAGTCTCAGCTGTATGCTGCTCCAGCCAAGAAGAAGAAATCTTCTTCAAACAAATCTGTTCTCTTTGCACCCCCTATCTCTTATGATATTGTGAGAACAGAAGAGTATGGTCCATATAATCGTGTGCATCGACCAGCTAATGCACCCAGGCCGAATGTAACTAGTCAAAAGATCATGTATGTACACTCCTATAAAGGGAAACCATTTGACTACTACTTAGCTGACACCAAGAACAAATCAGATCAGTCCAAGGTGCTGACTGGTAAGATTTGGTTCTGTGATGCCCGAGGGAAACAACTCAAATGTTCAAGGTTGTTTAAACGACCAATGTATATGTGGGTTCCCAATGGTAGTACTAACACCCAAGGACCCAAAACAAAATGGGTACCTAAAACTTAACTTTTCTTGCAGGAAAGGAAGGACCTATACAAAAGAGGAGGTCTAGCAGGAGAAACTTGGTACATAGATAGTGGATGCTCAACTCACATGACAGGAACCAAAACCCTGCTGACCAACTACATAGAGAAGAAAGGTCCAAAAGTTTTCTTTGGTGATAACGCGCACGGTAACACAAAAGGATATGGCACCCTTAAAAATGGTGACATTGAGGTACATGATGTATCATATGTAGAAGGTCTTAAGTTTAATCTATTATCTGTTTCTCACTTTTGTGACACTGGTTATTCAGTTAAATTCTCTAAAGATGAATGTCTCATAAGTGATAAAAGAACAAAACAAAACCTTCTAACAGGATCTAGAAAGGGAAGTATGTATCTTGCAAATTGGAACAGCTGTCCTAAGGATACATGCCTGCTTGTGAAGAGCCCTAAAGATGTCAGCTGGCTATGGCACAAACGTCTTAGCCATCTGAACTTTAAGACTATGAACAAGTTAGCAAGGGAATCCTTAGTTGATGGTCTGCCTAATGAACTCTACTGTAAAGATCAGGTTTGTGATGCATGTCAACAAGGAAAGCAAACAAAGGTCTCCTTCAAGACCAAGAAGACAGCATCAACCAGCAGAGTTCTTGAATTGCTTCACATGGATCTCTTTGGACCAATCACTCCAACCACTCTAACAGGAAGGAAGTACACTCTTATTGTTGTAGATGATTATTCCAAGTTTACTTGGGTTATCTTCCTATACAAGAAGAGTGAAACACAGCAGAAGCTACCTGAATTATTGAAGAGGATCCAAGTAGAGAAAGGAGAACCAATCGTGAAAATTAGAAGTGACAAAGGCACTGAATTCATTAACTCTTATATAATTGCCTATTGTACTTCTAATGGTATTCAGCACGAGACAAGTGCAGCAAGAACACCACAACAGAATGGTGTAGCTGAAAGAAGAGTCAGAACACTCAAAGAAGCTGCCAGAACACTCCTTGCTGAATTCTCTACTCCCAAGAAGCTATGGGCAGAAGCCATCAACACAGCTTGTCACACTCAAAACAGGTCAGGTATTCATAAAATACATGAGAAAACCCCATATGAACTGTGGAAAGGAAGAAAACCTAGAGTATCTTACTTTCATATATTTGGTTGTAAGTGTTTCATTCACAACAATGGGAAGAGTAAGTTGAATGCTTTTGATGCCAAAGCAGATGAGGGGATATTCTTAGGATACTCCTCAACTAGCAAAGCATTTAGAGTACTCAACAAACGAACCTTCTTGTGGAAGAAACACCTCATGTTGTTTTTTATGAATCTTGTGAAAAGAATGCAGTAGAAACAACCTCAGCTACAGAACAGATGAAGAAACTAGTGATCAAGAAGAGGTCTGATGAATTTATTGAAGTCAATGAACCATTCCCTGAAGAACCAGAGGAAGATAAGCCTCATAGACCTGTCACTAGATCTCAAACTCAAGCAGGGCAAGCTGACCAGAATCAAGATGCATCAATTCCAAATGCCAGGGGGAATGATCTCTTTGACACTCAAGATACAGAAGATGATCGAACTAATCAAGTCAACCCTCCTGATGGCACTAGATCAAATGAGGATCCAAACTCATCCAATGCAGATACTCCAATGAGGCATACATGGAAGAACAACCATCCATCAAACCTCATCTTAGGAGGAGCAGAATCAGGTGTCAAGACCAGAAGACAACTGAATCAGAATTCTCAATCATCTATGTTCTGCTGGTGTGCTTTCCTGTCCAACATTGAACCAGCTGAATAGAAGAAGCAATGACAGATAGCAATTGGATCACTGCTATGCAAGAAGAACTAAACCAATTCGAAAGAAATGAAGTCTGGGAATTGGTAGATCGTCCTGAAAACCACAATGTAGTAGGAACAAAGTGGGTATTCAAGAACAAGAAGGACGAAAATGATGTGATAACTAGAAATAAGGCAAGACTAGTTGCAAAAGGATACTCACAATCTGAAGGGATTGACTATGATGAAACTTTTGCACCAGTAGCCAGATTAGAAGCCATTCGACTATTTCTAGCTTATGCATCATATATGGGCTTCAAGGTATATCAAATGGATGTCAAGAGTGCTTTTCTAAATGGTATTCTGATAGAAGAAGTATATGTAGAGCAGCCTCCAGGATTTGAAAAAGGTGATCAAGTATATCGACTGAAGAAGGCTCTCTATGGTCTAAAACAAGCCCCTAGAGCTTGGTATGACACATTGTCACAATTCCTGCTAGAAAGATTCAAAGCTCTACAAAGCAAGACTGCAAGGATTCCAATGATGACATCTTTCAAAATGGAACCAGATGAGTCTGGACAGGCAGTTGATCAAGCTGAATATAGAGCACTGATTGGATCTTTACTATATCTTACAGCCAGCAGACCAGACATAACATTTGCTGTAGGAGTCTGTGCTAGGTTTCAAGCAAACCCAAAGCAAAGTCATCTAGAAGCAGCAAGGAAGATTCTCAAGTACCTAAAAGGATCAGTCAACCTAGGTCTATGGTACTCTGCTGATGACAATCTAGAATTGAGTGGCTATTCTGACTCAGACTTTGGAGGATGCAGAATTGATAGGAAGTCCACATCAGGAACCTGTCAATTTCTAGGAAACAAGCTGATATCATGGTTCTCTAAGAAGCAAACCTCAGTTGCAACCTCCACCACTGAAGCAGAATACATGGCAGCTGGTAGTTGTTGTAGTCAGCTGCTCTGGCTAGTTCAACAACTCAAGGATTACAATGTAGAGGCAAGAGAAGTCCCTATTTATTGTGATAACAGCAGCGCCATTGCCATCACTCAAAATCCAGTCCTCCACACAAGGTGCAAGCATGTCGACATTAGACACCACTTCATAAGAGATCACCTTGAAAAGAAGGACATCAAGATGGAGAAAATTCACACAGATATCCAAAGAGCAGACATCTTGACTAAGCCCCTAGCTGAAGACAGGTTCAAGACCTTATGTTACAGCTTATGACTCCTGGACCCAAGCACATGAAGAAGGAGAAAACAGCTGAAAACCTCAGCTGACCCAAGTGCAGCAGACTAGGAGAATCAGATGAGGTGAATAGACACCCTCATCTTCAGGTAAGTTCTATCCCAATGAAGACAGATAGAGCTGAGGGAAAACTTAGAGTTATCTAATCAAGGGGGAATCAATGATACCTTAAGAATCCTTGATGAAATACTCTAACATCTGCATAGCACAGTATACATATATACATATATAGCAGACTTGAACAAAGTTATTTGATCTCCTTACAACTAAGCAATGTATAACTATGTATATTAATAAACTATTCTTCATAAAATACTCTATTCATATACATAAATACAGTATACTACTGAGTCATATTTGGCTGGATTAATACACCATTCTCACCGACTCAACAGTATGCATGCACAGTACGGATTTCAAATAACTCATGGTCAAAATTCATAATTTCTGCATTCCATTAGATAAGTCTGAATATCTTTAAATGTGCACCCTTGGATCAAGAAATTCACTACTGATCTTAAGAAATCACTTTTCAGAATTCAGACCTATCACCTTTATAGTCTTGTCATCTTTCTCTTCAATACCTCATTTCTACCCCTATAAAAGGAGAAGTTATGAGAACACCTAAGAACACAGAAACATCTAACACTTTTCTTATTTCAGGTATGGAGACAATTGAAAGAAGAGATGGAATGGAGATCATTCTTCAACCAAAATCTTGGGTGAAGGAGATGAAGATTTGTCCAGAAAATGAAGATGATGCAGATCCATATACATGGCTTACTCAACATGAGTATGTTCATGAAAGCTAAAGGAAGAAGAGACGTTCTTGTTGAAAGCTAAAGGAGGAAGAGATGCAGAGGACAAAGTAGCAAGCAAGCAGAGCTTCTTCTCCAGAAGGAAGTTCTACATGGAGAGCTTGTTATCAAAAGCTACTGAGTCTAAACAGAACATGAAGGCTGCGTCCATGGCCCTTTCTTCAACTCCATTGAAGCACCCCTCAACCTTCCTTCCCCTTCTAGAGAAGCGAAGAAATTCAACAAGAGCACATTAGATGCTACATCCCATCTGATGATGAGGAACATCCGATGGTGAGGAACATTTAAATCAGTGGGACTACGTCTAGACTAGCTCCACTTGATTTGAAGAAGGAGCTGAAAGATCCATCAAACCAGGTTGGATCATCACTCACAATAAAGCTGGAAGGATCCATCCAGGTTGGATCATGAGAGCAAACACAGTTTCCTCTACTCAGCTGATCAGAAGACCAACTCAGCTGACCAGAAGACTTTTCAAAGACAATCAGCAGACATCTTGAAGAACTCAGAAGACCTCACTCTGCTGATCAAATCACACAAATTTAGAGTATAATGACTAGTCTTGATCATGTAATTCATTCTAGATTTATTCCTGAATGTAATTAAACAAATTGGCTTATATAAGGAATGCAATTTTCTTATAGAAAACGGCCTTGATGATCAATTCTTACCATAAATTAGTCTCAACGGCTATTTTTGGTAATGATGTCATTAATACTCAAGTATCATATTGCCAGCAAATCAACAATTGCCAAATGGCATAACCAGCCGGCAAATTTAAGAAATCAAAGAAGGAAATCTTGGGGTCTACTCCAAATTCAAACGCAAATCTGACCGTTAGATCAAATTCTCTGGAGTATATATATATTCACATCCCTAATCCCTGCCACTCTTATTACTCAATTACTCACATTACTCTCTCTCGTTCTGCAAATCTCTTTCAAGCCTTCAAACCCTAACATTCAGACTCTACTATGGCAATCATTGAAATTTACGACGAGAAGACCAAGAACACTGGCACCTTGGATGCTGCAAAGTGGTCCAAGGAAGGGAAGATTTTTACGGAGAATGCTCTGTTTTTCAAAGGCAAACACACAGATGAGAACAAGGAGATATTGCTTCGGTGCGTCAATCTTAAACTCAGGGACTTTTTGGAAGCAGCTCCAACTAATGTCTATGAACAAGACGTTCTGACATTCTATGCAAACGCCGTGATGAAGGGTTCTCATGTTGAAAGTGTCATGAACGGACACAAAGTCAAGGTTACAAGGGAAATTCTTCAGGAATTGTTTGGCCTTTCAAGGGGGAAAATAAATATCTCCAACTACATCATGAATAAAGAAAAGGAGTATATGGAGATGTTTACTGGTGGACGAATCAAGGCTACTGATGCAACTGGACTAAAGAAATCCCAACTTGAACCAAAATTCCAAACCTTGTTGGATATTGCAGGGAAGATGTTACTTGGTAACACATTCAGTCATGATGCTGTTACTACTTTAAAGGTTCGAGTAATGGCTGCAATCTGGGATCAGATCGATGGAGACTGGCAAGGACTATTCTTAGAAAGAATTGCTCTTGAGGCAAAGAAAGTCACTTTGGACTTACAATCAAAGGTATGGAAGGTAGCATCCACAGTCAGCTTTGTCAACAAGCTGAGCATCATCCTTCCAGATATTCTCCCAGAGAAGTACAAGATGGGACCTCATAAGACCTTTCACATCTCCAAATATTATTTGAGAAAGGAAGCTCTTGCTGAGGCAGAAAGGTTAAAAGAAGAGAAGAGGAAGCTGTTGGCTGAGAAGGCAGCCCAAGAGTCTGATCATGACTCTGCTGAAGAAGAAGAGGAGCCAACCAAAGAAGAGGCTCAGAAGAAGGTTGCTGAGGATGATGATGATGATGACAATCAGACCTTAGCACAAAGACGATATCTAATCAGATCTGGGCTCATCTCCCCATCTGATTCAGATGCTACTCCCACTGCCTCTCCCTTGAAGAAGGCAGGTACCTCTAAACCCTCCCCCTCTTTTACTCCTTCTAAATTGTCAAAGGGTCAGAAGAGAAAGAAGAATAATTCTTCTTCAAACAAAAAGTCCAAGAAATCGAGGCTTCCTACTCCCATGTTAATAGCCCCGATTGCATCCTTCAACCCTTCTGATGACTCCACCTCATCTGACCACTCAAACACTGATATCCAAATCCCTGCTGATACTCACACAGCAGAGGAACAAGCTCCACCTACCTCAACCCCAGAAACCCTATTGCCTAACCCTGCTGATGTTCAAGATCCACGTGTTCAAACTTCTACTGATCTTCATGAAGGCACCATACCAGACCAGCAGACCCAAACCCCTGCTGATGAACAGACGACTAAAGATCAAGAACATATCCCTTCCCAAATCCCTGCTGATACTCACACAGCAGAGGAAACTACCCCACATACTCAAACTCCTACCATCATTATTTCTTCTGTTCCAGAAGACATGGCACCAGCAGACCTTGCTCAAGCTGGTACCTCTCAACCTCAATCCAGAATGGTACACTATCCTATGTGCACAAGGGAGAAGATAATGAGGATGAAGATAGCAAATCTGCTCAAGTCTACTATTCCTGGTATTGATGAGGAATCAGTTCAGTTCGAACAAGTTCTCAGAATCTGCACCTGGACTGAACTCAGGAGAGATGATGTGGATGACCTTATTGAAGTCATGGAAGGAATGGGAGGAAAAGCTAATTTCCTCGACTGGGAAATGGAGCAAAAAGAAGTTGCTCAAGTCACATCTTTTACTCAACTGCTACCTGAGGAAGCCTTTACAGCAGTATGCCACAGAATTCTAGGTATTCAACCTACTGATACCTCTATCGCAGAAGACATATCAGATCATCAGGCAGCTGGCACTGCAAAAGTGAATGACTCAGCTGCGTCAGTTCCTGCAGAAGACTCAGCTGAACCAGCTGAGAGAACCGAGATTGAAAGAGAAGTAATCACTATTCCTGATCACTTCATGCCTAAGGATACTCTACCTCACTTCATTGACAAAGGAGACACCATCATGTCTCACCTGGTTAAGGCCACTACCACATTTCTCAATGAAGAGTACCTTTCAGCTGAAGAAAGAGGCAAAGCCCTAACAGTCCATCCAAAGCCTCAAGGTACAGCCTCACCTTCTACTCCAACAGCTGACTATACAGCAGACATATGCTCCCAGGTCAAGACTGCTATAGACCTACACTTTGAAAAGGGTTTAGGCCTACAGCTTGGAAGATATGTTGAAAAGGCAGTCAAGGAGCAGAGAACTCGTCTTCAAAACCAGATCATTGACATTGAGGACAAGTTTGGAGAATCTCTTCACGATCAGATAAGTGAGTATCTGACCAGCATTCTGAAGATGGCAGGTGAACATTCCACCAGGTTTGCTGATCTCTACACCAATGAGGTCAACCGCATGGAAAACACCTACAAGACACGAATTGAAGATGCTGAAGCAAGAGCTACTGAAGGTCGAGCTCTTCTCCAATCAGCTACAGCAGAGAATGAACAACTTCAGATTCAGCTGAAGGAGACAGCAACGAGACTGGAAGCAATTACAGCTAAACTAGAAGCTGCCTCCTCCTCCAACTCTCATGCTCAGATTCTAGAACATAGCATCACACATCTGACTCATATTGGCAAAGTCAACGCCATGGCTCTTCAACAAACTCTTAGGGTGGAGATTCTGAATGCCATGAAGCCTTTTGCGGCTGCACTTGCTGAAGCCAAAAAGGGGGAAGATGTATTGATAAAAGCTTTAGAGAAGACTACTGCACAGCAAGCTGTAATGGTAGTATCTCAAGATGAGTTGAATGAAACCTTGGGTGATTTATCAAGCAAAGTCAAGAGCAAGAAAGGCAAAGGCAAAGAAATTGCTCAAGAAGACATCCAAGCTCCCACTCAAGCAACTGCCAAAAGTCTGCAGATCACTGCCTCTACAGAACAAGTTTCCGAGAAAAGAATGACTAGGAAAAGGAAAGCAGATGAGCTAGCAGATGAGCAAGCTCAGAAGTCAACTCCAGCAGAGCCTACTGCAGAAGAGAAAGAGGCTTTAGAGTTGAAGAAAAGAAAAGAGCTTGAAGCTCAAGAGCTTAAACAAAAGAAGCTAAAAGATGCGAAGGCAGTCAAAGCCAAATTTGACAGGAAGATAGCCAAACTCAGGAAAGCTCTCAAGGAGAAAGCACTGAAAGAAAATGCTCTGGCACAGAAAGATAAAGTTCTGGTGTTTGATAGCAACTATGTGGACTATCTAGCCCTTCAAGATGAGCTACCAAGGTGGTACCCTCTGAAGAAGAAATGGCAAATTCAACACCACATTGTAAGAAAATTTGGCCCTCTCCCAACCTATGAAGATGAATTCTTCCAGTTCAATCAATTCATGAACATTGAAGATCCAGAGTTCTGGAAAGAAGTAGTCAAGACAGCCAAAGAACTTGATAACTGCAGAATCTTAACTCCTGAAGAACCCAAATGGGATCCTCCCAAACTGGATTCTGGAAGAACTGACTCCATTGAAGTCAAAAGGATCCTAGAGAAGATCTATGAAGAGGAGAATGTTACAGACCTGCAGCACATGGAAGAAGTTCGATCTCGTCTGTACCTTGCCTTCCGCATATGAAGATCAGAAGACCTGATGAAGACCACTTTCAAAGCCTTAAGAAACTATTACTTGTAATCTGTAAAAGTTATATATATTCAAGTTTAGTTCTCTTTGCTTTCAAGACAAACTCTCATTGTCTTCATCAGATACTTCAGTTTTTATGAAGTTTATAAACTCCTATCTTACCTTAGTAAGAGCATTTATCATATATATAGTTTTGGCTTCATCAAAAAGGGGGAAATTGTTGGGATATAAATTCACCCTAAGCCCCATTTGATGTTAGAATAGTTTTGATGGCCAAAACACTTAGAGTTTATAAATGTAATAGGATCAGCTGACTTGTATAGAACAGCTTAGACTAGTCTTGTGTGATCAACTGTATTGATAGCAGCTGATCAGCACAGTCATGGCTTACATGCCTATCCTCAAGATAAGAAGAGTAGAAGACATGAGGACTAGAAGATCCTTGAAGACCAGATATGTTAAGGTGCTTGTATACCTACTTATCTGATGGAGTCCCAGATTAAAGATGGCCTAAAGCATTACAAAGAATTTCCAGATCAGAAGAGTAGTACTCGTCTGATACCAGTAGACAGAAGACCTAAGGCCAGAAGAGCAGTCAGAAGACTAGTAGTACAGATCAGAAGACTATGTGCTCTTTCAGGACTCGGCTGATTCCCAAGTCATCTTGCAATTCAAACGAAGACCTACCTTATTTAGAAGATTGACATGATCCCAGGATTGAAGCAATCAAGCGGCTGGAATCAAGGAATCAAGCTATTATGGGAAGATTGCTCAAACGGCTAGTCAACTCCAACGGCTAGTTGCACTCAATCTCCATTATAAATACAAGAGGTTGAACACAGAAGCAACACAAGAGAGAATTCACAAGCTAAGCAAGCCATCAAGCAAAAAGTCACACTGTTCTAAGAATTCTCAAAGAGCCTGAAATCCATTAGATTATCCATAGCTCTTAAGTACTTCTTATCCAACCCTTAAGAACCTGAAACTTATTCATATTGTATATCAGTTGTTTTAGGCATAGTGGTTAAGCAAATTATAAGCTTGAACCATTAGTTGGATACATCTCAAAAACCCCAAACCCTCACCGAAAGGTTTAAGTTTTTGAAACCCCCCAAAGTGCAAGTGCTTACAATCACTTGTGGAGACCGCAGCTGTTAGGACGGCTCAGATCTCAAAGTCCTAACCTTGGGACTATAAAGGACAAGACCCTTGTAATTTGTGGAAATTAAAGGGATTAAACATCACGTTAGGACGTGAGAGTGGACGTAGGATCGTATATCCGAACCACTATAAATCCGGTGTTATTTACTTTCTGCACTTTACATTTCTGCTTTTACATTCATTATTATATAGTGCATACTGTGATTTCAACACTCTTCAAAAAGGGCCATAACTTTCAAACCAGCATCAGCTGAGTAATTTCACAAAGTAAAACAAGTTACAAGAACGAGTCTAAACCAGGGCCACCATATTTCCGCATATAACTTCTTCAGTCAGATCACTATAGTCATCTGGACCAGCAGACTTGCAGTCCAGTTGACATAGCAATCAGAAGAGGTTCCCAACTCTGTTTGAAAAAGTTTTAAAGTCTATTCACCCCTCCCCTCTAGACTTTAATCCCATTCACTACTCGTTCAGGGACCAACAAACATTCTCAAGTCATGGAACATTTTCTGAATTCTGGGAAATTCAGCAAGCTGTGGGTATAAGCTGTCCACAGTGGCCTTGGCTCCACCTCTGAGCATACTTTCATAAGTATACTCCTCCTCATTCTCACTAGATGGAGAACTTTGGGCTATAGGGGAGTGGGCTGTGGTTTCATTAAGTGCAGCTTCAGGCAAGTTTAGTTCAGGAGGATTGGCTTCAGAAGGATTAGGCTCAAATGAAGGTACTTCAGTTGCTTTAGAGAGCAATGAATCTGAAGGGGCTTTTCTTAGGGGTGTTGGCTCATTGAGTGCATGTTCTAAGAGTTTGGAGTAGTTGAGCATGGATGAGTCAAGGGGGGACAAGAGCCTTGTCTCATCTACTGCTAAATCTGCAAGCACATCAATGCCACTTCTTTGCACACTCCCTTATGGAGAGTATCTCTTAGTAAGATTGACAGGGGTGATAGGTTGGTTGGAAGGGGTAATATGGGTTTCAGGGTAGTTGGGATCAGTATTTTGGGTTTCAGGGATGTTGGCTTTTAAGGGTTGGCCTTCAGGGATTTTGGACTCTGGGGTTCCAGAACCAGAAGAGTTGGTCCTGGACTTAGATTTTGTCCTGCTTTCTGCCCTGCTTTCCCTTAGAGCAAGTTGAAGCGACCTTTCTTCCTGAAGCTCCAACACTTTCTCAGTAGGCTTGGCCCTTCTCTTGCTGGCCCTACTGCTCCCACTTCCTTCTACTTCTTTTTCTTCCTCAGGGACAACTTCCCTGGGCCTCTTATCACCCTTGTGCTTTTGCCTTGTCTCATTATACTTCAGCCTCAACTCTTCTGAGTGGTTAGAAGGCACACTCACTCCCTCTTCTGCCACTTCATCAACTTCAGCTGATGCTCCTGAGGCTTCTCCTGAAGATATTTGAGATACTTTCTTTGTTTTTACAGCTCTGGCCTTGGTCCTCTTCTTCAACTTTGGCTTGTCCTCCTGCTTAGCTTCAGCTGGTTTGGCCAGTAGCATCTTCCTTTGTTCAGTTTTCTTGCTCAGCTTCCTGAACAAGATTTTCTGAGCTGGGAGAGGTTTGGCAAATGTTTGCATTTGAGAGTAGTGGGAAAACTTCTCAATCAACAAGCTTGCCCTGGTGCAATACTTGAGTTTTCCTTCTAGAATCACCTTTTGAGTGTTCACCTTGAACTTAGCTTTCTCCTTCATCATCTCAGAAAGGATGAAGGTCCTCTAATCAAACTTGATGCCCTTGTCACTGGCATCAATCACTGCAGCCATGATTCTGATTCTTGGAGCACTCACTTGCTCTAGGCTGCCAGTGTTGCTCAAAATACTTTTTGCAACAACCTCAAACAGATTGAGGAACTTGGGCTTGAGAGTTCTTTTATGTTGAGTAGATGAAATTGGTCCTGGAACAAGGAGCCAATCTTGTGCAATTTCTGCCTCATGGCCATTGCCATAAAACTCAGGATTCCTTCCTTCAGAGGGCAATCCAAAGGCAGCATCTACATCTTCTTCAGAGAATTTCACCCTGTGAAATCTCTCTTCCTCTTCTCCTTCAGCCCTGTAGGAGAGTCTTGTGGTGACCTCACCATCTTCTGGCTTTCCTCTCCATTTCAAGAAAGCAAAGAATTCAGCCATATAGGTTTCCAAGCAAGAGTCAGGCTTCTCCTGCATAAACTTCTGTAAGCCTGCTCTTTTCAACCATCTCAGGGTTGGGGTGATTTCTGGATCTGTGCTTTCAAATGATAGAATGGGCTCAAAGATCAGGTTGTTTTTGTGGCTTAGGTAGCCAAAATCAATATCCAAATCCTTGTTGGTGAAATCAACAATCATCTCTGGTCTTACTTTGGGAGCCATTGAAGAATAGTGAAGGTTTTGAGAAAAAGTTTGAGAGAGTATGAAAAACTAGGGTTTCAAGGAGTTTGAATGCGTGGGGGAGAAGTGATGTGACTATGGCTTCTTAAGACTTGTGAATATTCCAAAAGGAATGTATGTCAATGAGTAGGTGGGTCTTAAGCCTTATTCAACTGTTTACAAAAGTGGAAATCCAAAATGAATGGCTCAGATCATTTTCAGGGGAGTTGGCCAGTTTTGATCCAATGGTCAAAAATCAATAGAACAGTGAATAACTGTTTTTATTCAAACGTGGGAAGAGTTTTAATGAAAGTTTAATGCTGTGGAGTTATCAAGGTAGATCATGGCTCGAATTGTTTAATGCAAACAAGAGTTAAATCTTGGCATTAAATGCATTGAAAGTGACCTTTTGGGTAAGGGACAAATTGAATCCTTGAAAAGGTGATAGCCTTAAAAAGGAATGGGACAGTTATCAATATAGCCAATAATTACCCAAATTAGGTGCTTATCAAACAAGGAGCTTGTTTGATAGCTAGGACAACTTATCTGACCCTACATGGACAAGTGTCCTGAAAAGATGTGGACAACTGTCCTGAAGTTCAATGGACAAGTGTCCTGATAAGTGAGAGTCATCTCTTCTGAGTTTCAGTAGACTTGACCAAGTCTGCTGAAGTTTGAAATTAGTTCCCCCCTTAATGGATAAACTCCTTTGGACTTATTTGTCCAACTTCCCTGGATCAAGAAGACCCAACTCTGCTGATAATTCCAGAAATCTTGCCTCTGCAAGTGGCTTTGTCAATATATCAGCTTTTTGATGATCTGTGTGGATCTTTATCAGCTTGATATCCTTCTTCTCCACATGATCTCTAATGAAGTGGTGTTTGATGTCCACATGTTTGCATCTTGTGTGCAATACAGGATTCTGTGATATGGCAATAACACTGTTATTGGCACTTCAATAGAGTTGACATTGTAGTCTCTTAGTTGTTGTCTCAACCACAGAATTTGAGCACAGCAACTTCCAGCAGCAACATATTCAGCTTCAGTGGTGGAAGTAGCCACTGTATTTTGCTTCTTGGAGAACCAAGATATGAGTTTGTTTCCCAAGAATTGACAATGTTGATGTTGAAGACTTGGTGATGTTATCGAAGATGTTATCACACAAGGCTGCAACATCATAATTCGACCTTTCTTATTTTTCCTAAGTCTAAATTCTGTTTTCTGGCTAATGCTGCTTTGGATGTTGTAACATCGCAGGTTGAAGATCTAGAACATTCTACACAGTTCCAGACTGGAAGGATCTGGAAGCTTGCAGAAGTGTGTAGATCATGCGGTTGCCCTTGAGAAACGTCCAGAACTGGCTGGAAGATCCTAGAAGGCAGTTGGGAAAGAAGAAAGGATAAGATCCTAAAATTTAGGAGATCATGGATGAAGGTTCTAGAATGCTTATTCACGCCTATAAATACAGCAGAGCCGTGGTCATCATCCATCAATCGAAGTGCCATTCTTTAATTACTAAACTAGTGTTCATCCTGTTAGGAATTAATTGTCATTGGCATGTTCTTGTCGTTGTGCCGAAGAATCCAAACTTCCTGTACAACATAAACTTCTCTACACATCTTTGATAGATAGATCATAGAGTTAGATTAGTTTTTGGTAGTGTAAGCTTTACACTTAAGCCATCTTTAGACTCGATAGGTTATCAAGTCTTATTTCCGTTGTGAATATTTGTTCACACACCATTTGTATTCACATAATTATTAGTGAAAGTTTCGCCATAAGGCTCGCATAGATTTTAAATTAAAATCTATGTTAAAAAGTTAATTCTGTGTCTTTGTGTTTTCATACTTTCAAGTCTTCCGCTATTCGTATTCTGATATTCTGTAATCGAGTCAGTGTTACATTGAGTGTTCTAAACATTGAGTGTAGCATCAGTCTTGTTTTACTTAACACGCACACTTTCAGTTGGTATCAGAGCTGATACCTGACGACACTAGGTTTAGATCCTTGTTTTTAATTAGTGTGTTTTAGTATTTATTGTGTCTTTGCAAAAATGGAAACACATCACATCTCTACAGCACTTAGGCCACCAGTTTTAGATGGTACAAACTATGCATATTGGAAACCTAAGATGCGCATGTATATCAAGTCTATTGATGAACGTGCATGGAGGACAGTACTTACAGGTTGGGATGCACCAAAAACTCCAGTAGATGAAGACAATGAAGTTCAACTCAAGAAGGAAGTTGATTGGACGGCTGACGAGATAACAACAGCAGGGTTTAATTCTAAAGCTTTAAATGCTATTTTTACTTCTGTTGATGTTTCTATGTTCAAAATTGTTTCTAATTGTTTAACTTCTAAAGAAGCTTGGGATATATTACAAGAGCATTGTGAAGGTTCGGATAGTGTTCGAAGAACAAAACTTCGAATGCTAGGGACTAAATTTGAAAATCTCCGAATGAGGGAAGATGAGACCATATCATCTTATAATGAACGTTTAAGTGAGATTGTCAATGAATCACATTCTCTTGGTGATCCTATTTCGAATGTGAGAGTAGTTCATAAAATTTTGCGTTCAGTTCCAAAAAAATTTGATGCAAAAATATGTGCTATAGAAGAGGCTAAAGATACTGATAAATTGAGTCAAAATGAGCTAGTAAGTATTCTTAAAACTTATGAGATGAACACTACTCAATTTGATGAAAATAAAGATGATAAAAAGGTGGTTGTTTTTAAAGGAGAGACATCACAAAGTGCTGAAATACAGCCTATTATCACTGAAGTCGATTCAGATGATGATGTGATGGATCTATGTTATGACAATCCAGACCACATGGCCTTTCTCACTAAGCATTTTAACAAGTTTTTGAAGAAAACAATGAACAGGTCCAAAGGGAATATTCAGCCAAAGATCCAGATCAACACATCAACACCACAACCAGAGAAGAGAAGGAGTCAATTTCCACCAAGAATATCACAAAGTGAAGGTAAACCAAGGTATGATCCTGAATATAGAAAATCAGTTCAATGCAATGCATGTTCTGGTTATGGCCATTATGCAAATGAATGTGCCAATACTAGACTCAAGCAAAAACTGAATTTTAGTGCTACCTTAAGTGATGATTCAGATGATGAAAAAGTTAAATCAAAAGAAATTGAATTTGCTTTTCATACTCAGGTTGATTATGATGACTCTTTAGATGATGATCTAGATGAAACAGACTCAGATGTTGAATTGGATGTTATAACATCAGAAACAACATCAAGTCAAAATCACCCAGATTTGAACTGTTTTAATGGTTTTGTTGATGATACAGGAATAAGGACAGAAGATTCGAAATACCAGAAGTTATTGGAGGATTTGAACTCTCAGAAACTCACTCTTGATTCTTTGAATAAAGAGAATGAGGATCTGAAAGGAACAATCACCAAACTAGAAGTTATTCTTACTAGAAGAGATTTAGAACTCTGCAAATTAAAGGAAGAATTGAAAAGTTCTACCTTGAGTTTCAGAAAATATGAAAAGAGTGCTTCTGATATGAATGATGTTTTGGTATTTGGTAAATCTAACAATCATGGTTTAGGTTATGATGGTGAAACTGCATCTATTTCTAAAAGTTTTGCAAATCCAGTGAAGTTTGTGAAGGCTAATGCTAAAACATATGTTGAAGCATCAGCACAAACAAAACCTCACAAGGCTAAAACTTTTAAAAAGTTATTTGTTTGCCACTATTGCTCTAAATTAGGTCATATTCGTCCTTACTGTTTGAAAATGAAGAAAGACTTTGCTGATGAGAAATTGTTACCTAAAAAGTTGTCACATTCGAAGAAACATTTCTCAAAATCTACTTGGAAAAAGAAATCTGATGTTACCTGTAATGCAGTCCACACTTCTTTGAAAGCATGTTTACCTGGTCTATGGTATTTTGATAGTGGTTGTTCTAGACATATGACAGGACAAATTGACTACTTATCTGATTATGCTACTGTAAATGGTGGATATGTTACATATGGTGGAGGTTCAAAAGGAAAAATCATTGGAAAAGGAACTTTAAATGTTAAAGGTTTTCCTAAGCTTAAGAATGTCTTGCATGTTGATGGCTTGCTTGCTAATTTGATTAGTATAAGTCAATTGTGTGATGATAATTTGCATGTAAAATTTGACAAAGATTCATGTTATGTTCTTGATAAAGATGATGAATGTTTAATGACTGGTACTAGGTCAGCAGATAATTGTTATCTTATTGGAACAAACAATATATGTAATTTGTCAAAACATAATGAAAATGTCTTATGGCATCAAAGATTGGGTCATGCGAATTATAGATCATTAAAGAAGCTGGTCAATGCTGAAGCTGTTAATGGATTACCAAACTTGAAGTTTGACAAAATCACTATATGTGAACCATGCCAGAAAGGTAAGCAGGTAAGAGTGTCGCACAAAATGCTGTCACATTGTTTGACACATCGTTGTTTTGAGTTGCTGCACATGGATTTGATGGGTCCTATGGAAACTGAAAGCATTGGAGGAAAAAGGTATTCACTTGTTGTGGTAGATGATTACTCTAGATTTACTTGGATAGAATTCTTAAGAGACAAATCTGAAACATTTAATGCTTTTAAAGTTCTTTACAAAAGGTTCAAAAATGTGTTTAACTTGAAAGTTAGCAAGATTAGAACTGATCATGGTAGAGAATTTGAAAATAGCATGTTTACAGATTTTTGTGAAAAGAAAGGTATAATGCAAGAATTTTCATCTCCTAAAACTCCACAACAAAATGGGATTGCCGAAAGAAAGAATAGAACTCTACAGGAAATGGCAAGAGTCATGCTTACTTCCAAAAGCCTTGCTAAAAGATTTTGGGCTGAAGCATTGAATACAGCATGTCATATCACTAATAGGGTTTATATTCGATCTGGTTTTAAGCAAACACCATATGAGATTTTGAACAACAGAAAACCAAATGTGAAGTACTTTCATGTATTTGGTTGTGTGTGTTATATTCTGAATGATAGGGATCAACTCCATAAATTTGACTCTAAAAGTGATAAAGGTTTCTTCTTAGGCTATTCTAGAAATAGTAAAGCATATAGAATCTATAACCTTAGGACTAACACTGTTCAAGAATCTGTTAATGTTGTGTTTGATGATGATAAAGGTCTTACAGATGGAAATGAAGAAGAAGATGTTTCAGAGGTTACTGAAAAATCTGGAGATTCACTGAAAACTGAAAATGTTGCTCCGAATGTTACAACATCTGGAACAACATCGACAGAAAGTTCAACAGAACCTACACAGAATAATCAGTATGTTCCCAAAAGGAATATTTCTTCAAGGATTGATAAAAGTCATCCATCGAACCAGATCATAGGTGATGCTACAGTTGGAGTGCAGACAAGAGGCAAAGTAAGAGCCAATAAGGTAGATGTGGTAAGAACATTATGCATGTCTTCTATATGTAATGTAGTGAATGCAGAGTGCTATTATTCTGAAATTGAACCTAAAAATGTTAATGAAGCTTTAACTGATGAAAATTGGATTAATGCTATGCATGAAGAACTTAATCAGTTTGAAAGAAATGAAGTCTGGACACTAGTTCCAAGACCTGACAACACTAATGTCATTGGAACTAAGTGGATTTATAAGAATAAAACTGATGAGTCTGGTAACATTGTTAGGAACAAAGCAAGATTAGTTGCACAAGGTTACACACAAGTTGAAGGTATTGATTTTGATGAAACTTTTGCACTTGTTGCTAGGATTGAGTCTATTAGATTATTACTAGCAATTGCAAGTTTTATTGATATTAAACTTCATCAAATGGATGTAAAAGCTGCATTTCTTAATGGAATTTTGAATGAAGAAGCATATGTTGAACAGCCTAAAGGATTTGAAAATCCACAATACCCTGATCATGTATATAAACTTAAGAAAGCATTGTATGGTCTTAAACAAGCTCCTAGAGCATGGTATGGTAGGCTTACTGACTTTCTTTTGGAATTTGGTTTTATTAGAGGAGAAGCCGATAGAACTTTGTTCATTAAGCAATCTGGTGAAGATATGTTAATTGCACAAATTTATGTTGATGACATTGTTTTTGGTTCAACTTGTGATAATATGTTAAACCAATTTGTTGAAGCAATGACTGCAACATTTGAAATGAGTATGGTTGGAGACTTGAATTATTTTCTAGGTCTTCAAATCAAGCAGTGCAAGGATGAAATATTCTTCTCACAAGGTAAGTACGCTAAGAACTTGGTTAAAAGGTTTGGTCTTGAAAATTCAAAAAGCATGAAAACTCCTATGGGATCTACTTTAAAACTGTGTAAAGACAATGCTGGAAAAGATGTTGATCCAACATTGTATAGATCTATGATAGGAAGTTTGCTTTATTTAACCTCTAGTCGACCAGATATTATGTACAGTGTTTGTGTTTGTGCAAGGTACCAATCGAACCCTAAGGAATCTCACCTAAATGCAGTGAAAAGAATCATAAGATATATTGCAGGTACAAGTGAACTTGGGATTTGGTACACAAAGGATACAAGTAGTACACTAGTTGGATATAGTGATGCAGACTGGGCAGGAGATATAGATGATAGGAAAAGCACGAGTGGAGGATGTTTCTACATGGGAAACAATCTTGTGTCATGGCATAGCAAGAAGCAAAATTGTGTCTCACAATCTACGGCCGAATCCGAATACATTGCTGCAGGCAGTTGTTGTACACAACTCCTATGGTTGAGTAAGATGTTTAATGATTATAGCTTAGAAAGTGACACATTAACTGTTTTTTGTGACAACACAAGTGCAATCAACATTTCTAAAAATCCAGTACAACACTCTTTGACTAAACACATAAGCATTAGGCATCATTTCATAAGAGATTTAGTAGAGAAAAGTATTGTGAAGTTAGAATATGTTCCCACCGAAAATCAATTTGCAGATATATTCACTAAGACTCTTGACCATGAGAGATTCTCATTTTTGAGGAAATCTCTTGGCATGTGCACAACCTGAAAATCCAAGATGGATGTTGTCACAAATGCGGTAGGATTTGGAACAACATCAAGGGTAAGTGTAATCCTGATTGATTTAATTCATTCCATGATTCGTTAAATAATTCCTTTGTAAAATATCTTTGAATCTGAAATTTGTGGTACAAAAATAGACATGGTTTACACCTCTCAAATGCATATAAAAAGAATGTTGTTAGCATACTAAAAGATGTAGTTTATCACTGAGTAACTATGGAGCACGGAGTTCACTACTACGATGCCTTCTTTTCAAAAGGTGATTAAACAAATACATCAATATGTTCATAATCCATTGAGTAATTATGGGGCACGGAGTTCGCTACTACGATGCACTCTTCTAGAAAAATGGATCAATATGAACTAGGTGCTACAACACGAAAAGAAAAGAAAAATAAGGTGCAACACAAATGAAGCAAATTCATGTAAAAACCGTGTTGAGGTGTATTTAAAAATGTCTTGAGTACAACATTAAAAGATTTGAATTTATTTTTATTAGTTGTAATTATTTAATTAATTTTCTGGAATTTATTTTATTTAATGGAGGATACTAACCCACGTTTTGTTTTTCTAGGTCATGCAAACTTATTTTAATTTTGAGCCAATTTATTAATTATCTAATTAATCTGAAATTGTAGCCACTAACACCATGATCCAATATGGGATACCCATTTTTATTCTTCTTGACCGAAAATTAAGGTATCACAATTTGGTCATGCGATTTCATTCCAGAAGTTTCTAAAAGTGGTGGGACATTTTTTTTAACTTTCATTCTATACTCTATAAAATCCTCTCGTGTGTGTGCTTAATTCATAAGTGTAAACTAAAGTGTGTAAGCTGAAATTTTTCCAGAAATATAAATTGCATTTGTGTGTTTCGAATTGCGTGTCTACTTTCTTGAGCATTAAGTCTTTGAAGGGATTTAAGTATGAAAAAGATGGAACTCCACTGCACCTTCTCGCAACAATGGCTTCCAACCAATCCGCCGGAAACACAGCTCCGATCACCACTGCCGCACCAGTACCATCGCAACTAACTTCTCCGACCACCATTACCATTCCCCAGAACGCAACAATCGAGGAGTTTACCCGGGTAATTCAAAATATTTCTGCCAACCTCTTAAATTCGGTTCCTATGCCTCAAATTTATGTTGGAGACGTTCCATTGAATATCCCTACTCAAACTCCTAATCCGATTCAAACCACTACTTCTACTCTGCAAAATCCCCAAACTAAAAACCCTACTGAGCCCGAAACCACTTAAATCACCATCCCCACTGAAATTGCTCCTATTGCTGCTCCTGTTGTTGAAACAACCGAAGCAACCGAGGGAAATGACACTCCCATGGCTGAAGCCGAGCTTGACAGAGCAGAGGACTCTGCCCACACTAGTTCCTCTCTCTCGGAATCGACTGAGTCAGAGCCTATGCCTCTGAAATCATCCTTGGTCAAAGGAAAACGAAAGCGGAGCCCTAAGAAACCAAAGAGGAGGTCCAACAGAGTGTTTTCGAGGGTGAACTATTCTGAGAGTTCACGAAAGAAGAAGCCCATGGCAGGTGATGTAGCTACTGCTCCAATTCAGGACTTTACAGATTCTGAAAAGGATAGCTCCGATGGTGAAATTGCTCATACTGAAGTTGCTGAGAAAGAAAGCTCTGACGAAGAGAATGTTCCTCTTATGTTATTGTGCAAGAAGATAGGAAAGAAATCAAAGAAAAGGAAGGATGCTACTCTTGTTGCTCCAGCACCGGTTGCAACCTCTGTTCCTGATGAAAGCCCTGATGATAACAGCTCTACTGAATCCGATCAACCTAACTCAGAATCTGAAAACACCTCAAACGGTGATAAAGGTACACCCACTTCCGAAACTGATGTAGAAATGGAAACCTCTGAGGATAGGTTAGCCAATCTATCAAGGAGAAAACTGTTAATTGAACGTAGGATATGTGTACCTGACTTTAATTCTAAGGGTTTGATTAGATTTCTTGAGGATAGAAATTTGCTGCATGCTGTTACGTTTGGTGAATCATTTGTTGCAACATGGGTCTATGAATTTTACTCCTGTTTAAGAAAGAGCATTGGTAGAAGAACTTCTCAATGGTATGGAATTGTAAGATTTAGAGATAGAGATCTTCCCTTTACCCCCGAATTGATTAACGACTTTTTACACCTTGAATCTGTTGAGGAAGTTGAAGAACCTTCAATTGATATAATTGCTCAGGCAATTACAGGTGGTAGGGTGATGAGGTGGAAGAAAGTTATGCTTGCATGTAATCTTACCTCTCTATATTCAATTTTGCATAAGTTGATTGTATATAATTGGATTCCATCCACGAACTCCACAAAGGTCACTATGAATCAAGGAATACTTCTTTACAGAATTGTGGTAATGAGGAATTTCAATCTTGGGTTGACTATTTTCAATCACATGATGAAATTTTCTGGGACAGTAACTGATAAAGGCAATCTGCCTTATCCGGCTCTCATCTATGGTTATTTGAGACATAACAACTATGAACGGGATAGACATGATATGTTGAGGGGGAGAGTTCCTCAAATTATTATTATACCAGTTTGCTCATGAAGCCCAATAAAGACTTAAGAAACAAGTTTTTAATTATTATTTAATTACTTTCCACTTATTGGTTCTACACCAATAATTTCGTAAATAGTTGTAGCAAAATGAGAATGATTTTACTATCTTAAAAAAATCATTTTAGTTAATTATTTGAATAAAATCATAGATATTAATAATATTAGGGGAAATGTATTGATCAATAATGATAATAAAAAGTCTTTCAAGAACAGGCAAAAGAAAAAAAATATCCTATGTTTAAATAAAGAGGCATTAATGATTATTGCGGTTTTCAAGAGTTTAAATAAACTGTACTAATTAAAATAAAAATATTTATTTTTCAAAACTAAATTAATGCTAATAATACACTATTCAAAATGTCCTAATATGTTGTATTATGACACTTAATTAATAATGTATTAAAAGGTCATAGAATAGTGTAGTTTTAGGTTATGAAAAGTTAGTGTAAGAATAAATTAACTTTCAATACACATCTTTCATAGTGTACTAAAATTAATGTAGTATTATGCCTTTTTTCTTGTAGTGTGTTTATGGCTTCAGCCCAAAACCTCTTAGGTAAATTTGAATCAGCAATTAAGGTTCTAGCATCTTCCTTTAAAGTTCTATTTCTTCTTTCTGCAACTCCATTTTGTTGGGGAGTTCTAGCTGCTGAGGTTTCATGAGCTATTCCATTAGATGAGCAATACTCTTTGATGTATGGATTTATGAACTTAGTGCCTTTGTCAGATCTTATCTTGATAATGCTAAGGCTTTTCTCATTTGACAATCTCTTTAAAAGTTCAGGCAGTTTGACTTGTGTTTCCTTCTTGTTAAGGAGAAATACTACCCATGTGAACCTAGAGAAGTCATCTACTACTACCAATGTGTATTTTCTACCATTTATGCTTGCAGGGGTAATTGGTCCAAAAAGATCCATATGTAGAAGTTCAAGTACCCTTTCAGTAGAAATGACTGGTTTTCCTTTGAATGAGGCTTTATTCTGTTTTCCTTCTTGACATGGTTTACACACATGTTCTTTAATGAAAACCTCATTAGGCAGTCCTTTAACTAATGCATTTCTAGCAAGTTTGTTCATTGATTTGAAGTTCAGATGGTTTAGCCTCTTATGCCATAACCAGCTTTGTTCACTAGTGCTCTTAGCAATGAAACATGTAACATCAGTAGACTTGTCCCAGTCTGCAAAATACACATTTCCTTTCCTAGTCCCAGTCAATAGAATTTGTTGAGTTTTATCCTTAATTAAACATTTTCCACTTGAGAACTCAACATTGAAATCTTTATCACAGAATTGACTGATACTTAGGAGATTATATTTGAGACCAGCTACATAAGGCACATTGGATACTTTGATGTTACCAATCATCAAAGTACCATAACCTTTTGTAGTTGCTTGTGAGCTGTCTCCAAAGGTGACATTTGGGCCTTCTTTTTCAATAAAATCAGTGAGAAGTTCCTTGTTTCCAGTCATGTGCCTTGAGCATCCACTGTCAAGGTACCATGCTGTCTTTTTGCTCATACTCCTCTTCTTGTGGCCCAATGGTACCTGCAATTAGATAGGTTTAGGTACCCTTTGAGTTTTGGGTCCTGAGAGGTTAGCTGTACCTTTAGGAACCCAAACTTGCCTAATCACCCTGATTGATTCAAGGTGGCTAAGTTGTTTTCCTTGTGCATCAACATACACTGTCTTTCCCTTAAATGCCTTAGGGAAGGTATGTGTGAATGTGTTAACTCTGTAAGTTTCAGGGGAGTTGTCAACTCTCCTGAACTTATGAGTTCTTTATGTAGCTTGATGAAATCTTTGAGGAAAGGCATTTTTATGACCATTATCCTTTGGCATGAAGGGTTTTGGTTGTCTCATTTTATTCTGCCTTTGAAGATAGTTGTCCTTAGGTCTATTCAGCTGAGGCTTTCTCAGAAGAGTTGGCCTAGGCTGAATATACCTTGGATAACTCCTCTGAACATTGTTCAGTAGAGTTGCCCTTCCATTGGGTCTACTCTGCTGACCAACATTCCTCTTGTGGTCAGGAGCTTTGGCCATTTCCTTAGGTTTTGGCCTAGTCTCCTGAGGCACTTGAATAGTCATTTCATTTAGTTTGCCCTTTCCTTTGTTCAGTGGCTGAATTATTTCATTTTCAGCTGGTTGTGCCACTGATTTAACAAAGATTTTCTTAGTGTTACTTGTAGAGGCAACACTAAGACAAGGTGAAGATTCAAATGGATCAAAACCTAATCCACTTCTTTGAGCCATAGGTCTTTGATAACTCTGAATTTCCTCTATTGCCCTAGAGGATTTGTTCAAAGCAGACATCTTTAATTTCAGGCTCTCTTCACTTGATTTAAGAATGTCATATTCATGTGAGAGATTCTCAAATTTGGCATTTAGAATTTTCAGTTCAAAGTCTTTTCTCTTCTGAGAGAGTAGTTGATCATCAATCTCCTTTTGTTGGTCAACTATCCTGAGATTTGCTTCCTTAAGCTCTCTCAAGACTTGTTGATACAACTCAGTAGATTTGACATCAACAGCTACCTCAGATTTTTTGGCAAGTTCAATAGCCAATCTTTCATTTTCTCTCACACAATTATCATGAAATTCTTGTAATCTAGTGAAATCTTCCATCAAGTTCCCAAAGGAAAGTTTCAAGTTAACTTCACTAGTGTTTTGTGAGATGAATGATGGTGAACTAGAAGTAGAGGATACCTAATCATCCTCAAGAGCCATGTTGCAAACATCATCATCATCATCACTGTTGGAGAATAGTCCATCAGAAGAGTTGAAGCTTTCAGCACTTTCAGACTCATCAACAGCCATCATGGCCTTTCTGTTGGTGAATTTTCTGTCTCTTTTGGGTTGCCTCTCTCTTCTTTCTTTAGAGCTTAATTCAGGGCAGTCATACTGGAAGTGCCCTTTCTTTTTGCAATTGTAGCACAGGTCTTCATCATCATCCTTCTTGGATTCTTCTCTTTTTTAGATGATGAAGGGTCAGCTCTACTGGATCTTCTTCTATCAGAGGACTTGTCCTCTGATCTTTTCTCTTCAGGATTTTTGTCCTCAGCCTGGTCTTCAGGGGAGTTGTATCTTCTCCTGAATTTGTTGTCTTGGTAGAATTTCTTGTATCTACCAAACCTTGTGTTGAGCTTGTCAAACCTTCTAGCCATCAAGGCTAGTTCTTCCTTCATTTCAGTCTTTGAGACTGACTTTGATGATCTGGGAGTGGGTTGCATTTCAGGTTCAGCAACTTTGGACTTGAATGCCACTCCCTTAGTAGGATTTGAAGGTTCCTCAACAGGCTTTCTTCTATTAAGGTCAAACTCATAGGCTTTGAGTTCAGATAAGATTTGTTGCATGGGCATGGTGGAGAGATCTTTGGTATTTTGCATCATTACAGCATAGACATCCCACTTTTGAGTGAGACTTCTCAGGATTTTTAATCCAACTTCTCTCTTGGTGTAAACCTTGCCCAATGAGTTGATTTCATTCATCACATCAGTGAATCTACCAGGAAACTTGTCAATGGACTCATCAGACTCCATTGAGAATTGTTCAAACTTCTGCACAACAACTTGGAGCTTGTTCTCCTTGATCTTTTCAGTACCCTCACACATTTCAGCAAGGGTATCCCAAATTTCTTTGGCTGCGGTGCAGTGGTAGACTCTACCCATAATAGCATCTGGAATTGTTTGATAGAGGGTGTTCATTGCAAGATAATTCAAATTATCTTTCCTCTTTTCATCAGCAGTGAAGTCATCTTCATCCTTGGGAATCAGTTCCCTTATATCTGCTCTTTGCTCATCTGTCACTCTGGGGTTAGTTTGAGTAAACATAAAAGGACCTCTTGTGATTACTCTCAATGTGTCAGTATGAAGAGAAGCAAGATGTGCCCTCATTCTGATTTTCCAGAAATCATAATTATCTATTGAAAACATGGGCAGTTTGTGATGAGAAATGTGGTTGACTGGATTTGTGGCCATGTTGTCCAATCCTTGAACAGCAGGTGGAGGAACAGCATTGTTGTTGGCCATATCTCAAGAATAATCAGTTAGTCAACAAATAATAGATTTCAGATAGAGATCAGTTCAGTGACCACAACAAATATGTGAGTTTTGAAAATCAAGATGGATTTTCAGAAGCAGTGGTCTTTGAACCCCTGCTCTGATACCACTTGTTGGTCCTGAAAGGAGTATATAACAAGTGTATGGGGGGGGGGGGGAATACACTTGTATGCAATTCTTTTCAACTTTTGATCAAACCAGAGCTCAGCAAGGTTGTCTTGGACAACTCTGCTGAAGATGATTAACTCTTCTAAGATAATCAAACTACTAAGTACTATTGAGTACTTAGTTGAATCACTATCTAGGGGAGTTATATGTGCGGAATAGTGGTTGGCCCTTTAAGTTTAGACTCCTTTAGTTTCTGAAATCACTTAGTCAGTTCAATGCAATTCATTTTGGTTTCAGGGACTTTGTCCAAATATGTTTTGCACAGTCTTTGAGTATGTATCCTTTGAAAGATCAGTTTGTGTGCAGTGTTGAATGTATGAAAGTACTTGTAGAGTAAATCAACACAGAAGTTTATAGTGGTTTAGAGACTCAAGCTCCTACATCCACTTTCCCTGATTGAACAGGATAATTCCTTCACTCTTGGAGTTAACTTGTTTTATAGTGCCAATGTGCACTTGATCAATAAAACCTCTCCTTGGTGAATTGATCCCTAGGATGTCTAGAGTCCTAGTACCCTCTTCTCAACTCAGAACTGAAATGTTCTTCTCTCAACAGTCAGCTCCTACCACTTCTACTACTACAACCTTCTCACTTTCTCACTTGAAAGAGGTAAGGGTTGAAGTAAGGTTCCAACTAATGAGATATCCTTTACAATGAAGATCAGTGTATAAGGATTAGGATATCTCTCTAAGCTTGTGTATGGATATACAGTGAGTTCAGCTTAGAAGAAGTGTTTCAAGACTAAGAATGTCTTTTTAAGACTTTGAAGCTTTCAGAATAGTTGCTCAGTTGGATGTAGAATGGATGCTTCAAATGGTCTTCACACTTCTTGTATTTATAGACAAATTGGAGGATTTTCCCGTTGGAGAGGCAGCCCCAAATTGCTATAAATGTCTTCCTTGAGTTCTTCAAACTGGAAGACAGATTCTTGATAGTGACATGTCCTCATTTGGGTAATAAACGGTTGTTAAGACTTTGTCTTCATTCTGCAGCACTTTTCCCAATGTTTGACTTCTTGTTAGGACTTGGACATGGCTTCTGAAGGTTGATCCAATGATAGGACAACATTCCTTATCAAATGGACAACTCTTCTTATCACTATCAGCAGTCTTGCTTATCAGCAAGGTTGGCTAGCTCTTCTTCAGATGACTTGGCTCTCATCCTTTGCTTCATTTGCAAGTGAACATGATTCAATGTAGTTCTTTAAGGATGTAGTTGTCTTCATTCTTTCAGTATGGTTGACCTCAAGCCTTTCAGAGTACTTGGGCTTGATTGCTAAGACAACTCTTCTGGACAACTCTTCTGATCAGTATATTTGGCCTTTGAGCTTCAGAGCCTTTGTTCTTGCATAGAGACAACTTCTCTGGACAACTCTCCTGATCAGAGCATTTGACTAAACTTGTCCTTTTGAGCTTTACAATCTTGTTCTTGCATAGGGACAACTTCTCTGGACAACTCTTCTGATCAGTATATGGTTTTCTATAGAGTATTCTTGGCTTTAGTGATTGTTCCAGAATTTGAGCCTTGAGAGGGCTTGATCTTGATAATCTTCAAAGCATAGGTTCCCTCTCAAATTGTGCATCTAATTATCTAAGAGCTGCCTAAACATTTCAGCTTCTCATCTAACCTTATGCTATGTGTTCTAACATTTTTAGAACATCATTAACTATGATTAGGCATGTCTCAGGGGGTTTTGGTATTTAATCAAAACATATCTCATTTTATTCCCAACACTACTCAAGTGCTTCAGGAGACTAGGCCTAAACCTAAGGAAATGGCAAAAGTCCCTGAACACAAGAGGAATGTTGGTCAGCAGAGTAGACTAAATGGAAGGGCAACTCTCCTGAACAATGTTCAGAGGAGTTATCCAAGGTATAATCAGCCAAGGCCAACTCTTATGAGAAAGCCTCAGCTGAATAGACCTAAGGACAACCATCCTCAAAGGTAGAATAAAATGAGACAAACAAAACCCTTCATGCCAAAGGGTAATGGTCATAAAAATGCCTTTCCTCAAAGATTTCATCAAGCTACACAAAGAACTCATAAGTTCAGGAGATTTGACAACTCTCCTGAAACTTACAGAGTTAATACTTTCACACACACCTACCCTAAGGCATTTAAGGGAAAGGCTGTGTATGTTGATGCACAAGGAAAACAACTTAGCCACCTTGAATCAATCAGGGTAATTAGGCAAGTTTGGGTTCCTAAAGGTACAACTAACCTCTCAGGACCCAAGATTCAAAGGGTACCTAAAACTTGCTAATTGCAGGTACCTATGGGCCACAAGAGGATGAGGAGTATGAGCAAAAAGTCAGCATGGTACCTTGACAGTGGATGCTCAAGGCACATGACTGGAAACAAAGAACTCCTCACTGACTTCACTGAAAAAGAAGGCCCAAATGTCACATTTGGAGACAGCTCACAAGAAACAACAAAAGGTTATGGTACTTTGATGATTGGTAACATCAAAGTATCCAATGTGTCTTATGTAGCTGGTCTCAAATATAATCTCCTAAGTATCAGTCAATTCTGTGATAAAGGTTTCAATGTTGAGTTTTCAAGTGGAAAATGTTTAATCAAAGATAAGACTCACCAAACTCTATTGACTGGAACTAGGAAAGGAAATGTGTATTTTGCAGACTGGGACAAGTCTACTGATGTTGCATGTTTCATTGCTAAGAGCACTAGTGAACAAAGTTGGTTATGGCATAAGAGTCTAAACCACCTAAACTTTAAATCAATGAACAAACTTGCTAGGAATGCATTAGTTAAAGGACTGCCTAATGAGGTTTTCATTAAAGGGCATGTTTGCAAACCATGCCAAGAAGGAAAACAGATTAAAGCTTCATTCAAGGGAAAACCAGTCATCTCTACTAAAAGGGTACTTGAACTTTTACATATGGACTTATTTGGACCAATTACCCCTTCAAGCATAAATGGTAGAAAATACACATTGGTAGTAGTAGATGACTTCTCAAGGTTCACATGGGTAGTATTTCTTCTTAATAAGAAGGAAACACAAGTCAAACTGCCTGAACTTCTAAAGAGACTGTCAAATGATAAAAGACTTAATATAATCAAGATAAGATCTGATAAAGGCACTGAGTTCATAAATTCATACATCAATGAGTATTGCACATTAAATGGAATAGCTCATGAAACCTCAGCAGCTAGAACTCCTCAACAAAATGGAGTTGCAGAAAGAAGGAATAGAACTCTAAAAGAAGCTGCTAGAACTTTAATTGTTGATTCTAATCTACCTAAGAGGTTTTGGGCTGAAGCTATAAATACTGCATGCCATACTCAAAATAGGTGTTTGATTACTAAGGGGCAAGGCAAAACCCCCTATGAACTCTGGAAAGGATGAATGCCTAAAGTGTCATACTTTCACATATTTGGTTGTAAGTGCTTCATTCACAATAATGGGAAAGAACAGTTGAAAGCCTTTGATAGCAAAGCTGATGAAGGAGTATTTCTTGGATACTCTCAAATCAGTAGAGCTTTCAGAGTCTACAACTAGAAAACCCTTGTTCTGGAGGAAACACCTCATGTTGTGTTTGATGAATCTATTCATGAGTTCAAGAATGAGAACTTGGAATCAGAAGAAATCACACAGAGGACAACCAGACTGAGCCTAAAGGACAAGGACACTGAATTCATAAATGTTGTCCAAACCAATCTCCCTGAAATTGTTTCACTGGACAACAATCCTGAAGGCAACACTCCTGAAGCAAACCCCACTGAAGGGAATGGTGAACTGAATGATCCAATCCCAGTTCACATCCAGGTAACAACTACCAATGAAGAAGCAGGCTCTGCTGAGGTAGTTAATGGATCCAATATTCCAGGGGGAACCATAAATGTTGAAAATGCCAATGTTCCTAACATTGAGGACAACATCCCTGAATATGATCCTGAACTAGATCCTGCATTCAATTATCCCGAATTCTATAACACTGGTGACTCAACTTTAGTAGAGGACAACTCTACTGAAGGAATCATAAAAAGAAGGGCTTGGTTGTCTGACCATCCTACTAATCTGATACTTGGTGATCCAAGTATAGGAGTCAAAACCAGAAGCTTTCATGGTGAAAGTGCTTTGTTTTGTTGTTTCCTATCAGAACAGGAACCAAAAGACATTGATGAAGCACTTCAAGATGCAAACTGGATCACAGCAATGTAGGAAGAGCTGAACCAATTCACCAGAAATGATGTTTGGGAGCTGGTGGATAGACCTTCACATCAAGATGTTATTGGAACCAAGTGGGTGTTCAAGAACAAGAAGAATGAGAATGATGTGATTGTCAGAAACAAGGCCAGATTAGTGGCAAAAGGCTACTGTCAATCAGAAGGCATTGACTATGATGAGACCTTTGCACCTGTGGCAAGGCTAGAGGCAATCAGACTCTTCCTAGCCTATGCAGCCCACAAGAGGTTCAAAGTGTACCAAATGGATGTCAAGAGTGCCTTTCTGAATGGAGTCTTAAAAGAAGAAGTCTATGTAGAGCAACCGCCTGGTTTTGAGGTTGGAAACCAAGTCTACAGACTGAAGAAAGCTCTATATGGACTCAAGCAAGCTCCAAGAGCCTGGTATGACACCCTGTCACAGTTCCTCTTGGATCATGGTTTCATCAAAGGAACTGTGGACAGAACTCTCTTCAGAATCACTGAAGGAGAGGACATCTTGCTTGTCCAAATATATGTGGATGACATCATATTTGGATCCCCAAATGAGAAGCTGTGTGAGAAGTTCTCCAAGCTCATGCAAAGCAAGTTTGAGATGTCCATGATGGGTCTGATGAATTTCTTTTTGGGACTTCAAGTCAAGCAATCTAAAGAAGGAATCTTCATCAATCAAGCTAAGTACACCAGAGAAATGTTCAAGAAATTTGGGTGTACAACTAGCAAGCCAGTAAGGATCCCAATGAACACAAATTGGAAGATGGATCCTGATGAGAGTGGTATCTCAACCAACTCTACTGAGTATAGAGGAATCATTGGTTCACTCCTCTATCTCACTGCTAGCAGACCTGACATCACCTTTGCAGTAGGTGTTTGTGCAAGGTTTCAAGCAAATCCTAAGAAAAGCCATCTTGAGGCTGCAAAGAGGATCTTGAGGTATCTCAAAGGCACTGAGAATCTAGGCCTTTGGTACCCTGCTGATGACAACAATGAGTTAACTAGCTACTCAGATGCTGATTATGGAGGATGTAGAATTGACAGAAAGTCCACTTCAGGGACTTGTCAATTCTTGGGCAACAAACTCATATCTTGGTTCTCCAAGAAGCAAAATACAGTGGCTACTTCCACCACTGAAGCTGAATATGTTGCAGCTGGAAGTTGCTCTGCTCAGATTCTTTGGTTGAGACAACAATTAAGAGACTACTATGTCAACTCTGCTTAAGTACCTATCTTCTGTGACAACAATAGTGCCATTGCAATATCACAGAATCCTGTTTTGCACACTAGATGCAAACATGTGGACATCCAGCATCACTTCATTAGAGATCATGTGGAGAAGAAGGACATAAAGTTGGTGAAAATCCACACAGATCATCAAAAAGCTGATATATTGACTAAGCCACTTGCAGAGGCAAGATTTCTAGAGCTATCAGCAGAATTGGGATTACTTGATCCAGGGAAGTCGGACAAGCAACTCTATTGAAGTTAATGGGAGTAAAGGGAACTGAGATGGTGTTCAGCAGACTTGTTCAAGTCTACTGAAATTCAGAAGAGATGACCTCAATCATTCAGGACACTTGTCCACATCATTTCAGGACACTTGTCCAAGTGGGGTCAGATAAGTTGTCTTGGCTATCAAACTATTTTCTTGGTTTGATAAGCACCTATTTTGGGTAATCATTGCCTATTTTGAAATTTGTCCCATTCTATTTACAAATATCATCTTTTTGGGATTTAATTTGTCTCCCACCCAAAAGGTCACTTTCCATGCATTAAATGCCAAGATTTAACTCTTGTTTGCATTACACTTTTTCAAGCCATGATCTACCTTGGAAACTCCCCAACCATTAACTAATATTAAATAACTTCCACGTTTTGAATAAAACCAATTACTCTCTGTTACATTGGTTTTTGACCATTGGATCAAAATTGGCCAACTCTCCTGAAATCAATCCTGGCCGTCCAATTTTGTTTTCCATTTTTGTTAACCGTTGAATTGCTTCAAAACTCACCAACTCATTGACAAACATTCTTTTTAGAATATTCACAAGTCTTAAGAACCCCTACAAACACTTCTTCCCCAAGTATTCGAAACCCTAGCTTTCATCTTCTTCAAACACTCTCAAACTCACTCAAATTCATTTCTGTAACCTTCAATGGCTCCCAAAATCAGACCAGATATGATCATTGACTTCTCCAACAAGGCTCTAGACCTTGATTTTGGCTATCTAAGCAACAAGAACAACCTTCACTTTGAGCCTATTGTATCTTTTGAAAGTGAAGACCCTGAAGTTACTCCAACTCTTAGATGGCTGAGAAGAGCTGGACTCAAGAAATTCATGGAAGAAAGGCCAAGCTCTTGTCTGGAGAGCTATATGGCTGAGTTCTTTGCTTTCCTCAAGTGAAGAGGTAAGCCTGAAGATGGTGAAGTTGCTACAAGAATTTCTTATGTAGCAGAGAGAGAGGAGGAAGAGAGATTTCACAGGGTGAAATTCTATGAAGAAGACCTTGAAAGAGCCTTTGGATTGCCTTCTAAGGGAAGGAATCCAGAATTTTATGGTGCTGACCATGAAGAGGAGATAGCACAAGAATGGTTATTGGTCCCAGGTCCCCTCTCTTCAACACAACACAAGAAGACTCTTAAGACAAAATTTCCCAATCTGTTTGAGGTAATCACCAAGAGTCTCTTGAGCAACACTGGAAGCTTGGAGCAGGTCAGCCATCCAAGAATCAGAATTATGGCTGCAGTTATTGATGCTAGTGACAAGGACATCAAGTTTGATTGGAGGACCTTCATCTTGTCTGAGATGATGAAGGAAAAGGCCAAATTCAAAGTGAAAGTTCACAATGAGGTTGTATTGGAAGGAAAACTCAAGTATTGCACCAGGGCAAGCTTGTTGATTGAAAGGTTTTCCCACTATTCACAAATGAAAACCTTTGCAAAGCCCCTCCCTGCCCAGAAGATATTGTTCAGGAAGCTAAGTAAGAAAACTGAACAAAGGAGGTTGCAACTGGCCAAACCTGCTGAAGAGAAAACTGAAGAAAAGCCAAAGTTGAAGAAAAGGACTAAGGCCAGAGTTGTGAAGACAAGGAAGGTGTCTCAAATTCCTTCAGAAGAGAATTCAGGAGCTTCAACTGAGATTGAAGAAGTTGCTGAAAAAGGAGTGCAAGTACCTTCTGATCACTCAGAAGAATTGAGGCAAAGATACAATGAGACTAGACAAAAGTCTAAGGGTGAAAAGAGGATCAGGGAAGTTGTCCCTGAGAAGGATGGAGAAGGAAGTGGGAGCAGTAGGGCTAGCAAGAGAAGGGCCAAGCCTACTGAAAAGGTGTTAGAGCTTCAGGAGGAAAAGTCTCTACAACTTGCTCTAAGAGAGAGCAGAGTTGAAAGCAGGACCAAGTCTAAATCAAGGACCAACTCTTCTGGTTCTGGAACTCCAGAATCCAAGGTCCCTGAAGGTCAACCAATAGAGGCCAATCTCCCTGAAACTCAGAATCCTGATCCCAACTCCCCTGAAACTCATGTTACTCCCACAAACCAACCAATCACCCCTGTCAATCTTACAAAGAGGTATTCACCAGAAGGGAGTGTGCAAAGAAGTGGGATAGATGTGCTTGCAGACTTAGCTGTAGATGAGACAAGATTGCAATCACCCCTTGACTCATCTATGCTCAATTATTCAAAATTCTTAGAAGCTGCACTTCATGAGCTAACCCCCCTGAGCAAAGCCCCTTTAGATCCATTGCTCTCAAAAGCAACTGAAGTACCTTCAATTGCACCCAACCCTTCTGAAGCCAATATCCCTGAACTTACCCTTCCAGAAGCCACTTTAGGAGAAACCAGAGCCAACTCCCCTATAACCCAAAGTCCCCATTCTAGTGGAGATGAGGAGGAGTATACTTATGAAAGTATGCTCAGAGGTGGAGCCAAGGCTACTATGGACAGTTTGTATCCACAACTTGCTGAATTTCCAAGAATTTAGAAGATGTTCCATGATTTGAGGATTCTTGTGGATGTGAAAGACAAAACCATAATGGAGATATCACAAGTCATCCAAGATAAGGGTGCAAACTGGTGGCAAGTGGAGGAAAGTAGACTGCTACACTTTGCTGGTGTGTTAAAGATTAGATTCCTCATTGATGAGGAGATTTTTGCAAAGTTATTAGATGAGAAGATCATTGAGGAGAAAGAGAGAAAAGCTAAGGGAATCAGACACCCTGATAGTAGCTCAAATGATGATGATTCCCCTGATGATCCCTCAAACCCCTCAAAACCCAATCCTCCTGAAACCAATCCCAACCCTCCTGAATCCAATCTGCCTTCAACCCCTCTCTTAACATATCATAGGAAAGGCTCTACTTCATCAGAGGTGTTGACCAAGGGTGGTAACACAACCAAAGATACATCTGCCAATGAAGGTTCTTCTGAACCTAAGGCACAACCTAAAGATGTTGAGGTTCCTACTTTAGAGGCTGGTTTGATTAAGGCCTATTCAGTGTCAGGAGAGTTGAACACTGATCAGCCCTTAATCATTCAGGATGACTCAGTGGCTGCTGAAATAAGCACTGTGATCTCCCCACAACTGCCATCTTTGAACCTTGTTGAAGGTGGAGATGTTGCAGGTATAGGTGAAGGTGTTGAAAAGGAGAACTTAGTTGAAAAATCAGAGGGAGTAGAGGATGAAAGAGAGGTTGTGATCACTAAGATAGTGAGTGTACCAACAAATGAGGGTGGTATAAGTGAGGAAGGACATGTTATTCTTGAAGTCAAATCTGGACTTCAAGAATCCCTTGATGAAAGGAGGCCTGATTCCTTGTGTGAGGACATTATTAATGAAGGGAGAAAAGAAAGAGTTGAAAATGAGAAGAAGACTGCTGATGTATCAGAGTCTTATGAAAAAGAAACTGAGGGTGATGAGTGTGTTTTCACTAACCCTTTTGATTTGTCTGATATTGCAGGTATAACCTTTGATCAAATTTTTGCAGATGACTTCTTAACAGATGCACCCATCCAAGTTGATACTGGATCAGCACAAGCCTTGCTTGGGATGCAATCAGCAAAGTTGGACTCCTTGTCTCATCAAGTCCAATCAGCTCATGCAGAAACCACTGGAGCCTTGGATGAGCATGGAAGAACTTTAGCATCTGTAGAAATGAGGCTAACTGGCTCAGAAGATGTGGTGCTACCCACTTTGGAAGCAAGAATCAGTGGAGTTGAGACTGGATTGCAAACCATCTCCACTGAAGTCATCAAAGCCAAGAATACTATGAGGTCAGTATCAAAGGATGTCAAGAAAGAGGAAACCTTGCTAAGGAATAACCACAACAGGAATGTGAAAACCTTGAGATCAGTGGTTAAGCAAGCTCTTGGAAGAAAGACAGCCCTGCAGAGGAAAAGAGCTGAAGAACAAAGGCTAGCAATGGTGAAAGCAGCCTCAGAAAAGTTTTCCCAAGAGGTAATGGCCAACATTGCTGAAGGTGCAGTAGCCAACCTCACTAAGCTTCTTAAGGCCCAACTTGATGCATCTCTGAAAGCAACCTTGGAGGAGGTTGTCCAACAAAAGATGAAGCCTGTTCTAGCTTTCCTTAGCTTGAGCAGTGACAGAATGCAAAATATACATGATGAGAATGTATATTTGTTGGAGGAGATGAAATCCCTAACCCAAGCCCAGTCCTTAATGGCATCTACCATGAGTGAGCTCAAACCTCAGTGTTTTGATGCTGCCAAAAAGGGGGAAAGGGAAAGAGCAAGGGCAAAAGGTGCCTTGGTCATTGGAAGCCCAGTCAAGGGAAAGGACAAAATTGCTGAAGGAAAAGGAAAAGAGCCAGCACTGCTGAATTTGGAAGATTTGGATGAAGAGGAGCAGCTAGTCATAGCCTTGAAGAACTCAATGGCCTCAGCTCAAGAGGAAAGAGCTAGGCTACAGCAAAGACCAGGAGGAGAGGTGTCTGGTTTGGACAAAGATGCTGAAGGTGTCCAAACTAGAGGAAAGATTAAGAAGGCCAAGGGAAACAAAAGAAAGGCTGAAACATTCACTAATTTTCCCAATAGCCTTGATCTGCCTCCTGAGTTCAGAATTGATGATGATGAGCCTATCTCCAAAAAGGCAAAGAGTGCTGAGAAGGACAAAACTGCTGAAGTGTCCAAGATTGCTGAAAAAGATAAGTCTTCTGAAACTGACAAAAGTGCTGAAGGTCCCAAGTCCACTGAAGATGTTGAAGAATTGTTTGCTGAAGGATTTGGACCTGAGCCCAAAAAGAAGACAATTGTCCTAGCTCTTGATCCATCAAAGTTGTTTCATGAAGGGTATGGCAAAGACCCTGAAACTCAACAGAAACTGGCCATGATGAGGGCCCAAGAGAAGATGAACTTGATGGATGAGGCTAATAGAGCAAGAGACAAAAGAAGAGCAGACTTTCAAAAGCCCAGAAGGAAAAGAGCAACATACAGCAAGTTGAAGCCACAGCTACTGATCCCCATGGACACCAAATATCCTCACTTGGATAAATGGGTGCCAATTCAGCTGAATGACTTATGGGAGGAAGCCAAAAGGGAGTTTGTTTATGACTTCTATGTCATTGACAGATGGAATGGAAGAGATGCCAACTCCATTTTTGCTGAGTTCATGATAGAGTATCACAGAGAACTTTATCAACAACTACTTGCAGCTGCTGATATTGCAAGATTTGAACTCACTACCCCCAAGCCAATCATATATATGCCTCCAAAGCTTGATGGATGGATTGACCAGTCAAAAATTCTGAAGGAGTTTCTGGAAATCCTCAAGCTAAACAAGATGGTTCTTGGACCCAAGGGAACAAACCAAGAGGCCATGGAGCTGAAAAGAAGAGTGTGGGCACAATATGGGATGGTGCCACCTCCTGAGGATGATCTCTGAAATGGCTAAGTCTTCTGACCTTTTTGTGGTTGAAAACTTATCTTACCTGAAGATATGTTTTTAATTGGTCATCTATGCTGAAGTTTGGTCAAGAATGCTGATGTGCTCTGATAATCTGTTTGCTCTGATATGCTTTGATTGCTCTGATATAAGTTTTTGCTCTGATACTTGAAGATCTAGATACCATTAAGTGCTTAGTATATGCTCAGATACTTTGTAATGAAATGCTCTAATGTATTATTGATTCATGCTCTGATATGTTAACTTCAACTATCAACATGCTTGTAATGAATTTCAAATGAATGATAGTTAAACACTTTTTGAATCAAGAAAGCATTCATACAAAAATTTCTCTATGCCTATCTTTGAAACCTATTTGCAATATGAATAGTGAGCACACTAACACATTGCTTTTCAGGAAAATTGACCCTAGTCATGTCTTCTGAAGATTAATGTAATAGGTGTAGCCAAGTCACTTTTGCATAAAATGTATAGGTTTTGGCATCATCAAAAAGGGGGAAATTGTTGGGAATAAAATGAGATATGTTTTGATTCAATACCAAAACCCCCTGAGACATGCCTAAGTCAAGATGATTATGTTCTAAGAATGATAGAACATATAGAATAAGGCTAGATGAGGAGCTGATATGTTAGGCAGCTCTTAGTTGTTTAGATGCACAAATTGAGGGGGAACATATGCTTTGAAGTCTATCAAGAACAAATCCCCTCAAGACTCAAATTCTGGAACAATCACTAAGTCTATTGAAGGCCAAGTATGCTGATCAGGAGAGTTGTCCAGAAGAGTTGTCTCAGCACTATTAATCAAGAACAAGTGTTCTGAAGCTTAAAGATCAACTATATTGAAGAGTTCAAGACAACTATACCCTAAAGACTTTCAAAGAAACATGCTAAGATCACTTGAAAGTGAAGCAAAGGGAAAAAGCCAAGTCATCTGAAAAGAGCAGGCCAACCATGCTGATAAGAAAGTCTGCTGATAGTGATAAGGAGAGTTGTCTATTGATAAGGAATGTTGTCCTATCATAGAATCAACCTAAAGAAGCCATGTCCAAGCTTAAACAAGTGAATCTTGAAGTCAAACATTGGGAAGAGTGCTGCAGAATAAATACAAAGTCTATACAGCCGTTTATTTCCCAAATGAGGACATGTCAGTATCAAGAATCTGTCTTCCAGTTTGAAGAACTCAAGGAAGACACTTATAACAATTTGGGACTGCCTCTCCAACGGGCAAATCATCAAATTTGTCTATAAATACAGAAGTGTGAAGACCATTTGAAGCACCTCAACCTTGACAAGAATATCCAACTATCCTACAAGTCAAAGTGCTTTCAAGCTTAAAAAGAGATTACCTTAGTCTTCATACACTTCTTCTAAGCTGAACTCCATTGTATATCCATACAAAGCTTAGAGAGATATCCTATCCTTATACACTGACCTTCATTGTAAAGGATATCTCATTAGTTAGAACCTTACTTCAATCCTTACCTCTTTCAAGTGAGAAAGTGAGAAGGTTGTAGTAGTAGAAGTGGTAGGAGCTGACTGTTGAGAGAAGAACAGTTCAGTTCTGAGTTGAGAAGAGGGTACTAGGATTCTAGACATCCTAGAGATCAATTCACCAAGGAGTGGTGTTCTTGATCAAGTGCACCTTGGCACTATAAAACAAGTTAATTCCAAGAGTGAAGGAATTATCCTGTTAAATCAGGGAAAGTGGATGTAGGAGCTTAAGTCTCTGAACCACTATAAACTGTTGTGTTGATTTACTTTCAAAGTACATTCATACATTCAACACTGCTCAAAAAAATGATCTTTCAAAGGACATATATTCAAAGACTGTGCAAAAACTGAATTGGACAAGTTCCCTGAAAACTGGACTGTATTGCTTAGAGTGATTTCAGAACTTAAAGGAGTTTTAAACTAAAGGGCCAACCACTAATTCCGCACTTATAACCAATTTAGATAGTCATTCAACTAAGTACTCAATAGTACTTAGTAGCTTGGTTATCTTTGAAAAAGGTTATATATCTTCAGCAGAGTTGTCCAAGACAATCTTGCTGAACTCTGGTTTGATCAAGTTTGAGAAGAATTTGCTTACAAGTGTATTCCCCCCCCCCCCCCAATACACTTGTTATATACTCCTTCAGGACCAACAATCCCTGATTTTACCAAATTGCTCTTTCAATCCCTGATTTTACCAAATTGCTCTTTCATTGTACCCTCTATTAGCTCCAATGCCTTCTTCCTTGCTCTATAGGTTTGTTGCATTGTGATATTGACTTTCAGTTTGGTGCATACCTCAACTCTAAACTCATTTGCTTTTAACTTGGGATTAATTTTTAACTTCTTCACATAATGCTTTCCAACCAATTTGACTTAATACTTTCATTCTTGTAATTCCAGGAGCATTTTGTGTGTTGTGGGTTGTAAGCTTTAATCTGCCATGATCCGTTATTATGCATTGGAGATACCCACACATACCACTCACATCCCTCTTTTCTACATGCACCTTGTAGTATTTTTTTGTCATTATGGTTAAACCTGAAACCCATTCCCCTTTTAATACAAAAAATGGTAATGGCTTCCTTAGCTTCTTTTTTTGATGAAAAGATAATTCCAACTTTCAACTCAGGCTTTCTAGATTCAGTTACTTCATTAAATTTGGGGAATTTAGGCAAATCTTCTTCATCAGACCCCTGAATACTCTCAAACGCATCACTACTATTATCAAATGTCTCATTTTCGCCTAGCATAAACCTTCTCACTCACATACTTATTTTCCATCTTATTACCACTAATTCCAACACGATTAAACTCAGCATCATGATCAACATACTTTTCATATAACATATCATCCTCATCCATATCATATTCACTATCAACTAGAACGTCACTATAATTTTCAGAATTGGAGGCCCCAAGCTCATTTAAAATCACATTATCTAAAAAAGACATATCAACTTCAGGACCAAAATCACCACCATCAACCACAGTCATTTCCCTATCACTATCTAAATGTTGAAAACAAAAAAAACAAAAAAAAAATTTGATAAAAATGTAAACAAAACAAAAATAATTAACCCATATATTTAAACGTAAAAGTTATAGAAACTTATCGTATTGGGGTGCAGAAGTATTCTAGTTCCTTTTAGACATCTTCAGTTCTTCGTACAAACTCAAAATCACTCTAGTGTGGTTTGGGAGTTTAGGGTTAAGGAATTAAAAGAGTGAAAATAAAAGTTGGCGCTCAAAACCTTTTCTCCGTTAGTAAACGACGGATTCACTAACAACAACATCAAAATTGATAAAAAAGAATAAGTGAGTGACCAATTTTGATAGTGATTAAATGTGGGTGACCAAATGTGAAAAGTGATAAAGTTCAGTGATATTTTCCCAATAATTTAAAGAATAACTTAATAAATAATAAAATAAAACAAATAATATATAAACATAAATTAAAATAACAAATGTGTGAGTATTGCGTCTGCCGTGTAGAATTTGAAAAGAATTATGTGAATATAAATAAAAAAATCAATGCTATATAATATATATATATATATATAGGTGCATGTTGTATAAAATTCGCTGAGAAAGAACGAACTTAGTCAAAGACTAGTAGTGTATTGTTGTTATGTATATATACATAGATATGCGGTTTCTGGCATTTTTATAAAATTTTTAAATTCATTTTAGTATATATATATATATACGAACTCAAACGTGGATTGGTGTTTTGTTTGACAAATTGGAAAATCCAGATTTTATTATGGTGTCGTAAGAAAAAAAAAGCGAACCAGAAAACAATATTTTTTTTATTGAACGTGTTCATTCATTTTGCCTACTTTAGCCTATTTCCCGGAGCTCATTCTTTTGCTTTTATATATATAAAGAAATATATATATATATATATATATATATATATATATATATTTCTTTATGCTTCCTGAATTTCTAAAGTTGGTATTGTTGATTTATCTTACGGATGTGTTATTTGTTTTTTTACATATAAAATTAAATATTATAATAATGTTTAAAATATTGGTTAAAATTTATTTATATAAAATTACATCTTATAATAATGGGAAAAAATGTACGCCATTTTTTTAAATGAATGATTATTTATGTTTAGTTTTATTATTAAAATAATAGCATATTAACCAATTTATATGTTTCCATAAAATATGTATAAGGGTATTTTAGTAATTTAAAATAAAATTTTTACATTATTTTAAATTCATTTTATTATATCAATTAGGAGTGTGCAAAAAAAAACTTGGACCGAAAAAAAGATCAGAATCGGACCGGACCAGAATCGGGCCGACCAGTTAGTTTCCGGTCTCTGGTCCATTTAATTTTAGGGTTTCCGGTCCGGGTTAAGACCGGAATTTACCGGTCCGGACCGGATCGGACCGGAATTAATATTTTTTTTAAATATTTTTTAAAATTGTTGAGATCTATTACATTTTTTCAAGTATATAATTGAACAAAAATAATTAATTTACTTTTAGTGTCAAAATACGATTAATAATATTGTAAATAAAATTCACATTGACGGAGATTGATCTCAAATGAAGAACAAACACTAACTTTCTTACACAAAATCATCATTCTTGTTCTTGTTTCCAAAAATTTAAAAATAAAAACTTGAAAAAATAAAAAAAAAATAAAAAAAAATAAGAAACCGGTCCAAACCCGGACCGGACTGAAATTTTCCAGTTCGGTCCAGGTTTGGACCGGATTAATCTGGTCCGGGAGACCTAGAGAGGAGCATACTCCTAAGTCCCAAGCCTACACCACTAGGCCAACTAGATCCTTTACTTAATTAAGTGATTTTCGATTTATATTAATTTTTATCTCGATTTCGTTGTTATTTTGTTTAGATGCTATGCATATTTTAATTTAGGAGTTTAATAAACTTGATCACACAATGTTATTCATTTATTGATTCCAGCTATTTCTTAATTTATAATCCGTAATTGTTAGTATAATATTGTGGAAATTGTAGCAATTAAGGCAAAACACATTAGGGAATAACAACGGCTAGGTTGTATGCAACGAGTGTCTCGTATTCACAGTCTAGTTTATCATATTATTTTAGTTCTTGTACTTTCTGATTAATTAAATATAAGAAACAATTCGAAACTAGTTTGATTAAATTGGTAAAATTAATTAAAGGAAATGTTGGTCCTAAAAGGAGTATATAACAAGTGTATGGGGGGGGGGGGGGGGGGGAATACACTTGTATGCAGTTCTTTTTCAAACTTTGATCAAATTAGCCAAATATGACTCTAGCAAGGTTGTCCTGGACAACTCTGCTGAGATGTATAACTTCTTAAAGATAACCAAATTACTAAGTACTATTGAGTACTTAGTTGAATGACTATCTAAGTTAGTTATAAGTGCGAAATTAGTGGTTGGCCCTTTAGTTTAAACTCCTTTAAATTCTGAAATCACTTCAATCAAACAGTCCAATTTTCAGGGAACTTGTCCAAATATGTTTTTGCACAGTATTGAGTATATGTCCTTTGAAAGATCAGTTTTGTGTGCAGTGTTGAATTTATGAAAGTACTTGAAAGTAAATCAACACAAGAGTTTATAGTGGTTCAAAGACTCAAGCTCCTACATTCACTTTCCCTGATTTAACAGGATAATTCCTTCACACTTGGAATTAACTTGTTTTATAGTGCCAAGGTGCACTTGATCAAGAACACCACTCCTTGGTGAATTGATCCCTAGGATGTCTAGAGTCCTAGTACCCTCTTCTCAACTCAGAACTGAACTGTTCTTCTCTCAACAGTCAGTTCCTTCCACTTCTACTACTACAACCTTCTAACTTTCTCACTTGAAAGGTATAAGGGTTGAAGTAAGGTTCCAACTAATGAGATATCCTTTACAATGGAGGTCAGTGTATAAGGATAGGATATCTCTCTAAGCTTTGTATGGATATACAATTGAAGTTCAGCTTAGATGAAGTGTTTGAAGACTGAGAATGTCTTTTTAGGACTTTGAAGCTTCAGAATAGTTTTATAGTTGGATGGATAGTGGATGCTTCAAATGGTCTTCACACTTCTGTATTTATAGACAAATTTGATGATTTTCCCGTTGGAGAGGCAGCCCCAAATGTCTATAAATGTCTTCCTTGAGCTCTTCAAGCTGGAAGACAGATTCTTGATAGTGACATGTCCTCATTTGGGAAATATACAGATGTAACTACTTTGTCTTCATTCTGCAGCACTCTTCCCAATGTTTGACTTCAAGATTCACTTCTTCAAACATGGACATGGCTTCTGATGATTAGTCCTAGGATAAAGACAACATTCCTTATCACTTGGACAACTCTTCTTATCACTATCAGTAGACTTTGCTTATCAGCAAAGTTGGCTTGCTCTCTTCAGATGACTTGGCTTGCTCTCTTCAGATGACTTGGCTCTTTCCCTTTATATGGTTGTGTCTGTGCATGATTGATGATCTTTTGTATCCATATCATGGAATTAGTGTCCTTGACCACATCAGCAAGGTTGGGATCTCCTTGACATAGTTTTTGTACAAGTGTGCTGAGACATCTCTTCTGGACAAACCTCCTGAGCAAGAATGCCTTAGTAGGTTGTGTCAAGATGATGCATTTAGCATGCCTGACCTTCAGATGTGTCGATCCATAATCCATTTACTCTTGATCAGCATACTTGTTCATTTAGCAAACTTGGGACACATTTGACTTGAGCCATGAGGGGACTTGTTCTTGATAGACTTCGAAGCAAATGTTCCCCCTCAAAAAGTGCATCTAATAATCTAAGAGCTGCCTAACATATCAGCTTCTCTACTTGTCTTTAGGCTACATGTTCCAACATTCCTGATACATGTTTACCCATTCTATCTAGGCATGCCTAAAAGGGGTTTTGGTATCAATTCAAAACACTTCTCATTTTATTCCCAACAATTTCCCCCTTTTTGATGATGCCCAAAACCTATACAATCTATGCAAAGGTGACTTGATTACACTTATTACAATTTTCTTCAGTGGAGGTGACTGAGATCAAGTTTCCTGAGAGAAAATGTGTTAGTGTATTTTCTATTTTCATTTGCATATAGGTTGACACATCAGACAAGTTGAGATCATGTAACACTGTTTCTTGATTCAAAATATGTTCAACTATCATGCATTTGAAATTCATTACAGGCATGCTGATAGTTGAAACAACCATATCAGAGCATGAAACAGAAAAAACATTACATAGGATCATAAAGTAAACTAGGATATATTTTCAGAGCATTGATCTTTGAGTATCAGAGCAAAACACATGTCAGCATACTTGAGCATTTTCAGCACAGATGACCAATCCAACAAATCAGCAACCAAGATAAGTTTTCATCCATTTTAGCACATAAGGGTCAGAATAACTTAGCCATTTAGAGATCATCTTCCTTAGGTGGCACCATCCCATATTGTGCCCACACTCTCTTCTTTAACTCCATGGCTTCTTGGTTAGTTCCCTTTGGTCCAAGCACCATCCTGTTTAGCTTGAGAATCTCTAGGAACTCTTGAAGAATCTTGGTTTGGTCAATTCATCCATTCAGCTTTGGAGGCATGTATATGATTGGCTTAGGAGCAGTGAATTCATTCCTTGCAAGATCAGCATCTGCAAGAAGTTGCTGATATAGCTCCCTGTAATACTCAATCATGAAATCAGTAAAGGAGGATGTAGGTCCCAAGTTGAGTTTAATATTGAGTAAGCTAGTGAAAATGTCTAGAGTGGGGTGAATAGACTTTTCAAAAATCTTTCAATATATCAGAATACGAATGCGGAATATCAGAATAACAAATGAGCCCAATTCAGTTTATACTCAACTTAGTCGCGAACTCTGTAAGAACACTCTACTAGTCTTGTTCAGATATGTAATTCAATCAATTAAGCAGTTAATTAATTAAACACAAATAAAACAGTAAAGTAAATCAAACACGAGATTTATAGTGGTTCGACAACTTGTCTACATCCACTCTCACAACTCCAGTCGTGAAATTCTTATTAACTCGTCCAATAGAGTAATATGTTCTTGTGGCTTAGAGTACCAAGAAATAAGACTTCGATCTTTTCGAAAACACTTCCAAGTGCCTCTTCGATCTTACAACTAGTAGTTTTACAAGTAACTAGCAACTTGAACAGTAATAGTAAAACTTCTCTATTCAGTAGTAGCCTTCTTGATATCTTCTCTTGTCTTCTGGCTTCTTTCTGAATTTCTAACTCTGAGAGTTCCTTTGCTTTGAATACGTCGTTAAATCGCTTCAATTGAATATAGAATATCAGTGTGTCAGTAGTCTTAAATCGTTGAATACCTTGGGGTATTATAGACATCCAACTTCAAGAACATTCTGTTGTGTAACCAACTTTTCTTGAAAACTGATTTCTAACTTCTCCTTTTATCCTTTCACGCGGTTATGTAGTTAATTAGTTATTTCCAACTAACTCTTCAAACTTTATCTTCACACGCGTTTTGTAACTAACTTCTTCCTTCTTGTCTTTTCTTGTTGCGCACCTGTCTTGTTTGGTTTCGACACTTAGACAAATTTTGAGTCTCCTTTCTTACTCATCTTGTCTTGCGCATGTCTTCTTCAGCAGTAGACTTCAGAATAGAACTAATTTAATCCTACCATCTAATCTAACAAGACTATTACATTTACTTTAAGCTTTATAAAATAGCTTAGTCAACTTAAGATCTATACATTAAATATACAAATACAAAACGAAACTTTGAGCTTCTATACATTTTGAATAGCTCAGTATAAATCCTAAACAAATATAACAAAGTACTTATAACACGTATTTGTCTTTCAAACATACTTAAACTTTTCTTTTGAAACTATACTTGTCTTGTGAACTCTACTGATCTGTTCAAGATGACTTCATAACTAGACTAGATCAGTCAACACTTAGAAAATATTCAAGTCTACTTTTGGCTTATCAAAACTTCATCTTATCTTTTCATCATTTAGGACTTGTCTTAGGATTCATATCCTAACAATTTCCCCCTTTTTGATGAAGCCAAAACTACTTGAATCTTTTCTCAATAGTAGACTAGTTAAGTAGTTATCTTGTCTTTAATCATCAAAATGTGTTATCTTTTCATTCATTCAAAATAAGATCAGTAGATTACACTTACTTAATCAAACAAAAAAACTAAGTAAAGAAATTATAACTAATCAGTAATGTTACCTCCTTCTAGATTTGGAACACAAAAAGCATCGAGGAGTCTTCTATGAATCTCTGAAATATGTTCTTCATTCACGATCTTCTCCTTCTCTAGCAGCTCTTCTTCGAACTTCTTGATCTGGTTGAAGTCGATTCTCTTGCCCGAGCTCAGCATAGGAGTAGACCATTTAGGATAGATCGGCACCAAAATGTTAAAATTCACAGTAGTAGCAATTCTCATGATCAAGTTCCATAGCATCTGATCCTGAACCTCCATGAACTTGTCAAAAATTGCATATAGTTCTTCCTTGCTGTCTGCATCTCCAAATTTGCGAATAATCCAGTGATCAAGTTCCCACTTCAACTTGACCTTGAACCATGTATCTCGATGTTCATTGTCAATGAAGTTATCTATGAACGCATCTTCTATCTAATCTGGATTTGCCTTCAACTTCTGCAATCTTCGAATATGCTTGCCAACTTTCTTTTTGCTAGCATAATGAGAATCATTAATCTTCTGCTTCTTCAGGATTGTAGTTTCATCTTCAGCTTTAGACTCTTCAGCAATAAGCTTTCTCTTGACCTGTCTGGTCTGAACCTCATCTGTCTCGTCTGCTCTTCTTTCTTTGTTTGCTCTAAGTCAGCCTTCTTCACAAGCTTACCTCTCTTAGGCCTTCTTAGCTCTTGCATAGCAGACGCAGCAGCTTTTACTTCCGGTTTAGCACTAGACTTCTCTTCAACTCTACTTGTCTCTTCCCCCTTTTTAGCTTCATCACTTGCCTTAAGAGTGAATAGACTAGTAAAGTGAGTCATCTCTTCTTTCAAAGCTTCCTTCATTGTTTCCGCAGCCATCTCAATCTGCCTTTGATGCGTCTTGTCATGACTCATCTTGTCAAGACGATCAGCAGTAAGTTCCAACTTCCTTGAACTTGAGATTAGCTCATCCTTGAAATGAGTAGCTGTTGATAGAACGCTTCTCTGAATGCAAAGTTGATAGAACGCTTCTCTGAATAATCAACCTGTCTCTTCAAGAAGTCTTCAACCTGAGCATACATCTCTTGTTTGAAGGTTGAGTCCATTTGGTTGACTTCACCAACAATCAACTCTCTCGAACTATCCACCAGAGATTGATTCTGCTCTACAAGAACTTCTTTCAAGTTGGATTTCAAGAACTCATCTATTGAAGACTGAACAACATTCTTCAAGTCCATCTTCAATCTGTCTAAGAAACCTTCTGGAAAGACGTGAGAATCTTGAGTTTCAGCAATATCGTCATCATCTCTAACAACGATCTCATCTTCATCGAATACAAAAGCTTCAACAAACTCATCATCTTCTTTAGCAGATAAGATCAAGTTGTCTTCTGCTTCAGCACTTCCCGCATCTTCTTCTAGCTGATCTGAGACATTCTCCAACTCCATTAATGGCTCAGATGTCTGAGTTCCAGCATCAATGGTTTCAGCTTTCAACTCTTCTTCCACAAGATCAGTTTGAATTCCAACTTCAAACTTGTCTTGAGAAGACAAAACATCATCCGAAATACTCAGCAACCTTTTCACCAAAGCTGTCAAGGCATGCGCTGTGAGGAGTTCTGAGTGGTCTTTGACTCCACTGTTCTCTTGCTGCTCCATCTCCCAGTCTTGGAAATTTACAATTCCGCCCATTCCAATGATTACTTCAAACAAGTCTACTGTTGGGGCCTTCTTCAATGCAACCCACATGCATATTCTCAAGAGTTTCTCAAACTGTTCAGAAGACGAGTCGATCTCGACTGATGGGAGCATCTTTCTCAGATTGTTGGAAACTTTCGCATGCAGTCTTTTCTCTCGAAGACACATCGGATAATAAATAAGGGATTCAAATATAGTAACGGGAGGGGTCTGAGCAAGTGGGGTCCTTGTCTCAGTTGTTGCAGTGGCAACTAGAGGGGTTCCCGAACTAGATGGGTTGGAGGGTTCAATATTTTCTGTTGAGGTAGAGGGAATTTGGATGGTGGTTTCTGGGGGATTTAATGTGGCTAGGTTTGGTTTGACAACTGTAGGAGTATCAGTTGTATCGAATATAGTAGTGTGTTGGGTAATGTTGGCTCTCAGTGGTTGACTGCCAACACAGACGAGGTTTTGGGTACAGGCCTGGCACGAGATCAGAGTGATCTTGCCTTGGTTTTGACGGGGAGAGAGAGAGGAATTGAAAGAGTTCGGGAAGAAGTACCAACCTTTTCAGCAGTCGACTTGTCTGGTGAGGGACTCGACTCGACTCTCACCAGTCGATAGGTTTCAGCAACTTCAGCACCTGTCTCAGTCTCCTTCTCAGGCTCCTTGTCAGAATGAGTCTCTTCTGAGTCTTCAGCAGGCTCAAACATTGCCTCCTCTGGCACATACTGAACTAGTCTCCCACTAGTTCCAGCCTCAGCCACCTCTTTAGATTCCTCATCATCATCCGACTCGTCTTCCTCAGCACTAGACGAAGCGGCTTCGAACATAGCGTCTTGAGGATCAATCTGAATTTGCTTGCGCTCAATAGCTCTTCCAGCAGCTTGCTTTGCGAGAGCTTCCTTCTTTAGATAATGCTTGAGGGCATGAAATGGCTTGCCCTTGCTCCAACTTGTCTTGTTTGGTAGCAAGACAGGTAGAAGGATACTTAGCTTGTTGCCAAAGCTAACAGCAGCAGACACCACCCAATCTCTAGTGTCGGTGTCAACATGAACATTTTGTTCAAAATACATCAAACGATCCGCGAACAACTTGTACCAATTTCCTTCTGTGATGCCGTCATAGATTGCGGCCATCACTCTTGCCTTCTGAAGGGTTACTAAATCAAAGCTTCCAGTGACACCCAACAGCATTTTCGACGTAATATCAAGAAGAGTCTTGTACTTGTCCAATAACTCCTTCTTCTTGACTGCCGAAATCTTACCATCTCGACCCAGCTTTAACTTCTTTCCACAGAATATACTGAGATACCTCAACTCCTGCCCTTGGCCATAATTCTCCACATCAATTGAACCAGTAAGTAGCTTCAATGTCTTGAATACACCATCACGAGTGATTTCCACTCGGCTTCCACCAACAAATGACTCAATGGAGTCGCCTCTTCTGGTAGCATTGGCATAAAATTCCAACACCTCCTCTTCCAATACAATCTCCAGAAATGACTCCAAATACGGTCTTAAACCACATCGGCAGCACTTCATCAAAATTTCCTTGTTGTCATCAGTATGGTTTCCTCTAAAGAATACAGAGCCTTCTACATGCACCTTGCCTTCCGAGGCATACTTGCCTAGGTCGAATCTGGCCTGCATGTTAGTGCGAACATCGAAAAGCGAGACAATCGACATAGTAGAAGCTTGATTAAGATCAAATAGATATGATTGTGTAAGAAATTGATAGCCTGAGAGTAGAGGAGTTAAGAAAACGTGAGGAGAGAAGAGTGGAACTGTTTGGGGTTTTGATAAAACTTGATTTTTGAATTAACGGTTGTGATTAAGAAGTTTGATCCAACGGTTGTGGCCTTTGGAATTCAGTTACGGAATCGAGAGTATTACGTGATTTGGTATTGTAAATTTTGGAATCCGCCTTTCCTATTGGTTAGGACAGAGGAGTGTACTCATCTGACCTAGTGTAGTAGGGTTTGGCGCGAACTGGGTGTATACACCTCATTAAAGGGAGTGTATAAATCCAATTCAAGGTTTTTCCAATTTTCACATTATCAAATTACATTAATGCCCTTAATTCGCACTAAATAAACACTTAGAATATTTGAATCATGAGAACACTTATCTTGTTTGTTCGAGTCTATCCAGAACAGACGAGTAGACTTATGCGCACCAGATGAGTTTCCCCTTCGACTGTGCTTGTTTGTCTGAATGTCGAACGACTTCATGTACCTATCTTATCTTGTGTGACGCATGAGAGTAGGTACAAGTAGAGTAGAATAACTAAGATGAATATCAATCTAAAGCAATGGTCAAGGTTCGAACAAGATGACTTTTAACAAACTTAAGAGTCAACATAAGGATATTTAAGAAATCAAAGATTCCCCCTTAAATGTTTATTCCCTTAGTATTACCCTCAGCTTTACCAGCTTCCTCATCAGGTTGTTTGGTCATCTTGTCTGACCTTCTATACCTGTCTGTTGAGCGAGTAGACGAGTGCCCTGTTTCAGTGATCTTGTCTCCTTATCTTTTGTGATGTACCTGTCTAGTTAGTACATAGCTATAGGCAAGTAGGGTCTAGATCAATTAGTCCTAGACTAATGCATAATTCACGAAAACGAGCCTCAAGTAATGGTTTTGTGAAAATATCAGCTCTTTGAAAATCAGTATGAATCTTTTCCATGCGAATATCCTTCTTTTCGACATGATCACGTATGAAATGATGCTTCACATCAACATGCTTACAACGTGTGTGCAAAACTGGATTTTGTGTAATGGCAATGGCACTGTTACTGTTGGTCCCTGAGACGAGTGTAAGATCAGCTGACTTGATGTCTGCTGATTGTGTGGAAAATAAAATAACTCTTCAAAGTAACTAGTCTGCTGATTTCACTAGGGGCCTAGGACTAGTTACTCGACTGATTAATTACCCATCGGAGTTAAGTGCGGAATTGTAGTGTGCCCATAAATATTATACTCGTCTATTTATTAAATACAGTGTGTAAAACATTTTATGCACAAATATGTATGAAAAGACTTGAAATGTAAAGTGCAGAAATATAAATAACACATTAATTTATAGTGGTTCGGATATACGTTCCTACGTCCACTCTCACGTCCTAACGTGATGTTTAATCCCTTTAATTTACCACAAATTACAAGGGCCTTGACCTTTATAGTCCCAAGGGTAGGACTTTGAGATCTGAGCCAGTTCCTTCACTGCTACGGTCTCCACAAGTGATTGTAAGCACTTGCACTTCCCCACAAGTGATTGTAAGCACTTGCACTTGCACTCCACAAGTGATTATAGAGCACTTGGACTCTTTACAGTGATGAACAATCAACTTGGCTTCTAGGGGTTTATGGTAGAAGGTGGGTTTTGTGTATATGAACTAGGTGAGAATTTCCCTTACAATCTGTTTTAGCCTCATGCTAGGATTGGGAAATTCTCTCTAAGCTATGGATATATATGAGTGGCTAAACTGGCTTAGATGTTATGAGTTCACTCACTGGGGATGAGGTGATGCTTGTTGAATCTTCATGAACGATCTTCTTGAGCTCTTCTTATTTCTGGACTTTATGACCTTTGCTCGACCTCTGCATCTCACACCTCTTCTCTCCAAATGATGTAAGAACTGAACTCATTTATATAGTGTTGAGTTTGAATGTTACCGTTGGATGATGGCATTCAAAACTCCACTAATTGAGGAATTGACAATCTCTTGATATGATATGATTGAATATTACCATTGTCATGTAATTTCAATCATATCTTTGACTTTCCTTTCTTGTGCGTATCTTGTCAATCCTTGACTTCAACTCTGATTGGCCTTCCTTTAATTGGGTACTCATCTGATCTTTCTTTTAGGCTTCTGCTGTCTTTTATTCAGCTGCTGTCTTTACCCCGCTGCTGTCTATACTCAGCTGCCTTTTACTCAGCTGTCTTTACTCAGCTGTCTTTACTCAGCTGCTGTTTCTTCTCAGCTGCTGTCTTTACTCTGCTGTCTTTACTCAGCTGCTGTTTCTTCTCAGCTGCTGTCTTTACTCTGCTGTCTTTACTCAGCTGGTTGTAAGATGACTTCTACTCAGCTTGTAAGAAGACTTCTACTCTGCTGGTAAGAAGACTTCTACTCTGCTGGTAAGAAGACTTCTACTCATCTTACTCTTACTCTTCTTATCCTATAAGATGAGTTTAACTCATCTTATCAGGAGACTTCTGGTCTTGGTCTTCTCTTTTCTTCTTGAGCATTGGCATGTCTTCTCTTCTAACCAGAGTCCTATCTATTACAAGATGTATAATAAAGTTGTCTATACAATACAACTTATCCTATTACATGTTTGATTTGGTTTATCAAAACTCAACTAGGGATATTCATATCCCAACAGTTACTATCACAGAAAATAGGAACATTTGATTCATATATGTTGTAATCTCTAAGCTGTTGCATGAGCCAAAGTAGTTGACTACAGCAGCTACCAGCAGCCATGTACTCGGCTTCAGTAGTAGAGGTAGCCACACTAGTTTGCTTTTTGGAAAACCATGAGATAAGTTTTGTGCCTAAGAATTGACAAGAACCGGATGTAGATTTCCTATCTATTTTACAGCCACCAAAATCAGAATCAGAGTAGCCACTTAGAGATAAATCATCATTTGAAGGATACCATATACCACGATTGATGGTTCCTTTCAAATATTTCAGTATCCTTTTAGTGGTTTCCATATGACTCTCTTTTGGATTAGCTTGAAATCGAGCACATACGCCAACATAAAATGCAATATCAGGTCTACTAGAAGTCAAGTACAGCAATGAACCAATAAGACCACGATAATATGTTTGATCAACACACTTACCATGTTCGTCTGGATCCATCCTGTATGTGGGTAGCATAGGTACTCCAGTAGACTTGCATGTCTTAATACCATACTTGTCTAGTAGATTTCTAGTATACTTTGCTTGATTTATGAAAATCCCTTCAGGGGTCTGTTTTACTTGAAGACCAAGAAAGTAATTCATTTCACCCATCATAGACATCTCAAATTTACTTTGCATGAGTGTTGAAAAACTTTCACTCAGCTTTTTGTTAGGTGAACCAAAAATGATGTCATCTACATAAATTTGGACAAGTAAAATGTCTTTCCCTTCTTGTCTTCTGAACAAGGTTCTGTCGACCTTGCCCTTAGTAAAACCATTTTATAATAGAAAGAGAGAAAGAGTATCATACCATGCTCTTAGAGCTTGCTTTAGTCCATATAAGGCTTTCTTCAATCTGTACACTTGGTTGCCTTTTACTTCAAAACCTGGGGGTTGTTCAACATACACTTCTTCCGCAAGAATACCATTAAGAAATGCACTTTTAACATCCATTTGATAAACAGTAAACTTCATGTGAGCAGCATATGCAAGAAACAATCGAATGGCTTCTAGTCTAGCAACAGGAGCATAAGTTTCATCATAGTCTATGCCTTCAGCTTGTGAATAGCCTTGGGCTACTAGACTAGCCTTATTCCTAATGACTACATCATTCTCATCTTTCTTGTTTTTGAAAATGCATCGTGTGCCAACTACATTATGATGTTCCGGCCTATCGACAAGTTCCCAAACGTCGTTTCGAACAAACTGGTTCAACTCGTCTTGCATAGCGATGATCCAATTACTATCAGCCAATGCCTCTTTAACGGTAGTAGGCTCGATAGATGAGAGAAAACAACACCAGCAAAACATAGATGGACTAGGCTGTTCTTGCGACTCAAAGAGTTGTCGTCTAGTCTTCACACCAATAGTAGAGTCACCAATGATATTTTCAGTATCATGCGTAGATTTCCATATTTTTCTATTCTTAACAGGTATACTATCATCATCTACCTCAGGTATAGCATCATGTATTTCAACATTATTTGTATCAGACACTTTAATAGGAGTAGACGAGTCAACTAGAGCAGGCATATCAACTGGTCTAGTAGACTTACCTTGAGCACTTACCTTCTCGTTGTCATCAGACTCGAGAGCTTTCATAAATGGATTGTAGGCTTGAACAGATTCGTAAACTTCTGATTCTTCATCAGATTCGATCGATAGATCAGTCACCTTCTCACTGATCTTGTCGGTAGACGAGTCCTGTCGAGATTCATCGAAAACCACATGTGGTGTTTCTTCCACACAAAGAGTTGAGTAGTTGAATACCCTAAATGCTTTGCTATTCGAGAAGTATCCTAAGAATATCCCCTCGTCTGCTTTAGCATCGAATGCATTCAACTTGCTTTTCCCATTGTTATGGATGAAACACTTACAACCAAATATATGGAAATATGAAATTCTGGGTTTTCTACCTTTCCAAACCTCGTAAGGTGTCTTACCTAAAACCTTATTGACCGCGCTTCTGTTCTGGGAGTGGCATGCAGTGTTGATTGCTTCAGCCCAAAACTTTTGAGGTGTTTTGTATTCGGCTAGCATGGTTCTACAGGCTTCTTTGAGAGTTCGATTTCTTCTTTCAGCTACACCGTTCTGTTGTGGTGTCCTAGCTGCACTAGTAAGGTGCTGGATACCACGTTTAGCACAAAAATCTTGGATATAGCAATTAATGAACTCAGTACCCTTGTCACTTTGAATCTTGACAATAGACTGGTTCTTCTCAACTTGTAACTTCTTCAACAGATCAGGTAGAAGTGTCTGTGTATCACTCTTCTTATGTAGGAAGACTACCCAAGTAAACTTAGAATAGTCGTCTACAACAACAAGTGTGTACCTTCTACCATTCAAAGTTGGAGGAGTTATCGGACCATGAAGATCCATGTGTAGTAGTTCTAAGACTCTACTTGTTGAGAGAGTAGGAATTGATTTAAAGGAACCTTTTACCTGTTTACCTTTCTGACAAGCATTGCAAACATGTGATTTGTAATAAACTTCGTTGGGTAAACCTTCCACTAGGTAATCTCTTGCAATCTTATTAATTACCTTAAAGTTCATGTGGCAGAGGCGTCTATGCCAAAGCCAACCGAGCTCTTAAGGGTTCCTACTAAGAAGACAAGTATCCCTTGGACAGCTATTCCAATTCACAATGTATACACTGCCTTGTCTTACGCCGACGAGTAGAATAGTGTGAGTCCTCTTGTCTATGATCTCGCACTTTCGGCTTTTAAACTGCACTTTATAACCACGGTCATAGAATTGAGAAATAGATAGTAAATTATATTTCAAACCTTCTACGTAGGATACGTCATGTATCTCTACATCTCCATTTCGAATGTAACCAAAGCCTTTTGTAACAGCAGTGGAGCTATCACCGAATATCACCTTGGGTTCTTCTTGCTCGTGGTAACTCGATAGAAGAGCCTTAGTACCTGTCATGTGGTGCGAGCAACCACTATCAATGTACCAAGTTTCTCCTACTGAGCCACCCTTCTTATACAAGTCGAGTCGACCCTGCAATGAAGATATTCAATAATTTAGGTACCCACTTTTTTTATTGGGGTCCTGGGGGGTTAGTCGAGTTCAAAGGAATCCAAATGTACATCGGAGTCCTGAACAAGTTTGATCTCTTAAGCTTTCTCCCGTACTTGTTACAAAATAAGACCCTGTTGTCCTTATCTGGCGTATCATTCGATTTCGGGTCTACTCGTCTGAGGTAGCCTTTCGACTTAACCTCTACTTGAGTAGGCACTGGTCTATGATAGTCAGAATAGGGCTTGTATGCATTGGGGCCAAACGGTGTATAGACACGTTTAGGTCTTTCCTCACTTATGATATCATATGACAAAGGTGGAGGATATAGGACAGGTTGAGTACGATATTTTGGAGCAACCTTCCTAGGCCTAGACGAGTAGAGCTGAGACTACCTTATGAAAGGAGGTCTAGGCTCTTGTCGTCTAGTATGTAATTGTCTCCTCAGGATACCAATCCTCGTATCTGACCTGATTGGGTCGTCCACGATTAGTGGTCCTTCGTAGACTTATCTTAGACGAGACAGGCTGTTTGTTGACATTCTTCTTACCTCCCTTGGTAATCAGAGTGTTAACTCGAGTCTGCTTAGGTACAGTGCCTTTAGATGGCGTTCCAATATCGTATATCATTGGTCATTTTCCTTTATCATTAGTCAAAGAACTTGAATTAACAGTAGTAGGGTTCTTAATGACATGAGTAGATGAGCTAGGTGATTCTGCACCTATCCCTGTCTTGTCAGCTGGAGCCCTATACCTATCTGACAGTTGGAGGTTAATCTTTGAAGAGTTAACCAAGTCAGTAAGTTTAAGGTCTAGAGTGACAACCTCAGTCTCTAAGAACTTATTACGTTCTTCAAGCTTTTTGCATTTTCTCTTTAAAACATTGAACTCATTTCTCTCAGTTGCATGTGTCTTAAGTAGGTCTTGATATAACCTGTCTGTCAATGCACACTTGTCTTTGAGTTGTCTTAACTCTTCAGCCAAGCGTTCATTTAGGACTGTTACATTAGGATCTACTTTAGACTGAGCTTCCTTAAGATCAATGATTTCTTGTTTTAATGCGATGTTCTCGTCGCTGACTTCAATGAATGCCTTGTTAGCAAGTAGGAGGTCTTCTTCAGTCACACTCGTAGAGTGATGAAGACTACTCCCTACTTCACTACTGGCAGTATCACTTTCATCAGAATCCGATTCATCACATGATTGAAATGAAGTAGCAGATGATACCTCTTGGTCGATTTTAGCCATGCAGCATAGGCCATCATCTACTATGAAAGCTTCTTCGTGATCTCGATCAGATGGGTAACTAGACGAAGACGATGGTAACTCGTTTGAATCCGTTTCAGAGTCATCATTAGCCATCATAGCCTTCTTGCCCCGGTTGTATCTTCGTTCCCTTCTAGCTTTGCGCTCTTCACGATCATCAGTGCTCAGATCCGGACATTCGTAAATGTAGTGACCTGGTTTCTCACAGGTGTAGCATAAAAGATCGTTAGTAGCCTTTTTCACAGGAGAGTTATCCCTTCGCTTATGTCGTCTATCAGAACGCTTAATCTTCCTATCATTGGACTCTCTATCTCGTCTGTTTCCTTTCGAGACTTCATCTCTCCTTTCGGACGAGTTTCGGTCTCGTCTGGTCTCAGAGGAGTCCTTAGAAGCAGATCCTCTAAAATCCTTATAGAACTTCTTATATCTACCGTACCGTTTGTTCAACCTGTCGAACTTTCTAACCATAAGGTTCACCTGATCTTTCAGACTTAGATCAGTACTATCTAACTCGTCTTTAACAGAAGCAGACTTAGTCTTAGACTTAGACTTGCCTATTCTAGCGCACTTAGACGAACTAGACTTAAAAGCAACATTCTTCGACACGGCATTCTCTCTATCACTACAGGAAATGGGTTCATCTTCATCTAAATCAAACTCATGGGCCTTCAGAGTTTAGAACATCGTTTCTGCAGACCACTCGTCTATATCCTGAGTAGTTTTAATGATCATTTTGATCATTTTCCATCTCTCATCTAGAGACTTAAGTATACGCAAATTGATTTCCCTATTGGTGTAAGTCTTTCCTAACACATCCAAGTCATTCATGATTTTTGTAAAGCGAGTATCTAGCTGGTCAATTATTTCACCAGACTTTATTTTAAATGATTCGAACAGCTGAACAGCAGTGGATAGTTTGCTTTCCTTTATTAGGGATGTACCTTCACAAAGAATAGCTAACTTGTCCCACATTTCTTTGGCAGTTTTACATTTTACAACTTTCCCAAGATACTCATTGGGAAGGGTGTGCAAAATATAATTCTTGGCCAAACTGTCCAAGTTGTTCTGTTTCATTTCTTCAGTAGTTAAGTCTAACCTGGGTTTAGGAACAAGAGTACCAACAGCTTTTGAAGGATCGAGTGTTGCAGTGTTGGGCACCATGGTAGTGATTGGTCCTTCTTTGACCATAGAGATCATCAGATCATGAGTTGAACTGAAAATGGCTTCCATCCTCAGTTTCCAGTAGTCATAATCTGCAACTTTGAACTTAGGAAGTTTGTTCACATTAGTTTCATCCATGATTGATCAAGTAGATAAGATCAGTAGTATAGCAAGTAGATTCAGATAGACAAGTATTGATAAAGATCAAGAGTCAGTGACAAGAAACAGCAAGACTTCCCCAAAGTCTACAATGTTATCAAGAAACAGCAGTCCAAAGAACTACTGCTCTGATACCACTTGTAGGTCCCAAGTTGAGTTTAATATTGAGTAATCTAGTGAAAATTTCTAGAGGGGGGGGGGTGAATAGACTTTTCAAAAATCTTTCAATATATCAGAATACGAATGCGGAATATCAGAATAACAAATGAGCCCAATTCAGTTTATACTCAACTTAGTCGCGAACTCTATAAGAACACTCTACTAGTCTTGTTCAGATATGTAATTCAATCAATTAAGCAGTTAATCAATTAAACACAAATAAAACAGTAAAGTAAATCAAACACGAGATATATAGTGGTTCGACAACTTGTCTACATCCACTCTCACAACTCCAGTCGTGAAATTCTTATTAACTCGTCCAATAGAGTAATGTGTTCTTGTGGCTTAGAGTCCCAAGAAATAAGACTTCGATCTTTTCGAAAACACTTCCAAGTGCCTCTTCGATCTTACAACTAGTAGTTTTACAAGTAACTAGAAACTTGAACAGTAATAGTAAAACTTCTCTATTCAGTAGTAGCCTTCTTGATATCTTCTCTTGTCTTCTGGCTTCTTTCTGAATTTCTAACTCTGAGAGGTCCTTTGCTTTGAATACGTCGTTAAATCGCTTCAATTGAATATAGAATATCAGTGTGTCAGTAGTCTTAAATCGTTGAATACCTTGGGGTATTTATAGACATCCAACTTCAAGAACATTCTGTTGTGTAACCAACTTTTCTTGAAAACTGATTTCTAACTTCTCCTTTTATCCTTTCACGCGGTTATGTAGTTAATTAGTTATTTCCAACTAACTCTTCAAACTTTATCTTCACACGCATTTTGTAACTAACTTCTTCCTTCTTGTCTTGTCTTATTGTTCACCTGTCTTGTCTGGTTTCGACACTTAGACAAATTCTGAGTCTCCTTTCTTACTCATCTTGTCTTGCGCAGGTCTTCTTCAGGAGTAGACTTCAGAATAAAACTAATCTAATCCTACCATCTAATCTAACAAGACTATTACATTTACTTTAAGCTTTATAAAATAGCTTAGTCAACTTAAGATCTATACATTGAATATACAAATACAAAATGAAACTTTGAGCTTCTATACATTTTGAATAGCTCAGTATAAATCCTAAACAAATATAACAAAGTACTTATAACACGTACTTGTCTTTCAAACATACTTAAACTTTTCTTTTGAAACTATACTTGTCTTGTGAACTCTACTGATCTGTTCAAGATGACTTCATAACTAGACTAGATCAGTCAACACTTAGAAAATATTCAAGTCTACTTTTGGCTTATCAAAACTTCATCTTATCTTTTCATCATTTAGGACTTGTCTTAGGATTCATATCCCAACAGAGGAGTTCACATCTTTTCCATTCCACCTGTCAATGACATAATAGTCATAGACAAACTCCCTTTTAGCCTCTTCCCATGTATCATTCAGCTGTATTGGCACCCAATTATCCAAGTGTGGATATTTGGTGTCCATGAGGATCAGTAGCTGTGGCTTCATCTTGCTATATGTGGCTCTTCTTCTTCTAGGTTTCTGAAAATCAGCCCTTCTCTTGTCTCTAGCTCTGTTTGCTTCTTCCATCAAGTCCATCTTTTCTTGAGCCCTCATCATGGCTAGCTTCTGTTGTGTTTCAGGAAACTTGCCATATCCTTCTTGAAACAACTTTGATGGATCATTGAGTAGCACTGTTGTCTTCTTCTCTGGTTGAGGTCCAAAACCTTCTTCATACAGTTCTTCAACATTCTCAGCTGCCTTGGCTCCTTTAGTGGGCTTAGTCTCAGCAGACTTGTCAGTTTCAGAAGACTTTATTTTCTCAGCAGTCTTGGTCACTTCAGCAGTCTTGACCTTTTTAGCAGTTTTAGACTTTTCAGCAGTCTTGTTCTTCTTGGAAGTAGGCTCATCTTCTTCAATTCTGAACTCAGGAGGAAGTTCAAGACTGTTGGGAAAGTCAGTGAATGTCTCAGGCTTTCTTTTGTTTCCCTTGGCCTTTTTGATCTTTCCTCTAGTTTGGACACCTTCAGCATCTTTGTCCAAACCAGAAACTTCTCCTCCTGGTCTTTGCTGCAATCTCACTCTTTCTTCCTGTGCAGAAGCCATTGAGTTCTTCAATGCTAAAGCTAACTGCTCTTCTTCATCTAGCTCTTCCAAATTCAGTAGTGCTTGTTCCTTTCCTTTGCTTTCAGCAATCTTGTCTTTGCCTTTATCTGAGCCACCAATAATCAAGGCACCTTTTGCCCTTGCTCTTTTCCTTTCCCCCTTTTTGGCAGCATCAAAACATTGAGGTTTGAGCTCACTCATAGTAGATGCCATCATGGATTGGGCTTGGGTCAGGGACTTCATCTCCTCAAGCAGGTACACATTCTCATCATGAATGCTTTGCATCCTGTCACTGCTGAGTGTTGGGATATGTATATCCCTAGTTTAGTTTTGATAAACCAAATCAAACATGTAGTAGGATAAGTTGTATTGTATAGACAACTTTATTATACATCTTGTAATAGATAGGACTCTGGTTAGAAGAGAAGTCATGCCAATGCTCAAGAAGAGAAGAGAAGACCAAGACCAGAAGTCTCCTGATAAGATGAGTTGAACTCATCTTATAGGATAAGAAAAGTAAGAGTAGAAGTCTTCTTACCAGCAGAGTAGAAGTCTTCTTTGTTAGTGTATACTGTAAAGCAAACTTTTAGTGGGCTTTTGTGACGTATATTTGATTTCCTTTTTATCTGAAATAAATGGTTTTTCACATTATCGCATTCTTTGTGATTACTTGTATGTCTGCTTATCTTGCATTGTAGACGATGTGGTGGGTTTGTAGTCACACAGAAGATCACATTGTCAGTTCCTTGTAAGATATAAAATGTATTCACAACTGAGATAGTTATGGACAAAACTATTGGTTTAAGTTGTAGTGTAAACTTGTTAGTGGTTTGTCTTGGCCATTAGTTTATACTAGTGCGCTGTGGCGTATTGAATGGATCACAGATAAGACATGTTCTTCTGTTCTGACTGTTATGAAGAACTAGAAGTCTTGGTGACTTTTATGATTCTTAACCCTAAGTGTGATATTTAGATGTGTGGGGTGCTTGTTCACTACTTTGATGTACCATAGGTGAGAATCTTGTTAGATTCTTCACGCTCCGTATTTTGGGTAGTGGCATCGCTCGCATGATGTCTACTTATTGGCATTAGGGCACCGTGTCCTGTACATCCAGGCTGATGACGTCCCCTTGAGGAAACTCATAAAGGATTGTCGTACTAAACCCTGCAGGTGGATTTAATCCGTACGACAACGAGGTTGAGTGGTACTACTCAAAGGAATTATAGAGATTAATTATTTAAAGAAGTCAGAAGCTTTAATAATTAATGGACGTGCGATATCTTTAACACGGGGAATTATAAAGTCTAATAGAAGCCCTGATTCGGTTTGGGATAGGACGGGAGTGCAACATTAATTCTCTAGTGGAATGAATTAATGTTCTCGGGCCAAATTATATGTTCTGGGCTGAACATAAGAGTATTTGGGCCTGTAAGAAGCCCAAGCCCTATACCTTCTAATGGATCCCTAGTCTGGCCCATGAAACTTATGGAAATTATAAATAGGAGCCTCAATTCAGTTTTGAAACCCTAACACACACGAAATAGAGAAAAACGGCTAGGGTTTCAAGGAGACGAAATTGAGGCACCATCTCCACGTTTGATAGCACGCCGTCCACCCGGTGTTCGAGCGAAGTTGGGAGACAAACTAGAAGATCTGCAGATTGGAATCAACGCCTCGATCTTCAAGGGTAACAGATCTAAACTATGTTTTAGAAGCATGTTTAGGTTTTATTTATTTGTTTATACGTTTGGCATCCGACAACGATCCTGGTGACGGACCGCCTTCGCCGGCGCGTTCCAGCAATTGGTATCAGAGCCTGGATTCGTAGATTGTTGGCTCTGCCTGAAACGTACTGTTGTATGATTCAATTTTTTTTGTTGTTTCATGTATGGATTCGTTTCTGTCATTTATTATTTAAGGTTTTTATTCTATCGCAACCCTTGTGTGATTTTGTAATCGTTTTTCCCACCAGATAATAAGTGTGGGTAGTATAGGATTTTTTCATAGATCACTGTAGTAGGGTTTTGCTTGTTTATATTGTATTTTTTGATCGTGAGAATGGGCGGTGTCGATGGAAGATCTGAAAACAGTAATCTGAGTTTTTCGGGTTATGGCCTTGGACGGTGAAAACTGTTTTGGCCATAACTTTTGACTCGGGTGTCCGTTTTCAGCCCACAAGACCTTTTCGGAAACGTCTCGACGAGAGCTACAGGAGACCCAGCTACGCCGTGATGACGAGTGACGAGGCCTAATTCAAAAGTCTTGATGAAGTTTTCTGCCAGTTTTTGTCGGTGGACGAGAATTCGAGTTTTTTTAGCATTGCGTGAGAGGCCGATGCGAGGCATCCGTCTGCGCCACTGTTTTTTTTATCATTGTAATAGCTTATAGTAGGCTGTTTTTGATAGGTTTTCAAGGGGTTGCGATAGATGTGCATTTATTTATTTTTGCCTATGTTTATCGCATCTTGTATTGTTATGGCATGCATGTGTTAATTTTTGTTAATTTGCTATGCCAATGAATAATCTTCATGTTAAAATGACTAAGTGAGATAATTGAATTTTAATTAATTTATAGGCCTCCACAATTGGTCTTTAAGTAAGGTGTATGTTGCTCGTGGGACCTTGGGAGTCTTCCCCTAACGGGTGCAACATTCACGAGCTTATTAGTTAAGACTTCTAATAAAACTGTTTTAATCTTTAGATGAAGTGTGTGATCTTCCCTAACGGATGTGTCATCCATGAGTTCATCAATAAAGAATAATTCAAGATAACTGTTGTTAAATTGTGGTCATCACTTAGATGTGAATTTTAATATAACCCCCCAACGGGGTCACTGTTCTAGTTCACATGGCCAGTTAAAGTTCGATTGTTAATTTCATTCGTCATAAGGATAAGTTGACGTGATATTGAAATTAAAGACTAAATGTCTGGTCGATGAATACATGTGTAAACGATCACCCTAACGTGGCTTGCATATGTGTTTGTTGGGCTGTTGGAGGTTGTGTTGAATATTGGTTTTGAAGGTTTCCAATGTTTTATGCTTCAAACTTATGTGATTTATTGCTTGCATTTTATTTATTTCAGATACATTATGGTGACATTCAACCCACTTATGGTTATCTTAAATCAAAATAAGCTTATTGGTCAAAATTACTTGGATTGGAAAAGAAATTTGGACATTGTCCTAGTTGCTGATGAGTACAAGTTTGTGCTCGATACACCTGCTCCTGCCCCTTTGGGAGCCGAATCTACTGAAGAGCAAAGGGAGGCTCATAAGAAGTGGCACAAGGCTGATGATATGGCTCGTTGTTACATTTTGGCCTCGATGTCAAATGTTTTACAACAGCAGCATCAAACTATGCCTAGTGCCGCAGCTATGATGTTTAGCCTCAAAGAGCTTTTTGGTGAGAAAGATAGGGCTGCCCGCTTTGAGGCTATGAGGAAGATCATGTCAACCTCTATGCCAGAGGGAGCGTCCGTGAGGGACCACGGTCTCAAGATGATGGAATATCTGAATGAGATTGAGGTCCTCGGAGGGTTAATCGATAATGACACCAAGATCGATATGATCCTACACTCGCTCCCAAAGTCTTTTGAGAACTTCCGTGTAAACGCAATCATGAGTAAGAAGGATTATACTTTAACCGAGCTTCTTACAGAATTGGTCGCGGTGGAGGGTCTCATGGGTAAACGACCACAAGCCAATGTTACTGTTCAGGCTGGACCTTCTTCGTCTAATGGCAAGAAGAAGAAAAAGCCTTTACAGAAAAAGGGTGGTGGTGAAAGCAGTGGGAGCAAGAAACTAGCACCTTCTGGTGGCGTGAAAAAGCCGAAGGGAAAATGTTTCAAGTGCAACAAGACGGGACATTGGAAGTCTGATTGTCCTCTTTTGAAAAAGGACAACTCTGGTACGTCTCTCGCTTTAGTTGTTGAAACATGTTTTGCGGCTTGTTCTGCCTTTTCTTGGGTAGTAGATACAGGAGCCACTGACCATGTTTGTTACACCTTGCAGGGGTTTCTGCAGACAAGGCAACTGAGTGAGGGCGAGATTACTATTAGTTTGGGCAATGCTGCGATAGTATCAGTGGTTGCAGTGGGAGACATGCACTTATGTTTTTCTAATTCTGTTTTAGTATTAAAGAACGTTTTATACGTGCCGAATTTTCGGAGAAATTTAATTTCTGTTTCGAAGTTATTTTTGGATGGATGCTCAGTTGTTTTTAATGACAATGTTGTTATTATGAGAAATGACTCTTTAATCTGTTCTGGCACGTTAGAAAACAATCTTTATACTATTACGTGTGCATATCATACTGTGACTGAAGCTCATTCATCATCATCATTAAATAAGAGAAAGGAACCTTCTAAGTTGAATCAAACATACCTTTGGCATCTAAGATTGGGTCATGTCAACCTAAGAAGGATTCAAAGACTAGTAAGTAGTGGGTTTTTGGAGTCTCTCCAAGTGGAACCATTCTCAGTCTGCGAATCCTGTTTGGAAGGCAAGATGACCTCGAGGCCTTTTAAGGCCAAGGGTAATAGGGCTAATGATGTGTTGGAATTGATTCACTCTGATTTGTGTGGGCCTATGACTGTTCAAGCTAGAGGAGGCTTTGAGTACTTCGTCACTTTCATTGACGATTACTCAAGATATGGATACATCTACCTGATGCGCCACAAGTCTGAATGCTTTGGCAAGTTCAAAGAATTTAAGGCAGAAGTGGAGAACCGTCATGGTAAGAGTATCAAGTCACTGCGTTCTGATCGTGGTGGCGAGTACCTTAGCAATGAATATAGGCAATACTTATTAGAGAACGGGATTAGATCCCAGCTCTCCGCGCATGGTACTCCGCAACAGAATGGCGTGGCTGAGAGAAGGAATAGGACTCTATTAGATATGGTGAGATCGATGATGAGTTATGCTTCATTACCTACCTCTTTTTGGGGTTATGCCTTGGAAACAGCAGCGTACCTTCTAAATTATGTACCTTCTAAAGTGGTTCCAAAAACCCCGATTGAATTGTGGTCTGGGTGAAAGCCTAGTCTAAACCACATTCGGATTTGGGGTTGTCCAGCACATGTGCTGAACAAGGAAGCTGATAAGTTGGCACCTAGAACTGAAGTACGGTTGTTTGTAGGATACCCTAAGGGAACGAGAGGTGGTTATTTTTATAGTCCTAATGATCAGAGGGTGGTGGTGAGTACCAATGCCCGATTTTTAGAAGAAGACTATATGAATGAGCATAAGTCCAATACTGACATCATTCTAAATGAGTTGAGAGGAGACAATGGCACACCGAGTGTGCAAGGGGAAATACCACAAGAGACTGCACAACGTGACGACTCTAATGAACCTTTGTATACATTGCCTCGTCGTAGTGGGAGGGTTGTTCGCCAACCTGATCGTTTCATGTTTGTGGGAGAGTCTATGGACTTGATTCCAAGCGATGAACATGATGATAACGACCCCTGGACATACAAAGAGGCAATCAAAGACAAAGATGCAGAGTCTTGGCACAAGTCCATGGATTCAGAAATTGAATCTATGGATGCTATGGAAGTGTATGACCTAAGTGAACTTCCCCACGATAAGAAAGCCGTTGGGTGTAAGTGGGTCTACAGACGTAAGAGAGGGTCTGATGGGCAGATTACTGCTTTTAAGGCACGGTTGATGGCAAAGGGTTTTACCCAGAAAGAAGGAATCGACTATGACGAGACCTTCTCACCAGTAGCCATGCTAAAATCGATCCGGATTCTCTTATCCATAGCTAATCACATGAACTATGAGATTTGGCAAATGGATGTCAAGACAGCTTTCCTTAATGGAAATTTGGATAAGGACATCTATATGCAGCAACCCGAGGGTTATGTGAAGAAAGGCCAATAGCATCTAGTCTGAAAGTTGAAAAAGTCTCTTTATGGGCTAAAACAAGCTTCCAGGTCTTGGAACATTCGTTTTGACGAGGTGATCAAATCTTTTGGATTTGAACAATGTCAAAATGAAAGTTGTGTGTACAAAAAGAGTGACGGAGACGTAGTGGTATTCTTAGTACTATACGTAGATGATATTCTTCTTATTGGCAACAATGTGAAAGTATTATCAGACGTAAAGGTGTGGCTTTCAGAACAGTTTCAAATGAAGGATATGGGAGAAGCATCGTACATTCTTGGTATTAAGGTCACTCGTGATCGAAAAAAGAGAATGTTGTGTTTATCTCAAGCGTCTTACATTGATACTGTGATTGCTCGTTTTGGCATGCAGAATTCCAAGAAGGGTGTGCTACCTTTCAGACATGGAGTCCCTCTATCTAAAGATATGTGTCCTAAGACACAGAAGGAGATAGAGGAGATGGCTAAGGTTCCTTATGCTTCGGCTGTAGGAAGCCTTATGTATGCGATGCTGTGTACGAGGCCTGATATTTGCTATGCAGTCGGCATGGTAGCAAGATATCAGTCTAACCCTGGTCAAGGACACTGGACTGCTTTTAAGCATATTCTCAAGTACTTGAAAAAGACTCGAGATTATATGCTAGTATACCAGTCAAATAGTTTGATTCCTTTGGGTTATACCGATTCAGATTTCCAAGCTGATCGAGATGAACGGAAGTCAACCTCGGGTTATGTGTTTATGCTGGGAGGCGCAGCCATATCTTGGAGAAGTGTGAAGCAGAAATGCATCGCGGACTCCACTATGGAAGCCGAGTACGTAGCTGCCTCAGAGGCTGCAAAGGAGGCTGTCTGGCTGCGTAATTTCTTTCTGGAATTAGGGGTATCTCAGAGTATGCCGATGTGTATCACTGTTTATTGTGATAACGCGGGTGCAGTGGCAAACTCGAAAGAACCTAGAGCCCATAGAGCAAGTAAACACATAGAGCGAAAGTACCACATTATACGAGATATCGTAAATCGAGGAGACGTGGCTGTAGCTAAGATTGCGTCGTTGGATAACTTGGCTGATCCTTTCACAAAGACGCTGGCAATAAAAGTCTTTGAGAAACATGTAGAGGGTCTTGGTTTACGATGTATTACAAGCTAGACTTTGAGTATAAGTGGGAGAAATGTTGATGTCTTTATGTGTATACTAAAAGTTAAGCTTTAGTATAAGTGGGAGATTGTTAGTGTATACTGTAAAGCAAACTTTTAGTGGGCTTTTGTGACGTATATTTGATTTCCTTTTTATCTGAAATAAATGGTTTTTCACATTATCGCATTCTTTGTGATTACTTGTATGTCTGCTTATCTTGCATTGTAGACGATGTGGTGGGTTTGTAGTCACACAGAAGATCACATTGTCAGTTCCTTGTAAGATATAAAATGTATTCACAACTGAGATAGTTATGGACAAAACTATTGGTTTAAGTTGTAGTGTAAACTTGTTAGTGGTTTGTCTTGGCCATTAGTTTATACTAGTGCGCTGTGGCGTATTGAATGGATCACAGATAAGACATGTTCTTCTGTTCTGACTGTTATGAAGAACTAGAAGTCTTGGTGACTTTTATGATTCTTAACCCTAAGTGTGATATTTAGATGTGTGGGGTGCTTGTTCACTACTTTGATGTACCATAGGTGAGAATCTTGTTAGATTCTTCACGCTCCGTATTTTGGGTAGTGGCATCGCTCGCATGATGTCTACTTATTGGCATTAGGGCACCGTGTCCTGTACATCCAGGCTGATGACGTCCCCTTGAGGAAACTCATAAAGGATTGTCGTACTAAACCCTGCAGGTGGATTTAATCCGTACGACAACGAGGTTGAGTGGTACTACTCAAAGGAATTATAGAGATTAATTATTTAAAGAAGTCAGAAGCTTTAATAATTAATGGACGTGCGATATCTTTAACACGGGGAATTATAAAGTCTAATAGAAGCCCTGATTCGGTTTGGGATAGGACGGGAGTGCAACATTAATTCTCTAGTGGAATGAATTAATGTTCTCGGGCCAAATTATATGTTCTGGGCTGAACATAAGAGTATTTGGGCCTGTAAGAAGCCCAAGCCCTATACCTTCTAATGGATCCCTAGTCTGGCCCATGAAACTTATGGAAATTATAAATAGGAGCCTCAATTCAGTTTTGAAACCCTAACACACACGGAATAGAGAAAAACGGCTAGGGTTTCAAGGAGACGAAATTGAGGCACCATCTCCACGTTTGATAGCACGCCGTCCACCCGGTGTTCGAGCGAAGTTGGGAGACAGACTAGAAGATCTGCAGATTGGAATCAACGCCTCGATCTTCAAGGGTAACAGATCTAAACTATGTTTTAGAAGCATGTTTAGGTTTTATTTATTTGTTTATACGTTTGGCATCCGACAACGATCCTGGTGACGGACCGCCTTCGCCGGCGCGTTCCAACATTCTTACACCAGCTGAGTAAAGACAGCAGAGTAAAGACATCAGCTGAGAAGAAACAGCAGCTGAGTAAAGACAGCTGAGTAAAGACAGCAGCTGAGAAGAAACAACAGCTGAGTAAAGATAGCAGCTGAGAAGAGACAGCAGCTGAGTAAAGACAGTAGCTGAGTAAAAGACAGTTGAGGACCAAACCTGCATTACTAGACAGCCGAGGTTCATACAGCTGAGGAAGCAATCCAATGCACAAGTATCAAGTCCAGATGAGTCGAACCCAGAATCAGCTGAGGTGAAGATCATTTGTACCCAATTAAGGGAAGACCAATCAGAGCTGAAATCAAGGATTGACAAGATATGTGCACAAGAAAGGAAAGTCAAAGATATGATTGAAATTACATGATAATGGTAATATTCAATCATATCAAATCAAGAGATTGCCAATTCCTGAATTAGTGGAGATTTGAATTGCTATCATCCAACGGTAACATTCAAACATCAACACTATATAAGTGAGTTCATACATCATCGGGAGGGTGAAGAGGTGTGAGATGCAGAGGTCGAGCAAAGTTCTTAAAGTCCAAAAATAAGAAGAGCTCAAGAAGATCGTTCATGAAGATTCAACACGCACCACCTCATCCCCAGTGAGTGAACTCATAACATCTAAGCCAGTTTAGCCACTCATATATATCCATAGCTTAGAGAGAATTTACAAATCCTAGCATTAGGCTAAAACAGATTGTAAGGGAAATTCTCATCTAGTTCATATACACAAAACCCACCTTCTACCATCAAACCTTAGAAGTCAAGTTGAGTGTTCATCACTGTAAAGAGTGCAAGTGCTCTATAATCACTTGTGGAGTGCAAGTGCTCGCAACTCACTTGTTAAAGTGCAAGTGCTTCCAATCACTTGTGGAGACCGTAGCAGTTTAGGAACTGGCTCAGATCTCAAAGTCCAACCCTTGGGACTATAAAGGACAAGCCCTTGTAATTTTCGGTAAATTAAAGGGATTAAACATCACGTTAGGACGTGAGAGTGGACGTAGGAATGTATATCCGAACCACTATAAATTACTGTGTTATTTACATTCTGCACTTTACATTTCAAGTCTTTTCATACATATTTGTGCATAAACTGTTTTACACACATTATTTAAGAATAGACGAGTATAATATTTATGGGCACACTACAAAATTCCGCACTTAACTCCGATAGGTAATTAATCAGCCGACTAACTAGTCCTAGGCCCCTAGTGAAATCAGCGGACTAGTTACTTTGAAGAGTTAGTTTATTTTCCACACCATCAGCAGACATCAAGTCAGCTGATCTTACACTCGTCTCAGGGACCAATAAGTGGTATCAGAGCAGTGTTTTCAAAAGACCATTGCTTTGAATTTTTTATTTTCGAAAATCTGCACTTTTTCTGTTGTTTTCAGAATTTAGCGTGTCAGTACACTTTTTAAAGTGGAATTGATGTTTTGAATCGAACACACTGCTTTGCAGTGACGTGTAATGCTTTTTGGCCAAATTCCATCGTTTGAGCCATCAAAAACACGTTTTACTGTTTTCAATGGTCACCTGAATAGATCCGTTTTTGAAAAACTGTTTTGCATGCATTCTGTTTTCATAAAAAAAATCATACTTGCATGTATTTGGATTATTGTGTGTTAAGAACAGGTCAACAACTAAGGGGAAACTTTAGCTCAGTTGAGTTCTAGCCCTATCTGGATTTACACGCGTATGAGCAAGAAGAGGAGATCAAGATGATCAAGTTGTTAGAAGACCTGAAGGCAAGAAGAGCTTAATTGGAAGTTGTCTAATTTTCAACATATGAGCTGAAGAGTAGATAAGAAGACCTTTGTAATAGTTGATTAGGTGAGTCTGTGCTTGTAAAGTGCAATATTAATAAAACTCATTTTTTTAGCTTTTGGAGATAACATCTAGTTATCTCATCTGATGACAACTTCCCATTGTCATCATACAAAAGCCTTTTGTTTTTACTCTTCTGCACTATTATATGGACTCTAGCACTGTCTGTTCTTTATTGCTTCAGTTAGTGTTAGATGATTTGGTTATATCAAAAAGGGGGAAATTGTTGGGATATGTATATCCCTAGTTTAGTTTTGATAAACCAAATCAAACATGTAATAGGATAATTTGTATTGTATAGACAACTTTATTATACATCTTGTAATAGATAGGACTCTGGTTAGAAGAGAAGTCATGCCAATGCTCAAGAAGAGAAGAGAAGACCAAGACCAGAAGTCTCCTGATAAGATGAGTTGAACTCATCTTAGAGGATAAGAAGAGTAAGAGTAGAAGTCTTCTTACCAGCAGAGTAGAAGTTTTCTTACACCAGCTGAGTAAAGACAGTAGAGTAAAGACAGCAGCTGAGTAAAGACAGCAGCTGAGAAGAGACAGCAGCTGAGTAAAGACAGCAGCTGAGTAAAAGACAGCTGAGGACCAAACCTGCATTACTAGACAACCGAGGTTCATACAGCTGAGGAAGCAATCCAATGCACAAGTATCAAGTCCAGATGAGTCGAACCCAGAATCAGCTGAAGTGAAGATCATTTGTACCCAATTAAGGGAAGACCAATCAGAGCTGAAATCAAGGATTGACAAGATATGTGCACAAGAAAGGAAAGTCAAATATATGATGGAAATTACATGATAATGGTAATATTCAATTATATCAAATCAAGAGATTGTCAATTCCTGAATTAGTGGAGATTTGAATTGCTATCATCTAACGGTACCATTTAAACATCAACACTATATAAGTGAGTTCATACATCATCGGGAGGGTGAAGAGGTGTGAGATGCAGAGGTCGATCAAAGTTCTTAAAGTCCAGAAATAAGAAGAGCTCAAGAAGATCGTTCATGAAGATTCAACACGCACCACCTCATCCCCAGTGAGTGAACTCATAACATCTAAGTCAGTTTAGCCATTCATATATATCCATAGCTTAGAGAGAATTTCCCAATCCTAGCATGAGGCTAAAACAAATTGTAAGGGAAATTCTCATCTAGTTCATATACACAAAACCCACCTTCTATCATCAAACCTTAGAAGTCAAGTTGAGTGTTCATCACTGTAAAGAGTGCAAGTGCTCTATAATCACTTGTGGAGTGCAAGTGCTCGCAACTCACTTGTTAAAGTGCAAGTGCTTCCAATCACTTGTGGAGACCGTAGCAGTTTAGGAACTGGCTCAGATCTCAAAGTCCTACCCTTGGACTATAAAGGACAAGCCCTTGTAATTTTTCGGTAAATTAAAGGGATTAAACATCACGTTAGGACGTGAGAGTGGACGTAGGAAGGTATATCCGAACCACTATAAATTACTGTGTTATTTACATTCTGCACTTTACATTTCAAGTCTTTTCATACATATTTGTGGATAAACTGTTTTACACACATTATTTAAGAATAGACGAGTATAATATTTATGGGCACACTACAAAATTCCGCACTTAACTCCGATAGGTAATTAATCAGCCGACTAACTAGTCATAGGCCCCTAGTGAAATCAGCGGACTAGTTACTTTGAAGAGTTAGTTTATTTTCCACACCATCAGCAAACATCAAGTCAGCTGATCTTACACTCGTCTCAGGGACCAACACTGAGGCTTTAGAAAGCTAAGACAGGTTTCATCTTTTGCTCCACGACCTCTTCCATGGTTGTCTTGAGGGATGCATCAAGTTGTGCCTTTAGAAGCTCAGTAAGGTTGGCCACTGCACTCTCAGCAATCTTGGCCATGACATCTTGTGAGAATTTTTCTGAGGCAGCCTTCACCATTGCTAACCTCATTTCCTCAGCTCTTCTCTTCTGCAAAGCAGTCTTCTTTACAAGAGTTTGCTTAACCACCAATCTTAATGCCTTCACATTCTTGTTGTGGTTACTCCTTAGCAATGTTTGCTCCTTTTTTACCTCTTTGGAGACTGAATCCATGTTGGCTTTGGCTTTCATCACTTCAGTGGAGATGGTTTGCAAACCAGTTTCAACTCCACTGATTCTTGCCTCAATGGTGGGAAGAACAATTTCCTCAGATCCAGTAAGCCTCATTTCAACAGCTGCTAAGGTTCTACCTTTCTCATCCAAGGCTCTTGAAGTTTCAGCATGAGCAGTTTGGACTTGATGAGCAATAGAATCCAACTTAGCTGACTGCTCTCCAAGAATGGCTTGAGCAAAACTGGAATCTACATGGATTGGAGCTTCAGTTAAGAGTTCATCTGCAAAAATCTGGTCAAAAGAAATACCTGCAATATCAGAGAGATCAAAGGGGTTAGAGAATAAACACTCATCACCCTCAGCATTTTTTGCATAAGACTCTGATACATCAGTAGTCTTCTCCTCATTTTCAACTATTTCTTTTCTCCCTTCAATATTGATTTCCTCACTCAAAGGATCAGGCCTCCTCTCATCAAGGGATTCTTGAAGTTCAGGTTTGACTTCAAGAATAACCTGTCCTTCCTCACTTATACCACCCTCATTTGTTGGTACACTCATTATCTTAGTGATTACTACCTATCTTTCATCCACAACTCCCTCTGGTTTTTCCATTACTTTCTCCTTTTCAACACCTTCTCCTAAACCTGCAGCATCTCCACCTTCAACAAGGTTCAAAGATGGCAGTTGTGGGGAGATCACAGTGTTTTTATCAACAGCCACTGAGTCATCCTGAATGATTAAGGTCTGATCAGTGTCCAACTCTCTTGACACTGAATATGCCTTAATCAAACCAGCCTCTAAAGTAGGAGCCTCAACATTTTTAGGTTGTGCCTTAAGTTCAGAAGAACCTTCATTGGCAGATGCATCTTTGGCTGTGTCACCAACTTTGGTCAACACCTCTGAAGATACAGAGCCTTTCCTTTGATAGGTTAAGGGAAGGGTTGGAGGTAATCTGGATTCAGGAGGGTTGGGATTGGTTTCAGGAGGGTTGGGATTTGAGGGATCGTCAGGAGAATCATCACCATTTGAGCTGCTATCAGGGTGCCTGATGCCCGTAGTAAGTCTTTCTTTCTCTTCAGCAATCTTTTCTGCCACCAACTTTGCAAAAACATCCTCATCAATGAGGAATCTTGTCTTTAGTACTCCAGAAAAGTGTAGCAATCTGCTCTCCTCAACTTGCCACCAATTTGCACCCTTATCTTGGATGACTTAAGAGATCTCCATAATTGTTTTGTCCTTGATATCCACCAGCATTCTCAAATCATGGAACATCTTCTGAATTCTTGGAAATTCAGCAAGTTGTGGGTACAAGCTATCCATAGTAGCCCTTGCTCCACCTCTGAGCATACTTTCATAAGTATACTCCTCCTCATCTCCACTTGAGTGGGGACTTTGGGTTATAGGGGAGTTGGCTCTGGTTTAATGAAAAGTGGCTTCAGGAAGGTTAAATTCAGGAGGGTTGGGTGCAGTAGAAGGTACTTCAGTTGCTTTAGAGAGCAATGGTTCTGAAGGGGCTTTGCTCAGGGGGGTTGGCTCATGAAGTACAACTTCTAGAAACTTAGAGTAGTTGAGCATGGATGAGTCAAGTGGAGATTGTAGTCTTGTCTCATCTACAGCAAGATCAGCTAGCACATCAATTCCACTTCTTTGCACACTCCCTTCAGGAGAATATCTCTTTGTAAGGTTAAGAGGGGTAATGGGTTGGTTTGTGGGGGTAACATGGGTTTCAGGAGAGTTGGGCTCAGGATGTTGGGTTTCAGGAATGTTGGGCTCTTTGGGTTGACCTTCAGGGACTTTGGACTCAGGGGTTCCAGAACCAGAAGAGTTGGTTCTGGACTTGGATTTAGTCCTACTTTCAGCCCTACTTTCCTTCAAGATAAGTTGGAGAGTCATATCCTCCTGAAGCTCCAATATTTTCTCAGTAGGCTTGGCTTCTCTTGCTAGCCCTACTGCTCCCACTTCCTTCTAATTCTTTCTCAGGGACAACTTCCCTGGGCCTTTTATCACCCTTCTTTTTCTCCCTTGTCTTATTGTACTTGTGCCTCAATTCTTCTGAATGATCAGAAGGCACTTGCACTCCTTCTTTTGCAACTTCATCAACTTCAGTTGAAGCTCCTGAAGTTTCTTCTGATGGAATTTGAGACATCTTTCTTGTTTTGACCACCCTTGCCTTACTCCTCTTCTTCAATTTAGGCTTCTCCTCCACCTTTACTTCAGCATGTTTTGCCAAAAGCATCCTTCTTTGCTCAGTCTTCTTGCTTAATTTCCTGAACATTATCTTCTAGGCAGGGAGGGGCTTTGCAAAGGTTTACATTTGAGAATAATGAGAAAACCTTTCAATCAACAAGCTTGCCCTGGTGCAATACTTCAATTTCCCTTCCAACACAACCTTGTTGTGAGCTTTCACCTTAAACTTGGCCTTTTCCTTCATCATCTCAGATAAGATGAAGGTCCTCCAATCAAATTTGATGCTCTTGTCACTGGCATCAATCACTGCAGTCATAATTCTGGTCCTTGGAAAGCTAACTTGCTCTAGACTCCCAGTGTTACTTAGCAGGCTCTTTGTAACCACCTCAAAAAGGTTGAGGAATTGTGGCTTAAGAGTCCTTTTGTGTTGGGTTGAGGAGATGGAACCTGGAACCAATAACCATTCTTGGGCTATTTCCTCTTCATGATCAGCTCCATAGAACTCTGGATTCCTTCCCTCAGAAGGCAATCCAAAAGCTCCTTCAAGATCTTCTTCAGAAAATTTCACCCTGTGAAATGTTTCTTCTTCATCTCCTTCTGCAACATAAGTGTTGGTCCCAAAGTTGAGTTAATAATATTGAGTAAGCTAGTGAAAATGTCTAGAGGGGAGGGGTGAATAGACTTTTCAAAAATCTTTCAATATATCAGAATACACAATGCGGAATAATCAGATTACTAATGAGCCCAATCAGATTTATACTCAACTTTTATCTAGATCTTTATCTTTGTTAATTCTTAATGTTCTTGATTAAACAATTCAAACAAATATCAAACAGTAAATGTAAAGAACACAGAATTTTATAGTGGTTCGACAAATGTCTACATCCACTCTCACAACTCCAGTTGTGAAGTTTTATTACTCTTCTTGAGCTTCTTGTGGCTTAGAGTCCCAAGATTAAGACTTTGATCTTATCGATTATACCTCCAGGTATATCTTCGACCTACTAGTAATTCTACAAGTAACTAGCACACTTGTTTTACAAACACAAACTTAAACTTGAAAAGTAAAACTTCTCTTTGAGTAGCCTTTGATTTCTTCTCTTCAATTCAGTGGCTCTTCTCTTCTTCGATTTCCTTAACTCTGTGAGTTCTTGCTTGTAGACTTTGCTCTCTGAATTCTCTAAGATCAGTAATTGCACAGTAGTAGCAGTAGTCTCTTCAAGTAGGAGATCATACAGTATTTATAGAACTTAGTATGACAGTTAGCAGTTTGTGAACTAACTTTCAACTAACTCTAAAACTGTTTTTGTAACTTCTTCTTTTGTAACCGACTTTGTAACTTCCTTCAACTTCCAAGTCAGCATATCTTCAATAAATCTTCAGTTACACTTTAAATAAGCTATCCAAACTTATTCTTCAACTTCACCAAATCAGCACAGTAACTTACTGTTCTGATTTTTACTCTTCGGATTTTTACTGTTCGGATTTTACTCTGCTGAGTCAGTCAGCACAGTAACTTAACACCTTTCAAAACTTCTCCAGATTTCTTCTAAGCACTTCTTCAGCTCTTCTTGAAGTCTTCTTATTCTGAAGTAGTCCTCTGAGTCTTCATTAGTCTTCTGATCTTCTTCTAATCTAGTTCTAATCTACTGTTCTGCACTTTACACTGCTGATTACAATAAAATACAACTTTACATATATAAAACCTATCTATACATCAACTGAACTATATACAGATGAGTATATCTAAGTCCTACACTATAAGCTGTCTATACAAATCAAAACATCAGCTTAGTTCCTAACAGTTCATATCTCAGATCAGTAACAAATAAGATCAGTAACTCATAAGATCAGTAACTCATGTAAGTTCAATAACTTCCATATAAGATCAGTAAATACTAAGATCAGTAAACACTTAAGATCAGTAACTTACATATAAGATCAGTAAGCATATAAGATCAATAAGTATATCAGATCAGTAACTCAGATTCCAAATATCTCATATAAGATCACTAAAAATATTCTCAGTTTCCATACTCAGATCAGTAATCTTATTTCAAATAACTCAGTTAAGATCAGTAATCTTATTCTTAATATTACTTCATAAGATCAGTAATTTTATTCTTAATATTACCAAATAAGATCAGTAAACTTACTTCAGTTAGCATTAAGATCAGTAATCTCAATCTTAAGTTTCTCATCAGATTAGTAAGCTTATATTCAGATGACTTAGTTAAGATGACTTAGAACCACATATATTACTAACTTTAAGTTGCTTTTGGCCATCAAAACATACTTTCATCAACTAGAACATTGTTTATAGGATTCATATCCCAACAATTTCCCCCTTTTTGATGAAGCCAAAACTACTTAAATGTTAATAAATCAGTAGTTAAGTATGTAGTCAATCATAACAGTTCATCAATTCAGAATTCCATATCATATTCACAATCAAATCAGATATTTCACATATTACACATACTAACAAAATATGAAATGATCACAGAATATAGAAATAAAGATTAAGGATAGAAATGTTATCTTCTGAGCTTGTCCTTCATCTTCATTCTGCATCTTCAGATTCTGAATGCAACATACATCCTTGCTTTTATGTCCATCATATGTTGATGATCAGTGATCCCTTCTTCTTTGATAATTTCAGCAATAATGTTGTTGATCTCTTTGTAATCAGGTTCTCCATTTTCCAGTCTTGGAGGCTCCCAATTAGGTTCTTCAGGGCATAAAATCTTTGTTTCAGCTCGTTCTGCAACTTGAGCTATGTCTTCCCAGAACTCTTGATCAATATTCAACATGAATTCTTCAAAGTCAGCAAATTCAGCTTCTTTGCTCGAATGATCACCAAACTTCTTCACAATGAAGTTTGCAATCTGCCACTTCTTCTTTAAATTCTTCCAATATTCCATATGTTCTGTAAGAACAATGAAATCCACAAAGTTTTCATCTTGAAAATCTTTGTCAAACTGTTTTCCTTCAGCTTTCTTTTGAGCATTCATCTTTCTCTTCAAAGCTGCAACTCGATTATCAAATCTTGTCTTCAAGAACTTGACATCCTTTTCTTTCTTCTTTTTCAAGTTTTCTTCTTCACTTGTCATAACAGCTTTCATTTTGCTTTTTGATCTAGTCAATCTTCCAGCTTCTTCTTCTTGTTGTTCTTCATCAGATAGGACTAACTTCCTCTTCTTCTGACTTGAACTTCCAGCAATATCAGGTCTTTTCTCAACAATTTCTTGACCTTGTTGCTTCTGTTGCTTTCTTAGTTTAAATTTCTCATTCAGAATAGCAATTTCTTCCTTTAACTCATCCTGACTCACAACCAGCTGAGCTTGTTGTGACTGAGTTTGTTCCATCACTTTCCTTATCTTATCTTCCCCCTTTTTGGCTTCATCATGCCACTCTTTCATGGGAGTTAAGTGTTGTTCCATCTTTTCATGCAACACTTTAGATAAGTTCTTCTCTTGAAGTCTGTGGAGATCATAAATTTTGGCCATTGTATGCTCCATGACTCTGTCAACTGAATTTTCAGTAAGCATTTTATTCATTCTGTCAGTAGCTTCTTTAAACATCTTCACAGCATCTTCCAGTTTTGCTTGAAGCTCTGCATTTTGCTTTTTCAATATCTCAAAGCTTGACTTATCAGTCTCCTGCTCAACAGGAACTGTTCTTATCTCTTCCAGTACATCCTCAGGTACAATAGGATCAGTAGGGTGAATTGGAATGCTTTCCAATTCTTCAGCATTTATATCCTGATTTTCAACAACTTCAGTCTCCTCAATTACAACAGTGTTCTCAAACACTTCTGTTGCATTGACAATATCTTCATCAATTTCCATAAAATCTTCTTCAGCAGCCTTCTCAGCTTCATCAACACCTTTCTCTTCACTAAACAAATCCTTATCAGAATCAGGAGTTGCTATCTTCTCCACAGTGTACTTGATCCCTGTTAATCTCTCAACAAGAAGTACCACAGATTCTGGAGTGACTAACTCAAGAAAAGAGTTAACACCAGCTGCTTGCATCTGTTCTGCTTCCCAATCATCAAAGATTGAAGCACCTCCCATTCCTTCCATTATGGCTAAATTCTCCTTCAAAGTACTCCTCTTAAGATACACCCAAGTGCCTATCCTAAGGAGTTTTTCAAACTCAACAGAGCTCTCATCTAATCCAGGAAATTGCTTTAACAAAGCTATCCTCTTTATCACAGATAGTGTACTCCATCAAATCAGCAGGTTTAGGAGTAATAAATTCAGGTTCAGGAGATGATGAAATATCAATTGGTTCAGTAGAAGGTTCAAATTCATGTTCAGTAGAGTGAACATGAACCTGTATTGGGGATTGATGTGGGGAAGGTTGATGTGAAGTTTGATGTTGAGGAGTAGGAATTGAGGTAGGCTCAAAGGTAGTGAGCTGAGGAGATGAATGGGGAGTGTTCTGAGTCTCAGAAAAGTAGTGATCTGATCCTCCAGAACATGAAGGCTGAGGGTTTTGGGGTTCTGATTGGCTTGGTTCAGAATCAGAAGGGGTAGGGGAGACAACAACTAACTTCCTCCTAACACTCCTTGACTTAGTCCTCTTATGAATAGCAATTGGACTAGGAAGACTAACCTCTTGCTCATCTGAGCTCGATTGCACCACAGTCTCCACAAAACGAACTGTTGGTTCTGAGGCAGCTGTAGCAGACCTTCCTCTCCTAGGTCTAGTACTGTTCGGATCATGCCTCGCCTTCGACCTAACTTCAGGTTGACTATTCTCAGATTGGTACATTGAAGCTCCAGACTCTTCTGCTTCAATTTCTTGAGAGTGTTCCAAGGGGTTCTCTTGTTCAAATTGAACAGACTCCTTCTTCATCAAGAACTTTCCATGATGGAATTTCTTGGGATTACTCCAATATGGCTTCTTCACCAGCTGAGGCAGCAAGAAACTCAGCTTGTTTCCAAACCCTAATTTTGATTTAAGGGAGAATTCCATTGTATCCTCATCAAATAAAACTTTTTCTTTTTCAGTCATTAGTCTTTCCAGGAAGAATCCTTGCCAATCACCTTGCACTCTGGCGATGATTGCAGCCATAATTCTAATCTTGAAACTCGATAAGGCATCCTGGCTATGATGTTGCCCTAACAAGCACTTTCCAGCTATATCCATCAAGAACTGCAGACCAGTAGGAAGTACATCCTTCTTCAGATTTGTCAAGGTCTCTGTCTCAACACCTGACCATCTTCCCACACACTCCTTTTCCTCTCCAGCTTTGTAAGTCAAAATATCCACTGGGCCTTGTGGTAAATCCAACATTACTTCGAGAATGTCCCTAGTAATGGTGACCTTGTGCCCAGACAGCATGGAGTGAACACCATTCTTGTCTCCTTGGAGTTGTAAATAGAATTCCACAGCTTCCGGTTCGTAGACATTCACGGGAAATGACTCCAGAAACTTTCGTAGCCCGCACTCTTCACACATAGTTAAAATTGCTTGATTTTCGGCACTGTGTCTGCCATTGAAATACACAGCGTTCTCTACAAAAATGCCCTTCTTGCGCATCCATAAATTCGAATCAAAAGTTCCTGCAACTTGGTTAGCTTCATTGATAATATTCATGGTTTCCATTTTAGACTTTTGTAGAAATCAGATTTTCAGAGGTTATGAAGTTTAAGAGTTTTTCCAGAAATGAATTCGTAAGAAGAAGAAGAAGAGTGATCGTGTTTATCAAATTCAAAACCAATCTAGGGCTAGGATTGAATTTGATTATCACAAGGAATGGTTTAGATTAGGTCTCGAAATTCGTGTTCTAAAAATAAACTGTCCATATTCTAGCACCACCCTTAATTTTTGGAGCCAATCTGTGTTTGATAAATACACCACATCTTTTAGGTTAGAAATAGAGGAGTGTAATAATCTTCTCTATTAGTAATCTAAAATTGAACAATTTTTGACTTAGAGTGATCTAAACCAAAAGACTGTTCTGATGCAAATCAGCACAGTAGTTTCCAAAACTTTTTCTCTTCATTTTCTTGCTTATATATAAAGAAAATTTTACTTATCTGGATCAGCTGAGTACTGTGATCAGCTGAGTAACCTCTTTAGAAATCAGATCAGTAGATGAATCAGCACAGTAGATTTCAAATCAGTAGATGGGTCAGCTTAGTAGATTTCAGATCAGTACCCAATTTTCCTGATTTCACCTTTTTGATATCAGCACAGTAATCCTCAGATCAGTACTGTGTCAGATCAATAGATTTCTGTAGACAGATTAGTAGTAAACAAATCTTTATGTAGACAGATTAGTCAGTAATCAGATTAGTTCTGTAGAATAAATGATTTGTAATCAGATCAGTACTGTAGACAAAGAAACTTTGTAATCAGTACAATTCTGTAGACAAGGCAAATTATTAATCAGAATATCTGTAGACTGCTATATCATGTAGTCAGATCAGATTAGTAGACTTTTCAAATTTGTAATCAGATCAGTTCCCCCTTAAATGGAGAATTCCTCTTCTGTGCCTGTTTCACCTTGGTAGAAGTGTTAGTTCATGAGATATATGTGTAAAACAGTACAGATTGGTAACAATATGTTTAATTTAATGATCACATCAAGGTTTATGCTAAAGTGACTTAGTGTTCTGAGTCAACAAAAGGATCTTTAAGAAATCACAGATTCCCCCTTAATGTATGTTCTCAGTGTCCCTCAGCTTTACCAGCTTCCTCATTGGGATTAAGGTCACTTTAGTAACCTTGTTACCTGTTTTAAATGTAGTGATCTGACATAGGATTGTCTCTTCTGAATGTTGAGTTTTGATGTACTGCTCTTAGTTTCTGCTTCATATCCTTCTTGGTATAAGATCAGTACCTGAAATGTTAGTACATATCTCTATACACATGTAATTTAGGTACCCACTATTTATTGGGGTCCTTGAGTGTTAGTAGCAGTAAGAGGCACCCAAATAAACATTGAAGTTTTGAATAAATGAGACCTCTTCAGTTTTCTTCCAAATTTATCACAGAACAGTACTTTATTAACCAGTTCAGAATTATCAGCAGACTTAGGATCTATTTTTCTGAGATAGCCTTTCCTTGGTTCTATCCCTTTTTCAGTAAGATCAGTATGTCTGTGATAGTTTGAATATGGTCTAAAGGCATGTGGACCATAAGGCTTATAAATTTGCTTTGGTCTTTCCTCTCCATAGATATCATAGGATAAAGGTGGAGGATAAAGAACAGGTTTGTTATGATAATGAGGCACAAATCTCCTAGGTTTAGTTGAATACAGCTGAGACTGCCTTATAAAAGGAGGTCTAGGCTGTTCCCAACTAGCCTGTGCTTGTCTTGACTTACTGTTCTGAGTCTGTCTCTTCTGATTCCAGTACTGATCTGATCTGGTCAGAGGAGTATGACTCTTCTGGTATGGTCTAGACTGTACTGGTCTTAATACATTCTTCATTTTACCACTCTTGGTAGTAGGAGGGATGTATTTAGACTGTACTTTGAGTTTTGGATCATCATCATAAGTCATAGGTTCTTTCCCTTTATCTAGTTGCAAAGAACTTGAACTAGCTCCATTAGTGTTCTTAAATTCTGAAGTAGAGGAACTAGGAAGATCAGTACCTATTCCACTTTTATCATTTGGAGCTCTATATCTGTCTGAGATAGTTTGATTAATCTTAGTAGAGTTAATCATCCCAGATAGCTTTCGATCTAGGCTCACTACTTCAGATTCTAAGAATCTATTGCGCTCTTCAAGTTTTTCACACTTGATCTTTAAATCATTGAATTCATTAGTCTCTTTAGCTTGAGTTTTAAGCATACCCTGATATAGTTTGTCAATGGATGCAAACTTTTCTTGGAGTTGAGACAACTCTTCTGATAGCCTTGCATTTATGACAGCTATATTAGGATCTACTTTTGACTGAGCTTCTTTTAGCTTAATGATTTCTTGCTTTAAAGATATATTCTCATCACTAATTTCAATGAATGCTTTGTTAGCTTGTAGAAGGTCTTCTTCAGTCACTCCTTGGGAATGATGAAGACTACTTCCTACACTACTATCAGTAGCATCACTTTCACCAGTGTCAGAACTATCACAAGAACGGAAAGAAATAGTAGATGATACCTCAATCTCTTGTTTGGCCATGAGTGCCAAGTCGTCATCACGATCATAATCTGAAATAGAGAACTTAGGCAGTTTTGTAGCATTAGTATCCATGTTTGATCAGACAGATAAGATCAGTAGTATAGCAGATAGATTTCAAGTAGTCAGATAATGACAGATATCAAGAAAGAATAGCAAGATCAGTAAAGAATCCCTCAAGATCTGTAAGGTTATCAAGAAACAGCAGTCCAAAGAACTACTGCTCTGATACCACTTGTTGGTCCCAAAGTTGAGTTAATAATATTGAGTAAGCTAGTGAAAATGTCTAGAGGGGAGGGGTGAATAGACTTTTCAAAAATCTTTCAATATATCAGAATACACAATGCGGAATAATCAGATTACTAATGAGCCCAATCAGATTTATACTCAACTTTTATCTAGATCTTTATCTTTGTTAATTCTTAATGTTCTTGATTAAACAATTCAAACAAATATCAAACAGTAAATGTAAAGAACACAGAATTTTATAGTGGTTCGACAAATGTCTACATCCACTCTCACAACTCCAGTTGTGAAGTTTTATTACTCTTCTTGAGCTTCTTGTGGCTTAGAGTCCCAAGATTAAGACTTTGATCTTATCGATTATACCTCCAGGTATATCTTCGACCTACTAGTAATTCTACAAGTAACTAGCACACTTGTTTTACAAACACAAACTTAAACTTGAAAAGTAAAACTTCTCTTTGAGTAGCCTTTGATTTCTTCTCTTCAAGTCAGTGGCTCTTCTCTTCTTCGATTTCCTTAACTCTGTGAGTTCTTGCTTGTAGACTTTGCTCTCTGAATTCTCTAAGATCAGTAATTGCACAGTAGTAGCAGTAGTCTCTTCAAGTAGGAGATCATACAGTATTTATAGAACTTAGTATGACAGTTAGCAGTTTGTGAACTAACTTTCAACTAACTCTAAAACTGTTTTTGTAACTTCTTCTTTTGTAACCGACTTTGTAACTTCCTTCAACTTCCAAGTCAGCATATCTTCAATAAATCTTCAGTTACACTTTAAATAAGCTATCCAAACTTATTCTTCAACTTCACCAAATCAGCACAGTAACTTACTGTTCTGATTTTTACTCTTCAGATTTTTACTGTTCGGATTTTACTCTGCTGAGTCAGTCAGCACAGTAACTTAACACCTTTCAAAACTTCTCCAGATTTCTTCTAAGCACTTCTTCAGCTCTTCTTGAAGTCTTCTTATTCTGAAGTAGTCCTCTGAGTCTTCATTAGTCTTCTGATCTTCTTCTAATCTAGTTCTAATCTACTGTTCTACACTTTACACTGCTGATTACAATAAAATACAACTTTACATATATAAAACCTATCTATACATCAACTGAACTATATACAGATGAGTATATCTAAGTCCTACACTATAAGCTGTCTATACAAATCAAAACATCAGCTTAGTTCCTAACAGTTCATATCTCAGATCAGTAACAAATAAGATCAGTAACTCATAAGATCAGTAACTCATGTAAGTTCAATAACTTCCATATAAGATCAGTAAATACTAAGATCAGTAAACACTTAAGATCAGTAACTTACATATAAGATCAGTAAGCATATAAGATCAATAAGTATATCAGATCAGTAACTCAGATTCCAAATATCTCATATAAGATCACTAAAAATATTCTCAGTTTCCATACTCAGATCAGTAATCTTATTTCAAATAACTCAGTTAAGATCAGTAATCTTATTCTTAATATTACTTCATAAGATCAGTAATTTTATTCTTAATATTACCAAATAAGATCAGTAAACTTACTTCAGTTAGCATTAAGATCAGTAATCTCAATCTTAAGTTTCTCATCAGATTAGTAAGCTTATATTCAGATGACTTAGTTAAGATGACTTAGAACCACATATATTACTAACTTTAAGTTGCTTTTGGCCATCAAAACATACTTTCATCAACTAGAACATTGTTTATAGGATTCATATCCCAACAATAAGCCAGTCTTGTTGCAAGCTCTCCATCTCCAGGCTTTCCTTTCTATTTCAGAAAAGTAAAGAACTCAGCCATATAGCTTTCAAGACAAGATCTTGGTCTTTCCTCCATAAACTTCTTGAGACCAGCTCTTCTCAGCCATCTGAGTGTTGGAGTGATTTCAGGGTCTTCACTCTCAAAAGAGACTATAGGCTCAAATGTGAGATTGTTTTTGTTGCTAAGATAGCCAAAATCAAGGTCAAGAGCCTTGTTTGAGAAATCAATAATCATTTCAGGTTTTGCTTTAGGAGCCATTGAAGAACAGAAAAAAAGTTTGAGAGAGTTTGGAGAAGATGAAAGCTAGGGTTTTAGGAAAAGTTTGAATGCGTGGGGGAGAAGTGAGCTTGTGGGATTCTTAAGACTTGTGAATATTCCAAAAGGAATGTATGTCAATGAGTAGGTGAGTCTTAAGAGTTTTCAACGGTTAAAAAAAATTGAAATCAAGATTGGACGGCCAGGATTGATTTCAGAGGAGTTGGCCAATCTTGATCCAATGGTCAAAAACCAATGTAACAGTGGAGAAATGTTTTTATTCAAACGTGGGAAGTATTTATTATTAGTTAATTGTTGGGGTTTTTTTTCGAGATAGATCATGGCTTGAAATGTTTAATGCAAACAAGAGTTAAATCTTGACATTTAATGCATGGAAAGTGACCTTTTGAGTGGGAGATAAAATAGATCCTATAAAGGTGATATCTGTGAAAGGGAATGGGACAGATATCAAAATAGGTAATGATTACCCAAAATAGGTGCTTATCAAACCAAGGTTTGTTTTGATAGCCAAGACAACTTATCTGACCCCACATGGTCAAGTGTCCTGAAGAGATGTGGACAAGTGTCCTGAATAGATGTGGCCATCTCTTATGAGTTTCAGTGGACTTGCCCAAGTATGCTGATCACCATTTTTAGTTCCCCCTTCACTTATTAACTTCATTTGATTCACTTGTCCAACTTCCCTGGATCAAGTAATCCCAATTCTGCTGATAATTCCAAGAATCTTGCCTCTGCAAGTGGTTTTGTCAATATATCAGCTTTTTGATGGTCTGTGTGGATTTTAACCAACTTGATGTCCTTTTTCTCCACATGATCTCTGATGAAGTGATGCTTGATGTCCACATGTTTGCATCTTGTGTGCAATACAAGATTCTGTGATATTGCAATGGCACTATTGTTCACAGAAAATAGGCACTTCAGTAGAGTTGACATTGTAGTCTCTTAATTGTTGTCTCAACCAAAGGATTTGAGCACAACAACTTCCAGCTGCAACATATTCAGCTTTAGTGGTGGAAGTAGCCACTGTGTTCTGCTTCTTAGAGAACCATGATATGAGCTTGTTTCCCAAGAATTGACAAGTCCCTAAAGTGGACTTTCTATCAATTCTACATCCTCCATAATCAGCATCTGAGTAGCCTGTAAGCTCAATGTTGTCATCAACAGGGTACCAAAGGCCTAGATTTTCAGTGCCTTTGAGATACCTTAAGATCCTCTTAGCAGCCTCAAGATGGCTTTTCTTAAGATTGGCTTGAAACCTTGCACAAACACCTACTGCAAAGGTGATATCAGGTCTGATGGCAGTGAGATAGAGGAGTGAACCAATGATTCCTCTATACTCAGTAGAGTTGGTTGGAACTCCACTCTCATCAGGATCCATCTTCCAATTGGTGTTCATTGGGATCCTTACAGGCTTGCTAGTAGTACACCCAAATTTCTTGATCATTTCTCTTGTGTACTTAGCTTGGTTGATGAAGATTCCTTCTTTTGATTGCTTGACTTGAAGTCCCAAAAAAGAAGTTCATCAACCCCATCATGGACATCTCAAACTTGCTTTGCATAAGCTTTGAGAACTTTTCACACAGCTTCTCATTGGGGGATCCAAAGATTATGTCATCAACATAAATTTAGACAAGCAAGATGTCCTCACCTTCAGAGATTCTGAAGAGAGTTCTGTCCACAGTTCCCTTGATGAATCCATGATCCAAGAGGAATTGTGACGGTGTATCATACCAAGCTCTAGGAACTTGCTTGAGTCCAAAAAGAGCTTTCTTCAATCTGTAGACTTGGTTTCCAACCTCAAAACCAGGTGGTTGCTCCACATAGACTTCTTCCTTTAAAACTCCATTCAAGAAGGCACTCTTGACATCCATTTGGTACACTTTGAACCTCTTGTGGGCTGCATAGGCTAGAAAGAGCCTTATTGCTTCAAGCCTTGCCACAGGTGCAAAGGTCTCATCATAGTCAATGCCTTCAGATTGGCAATAGCCCTTTGCCACTAGTCTTGCTTTGTTTCTGACAATCACATCATTCTCATTCTTCTTGTTCTTGAACACCCACTTGGTTCCAATAACATCTTGATGTGAAGGTCTATCCACCAGCTCTCATACATCATTTCTGGTGAATTGGTTCAGCTCTTCCTGCATTGATGTGATCCAATTGGCATCTTGAAGTGCTTCCTCAATGTCACTTGGTTCTTGTTCTGACAAGAAACAACAAAACAAAGCACTTTCACCATGAAATCTCATAGTTTTGACTCCTATACTTGGGTCACCAAGTATCAGATCAGCAGGATGGTCTGTCAACCAAGTCCTCCTTTTTCTGGTCTCTTCAGTGGAGTTGTCCTCTACTGAAGTTGAGTCATTATGATCATAGAATTCAGGGAAATTTAATGCAGGATCTAATTCAGGATCATAATTAGGGGTGTTGTCCTCAATGTAAGGAACATTGGCATTTTCAACATTGTTGATTCCCCTTTGATTATTTAATCCATTAACTACCTCAGCATGGACTGCTTCTTCATTGGTAGTTGTTACCTAAGTGTGAACTGGGATTGGTTCATTCAGTTCACCATTTCCTTTAGTGGGGTTTGCCTCAAGTAGGTTGTCTTCAGGATTGTTGTCCAGTGTGACATTTTCAGGGAGATTGGCTTGGACAACATCTATGAAGGTAGTATCTTTGTCTTTTAGGCTCAGTCTGGTTGTCCTTTGTGTGATTTCTTCTGTCTCCAAGTCCTTGTTCCTGAACTCATGAGTAGATTCATCAAACACAACATGAGGTGTTTCCTCCACAACAAGGGTTTTCTTGTTGTAGACTCTAAAAGCTCTACTGATTTGGGAATATCCAAGGAATACTCCCTCATCAGCTTTGCTATCAAAGGCTTTCAACTGTTCTTTCCCATTGTTGTGAATGAAACACTTACAACCAAAGATGTGGAAGTAAGATACTTTAGGCAACCTTCATTTCCAGAGTTCATAGGGGGTTTTGCCTTGCCCCTTAGTTATCAAACATCTATTTTGAGTATAGCATGCAGTATTTATAGCTTCAGCTCAAAACCTCTTAGGTAGATTTGAATCAGCAATTAATGTTCTAGCAGCTTCTTTTAGGGTTCTATTTCTTCTTTCTACAACTCCATTCTGCTGAGGAGTTCTAGCTGCTGAGGTTTCATGAGCTACACCATTTAGTGAGCAATACTCATTGATGTATGAATTTATGAACTCAGTGCCTTTATCAGATCCTATCTTGATAATGCTAAGGCTTTTCTCATTTGACAATCTCTTTAGAAGTTCAGGTAGTTTGACTTGTGTTTCCTTCTTATTAAGGAGAAATACTACCCATGTGAACCTAGAGAAGTCATCAACTACTACCAATGTGTATTTTCTACCATTTATGCTTGCAGGGGTAATTGGTCCAAATAAGTCCATATGTAGAAGTTCAAGTACCCTTTCAGTAGAGATGACTGGTTTTCCTTTAAATGAGGCTTTGATCTGTTTTCCTTCTTGGCATGGTTTACAAACATGCTCTTTAATGAAAACCTTATTTGGTAGTCCTTTTACTAATGCATTTCTAGCAAGTTTGTTCATTGACTTAAAGTTTAGGTGATTTAGCCTTTTATGCCATAACCAACTTTGTTCATTAGAGTTCTTGGCAATGAAACATGCAGCATCAGTAGACTTGTCCCAGTCTGCAAAATACACATTTCCCTTCCTAGTACCAATCAGTAGAGTTTGTTGAGTTTTATCTTTAATTAGGTATTTTCCACTAGAAAACTCAACACTGAAACCTTTATCACAGAACTGACTTATACTTAGGAGATTATATTTGAGACCAGCTACATAAGACACATTGGATACCTTGATATTACCAATTATCAAGGTACCATAACCTTTTGTTGTAGCTTGTGAACTGTCTCCAAATGTGATATTTGGGCCTTCTTTTTCAATGAAATTAGTGAGGAGGTTCCTGTTTCCAGTCATGTGCCTTGAGCACCCACTGTCAAGGTACCATGCTGACTTTTTGCTCATACTCCTCATCTTCTTGTGGCCCAATGGTACCTGCAATTAGATAGGTTTAGGTACCCTTTGATTTTTGGGTCCTCAGAGGTTAGTTGTACCTTTAGGAACCCAAACTTGTCTAATTACCCTGATTGATTCAAGGTGGCTGAGTTGTTTTCCTCTAGCATCAACATACACTGTCTTTCCCTTAAATGCCTTTGGAAAAGTGTGTGTGAAAGTGTTGACTTTGTAAGTTTCAGGAGAGTTGTCAAATCTCCTGAACTTATGAGTTCTTTGTGCTCCTTGAGGGAATCTTTGAGGAAAGGCATTTTTGTGACCATTACCCTTTGGCATGAAGGGTTTTGGTTGATTCATTTTATTCTGCCTTTGAGGATAGTTGTCCTTAGGTTTGTTCAGCTGAGGCTTCCTCAGTAGAGTTGGCCTAGGCTGATCAAACCTTGGATAACTCCTCTGAACATTGTTCAGGAGAGTTGCCCTTCCATTGGGTCTACTCTACTGACCAACATTTCTCTTGTACTCAGGGACTTTGGCCTTTCCCTTAGGTATGGGCATAGTCTCCTGAAGCACTTGAGTGGGCAATTCATGCATTTTGCCCTTTCCTTTGTCTAGTGGCTGAATTATTTCATTTTCAGCTTGTTGAGCCACAGACTTGACAAAGATTCTCTTAGTGTTACTTGTAGAAGCAACACTAAGACAAGGTGAAGATTCAAATGGATCAAAACCTAATCCACTTCTTTGAGCCATAGGTCTTTGATAACTTTGAATTTCCTCTATTGCCCTAGAGGATTTCTTCAAAGCAGACATCTTTAATTTTAGGCTCTCTTCACTTGATTTAAGAATGTCATACTCATGTGAGAGGTTTTCAAATTTTGCTTGAAGAATTTTAAGTTCAAAATCTTTTCTCTTCTGAGAAAGCAGTTGATCATCAATCTTCTTTTGTTGGCCAACTATCCTGAGATTTGCTTCCTCAAGCTCTCTCAAGACTTGTTGATACAACTCAGTAGACTTCACATCAACTACTGGCTCAGAGTTTTTAGCAAGTTCAATTGATAACCTTTCATTTTCTCTCACACAGTTGTCATGAAATTCTTGTAGCATGGTGAAATCTTCCATCAACTTCCCAAGGGAAATTTTCAAGTTGACTTCACTAGTGTTTTGTGAAATGAATGATGGTGAGCTAGAAATGGAGGATACCTCATCATCCTCAATGGCCATGTTGCACACATCATCATCATCTTCACTATTTGAGAACAGTCCATCAGAAGAGTTGAAGCTTTCAGCAGAGTCAGACTCATCACCAGCCATCATGGCTTTCCTATTGGTGAATTTTCTGTCTCTTTTTGCTTGCCTCTCCTTTCTCTCCTTAGAGCTGAGTTCAGGGCAGTCATACTGGAAATGCCCTTTCTTCTTGCACTTGTAGCACAGGTCTTCATCATCATCCTTCTTAGACTCATCTCTTCTTCGAGATGATGAAGGTTCAGCTCTACTGGACCTTCTCCTATCAGAAAATTTTTCTTTTGATCTTTTCTCTTCAGGCTTTTTGACTTCAGCCTGTTCTTCAGGAGAGTTGTACCTTCTCCTGAATTTGTTGTCTTGGTAGAATTTTTTGTATCTACCAAACCTTGAGTTGAGCTTATCAAACATCCTGGCCATGAGGGCCAATTCTTCCTTCATTTCAGTCTTAGAGACTGACTTGGATGATCTTTGAGTGGTTTGTACTCCTGGTTCAGCAGCCTTGGCTTTAAATGCCACTCCTTTGGTTGGTAAGGAAGATTCCTCAACTGGCTTCCTTCTATTGAGATCAAACTCATAAGCTTTGAGTTCTGAGAAGATTTGTTGCATGGGCATGGTGGAGAGATCCTTGGTGTTTTGCATCATCACAGCATAAACATCCCACTTTTGAGTGAGACTTCTCAAGATCTTCAATCCAACTTCTCTCTTAGAGTACACCTTGCCCAAGGAATTGATTTCATTCATCACATCTGTGAATCTACTAGCAAATTTGTCAATGGACTCCTCTGAATCCATTGCAAATTGTTCAAACTTTTGCACTGCCACTTGGAGCTTGTTCTCCTTGATCTTTTCAGTACCCTCACACATTTCAGCAAGAGTATCCCAGATTTCTTTGGCAGTGGTAGACTCTTCCCATGATTGCATCTGGAATTGTTTGGTAGAGGGTATTCATAGAAAGATAATTCAGATTATCCTTCCTCTTTTCCTCTGAGGTGAAGTCATCTTCATCTTTGGGAATCATTTCTCTTACATCAGCTCTTTGAACTTCAGTGATTCTGGGATTGACTTGAGTGAACACAAAAGGTCCTCTTGTGATCACTCTCTGAAAGTGTGTGCGGGGTGTATGTATGAAAGTGTTTAAGTATAAGTAGATAAATGTTGCACAGAATGTTGAGACAAATAGTGCAACACTGACTCTAACAGAATATCAGAAATTAAGATACACAGCGGAAGACTTGAAACACTAAAAACAAACGAGACACAATGGAAATACTTTTAACATAGATTTTATAAATAAAAATCTATGTCTGCCTTATGGCGTAAAATCAATACTTATCTTCAAGTACAAATGTTGTGTGAAATGTTACAACAATAACTTTCACAACGAAACTATAAACGAGGCAGGTGCCAAGTCTAGAAAACGAACTAAGTGTATAAATTATACACTGTCGAAATGCCTAGTCTATCTAATGATTACACTCTCAATAGATAAGAAGACACACAGTCATACGGGTGGTATACAACGTATGAACTAAAATGTAGAACTATTGGCCACAATTTCCTAACAGGGATGAACGCTCGGTCTAGGATATTGATCGAATAGAGCACACTGAATTATGAAGCCTTCAATGGGTATTTATAGATGTGGGATACGAATTCTAGAGGCTTCCACATTGAGGTCCTATTTTTTAGGAAACTCAACTTCCATGATCTTTCTAGATCCTTCTAGCCTGCTCCAGGTCGTTCCAAATGCATCTAGGCTGTTCTATGATATTCTCCAATGTTCTGGAATCTTCCAGGTTCCAGATCCTTGTAGAAGCTTCTAGATCCTGCCAGAAATGCGACCACATTTAGGTCAACATTTAATGTAGCATTTCAGAAAAGACTTAGAAAAAATCTCGGAAGGTCAAATTCAGATGTTGTTGATAATGTTAAGGCATTTAAGAATTAACAACATCTACACTCTCAACATATCAGTGTGAAGTGATGCAAGATGAGCTCTCATCCTGATTTTCCAGAAGTCATAGTTCTCAATTGAGAACATGGGCAGCTTGTGATGAGAGATGTGGTTGACTTGATTGGTAGCCATGTTGTCTAATCCATGAACAGCTGGGGGAGGAATAGCAGCATTGTTGTTGGCCATGTCTCAAGGATAAAATGTTAGTCAACAAATATAGGATTTCAGATAGATCAGTTCAGTGACCACACCAAATATGTGATTTTGAAAATCAAGATGGATTTTCAGAAGCAGTGGTCTTTGAACCCCTGCTCTAATACCACTTGTTGGTCCTAAAAGGAGTATATAACAAGCGTATGGGGGGAATACACTTGTATGCAGTTCTTTTTCAAACTTTGATCAAATTAGCCAAATATGACTCTAGCAAGGTTGTCCTGGACAACTCTACTGAGATGTATAACTTCTTAAAGATAACCAAACTACTAAGTACTATTGAGTACTTAGTTGAATGACTATCTAAGTTAGTTATAAGTGCGAAATTAGTGGTTGGCCCTTTAGTTTAAACTCCTTTAAATTCTGAAATCACTTCAATCAAACAGTCCAATTTTCAGGGAACTTGTCCAAATATGTTTTTGCACAATATTAAGTATATGTCCTTTGAAAGATCAGTTTTGTGTGCAGTGTTGAATGTATGAAAGTACTTGAAAGTAAATCAACACAAGAGTTTATAGTGGTTCAGAGACTCAAGCTCCTACATCCACTTTCCCTGATTTAATAGGATAATTCCTTCACACTTGGAATTAACTTGTTTTATAGTGCCAATGTGCACTTGATCAAGAACACCACTCCTTGGTGAATTGATCCCTAGCATGTCTAGAGTCCTAGTACCCTCTTCTCAACTCAGAACTGAACTGTTCTTCTCACAACAATTAGTTCCTTCCACTTCTACTACTACAACCTTCTAACTTTCTCACTTGAAAGGTATAAGGGTTGAAGTAAGGTTCCAACTAATGAGATATCCTTTACAATGGAGGTCAGTGTATAAGGATAGGATATCTCTCTAAGCGTTGTATGGATATACAATTGAAGTTTAGCTTAGATGAAGTGTTTGAAGACTGAGAATGTCTTTTTAGGACTTTGAAGCTTCAGAATAGTTTTATAGTTGGATGGATAGTGGATGCTTCAAATTGTCTTCACACTTCTGTATTTATAGACAAATTTGAGGATTTGCCCATTGGAGTGGCAGCCCCAAATGTCTATAAATGTCTTCCTTGAGCTCTTCAAGCTGGAAGACGGATTCTTGATAGTGACATGTCCTCATTTGGGAAATAAACGGTTGTAACTACTTTGACTTCATTCTGCAGTACTCTTCCCAATGTTTGACTTCAAGATTCACTTCTTCAAACATGGACATGGCTTCTGATGATTAGTCCTAGGATAAAGACAACATTCCTTATCACTTGGACAACTCTTCTTATCACTATCAGTAGACTTTGCTTATCAGCAGAGTTGGCTTGCTCTCTTCAGATTACTTGGCTCTTTCCCTTTATATGGTTGTGTATGTGCATGATTGATGATCTTTTGTATCAATATCATGGAATTAGTGTCCTTGACCACATCAGCAAGGTTGGGATCTCCTTGACATGGTTTTGGTACAAGTGTGCTGACACATCTCTTCTGGACAAACCTCCTGAGCAAGAATGCCTTAGTAGGTTGTGTCTAGATGATGCATTTAACATGCCTGACCTTCAGATGTGTTGATCCATAATCAATTTACTCTTGATCAGCATACTTGTTCATTTAGCAAACTTGGGACACATTTGACTTGAGCATGAGGGGACTTGTTCTTGATAGACTTCGAAGCATATGTTCCCCCTCAACAAGTGCATCTAATAATCTAAGAGCTGCCTAACATATCAGCTTCTCTACTTGTCTTTAGGCTACATGTTCCAACATTCCTGAAACATGTTTAACCATTCTATCTAGGCATGTCTAAAAGGGGTTTTGGTATCAATTCAAAACACTTCTCATTTTATTCCCAACATGAAAACTATTTGAGGGCTAGATCGCTCTCATTATTTGAATACTCGTTAATTTTGTTAGCACTCTATTAGGGCATGATTGGTATGACAATGAAAAAATCATTCCTTGATTGATTCATTCTCATGATTGGTATTAGGGGTGTGCACCGGTCCAAAATCGTACGGGACCGGAACCGGATTGGACCGGGACCGGAATCTTCAGATTCAAAGTTAAGTTGTGAAGAAGAACAATTCAGTTTGTGAACATGAGTTTCGTGCCCTTTGCGTTTCTTTGTGACTTTCTGTATGTATGATTCTGTTGTATTAATTTTTGTATACTGTGTTAGTAAGTAAAGCCACATTGAGGAGATGGTCTTTTATCTTTTTCTTTTAGGTTGCGTTTGGATGGAGGGATTTGATTTGAGGAGGTATTTCAAATGAAAGGTTTTGTAAATAGATGGATTTCAAATGACATGGTTTTAGTGAGAATTTGAAATCTCTCACAATTTAAACTAAAAAGTGTGTGGACACAAATCTAAGTATTTGAAATCCATTCATAATTCAAACATATAGAATGGATTTGGGTTGTGGATTTGAAATCCATAAGTCCAAATCCATCCAACCAAACGGAGCCTTATTCAATTGGCAGCAGTTAGAAGGGGTAGGCTGAAACATAAAAGTAATTGAGAAATTAGGACCATGGTATAGTCTGTCAGAGTTCTTAGTGTATATCAATTGTAATGAGTTAGTGTGCATTATCATAGCTTGTCAAAACTCTGTATAATTTACTAAAACTGGCCTATATTATAAAAGCTATTAATTAACATTAGGTTGTGTTTGGATGGAGGGATTTAGGTATGGATTTTAAATTCATGATCTAAATCCACTCCACCTGTTTTGATTAAATGAATGGATTTCAAATATTTAGCATCTTTTTTAGTTAAAATTGAGAGGATTTCAAATTCTCACTAAAACCATGTCATTTGAAATTCATCAAATTTTAAATCATTTCATTTGAAATCCCCTCATCCAAACACAACCTTAGTTTCATTTAAAAATTGTTAATTATAATCACCATAAGTCTATGGTTGTTTTTGGGTTTGGGTGAACCTGAGTAAAGGCAAACAAGAGATTTACCATGAGGCATGGTTTCTTAATCTTTATTTGTATCAAGGATTTTAATAGAAACAAAATACTACTGAAAAAGAATACTATAAAAGTAAAATATGCAAACCTCAAGTTGTTTGGGTGTTTAAGGAAATGAGTAAAGAAATGTCGTTGTGATGTTTATTAATTGATGAGCTTGATGGTTATTTTTGTGATGTTTCAGTTGTTCAATAAATTGAAAATGTTTAGTTAATCTGAGCATTATAAAAACTGCGTGTTTGTGTGATTCTTTGTTTTTCTTATGTACGAAGTGTGTTTTTTTTTTATTAGAAGAAAGGATTTCCAATGAGGAAGTATGCGTATGCGTGTAACATTATTCGTAATTATCTTAAGTTATGATTTCTCTTGTGTTTGGAGTATTAGGTCATCTTCTGGACTGGTGAATACTATAGTGATTATACTATGTGTGTATGTTGTTATTTGCTAGCATATTCGCCCATAGAATAAATTGTTTACATGTATTTTAAACTGCTAAATACTATCTTCACTAATTTCATGTACGTGATAGGCATGTTGTGCATCTATAAATGAGCAGGTCCTTTGGTTCCAGTTTTTAACATGTGAAACTATGAGACAATATTTTTTTTATTTCCTAGGTAGAAAGCATATAGTTATTTAGGTAAGGAAGTAAGTATTCATCATGTAGTTTCACTATATAATCTTGCAGCCATTCTGGTACATTTGTTGTTAGATGGGTGGGGTCGATAATCTGTGATTCATTCAATTATTGATAGTCTTATCTTCGACATGTGTTTGTAAAATTGCCACTGAGAAGAAACAGCACCGGGTTGATTTTTTTTACAAGCATCCTCCCACTATTGGGGAGGTAATGTTTATCTCTTTCCAAAAACTTCTTATCAAAATTAAGGGAAATAGACATTGTATCTAATTTTTTTTCTTGTGATTCTTGATAATAGTGGGAGGATGCTTGTAAAATTCTGGGTTTTTTTTTTTTTTTTTGGGAATTTGACTTTCCTCTGTGGGCTTCTTCTGCTTACTATAACCAGTGAAAGGAGGCCATTTGCAGACACTTTCTTTTGCAGGTGTGCTTTTCTATTTATTCATTTCTATCAGCTGTATGAGTTCTACGAGTATTTTAAAGAATTGTGAATGCCTCATTCTAAAGAATTTGACCTTAGTCATATGAACTCTCGATGTGTATCAGTGTATGATTAAATACTGAGAATACTTTTTGCATGTAGATGTATATGAATTGGAAATTTTCTTTTATTAAATTTCATGTACACAACGTGGTAGACCTATTTATATTCTGATTTATATTTAATTAAACTTAACCATTTAGTACATTTTTTTTTTTTGAATCTTCAGACACTTGTGGTGCTGTACGAAATTTGGGGGTAATTTTAAGGAAAAATTGAGAGATTTTGGAGGACTCGGTGCAGTGTTTGAAGTGGCAAGGAGTTGTCATTCCATAATGGAGGTGTGAACCTGTATTTTTTTTTATATATATATTTGAATTACATGGATTATATTATTACTGGGATGTCATTCATCTGTCAATGAAAAGAGGGCTCCCACAGTATGCAATATAAAAAATTACGATTAAGAATGAAAGAAATGAAAGCCAAGATTAATCACGATTCAAGGGCCTCTGAGGTAATCACGAATTCACGATTGTATTTTCCCGTTGATTGTTGATAATACAAATATGTGATTTGCAGATTTATCTGCGTAAATCCAAGAAAAACCCTATTGGCTGAGAAATTACAATGAACATTATATGCTTCCCCACCTTTGCTGATTGTAATTGCCCATGGATTAGAAATAAATTTAGTTGTTTGTGGGCCTAGCCTTTATGCGAATGGTATCTTTTTCAAACAGTTGAGTAATTTTCTTTTCTTTTTGTTATGATTTTTTATTGTTGTTAGTTCATTTTATTTAGATCACGTCTCTAACATTAGTGTTTATAATAGAACCTTATATTATAGATCACGTCTCTAACATTAGTGTTCATTTAGATCACGTCTCTATTTCTATCCAGTGTTGTGATCAGTTTTATGGTAAAAAGACCGATAAATTAAAGACGCTGCAAATCAGGAGAATTCAATGTCATTAAGAATTTCTGCATCAAACTGGAGTATGCCTCCTCTTTAATTTTCTTCAATCTGATTATGTCTGTTGTTGTTTTCTGTACTTTCCTTCACTTATATTTTATTTTCAGGAGATGATATGTAGATGAAAAACCTTTTCTCATCTGGATATTGCAGAAATTTCCGAGAAATTGTTTTAGGTGTAATAGTATTAATGATTCGGGTACACATCTTCTTTCTACTTTATCTTTCTTTGGTTTATCTCTTTTTTTATTTGGATTGTTTTCAATTTCTATTTTATGGTTATTGTTATTCCAGTGGTGTCTTGTAGATGCTGATGCTGATGCTACATCTTTTGAATTAAACTGGTATATATCTTAAATTTGTATGTACATGCTGTGATTGTGAGAATACATTTAGTGGAATTGGATGTTTTGTTTAATTTAATTCACCGTACGTGGGTGTAACTGTTTTGGTTGATAATGAGTTTGTTAGAAAATTAGTATCCTTTTGTTTTCTTTAAAAGTTTGAATTTATTTCCAGTGTTTTATATTAAGAAACTGAAATATCAGATGTCTTTGAAAATATGATTTATGTGTGAAGAAGCCTGGGGTGAGCAAAAAATTATAAAAGATGTATATTAGTTTGGAAGGAATTTTAGAGATAGAAACTGGTCTGACTACTATATAATCTGAATTATGGAAGAAAAAAGAGGGCAGATTTGTGATATTGATAATTGGGGATTTTTTTAGCACAAATGTGACACTATCCTACGGACATGATGCTCACAACACAGTCTAAGGTTAACATTTTCACGTGAGACATGAGACCATCAAATTTCATCAATAGTGAGAAGTAAAAAAACAAGTTAATGTAGTTAATAAGTGAGTAAAATACCATTGCTGCAATTTGGATCTGTCTCTCGCATGACTTATGTCTATATTGAGTTCTGTCTTTCTTAGCTCTTACACTTAGAAGCTAATCATTTTATTCATTATAACTTATTAGTATCGGCTAATAGAGAGAATGCCCTGATACAATGATGTTGGTGTTACATTGTTTGATACTCTTCATCGAATTTTCATAGCCTTTTGCTATGAGAAAATAGATAAATTAGCCTGCAGGTTTTCTTCTTCCCTAGGATAAGTTGTTTGTTAGCTGTCTTCCACTTGAGCAAGCAGGAGATAATCAAAATATTGAATATGATATAGATGTTAACTACGACATCTATTGTAGCATGATGTCGTATTATGGAGGCTAGTTTTTTATTCAAATATTAAGGATTATATGGATACATATTATCAAAAAAAGATTTGAAGCATATAAACGAAAAGATTATGTATGTGCCTCTAACAAGGGTAAATCATACTAACATGACATATCTAGAATTACATATTTCAGAGTCCACAAGAAATTTAACAACTACCTTAGTTACTAAATGTATACTTTCTTATATATGTACTAACTTGAAGAAATATGCACGATTTTTAGAAAGTGAGCATTTCTTATGCATGTATTTTATAGACATGCCACATCGTAATCATGCATCTCAATGTGTTTCTGAAACTTTTGTTAATTATCTATGCAGAAAGATCCCAAACAAGAGAAATTAAAGGCTTGTCTTTTAAGTTCAATATGTGCAAAGCAGTAGCTACATGGGAATAGACCAGTATCCAATATATATACGATTAATAATTTTATTATGTTTAGTTCAGAAAATAAAACAGCTCTTTGGTTGGCTACTCAGCAATGTGAAACTTCAATATATTTATGTGGTTATAGAATAGTTTGTGATTTTCTCTCTTTCAGCTAGGAGAATAATCTCGCATTCTATTCTATGTTTTTCTCTAAGTGATGTATTTGAATTGTATTTAGTACTGAGGGACTTGCGCAGACGAAATAGTACAACTATATTGACTAAGGAGAACATTGATACTTTGACAAATGGATAGGAAAAATATGCTTGGAAGAGGATCAATATGGAAGTGCTTTTGTAAGTATATTTGCTACCTAGGCGCCACATTAGCAAATATTTTAGTTAATAGATGTATTCATGTTAAAAAATCTCTTGTTAAGAGTTGTTAATACTAAAGATAAAAATTATTTGTGAATAAGTAAAATGTTAAGACAATAGCTAAAACGGATTCTAAACACTATTTATTAGACCCGGCACGGGTGAAAATCAGTACAAATAAAAAGATGGATACATAATCTCAAATGCCAATACGAAGGAAAAGGTAAACAAATTAAACCAAACTAAAAAACATGAATTGACTGCGTGTCTACATCCACCTTCAAAACCACAATTCTTGGCCCATTTGTTCTTCTTTTAATTGGGCCCTCAAAAATATTTTTGGCGTGGGGTATATACTCCTCCAGCTTTGTTTAATGCACTCCCCTCAATTTTTTTAATTAAATATTTATGCAAAATACCTATTTTTCCCTTCAAGTAAAATACAATAAAATACAAAATAGATACACTCCCCTAAATACTAATCCTAACTCTAATTGGAGATGAAGAAGTTGATGCCCCCGCCGCTGCCTCAACTCCGGCAACCACCACCAACCCAAATAAAATTAAAAATTAAAAAAAAAAAACTTATTTTCGACGACACTAGTTTGTCGACCAAAAACATTACCGTCGACACTAATTTGTCGACCAAAATAAAAAAAAAAAGTGAAATTTTCGTCAATAATGAATCGACCAAAAACACTCTCATTGAAAAAAATATGTGTATTAATTTTGGTTGATTCATTAATGTCGGTTGTACGACGGAGGCTAGGCGAAGAGAGGCGGCGGCGCTGGGTATACGGGGACGGGCGTCGGCACTTGAGGAAGACGGGGCAGCGGCGCTTGAGGAAGACGGGGCGGCGGCAGGCGATCGATCGAGGTTGTACGACGGAGGCTAGGCAAAGATCGGGGCGGCGGCTTGAGGAAGACATGTTGCGTCGTGAGGCGGCGTTAAGGTAGACGACGGCGACGACTAATTTGAGGAAGATGAAGAGTGTAAGAAAGAATGAAATGATGAAGAAGAAGAAAAATGAAAAAAAAAAAGGATTTTGATGTGAAAATTAGGGTTTTTATGGGAGAGTGTATCTATCTTGTATTTTATTTGAAGGGCAAAATAGGTATTTTACATAAATATTTAATTAAAAAATGGAGGGGGAGTGCATTAAACAAAGTTAGAGGGTTATATACCCCACGCCAATATTTTTCACAGCACAACTCAAGAAGCCCATTTTCTTTCTTTTTTTTATTAGGCCGTTCTTCCAAGGGTTTGACTATATGCACCTCTAACTTGTTTAAGGACACTCCCCCAATTAATGCACACCCCCATTAATTTGACTAGGATAGATGCACCCTTTTTAAATTATCCTGAATACCTTTTTTATTATTTTGATACATTTTACAAGCACACTGCCTTTATTAAATGCACCACCAAACCCTAATTTATTCTTCCTTCATTCTTCTTTAATTTCTCTTCTCCCTATTACCGCCCCTTGCCGGCGTCGCCCCACCGTGGCCGTCACCATAGCCCCCCGCCTCTGCCGTCCCCCAACCCACCCACCCCCTCACCCCCACCCCAAGCCCACCGCCCCTAGCCGGCCAGCACCCTACCGCACAGCAGGTATGTTACTTCGGTTATTTGTATTTTAATCTTTTTGGTTAGGGTTTTCTACATATTTTTTTAATATTTTCGACAGTTTAATGTCGACCATATACACTCTCGTCGACAAATCAAATACACCCTCATCGACAATAATTTATCGACGAGAGTGTATATGATCGACAATGAATGATCGATTTTTTTTCGATCAATCAGTGTCGACCATATACACTTTCGTCGATAAATCATTGTCGACGGTAGTGAATATGGTCGACACTGGTTGGTCGAAATTTATAAAAAAAATGTGAATTTTCTAAGTATTTTTTGGAATTTCTGAATATTTTTGGTTTGTTGTCACTGGAAATGTGGTCGGCGGCGACTGGAAGTGGTGGTTTAGGAGAAAGGTGAAAGGAATGGCAATAGGGGTGCGTTCAGTAAAGGGGGTGCATCTAGTATGATGCATTTTGTTGAAGGGTATTTTTTATTTGTTTACATGATTATTATATTAATAAAATAAAATGGGGAGTGCATCCATCGTAAATGGAGGTGTAAATAGTAAGACCCTTCTTCCAAAACTGCATGAATTTATGACATGGCTTAGAATTTGGGCATCTGATTCACGTATTATGCAACACCAAAATACACAACCGCAAGTATACGGCGTATATCGTAGCGTGATAAGTACGAGGTCGATCCCACAAGGAGGTGTAGTGTAAAAGCGCAGTTTGTTGACTAAGTTCTAAATAGACGATGATCGAAAGTTTTAAGTGTGGCAATTACCCCTAATTATCTACCTAAATGTCACAAATAGACAAGAAAGAGCAATAATGAAGTTCGATCAACAAGTGCTCATGCAAATCACAAAATTGAGAGAAATGCGGGTAAAACTCAATTAAGAGAAAGTAGGTTCTAAAACACATGCAATACTAGTGAATCCATTTATGATTAACTATCTACTCAAGTGGTGTTATGTTTTGTCTATAAAATTGATCACACAATAGTGAATTAAAAGTCTTTTCAATCCAAATAATCCAAGAGGAATATCACACAACTTAGTATCTCTACCTAAATTGCATCATAAAACCCAATCAAGCTCCTAAGATCATCACACACCTTCCTAATCATTGATCATCTTTCAATCTCTCAATAAAATTAGGCCAAATGCTTGCAATCAATTAATCAAAAGAGATTTTTCAATCCAATTTCAATTAACTAAGATTAACATATCACTATTGTACACTAATGACATGTTTTGCAATGGAAATCAAGCATTCAAATAGAATTAAGCCACACAAACACCAATTAAGCAAAACATTAATTCATAAATTTCATCAAAAGTATTTACAAGGCCTTAGAATCAAAAGTTTTCTAGCCAATCAACAACATAATCCAATTAACAAAACTAAATGAAATAACTAAATAAAAAGAGAGAGAAATAGAAAGTTTAGTCTAATGTATGGTGTGGAATAAAATTCCAAAGCTTTTGACTCCTTCCTTGCTTGATTTGGTGGAGAGATGAAGAAATTGTTGCCACAACACCTCCAAATGTGTGTTTGTATATGAGAAATTCTTAGAATTGGGGGAAGGTACAATTGATTTCAAGAATGAGGGTTTTATAGTGTTGGGGTAGGGTTTGGGTGCAAGAATTGCAAGTAAGTCCCTAAAAAATGGCCAAAATGCATGAATGGCACCGAAAATGGGGTGGCACGGCCGTGCAAAATGGGATGTTGGCTTGAATGGGGCTCGACCGAGCAGGCAGCTCGGCCGTGCTATGCGGCTTCGAAAATTCCTCGGGCTCGGCCAAGCACTCCCCTAGCCTCAATTTTCGGTGTCGAGCTCGCCTGTCTCGTGCACCCGTCTCACCCGTGCACTTCGATTTCGCTATTTTGCCGAGCTCGATCGTGCCCTCCTTGTTCGTTGTTTTGTGCATATCTTTTGCTTCGGGTGTCCGATCGACTCGATTCTTTTTGCTATTCCACTCCATTTTTCAAGACGAACCCAATGGTGCACTCATCTTTTTGGTTCAGTAAAGTGTGGTAGGTTTTTTGCTCCCAAATTCCATCGTTTTTCCTACAAAATCGACGAAATACTACCTTTCTCTTATTTTGGCCAAAACCATCATATTCAATCCATAAATCAATGAAATAAACATCAAAATGAGCTTCACATGTGCATCTAAAGTGTGTAAATTCCACCCGAATCAAACCCCCCCAAACTTAAAATGTTGTTTGTCCTCAAACAACTAAGCACTTAAAGCAATGAGGGTGGAATGATCACAATGAAATATTCAATGCAAATCACACATGCAAAGTAAAGTGTGGTGAAGTCTCTTTCTCAAAGTGCTTTCTCAATGATGGTCATAGGCTCATTATTGCAATTCACACTCATAGATCAAAGAATGCACAAGTACACAACACATTGTGATGGGGAAACATAATCCAAATGCTCAAGTTCTCTACTCACATGATAAAGTGTTACTCTCAAACACACAAACAAATTGAGGATATGAATGCACTCAACAACCAAGTTATGTTATGCAATCACCATAAGCTTGCCCACATTCTACTTTCTACACCACTCAAGTGTTCAACAATGTGATCAATATGGCTTAATCAAGGATGTAACATTGGCTCTTTGGACAAGGTAGGATGAATTTGAGAATTGTGACTCTTCTAGTGGAGGACAAAGCTTGTTGTTTTACAATTTGTGCTTTCATTTTCATAGCTTACAAACTCCATCCTCACTTTTCATTTTCTTTCTTTTTCATGTTGTTCACCACCTCATCTTTTTGAACCAAATTTCTTTCTTTTCAAGCTCTTGGGGATCTCTTGTCCCTCTTTTCTTTTTTTTTCATTGATTTTCTTTTCATCTTTTCTCTTTTCAACTCCTTCCAATTTCTCTTTTCACCAAAGATGTTTAAGCACATGTTTATCCACTTTGTCTTTTATCCCCCACTAGATGTAGGTATCAAAAGCTCAAAAAGGCTAAGTGGTTAACATTGTAGTTTGCCAAGAAAATGAGAAATTAGGTTCAAAGGGGCTAACTACGGATAATTGCTTCGGTTTTTGGACAATTTGGCTAAGTGACTCTTCAAAACGAAAGATGGTCTATATCATATCACAAAGTCTCACACAATCATGCTTTCAAATAAGAACTTGGGCAAGTTCTAGGATCACTAGCAATAACCTAATTCACTCTCAAATGAACTAAACCGGATTAAAGTTCGATTTAGGGCTCAATTCTCACCGGTTTATTCAATAGAATTGTCACATTCATCAAATGTCCCCAAACAACAGCACATCATGCATTCATGTCATCAAAGATCAACAATTATGAACACAACATGATACTACTATCCATCACCAATCATTCATACATTCAAAGCAAATAGACATCACCACAACTACTCACTATGGATTCCAAAGATTATCCATGCTCACATTTCACCATAAGTCCATTAACCAACACATGATCAAAACCAACTCAAACAACATAAGCATATGAAAGCTAAGTGTGCGCCGGTGCAAAATGTATAGAAACAAAATGACAAAACGGTGCAAGGGATAACAACTAGTAGAAAACAAAATAAAAGAAAAAAAATAACTCCCCCAAACTTAGAATTTTACTATGTAAAAATTCTAAGTTTGGGGCTACGAGTTGTTACCTCCCTCCTTGCACATCCAATGTTCTTCAAAGATCACCATTGCACCACTTGCTCCCCTTTTCCAAAGTCGGTTTTGATTTCTTCTTCATTCTCCAAGAAATGATATCCATGATGTTCCTCATCCATACCTACAAAAGAAACTAAGCTATCAAAACTACTAAAGCAATAAAAACATGAAAGCAATAAAACCTTGGGTTGTCTCCCAAGAAGCGCTATTTTTAACGTTCTATGCCGGATGAATTTCTTGAGATTATTATCAAGTCACCCCCTTATCATCCTTGTGCTTGACCTTCTTTGCCCAACCAAATTTCTTAAATCCATGGAAACACCCACTATCTAGCCCATCCGGCTCTTCAATCATATCATATGAAGTTGATGCCTCATTCAATCCCAAGCTTGCACAAGTGGTTTTTCTTGATTTGGGGGAGTTTTAGAAAACTCCCCCAAACTTGGCCTTCTTGCCCATCTTCAAATCACTTTCTTCCACGTTGGGGTCCTTTTTCACAAAATTTACCTTCAAATCTTCTCCCACTTTCTCTTTCATGGGCATTGGATAATGATCACCCTTGGGGCTCCCATATTCTCCATCTTCATCATCCCGAAATTTGGTATTTCTATAAATGTTGAACACGACTATCTCATTGTTCACTTGAAACTCTAACTCTCCATTCCTTACATCAATTACGGCCCCTCCAGTTGCCAAAAATGGCCTTCCCAAAATCAATGGGGTATACTTGTCCTCCTCCATATCCAAAACCACAAAGTCTACCGGAAAGATAATCTTGTTGATTTTGACCAATACATCCTCCGCTATACCCAAAGGGTATGTCATAGACCTATCCGCCAATTGGAGGTTCATTGTAGTTGGTGGGAGCTCTCCCAAACCAAGGGTCTTATAGATGGATAAAGGCAGGGTTTATACTAGCTCCTGAATCACATAAAGCTCTAAATGTACCTCCATGTCCAATGACGCATGGCAAAGTGAAATATCCGAGGTCCCTAAGCTTTGGAGGTAGCTTAGCTTGGATTATGGAGCTACATTGTTCGGTTAAGTGCACCATCTCATACTCCTCTATTTTCCTCTTGTTTGACATTATTTCTTTCAAGAACTTGAAGTAATGGGGCATTTGTTCAAGAGCTTCAGTGAAAGGGATATTGATGTGGAACTTCTTCAACATCTCCGCAAACTTGACAAACTTGCTATCCAAACCCTTCTTTTTCAACCTTTGAGGATATGGGAGAGGCACTGCATTTTTTTCTTTGTCTTGTGGAGGGATTACCTCCTCACTCTTCTTTTCCCCTTCTTTCTCTTCAACTTTCCTTCCTTGTTGCTCCTCTTCACCATCTTCCTTTGGCATAAAGGGGCCTTCATAGCTTGTGCCACTTCTCAACTTGATTGACTTGCATTGCTCTTTGGGGTTAAATTCTGTGGTAGAGAGGAATTGCCCCAGAGTGTGTTGACTTCCAACGATATTGGAAAGTTGACCAATTTTCTTTTCCATGGCTTTCATGTTGTTTTCCACGTTCTTGATCATTTCCCCTTGTTCATCAAATCTTTGTCATGTCTTTGCCATGTAATTCTTTGTCTCTCCCATGAATGCACCAAACATATCTTCCAAAGATGGCTTTTGAAAGTGTGTGTGCGTGCGAAATCAGAGATGTTGTCTGTCGTGTTGGCACTGTCCAGACAACACTATGCAGCGGAAATTAAAATGCACGTACTGAAAATAGATGTATTCAAATATGTGAAACGATTACAACCTCTTTGAGGTGTATAAAAATACTACGAAAGTGTATATGACTTACTAAGTTCTATGAAACTATCTCCCTCATAGATCTATACACATAACCTGGTAAATAAGACTATGTTCAAACACACTATTATTCGGGTTTACAATAATGTGAAGAACTACAAGAAGAAACAATAATTTTCCTAACTAGAAGCGTATAAAGCGTTAAATAGTGTAGTAGTCGAATTCAGCTTTCCTTCTTGTATATCTTGTATTGAGGCAGCTTCTGTATTTATAGGCTTCATTGACGAACTGTCATCAACTCCCATGATCATCACAACCGTGAGATCATGCGGTTAAGAAACTTCTCTCCACCACTCCTAGAATGTATGGACTTGTTATACCATGTCTAATAACTTCTCACTCCCACGTAGTGGCGTGACTTGGTGTTGCCCACGTCTTCTAACTGCTCTGGGGACATCATTAGACAACAAGCGTAAGATTGGAGTTAGTGAGTAAAGGAAGGGCAAATTCTGATGCTGTCATAAGTGTTGGGAACATTAAACACAACACTTGACTGTTAGTGTTGGATCATAAAACAAAACACTTATATCAACATCAACAATCTCCCCCAATTTGACATTTCTACATCAACACAACTGAAGTTCGCACAACAGAAATCTTGATTAAGAAGTTTACACAATTGATATTTCAAAAAGATGAAGTAACAAGTTGTATAAGATCAAATTAATAATAAACAACATCTAAACCAAAAAAAAAAAAAACTTGTTTAGATTTAAATAACTTAAGAAAAAAATAAATCCTAAATAATTACAAAATGTAAAAACAAAGTTTGAGAAAATAAAAAACATAAGTACAGAACTTTTACAATTGGGAAATAACTGAATTAACACATGGGAAAGGATTGGGCTAAAATGTATTTCAGCTGCATCTCCATAATCTGCATATACTCCCCCATAGTGTAAGCTCTCCCCTTGTCTTCAATCTCATCATGCATCCAGATCACACATCACCATAAAGATCTTGGATGTCTTGTTCATCTTCCTCAGTCATTGCAGTGTCAGCAACAGGTTCATGAGTTCTGCTAGGAACTGAATCCGGTTCATCTACAGCAGGTGGAGCAACAATGTTAGTAGGCTGGTTGTGTGAACTGTCAGCTACTCCCCCTGTTGAATTTCTTTTGAATGAGAAGATCATTCACTGAGTGCTGCAAAATATCAATCTGCCTCATAATATAGTGGGAAGATAAGAAAATTGAGAAGGCAGCTCCTTCTGGAGGCAGTGTGGTATTATGAATGGGATCATTTGCTGGAACACTGGGAGCTGTACTTGGGTCTGCTTCATCTTCATTCCTTCTCAAAGGAAGATCAACCACCCTGTCACCTTTCACCAGGAACTGATTTGAAATGCTGAAGCCTGGAATATAGTTGCTAACAACCTCATTCTTATATCTTTCAAAGGCTTTGTCCAGCAGGTATTTGGACATAAGGCAGGGGTAAGGCAGTATGCCTCTTCCAGACATATCAGACTTGAATGTCATCATATTTGTGAAAATAACCTGTCCTAGGTTAAATCTTTTCAAGTACCCAATTTTGTACATCAAAACAGCTTGTTCTAAGGTGAGAGTGGTGTTATTTGTAGTAGGCAGCCAATTGAAACAAACCAACTTATGCAAGACAGAGTATAGACTAGTCAACTTAGAGGCCAAAATCCTTCTTCTCCATTTGGTGATTACTCCCCCAGTTAAGATATTTATCATAACATCATGATCAGTAACTACTGGATCCTCCATGATTTTTGTTTTAAGCAAAATGTTGATCAATCTAGGAGTAATCATATGCCTATTTCCTCTAAACCAAAAATGTCCATATCTAGTTGAATTTGGATCACCAGCATGTTGAGGAATATTAGCATAAAATTCAAATATCCAGTCTACAATATATGGACAAGCAAATTGTAAGGCATGCAGAAAGGACCTTTCTTTAAACCATTCAATCAGATTCATCTCTTCAAAGTCAAGAACTTTTATTAGCCTTTCACTCAAAATCTGCCCAGTTCTTATAGTTCTATACTGAATGCTTGATTTATCATTATAAGAGTCACTATTTCTATCATCAGGAGAGAATAGTACCTCATTTTCATCTTCTTTAGAAGAGCTGGATGATGACTCAGGATCAGAAGGCTCTGGTGTTGCCATCGGAGAGGCAACACTTTCGGTCTCTCGGAGCCTTTTTGATCTCCTTGTGCTTACTGGTGGAGTTGGTTCTCTTTCTTCTTCCAGGTCATCAGCAACCTCATCCACATCATCCTCATTAACCTCTTCTTCTTCTTCCACTCGAGCTGCAGCTTGTTCGGGCTCTGTTTCCGGTTCTGTTTCAGAATCAGAAAACGCAATGGGTTCAGACGCATTCCCATCAATTCTGGGCTCTTCCCCTTTCCTGTATAGTCAACAATTTTGCCCAGGTTCCTTTGGGACTTCCTTTTTCCACCGGGCCACTTTCTAGCAATAGGAACAGTAACGACCTTCTTTTTGCCCTTTTTCTACCGGTGTAATCTTTCGAATTTAGCGGCCAGAACTTCTTCATCTGAAGATTTCCTTTGATCCTGCATGTCTACATCTCCTTTGAACATCGCATTATCCAGTGTTTCTCCTTCAAGCACAAGAACAGGGTGTGTTGTTTTTAGGCTTAGAGTTTCGAAGGCATCCTTCAGAGTGTTGAAAGGGGTGTCTAGAGGAAAGTGTAAGGTTACTGGAATAGTTTCAGTTGCGGGAGCTTCGGATGAGGGCTCATTTTGAGGCTTAGGGGCCGAAGTTTCAGCAGCAGCGTTCGCATTCGCAATTTCTGTGTGAATGTCGAAATGATTGTACGGCACGATCTCAAGCGGGATTGAGTGTGAGGGAGTCTGTTCATCAATGTAAGGAACGACAATGGTTCCTACATTGAATGATGGTGAGTTCAGAGAGTTTGAAGATGTCATTTCTGCGAGTAGGTTGAGAGGGTTTGGAGAATTTTTGTTGCTGGAGCTTGAGTTCAATTGTGCAGCTGAATCCTTAGAATTGTTAGGCATAATAGGAGTTGTACACACAAATCAAGACAACAATTAAATTCTGGAGACCTTTCAAGTTCTACAGATAAATGCAAATCATAATTCAAAAACTGTGAGGCGTAAAGTGATGTGACATAGGTAATAGATATAGTTGAGTGTTGTAAATAAATTTAAGAATTGTAATTACCGTGCTTAAACGAGTTATAAAAGCCTTTAATGTATTTACCAACACTACTATGGAGAATTGAGAAGTAGGAGATACACGATTCTGAGAGTGGGGGAAGTGAAGTAGTGGAAGTAACTTCCCCACTAATTGATCATGTGAAGTTGGGAGAATAAAAATTCTGAAAATTTAAAAACAATTAATAGCGGAATATATAATAACTGAAATAATAAAATAAGGTAAGACTTAGTCAATTAAATATTTCAGAGGATAATATTTAATAATTATAAAAAATAACTAATTCCAGGAAAATTGGGATAAGAATCTGAGTTTACGTGTTATTCGACCATTGTTGGCATTTTATACACCTCAACACAGTTTTTCCATGATTTTACATCATATGTGTTGCTCTAATTTCTTTTTCTTTTTATCACACTTCACATTGATCCATCTTTTGAAAAGAGTGCATCGTAGCAGCGAACTCCGTGCTCCATAGTTACTCAACGGATTTGTGAATATATTGATGCAATTTATATCACCTTTTGAAAAGAGATCATCGTAGTAGCGAGCTCCGTGTCCCATAGTTACTCAGTGATAAAGCATCAAATAAGTGATTTTTCTTTTGTAGCATTTGAGAGGTGTATAGGCTCTTTTAGTATTACACACAAGTCACTCAGAATTCAAATATCAATCACAAGGAATTTCATTAATTCAATAATTACGAAAATTAAAGCAAGGAAACAATTAAGAGACTAATCTTAGTGTTGTCTCAAATGCTGCCGCATTTGATACAACACCCTTGATCATATTTTCAAATATTACACAAACCAAGAGATTTTCGAAGGGATGAAAACATCTTGTCATCAAGAGCTTTGGTAAAAATATCAGCCAATTGTTTTTCAGTAGATATATACTCCAACTTAACAGCTTCTTTTTCAACAAGATCTCTTATGAAGTGATGTCTAATACTTATATGCTTTGTTAATAAGTGTTGCACTAGATTTTTAGAGATATTTATAGCACTAGTATTATCACAGTACACAGTCAAAACATCACTAGGTAAGCCATAATCATGAAACATTGTTTTCAACCAAAGTAATTGAGTACAACAACTCCCCACTGCAATGTATTCATATTCAGCTGTTGATTGAGACACACAGTTTTGTTTTCTGCTGTGCCAAGAGATTAAGTTGTTTCCCATATAGAAGCAGCCACCACTTGTGCTTTTTCTATCATCACATTCTCCTGCCCAATCTGCATCATTGTATCCTATTAAGGTACAGTCTGTGTCTTTGCTATACCATATGCCTAAATCACATGTACCTACAACATACTTAATGATTCTTTTAACAGCATTCATATGTGATTCTTTGGGGTTAGCTTGGTATCTAGCACATAGACATACACTGAACATGATATCAGGTCTACTAGAGCTCAAATAGAGAAGGCTACCTATCATTGATCTGTACAGTGTTGGGTCAACATTCTGACCAACATTGTCTTTACTCAGTTTTTGAGTTGATCCCATAGGTTTTTTCATGTGTTTAGCATTCTCTAAACCAAACCTTTTTACAAGATTTTTAGCATACTTACTATGTGAAATGAAAATCCCATCTTTTTGTTGTTTGATTTGCAATCCTAGGAAGTAATTCAAATCACCAACCATGGACATTTCAAAGGTAGATGTCATTTCATTTGCAAAGTGTTTGAGCATATTATCACAAGTAGAACCAAATACTATATCATCAACATAGATTTGATCAATCATAATAACATTTTTATCATGTTTAATGAATAGTGTTCTGTCAGCATCTCCTCTTACAAAACCAAACTCAATTAAAAAAATTGTTAACCTTTCATACCATGCTCTAGGTGTTTGTTTCAAGCCATATAGAGCCTTTTTTAGTTTAAAGACATGATCAGGAAAATCAGGGTTTTCAAAGCCTTGTGGTTGTTCAACATAAGCTTCTTCATTTAGAATACCATTTAAAAAGGCGGCTTTAACATCCATTTGGTGCAGTTTTATATCAATATAGCATGCAATGGCAAGTAAGAGCCTAACGGATTCAATTCTAGCAACAAGAGCAAATGTTTCATCAAAGTCTAAACCTTCTACCTGTGTATACCCTTGAGCAACCAACCTAGCTTTGTTTTTAATTATGTTTCCCATCTCATCAATCTTGTTTTTTAAAATCCATTTAGTCCCTACAACATTGGCATGGTCTGGTCTAGGAACTAATGTCCAAACAGCATTCCTAACAAACTGATTTAGTTCTTCATGCATAGCTTCAATCCAATTCTCATCATCTAATGTTTCTTTAACAGTTTTAGGTTCAATCTCAGAGTGATAGCATTCATGATTTACTTTACTATACATACAAGACATACATATAGATCTTACCACATCCTTTAAGTTCATACTCATTCTTCTTCTGGTTTGAACACCTGTAGACTGTTCACATATGATTTGATCTTGAGGGTGATATTCTTTAATCCTTATGGAGGGAGTTTTCTGGAAATTATACAGATTTTCAGGATCTGTATTATCAGATGTTTCCTCTGGTGTGTCATCATTTTTCTCAACATTCTGAACCTGTTCACCTTTTTCAGTATTGATTGGAACATCAATCAAATCTGAAATGTCCTCATCTTCAATGCTTTTACCTGTAATGCTTGTATCATCATCAAAAACAATATTTACAGACTCTTGTACAGTGTCAGTCCTAAAGTTATAAATTTTGTAAGCCTTGCTATTTCTTGAATAGCCAAGAAAGAACCCTTTATCACTTTTTGAATCAAACTTATGTAACTGATCCCTGTCATTCAAGATGTAGCAAACACAACCAAAAACATGGAAATATTTAAGGTTAGGTTTTCTATTGTTCAGAATTTCAAATGGAGTTCTAGTAGAATCTGTCCTAATATAAACTCTATTTGCAATATGACAACCAGTATTAAGAGCTTCAGCCCAAAATCTTTTGGATAAGTTCTTAGAACATAACATGACTCTAGCCATTTCTTGAAGTGTTCTATTCTTCCTTTCTGCTATGCCATTTTGTTGAGGAGTTTTAGGTGATGAAAACTCTTGTATTATTCCTTTTGATTCACAAAACTCAGTAAAGGAACTATTTTCAAATTCTCTTTTATGATCAGACCTGATTCTGCATACTTTAGAATTGAAAACATTCTTAAATCTTTTATACAGAATTTTGAAAATGGAAAAAGTTTCAGATTTATCTTTTAAGAATTCAATCCATGTGAATATGGAATAATCATCAACCACAACTAGAGAATACATTTTTCCTCCAATACTTTTTGTTTCCATATGACCCATAAGATCCATGTGCAGTAATTCGAAGCAATGTTTGGTTGAGCAATGTCCCAGCATTTTGTGAGACACCTTAACCTGTTTGCCTTTTTGACAAGGTCCACAAACCTTTTTATCTGAAAATTTCAAATCTGGTAAACCTGTAACAGCTTTCAATCTAACAAGTTTATCAAGTTGTCTGTAATTAGCATGTCCAAGTTTGTGATGCCATAGTGTACTATCATCAACTTTAGCCTTATTACAAGTAAGTTTAGATTCAATAAGATAGCAATTATCAGCAGACCTGTTTCCCATCATGATACATTCAGAATCTTTGTCTAACACATAACATGAGTTCTTGTCAAATTTAACATGCAAATCATCATCATATAATTGACTAATACTTATAAGATTGGCCAGTAATCCATCAACATGCAGAACATTTGATAACTTAGGAAAACCAGGAACATTTAATGTCACTCTACCAATGATTTTTCCTTTAGATCCACCATCATAAGTGACATTACCACCATTATAAATAGTATAATCAGAAAGATAATCAATTTGACCTATCATGTGTTTAGAACAACCACTATCGAAGTACCATAATTCAGGAATACATGCTTTTAAAGACATATGAACAACATTACAAGATGTATTTTCTTTTGGAATCCATGCAGAATTATTACTATGTGTTCTTGAATGTTGAGTCACTCCAGGCAATACAGAATTTTTCAGATGATTTCTCTTTTTTAAACATTGAGGACTTTTATGACCCTTTTTAAAACAGTAATGACAAATCACATCTTTTATATTGATCTGAGACTTAGCGGAAACACTAGAATTGTAGTTAACTTCAGCTTTTACAAAAAGAATAGGTTTCTTGAGTTCAGAATTCTTAGAATTTTTACATTGGTAGCCAATACCTGTTCTTCTTAAGTTGTTGGTCATAAGCGAGTCTTCCAGTTTCATCTTTCCTTCAGAAAATCTTTTGAAGCTCAGTGAGGCTTCCTTCAATCTTTCTTCAAGTTTAGATATCTCAATATCTTTTCTTGTTAGAATACCTTCAAGTTTGGTGATAGATTCTCTTAGGTCAGAATTTTCAAAGTTTAGAGACTTAATGATGTGGTTAAGTTTCTCAGTTTCAGAAGATATCTTGAAAACATCTTCATTTGTTAAAGGTTTTTCATAAGGATACTTCTTAAAGTCAAGAACAGACACATCTAGTCTTTCTTTGAGTTTAGAAATTTCTTTATCCTTCTTTGTTAAAAGACTTTCCAATTTAAAAACAGTATTAGACAAATCTTGAATATCAGCATCTTTTCTGGATAAACCTGCTTTCCTTGATGTACCTGTTTCTATAACAGAACTTGTGAAACAGTTAAATTCTGGTGTATTATTATTCAGTGATTTTTCAAATGATGTCTCATTTGTCCTCACATCGTAATAATCATCCAGATCATCATCAAGAGTATCATCATATTCAATTCTTGCAGAGAAAGCTTTTTCAAGGTCTTTATCAGGATCATGTTCAACATCAGACTCATCACTTAAAGTAACACTGAAATTAAGTTTCTTTTTTAGAGTGGTGTTGGCACATTCATTAGCATAATGACCATATCTAGAACATGCATCACATTTAACATTCTTCCTATAATCTTGGTCAGATCTAAACTTGTTTCCTCTTTCTAATTGTCTAGAAGGATTAAAAGTGTTCTTCCTAACAGGCAATTGTTTTAATTTGAACCTTAGGTTGAATGTTATCCTTGAACCTATTGTTCTTGTTTCTCATGAAAGTTTTAAACTGTTTGGTAATAAATGCCATGTAATCAGGATTGTTAAGATATTCCTCAATATCATCTTCATCAGAATCGATTTCAGTCACATAAGGTGACTTTCCAGAACCTGGTGATGCAGATGATGAGGCATCACCTTTGAAAACAAGCACTTTCTTTTCATTATCAGTCTTTTTAGAAATATTCATCTCATAAGTTTTCAAAATACCAATCAATTCATTTTGACTTAACACATCAGTATCCTTAGCTTCTTCTATAGCACATATCTTAGGTTCAAAACGTTTAGGAACTGATCTAAGAATTTTATGTACTAACCTTTGATTGGATATTGGATCTCCAAGAGAATGAGCTTCATTTGAAATCTCAGTCACCTTTTCGTTGTAAGATGAAATGGTTTCATCTTCTTTCATCCTCAAATTCTCGAACTTGGTTCCAAACATACGAAGTCTGGTTCTTCGTACACTGTCTGATCCTTCACAATGCTCTTGCAGTCGATCCCATGCATCCTTCGATGAAATGCAGTTTGAGATGATTTTGAACATTGAGGCATCAGTTGAGGTGAAGATTGCATTTAACGCCTTTGAATTATAACTTGCATCTGTGATTTCCTCATTTGTCCAGTCCAGCTCTCTCTTGATCCGTGCTTCATTGTCTTCATCCGTTGTGGTTCTTGGTTGAGTCCAACCAGCAAGAACACTCCTCCAGGCTCGTTCATCAATGGATTTGATGTACATTCTCATCTTAGGTTTCCAGAAGGCATAGTTCGTGCCATCTAGAATCGGAGGCTTTAGTGCGGGTGAAAGTGGATACTCCATTTCAGATTTACACACTCTAAGCAAGATTTTTACTTAGTGTATCAAGTAGTTGGCTCTAATACCAACTGAAAGTGTGTGTGCGTGCGAAATCAGAGATGTTGTATGTCGTGTTGGCACTGTCCAGACAACACTATGCAGCGGAAATTAAAATGCACGTACTGAAAATAGATGTATTCAAAATTTGCATAGATTATAAAATAATCTATGTTGTTCACTATATTAAATATGTGAAACGATTACAACCTCTTTGAGGTGTATAAAAACACTACGAAAGTGTATATGATTTACTAAGTTCTATGAAACTATCTCCCTCATAGATCTATACACATAACCTAGTAAATAAGACTATGTTCAAACACACTATTATTCGGGTTTACAATAATGTGAAGAAATACAAGAAGAAACAATAATTTTCCTAACTAGAAGCGTATAAAGCGTTCAATAGCGTAATAGTCGAATTCAGCTTTCCTTCTTGTATATCTTGTGTTGAGGCAGCTTCTGTATTTATAGGTTTCATGGACGAACTGCCATCAACTCCCATGATCATCACAACCGTGAGATCATGCAGGTAAGAAACTTCTCTCCACCACTCCTATAATGTATGGACTTGTTATACCATGTCTAATAACTTCTCACTCCCACGCAGTGGCATGACTTGGTGTTGCCCACGTCTTCTAACTGCTTTAGGGACATCATTAGACAACAAGCGTAAGATTGGAGTTAGTGAGAAAAGGAAGGGCAAATTCTGATGTTGTCATAAGTGTTGGGAACATTAAACACAACACTCGGTTGTTAGTGTTGGATCATAAAACAAAACACTTATATCAACATCAACAGCTTTGATGAAGGTTCAACGATCATCCCATCTCTCACGTTGAAATTCGATGGTGGTTGAATGGCATTCCTTGGTTGGCGTAGGAAAAGTTCTCATGTTACCTCAAACCGGGATGATATTGGTTCGGATTAGGAGGGTTCTCACGGTTTTACCTTTCGTTCCAACTTTTTTCTCTAAAATTTCGGTCTCTTTGGTTGTTCATATAGTGGGCCTCTTCGTATTGCTCATCACTTGGTCCCACTAATGCTTTGACCGTCATTAGAGAAGTCAACTTATCTATTTTGTTGGATAAAGTGGCAAAATCTTCCGCTTCTTGAGTGGAAGCAACCCTTCGGTTTTGTCTTCTCTCGGATGGCCATTGATTCCCATTTTTCGCTATCTCCTCCAAAAGAACATACCCTTCCTCCGTCGTCTTCTCCAATAACGATCCTCCACCCGCCGAAGCATCCACCATTCCTCTCGTTCGGTGGTCCATTCCTTTGTAGAAGTAGCATATGATTTGGTCTCGTGAGAAACTATGTTGTGGGCAACTTCTAATCAAGTCCTTGAAGCGCTCTCATGCTTCGGCTAGGGACTCATCATCATCTTGCCTAAACGAAGATATTTCCCCTCGGATTTGGATGTCTTGCTCGGAGGGAAATACTTCATCAAAAATGCATCGACAAGATCATTCCAATTTTCAATGGTCCTCAAATCAAGGGAGAGGTACCATTGCTTAGCTCGGTCTCGGAGGGAGAAGGGAAATAGTTGCAATCAGATGTAATCTTGGGGAACCCGATTGATCTTAACCGTCCCACTTATCTCGAAGAATTGAGACAAGTGGAGGTTAGGATCCTCCTTGGATAGTCAACCAAATTGGTTGTTTTGGACCATTACAATCAAAGCCGGCTTGAGCTCGAAATTGTGAGCATCAGCGGGTTCCCGACCCGCTCCTCCGTACGGCCTCGGAATCGGACGTAAATGATCTCTCAAAACTCGGTGTGGACCATTCTCCTCATTCTCAATCGGATTTTCACCAACCCTCCGGTGAAGGTTGTCTCTCACGGCCCTTTGTGGTCGGTTTCCACCATTTCCATTCGGCTCCTAAAATCCGTCAACCCCTTAGTTCCCTACTTCCTCATCGACCTCCTCTACAATCAGATTCTCTCTTCTATTCATCTCTTCCAACTCAACTCTTCTTCTCTCGGCGTTTATTCTTCGACAATTAGCTTCAATCTTCGGGCCTAGAGGTAACAATTCTTGATGGTTCCTCCTAGATCGCGTGATCATAAGCCATATCTATCAAATGTTCAAAAGAGAGTGAGAATCACAAGTAAAATGAGAGATAACAAACACAAATATTTTTGGATTTTTTGAAGATAAGAAAAGCAAATAAAGTGTCTAGACTAAAACTCTATCAACCTACACTCTAGACCTACAAAACCTCCCCGGCAGCGGCGCCATAAACTTGATTCACGTATTATGCAACACCAAAATACACAACCGCAAGTATACGGCGTATATCGTAGCGTGATAAGTACGAGGTCGATCCCACAAGGAGGTGTAGTGTAAAAGCGTAGTTTGTTGACTAAGTTCTAAATAGATGATGATCGAAAGTTTTAAGTGTGGCAATTACCCTTAATTATCTACCTAAATGTCACAAATAGACAATAAAGAGTAATAATGAAGTGTGATCAACAAGTGCTCATGCAAATCACAAAATTGAGAGAAATGCGGGTAAAACTCAATTAAGAGAAAGTAGGTTCTAAAACACATGCAATACTAGTGAATCCATTTATGATTAACTATCTACACAAGTGGTGTTATGCTTTGTCTATAAAATTGATCACGCAATAATGAATTAAAAGTCTTTTCAATCCAAATAATCCAAGAGGAATATCACACAACTTAGTATCCCTACCTAAATTGCATCATAAAACCCAATCAAGCTCCTAAGATCATCACACACCTTCATAATCATTGCTCATCTTTCAATCTCTCAATAAAATTAGGTCAAATGCTTGCAATCAATTAATCAAAAGAGATTTTTCAATCCAATTTCAATTAACTAAGATTAACATATCACTATTGTACACTAATGACATATTTTGCAATGGAAATCAAGCATTCAAATAGAATTAAGCCACACAAACACCAATTAAGCAAAACATTAATTCATAAACTTCATCAAAAGTATTTACAAAGCCCTAGAACCAAAAGTGTTCTAGCCAATCAACAACATAATCCAATTAACAAAACTAAATGAAATAACTAAATAAAAAGAGAGAGAAATAGAAAGTTTAGTCTAATGTATGGTGTGGAATGAAATTCCAAAGCTTTTGACTCCTTCCTTGCTTGATTTGGTGGAGAAATGAAGAAATTGTTGCCACAACACCTCCAAATGTGTGTTTGTATGTGAGAAATTCTTTGAATTGGGAGAAGGTACAATTGATTTCAAGAATGAGGATTTATATAGTGTTGGGGTAGGGTTTGGGTGCAAGAATTTCAAGTAAGTCCCTCAAAAATGGCCAAAATGCATGAATGGCACCGAAAATGGGGTGGCACGGCCGTGCAAAATGGGATGTTGGCTTGAATGGGGCTCGACCGAGCAGGCAGCTCGGTCGTGCTATGCGGCTTCGAAAATTCCTCGGGCTCGGCCGTGCACTCCCTTGGCCTCAATTTTCGGTGTCGAGCTCGCCTGTCTCGTGCACCCGTCTCGCCCGTGCACTTCGATTTTGCTATTTTGCCGAGCTCGGCCGTGCCCTCCTTGTTTGTTGTTTTCGAGACGAACCCAATGGTGCACTCCTCTTTTTGGTTCAGTAAAGTGTGTTAGGTGTTTTGCTCCCAAATTCCATCGTTTTTCCTACAAAATCGACAAAACACTACCTTTCTCTTATTTTGGCCAAAACCATCATATTCGATCCATAAATCAATGAAATCAACATCAAAATGAGCTTCACATGTGCATCTAAAGTGTGTAAATTCCACCCGAATCAGCATCTTGCAAGATTGATTTCTTATAGCAAATGCTTCCCTTTTTACATGAATAGAATAAAAAATAGAGTATCAAGGTAATTTAAAGTAAAAAAGTTATAAGTCGGGAAAACACTTTAAAATAGCAAATTAATTCACATAGAACGTCCTAATGCACAAAAATATCTAATAATCCCAACTAATCACTTTATGATCACCCCACGCATCAAGAACATCTGCCATAACTTTCAGTCTCTAAATTACTTTGAATTGCTTGAAACCTCTCTAGCTTTGTTCAACTACCCACAACAAGCAGTGACGGACCCAAAATTTTAAAACTGGGGGTACGAGATATATATATATATATATATATATATAATTTAAAAATATTTGTACATAAACATTGTTTTATATATAAATGAAATATATTTTATAAAGTATAAATAAAATTGCAACTAAAGTTACAATTGAATCTGACAAGTCTCCATTTTTAAAAAACGTATGTAACATCTTCATCAAAAATTTATAGAAACAAGTCTTTCACAATAAAATTGATCAAACAATCATCTAATATTTGTACATGATCTTTTGTTAAAATAAAATTAAGAAACCAAAAAAATTATAGGTAATTACCTTTAATAAGGTCACGAGTCACGACTCACAAAGGGCAAGAGGGATTGACCGAAAAAAAGTTGCGAATTAAATTCTAATTTTCCCTCCGTTCCAATTAGATAGATTTACAGTATTTTAATTTTATGGATGTCTCATTTATATGTGTTTGTTTTTATATAGAGTAATATTTTCTAATTTATTTACTAATATAACTCTATACATTAATTATATTAAAAAAGTACTTCCTCATCTTAATATTCTATGTTTGTGAGAATATAATGGGACACGTGTCACAATTTTATCACTCTATCACAATCTCTCTCCTCACCAAAATCGTCTATTTCAAAATGACTGCATTCTCCGACATTTTGATTAAAAAAATCATTTTTTCCTATTTTAATCTTAAAATAATAATTCAAATATTATCTACTCATAATTATTATTTTTAAATTTTAAATCATAATTATTATTTTTAATTTATTTTTTAAAACTTTAATCCCAACACAATTTATTTTTAAAATTTAATCACCATATTATATTTTTAATACCACTCTATTCAAATCTCCCTCCTTCTCAAAATCTTCGATTAGATTTCATAAGGAAAATTTTGAAGATTTTAAATGTACATAATTTTGAAGGTTTTTATATTAGATTATTGATATACAAATTGAAGAGATTTTTGTATTAGATTATTAAGAAATTTTAGATATTTAAATATTTATTCACAATATTAATTTTTATAATTTATAACATTTGTAATTTATAACATTTGTAAATTTTTATAATTGAGTCTATTTTAAATATTTATTCACAATATTAATTTTTATAATTTATAACATTTGTAAATTTACCAATAATATTAATAAAATTAAATGTGACGGTTTAAATAATCACATGACAATTTTATCTCTTTTAATTATTTAAAATTTAAATAATCACGTGATTTTCTCAACTAAGTTAAATCTCCAATCTTTTTATACCTACTCATTATCTTATCTCGGTCACCCTCTCCGTATAGAAAAACAATGTTTCGATCACTCTCTTCTTGGTACAAAAAATCAACTTTTCTTCTTTTATTATTATGTTTTTTGGTTTTATTAAAAAATATTCATATTCCTGTAATTCTTCCATTTTTTTTTAAATTTTATCTCATAGTTATTACGTTCATCTCATAGAAAGAGAGGTTCTCATTCCTTTTTTTTTTTTCTTTACAATTTCATTCTTTCACTATTTATTCATTTTTTTTCTTTGCTTCCATTTTTTTTTTTCAATTTTATCTCATAATTTATTACAGGATGAATCTCTCCCATAAAAAAATGGAGAGTAATTTTTGTTTTTTTTTCAATTCTTAGTATTCATGTAATTTCTTTTTTTATTATTATTTTGCATCCATTTTTTTTTTTTTCAATTTTTCTCATTTCTTCAATAAATCAAATCTCTACTCTCATTTCAGATGTCTTTTTTTCAACTAAATTAAATTTCTATTCTCAGGCTTATCATGATCTCCTGAATGATAATGAGGAGGTAATTTGTGATGCCTTTTAAATATATAAATATACATTTTTATTATTTTCAAACTAACAAAATAATTTTAACAATATTTTTTATTGTCTTGATATATTTTATAGTATTTTTTTTAATTACAGAAGGGGATTAGGTGATGAATTTCATCTAAACTAGAAAAATTTATATTTTTCGAATGGTAAAGTCTAGTATGCACTCGAGTGCATGCTGTGCACCCTAGTCCATGTGCACTTTTCAGTTTACTGACTTACACTTTTTGGTAATGGTGTTGCACTTTTCAATTATTACTCATTTACCAAAAAGTGTAAGTCAGTAAACTGAAAAGTGCACATGGACTAGGGTGCACAGCATGCACTCGAGTCCATAGCAGACCAACCCTTTTCGAATTAGTATTTCAAGGTTTAATTTGAAAAATTGAGCAAGAATTGTTCATCCAATGTATTTATAATTATTGTTTAATATAACTTATATATTTGTTTTATAATTATGGTTTAATGTAATTTATATATTGGATTGGTCTGCTATGGACTCGAGTGCATGTTGTGCACCCTAGTCCATATTACACTTTTCAGTTTACTGACTTACACTTTTGGTAAATGATGTTGCACTTTTCAATTATTACAGTATAAATAAAGTGCAACATCATTTACCAAAAGTGTAAGTCAGTAAACTGAAAAGTGCACATGGACTAGGGTGCACAGCATGCACTCGAGTGCACACTAGACTTTACCTTATATATTTGTGCTATTAGTTTAATGTAACTTATATTTTAAGGTTATAATTATTTTTTTTGAAGTGCTATTAGTTTAATGTAACTTATATTTTAAGGTTATAATTATTTTTTTTGTTATTAGTTTAATATAACTTATATTTTAAGCTTATAATACACACAGAATATTCAGTTGATTCCCACCCTTCATTCTCAGTCAATCATTTTTAATAATTTGTTATATTTTTAGTATTTCATTAATGAATTGTTTTAATATTTCATAGTTTAATCATTTTTAATAATTTATTATATTTTTCTCTTTATTTCAGCATGAAAGTGTGCTGGGGTGTATGTATGAAAGTGTTTAAGTATAAGTAGATAAATGTTGCACAGAATGTTGAGACAAATAGTGCAACACTGACTCTAACAGAATATCAGAAATTAAGATACACAGCGGAAGACTTGAAACACCAAAAACAAACGAGACACAATGGAAATACTTTTAACATAGATTTTATAAATAAAAATCTATGTCTGCCTTATGGCGTAAAATCAATACTTATCTTCAATTACAAATGTTGTGTGAAATGTTACAACAATAACTTTCACAACGAAACTATAAACGAGGCAGGTGCCAAGTCTAGAAAACGAACTAAGTGTATAAATTATACACTGTCGAAATGCCTAGTTTATCTAATGATTACACTCTCAATAGATAAGTAGACACACAGCCATACGGGTGGGATACTTCGTATGAACTAAAAGGTAAAACTACTGGTGTTGGTCCTGAAAGGAGTATATAACAAGTGTATGGGGGGGGGGGGGAATACACTTGTATGCAATTCTTTTCAACTTTGATCAAACCAGAGCTCAGCAAGGTTGTCTTGGACAACTCTGCTGAAGATGATTAACTCTTCTAAGATAGTCAAACTACTAAATACTATTGAGTACTCAGTTGAATAACTATCTAGGGGAGTTATATGTGCGGAATAGTGGTTGGCCCTTTAAGTTTAGACTCCTTAAGTTTCTGAAATCACTCTGTCAATCCAAAACAGTCCAGTTTAGTTTCAGGGAACTTGTCCAAATCAGTTTTGCACAGTCTTTGAATATGTATCTTTTGAAGATCAGATTTGTGTGCAGTGTTGAATGAATGTAAGTACTTTGAAAGGTAAATCAACACAAGAGTTTATAGTGGTTCAGAGACTCAAGCTCCTACATCCACTTTCCCTGATTTAACAGGATAATTCCTTCACTCTTGGAATTAACTTGTTTTATAGTGCCAATGTGCACTTGATCAAAAACACCACTCCTTGGTGAATTGATCCCTAGGATGTCTAGAGTCCTAGTACCCTCTTCTCAACTCAGAACTGAACTGTTCTTCTCTCAACAGTCAGCTCCTACCACTTCTACTACTACAACCTTCTCACTTTCTCACTTGAAAGGGGTAAGGATTGAAGTAAGGTTCCAACTAATGAGATATCCTCTACAATGAAGATCAGTGTATAAGGATTAGGATATCTCTCTAAGCTTATGTATGGATATACAGTGAGTTCAGCTTAGAAGAAGTGTATGAAGACTAAGATAGTCTCTTTGAAAGCTTGAGAGCACTTGTCAACTTGTAGGATAGTTAGCTTGGTAGTTGGTGCTTCAGATGGTCTTCACACTTCTGTATTTATAGACAAAATGGAGAATTTGCCCGTTGGAGAGGCAGTCCCAAATTGCTATAAATGTCTTCCTTGAGTTCTTCAAACTGGAAGACAGATTCTTGATAGTGACATGTCCTTATTTGGGTAATAAACGGCTTGTAAGACTTTGTCTTCTTTCTGCAGCACTTTTCCCAATGTTTGACTTCTTGTTAGGACTTGGACATGACTTCTGAAGGTTGATCCAATGATAGGACAACATTTCTTATCAATTGGACAACTCTCCTTATCACTATCAGCAGTTTTGCTTTTCAGCAAGGTTGGCTTGCTCTTCTTCAGATGACTTGGCTCTTTCCCTTTCTTTCACTCCAAGTTGATCTTAGCATGTCTCAATGAAGTTCTTTAGGATATGGTTGTCTCTAGCTCTTCAGCATGGTTGACCTTTAAGCATTAGAACCTTTGTTCTGGTTCAAACTTGCTGAGACAACTCTTCTGGACAACTCTCCTGATCAGCATACTTGGTCTTTTAGCATCAGAGCTTTTTCACATAGAGTTGACTTCTCTGGACAACTCTCCTGATCATAATATTTGATTAATCTTGTCCTTTTGAGCTTTGCAATCTTCTTCTTGTATAAAAGAAACTCTTCTGGACAACTCTCCTGATCAAGGTTTTAGATTTCATATGGAGTTTTCCTGTCCTTAGAGTTTGTTCCAGACTTTGAGCCTTGAGGGGACTTGATCTTGATCATTTTGAAGTTATAGGTTCCCCCTCACATTGTGCATCTAATCATCTAAGAGCTGCCTAACATATTAGCTTCTCATCTAGCCTTATTGCTATGTGTTTTATCACATTTTGAACACAATTATCTCGACTTAGGCATGTCTCAGGGGGTTTTGGTATTTAATCAAAACATGTATCATTTTATTCCCAAAAATTTCCCCCTTTTTGATGATGCCAAAACCTATACATTTTATGCAAAAGTGACTTGTTTACACCTATTACATATATCTTCAGAAGACATGACTAAGGTCAATATTCCTGAAAAGACAATGTGTTAGTGTATTCACTGTTTTTGTTGCAAATAGATTTCAAGGATAGGCATAGAGAGATTTTTGCAATAATGTATCTTGATTCAAAGGTGGTTCAACTATCATTCATATAAAAATCATTACAGGCATGTTGATAGTTGAAGATAACTTATCAGAGCATGAATTCAAGATAACATTTCACTACAAATACATTCTAAACATAAGATCAGAGCAAAAAAACTTCTTCAAGTATCAGAGCTAATGTAAAATATTCCAGATATCAAAGTAGAGCACATCAATTCTTGTATCAGGGAAATTTAAACCATATCAGAGCAAACACCATATCAGCATGTTTGTCCAAAACTTCAGCAGATTTGACCACATAGTAACAGATATCTTCAGATAAGATAATTTTTCATCCAGAAAAAGTCAGAAGACTTAGCCATTCTCAGAGATCATCCTCAGGAGGTGGGTTCATCCCATATTGTGCCCACACTCTCTTCTTGAGTTCCATGGCTTCCTGGTTAGTTCCTTTGGGTCCAAGGGTCATCTTGTTCAGCTTCAGAATTTCTGTGAACTCCCTTAGAATCCTTGCTTGGTCAATCCATCCATCAAGCTTTGGAGGCATGTAGATGATAGGCTTGGGAGCATTGAGTTCAATTCTTGCAATGTCAGCAGCTGCAAGTAGTTGTTGATACAACTCTCTGTAGTATTCTATCATGAACTCAGCAAAGGCAGAGTTGGCATCTCCACCATTCCATCTGTCAATGACATAGAAGTCATAGACAAACTCCCTTTTAGCCTCTTCCCATGTATCATTTAGCTGAATTGGCACCCATTTATCCAAGTGTGGATATTTGGTGTCCATTGGGATTAGAAGCTGAGGCTTCATCTTGCTGTAGGTTGCTCTCCTTTTTCTTGGTTTCTGAAAGTTAGCTCTTCTCTTGTCTCTTGCTCTTTGTGCTTCCTCTAACAGATCCATTTTCTCTTGGGCCTTCATCATGGCCAGCTTCTGTTGTGTTTCAGGGTCTTTGCCATACCCTTCATGAAACAACTTTGATGGATCTTGAGCTAGGACAGTAGTCTTCTTTTTAGGTTCAGGTCCAAATCCTTCAGCAAATAGTTCTTCAATGTCTTCAGTGGACTTGGGACCTTCAGCACTTTTGGCAGAATTAGAGGACTTGTCCTTTTCAGCAATTTTGGTCTCTTCAGCAGTTTTGGCCTTCTTTGATGTAGGCTCATCTTCATCAATTCTGAATTCAGGTGGAAGATCAAGACTGTTAGGAAAGTCAGTGAATGTTTCAACTTGCCTTTTCTTTCCTGTTGCCCTCTTGATCTTTCCTCTAGTTTGGACACCTTCATCACCTTTGTCCAAACCAGACACCTCACCACCTGGTCTCTGCTGTAACCTTATTCTTTCTTCTTGAGCTGAGGCCATAGAGTTCTTTAATGCAAGTGCTAATTGCTCTTCTTCATCCAATTCTTCCAAGTTTAGCACTGCAGGCTCTTTTCCTTTTCCTTCAACAGCTTTGTCTTTCCCTTTGACTGGGCTCCCAATCACCAAGGCACCTTTTGCTCTAGCTCTTTCCCTTTCCCCCTTTTTGGCAGCATCAAAACACTGGGGTTTTAGCTCACTCATAGTTGTGGCCATTAGGGATTGGGCCTGGTTCAGGGACTTCATCTCCTCCAACAAATATACATTTTCATCATGTATATTCTGCATCCTATCACTGCTCAAGCTAAGGAAAGCAAGAACAGGCTTCATCTTTTGTTGAACAACCTCCTCCAAGGTTGCTTTCAGGGATGCATCCAGTTGGGCTTTGAGAAGCTCAGTGAGGTTGGCCACTGCACCTTCAGCAATGTTGGCCAATACCTCTTGGGAAAAATTTTCAGAGGCTGCTTTCACCATAGCTAGCCTTTGCTCTTCAGCTCTTCTCTTTTGCAATGCAGTCTTCTTTCCAAGAGCTTGCTTGACAGTTAGCCTGAGAGCCTTGACATTGGCATTATGATTGTCTCTCAGCAACTTTTGCTCTTTCTTGACCTCCTCTGAGATGGCTTCCATGGTGAATTTGGCATTTTGCACTTCAGTGGAAATGGTTTGGAGGCCAGTTTCCACACCACTCATCCTTGCTTCCAGAGTTGGGAGCACAACATCTTCAGAGCCAGTGAGCCTCATTTCTACAGATGCTAGGGTCCTTCCTTGCTCATTCAATGCTCCTGAAGTTTCAGCATGAGCAGATTGAACTTGATGAGCCAAGGAGTCCAATTTTTCTGATTGCATTCCAAGTAAGGCTTGAGCTGAGCCTGTATCTACTTGGATAGGGGCATATGTTAAGAACTCATCTGCAAAAATTTGGTCAAGAGAAATACCTGCAACAGTAGACAGATCAAACAAGTTAGGAAATAGACACTCATCACCCTCAATTTCTTTTATATAAGACTTTGATACATCAGCAGCCTTCTCCTCATTTTAAACTCTTTCTTTTCTCCCTTCTTTAATAATTTCCTCACTAAAAGGAACAGGCCTCCTCTCATCAAGGGATTCCTGAAGTTCAGATTTGACTTCAAGAATAGCCTGCCCTTCCTCTCTTATATCACCCTCATTTGGTGGTACACTCACTATTCTAGTGATCACCACATCTCTCTCATCTACTACTCCCTCTGATTTTTCCACTAACTTCTCCTTTTCAACTCCTTCTCCTAAACCTGCAACATCTCCACCTTCAACAAGGTTCAAAGATGGCAGTTGTGGGGAGATCACAGTGCTTATTTCAACAGCCACTGAGTCATCCTGAATGATTAAGGGCTGATCAGTGTCCAACTCTTCTGACACTGAATAGGCCTTAATCAAACCAGCCTCTAGCATAGGAACCTCAACATCTTTAGGCTGTGCCTTGGGTTCAGAAGAACCTTCATTGGCAGATGTGTCTTTGGTTGTGTTACCACCCTTGGTCAACACCTCTGAAGATACAGAGCCTTTCCTATGATAGGTTTTAGGAGGGTTTGAAAGTCTGTCTGCTATAGAAGACTTGGGTTGAGAAGGTTCAGGGAGGTTGGCTTGAGGGGTTTCAGGAGGGTTGGGGTTTGAAGGATTTGAGGGATCATCAGGGGAATCATCATCATTGGAGCTACTGTCAGGGTGTTTGATTCCCTTAGCTTTTCTTTCTTTCTCCTCCTCAATTTTATCAGCTACTAGCTTTGCAAAACTTTCCTCATCAATGAGAAATCTTATCTTTGAAACTCCAGCAAAGTTTAGCAATCTGTTCTCCTCTATTTGCCACCAGTTTGCACCCTTATCTTGGATGACTTGTGATATATCCATTATAGACTTATCTTTTACATCAACAAGCATCCTTAGATCATGAAATGTCTTCTGAATTCTTGGGAATTCAGCAAGTTGTGGATACAAACTGTCCACAGTAGCTTTTGCTCCTCCTCTAAGCATACTTTCATAAGTATACTCCTCCTCATCTCCACTTGAATGGGGACTTTGGGTTATAGGGGAGTTGGCTCTGGGTTCTCCTAGAGTGGCTTCAGGGAGGTTTAATTCAGGGATGATGGCTTCAGAAGGATTTGGTGCAGTAGAAGGTGCTTTAGTTGCTTTTGAGAGCAATGGGTCTGAAGGGGCTTTACTCAGGGGGGTTGGCTCATTGAGTGCATGTTCTAAGAGCTTTGAATAATTGAGCATGGATGAGTCAAGGGGAGACAGGAGTCTTGTCTCATCTACTGCTAAATCGGCAAGCACATCAATGCCACTTCTTTGCACATTCCCTTCTAGAGAATATCTCTTAGTGAGATCTACAGGGGTAATGGGTTGGTTGGGAGGGGTAACATGGGTTTCAGGGGAGTTGGGCTCAGGATTCTGAAACTCAGGGATGTTGGCCTCTATAGGTTGACCTTCAGGGATCTTGGATTCTGGAGTTCCAGAACCAGATGAGTTGGTCCTTGACCTAGATTTGGTCCTGCTTTCAGCTCTGCTCTCTCTTAGAGCTAATTGTAGTGACCTTTCTTCCTGCAGCTCCAACACCTTCTCAGTAGGCTTGGCCCTTCTCTTGCTGGCCCTACTGCTCCCACTTCCTTCACCTTCCTTCTCAGGGACAACTTCCCTGATCCTCTTATCTCCTTTCTTCTTCTGCCTTGTCTCATTATACTTCAACCTCAACTCTTCTGAGTGGTCAGAAGGCACACTTACTCCCTCTTCTGCCACTTCATCAACTTCAGCTGATGCTCCTGAGGCTTCTCCTGAAGATAATTGAGACATTTTCCTTGTTTTGACAGCCCTGGCCTTGGTTCTCTTCTTCATCTTAGGCTTTTCTTCAACCTGTTCTTCAGCAGGTTTGGTCATTAGCATCCTTCTTTGTTCAGTTTTCTTGCTGAGCTTTCTGAACAAGATCTTTTGGGCTAGGAGGGGCTTTGCAAAGGTCTGCATTTGAGAGTAGTGGGAAAACCTTTCAATCAGCAAGCTTGCCCTGGTGCAATACTTGATTTTCCCTTCTAGCACCACCTTGTTGTGAGCTTTCACTTTGAATTTAGCCTTTTCCTTCATCATCTCAGACATGATGAAGGTCCTCCAATCAAACTTGATGCCCTTATCACTGGAATCAATTACAGCAGCCATGATTCTGATTCTTGGATGACTGACCTGCTCCAAGCTTCCAGTGTTGCTCAAGAGACTCTTAGCAACTACCTCAAAGAGGTTGAGAAATTTTGGCTTGAGAGTCTTCTTGTTTTGAGTTGAAGAAATGGGGCCTGGAACCAATAGCCATTCTTGAGCTATTTCATCTTCATGGCCAGTGCCATAAACTTCTGGATTCCTTCCTTCACTAGGTAATCCAAAAGCTCCTTCAATATCTTCTGAAGAGAATTTCACTCTATGAAATCTCTCTTCTTCCTCTCCTTCTGCAGTATAGGATAACCTTGTGGAAACTTCACCATCTGCAGGTTGACCTCTCCATTTAAGAAAGGCAAAGAATTCAGCCATGTAGCCTTCCAAGCATGAACTTGGTCTTTCTTCCATGAACCTTTGCAAACCAGCTCTTCTCAGCCATTTTAGAGTTGGTTTGATCTCAGGATCCTCACTCTCAAAGGATACTATTGGCTCAAAATGAAGGTTGTTTTTGTTGCTCAGGTAGCCAAAATCAAGGTCTAGAGCCTTGTTGGAGAAATCAATAAGCATCTCTGGTCTAACTTTGGGGGCCATTTGAAAGTTACAGAGTAAAGTTTGATGGAGATTGAGAGGGTTTGAGGAAATTTAGAGCTAGGGTTTCGAATACTTGGGGAAGAAGTGTTTGAGAGGGATCTTAAGGCTTGAGAATATTCTAAAAAGAATGTTTGTCAATGAGTTGGTGAAGTCTTGATGCAATTCAAAGGTGAACAAAAATGGAAATCCAAAATGAACGACTAGGATTGATTTCAGGGGAGTTGTCCATTTTTGATCCAATGGTCAAAAACTAATGTAACAGTGAAAGAACTGTTTTATTCAAAACGTGGGTGGTTTTTAATGTTTTGTTTAAGGCTGGGGTTTTTCGAGATAGATCATGTCCCAAAAAGTTTAATGCAAACAAGAGTTAAATCTTAGCATTTAATGCATGGAAAGTGACCTTTTGGGTGGGAGACAAATTAAATCCCAGAAAGGTGAAAACTGTATTTCAATGAGACAGATTTCGAAATAGGCATTGATCACCAAAAATAGGTGCTTATCATACCAAGATTTGGTTTGATAGCCAGGACAACTTATCTGACCCTACATGGACAAGTGTCCTGAAAAGCTGTGGACAAGTGTCCTGAATTTCAAGGGACAAGTGTCCTGAAGAAGTAAGGTCATCTTTTCTGAATTTCAGTAGACTTGACCAAGTCTGCTGAAGTTTTGAGTTTATTTCCCCCTTAATGAATGAGCTTCTTTGAACTCATTTGTCCAACTTCCCTGGATCAAGAAGACCCAACTCTGCTGATAATTCCAGGAACCTTGCCTCTACAAGTGGTTTAGTTAGTATATCAGCTTTTTGATGATCTGTGTGGATCTTCACTAACTTAATATCCTTCTTCTCCACATGATCTCTAATGAAGTGATGCTTGATGTCCACATGTTTGCATCTTGTGTGCAAGACAGGATTTTGTGATATAGCAATGGCACTATTGTTATCACAGAATATTGGCACTTCAGTAGAGTTGACTTTGTAGTCTCTGAGTTGTTGTCTTAGCCAAAGGATTTGAGCACAACAACTTCCAACAGCAACATATTCAGCTTCAGTGGTGGAGGTAGCCACTGTGTTTTGCTTCTTGGAAAACCAAGATATGAGTTTGTTGCCTAAGAATTGACAAGTTCCTGAAGTGGATTTTCTGTCAATTCTGCATCCTCCATAATCAGCATCTGAGTAGCCAGTTAACTCAATATTGTCATCAGCAGGGTACCAAAGGCCTAGATTTTCAGTGCCTTTGAGATACCTCAAGATCCTCTTTGCAGCCTCAAGATGGCTTTTCTTAGGATTTGCTTGAAACCTTGCACATACACCTACTGCAAAGGTGATATCAGGCCTGCTGGCAGTGAGATAGAGGAGTGAACCAATGATTCCTCTATACTCAGTGGAGTTGGTTGGAACACCACTTTCATCAGGATCCATCTTCCAATTAGTATTCATTGGGATCCTCACTGGCTTGCTTGATGTACACCCAAATTTCTTGATCATCTCTCTGGTGTACTTAGCTTGGTTGATGAAGATTCCTTCTTTTGATTGCTTGACTTGTAGACCCAAAAAGAAGTTCATCAACCCCATCATGGACATCTCAAACTTGCTTTGCATGAGCTTGGAGAATTTCTCACACAGCTTCTCATTAGGGGATCCAAAAATTATGTCATCTACATAAATTTGGACAAGCAAGATGTCCTCTTCTTCAGAGATTCTGAAGAGAGTTCTGTCCACAGTTCCCTTGGTGAATCCATGATCCAATAGGAACTGTGACAATGTATCATACCAAGCCCTAGGGGCCTGTTTGAGTCCATATAGAGCCTTCTTCAGCCTGTATACTTGGTTTCCAATCTCAAAACCTGGTGGTTGCTCCACATAGACCTCTTCTTTCAAGACTCCATTCAGAAAGGCACTCTTGACATCCATTTGGTACACTTTGAACCTCTTGTGGGCTGCATAGGCTAGGAAAAGCCTTATTGCTTCTAGCCTTGCCACAGGTGCAAAGGTCTCATCATAGTCAATGCCTTCATGCTGGCAGTAACCTTTTGCCACTAGTCTTGCTTTGTTTCTGACAATCACATCATTTTCATTCTTTTTGTTCTTGAACACCCACTTGGTTCCAATAACATCTTGATGTGAAGGTCTATCAACCAGCTCCCATACTTCATTTCTGGTGAATTGGTTGAGCTCTTCCTGCATTGCTGTGATCCAATTGGCATCCTGAAGTGCTTCATCAATGTCTTTTGGTTCCTGTTCTGACAAGAAACAACAGAACATAGCACTTTCACCATGAAACTTTCTGGTTCTGACTCCTATACTTGGATCACCAAGTATCAGATCAGTAGGATGGTCATACAACCAAGTCCTTCTTTTTCTGATTCCTTCAGTAGAGTTGTCCTCTACTAAGGTTGAGTCATTTTGATCATAAAATTCAGGATAATTTAGTGCAGGATCTAATTCAGGATCATAATCAGGGGTGTTGTCCTCAATGTCAGGGACATTGGTATTTTCAACATTTTGAGTTCCCCCTTGATTATTTGACCCATTAACTACCTCAGCAGGAACTGCTTCTTCATTGGTAGTTGTTACCTGGATGTGAACTGGGATTGGCTCATTCAGTTCACCATTTTCATCAGTAGGGTTTATCTCAGGAAGATTGCCTTCAGGATAGTTGTCCAATGTGGTATGTTCAGGTAGATTGGCTTGGACAACATCTATGAACTCAGTGTCTTTGTCTTTTAGACTCAATCTGGTTGTCCTCTGTGTGATTTCTTCAGGTTCCAAACTATCATTCCTGATCTCAGAGATAGATTCATCAAACACAACATGAGGTGTTTCTTCCACTAAAAGGGTTTTCTTGTTGTAGACTCTGAAAGCTCTACTGATTTGAGAGTATCCAAGAAATACTCCCTCATCAGCTTTGTTGTCAAAAGCTTTCAACTGTTCTTTCCCATTATTGTGAATGAAACATTTGCAACCAAATATATGAAAGTATGACACTTTAGGCATTCTTCCTTTCCAGAGTTCATAGGGGGTTTTGCCTTGCCCCTTTGTAATCAAACATCTATTTTGAGTATGGCATGCAATATTTATAGCTTCAGCCCAAAACCTCTTAGGTAAATTTGAATCAGCAATTAAAGTTCTAGCAGCTTCTTTTAAGGTTCTATTCCTTCTTTCTGCAACTCCATTTTGATGAGGAGTTCTAGCTGCTGAGGTTTCATGAGCTATCCCATTAGATGTACAGTACTCATTGATGTATGAATTTATGAACTCAGTGCCTTTATCAGATCTTATCTTGATAATGCTAAGGCTTTTCTCATTTGACAGTCTCTTTAGAAGTTCAGGTAGTTTGACTTGTGTTTCCTTCTTATTAAGGAGAAATACTACCCAAGTGAACCTAGAGAAGTCATCTACTACTACCAATGTGTATTTTCTACCATTTATGCTTGAAGGGGTAATTGGTCCAAACAGATCCATATGTAGAAGTTCAAGTACCCTTTCAGTAGAAATGACTGGTTTACCTTTAAATGAGGCTTTAATCTGTTTTCCCTCTTGACATAGCTTACACACATGTTCTTTAATGAAAACCTCATTAGGCAGTCCTTTAACTAATGCATTTCTAGCAAGTTTGTTCATTGATTTGAAGTTCAGATGGTTTAGCCTCTTATGCCATAACCAGCTTTGTTCACTAGTGCTCTTAGCAATGAAGCATGCGGCATTAGTAGACTTGTCCCAGTCTGCAAAATACACATTTCCCTTCCTAGTTCCAGTCAATAAGGTTTGTTGAGCTTTATCCTTAATTAGACACTTTCCACTTGAGAACTCAACTTTAAAATCTTTGTCACAAAATTGACTGATACTTAGGATATTATATTTGAGACCAGCTACATAAGATACATTGGTTACTTTGATGTTACCAATCATCAAAGTACCATAACCTTTTGTTGTTACTTGTGAGCTGTCTCCAAAAGTAACATTTGGGCCTTCTTTTTCAATAAAATCAGTGAGGAGTTCCTTGTTTCCAGTCATGTGCCTTGAGCATCCACTGTCAAGGTACCATGCTGTCTTTTTGTTCATGCTCCTCTTCTTGTGGCCCAGTGGTACCTGCAATTAGATAGGTTTAGGTACCCTTTGAGTTTTGGGTCCTGAGAGGTTAGCTGTACCTTTAGGAACCCAAACTTGCCTAATTACCCTGATTGATTCAAGGTGGCTAAGTTGTTTTCCTTGTGCATCAACATACACAGTCTTTCCCTTAAATGCCTTTGGGAAAGTATGTGTGAATGTGTTAACTCTGTAGGTTTCAGGGGAGTTGTCAACTCTCCTGAACTTATGAGTTCTTTGTGCAGCTTGATGAAATCTTTGAGGAAAGGCATTTCTAGGACCATTACCCTTAGGCATGAAGGGTTTTGGTTGTCTCGTTTTATTCTGCCGTTGAGGATAGTTGTCCTTAGGTCTATTCAGCTGAGGCTTTCTCAGATGAGTTGGCCTAGTCTGATTATAACTTGGATAATTTCTCTGAACATTGTTCAGGAGAGTTGCCCTTCCATTGGGTCTACTCTGCTGACCAACATTCCTCTTGTGTTCAGAAGCCTTGACCTTTTCCAAAGGTTTGGGTCTAGTCTCCTGAAGCACTAGAGTAGGCATTTCATTCATTTTGCCCTTTCCTTTGTTCAGTGGTTGAATTATTTCATTTTCAACTTGTTGTGCCACGTATTTAACAAAGATTTTCTTAGTGTTACTTGTAAAGGCAACACTAAGACAAGGTGAAGATTCAAATGGATCAGAACCTAATCCACTTCTTTGAGCCATAGGTCTTTGATAACTCTGAATTTCCTCTATTGCTCTAGAGGACTTGTTCAAAGCAGACATCTTTAGTTTCAGGCTCTCTTCACTTGATTTAAGAATATCATATTCATGTGAGAGATTTTCAAACTTGGCATTTAGAATTTTTAGTTCAAAGTCTTTTCTTTTTTCTGAGAAAGTAGTTGATTGTCAATCTCCTTTTGTTGGTCAACTATCCTGAGATTTGCTTCCTTAAGCTCTCTCAAGACTTGTTGATACAACTCAGTAGATTTGACATCAACTGCTACCTCAGAGTTTTTGGTAAGTTCTATAGCCAATCTTTCATTTCCTCTCACACAGTTATCATGAAATTCTTGTATTCTAGTGAAATCTTCTATCAACTTCCCAAAGGAAAGTTTCAAGTTGACTTCACTAGTGTTCTGTGATAAAAATGATGGTGAGCTAGAAGTGGAGGATACCTCATCATCCTCAAGAGCCATGTTGCACACATCATCATCATCATCATCACTGTTTGAGAACAGTCCATCTGAAGAGTTGAAGCTTTCAGCACTATCAGATTCTTCACCAGCCATCATGGCCTTTCTATTTGTGAACTTCCTGTCTCTTTTAGCTTGCCTCTCTCTTCTTTCTTTAGAGCTTAATTCAGGGCAATCATACTGGAAGTGCCCTTTCTTTTTGCAATTGTAGCACAGGTCTTCATCATCATCCTTCTTGGATTCATCTCTTCCTTTTGATGATGAAGGGTCAGCTCTATTGGACCTTCTCCTATCAGAGTACTTGTCCTCTGATCTCTTTTCTTCAGGCTTTTTGTCTTTGGCCTGATCTTCAGGGGAGTTGTATCTTCTCCTGAATTTGTTGTCTTGGTAGAATTTCTTGTATCTACCAAACCTTGTGTTCAGCTTGTCAAACCTTCTAGCCATCAAGGCTAGTTCTTCCTTCATTTCAGTCTTTGAGACTGACTTTGATGATCTGGGAGTGGGTTGCATTTCAGGTTCAGCAACTTTGGCTTTGAATGCCACTCCCTTAGTAGGATTTGAAGGTTCCTCAACAGGTTTTCTTCTATTGAGGTCGAACTCATAGGTTTTGAGTTCTGAGAAGATTTGTTGCATGGGCATGGAGGAGAGATCCTTGGTATTCTGCATCATCACAGCATAGACATCCCACTTTTGAGTGAGACTCCTCAAGATCTTTAGTCCAACTTCTCTCCTGGAGTAAACCTTGCCCAATGAGTTGATCTCATTCATCACATCAGTGAATCTACCAGCAAATTTGTCAATGGATTCATCAGCTTCCATTGTAAATTGCTCAAACTTTTGCACAGCAACTTGGAGCTTGTTCTCCTTGATCTTTTCTGTACCCTCACACATCTCAGCAAGAGTATCCCAGATTTCTTTGGCTGTGGTGCAATGGTATACTCTTCCCATGACTGCATCTGGAATTGTTTGATAGAGGGTATTCATGGCAAGATAATTTAGATTATCTTCCCTCTTTTCATCAGCAGTGAAGTCATCCTCATCCTTGGGAATCAGTTCCCTTACATCTGCTCTTTGCTCATCTGTTACCCTGGGGTTAGTTTGAGTAAACACAAAAGGTCCTCTTGTGATTACTCTTAACATATCAGTATGAAGAGATGCAAGATGAGCTTTCATTCTAATTTTCCAGAAATCATAGTTGTCTATTGAGAACATGGGCAATTTATGATGTGAGATGTGATTGACTGGATTTGTGGCCATGTTGTCCAATCCTTGAACAGCAGGTGGAGGAACAACATTGTTGTTGGCCATATCTCAAGAATAGTCAGTTAGTCAACAAGTAAAAGATTTCAGATAGAGATCAGTTCAGTGACCACACAAATATGTGAATTTTGAAAATCAAGATGGATTTTCAGAGGCAGTGGTCTTTGAACCCCTGCTCTGATACCACTTGTTGGTCCTGAAAGGAGTATATAACAAGTGTATGGGGGGGGAATACACTTGTATGCAATTCTTTTCAACTTTGATCAAACCAGAGCTCAGCAAGGTTGTCTTGGACAACTCTGCTGAAGATGATTAACTCTTCTAAGATAGTCAAACTACTAAATACTATTGAGTACTCAGTTGAATAACTATCTAGGGGAGTTATATGTGCGGAATAGTGGTTGGCCCTTTAAGTTTAGACTCCTTAAGTTTCTGAAATCACTCTGTCAATCCAAAACAGTCCAGTTTAGTTTCAGGGAACTTGTCCAAATCAGTTTTGCACAGTCTTTGAATATGTATCTTTTGAAGATCAGTTTTGTGTGCAGTGTTGAATGAATGTAAGTACTTTGAAAGGTAAATCAACACAAGAGTTTATAGTGGTTCAGAGACTCAAGCTCCTACATCCACTTTCCCTGATTTAACAGGATAATTCTTTCACTCTTGGAATTAACTTGTTTTATAGTGCCAAGGTGCACTTGATCAAAAACACCACTCCTTGGTGAATTGATCCCTAGGATGTCTAGAGTCCTAGTACCCTCTTCTCAACTCAGAACTGAACTGTTCTTCTCTCAACAGTCAGCTCCTACCACTTCTACTACTACAACCTTCTCACTTTCTCACTTGAAAGGGGTAAGGATTGAAGTAAGGTTCCAACTAATGAGATATCCTCTACAATGAAGATCAGTGTATAAGGATTAGGATATCTCTCTAAGCTTATGTATGGATATACAGTGAGTTCAGCTTAGAAGAAGTGTATGAAGACTAAGATAGTCTCTTTGAAAGCTTGAGAGCACTTGTCAACTTGTAGGATAGTTAGCTTGGTAGTTGGTGCTTCAGATGGTCTTCACACTTCTGTATTTATAGACAAAATGGAGAATTTGCCCGTTGGAGAGGCAGTCCCAAATTGCTATAAATGTCTTCCTTGAGTTCTTCAAACTGGAAGACAGATTCTTGATAGTGACATGTCCTTATTTGGGTAATAAACGGCTTGTAAGACTTTATCTTCTTTCTGCAACACTTTTCCCAATGTTTGACTTCTTGTTAGGACTTGGACATGACTTCTGAAGGTTGATCCAATGATAGGACAACATTCCTTATCAATTGGACAACTCTCCTTATCACTATCAGCAGTTTTGCTTTTCAGCAAGGTTGGCTTGCTCTTCTTCAGATGACTTGGCTCTTTCCCTTTCTTTCACTCCAAGTTGATCTTAGCATGTCTCAATGAAGTTCTTTAGGATATGGTTGTCTCTAGCTCTTCAGCATGGTTGACCTTTAAGCATTAGAGCCTTTGTTCTGGTTCAAACTTGCTGAGACAACTCTTCTGGACAACTCTCCTGATCAGCATACTTGGTCTTTTAGCATCAGAGCTTTTTCACATAGAGTTGACTTCTCTGGACAACTCTCCTGATCATAATATTTGATTAATCTTGTCCTTTTGAGCTTTGCAATCTTCTTCTTATATAAAAGAAACTCTTCTGGACAACTCTCCTGATCAAGGTTTTAGATTTCATATGGAGTTTTCCTGTCCTTAGAGTTTGTTCCAGACTTTGAGCCTTGAGGGGACTTGATCTTGATCATTTTGAAGTTATAGGTTCCCCCTCACATTGTGCATCTAATCATCTAAGAGCTGCCTAACATATTAGCTTCTCATCTAGCCTTATTGCTATGTGTTCTATCATATTTTGAACACAATTATCTTGACTTAGGCATGTCTCAGGGGGTTTTGGTATTTAATCAAAACATGTATCATTTTATTCCCAACAACTGGCCACAACTCCTAACAGGGATGAACGCTCGGTCTAGGAGATTGATCGGGTAGAATACACTGAATTATGAAGCCTTCAATCGGTATTTATAGATGTGAGGTGCGAATTCTAGAGGCTTCCACATTGAGGTCCTATTTTTTAGGAACTCAACTTCCACAACTTCCATGATCTTTCTAGATCCTTCTAGCCTGCTCCAGGTCGTTCCAAATGCATCTAGGCTGTTCTAGCATGTTCTCCAATGTTCTGGAATCTTCCAGGTTCCAGATCCTTGTAGAAGCTTCTAGATCCTGCCAGAAATGCGACAACATTTAGGTCAACATTTAATGTAGCATTTCAAAAAAGACTTAGAGAAAATCTCGGAAGGTCAAATTAAGATGTTGTTGATAATGTTAAGGCATTTAAGAATTAACAACATCTACAATCTCCCCCAATTTGACCTTTCGACTACAACACACCTGATGCACATATATTTCTATACATACTCAGTTTTATGTACTTAGTTGAGGTTGACATCATTGCTAAGCACTAGTCAAGACAATACCTGTTGTAATCGTTGGATCAAATCAAATGAAGATCAAGGATAATTTCATAATGGTCTGTGCCAAAGGATCAAAACTATTTTATCCAAAACAGAATAAGTATAAACAGTACACTTATTCACAACATAAGTAATTTACTAAAATCATAAGTTAGGATTGGAAGAAATAACTTAAGATTTAAGTAAGACTCAAACAAACAGAAATCAGAGCAAAAACAAAAATGAAATACAAAAGAACTACACAGGCCTAAAGACAAACAAAACTAGACTTATATTATCAATAGGCAGTAAGCATATGAGAATTAAAGAGAAGTGTACTTCTAAATTATATTTTCAAAAGCAAACAAATTTAAGTCAATTGAATAATAAGGCAAGTTAGAAAGACAAAACAAACAACAACTAACAAAGACCTAAAATCAGTAAGCAGTAAGCAAATAAGAATAATTCTTTAAGGCAAACAATTTAAGCAAAGTTGATGCAGTAAGCAAATAAGAATAATTCTTAAGACAAACAATTTAAGCAAACTGAAAATAAAGCAAAGTTAGGGAAAAATCAAATACAATAAACAACTAACATATACAACATGCAGTAAGCAAATAATGATAAGTAAGAAAACAATTTAAGCATGAAAGCAGTAATCTATTATCATAAATGCAAACAAATTAAGCAAGTTGAATAAAAGACAACCTATCAACTAGAAAGTAAAAACAAAATCTGTAAATCAACTTAAACACAGTAACAACAATGCATAAGATCAAGGGAAGTATAAAAGGCACAAATACTTAAGAAACTAAACATGTGACATATATTGTTGTAACAACAGCTGCAGCATAATGTTCCTGCACATAATCACATATAATGTTCAGCCCTCCCCCTGTCTTGTATCAACCTGTTCAGTTGTTACCATAACCTGTTTAGATGTCATAAGGAACATCCATATGTTCATCAGCATTAGCAAATTAATCCTCATCTTCTTCAACAAAAGTGCACGTTGTAGCAAAGTGAACTAGCACGTTGTAGCAAAGTGAACTAAGTGAACTACAACATCTGGTTCAACAATCTCTTCATGAATAGCATCAGGTACACAATCAGCTTCTGGTACATCTTCATGGAGCTCTTCACTTCAAACACCAGAAGGGTGATGGTGTTTCTCCCCCTGTGGTAGTAGAAAGCGTCTATAGCCACTGGACTTTAAGGAACTGAAGGCCATCAATAGAGTCCTGTAAACATTTTAGTTGAAGTAAAATAAAAGATCTGGAAACAGAAAAAAAAAAAATTGACCAATGTGACCACCAATGTGCTTCACATTCGGTGCAGCATTTCTCTGTTCAGGTCTTGTTGGAGCTGGTCGAACTGGAATAAGAGCATCTCTGTGATCAGAACCATCTGAATTTTGTAACAAAGCAAATCAACAGTCCTTTCACCAAGTAACAGAGCAGGTGAGATAGTTATTAAGGGTACCTTGCCTCAAATAACCTTAGTTTCCTTAGGTTTTAAAACTTCATGCCTCTTGAGGTATGAACATATCAGCAAATGATAAGGTAAAATCCCTTTATAATAAATATCACAATAAACTGCATGTGGTGAAATAGTTAAATCCAGATTGAAATTCTTCAACACAAATCATCTTATACAACAATATAGCTTAATCCTTAATCACCGTATTGGAATTTGTATAGGGTAACCAATTGTAGACAATCAATTTATGGAGTACAGAGTATAGAGATGTGAGATCTTTAGCAAGCATAAAAATATGTCACCTAGTTAATCTACCCCCAGTTATAGAAGTAGCAACCAAGTTCAAATCATGTTCATCTTCATCAATCACAAGCTCTATCTCTAAGAGATCATTAATCAATTCCGAAGTAAGTGAAACTAATCTCCCCCTAAATTGTACATTCCCATATCATTTAGAGCTACGTCTACCCGTACTCTTCCTAAATCAAGCACAAAATACATATACCCAATCAAACACAAAAGTATCACTCAAAGTTACAGTTTTCAACAATTCTCTTTCAATAAAAAATTGTATCAATCTTTTACTCTCAAAAACAGCGGTGTTAATTCTCTTTTCCTTTAACAATTTTCATCTAGATAGCTTAGTGATTTTAGCAACTAACCTATCAGTTTCAGAATCATTATCAGGAAAATCAGCAATGTTAATTCTCTTTTCTATTAACAACTTTCATCAAGATAGCTTAGTGATTTTAGCAACTAACCTGTCAATCTAAGAATTGTTATCAGGATCAGAATTACCTCCTTTAAAATTTATTTACTCAGATGATTCAGAGTCCTTACTACTGCTCTTCTCAGAATCATCACTTCTACTGTCATCAGGGTCTGGTGTTGCGGCACTTGCTTCAGCATTTGATGCAGCATTCTTCCTCAGAATCTTCTTAATCTCCCGCACAGTGTGATTATCATCTGGATCAGAATTTTCAATTCCTTTGGGCAAGTCTCGTTCAGCAGCAACCATCTTTCCCTTTGGATCATACTTCCTTTTGACTCATTTCTCAGTAACCACATTTTCTTCCTCCGATTAAGAAAAGAACTTGAATCGGTTCATCATCAACACTACTTCCTTTCTTCTCCTCAGTGAGTTATAGTAATCAACTCTAGTGAACACATAGTCGGATCTCCTTCGTTGAACAAGGCTTCTTCTTCTCTTTTCTTTCTCAACATTCTTCCTAAATGCAATTTATTCAGATTTATCAGTATAGAAAGATAAGAGTTAGTTTAAATTGAGTTAGCATTCACGTCGATCTCCTTCATTTGAGCGTCCTCAGAATCGGATGTCTCATCATTTGCATACTCATTCTGCTCAGCAACAGGAAAATCATCAATTTCCTTTTCAATCTCCCCCAGAGAGGTAGCATTCGAGACAATTGCCTCTGTTTCAGTATTAGGACTTGGAAATTGGGGCTTTTATGAGGTGAATGAATCAAGTGTAGTGGTGAGTTTTTCGGTTTTCAGTAGTGAGAAATGTCAATGGACATATTTCCAATCAGTAGAAATAGATTCTCAGAATTCACATTCGATTGATACATATTCTCAACGGCTTGATTCAGCTCGTTAAGGATCGAATCGAGTTAAATGTGAACAGTTGTAGGAATGGGTGTAACTGGAGTTGTTTTGGGTAAGTGTTTCAGCTTTTCTTGTAGCAGTTGGTGAGTTTTGGTGTGAAACGGCTATGAAAGAGAAACTATTAAGATTGGAGAGAGATGTAGATGATGGTTTCTTGAGAGTTTGAGTGTGGTGAGGTAGTTTCTTTGTTTCCTGTCATTTAAGCACCAAGAAATCGAAAAGATAATAATCGAGACAAGCAAGGCTTTAGCCCATCTTAAAATGCAATACTCAAATCACTCAAAAAAATGCAATGCTTAGTATATCATATTATGAGAAGAATATAGGAGAGAATGCATAGTTGGAAGTAATACGTTTAAAACTTAAGAACTAACTAAGGAGGATTCTAGAAGGAATTCAATAATACTCCATAAACTTAGCCACAAAAATAGATCATGGTTAAGTAGTGGATAAAACCATAATTAATTAATTAATTAAATTAAGAACATTCTAGAATAATTAGTATTTAAATGTGTATAATCTGAAATAAAACAAAGACGTGGGTTAGCATAATCGGAATAAATAAAATAAATTTCCACAAATAATCAAACAATTACTACTTATAAAAATATAATCGAATCATCTAATGTTGTGCTCAAAACTGTTACATACACCTCAACACGGTTTTTACATGAATTTACTTCATTTGTGTTGCACCATATTTTTTCTTTTTGTGTTATAGCATCTAATTTGTATTGATCCATTGTTCCTGTAGAGTACATCGTAGTAGCGAACTTCGTGCCCCATACTTACTTAATGGATTACAAACCTCTTGATGTTTTTACCAAATATCACCTTTTGAAAAGAAGGCATCGTAGTAGCGAACTCCGTGCTCCATAGTTACTCAGTGATTTGGTACATCTTTTAGTATGCTAATAACATTCTCATTTTTATGCATTTGAGAGGTGTAAGACATGTTTATTTTTGCACAACAAATTTTAGATTCAAGAATATTTTACAAAGGAATTATTCAACGAAATAGGAAATAGATTAAATATATAACAACTATACAACCTTACGATGTTGTCCCAAATGTTACAACATTTATGACACCATCCATCTAGGATTATTCAGATACTACACATACCAAGAGATTTTCTCAAAGATAAGAATGTCTCAAGGTCAAGACCTTAGTAAATGTATCAACATTATGATTTTCAGTAGGTTGATTCACGTGTTATGCAACACTAAATAAACAACCGCAAGTATACGGCGTCTATTGTAGCGTGATAAGCACGAGGTCGATCCCACGAGAAGGTTAAAGCGTAAAAGTGGAGTTTGCAAGTTGAATTCTAAGTAGACGTGATCGAAATTTTGGATAAAATGTTTTACTCTAAAGTTACCTATCAAGTGTCACGAATAAGGAACAAAGAGCAAAGATAAAATCGATCAAGTGGCATACAAATCACAAAATGAAAGTAAAATGGATGTAAACTCAATTAAGAGAAAGTAGGTCTTAGAGCACATGCACTACTAATGAATCTAACTATGGTTAAATGCCTATTCAAATGGTGTTCATGCTTTGTCTATAAGATTGATCACAACATAATGAATTAAAAGTCCTTTCGATCCAAGTAATTCAAAGGAAATATTACACAACCTAGTATCTCTACCTAAGTTGCACAATAAGACCCAATCAAGCCCTTAAGATCATCACACGTCTTCCTAATCATTGATCATCTTTCAATCTCACAATAAAATTAGGTCAAATGCTTGCAATCAATTAATCAAACTAGATTTCTCAACCTAATTCAACTAACTATGATCAACACATCACCATTGTACACATAATGACATGTTTTGCAACAAACACCAAGCATCCAAATAGAATTAAGCCACACAAACACCAATTAAACAAATATTAATCCATAGATATCATCAAAAGTATGTACAAGGCCCTAGAACCAAAAGTGTTCTAGCCAATCAACCACATGTTTGAATTACAAGAAAAATAAAGATCAAAACAATAAAAACTGAAAATAAAGGGAATCTTAGACTGTGGTGGGGTGGGGAATTGAATTCCCAAGCTAATGCCTCCTTCCTTGCATGAATTGGTGGAAAGATGAAGAAGATATGGCCAAAAACCTCCAAGTATGTGTTGGTGTGTGAAAGAATTCTTGAGAGAGGGGTTAGATCCTTTAGAATTTAAGAAGTGAGGTATTTATAGTGTTGGTGTAGGGCTTAAGTGTGAAAATTGCAAGTAGATCCCTCAAAAATAGAGAAAATACGCGTTTGGCACCGAGAATGGGACGGCCCGGCCGGGTGGGGAAGTGGCCCGACCGGGTGGAGTGTTGGCCGAGAAAATAAGAAACAGGGGCAGGTTGGCCCGGCCGGGCGAGTGATGCCGCCCGGCCGGGCGGAAAGTTCGTAAATGGGGAGGGATTTTGGGGCATTCGGCCGCCCGGTCGGGCGAGTGGTGCCGCCCGGCCGGGCCAAAACTTCGACTTGGCCCCCAAATTCTGCATGCGACCGCCCGGCCGGGCGAATGATGCTGCCCGGCCGGGCCAAAACTTCGTACTCGGCCTTGTTTCTGTGCTTGGCCGCCCGGCCGGGCCAAAGTTTCGACTTTGGCTCCTTGTGCCGTTTTCGTCCTCCAACTTCGTCCCTCCGTTTCTTGAGTTTCCGACCTCCGATCGACTTGATTCTTTTGGCTATTCCACTCCATTTTTCGAGCCGGATCCAATGGTGCACTCCTCTTTCCGGTCCGATCACTTGTGGTATGTGTTTTGCTCCAAATTCCATCGTTTTACCTACAAAACCAACAAAACACAACCTTTCTCTCATTTTGGCTCAAACAATCATATCTAACGCACAAATCAATGAAATCTACATCAAAATATGCTTCACATGTGCTTATAAATCATGCAAATTCCACCCGAATCAAACCCCCCCAAACTTAAAATTTTGTTTGTCCTCAAACAACTAAGCACTTAAAACAATGAGGGTGGAATGATCACAACGGAATATTCAATGCAAATCACACATGCAAAGTAAGATGTAATGATGTCTCTTTCTCAAAGTGCATTTCTCAATGAAGATCATAGGCTCATTATTGCACTCACATTCATAGATCAAGGAATGCACAAGTACACAACACATTGTGATGGGAAACATAATCCAAATGCTCAAGTCCTCTACTCACATGATGAAGTGTTTCTCTCAAACACACAAACAAATTGAGGATATTGATGCACTCATCAACCAAGTTATGCTATGCAATCACCATATGCTTGCCCAACTTCTACTTTCTACACACATGTAGGTCCCTAAGTTGAGTTAATATCGAGGGAAGCTAAAGAAAATGTCTAGAGGGGGGTGAATAGACTTTTCTAAAATCTTTCGATATATCAGAATTACAATATGCGGAATACGAAATTAACAATGAGCCCAATTAAAGATTATACTCAACTTATTTCGAGAACTCTGTTTCAGTAGTTTACTCAACTTGTCTTGTTCAGTTATACATGTTTAACAGGTAAACAATCAATCAATTAAAACAAACAAAACAGTAAAGTAAATCAAACACGAGATTTATAGTGGTTCGACAACTTGTCTACATCCACTCTCACAAACCCAGTTGTGAAATTCTTATTAACTCTTCCAATCGAGTAATATGTTCTTGTGGCTTTAAGTCCCAAGAAATAAGACTTAGATCTTCTCGATTATATCTCTAGATATATCTTCGATCTTACTAGCTATTTTACAAGTAACTAGCAACTTGAAACAACAAACGAAAATAAAACTTCTCTTCGTTCAGTAGTAGCCTTCTTCGATCTTCACTTGTCTTGTATATCTTCACTTTCTGAACTTCAATCTCTGAGAGTAACTTCTTCTTTGAATCTTCAATAATACTTCAATATGTTGTAGTATCAATATTTCAGTAGTCTCTGTCGTTTTTAACGAATGAATACCTTGGGGTATTTATAGACTTCCAATTCCAAGAACTTTCAGTTTGTAACAACCTTTTCTTGAAAACTAACTTGTAACTGTTCTTCATATCCTTTTAACGCGTTTCTTCAGTTAATTAGTTATTCCTTAACTAATTCCTTCAAACTTTATCTTCAACACGCTTCTGTAACTAACTTCAAATTGACCTGTCTTGTAGAGTCGTACCTGTCTTGTCCAGTAGTAGTAGACTGCGTCTTCTACTTGTCTTGTCTAGTAGACTTCTTCAAATTACAACATAGAACAAATCTAGTCCTATCATCTAATCCTAACAGGACTATTACATTACATTAAGCTCTTGTTATAAAGCTTAGTCAACTTAGAAAACTATACAAAGAATCTATCTATTACATTTAAAATCATGAGCTCTATACAACAATTATTCATAGCTCAATAACAATCTAAATAGTTTAATATAAACATATAAGAAGTAATAATATGATACTAATTATAAGTACTTGTCTTTTCATACGTTAGCTCATGTGAACTCTACTGATCTAGTTCAAGATGATTTCAACTTAACTAGACTAGATTAGTCAACACTTAGAAAAATTCAAACTTCTTTTGGCTTATCAAAACTTCATCTTTTATATTTCAATCATCATTTAGGACTTGTTTTAGGATTCATATCCCAACAATTTCCCCCTTTTTGATGAAGCCAAAACTACTTGAATCTTTTCTCAATAGTAGACTAGTTAAGTAGTTATCTTGTATTTAAACATCAAATAGTACCTTATCTTTTCATTCATTCAAAATATGATCAGTAGATATTACACATACTAAATCAAAAAAAAACTTAAGTAATCAGAGCAAAAAAAAACTAAGTAATCAGAGCAGATAATCTAATCTGAAAGAGTACCTCCTTCTGGGTTAGGAACACAGAATGCATCAAGGAGTCTCCTGTGAATAACTCTGATATGGTCTTCATCATCAATCTTCTCTTTATCTAGCAGCTCCTCTTCGAATTTCTTGATCTGGTTAAGATCAACTCTTCTTCCTGAGCTTGTCATAGGAGTCTTCCATTTTGGAAAGGTCGGTATCAGAATGTTGAAATTTGCGGCGGCTGATATCCTCATGACCAAATTCCAAAGCAATTTGTTCTGACCTTCCATGAATTTGTCAAACATGGCATACAACTCATCTGGACTTTCAGACTCACCATATTTTCGAATAATCCAATGATCAAGTTCCCATTGCCTCTTTACTTTGAGCCATTCTTGACGATGCTCTTTGTCAATGAAGTAGTCAATGAACTGATCTTCCATTTCTTCTTCATCAGCCTTCAGCTTCTGCAATCTTTCAATATGTTTTTCCACTTTCTTCTTACTTGCATAATGACTTTCATCATTAGGATCAACAATCTTCTGCTTCTTCTCAACTGAAGCAACTCCTTCTTTTTTCTTCAAAAACTATCTTCCTCTTAGACCGTCTGGTCTGAATCTCAGTTTCTGGAGATGCAACATTCTTGCCCTTCTCCAATCTTTTGAGTTCATCAGCTTCAGCTTGCTCCAGCTCTGCAGTTTTAACTAGCCTCATTTTAGGTCTCCTTAGCTCTTGCACAGCAGTAGCAGCATCCTTCTCTTCTGGTTCAGCACTCAGCTTAGATAAGCTGACTTGCCCTACTTTACTTGCCTCTTCCCCCTTTTTGGCTTCATCATGGGCCTTAAGAGTGAAAAAACTTGTAAAGCGAGTCATTTCTTCCTTTACTGCTTCCTTCATCGCTTCAGTAGCTAGCTCTATCTGTCTTTGACGGGTTTGATCCCGACTCATCTTATCTAGTCGATCAGCAGTAAACTCCAACTTCTTTGAGTTAATGGCCAACTCATCTTTGAAATGAGTAGCTGTCTGTCGTAGAAGAGTGTTCTGCTTTGTTAGCTCGGAGAGAATAGCTTGAGAATGCACCAACTGAGCTTGTGCCTCCCTCCTCTGCTCATCTGCTATCTCAATCTTAACTCGGTAAAGACGTTCCATTTTGCCAGATTCTTCAGCCAACGATCTAGCAAATGAGATAGACCTCTTCTCAGAAACTTCAACTTGTTTCTGTAAGAACCTTTCAACTTCTGCATACATCTCTGTTCGAAAAGTTGAGTCCATCTTGTTGACTTCTCCAACAATCAATTCTCTTGAACTGTCAACAAGTGATTGATTCTGTTCTACCAACACATCCTTCACTTTCGAGTGCAAGAACTCTTCTATCGCAGAATGAACAACTTCTTTCAAGTCTGACTTCAGCTCGGCAAGATAGCCTATAGGGAATCCTTGAGTAGATGACTGGGCTTCAACAACCACATCTTCCTGAACTTTCTCTACAAAATCCTCTTCATTAAACATAACAGCATCCAGGAATTCATCATCTTCTTTCCCAAATTCAAAAGAATCAACTTCTTCTAAACTGTCAGCCTCATCTTCAGAAGGTTCCGAGGTTTGAACAGCAACATTAACAAGTTCTGCCTTCTCTTCTTCCACTAGCTCAGTCTAAGTTCCAATATCAGACGAGAACTCTTCAACCAGAATTCCATCAGGAATATTCAATAGCCTTTTTACAAGATCAACCAAGGCTCTTGGCGGAAATAGTTCAGAATGATCTTTAACACCACTATTTTCTTTCTGTTCTATCTCCCAATCCATAAAATTGGAGATTCCTCCCATGCCTTGAATAACTTCGAAAAGATCGTCAGTTGAGGATTTCTTAAGTGCAAACCAGGTGCATATCCTAAGAAGAATCTCAAACTGCTCTGACTCGTAGTCTACTTCGATAGTTGACAGCGTTCTCTTCAAATTTTTGGTCATCCGGGCACGAATTCGTTTTTCCCTTAGACACATCGGATAATATACCAGGGAATTAAATCTAACATTAGACGGGGTCTGAGCAGGTGGGGTCCCTGTCTCAGTTGTTGCAGTGGCAACTGGCGTCTTGTCTGAAGTAGATGGGTTTAAGGGTTCAACATTTTCTGTTGAGGTAGAAGGAATATGGATGGTGGTTTCTTGGGGCTTTGATGTATCTTGGTTTGGTGTGACAACTGTCTGAGTATCAGTTATGTCAATTTTGGGAGTGTTTAAGGGATGACTGGCTCTCAGCGGTCGTGCTGCCAGTACTTGTGAGGTTGGGGGTACAGGTCGAGGCCTAGATCGATGTGACCTAGCCTTGGTTCGAATAGAAGTAGAAGGGAGAGAGAGAGGAATTGAACCAGATTGAGTAGAAGTACCAACCTGTGAACTCGACTCGACTGGACGAGTAGGCGATCCAACTCTTACGAGAGTGTACATTTCAGGAATTTGTTCACTCGACCTCTTCTCTTATTGCGACTCTTCTTCTGACTGAGTCTTTTCTGAGTCATATGCACTGGACTCTGTTTTCTCAACCTCTTCTGATTCTTCATCATTAGACTCGTCTCCTGAAGAACTAGATGAACCAGCATACGGCATCAAATCCATTGGATTCAACTCAACTTGCCTAGGAGCAGCTGGTCTAGCAGCGACTTGCTTCCTCATGGCCTCCTTCTTCAAATAGAACTTCAAGGGATGAAATGGTTTTCCTTTACTCCATTCCATCTTGTTTGGCATTAACAAGGGAAGAAGAATGCTTAACTTGTTTCCATATCCAACAACATTTGACACCACCCAATTTCTAGTATCAGTATTAACTCGAACACTTTTCTCAAAGTACATGATTCGGTCTGCAATCAGCTTGAACCAATTTCCTTCTGTAATTCCATCAAAAATAGCAGCCATTACCCTTGCTTTAACAAGAGTAACAGAATCATGAGAACCAGTGGCACATAGCAGAATTTTGCTGGCTATGTCCAGTAGAGTGCGATACTTTTCCAGAAGATCCATCTTCTTGACTGCGGGGAGCTTGCCATCCGGTTTTAACCTCAACTTCCTTCCACAAAATATACCTAGATATCTTGCTTCTTGATCGGCTGCGTAATTTTCCACATCAATAGTTCCAATGGGCAACTTCAGATGCTCAAACAAGGCTTCTCGAGTGATTTCCACCCGATTTCTTCCAAGAAACGATTCAATCACATCTCCTTGTCTGGTGGCGTTGGCATAGAACTCAAGAACCTCTTCCTCTAAGACGACTTGAGGAAACGCCTCCAAGTAAGGTTTCAAGCCAAATCTACTGCATTTGGTCAGATCTCCAAATTTTCATCAGTATGCTTGCCTTTGAAGAACACAGAAGGTTCAACATGCACTTTGTTTTCAGATATGAATCTGCCGAGGTCGAACCTAGCTTGAATGTTAGTCCTTATATCAAAAATTGAGATGATTGTCATAGTGATAGTTTGAGTAAGAATCAAAGAGTGAGGATCACAAGGAATCGTGAAAGCTAGAATTGGGGAATTAAGAAAACGTGAGATGAGTAGTGTGTAAGTGTTGAGTTTTGTTAACACTTGAATTTTTGAATCAATGGTGAAGATTGAAACCAAATGATCCAACGGTTGGGACTCTTGGTATTCAGTTACGGAATCGAGACAATAATGTGTTTTGATATTGTATAATTTGGAATCCACCTTTCCTATTGGTTAAGACAGAAGAGTGAACTCATCTGACCTAGAATAGTAGGATTTGGCGCGAACTGGGTGTATACACCTCATTAAAATAGGAGTGTATAAATCAAGTTCTAGGGTTTCCAAAAAATATCAAAATACTTTATAATATTCGTAATTCACATTTTATTAAACACTTAGAGTATTTCATGTTCAAGTGAACACTTATCTTGTCTGTTCGAGTCTATCCAGAACAGACGAGTAGACTTAATCACACAAGACGAGTTCCCCCTACGGCTGTGCTTGTCTATTTTGAACATCGAATGCTTATACAAACCTGTCTTATCTTGTGCGACAGATTAGATGCAATACAGGTAGTAGATTGAAACAATTAAAACGAATATCAACTTTAAAAGTAATGAGCAAGGTTTTGAGCAAAATGTCGTTTAACAGACTTAAGAGTCAACACAAGGCTTTTTAAGAAATCAGAGATTCCCCCTCAAATGTTTATTCCCTTAGTATTACCCTCAGCTTTACCAGCTTCCTCATCGGGTTGTTTGGTCATCTTGTCTGACCTTGTATACCTGTCTTATGAGTGAGTAGACGAGTGCTCTGTCTTTTAGTGTGTTGGTCCCTGAACGAGTAGTGAATGGGATTAAAGTCTAGAGGGGAGGGGTGAATAGACTTTAAAACTTTTTCAAACAGAGTTGGGAACCTCTTCTGATTGCTATGTCAACTGGACTGCAAGTCTGCTGGTCCAGATGACTATAGTGATCTGACTGAAGAAGTTATATGCGGAAATATGGTGGCCCTGGTTTAGACTCGTTCTTGTAACTTGTTTTACTTTGTGAAATTACTCAGCTGATGCTGGTTTGAAAGTTATGGCCCTTTTTGAAGAGTGTTGAAATCACAGTATGCACTATATAATAATGAATGTAAAAGCAGAAATGTAAAGTGCAGAAAGTAAATAACACCGGATTTATAGTGGTTCGGATATACGATCCTACGTCCACTCTCACGTCCTAACGTGATGTTTAATCCCTTTAATTTCCACAAATTACAAGGGTCTTGTCCTTTATAGTCCCAAGGTTAGGACTTTGAGATCTGAGCCGTCCTAACAGCTGCGGTCTCCACAAGTGATTGTAAGCACTTGCACTTTGGGGGGTTTCAAAAACTTAAACCTTTCGGTGAGGGTTTGGGGTTTTTGAGATGTATCCAACTAATGGTTCAAGCTTATAATTTGCTTAACCACTATGCCTAAAACAACTGATATACAATATGAATAAGTTTCAGGTTCTTAAGGGTTGGATAAGAAGTACTTAAGAGCTATGGATAATCTAATGGATTTCAGGCTCTTTGAGAATTCTTAGAACAGTGTGACTTTTTGCTTGATGGCTTGCTTAGCTTGTGAATTCTCTCTTGTTGCTTCTGTGTTCAACCTCTTGTATTTATAATGGAGATTGAGTGCAACTAGCCGTTGGAGTTGACTAGCCGTTTGAGCAATCTTCCCATAATAGCTTGATTCCTTGATTCCAGCCGCTTGATTGCTTCAATCCTGGGATCATGTCAATCTTCTAAATAAGGTAGGTCTTCGTTTGAATTGCAAGATGACTTGGGAATCAGCCGAGTCCTGAAAGAGCACATAGTCTTCTGATCTGTACTACTAGTCTTCTGACTGCTCTTCTGGCCTTAGGTCTTCTGTCTTCTGGTATCAGACGAGTACTACTCTTCTGATCTGGAAATTCTTTGTAATGCTTTAGGCCATCTTTAATCTGGGACTCCATCAGATAAGTAGGTATACAAGCACCTTAACATATCTGGTCTTCAAGGATCTTCTAGTCTTCATGTCTTCTACTCTTCTTATCTTGAGGATAGGCATGTAAGCCATGACTGTGCTGATCAGCTGCTATCAATACAGTTGATCACACAAGACTAGTCTAAGCTGTTCTATACAAGTCAGCTGATCCTATTACATTTATAAACTCTAAGTGTTTTGGCCATCAAAACTATTCTAACATCAAATGGGGCTTAGGGTGAATTTATATCCCAACAATTTCCCCCTTTTTGATGAAGCCAAAACTATATATATGATAAATGCTCTTACTAAGGTAAGATAGGAGTTTATAAACTTCATAAAAACTGAAGTATCTGATGAAGACAATGAGAGTTTGTCTTGAAAGCAAAGAGAACTAAACTTGAATATATATAACTTTTACAGATTACAAGTAATAGTTTCTTAAGGCTTTGAAAGTGGTCTTCATCAGGTCTTCTGATCTTCAGATGCGGAAGGCAAGGTACAGACGAGATCGAACTTCTTCCATGTGCTGCAGGTCTGTAACATTCTCCTCTTCATAGATCTTCTCTAGGATCTTTTTGACTTCAATGGAGTCAGTTCTTCCAGAATCCAGTTTGGGAGGATCCCATTTGGGTTCTTCAGGAGTTAAGATTCTGCAGTTATCAAGTTCTTTGGCTGTCTTGACTACTTCTTTCCAGAACTCTGGATCTTCAATGTTCATGAATTGATTGAACTGGAAGAATTCATCTTCATAGGTTGGGAGAGGGCCAAATTTTCTTACAATGTGGTGTTGAATTTGCCATTTCTTCTTCAGAGGGTACCACCTTGGTAGCTCATCTTGAAGGGCTAGATAGTCCACATAGTTGCTATCAAACACCAGAACTTTATCTTTCTGTGCCAGAGCATTTTCTTTCAGTGCTTTCTCCTTGAGAGCTTTCCTGAGTTTGGCTATCTTCCTGTCAAATTTGGCTTTGACTGCCTTCGCATCTTTTAGCTTCTTTTGTTTAAGCTCTTGAGCTTCAAGCTCTTTTCTTTTCTTCAACTCTAAAGCCTCTTTCTCTTCTGCAGTAGGTTCTGCTGGAGTTGACTTCTGAGCTTGCTCATCTGCTAGCTCATCTGCTTTCCTTTTCCTAGTCATTCTTTTCTCGGAAACTTGTTCTGTAGAGGCAGTGATCTGCAGACTTTTGGCAGTTGCTTGAGTGGGAGCTTGGATGTCTTCTTGAGCAATTTCTTTGCCTTTGCCTTTCTTGCTCTTGACTTTGCTTGATAAATCACCCAAGGTTTCATTCAACTCATCTTGAGATACTACCATTACAGCTTGCTGTGCAGTAGTCTTCTCTAGAGCTTTTATCAATACATCTTCCCCCTTTTTGGCTTCAGCAAGTGCAGCCGCAAAAGGCTTCATGGCATTCAGAATCTCCACCCTAAGAGTTTGTTGAAGAGCCATGGCGTTGACTTTGCCAATATGAGTCAGATGTGTGATGCTATGTTCTAGAATCTGAGCATGAGAGTTGGAGGAGGAGGCAGCTTCTAGTTTAGCTGTAATTGCTTCCAGTCTCGTTGCTGTCTCCTTCAGCTGAATCTGAAGTTGTTCATTCTCTGCTGTAGCTGATTGGAGAAGAGCTCGACCTTCAGTAGCTCTTGCTTCAGCATCTTCAATTCGTGTCTTGTAGGTGTTTTCCATGCGGTTGACCTCATTGGTGTAGAGATCAGCAAACCTGGTGGAATGTTCACCTGCCATCTTCAGAATGCTGGTCAGATACTCACTTATCTGATCGTGAAGAGATTCTCCAAACTTGTCCTCAATGTCAATGATCTGGTTTTGAAGACGAGTTCTCTGCTCCTTGACTGCCTTTTCAACATATCTTCCAAGCTGTAGGCCTAAACCCTTTTCAAAGTGTAGGTCTATAGCAGTCTTGACCTGGGAGCATATGTCTGCTGTATAGTCAGCTGTTGGAGTAGAAGTTGAGGCTGTACCTTGAGGCTTTGGATGGACTGTTAGGGCTTTGCCTCTTTCTTCAGCTGAAAGGTACTCTTCATTGAGAAATGTGGTAGTGGCCTTAACCAGGTGAGACATGATGGTGTCTCCTTTGTCAATGAAGTGAGGTAGAGTATCCTTAGGCATGAAGTGATCAGGAATAGTGATTACTTCTCTTTCAATCTCGGTTCTCTCAGCTGGTTCAGCTGAGTCTTCTGCAGGAACTGACGCAGCTGAGTCATTCACTTTTGCTGTGCCAGCTGCCTGATGATCTGATATGTCTTCTGGGATAGAGGTATCAGTAGGTTGAATACCTAGAATTCTGTGGCATACTGCTGTAAAGGCTTCCTCAGGTAGCAGTTGAGTAAAAGATGTGACTTGAGCAACTTCTTTTTGCTCCATTTCCCAGTCGAGGAAATTAGCTTTTCCTCCCATTCCTTCCATGACTTCAATAAGGTCATCCACATCATCTCTCCTGAGTTCAATCCAGGTGCAGATTCTGAGAATTTGTTCGAACTGAACTGATTCCTCATCAATACCAGGAATAGTAGACTTGAGCAGATTTGCTATCTTCATCCTCATTATCTTCTCCCTTGTGCACATAGGATAGTGTACCATTCTGGATTGAGGTTGAGAGGTACCAGCTTGAGCAAGGTCTGCTGGTGCCATGTCTTCTGGAACAGAAGAAATAATGATGGTAGGAGTTTGAGTATGTGGGGTAGTTTCCTCTGCTGTGTGAGTATCAGCAGGGATTTGGGAAGTGATATGTTCTTGATCTTTAGTCGTCTGTTCATCAGCAGGGGTTTGGGTCTGCTGGTCTGGTATGGTGCCTTCATGAAGATCAGTAGAAGTTTGAACACGTGGATCTTGAACATCAGCAGGGTTAGGCAATAGGGTTTCTGGGGTTGAGGTAGGTGGAGCTTGTTCCTCTGCTGTGTGAGTATCAGCAGGGATTTGGATATCAGTGTTTGAGTGGTCAGATGAGGTGGAGTCATCAGAAGGGTTGAAGGATGCAATCGGGGCTATTAACATGGGAGTAGGAAGCCTCGATTTCTTGGACTTTTTGTTTGAAGAAGAATTATTCTTCTTTCTCTTCTGACCCTTTGACAATTTAGAAGGAGTAAAAGAGGGGGAGGGTTTAGAGGTACCTGCCTTCTTCAAGGGAGAGGCAGTGGGAGTAGCATCTGAATCAGATGGGGAGATGAGCCCAGATCTGATTAGATATCGTCTTTGTGCTAAGGTCTGATTGTCATCATCATCATCATCCTCAGCAACCTTCTTCTGAGCCTCTTCTTTGGTTGGCTCCTCTTCTTCTTCAGCAGAGTCATGATCAGACTCTTGGGCTGCCTTCTCAGCCAACAGCTTCCTCTTCTCTTCTTTTAACCTTTCTGCCTCAGCAAGAGCTTCCTTTCTCAAATAATATTTGGAGATGTGAAAGGTCTTATGAGGTCCCATCTTGTACTTCTTTGGGAGAATATCTGGAAGGATGATGCTCAGCTTGTTGACAAAGCTGACTGTGGCTGCTACCTTCCATGCCTTTGATTGTAAGTCCAAAGTGACTTTCTTTGCCTCAAGAGTAATTCTTTCTAAGAATAGTCCTTGCCAGTCTCCATCGATCTGATCCCAGATTGCAGCCATTACTCGAACCTTTAAAGTAGTAACAGCATCATGACTGAATGTGTTACCAAGTAACATCTTCCCTGCAATATCCAACAAGGTTTGGAATTTTGGTTCAAGTTGGGATTTCTTTAGTCCAGTTGCATCAGTAGCCTTGATTCGTCCACCAGTAAACATCTCCATATACTCCTTTTCTTTATTCATGATGTAGTTGGAGATATTTATTTTCCCCCTTGAAAGGCCAAACAATTCCTGAAGAATTTCCCTTGTAACCTTGACTTTGTGTCCGTTCATGACACTTTCAACATGAGAACCCTTCATCACGGCGTTTGCATAGAATGTCAGAACGTCTTGTTCATAGACATTAGTTGGAGCTGCTTCCAAAAAGTCCCTGAGTTTAAGATTGACGCACCGAAGCAATATCTCCTTGTTCTCATCTGTGTGTTTGCCTTTGAAAAACAGAGCATTCTCCGTAAAAATCTTCCCTTCCTTGGACCACTTTGCAGCATCCAAGGTGCCAGTGTTCTTGGTCTTCTCGTCGTAAATTTCAATGATTGCCATAGTAGAGTCTGAGTGTTAGGGTTTGAAGGCTTGAAAGAGATTTGCAGAACGAGAGAGAGTAATGTGAGTAATTGAGTAATAAGAGTGGCAGGGATTAGGGATGTGAATATATATATACTCCAGAGAATTTGATCTAACGGTCAGATTTGCGTTTGAATTTGGAGTAGAGCCCAAGATTTCCTTCTTTGATTTCTTAAATTTGCCGGCTGGTTATGCCATTTGGCAATTGTTGATTTGCTGGCAATATGATACTTGAGTATGAATGACATCATTACCAAAAATAGCCGTTGAGACAAATTTATGGTAAGAATTGATCATCAAGGCCGTTTTCTATAAGAAAATTGCATTCCTTATATAAGCCAATTTGTTTAATTACATTCAGGAATAAATCTAGAATGAATTACATGATCAAGACTAGTAATTATACTCTAAATTTGTGTGATTTGATCAGCAGAGTGAGGTCTTCTGAGTTCTTCAAGATGTCTGTTGATTGTCTTTGAAAAGTCTTCTGGTCAACTGAGTTGGTCTTCTGATCAGCTGAGTAGAGGAAACTGTGTTTGCTCTCATGATCCAACCTGGATGGATCCTTCCAGCTTTATTGTGAGTGATGATCCAACCTGGTTTGATGGATCTTTCAGCTCCTTCTTCAAATCAAGTGGAGCTAGTCTAGACGTAGTCCCACTGATTTAAATGTTCCTCACCATCGGATGTTCCTCATCATCAGATGGGATGTAGCATCTAATGTGCTCTTGTTGAATTTCTTCGCTTCTCTAGAAGGGGAAGGAAGGTTGAGGGGTGCTTCAATGGAGTTGAAGAAAGGGCCATGGACGCAGCCTTCATGTTCTGTTTAGACTCAGTAGCTTTTGATAACAAGCTCTCCATGTAGAACTTCCTTCTGGAGAAGAAGCTCTGCTTGCTTGCTACTTTGTCCTCTGCATCTCTTCCTCCTTTAGCTTTCAACAAGAACGTCTCTTCTTCCTTTAGCTTTCATGAACATACTCATGTTGAGTAAGCCATGTATATGGATCTGCATCATCTTCATTTTCTGGACAAATCTTCATCTCCTTCACCCAAGATTTTGGTTGAAGAATGATCTCCATTCCATCTCTTCTTTCAATTATCTCCATACCTGAAATAAGAAAAGTGTTAGATGTTTCTGTGTTCTTAGGTGTTCTCATAACTTCTCCTTTTATAGGGGTAGAAATGAGGTATTGAAGAGAAAGATGACAAGACTATAAAGGTGATAGGTCTGAATTTTGAAAAGTGATTTCTTAAGATCAGTAGTGAATTTCTTGATCCAAGGGTGCACATTTAAAGATATTCAGACTTATCTAATGGAATGCAGAAATTATGAATTTTGACCATGAGTTATTTGAAATCCGTACTGTGCATGCATACTGTTGAGTCGGTGAGAATGGTGTATTAATCCAGCCAAATATGACTCAGTAGTATACTGTATTTATGTATATGAATAGAGTATTTTATGAAGAATAGTTTATTAATATACATAGTTATACATTGCTTAGTTGTAAGGAGATCAAATAACTTTGTTCAAGTCTGCTATATATGTATATATGTATACTGTGCTATGCAGATGTTAGAGTATTTCATCAAGGATTCTTAAGGTATCATTGATTCCCCCTTGATTAGATAACTCTAAGTTTTCCCTCAGCTCTATCTGTCTTCATTGGGATAGAACTTACCTGAAGATGAGGGTGTCTATTCACCTCATCTGATTCTCCTAGTCTGCTGCACTTGGGTCAGCTGAGGTTTTCAGCTGTTTTCTCCTTCTTCATGTGCTTGGGTCCAGGAGTCCTAAGCTGTAACATAAGGTCTTGAACCTGTCTTCAGCTAGGGGCTTAGTCAAGATGTCTGCTCTTTGGATATCTGTGTGAATTTTCTCCATCTTGATGTCCTTCTTTTCAAGGTGATCTCTTATGAAGTGGTGTCTAATGTCGACATGCTTGCACCTTGTGTGGAGGACTGGATTTTGAGTGATGGCAATGGCGCTGCTGCTATCACAATAAATAGGGACTTCTCTTGCCTCTACATTGTAATCCTTGAGTTGTTGAACTAGCCAGAGCAGCTGACTACAACAACTACCAGCTGCCATGTATTCTGCTTCAGTGGTGGAGGTTGCAACTGAGGTTTGCTTCTTAGAGAACCATGATATCAGCTTGTTTCCTAGAAATTGACAGGTTCCTGATGTGGACTTCCTATCAATTCTGCATCCTCCAAAGTCTGAGTCAGAATAGCCACTCAATTCTAGATTGTCATCAGCAGAGTACCATAGACCTAGGTTGACTGATCCTTTTAGGTACTTGAGAATCTTCCTTGCTGCTTCTAGATGACTTTGCTTTGGGTTTGCTTGAAACCTAGCACAGACTCCTACAGCAAATGTTATGTCTGGTCTGCTGGCTGTAAGATATAGTAAAGATCCAATCAGTGCTCTATATTCAGCTTGATCAACTGCCTGTCCAGACTCATCTGGTTCCATTTTGAAAGATGTCATCATTGGAATCCTTGCAGTCTTGCTTTGTAGAGCTTTGAATCTTTCTAGCAGACTCTTGGTATACTTGGACTGGTTGATGAAGATCCCTTCTGGACTCTGCTTGACTTGAAGTCCTAGGAAATAATTCATCTCACCCATCATGCTCATTTCGAATTTTCCTTGCATAAGTTCAGAGAACTTTTTGCACATTTCTTGATTGGGTGATCCAAATATGATGTCATCTACATATATTTGTACCATTAAAATGTCTTCTCCTTCTTGTATTCTGAAGAGAGTTCTATCAACTTTGCCTTTTGTATATCCATTGTCAAGTAGGAATTGTGACAATGTGTCATACCAAGCTCTAGGGGCTTGTTTTAGACCATAGAGAGCCTTCTTCAGTCGATATACTTGATCACCTTTTTCAAATCCTGGAGGCTGCTCTACATATACTTCTTCTATCAGAATACCATTTAGAAAGGCACTCTTGACATCCATTTGATATACCTTGAAGCCCATATATGATGCATAAGCTAGAAATAGTCGAATGGCTTCTAATCTGGCTACTGGTGCAAAAGTTTCATCATAGTCAATCCCTTCAGATTGTGAGTATCCTTTTGCAACTAGTCTTGCCTTATTTCTAGTTATCACATCATTTTCGTCCTTCTTGTTCTTGAATACCCACTTTGTTCCTACTACATTGTGGTTTTCAGGACGATCTACCAATTCCCAGACTTCATTTCTTTCGAATTGGTTTAGTTCTTCTTGCATAGCAGTGATCCAATTGCTATCTGTCATTGCTTCTTCTATGTCAGCTGGTTCAATGTTGGACAGGAAAGCACACCAGCAGAACATAGATGATTGAGAATTCTGATTCAGTTGTCTTCTGGTCTTGACACCTGATTCTGCTCCTCCTAAGATGAGGTTTGATGGATGGTTGTTCCTCCATGTATGCCTCACTGGAGTATCTGCATTGGATGAGTTTGGATCCTCATTTGATCTAGTGCCATCAGGAGGGTTGACTTGATTAGTTCGATCATCTTCTGTATCTTGAGTGTCAAAGAGATCATTCCCCCTGGCATTTGGAATTGATGCATCTTGATTCTGGTCAGCTTGCCCTGCTTGAGTTTGAGATCTAGTGACAGGTCTATGAGGCTTATCTTCCTCTGGTTCTTCAGGGAATGGTTCATTGACTTCAATAAATTCATCAGACCTCTTCTTGATCACTAGTTTCTTCATCTGTTCTGTAGCTGAGGTTGTTTCTACTGCATTCTTTTCACAAGATTCATCAAAAACAACATGAGGTGTTTCTTCCACAAGAAGGGTTCGTTTGTTGAGTACTCTAAATGCTTTGCTAGTTGAGGAGTATCCTAAGAATATCCCCTCATCTGCTTTGGCATCAAAAGCATTCAACTTACTCTTCCCATTGTTGTGAATGAAACACTTACAACCAAATATATGAAAGTAAGATACTCTAGGTTTTCTTCCTTTCCACAGTTCATATGGGGTTTTCTCATGTATTTTATGAATACCTGACCTGTTTTGAGTGTGACAAGCTGTGTTGATGGCTTCTGCCCATAGCTTCTTGGGAGTAGAGAATTCAGCAAGGAGTGTTCTGGCAGCTTCTTTGAGTGTTCTGACTCTTCTTTCAGCTACACCATTCTGTTGTGGTGTTCTTGCTGCACTTGTCTCGTGCTGAATACCATTAGAAGTACAATAGGCAATTATATAAGAGTTAATGAATTCAGTGCCTTTGTCACTTCTAATTTTCACGATTGGTTCTCCTTTCTCTACTTGGATCCTCTTCAATAATTCAGGTAGCTTCTGCTGTGTTTCACTCTTCTTGTATAGGAAGATAACCCAAGTAAACTTGGAATAATCATCTAAAACAATAAGAGTGTACTTCCTTCCTGTTAGAGTGGTTGGAGTGATTGGTCCAAAGAGATCCATGTGAAGCAATTCAAGAACTCTGCTGGTTGATGTTGTCTTCTTGGTCTTGAAGGAGACCTTTGTTTGCTTTCCTTGTTGACATGCATCACAAACCTGATCTTTACAGTAGAGTTCATTAGGCAGACCATCAACTAAGGATTCCCTTGCTAACTTGTTCATAGTCTTAAAGTTCAGATGGCTAAGACGTTTGTGCCATAGCCAGCTGACATCTTTAGGGCTCTTCACAAGCAGGCATGTATCCTTAGGACAGCTGTTCCAATTTGCAAGATACATACTTCCCTTTCTAGATCCTGTTAGAAGGTTTTGTTTTGTTCTTTTATCACTTATGAGACATTCATCTTTAGAGAATTTAACTGAATAACCAGTGTCACAAAAGTGAGAAACAGATAATAGATTAAACTTAAGACCTTCTACATATGATACATCATGTACCTCAATGTCACCATTTTTAAGGGTGCCATATCCTTTTGTGTTACCGTGCGCGTTATCACCAAAGAAAACTTTTGGACCTTTCTTCTCTATGTAGTTGGTCAGCAGGGTTTTTGTTCCTGTCATGTGAGTTGAGCATCCACTATCTATGTACCAAGTTTCTCCTGCTAGACCTCCTCTTTTGTATAGGTCCTTCCTTTCCTGCAAGAAAAGTTAAGTTTTAGGTACCCATTTTGTTTTGGGTCCTTGGGTGTTAGTACTACCCTTGGGAACCCACATATACATTGGTCGTTTAAACAACCTTGAACATTTGAGTTGTTTCCCTCGGGCATCACAGAACCAAATCTTACCAGTCAGCACCTTGGACTGATCTGATTTGTTCTTGGTGTCAGCTAAGTAGTAGTCAAATGGTTTCCCTTTATAGGAGTGTACATACATGATCTTTTGACTAGTTACATTCGGCCTGGGTGCATTAGCTGGTCGATGCACACGATTATATGGACCATACTCTTCTGTTCTCACAATATCATAAGAGATAGGGGGTGCAAAGAGAACAGATTTGTTTGAAGAAGATTTCTTCTTCTTGGCTGGAGCAGCATACAGCTGAGACTGTCTCAGCCGAGATGGTCTAGGCTGTTTGCTGTTCCTCTGTACAGGCTTGGGGTTAGCTTGTCCTTTACCATTCTTGGTTTTGGGATAGTTAGCCTTAGCTGGTACAGATGCCTTTTGGTTCATATTGAGTTCATTGTGTTTAGAACACTCACCCTGTTCATGTGTCTGAGTAGTGCACTGGTTAGGTGTACTACCCCCAGCTGGAGAGGATGTTGATGGATTAAGTTCATAACCTAAACCCATCTTATTGCCACTTGATCTATAATATTCAGAGATACTTTCAATAGTAGTCGAAGCTTTATTGAATTCTGATATTTTTCGATCTAGGCATTCCTTCTCCTTTTCTAAGAGCTTATGTGTTTGGAAGAGATCATCGAACTTAGACTGAAGTATACGAAATTCTTTGGTTTCTAAGGCTTGAGTTTCTAACATCCCCTCATACAACTGAGTTGTTGTGGTATTTTCTTCTTTAAGAAGTTCCACTTCTTTGGTCAACCTTTCATTCATGGTGACTAACTCAGGGGTGTTATCAAACTTTACCTTTTTCAACCTAGTAATTTCTTTCCTTAAGTCCTTATTCTCCTCTTCCACTTCTATAAAGGCTCTAGTGGCAATATCCAGATCACCTTTTACCTTTCTTAAAGATTGATAATAGGTGTCTTCTGATTCGCCTTCAGATGAGTTTATGTCATCTGTTTGTGAGAAAATAGGTGAATGGAAAGTAGTAGTATAAGAGTTTACCTCATTTTCTCCTATGGCCATCATAGCTAGATCGTCTGAATCATCTGAAAAGATTTGATCGTCTGGTGATGTAGGAAGTTCATCACTTTGATATTCAGATTCTTCAGTCACCATTGCCTTTTTGTCTGAGGTTCTTCTTGGCCTTCTTTCTTTCTTGTCATCCAAATCCAGCTCAGGACATTCATAGACATAGTGTCCTGGTTTGCCACAGTTGAAGCAAGATCCAGGTTTCTGATTTGAGTTGCCTCTCCTTGGAGGAGTGGCATCTCTTCTTCTAGATCCTCGGCTGTCAGATGACTCCACATCCTTTCTAGGATGTCTTTCTAGTGTTCTTTCTCTGGAACCTCTGAAGGGTGAGCTTGCTCTTCTATCTTTGTAGTTTCTATAGAATTTTCTATATTTACTGTTGAGGGTGTTCATCCTTTCAAATCTCTTGATCATAAGTGCCATTTGCTCTTTTAGGCTCATGTCTGATCCTTCACAGTCTTCTATTTTCAGAGAGGTCTTGCCAGATGAGGTGCTTGCAGCTTTTGTATTGGCTGCCTTGAAGGCTACAGTCTTGGAGGTAGATGGGGTTGCAGTTGGCTCATCACTTCCTGAGTTCTCTTCTCTTTCAAGATCATATTCATGGGCTTTCAGGTTCTGAAATAGAGTTTGGGCAGACCACTTCTTGATATCTTGAGTATCTTTGATGATGGTCTTCTTGAGTCTCCATTTCTTGGTTAGAGAATCTAAGATCTTTAGATTTTTCTCTCTATTTGTGTATTTCTTGCCCAGAGATTCTATCTCATTGATGATCTTGGTAAATCTGTTGTCTAACTGATCAATAGACTCTTCTGGTTGCATCTTGAAGTGTTCGAACTTCTTGACTGCTGTAGATAACTTGGACTCTTTGATTAGCTCAGTTCCTTCACAGAGAAGTGCCAATGCCTCCCACATCTCTCTGGCTGACTCACAATGGATTACCTTTGCAATGTACTCATTTGGAAGAGTTTGCATTATGTAATCTTGAGCAATGCTATCAAGGTTTGATTGCTTCATCTCTTCTGGTGTGAGATCCTTCATGGGCTTGGGAACCAGTTCTCCAACTGGGACTTCTGGATCACCATTTGCAGTGTTGACTGTCATGATGGTGATCGGGCCTTCTGTGATTACAGACCACATCTTGTAGTGGACTGATGTGAGATTCTTCCTCATCCTGATCTTCCAGTAATCATAATCCTCCACTGAAAACTTAGGCAACTTACGCATATTAGCACTCATGCTGTATGAGTTTTCAAAAACAAGTTTTCAAAAAGATCTGTTCAAGAGGACTACAGAAAGACTCCCTCAAGTCTTCTGATAATCTAGAGACAGTAGTCCGTTAGAACCACTGCTCTGATACCACTTGTTGGTCCCTGAACGAGTAGTGAATGGGATTAAAGTCTAGAGGGGAGGGGTGAATAGACTTTAAAACTTTTTCAAACAGAGTTGGGAACCTCTTCTGATTGCTATGTCAACTGGACTGCAAGTCTGCTGGTCCAGATGACTATAGTGATCTGACTGAAGAAGTTATATGCGGAAATATGGTGGCCCTGGTTTAGACTCGTTCTTGTAACTTGTTTTACTTTGTGAAATTACTCAGCTGATGCTGGTTTGAAAGTTATGGCCCTTTTTGAAGAGTGTTGAAATCACAGTATGCACTATATAATAATGAATGTAAAAGCAGAAATGTAAAGTGCAGAAAGTAAATAACACCGGATTTATAGTGGTTCGGATATACGATCCTACGTCCACTCTCACGTCCTAACGTGATGTTTAATCCCTTTAATTTCCACAAATTACAAGGGTCTTGTCCTTTATAGTCCCAAGGTTAGGACTTTGAGATCTGAGCCGTCCTAACAGCTGCGGTCTCCACAAGTGATTGTAAGCACTTGCACTTTGGGGGGTTTCAAAAACTTAAACCTTTCGGTGAGGGTTTGGGGTTTTTGAGATGTATCCAACTAATGGTTCAAGCTTATAATTTGCTTAACCACTATGCCTAAAACAACTGATATACAATATGAATAAGTTTCAGGTTCTTAAGGGTTGGATAAGAAGTACTTAAGAGCTATGGATAATCTAATGGATTTCAGGCTCTTTGAGAATTCTTAGAACAGTGTGACTTTTTGCTTGATGGCTTGCTTAGCTTGTGAATTCTCTCTTGTTGCTTCTGTGTTCAACCTCTTGTATTTATAATGGAGATTGAGTGCAACTAGCCGTTGGAGTTGACTAGCCGTTTGAGCAATCTTCCCATAATAGCTTGATTCCTTGATTCCAGCCGCTTGATTGCTTCAATCCTGGGATCATGTCAATCTTCTAAATAAGGTAGGTCTTCGTTTGAATTGCAAGATGACTTGGGAATCAGCCGAGTCCTGAAAGAGCACATAGTCTTCTGATCTGTACTACTAGTCTTCTGACTGCTCTTCTGGCCTTAGGTCTTCTGTCTTCTGGTATCAGACGAGTACTACTCTTCTGATCTGGAAATTCTTTGTAATGCTTTAGGCCATCTTTAATCTGGGACTCCATCAGATAAGTAGGTATACAAGCACCTTAACATATCTGGTCTTCAAGGATCTTCTAGTCTTCATGTCTTCTACTCTTCTTATCTTGAGGATAGGCATGTAAGCCATGACTGTGCTGATCAGCTGCTATCAATACAGTTGATCACACAAGACTAGTCTAAGCTGTTCTATACAAGTCAGCTGATCCTATTACATTTATAAACTCTAAGTGTTTTGGCCATCAAAACTATTCTAACATCAAATGGGGCTTAGGGTGAATTTATATCCCAACATAGTGGTAACTTGTCTGTTTCCCCTTTCTTCTTAGAAATGTACCTGTCTGGTTAGTACATTGCTACATACTAGTAGGGTCAAGATATATTAGTCCTAGACTAATGCATAATTCACGAAAACGAGCCTCAGCTAATGGTTTTGTAAAAATATCAGCTCTTTGAAAATCAGTGTGAATCTTTTCCATGCGAATATCCTTCTTTTCTACATGATCACGTATGAAATGGTGTTTTACATCGACATGCTTACAACGTGTGTGCAGAACAGGATTTTGTGTGATGGCAATAGCACTGTTACTGTCACAGAATATAGGAACATTTGATTCACAAATATTATAATCTCTAAGTTGTTGAATCAGCCATAATAATTGACTACAACAACTACCAGCAGCCATGTACTCGGCTTCAGTAGTAGAGGTAGCAACACTTGTCTGCTTTTTCGAAAACCATGAAATGAGTTTTGTGCCTAAGAATTGACAAGAACCAGATGTAGATTTCCTATCTATTCTACAACCACCAAAATCAGAATCAGAGTAGCCACTTAGAGATAAATCATCATTTGAAGGATACCATATACCACGATTGATGGTTCCTTTCAAATATTTCAATATCTTTTTAGTGGTTTCCATATGACTCTCTTTTGGGTTAGCTTGAAAACGAGCACATACACCAACAGAAAATGCAATATCAGGTCTACTAGCAGTCAAGTACAGTAATGAACCAATAAGACCACGGTAATGAGTTTGATCAGCACACTTACCATTCTCGTCTGGATCCATCCTGTAAGTAGGTTGCATAGGTACTCCAGAAGATTTACATGTCTTAATACCATACTTGTCTAGTAGATTACGAGTATACTTTGCTTGATTTATGAAAATCCCTTCTGGGGTCTGTTTTACTTGAAGTCCAAGAAAGTAGTTCATTTCACCCATCATAGACATCTCAAATTTACTTTGCATGAGTGTTGAAAAACTTTCACTCAGCTTTTTGTTAGGTGAACCAAAAATGATGTCATCTACGTAAATTTGGACGAGTAAAATGTCTTTTCCTTCTTGTCTTCTGAACAAGGTTCTATCGACCTTGCCCTTAGTAAAACCATTTTCTAATAGAAATTGAGAAAGAGTATCGTACCAGGCTCTTGGAGCTTGTTTTAGTCCATATAAGGCCTTCTTTAATCTGTATACCTGGTTGCCCTTGACTTCGAAACCTGGGGGTTGTTCAACATACACTTCTTCCGCAAGAATACCATTAAGAAATGCACTTTTAACATCCATTTGATATACGGTAAATTTCATGTAAGCAGCATATGCAAGGAACAATCGAATGGCTTCTAGTCTAGCAACAGGAGCATATGTTTCATCATAATCTATGCCTTCAGCTTGTGAATAGCCTTGAGCTACTAATCTAGCCTTATTACGAACAACTACATCATTCTCATCTTTCTTATTCTTGAAAATCCATCGAGTTCCAACTACGTTATGATGTTTCGGTCTATCGACAAGTTCCCAGACGTCGTTTCGAACAAACTGATTCAACTCGTCTTGCATAGCAATGATCCAGTTACTATCAGCTAAAGCCTCTTTAATGGTTTTAGGCTCGATAGATGAGAGGAAACAACACCAGCAAAACAAAGATGGACTAGGTTGTTCTTGTGACTCAAAGAGTTGTCGTCTAGTCTTTACACCAACAGTAGAGTCACCAATGATATTTTCAGTATTCTGTGCAGATTTCCATGTATTTCTATTCTTAACAATAGCACTATCATCTATATCATGTACAGCATCATGCATGTCAACATCATTATTATCAGAAGATTTAATAGGGGTAGACGAGTCGACTAGTTCAGGCATGTCAACTGGTCTAGTAGATTTACCTTGAGCACTTACCTTCTCCTGATCATCTGACTCAAGAGCTTTCATGAATGGATTGTATGCTTGAACGGATTCATATACCTCTGAATCTTTGTCAGATTCGATAGTTAGCTCAGTAACTTTCTCACTGATCTTGTTGGCAGACGAGTCCTGTTGAGATTCATCGAAAACCACATGTGGTGTTTCTTCCACACATAGGGTAGAGTAGTTGAATACTCTGAATGCTTTGCTAGTCGAGGAGTATCCTAAGAATATCCCCTCGTCTGCTTTAGCATCAAATGCATTCAACTTGCTTTTCCCATTGTTATGGATAAAACACTTACAGCCAAATATATGGAAATATGAAACTCTGGGTTTTCTACCTTTCCATACCTCATAGGGCGTCTTACCTAGTGCTTTATTGATAGCACTTCTGTTTTGGGAATGGCATGCAGTATTGATAGCTTCTGCCCAAAACTTCTGATGAGTATTGTACTCTGTCAGCATGGTCCTGCAGGCCTCCTTAAGAGTTATGTTCCTTCGTTCTGCTACTCCATTTTGTTGTGGTGTCCTTGCTGCACTAGTAAGATGCTGGATGCCACGCTTAGAACAAAATTCTTTAATATAGCAGTTAATGAATTCAGTACCCTTGTCACTACGGATCTTGACAATGGACTGATTCTTCTCAACTTGTATCTTCTTCAATAGATCAGGTAGGAGTGTTTGTGTATCACTCTTCTTGTGTAAGAAGACTACCCAAGTGAACTTAGAATAGTCGTCTACCACAACAAGTGTGTACCTTCTACCGTTCAAAGTTGGAGGAGTAATTGGGCCATGTAAGTCCATATGTAGAAGTTCAAGAACTCTACTTGTTGAGAGGGTTGGAATAGATTTAAAGGAACCCTTTACCTGTTTACCTTTCTGACAGGACGTGCATACATGCGACTTGTAGTAGACTTCATTGGGAATACCTTCCACAATGTAGTCTCTGGCTATCTTATTAAGAACCTTAAAGTTTAGATGACAGAGGCGTCTATGCCAGAGCCAGCCAAGTTCTTTAGGATTCGTAGTAAGTAGACAGGTGTCCCTCGGACAACTGTTCCAGTTCACTATGTACACACTTCCTTGTCTTATGCCGACCAGTAAGACTGTGTGTGTTCTCTTGTCAATGATTTCACATTTGCGACTCTTGAACTGCACCTTGTATCCACGATCACAGAATTGTGAAACAGAGAGTAAATTGTATTTCAAGCCTTCAACATATGAGACATCTTGGATCTCTATGTCTCCATTCCGAATGTATCCAAATCCTTTAGTAACAACAGTGGAGCTATCACCAAATATCACTTTTGGTCCTTCTTGCTCATGATAGCTTGATAAGAGAGCCTTGGTACCAGTCATGTGGTGCGAACAGCCACTGTCTATGTACCAAGTTTCTCCTATTGAGCCACCCTTCTTGTATAGATCGAGCCGACCCTGCATTAGATGATATTTCATAATTTAGGTACCCTCCTTGTTTATTGGGGTCCTGGGGGGTTAGTCGAGTTTAATGGAATCCAAATATACATTGGAGTCCTGAACAAGTTTGATCTTCTAAGCTTTCGACCATATTTGTTGCAGAATAAGACCTTGTTGTCCTTATCTGGTCTATCAGTCGAGTTTGGGTCTACTCTTTGGAGATAGCCTTTCGACTTAATCTCTACTTGAGCAGGCACTTGTCTATGATAGTCAGAGTAGGGTTTATATGCATTAGGTCCATACGGTTTATAGACATGTTTAGGTCTTTCTTTTCCTTCGATATCATATGACAAAGGTGGAGGATATAGGACAGCTTGTGTACGATATTTTGGACCTTCCTGTCTAGGTCTAGACGAGTAGAGTTGAGACTGCCTTATGAAAGGAGGTCTAGACTCTTGTCGTCTAGTCTGCACTTGTCTAGTACTCGTCTCCTCGGGATACCAGTCCTCGTATCTGACCTGATTTGGTCGTCCACGACTCCTAGTCCTTTGTTGACTTGTCTTAAACGGAACAGGCTTGTTGTTAACTTTCTTTTTACCTCCCTTGGTAATTGGAGTGTTAACTTGAGTCTGTTTGGGTACAGTGCCTTCGGATGGAGTTCCAATATCGTATATCATTGGTCCTTTTCCTTTATCATTAGTCAAAGAGCTTGAGATGAAAATAGTAGGGTTCTTAGGAACTTGAGTAGATGAGCTTGATGTCTCAGCACCTATGCCTGTCTTGTCAGCAGGAGCCCTATACCTATCTGACAGTTCAAGGTTAACTTTAGAAGAGTTAACCAGGTCAGTAAGTTTAAGGTCTAAAGTGACAACCTCGGTTTCTAAGAACTTATTACGTTCTTCAAGCTTTTTGCATTTACTTTTTAAAACATTGAATTCAAGTTTCTCAGTAGCATGTGTCTTAAGTAGGTCTTGATACAACTTGTCTGTTAATGCACACTTGTCTTTGAGTTGACTCAACTCTTCTTGCCGGCGTTCATTTAGGACTGTTATATTAGGATCTACTTTAGACTGAGCTTCCTTAAGATCAATGATTTCTTGTCTTAAAATGATGTTTTCGTCACTGACTTCAATGATTGCCTTGTTGGCAAGTAGGAGGTCGTCTTCAACTGCACTAGTAGAGTGCTGAAGGCTACTCCCTACTTTGCTACTGGCAGTGTTACTTTCATCAGATTCTGATTCATCACAAGATTGAAATGATGTAGCAGATGATACCTCTTGGTCGATTTTAGCCATGCAGCATAGACCATCATCTACTATGAAGGCTTCATCGTGATCTGGATCAGACGGGTAGCTAGATGAGGATGATGGTAACTCGTCTGAGTCAGACTCAGAGTCATCATTGGCCATCATTGCCTTCTTGCCGCGATTGTATCTACTTTCCCTTCGTGCTTTGCGTTCTTCTCGATCATCAGTGCTTAGGTCTGGACATTCATATATGTAATGACCTGGCTTTTCACAATTATAGCACAAGAGATCATTAGTAGCCTTTTTAATAGGAGAGTTATTCCTTCGTTTATCACGTCTATCAGAACGAGTAATCTTCCTACCATCAGACTCTCTATCTTGTCTGTTACCTTTCGAGACTTCGTCTCTCCTTTCGGACGAGTTTCGGTCTCGTCTGGTCTCAGACGAGTTCTTAGAAGCAGACCCTCTATGTTCTCTATAGAACTTCTTATATCTTCCGAAACGTTTATTCAGCCTATCAAACTTTCTAACCATGAGGCTTACCTGATCCTTCAGACTAAGATCAGTATCTAACTCGTCTTTCACAGAAGTAGACCTAGTCTTAGACTTCGACCTGTCTATCTTAGACGAACTAGCCTTAAAAGCAACGTTCTTAGATACAGCATGTTCTATGTCACTACTTGCTATGGGTTCATCTTCGTCTAAATCAAACTCATGAGCCTTTAGAGTTTGAAACATGGTCTCTGCTGTCCACACGTCTATGTCTTGAGTATTCTTAACAAGCATTTTTACCATTTTCCATCGACTATCAAGGCTTTTGAGAATCCTAAGATTGATTTCACGTGGAGTATAAAATTTACCAAGGACTTCCAAGTCATTCTTGATTTTGGTAAAACGAGTATCCAATTGGTCTATTGTTTCACCAGCTTTCATATGAAATGATTCAAATCTTTGGACTGATGTAGAAAGCTTGCTTTCTTTGATTAGGGATGTCCCTTCACAAATGATAGCTAAGCGATCCCACATTTCTTTGGCAGTTTTACATTTTAACACTTTTCCCAGATACTCGTTAGGAAGAGTGTGTAAGATGTAATTCTTAGCCAAGCTATCCAAATTATTCTGTCTCATTTCTTCTGAGATTAGTTCTGACCTTGGTTTCTTGATAAGTGTACCCACGGGTTGGTCTTTGTCGAGGGCAGCAGTATTGGGGACCATGGTCACAATTGGACCTTCAGTGATGACGGAGATCATTAAGTCGTGAGTGGAGCTGAAGATGGGTTCCATCCTTAGCTTCCAATAGTCATAATCTTGAACCTGGAACTTAGGTAACTTGTTAGCACTTATTTCAAGAGACATGTTTAAACGAGTAGTCTAGTGCTAATCAGTTTTATGATCAAGAAGTAAATGAGTCAAGGACAGGGAACAACAAAATATATCAAGAATATTGATCAAGAACACGTAAGCAGATATGATCTTGGACCAAGACTTTTACCCAAGTCTTGAGTTGGTTATCAAGAAACAGCAGTTCGTAAACTACTGCTCTGATACCACTTGTAGGTCCCTAAGTTGAGTTAATATCGAGGGAAGCTAAAGAAAATGTCTAGAGGGGGGTGAATAGACTTTTCTAAAATCTTTCGATATATCAGAATTACAATATGCGGAATACGAAATTAACAATGAGCCCAATTAAAGATTATACTCAACTTATTTCGGGAACTCTGTTTCAGTAGTTTACTCAACTAGTCTTGTTCAGTTATACATGTTTAACAGGTAAACAATCAATCAATTAAAACAAACAAAACAGTAAAGTAAATCAAACACGAGATTTATAGTGGTTCGACAACTTGTCTACATCCACTCTCACAAACCCAGTTGTGAAATTCTTATTAACTCTTCCAATCGAGTAATATGTTCTTGTGGCTTTAAGTCCCAAGAAATAAGACTTAGATCTTCTCGATTATATCTCTAGATATATCTTCGATCTTACTAGCTATTTTACAAGTAACTAGCAACTTGAAACAACAAACGAAAATAAAACTTCTCTTCGTTCAGTAGTAGCCTTCTTCGATCTTCACTTGTCTTGTATAGCTTCACTTTCTGAACTTCAATCTCTGAGAGTAACTTCTTCTTTGAATCTTCAATAATACTTCAATATGTTGTAGTATCAATATTTCAGTAGTCTCTGTCGTTTTTAACGAATGAATACCTTGGGGTATTTATAGACTTCCAATTCCAAGAACTTTCAGTTTGTAACAACCTTTTCTTGAAAACTAACTTGTAACTGTTCTTCATATCCTTTTAACGCATTTCTTCAGTTAATTAGTTATTCCTTAACTAATTCCTTCAAACTTTATCTTCAACACGCTTCTGTAACTAACTTCAAATTGACCTGTCTTGTAGAGTCGTACCTGTCTTGTCCAGTAGTAGTAGACTGCGTCTTCTACTTGTCTTGTCTAGTAGACTTCTTCAGATTACAACATAGAACAAATCTAGTCCTATCATCTAATCCTAACAAGACTATTACATTACATTAAGCTCTTGTTATAAAGCTTAGTCAACTTAGAAAACTATACAAAGAATCTATCTATTACATTTAAAATCATGAGCTCTATACAACAATTATTCATAGCTCAATAACAATCTAAATAGTTTAATATAAACATATAAGAAGTAATAATATGATACTAATTATAAGTACTTGTCTTTTCATACGTTAGCTCATGTGAACTCTACTGATCTAGTTCAAGATGATTTCAACTTAACTAGACTAGATTAGTCAACACTTAGAAAAATTCAAACTTCTTTTGGCTTATCAAAACTTCATCTTTTATATTTCAATCATCATTTAGGACTTGTTTTAGGATTCATATCCCAACAACACACTCAATGCTCAACAATGTGATCAATAGGACTTAATCAAGGATGTAACATTGGCTCTTTGGACAAGGTAAGATGAATTTGGAAATTGTGACTCTTCTAGTGGAGGACAAAGCTTGTTGTTTCACAATTTGTGTTTTCACTTTCAAACTTTACAAACTCCATCCTTACTTTTCATTTTCCTTTCTTTTTCAAGCATTCATCACCTCATCTTTTGAACCATTTTTCTTTTCAAGCCTTTGGGGCTCTTTGTCCCTCTTTTCCTTTCCTTTATTTTCTTTTCATCTTTTTTCTTTTTCTTCTTTCAACTTCTCCAACTTTTCTTTTCACCAAAGATATTCATTCAAGCACATGTTTTCCACTTCGTCTTTTATCCCCCACTAGATATAGGAATCAAAAGGCTCAAAAAGGCTAAGTGGTTCACATTGTAGTTTGCCAAGAAAATGGGGAATTAGGCTCAAGGGGCTAACTACGGAAAATTACTTCAGTTTTGGGAAATTTTGGCTAAGTGACTCTTTTTAGAACAAGATGGCCTATATCACATCACATCATTTCACACAATCATGCTTTCAAACAAGAACTTGGGCAAGTTCTAGGATCACTAGCAATAACCTAGTCCACTCTCAAATGAACTAAATCGGATTACATGCTCGATTCAAGGCTCAATTCTCACCGGTTTATTCAATAGGATTCTCACATTCATCAAATGTCCCCAAACAACAACACACCATATATCCATGTTATCCAAGATCACAAATGTGAACACAATCATGAAACTATATCCAACATCAATCATGCTTACATTCAAAGCAAATAAACATCATCACAACTACTCAACAATGGATTTCAATGACTATTTATGCTCACATTTCACCAATTGTCCACAACCCCACACATGATCAAGAACCAACTTATACAATATAATCATGTGAAAGCCAAGTGTGCGCCGGTGCAAAATGTGACACAAGTAGAATGACGAACCGGTGCAAGGGTAACAACTAGTAGAAAAATAAAAGAAAAATAACTTCCCCAAACTTAGAATTTTACTATGTACAAATTCTAAGTTTGGGGCTACAAGTTGTTACCTCCCTCCATGCACATCCAAAGCTTCTTCAAAGATCACCATTGCAACACTTGCTTTCCCTTCTCCAAAGTTGGTTTTGCTTCCTTCTCCATTCTTCAAGACAAGGTGTCCACAATTCTCCTCATCCCTACCTACAAAGAAACTAAGCTATCAACTCTACTAAATCAATAAAAACATAAAGCAATAAAACCTTGGGTTGCCTCCCAAGAAGCGCTATTTTTAACGTCCTATGCCGGACGGTTGCTTCCTCTTTCAAGCCTCATCCAAACGAAGCGACTCCACCATTCGAAGTTGCTCATTCCCAAAGTAATGCTTCACTCTTTGTCCGTTCACCACAAAGGTCGTTCCATCCTTACCAATAAGCTCCACATTTCCCATAGGCGTCACATTCTTAATCACAAAGGGTCCCGACCACTTTGACTTCAACTTGCCCGGAAATAACCTCAACCTTGAGTTGAACAATAGGACTTGTTCTCCAACTTGAAATTCCCTCCTTTCAATCATCTTGTCATGAAATATCTTAGCTCTTTCTTTGTGAATCTTGGAATTCTCAAAGGCTCCATTCCTAAACTCATCAAGCTCATTAAGCATCATCTTCCTTCTTTCTCCGGATGCCTTAAGATCAAGATTCAACTCGTTAATGGCCCAACGAGTTCTCAACTCCACTTCCACGGGTAGATGACAAGACTTGCCATACACAAGTTGGTAAGGAGATGTGCCCAAAGGTGTCTTGTATGCGGTTCGATATGCCCAAAGAGCATCATCCAACTTGATAGCCCAATCCTTCATTTTTAAACCAACGGTTTTCTCCAAGATTTGCTTTACTTCTCGATTAGCAAGCTCCGTTTGCCCATTAGCTTGAGGGTGATAAGGTGTAGTCACCCTATGCTTCACTCCATACTTTGTCAAAAGTTGGTCAAGCCATCGGTTGCAAAAGTGTGAACCACCATCACTCACTAGTGCTCTTGGAGTACCAAAACGAGTAAAAATATTCTTCCTCAAAAAGTTGAGGACCACCTTGGCATCATTTGTAGCGGTTGGAATGGCCTCAATCCACCTAGAGACATAATCAATGGCCAAAAGGATGTAAGAAAATCCATGAGAAGTGGGGAATGGTCCCATGAAGTCTATCCCCCACACATCAAAGAGCTCCACCTCAATCACATTCTTCATAGGCATCTCATGCCTCTTTGAAATGTTCCCCATCCTTTGACACTTATCACACTTCTTCACAAAAGCTTCACAATCCCTAAAAATGGATGGCCAATAAAAACCACTTTGAAGAATTTTGTGGGTCGTTCTATTTGCTCCAAAATGACCTCCATAAGGAGATGAGTGGCACTCTTCAATCACTTTCTCCCACTCATCTTCCCCTAAACACCTTCTCATGATCATATCCGAACACCATCTATAAAGGAACGGATCCTCCCACACATAGAACTTGACATCATGATAGAATTTCTTCTTTTGATGGAATGAGAGGTTTGGTGGTGGTGTTCCGGTGGCTATGTAGTTCACAAAGTCGGCGAACCATGGGCATGTTTCTTTGATGGCAAGGATTTGCTCATCGGGAAACCACTCTTTGATAGGGACTTGGATGTCCTTTTCCTCCACATTCTCAAGCCTTGAGAGATGATTTGCCACCACATTTTCACATCCTTTTCTATCCCTTATCTCCACGTCAAATTCTTGCAAGAGGAGTACCCATCTTATCAACCTTGGTTTGGCCTCTTTCTTCTCAATCAAATACTTGAGAGCCGTGTGATCCGTGTACACTATGGTCTTAGCTCCAACCAAATATGCTCTAAACTTGTCAAAGCTATAGATTACGGCTAGCATCTCCTTCTCCGTTGTGGTGTAATTCTTTTGAGCCGGATTCAAGGTTTTGCTTGCGTAATAAATTACACGAAATAACTTGTCCCTCTTTTGGCCCAAAGCCACTCCAATAGCATAGTCGCTAGCATCACACATGATCTCAAATGGTTGGCTCCAATCGGGTATCACCAACACGGGAGCTTTAATCAAGGCCTCCTTCAAAATCTCAAACGACTTCACACATTCTTCACTAAAAATGAAAGTGGCTCCCTTCTCCAACAATGCACACATGGGCTTGGCTATCTTTGAAAAGTCTTTGATGAATCTCCTATAGAAACCGGCGTGCCCAAGAAAGCTCCTAACCGCTTTCTCATTGGTTGGTGGGGGTAGCCTCTCAATAGCCACAATCTTGGCTCTATCGACCTCAAGCCCTTTTGCCGAAACCTTGTGTCCAAGCACAATCCCTTCCTTCACCATGAAGTGGCATTTCTCCCAATTAAGCACCAAGTTGGTATCTATACATCTTTGTAAAACACAAGAGAGGTTACGTAGACATGTATCAAAGCAATAACCAAACACGGAAAAATCATCCATGAATACCTCCATTATGTTTTCAATCATACCATGAAAAATTGCCATCATGCATCGTTGGAAGGTGGCGGGAGCATTGCATAATCCAAATGGCATTCTCCTAAAAGCAAAAGTACCATAGGGGCAAGTAAAAGTTGATTTCTCTTGGTCCTTAGGATCAATCAAAATTTGATTATATCCCGAGTAACCATCAAGAAAGCAATAATACTCATATCCCGCCATCCTATCTAACATTTGATCAATAAAAGGTAAAGGGAAGTGATCTTTCCTAGTGGCACTATTCAACATACGATAGTCAATACACACTCTCCACCCCACAATGGTCCTAGAAGGAACGTCCTCTAAGGCTTCGGTTTTAATAATGGTCATACCCCCCTTCTTAGGTACCACTTGTGTTGGGCTCACCCACTCACTATCACTTATGGGAAAAATTATATCATTATCTAACCACTTCAACACTTCTTTTCTTACTACATCTTGCATAATGGGGTTCAATCTTCTTTGACCTTGGGCTTTAGGCTTAATAGACTCATCTAGTCTAATTTTATGCATGCAAATATGAGCCGGTATACCCTTCAAATCCGAAATATCCCAACCAATAGCCGATTTATAAGTTCTAAGCACCCTAAGCAATTTTTCTAGCTCAAACTCATGCAAATGTGAAGAAACAATAACCGGAAAGAGGTCACCTTGTTCAAGATACGCATATCTCAAGTGCTCCGGAAGTGGTTTCAAGTCAAGCTTCCTCCCCTTCTCTTGAGCTTTTGGTTTCTCCTTAGCTTCCTCCTTTGGTGCCTCCAATGTGTAACAAGAGGGCCAAGTGTCAAGATTTTCGTTAGGAAATCTTTGACACTCTTCAAGTAAAACCCCCCCAAACTTGGCTTCTTGTCGTATCTCCATGAATTTCTCCTCCTTTTTAATTGGAAGTTCCTTCAAAACATCAAGAGAAGACATATATTCAAACAATTCTACATCATTAAGCTCATCAAAATTGAAATCAAAAGGAATAGAAGAGAGTGAGTTAAGGGATTCTCTTATGCAAAAATCAAGTGGGTCTTTTGAGTTGCTCTTTTCCATGTGCATATCCACACAAGCTTGCACATTATTGATCATGTTGCACTCGTAGACCTCATCCTCATCATCTCTAAACTTGATGGCCTTGTAGATGTTGAACAAAACTTTCTCGTTGTTCACTTGAAGTTCCAATTCCCCTTTCCTCACGTTAATAATGGCTCCACCGGTCGCCAAAAATGGCCTTCCCAAGATGAGTGGAATGTACTTATCTTCCTCCATATCCAACACCACAAAGTCCACCGGGAAAATGAACTTATCCACCTTAACCAACACATCCTCTACTATACCCAAAGGGTATGTCATGGATCTATCCGCCAATACAAGACTCATTGTGGTTGGTGTAAGCTTTCCCAAACCAAGAGTTTTAAATATGGATAATGGCATCAGGTTGATACTAGCTCCCAAATCACACAAAGCTCTAAATGTACCTCCGTCTCCAATAACACATGGGAGGGTGAAAGATCCGGGATCTCTAAGCTTTTGAGGTAGCTTTGCTTGAATGATTGAGCTACACTCCTCGGTCAAATGAACTGTTTCATACTCCACCATCTTCCTCTTGTTGGACATAATTTCTTTCAAGAACTTGGAATAATGGGGCATTTGTTCTAGAGCTTCGGCAAAGGGGATGTTGATGTGGATTTTCTTGAACATTTCCACAAACTTGGCAAATTTGTTGTCCAGACCCTTCTTCTTCAACCTTTGAGGGTATGGGAGAGGTACTACATTCTTGCCTTTGTCTTGAGGAGGGATTGCCTCCTCACTCTTCTTCTCCTCTACTTTCTCTTTTTCCCTCACTATCTCCTCTTGTCCTTCTTTCTCTTGTCCATCTTCTTTGTCGACATCCTCGGGTGCCATTACTATTTCCTCCTCTTGTGGCATCTTTGGCCCATCGTAGCTCGTCCCACTTCTTAGCTTTATAGCCTTGCAATGTTCCTTAGGGTTGAGCTCCGTGTTTGAAGGAAATTGCCCCAGAGTGTGTTGACTACCGATGACATTAGAAAGTTGACTCACTTGCTTCTCTATGGCTCTCATGTTGTTTGCCATATTCTTGATCATTTCTCCTTGTTCATCAAATCTTTGCCGAGTTATGTTTGCATTCTCTCTAGTCTCTCTCATGAATTTCGTGGTTTCCCCCATAAAAGCACCAAACATATCCTCCATTGATGGCTTTGATGAATACTCCACAATAGCTCCATCTCTAACATTAAAATTTGGAGGTGGGACAATGGCATTCCTTGTGTTGGCATAGGAGAAATTTTCATGTTGCCTCAACCCGGGATGATATTGATTTGGGTTAGGAGGATTTTGCCTCTCATTCCAACCTCTTTCTCGAAATTGACGGTCTCTTTGATAATTCATATAATGGGCCTCTTCATATTGATCGTCACTAGGTCCCATTAATGACTTAGCCGCCATCATCGAAGTTAATTTGTCTACCTTGTTGGATAAGGTAGCAAAATCATCCGACTCTCTAGTAGAAGCAACTTTCCGGGTTTGCCTTCTCTCGGATGGCCATTGGTTTCCGTTCTTTGCCATCTCCTTTAGGAGCACATAGCCTTCATCCGTCGTCTTTCCTAGCAAAGAACCTCCACCGGCCGAGGCATCCACCATCCCTCTCGTTCGATGGTCCATCCCGTTGTAGAAATAGCAAATCAATTGGTCTCTTGAGAACCCATGTTGAGGACAACTCCGTATAAGATCCTTAAAACGCTCCCAAGCCTCGGCTAAAGACTCATCATCATCTTTCATGAAGGAAGAAATTTCTCCTCTTATCTTGATAGTCTTGCTTGGAGGAAAGTATTTCATGAGGAAAGCATCTACAAGGTCGGCCCAATTTTCGATCGTCCTTAGATCAAGAGACATGTACCATTGCTTTGCACGATCACGGAGGGAAAATGGGAACAATTGGAGGCGGATGTAATCTTGAGGGACACGATTGATCTTAACCGTTCCACTTATCTCTAGGAATTGAGATAAATGGAGGTTAGGATCCTCCTTTGACAACCCTCCAAATTGGCTGTTTTGAACCATCATGATTAGGGCCGGCTTGAGCTCAAAGTTATGAGCATCAACGGGTTCCCTACCCGCTCCTCCATAAGGCCTCGGAATTGGGCGGAAATGATCTCTTAGTACCCTTTGTGGTCGATTTCCCCCATTCGCATTTGGTTCCTCAAATCCATCAACCCCTTGATTCTCGACTTCCTCCTCGACCTCTTCAACCATCGGATTTTCCCTTCGATTCATTCTTTCCAACTCTAGTCTTCTCCTCTCGACGTTCCTTCTTCGACAATTGGCCTCAATCTCCGGATCTAAAGGTAGCACTTCTTGGTGGTTCCTCCTAGATCGTGTGATCATAAACCATGTCTATCAAAAGAGCAAACGAGAGTGAGAATTGCAATTGAGATCAAAATAACAAACACAAATATTTTTGGATTTTTGTAAAATAAAGAAAACAAATAAATTGTCTAAACTAAAACTCTCCTAGCCTACACTCTAGAGCTTATAAAACCTCCCCGGCAACGGCGCCATAAACTTGATTCACGTGTTATGCAACACTAAATAAACAACCGCAAGTATACGGCGTCTATTGTAGCGTGATAAGCACGAGGTCGATCCCACGAGAAGGTTAAAGCGTAAAAGTGGAGTTTGCTAGTTGAATTCTAAGTAGACGTGATCGAAATTTTGGATAAAATGTTTTACTCTAAAGTTACCTATCAAGTGTCACGAATAAGCAACAAAGAGCAAAGATAAAATCGATCAAGTGGCATACAAATCACAAAATGAAAGTAAAATGGATGTAAACTCAATTAAGAGAAAGTAGGTCCTAGAGCACATGCACTACTAATGAATCTAACTATGGTTAAATGCCTATTCAAATGGTGTTCATGCTTTGTCTATAAGATTGATCACAACATAATGAATTAAAAGTCCTTTCGATCCAAGTAATTCAAAGGAAATATTACACAACCTAGTATCTCTACCTAAGTTGCACAATAAGACCCAATCAAGCCCTTAAGATCATCACACATCTTCCTAATCATTGATCATCTTTCAATCTCACAATAAAATTAGGTCAAATGCTTGCAATCAATTAATCAAACTAGATTTCTCAACCTAATTCAACTAACTATGATCAACACATCACCATTGTACACATAATGACATGTTTTGCAACAAACACCAAGCATCCAAATAGAATTAAGCCACACAAACACCAATTAAACAAATATTAATCCATAGATATCATCAAAAGTATGTACAAGGCCCTAGAACCAAAAGTGTTCTAGCCAATCAACCACATGTTTGAATTACAAGAAAAACAAAGATCAAAACAATAAAAACTGAAAATAAAGGGAAGCTTAGACTGTGGTGAGGTGGGGAATTGAATTCCCAAGCTAATGTCTCCTTCCTTGCATGAATTGGTGGAAAGATGAAGAAGATATGGCCAAAAACCTCCAAGTATGTGTTGGTGTGTGAAAGAATTCTTGAGAGAGGGGTTAGATCCTTTAGAATTTAAGAAGTGAGGTATTTATAGTGTTGGTGTAGGGCTTAAGTGTGAAAATTGCAAGTAGATCCCTCAAAAATAGAGAAAATACGCATTTGGCACCGAGAATGGGACGGCCCGGCCGGGTGGGGAAGTGGCCCGGCCGGGTGGAGTGTTGGCCGAGAAAATAAGAAACAGGGGCAGGTTGGCCCGGCCGGGCGAGTGATGCCGCCCGGCCGGGCGGAAAGTTCGTAAATGGGGAGGGATTTTGGGGCATTCGGCCGCCCGGTCGGGCGAGTGGTGCCGCCCGGCCGGGCCAAAACTTCGACTTGGCCCCCAAATTTTGCATGCGACCGCCCGGCCGGGCGAGTGATGCTGCCCGGCCGGGCCAAAACTTTGTACTCGGCCTTGTTTCTGTGCTTGGCCGCCCGGCCGGGCGAGTGATGCCACCCGGCCGGGCCAAAGTTTCGACTTTGGCTCCTTGTGCCGTTTTCGTCCTCCAACTTCGTCCCTCCGTTTCTTCAGTTTCCGACCTCCGATCGACTTGATTCTTTTGGCTATTCCACTCCATTTTTCGAGCCGGATCCAATGGTGCACTCCTCTTTCCGGTCCGATCACTTGTGGTATGTGTTTTGCTCCAAATTCCATCGTTTTACCTACAAAACCAACAAAACACAACCTTTCTCTCATTTTGGCTCAAACAATCATATCTAACGCACAAATCAATGAAATCTACATCAAAATATGCTTCACATGTGCTTATAAATCATGCAAATTCCACCTGAATCATAGGTACGTATTCCAGCTTCACTATGTTCTTCTCCACTAAATATCTCATAGAATAATGCCTAATGCAAATGTGTTTAGTGAGTGAGTGTTGTACTGAATTTTTAGAAATGTTTATGCACTCATATTATCAAAGAATATTGTAATGATATCAAATTCAATTTCATAGGCATGAACCATCTTGCTTAACCACAAGATTGTTTCCCATGTAGAAACATCCTCTACTCTTACTCTTTTTGTCGTCTATATCTCATGCTCAATCTGCATCACTGTACCCAATCAATGTGTTGTTGGTGTCCTCAGTGTACCATATCCCAAGTTCACTTGTACCTGCATCATACTTGATAATTCTTTTCAAAACATTCAGGTGAGATTCCTTTGGATTAGTTTGGTACCTAGCACAAACAAAAAACACTGTACATAATATCTGGTCTATTAGAGGTTAGATAAAGTAAACTTCCTATCATGGATCTACACAATGTTGGATCAAAATCATTTCCAGCACTGTCTTTGCAAAGTATCAAAGTAGATCTCATAGAAGTTTTCATTACTTTTTAACTTTCAAAAACCAAACCTTTTAACTAAGTTCTTAGCATACTTACCTTGAGAGAAGAATATACCATTCTTACATTGCTTGATTTGAAGACCAAGAAAAATAATAATTCAAGTCTCCAACCATACTCATCTCAAATGTTGTAGTCATTATCTCAACAAATTTGTTAACATTTTAACACAAGTTGAACCAAACACAATGTCATCAACAAATATTTGAGCAATAAGTAAATCTTCTCCAGTGTGCTTAATGAACAAAGTTAGAACGGTTTCTCCTCTAATAAAATGATCAGGGTATTGTGGATCTTCAAATCCTTTAAGTTGTTCAACATATGCTTCTTCATTCAAAATGCAATTTAGAAATGCAACTTATACATCCATTTAATGAAGTTTAAATGTCAATAAAACATGCAATTGCTAGCAATAATCTAATAGATTCTATCCTAGCAACAAGTGCAAAAGTTTCATCAAAATCAATAACTTCAACTTGGGTGTAATCTTGTGCAACTAATCTAGTCTCAATCCTAAAAAATGTTATCAAACTCATCAGTTTTATTCTTAAAAAGTCAACTTTGTTCTAATGACATTAGTATGACTAGGTCTTAGAACAAATGTCAATACTTCAAATCTTTTAAACTGACCAAGTCCTTCATGCATAGCATTATTCCAATTTTCATCAGTTAATGCTTCATTAACATTTTTAGGTTTAATTTCAGAATAGTAACACTGTGCATTCACAACATTGCAAATAGAAGACATGCATATTGTTCTTACCACATCTACCTTATTCGCTCTTACTTTTCCTCTTGTTTGCACTCCAACTGTAGCATCACCTATGATCTGGTCAGAATGATGACTTTTCTCAATTCTTGAAGAAGGGTTCATTTTGGGAACATACTGATCATTCTGGAAAGGTACAACTGACTGTTCTGTAGATGTTGACCCAGATGTGTTAGCATTCGGTGCAACATTTTCAGACTTCAGTGTATTCTCAGAATTGTCAGTGACTTGTGATACATCTTCTTCATCTTTGTCATCTGTAAGACCTTTATCATCATCAAACACAACGTTAACAGATTCTTGAACAGTGTTAGTTCTAAGGTTATAAACTCTATAAGCTTTACTATTTCTAGAATAGCCTAAAAAGAACCTTTTATCACTTTTAGAATCAAACTTATGAAGTTGATCTCTATCATTCAGGATATAACACACACAACCAAATACATGAAAATATTTCACATTAGGTTTTCTGTTGTTCAAAATCTCATAAGGTGTTTGATTAGAATCAGATCGAATATAAACTATATCAATAATATGACATGATGTATTCAATGTTACAACCCAAAATCTCTTAGCAAGACTTTTAGAAGTAAGCATGACTCATATCATTTCTTGTAGAGTTATATTCTTTCTTTCAGCAAAGATATTTCGTTGTGGAGTTTTAGGAGATGAATATTCTTGCAAAATACCTTTTTTTTTTCATAAAAATCATTAAACATGCTATTTTCAAATTCCCTACCATGCATGATCAGTTCTAATACGGTCAACTTTCAAGTTAAACACATTTTTGAACCTTTTGTAAAGAATTTTAAATGCAGCAAATTAATGTTTTAGATATATCTCTTAAAAACAAAATCCAGGTAAATTCAGAAAAATCATCTACCACAACAAGTGAATATATTTTGCCAACAATGCTTTCAGTTTTCATAGGACTAATAAAATCCATGTGCAAAATAATTCGAAACATTGATGTGTAGAACAATGTGACAGCATTTTATGCAACACTCTTACCTGCTTACCTTTCTGGCATAGTCCACATACAGTAGTACTCTAAAACTTCAGTTTTGGTAATCCTTTTCACTGCATCGACTTTGACTAGTCTCTTCACTGATATATAATGTGCATGTCCCAATTTTTGATGCAATAAGACATTTTCATCATTCTTTGACAAATTACACATATTTGTTCCAATGAGATAATAATTATCTACTGCCCTAGACAATTTTCATATTCATTAAGAACATACACATGATTCTTTGTCAAATTTTATATGCATATTATCATCACAAAGTTGACTAATACTAATCAAATCAGCAAGCAAGCCATCAAAATGTAAAGCATTTTTTAAGCTCAGGAAAACCTTCAACATTCAAAGTTCCTTTTCCTATAACATGTCCTTTCGAACAACCACCATATGTAACATTACCATCATTCAAGGTCACATAATCAGATAAGTAGTCAATTTGTCCTGTCATATGTCTAGAACAACAACTATCAAAAATACCATTGACCAAGTAAACATGCTTTCAAGGAAGTGTGAACAACATTACAAGTGACATCAGATTTCCATGCAGATTTCAGAAAATGTTTCATAGGATGTGACATCTTTTTACGCAACATTTTCTCATATCTCAGATCATCAAACATTTGCATGCAGTAAGGACAAATATGATCAATTTTTGAAAAATAATGACTTACAAACTTCTTTTCAATGTTTTTTGACTTTGTGAGAATCTGTTTGTGCAGATGTTGCAACATATGTTTTAACATTTGCCTTCACAAACTTCACAGTATATTCAAAATTCTTAGAAAATAGAAGTAGTTTCACTATCATAACATATACCACAATTATCAGATTTACCAATAGCTATAACATATATCAGAAGTACTCATAGAAAATTTTATGAAACTTAAAGTAGAGGTGATCAATTTCTCCTTCAGTTTACAAACTTCAAAACTCTCTTCTGGAATGTATGACTTCTAGCTTGGTAATTGTTCCTTTCAGATTCTCATTCTCTTTGTTCAAAGAATTAAGAGTGAGTTTCTGAGAGTTACAATCATCTAACAACTTTTGGTATTTAGAATCATCAATCCTTATGCCTGCATCATCAACAAACCCATTAAAACAATTCAAATTTGGGTGACTCTGTTTTGATGTTACCATAAATGTTATGACATTAGGTGCAACATCAGAATCTGTATCATCCAGATCATCATATAAAGAATTATCATAATCAATCTTGGTATGAAAAGCAAATTCAACATCTTTTGATTCATCAAATTCATCATTTGATTCATCACTTAAGGTAGTACTAAAATTCAGTTTTTTGCTTAAGTCTAATATTGGCACATTAATTTTCATAAAGACCATATTCAGAACATGCATTGAACTGATTTTATATATTAAAGATCATACCTTGGTTTACCTTCACTTTTTGATAACCTTGTTTGAAATTAACTTTTTCTTCTTTCTGGTGGGAGAGTTGATGTGTTGATTTGGATCTTTGGTACATCATAACCTGTAAGTACAGTCCTCCAAGCACGTTCATCTATCGACTTGATATACATGCACAACTTAGGCTTAAAATATGGACCATATGTTCGGGTGCCTAAGTGTAGTGGTATGTGATGTGTTTCCATTGCTAACATAGACTAAAAACACACTTAAACGAGGATCTAACCTAGTGTCGTCAGGTATCGGCTCTGATACCAACTGAAAGTGTGTTGTGGTATAGTGTTTAAAGTGTTTAAGTAAAGAACAGATAAATGTTGCACAGAATGTTGAGGCAAATAGTGCAACACTGACTCTAACAGAATATCAGAAATTAAGATACACAGTGGAAGACTTGAAACACTAAAAACAAACGAGACACAATGGAAATACTTTTAACATAGATTTTATAAATAAAAATCTATGTCTGCCTTATGGCGTAAAATCAATACTTATCTTCAAGTACAAATGTTGTGTGAAATGTTACAACAATAACTTTCACAACGAAACTATAAACGAGGCAGGTGCCAAGTCTAGAAAACGAACTAAGTGTATAAATTATACACTGTCGAAATGCCTAGTCTATCTAATTATTACACTCTCAATAGATAAGAAGACACACAGCCATACGGGTGGGATACTTCGTATGAACTAAAAGGTAAAACTACTGGCCACAACTCCTAACAGGGATGAACGCTCGGTCTAGGAGATTGATCGAGTAGAATACACTGAATTATGATGCCTTCAATCGGTATTTATAGATGTGAGGTGCGAATTCTAGAGGCTTCCACATTGAGGCCCTATTTTTTAGGAACTCAACTTCCACAACTTCCATGATCTTTCTAGATCCTTCTAGCCTGCTCCAGGTCGTTCCAAATGCTTCTAGGCTGATCTAGCATGTTCTCCAATGTTCTGGAATCTTCCAGGTTCCAGATCCTTGTAGAAGCTTCTAGATCCTGCCAGAAATGCGACAACATTTAGGTCAACATTTAATGTAGCATTTCAGAAAAGACTTTGAAAAAAATCTCGGAAGGTCAAATTAAGATGTTGTTGATAATGTTAAGGCATTTAAGAATTAACAACATCTACACAGCACACACGGCCTTTTTGTCAATTTGTGACAACCAATTAAGACTTAGAATGAGTAGAACTTACACAACTTAATTATAAGAAAATGTTGATGAAGAAGTATATGATGAGAATAATGATTTTCGCTAAGAAGCCTATGGTGATTAAGAAGAAAAAAGAGCAATCTCGCATTGAATTTCAATTTGGACCTCATTTTTGTTAAGTTTTTGATTGTGATGTAATTTTTTTAAGGGGCATTTCCATTCCAGTGTCTTTTGGACCTTGAAAAACCCATTAGGTGCTATAAAATAAAAAAATCTCTTATAGGTGATATTTGGGTGTGAAGATTACATTCTTGCCCTTATAGAGGAGGAAAGTAAGAAAGATGCCATCTCATATCTTCTTCCCACTCCCTCTCTCTCTCTCCACAACTCATTGTCTCCCAAAAAAAAAAAAAACATTACCTTCTCCCTTCCATTTTCGTCGGAGTTGCGGGTGGAAGAACCTCCGGCGACCGAGTTTCGCCCTCGACGGAAGCAGATCGGCGACCTCGGCCATGGAGGCGGCTTCGTCTTCTTCAGATCGCCGCCCCACCACGGTCGCCGCCCGTCTGCATCAAGCTCCGCTGCTTCGCCATGGCCGCCGGGGAAGACGAAGTCCGTCGCCGTGGCTTACCGTCGCTGCTGTGCTTTTCTCCGACGAAGACGCCATGGCCGCCGCCCGTCTGTAATTCCGACGAAGACGCCATGGCCGCCGATCTGCAGCACTCCGACGAAGACGAAGATGAAGGGAGCCTTGATCTGTGCGTGGCGAAGGCGAAGAAAGTTCGTGGTGGGGGCCGGCCGGTCGGCGACGGAGGACGAAGGTGGGGGCCGACCGGTCGGCGACGGAGGACGAAGGTGGGGGCCGGCCGGTCGGCGACGGAGGACGAAGGTGGGGGCCGGCCGGTCGGCGACGGAGGACGAAGGTGGGGGTGGGCGCGCGGCGGCAGCCAACGTGGGGTGGTGGTGGAGGGCTAAGGTTAGGGTTAGGGTTTTGACAATTGGGCCTGGGCTAGGTTTCCCACCCCTAATGTGCACCCACTTTTTCAATCAAAACACCCACTTTTTCTAATCCCCAATGTGCACCTACACTTTAGTGGAACTGTTGTTGGTGCAAATATTTTCTCCTTTGGTGCAAATAATTTATTCGTTGATGCAAAATAATTTATTTGTTGATGCAAATAATTTCTCCGATGATGCAAATAATTTACCGTCGTTGATGCAAATTTATTTTTTTCGTTGTTGAATTTTTCTTTGTATTTTTTGAGAATTTAGTTTTGTATTTTTTTTTAAAAAAAATTGAGCTTATTTTGGTTGAATTGTGAAATAATGGAAAAAAAAAAAACAAACAGAGTCAAGCATCTACAAAAAACTTAAACATTGATGCATATTATTTTTTTTTGGGAAACAATGTGTGAGATTCATTTTTTTCTAACAATTAATTTTAATTAACAAAACAAAATAACAAAAAATTCGAAAAATAACAAAAAATTCGAAAATAAATGCACAAAAAATTAAAAAACAATATAAAACTCACAAAATAAAAAAAAATACAAAATAAATATAAAAATAACATTTGCATCAATGAGCAAATATAATTTGCATCAACGTATAATTTTTTTGCATCTATAAAAAATCAAATTCAAAAAAAAAAAAAAAAGCCCACTAACAGGCCCAATGGGGTGAGGAAACCCTAGTCCATGCCCTAGCAATTTTGAGGCCGCCGTCTTATTAAAATTCCGGCGAGGCGTCGGAGGCGAGAACAGGTGGGCGGCGATCGAAGATGCAGATTGTCGGAGTGGCGGTGGGAGAACCTCCGGCGAGGCCGCCGTCTGAGAAAATTCCGGCGAGCCGCACAGCGTCGGAGGCGTGAACAGGTGGGCGGCGGCGCTGTGTCTGAGAAAATTCCGGCGAAGCAGATCGGCGACGTCGGCCATGGAGGCGGCTTCGTTTTATTCAGATCGCCGCCCCACCACGGTCGCCGCACGTCGGCCATGGAGGCGGCTTCGTCGGCCATGGCGAAGGGCACCATCTTCTTCAAGGAGATCGCGACGGGTGCCTTCGTCTTCTTTCAGTCTCCGGCAAAATGGCGGCGACTTCGTCTCCTTCAAGGAGCCACCACGACGAAGGGAAAATCGATGGGGGAGGCTCGTCGGCGATGGTTCCTGCAAGCTCTTCCACAACGGCGGCAACAGGGGAGCCTCGTCTTCAAGGGCGGAGATGGGCGGCGGCCATGGAGGTTCAAGGGCGGCGGCCATGGTGGGGGTCTTCACCGGTGCTAGGCTAGGGCGGGCCGCTTCGACTTCCTCGTGGCGGTGCTCCGTTACAGATGCCTAACTTGATGATAAATCAAAATCTAATCAGATTCTTTGAAGGGGATTTAGGAGAAGAGGGAATGTGTAAGGAGAGAGAAAATTTAATCTTGATGATTGGACCAATCTGCAATTGTGTAAGGAGGGTGGGAATGTGTAAGGAGAGAGAAAATTTAAGTAAGGGCAATTTGGGTCTTTCACATTGTTTTTGCACCTAAAATAAACTTTTCAAAAAAGTAGCACCTACATAGAGTTGGGTGGTGAAAATTGCACCTAAGCAGCAATAAACTCTTTTTTTAATGTTTGATTTTATAATTTCGAATGTTTAAATTACTTATACATGTTGATTATTAAATTTTATAAGTTTTTTTAATATATAGTGAGCAGAAAAATACAACTCCTTCTATATGTGATTTTCGAGCAATAAGTTAAAATATATAATTAAGTTAATTTTAAAAGAAAATGATTTTATACTTTAAATTTTATTTTTAATATCTCAAAATTTAAGAATTTTTTTTTAATTTAAATTTTATGCAAATTGATATAATATAAAAAATTATAGATTATAAATCACAATAATTATTTAAGATTTAAAGATTAATATTTATGGGGCATAAAAATATTAAGATTTGAATTATTTAAAATTTAAAGATTAATATTTAAATAGGAATTAGGGAAGTTGATTTAGTTGAGAAAATAATGTGATTATTTAAATTTTAGAATAATTAAAATAGATAAAATGGTTTATAAGATGATTATTTAAAATAAAAATTTATGAAAAATAAAGCAAATAATTTAAAAATGGGAGATTGAAATGGAGTGTAAAAGTCTCAAATTTTATTCTCCATTCTCTCCAAACTTTGACTAAAAAAGAAAACTTTATAAATATTGAAGGTGTATACCCGTTGTATTTATTCTTTATTTATTATTAATATTTTTTTTATATATTTAATATTTATCAAATTATCGTACTAATTTACTTTGTAGATATCCTCATAAATATACATTTTAAATAAAAAACATAGATAAGTTTCATGTTAATTGGACAATCAAATTTTATGAGTAAAATAGTTATGAGTAAATACAACGTAATACTTTCAAATATGCAAGAATTGATTATGGAATAATGATTAGAAGATCCATTCTTATCGAACATATCCCTTCTTACAAAAAAAACGACCATCTATAATAGATTTGTATACTTATTTTACGATAAAAAAAATCTACCATCTATAATATAATAGGTTTGTATACTTATTTTATGATCAATAAGATCAAAAATTAGCATTAAAGTTTTTTTTTATATAAATTAGATAAGTTGTTGAGAAAAATAAATTTACTGTAAATGCGTAACGACTTAATATTGAAAAGCAAGGTTCAGTTTTTATATAATATATATTTTATGTAAATAAATTTTTTATAATATACATGGACGGACGTGTATTTATTTTGTTAAAGTTTTTTTTAATTGCATATATTTTCTTTATAAGTGAACGAAGAGACAACAAAATACATTTCAATCATCATGAAGCGCAAAGAAACTATATGTATTTGACATAGTAGGGATGTGAATGTATATATAATTTTCTTGAGATATAGAGTGTATATGTATTTGACATCATTGTCGGGATGTGAATGTATATATAATTTTCTTGAGATATAGAGTATGAATGTATTCTAAAATAATTTTAAAAACTTTCTAAGATATGAGAGTATTGTGGAGGATTTTAGAGAATTTTTAGTAATTGTTTATAAAACTTTAGTTATAAAAGTTTTAGTAATGGTTAATAAAAAAAATCTATAATCTTCCAACAAAGTTAGATTAGTTAATTGAAGAGTGATCGCCCTTTTACACTGACTTAATTGAGAAAATTAAGCAATTATTTGTTATAATATAATTGTTTTTAATAATTTATTCATTTTTTTTATAAATTTGTTTATATTTTATTATTGTTTATATAATATTAATTTATTATATTTAAAGATATCATTGTATTTGTTGGTCCTTGATGGAGTATGACACAAGTGTATGGGGGGGGGGGGGGGAATGCACTTGTGTATGCAAATTCTTCTTTTTCTTCTTTAAAAGCTGTAGCTGGTATGATCAGGAAGGTTGTCTTGACAGCTTTCCTGAGTGATTTTCCAAAGATAACTGTCCTACTGAAAACTAGACAGTAATCAGTTGAATAGATATCTAAGAGATTTTCTAAGTGCGGAATGTGGTTGGCCTTTTCTTTGAGAAAATACTCCAAGTAAATTTTTGAAAACAAACAATGAATCAGGGACTTTGTCCAAAACAGTTTTTCTAATCTTACTGAATTGTCTCCTTTGAATATGAATGATTGAGAGAAAAGCAATGCAAACAATAGAATGAAAGCAGTAAGTAAATGACACAGCAATTTATAGTGGTTCAAAGTCTCAATACTCCTACATCCACTTTCCCTGATTGAACAGGATAATTCCTTAACAATGGAATTAGCTTGTTTTATAGTGTCAAGGTGCACTGATCAACAACACTCTCTTAGTGCTTTGATCCCTAGGATAATCTGAGTCCTAGTGCTCAATCTCTCTGAGTTAAGACTGTGTTTCAATAACAGTCCTTAACTTCTCACTTCTACAACAAACACTCCTTCACAAAATGAGGTAAGGGTTTGAGGTTTGGTTCCAACTAGAAGAGATATCATTTACAATAAGAACAGTGTAAAGGCTTAGGATATCTCAATGCTAAGCTTGGGATATTACAAGAATTGGCTTAGCTAATTGAAGTGATCAGGAAACTTGGGATTCTTAAGAACAGCTTTGGTTTCCTTTGAATGCTTGATGATAGTTTGATAGCAAGTAGTTGGATACTTGAATCCTTTGATCACTTCTGAATTTATAGGCAAATTTGATCAACTATCTGTTGGAGAGATAGCATTTCAAACTTGTCTATTTGCAGCACCATTGAAACGGTTATGAAGCTTGACATCCTATTATCCAGTGTGTAAACGCTTCCTCAATGGTTGCTTGAATGAATGTGTTGACTTCTGAAAAATGCGGCTGAGATGACTTGTGTCAGATTCCAAATTTGCACATTTCCCAAGGTTGATTTGTGGCAGACTCTATACTCAACCAACGGTCAGATGGGACAACTCCCCTGAACATTCCTGCTGCAAACTAGAATGTTCCAACATTCATTCAATACTTCAGTCTTTAATGCTTCTAAGTCTTCAATGCTAAGTTCAGGTTTGATAGTAATGAATGCTTCATTAAATATGTCTTCTGACTAAGCAGCATTCAATGTTATGATCTTCAATCATTTAACATCTGATCTGATGTAGCTCTTATCAGTGCAGCTTTTCTTCATGCCATTGACTACTCAGCAAGGTTGTCCTCTTTAGTCAGCTTGTCTTGTATACTCAGCAAACTTGTCCTGTCACTAAAACTTAACAAGCTGTCTAACATTTCAGCTTTAGACAACTATCCTGAACTATGAATCTCACAACATTTCTGAGATTTAGACTTAAGCATTTTTACTGTCTCAACTATCCTGAGACAACTAGACTGATGTTTTTCAAGACTGTATCTCAACTAATCTGATCATCATCAATCAGGGGTTTTGGTATCTTAATCAAAATCATTTTATTCCCAACAATTTCCCCCTTTTTGATGATGCCAAAACCTATTACAAAGGGAACTTGACTTATACTAAGCTCTGTCTTCAGGATAAATGATCTGGTCAGTTTTCCTGAAATAAACTGTTAGCACAAATAATAAATCAAGTAAATAGGTCATGTCAGGATAGTTGAGATAATGAGTTGTTATCTCTTGATAGAAATATAGTGATCCTTTCATATATGTCATAGATCATTACAATGCAGAAAAAGACAGCAGAGGACTCACTAACTGATACAGGTAAAACAAGATAACAACAAGGATAAAAATCATAGATAAAAAGGGAAGGAGTGAGTTTATGCTTCAAAGAGTTCCATCATCCTGAGGAGCAATTCCATACTGAGCCCAGACCCTCTTCTTCAGCTCCCAAATGTCTTGATTGGTTCCTTTGGGGCCAGGCTTCATCTTCTCCATCCTCATGATTGAGATGAACTCCTCCAGAATCTTCTTGTTGGTCCTGAAAGGAGTATATGACAAGTGTATGGGGGGGGAATACACTTGTATGCAATTCTTTTGCTAATTTGATCAAACCAGAGTTCAGCAAGGTTGTCTTGGACAACTCTGCTGAAGAAGATTAACTCTTCTAAGATAATCAAACTACTAAGTACTATTGAGTACTTAGTTGAATAACTATCTAGGGGAGTTATATGTGCGGAATAATGGTTGGCCCTTTAAGTTTAGACTCCTTTAATTTCTGAAATCACTTAGTCAATGCAACACAGTCCAGTTTTCAGGGAACTTGTCCAAATAGGTTTTTGCACAGTCTTTGAATGTTTATCCTTGAAAGATCAGTTTTGTGTGCAGTGTTGAATGTATGAAAGTACTTGGAATGTAAATCAACACAAGAAGTTATAGTGGTTCAGAGACTCAAGCTCCTACATCCACTTTCCCTGATTTAACAGGATAATTCCTTCACTCTTGGAATTAACTTGTTTTATAGTGCCAAGGTGCACTTGATCAACAACACCACTCCTTGGTGAATTGATCCCTAGGATGTCTAGAGTCCTAGTACCCTCTTCTCAACTCAGAACTGAACTGTTCTTCACTCAACAGTCAGCTCCTACCACTTCTACTACTACAACCTTCTCACTTTCTCACTTGAAAGGGGTAAGGGTTGAAGTAAGGTTCCAACTAATGAGATATCCTTTACAATGGAGATCAGTGTATAAGGATAGGATATCTCTCTAAGCTTGTGTATGAATATACAATTGGGTTCAGCTTAGAAGAAGTGTATAAAGACTAAGATAGTCTCTTTGAAAGCTTGAGAGCACTTGTCAACTTGTAGGATAGTTGGATATTCTTGTCAAGGTTGAGGTGCTTTCAAATGGCCTTCACACTTCTGTATTTATAGACAAAATGGAGGATTTGCCCGTTGGAGAGGCAGCCCCAAATTGCTATAAATGTCTTCCTTGAGTTCTTCAACCTGGAAGACAGATTCTTGATAGTGACATGTCCTCATTTGGGTAATAAACGGCTTGCAAGACTTTGTCTTCATTCTGCAGCACTTTTCCCAATGTTTGACTTCTTGTTAGGACTTGGACATGGCTTCTGAAGGTTGATCCAATGATAGGACAACATTCCTTATTATCTGGACAACTCTCCTTATCACTATCAGCAGTTTTGCTTTTCAGCAAGGTTGGCTTGCTCTTCTTCAGATGACTTGGCTCTTTCCCTTTATTTCACTTCAAGGTGATCTTAGCTTGTTTCTTTGGTGATCTTTAGGGTGTGGTTGTCTCTTTCTCTTCAGTATAGTTGACCTTCAACCTTTAAAACATCTGTTCTGATTCAATCATGCTGAGACAACTCTTCTGGACAACTCTCCTGATCAGCATATTTGGTCTTTTTGCATCAGAGCACTTTATACATAGAGTTGGCTTCTCTGGACAACTCTCCTGATCAAAACCTTTGAGTAGTCTTGTCCTTTTGAGCTAGGTATGCTTGTTCTTGCATATGGCTAGCTTCTTTGGACAACTCTTATGATCAGAGCATCTTAGATTTCATAGAGTGTCCTTGCTCTTAAGTGATTGTTCCAGAATTTTGAGCCTTGAGGAGACTTGATCTTGATCATCTTCAAAGCATAGGTTCCCCCTCAAATTGTGCATCTAATTGTCTAAGAGCTGCCTAACATTTCAGCTTCTCATCTAGCCTTATGCTATGTGTTCTAATAATTCTAGAACACTATCAATTTTACTTAGGCATGTCTCAGGGGGTTTTGGTATTTTATCAAAACATATCTCATTTTATTCCCAACAATTTCCCCCTTTTTGATGATGCCAAAACCTACACATTCTAAGCAAAAGTGGCTTGTCTACACCTATTACATTTATCTTCAGAAGACATGACTAAGGTCAAGGTTCCTGAAAAGATAATGTGTTAGTGTATTCACTGTTTTTGTTGCAAGTAGGTTCAAGATAGGCATAGAGAGATTTCTTGTTAAAAATGTATCTTGATTCAAAAGTGGTTCAACTATCATTCATTCAAAGATCATTACAGGCATGTTGATAGTTGAAATTAACATATCAGAGCATGAATCAATAACACTTAAATACATCAGAGCAATTCATTACAACAATTCAAGACAAAAATAATATTTTCAGCATCAGAGCACAGAGCTTGTATCAGAGCAATCCATAAGAAACCAGAGCAAACAGATTAGCACATCAGCAATTTTGACCATATCTCAGCATAGTTGATCATTCAAGTAAGGTCAGAAGACTTAGCCATTTCAAAGGTCATCCTCAGGGGGTGGCAGCATTCCATACTGTGCCCACACTCTTCTTTTCAATGCCATGGCTTCTTGGTTGGTTCCCTTAGGTCCAAGAACCATCTTGTTTAGCTTAAGGATCTCAGTGAATTCTCTCAGAATTCTTGCTTGGTCAATCCATCCTTCAAGCTTTGGAGGCATGTATATGATTGGCTTGGGAGCTGTGAGTTCAATTCTTGCAATGTCAGCAGCTGCAAGTAGTTGTTGATACAACTCTCTGTAGTATTCTAGCATGAACTCAGTGAAGGCAGAGTTTGCATCTCCTCCATTCCATCTGTCAATGACATAATAGTCATAGACAAACTCCCTTTTGGCTTCTTCCCATGTGTCATTCAGTTGAATTGGCACCCATTTATCCAAGTGTGGATATTTGGTGTCCATTGGGATTAGAAGCTGAGGCTTCATCTTGCTGTAAGTTGCTCTCCTCCTTCTTGGTTTCTGAAAGTTTGCTCTCCTCTCATCTCTTGCTCTGTTGGCTTCTTCCATCAGATCCATTTTCTCTTGGGCCCTCATCATGGCCAGTTTCTGTTGTGTTTCAGGGTCTTTGCCATACCCTTCATGAAACAGCTTTGATGGATCATTGGCTAAAACAGTTGTCTTCTTCTTAGGTGCAGGTCCAAATCCTTCAGCAAATAGCTCTTCAATGTCTTCAGTGGACTTGGGACCTTTAGTACTTTTGTCAGATTCAGAAGATTTGTCTTTTTCAGCATCTTTGGGTACTTCAGCAGTTTTGGCTTTCTTTGATGTAGGCTCATCTTCATCAATTCTGAATTCAGGTGGAAGGTCAAGGCTGCTAGGAAAGTCAGTGAATTTCTCAATTTGTCTCTTCTTTCCTTGGGCCTTCTTGATCTTTCCTCTAGTTTGGACACCTTCAGCATCTTTGTCCAAACCTGACACTTCACCACCTGGTCTTTGTTGTAGCCTTACTCTTTCCTCTTGAGCTGAGGCCATAGAGTTCTTCAATGCCAATGCTAACTGCTCCTCTTCATCCAATTCTTCCAAGTTCAGCACTGCTGGCTCTTTTCCCTTTCCTTCAGGGGCTTTGTCCTTCCCTTTCACTGGACTCCCAATCACCAAGGCACCTTTTGCTCTAGCTCTTTCTTTTTCCCCCTTTTTGGCAGCATCAAAACACTGGGGCTTGAGGTCACTCATTGTGGAGGCCATCAGGGATTGGGCCTGGTTTAGGGACTTCATCTCTTCCAACAAATACACATTTTCATCATGTATATCTTGCATTTTATCATTGCTCAAGCTAAGAAAAGCTAGAACAGGCTTCATCTTTTGTTGGACAACCTCCTCCAAGGTTGCCTTAAGAGATGCATCCAATTTAGTCTTCAGAAGCTCAGTGAGGTTGGCCACTGCTCCTTCAGCAATGTTGGCCAACACCTCTTGGGAAAACTTTTCAGAGGCTGCTTTGACCATAGCTAGCCTTTGCTCTTCAGCTCTTCTCTTTTGCAGTGCAGTCTTCTTTCCAATAGCTTGTTTGACAGTTAGCCTGAGAGCTTTGACATTTGCATTGTGATTGTCTCTCAGCAGCTTTTGCTCTTTCTTGACCTCCTCTGAGATGGCTTCCATGGTTGATTTGGCATTTTGAACTTCAGTGGAGATGGTTTGGAGACCAGATTCCACACCACTGATCCTTGCCTCAAGAGTTGGTAGCACAACATCTTCAGAGCCAGTGAGCCTCATTTCTACAGATGCTAGAGTCCTTCCTTGCTCATTCAATGCTCCTGAAGTTTCAGCATGAGCAGATTGGACTTGATGAGCCAAGGAGTCCAACTTCTCTGATTGCATTCCAAGTAAGGCCTGAGCTGAGCCTGTGTCTACTTGGATAGGTGCATCTGTTAAGAACTCATCTGCAAAAATTTGATCAAGAGAAATACCTGCAACATCAGACAAGTCAAACAAGTTAGGAAATAAGCACTCATGACCCTCAATTTCTTTTGTATAAGACTCTGATACATCAGCAGTCTTCTTCTCATTTTCAACTTGTTCTTTTCTCCCTTCTTTAAAAATGTTCTCACTCAAGGAATCAGGCCTCCTCTCATCAAGGGATTCTTGAAGTTCAGATTTGACTTCAAGAATAACTTGTCCTTCCTCACTTATTCCACCCTCATATGGTGGTACACTCACTATCTTAGTGATGACTACCTCTCTTTCATCCTCAACTCCCTCTGATTTTTCAACTATTCTCTCCTTTTCAACTCCTTCTCCTAAACCTGCAGCATCTCCACCTTCAACAAGGTTCAAAGATGGCAGTTGTGGGGAGATCACAGTGCTTATCTCAGCAGCCACTGAGTCATCCTGAATGATTAAGGGCTGATCAGTGTCCAACTCTTCTGACACTGAATAGGCCTTAATCAAACTAGCCTCTAGTACAGGAACCTCAACATCTTTAGGTTGTGCCTTGGGTTCAGAAGAACCTTCATTGGCAGATGTGTCTTTGGTTGTGTTACCACCTTTGGTCAACACCTCTGTAGATACAGAGCCTTTCCTATGATAGGTTTTAGGAGGGTTGGAAAGTCTATCTGCTACAGAAGACTTGGGTTGAGAGGGTTCAGGGAGGTTGGCTTGAGGGGTTTCAGGAGGGTTGGGATTTGAAGGGTTTGAGGGATCATCAGGGGAATCATCATCATTGGAGCTACTGTCAGGGTGTTTGATTCCCTTGGCTTTTCTTTCTTTCTCCTCCTCAATCTTATCAGCTACCAGCTTTGCAAAAATCTCCTCATCAATGAGAAATCTTGTCTTTGAAACTCCAGCAAAGTGTAGCAATCTGTTTTCCTCAATCTGCCACCAGTTTGCACCCTTATCTTGGATGACTTGTGATATCTCCATCATAGATTTGTCTTTCACATCAACAAGCATCCTCAAATCTTGAAAGGCCTTCTGAATTCTTGGAAATTCAGCAAGTTGTGGATACAAACTGTCCACAGTAGCCTTGGCTCCCCCTCTGAGCATACTTTCATAAGTATACTCCTCCTCATCTCCACTTGAATGGGGACTTTGGGTTATAGGGGAGTTGGCTCTGGGTTCTCCTAGAGTGGCTTTAGGTAGGTTAAGTTCAGGAATGTTGGCTTTAGAAGGGTTAGACTCAAATGAAGGTACTTCAGTTGCTTTAGAGAGCAATGAATCTGAAGGGGCTTTACTCAGGGGGGTTGGCTCATTGAGTGCATGCTCTAAGAGCTTTGAGTAATTGAGCATGGATGAGTCAAGGGGAGACAGGAGTCTTGTCTCATCTACTGCTAAGTCAGCAAGCACATCAATGCCACTTCTTTGCACATTCCCTTCAGGAGAATATCTCTTAGTGAGATTTACAGGGGTAATGGGTTGGTTGGAAGGGGTAACATGGGTTTCAGGGGAGTTGGGCTCAAGGTATTGAGTTTCAGGGAGGTTGGCCTCTATAGGTTGACCTTCAGGGACTTTGGATTCTGGAGTTCCAGAACCAGATGAATTAGTCCTTGACATGGATTTGGTCTTGCTTTCAGCTCTGCTCTCCCTTAGAGCCAATTGAAGAGACCTTTCTTCTTGCAGCTCCAACACCTTCTCAGTAGGTTTGGCCCTTCTCTTGCTGGCCCTACTGCTTCCACTTCCTTCCTTCTCAGGGACAATTTCCCTGATTCTCTTATCACCCTTCTTCTTTTGCCTAGTCTCATTGTACTTCCTCCTCAACTCTTCTGAGTGGTCAGAAGGCACACTCACTCCCTCTTCTGCCACTGCATCAACTTCAGCTGATGCTCCTGATGCTTCTCTTGAGGACAATTGAGACATTTTTCTTGTTTTGACAGCCCTGGCCTTTGTTCTCTTTTTCATCTTAGGCTTCTCTTCCTCCTGTTCTTCAGCAGGCTTGGCCATAAGTTTCCTTCTTTGTTCAGTCTTCTTGCTAAGTTTCCTGAACAAAATCTTTTGGGCTGGGAGGGGCTTTGCAAAGGTCTGCATTTGAGAATAGTGGGAAAACCTCTCAATCAACAAGCTTGCCCTGGTGCAATACTTGATTTTCCCTTCTAGCACCACCTTATTGTGGGTTTTCACTTTGAATTTTGCCTTTTCCTTCATCATCTCAGACATGATGAAGGTCCTCCAATCAAACTTGATGCCCTTGTCACTGGCATCAATAATGGCAGCCATGATTCTGATTCTAGGATAGCTGACCTGCTCTAAGCTTCCAGTGTTGCTTAAGAGGCTCTTAGCAACCACCTCAAAGAGGTTGAGAAACTCTGGTTTGAGAGTTTTCTTGTTTTGAGTTGAGGAAAGAGGGCCTGGAACTAATAACCATTCTTGGGCTATTTCATCTTCATGCCCAGTACCATAAACCTCTGGATTCCTTCCCTCATAAGGCAATCCAAAAGCTCCTTCCAGATCCTCTGAGGAGAATTTTACTCTGTAGAATCTCTCCTCTTCCTCTCCTTCTGCTGTATAAGATAATCTGGTTGATACTTCACCATCTTCAGGCTTGCCTCTCCACTTGAGGAAGGCAAAGAATTCAGCCATGTAGCTCTCCAAGCAAGAGCTTGGTCTTTCCTCCATGAACTTTTGAAGTCCAGCTCTCCTCAACCATCTCAAGGTTGGTGTAATTTCAGGATCCTCACTCTCAAAAGATACTATAGGTTCAAAATGGAGATTGTTCTTATTGCTTAAGTAGCCAAAATCAAGGTCTAGAGCCTTGTTAGAGAAATCAACAAGCATCTCTGGTTTAACTTTGGGGGCCATTGAAATTTGCAGAGAAAGTTTTGAGAGAGTTTGGAGAAAATTTGAGTTAGGGTTTCGAATACTTGGGAAGAAGTGTTTGTGGGGATCTTAAGACTTGTGAATATTCTAAAAAGAATGTTTGTCAATGAGTTGGTAAGGTCTTGATGCAATTCAAAGGTGAGCAAAAATGGAAATCAAAGATGGACGGCTAGGATTGATTTCAGGGGAGTTGTCCATTTTTGATCCAATGGTCAAAAACCAATGTAACAGTGAAGGAACTGTTTTATTCAAAACGTGGGTGGTTTTTAATGTTTGTTAAAGGCTGGGGGTTTTTCGAGATAGATCATGTCCCAAAAAGTTTAATGCAAACAAGAGTTAAATCTTGGCATTTAATGCATGGAAAGTGACCTTTTGGGTGGGAGACAAATTAAATCCTAGAAAGGTGAAAACTGTATTTCAAGAGACAGATTTCGAAATAGGCATTGATCACCAAAAATAGGTGCTTATCATACCAAGATTTGGTTTGATAGCTAGGACAACTTATCTGACCCTACATGGACAAGTGTCCTGAAAGGATGTGGACAAGTGTCCTGAATTTCAAGGGACAAGTGTCCTGAAGAAGGGAATGAGAATGAGTGAGAGACTTCAGCTCTTGCAGCAAATAAACATTTTCATCGTGGATGTTCTGCATTCTATCATCTGCCATACTCAGAAAGGCATGGACTGGCTTCATTTTCTGAGCAACAATAGCATCAAGTGTGGCCTTCAAGGATTGATCAAGTTTGGCCTGCAGTTGCTCAGTGAGATTGGACACAACTTGATCAGAGACCTTGGCCATAAGTTCCACTGTGAACTTCTCAGCAGCTTCCTTCACCATTGCAGCTTTTAATTCCTCAGTTTTCCTCCTCTGAGCTGTTGTTCTCTGCCTCAAGGCATCCTTAATTGTCCTCTTTAAAGCCAACACATTGTGCTTGTAGAGATCCTTTAATCCTTGCTGCTCCGTTTTCACAGTCTTTGTGAATTTTGCCATTGCATCCTTGGCCTTTGTAACTTCTGTTGAAACTGTTTGCAGTCCAGTCTCAACACCACTGATTCTGGCATCCAAGGTTGGCAAGACCACTTCTTCTGAGCCAGTGAGCCTCATCTCCACAGAGGCTAGAGTTTTTCCTTCGCCTTCAAGGGTGTCAACAGTTTCAGCATGTGCCTTCCCAACTTCCCTGACCAATGTGTCCAACTTCTCTGATTGCTCCTCAATGGAGGTTGCAGTTTGTGTAGCAAGTTGCAATCCAGCTTCAGTGGCATTGGCTTGCTCAAAGTAGATCTTGTTCAGAGTGGACACATTTGCTGAGATGGCTTCAAGATCAATTTCAGCATCAACTGGAATATCTGTGAGGGAAGCATCTGCAAAAATTTGTTCTATAGTGACAGCAACTGAATCTGCAAAACTCAAAGTGTTAGTTAAATCACCTTCAACACCCTCTTTCTTGTCATCTCCCTTAAGGTCTGATACATCAGCACCTTCTCTCTCATTTTCAACTAAATTCTTTTCTTCATTTACAAATGATGGACTCACATTCACTAGAGAATCAGGCCTCCTTTCACCAAGGGATTCATGAAGTTCACATTTGACTTGAAGAATAGCCTGACTCTCATATTGGGCTGCACCCAATATTTCAACTTCATCTCCCTCTAATTGTGGTGCACTCATACTACAAGTAATCACACAATCACCACCCTCTCCCTCTGATTTTATCATACTATCATCCTTTTCAACTCCTTCTTGACCTAATCCTGACACCTCCATATCCTCAACAGGATCCACAGAGGGCAGTTGTTGGGAGATCACAGTGCTTGGGCATCCCAAGTCCACTGAGTCATCCTGAATGACTAAAGGCTGGTCAATGTCCAACTGTCCTGACATTGATGAGGCTTTAGTCAAACCAGCTTCTCCTATGGAAGTCTCAACATTGTCAAGCTTTGCCTCAGGCTCAGAAGAACCATCCTTGGCCAATGCATCTTGGACTGAGTCACCACCTTTGGTCAACTCCTCTGATTGATCAGAGTCCTTAATTGAATGATAGGTCAAGTAATGTACCTGAGCATAATTGAGGCCAGGAGGGTTGGGATTGGTGTTGTCATCATCATCATCATTATCATCATCTGAAGTGCTGTCAGGGTGTCTGATCCCCTTTGCTATCCTTTCTCTTTCAGCAAACACTTTCTCAGATACAATTGTGCAGAACAAGGCTTCAGTAGTCAGTACACTTGTCTTCTTTACATTTGCAAAATGTAAAAGCCTGTTCTCCTCCACCTGCCACCAGCTAGCACCTTTATCTTTGATAGCCTGAGCTATCTCCACAATGGTTCTATCTTTGATCTCCACAAGGGCTCTGAGATCATAGAATTGTTGCTGCAACCTTGGAAACTCCTTCAACCCAGGATAAAGCTCATCAACATTAGCCTTGGCAATCTGCCTTAGCATCCCTTCATAAGTGTACTCTTCTCCATCATCATCAGAAGAGTTGTCTTGAGACTCAGGGGGGTTGGATTGGGCTTCAGGAAGAGTAAGCTGTGATTCAGAAAGGTTGGGTTCAGGAAGGGTGGACTGGGGTTCAGGTGGGTTGGGTTCAGATGAACTTAAGACAATTTGGGACTCAGGTGCTTTAGAGAGCAATGTTCCTGAGGAGGTTATTGGACTGGCTTGAATGGGTGGGAGAGTAAATTGATCACCTTCTTGAAGAGCAGTTTCAAGAAGTTTGGTGTAGGACAGAAGTCTGGGATCAAGGGGGAGAATGGCCTATCTTCAATGTCAGCTAAATCAGCCAACACATCAATTCCTGTCCTATCAGGATCACCTTCAGGAGAGTAGACCTTCTTGGCCACAATAGGGGCATCCTCAGGAGTCTTGCACTCCTCCTCTTCAGGCTGTTGCTCAGTATGGGATGGTGATATTCTTTGGGATTGAATATCAGGAGAGTTGGCTCCAGGGCTCTTGGACTTTGACCTTGATTTGGAGTTAGACCTACTGGCTTGTCTAATCTCCCTGAAAAATTCTTTCCTTTGCTTCTCCTCCTCCATCAACTTCTGCTTCTCAGAAGTTTTGATTATCCTTCTTCTTCTGTCAGATCTTGATGACTTCTCAAGATCTCTATACTCAGTTACAGATTCAGGCTGGAGAGGGACAACTTCCCTGATCTCTTCTCCCTCTTCAGGAAGATTGACTCCTTCTTCCTCAACTCTATCAATCTCCTCAGAAGTGGCACCTCCACTTCCAGACTGGCTTTCTGGTGAGGATTCACTGAGAATCTACTTCATTTTCTTTATCTTTGGCTGAGATTTCACTGTCTGAGCCTTCCTCTTCCTTGGAGAAGATCTAGCAACCTTTGCAACTGTGTGTGCTTGCTTTGCTACTGCCACTTGCTTCCTCTTTTCTGTCTTAGAGGACAGCTTTCTGAACATGATCTTGAGGGCTGGGAATGGCTTTGGTTTGGGTTGCAGGTGGGTATAATGAGCAAATCTTTCCAAGAGCAAGCTTGCTCTTGTGCAGTATTGAAGTTTTCCTTCCACCACAACCTTGTGGTGTTTCACCTCTTTGAACTTGAATTTTTCATTCATCATTTTTCCAAGAATGAAAGTCTTCCAGTCAAATTTGACTCCTCTCTCAGCAGAGTCAATCACAGCAGCCATTACTCTTAGCTTTGGCAAGCTAATTTGCTCAACACTCCCAGAGTGACTTAGCAAGCTTTTTACCACAACATCAAAAAGATGCTCATATAGTAGTTTCAAGGTTTTCTTGTTTTGGCCGCCTACAAGCTTCTTAGGAATTTTCATCCAAGGGTTGGAAAACTCCTGCTCTTCTCCTTCTCTGTATAGTTCTGGATTTAGGCCTTCTGAGGGTAGCCCAAAACTGGCTTCAAGATCCTCAGAAGTGAAGATGATGGTGTGTTGACTCTCTTCTTCTTCATCTTCTTCTGCATATGTCAACTTGGTGCACACATCACCTTTCTTGCCTTTCCATCTTAGATAGGCAAAGAATTCGGCCATACAAGAGTTTAAGCATGAATCAGGCTTTGTGCCTAGGAACTTCTCGAGCCCAGCATCCCTGAGCCATTGGAGGACTGGATGAATCTTTTCATCAGGGCTATCAAAAGCCACCAATTTCTCAAACCATAGAGAATTGATATTGCTCAGATAAGTAAAATCAATATCCAGAGATGGATCATTGAAGTTTACTAACTCTTCTCTTTTTAGTTTGGGAGCCATGGATAAGTTTGAGTTCGAAGAAATTTGCAGGTTTTGAGAGGTTGTTGGTCCCTGAACGAGTAGTGAATGGGATTAAAGTCTAGAGGGGAGGGGTGAATAGACTTTAAAACTTTTTCAAGAGAGTTGGGGAACCTCTTCTGATTGCTATGTCAATTGGACTGCAAGTCTGCTGGTCCAGATGACTATAGTGATCTGAATGAAGAGATTCAATGCGGAATTATGGTAGGCCTTGTTTAGACTCGTTCTTTTGTTTCTTATGAAAGTGTTGGCTTGTTTTTACTTAATGAAAGTACTCAGCTGATGCTGGTTTGAAAGTTGTGGCCTTAGTTGAAGGATGTTGAAAACACAGTATGCACTATATAAAATATATGTAGAGACAGAAATGTAAAGTGCAGAAAGGTAAATAACACCAGGTTTATAGTGGTTCGGATATACGATCCTACGTCCACTCTCACGTCCTAACGTGATGTTTAATCCCTTTAATTTACCACAAATTACAAGGGTCTTGACCTTTATAGTCCCAAGGATAGGACTTTGAGATCTGAGCCGTCCTAACAACTACGGTCTCCACAAGTGATTGTAAGCACTTGCACTTTGAGGGGTTCAAAAACTTTAACCTTTCGGAGAGGGTTTGGGGTTTTTGAAGTGTATCCAACTAATGGTTCAAGCTTATAAATTGCTTAACCACTATGCCTAAAACAATTGATATACAATATGAACAGGCTTCAGGTTCTTATGGGTTGGATAGAAATCACTTAAGAGCTAAAAGTATTCTAATGCTTTCTGGGCTCTAGGAGAATTCTTAGAACAGTGTGGCTTTTGCTTGATTGCTTGCTTAGCTTGTTGAATTCTATCGATGTTATCTCTTTTTGTGATTTCTCATCCTCTTGTATTTATAATGGTGATTGCTTGCAACTAGCCGTTGGAGTTGACTAGCCGTTGGGACAATCTTTCCATATGTGGCTTGATTCCTTGATTCCAGATGCTTGATTGCTCCAATCCTGGGATCATATCAATCTTCTAAATAAGGTAGGTCTTCATTTGAATTGCAAGATGACTTTGGGAATCAGCCGAGTCTCAGAAGAGAACATAGTCTTCTGATCTGTACTACTAGTCTTCTGACTACTCTTCTGGCCTTAGGTCTTCTGTCTTCTGATATCAGTCGAGTAATACTCGTCTGATCTGTGAATAATTTATGCTGCTTTAGGCCATCTTCAATCTTTGACTCCATCAGTTAAGTAGGTATACAAGCACCTTACTTAACTGGCCTTCAAGGATCTTCTAGTCTTCATGTCTTCTACTCTTCTCATCTTGAGGGAGCGCATGTAAGCCGGGGCTGTACTAATCAGCTGATATCTATACAGTTGATCACACAAGACTAGTCTAAGCTGTTCTATACAAAGTCAGCTGATCCTATTACATTTATAAACTCTAAGTGTTTTGGCCATCAAAACTATTCTAACATCAAGTGGGGCTTAGGGTGAATTTAAATCCCAACAATTTCCCCCTTTTTGATGAAGCCAAAACTATATTTGATAAATGCTCTTAGTAAGATAAGATAAGAGTTTATAAACTTCATAAAAACTGAAGTATCTGATGAAGACAATGAGAGTTTGTCTTGAAAGCAAAGAGAACTAAACTTGATTATATATAGAGCTTTTACTGATTACAAGTGATAGTTTCTTTAAAGCTTTGAAAGTAGTCTTCATCAGGTCTTCTGATCTTCAGATGCGGAAAGCAAGGTATATACGAGTTCGAACTTCTTCCATGTGCTGCAGGTCTGTAACATTCTCCTCTTCATAGATTTTCTCTAGAATCCTTTTGACTTCAATCCAGTCTGTCCTTCCGGAGCTCAGAGTGGAAGGATCCCATTTAGGTTCTTCTGGAGTTAGGATTCTGCAGTTGTCAAGTTCTTTGGCTGTCTTGACTACTTCTTTCCAGAACTCTTGATCTTCAATGTTCATGAACTGATTGAACTGGAAGAATTCATCTTCATAGGTTGGGAGAGGACCAAATTTTCGTACAATGTGGTGTTGAATTTGCCACTTCTTCTTCAGAGGATACCACCTTGGTAGCTCATCATGAAGGGCTAAATAGTCCACATAGTTGCTATCAAACACCAGGGTATTGTCTTTGACATTGTCTTCTTTTGCTTTGTCCTTGATTGCTTTCCTGAGTTTGGCTATTTTCCTTTCAAATTTGGCTTTGACTGCCTTCGCATCTTTTAGCTTCTTCTGCTTAAGCTCTTGAGCTTCAAGCTCTTTTCTTTTCTTCAGCTCTAAAGCCTCTTTCTCTTCTGCAGTAGGCTCTGCTGGAGCTGACTTCTTGCTTGACTTCTGAGCTTGCTCATCTGCCTGCTCATCTGCCTTCATTTTCCTTGTCATCCTCTTCTCAGGAACTTGTTCTATAGAGGCAGTGATCTGTAGACTTTTGGCAGGAGCTTGAGTGGGAGCTTGGGTGTCTTCTTGAGCAATTTCTTTGCCTTTGCCTTGCTTGCTCTTGATTTTACTTTTTAAACCACCCAAGGTTTCATTCAGCTCATCTTGAGATACTACCATCACAGCTTGCTGTGCAGTAGCCTTCTCTAGAGCCTTTATCAATACATCTTCCCCCTTTTTGGCTTCAGCAAGTGCAGCCGCAAAAGGCTTCATGGCATTCAGAATCTCCACTTTTAGAGTCTGTTGAAGGGCCATGGCATTGACTTTGCCAACATGGGTCAGATGAGTGATGTTGTGATCTAGGATCTGAGCATGAGAGTTGGAGGAGGAGGCAGCTTCAAGTTTAGCTGTAAGTGCTTCCAGTTTGGATGTTGTCTCCTTCTGCTGAGTCTGCAGTTTCTCATTCTCTGCCGCAGCTGACTTGAGAAGGGTTTGACCTTCATTTGCTCTTGCTTCAGCATCATCTAGCCTGTTTTTGTAGGAGCTCTCCAAGCGGTTGATCTCATTTGAATAAAGATCAGTAAACTTCTTGGTTCTGTCCGCTGATTTCTTCATTTCTAAGCTAAGATACTCCTCTAGTTGATTGTGAAGTGCTTCACCGAACTTGTCATCTATGTCAAGGATTTGTTCGGTGAGACGAGTCTTCTGTTCATGAATGGCCTTTTCTACAAATCTGCCCAGCTGCATGCCTAGTCCTTTGGCGAAGTGTGTGTCGATTGCTTCCTTGATCTGAGCACACACATCTGCTCGAATATCGACAGATGAAGTGGAGGGAGAGGCAATACCTTGAGCTTCCTTGGGAAGTACAGGGATGGGAGGCTGATTGTAGACAACTAGGGCCATTCCCTTTTCTTCAGTAGGGAGATAACCTTCTTGTAGAAAGTCCGATGTAACATCAATCAGACGAGCAAATAGTCGTCCATTCCTTTGATGAGGTTGATAGATGAAGTGATCAAGCTCATGTTTAGGAAAGAAGTGAGAGGGAACAGACACCACTTCTTTTTCTTTTGCCTCATTTCCAGCTGATTCAGCTGTGTCGTCTGCAGTTGAGTCTGGTACACAGGGGTCTTCAGAGGGGACTCCTAGAATCCTTTGGCATACCCTGGTCAGAGAATCTGTGGGCAACAGCTCAGTGAATGAACTGACTTGAGCAACCTCTTTTTGCTCCATTTCTCAGTCGAGGAAGTTAGCCTTTCCTCCCATTCCCTCCATGACTTCAATGAGGTCATCCACATCATCTCTCCGGAGCTCGATCCAAGTACAGATTCTCAGTACTTGTTCAAACTGAACTGATTCCTCATCAATACCCGGAATAGTAGACTTGAGCAGGTTTGCTATCTTCATCCTCATTATCTTCTCCCTTGTGCACATAGGATAGTGCACCATGCTATACTGAGGTTGAGAGGGGCCTGCTTCATCCAGGTCTGCTGGTGTCAAGTCTTCTGGTGCAGATGGGGTAGTGAGGATAGGGGATTGAGTGGTTGGAATGGTTTCCTCTGCTGTGTGAGTATCAGCAGGGATTTGGGATGTGATATGTTCAGGTTGAGATTGATGTTCTTGGACATCTGCCATTTGAATATCAGCAGGGGTAGGCAGATGTGGCTCAGGGGTTGCTTGATGTTGGGCTTGTTCCTCTGCTGTGTGAGTATCAGCAGGGATTTGGATATCAGTGTTTGAGGGTTCAGATAGGTTTGAATCATCAGAAGGGTTGAATGATGCAATCGGGGCTATGATCATGGGAGTAGGGAGCCTCGATTTCTTTAACTTTTTGGTGAAAGAGGAGTTATTCTTCTTTCTCTTCTGACCCTTCGATAACTTGGAAGGAGTAAAAGTGAGAGAGGGATTAGAGGTACCTGCCTTCTTCAAGGGAGAGGCAGTTGGAGTGGCATCTGAATCAGATGGGGAGATGAGTCCTGATCTGATTAGAAATCGTCTTTGTGCTAAGGTCTGATTGTCATCATCATCATCATCCTCAGCAGCCTTCTCTTGAGCCTCTTCTTTGGATGGCTCCTCTTCTTCTTCAGCAGAGTCATGAACAGACTCTTCTGCCTCCTTAACAACATCTTTGGAAGATGCTTCAGCCAACAGCTTCCTCTTCTCTTCTTTCAACCTTGCTGCCTCTGCAAGAGCTTCATTTCTCAAGTAATACTTGGAGGTGTGGAAGGTCTTATGAGGACCCATCTTGTACTTCTTTGGGAGTACTTCTGGAAGGATAATGCTCAGCTTATTGACGAAGCTAACTGTAGATGTGACCTTCCATTCTCTTGATTGAAGGTCCAAAGTAACCTTCTTGGCCTCAAGAGCAATCCTGTTCAAGAATAGCCCTTGCCAATCTCCATCAATCTGATCCCAGATTGCAGCCATAACTCTAACTTTTAGAGTGGTAACGGCATCATGGCTAAAAGTGTTACCAAGCAACATCTTGCCTGCAATATCCATCAAGGTTTGGAATTTAGGTTCAAGTTGGGATTTCTTGAGCCCAGAGGTATCCTTAGCCTTGACCCTTCCATCAGTAAACATCTCCATATACTCCTTTTCTCTTCCCATGATGTAGGTAGAGATGTCGATCTCTCCCCTTGATAATCCGAACAGTTCTTGAAGAATCTCCCTTGAGATCTCGATTCTGTGTCCACCCATGACACTTTCAACATGAGAATTCATCATCACTGCGTTTGCATAGAAGGTCAGCACATCTTGTTCATAAACATTGGTTGGTGCTGCTTCCAGAAAGTCACGAAGGTTGAGATTGATGCAGCGAAGAAGGATCTCCTTGTTCTCAGGTGTATGTTTGCCCTTGAAAAACAGAGCATTCTCAGTGAAAATTTTTTCTTCCTTAGACCACTTTTGAGCATCTAAGGTGCCGGTACTCTTCGTCTTCTCGTCGTAAATTTTGATGATTCCCATTCTGGATGTTGAGTGTTGAGGGTAGGAATGCTTTGGAAAGAATATTTCAGGACGAGAGAGATTTGAGAGTAATTGAGTATTGTGAGCGAAAGGAGTTTGGAAGAGGTTTAAGGGTTGTATATATACTCCAGCAAGAACTTGATCTAACGGTCAGATTAGATTTTAATGTGGAGTAGTGCCCAAGATTTCCTTCTTTGATTTCGGGCCATTCCTTAAATTTTGCCGGCTGAATTTGCCATTTGGCAACTGTTGATTTGCTGGCAATATGGTAATCAAGTATTAATGACATCATACCAAAAATAGCCGTTGTGACTAATTTTGTGGCAAGAATTGATCATCAAGGCCATTTTCTATAAGTGAATTGCATTCCTTATATAGGCCAATTTCCTTAATGACATTCATGAATGAATCTAGAATGAATTACATGATCAAAGATAGTCATTATACTTTAAAATAAAGTCTTCTTATCAGCAAAGTGAGGTCTTCTGATTTCAACGAAATGTCTGCTGATTTTCCTTGAAAGTCTTCTGGTCAGCTGAGTTGGTCTTCTGATCAGCTGAGTAGAGGATAGGTGTTTGCTGTGATGATCCAACCTGGATGGATCCTTCCAGCTTTATTGTGAGTGATGATCCAACCTGGTTTGATGGATCTTTCAGCTCCTTCTTTAAATCAAGTGGGACTAGCCTAGATGAAATCCCTCTGACTTAACTGCTTCTCACCATCGGATGTTCCTCATCATCAGATGGGATGTAGCATCTAATGTGTCCTTGTTGAATTTCTTCGCTTCTTTTGAAAGAGAAGAAAAGTTGGAAGAGGCTTCAATGGGGTGTGAAGAGAGATCCATGGACTTGGTCTCCTCGACATCTTTTGACAAGGTGGTCTTTGATATCAAGCTCTCCATGTAGAACTTTCCCCTGGAGAAGAAGCTCTTCTTGCTTGCTACTTTGTCCTCTACATCTCTTCTTCCTTTAGTTTTCAACAAGAACTTCTCTTCTTTCTTTAGTTTTCATAGACATACTTATGTTGGATAACCCAAGTATGCTTATCTGCATCATCTTCTTCTTCTGGACAAATCTTCATCTCCTTCACCCAAGACCTTGGTTGAGGGATGATCTCCATTCCATCTCTTTTCTCGATTATCTCCATACCTGAAACAAGAATAATAGTTAGTGATTTGTGTTCTTAGGTGTTCTCATAACTTCCTCTTTTTATAGAGGTAGAAATGAGGTAATGGAGCATAAGATGATAAAAACTATAGAGTTGATAGGTCTGAATTTCTGAAAAGCTATTTCTTAAGATCAACAATGAGATTCTTGATCTAAGGGTTTACATTTAAAGAGATTCAGACTCTATCTTATGGAATGCAGAATTTATAGATTCTTGAACAAGAGTTATTTGGAATCCGTACAGTGCATGTATACTGTTGAGTCGGTGAGGATGGTGTATTAATCCAACCAAGTATGACTCACTAATATACTGTATTCTTGTATAGTGATAAAGTATTTTATGAAGAATAGTTTATTACTATACATAGATATACATTGCTTAAGTATAGATTACCAATTAACTCTATTCAAATCTTCTGAATGTAAGTATATAATGCAATGCAGATTATAGAGTATTTCATCAAGGATTCTTAAGGTATCATTGATTCCCCCTTGATTAGATGACTCTAGGTTTTCCCTCAGCTTTATTTGTCTTCATTGGGATAAACTTACCTGAAGATGAGGGTGTCTATTCACCTCATCTGATCCTCCTAGTCTGCTGGAATTGAATCAGCTGAGGTCTTCAGCTGATCTTGTGCTCTTCATGTGCTTGGATCCAAGAGTCCTAAGCTATAGCATAGGGTCTTGAATCTTTCTTCAGCTAGGGGCTTAGTCAAGATGTCTGCTCTTTGGATATCTGTGTGAATTTTCTCCATCTTGATGTCCTTCTTTTCAAGGTGGTCTCTTATAAAATGGTGTCGAATGTCGACATGCTTGCATCTTGTGTGAAGAACTGGATTTTGAGTGATGGCAATGGCACTGCTGCTATCACAATAGATAGGGACTTCTCTTGCCTTTACATTGTAATCCTTGAGTTGTTGAACTAGCCAGGGCAGCTGACTACAACAACTTCCAGTTGCCATATATTCTGCTTCAGTGGTGGAGGTTGCAACTGAAGTTTGCTTCTTTGAGAACCATGATATCAACTTGTTGCCTAGGAATTGACAGGTTCCTGAAGTGGATTTCCTATCAATTCTACATCCTCCATAGTCTGAGTCAGAATAACCACTCAACTCTAGATTGTCATCAGCAGGGTACCATAGTCCTAGATTGACTGTTCCTTTTAGGTACCTGAGGATTTTCCTTGCTGCTTCTAGATGACTCTGCTTTGGGTTTGCTTGAAACCTAGCACATACTCCTACAGCAAATGTTATGTCTGGTCTGCTAGCTGTAAGATATAGTAGAGATCCAATCAGTGCTCTATATTCAGCTTGATCAACTGCCTTTCCAGACTCATCTGGTTCCATTTTGAAAGATGTCATCATTGGAATCCTTGCAGTCTTGCTTTGTAGAGCTTTGAATCTTTCTAATAGGTTTTTGGTGTACTTGGACTGATTGATGAAGATCCCTTCTGGACTCTGTTTGACTTGGAGTCCTAGGAAATAATTCATCTCACCCATCATACTCATTTCGAATTTTCCTTGCATAAGTTCAGAGAACTTCTTGCACATATCTTGATTGGGTGATCCAAATATAATATCATCTACATATATTTGCACCATTAGAATGTCTTCTCCTTCTTGTATTCTGAAAAGTGTTCTGTCAACTTTGCCTTTTGTGTAACCATTGTCAAGTAGGAATTGTGACAATGTGTCATACCAGGCTCTGGGAGCTTGTTTCAGACCATAGAGAGCCTTCTTCAGACGATATACTTGATCTCCTTTTTCAAATCCTGGAGGCTGCTCTACATACACTTCTTCTACCAGAATACCATTCAGAAAAGCACTCTTAACATCCATTTGGTATACCTTGAAGCCCATATGTGATGCATAAGCTAGAAACAGTCGAATGGCTTCTAATCTGGCTACTGGAGCAAAGGTTTCATCATAGTCAATTCCTTCAGATTGTGAGTATCCTTTTGCAACTAGCCTTGCTTTATTTCTAGTTATCACATCATTTTCGTCCTTTTTATTCTTGAATACCCACTTTGTTCCTATTACATTGTGGTTTTCAGGACGATCTACCAATTCCCATACTTCATTTCTTTCGAATTGGTTTAATTCTTCTTGCATAGCAGTGATCCAATTGCTATCTGTCATTGCTTCTTCTATGTCAGCTGGTTCAATGTTGGACAAGAAAGCACACCAGCAGAACATAGATGATTGGGGGTTCTGATTCAGTTGTCTTCTGGTCTTGACACCTGAGTCTGCTCCTCCTAAGATGAGGTTTGATGGATGGTTGTTTCTCCATGAATGTCTTACAGGAGTATCTGCATTAGATGAGCTTGGATTCTCATCTGTTCTAGTGCCATCAGGAGAGTTGACTTGATTAGGTCGATCATCATCTGTATCTTGTGTGTCAAAGAGATCATTCCCACTTGCATTTGGGATCGTTGCATCTTGGTTATGGACATCTTGCTCAGCTTGAGTTTGAGATCTAGTGACTGGTCTGTGAGGTTTATCTTCTTCTGATTCTTCAGGAAATGGTTCATTGACTTCAATAAACTCATCAGACCTGGATTTGATCACTAGTTTCTTCATCTGATCTACAGCTGAGTCTGTTTCTACTGCACTCTTTTCACAAGATTCATCAAAAACAACATGAGGTGTTTCTTCCACAAGAAGGGTTCGTTTGTTGAATACTCTAAATGCTTTGCTAGTTGAGGAGTATCCCAAGAATATCCCCTCATCTGCTTTGGCATCAAAAGCATTCAACTTACTTTTCCCATTGTTGTGAATGAAACACTTACAACCAAATATATGAAAGTAAGATACTCTAGGTTTTCTTCCTTTCCACAGTTCATATGGGGTTTTCTCATGGATTTTGTGAATACCTGACCTGTTTTGAGTGTGACAAGCTGTGTTGATAGCTTCTGCCCAAAGCTTCTTAGGAGTGGAGAATTCAGCAAGGAGTGTTCTTGCAGCTTCTTTGAGCGTTCTGACTCTTCTTTCAGCTACACCATTTTGTTGTGGTGTTCTTGCTGCACTTGTCTCATGCTGAATGCCATTAGAAGTACAATAGGCAATAATATAGGAGTTAATAAATTCAGTGCCTTTGTCACTTCTAATTTTCACAATAGGTTCTCCTTTCTCTACTTGGATCCTCTTTAATAGTTCAGGAAGCTTCTGCTGAGTTTCACTCTTCTTGTATAAGAAGACAACCCAAGTAAACTTGGAGTAGTCATCTACAACAATGAGAGTATACTTCCTCCCTGTAAGTGTGGTTGGAGTGATTGGTCCAAAAAGATCCATGTGAAGCAATTCAAGAACTCTGCTGGTTGATGCTGTCTTCTTGGTCTTGAAAGAGACCTTTGTTTGCTTTCCTTGTTGACATGCATCACAGACCTGATCTTTACAGTAGAGTTCATTAGGCAGACCATCAACTAAGCTCTTCTATCTTTGTAGTTTCTATAGAATTTTCTATATTTGTTGTTGAGAGTGTTCATCCTTTCGAATCTTTTGATCATAAGGGCCATTTGCTCTTTCAGACTCATGTCTGATCCTTCAAAGTCTTCTGTTTTCAGAGAGGTCTTGCCAGATGAGGTGCTTGCAGCTTTTGTATTTGCTGCCTTGAAAGCTACAGTCTTGGAAGTAGATGGGGTTGCAGTAGGTTCATCACTTCCTGAGTGTTCTTCTCTTTCAAGATCATATTCATGAGCTTTTAGGTTCTGAAATAGAGTCTATGCAGACCACTCCTTGATATCTTGAGTATCTTTGATGATGGTCTTCTTGAGTCTCCATTTCTTGGTTAGAGAGTCTAAGATCTTTAGATTTTTCTCTCTATTTGTATATTTCTTGCCCAGAGATTCTATCTCATTGATGATCTTGGTAAATCTATTGTCTAGTTGATCAATAGACTCTTCTGGTTGCATTTTGAAATGTTCAAACTTCTTGACTGCTGGTGTCAACTTGCTCTCCTTAATCAGCTCAGTTCCTTCACAGAGGAGTGCTAGAGCATCCCACATATCCTTAGCTGTTTCACAGTTGATTACTTTTGCAATGTACTCATTTGGAAGAGTTTGCATGATGTAATCTTGAGCAATGCTGTCAAGATTTGACTGCTTCATCTCTTCTGGTGTGAGATCCTTCATCGGCTTGGGGGCAAGTTCTCCAACTGGAACTTCTGGATCACCATTTGCAGTGTTGACTGCCATGATGGTGATTGGGCCTTCGGTGATTACTGACCACATCTTGTAGTGGACTGATGTGAGATTCTTCCTCATCCTGATCTTCCAGTAATCATAATCCTCCACTGAAAACTTAGGCAACTTACGCATATTAGCACTCATGCTGTATGAGTTTTCGAAAACAAGTTTTTCAAAAGAAAAGGATCTGTTCAAGAGAACTACAGAAAGACTCCCTCAAGTCTTCTGATAATCTAGAGACAGTAGTCCGTTAGAACCACTGCTCTGATACCACTTGTTGGTCCCTGAACGAGTAGTGAATGGGATTAAAGTCTAGAGGGGAGGGGTGAATAGACTTTAAAACTTTTTCAAGAGAGTTGGGGAACCTCTTCTGATTGCTATGTCAACTGGACTGCAAGTCTGCTGGTCCAGATGACTATAGTGATCTGAATGAAGAGATTCAATGCGGAATTATGGTAGGCCTTGTTTAGACTCGTTCTTTTGTTTCTTATGAAAGTTTTAGCTTGTTTTTACTTAATGAAAGTACTCAGCTGATGCTGGTTTGAAAGTTGTGGCCTTAGTTGAAGGATGTTGAAAACACAGTATGCACTATATAAAATATATGTAGAGACAGAAATGTAAAGTGCAGAAAGGTAAATAACACCAGGTTTATAGTGGTTCGGATATACGATCCTACGTCCACTCTCACGTCCTAACGTGATGTTTAATCCCTTTAATTTACCACAAATTACAAGGGTCTTGACCTTTATAGTCCCAAGGATAGGACTTTGAGATCTGAGCCGTCCTAACAACTACGGTCTCCACAAGTGATTGTAAGCACTTGCACTTTGAGGGGTTCAAAAACTTTAACCTTTCGGAGAGGGTTTGGGGTTTTTGAAGTGTATCCAACTAATGGTTCAAGCTTATAAATTGCTCAACCACTATGCCTAAAACAATTGATATACAATATGAACAGGCTTCAGGTTCTTATGGGTTGGATAGAAATCACTTAAGAGCTAAAAGTATTCTAATGCTTTCTGGGCTCTTGGAGAATTCTTAGAACAGTATGGCTTTTGCTTGATTGCTTGCTTAGCTTGTTGAATTCTCTCGATGTTATCTCTTTTTGTGATTTCTCATCCTCTTGTATTTATAATGGTGATTGCTTGCAACTAGCCGTTGGAGTTGACTAGCCGTTGGGACAATCTTTCCATATGTGGCTTGATTCCTTGATTCCAGCTGCTTGATTGCTCCAATCCTGGGATCATGTCAATCTTCTAAATAAGGTAGGTCTTCATTTGAATTGCAAGATGACTTTGGGAATCAGCCGAGTCTCAGAAGAGAACATAGTCTTCTGATCTGTACTACTAGTCTTCTGACTACTCTTCTGGCCTTAGGTCTTCTGTCTTCTGATATCAGTCGAGTAATACTCGTCTGATCTGTGAATAATTTGTGCTGCTTTAGGCCATCTTCAATCTTTGACTCCATCAGTTAAGTAGGTATACAAGCACCTTACTTAACTGGCCTTCAAGGATCTTCTAGTCTTCATGTCTTCTACTCTTCTCATCTTGAGGGAGCGCATGTAAGCCGGGACTGTGCTAATCAGCTGATATCTATATAGTTGATCACACAAGACTAGTCTAAGCTGTTCTATACAAAGTCAGCTGATCATATTACATTTATAAACTCTAAGTGTTTTGGCCATCAAAACTATTCTAACATCAAGTGGGGCATAGGGTGAATTTACATCCCAATAGAGGTTTTTCAAAAAAAATGGCTTAAGTGTTGGAAATATTTGTGCGTGAGAAATGAGGGCAAAAACCGAAGGTTTTTATATGCAGGGTTTTTGTTAACCGTTGGACAAAAGGAATTGAGGGTGGACAAATCATAAAACCAAATGGATAAAGTGGGGTCGTGGGCTGTGAAACGGTTAGATGAAGGTTTAAGGTTAATCAATGGCTTTGATGATGGCACAGTAATTAATGCAATCTTAAAGGAGATTTTTGCATTAAATGCTGATTTGCCATTTTGGGGGCAAAAACCTTAATATCACACGCCATCCTAAAATGGCCTACTCTTAGCCCAAGAATTCTTTTAAATGTCCAATCAATGCTAAAAATAGCAATTATCACCCTATTACCTTGGACAAGTTTGTTGAGATGTGTTTTGACCTCTATTTTGACCAAATCAGCTGATAAATATTTCTGAGTGGGTCCCAATAATGTTGACTGGGTCCCACAAGGTCAACCACCCTGATCAACCTTGCTGAAGGTGATATGGACAACTCTACTGAGTTTTTCTTAAAGCCAGAAAACTTCAGTGAGGTTGGTCAACTTTGCTGAAGTTCATCTTTATGAACTTCCCCCTTCATTTGAGCATCCTTCTTCATTTCTCCACCTTGCCTGGATCAAGTAAGCCCAATTCAGCTGAGAGTTCCAAATACCTTGCTTCAGCTAAGGGCTTTGTCAAAATATCAGCCTTTTGCTTATCAGTGTGAATTTTGACAAGCTTGATATCTTTCTTCTCCACATGATCCCTTATGAAATGATGCTTGATATCAACATGTTTGCATCTGGTGTGGAGCACTGGATTCTGTGAAATAGCAATTGCACTATTGTTGTCACAGAATATGGGAACTTCATTTGTGATGACTTTGTAGTCTCTAAGTTGCTGTCTGAGCCAAAGTATCTGAGCACAGCAACTTCCAGCTGCTACATATTCTGCTTCAGTTGTTGATGTGGCAACTGTATTTTGCTTCTTGGAGAACCATGAGATAAGCTTGCTGCCCAAGAATTGACATGTTCCAGAGGTGGATTTTCTGTCAATTCTGCATCCTCCATAATCTGCATCTGAATATCTAGTGAGCTCAATGTTGTCATCAGTTGGATACCATAATCCAAGATTCTCAGTGCCCTTGAGATATCTTAGAATCCTCTTGGCAGCTTCAAGATGACTCTTCTTTGGATTTGCTTGAAATCTGGCACATACTCCAACTGCAAATGTGATGTCAGGCCTGCTTGCAGTGAGATAGAGTAGGGATCCAATGATGCCTCTATATTCAGTGGAGTTGGTAGATACTCCACTTTCATCAGGGTCCATCTTCCAGTTAGTATTCATAGGAATTCTAACTGGCTTGCTGGTAGCACATCCAAATTTCTTGATCATGTCCCTTGTATACTTGGCCTGATTGATGAATATTCCTTCTTTAGATTGAGTGACTTGAAGTCCTAAGAAGAAATTCATCAATCCCATCATGGACATTTCAAATTTGCTCTGCATGAGTTTGGAGAATTTTTCACACAGCTTCTCATTTGGAGATCCAAATATAATGTCATCCACATAGATTTAGACTAACAAAATATCATCTCCTTCACATATCCTGAAAAGGGTTCTGTCAACAGTGCCTTTGACAAAACCATGATCTAGGAGGAACTGTGATAAGGTGTCATACCAAGCTCTTGGAGCTTGCTTTAAGCCATAGAGAGCTTTCTTCAATCTGTACACCTTATCTCCTTCTTCAAAGCCTGGGGCTTGATCAACATACACTTCTTCTTTCAGTACCCCATTGAGAAATGCACTCTTCACATCCATCTGATACACTTTGAACCTCATGTGAGCTGCATATGCTAAGAAGAGTCTGATTGCCTCAAGTCTGGCCACTGGTGCAAATGTCTCATCATAATCAATTCCTTCAGATTGACAGTATCCTTTGGCCACCAGTCTTGCTTTGTTTCTCACAATGATGTCATTTTCATTCTTCTTATTCTTGAACACCCATTTGGTTCCGATGACATCTTGATGAGTTGGCTTATCCACCAGTTCCCATACTTCATTCCTGGTAAACTGGTTCAGCTCTTCTTGCATGGCAATAATCCAGTTGGTGTCTTGAAGTGCTTCCTCAATGTCCTTTGGTTCCTGTTCTGAAAGAAAACAACAAAACAAAGCACTTTCTCCATGAAATCTTCTAGTTTTGATCCCATCACTTGGATTACCAAGTATCAGGCTAGTTGGGTGGTCATGTAACCAAGTCCTTCTAGACCTGATCCCTTCAGAAGGATTGTCCTCTTCTGAGGTTGGATCACTAGATTCATTAAATTCAGGAAAGTTAATTGAAGGATCAAGTTCAGGATCATATTCAGGGGTATTGTCCTCATTGTCAGATAAGTTGACATTTTCATTGGTTCCCCCTTGAATATTGGATCCATTTACTACCTCAGCATCAATATTCAGGTTTCTATCCCTGAACTCATTAATAGATTCATCAAACACAACATGAGGTGTCTCTTCCACAACAAGGGTTTTACAATTGTAGACTCTATAAGCTTTGCTGACTTGTGAATATCCAACAAATATTCCCTCATCAGCTTTGCTGTCAAAAGCTTTCAATTGTTCTTTCCCATTATTGTGAATGAAACACTTGCAACCAAATATATGAAAATAGGCAACAGAGGGCAATCTACATTTCCATATTTCATATGGAGTTTTACCTTGTCCTTTAGTGATTAAGGACCTGTTTTGAGTGTGGCATGCAGTGTTGATGGCTTCAGCCCAGAACCATTTAGGCAATTTGGTTTCAACAATTAGTGTTCTTGCTGCTTCTTTCAAGGTTCTGTTCCTTCTTTCAGCAACACCATTTTGTTGAGGTGTTCTTGCTGCTGAAGTCTCATGTGTGATGCCATTCTTGCTGCAGTATTCATTGATGTATGAGTTTATGAATTATGTGTCTTTGTTTTATCTGATCTTGACAATACTTAGGCCCTTTTCATTGCTCAATCTCATCATCAACTCAGGTAGCTTGACTTGGGTTTCCTTTTTGTTCAGGAGAAATACCACCCAAGTGTACCTGGAAAAATCATCAACCACTACTAGAGCATATTTTCTTCCATTAATGCTTACTGGGATAATTGGACCAAATAAATCCATATGCAATAGTTGAAGAACTCTCTCAGTTGAAATGACAGGCTTTCCTTTGAATGAAGCTTTGATTTGCTTTCCTTCCTGACATGGCTGGCATACATGTTCTTTAGAGAACACTTGGTTAGGCAGCCTTTAACTAGAGAGTTTCTTGCAAGTTTGTTGATGGTTTTGAAGTTCAGGTGATTCAGTCTCTTGTGCCATAGCCAGCTCTGTTCATTTGTGCTTTTGGCAACAAGACAAACTACTTCAGGGGTTTTGCTCCAATCTGCAAAATAGACATTTCCCTTTCTCACCCCTGTTAGTAGCACCTGCTGTGTTGATTTGTTTTTGATAATACATTCATTGGGTGCAAATTCAACACTATATCCTTTATCACAAATCTGACTTATAGATAGCAAGTTATATTTTAGGCCTAGGACATATGAAACATCAGTAATTTTTACACTACCAATATTTAATGTACCATAACCTCTTGTAATTCCTTGTGAGCTATCTCCAAAGGTTACTGAGGGACCATCTTTTTCAATGAACTCTGAGAGAAGCTCCTTGTTTCCAGTCATGTGTCTTGAACATCCACTGTCCAAGTACCATGCTGTTTTCTTGTTGATGCTTCTTCTCTTCTTGTGGTCCTTGCAGTCCTGCAAAGTCAAACTTTAGGTACCCTTTGAATGTTGGGTCCTAGGGGGTTAGCTGTACCTTTTGGAACCTAAATCTGCCTAATTACTCTGAATGACTCAAAGTGACTGACTTGGTTTCCATTTACATCTACATACACAGTTCTACCCTTAAATGCCTTGGGCAGTTTCTGTGCATCAGTGTTAATCTTGTAAGATTCAGGAGTGTTGGTGAACTTCTTTGGGGCATATTTCCTGAAATTACTTGACTTAGGTGCAGCTTGGTAAGACCTTTGTGGATAGGAGCTTGGATGGCCTTTTCCCTTTGGCATGAAGGGTCCAGGCTTCCTGAAGCTGTTATACCTTTCAGTGGGATTGGACCTTAATCTGTCCAGTTGAGGTTGCCTCATTTGAGTTGGCCTCTTCTGAACAGTTTTTGGACAACTCCACTGATGAGTGTTCAGTTGGGTTGGCCTTCCATTGGTTCTCCCCTTCTGAACCTCATTCCTCTTGTACACAATGTTCTTAACCTTTTCCTTAGGTTTGGGTTTAGAAACATTGTCTACTTGAGTAGGTATAAGAGTTTCTTTACCCTTACCCTTGATCAGTGGCTGATTCACTTCCATTTCATTTTCTTTTTGCTGAGCCACTGACCTTACAAAGATCATCTTAGTATTGCTTGTTGAAGCAATGCTAAGACCAGGTGAGGGTTCAAATGGATTATAGCCTAATCCACTTCTTTGAGCCATTGGTCTTTGAAACCCTTGAATTTCCTCTATTGCCTTAGCAGATTTGTTCAAGGCAGACATCTTCAGTTTCAGGCTCCCCTCACTTAATTTAAGAGTATAAAATTCATTGGAGAGATTGTCAAATTTAGCTTGAAGAGTTCTAAGGTCAAAATCCTTTTTCTTCAGAATCAGATTTTGTTCATCAATCAACTTTTGTTGTTCAGAGACTTTGAGAGACATTTCACTATGTTCTTTCACAATCTGCTGATACAACTCAGTTGATTTAATGTCAACCTCAGATTCATGAAGGTTGGAGATTTCAACTTTAGATCTCAACTGTTCATTTTCTCTAAATGCCATATTGCATACTTCTTGCATTCTTGTGAAATCTTCCAATAATTTTCCAAAGTTAAAGTGGATTTCACTAGATTCATGTGTGTTATTAGAAGAGTTGGAAGATGAACATACCTCTTCATTTTCAAAGGCCATTTGACAGTCTTCTTCACTGTCACTGTTGGAGAACAACCCATCATCAGATGAGTACACACTTTCTTCACTTGCTAATTCTCCTGCTATCATAGCCTTCCTGTTGTTCAGCCTCTTATCTCTTTTGTTCTGCCTCTCTTTCCTTTCTTTTGAACTTAGGTCAGGACAATCATACTGAAAGTGACCCTTTTTCTGGCAGTTGTAACACACATCTTCATCATCATTCTTCTTGCTTGAGGACTCCTTCCTCCTGGATGATGATGGTTCACCTTTGCTGTACTTCTTTTTGTCAGCATATTTGTCAGCCTTCTTTTCATCAGAGAGTTTGTCCTCTGATTTGTTGTCAGGAGAACTGTATCTTTTCCTGGTCCTGTTGTCTTGGTAGAACTTTTTGTATCTACCAAATCTGGAATTGAGCTTTTCAAATCTCCTTGCCATGAGTGCCAATTCCTCCTTCATCTCAGTCTTAGAGACAGTTTGAGATGCTTTCTGTGCATTCTTCTTTTCTGACTCAGCAGCCTTGAATGCAACACCTTTGCTTGAGGAGGATGGTTCTTCATGTACTTTCTTCCTATTCAGATCAAACTCATATGCTTTGAGTTCAGAGAACACCTGCTGCATAGGCATGTTGTCAAGATTGCTGGTGTTCTGCATCATGACTGAATATATGTCCCATTTGGAAGTGAGACTTCTTAGAATTTTTAGTGCAACTTCTCTCTTGGTATAGAACTTGCCTAGAGAATTCATCTTATTCATGATGTCAGTGAATCTGCCATCAAGATGATCAATAGTTTCATTTGGCTCCATAGTGAATTGTTCATACTTTTGGATGGCCACTTGAAGCTTATTTTCTTTGATCTTTTGGGTACCTTCACACATAAGTGTTAGGGTATCCCAGATCTCTTTTGCTGTGGTGCAGTGATACACTCTTCCCATCACTGCATCTGGAATGGTCTGGTACAAGGTGTTCATGGCTATGTAGTTCAGGTTGTGCCTCTTTCTCTCTTCTGCTGTCAGCTCATCCTCATCCTTTGGCAATAGCTCCCTTGGGTCTGCTTTCTGAGCATCAGTGACCTTGGGATTTAGCTTGGTGAAGGTGAATGGTCCTCTGGTGATGACTTTGAGCATTTCATCATGCTGGCATACAAGATGTGCTCTCATCCTGATCTTCCAGAAATCATAATTCTCTATTGAGAACATTGGCAATTTGTGGTGAGAAATATGATTTACTTGATTTGGACCCATGTTATTAATGGTGTTGACAGCATCACCTGGAACTGCATTGTTTGCCATGACTAGATGAATTTGTTAGATAAACAGATAAGTTTTTCAGAAATTTTGGATCAGTTCAGTGACCACAGAGAATATGAGTTTTGAAAAACCAGATGGACTTTTCAGAAGCAGTGGTCTTTGAACCCCTGCTCTGATACCACTTGTTGGTCCTTGATGGAGTATGACACAAGTGTATGGGGGGGGAATGCACTTGTGTATGCAAATTCTTCTTTTTCTTCTTTAAAAGTTGTAGCTGGTATGATCAGGAAGGTTGTCTTGACAGCTTTCCTGAGTGATTTTCCAAAGATAACTGTCCTACTGAAAACTAGACAGTAATCAGTTGAATAGATATCTAAGAGATTTTCTAAGTGCGGAATGTGGTTGGCCTTTTCTTTGAGAAAATACTCCAAGTAAATTTCTGAAAACAAACAATGAATCAGGGACTTTGTCCAAAACAATTTTTCTA